>CP136058.1:322869638-325369638 GCA_032464435.1 Aegilops umbellulata | reverse complement strand
TATTAACCGGAGGCCCACCCCAGAATTGTTGTTTTTTTCCTATTTTCAGTGTTTCGAAGAAACGGGGTATCAAACGGAGTCCAAACGGAATGAAACCTTTGGGAACGTGATTTTCTCAACAAATAAGATCCAGGAGACTTGGACCCTCCGTCAAGAAAGGAGGGAGGCGGTCACGAGGGTGGAGGGCGCCCCCCTAGGGCGCGGCCCCTGCCTCGTGGGCCCCCCTTTGCTCCACCGACATACTCCTTCCTCCTATCTATACCTACGTACCCCCAAATGATCAGATACGGAGCCAAAAACCTAATTCCACCGCCGCAACCTTCTGTACCCACAAGATCCCATATTGGGGCTTGTTCCGGAGCTCTGCCGGAGGGGGCAATCACCATGGAGGGCTTCTACATCATCATAGCCCCTCCGATGAAGTGTGAGTAGTTTACCCTAGACCTTCGGGTCCATAGTTAGTAGCTAGATGGCTTCTTCTCTCTTTTTGGATCTCAATACAATGTTCTCCCCCTCTCTCGTGGAGATCTATTCGATGTAATCTTCTTTCTGCGGTGTGTTTGTTGAGATCGATGAATTGTGGGTATATGATCAAGTCTATCTATGAACAATATTTGAATCTTCTCTGTATTCTTTTATGTATGATTGGTTATCTTTGCAAGTCTCTTCAAATTATCAGTTTGGTTTGGCCTACTAGATTGGTTTTTCTTGCAATGGGAGAAGTGCTTAGCTTTGGGTTCAATCTTGTGGTGTCCTTTCCCAGTGACAGCAGGGGCAGCAAGGCACGTATTGTATTGTTGCCATCGAGGATAACAAGATGGGGTTTTTATCATATTGCATGAAACTATCCCTCTACATCATGTCATCTTGCTTAAGGCGTTACTCTGTTTTTAACTTAATACTCTAGATGCATGCTGGATAGCGGACGATGAGTGGAGTAATAGTAGTAGATGCAGGCAGGAGTCGGTCTACTTGTCTCGGACGTGATGCCTATATACATGATCATACCTAGATATTCTCATAACTATGCTCAATTCTGTCAATTTCTCAACAGTAATTTGTTCACCCACCGTAGAATACTTATGCTCTTGAGAGAAGCCACTAGTGAAATCTATGGCCCCCGAGTCTATTCTCATCATATCAATCGTCCATCACTTTATTATTGCTTTGCTTTTTACTTTGCCTTTTATTTTACTTTGCATCTTTATACCAAAAATACCAAAAATATTATCTATCAGATCTCACTCTCATAAGTGACCGTAAAGGGATTTGCGCGTAGTCTCCTACTGGAATGATACCTTGGTTCCCAAAAACTGAGGGAAATACTTACTCTACTCTGCTGCATCACCCTTTCCTCTTCAAGGAAATCCAATGCAGTGCTCAAGAGGTAGCAGGAAGATTTCTGGCGCCGTTGCCGGGGAGTCTACGCAAAAGTCAACATACCAAGTACCCATCACAATTCCTTATCTCTCGCATTACATTATTTGCCATTTGCCTCTCGTTTCCCTCTCCCCCACTTCACCCTTGCCGTTTTATTCACCCTCTCTTTTCCGTTTGCCTTTTTCTCACTTGCTTTTGTTTGCTCGTGTGTTGGTTTTCTTGTTTGTCGCGATGGCTCTTCCCAGATTTGGTGACCTTCACCTTAAAAAACTAGAAGGGATCGAAAACAATGTCGAAGTTTATGGTTTCGCAATTTGAGCATAATAATTTCTACAGAAACGAGCTTAAGGAATAAAAAAGTTTTATGAGTTATATGAATAAAGAGCTCGATGATATTTCTAAAGAATTCGATGGTATAAGATCTCAAATTGCTCGTCTTGAAAATTTGACTGCTGAAATTTCGGATAAGCAAGCTACCTTAGTCAATAAGATGGCTGCTAAACCGGATCCCTATGAAAATAAAGATGAAGATCTAAAAGTTATTGATGTGTCTCCTATTAAATCTTTGTTTTACAATATGAATCTTGATAATGATGAGACTGAATACGATCCACCTTTACCTAGAAGGCGTTCCAAAAATTCAGAGTTTTTAGATCTTTATGATGAAATTGATAAAGGTGGGAGTGAAAAGAATAAAACCCTAGATGTTGCTAAACCCACTATATTGGATTTCAAGGAATTTAATTATGAAATTTGCTCTTTAATTGATTGTATTTCCTTGTTGCAATCCGTGCTAAATTCTCCTCATGCTTATAGTCAAAATAAAGCTTTTACCGAACATATTGTTGATGCCTTGATGCAATCTTATGAAGAAAAACTTGAGTTGAAAGTTTCTATCCCTAGAAAACTTTATGATGAGTGGGAACCTACTATTAAAATTAAAATTAAAGATCATGAGTTTTATGCTTTGTGTGATTTGGGTGCTAGCGTCTCCACTATTCCCAAAACTTTGTGTGATTTGCTAGATTTCCGTGATTTTGATGATTGCTCTCTAAACTTGCACCTTGCGGATTCCACTATTATGAAACCTATGGGAAGAATTAATGATGTTCTTATTGTTGCCAATAGGAATTATGTGCCCGTAGATTTTATCGTTCTTGATATAGATTGCAATCCTTCATGCCCTATTATTCTTGGTAGACCTTTCCTTAGAACGGTTGGTGCAATTATTGATACGAAGAAAGGGAATATTAGATTCCAATTTCCATTAAAGAAAGGCATGGAACACTTACCTAGAAAGAAAATAAATTACCATATGAATCTATCATGAGAGCCACTTATGGATTGCCTACCAAAGATGGCAATACATAGATCTATCCTTGCTTTGATGCCTAGCTAGGGGCGTTAAACTATAGCGCTTGTTGGGAGGCAACCCAATTTTATTTTTAGTTTTTTTTGTTTTTGCTTCTGTTTAGGAATAAATAATCCATCTAGCCTCTGGTTAGATGTGTTTTTATGTTTTAATTAGTGTTTGTGCCAAGTTAGACCTATAGGATCTTCTTGGATGATAGTTATTTGATCTTGCTGTAATTTCCAAAAACTTTCTGTTCACAAAAACAATTGTTAAAAATCACCAGAACGTGATAAAATACTGATTCCAATTGCTGCTGATCAATAAACAAATTTTATAGGTCGTCCTATTTTGGTAGATTTTTGGAGTTGCAGAAGTTTGCGTTAGTTACAGATTACTACAGACTGTTCTGTTCTTGACAGATTCTGTTTTTCGTGTGTTGTTTGCTTATTTTGATGAGTCTATGGCTAGTAAAATAGTTTATAAACCATAGAGAAGTTGTAATACAGTAGGTTTAACACCAATATAAATAAATAATGATTTCATCACAGTACCTTGAAGTGGTCTTTTGTTTTCTTTCGCTAACGGAGCTCACGAGATTTCTGTTGAGTTTTGTGTTGTGAAGTTTTCAAGTTTTGGGTGAAATCTTTTGATGGATTATGGAACAAGGAGTGGAAAGAGCCTAAGCTTGGGTATGCCCATGGCACCCCCAAGATAATCCAAGGACACCAAAAATTCAAAGCTTGGGGATGCCCCGGAAGGCATCCCCTCTTTCGTCTACTTCCATCGGTAATTTTACTTGGAGCTATATTTTTATTCACCACATGATATGTGTTTTGCTTGGAGCGTCTTGTATTATTTGTGTGTTTGTTTGTTAGTTTGCCACAATCATCCTTTCTATACACACCTTTTGAGAGAGTCATACATGAATTGAAATTTGATAGAATACTCTATGTACTTCACTTATATCTTTTGAGCTATATAGTTTTGCTCTAGTGATTCACTTATATCTTTTAGAGCACGGTGGTGGATTTATTTTATAGAAACTAATGATCTCTCATGCTTCACTTAGATTATTTTGAGAGTCTTAAATACCATGGTAATTTGCTTGAATAATCATAAGCTTGGTATTCAAGATTTGTAAAACTTTCTTTTGAGTGCGGTGAATACTAAGAAAAGTTAGATACTTGATAATTGTTTTGAGATATGGAGATGGTGATATTAGAGTCATGCTAGTTGAGTAGTTGTGGATTTGAGAAATACTTGTGTTAAAGTTTGTGATTCCTGTAGCATGCACGTATGGTGAACCGTTATGTGATGAAGTTGGAGCATGATTTATTTATTTATTGTCTTCCTTATGAGTGGCGGTCGGGGACGAGCGATGGTCTTTTCCTACCAATCTATCCCCCTAGGAGCATGCGTGTAATACTTTGCTTTGATAACTTCTAGATTTTTGCAATAAGTATATGAGTTCTTTATGACTAATGTTGAGTCCATGGATTATACGCACTTTCCTTCCTTCCACCATTGCTAGCCTCTCTAATACCGCGCACCTTTCGCCGGTATCATACACCCACCATATACCTTCCTCAAAACAGCCACCATACCTACCTATCATGGCATTTCCTTAGCCATTCCGAGATATATTGCCATGCAACTTTCCACCGTTCCGTTTATTATGACACGCTCCATCATTGTCATAATGCTAGCATGATCATGTAGTTGACATCGTATTTGTGGCAAAGCCACCATTCATAATAGAGAAACCCACCTCTGAAGCATTTGATAGAGAAGATCCTTGCGAGGACAAAGCCCAAATCACCCAGAGCCAAAGAGTGTTAGGCATCACTGAAGTCTTTCTGTCTGCCTGACCTAAAGACTTGTTACACTTGAGGACTGTGAATCCTCCAGCCGGTTAGGCGTCGCGTTGTGAGCATCCAAGAGTCATTGTGGATTGCCGATGAACGAAGTTTGTGAAGGTTTGGAAGTCTACCTTAAAGAATTACCAGAGTGATTGGGCGAGGACTAAGTGTCCTTAGCTTAAGGGGAATAAGGTGAAGACGCGATCTTCTGAGTTGAATCTCAGCCTCCCTAACCAGACATACAGTTGTCATAGCAACTCGAACTGGTCCAACAAATCCTTGTTCTCACCAAGCAACTGGTTCTATCTCCTCCCTCACTTATTTACAGTTTGTCTTCGTGAAGTAATTTGCATGCTTGCCTGATCTGTTTCACTTCACTATGTGACTACTATTGTTGTATGGTTTCGTAATATCTTCCATCCTGGTCTATATTGCCTAGCTGCTAATAATCTTTGTGCTTTCACTTCATTACTTACTTGACTATGGCTTGTCTAGTGTAGTCTACCTTCCGCTCCATATGAATAGGTTCATTTCTATCGTTTGTCTTCAAAGCACCCATGTTCTAAAGACTTTCATAAAAATCGCCTATTCACCTCCCCTCTAGTCGATAACTAGCACTTTCAATTGGTATCAGAGCAAGGTGCTCCCTTGTTCTATGTGATTCGGTTTAACCACCTGGAGTTTTAGCTATGTCGACTGCAGGGATAATCAAAGTCTCCGCTGCGTGCCCTATCTTCGATGGCACTGATTACCCCTACTGGAAGAATAAGATGTGCATGCATCTTGAAGCCATTGATGTCGACCTCTGGTATGTCGTCAAGAACGGCGTTCCCAAGGCCGGTGAAGGTGTCACCCCTCCTAATGTCAAGAAGTTCATTCAACTGGATTCTACTGCCAAGAACATCATCTATGGTCATCTGACCAAAGGACAGTATCGCCATGTGAGTGCTCTGGAAACTTCAAAGCTAGTCTGGGACTGGCTCTCCAAGGTCAACGAAGGCGTCTCAACCCAGAGAGACTCAAGGATCAGTGTTCTTCGCAACCTCTTCAACCGCTTCAAGAGAAACGACAATGAGCATGTCCAGATCACATTTGATCGCCTCACTGATATCACAAATGAGCTTCATGCGCTTGGCGCCACTGAGATCACCAAGCATGAAATCGTCAAGACACTCCTGAGATCACATCTCCTTTGACACCCTAGCTATCGGGGATATACCCCGCGGTATGACCCGGCCAGAGTTGTAAACCGGCTGGGACTTGGTAAACCGGCGGATGTTAAACCGGCGGACAGTTAAGACAGACAGTTAAATTAGATGGCTATGACGGACGGTAAATCGGCAGGTGGTAAACAGGCAAGTTTTAAGGCAGGTGGTAAACCGGGAGGAGTTAAGTCAGATCTTAAACCGGCAGACCATCTTAAACCGGCAGACCATCTTAAACCGGAATACAATGATAACTGGTTTGCCAAGGGTTATGAAGCCCGCGACGCTATGAAGCACAAGATGTTAAGAAGCCCATAAAGATAAGTTAGAATAGTTAAGTCTTAAGTCCGAGTTGGACTCTACATGTAACCCGCCTCTTCAACATATATAAGGAGGGGTAGGGCTCCCCAAAGAGAAGCGACAGACAAGAAGAAACAATCTCTAGGGCTAGACACAAAGAGCCGGTTTATGGCGACTCCCTCGTGATGATAATGAGACCTAGCCCCAAATAGCATGTAGGGTTGTTACCGGATGATGTTTCCCGGGGCCCGAAGCTGTCTAAATCCCGGTCTTATGTTGCGTTTCTCGATTCCGCTCAACCCCTCTCAAGCTAACACATAGATGCGTTGGCCTCGCGACTAAGTCCTTAGACTAGGACATCTGACGTGACAACTCCACGACAGTTGGCGCCCACCGTGGGGCAGGCGCACGGTGGTGTTGAGTCCTTGAAGGGATCTCTCCAAGGGATTGATGAGTTCGCAAAATTTTCGGGTGAAGAAAGATTCAGCATGGAAGGATTCACATCAACTACAGGTCAACAGATCGTTGTTAGCTGCTGGGACGAATCCGAGACTAATTGGCATAGATCAAGTGTTGCTACTTGTCTGGTTTAAAAATGAAGGAAGGGCCACGACCCGGAAGCAAGTTGTCCTCAGACTTGGACTCCTCCGTTGACCCGCCGCGTTGTCGACCTTTGCCTCATAGCCAGCTGATAGCTGGCCTCTGCCTCCACCGACATCCCGTGACCGCTGGTACGGCTTCGAGGCTTCGACTCCGCTTCAGCCCGCCTCCGTTGCCGTGGCTCCTGCTCCGAATTGCTACTCCAAAACACCGCAGTCGTCGCCTAACTGACCAAGGGGCCAGCCCGATCTAAATCGCCGCCGCCATGGTCGCCTAGAGCGCATCCCCGAGTCATTGCTGACGCACTCCAACCCGGACTCCTCTGTTGTCCGCGCCTCGAGTCCTCGACGCCCTGGTGCTCAGTTGCAGCTGCGCCTGAACCGTCGCAGCTGGCCTGCCCTGCTCCGGCCGGTGCCGGCTTGCTACTGCCGCTCCCGCTGGCCACCCACGCCGGTTTACCCGCTGGCCTCCGTCTTCGCATCAGGCCTTCGCCGGCCACCTACTGCACCGCTGCAGGCTCAACTTGTGTTGAATCGCCGCTGGCGATTGCCTCAAACCACTGCATCGGGTCGCTAACCGCCAAGTCACCTCCGCTACGACCCGGTCCAGATGATTTCGGTATCGTTTTTCCGTGGATTGAGCCGCCAGTGCTCTGTTGAGCCGCCCGACACCTCGCGCCTCCGCCTTGAGCACGGCACCGCCGCCTTGCCGTTGTGGCAAACCGCCGTCGCCCTCGTGTTTTGTTTCCGTTGAGGATAGCGTCAAACTTGCCTGTCTGAGCCACGATCTCTGCACTTCGTTCAACCCGCCGTCGATTCAGTCCCGCCTCGCCTCCTCTGGGTCACCATCAACGACCCGCAGCCACCTCAAATCCCCATCGCTTACACATCCTTGCCACCGTGGCCACGCTGAGCCGCACCTGTCTGCATGAGCTATTTATTGTGTATGAGCAAGTCACAACTTGGGTAGCCTGGTTTTCTTTCAGCAAATTGGAGGCGAGTTATCATCGGCCGCCGTCTGCACTGATGGTTCAATGGACATGCACACAAATCGCTGCCACTACAGTTTGGTCAACTTAAAATAGCCAGTTGGAATGAACCATTGGCCGAGTTGCTGACATGGCTCATACGGGATCATTTATAACCCGCCGCAGTCACCTCAGCCTTCTGTGGATTTCATCGCGTTATCAACACCAATGATATATACCTTCTGCTATGGTCAAAGTACGGAGAATCTCAAGACAACTTCTTGAGTCATCTTAAAACTCGGGGGCTACGATGATATGACGCCGCAAGTCTTGCCAGTTTCAGCAAATTCAAGTGCCCCAGGATGTTGAAGGGAAACCAGGTCCCGGAGGCTACTGTTATATTGATAAAATTCAAAGGCCGCCAGAAATATTTCGGCTCACAATGATACTTCCGGTTTATAATCCGATTCAAGGGAAATCTATTCTCCCACAACCGGTTTAAAAATGTCCGTTTAAAAAGGAATTAATTTCTCGCAAGTTCGAGTTGAAAGGCCGTCAGAAAATTTCTGGCTGAAAATGAAGAATCCGGTTTGCAATCCGGTTTAAGGGAAATTTCTTCTCCCACATAGCTTTGAAGATCTCAATATCCGGTTCAAAATCCCGGTTCAAGAAGGATTTATCTCTTGCAAAAAAGTTAAAGGGTGCCAAAGAGGACCTGCTGCCATGATGCGCGGTTCAAACATGGGTATCATGCCTTATTGGCTTATCATATTATTGATCACTTGGGGGCTTGGTCGTATCCGAACCATAGCTACACCTCTTGATCGGCGCAATGCCACAGCATCACTTGGGGGCTTTGGTCATGTCCGAACCATAGCAACACCTTTTGATAGGCGTAAAGCCACAACATCACTTGGGGACTTGGTCAACTCTGAACCATAGTCACACCTCTTGATCGGCCTAGTGCCACAGCATCACTTGGGGGCTTTGGTCGAACCCGAACCATCGCTACACCTCTTGATCGGCGTAATGCCAATGCATCATTTGGGGACCTGGCTGACTCGAACCATAGCTACGCCTTTCGGGGGCTTGGTCGTGTTCGACCATGGTAATGCCTCTTGATCGGCTCAAAGCCTCATTTGCAATGGTTTTATATTTGCCTTTGGTTGAATTTTGTTCTCTTTTAAATTATTTCTTTTGTTGTGTTTTCAAGCCGACATTATTAAACCGGTTCGACTGTCAATTACAAATTGATGAAACACGGTCAAATCATAATCCGGAGACTATCAGCCCGGTCTGGTTTCGACTATAAGTCGCCAGTATATATCTGGATTGCGCCATTGGAATCATGCGCTCATAAATCATTGGATTATATTATTCAAATCTTCAAATAGCCAACATGGCTGGATTTTATTATGGTTATCAGTAACCAGTACTACGATTAATGTTTTCAAAGTTGTTTTAGCGCAATGGCTATTATATTATCAATGGATATGATTTATTTTACAATTGAAGGAATAGTCCCAAGTCGCTGCAGGCTTACGACCCGGCACTTGGGGGCTACATTATTCAACTTAAGATTATATCAAATATGCAAGTCTCATGTCGCTGCAAGCATGCACCATGACACTTGGGGGCTAATGTAAAGTCATTTTTATTAGTCTTATTGAAGACCCGACTCATCACATCATAATGAGGCGGCCCTTGGGGGCTACCAATTGCTCCTGTCAACAATTCAAGGTACACACATTTTCATCTATTATTGAAGGATCCACTGCTCAGTTGGTGGAGTACAAAGCTCTTAACCTTGTGGACGTGGGTTCAAGCCCCATGGTGAAGACTCTATTATATGATGTTATTATCAATTATATACAAAGTCCCAGCTCAGTATTATCTTACTAAGCCGGCCCTTGGGGGCTACACGTTGTTGTTCAAATTTACATGGTTATATCTACAAAGTCCCTGCTCATTATTGCATAATGACCCGGCCCTTGGGGGCTACATTGGTTGAAGTTTTCATGAGCATAAAGCGATTACAAGTCCCAGGTTGCTGCAAGCATGACAACCCGACACTTGGGGGCTACATATGTGGAATACTCAGTTCTGACTAGTGATGGAGATGAACAAACCCGGATTTCTTCAAGCTTGTGGCATTCATATTGAAGCAAATCTTAAGCTGTTACTATGTTACCTTCTTAAGATTTGAGGGCTACAAGTGATAGGCATATAAGGGGTATATTTTCAAAAGCTTATGTTAACAAATCCGGTGCCATCAATATTTGTAAACCGGCAAGGTTCTACATTCTTAAACCGGCTGAAGATCAGATGAGTATTTCAAAGACCAATATTTTTGTTAAGCATTGGGAGCTGAGTCAAAGGAGTTATTCTTCACAATATTTCTCTGTGACAAACAAATGTTAGCAAATTGATTATGAAGCAGGCCTATTGACCCGGGTTTTCTAGAAGGAAATGACAAGGATTTAAAGAGGATCATGATCAGTTTAACATGGATAAATCCAAATTAAACTGGGGGCTAATGTCGGGGATATACCCCGCGGTATGACCCGGCCGGAGTTGTAAACCGGCTGGGACTTGGTAAACCGGCGGATGTTAAACCGGCGGACAATTAAGAGAGACAGTTAAATTAGATGGCTATGACGGACGGTAAGCCGGCAGGTGGTAAACCGGCAAGTGTTAAGGCAGGTGGTAAACCGGGAGGAGTTAAGTCAGATCTTAAACCGGCAGACCATCTTAAACCGGAATACAGTGATAACTGGGTTGCCAGGGGTTATGAAGCCCGGACGCTATGAAGCCCAAGATGTTAAGAAGCCCATAAAGATAAGTTAGAATAGTTAAGTCTTAAGTCCGAGTTGGACTCTACATGTAACCCGCCTCTTCAACATATATAAGGAGGGGTAGGGCTCCCCAAAGAGAAGCGACAGACAAGAAGAAACAATCTCTAGGGCTAGACACAAAGAGCCGGTTTATGGCGACTCCCTCGTGATGATAATGAGACCTAGCCCCAAACAGCATGTAGGGTTGTTACCGGATGATGTTTCCCGGGGCCTGAAGCTGTCTAAATCCCTGTCTTATGTTGCGTTTCTTGATTCCGCTCAACCCCTCTCAAGCTACCACATGGATGCGTTGGCCTCGCAACTAAGTCCTTACACTAGGACATCTGACGTGACAATTCCACGACACTAGCCCTGATGATTCAAGAACGCCCTGACTTCAAGACTCTCGATCCGTCTGACATACTTGAGAGGCTGGACGCACATGAGTTCCAGTTATCTGAGAAAAGAGATATCTATGGTCCTAGCTATGGACGTACTCGCGCTTTGAAGGCAAAGGTTGTTTCCTCATCAGAAGAAGAATCTGACTGCAGTTCTGGGGATCCTGAAGACATCGGAAGGGAGCTTGCTATGCTTGTGAAGAAGTTCCAGAAATTCACCAAGAAGAAAGGCTTCGGAAAGTCTTCAAGATCCAGCTCGAGAAATGATGAAGCTTCCACTCATGACCACAAGAAGAGAACATGTCACAAGTGCAAGAAACCTGGTCACTACATCTCTGAGTGTCCTCAGTGGGACAATGAGAACAAGAAGAAGAAGAGCAAGGAATATGATTCTGATGACAAGAAGAAGAAGAAATCCTTAAAGTCTTCGTCCAAGTCTTCATCACACAAGAAGAGCTCATCTGGCAAGGCTCGTGCTTTTGTTGGCAAGGAGATGGATTCAGAGGAGGAGTCTGCTTCTGAGGAGGCAGAGGTGGAGTCTGAGGAGGAGTCCGACTCTCACGTTGCAAGTCTGGCTCTAGCTACATCCTATGTTGCCTAGTTCGTCTTCAACACTGAAGACAATGACTCCATCACCAATGCTGATGCTAATGACAAGGGCGAATCTACTCCCACCTACTGCTTCATGGCACGTGGTGCCAAGGTAAACTCACGCGATGCTTACTTTCAAACATCAAGTGAAGATGACTCTGATTGTGAATCTAAACCTAGCTACAAAACACTTGCTAAAATTACAACTGGACAACAGAAAGCTATGGAACATATTCAAAAACTATTAGACAAAAGCGATGACCTATTGGACGCGGAAATGACCCGGTCTCAGTCCTTAATTGAAGACATCAAAAATCTTCATGTTAAGTACGAGGAACTTGAAAGTCATCATGAAACGCTCTCCACAACTCATGAAAAGCTTCCCTACGATTATCTTCAAAGGAAGCAAGAACTTGAGAAATTGAGAGCGGCTCATGAAGATCTTCAAAAGGAGAACGAGTCACTTCGCGCTCAACAGATCAGTCCTGCTCAGGAAGGATTTGAACCACCATGTCTAAAATGCCTTGAGCGTGATAACACTACTTCTGTTGCTGAATGTTCCACTACTGCTACTATTGCAATATCTTCAACTGCTGATGTGGTAACTAACCCCTCTACTGAGGATACCACTACTATTGCTGATGAAAATGCCAGGTTGAAGGCATTGCTTGAGACAGGAATGTACAAAAGTCTCAAAGGGCATCAGACACTATGCGATGTCCTCAAAAAGCAGATTCTAAACCAAAACCCTAGGAAAGAGGGTGTTGGGTTCGAGAGGAAAATGAATGTTGATGGTTCTTACTGGAAGCCTGAGTAGTACCCCAAAACCACATGGGTTGCTGCGAAGGGGCCTTCAGTGGATCCATCCACCTTATCTGGCTTCACTTGTGCTAACCCGATTATCATTGATGAATCCTTTGATGCAAACTATAAACTGTTTAAGAATCAGAATGGCGAAGTGTTTGCCAGGTATATTGTTATTAACTGCAGGCATGGACCACCCATGAAGAAGATTTGGGTGCCCAAAAGGTGTCTTGAGAATCTTCCTATGAATGTCATCATGACACCACCAGGGAAGAAGACAAACCCCGGACCAAAGGCTTCATATGGTCCAAAGGCTTCATATAGACAGAGGACTCACCAGAGCCACCCTAACGCCAATGTTTTGCAGGGAAATCATACTCAGACTCATGAATATGAGCATGTATCATCAAACTGCTATGTTCATAAGACTAAGAACTATTCTGCTTATTCATATGAGTATTATCCACCACCTGCAAGGCTATTTGCTAGGACTCCAAAGCCGAAGTTCTCAGATGCTGCATTTAGACTCATTGCTTCAAAGCCACCCCTGAAAATGTGGGTGGTTAAGAAAACTTAACTCTCTTTTGCAGGGAAGGGTCTCAGCCGGAAATCAAAGGCGTCTGATGCTTATACTGGGGACCTAAAACATCTTGTGGGGCGCAAGATAAAATGCCCAAATGGTCTTACTATGTATTTTGTTCCTGGATTGCTTGCCAATCATCCAATTAGTCCTAACCTTGATCTGAGTTTTCATAATCCGCCTGTCCTTCAAATGTTTATGCTTCACAACACCCTTGGTGAAGCCTATCCCCCTAACTACACCGTAGGGCATGACACCACATGCTTCAGAATGGATTATGGACAGTGGATGCACTAATCACATGATTGGTGATCGAAGTCTTCTCATGGACTCAACCTTACGTCCATCTGACAAGAGTCACATCACATTTGCTGGCACTGGTAAAAGCAAGGTATTGGGTCTAGGTAGAGTTGCAATCTCAAAGGATCAGCACACGAATAAAGTGATGCTTATTGAATCCCTTGCTTTCAACTTAATGTCTGTCTCAATGCTTTGTGATCTAAACATGATTGTGATATTTGGAAAATATGGTTGCCTTGTTCTAATGGAATCTGACAAGTCTCTAGTCTTTGAAGGGTATCGGAAATATGATCTATATATGGTAGATTTCTCAACAGGACCACAGTTGGCCGTATGTCTTCTAGCAAAAGCTTCAGAGTGTTGGCTCTGGCATCGGAGGCTAGGGCATGCTGGCATGAGGAACTTGTACACTCTCGCAAAGAAGAAACATGTCGTAGGCATCGAGGGCATCAAGTTCAAGAAGGATCATCTGTGTGGTGCTTGCGAAGCTGGAAAGATGACTTGGGCCAATCATCCCTCGAAGACAATCATGACGATATCTCAACCTTTTGAGGTGCTTCACATGGACTTATTTGGCCCTACTCACTACTCTACTCTTACTACCACTGCTTGCCTCTATGGCTTCGCCAGTGTTGATGATTATTCAAGATGTACATGGGTGCATATAATCCTCTACAAGAATGAAGTGCAGGATGTCTTCAGACGCTTCGCCAATCGTGCCATGACGAACTACGACATCAAGATCAAGCATATCAGAAGTGACAACGGCAAAGAGTTCAAGAACACAGGCCTTGACACTTATCTTGATACATTGGGCATCACTCATGAGTTCTCTGCTCCATATACACCTCAGGCGAATGGCATCGTGGAGCGCAAGAACAGAACACTCATTGAGATGGCTCGGACGATGCTTGATGAATACAAGACTCCAAGGAAGTTCTGGCCCGAAGCCATAGATACTGCATGCCATGTCATCAACCATGTTTATATTCACAAGCTTCTGAAGAAGACATCCTATGAGCTCCTGATTGGTAAGAAGCCAAACGTAAGCTACTTCACAGTATTTGTGCTAGGTGTTGGATCAAGGATCCACATTACACTTCAAAATTTGCACCGAAAGCACATGAAGGTTTTATGCTTGGTCACGGAAAGGATTCGCACTCCTACAGAGTCTTCAACCTCTTTCACTATAAAGTGGTTGAAATTGTGGATGTGCGGTTCGATGAAACTAACGGGTCGCAAAGAGAGCACCTGCCAAATGTGCTAGATGAAGTCCCTCCTAGTGAATCAATCAAGCTTATGGGAACTGAAGAAATCATACCTTCTAAGGCACAGGCTGAAGAGGAACTTATCATTTCTGCGCCTAATCAACCTAAAGACAATGCTCAGCCTGAAGCAAATGGTCAAAATGAAGACAACGGTCAGCAAGAGCAAAATCTCCGTCCAGTTCATCCTCGTGTTGCAAATGAAGTACATATTGAGAAGATAATTGATAACATCAATGCACCTGGTCCACTCACTCGTTCAAGAGCAACACAGCTAGCAAATTTTTGTGGGTACTTTGCATTTGTCTCAATATCTGAACCCAAGAAAGTTGTTGAAGCCTTCATGGAACCTGAATGGATTCAAGCTATGCAAGAAGAGCTTCAACAGTTCTAGTTGAACAATGTCTGGGAATTAGTCAAGCGTCCAGACCCTCGCAAGCACAACATCATAGGCACCAAATGGATCTATCGCAACAAACAAGATGAGCATGGTCAAGTTGTCAGAAACAAGGCTTGTCTCATTGCTCAAGGATACACTCAAGTTGAAGGGATTGACTTCTATGAAACATTTGCTCCCGTGGCTAGACTTTAAGCCATTCGCATACTGCTAGCCTATGCCAAACATCACAACATCCCTCTATATCAAATGGATGTGAAGAGTGCCTTTCTCAACGGCAAGATTGAAGAAGAAGTATATGTTGCACAACCACCTGGTTTTGAAGATCCAAAACATCCTGATATGGTATACGAGCTCAACAAGGCACTGTATGGCCTCAAACAAGCCCCTCGTGCTTTGTATGACACACTCAAAGACTTCCTGAAGAGCAAAGGCTTCAAACCTGATTCTCTAGATCCTACACTCTACACGAAGACATATGATGGAGAACTGTTTGTGTGCCAAATCTATGTGGATGACATTATCTTCGGCTGCACTAATAAGAAATATAGTGATGATTTGGGCACATGATGCAAGAGCAATATCAGATGTCCATGATGGGTGAGCTGATGTTTTTCCTAGGTCTTCAAATTCTTCAGCAAAGCAACGGCATCTTAATATCTCAAGAAAAATACCTCAAAGATTGGCTGAAGAAGTTTGGAATGCAAGATTGCAAAGGATACACGACGCCAATGCCAACGAAAAGTCATCTGAGTCCTGACGCCAATGGTAAAGAGTTCGATCAAAAGGTATACCGCTCCATGATTGGTTCTTTACTCTATTTATGTGCATCTAGGCCAGATATAATGCTTAGTGTTTGCATGTGTGCCCGGTTCCAAGCGACACCAAAGGAATCGCATCACTTAGCTGTGAAGAGAATTCTTCGATATTTGGCTTACACCCCAACACTAGGATTATAGTATCCGAAGGGCTCAGAGTTTGATCTAGTTGGATTCTCAGATACTGACTATGCTGGTGATAAGGTTGATCGCAAGTCCACATTAGGCACATGTCACTTTCTGGGATGACCACTTGTCTGTTGGTCTTCAAAGAAGAAGAACTGTGTATCTCTCTCCACTGCTGAATCTGAATACATTGCTGCTGGATCTTGTTGCGCTCAGCTTCTATGGATGAAGCAAACTCTCAAGGACTATGGCATCCACCTGAAGCAAGTGCCTCTCTACTGCGACAATGAAAGCGCCATCAAGTTTGCCGACAACCCAGTTCAGCACTCGAAGACAAAGCACATTGAAATTCATCATCACTTTCTCAGAGATCATGTCATGAAGGAAGATATTGATATCATTCACGTCAACATTGAAGAGCAATTGGCAGATATCTTCACAAAGCCCTTGGATGAGAAAAGGTTTTGCAAGTTGCGGTGTGAGCTAAATATCTTAGAATCCTCAAATGTCCTGTAATTGGACACACATCCTAACACTTATGCATGTTGATGACTTAGATGTGCAACACAAGAAGTAATGTATATCTTCAGTCAATGAGGACATACACTCTAAGTGTGAATACATTAATGCGGAATTTGACTTTGGAGTGCCACGATAGTTATGTGTCGTGTCTGGGTCTAATACTTCCTATATAGTGGGTAACGCCACCACCAAACCTTTGTTTGAAGTGTTTCTCTTGGCGTGTCATTTGCAAAGTCTTAGCATTTGATTTGTCTTCAACATTATTTTACCTTCATGCTTATCTTCACAGTGTTGATTTGGTCTTGATCAGATATATACATATATTTATGCTCTGTCCTCTACAACTATACTTATAGCTATGTCTTCATGCTTGAATCTTTTGATTTAAGTGAATGTGATCGAACCCTAACCCCTTCTGTGCTTCTTCCTCAAATTCTATCTATCCAAATAATATGCATTCTATTGAAACTGCCCAATGTCTTCTCTGCGTCCTTGTCGGCAGAAGATACAGAGACAAAATCTAAATCTGTTTTAATGCTATATCCTTATTGCCTGAAACCCGGAGAAGCCGGAACGACCACCCGACGGTCTAGGCGTGCGTGGGAGCATGGAACAACTTCCAGTGTGTTGCATGTTCTCCACGTGTCCTTCAGATGTGAACCGCCAGGGGCACCTACGTAATTGCACTGTGTTGTCCCTTTACTTATAAATACACAACTCACTGCGGACAAAATCTCCCCTTCCACCTCGCCACCTCGAACAAACCCTAGCGCCTCCGTTAGCTCGTGTCGACGCTGGAGAAGAAGCGCTTAGCTGCTGCTACCTCTTTGTCGCTGTCCTCACGCCGGCCGCGGACTTCGTCCTCTCCGCTGTCGCCGTAGGTGTCTTCCGTCACCAAGTTAGGGCACGGGAGGTTGAACTGCTCGGCCTCCCTCTCATCTTCATCTAGCAGTTCTTCGTGTGGTAATTATATCTTACTTTTACTGCCATTTTTATCCATCAGGTCCATCTACTTTCACCAAAAGTGGTTTCTTGACTTCCATATCTGGATCTATCTTGTTATGAATCTCATATCATGCCTAGTATATTCACTTATGCTTCACAACTAATTAGATTTCTCACTTTTACTTATTCTTGGATTCGTACAAATCTGGAACCAACTCCCACCATATAAGTGAATGTCTTCGCGCTATGAGGTCAATGTCTTCAACTGATTTATCGTCAAAATCTTCTGAGAATGCATATGAACTCTTCCCTTCCCTCGCACCTCTAATGCTGTCACAGGTACATGTTCCTGGGAGAATCCCTTGGTTCTCATAGTCTACATTCATCTGCAGAATTCTTACAGCGTCACATCAATTCTCCTGAAGCCAGTTCCTGTCTGACCAGCAGACGGAAGCCTTTGACAGTTCTGAAGCCATTCAGTTTGAACTTCATGGCCACTGAAAAATCAGCAAGGAAAGGTGGCAGACAACGTCGTGGGAATACATCCAAAGATCTGCCACCGAGTCTGTATGAATTGTACAAGACAGACCCTGAAGAAACCTATGGGGAACGCAAGACTCAAATCCAATGGATTCGAAGATATTGGGCAGAACAATGGTTTTTGTACAGATATGTGACTGCTGAGTATGCGGAGAAGAATGACATCAAGCGACAATGGGGAGATATTCTCTTCAAAAATCATCCACCCAGGTCCAAACCGAAGCCATTGCTCAAGGTTTCTATCCTTGCATGGTTCGCGGACCACAGCCAGAGAATGCTGACCCATCTTATATGATGTGGTGTCGTGAAGACAATCTATTCAAGCGCAACTATACATTTGCCAAAGTTTCTGCGGCCAAGAACAAGAAAGCTTTTGGACTCAACTTCAACCCTGGTCCTTCTGCTCCTAGGGACGATGGCACTCGTGATGCTGAACCCAATGTCATCGGACCCTTCTACAACCTTGAAGGTCTCATCACTCACATTGCTGTTCAGGGGGCAGTCGTTGAGCACTCTGATGACGACGCTGATACTGATGAAGTGCCAGCTCCACCTAAGCCACAGAAGTAGAAGAAAACAAAGGCTTCAAAGCCCTCTGCTGCACCTAGAGCTTCGCGTGCGAAGCCATTGGCCACTGCACCTCCTGAAGCAAGTGTGCAATCTGAAGATCTTTCTCGTGCCTCCAAGAAGACAGAGAAGTCCAAGAAGATGAAGAGGCTCATCAAGAGTTCTGCACAAGAACTGAACCAGCTGCCATTCTGAGGAACAAAAATGAAGCCATTGATCTGTCAAGTGACGAAGATCTTGGCGATGATGCTCTTGAGCTGTTGATAAAGAGCAAACAAGAGGCGGAGATCTTCAATTATCTGCCCCTCTTTGATGTGGATATTTTGAATAACTTCATTGATGAATGGTTTGACAACCCAAGCCTCAGCATCGATGATCTTCAGCTTCCAATTGGCATCAATGTCTCTTTCCACGGAGTCATTGCTCGTGAGCTGGCTCTGACTCAGAAGATTGTCGAGATGAAGAACAAAATTGACTATGAGAAGGCTCAATTCAAGAAGCACATGGCCACGCTCAGCGTGGCTGGTGTTCAAAACTTCTAGCAGATGTTGCATGACCTCAAGGAGGCGTTTCACAAGAAACGTAAGAAAGCCAAAGGTTCAAGAGAGCGAATGAAATACCTCGCGGCAAAATGTGTTCAAGCTCACAACGAGGCAGAAAAGTGCAAGGCTCTTGGGCGTCCAGACATCAACCCCAAGATGGCTATCAAACAAAAGAAGCCTGTTGTGGCCCAAGCTGAAGCATCAGGGCGGGAAGCACCTCGCATTGTCTTCCCTGCTAGCATGACAGGCTCGAAGCCCAAGGTCCCCACAGCAGCTTCAGAACTGAAGAAGACAAGAGCAGCTGAGGCTGAAGCCAGAAAGCGCAAGCACAAGCATGCCACTGATGATGCTCCACCGACCAAGAAGCCGAAGAAAAATTCTTCGCAGAAAAATTGTGTTGCTGCCACAGAGCCACTTGTTGTCGAGCCCATCTCAGTTGCTCGCCCTGCATCCGCAAACCAAGAGCGTCAGCTGGTACTTCATGAGCCTCCTTCCACAGAGGCTCCTGGAGCTGAAGAAATTCCAGTTGTCGACCCCATCACAGCTGAAGACATTGGTCATCACGACAATGTAAATGATGATGAAGTCTTTCCTCAGATCAAGCACCAATCGGTATCATCGCCTGTTCTCACGAACAGCAAACTCATCAGCATTGGTCGTCCCTTGACGCCAATTGCTCAAGATGCATCATGGTCGGATCATGTCGGTGTACAAAAAGAGGGGTACACTTTTTGTACCCCTATAACTGTGCACGGGCAGTCTGAGCCACGGGCGCCGCCACACCGAGCACGGCAAGGGAGGTAAGCCAAGGTAAGGCCGAAGCTGAAGAGAAGCAGAACGACGCCAAGACCAAGACCACAAAGAGCAAACGGGACAGAGCAGACCCCCCCCCCCCCGGCAAGATCCTTGCCAGGGGCAGCTTTAGCTAACCCAGCAAGACCCTTGCCGTGGCAGCTCGCCCCACACCTACGGAGCAAAGTCACCCTCGAGTCCACTGCCCCCATGGGGCAAGGATTCGGGAGACATCCCCGTGGTGGCATGTAGATCTTTGTGAAGACATTCAAGATCAGATACCCACTTTAGAAGATGATGATCCTTGGCGGGATCCCAGCCAAGGAGGACCACAAGGCCCCCGGCAAGAGCCTTGTCGGGGATGACAGCAGGCGCCGCGGCAAGACCCTTGCCAGGGCCGCGACAAGACCCTTGCCGGGGCCGCGGCAAGACCCTTGTCGGGGCCGCAGCAAGGCCCTTGCCAAGGATGCCCGTGGGGCCACCATCAGGCCCGCGCCAGTCGCACCCCCACCGCCGTTCGCATGCAGCTGCCGACCCAACCAGTTGGGCAGGCACCTGCGTGGCAGCGTGCAGATCTTCGTGGAGACCCACCACTGCGCCACCTCAGCTGCCTGCCTGCCTACATGGCACCATGGGAACCGCTGGCCAGGGCATGTGTCGACGCAAGAGGGAGCGGCGACGAACGAGACGGGGCTCTCCCCGGCCCCCGATAAAGCAAGGACACCTAAGCAAGGCGCATTAAATGTGCCTTGTCATGTAATGCGAAGGATAGCCTCACATTACTGTACCCTTTCCACCTCCTGTGTGCCACTGTGGCAACCCCTTTCCTATAAAAGGAGGCCCGAGGCGACCAGGAGGAGGATTCGGCTTTTTGGAGCTCTTGACGCCCATTGCTAGCTCAAGAACACAGATAAACAATCCACGAAAGCAGGAGTAGGGTTTTACGCATCCCCGCGACCCGAACCTGGATAAAGGAACCGTGTGCTATCTATTTGATCCGCTCTTCTCGCAACCCCGCGCCCCGCAATCGTAATAGGGATTCTTGTGATCCCATAGGTGTCGTTTCCCACTGACATCTTTGGCGCGCCAGGTAGGGGGCAGCGCAGTTGTGAGAATCGGCTTTAGCAGTTAGTTCGACGCTCCTTCATCGTCATGGCGCCCAAGAAGAAGGCGACGGTGGCGGTTGGCCCATCGGAAGCTGGACATCCCGTCCCGACACGGGCGAGCAGCGGACCGGTCGCGGAAAGGACACCGGGCGCCGTTCGCGAACACCAACACCGTCCCAGCAGCCGGAGTTTGGGAGGCAGCGATGTTCGTGCGCCTGGTAACGGGCTGCACACCGCCAAATCCAAGGACGGAGCCAGGCCCTCCGCGGGTGGCGCGGGGCCTTCCAAGATCGCTGCCACCCCGCCCGAAGGCGACGCGAGGGCTTCCCAGACTCCCATGCCGACGCCGACGGCGAGCTCCTCTCAAGCGGCGCGCGACGAACGGCATAATCACACCGAAGACCCCAGGCGTCACCGCGGGAAGAGCCCCGAGCGCCCCTCCCGGGATGTAGAAGACCTGCCCGCTCGCCGAGGCACTGGCGAAGAAGGCATGCGACCGCAGGGTCATGATAGAGCTCCTTCTGACATGGTCAGAACTCAAAGCGTGTCGCGATCCGTGAAGGTTTCGCTGCCACCAACGCCAGCAGAAGCCCTGGCGCGCGCGCAGTTGCTCCTCGATTTCCCTCCCACTATGGGGAAACTCGACGAATGGAGAGCCACTATCCGAAGCCTTGTTGCGGTGGCCAACAAAGACGAACCGAGTCCGGTGGAGCCCCCGGGTCGACGCTCCGACGGAGTCCCACACACCAGTGGCAAGAGAGCCGGCGGCGCCGCGACCACGGTGCACTCGCCCCCTCCTCGCCCGGCGCCGCGGACGCTAGCCCGTCGTGACGTCACGGGCAAGAAATCTCCATAGCGTCGTCCGACCCATGGACCCACTGTGACCAGCGCCAAGTTCTTCGGGAACGAGAACATGAAGACGCTCGAACCACTATCGAGCGTCGGTGCGGAGCGCGCCACCAATCAGACAGGCGAGCAGGGCCTGCTGTGAACCACCCGGCACCGGAGAGCCC
Source organism: Aegilops umbellulata (assembly GCA_032464435.1). NCBI lineage: Eukaryota > Viridiplantae > Streptophyta > Magnoliopsida > Poales > Poaceae > Aegilops > Aegilops umbellulata. The sequence goes on along the minus strand of CP136058.1, from coordinate 325,347,833 downwards.
TGGAGGCCTACCTTACGAGGTAGGCTGTCCGGCTTTTACGAGTGAGTTGCGGCAGTTCCAGTGGCCCACTCACCGCACTTTCAAACCTGACGTGGGCGAAAAGTACAGTGGCAAGACCCACCCGTCCGAGTTCCTCAGCATTTATACCATCGCGATGCAAGCTGCCGGAGCCTGCGACGATAAGGTGCTTGCGAATTACTTTTCGTTGGCTCTTAAACCCAACGCCATGTCATGGTTGATGCACTTGCCGGTAGACTCCATTTCCTCCTGGTCGGATTTGTGCCATGAGTTCGTGGGCGCCTTCACTGGAGGCCACCAAGCCCATGGCCAGGCGAGCGACCTGCACGTCATTCCCCAGAAGGGAGGTGAGAGTCTCCGCAAGTATATACAGAGGTTCAGCCGGATACAGTACAATATCCCTGATGTTCACCCTGCCGCCATCATCAGCGCGTTCCATCAGAACGTGCGTAACCACAAGATGCGCGAAGAGCTGGCGGTGAACAAGGTGAAAGATGTAGCGGAACTCTATGTTCCTGCTGACAGATGTGCCCGGGCTGAAGAGGGAAGGAAGTACCCCGGCGAAGATGCCAGCATGGAAACTGACTCCTCAGATGAGGATACTGCCGCCCTGGAGAAGAAAGGCCGGCGCCGCAACAGGAAGCGCAAAGGGAAAGCCGTGCTTGCCGTCGAGGGATCTGATGACACCGGCTCCACCAAGAAAACCAAGGCAGATGACCCCGGCAAGGAAATTGCCGAATGTGTCGCCTGCCGGGCCTTGGCGGCTGCCGAGAAGTCGGGAAACTCCGACAAGCGGTACTGCAAGATCCATCGCACCAAAGGCCATGCTCTCCAAGACTGCCGACAGGTTGAGCTCCTCGCTGAGAAGCAGAGGGCTGAATATGAGAGGCGGGACAAGGAGAAGGGCCAAGACGGTGTTGAGGGGTCCGGCAAGAAGCGTGACGGCCAGGCGGGCCGTCGTGGCAAGGATAAACAATAGGAGAGGCCCGCCCGGGGCCGTGACAGAAAGCCAGAAGATGACGATCACGAAGAGGATGACGAATCCGGCGACCTAGAGTTTCAGAAAGCTACAAAGGCCAAGTGCGTCGACGGCGGCGCCTCGCTTCATACTTCTCACCGCCGGCTTAAACAGTCGGCACGAGAGATTACAGCGGCAGAGCCGTCGTTTGATGCCCAAAGGCCGCTGAAGTGGTCCAGCACACCTATCATCTTTGACACTGAGGATCACCCTGATCGCACCACTGCGGTCGAGTGCTTGCCATTGTTGGTTTCGCCAACAATACGCAACCTCAAGGTGACAAAGATGCTAGTCGATGGCGGGGCCGGTCTGAACTTAATCTCGCCTGCCGTGATCGAGAAACTGCAGATTCCTGATGGAGACCTCGAAGAGACGGGCACGTTTCAAGGGGTCAACCCGGGAAGAAGCCAACCCAGGGGAAAAGTCAAGCTGCCCGTGACTTTTGGAAGCGACCTGAACTTCAGGACGGAGAGGATCGTGTTTGATGTTGCCAAGATCCCCTTGCCCTACAACGGGATCCTTGGCCGCCCAGCGCTGGCCAAGTTCATGGCGGCGTCACACTATGCTTACAACACCCTGAAGATGCCAGGGCCCGTGACGATCATCACCATCCCCTCCGACAAGAAAGATGCGTTGATTTGCGCTGACCAACTATACCAGCAAGCAGTTGCAGCAGCTGCCGCCACTAAGGCACTTGCTCCTGCCGCTGGGACCCCGGGAGGGAAGAAGAAGAAGAAGACCGGTGAGACCTCGGGCACCCACTCCGGCAAGCGCACCTCTTCGGAGTGTAGCGCTGCCGTCGAGGACGTGCCAGAGAGCTCCACCGGCGGGAACAAGAAGTCCAGGGCCATGCCACCGGGAACCAAGAAGGTTTCCGTCAATGAGGACGGCGCGGGAGGAGCTTTCACCATAGGCTCCACCCTCGACGACAAATAGGAAGACGCGCTCATCACCTTCCTGCGGGCGAATGTCGATGTGTTTGCATGGCAAGCTTCTGACATCCCTGGCGTTCCCAGGGAGGTGATTGAGCACCACCTTGCTGTCTGTCCTCATGCGCGGCCCGTCAAGCAGAAGGTCAGAAAGCAAGCTTTGGAATGACAAGAGTTCATCACAGAAGAGATCCGGAAACTGGAAGCAGCGGGTTTGGTAAGAGGAGTGCTCCATCCAACGTAGTTGGCCAATCCAGTCGTAGTGCGCAAGGCGAATGGGAAGTGGAGGCTGTGTATTGATTACACAGATATCAATAAGGCTTGTCCTAAAGACCCCTTCTCGTTGCCGCGCATCGACCAGATTGTTGACTCCACGACTGGGTGTGATCTGTTGTCATTCCTCGACGCCTACTACGGCTACCACCAGATCTTCATGACAAGAGAAGACGAAGAGAAAACAACATTCATCACCCCATGTGGTATGTATTGTTTCATACGGATGCCTTTCGGGTTGAAGAGTGCTGGTTTGATGTTTGCAAGGGCGGTCCAGATTGGTTTTGAACCCCAGCTCCATAGAAATATGGAGGCTTATATGGACGACATAGTGGTCAAAACCAAGGACAGGGCAACCCTCATACCGGATTTGCAAGAGACATTTGCAAACCCGCGCAAGATCAATCTCAAGCTAAACACTGAGAAGTGTGTCTTTGGCGTCCCTTCCGGCAAGCTTCTCGGGTTCTTTGTGTCACAGCGTGGGATAGAGGCCAATCCGGACAAGATCAAAGCTATAGAGCAGATTGCGGCACCCAAGCGAATCAAGGATGTGCGTTGGCTTGCTGGTTGCGTTGCCGCCATGGGCAGATTCATTTCCAAGTCTGCCGAGCGCGCCCTTCCCTTTTTCAAGATCCTGAAGAAAGCGGGCCCGATGGAGTGGACGCCAGAAGCCGAGGTAGCATTGCAAGATTTGAAGAAATACCTCTCCTCCGCGCCAATACTAGTTGCGCCTAGGCCACAGGAGCCGTTGCTGCTATACCTGGCGGCAACGAACCAGGTGGTCAGCGCCGCACTAGTGGCCCGGAGAGAGGTTGACGACGAGGTGATGGCAGCGATAGAGCCTGACACCACCAATGCGGAGACGACACAGCCAGTCGAAGTGCCGCCGAAGAAGAAAATTATGCAGCACCCGGTCTACTTTGTTAGCTCCCTCCTGCAGGGGGCTAGATCAAGGTACTCCGGTGTGCAGAAACTGCTCTTTGGCCTTCTTATGGCCTCGAGGAAGCTGCGTCACTACTTCCAGGCACACAAGATCACTGTCGTCACTCGCCTCCCTCTGCAACGGATATTGCATAATCCAGATGCGACGGGGAGGATTGTGGAATGGGCACTGGAGCTGTCCAGCTTTGGCCTCAAGTTTGAAAGTACTTCGACGATCCAGAGCCGAGTCCTGGCGGAGTTCATTGCAGAGTGGACCGCTACACCTGACGAAGGAGCCCAAGGGACTGCTCTCCCCGGCAAGGAGGTAAGATGCAATTGGATCATGTACTTTGATGGAGCTTTCTCCCTACAAGGTGTCGGGGCTGGTGTACTGCTTGTTGCCCCCACCGGAGAGCACCTCAAGTATGTGATCTAGATGCACTTCCCCAGGGAGGTGTCAACACACAATACGGCAGAGTACGAAGGGCTGCTTGCCGGTCTTAGGATCGCGGCGGACCTTGGAATTAAGAAGCTCATCGTCAGGGGCGACTCGTAGCTTGTCGTCAAGCAAGTCAACAAGGATTACCAGAGCCCGTTGATAAAGGCCTACGTTGATGAAGTGAGAAAGCTGGAAGAGCGTTTCGACGATATACAGGCTGAACACGTTCCCCGAGCGGAGAATGATATCGCCGATTACCTGTCAAAACGCGCTGCCCTCAAGCTACCTGTGGAACCAGGTACCTTTGTGCTTCAGCTGACTCAGCCATCCGTTGATCCATCAACACAGCAGAACAAGAGGAGGAAATCAGGGCCCGGCAAGTACTTTCCCGCCGAGCTCCCCGGAGCCGTCGGCAAGGATGTTGCCGGGGACACTGAGCCCGCCACAGGACGGCTAGCTCCGGCGGAGTGTCAAGCTCTTGCCGTCGAGACAGCCGCTCCTATAGCGGAGGAAATGCCTTTAGTCCTCGCCGTCGAGCCTCAGGCTCCAGCGTGGGCACAGCATACCGTCCGATTCCTCCAAACAGGGGAACTTCCGGAGGAGCAGGAAGAAGCGGAAAAAGTAGCCCGTCGCTCTACCATGTACCAGTTCGTCGATGACGTCCTGTACAGGAGAGGCCGAAAGGTGTGAAATTGAAGTGTATCCCTCGAGAGGAAGGACTGGAGCTGTTGGCGGGGGTACACGGAGGCATATGTGGGTCCCACATCGGGTCAAGGGCCCTTGCCGGCAAGGCATTCCGGCAAGGTTTCTTCTAGCCCACCGCCCTCCAGGATGCGACGACACTAGTCACCAGGTGTGAAGCGTGTTAGTTCTATGCAAAGAAGCTTCATCAGCCGGCTCAAGCCCTTCAAACCATTCCTCTCTCCTGGCCCTTCTCGGTCTGGGGGCTCGACATACTGGGCCCTTTCCCCCGCGTTGTCGGGGGCTTTGAGTACTTGTACGTTGCAATTGACAAGTTCACAAAGTGGCTGGAGGTGGAAGCAGTGAGGAAGGTCACAGCTCAGTCAGCCGTCAAGTTCTTCAAGGGGCTAGTGTGCCATTTCGGTGTACCCAACAGGGTCATCACCGACAACGGCACATAGTTCACAAGCCGCACCTTCATGCAATATACTCAAGACCTCGGCAGCAAAGTCTGTTCCGCTTCCGTTGCTCACCCACGAAGCAATGGTCAAGCTGAGAGTGCAAATGCTGAAGTGCTACGAGGCTTAAGGACCAAGACCTTTGACAGGCTGCACAAGAGCGGAAGGCACTGGATTGATGAGTTGCCGACGGTTCTTTGGTCGATCAGGACGACGCTAAATCAAGCCACCGGCCAGACACCCTTTGCCCTGGTATCCGGGGCAGAAGCAGTTATCCCCACTGAACTCATATACGGGTCACCTCGAGTGCTCGCTTATGATGAGCTTGAGCAAGAGCAACTGCGGCAAGATGACGCATTGCTCCTTGAGGAAGATCGTCTTCGGGCGGCTGTGAGAGCAGCACGCTACCAGCAAGCCTTGCGCCGCTACCATAGCCGCAAGGTTCATGCCCGAAGCCTTGAGGAAGGCGACCTTGTCCTTCGGCGCGTTCAATCGTCCAAGAATTCCAACAAGTTGACGCCAAAGTGGGAAGGCCCTTATCGGGTAATACGAGTCACCAGGCCCGGCGCAGTCCGCCTGGAGACCGAAGATGCCGTTTCGGTGAGTAACTCCTGGAACATTGAGCATCTTCGCAAGTTTTACCCATGAGGCGCGGCTTGCCGGGCCTCCCGGCAAGCCACCTTTTGTACAAGCATTGCCGATGATGCATGTAACCCTTTGTACAAAGCCAGGCGCAAACCCTGAGCATAAATAAATGAAGCGCTGGCGCTCTAAGTTATAGCATGCATGCTAGGTCGAGTCTCGTCCTTGGTTAGGGTTGATAGTGCTTGGCGGCGGCTAACCCCTAGCTTAGAGGTTGAGTGTGCGTCCCTTTGACGTTCTTTTGTCTTCTTTGGTTCGCAGGACTCACTGATATCCTTGCCAGGTAACTTGATGACGAAGAAGAGAAGAGGGACAGACCAGCATCTAGACCCCGGCAAGCCAGTACTACCGGGGGCTGCAAGAGCAAAGATTCACCCACGGCAAACCAAAGTTGCCGGGGGCTACAGCTTCAGATAAGTTCTTCATCCCTTATCATGCATTCCCTTATGGACTGAGGTATGTGAAACCTCGTTTTTCCTAAAAACTACCGTGCTCCCCTAACTCTAGGCCCTAGGGCTTGTTCCTGGGGCCGGGTTTGGTCGTAGTCGCGGCAGCGAAAGGATGAAACGAGGAGCCTGAACCCGCCTCATCCCTGCCTCCGCCAAAGGTGTGAGAAAGGTCGAGTGAAGTGGGGAGACGGCAAGGCCTGTTGCCGGGCGAGGAAATGTTTATCTTAAAGATATCAAGGATTTGCTCCTTGTCGTGGGTTCTACCCACAAACAAATGACCCGGCAAGCATCCCTTTTTCATTAAAAACATTCCACTCAGGTACAGTCCATAGGGAATGAAAAACATGAATGATGGGATTACAAGTTTTAAATTCAGCTAAGGCCCGAAGGCTTACAAACTAAAAAGAGATAAGGTGCCCGTAATCCCTTTCTTGTCCCTCTCCTCAGGAGGCAGGTCAAGGAGGCGAAAAGGGCAAAAGGGGCGCCTAGGCGAGTTACGGGTGGCAGAAGACACCAAGAGAACATCTCGGTGGCTGTCAGGAGGCTGGATGGTGATGGCGGCGCCGGAAGCAGAGCTCGAAGACGAGGCGGCAGGACGTCAGCACACGTCGAAGGCGTCAGTGCCCTCGTACTCCGACTTGACGGCCTTGCCGCCCGCCCTCTTCCTCTTTCGCAGCCTCCCAACGCCAGCCGCCCAAGGAGACGACCCCGAGAAGTTCAGGGAGCCGGCGACACGGATGATGGGGTCGCCGGTGCCGCACGGGGCGGCGCCCGACACCTAGTCGGACCCGTCATCCTGCCGCCTGCTACCCTCGTCGTCGCTGCCACTGTCCTCCTCGTCACTCCTGCCCGAGGAGGAGTCTTCGCTATTAGAAGAGCTCTCCACGCAGCACCTTGCCCGGGTCCCGAAGCACCCGAAGACCTTGACGGAGAGGAGGCCGCCCTCCATCAGCTTGAAATGGAGAGTGAGCCCCTCCGTCAAGCGGTGGATATGAGCGAACATCTTCCATCCCCAACAAAGATACATCACGTGAGGGGCTGGGAAGTCGACGCGAACCCGCGTACCGCTGATCCCACAGCCCCTCATGTGCAGCCGCAATGATTCCGGCGGATCCAACTCCATCACCCGCGTGAATGGGGTCGGGAGACGAAGGCGACGGCGAGGCGGCCGGCGCAGCCTGACGAAGAACTCACAAGGGTCGTCCCCAACATGGCCCTCCATGGGGGGAGGAGCTGCTGGCGGAGGCGAGGCCGGCGCGCCGCCCCGTCCTCCTCTTCCCCGAGCGCCTCGGCCTCGCCCACGGCCTCGCCCCCTCCCCCTTCCCCTTGCGGCTGGCTCTACCACCGCGGGTGCAGGAGAAGGAGGGACACGTTGTCGACCGGCGACCCGCGCCGCCACCGTTGAAGGACCAGGGTTCCCTCTCTCCATGGCGAATGGAAGGGAGGGGAGCAGAAGCTGAAGAAGGAAGGAGATGAAGGAATGCGGGACGCCATCCCCCCGCTCCCGCTCTTTATAAAGGAACGGGGTGGGGGCTCGGCCGCCCCGCTCCGCCAATCAAGATGCGGAAGGCGCAGGGAACTGGGACTGACCCGCTGCCCCAGCCCGCGACGGCCCGGTTTCCCGCCTCCACCGATCGCCACCCCAAGCGCATGGGAGCCACGTGGCAAGCATGCAGGACCAAGGCGACGGGTGAGGCGTCCTCTCCCCACCCCGTGATCGCAGGGAGTGGACGCCTTGAAGACCATGCCTCGGCCCCGTTCAGTAAATGGGTCGCGCCTCCACGCCTCCCTCCGTTTATGGGGAAGGCGCGAACCGCCCCCTTTACTATGACGTGATGCATGCGTGCAGAGCTCAGCCCCACGCATGCCGCCCACATCACGCACGCCTCCCCACGCTGCGCCACGCGCGGGACATGTGAGAAGCGCAACGCGCGAAGGAACTTACCGCGGTAAAAACCGCCCCGCCTGCTCGTGCACCGTTTTTTGGGCCTAGCCCAAGAACGCGTTGCGCTTATGTGTGGCCCAGGCCCGGGGGCTCCTGTCGGTGTACAAAAAGAGGGGTCACTTTTTGTACCCCTATAACTATGCACGGGCAGTCTGAGCCACGGGCGCCGCCACACCGAGCACGGCAAGGGAGGTAAGCCAAGGTAAGGCCAAAGCTGAAGAGAAGCAGAACGACGCCAAGACCAAGACCACAAAGAGCAAAGGGGACAGAGCAGACCCCCCCAGCAAGGAAGCTTTAGCTAACCCGGCAAGAACCTTGCCGTGGCAGCTCGCCCCACACCTACGGAGCGAAGTCACCCTCGAGTCCACTGCCCCCATGGGGCAAGGATTCGGGAGACATCCCCGTGGTGGCATGCAGATCTTTGTGAAGACATTCAAGATCAGATACCCACTTTAGAAGATAATGATCCTTGGCGGGATCCCAGCCAAGGAGGACCACAAGGCCCCCGGCAAGAGCCTTGCCGGGGATGACAGTAGGCGCCGCGGCAAGACCCTTGCTGGGGCCGCGGCAAGACCCTTGCCGGCGCCGCAGCAAGGCCCTTGCCAAGGACGCCCGTGGGGCCACCATCAGGCCCGCGCCAGTCGCGCCCCCACCGCGCTGCCGACCCAACCAGTTGGGCAGGCACCTGCGTGGCGGCGTGCAGATCTTCATGGAGACCCACCACTACGCCACCTCAGCTGCATGCCTACCTACATGGCACTGCGGGCACCGCTGGCCAGGGCGCGTGTCGACGCAAGAGGGAGCGGCAACGGACGAGACGGGGCTCTCCCCCGCCCTCGATAAAGCAAGAACACCTAAGCAAGGCGCATTAAATGCGCCTTGTCATGTAATGTGAAGGATAGCCTTGCATTACTGTACCCTTTCCACCTCCTGTGTGCCACTGTGGCAACCCCTTTCCTATAAAAGGAGGCCCGAGGCGACCAGGAGGAGGATTTGGCTTTTTGGAGCTCTTGACGACCATTGCTAGCTCAAGAACACAGATAAACAATCCACCAAAGCAGGAGTAGGGTTTTACGCATCCTCGCGGCCCGAACCTGGATAAAGGAACCGTGTGCTATCTGTTTGATCTGCTCTTCTCGCAACCCCGCGCCCCGCAACCGTAGTTGGGATTCTTGTGATCCCATAGGTGTCGTTTCCCACCGACAGATCACCCCCAAGACACACCAAGCCAAGACACACCCAGTACTCCCCCTCCTCAAGTCACCACTCCGATGCTTGATGATAACAATTACATGGTGCAGACCACCCCATCTCCAAAAGCGTCGCCCGCATTTTGCAGGCTTCACAAAGGCCCTAGGCCACAGGTCGCCATGCCGAGCGTTCCAGAAGGAGAAGTGCAACACAACTAAGTAGCACATCAAGTGTTTCCTGACGCCACTCCAACTGCGAACGTCTCTAAGTCTGAAGCAAAAGTTGCTGAAGACATTCCAGCTGCATCAGCCGATGACAACCAAGAACTGCGTCATGAAGAAGAGGAAGTTGCCACACCCCCCCCCCCAACACTCAAGAAAATGTTCTCAAGGAGAACGAGTCTGTGCCCGACCCTCCAGCTACTCAAGTGGAGGTTGAAAACAATGAGGCGGCCACCAACAACACTACTGAAGCCCCCATGGTATATGTTCCTAAGATGCCCCCATGGGTTGAACCTATGCTTTCCCTAATCCGTGTGAACCCGAAAGATTTCACGGGTCATACTTATCTGGTATTGCACCAGGTAAAAACTTTCAACAACTAATGTCATTCTCGAAATACGAGAGGTGAATGAAAGGTTATGCGTTGAACAAGTGGGAATCGACCTTGAACCTTTGTGTTCATGCCCATGGACACGATGTAGATCCTATCATGGAAGCTTCTTGTAATAACAACTATTTCCTTGATATAATATCCTTTGGTATTGGTGAATTGATTCGTTGCAATCGTGGTTCCGACCATATGTTCTTGTTTGATCCCATTTCCCGGGCAAGTTTAAGCACTTGTCTTCTGTGGATCAATACACCTGTCAAACCTTTACTTTGATCTACCGTCGAGTATTACACCATGGTATCTCAAGAATATCATGGAACTTCATAACTTTTTATGGGATCTTCATCGACTATTATTTCTCACCGAATCCAATTTTTCCTGCGTTTTGGGTTGTCGTCAACCGGGAGCACCGAATAGTGAATCGAGTCCACACTTCGATTCAAATAACTCTTAAGTAATTTCCGTTGCTTACGAGTTTAATAATCCTTCAAGTCATTCCTAGCCCGATTGGCTATATCATTATCGTGCCGATTTTAACTGTGCTACATGGTCCTTCTTCCCAGAGCACAATTTTTGACGATGAGCTAAGCTTACGTCGATCTTCATCATCATATCATTTCGCTTTGGACCGCAAGCTTGCTTTGGAGTTTGTGTCGTACCCATGGTTTCAATAACCTTTTGCTTTATCATTCCTTTGACTTTATGGCATCGCCAACTGATTACATCTTCATGAATTCTCTCGACAAATGTGTCATGATCATCATCAGCATTCTGAGCTCTTCCAGGATATCAATGGAATCCATGATGAGAAAGGCCATCCTTGCCCTCGATGATTAGTGTTATCATCGACCACTCTACTACCTTTCCTCCAACACAAACTTGTTCTTGTTTTGTGTTGTACCATGAGTTCCTTGCTACCCAGCATTGTTCTTCTTTACCTTGGATATTACCACCTTTTATGTCAAGAATGTCGTGGGAATTACACCACCTCTTAAGAATTCTTGGTATGGTGATACTTCTCACCATCACCATTCTTTCTTGGGTCCTCGTGTTGATTCCAACTGGGGTACTAACAAGTGAGCGGTGCTGTTTGGATTTGGCCCTTCTAGCAACCCTCTTGCTTTGAAGTTAATGGCCGGCCGTTCATTCTTAGACTATTGATTACTGAATCACCATTTCCGACGTCGGTCGTGTAACCCAGCCCATATTCGGGTGCACTTTTCAACCAATGTTTAATTGTGTATGTTTTCCTCGAGCATACATCATTATACCATTTGATCTGACTATTGTTATCTCCTTGTTCACATAATTGTGGAAATCCATCTTTTGGGAATTCGCGAAGAATTGTCGCTGAGTCCATCAGCCATCTCCTCATCCTCTCCTTGGTTAAATGATGAACTCATGATTCGAAACTTGCTTCCATAGTTCATTTCCTAAGACTTTTACGATGTCACCTCATCAATTGTGTTGCGCCTTTTCTTCTCAGGCATCCTGAGTCTGAGGTATCCTGTCCCCAATCAAGTCTGAATCTCTGTCAGATATGATGGTTGAAACATAATTTCAAGAGTTATAACATTGGTCGTTATGTGACCCGGTAAGGTGAGGTCGTGCCTAGCACACCTGGCCGGAGGCCCTATTGTTATAGATTCCTTTTCAGCAAGGTTAGCCATTCTTCCACGAGGAAATTGTAAGACTTATCCTATAAGTTGTTCCTGATGGATCCTTTGCATATCCAAAGTACGATCTTTGCTTGAAGACCATGTCGATGCTATCTCGAAGCATGTCTGTGGTACTCCGATTTTTCAGTAAAAACATTTGAAGCATAATGCTAAATGTTACCTGCCCAATTATCCAACACCGTTGCATCGGTAATGTCATGAAATTTCTTTCCCCTTTCCTAAAGAGTTTTTATTATATCCTGCCAAGGATATCATGCTCTACTTGTCCTTGGGGAGGTTATACCCCTGATATATGTGTTTAAACACATTTTCCTTTCCATTATTTGGTTTAACCTTTCTTGTGAGCTATCTGATCTAAGCAGTAATATTCTCCTGCTTATGTATATACCTCGGTGTACAATTCTGTCAGCAAGACCCTGTTACTGTTGTTGATGACATTTCGGTAGCCACCGATGGACGGGGACCTTGCCTATTGGCCCGCCTCGTTCAACAAGCAGGAAAATGGTTCTCTTCGTCCCTCGCCCTTGGTATCGATGTTGTTGCCGACATAACTGACAGGCTACCCTCTGACATGCCTTACTATCGTGACCGTGCAAGATGTCGGCCCCCTTCCTACTTTCAACCACATGGTGGGCCCATAACCCACATTTCCCAGGATCGAAACCTGACTCTCCTGTACACCCCCTATGCCCAAAGTTATTCCTCGCGCGTGGCCTCGTATGTAATTCACGGGCCACCGTCCCAGGTGATCTATTCTGGTAACGGACGCAATACTCAATATTGTTGCTCTGGACCCCTTTCGCATGTTGTTTTAGACATCGAACGATTGACTATCCATTTGAAACTTCTCATGGTACCTTCTTACTTTACTCTCGATATCTTCTTAAGTTTCAAATCGAGAGATACTTATGCTACTTCCCTGAATTAACTGTCTGATGCTCGATCTTGTTAGAATCCATCCATATCGAGTTTTCCCTTCCTACCCTTTTGTAAGTACGGTGAAATCCTGATGGAAGGACGACAACTTCATCATGATGACCTGAAGCAGAGAAATAAAGACATCAACGAAGAGGATCAACTACTTCAGGGAGAGCAGACATGAATGAGAAGATCCGTTAGAATGTCGTAACCTATTCTTCCCCCTTACTTCCCGCTTAAATCTCGGGACGAGATTTCTTGTAGTGGAGGAGAACTGTGACGCCCGGATAATTAAGCTACAGTAATCCCACGTTAACGATGCCACCTCACCATGGTTATTGTTTCTATTCTCGCGTTAGTTCGAAACTGATTATAATTCAAAATTAAAATTCAAGCAAACAATAAAAGTTTTCAAATATTAACACTAAAATGTTCAAGAAATAGTAGATAAATCAGAGGTTATGATAAAATTGTAAACAACATTATTGAAATTTAATAAGTGCCTTAAACAACCTCAAACAGTGGCTGAAAACATTATTTAATAACCTTTTTATTAATACAAAATAAATACGTAATGATAATTAACCCAAACTAGTTTTTTGTGGTAGGATTTATTGTGCTGTGATTTGTGGGCCAGCTCTCATATTATACAAAACTCAATTGGTGCCCAAACAATTAGCAAAAATAGCAAAAGAAAAATATGAAAAAGTAAAAGAAAACAAAATAAACATAAACAAAAAAAGGGAAACCCCGCTGGGCAAACCGGCCCAGTTAGCTGGCCAACCGCCCGGCCCGCTACCCCCCTGCTTAACCCCCACCCGCAGCCAAACCCTAACTCCCCCACGCCTCGCTCCTCTCCTTCCCCGTCTGGATCGGGATCGGGGCAGCTGCACCCCCCCCGACCCCGCCGATGCCGCGTGCCACCTCGCCGCACCTCGTCGCCGCCCTGGTGCCCGCTGCCATCCTCGGATCTCTCGCGCCTCTCCCTCGTGGGATCGACCCCGCCGCTCGACGCCCTGGTCGCCCGGTCACCTCTCCGCCGCCACGGATGCCTCGTCGGTGCCTCCTCCCCGATGGTCTGCCTCCTCTCCGCCGGTCGTCGCCGTCGCCCTCCCCAACCCCCACTGCCTAGACCCAACGACCCCATGGTGAGGCCCCGACATCCCTCCCTCCCCTGCTCGCGCCCGACGCCGCCTCTGTCGGCGTGCTTGCCGCGCCCGCTCACGCACGCCCGCTCCTCGTCGCGCCCGGGGCGCGCCCCGCAACCGCCGCCCGCACGTCCCGCGGCCCCTGCTCGCTGCTGCGCGCCCCTCCTCCTGCCTGCGCTCGGCCGTCGTCGAACACGACCACGCCACTGCAACTCGTCGCCCGCTCCGCCCTCCAGCTGCTCGCGCTTCGGCCACCACTTGCGCTCACCACCGTGTGGCCGCGCTCACGCGCGCCCTTGGCCGCACACACCCTGCAACGCCGTCAACCGCCTGGCCCCGCTCCCGCTGTCGCCTGCTTGGCCTCGCCTCGCTCCTCGCCTTGCTGCGCTTCACCGTCACGCCTCTGCCGCTGGCCCCGCCCCATCCCTACTCCGGCTGCGACCGAGGCCGCCGGCGCCGGGCCACGGCGCCCGCACGCACGGGCCGTGCCCGTAACCAGCAGCGCTTAGCGCCCACGCTCGTTCGGGCGGTGCCCGCGCCCGCACTGCCCGAACCCTCTATGGCCCCTTGGGGCCTATGACATGTGGGGCCCGGCCCCATAATGTTTAAAAAAGAGAAGAAAAGAAAAGGGAAATAAAATAAAAATGAATTAATAAAGTTAACAATTAATTAATTAGTGAATTAATTAACTTAATTAATCTTGTTTAGTTAACCTAATTAACAATTGTGAATTAATTAAACTGTAATTAGATTAGTTAAATCCTAATTAGAGTAATCAGAGTATGACATGCGGGACCCACACGTCAGATTGACCCAGTCAACTCCCTGTTGACTGCTGACGTCATGATGACGTCAGCGTGCACTATTCTGGATAATGTTGAATTAAATAAATTAAATAAATTCTAAAAATGATTTAAAACTTTGAAAATTAATATTAAATAAACCTTAGCTCGGATCAAAAAACTTTGTACATGAAAGTTGCTCAAAACGACGAGACGAACCCGGATACGCAGCCCGTTCGTCCGCCACACATTCCTAACATATCAAACTCACAACTTTTCCCCCTCCGGCTCCTCTGCTCGAAAACACGAAACCCCGGGAAAACTTTCCCGGATGTTTCCCCCCTTCACCGGTATCACCTCATACCGCGTAGGGCACCTCTAACGCCGTTACTTTTCATGTCATGCATCATTATGCATCTGCTTGCTTAAATATTTATTGTTTCTCCCCCCTCTTCTCTCGATAGACGTCGAGACCGACGTTGCTGCTGCCCCGTTCGACTACGGAGTTGACGATCCCTCTCTCTTGCCAGAGCAACCAGGCAAGCCCCCCCCCCTTGATCACCAGATATCGCCTACTCTCCTCTATACTGCTTGCATTAGAGTAGTGTAGCATGTTACTGCTTTCGTTATTCCTATCCTGATGCATAGCCTGTCTTTGATACTGCTGTTGATACCTTTACCTGCAATCCTACTTTCTTCGTATAGGATGCTAGTGTTCCATCAGTGGCCCTACACTCTTGTCTGTCTGCCATGCTATACTACTGGGCTGTGATCACCTCAGCAGGTGATCATGGATATATATTATACTATATACATGATACATGTGGTGACCAAAGTCGGGTTGGCTCGAGGAGTACCCGCGAGTGGATCTTTGAGGCGGAGCGGCAGGGCAGTTCAGGGCTACCTGGGTGTGAGGTGAGCCTGGCCCTGTTGGCGTTCGCGGATACTTAACACGCTTAACGAGATCTGGGTATTTGATCTAAGTCTGGCCATTTGGTCTATACGCACTAACCAACTACGCGGGAAAGATATGGGCACTCGGCGTCGTGGTATCAGCCGAAGCACTTTTTTGACGTCAGCGACTGAGTGGCGCGCACCGCATTGGATCGTAAGCTCTCACTTGTATTAAGGGGGCTAGATCTGCTTCCGGCCGCGTACGCAACGTGCAGGTGTGCTCAGGGCGATGGGCCCAGACCCCTGCGCGCATAGGTTTAGACCGGCGTGCTAACCGCTCTGTTGTGCCTAGGTGGGGTTGCGACGTGTTGCTCTTCCGAGGCCGGGCATGACCCAGGAAAGTGTGTCCGGCCAAATGGGATCAAGCGTGTTGGGTTATGTGGTGCACCCCTACAGGGAAGTTTATCTATTCGAATAGCCGTGTCCCTCGGTAAAAGGACGGCCCGGAGTTGTACCTTGACCTTATGACAACTAGAACCGGATACTTAATAAAACACACCCTTCCAAGTGCCAGATACAACCCGGTGATCGCTCTCTAACAGGGCATCGAGGAGGGGATCGCCGGGTAGGATTATGCTATGCGATGCTACTTGGAGGACTTCAGTCTACTCTCTTCTATATGCTGCAAGACGGAGGCGACCAGAAGCGTAGTCTTCGATAAGACTAGCTATCCCCCTCTTATTCTGGCATTCTGCAGTTCAGTCCACTGATATGGCCCTTTACACATATATCCATGCATATGTAGTGTAGCTCCTTGCTTGCGAGTACTTTGAATGAGTACTCACGGTTGCTTTTCTTCGCCTTTCCCCTTTCCCTTCTACCCGGTTGCCGCAAACAGATGATGGAGCCCAGGATCTGGACGCCACCGTCGACGACGACTCCTACTACTCTGGAGGTGCCTACTACTACGTGCAGCCCGCTGACGACGACCAGGAGTAGTTAGGAGGATCCCAGGTAGGAGGCCTGCGCCTCGTTCGATCTGTATCCCCGTTTGTGCTAGCCTTCTTAAGGCAAACTTGTTTAACTTATGTCTGTACTCAGATATTGTTGCTTCCGGTGACTCGTCTATGATCGAGCACTTGTACTCGAGCCCTCGAGGACCCTGGCTTGTATTATGATGCTTGTATGACTTATTTTTATTTGTAGAGTTGTGTTGTGATATCTTCCCGTGAGTCCCTGATCTTGATCGTACACATTTGCGTGCATGATTAGTGTACGATTGAATCGGGGCATCACACTCCTCCATGACTAGGATAAGGAAGTCTAGGAGCATAACCATTGTTTTTCCAATTAGGATTGTAGCTATTATGAGCAATTAAATTTACATCACTAGTTTCTTCATTAGTGATGGCATTCACGTTTACCTCTTCTTTATGTTTCATCACAGACATAAGTTCCTCAAGCTTGGCTGTCAACTACGTGTTACTTTCTTCTATGGCATTCACCCTCTTGGTGGTGGTTCTTTCAACATGCCATTGGGCATGGTTATCTTGCGTATCATCTAGTAGTTTCTTGACATCTTATGTGGGCTTTCCAATGATTGTTCCTCCTGCAATTGTATCAAACATAGTTTTTGATTTGTGATTTAAGCCATTATAAAACATATGAAGGATTAACTACTCCTCCATTCCATGATTGGGACAGTTCCTTGTAGCTTCTTTCATTCTATCCACGCAAGCACTAGTGGCTCACATTCCTCTTGCTTGAGACCTGTAATCTGAGAACATAATTGCATCATATTTGCAGGTGGACAAAACTTGGATAAAAATTCACTGCAACAATCAGCCCAAGAAGTAATACTGCCTCTAGGTAGAGCTAGAAGCCATTCCTTAGCTTTTCCTCTCAAAGAGAAAGGAAATAGATGCAATTTTAGAGCTTCAGGATCATAATCTTTTATGCATGTCATGTTGCACAATTCAGTGAAATTGTGTAAGTGCATACCGACATCCTCAGAAGCAGAGCCTCCAAATTGGTCACGTTGAACCATGGAAACTAAGTTTGATATAATCTCATACTCAGCGGCTGCAACCTCAGGTTGTGTTACAGGTTCATGCATGAAGTTTTTGCTAGGAGTAGCAAAACTCCCAAGGTTACGAGCCATAGTAATCTTTTGGGTTTTTTTAACTGACAAGACTTGCAACAAAAACAAAACTTAAACTAAAAAATAAAAGTAAAGACAAAAATGAAAATTAACTTTACAAAAAACTCTAAACACAAAGAGTAGGAATACTAAACTCCTCCCCGACAAGGGCACCAAAGAAAGGGCTTGATACCTCCTTTTATTGGTTCTATATTAGAATAGAAAAGAGTATCTGGTACCTATTTCCCTAGAGGTGACCCTGGGTTATCAAACCCACGAGAGGAAGATTCCCTTGAAGCAATGGTCTCTAGCAAGCTTTTGTCAAAGTGTCAAATCCAGCTTTTGACCAGATCAACAAGCAAATAGTGATTCAGACATTTATAATAAAAAGAGGTACGGGTATGAGGTCTTAATGTTTACAACCTTGCATTTGCGCTGGGATCAAATAGGATATTCATTTGTGCACTGGAAGTCACCCATCGAGATGTGTTTGTTACGGATCTAAGTGGGGGATATGTCCAAATAATATCTTGACTGGCACAAGTCCTGCATCAATAATCAGTTGTCCTACCACATCCCCTATCCATCGTGCGGGGTTGCCTCCATAGTTAAGATAACGAAATCATACAAGCTCTTTGGGCGTTATACGTCTCATTTATCCCCAGGGATATGATCCACGTTACCCTACTGAAACTTACTGTCACTGTTGTTCGGTATAACACTTCACGGTCTCCTTGCTCCTATCCTCATCGGTGCTCGTTCTCCATGATCATGGGTACCTGCAGGGATGAAGATCATGGATAAGAGAAGAGACATCTTCACGGAACAATTTTATTTCACACATACGGTACGTTATGTCAAAGTCTTCCATTGATCGCCTCAACAAATACCTTGGGTTGTAAGTCTCATGCCTCAACCCATACCTTATCGAACTACTCACACATGGAGATCAGATTGCGGGAAGAAAACATTGAAGAACACATATTGAGATTGATTGATTGCAGTATGTCTTACAATGGATGCCTTGTGCAATGCATGATTACAAGTATGAACTAGATGAGAGAGCATTATGGTGGTGGAGATGTCTATGGAGATGGAAATGGCGGCGACTAGGGTTTGTGGACGAAGATGATGATGAAGATGTTCTGGATTCCGTGCTCGTTGTTCTGTTGACATTTCAATGGGGTCCCTTTAATAAAGGGATAATTAGTTTTATGCCCTTAGCTGCGTTCCACTCGGCTTTTTACCCCTAATTTCCAAAAGCCACCGGTTCTATCCAAGTCGCTTCGCTCCTCTTCTGCTTTTGCCCTTTGACTGTTTGACCGTCAATTTGAAAACTTCATAACTAATTCATAGTAAATCAGAAAAATGCAAATAAGATATGAAAATGTCCGAAAAAACATCACATATATGTCAGTATCATTTGCATTCATGACAAAAGTGTTAGAAAGTGCCCATCCGAGTTTTAGCTCTTATGATACCACCATGAACAATAAAATCTAAAAAATTCAAAAAATTCAAAAAAAATTGGTGGCAAGAATGACAAATGTTTTAAGTGCTTGCCAAGTTTCATCAGGGAATGACATTCATGGAAGTTGTGGCAAAAAAAACAATCAGCGCTCCAAAATAGTTTTTTTTGCCGTGACTTCCACGAATGTCATCCCCTCATAAATCTTGGCAAGCACTTAAAACATTTGTCATTCTTTGCCACCAAGTTTTTTTAGATTTTTTTTAGATTTTACTATTCATGGTGGTGTCATAAGAGCTAAAACTCGGATGTGCACTTTCCAACACTTTTGTCATGAATGCAAATGACACTAACATATAGATGATGAATTTCTAAACATTTTGGTATCTTATTTATATTTTTCTGATTTAGCATGAATTAGTTATGAAGTTTTCAAACTGACGGTCAAACGATATGTCGGAGTAAATGACCACGAGTAGCCTCATCCGCTCCCCATGATGATTCAAGACATCAGGGTTGGTTGCGCCCCTGAATCCTCAAAGACAAAGAGCTGCCTTCTCAGGGCCGGCTGGTCCAAGCGGCCGGCTATTGAAGGGCGGCAGTTCCCAGAAGACTGCCTTAAGGTAGGTCGACTCCTACCAGGCGGCCTCCAGATAGGCCGGTTCCTAGGAGGCGGCCCCCCTCCGCCCCCTTGAAGTTTGCACCACATTAAGACGATGAGACGGGTCGTGGCTACAGTACATCCAGCCACCCTGAATCCCGGGCGGAGCGCGGCCACAGGACAGCATACCAGAAGGACATCCCTCGCCCGGCGCGGCACTGTTGCCATGCAGCCCATGACATCACCCATGGCATAGAAGGCCATGCCCCCACTATGGACTGTCGGTACGGCCTGTAGGCGGCGGGCCCTACCTGTCCGTGAGACGCCAGAAGGCGGCGAGCTCTGACCAGTCGACGGGGGGGAGGCCTACTCCCAGCAGGCGACCCTTCCCTCCCCCTCAAAGTCTGTGCGCCATTAATCAGAAGAGACAGGGAGTGGCTACAGTGAGCGCCCGCTAGGCGGTGGTACTGTAGTCACGCCTCCCCCGACAAAGCATACATCATCAGTGGCATTGCCACAGTACTAAGCAGCCGGTAGGACCTGCCAACGGCGAGCGCGACCTGTCGGCCAAGTACGAGACAACAGCCGGGACCAACCAGGCGGCGGGCCCCAGCGGCTGGCTGAGAAGCTGGCGACCATAGACACTGACAACCGGGTCCTACACCCAGCCGGATTACTATTGTACCCCTGGGGGGTAGGCCTATATGAACCCCCCAGGGCACCCATGCAAAGGGTTTAGACCTCAGTCCACTCACACACACACATAAAGAGAGCAAGCTAGGGCTAGCCTTGTTCTTCTTCCCCCTCTAGAGAAATAGCTCAAGGAGCAAGCTTGTAGCCACTATTGTTGCTTGAGTAATCATGCGTAGACCCTGCAGAGCAGGAGTAGGGGTGTTATCTCCTAGTAGAGCCCTGAACCTGGGTAAGATTCGCCGGCGGGCATGTTTGCGCCTTATCCCGTTTCCTGGCACCGCGACGTATTATTAGCCCCCTCCATAAGCCAGTCTTTGGCATATGTCGCACGACACCCCCAACATTTTGCACCCACCATGGGGCTAGGTGCACCATCGTCCGGAGATCTGTTCTGGACGGGCACCTTGTTCCTCCCCAGCGAGCGCAGCCAGCCTGGCACGCCCGATGGCGCTTGCGCCGACGCCTCTCCGACGATCCCGCGCATGATCTCCGGACTCCCGCGAAGATTCAACACTTATTTATTTCCTTTTCTTTTTACTTTGCTTTTATTTTACTTTGCATCTTTATCATAAAAATACCAAAAATATTATCTATCAGATCTCACTCCCGTAAGTGACTGTGTAGGGATTGACAACCCCTTATGGCGTTGGTTGCGAGGATTTATTTGTTTTGTGTAGGTGCGAGGGACTCGCGCGTAGCCTCCTACTAGATTGATACCTTGGTTCTCAAAAATTGAGGGAAATACTTATGCTACTTCGCTGCATCACCCTTTCCTCTTCAAGGGAAAACCAACGCAGTGCTCAAGAGGTAGCACTACCTTTTGTATTAAGCGTTAAGACATCGGGGCCCTTGAGGTGCATGGCTGGTGGACCCTAATACGTCCATTTAGCATCACGCTTTTATATCGATATTTATTGCATTATGGGCTGTTATTACACATTATGTCACAATACTTATGCCTATTCTCTCTTATTTTACAAGGTTTACATAAGGAGGGAGAATGCCGGCAGCTGGAATTCTGGGCTGGAAAAGGAGAAAATATTAGAGACCTATTCTGCGCAACTCCAAAAGTCCTGAAACTCCATGGAAGTTATTTTAAGAATAAAAAATATTGAGCAGAAGAAATACACCAGAGGGGGACCCACCTGGCCATGAGGGTGGGGGCGCGCCCTACCCCCCAGGGCGCGCCCCCTACCTCGTGGGCCCCTGTTGGCTCTCCAATGGCCATCTTCTGCTATATGAGGTCTTTCGTCGAGGGAAAAATAACAAGCAACCTTTCGGGACGAGACTCTGCCTCCACGAGGCGGAACCTTGGCGGAACCAATCTAGGGCTCCGGCAGAGCTGTTCTGCCGGGGACACTTCCCTCCGGGAGGGGGAAATCATCGCCATCGTCATCACCAACGCTCCTCTCATTGGGAGAGGGCAATCTCCATCAACATCTTCACCAGCACCATCTCCTCTCAAAACCCTAGTTCATCTCTTGTATCCAATTCTTGTCTCCAAGTCCGGGATTGGTGCTAGTAGGTTGCTAGTAGTGTTGATTACTCCTTGTAGTTGATGCTAGTTGGTTTATTTGGTGGAAGATCATATGTACAGATCCTTTATGCATATTAATATCCCTTTGATTATGAACATGAATATGCTTTGTGAGTAGTTACGTTTGTTCCTGAGGACATGGGAGAAGTCTTGCTATTAGTAGTCATGTGAATTTGGTATTCGTTCGATATTTTGATGAGATGTATGTTGTCTAGCCTCTAGTGGTGTTATGTGAACGTCGACTACATAACACTTCACCATTATTTGGGCCTAGAGGAAGGCATTGGGAAGTAATAAGTAGATGATGGGTTGCTAGAGTGATAGAAGCTTAAACCCTAGTTTATGCGTTTCTTCGTAAGGGGCTGATTTGGATCCATATGTTTCATGTTATGGTTAGGTTTACCTTAATACTTTTGTTGTAGTTGCGGATGCTTGCAATAGAGGTTAATCATAAGTGGGATGCTTGTTCAAGTAAGAACAGCACCCAAGCACCGGTCCACCCACATATCAAATTATCAAGTACCGAACGCGAATCATATGAACGTGATGAAAACTAGCTTGACGATATTCCCATGTGTCCTCGGGAGCGCTTTTCTCATTATAAGAGTTTGTCCAGGCTTGTCCTTTGCTACAAAAAGGATTGGGCCACCTTGCTGCACTTTATTTACTTTTGCTACTTGTTGCTCGTTACAAATTATCTTATAACAAAACTATCTGTTACCACTTATTTCAGTACTTGCAGAGAATACCTTGCTGAAAACCACTTATCATTTCCTTCCGCTCCTCGTTGGGTTCGACACTCTTACTTACCGAAAGGACTACGATAGATCCCCTATACTTGTGGGTCATCAGACCCCGATGCTGGCTGTCCCACACGTCGACGAAAGTGAGTAATTTAGTGCATGGCTGGAGGAGGATTCGCACGGTAGAGCGTGTCCACTGTTTTTTTGAAGAAAAAAATGATTACAGCAAGCGTTTCCACTCTTACGACGGAGGAGTGCGAAACACGGCAGCCACTTGAACATACACAGTGCTCCTACTACTAGGCATGTGCAGTGGTTCATACGTCAGTACTACATAATCTTGTTGCTAGTGTAGTAAGATATGACGACGACAAATGATGTTGTGCGCATGTCAACTATATGAATAGTAATGTAGTAACATAGTACCGCTTTCTCGACTGTCCGGTCGAGAATGAACGGTGAGATCAATGTTAACAGAACTAGGTCTACAGCGCAAGGAGAGTACGGTGCTACAGTACTCCATGAAACATGAACCATATGAAGGACGAATAGTGTTAGGCAGGGTGTATGAAGGGTGCACGGGATGTGAGCAAAAGTTCCCTTCTCGACCCACTTTTGGGTGTTTGGCAGAGTGCATGAAGGGTGCATGAGTCCACACTAGTAGGTTAACACAAATACACAAAGAGGAAACAACTACTCCGTCTAGGTGTGTAAGTCATCTTACGTTGTGCACTGTGACCAAGGCGGAGAGGAAAACGAGAAAACTTAATGTCTTTTTGCTAATTAATAGCATTGCATGCAATGAACTAACCACTGCATGTCATGATTATTAGTCTCAAGTCATTGAAAGCATGCATGGCCCACGTCTCTTATTGGTTGATATGTCACAAAACAAGAAACGGGGAGGGAGTTAATGTACCGTGCCTAAGTGTTTTGGGATTATTTGTTTTTCGTAAGATGACTTACACACTATTTTTAGATGAGAATGCAACCAAACACACCCACATGCTTTGTGCTACAGTGACTAATCTGCACCGTCTGAGTTTGATCCAATGGTCATGTTGCGCCGAGACATGGACATGCCCATGCAGAGGGCACCTAAACACCACCAAAGTCCCTCTGCTTCTCGAGGCGCACGAAGTTGGTGATGCAGGGGGCAAAACGGCTGAAATTCAATGCAATCTACGGGAAGGCGGATGGAGCCAGCCGAGGAGCGGGGAATCTTTTGGTTTTCACCATGGTAAAACACCAATCGACGACTTCTCACATCAGGGAGCAGTGGGTTTTACAGGCGGAGTCATCGTGACTAATTGCTGCCGCGCCTGCTCCCGTTAATCAAAAAATTAAAAATCCTATCGCGCCTGCTCCCGTCAATCAAAAAATTAAAAATCCTGCCGCACTCAAACACCAGAGCAACGCCGCGGTGGATGTTTAAATTTACCTGCCAGCAAGTAGATAAAAAAGGGGTGAAAAACAAATGTGGCGGCGGCCTAGCTAATCGGTCGAACTAGCCCAACTAGCTAGCCACCGTGCTTCACTGATGTACTCTGCGGGAAAAGTGGTCTTTTGTGATTTGACGACTTATTTATTTACTTGCTTCGGTGAAAACACGCGGTAGGGCGTCCCACGTCAGGAAGAATATATGCGTGCACCACCCGGGAGGACCCCGAAACTGCGTGGTAGGGTGTGCCATGTCTCGGCACGGAGGACAAATGTGCGTGTAAAAATTTACTGTATCAGACGTAGTACCTATGGTTCGACCTCGGGACCCAGCCAGTCGGTCGAAAACAACCCACTAGCCACACAGCTTCATCATGCTAACATGGCACGGAGGATAGGTGTGGTTAGCTCCGTCTCGACCAGCCACAATGTCTCTTGTTCTAGGCGATTCTTCTATTTTCCAAGCTTTTTTTAGTTGTAATAACACCACGGCAAGCTAGCGCCGCTCTTCGTGTGTGCCTGTGCAAAGGTTAGACGATGGAGAGAAGAGAGAGATCGCAGACCTGGGACCCACCAGTAAGTGAGTCAATGGTCATGCATGTGTAGACGAGGCACTCCCTCTACTCTACTCAACGTAATACTGTATAAAATCAAGTTATGGACAAAGCCAACAACCGTTGTTGTTTTAGGCTATCGACTTACGCTTTGTAGTCCAGGTTGCCAGTTCGAATCTCGTCTTTTAGATTTGTTAGTTTTAGATTCAAATTTGATTAATGACAAGTGGGACCCCCGTGTGTTCTTCCGATATTTCAGTGTAGGATGGTTTTTTTGAACAAACACTTCGCACGGTTAGACAAGTAATGGCACAAGTTACACGTATTTTGCAAGTTTACGAACAAAAATGACAGCGGCATAGAATATCACATCCACCCCGCAGCTTAGATGCTATGGTGATACGAGTTTTTACACCGTTGGAAGTGAGATCCAATGGCTTGGGAGTAGTGTTTGTAATTATGCGCAATTTCCAAACTCTCCAAAGGTTTTTTTTGCAAATAAAACATTCAGGCATTGTGTGTGCCGCTGCATCTTGGATCCAACGGCTCCCCGTTGCTCATATTATGTGCTCCCCGTAGCTTAATTACCCGCTACGGTGATATGAGCATCTAGGTCGTATGATCAGTGATCAGATGGCACATGCGTCGTACTTGTACTTTCTGCGCGATTCCCAAACTCTCTCAGCCGTATATTGCAAGACATTCAAACCTCCTACTGTGGGTCGTTAGATCTCTGTGAACTCGTATCACCATAGAATCTACGGTGCGGGAGCACCTCATATTCTCCCGTGCGAGAAAACATAAGGTGCTCTCACAGCTTGGATGCTACGGTGATATGAGCTTCGAGGTCGTTTGATCTGAGATCCAATGGCATCTGAGTAGTCTTTGTGCTTGCAAGCAGTGGCCGAACTCTTTGGGGGCTTTTCTGCAAAAAAACCATTCGAACCACCGAGGAGGCGTTGGGTCACAAATCCAACGGCTCCGAAGAGCTTGTATCACCAAAGCATCTAAGGTGTGGTAGCACATGATATTCTTACATACAGGAGAATATGATGTCCTCCTTCATCTTAGATGCTATGGTGATATGAGCTTCGAGGTCGTTGGATATGGGATCCAAGGGCATCTGAGTAGTTTTTGTACAAATTGTGTGCAATTCTCAAACTCATCAAGGTTTCCTGTAAAAATATTAAGACATCATGTGAGTTGCTATATCTCAGATCTACAAGCTCCAAGCAACTCGTATCGGCATATAGCATCTAAGGTATGGGGGCACATGATATTCTCCCGGGGAGGAGGGGTGGGGGTGCACAAGCATTTGGTGGTTGGGAGGGTGGGGACAAATATAATCTAAACAACCCTAAACAGAGCTTCACAATTTTATCTAAGGTCGAGGGGGTGACCCCCGACAATCATAGCTCCGCCTAATTAAACACAACATTTGCATGTACTGTAGTACTAGACTTAATATTCATGTTTTAGTTTCATGTTCATTTTAAATATTGAATTGAGGACCATGCATCTCTTACATTTTACTCCCTTCGTTCCTAAATATTAGTCTTTTTAGAGATTTCAAGTGGACTGGCACATACGGATGTATATAGACATATTTTAGAGTGTAGATTCACTCATTTTGCTCCGTATGTAGTCGCTTGTTGAAATCTCTAAAAGACTAATAATATTTAGGAACAGATGGAGTATTTTTGAATTCGTGTCATACATGCATGGTTTGGAAAAATAGATGCACTATACTTATTGGATTGTTGTTGTGTTCGTGTGTGGGTGTCTGTGTGTGTGTGTGGTCATATGCTTGATACATACAAAGTTTTCTCACCTCCATATTGTTCATCTTTTAAATTTGAATTTGCATTGAAAAACTTAGCAGGGATACCATGAAATGTGAAATCCACATTGAGATCACTATATCAAAAACTCACTCTAATCAACAACTCGTCATAAATCAATTACCACGTTGAGATTAGTATTTGCAAGGAAAATACGGGCATTGTAATATAGATTCGATCTGCAACTTAAAAGGTTCCTTTCGTATTCTCGAATGGTAGGACCCAACGGTGTACCAACCAGACCTTGGCTCGTGTTGATCCTAAAAAATAAAAAATAAAAAAACCGGGCTCATGTCCTTCTGGTGGCGTGTGTGGTATGCACATTAGGCAACCCCAACCAGTCGAGCCTCCGCGTTTCGAGTCGAAATATCTGGCGGCCAGAATTCCAGCCCTAGGAAATTCCCCTCATGTCCCCGGTCCATAATGACTACCGATGAACAACGGGGGGATGCTTTAGTTACTAGACAACGTTGTGTTCAAAAAAAGTAACTAGACAACGTTACCTACCGTGCCGAGCACGATTCAATTCCCTCGGTCGCCGCTCGCCAAGCTCACTCGTCAACTGCATTGCTTATTACTACTACTACTACTACACCAGGATGATCACAGAATTGAGCCCATTTGTTCGTGCCTAGTACTTGAGTTAATATATCAGGCAATGCACTGGTACGGAGTGATTATCCTTTTGCTCTGCATATATAACTTGTCAGAAGTCTAACTAAGCAAAATGTTTGACCAAATCCTTTCTTAAGAAATACAACATGACAGATGAATGGCTTGAAAATTTATTGCATGATGCAGGTTATGATATTGTTTCGAATCCTGGATCTTAAATTTCAGAAAATCCAAAAGTGACCATAAATTCTTGAAACTGAGCATGGTCACGTGATATGGCACAAATATTACTTCGTAATTTTTTTCTTCAATTTGAGACAAGCTGCTTATGACAAGTTGCACAAATGAAGAGCCAAGGTATTTTGAAACAAAGACCTGTCACACTATGGAGAACGCTTTCACTATTGAAACCGTGGGCGTTTACGTGCCGCCACGAGTGCCGCTTCTCATCGGCAGGTGCCGTCCGAGCAAGCGTGTGAGTCAATGGGAGGCGTGCGAGAAGACCGCTGCGCCGGCTGACAGGGAGGCGTGCGAGCAGACCGCTGTGCAGGCTCACCGGGAGACGAGCCCTTTGACCAGGCTCCGCCCCCCACCTTCGTCCCAACTGCTCCCACTTTTAATGTCGCCGGCGCCGCAGTTTAAAATCAACCCCACACTACCCAATATCGCTACAATATTCTCTCTTCCTCTCCGATTCTCCTGTCGTCTACCTCCAACCAGCCTGACCTAAACGTACGCCATGCCGCATCACGATGGTCTGCCCTTAGTCTTCCAGTTTCCTGAGGAAGACACCCAGCCGGAGTCTCAAGAATATAAGGTGCTTTGGGACGAGCTTGAACTGGCCTTGCGGGAAGACGTCGTGCCTGTCCCCGCTCCCGTTCCGGCTCCCGTCGCCCCGACTACGCCAACGCCCATCCCCGTGGCATTGATGGGCTGGGAGCCGCACATTATCGCCGAGCTTGATGCCACGGGGTTCCACGAGGTCCCCGCCGACTTTCACGCACCCGTGCACCTGCCAACGCATGCGCCTGCGCGTGCACTGACGCGCACGCCCGTGCCAGTGCCCGTGCACCTGCCAGCGCATGCGCCTGCGCGTGCACTGACGTGTGTGCCCGTGCCGGTGCCCGTGCACACGAATGTCTCCGCCGCGCTGTTGACAGCGCCTGTCCCCACGCGGGTGCCAGTGCCCCCCTCAGTGGCATGGATGGCCGCCGTTGACCGCTTCCTTGCACCAACGCCAGTCGCCTTTGACTGGGCCGACCTTTTTAACCTATATGGGCCTCTGTTGGGTCGTGCCACGTGTCGACGTATCATAGGCGCTTTGGGTCCAATGAGTGGATGACATCTGTCCCAATGGTGAGCCGACACGTGTTTCGTCCAGCCAATGATGATTTTACACATGGAAAATCCCCATTGGTCGGGGCTATTAACGGGTTATCGGATCCAAAACCGGACCCGATAGCTTAACGGTGTTCCGTTACGGTGGATGCCGCGTGGCGGTCACCCTTGACGAAAGCACTTCTGAGACGCGCGATTTATCGTCATGGAAGTGGACACTTCCATGATGATAATTTTGGTAATGTCATGGAACACTTCTACGACAGCACAGGTATGACTATCTTGATTCTGTCATAAATTTGTCATGGATGTACATGCATGATAGAAAACGTGACCTACTGTGACAAACACGTATCATCACGGAAGTGTATTTTTTGTAGTGTGTGTTCATGCTAGTAGTTGTGTTCATGCTAGAATCCCCAATGGTAGTGTGCTTTGCTAGGATGTGTGTTCATGGTAGGGTCTTGCTAGGATGTGTGTTCATGCAAATGGCATGTTCATGTTCAAGCTAGGATCATGTTCATGTTGCTAACATACATGTTCAAGCAGCAAAGCTAGGGTTTGTGTTGAATGTTATATGTGCATGTAATAGGACCATTTTAGGATGCTGCCAAATGTGCATGGCTGCACATGGGTGGTATTGTCACTTGTTGTTGCTATTTTTAGATGCTTCCATGTTTAGGATAGTGCACTGATGAGTGGCAGTTGCAGCAAAGCAGATGCCACTGATCAGTGGCATTTGCCCAACAACAAGTGTCATTGATGCCACTTATCAATGGCACTTGTTGTTTGGCAAAATGCCACTGATCAATGGCACTTGCTGTTGGGCAAGTCCACTGATCAGTGCCACTGGCATTTGCCTAACAGCAAGTGCCATTGATAAGTGGCATTTGCTCAAAGAGTTTGTGCACTGATCAGTGCCATTTTGCAAAGAGTTTGTGCACTAATACTTGTCATCTTATCTGACAAGATATTGAAGACTGACTGGGATGTGGCGGGAGGAGGAGCTCAGGTGGTGGCCGGAGCTGAGGGCGCCGAGGATTTCATCCCCACGAACAGGTGGCTCAGGACGGTGGATCTGCCTGGCAGGATCGCCTTCATGAGCCTGCCTCGTTCCAGGGGACGATCTCCGAGGCAGGGCCACGAGGAGGGGGACAGGGAGCCGCTGCGATTCTACCAGCAGATCAAGGACAACGAGGACCTCGCCATGCTCTTCATCCCTCGCAAGTTCGTGGAGGTGATGAACACCTGGCTGGTCATCAAGCGGCTCCCGCGCGTGGTCAGGCTGTCGGCAAACAAGCGGTGCGTGTTCTGGGTGCAGGTCCAGAACTTCGAGGGGCACATGGTGCTTGGCCGAGGCTGGAACTACTTCTGCCGCCGCCACCGGATCATCCCCGGTGACCTCGTCGTTGTGCGCATCTCAGGACTCGGACTGAAGGTTCAGATCTACAACCACGACTCCCCTGTCATGCCCAGGTTTCGTTGCAGCAGGCACAACTGCGTTGGTGACATCGAGCATGCTACGTAGTTAAGTTAAGTAAGATATTAGTGTTGAACTTTTATGGTGTGTGGCGAGACTTGTGCTGGGAGCTTGTTCATATTTTGGCCAGGAGCAGCACCCTGGCATGGAGCACCGAAGGAGGATGCCCCTGCTGTTAATCTAGACTTATGCTATGTAGTTAAGTTTGCTGTCATTTCCTTGCTTGTTGTGTTAGGTTTGTTGTCATTACATTACTTGCTTTGTTTGATCTTGCTGTTGTGCTGATCATGTGGTGATAAGGCCACCACATTCGAATTCGGTGAGAAGAACACAAACGTTGTTTGCAACCAAACAGCTGAAGTTTTCATCTGCTCACACCCTAAGCACAAAAACGGCAACCAAACAGCAGGGGGTAAGTGCCCCTCCATGCGATGCAGGCAACCAATTAGGTTGCATCTGCTGCATATGAGGTTGCATTTTAAGAACCAGGCTGGCAGGAGATGGACATGTGATACGTCTCCAACGTATCTATAATTTTTGATTGCTCCATACTATATTATCTACTATTTTGTACTATATTGGGCTTTATTTTCCACTTTTATATTATTTTTGGGACTAACCTATTAACCGGAGGCCCAGCCCAGAATTGCTGTTTTTTGCCTATTTCGGTGTTTCGAAGAAACATAATATCAAACGGAGTCCAAACAGAAAACCCTTTTTGGAACGTGATTTTCTCACCGGATAAGACCCAGGAGACTTGGACCCTACGCCAAGGCATCGGAGAGGCGGTCACGAGGGTGGGGGGCGCCCCCGGCCCCCTAGGGCGCACCCCCCTGCCTCGTGGGCCCCTCGAAGCTCCACTGGCGTACTTCTTCCTCCTATATATACCACGTACCCCCAACCGATCAGAACAGGAGCCAAAAACCTAATTCCACCACCGCAACTTTCTGTATCCACGAGATCCCATCTTGGGGCCTGTTCCGGAGCTCCGCCGGAGAGGGCCGTCATCACGGAGGGCTTCTACATCATCATATCCTCTCCGATGAAGTGTGAGTAGTTTACCTCAGACCTCCGGGTCCATAGTTATTAGCTAGATGGCTTCTTCTCTCTTTTTGGATCTCAATACAATGATCTCCCCCTCTCTCGTGGAGATCTATTCGATGTAATCTTCTTCTTTCTGCGGTGTGTTTGTTGAGACCGATGAATTGTGGGTTTATGATCAAGTCTATCTATGAATAATATTTGAATCTTCTCTGAATTCTTTTATGTATGATTGGTTATCTTTGCAAGTCTCTTCGAATTATCCGTTTGGTTTGGCCAACTAGATTGGTAGTTCTTGCCATGGGAGAAGTGCTTAGCTTTGGGTTCGATCTTGCGGTGTTCTTTCCCAGTGACAGAAGGGGCAGCAAGACACATATTGTATAATTGCCA
This sequence comes from Aegilops umbellulata, assembly GCA_032464435.1. NCBI lineage: Eukaryota > Viridiplantae > Streptophyta > Magnoliopsida > Poales > Poaceae > Aegilops > Aegilops umbellulata. The sequence goes on along the minus strand of CP136058.1, from coordinate 325,316,955 downwards.
TCGAGGATAACAAGATGGGGTTTATTTCATATTGCATGAATTTATCTCTCTACATCATGTCATCTTGCTTAAAGCGTTACTCTGTTTTTAACTTAATACTCTAGATGCATGCTGGATAGCGGTCGATGAGTGGAGTAATAGTAGTAGATGCAGAATCATTTCGATCTACTTGTCACGGACGTGATGCCTATATACATGATCATGCCTAGATATTCTCATAACTATGCTCAATTCTGTCAATTGCTCAACAGTAATTTGTTCACCCACCGTAGAAAACTTATGCTCTTGAGAGAATCCACTAGTGAAACCTATGGCCCCCGGGTCTATTCTCATCATATCAATCTCCATCACCTTAATCTTGCTTTGTTTTTACTTTGTCTTTTACTTTTCACTTTGCATCTTTATACCAAAAATACCAAAAATATTATCTATCGGATCTCACTTTCGTAAGTGACCGTGAAGGGATTGACAACCCCTAATCGCGTTGGTTGTGTTGAGCTCTTTGTGTTGTGTAGGTACGAGGGACTTGCGCGTGGCCTCCTACTGGATTGATACCTTGGTTCTCAAAAACTAAGGGAAATACTTACGCTACTCTGCTGCATCATCCTTTCCTCTTCGGGCAAAACCAACGCAAGCTCAAGAGGTAGCAAGAAGAATTTCTGGCGCCGTTGCCGGGGAGTCTACGCAAAAAGTCAACATACCAAGTACCCATCACAATCCCTATCTCCCGCATTACATTAGTTGCCATTTGCCTCTCATTTTCCTCTCCCCCACTTCACCCTTGCCGTTTTATTCGCCCTCTCTTTCTCCTTCTCCTTCCCCTTCTCCTTCTCCGTTTGCCTTTTTCTCGCTTGCCTTTTGTTTGCTCGTGTGTTGGATTGCCTGTTTGTCGCGATGGCTCAAGATACTACCAAATTGTGTGACTTCACCAATACCAACAATAATGATTTCCTTAGCACTCCGATTGCTCCTCTTGCCAATACTGAATCTTGTGAAATCAATACTGCTTTGTTGAATCTTGTTATGAAAGATCAATTCGTCGACCTTCCTAGTGAAGATGCCGCTACTCAACTGAATAGCTTCGTTGATTTATGTGATATGCAAAAGAAAAAAGATGTCGATAATGATGTCGTTAAATTGAAGCTATTTCCTTTTTCGCTTAGAGATCGTGCTAAAGCTTGGTTTTTGTCTTTGCCTAAAAATAGTATTGATTCTTGGAACAAGTGCAAAGATGCTTTTATCTCTAAGTATTTTCCTCCCGCTAAGATCATCTCCCTTAGAAACGATATTATGAATTTTAAGCAACTTGATCACGAACATGTTTCACAAGCTTGGGAGAGAATGAAGTTAATGATGCGTAATTGCCCTACTCATGGTTTAAATTTGTGGATGATTATACAAAAAAATTATGCCGGATTGAATTTTGCTTCTATAAATCTTTTAGATTCGGCCGCGGGAGGCACTTTTATGGAAATAACTTTAGGAGATGCTACTAAACTCCTAGATAATATTATGGTTAATTATTCTCAATGGCATACTGAAAGATCTTCTACTAAAAAAGTGCATGTGATAGAAGAAATCAATGTTTTGAGTGGAAAGATGGATGAACTTATGAAATTATTTTCTACTAAGAGTGTTTCTTCTGATCCTAATGATATGCCTTTGTCTACTTTGATTGAGAATAATAATGGATCTATGGATGTGAATTTTGTTGGTAGGAATAATTTTGGTAACAACGCATATAGAGGGAATTTTAATCCTAGGCCATATCCTAGTAATCCTTCTAATAATTATGGAAATTCCTACAACAACTCTTATGGAAATTATAATAAGATGCCCTCTGAATTTGAGAATAGTGTTCAAGAGTTTATGAATTCAGAAAATAATTTTAATGCTTTGCTTGAAGAGAAATTGCTTAAAGTTGATGATTTGGCCAGGAACGTTGATAGAATTTCTCTTGAGGTTGATTCTTTAAAGCTTAGATCTATTCCTCCTAAGCATGATATCAATGAGTCTCTCAAAGCTATGAGAATTTACATTGATGAGTGCAAGGAAAGAACCTGTCGGTGTACTAAAGTAGGGGTACCTTAGTACCCCAGACTTGTGCACGGGCAGTTGTAGCACCCTGCGGCGAGGCCCGCCCAGGAAGCGCCAAGAGAAGACCAAGCATTCAAGACAAGGCCCCCGGCAAGAGGAGCTTGCCGGGCCAAGAAGACAAGACCCCGGCAAGAGGAGCTTGCCGGGACGACTGAGCCCATGTAATACCATCCAAGAACAAAGTATAAGAGACAGAAGATCGAGACCCCGACAAGAGGAGCTTGCCGGGAAGGCCGAACCCAGGCTCCACAAGAGAAGCCCGCCACGGCGCGCCATGCGCCCCGGCAAGGCCTGATAGCCGGCAAGCTATCAGGCACAGGAAGACGACCCCCGCGGCAAGCCACTTGCCGCGGCAAATCGCCACCTCAGGACTGCGCTCCAGCTCACCCGCCCACGCGTCGCTCCGGGGCTTCCCCCAAGGGCACGTGGCGGGGCACCGCGCAGCCTGGGGTATGCGGTGGCATGCAGCCACCACCGTGGCGAGCGGTGGCGCACCTAACGGTCCGCCTCGGTGCTGTCCAGGCGACCGTGACGGGCATTTAATGCCCTTGTCCCCTACCGTCAGAAGTAGGTATGATAACACTGTGCCGCACTGTAGCGCCACTGTTCCCGCACTGTCACAACTTCCACCCCTTTTACACTTTTACCCCTTTCTCTTACGTTGACACCTGTCGGTGACCCCTTTGCGCTATAAAAGGAGGCCCGTGTGCAACGTAGAGGGGGTTCGGAGACTCGGAATCCAGACAGCCATACGCTCGGTGTAGCTAGCTCTCCAAGCTCCCGAGCTCCCCAGTTCAATACAACCAAGCAGGAGTAGGGTTTTACGCGTCCATCGCGGCCCGAACCTGGGTAAACCGCCCGTGTGCTCGCCTCGATCTGCTCTCCGTGCTCCCTCCGCCCCCCTCACCAGACAACGAAAGGGGCTCCGGCCCCATAGGTGCTCGAAGGGGACGCCGTCCACCCCGACATCTTTGGCGCGCCAGGTAGGGGGCTGCGTCGAGATTGTGCGGATCAGATCCGGCGTTCGCGCGAGCGCGCTCTTCGTCAGCTTCTCCGAATTCGCTAGCTTCGTCAACACCATGGCCCCGAAGAAGAAGGCTTCGGAGGTCGCGGGCCCGTCCGCGTCTCTTCCACCGCTACCGGAGCCAACGGTGGGCGGGGGAGACACCGTCGGAGGGGAGGCCACCGGCGAGAACACTCGTGGCGCCACCAAATCCAAGAACAGGGCGGACGACCGAGCCTCGGCCTCCGAGGACGCGGCGCGTCCATCCCGACAAACGACGACCTAGCAGCGCCATGCCACAGGAGGTGGCATCCGCTTGCTGGACCAAGGGTAAACTGGAGGTTCACGGGACGCCCCGGGCTCCCGTCCGGACACGGGCAAGGCGAAGGCGCCGGGGAGGGACCCCGCTCTTTCTAACATTGTTAGGAGTCCGAGCGTATCCCGCTCCTCGCGCCACTCGCCCCCGCTCCCCTCCACTCCGGCAGAAGCGCTCGCGAGAGCGCAACTGCTCCTCGACTACCCTCCAGCGGCTGACAAGGCCGAAGGCTGGAGGGCCACCATCCAGAGCCTGATCGCCTTCGCCAACAACGACACGCCGCAGCAGCCGGCGACCTCACGGCCACGGCAGGTCGAGAAGACGAAGGCCGACGGCGACAAGACCGCCGGGGGTGCAACCACCATGCACTCCCCGGCGCAGAAGCAGAAGACGCCGCCCCGCTGGAGCAACGCCGACGACGGCTCTACAGCGTCGTCAGACCCGCGGACTCGCCGGGACCAGCGCCGAGTCCTCAACGAGCGGCAGCAAGAAGACGCTCGAACAAGGATTGAGCGCCGCCGAGAAACTCGGCGGCAATCAGACCAGCGGGCTGGGAACGCTGTCGACGCGCACGCGCCCGGTGAACCAGGTGACTTACCGTACGCGGCAGGTTGCCCTGCGTTCACCCGTGAGCTGCGGCGCGTCCGGTGGCCCAGCACGAAGAACTTCAAGCCCGACGTACCGGAGAAGTACGACGGTAGGACGCACCCCTCGGAGTTTCTCAGCATCTACACGATCGCTGTGCAAGCTGCCGGGGGGCGCGACGAGAGGATATTGGCGAACTACTTCCCGCTCGTGCTTAAGCCGAACGTTCGTTCGTGGCTTATGCACTTGCCGGAAGGCTCCATTTCTTCCTGGGCGGATCTTTGCCATCAGTTTGTTGGCGCCTTCACAGGCGGCCACAAACCTCATGGCCAGGATAGCGACCTCCACATCCTAGCCCAGAAGGAAGGAGAATCCCTGCGCAAGTACATCCAGCGCTTCAGCCACGTGCATCGCAACATCCCCGACGTTCACCCTGCCGCGGTTATCAGCGCGTTCCACCAGAACGTGCGTAACCGCCGCATGTGTGAAGAGATGGCCATGACCAAGATCCGGGACGTCAGCGAGCTATATGCCCTGGCTGACAAGTGCGCGCGCGCGGAGGAGGGGAGGAAACTCCCCGGGGAGGATGCTGGCGCAGGAGAAAGCGACAGTGACGACACCGCCCCGGCGAGGAGAAGCCAGCGGCGGAATAATAGGAGGAAGAACAGGAAAGAGGTGCTTGCCGTCGAGGAGTCCGGCAAGGAGGCTCCCGCCAAGCAAACGCAGGCTGGCGGCTCCGGCAAGGAGCCTGCCCCCGTGGCGGCAGCCGACAAGCAGGACGGCTCCGACAAGCAATACTGCAAGATCCACCGCACCAAGGGCCACGATCTCTCCAACTGCAAAAGCGTCGAGTACCTCGTCGTGCAGCAGAAGGCTGAGTACGAGAGGCGCGACAAGGGGAAGGCCCAGGGTGGAGGTGGCGAACCAAGCAAGAAGCGGCCGCCCATCGGCCGGGGAGGACGCCGCGGCAAGGCCAAGCAGCGGCAAGGCGATCGGCCTCCCCGGGGCCGCGACGAGGATGAAGAAAACGACGACGAAGACATGGAAGACGAAGATAACAGCGAGCAGGAGTTCCAGAAGGCCACGGAGGTCCTATGCGTTGACGGCGGCGCCTCTCTGCACACCTCCCACCGCCAGCTTAAGCAGTGGGTGCGAGAGGTGAACGCAGCAGAGCCGCCCGTGGAGTCGCGCAGGCCCCTCAAATGGTCCAGCACGCCCATCGTTTTCGATCTTGAGGATCACCCCGACCGCACAACCGCGGTCGGGTGCTTGCCGATGCTGGTCTCACCCACCATCCGCAACCTCAAGGTCACTAAAATGTTGGTAGACGGCGGGGCCGGGCTGAACTTGATCTCCTCCGCTGTGATCAAGAAACTCCAGATCCCAGACGGCGAGCTCGAAGAGACCGGTTCTTTCCAAGGAATCAACCCGGGGAGGAGCAAGCCCAAGGGGAAGGTTACTCTGCCTGTGACCTTCGGCGGCGAGCTCAACTTCAGGACTGAGCGCATCACGTTCGACGTCGCTGATATCCCGTTACCATACAATGGGATCCTCGGCCGTCCCGCTCTCGCCAAGTTCATGGCAGCTTCCCACCACGCCTACAACGTACTCAAGATGCCGGGGCCGATAAGCGTCATCACTGTCCATGGCGACAAAAAGGACGCGCTTATCTGCGCCGACAAGATCTACCGGGATGTAGCAGCCGCGGCAGAGAAGGACACACTTGCCGCTGAAGCCCCCGGGGGGAAGAAGACAAGGACCAAGTCCGGTAAGTGCTCTGGGGCCCACTCCGGCAACCGCACCTCTTCGGAGTGCTGCGCCGCCGTCGAGGACGTTCCATCGAGCTCCACCGGCAAGTACAAGAAGGGAATGACCGCTCCTCCGGCAACCAAGAAGGTGTCCGCCAAGGAGGACGGCACTGGCGGTACCTTCACCATCAGTGCCACGCTTGACAGCAAATAGGAAAGCGCGCTCGTTGCCTTCCTGCGGGCGAATGTCGACGTGTTTGCATGGCAACCGTCCGACATCCCCGGTGTTCCCAGGAGGGTGATTGAGCACAAGCTCGCTGTCTGTCCTCACGCGCGACCCGTCAAGCAGAAAGTGAGAAAGCAAGCCGTGGAGCGCCAAGAATTCATCAGCGAAGAAATCAAGAAGCTAGAGGCAGCAGGCCTAGTGAGAGGTGTGATCCATCCAACGTGGCTGGCCAATCCGGTCGTCGTGCGCAAAGCCAATGGGAAGTGGAGACTGTGCATAGACTTCACCGATGTGAATAAAGCATGTCCCAAGGATCCATTTCCCTTGCCGCGCATTGACCAGATTGTTGACTCCACTGCCGGATGTGAGCTACTCTCTTTTCATGATGCATATTCAGGCTACCACCAAGTCTTTATGGCCAAAGAGGATGAAGAGAAGACCGCATTTATCACTCCGTGCGGCACCTATTGCTTCATACGCATGCCGTTTGGACTGAAGAATGCGGGATCAACGTTTGCAAGGGTAGTGCACACTGCTTTCGAGCCACAGATCCATAGGAACGTGGAGGCCTACATGGATGACATCGTGGTGAAGAGCAGGAGCAAGGAAACCCTGGTCCAAGATCTGGAAGAGACATTTCAGAACCTGCGTAAGATACAGCTCAAGCTGAACCCCGAGAAGTGCGTTTTCGGAGTCCCCTCTGGCAAGCTTCTCGGGTTCTTTGTGTCACAGAGGGGGATTGAAGCTAATCCCGACAAGATCAAAGCCGTCGAGCAGATCGAAGCCCCAGAGCGCGTCAAGGACGTCAGAAAGCTTGCAGGTTGTGTGGCCGCCCTCAGTCGGTTCATTTCAAGGTCTGCAGAACGCGCCCTGCCCTACTTTAAAATCTTGAAGAAGGCAGGCCCCATGCAGTGGACTCCAGAAGCGGAGGCGGCGCTGCAAGATTTGAAAAGGTACCTATCCTCCACTCCAATACTTGTCGCACCTAGACCACAGGAGAAGTTGTTGCTATACCTAGCGGCAACCAACCAGGTGGTTAGTGCTACGTTAGTGGCGGAGAGGGAGGCCGACGAGGAGTCTATACCACCTGCAAGCGAATCCAGCGACAAGCGGGGGGCTGCTCCGGCAAGCTCTGGCCCCGACGAGGACAACCCTGCGCAGGAACAGGATGGAGCGCGGAAGAAGATGGTGCAGCGCCCGGTGTATTTTGTGAGTTCCCTCTTGCAGGGGGCTAGATCAAGATACTCTGGGGTGCAGAAGTTGCTTTTCGGCCTCCTCATGGCCTCGAGAAAGCTGCGCCATTACTTCCAAGCACATGAGATAACAGTAGTCACTCGCTTTCCGCTGAAGAGGATATTGCACAATCCCGAGGCAACAGGCAGGATCGTCGAGTGGGCACTGGAGCTGTCGAGCTTTGGACTCAAGTTTGAAAGTACTTCAACCATACAGAGCCGAGCTTTGGCAGAATTCATAGCTGAGTGGACCCCGACGCCAGATGGAGAAGCCCAAGAAACAAGCACGCCCGTACAAGAAGCAACAAGCGAGTGGGTAATGTACTTCGATGGTGCCTTCTCGCTGCAAGGCGCCGGTGCTGGCGTGGTACTCATCGCGCCCACCGGAGAGCACCTCAAGTATGTTATCCAGATGCACTTCCCAAGAGAGCAAGCAACCAACAATACTGCTGAGTATGAAGGCTTGCTCGCCGGCCTCAGGATTGCGGCCGAACTTGGGATCAGAAAGCTGATTGTGCGGGGAGATTCTCAACTGGTGGTCCGGCAAGTCAACAAGAGCTACCAGAGCCCTCTGATGGAAGCTTATGTAGATGAAGTGAGGAAGCTGGAAGAACACTTTGAAGGGCTGCAAATGGAGCACGTCCCGAGAGCTCAGAATGAGATAGCAGATGGCCTTTCGAAGTGTGCTTCGTTGAAGTTACCTGTGGAACCAGGGACCTTCTTACTCAAGCTGACTCAACCATCCGTTACACCATCAGTTGGGCAGTCCAAGAAAAGGAAGTTGGTCTCCGGCGATTACTTGCAGGCGAACCTTCCTGAGACCGCCGCCAAGGTCCCCAAGATCAACAACCAGAACGCCGGGGGACAGCCCGCTCCTGCGGATCCCAGGATCCGTCCAGTCGAAGCAGGTGTCCCCGATAAGCCTTGCTCCGGCAAGCAGATCAGCAGTCTGAACGCTGAGGAACAGTCCGCTCCTGCGGATCCGAGGATCTGTCCAGTTGAAGCGGGGGTTCCCGACAAGCTTTGCCCCGGCAAGCTTGCCGGGGGATCACCGGCTCCGGCGGAACCAGAGGTTCTTGCCGTAGAAGCCGGGGTCCCCGCAGCGGCCTTCATGCCTTTAGTCCTTGCCGTCGAGCCCCGGGCTCCGGCATGGGCGCAGCAGATCGTCCGTTTTCTGCAAACTGGAGAACTTCCCGACGACCCAGAAGAGATGGAGAAGATCACCAGGCAGTCAAGTATGTACCAGTTCGTGGACAACGAGCTGTACAGAAGGAGACTCAACGGTGTCAGATTGAAGTGCATCTCCAGGGAAGACGGACAGAAGCTGTTGGCAGAGATACACGGAGGCATATGCGGCCATCACATTGGCGCAAGAGCACTTGTCGGGAAAGCCTTCCGGCAAGGGTTCTTCTGGCAAGAAGCCCTCCAAGATGCAACTGCACTAGTAACCAAGTGTGAAGCGTGCCAGTTCCATGCAAAACAGATTCATCAGCCAGCTCAAGCTCTCCAAACAATCCCTTTATCCTGGCCCTTCTCGGTCTGGGGGCTCGATATCCTCGGCCCTTTTCCCCGAGCCGCCGGGGGCTTCGAGTACTTGTACGTTGCAATCGACAAGTTCACGAAGTGGCCAGAAGTGGAGCCAGTGAGGAAGGTGACCGCGCAGTCAGCAGTCAAGTTCTTCCGGTCGATCGTCTGCCGTTTCGGAATCCCCAACAGAATCATCACCGACAACGAGACACAATTCACAAGTCGCGCCTTCATGCAATACGCCCAGGATCTCGGCGCCAAGGTCTGTTTCGCTTCGGTTGCTCACCCCAGGAGCAACGGTCAAGCAGAAAGGGCCAACGCTGAAGTGCTGCGCGGACTCAAGACCAGGACCTTCGACAGGCTGCGCAAGTGCGGAAGAAATTGGATTGAGGAGCTGCCAGCGGCTCTTTGGTCAATCAGAACGACACCGAGTCGAGCCACCGGACAGACACCCTTTGCTCTAGTCTATGGAGCGGAAGCAGTTATCCCCACGGAACTCGTATACGGATCTCCTCGGGTGCTCGCTTATGACGAGCTCGAGCAAGAGCAGCTGCGCCAAGATGACGCGCTGCTCCTTGAGGAAGGACGTCTCCAGGCTGCGGTACGAGCTGCTCGATACCAGCAAGCCTTGCGTCGCTACCATAGCCGCAAGGTCAAGGCCAGGAGTCTCGAAGAGGGCGACCTTGCTCTTCGGCGCACTCAGTCGGCCAAGGATTCCAACAAGTTGACGCCAAAGTGGGAAGGACCTTATCGGGTGAGACGAGTCACGAGGCCTGGCGCTGTCCGCCTCGAGACCGAAGAAGGCGTACCAGTGAGCAACTCCTGGAACATAGAGCATCTTCGCAAGTTTCACCCATAAGGCGCGGTTGCCGTGACCCGCTCCGGCAACCATCGGTTTGTACAGGCCTTGCCGCTGCTGCATGTAACCCCTTGTACAAAGCCAGGCGAAGCCCCTGGCACCAGATAAAGTTGCCCTGTTAGGCGACCTTGTTCTTAGGCACGTTCAGTCGGCCAAGAATTATAACAAGTCGACGCCGAAGCAGGAAGGCCCTTATCGGGTGAGACGAGTCGCGAGGCCCGGCGCTGTCCGCCTCAAGACCGAAGAGGGCCTACCAGTGAGCAACTCCTGGGAACATAGAGCATCTTCGCAAGTTTCGCCCATAAGGCGCGGTTGCCGTGATCCGCTCCGGCAACCATCGGTTTGTACAGGCCTTGCCACTGCTGCATGTAACCCCTTGTACAAAGCCAGGCGAAGCCCCTGGCATCAGATAAAGTTGCCCTGTTAGGCGACCTTGTTCTTAGGCACGTTCAGTCGGCCAAGAATTATAACAAGTCGACACCGAAGCAGGAAGGCCCTTATCGGGTGAGACGAGTCGCGAGGCCCGGCGCTGTCCGCCTCAAGACCGAAGAGGGCCTACCAGTGAGCAACTCCTGGGAACATAGAGCATCTTCGCAAGTTTCGCCCATAAGGCGCGGTTGCCGAGATCCGCTCCGGCAACCACCGGTTTGTGCAGGCCTTGCCGATGTTGCATGTAACCCCTCGTACAAAGCCAGGCGAAGCCCCTGGCCGAAGATAAAGAAGCGCTGGCGCCCTAGATTTTAGCATGCATGCTGAGTCAGAGTCTCGTCCTTGGTTAGGGTTGTCAGTTCCTAACTGTCGCTAACCCCTAACTTAGAGGTCGAGTCCGCGTCTTTTTCCCGTCCTTTCCCTTTGGCTCGCAGGAATTGAATGTCCTTGCCGGGCCGCTCAAGGACAAGGAAGGGGAGAAGGACGAGCCAACACCTACGCCCCGGCGAGCCAGAGTCGCCGGGGGCTGCAACCTCAGATAAGTTTTTGCATCCCTCATCACGCATTCTCTTATGGACTGTGGAATTTGAAAGCCTCCTTTCCTCCTGAAAAGCTACCATGCTCTCTTAGCGGCAAGCCCCAGAGCGCGTTCCTGGGGCCCGTTTCGATGGCAGCCGCGGCAGCAAGGGGGAGGGAAGCGAGGGGCCGGAACCCGCCTGCTCCCCGCCTCCGCCAAGGGCGTGAGAAAGGTCGAGCAGTGCGGGGGAGCGGCTGGGCCTGTTGCCGGGCGAGAAACTGCCTATCTTAACGATGTAAAGGATTCGTTCCTTACCGCGGTTTCCACCCGCGAGACAAATGATCCGGCAAACATCCCCTTTTCATTAAAAACATTCCACTCAGGTACAGTTCAGAGAGAATGAAGAACATGAAAGGAGGGATTACAAGGCTTAAACGCAACTAAGGCCCGAAGGCTTACAAGCTGAAAAGAGATAAGGTGCCCGTAATCCCTTTCTTGTCTCTCTCCTCAGGAGGTAGGGCAAGTAGGCGAAGAGGGCGAAAGGGGCACCTAGGCGAGCTACGGGTGGCAGAAGGCACCAAGAGAAGATCCGGGGGCTCCGCCCGGGGGTCTCCGGAGGCTGAAGAAGACGGAGGCGCCGGAGGCAGAGCTGGAAGATGAGGCAGCGGCCTTGCCGCCAGCCTCTTCCTCTTCCCCAGCCTCGCCACTCCGGCCGCCCGAGGAGATCAAGCCCCCGGCAAGAGGAGCTTGCCGGGCCGAAGAGAAGACCCCGGTGGTCGTCACCGAGAGCAAGGGTGATGACGGCGTCTGGGGCGCATCTGGAACACGAGGCACCGGAGCGTCAGCCAGCTGTCGAAGTCGGCCCGTACTCCGACTTCGCGGCCTTCGACGTCCGCCCTCTGTCCTCCTCAGCAGCCCCCCTACGCCAGTCGCCCAAGGAGACGACCCCGGGGAGTTCACGGAGCCCGGCGCGGACGATGGGGCCGCCGGTGCCACACGGAGCTGCGACCGACGCCTAGTCGGACCCGTCATCCCGGCGGCTGTTCCCCTCATCGTCGCTGTCGCTCCCCTCCTCGTCACTCTCGCTCGAGGAGGAGCCTTCGCTGTCGGAGGAGCTATCTTCGCAGCACCGGGCCGGATGCCGAAGCCCCAGAAGGTCTTGACGGAGAGGAGGTCCTCCCCCACTAGCTTAAAGTGGAGGGTGAACCCCTCCGTCAAGCTGTGAATCCGGGCGAACGTCTTCCACCTGCGGCCCAGACACGCCACGCCGGGGGCTCGGGACTCGACGTGGACTCGCGTCCCACTGATCCCGCAGCCCCTCATGCGCAGGTTTAGCGTCTCAGGCTGCTCCACCTCCAACACGTTCGCGAATGGAGCGGGAAGCCGGAGGCGGCGACGAGGCGCCCGGCGCAGCCTGATAATGAACTCACGGGGGTCGTCCCCGAGATGGACCGCGGGAAGGAACGGAGCCGCTGGCGGAGGCAAGGACGGCGCACCGATCCGACCGCCCCGAGCGCCTCGGCCCCGTCCACGACCTCGTCCGCGACCTCGCCCTCTCCCTCTTCCCCTGACGACCGGCTCCGCCGCCGCGGGCGCAAGGGGAGGAGGGGCGCGTTGCCTAGCAGACACCCTCGCGGCAACCGAAGAAGAACCAGGGTCCCCCCCTCCATCGCAGATGGGGGAAGGAAACCAGAAGCAGAAGGAGGAAGGAGATGGAGTGCGGATTTCCGTCGCCCCCTTTCGCTCCTTATAAAGGGGCGGGGTGGGAACGCGGCCGCCTCGCTCCTCCAATAGAAGCGGAGGAAGGGCAGGCGACTGGGGCCGACCCACTGCATCGACCCGCGCCGGCCCGACTCCCTGCCTCCGCCGCCGCGACTCCGAGTGCATGAGGACCGCGTGGTGGGCGCGCAGAACCGAGGCGACGGGTGGGACGACCTCTCCCCATCCCGTGATTATGGGGAACGGACGCCTCGAAAGCCGCGCCTCACCCCCGTTCATTTATCGAGCCGCGCCTCCGCACCTCCCTCCACTTAAAGAGGGAACGGGCGTTTCGCCCCCACGACGCCGCGATAAGCGCGCGCCGCCTGGGGAAGGTGCGACTGATGCGGAGTTAAGGTGCAGCGCGACCAAGGCCACGCGTGCCCGTGCACTGTTAGGGCCTGGCCCAACGACGCTCGGCACCGTGTGTGGCCCAGGCCCGGGGGCTCCTGTCGGTGTACTAAAGTAGGGGTACCTTAGTACCCCAGACTTGTGCACGGGCAGTTGTAGCACCCTGCGGCGAGGCCCGCCCAGGAAGCGCCAAGAGAAGACCAAGCATTCAAGACAAGGCCCCCGGCAAGAGGAGCTTGCCGGGCCAAGAAGACAAGACCCCGGCAAGAGGAGCTTGCCGGGACGACTGAGCCCATGTAATACCATCCAAGAACAAAGTATAAGAGACAGAAGATCGAGACCCCGGCAAGAGGAGCTTGCCGGGAAGGCCGAACCCAGGCTCCACAAGAGAAGCCCGCCACGGCGCGCCATGCACCCCGGCAAGGCCTGATAGCCGGCAAGCTATCAGGCACAGGAAGACGACCCCCGCGGCAAGCCACTTGCCGCGGCAAATCGCCACCTCAGGACTGCGCTCCAGCTCACCCGCCCACGCGTCGCTCCGGGGCTTCCCCCAAGGGCACGTGGCGGGGCACCGCGCAGCCTGGGGTATGCGGTGGCATGCAGCCACCACCGTGGCGAGCGGTGGCGCACCTAACGGTCCGCCTCGGTGCTATCCAGGCGACCGTGACGGGCATTTAATGCCCTTGTCCCCTACCGTCAGAAGTAGGCATGATAACACTGTGCCGCACTGTAGCGCCACTGTTCCCGCACTGTCACAACTTCCACCCCTTTTACACTTTTACCCCTTTCTCTTACGTTGACACCTGTCGGTGACCCCTTTGCGCTATAAAAGGAGGCCCGTGTGCAACGTAGAGGGGGTTCGGAGACTCGGAATCCAGACAGCCATACGCTCGGTGTAGCTAGCTCTCCAAGCTCCCGAGCTCCCCAGTTCAATACAACCAAGCAGGAGTAGGGTTTTACGCGTCCATCGCGGCCCGAACCTGGGTAAACCGCCCGTGTGCTCGCCTCGATCTGCTCTCCGTGCTCCCTCCGCCCCCCTCACCGGACAACGAAAGGGGCTCCGGCCCCATAGGTGCTCGAAGGGGACGCCGTCCACCCCGACAGAACCGCTAGGATGCGTGCTTGAAAAGATGCCTTTATTAAAGCGTGTTCTTCCAATACCTATGAAAATCAAGATGAAGATCTAAAAGTTATTGACGTGTCCCCTATCAAATCTTTGTTTTGCAATATGAATCTTGATGAAACTGAATATGATCTTCCTTTACCTAGAAGGCGTTCTAAAAATTCGGAGTATTTAGATCTTTATGATGAAATAGACGAAAGTGGGATTGAAAGAAATAAAAATCTAGATGTTGCTAAACCCACTATATTGGATTTCAAGGAATTTAATTATGAAAGTTGCTATTTGATTGATTGTATTTCCTTGTTGCAATCCGTGCTAAATTCTCCACATGCTTATAGTCAAAAGAAAGCCTTCACCGAACATATTGTTGATGCCTTGATGCAATCTTATGAAGAAAAACTTGAGTTGAAAGTTTCTATCCCTAGAAAACTCTATGATGAGTGGGAGCCAACTATTAAAATTAAAATTAAAGATCATGAGTTTTATGCTTTGTGTGATTTGGGCGCTAGTGTTTCCACTATCCCCAAAACTTTGTGTGATTTGCTAGATTTCCGCGATCTTGATGATTTCTCTTTAAACTTGTATCTTGCGGATTCTACAATTAAGAAACCTATGGGAAGGATTAATGATGTTATTATTGTGGCAAATAGGAATTATGTGCCCGTAGATTTCATTGTTCTTGATATAGATTGCAATCCTTCTTGCCCTATTATTCTTGGTAGACCTTTCCTTAGAACGGTTGGTGCAATTATTGATATGAAGGAAGAGAATATTAGATTTCAATTTCCATTAAAAAGGGCATGGAACACTTTCCAAGAAATAAAATAAAATTGCCTTATGAAACCATCATGAGAGCCACTTATGGATTGACTTCCAAAGATGGCAATACTTAGATCTATCCTCGCTTTTATGCCTAGCTAGGGGCGTTAAACGATAGCGCTTATTGGGAGGCAACCCAATTTTATTTTTAGTTTTTGGTGTTTTTATTATTTTAGGGAATAAATAACCCATCTACCTTCTTTTTGGATGTGGTTTTGTGTTTTAATTAGTGTTTATGCCAAGCTAGACCTATTGGATCTTCTTGGATGATAGTTATTTGATCTTGCTGTAATTTCCAGAAACTTTGCATTCAGTGCCCGAATTATTAAAAATCATAAGAACGTGATAAAATACTTATTGCAATTGCTGATGATCAATAAACAAATTGTATAGGTCGTATAATTTTGGTAGATTTTTTGGAGTTCCAGAAGTTTGTGTTAGTTACAGATTACTACAGACTGTTCTGTTTTTGACAGATTCTGTTTTTCATGTGTTGTTTGCTTATTTTGATGAATCTATGGTTAGTAAAATAGTTTATAATCCATAGAGAAGTTGGAATACAGTAGGTTTAACACCAAAATAAATAAAAGATGAGTTCATTACAGTACTTTGAAGTGGTTTTATGTTTTCTTTCTCTAACGGAGCTCACGAGATTTCTATTGAGTTTTGTGCTGTGAAGTTTTCAAGTTTTGGGTGAATTCTTTTAATGGATTATGGAACAAGGATTGGCAAGAGCCTAAGCTTGGGGATGCCCATGGAACTCCCAAGATAATCCAAGGACACCAAAAAGTCAAAGCTTGGGGATGCCCCGGAAGGCATCCCCTCTTTCGTCCACTTCCATCGGTAATTTACTTGGAGCTATATTTTTATTCACCAACATGATATGTGTTTTGCTTGGAGCATCTTGTATTATTTGTGTCTTTGTTGTTAGTGTGCCACAATAATCCTTTTTGTACACACCTTTTGAGAGAGTCATCTATGAATTAAAATTTGATAGAATACTCTATGCGCTTCACTTATGTCTTTTGAGCTATCTAGTTTTGCTCTATGCGCTTCACTTATATCTTTTGAGCGTTATAATTTTGCTCTATGTGCTTCACTTAGATCTTTTAGAGCACGGTGGTGGTTTGTTTTAAAGAAACTATTGATCGCTCATGCTTCACTTAAATTATTTTGAGAGTCTTAATAGCATGGTAATTTGCTTAATATTAATATGCTTGGTATTCAAGATTTGTGAAATTTTCTTTTGAGTGCGTTGAATACTAAGAGAAGATTGAAGCATGATAATTGTTTTGAGATATGGATGTGATAGTATTAGAGTTATGCTAGTTTAGTAGTTGTGAATTTAAAGAATACTTGTGTTGAAGTTTGTGATTCCTGTAGCATGGACGTATGGTGAACCGTTGTGTGATGAAGTCGCAGCATAATTTATTTATTTATTTTCTTCCTTATGAGTGGCGGTCGGGGATGAGCGATGGTCTTTTCCTACCAATCTATCCCCCTAGGAGCATGCGCGTAATACTTTGCTTTGATAACTTCTAGATTTTTGCAATAAGTATATGAGTTCTTTATGACTAATGTTGAGTCCATGGATTATATGCACTTTTCCCCATCCTTTCACCATTGCTAGCCTCTCTAATACCGCGCACTTTTCGTCGGTATCATACACCCACCATATACCTTCCTCAAAACAGCCACCATACCTACCTATCATGGCATTTCCATAGCCATTCCGAGATATATTGCCACGCAACTTTCCACCGTTCCGTTTATTATGACACGCTCCATCATTGTCATATTGCTAGCATGATCATGTAGTTGACATCGTATTTGTGGCAAAGCCACCGTTCATAATTATTTCATACATGTCACTCTTGATTCATTGCATGTCCCGGTACACCGCCGGAGGCATTCATATAGAGTCATATTTGTTCTAAGTATCGAGTTGTAATTGTTGAGTTGTAAAAAAAATATAAGTGTGATGATCATCATTTTTTTAGAGCATTGTCCCAAGTGAGGAAAGGATGATGGAGACTATGATTCCCCCATAAGTCGGGATGAGACTCCGGACGGAAAAAAAAAGAGGCCATAAAAAAAGAGAGAAGGCCCAAATAAAAAAAATGAGAGAAAAAGAGAGAAGGGACAATGTTACTATCCTTTTACCACACTTGTGCTTCAAAGTAGCACCATGATCTTCATGATAGAGAGTTTCTCGTTATGTCACTTTCATATACTAGTGGGAATTTTTCATTATAGAACTTGGCTTGTATATTCCAATGATGGACTTCCTCAAATTGCCCTAGGTCTTCGTGAGCAAGCGAGTTGGATGCACACCCACTTAGTTTCTTTTGATGAGCTTTCATATACTTATAGCTCTAGTGCATCCGTTGCATGGCAATCCCTAGTCATTCACATTGATATCTATTGATGGGCATCTCCATAGCCCGTTGATACGCCTAGTTGATGTGAGACTATCTTCCCCTCTTTTTGTCTTCTCCACAACCACCCTTCTATTCCACATAAAGTGCTATATCCATGGCTCACGCTCATGTATTGCATGAAGATTGAAAAAGTTTTGAAAATTTTGGAGTATGAAACAATTGCTTGGCTTGTCATCGGGGTTGTGCATGATTTAAATACTTTGTGTGGTGAAGATAGAGCATAGCCAGACTATATGATTTTGTAGGGATAACTTTCTTTGGCCATGTTATTTTGAGAAGACATAATTGCTTTACTAGTATGCTTGAAGTCTTATTATTCTTTATGTCAATATGAACTTTTGTCTTGAATCTTTCTAATCTGAATATTCATACCACAATTAAGAAATTTTGCATTGAAATTATGCCAAGTAGCACTCCGCATCAAAAATTCTCTTTTTACCATTTACCTACTCGAGGACGAGCAGGAATTAAGCTTGGGGATGCCTGATACGTCTCCAACGTATCTATAATTTTTGATTGCTCCATACTATATTATCTACTGTTTTGGACTATATTGGGCTTTATTTTCCACTTTTATATTATTTTTGGGACTAACCTATTAACCGGAGGCCCAGCCCAGAATTGCTGTTTTTTGCCTATTTCGGTGTTTCGAAGAAACATAATATCAAACGGAGTCCAAACAGAAAACCCTTTTTGGAACGTGATTTTCTCACCGGATAAGACCCAGGAGACTTGGACCCTACGCCAAGGCATCGGAGAGGCGGTCACGAGGGTGGGGGGCGCCCCCGCCCCCCTAGGGCGCACCCCCTGCCTCGTGGCCCCTCGAAGCTCCACTGGCGTACTTCTTCCTCCTATATATACCACGTACCCCCAACCGATCAGAACAGGAGCCAAAAACCTAATTCCACCACCGCAACTTTCTGTATCCACGAGATCCCATCTTGGGGCCTATTCCGGAGCTCTGCCGGAGAGGGTCGTCATCACGGAGGGCTTCTACATCATCATAGCCTCTCCGATGAAGTGTGAGTAGTTTACCTCAGACCTTCGGGTCCATAGTTATTAGCTAGATGGCTTCTTCTCTCTTTTTGGATCTCAATACAATGATATCCCCCTCTCTCGTGGAGATCTATTCGATGTAATCTTCTTCTTTTTGCGGTGTGTTTGTTGAGAACGATGAATTGTGGGTTTATGATCAAGTCTATCTATGAATAATATTTGAATCTTCTCTGAATTCTTTTATGTATGCTTGGTTATCTTTGCAAGTCTCTTCGAATTATCCGTTTGGTTTGGCCAACTAGATTGGTAGTTCTTGCCATGGGAGAAGTGCTTAGCTTTGGGTTCGATCTTGCGGTGTTCTTTCCCAGTGACAGAAGGGGCAGCAAGACACGTATTGTATCGTTGCCATCGAGGATAACAAGATGGGGTTTATTTCATATTGCATGAATTTATCTCTCTACATCATGTCATCTTGCTTAAAGTGTTACTCTGTTTTTAACTTAATACTCTAGATGCATGCTGGATAGCGGTCGATGAGTGGAGTAATAGTAGTAGATGCAGAATCGTTTCGATCTACTTGTCACGGACGTGATGCCTATATACATGATCATGCCTAGATATTCTCATAACTATGCTCAATTCTGTCAATTGCTCAATAGTAATTTGTTCACCCACCGTAGAAAACTTATGCTCTTGAGAGAAGCCACTAGTGAAACCTATGGCCCCCGGGTCTACTCCCATCATATCAATCTCCATCACTTTAATCTTTCTTTGTTTTTACTTTGTCTTTTACTTTTCACTTTGCATCCTTATACCAAAAATACCAAAAATATTATCTATCGGATCTCACTTTCGTAAGTGACCGTGAAGGGATTGACAACCCCTAATCGCGTTGGTTGCGTTGAGCTCTTTGTGTTGTGTAGGTACGAGGGACTTGCGCGTGGCCTCCTACTGGATTGATACCTTGGTTCTCAAAAACTGAGAGAAATACTTACGCTACTCTGCTGCATCATCCTTTCCTCTTCGGGGAAAACCAACGCAAGCTCAAGAGGTAGCAACATGCAATGCAACTACTATTGCAAACTGCAACCAAACACGCCCATGGTGTTAGTTCAGAGACTGGGTTATAAGATCGATAGCCATACTATCAAGGGGGGCTCTCAAGAGAGTAGCTTGATTGTATCATTCGTAGAGAGCACAAACCATTGCATCCTTGGCATCATCTTTCTTAGTTCTCGTTTGGCTTTTCCCTGTGTGAATTTTTGTGCTTGTGGTCATCTTCTTGGCAACCTTGAGTTCATCAAAAAGGATTTCATATGCATCTTCTATGATGTTTTTTACGATGGTGTTTATGTTGGTTCTTCACCGATGGAGGTCTCACACTCATGGTGATTTGACAGCTCTCATTGTTAGCTTTCTATCAATCTTGAGCTCATCAAAATCAGAGTTTCTTTGCAGAAGTTATGGCAGTTTGGTCGTATTGCATCCATCTGTTTTGCTTGGGGCTTGCTTGAAGCACCCAAGTGGTACTTCTATCTTCCAGTGCCACGAGCACTACATACCGTTGGTTCTGCACGGACATTTTCGCATCAGCGGTAGTGGGGCAACAATAGGGCACGGTAGTACCACTCCTGCCCCAGCGGTAGTACCGCTTGACGTAGTACTTCCACTGCCTAGTTCTGTGGCTCTACCGCTATCGTGTTTCCTCTGTAACTGTGATTTCTAGTGGTAGTACCGCTCGAAGTGGACGGTAGTACCACTCCCGCTCTTCTCTTGCTTTTTATACTATAGCTGGAACTGCCGCCTTAAGCGGTAGTACCGCCCCAAGGAGCGGTAGTACCGCTTTAGTGCGGGCTGAGACGTAATGGTTGGATTTGTCCCCACCTATAAAAGGGGGTCTTCTTCCCCAATGGATTTGATCCTTTGAGCTCGTGTTTACCCCGCATTGTTGACCTTCTTCGAGCTTGCTATCTCTCAATCCCTCCAATAATTATTGCTAGTTTTTGACGGAAAATAGAGAGGAGATCTTGATCCACATTTCCATCAATCACTTTCCCCTCTAAGTGAGGGGAACCCCTTTGGATCTAGACTTGGAGTTCTTTGTGTTCTCTTCTTCGTTCTTCCTCTCATATTCCTTCCTATGAGTAGTTGCTTTGGTGGGAGTTGGGAGAGAAGGACTTGGGTACTCTGTGTGCCCTTGCCATTGCATTTGGTGCATCGATTCGAGTTCTCCACGGTGATACGTGGAGGTGAAAATTGATTAGATTATTTCTCTTGGGTGCTTTGGTACACTAGAGCTTGTTCCTCTTGGGTGCTTGAGCGCCCTAGACGGTTGGTGGTGTCCCGGAGCTCAATCATTGTGGTGGAAAGCTCCAAGGCAAGCGTCAGGGTCTCCAATTAAGTTGTGGAGATTGCCCCGAGCAATTTGTACAGGTTCTAGTGACCGCCCCAAGGGTTGCCAATTGTACGGGTTCGGTGACTATCTTCAAGAGTCCCTTAGTGGAATCACGGTATCTTGCATTGTGTAAGGGCGTGAGGAGATTACAATGGCCCTGGTGGCATTTTGGGGAGCATTGTGCCTCCACTTCGCATATGTTGTTGGTGCACATAGGTGAGCCTAGTTGTTTTAGGTTTTGTGCTTGACAAATTAAACACTATTTTTATTCCGCATTTGTTCAAGTCTAAACCGTAATTATTTTAAAACGCCTATTTGCCCCCTCCTCTAGGCGACATCCACGATCTTTCATACACCATGTTCAAAAACGAAGATAGCCCCAGGCAAGGCCTTAGCACAAGGACTTTCGTGACTGTCTACTACAACAAGGTTTGCCCAGCTCCGGCGAGGGAGTGGCGATGACAGCGGCGTGCCTTCGGCTCGCTTCAGTGCTTGTAGTCGTCGCTAGATGGTCTACGGATCTGGATGTAATATTTATTATTTCTAGTATTTGTTGTACTACCATGATTGATGATGAATAGATCGGAAGTATTTCCCGCAAAGAAAGAACTCCTTCATTGACCAAAGCACTCATTGTAGCTAGGGCTACAAATGAGTCGAGCTCGAGTGAGTTGGACTAGGCTCATCTCAACTTATACTAAAATTTGAGTGAGCTCAAACTGCGCGAAGCTCAAAGTCAAGTTGTAGAGAGTGGCTTGTGCTCAGCTTGTAACGATTTTGAGCATATCTTGAGTTAGTTTCGGGCTAACTAACATGATTTTAATAATCTAATGCAAGTTTTACAACAAGGTACGCCACAACAAAACATAATAAACCACTATGAAATAGTCTTCAAATCAAAACGATGGTAATATACTTTTTTTCAAGACGGTTAGACTAGAACTTCATAGCAAGAGATGGTGGATGAACTAGCAAGAGAAGAAACAAAGGTGCATCAGCTCTCGAGCTTTGGCAACAAAAAATAAATATTTAACATACAACTGACCACGTACCATATTGAGGCCTAACTTTTCTCCATGCTTTATTAAGCTTCCTTTTTTTCTTTGAAAAGGGGATTACCCAGACCTCTACATCACAGGATGCACGCAACCATATTATTAAACGTGAATCAAGTTCCAGTCGCCGAGTTCCAGACAGTAAATCCAGAAAATGACAACGTGACCATAGCTGGTCGAACCCGAGATTACATAGCTCATCCACATAATCTATGATAAATTGTCTTGTTTCCTTTTATTATGTACCATGATTATTTGATATAACTACTCTCTGTGTTTCAAAATGTAGTGCACATAGGATTTTCTAAAAGTCAAACCTTGTTTAGTTTGACCAAGTTTAGTGAGAAAAGTATCGACAAAATAATATCAAATAAATATAATATAAATATATGTTTAATGATGTATCTAATGATAATTATATAATATTATAGATGTAGATATTTTTCTCTACAAAAGTAGTCAAAGTTTAGTAAGTTTGACTTTTGACATTTCTTATACGCACTATATTTAGAAATGGAGGGGGTATATTATATCGAGCTAGAATTGAGCGAGCCAGTGTTGACTCAAGATCAGCTCATTTCTTGATCAAGGTACATGAAATGTTCAAACCCAACTCATTTTCCTTTCAAGTTGATCTCAATCCGCTCACGAGCCTTGATCTTTTCTTGTAGCCCTAATTATGGCTGTGTTTGTTTGGGCTTCGGCTTGGATAGAATCAGCTGTGGATTCACTGTGGTGGCAAAGCTGATTCACTGATGAATCAGCTGCAGTGAAGGTTAGTCGTTTGGCAACGTAGCTGTGGATTCGACATTGAGCTAGTGAAAAGGCTGAAATGCCCCTAAAGTACTGAGATGAGTGTAACTTGCTGATTTTGTGTGAACAGGCTGTTTAAATGGTATTTGGACAGACAGCGAATAATTTATTCTCTAATAAGGTATAAAATATTTCATAATAATATTTCTCTCACTATCTTTCTCATAGATAATTCGAATAATAGAATGCAAAATAATGATGTTGTCACGCCGCTAGTCCATGCAAGTAACAATTTATCTAACAATAGAGAAGACAGTCCATATAATTTCCTTCCAAAAGAGAGCCAAAGGTTTGGATCATACATATAATTAATAATTCACCGTACAAAACGGAGCTAAAGGTTTGGATCATACATATAATTAATAATCCATACATATAATTAGATATTTGTACAGAAAGTAAACTACCTAGCTTGTCGTGCTATCCACAAAGAGGTCGCAATACTGTCACACGTGTCGTTCATATTGCCTTCATCAGAGGATGTCAGAACGACATCCCCAAGCAATGGTGTTGCCCGTGCCACCGCGGGCATGTAATTTTCATTCTCATCACATTTGTCAAACTCTTTATCACATAGCTTGTTGTCCCTAATGTAATTGTGCAATGTCATACAAGCACTGATAATCATCGTTTGATTTCCCATCTTGAATTGGGGCACATCCCTAAGGATACGCCATTTCTGCTTCAGAACACCAAATGTGCGCTCAACCACTGTAACGCCCGGATAATCTTGCTACAGTAATCCCACGCTAACCGTGCCATGACACCTCGGTTACTGTTGCTAACCTTGCAATGATTCGGAACCGTTTCAAATTTAAAATTTTAAACAAGTCAAACGAAAAAAGTTTTCAAAAGTCAAAACAAAAATGTTCGTTGGGTGCCAAATATTGCACTGGTAATTATGGTGCAGCAAACACAATTTTACAAAATACCTAAATGACCTAAACTAACTAAAACAGAAAAGAAAAATAAATAAAAGAAAGAAACAAACAGAAAACAAGAAAAGGGAGAAAGACCCCCCCTGGGCCAGCAGACCCAACGGGCCGGCCCATTCGCCCACCAGGCCCAGCCGGCTGGCCACCCCTCTCCCCTTATCCATTCCTCCCCGAAACCCTAACCTCCCCGTCACCCACTTCCTCTCCACGACGCGCCCCCTCCCCCCCGATCCAGATCGGATCGGGCTCGACGCCACTGCCTCACCCTCGTCCGTCGCCGCCCGGAGCTCGCCGCACCGGAACGCTCCCTGTCGGTGTTAAAACCGGCGGATCTTGGGTAGGGGGTCCCGAACTGTGCGTCTAGGCGGATGGTAACAGGAGACAAGGGACACGAAGTTTTACCCAGGTTCGGGCCCTCTTGAT
This sequence comes from Aegilops umbellulata, assembly GCA_032464435.1. Taxonomy (NCBI): domain Eukaryota; kingdom Viridiplantae; phylum Streptophyta; class Magnoliopsida; order Poales; family Poaceae; genus Aegilops; species Aegilops umbellulata. The sequence goes on along the minus strand of CP136058.1, from coordinate 325,293,307 downwards.
GGAGGTAAAACCCTACGTCCTGCTTGATTAATATTGGTGATATGGGTAGTACAAGAGTAGATCTACCACGAGATCAAGGAGGCTAAACCCTAGAAGCTAGCCTATGGTATGATTGTTGTATGTTGTCCTACGGACTAAAGCCCTCCGGTTTATATAGACACCGGAGAGGGTTAGGGTTACACAAAGTCGGTTACAATGGTAGGAGATCTAAATATCCGCATCGCCAAGCTTGCCTTCCACGCCAAGGAAAGTCCCTTCCGGACACGGGACGAAGTCTTGAATCTTGTATCTTCATAGTCCAGGAGTCCGACTGAAGGTATAGACCGGCCATCCGGACACCCCCTAATCCAGGACTCCCTCAGTAGCCCCTGAACCAGGCTTCAATGACGACGAGTCCGGCGCGCAGATTGTCTTCGGCATTGCAAGGCGGGTTCCTCCTCCAAGTACTTCATATAAGATTTTGAACACAAAAGACAGTGTCCGACCCTGCAAAATAAGTTTCCACATATTGCCATAGAGAGAATAATATTTACACAAATCTAATCTGCTGACGTATTCCGTAGCGTGGCATCACATCACGGCCAAGTCTTTATTCGAATCGTTTTTACTCCCCCACCTCAGCGCGTTTTGCGAGGCGGTTTCCTTGGCACGTCTTGTCAAAACAGAGATCGTGTCCCCTCATTCACGGGATTCTCATCAATACGGACGTGGGTAACCCAACCGCGCCATTTATCACGGCGCTTGGGAGATAAGCGAGTTTTAGCAGGCTGGTGGCGACGCTTAGCCGCATCCACCCATATAAAGGGATAAGGATCCACCTTTTTACCTATGCCTTCTTCCTCCTTTGCCTATCCATCTTCCGCGCACTCGAGCTCCAGCGCCCAAGACCGCACTTCCCACCTCAACCTTCTCCAGCCATGTCCGGAGCGGGAGGCAAGTGGATGGTCTCCTCCGTTACGGAGGGACACGTCAAAAAACTGAGGAAAGCCGGATACTTGTCTAACGACATCGCGCGCCGGCTTCCTGAAGATGGGCAGCTCCTCCCCACCCCAAGGCCCCATGAGAGGGTAGTATTCCTTCCCCATTTCCTCCACGGACTGGGCTTTCCTCTCCACCCGTTCGTCCGGGGGCTCATGTTCTACTATGGCCTAGATTTCCATGATCTGGCCCCGAACTTCGTCCTCAACATCTCGGCGTTTATCGTCGTGTGTGAGGCTTTCCTCTGCGTCCGCCCCCATTTCGGCCTATGGCTCAAGACTTTCAACGTCAAGCCCATGGTGGTGCGTGGCAACCAGGCGGAGTGCGGAGGTGCCATGGCGGGCAAGATAGCCAACGTCCTATGGCTCGAGGGCTCCTTTGTGGAGACCTTGAAGGGGTGGCAATCGGGGTGGTTTTACAAAACCGAGCCGGGTGACCCTGAGTGGGTCGCAGCCCCCGAGTTCCGGTCCGGACCCCCTACGCGGCTCATGTCTTGGAAAGAGACGGGCCTGTCGTGGGGCAATAAAGGAGAGGTAATCGGACTGCAAAAATGCATCCAAACCCTGGTGAACAAGCAGCTCAAGCTTGTCAATGTAGTCCAGGTTATGCTCGTCCGTCGGGTCCTCCCGTGTCAACAACGGGGCTTCAATTTGTGGGAGTTTGACCCGGCGCAGCACCCAACCCTGAGCAGGCTCTTCGACACAACGTACGAAGACGCCTGGAAGGTGCTATTCAAAGGCGCCGAGGCTCCCGCATCCGCTTCCGAGGACCGCAGATTCAGCACGCAGCTTCCCGCTAGTGCGGTAAGCTATTTTTACCTTTTACAGGATGTTGGTTTTCCATTGTTTGACTCTATGCGGGATCTAAACTCCCTTTCCTTTGACAAGATTGGCTGGCGAAGTCCGGACAGATCGATTGTCCGGCCCCTTTGCCCGAAGACCCAGCCGATGCTCGCTTAGCGAAGCTGCTGGCTCCGGCACCTTACATGGTGCCGGAGAAGAAGGTCAAGAAGAGGGCCACGGGGACTCGAAAGATTTCCGGCGCCCGGAGGTGTCGGATTCATCATCCGACGAATCCGAGACGCGCTCCTCTCATGAAAACGAGGAGAAGGAAGAATAAACCTCTCCCCCTCCAGCGGGGGGAGGAAAGAAAAGGAAGGCCGCCCCGACCGGGGAGGCCGAAGGGTCCAAGAAGGGGAAAACCCTTCCTCCGGACTACCCCGCCGACGCTAACGACGACGAAGAGGAGTGGCCGCGCAGGGCCAAGCGTCTGGCGGAATCGTAAGCATCTGGGCACCCGAGTAATTCATAGCATTCCTTTATTGTACAGCCTTTCCTTATGTCGAATATATCTATGTAGTCCGCCCGAAGCCGGGCTCGACGAGTCGTCGAGCGGCTCCCTGGATTCGTCGGACGTGAACTCCCTTCCGACAGCTACCTCCCCCCGCCCTACGGACGACGCCGAAGTGTTGTCCCAACAGGTTCCAAGCTAGGAGGAGGTGGTCCTGGGGGCGCCACAAGGCGACCTCCCGGACTCCAGGAGTAAAGGGGATAAAACCCCCCAGGGCTCCAAGTCCGGCTTTGAGCCGGACACCGCGCCGGAATCGTCAACGGTTCCGGACCGCGGTAGGCGAAGTCCTTCCAAGAGGAGCAAGCCTACTGAGCCAGAGGCCCCCGTCCAACCAGAGGTGTCGGACAATCTGCTGGAGGTGCTTAACGGCGCCTCCATCGACGAGGAGCACCGCACTATTATGAGTGCGGTGATCCAGAAGGTTCAGTCCGCCAAGAGCGGACTGACTGAAGCTTGTGCCAGCCTTCTAATATGTAACGCCCTCGATGCGGCTATATCTCCCACGTGTCGAAGCACGACTTAGAGGCATAACCGCATTGCTTAGAGGCATGACCGCATTGAAAGCAATGTCGCAAGTGGGGTAATCTTCACACAACCCATGTAATACATAAGGGAAAGAGATACATAGTTGGCTTACAATCGCCACTTCACACAATACATAAATAAACATCCATCATCCAGATTACACTCAAGGTCCGACTACGGAACCAAAATGAAAGAAGACTACCCCAAATGCTACACAGATCCCCGATCGTCCCAACTGGGCTCCACTACTGATCATCAGGAAAAGACACATAGTAACGACCACATTCCTCGTCGAACTCCCACTTGAGCTCGGATGCGTCATCTGCACTGGCATCGTCGGCACCTGCAACTGTTTTGGTAGAATCTGTGAGTCACGGGGACTCAGCAATCTCACACCCGTGAGATCAAGACTATTTAAGCTTAAAGGTAGGATAGGGTTGTGAGGTGGAGCTGCAGCAAGCGACTAGCTTATATGGTGGCTAACAACGCAAAAGAGAGCGAGAAGAGAAGCAAAGCACGGTCGTGAAACTAGAAGTGATCAATAAGTGATCCTAAAACACCCTATGTCAGACATAATTCCAACACCGTGTTCACTTCCCGGACTCCGCCGAGAAGAGACCATCACGGTTACACACGCGGTTGATGTGTTTTAATTAAAGTCAACTTCGGGTTTTCTACAACCGGACATCAACAAATTCCCATCTGCCTCATAACCGCGGGCACGGCTTTCGAAAGATAATACCCTGCAGGGGTGTCCCAACTTAGCCCATTATAAGCTCTCACGGTTAACGAAGTATATTCCTTCTACCGGGAAGACCCGATCAGTCTTGGAATCCCGGACTACAAGACATTTCGACAGTAATAAAACAAGTCCAGCAAAGCCGCCCGATTGTGCCGACAAATCGTGATAGGAGCTGCACATATCTCGGTCTCAGGGCACATCCGGATGAGCTGTCCGTACAACTAAAACCAGACCCCAAATTTCCTTGAGGTGGCGCTGCAAAGCGCTCTAGTTTGGGCCAGCAATCGAAGGAGAACTGGCCCGGGGGTTAAAATAAAGATGACCCTCGGGCTCGCGAAAACCCGGGGGAAAAAGGCTTAGGTGGCAAATGGTAAAACCAAAGTTGGGCCTTGCTGGAGGAGTCTTATTCAAAGCGAACTGTCAAGGGGGTCCCATAAATCACCCAACCGTGTAAGGAACGCAAAATCAAGGAACATAACACCGGTATGACGGAAACTAGGGTGGCAAGAGTGGAACAAAACACCAGGCATAAGGCCGAGCCTTCCACCCTTTACCAAGTATATAGATGCGTTAATTAAATAAGAGATTTTGTGATATCCCAAAATAATCATGTTCCAACATGGAACAAACTCCATCTTCACCTGCAACTATCAACGCTATAAGAGGGGCTGAGCAAAGCGGTAACATAGCCAATCAATGGTTTGCTAGGAAAGGATGGTTAGAGGTTTGACATGGCAATATGGGTGGCATGATATAGCAAGTGGTAGGTATCGCAGCATAGGCATAGCAAAAGAGCGAGCATCTAGCAAGCAAAGATAGAAGTGATTTCGAGGGTATGGTCATCTTGCCTGCAAGGTTCTCAGAGTTGTCGAAAGCTTGGTCCTCATAAGCGTTCTCAACAGGTTCCTCGTTCACGTACTCGTCTCCCGGCTCTATCCAAGGCAAGAACACAAGCAAAGGAACAACTATCAACCACGATGCAATGCGCAAACAACATGAAGTAAAACATGGCATGATATGCGAGATGTGGTATGCGATGCACATGCATGCTCAAGAAGGAAAGGATGAACAAGGCATAATCTTGGCAAACCAAGTACGCCACTGGAAAGGTGAGGTGATTTCGGTTGAAATCGATATAAAGATCACCGGAATCGGATGCACGGTTTGCAAATGGCAAGCAAAACAAGAATGACAAGTTCCTCCCATTAACAGCATGATGCCACTTAGCATGCAACAAGAAATTAAGCTACTGCAACCAAACATATCAGCAAAGCATATGGCAGTCATCTAATCAATATGCTTGACAAAATATGAACACTGAGCTACGGCTAAATCACACCATAACAGGTTCAAACAGGCATGGCAAAAGTGCAAAAGATAATAGGTTCACAGACTTGGTGAAAATAACATGCCAGCAATGAACATCAGGATGACATGTTTAGAGCAAGGAAACAACCTGCTACAGGGAAACAATATAGCAAAACAAGGAATGGCATGAATCTACTCAAAACATAGAACAAAAGTCCCTTACTGACCATGAGCCAAAAAGGACCAGAAAATATAATAACACCCATGTCAATTAAGCAAGTTTCGTTACAGTTTTCAGACTTTGCAGAAAACTGGACATGTCAAAAACAGATAACAAGTAGGCATGTTTACGAGCTCGGTCCACTCACTACAGAGCTTTTCATGATAAACTAAGTATACATTCCCCAAGAAGACATGGCATAGAAGCTAATAATGGCAAGAAAAACATCATATCATTCAAGGATCAACTACAACAAACTTGGGAAAATCGAATAACATGTAAACAATCTGCCAGTAACATTTTATAGCAAAAGTAGAGCTCGATTGACTCAAGCTAGGGTGCTCCATAATTACAAACAAAGGCACGGATGGATAAAGCAAATCCATATGTTCAAAACACCCTTACTGATCATGCTCCAAATAGGCATAGATCTCTCTGAAACAACATGAACACATGGCATACAAATAACCGCAGGACATGACTTAGTGAAAATACTAAGTCTCTGAAATCAGCAACATTATGATCCCTAGTTTGCATGCTTGTGCTAGTCACCACAAAGATCACAAAAATACATGGCATACACCCCTGGAAAGATAGCATAGCATATTACAAAACACATGTAGGACTCAAGTTCATAGGGTGCACACATCAATCATGGAAAAAATGACAAAAGTGCATCTACTGAAACAGATCTGAAACTAACATCACATAGCCCTCTTCCAACAGCATTTCGGGCATCAAGATGAGCTCAAATGAAAATGATGCAATGAGATCAAATGATGTACTCATCGAGGCGAACAATTTGACATATTACACGCACGAATCGGAGCAGTATGCAGCAAGTTATGATGCGATGAACATGCAAAAAAAATATACTGCCAGGAAATGACTTAGTAGAATTTCGACCTCCGAGATCTAGGGTTCCTTGGCACGCGAACCGAGGCGGCCGAGACCTCGCCGGAGTTGGTCGCCAGGGAAGGGGAAGAGGCCGGCGAGGGTTGGGGGCACGGGATCCGGTCCGGCCCGACCGGATCCGCGGCGGCGGCGACGGAGACGGTGACCGGGCGGCGCGCGGGCGCGGTCTTGGCGACGGCGAGGCGGAGCGGCGAGCGGCGGAGGCGCTGGCCGGCGGCGGGCTGAGGCGGCGATGCGGGCGGAGCGGCGCGCGGCGGTGGGGAAGCGCGGGAAGGCGGGTGGCGGCGCGGGGCGGCGAAGCGTGGGGCTGGCTCGGGCCTCGGGAGGGCCAGACGCGGGCTCTCCGGGCCGGCGCGGTTGGTGGAGGCGGCGGCGACACGTGTCACAACGGGAGTGGGCGGCGGCGAAGCGTCCGGCGGCGGCGGTCGTGTCCGGCCGCGCGGAGAGGAGCGGGGCTAGGGTTAGGGTAGGAGAGGACCCGGGATTTCGGAGGAGGGGCTATATTTATAGGTAGGAGGGGCTAGGAGGCTCCAAATTGAGCACGGTTTTCGCCCACACGATCGTGATCGAACGGCGATGGACATGGGAGTGACTTAGATGGGTTATTGGGCTGATTTGAAGGGGTTTTGGGCTGCAACCCACAAGAGGCCTTCGCGGTTACCCGGTTAACCGTTGGAGTATCAAACAACCTCCGAATGACCCGAAACTTGACAGGCGGTCTACCAGTGCTATACCAAGGCCGCTTGACAAACCTCGGTCCATTCCGAGAATGTTTAATACACGCTCACGGAAAAAGGTAAAAGGGGACGTCGGGGAACATAGGAGCGCCGGATTGCAAAACGGACAACGGGGAAAATGCTCGGATTCATGAAACGAACACGTATGCGAATGCGATGCACATGATGACATGATATGAAATGCATGACAAGGACAAAATGCAAAATGAAGGGAAACCCAACCACGGAGGGAATATCATAACACATTGCCGAAAATGGCAAGAGTTGGAGTTACAAATATGGCAAATTACATCCGGGGTGTTACATAATAGGCTTCGAGGTAAGTGCAGGATATATAAAAAATATTACCGCATAGACAGTAGCCCCTGATGCTCTGTTTGGCACTCGGAAAGAAAAGTCGAACAGAGGATCTAATAAAATTCGCAGGAGTCTAACAGAAAAAGAGTCAATATGCGTATGCAGGCTTCGCTGCTGGCGACCGCCGCACTGACTGCGGAGGTGGGCACACTGAAGCAGGGCCTCGAGCGGACCGAGCAAGAGCTCGGCCTTGCCAAACGGCAGATCGAGGAGAAATAAGGTAAGAAATACCTTATAGAAAAAGAAAATATAAAAGTGCAATTGCAAAAATATGACAGGATTAACATGGTTATTGTAGGGGCCACAAGTGAGGTGGCGACCCTCAAGCAAGCGCTGGCCGAGGCCGAGAAGAAAGCGGTCGCGGAGCGCGCCGAGTGGGAGAAATATGAGGCGCAAGTTGGCGAGGTACGACAAGAGCTCCAGGTTCTCATGAAAAAACATGAGAGTTTGGAGCTTGACTCAAAGACGCGAGCGTCCGAGCTCGCGACGGATATTGAAAATGCCAAATCTGCCAAGGCCGAATCCCAGAAGGCCCTCCAGGAGTTGGATGCGGTGAAAAATATAGCGGCGGGTAAGGCATTATTTATGCAAAGCAAACATTTAAAAGTGAGCTTCTTGTTACTTACCCGAATCCGGAGCTCTCCAGGAGCATTCGCAGATCTTCCCCGCAGCGTGTCCGATGCCGCCGCATTCTACCGAGCCGAAGAGGGCAGCTCGACGGAGAAGGTGTTCTGGTCTCAGTATGCTGAGGCCGGACACCCTGTGCCCCTGAGCGACCAGCTGAAGCAGCTGGTCGAGCTCCACAAGGTAGCCGAACAAGCCATGAAGGGCCTCATAGTTCAGCTGTGGACTGGAGAGGCTTTGCCTGGGAGCTACTTCGGGCTGGTGCAGTGGCTGGTGGAGGCCTGTCCAAGGCTCGAGGTCATCAAGCGCTCCGTCTGCATCGAACGTGCCCGTAGGGCCCTTTCCCGTGCTAAGGTGCACTGGGGCAAGCTGGATGGTGAGAAGCTTGTGAAGGACGGGCCACCGCCGGGGAAGGAGCATCACAAGCCCGATAACTATTATAAGGACGTTCTGAAGGGTGCCCGCCTTGTGGCGGATGAATGTTCCATGGATGTAATTTTGGAGTAAACTCGCTCGTGTTATCGTGTGCGCTGAAAACTTGTTCATGTGCGCTTAAGTAATGCGTTTTGAATTTAAAATATTACCTTCTGTGCGACCGTTTATCAAATTTGAGAGATGGCGAGTCGTCGGCTTCTGCCCCCATGCCACTAGTGCTGGGGTGTTTGGGAGAAACCTGAGCGCTCTTTTTCCCATGTATGGGTCCTTCGAGGGAGGCGCTCAGCACCACGAACAAGGCAATCGGACTATAGTGCTTGAACACTCTCACTTAGCCATAGAATTCTATAATTTTAAATTTCGGGAAAGCCCCTAGTGTTCGGAATACCGAGTTCGCGGCGCTATCCACGCCTTTGGCTGGACAAAGCCGACTCGTCGCTCTAAGCGGCATAAGTCTTTAGGGACTCGAAAAACCTCTCGAACAGTGACCAGTCTCTCGCTTCATCATGACAGTCAGTTTTAGCTTTCTCTACTGAGGTGCTCCGCCCAGCTCAACTGGGGCACAATCGCAATAGTTCTCCTAGTGCTACCTTAGCCGATACAACGGAACGTAAGGCACCAAAACATAGGAGCCGGGCAAACCCAACTATTGACCCAAGACATGATTCGGAGCTGATGCATATAACGATATAAGTTCGGGGTGCCGCACTTGTTAAAGTGTTCGGACTTCTCACACCATATAAGGGGGGTACTGAAGCCCCTGGCGTATTGACCGTACCAGAGTGTACGGGTGCAACATGTCGTTAATGAACATATATTTGTAAAAAACAGTAATGCGAAAGTAGACAAAAGCTATGCATTGTTTATAGAAAGGCTGCGATCGAAGCAGAATGATACAAATAGTGCGATAAGCAAAAGCAGGACTATTTAACATGTCCTTTCCAGGGGCAGGCTGCGGAATGGTATGCAAAACAGGTATACTGCTCGTGATAGAGACCACCTGGGAGTTATATAATGCGGCGTAGCTTTTCTACTTCCCTGGTTCTTGCATCGTTTAAGCGGCAGTTGGATTGCCGAACAGGTCTTCCGAAGTATGGAGTCCTGAAAGTAAGAGAAAGTAAAGAAATCGGCAGCCCCTAGTGCGGTTTAAGCCGTGTTTCGGGCATGCCGTGATGGTGCCCCTCCCCCTGTGCCCATGGTATTTCGAGAGCGTAGTTATGTACGCGAGGCACTGGTTTCGCTAGTTCGCGAGGGCTGGGGTTGGGGCCGCGTTGCTACGCCTGCTCAGAACGTGACAGGCGGTCTTGTTGTAGGTTACTCCGGGCACGCTTGACGATGTCCGGACGTTTAATGGACGGACTGGAGAGCTGCCTTGAGAGGCTACTTTGTACTTCCGCTGCGAGGGCCGCCGTGTGCTCCTCCGTTCGGAGGGAGCGTTCGGTGTTTCCATTGACCGTGATTACTCCTCGAGGGTCTGGCATCTTGAGCTTAAGGTATGCGTAGTGTGTCACCGCTTGAACTTTGCGAATGCGGTTCGCCCGAGCAGTGCGTGATAGCCACTGCGGAACGGGACTATGTCGAAGATTAACTCCTCGCTTCAGAAATTATCCGGAGATCCGAAGACCACTTCAAGTGTGACTGAGCCTGTACAGTTGGCCTCTACACCTGGTATGACGCCTTTAAAGGTCGTTTTGGTGGGCTTAATCCTCGAGGAATCTATGCCCATTTTCCGCATTGTATCCTGGTAAAGCAGGTTCAGGCTGCTGCCGCCGTCCATAAGGACTCTTGTGAGATGAAATCCGTCAATAATTGGGTCTAGAACCAATGCGGCGAATCCAACATGACGGGTGCTAGTGGGGTGGTCCCTTCGATCGAAGGTGATCGGGCAGGAGGACCATGGGTTGAACTTTGGGGCGACTGGCTCCATCGCATATACGTCCCTTAACGCACACTTCCGCTCCCTCTTGGGGATGTGGGTTGCGTATATCATGTTCACCGTCCACACTTGTGGGGGAAAACCCTTCTGTCCACTGTTGTTCGGCGGCCGGGGCTCCTCCTCGTCATCGCTACGCAACCCCTTGCCTCTATTTTCGGCATTTAGCTTGCGTGCCTATTTGAACACCCAACAATCTATGTTGGTGTGATTGGTTGGCTTTTCGAGGGTGCCATGTATTTGGCACAAGCGATCGAGTATTTGGTCCAAACTGGACGGGCCCTGAGTATTTCTTTTGAATGGCTTTTTCCGCTGACCGGATTTATAGCCTCTGAATCCGGCATTGACTGTCGTATCCTTGTTGTTGTCGCTGTTAACGAGGCGTTTTTGCTTGTTCCGACGTGACCTGCCACTGTTGTGTTGGAAATATGCCCTAGAGGCAATAATAAAAGCATTATTATTATATTTCCTTGTTCATGATAATTGTCCTTATTTGTGCTATAATTGTGTTATCCGGAAATCATAATACATGTGTGAATAACAGACAACAACATGTCCCTAGTAAGCCTCTAGTTGACTAGCTCGTTGATCGATAGATAGTCATGGTTTCCTGACTATGGACACTGGATGTCATTGATAACGAGATCACATCATTAGGAGAATGATGTGATGGACGAGACCCAATCCTAAACATAGCATAAGATCGCATAGTTCGATTGCTAGAGTTTTCCAATGTCAAGTATCCTTTCCTTAGACCATGAGATCGTGTAACTCCCGGACACCGTAGGAGTGCTTTGGGTGTACCAAACGTCACAACGTAACTGGGTGACTATAAAGGTATACTACGGGTATCTCCGAAAGTGTCTGTTGGGTTAACACGGATCGAGACTGGGATTTGTCACTCCGCTTGACGGAGAGGTATCACCGGGCCCTCTCGGTAATGCATCATCATAATGAGCTCAATGTGATCAAAGTGTTTGATCACGGGATCATGCATTACGGTACGAGTAAAGTGACTTGCCGGTAACGAGATTGAACGAGGTATTGGGATACCGACGATCGAATCTCGGGCAAGTAAAATACCGATTGACAAAGGGAATCGTATACGGGATTAATTGAATCCTCGACATCGTGGTTCATCCGATGAGATCATTGTGGAGCATGTGGGAGCCAACATGGGTATCCAGATCCCGCTGTTGATTATTGCCCGAGAGCCGTCTCGGTCATGTCTGCATGTCTCGCGAACCCGTAGGGTCTACACACTTAAGGTTCGGTGACGCTAGGGTTGTGAAGATATGTATATGCAATAACCCGAATGTTGTTCGGAGTCCCGGATGAGATCCCGGACGTCACGAGGAGTTTCGGAATGGTCCGGAGGTAAAGAATTATATATAGGAAGTGCTGTTTTGGCCATCGGGACAAGTTTCGGGGTTATCGGTATTGTACCGGGACCACCGGAGGGTCCCGTGGGGTCCACCGGGTGGGGCCACCTGCCTCGGGGGACCACATGGGCTCTAGGGGGTGCGCCTTGGCCTACATGGGCCAAGGGGAACCAGCCCCTAGAGGCCCATGCGCCTAGGGTGGGGGAAACCCTAAAAGGGGGGGCGCCCCCTTGCTTGGGGGGCAAGCCCCACCCCTTGGCCGCCGCCCCCCTAGGAGATTGCATCTCCTAGGGCCGGCGCCCCCCCTAGGGGGCTATATAAAGGGGGGAGGGGAGGGGGGCAGCCGCACCCTGGTCCTTGGCGCCTCCCTCTCCCTCTCCAACACCTCCTCCTCCTCCGTAGAGCTCGGCGAAGCCCTGCCGGAGTACTGCAGCTCCACCATCACCACGTCGTCGTGCTGCTGCTGGAGCCATCTTCCTCAACCTCTCCTTTGCCTTGCTGGATCAAGAAGAAGGAGACGTTAAGCTGACCGTACGTGTGTTGAACGCGGAGGTGTCGTCCGTTTGGTGCTAGGATCTCCGGTGATTTGGATCACGTCGTGTACGACTACCTCATCCTCGTTCGTTGAACGCTTCCGCTCGTGATCTACAAAGTGGTATGTAGATGCAATCTCTCTCCCATGACTCGTTGCTTAGATGAACTCATAGATGGATCTTGGTGAAACTGTAGAAAAAAATTTAATTTTCTGCAACGTTCCCCAACAGTGGCATCATGAGCTAGGTCTATGCGTAGTTCTCTATTGCACGAGTAGAACACAATTTGTTGTGGGCGTAGATGTTGTCAACTTTCTTGCCGCTACTAGTCTTATCTTGCTTCAGCGGTATTGTGGGATGAAGCGGACCGGACCAACCTTACACGTACGCTTACGTGAGACCGGTTCCACCGACTAACATGCACTAGTTGCATAAGGTGGCTGGCGGGTGTCTGTCTCTCCCACTTTAGTTGGAGCGGATTCGATGAAAAGGGTCCTTATGAAGGGTAAATAGAAGTTGACAAATCATGTTGTGGCTTTCACGTAGGTAAGAAAACGTTCTTGCTAGAACCCTAATTCAGCCACGTAAAACTTGCAACAACAATTAGAGGACGTCAACTTGTTTTTGCAGCAAGTGCTTTGTGATATGATATGGCCAAAGTTGTGATGAATGATGAATGATCTATATGTGATGTATGAGATGTTCATGCTATTGTAATAGGAATCATGACTTGCATGTCGATGAGTATGACAACCGGCAGGAGCCATAGGAGTTGTCTTTATTTTTGTATGACCTGCGTGTCATTGAGAAACGCCATGTAAATTACTTTACTTTATTGCTAAACGCGTTAGCCATAGTAGTAGAAGTAATAGTTGGCGAGCAACTTCATGGAGACACGATGATGGAGATCATGATGATGGAGATCATGGTGTCAAGCCGGTGACAAGATGATCATGGAGCCCCAAGATGGAGATCAAAGGAGCTATGTGATATTGGCCATATCATGTCACGTTTATTATTTGATTACATGTGATGTTTATCATGTTTTGCATCTTGTTTACTTAGAACGACGGTAGTAAATAAGATGATCCCTCATAATAATTTCAAGAAGTTTTCCCCCTAACTGTGCACCATTGCGACAGTTCGTTGTTTCGAAGCATCACGTGATGATCGGGTGTGATAGATTCTAACGTTCACATACAACGGGTGTAAGACAGATTTACACATGCAAACACTTAGGTTGACTTGACGAGCCTAGCATGTACAGACATGGCCTCGGAACACAGAAGACCGAAAGGTCGAGCATGAGTCGTATAGAAGATACAATCAACATGAAGATGTTCACCGATGTTGACTAGTCCGTCTCACGTGATGATCGGACACGGCCTAGTTGACTCGGATCATGTAATACTTAGATGACTAGAAGAGGGATGTCTATCTAAGTGGGAGTTCATTAAATAATTTGATTAGATGAACTTTATTATCATGAACTTAGTCTAAAATATTTACAATATGTCTTGTAGATCAAATGGCCAACGTAGTCCTCAACTTCAACGCGTTCCTAGAGAAAACCAAGCTGAAAGACGATGGCAGCAACTATACGGACTGGGTCCGGAACCTGAGGATCATCCTCATAGCTGCCAAGAAAGATTATGTCCTACGAGCACCGCTGGGTGACGCACCTGTTCTCCCTGCAGAACAAGACGTTATGAACGCTTGGCAATCACGTTCCGATGATTACTCCCTCGTTCAGTGCGGCATGCTTTACAGCTTAGAGCCGGGGCTCCAAAAGCGTTTTGAGAGACATGGAGCATATGAGATGTTCGAAGAGCTGAAAATGGTTTTCCAAGCTCATGCCCGGGTCGAGAGATATGAAGTCTTCGACAAATTCTTTAGCTGTAAGATGGAGGAAAATAGCTCTGTCAGTGAACACATACTCAAAATGTCTGGGTTGCACAACCGCTTGACTCAACTGGAAGTTAATCTCCCGGATGAAGCGGTCATTGACAGAATCCTCCAGTCGCTTCCACCTAGCTACAAGAGCTTTGTGATGAACTACAATATGCAGGGGATGGTAAAGACCATTCCTGAGGTATATGCTATGCTGAAATCAGCAGAGGTAGAAATCAAGAAGGAACATCAAGTGTTGATGGTGAATAAAACCACTAAGTTCAAGAAGGGCAAGGGTAAAAAGAACTTCAAGAAGGACGGCAAGGAAGTTGCCGCGCCCGGTAAGCAAGTTGCCGGGAAGAAGCCAAAGAATGGACCCAAGCCCGAGACTGAGTGTTTTTATTGCAAGGGAAGTGGTCACTGGAAGCGGAACTGCCCCAAATACTTAGCGGACAAGAAGGCCGGCAAAATAAAAGGTATATGTGATATACATGTAATTGATGTGTACCTTACCAGTACTCGTAGTTGCTCTTGGGTATATGATACCGGTGCAGTTGCTCACATTTGTAACTCAAAGCAGGAGCTGCGGAATAAACGGAGACTGGCAAAGAACGAGGTGACGATGCGCGTCGGGAATGGTTCCAAGGTCGATGTGATCGCCGTCGGCATGCTACCTCTACATTTACCTACGGGATTAGTTTTAAACCTCAATAATTGTTATTTAGTGCCAAGTTTGAGCATGAACATTGTGTCTGGATCTCGTTTAATTCGAGATGGCTACTCATTTAAATCTGAGAATAATGGTTGTTCTATTTATATGAGAGATATGTTTTATGGTCATGCTCCGATGGTTAATGGTTTATTCTTAATGAATCTCGTACGTGATGATACACATATTCATAGTGTGAATACCAAAAGAGTTAAAGTTGATAACAATAGTCCCACATATTTGTGGCACTGCCGCCTTGGTCACATAGGTGTCAAACGCATGAAGAAGCTCCATGTAGATGGACTTTTAGAGTCTCTTGATTATGAATCATTTGACACGTGCGAACCATGCCTCATGGGTAAAATGACCAAGACTCCGTTCTCAGGAACAATGGAGCGAGCAACCAACTTATTGGAAATCATACATACCGATGTGTGCGGTCCAATGAGTGTTGAGGCTCGCGGTGGCTATCGTTATGTTCTCACCCTCACTGATGACTTGAGTAGATATGGGTATATCTACTTAATGAAACACAAGTCTGAGACCTTTGAAAAGTTCAAGGAATTTCAGAGTGAGGTTGAAAATCAACGTGATAGAAAGATCAAGTTTCTACGATCAGATCGTGGAGGAGAATACTTGAGTCACGAATTTGGCACACACTTAAGAAAATGTGGAATAGTTTCACAACTCACGCCGTCTAGAACACCTCAGCGTAATGGTGTGTCCGAACGTCGTAATCGCACTCTATTAGATATGGTGCGATCTATGATGTCTCTTACCGATTTACCGCTATCTTTTTGGGGCTATGCTTTAGAGACTGCCGCATTCACTTTAAATAGGGCTCCGTCGAAATCCGTTGAGACGACACCGTATGAATTATGGTTTGGGAAGAAACCTAAGCTGTCGTTTCTAAAAGTTTGGGGATGCGATGCTTATGTGAAGAAACTTCAACCTGAAAAGCTCGAACCCAAGTCGGAAAAATGCGTCTTCATAGGATACCCTAAAGAAACTATTGGGTATACCTTCTACCTCAGATCCGAAGGCAAGATCTTTGTTACCAAGAATGGATCCTTTCTAGAGAAAGAGTTTCTCTCGAAAGAAGTAAGTGGGAGGAAAGTAGAACTTGATGAAGTGTTACCTCTTGAACCGGAAAATGGCGAAACTCAAGAAAACGTTCTTGAGGTGCCTGCACCGACTAGAGAGGAAATTAATGATGATGATCAAGATACTTCTAATCAAGCTCCTACTGAAATTCGAAGGTCCACAAGGACACGTTCCGCACCAGAGTGGTACGGCAACCCTGTCCTAGAAATCATGTTGTTAGACAACGGTGAACCTTCGAACTATGAGGAAGCAATGGCGGGCCCGGATTCCGACAAATGGCTGGAAGCCATGAAATCCGAGATAGGATCCATGTATGAAAACGAAGTATGGACTTTGACTGACTTGCCCGTTGAGCGGCGAGCCATAGAAAATAAATGGATCTTTAAGAAGAAGACAGACGCGGATGGTAATGTGACCATCTATAAAGCTCGGCTTGTCGCTAAGGATTATCGACAAGTTCAAGGGGTTGACTACGATGAGACTTTCTCACCGGTAGCAAAGCTGAAGTCCGTCCGAATCATGTTAGCAATTGCCGCATTCTACGATTATGAAATATGGCAAATGGACGTCAAAACGGCATTCCTTAATGGTTTCCTTAAGGAAGAATTGTATATGATGCAGCCGGAAGGTTTTGTCGATCCTAAGAATGCTGACAAGGTGTGCAAGCTCCAACGCTCGATTTATGGGCTGGTGCAAGCATCTCGGAGTTGGAACATTTGCTTTGATGAGATGATCAAAGCGTTTGGGTTTACGCAGACTTATGGAGAAGCCAACGTTTACAAGAAAGTGAGTGGGAGCTCTGTAGCATTTCTCATACTATATGTAGATGACATACTTTTGATGGGAAATGATATAGAACTCTTGGACAGAATTAAGGCCTACTTGAATAGAAGTTTTTCAATGAAGGACCTTGGGGAAGCTGCTTATATATTGGGCATCAAGATCTATAGAGACAGATCAAGACGCCTCATAGGTCTTTCACAAAGCACATACCTAGATAAGATATTGAAAAAGTTCAATATGGATCAATCTAAGAAGGGGTTCTTACCTGTGTTACAAGGTGTGAAATTGAGCTCAGCTCGATGTCCGACCACGGCAGAAGATATAGAAGAGATGAGTGTCATCCCCTATGCCTCAGCCATAGGTTCTATTATGTATGCCATGCTGTGTACCAGACCTGATGTAAACCTTGCCGTAAGTTTGGTAGGAAGGTACCAAAGTAATCCCGGCAAGGAACACTGGACAGCGGTCAAGAATATCCTGAAGTACCTGAAAAGTACTAAGGAAATGTTTCTCATTTATGGAGGTGACGAAGAACTCGTCGTAAAGGGTTACGTCGACGCTAGCTTCGACACAGATCTGGATGACTCTAAGTCACAAACCGGATACGTGTATATTTTGAATGGTGGGGCAGTAAGCTGGTGCAGTTGCAAGCAGAGCGTTGTGGCGGGATCTACATGTGAAGCGGAGTACATGGCAGCCTCGGAGGCAGCACATGAAGCAATTTGGGTGAAGGAGTTCATCACCGACCTCGGAGTCATACCCAATGCGTCGGGGCCAATCAAACTCTTCTGTGACAACACTGGAGCTATTGCACTTGCCAGGGAGCCCAGGTTTCACAAGAAGACCAGGCACCACTTGAACTTTGCGTAGTGCGGCACCGCTTGAACTTTGCGAATGCGGTTCGCCCGAGCAGTGCGTGATAGCCACTGCAGAACGGGACTATGTCGAAGATTAACTCCTCGCTTCAGAAATTATCCGGAGATCCGAAGACCACTTCAAGTGTGACTGAGCCTGTACAGTTGGCCTCTACACCTGGTATGACGCCTTTAAAGGTCGTTTTGGTGGGCTTAATCCTCGAGGAATCTATGCCCATTTTCCGCATTGTATCCTGGTAAAGCAGGTTCAGGCTGCTGCCGCCGTCCATAAGGACTCTTGTGAGATGAAATCCGTCAATAATAGGGTCTAGAACCAATGCGGCGAATCCACCATGACGGGTGCTAGTGGGGTGGTCCCTTCGATCGAAGGTGATCGGGCAGGAGGACCATGGGTTGAACTTTGGGGCGACTGGCTCCATCGCATATACGTCCCTTAACGCACACTTCCGCTCCCTCTTGGGGATGTGGGTTGCGTATATCATGTTCACCGTCCGCACTTGTGGGGGAAAACCCTTCTGTCCACTGTTGTTCGGCGGCCGGGGCTCCTCCTCGTCATCTCTACGCAACCCCTTGCCTCTATTTTCGGCATTTAGCTTGCGTGCCTATTTGAACACCCAACAATCTATGTTGGTGTGATTGGTTGGCTTTTCGAAGGTGCCATGTATTTGGCACAAGCGATCGAGTATTCGGTCCAAACTGGACGGGCCCTGAGTATTTCTTTTGAATGGCTTTTTCCGCTGACCGGATTTATAGCCTCTGAATCCGGCATTGACTGTCGTATCCTCGTTGCTGTCGCTGTTAACGAGGCGTTTTTGCTTGTTCCGACGTGACCTGCCACTGTTGTGTTGGAAATATGCCCTAGAGGCAATAATAAAAGCATTATTATTATATTTCCTTGTTCATGATAATTGTCTTTATTTGTGCTATAATTGTGTTATCCGGAAATCGTAATACATGTGTGAATAACAGACAACAACATGTCCCTAGTAAGCCTCTAGTTGACTAGCTCGTTGATCGATAGATAGTCATGGTTTCCTGACTATGGACATTGGATGTCATTGATAACGAGATCACATCATTAGGAGAATGATGTGATGGACGAGACCCAATCCTAAACATAGCATAAGATCGCATAGTTCGATTGCTAGAGTTTTCCAATGTCAAGTATCCTTTCCTTAGACCATGAGATCGTGTAACTCCCGGACACCGTAGGAGTGCTTTGGGTGTACCAAACGTCACAACGTAACTGGGTGACTATAAAGGTATACTACGGGTATCTCCGAAAGTGTCTGTTGGGTTGACACGGATCGAGACTGGGATTTGTCACTCCGCTTGACGGAGAGGTATCACCGGGCCCTCTCGGTAATGCATCATCATAATGAGCTCAATGTGATCAAAGTGTTTGATCACGGGATCATGCATTACGGTACGAGTAAAGTGACTTGCCGGTAACGAGATTGAACGAGGTATTGGGATACCGACGATCGAATCTCGGGCAAGTAAAATACCGATTGACAAAGGGAATCGTATACGGGATTAATTGAATCCTCGACATTGTGATTCATCCGATGAGATCATCGTGGAGCATGTGGGAGCCAACATGGGTATCCAGATCCCGCTGTTGGTTATTGCCCGAGAGCCGTCTCGGTCATGTCTGCATGTCTCCCGAACCCATAGGGTCTACACACTTAAGGTTCGGTGACGCTAGGGTTGTGAAGATATGTATATGCAGTAACCCGAATGTTGTTCGGAGTCCCAAATGAGATCCCGGACGTCACGAGGAGTTTCGGAATGGTCCGGAGGTAAAGAATTATATATAGGAAGTGCTGTTTTGGCCATCGGGACAAGTTTTGGGGTTATCGGTATTGTACCGGGACCACCGGAGGGTCCCGGGGGGTCCACCGGGTGGGGCCACCTGCCTCGAGGGGCCACATGGGCTCTAGGGGGTGCGCCTTGGCCTACATGGGCCAAGGGGAACCATCCCCTAGAGGCCCATGCGCCTAGGGTGGGGGAAACCCTAAAAGGGGGGGGCGCCCCCTTGCTTGGGGGGCAAGCCCCACCCCTTGGCCGCCGCCCCCCTAGGAGATTGCATCTCCTAGGGCCGGCGCCCCCCCTAGGGGGCTATATAAAGGGGGGAGGGGAGGGGGGCAGCCGCATCCTGGTCCTTGGCGCCTCCCTCTCCCTCTCCAACACCTCCTCCTCCTCCGTAGAGCTCGGCGAAGCCCTGCCGGAGTACTGCAGCTCCACCATCACCACGCCGTCGTGCTGCTGCTGGAGCCATCTTCCTCAACCTCTCCTTTGCCTTGCTGGATCAAGAAGAAGGAGACGTTATGCTGACCGTACGTGTGTTGAACGCGGAGGTGTCGTCCGTTCGGTGCTAGGATCTCCGGTGATTTGGATCACGTCGTGTACGACTACCTCATCCTCGTTCGTTGAACGCTTCCTCTCGTGATCTACAAAGTGGTATGTAGATGCAATCTCTGTCCCATGACTCGTTGCTTAGATGAACTCATAGATGGATCTTGGTGAAACCATAGAAATTTTTTTAATTTTCTGCAACGTTCCCCAACATGTTGTCCTTGGTGTCCGAATTACCAAGGCTCTTGGTCAAGTTATTGCTACGAGCTAGCCAGCTGTCTTCTCCCGCGCAAAAGCGGGTCATGAGCGTCGTGAGTGCTGCCATGGATTTCGGCTTTTCCTGTCCAAGGTGCCAGGCAAGCCACTCGTCGCGGATATTATGCTTGAAGGCTACTAGGGCCTCAGCGTCCGGACAGTCGACTATTTGGTTTTTCTTTGTTAGGAACCGTGTCCAGAATTTCCTGACCGATTCCTCTGGCTGCTGAATTATGTGGCATAGGTCATCGGCGTCTGGTGGTCGCACATAGGTGCCCTCGAAATTGTTGAGGAATGCGGCTTCCAGGTCCTCCCAACACCCGATTGATTCTGCTGGCAAGCTGTTAAGCCTATGCCGAGCTGGTCCCTTGAGTTTGAGTGGGAGGTATTTGATGGCGTGTAGATCGTCGCCGCGGACCATGTGGATATGAAGGAGATAATCCTCGATCCATACCGCGGGATCTGTTGTGCCATCGTATGATTCGATGTTCACGGGTTTGAAACCCTCAGGGATTTGATAATCCATTACTTCATCTGTGAAGCATAGGGGGTGTGCGGCGCCTCTGTATTGGGCTATATCATGACGCAGCTCAAATGAGCTTTGTCTATTGTGTCTGGCTCGGCCGGATTTATTATATCCGGAGTGACGATCACCGTCACATGTCGTGGGGCGTCCGCGCGATCCATAGATCGATCTTGTTTGCTTTGCCTTGTCCTCCAATATATCTCGCAGGTCTGGCGCATTTTCCCGTGCCTTAAAATGTTTTAAACGGCGCCGGGGTGCGGCTTGAGTGGAGGGCCGAGGCCTCTCTGTCGCGGCCACGAGGTGGCCGATCGGCCGTGTCATGCGCTGGTGATGTAGGTTTAGGTGCTTCCTCCTCTAATCGGGGTAGCAGCCTGCGCTTTGGGTAGCTCTTGGAGGGGCGTTCGAGTTCATACTCTTCGGTCGCAAGGACTTCAGTCCATCTGTCGGCTAGCAAATCTTGATCAGCTCTAAGTTGTTGTTTTTTCTTGAGGCTACTTGTCATGGCCATAAGCCTGCGTTTGAAACGCTCTTGTTCGACGGGATCCTCTGGCACGACGAATTCGTCGTCGTCGAGGCTTGCCTCGTCTTCGGAGGGAGGCATATAATTATCATCCTCGACCTCTCTGTCTGCCGCTCTCTCGTGAGGGCCGGCTTCTCCATCCTCCTGCGCTGAATCTTGCTGGAGGGGGTGTTCTTCGGCGCTATCCGGAGTATTATTATCTCCTGTGCCGAAATCACCGTTTTTGCTTTGGCGGGATTTAGAGCGGCGCCGCTGACGCCGGCGCTTAGGCTGTTTCTTGGAGGGGTCATCCCCCGCTGTTCCATCGCCATCTCCTTCTTTTGGTGTATCCACCATGTATATGTCATACGACGAGGTGGCTTTCCAGTGCCCTATAGGTGCTGGTTCTTGGTCGTCTCCTACATTGGCGTCCATACCGTCGATGTCTTCGGAGTCGAAGTCGAGCATGTCGGTTAAATCATCGACAGTGGCTACAAAGTGGGTGGTGGGTGGGCTTTGAATTTCTTTGTCGTCCGAATCCCAACCTTGCTGACCGTAGTTCGGCCAGGGCTCTCCTGATAAAGAGAGAGACTTTAACGACTTCAGAATATCGCCAAAGGGCAAGTGCTGAAAGATGTCCGCGGCGGTAAACTCCATGATCGGCGTCCAATCGGATTCGATCGGCAGGGGCGCGGAGGGCTTGGAGTCCGGAGAGGATTCCGGCCCCACGGAGTCACGGGCCTTGCGGAGTGCGGGCTGGTGTTCGGCTCGATCACCGTTGGGATCACAGCCCCCGAGGCGGCGTCTAACCACTCGTCCTCGATCGGCGCAGTTGGTTCCGAATCCAGGGTCGGAACCGATGCATGCGCGGCCTCCAGGGCAATGTTCGGCGACAGAGCTAGATCATGCCCATCGCGACAGTGCGGTGCGCTTGGCTGTGGCTCGAATCCGTCGAAGATCAAGTCCCCACGGACGTCAGCCGTGTAGTTTAAACTTCCAAAGCTGACCTGATGGCCAGGGGCGTAGCTTTCAATCTGCTCCATATGGCCAAGCGAATTGGCCCGCAGTGCGAAGCCGCCGAAGACGAAGATCTGTTAGGGGAGAAAAGTCTCACCCTGGACTGCATCGTTATTGATGATCGGAGGAGCCATCGGGCCTAAAAGCGACGACACAGAGGAACTCTTAAAGAAAGCACCAATGTCGGTGTCAAAACCGGCGAATCTCGGGTAGGGGGTCCCGAACTGTGCGTCTAGGCGGATGGTAACAGGAGACAAGGGACACGAAGTTTTACCTAGGTTCGGGCCCTCTTGATGGAGGTAAAACCCTACGTCCTGCTTGATTAATATTGATGATATGGGTAGTACAAGAGTAGATCTACCACGAGATCAAGGAGGCTAAACCCTAGAAGCTAGCCTATGGTATGATTGTTGTATGTTGTCCTACGGACTAAAGCCCTCCGGTTTATATAGACACCGGAGAGGGTTAGGGTTACACAAAGTCGGTTACAATGGTAGGAGATCTAAATATCCGCATCGCCAAGCTTGCCTTCCACGCCAAGGAAAGTCCCTTCCGGACACGGGACGAAGTCTTGAATCTTGTATCTTCATAGTCTAGGAGTCCGGCTGAAGGTATAGTCCGGCCATCCGGACACCCCCTAATCCAGGACTCCCTCACCCCCCTCCCCGCCGGACTACCTCCCGCTCCACCGTGTCGTCCCTGTCGGCCTCCCCGAACCTCCCCGCGCCCATTGCCCCGTCCCTACAAAGCCCAGTGAGGCCACGGCCTCCGCCCTCCTCCTTCCCGTGTCCCCGCGCCCCTCCTCTCTCCGTTCGCCGGCCGCCCAGCTCGGCTGCGCCCGCGTGCCGGAGCTCACGCTCCGGGCCGCCCGCCGCTCCCGCACGCGCGCGCTCGCCGCCCGCCCCGCACGGCTCCGCCCGCGCACGCCGCTCGACCGCGCGCCCGCGCCCTGGTGCTGCTCCCCCCCCCTCCCGCCTCCCTGTCGCCGCAGTGGCCGCGCCCCTCCCGCTGCCTCCTCTGCTGCGCTCGCCGGCGCCGTTCCACCACCACCACCGCGTTGGCCCACCTCTCCGACGCCACTCCGGTCGTCCCGAGCTCTCCATCGACCTCCTCCCAGTGAGCCATGTCCGTTCCCCTCTTCCCCGTCGATCCCACCGTCGATTGGCGTCGTCCCGCTCGCGCCCGAAGCTCGCGACGACCTCGCGCTCACCGAGCCGCCCCGTGTCGCGCTGCTGCCGTTGTCGGCGCCGTTGCAGCCACCGCTGCTGCAGCTTCGCGTCGGCTCGTGCTCTGCCGCCCGTCGTCGCCTCGCGTCCCCTGTCCGCTACCTACTGCCCTGCTCGCGCGCCGCTCCGCCCCTTCGCATCTGCTTGCCGGCCACCGCTCGCCCCGCGCGCGCTGCCCCACCTCGCTGGGGTTGCTGCAGCATCGTCGTCGCCAGTCGGACTAGCCCCGCCACGCCGCTGGTCTCGCCCGAGGCCAGCGCCCGGGTTGGCCCCTGTCGGGCGCCCCCGCGCCCGTTACCAGTGGCGACCGCGCCTGTTCGCGAACCCGGCGCCCGCTAAGCCCCTGCCTATGACACAGCGGGCCCGCCCCAGAACGTTTAATAAAAAAAGAATATTTTAAAAAAAATAAGTAAATAAATAATAAAATCAATTAATTAATTAATTAACTTAATTAATTCTGATTAAATTAACCAATTAAGATTAATTAACCTAATGATTAATTAACCAAATTAACTACTGTTAATTAGCTAATTAACTAGTATGACAGTGGGGCCCACCCCCTTAATTATTTTTGATTAGTTTAATTAATATGTGTCACTAACCAGTGGGACCCACTGGTCAGGTTGACCAGTCAACTCTGTTGACTGCTGACATCAGCATGACATCATGCTGATGTCATAAACCTAATTTTGAATTAAATTAAATAATTAATTAAAATCGGAAAATGATTTAAATCTTTAGAAAATCATATATTTTAATCCGTAACCCGGATGAAAATACTTTCTACATGAAAGTTGCTCAAAACGACAAGACGAACCCGGATACGGAGCCCGTTCGTCCGCCACGCACCCCCTAACATATCAAACTTGCACCTTTCCCCCTCCGGCCCATCTCCCCGAAAACGCGAAACACCGGGGATACTTTCCCGGACGTTTTCCCCCTTCACCGGTATCACCTCATACCGCGTTAGGGCACCTCTAGCACCGATACTTGTCATGTCATGCATCGCTATGCATCTACTTGCTTAAATATTTATTGTTTCTTCCTCCTCTTCTCTCGCTAGACACTGAGACTGACGTCGCTGCTACCCAGTACGACTACGAAGTTGACGACCCCTCTCTCTTGCCAGAGCAACCAGGCAAGCCCCCCCCCCCCTGATCACCAGATATCGCCTACTCTCTTCTATACTGCTTGCATTAGAGTAGTGTAGCATGATACTGCTTTCCGTTATTCCTATCCTGATGCATAGCCTGTCCTTGTTACTACTGTTGTTACCTTTACCTGCAATCCTACATGCCTAGTATAGGATGCTAGTTTTCCATCAGTGGCCCTACATTCTTGTCCGTCTGTTGTGCTATACTATCGGGTCGTGATCACTCGGGAGTTGATCACGGGTATATACTATATACTTTATACATGATACATGTGGTGACTAAAGTCGGGTCGGCTCGAGGAGTACCCGCGAGTGATTCACGGATTGGGGGATGAAAGGACCTTTGTCCCGACGGCCCTCTGTGTGGATCTTTGTGACGGAGCGACAGGGCAGGTTGAGACTACCTGGGTGAGAGGTGGGCCTGGCCTTGTTCGGCGTTCGCGGATACTTAACACGCTTAACGAGATCTTGGTATTTGATCTGAGTCTGGCTACTGGCCTATACGCACTAACCAACTACGCGGGAACAGTTATGGGCACTCGGCGTCGTGGTATCAGCCGAAGCACTTCGTGACGTCAGCGACTGACCGGCGCGCGCCAGATTGGACCGCGTAACGTGACTTCCGTTGTACTGGAGGTTGCTAGGTCTGCTTCCGGCCGCGTTCGGAACGTGCAGGTGTGCTAAGGGCGATGGGCCCAGACCCCTGTGCGCTTAGGTTTAGACTGGCGTGCTGACCTCTCTGTTGTGCCTAGGTGGGGCTGCGACGTGTTGATCTTCTGGGGCCGGGCATGACCCAGGAAAGTGTGCCCGGCCAAATGGGATCAAACGTGTTGGGTTATGTGGTGCACCCCTGCAGGGAAGTTAATCTATTCGAATAGCCGTGATCTTCGGTAACAGGACGACTTGGAGTTGTACCTTGACCTTATGACAAATAGAACCGGATACTTAATAAAACACGCCCTTCCAAGTGCCATATACAACCCGGCGATCGCTCTCTAACAGGGCATCGAGGAGGGGATTGCCGGGTAGGATTATGCTATGCAAAGCTACTTGGAGGACTTCAGTCTACTCTCTTCTATATGCTGCAAGGCGGAGGCTGCCAGAAGCATAGTCTTCGACAGGATTAGTTATCCCCCTCTTATTCTGGCATTCTGCAGTTCAGTCCACTGATATGGCCCTTTACACATATATCCATGCATATGTAGTGTAGCTCCTTGCTTGCGAGTACTTTGGATGAGTACTCACAGTTGCTTTGTTCCCCCTTTTTCCCCATTCCTCTACCCGATTGCTGCGACCAGGCGATGGAGCCCAGGATCCAGACGTCACCGTCGACGACGACTCCTTCTACACTGGAGGTGCCTACTACTACGTGCAGCCCGCTGACGACGACCAGGAGTAGTTAGGAGGATCCCAGGCAGGAGGCCTGCGCCTCGTTCGATCTGTATCCCCGTTTGTGCTAGCCTTCTTAAGGCAAACTTGTTTAACTTATGTCTGTACTCATATATTGTTGCTTCCGCTGACTCGTCTATGATCAAGCACTTGTATTCGAGCCCTCGAGGCCCCTGGCTTGTATTATGATGCTTGTATGACTTATTTTATTTGTAGAGTTGTGTCGTGATATCTTCCCGTGAGTCCCTGATCTTGATCGTACACGTTTGCGTGCATGATTAGTGTACGATTGAATCGGGGGCGTCACAACCACATTCCGAAGAGAAGAGTGAGCATGATTGTACACCTCTAACTTTCCAGTTGGTGGGCGTCCCACCCGAAATTCTGGAAGGTGATAGGTCTGGCCTTTGTAAGGAGCTAGATATCCCACCCGGTTTGGATAACCGGAATCCACAAGGTAGTACATATCTACATGCATGGAGATGAAATTAGAACAATGCAGTAATCAATAGAAACAATCTGTACAAAATTAGTTGATTTATGTACCTTTAGGAGGTGCAGGATAAGTACTAGCATACTTCTCCGTACTGTGATGAAAAATCCGTGTGTCATGTACCGATCCCGCCCAACCGGCAACAACAAAGGTAAATCTCATGTCGAAGTCACAAACTGCCAACACATTTTGACTTGTGTAACTGTGTCTTCCTGTAAAGTTCACGGTCTCTTTGGCAGGAACTATAACAGGAATGTGCGTTCCATCAATTGCACCAATACAACCTTTGAAGTGAGGCCAGAAACGCCACGATGCACGAGAAGTGGGCGTCACTCTCCGGGAGGTAGGGAGGCAGCGTGCTCCGGGGTTGGGGAGGCGTCCTGCTCCTTCGGGTTGGGGAAGCCGACGAGGGGTGGATCCGGCGAGGCAACCTATGTTGGGACGAGGCGGCAAGCGACCTAGGTTGGGGCGAGGCGGCAGGTGACCTGGGTCGAGGCGGCAAGGCGGCAGGCGACCTGGGTTGGGGCGAGGCGGCGAGGGGTGGATCCGGCGAGGCAACCTGTGTTGGGAAGTTGGCGGCGAGGAGTGGCAGAGAGGGGTGGCGGCGAGCAGGTGTGCGGCAGTGGCGCAGGATGTGGGAAAACCTAGCGAGTGTCTGTTTCAGGAGGGGATCGAACGAGACGGGTGGTCTTGTGTCGATGGCTGGCTGCGGTGGCATTTTTGTCGTAATTTCGGTGAAGTGCCAGGGGCAGGGCGGGCGTGGGAACCAGCTTCGCTGGTGAAGTACACCGATGGGTGCTTCAGTCCATTGCACTGCGAAGGGCCCGAATCGGCTCTCAGCTCCGAATCCACAGCTGCTCATTTAGCTGTTTGTTTCAGCTTCAGATTAATCCTATCAAAATCTGCCTTGTAAATCTGAAACAAACAGGGCCTATAGCTACGGTGCTACATTGCTCAAAGGTGGGCCTGGCGGCTCGGGGCTCGGCCCAATTCTAGCGCTGCCACTGACTGTTAGTGCAGTGACGCAGCCACTCGCTTGAACCAGGAGCCGTTGCTCCTCGAACACAATAATTTGGAGCCACCCAGATATACTCGGTACGGTAGGCCCTATGGTATCTTACCATTCAGAACACAAACCACACGCACGCACACATAATCGGGTGGACCACGAGCATGCCTCCTCCCTTTGCTGAAGAGGCAGCACTGTGTCAAAATCTACTCCCTTCATCTCGTAATGTAAGACGTTTTGCAAGCTAAGACTAATCAGTGCCGGTGAGTTTTAGAGTGACTGCCGCTACGCAGCTAGCTAGCTCCGCAATTAGCGAGGTACCATAAAACCAATCTTGCAGCGACACGCATGCACGCAGGCCCCCGTACATGCAGTATAAACGAAAAGACAGCCATGTGAAGTGGCTGTCAAACTGACAGTAAAGTAAAGGGAAGGTGATTGGCATCTGCCTTGCGCTGATTGTCCTTGGTGCTGTTTGCGTTGGATCTTTGGATGGATGGATCCCCGGCACATGGCTGCACTGCAGCAAAAGTAAAGTAGGAGTATCTCCTTGCCAAGCCTAGGTAGCATGGCCA
Organism: Aegilops umbellulata; assembly: GCA_032464435.1. NCBI lineage: Eukaryota > Viridiplantae > Streptophyta > Magnoliopsida > Poales > Poaceae > Aegilops > Aegilops umbellulata. The sequence goes on along the minus strand of CP136058.1, from coordinate 325,265,407 downwards.
CGAGCTCCGGGCTCATCGCAAAGAACTGCTTGGGCGACCAGAAAGCCAATGCGATTCCGGCGTTCCGCGGCCATCAGAGGCCGTGTTTCTTACCCGAGCAGAAACGACCACGGCCACCACCACCACTATGAACACTCAACAGTGTCTTTTTTGGAGCACTCATGGTCATGATGGAAAGGAGGAGGACGGGACGGGGTGAGGCGAGATCGCCGCACAATCACCAACCACCCAATAAAAGGGCGGAAAAAACAATATAGAATTGCATAGGTTTAATCCTCTTGAAAACAAATAATTGGCTGATTTTGCCTTTTAAAGGAAAAAGGCAATGGCATGCATGGAATGGAATTTATCCGGATAAATCCGAGCACGAAAGCGGCTATAGCGAAGATAATCCAAGAGCTCTATCGCACGTACAGGACAGAAAGCGATGCTGATGTTCCATTTGGGCCCCGTTTTGCAACATGAAATCTTTAATACCTCCTTTGTTCATGAATATAAAATGTTTTACTTCCTTTGATCCATATTAACTGTTGCTGATTTAGAAGCTGTTTGAAATCCCTCCCCTATGCAACTTCGCTACGGAGCAGAGCAGCATGCAGTTATACTTCGGCGAGCGGCTAACAAGGCGTGCTCGGCTTTGTAGTGAAGGAGCGGAGGGTTGCCGAACATAGCCTTAGTACGAGTAACCTTTCGCTAAATTGAATGTATATACATGTGTTGTAGTGTACTTGTTCATTCATATCAGTCCACAGGTAATCTATGTATTGAAATATTCACAACATCTTATAGTAATAAGAAGAGGGGAGTATTATGTAAGATCAGGCAATGGGACCAAAATTATCACGATGCATGAATAAAAAATCATCAGTTAACTGAAAGATGGTAAGGCTGTGGGATTTTTACGAGGTTGAATTACAATGAAAAGTTTGGTGAAGACCACACAATATGGTGTCCCTCTTGTACGAGAATGAGAAAATAATATGAATGCATAGTTTTTTTAAGATCTTTTTATCTATTTATCAATTGTCATGGTAGTATAAAGAACATTAAAAGTAAAATTCACATCCAGATTCGTAGACCATCTATTGATGACTACAAGCACTGCAGCGAGCTGAAGGCCGCCGCCATCATCACCTCTTCCTCGTCGTAGTCGGGCAAACCTTATTGTAGTAGACAGTCGCAAAATTATCGTGCTAAGGTCCCACAAGAGCAACGCACCCGAACATCCGCCGCCGTTGATGCAGAAGAGCATGAATCCGGAGGATCCAATCTTTAGACACACGAACGAAGACCGGATCCAAGAGGATCCACAGAATAGAAACGTCGACTGAATCTTGTGAGATCCACCAGAGACACACATCCACACGCCCTCTGATGACGCTAGATGTAATGCCGAGATGGGGCTAAGCACGGAGAATGTTAATCCATCTTCAGGAAGCCGCCGCCGTCTCCCCTTCCGGAACAAGACAAAAACCCTAATAAAACTCAAGAAAACACCTAAACACGGAGCCCTCCCACCGGCGAGGGCCAGGATCCACCGCGCTTCCGTAGCCCTAAGGCCACATGAGGCGAGGTAGACTGACGATAACATCGACGGGAGACGGTGGAAACCCTAACACATGTGCTTCTGCGTCCCAAACGAATGGGGGAATGCATAGTGTTACTCCTCCGGAGAAAAAAAAGTGTGTCTAATTTCCTTTAAGAGGAATTCGGCATTGAACATTCAATTATTCATAGTAGCTCGAGCATGAGAGCTACCAAAAGGCAGTACAAGCCGAATTTGGCAGGAAGCGGTCTCAAAGTACATTTTCTTTTTTTAAATTGATCTCAATGTACAGTTGGAAGCCCCAATTGACACGTGAAATATCGGATGCTTCAACGGACTGAAATATGCCAAAGAAAAAGAACTTATGATGGTCATCCTATCCATTCGCATTGGGTATGATTTGTCGCAAAAATAAAAATGTACTGAATTAGACAAAAAGCGAAGTTGACATATATTTTGAGTCTCCATTTGAAACCCGAGATTTCAGATTTTATTTTGGAGTCCAACCATTTTCTATTAAATTACCGTACAATTCATATGATTCGAGCACACACACGCCTATTTCAATGTTTTAAATGATAAGGGAATTGATCCGCTACATCTATGCATGCTTTCCATGTCTAGAAAATCCCTTCGAGCTTGCTTTTAAACGTGCAATTCTTGTAAGCTCTTGCTCGCTAAAGTCTTCCAAGAGGGAAGGTATTTGTTTCACAGAATCTGCCAAAATTTGGTCACCAAGTCAAAATTTCTTTTTTCTGAGGCGAGTGGCCCTAAGCAGGCCTCAACCACTTTACTTAGTACTCACTCTATCCTAAAAATAAATGTCTTATTATGTTTAGCACGGAAGGAAGGACATTTATTTTGAGACAGAGGGAGTACTATTATGAACAAAATTTCATGCCACCTGTTACATACTGCCTCCGTCCTTGAAAGAGTGTACTTCCAACTTTGTTGGAGAGTCAAACTATCTCAAAGTTTGACCGAGTTTGTGAAAAAAAAATCAATGCTTGTGAAACCAAATAGGTATATGACGATAATATATTTTGTCATGAATCTAACGCTACTAATTTGATGGCATAAATGTTGGTCTATTATTGTGTAAATGCGGTTAAACATAAAAAAGTTTGACTTTCCAACAAAGTTGGAAGTACACTCTTTAAAGGACGGAGGGAGTACGCTCCAAAGTGAACAAAATCTTCCCAAGTGGAGTATATTTTTTTTATAGAAAAACAAAAAGATTCGTGAATTTCTCGGAAAACAAAAAGGTTCGTGAACATTATATTTGCTTCGACAACGTGATAGCGGCGGCCTGCGCGCGGGGGGTTAAAGCAGGGTTTTTGGCGTCTAGCCTCTCCCCGTTGTCGCCTCCTCTCTCTCCCCACTCCTCGCCCCCTCTCCTCCCCGCCGTCCGCGCCGCCTCGCCCCGCCGCGAGATGCGGAGCCTCGCCGTCGCGAGCCCCGTGCCGCCAGCCGCCACCCATCGACGGAGGCTCCGGCCGTCCGCCTCCGGCAGGTTCGGGACCTCTCATCATTTCCCTGGCCGCTAGCGTCGATAGGATCCTCTGTTGGCACAACAAGCTCCGACGGCGCGGTCCCGGATTCGACCACGTCGAGTGCTGGCGGAGATCTTATACGCCGATAATGTATTAACCGTGGGCGCGATTTTCCTGGGTTTCATTTTGGGGGGATGCTGTTTAGATTGCCTACTAAACGGGTCTTTCCGTGTTTGGTAATTTGACGATGCGCAGACATCACGAATCTGTGCTATCTACGGTGTGGATATACTTGCTCGATTTTCTTGAACAGAAATGGACAGCATATAAGCTTATCAAAGATGTCACTTCCTCTGTTTTGGGCAAGTGCATGGCTTCCTTTAACGCCTGACAGTCTAACTGTTTTAACACTGACCACCAATATATACGAAAAATTATTATAACTTATATTGGTTGGATGAAAATAGCATTATTAGTCTTGTCAGAAGTAATATTTTCATATTTCGCAAAAAAGAGGAGTAATATTTTCATAGTACATACTATTTGAAATAATAATTTGTTTACTAACATACACATATAAAAAGTAACAGTCAAAGAAAACTGTTGATAATGGCGCACATGTTTATAATTTCATCTAACTCCAAATGTCGGGAGTAACGATCTACTATGGGAACATGGTAGGATGTTTGTATCTTTGAAGCAAGGACTGGCAGTATTGAAATGGACAGTTCATTTGGCTGGAGTTTTCAACCAGAATCTGAAGTAACGAATATCGATCTATGGATCAAGAAATGGGCATGTCATATCATTTTCATCTTGAGTTCTTGATGAGTCACAGTTTGAAACTTGTGCTCCATATACAAGTCTACTTCAATTATAAAATAAATGGGTTACTAATGATACATTCCATCAATAACATGATTGTGAACTTTCAGTGGAGATAAGTTAGTTAATGCCAATTTTTTTTGCCAAGTTGTATCTTCTTAGATTGGACATTCTGCACCGCTGTCACTATTTGTTTTATCTGGAAGTTTTTACTGCCGCTTTTCCAGCCCATATCATCTTACACTAACGTTATGCTGCTTGATAAATCTTCAGGGAAGTAGTTTCACAATGTTTGAAGTGTGAGATAAATCAGGACCGACCTATGGGAGCTCTAAGGTACTGTTTTGTGCAATGAGTGTTGTTGTGACTTAATTAATTTCCTTTCAACTAGAAATGATCTGGCTTACATTTATCCAGTATCCAAATTCTGAACGCTCAACGACGATGCTGTCATTTGACCATTTCAATTGCTCCACCTGGCATTTTAAGCCCCAGTTGCATGCTCAATCTTCTATTTCTGATCTTCTCAAAGTCGTCGACTACATTGTTCCTAAAAAATATTCTCAACCTTTCCGGAGTAATTAACTTCGGAACTCTTGTGCTATGCCCCTATCTGCATCAAGTTTTACCATATAGATGTTGTACTTCTTCACTAGTTCTACTTTGATGTCAGTTATGCCTCGCCAAATTTCAGCTAATATCCCATATTTGTTTCACTATCTTGTTCAGGATAGGTCACTCTCAAGGAAATTTGCCAAGACATGGTTTGAAGAATCTGCTCACACCAGCTGCTGGTAATTTGCCTTCCATTAGGCCATTGTTTTAATTGTTCAAGAACTCTAAATTAGCACTAACATACCTTTTGCAATAGAAGTTTGTTAACCAACTTGATGTGTCAAAAAATCTTTTAAATCTTCAACTCTATCCACCAACACTATTTCTTGAACACTATAATTTGGTCTGCATTTTGATATATCCAGACCTGGTCAAAGGCTTGGCTATGGGCTGGGCCACGTTTGGGCTGCCTCAAATGCTTGGCCTGAGCCCAACCTGACTCGAGAACAAATCCAAACAAGTAGTGTTTTCTACTTTACCCTACTTTTATTCAATAAAAATATTAGTTTATACCATTCTAATGAAAAAAAGAAGCAGTTATATTTTTAAATAGAATATGAATTTAGTTGCTTACTTGTCCATAGGCTCAGTTCATGCCCTCGTTTTCAAACCCAGCCTGGCCACAGGCCCATGAACAGGTTTGGTGCTGTCCATCTCAATAAGACCGTTACAAGGGAAAGCTTCAATCTTGTAGCATCAACTTATTTTGGGATATCCAGGGGCAGAGCCAGATTAATATATCCAGGAGGGCCAATTTGTAACATTGGGTCCAAATAGGAGGCTCTCATTAGCATCTCCTAGTTCTTGGGGACATATACTTTAGTCCATTGTTAAAAAAAGCACACCCAGGCGACAGCAGAACACCTAGTGCTTAATCGTGCTAGGCGTGCGCTTATGCAAGATATGCACTATGAAGTGGCATCTCCATAAGAGTGGCTAAGTTTTGACGTTGTCGAGGCGACAGCAGAATGCCTAGTGCTTAATCGTGCTAGGCGTCCGCTTATGCGAGATATGCACTATGAAGTGGCATCTCCATAAGAGTGGCTAAGTTTTGACGTTGTCTCGCCAAGCCTATCACAACCCTCCTCCTTTACCTGGACTTGGGGCCGGCTACGTTGAGACAATATAGGCAACATAGGCGCTATGAAGAGGCAAAATTAGGGAGTTACGCTTAGCGCTTTTTGACCTTGCTTTTGCGGTTCTTCTATGTCTGCTTTTCATCTTAGGTTTCAATTTCATATGCTCTGGTTGGTGTTATATTTTAGGTGTACATACAGTTTAAGTCTTTCTATCAACCAGACATGTACGTTGTAACCATCTAAGATTTGCTGTTTACTGCAGCAGCCATTTCAGTTGAACAAGTTGAAGTCAGTAGCTATCTTCCAAAAGGTGATATGTGGTCTGTGCACAAGTTTGGTGGCACTTGCATGGGAACACCTCAGAGAATTCAGAATGTTGCTGATGTAGTTCTTGGTGACTCTTCCGAGAGGAAGCTGATAATTGTGTCTGCAATGTCCAAAGTTACTGACATGATGTACAGTCTCGTGCATAAGGCTCAGTCAAGGGATGATTCTTACACAGAAGAATTGGATAAGGTTTTTGAGAAGCATATGGCTGCAGCGAAAGATCTTCTTGATGGAGAAAACCTTGCAAGATTTTTGTCTCAGTTGCATTCGGACATCAGTAACCTGAGAGCAATGCTCCGTGCTATTTATATAGGTTTGAGATATTAATTCCTCATAATTAATGGTATTTTGTTTTAAAGTGGCTAGTCTTGATTGATTGTTAGGTCCCTCAAAAAAATGCTTTTTGTATAGCACCCCTCGAAATATGCTCTTTCTCTGATTGTTGGATTCTTTCTTTTATTGCTATTGCTGTTATGGGGGAGATCGTTGATGTCTGCCAGATCCTGAGTTTTTCATGCTTTAAATTTACATTGGAAGCACCATTGTCTTGTTTGAATTTATTTCATGTAAAAGTAAAAAAAATGTATTTGTTTGAGTGGTCACAATTTGTCCACCGCTTCCCCTACTCCCCACTACCCTTTTTTTTTTGCGAATCCACTACCCCTTTCCATACATGTGCTTCTGGTCACTTGATGTATGACGGAAACTAGTTGGGGAACAGCCTTTACATGTGGTTTACTGTCAGCTAGGGTACACATGTGGTACACATGTGTTGATTAGCATGTTCACTTCTAATTTTCATCTAATTTTCTTTTATTTCAGAGAGACATAGAATCTTGCTTTACATCATTTTTCACTTCATTGGTTACAACTTCTCTTGGAGCACATCCTTGACCAATGACTAGTATTTTGTTATTTCCATCTTTCATCTTACTAACGTACTAATGGTTGACTCACCTGCTGCCATTTACTAAATAGGCAATAATGTGAGAGTCGTAATCCTTTTAGATGTGTAACATCTTGGTTCTATTTGTGTATACTTGCAGCTGGACATGCAACAGAATCTTTCTCTGAATTCGTTGTTGGGCATGGGGAGTTGTGGTCATCTCAGATGCTATCGTATGCTGTACAGAAGGTACACATGAAAAGTGCTTATAAAGTTCTGATATTATACAACTTATTAATGTATAAATGCTGCAGCAAATTTATGCACTTCGACACATGCTGCTTGCCTGCTTCGACATCCTATAATTGGAAAATTTCTCAGTTTTTTCTATGCTATTTGAAAATGCATTTTCTTATGTGACTCGCTAACTAAACGACAACTACACAATAACGTTCGTACTACATTAATAGTCCCACACTGCCACAAGCTGAATTAATAATACACCTAGGAAAAGGAAGGTAAGCATCAGCGGTGAGAGCATAGGAGCTTCAAGTTTTGAAGGGCTGTTCTGCAAGATATTTTTATTAAGTAGCACAATGCCCGTCCATTGCTACGAAGCCATAAAAAAGACGAGGAGTAACCACTGGCTTAGGAGATCGTCAAAAGATGATCGTGTCCTGCAGCTGTTACATGGTTCATGATTAAAAAGAGATAAAAAGAAAGATAATGCTGCAGTCGTTGAAGAATCTTAAGCGGACCATAGTAGGTCCTTTGCAAGATCTTAGATGACATTTGAATTTTGAAACATAGGAGAATGGGCATGAGTAAGTTGAATGTACAAGTGGATTAGGTAGGAGAACAACGTCTATCGCCGCGTTGGAATTGTGATTTGCTCACTCTCTTCTACTATGATAATATGATATAGAACTGGAAGAATTGGTTGGGAAGATAAACTAAAATCAAGACCCTGAATTGGAGTGCATACTTACATTTAAAATTTGTGTTTCTACAACTGTTATTCTCACATTAGGGGTAGCAGTGTATTTGTTTATCTGGGATAGTGTGACCCAAGTAAAAGTAACAAATTTGTTTATTTTTGTCTCTTGGAAGGTTGCTAGTCCCACATGTGGGTAGAAGTGCATTTGTTTATTTGCATGGTCCCACATGTGAACTCACCACTAACTCCAACTTTTGTAAGTAGGAAAGATTTGTAGGGGTTTTTGTGACTTTGTGACTTTGTGAGCTTTCAACGCAATGTGATGTAGTTCAGCCCTTATCCTAAAGTTCCTTACACGATGTGCATCCACCACCATATCCTGCTGTTGTTCGGTACTGAGATGATGCAAAAAACATTGTGGCTAAACTCAATTACAGGAGCAGTGGCTCATGATACTGCTTTCTCCTAGTGACAAAGTTTATGTATTACTTTCCCTTCATCTTCTTTCATAATCTAGATGTTTTGACCTAGTGTGAACCGTTCTGAACAAACTGACCTTTACTCTCTGATCTAACTTATGCAGTCTGGAGCATCTTGTAGTTGGATGGATACAAGAGAAGTTCTAGTTGTAAAACCTAGTGGTCCTGACATGGTAGATCCTGATTATGAGGAATCTGAGAAGCGACTCGAGAAATGGTTTTCACGCCAACCTGCTGAGATAATAGTTGCTACTGGCTTTATCGCGAGTACAGCTGAAAACATCCCTACTACTCTGAAAAGGGATGGAAGCGATTTCTCAGCAGCAATAATTGGTTCTCTTGTTAGGGCACGCCAGGTCACAATCTGGACCGATGTTGATGGGGTATTTAGTGCCGATCCTAGAAAAGGTTTGTAAAACATGGGTATTGGTGCTTTTGAACTAAATTTTTTCTATTGGATTCATTCAACCTGCTGTGTTGAACATTGACACACACATAATATTTTGGGGGAGTATCTAGTGCATGGAGATCTTCTATTTCTCTTGCACAAAGGAATTAAGAATGTATCTGATTGACAATCATCTGATTAATGCAGTCAGTGAGGCTGTGATCTTAAGCACATTATCATATCAGGAGGCCTGGGAAATGGTAATATCTCTATTCTTGAACACTTGCGCACATTACTATTTTTCAGCTTTTACTTATGTTGAGCATGGCGACATAAACAGTTGGTGGGAAGCTGCATGATATGCAGCAGGGGCTCTTCCAAAATAAATAAATAAATAATGTTTGCCACTTTAAAAGTCTTTTGGTTGAGCTGGAGTTGCTTGTTGGGCATGAGAACCTAGCAATAGTGGGATCGCTGTGCACTAAATTTATTCATTTTTTGCAACACCAAACTTCATTGCTAACTTGGATATGTTCTTTGCAGTCATACTTTGGGGCAAATGTGTTGCATCCCCGTACCATTATACCTGTGATGAAAGACAATATTCCCATTGTCATTAGGAACATGTTCAATCTCTCTGCCCCTGGAACTGTGATTTGCAAGCAGCCTGCTAACGAAGATGCTGATTTGGATGCTTGTGTCAAATCATTTGCTACTATAGATAAATTGGCCCTTGTTAACGTTGAAGGGTAAGTTGGTATTTTTTGTTCTTGAACCTGTAAGTTGTAATTTGAATAATCTGGTTATGATTTTTAATCTCTGTGATACAGTACGATTATGATCTTCATTAGCTTCAAAAGATGGTGCCTGTGTCTTGTGTTTGTGTTGAGTCCCAGTTTATCGTAGATTTTTCAATTCTAATTAGTGTTTGGTGCTGACCTAGCAAGCTGAACTCATAACATAATAGAGCTATCAACATGCAAGCAGATGTCATGACTTCGTATTATAATGGTTTCTTCTATTTTATTAATGATCTCCATATCTTTCTTTTAGAACTGGAATGGCTGGTGTTCCAGGTACATCAAGTGCCATATTTAGTGCTGTAAAAGAGGTCGGAGCTAATGTTATCATGATATCTCAGGTAGTTCATGTCTTTCAATCTTTTGTATCTCCATACTCCATATGATTCATTTAGGTTCTTCCTCACTGTAAGATATGTGCAGGCTAGCAGTGAACACTCGATATGTTTTGCTGTTCCAGAAAAGGAAGTTGCAGCAGTCTCTGCAGCCTTGCATGTTAGGTTTCGTGAGGCATTAGCAGCAGGAAGGCTCTCTAAGGTGATTCTTGTCTTTGAAAAACATGACCTTTATATAAATCCAACCAAAATTTCTCTAATATAGATGTATCAAACTTAAATAGTATACTTTTCAACACTAAATTTGGCTATTCACTCTTCAACCCTAAACTATTAAGTCTTTGAATTGAACCACTCGAACTATTGAAGTAGTCCGCTTTTCACCCTCAGGTTGTTTCTGGTAGGAGCTAGGGTTCTACCGGGTCTAGGCCGGAGGTTGTAGGGGAAGGAGGGAGCTGGGCGTGGGTGAGCACGCGGCCGCCGGTGGCTGGGCACCGTCGTGCGCGTGAGGGAGGCGGCGGCGGTGAGAGTAGGCGGCTAGGGTTTAGGGTTTCGGCTCCTCTGGGAGCCGGGCAATAGAATTGTCTTATTGCTTAATCTCAAAAAGAGTCTTACAGCTTGTTTATATAACCACGAAAATAAGATAACTTGCGGGCTAAGCCCCTAACTAAACCTGCCCGGTGGGGTATAAGTTACCCCGGTCATAACATCTCTCCCCACCTGCGCAAACAGCTCGTCCTCGAGCTGGAAGTCTGGGTAGTGTTGGCGGAACTCGTCGCGCTGCTCCCGAGTAGCCTCCTCCTCCGGCAGGCCAGCCCACTGTATCAACACGTACCGCACCTCGCGACGTAGCTGTGCCTGCAACACCTTCTCGGGTCCCGGAAGGAGGCGGCCGTCGGAGGCCGGAGGAAGCGCGGGGGTGGCCGCCGGGGGCTCCCCACGGAAGGGCTTCAGCTGCCCCACATGGAAAACGTCGTGGATGCGAGCACCGACCGGAAGCTGAAGGCGGTAGGCCACCTTCCCGATGTGCTCCAAGATGGCAAAGGGTCCGCGCAGCGAGGGCCCAGCTTGCGCTTCGCGCGTGGGTCCAGGGACCGCGTAGAGCGGTGAAGAAGACGCAGCCACACCCAATCGCCCACCAAGAACTCCGCCTCGCGATGGTGGCCGTCGTAGTAGTGTTTGGCCAGCTGCTGGGCCTGAATGAGGCGCTGCCGGACCTTCGCAAGCATCTCGTCGCGGCTGCGAAGAAGATCGCCCGCCGCCTCCGTCCGAGCCGTCGCCGGGTCAACCAGCAGGATGGGCGGAGGGGGGCTGCTGTAGACCACCTGAAATGGCGTGGCGCACAAGGCGGAGTGATAGGAAGTGTTGTAGCAGTACTCCGCCCACGCGAGCCAATCCACCCAAGCGCGAGGACGATCACCTGTGACAACGCAAATACATGTCAATCACCTTGTTGACGACCTCAGATTGGCCGTCCGTTTGAGGATGGAAGGCCGTGCTCAGGCGGAGCTTCACGCCCGCCAACCGGAAGAGATCGCGCCAGACATGCCCCGTGAACACCGGGTCCCGATCGCCGACGATTGAAGCGGGGAACCCGTGGAGGCGGACGATGCCGTCGAAGAAGGCACGGGCCACGGACGCGACAGTGTAGGGATGACCGAGCGCGATGAAGTGAGCATACTTGGAGAAGCGGCCAACCACCGTGAGGATGAAGGACTTGCCGCCCACCTTGGGGAGGCCCTCGATGAAGTCCATGGAGATATCCGCCCAGACCTGAGACGGCACCTCCAAGGGCTGTAGCAGACCAGCCGGCCGTAATGTCTCCGTCTTGTTGCACTGGCACGTCACACAAGACCGCACCCAGTCCCGGACCAGGGCCCGATCACCGGGGATATAGAAGTCGGCGCGGAGACGATGTAGGGTTTTCTACACACCCTCGTGGCCGGCCGAGTGGGCCAGCGGAACCTGATGACGGAGGTCGTCGTGCGCCGGCACGAAGATACGGCGCCCATGCAGGAGCAGGCCATCGGCGAGGCGCCAGGGCTCCTCCAGGTTGCCCGCAGCAAGCCTTTGCTGAAGGAGCAGAGCGTACGGCGTGGCCGCGGTGGCCCGACGGATGTGGGCAAAGAGAGCGAAAGAGGGCCTCGTGGGGATGCATAGCACCACCCCCTCGGAGTCGTCGACGGTGGTGTCGTGGTCCGCGTCGTGGCGAGACAGGACGTCGGCCACAGTGTTAAGGCGGCCCGGACGATACTCGACGGTGAAGTCAAAGCCAAAAAGCTTGCTGATCCACTGATGCTGCGGCACGGTAGACAACCTCTGGTCCAATAAGAACTTGAGGCTGTAGTGATCCGTGCGAATCCGGAACGAGCGGCCCCAAAGATAGGGCCACCAATGGCGCACAACGCACCAAGCCAATGAGCTCCCGCTCATAAGCCGCGAGCATAAGATGGCGTGTGGCGAAGGGCCTGCTGAAGAAGGCGAGAGGTCCATCGCCCCGATGAAGGACGGCGCCGAACCCCGCACCGGAGGCGTCGTAGTCCACCACGAATGGGCGGTCGAAGTCAGGCATCTGAAGAACGGGGCCCGTCGTGAGGGCCCCCTTGAGGGCCTCAAACGCCGCCGTCGCCTCCGCATCCCAGGCAAAGGCGTCGCGGCGCAGCAGACGCGTGAGTGGGGACGCGATGAGGCCGAATTGCCGGACCCCGCGAGGCCCAGGAAGCCGCGAATAGCCTGTGGTGAGTGCGGTGTCGGCCAGGCCGCGACGGCCGCCACCTTGTCGGCGTCCATAGCAACCCCCTCGGCCGAGATGACGTGGCCGAGGTAGGCGACTAAAGGCGTCCCGAACGAGCACTTCGAGCGCTTAAGATGAAGATGGTGCGCCCGAAGCTCGTTGAAGACGATGGCGACGTGCTGAAGGTGCGCCCACGAGGCGCTGTAGATAAGAATGTCATCAAAGAAAACGAGCACAAACCGACGCAAGTAGGGGCGGAGGACGTCGTTCATCAGGGCTTGGAAGGTCGCCGGGGCGTTGGAGAGGCCAAAAGGCATCACCAAGAACTTGAAGTGGCCGTGATGGGTCCGAAACGCCGTCTTGGCGACATCGTTTGGGTGCATCCGCACCTGGTGGTAGCCCGACCGGAGGTTGAGCTTGGTGAAGAAGCGCGCCCCATGTAGCTTGTCCAGGAGCTCGTCGACCACCGGAATAGGAAACTTGTCCTTGAGCGTCAGGGCATTAAGGGCACGGTAGTCGATGTAGAAGCGCCACGTGCCGTCCGACTTGCGGACGAGGAGGACCGGCGCCGAAAACGGCGACTTGGAGATCCGGATGATGTCCAAGGTGAGCATGAGTGTGCACTGCTGCTCCAGCTCGTCCTTCTGCAGCCGAGGATAGCGGTAAGGGCGCACTGCAACCGGCGCCGTGCCCTGCAGGAGATGAATGCGGTGATCATACATCCGGGCTAGCGGAAGGCCCTGAGGCTCGTCGAAGAGGTCGCGGTGCTGCTGCAGAAGGTGATCCAGCAATGGGTGCTCGGGCTCGGTGGCGGCCGCGGCCAGTTGAAGCTGCGGCGTCATCGGAGAGGCGCCATCCATGCCCTCCCACCGGACGCGGCGACCCAGGCGCCAGAAGGTCATCGTCAGGGCGTCGAAGTCCCAGAGGATGGGACCAAGGGTCCGCAAGAAGTCGACGCCGAGGTTGAAGTCGAAGCAGCCCAAGTCGATGCCGGCGCACGTGATGGTGAAGTGCTTGTCGCCGATGGTGATGGGCACGTTCCGCGCCAGCCCATGGCACCGGAGGCGTTGCCGTTAGCCACCGTGACTTGAAGTTGCTCCCCGCCCGTCGGCTGAAGCGCTAAGCGGCGCATGGTAGCCTCGGGCAGGAAGTTATGTGTGGAGCCCGTATCCAAGAGGGCCACCAGGCGCTCGCCATGAATCATCACCGGCAAGAGCATAGTTCGCTCGTCGCGGATGCCGGCAAGCGCATGGAGCGAGACGACGAGCGCCGAAGCCGGAGCGGCCGCGGGAGCGGCCTCCGCAGCAATTGGGGCAGGCAACTCGCCATGCCCGTCGGCGGGTGTGTCCTCCTCGACGTAGTCGGCCGTCTCCAAGTAGAAGAGGCGTGGACAGACGTGGTCCGACACGTAGGACTCATCGCAGTTATAGCAAAGCCCCTGGCGGCGTCGCTCGAGCTGCTCGGCCTGATTGAGCCGACGGAAGGGCCGCGTCGCGGCCGGGGTGGTAGTCGCAGGGGCAGCTGGCCCGGCGCAGGTGCTGGGGGCTGCCTGGTGTGCTTTCGGCCTCCGCGAGCTAGGGCCGCCTGTTGCAAGGCCTGCGCGCGACACTCGAAGGCGCGGGCGTAGTACATGGCCGTCTGGAGGTCCTGGGGACTCCGGAGCTCCACGTCCACGCGGATGTGATCCGGAAGACCGCCGACGAAGAGCTCGGCCCGCTGCTGCGCCGTCACGCCCGACGAGTGGCAAGCCAGGGCCTGGAAGCGGTCGGCGAAGTCCTGCACCGTGGATCTGAAGGGGAGGTGACCGAGCTCCGCCAGCCGGCTCCCGTAGATCGGCGGCCCGAAGCGAAGGAGACATAGCTCGCGAAAACGCTCCCAAGGGAGCATGCCGCCCTCGTCCTGCTCGAGGGCGTAGTACCACGTTTGTGCGGCGCCCCGGAGGTGATAAGAGGCGAGCCAGGTGCGGTCCGACTCAAGTGTGCGTTGCCCCCGGAAGAACTGCTCGCACTGGTTGAGCCCGTTGAGGGGGGTCCTCCGTCCCGTCGTAGGTGGCGAAGTCCAGCTTGGCGAATCGGGGCGGCGTCTGGGTATGACCGCCGTGGCTGTACGGCTCGGTGGCGTGGAGCATCGAGGAGGGTGGCGCCCCGTCGGTGGGGACCGGGGTTCCCCCGTGGAACGGCGGGTCGGCACGGCCCGCTAAGGACCCGCGGAGCCGGACGGATCGCCGTACTGCAGGGTGGGCGCCGGTTGTTCCCCGGCCATCGTGTAGACGGGCTGTGGTGCCGACCCGAACAGCCAGGCCGGGAGCGGTGACGGCGACGGCGGGAAGCGAACCTGCTGGATCGGGACGCCTCCCGGCGTGGTCGGCCCTGGCCTGGTGTTGAGTGGTGGAGGGGCCAGCAGCGGCGGCGGTTGCTGGATGGGGGCGGGGGGCGCTGGAGGCGCGGCGGAAGCCGGCGCCGGCCATTGCGGGGCGGTGGCGGCAGCTGCAGCTGGGGCTGCAGCGTCCTAGCGAACGCCGCTGGATGCGGCGGGTACCATGGCAGGGCCGGCGGCCCGGTGGCGGCGGCCTGCGGCAGGGGCGGCGGCGGCCCGTAGGGGCTGGCCAGGTACAGCCGGATCCCCTGGATGGCTGTGACGAGGTCGTTGAGGACCCCGGTGATCTCCTCCGGGGAGTAGGCGTCTGCTGGTGGCACGGTGGAGGGCGCCGGCATCTGGGCGGTGGCGGCGTCGGAGGTAGAGAGCAGCGGCGCAGATGAGGAGGACAGCGGCGCGGTGGAGAGGGCCAGCGGCGAGGTGGTGGCGGTCGGGAGTGGGAGTGGCGGGATTGGCGGCGGCGAAGACATGATCGAAACTGAGCTACCTGATACCAAGGTGGTAGGAGCTAGGGTTCTACCGGGTCTAGGCCGGAGGTTGTAGGGGAAGGAGGGAGCTGGGCGCGGGTGAGCAAGCGGCCGGCGGCGGCTGGGCGCCGTCGTGCGCGTGAGGGAGGCGGCTGCGGTGAGAGTAGGTGGCTAGGGTTTAGGGTTCCGGCTCCTCTGGGAGCCGGGCAATAGAATTGTCTTATTGCTTAATCTCAAAAAGAGTCTTACAGCTTGTTTATATAACCACGAAAATAAGATAACTTGCGGGCTAAGCCCCTAACTAAACCTGCCCGGTGGGCCTCCTACGGGTATAAGTTACCCCTGTCATAACAGTTTCACAATTGGTTTGGGTGGAATGGACACCACATGTCCTCACGTCACTTGCTTGCCACTTCACATGACAAAAACAAACAATCTAAAACAGACTATACCAAGCAGGTATACAGAAATTTAGGGCGTGTACAATGGCGTTATCTTAGGAGTGCCACATACGATAAATGCTGAGGTGGATGAGAGGGAAACCGGCTTGCCTTCTCTTAATTAAGAGATGATCTCTTAGCATGATTTCTCTCACCACATATTTAGGTATATGTAGTTACTAAAGATAAGACTAAGATATAACCCATTGTACATGCCTTATCAAAATTACGTGGCGAGGTTAAGATAAGACTGCCTTATCAACCACTGTACATGCCCTTACTAGAAATGGAAGAACAATTGGTAGACATCGATATAAAAAAAAACCTGGTGACATGGAAGTGAGGTGGCAAGTGGCATCCATGTCAGCTAAAACTACTTGCCAAACCACTTGAGGTGAAAAGTGGACTATTCCAATAGTTCAAGGTGGAAAAATAAACTTCTGCAAGAGTTCAAGGTTGGAAATGGGCTTTTTTCGTATATGGACAAACATGGCTAGATGAATAGACATGTAGAAGCAAATCAAGAAAATCAAACTTGGCATAGCATCACCGTCTCACCGATATGTTAATAATTTTGAAAGTATTTGTCCTGTCAACTTTTTGTGAATATTTGTTGCATTGTCTTTATCAAAACAAACATAATACTACCTCTACCAAATTATAAGACGTTTTTCTAGGCTCTTATATTTTGATAAGGAGAGAGTAATTTGGAAATTATCATGTTGTAGTCTTTGTCAATGTTTTGCTAAAGAAACTATTGTTGTCATGCAAATGTGTAGCAAAGTATTTATTGTGTTAATCCAGACAAATTCATGTGTTGCACACAATTCTTTTCAGGTTGAAGTCATTCATGATTGCAGCATTCTTGCTGCTGTTGGCCTGAGAATGGCAAGTACTCCTGGAGTCAGTGCAATCCTTTTTGATGCGCTAGCAAAGGTGCTTACAGTTTTGGGTTGGTAAAATTGGGATTTCCATTTATACTGGATTCATTTACCCTGTAACAATTGGCGCAGGCAAACATTAATGTACGAGCAATAGCTCAAGGTTGCAGTGAGTACAATATTACTGTTGTATTGAAGCAAGAAGATTGTGTCAGGGCTCTAAGAGCTGCTCACTCAAGGTTCTTCCTCTCAAAAACCACACTTGCTATTGGGGTCATTGGACCTGGTTTGATTGGGGCAACACTGCTCAACCAGCTCAGGGACCAGGTATCTTGAGTCTGATACTCATATTATGTACTTAACAGTATTCATTTGTTTTAATATATCATGGAGTTGTGACATCTCATGCCAACGATTATAAAATGTATATCCACAAAGAGGGAGAGATTTGACATCTCATGCCTAGGATTTAAAACAATGCTGTCAGTGTGATTTGTTCAAAAATCCTGATAAATACTTGGTTTGAAATAATAAAGTGGTCATTTGTGCCATGTTGTGGTATTTTGTAGTTCTAGCACTTACGATGTCAGCCGTACCGATGAGTATACATAAAGAAGACAATAAATAACCGTCGGTCATTAATGACGAGCGGTAGTTCATCGCTGACCTTTCATCTAGTTGCCCGACCAGATTGGAAGGGAAACGCTAAGATCTTCCTATCTAACATGGGCAACTATGCATGAGAATAACATAATATAATTGTTTCATTTTATGTTCTACATGACTGGAACTTTAGTGTAAGCCATCTTTGCTACAAAGTCTACATGGAAAATGAAGTGTTGGGCTTGACCTGACAACGGAACAATTTGAAGGTAGAGTTCACTGTTCAGTACACTTTTATTCCGTGCTGATTGAACTTCTATGCAGGTAGCAGTCCTGAAGGAAAATATGAATATTGATGTGCGTGTCATCGGAATAACTGGCGCAAGCACGATGCTTTTGAGTGACACGTATATAACTGCCCCCCCCCCCCCCCCCCCCGCTAAACTAATTGTTCCTTTGTTTTGCGATTGTGCTGCTTTTCTGCAAAGATTTACCTTCATTTCTGTTGATAAATCTTCTTAAATGATTGACTAAAAGTGGGTGCTTTCCGATGAATCTCTGCTTGTCATTTTTTGGGCATTTCCCATGACTGTCAATGGCATCATGCAACCAGAATTCCTGGTTACCCATTACACTTTTGTTTGCTCCCTCATTAATGACCTAATATTGTAGTTTGGGAGTTATTTAATGTTGCATTACAATTAGTTAGGCAGGATCCTGAGAGATTTTGATTAGATACAAACCAGTACTGATATATTTTTCTGTCTCACCGAAACTGTTTCATTAACCAAATTAATAATTTGGCCATCATTTTGTATTTTAGTTTAATATTGCTGAAGTATATATGTGCATTGCCTAGCCCTTTCCATTAGTTTGGACTTTTGGTTGCGTTGGCTAGTGCATGAAGCTTGACGAATATTATATTAATATGTTGCATTCCTCTTCATTTACATGTCTCACAGTTTTTTTGGGGGGGTTTCTTTGTGTAGGGGAGTAGACCTAACCAGGTGGAAAGAAGAAATGCAAAAGGAAGCAAAACCAGCTGATCTTGCTACTTTTGTTCGCCATTTGTCTGAGGACCATGTGTTTCCAAACAAAGTATTGGTGGACTGCACAGCAGATACAAATGTGGCATCTCACTACTATGATTGGTTGAAGAAGGGTATCCATGTCATCACACCGAATAAAAAAGCAAATTCTGGTCCACTTGATCGGGTAAATGTTTTGCTGGCTAAACATATTTCTATGCCTTTTGTTTTTGAAATAATATTTAAGCTCTTTAATGATCATGGACTGTACATCAATTGACTTCACATTACGAGCTTTAAATGGACCGAGTCTACTTTGGTGCATATGTTCTAAATATGAAATGAAAAAAGAGGCACACATAATGATGATTTTTACAAAAACTTTACCAATTTAAATGACCAGCCAGTTATTTAAATGCCCAGTCGTCAAATATTAGTCAGTGAGCGGAAACATGGCTGCTCAATAATTTTAAATTCTGTATTTGAGATCTTGTTGCTCTCAGAATGAAGATCCTGAACACACATCAATGTTCATCCCCTGTGTACTAACTCTAACATGCACCTCTGCATGCAAGATTGTCTGCTGGATTGTATAAACTAAAGAAAATGTTTTTGTGTGTGCAGTATCTGAAACTAAGGACTCTACAGCGTGCATCATATACTCATTACTTTTATGAAGCAACTGTTGGTGCAGGCCTGCCAATAATTAGCACCCTTCGAGGTCTTCTGGAGACAGGTGACAAGATATTGCGTATTGAAGGCATTTTCAGGTGTGTTTATGCTTCAGGAACACAAACCAAGTTTTACTTTCACAAACTATATTTTTAAGCTAGTCACAAGATATGTCAGTGGAATTACTTGCAGAAGTAGATGCTCTTTTTGTTCGTGAATATAGGTTTTTGTTTCAAAAGCTTTTGCACACCTTTTCATTAAGAGGAGAAATATGTTTTGGTTACAAGAGAATAGCAGCAGGGCGAACAACAGTCCACTGGCACAGTGTTTTTTTATGTTCAATAAATATAGTACTAAGATGCTGGCTAATACGATGTTGACTGTTTCAATTGCAGTGGAACTCTGAGTTATATTTTCAACAATTTTGAAGGAACAAGGAGCTTTAGTGATGTTGTTGCTGAAGCAAAAGAAGCTGGATACACTGAGCCAGACCCAAGAGATGATCTATCTGGAACAGATGTTGCCAGAAAGGTTGATCTTGATTTCTCTTGAAGATACTGCCACAAATTCCATGCTATTTTTTACCATACTGCTCTACCCAGATATATCAATTTGGTCGACTCATTTCTGATTCCCATCTTCATATCAACAATAAGCTTTGCAACATCTATTTTGATTTGGACTAAGCCTTCCCTATTAGCCAAGTCAAATACTCTTGGGTGACATTGGGTACCAGATATGCCCTTGGAGCCTTTATCCAAGGTTCCACATTCTTCCTTGGCCCATTTCTCTGGCAGGATTCCTCTCAAGTATATATTTAGTCTTGTGCATATAAACAGGTGTTCCCATATGCAGTTTCCCTTCACTTGCCCTTGGTTAACATTTCAATCTCTCTCAAGCTTACTATTCCATCTGCTTCTCGAATGCAATGTTGATCCCGCATTCATATCCAATCACTTGACGAGGTTTCTAGCTTTTCCTTATTTAGGTAGACAATGCCATATCTGCAAACCAAAACGTAGTTCTGACAGACATTATATTCTTTGATGACTTGGGTAAAATGAGAAAAAATATACTGGGTTGATAATTTCGACTTTGTTGTTCCAATCTTTATTTTACGAACTTATGTTTTCCATTAACATTTATTGTCAAGTGTTTCATCATAATTTGTGGCCTTTTGGGTGAGCAGGTCATTATCCTTGCAAGGGAGTCTGGTTTGAGACTTGAGCTTTCGGATATCCCGGTAGAGAGCCTTGTGCCAGAGGCGCTAAAGGTAAGGACCGGTTATATCTTATTCATAATAGCCAATACCTTGTTATGCATTTACAGCTTTACACATGCTAACTGGGTTCACCTGCAGTCATGCTCATCGCCAAATGAATTCATGCAAAAGCTACCATCGTTTGACCAGGATTGGGCCAGACAGCGCCATGAGGCTGAGGCTGCAGGCGAAGTGAGTAAACCTCTTTCACTTTCTTAAATTGCCCCCATGTTTAATTCAATTCACAGCATATGACTATAACCAGAATTGTTCAAATTCCGGAATCTAAATGACCCACTCCAGTACATCTACTCTGGATGTTTACAAACTTTTTTGAGTAGAGGTGATTGAGTTTTATAACCTGAAGGTACTGCGGTACGTGGGAGTGGTGGACGTGCTGAACGGAAAGGGAAGGGTAGAACTGCAGAGGTACAAGAGGGACCACCCATTCGCCCAGCTATCTGGTTCGGACAACATCATCGCATTCACCACTTCGAGGTACAAGGAGCAGCCGCTGATCGTGCGAGGGCCGGGCGCAGGCGCGGAGGTGACTGCCGGAGGCGTCTTCTGCGACATCCTGCGGCTGGCGTCGTACCTCGGCGCCCCCTCATAGACATCTGTGACTGTATTGGTAGATTTTCCGGGGTAGATGGACGGCAACTTGTACTCTTCTTCCACAATATTGGACCTGATAGTATTTTGTTCTGAATACTTGCGAGGAAAGCAAATAAGGTGTTTTGTTTTGTTTGCCGTGTGCTGTTCCTTGGTAGGGGGTGTAGAGTTTTGTTTTGTTTTGTTTGCCACCCATGCCAGAACTGTTACTAAATTATCAATGCAATAATAAAGAAGGGAATGCCTTTTTCTACTACTGCCGGCCTTGGTGCTTGTGGCTTGGTATATAGTATTTCAACTTACTGCAAGCAAGTGCCAGCTTTGAGAATATAGAATCAAATATCTGTAACTGTGAGAGGGGGGAGGTGAATTAACTTGCTTGCCCTCATTCCCTACTTGTAAGGATTTGTTTGAATGTGGAATCCACGTGGAATCCTGATTTTTCTCTTCCTAAACTGTAGAGAGTGTCATCAACTCTCGGAATCAAGCACACCACCGCTCTATTTTTCTTCGTCAAGGTTCTATGGACTTAACACTTCCCTGCATTTTAAAAAAAATATACACCTCGAGCCTACTCATCTCGGCCTTTCCTCGTGCCTTCGGGGGAAAAGCTATTTTGTAAACCAAATAACACAGATTAGACTGACCTGATGACCTCAAAAGTATACAAGGGCCACATGAGCCGACAGCTTCAGGAAATGAAGGCCTGACAAGGGATGGAGCAAGCTAGTATTGTTTTTTTCGTCGAGGATGGGTGGAACAAAGCTTAGTGAGCACACCCCAAGTTGAGCTACTTGTTTTGAGCTAGGACCATATAAACTAGAGGACACCCCACGCATTGCTGCGGGAATCGATTTGATTGTATGAAACATGAATAGTTAAATTAGTAATATATGAGCAAAAACTAAAAAATACATATTGTATATTGTATTCAATTATTGTGTAGTTGAAAATATTTATTGAATATAAATGGCTAATATAATAAAAACTTTTCTATGCATGTTGAGTGGACCTTTAATGAGGTAACATGTGAGATGAAATGGAATGTGTGCATGGGATCAATTAATAATGGAGAAAAAACTCTCATGCATGTTGTGGTGGGCCTTTGATGAGATGGCATGTGTGCATGTTAAGATAATATAGGTAGTAGGGATGGACTATTTAGGTACATATAGGATCAGAATTTTAAGATATTTCTTAGTCCTTTTGTTCATAGGCCCAAGAACGAAGCCCGATAGCCTTGGGCCTAGGTCTTCCCCTGCTCTAAAATATTAGAAAGGATTTTTCCGATTTATTTATTGCTATATGCAATTCATGTAATTGATATCATTTAGCAAAATGAACACAACATATTTATCCATCTTTCGCCTCAAGAATTCCATGGGACATGATGTCCTGTGAGCTAGACATCAACACAAACCTAGCACCACGCCAGGACAGTCCACAAGGCATTGGGTGTAGGCCCAGTTCTTTCGGCCTATTCTTCCAGGATCTTGAAACCGAACACCTCATAGATTCTCCGAAAATTTTGGACCTGCTTTTTTTTACAATCGTAACTAACTAGTTGGGTTGTAAAAAAAAAGTGGTTTAAGATTATGAGGAGTGGTCCGATGAGAATCGGCCAAAAGAACCGATCAGCCCCTCAATCTATCAACTTTTACTACTCACATACAATCGCAGACCAAATAGTTTTTCTACTACTCCCTCCTTCCATCTATATAGGGCCTAATGCGTTTTTTAAGACCGCCTTTGACTATTGACAAGATTAATAGTACATGACATGCACAATGTGAAAATTATATCATTAAAAGCTCCTTTCACACACGAATTTAACGGTGTGCTTTGTGTAAGTTGCATGTCATATATTATTGCTCTAATATTTGGTCAAAGTTAGCCTCAAAAAACGCATTAGGCCCTATATAGATGAAAGGAGGGAGTATGTGTCTAGTGAACTGTAGCTGCGATGAAGTTTATTTCTCTTAGAACATCCGTGTGATGAAATTGGCACCAACCAAATTAAACCCATTTCATGTTGGTAGTACGTAGAGATGTCCAAACACCACACATAGTCCAAACCTGGCTTATATATTGCCATATGTCACCTTCTCTTTTACTATTGTGACAACAAGGAACTTAAGAAATTAGAAATAGCAAGACAACAAGCAAACACGTCAAGTGTTTTTATGCCTTCCCATAAAACATTCTTAAAATCTCTCAATCCAGGGAAGTCAACAGAAGCAACCAAAATCAAGGTGCTTGGATTGTGTGGTGCATTGCCTGCATGTGCACATATCTTCTAGGAAAAGCTTAATTATATGTATCTTTTATAAGGTACTCCCGTACATTCATGCATATGACTTGGTCAATGAGATGGTGTGATATCTACACGTATTGTAGGTTTATACTTTGAAATTGAAATCTAGTAACATTAATTATAGTGAAGTGACATTAAGCATTTGACGATCATGGCATGTATACAAATTAGTAGTCCTAACTGGTAGTGACAAATACATGTATCATT
Source organism: Aegilops umbellulata (assembly GCA_032464435.1). Classification (NCBI taxonomy): domain Eukaryota; kingdom Viridiplantae; phylum Streptophyta; class Magnoliopsida; order Poales; family Poaceae; genus Aegilops; species Aegilops umbellulata. The sequence goes on along the minus strand of CP136058.1, from coordinate 325,242,102 downwards.
CCAGCCCCTTTCAGCAAAAAAGAGAAAAATGTTCTTACGTTACTTTAACAACTTTATCTCTTAGCCTCTAATGCCGGCCATCTGCGTTTTCGTGACACATGGACGGCCAATGCTTTGTTTTCTTTTCTAAAATTTCACTATCACACGTACGGCCTCTCATGATTTGGACAATATAACAAGTCCTCTACAATTGCACATTGCAAGTGAACACTTGATATTTCTTACATTTAAGGTCTGGTGTTTTTATTTATAAGGGAATATATTAATGTTGAGAAGATAGCAATTACACATAGCATTTGCATCAATACATATCAAGAGCTACTCAAGACACCGAGGATACACACAACCAAGTCATAAAAAAGAAAAAAAAGCGATCAACAAAAACCTGTAGCAAACAACAACAACCATCAATGATGGCAATCCCAGGTAACATGATAGGTGCTCCAACAACAACACCTCAAGGAAGAGAACGATGCATGAGCGAAGCCGCTGTTGGATCCAACCGCGGAACCGCCGAGGCGAGATCATGAGTTTTCACCCTAGGGGGGGGGGGCAACAAACTCCATGCAATGTCTTCAATAAGGAAACATCGTGTGAACGATAGTATTGTTGGTTTCAACTATCGAAGGTGAAACCTAGACTTTTCACCCTAGAACTCGAGCCCTGCACCTGGCCAACGTTGCCATGTGCTACCACCACCTGTCAATCCATCACCGCACAACCACACAGGGGTATAATCTTGGTGGACTTAGCCACACAATTGGAACCATCCCCACAGAACACATGCTGCCGAGCATCGTATACGGACTCCCGTCATCCCCACTGATCCCATGGCACCGAGAGTCTACACCCCGTTCGACTCAATTTAAGCTAGTATCACGGGGGACCTAAAACAAGGGCGGAACCCACACATCTACTAGAAATTGAGTCACAAGATCTACTGTCGCAGATGCCATGTTGGACCGTGCCGAGCACTCAAAACCTATGCACCAAGCGGGAGACATCCAATCACTGGAGTGAGCCGCCGGGAACCTGCAATATGGAGACTGAAACTAGCCGACCTCACGCCCCATAGAGACGGTTAGTAGCCTAGGGTCACACCGCTGGGCCAAAAAAACCGATGCGCCCCCAAACCATGAACCATGCCAGCCATCAACTCGCCTCCGTATAGAGACTGTCGCTGCAGTATGTGTGTTTTCAAAGTGGTGGAAAATGTGGTTGCTTGTTGCTATGTGATTCATAGCTTCAGTATGTCATTTCGGTGTTACACCCGTTTTTTTTCTTTTCTTTCAATAATGTGGTTGTGTGCATCCTCGATATATTGACTAGTTTTTGACATTATGTTGTTGCAAAGATAAAATGTAATTGGTAAAAATTTAATAATAATATATTATCTTTTATCTAAAAAGGTCCTCGGCGTCTCTGATCAGCGTCAAGTGCTCAATGCCCAAGAATTTTGGTTGATCCTTGTTCGTCTTCAAATCATGCATCCGCTACCCGTCAATGCGCCGACGCACCCTTGCCCCGCCGTAGCAAACTGTTGACGTCCGACATTTTGCATTTCACATCGGGATCTCAAATTTGTAGGGACGGCTTTGCTTATTGTGTTATATATTTTACAAAAAAACACAAACCTATTGTATGACATGTTTGCTCAAAGGATAAAATCACTTCAAGGTGAATCCCATGCAAGTGCTAACCTAAGAGCATCTCCAACAGGCGCTTCGCCTCGGCGTGGTATAATTCTTTTACAACGCCAAAATAGTCTTTTTGCGGGCGGGAGCGACAAAAAGGTTTTCCAGATGCACAAAAACACGGCGCCCAATCAGGCGGCCCCACTTGCAATAGCCCAGGTTTTGCAGCGCGCACAATCCGGCGCCCAAACTTTGTAGCCTGGGATACCACTTTTAGCGCGTGCGCTAAAACCTTCTGTGCATGCTTTATTTTATAGCGTCCGCTGGAGTGGCTGTTTTTTCTCAACGCATAAAAACGATGTTTTTTAGCATCTGCAGCTTTTTTTGGGTGCCTATTGGAGATGCTCTAAAAAGGAAGTAGAAGAGAACATGCCGGTCCTGGCGTGTTACCATATACTCCCACTACTTTCTTTTGTTTTCAGAAGTGCACGATTTGCTAGCGTATACAGTAGATAGCTACCATTGGTAGTCGATTACAGTTGGTGAACAAACTCAGATTTATCACTAAAGCAAGTAAAGGATTCTCTGAAAATACTGGAAGACTGCGTCACAACATCCATTTTCTTATCTTTGAAAGGAACCTTGGACAGACCTCCGAAAAGGAGTTGGGTAAAGAGTTGGTGAGATCTGAGTAGGAAATCTGTGAGGAAAGATGTTTCAACGTGAAAGTTTAACGAGAAAGAGAGGGTATATGCAGTCACAACATCAACATCAAGCACGTACGTCAAAGTTCAACAGGAGAGATGGTAGATAGCCATGACACTTAGGATCGAGCACGTGTGTAAGACCCATGACATTGTACTATTGTGTTTTCAGATATTTGTGTTTGAAAGACGTCTATATGATTGCCAAATGAAGCAGGAATATCAGTAAAATTTTCAGGTAATTTTTGAATCTATGCAAAGCACAAGCTTGCTATCTCCGGTAGAATACATTTAAACGTGATGCTTTCGATTGATTAACTATTACACCAAATGTAACAATAAATACTCTAAAAAACTCAAATCACATCATACAAACCGAGAAAAAATAGTACATTTTTTGTTCGATCATAATTACCTTTCTTGATATGCGCGCTCCCTCCATTCCAAATTGATTAACGTTTTGGTTCCGTTCTAATAAAGTCAACCCCTTCTCTCTAGCCTCATGTGACCAAGGCGCTAGGGTTTCCTTGCCTCTCGCATGCGCCACCGCTGGTCCGCCTCATCTTCTATGGTTCTTGGATTATGGAGGCACAGTGGATCCCGACCCTTGTCAGTGGAAGGGCTTCGTTTGTAGGTGTTTTTTTTAAGTTTTATTAGGATTTGTGACATGCTCAGGAAGATGAGGCGGTGACGGCTTCCTGAAGGTGGAATAAGGTTTTCCCCGCATAGCCCCGTCCCGGCGGAGCTTCTAGTGTCGTCGGAGGACGTCCGGAGGCGTGCCTCCGGCGGATCTCGTGAGATCCGATTGGTGTTTGTCTTCGGTGGATCCGCTTGGATCCGGTCTTCGTTCGTCTATGTATGTGAGTTTGCAGGTTGGATCCTTCCGATCTACGCTTCTCTTCATCAGCGATGGTTGTTGTTTCGATGCGCTGGTCCTATGGGGACTTAGCACGACGACTTCCTGACTATGTACTACAACAATATTTACCTGGTTCCGATGAGGGAAGGGCGATGACGGCGGCGCGCCTTTGGCTCGCTCTAGTTCTTGTAGTCGTCGCTAGGTGGTCTATGGACTTGGATGTAATTTTTACTTCTGGTGTTCTTTCTACTATCTTGACAGTTGATGAATAGATCGAAAGTTTTCTCACAAAAAAACTTTGTTAAATTGGACCAAGTCTACGGACAAATGTGTAAATATGTAGAACACGAAATTAGTCTCATGAGATTCTCCATAAAAAAATCGTACTATGTGTATTTGCTGTTGTAGACCTTAGCACATTTTCTGTAGGGTTGAAGTTCCTCTTGCTTGCTTAAAGTCGGAGTTCATTACCCTAAACAAGACAAAGACTTTGTCATTTGCCTATACAAAAATTGCAGCGACTGTTTGATCCATATATAGGTATCCATGAAGGAGCCTGAAGTTTGTTTTCTTGTTGGCATGGCCCTGTTGTCCTACTCATGTATCCTTGCTGGATTGCATGTTTGCCACTAATGACTAAAGCGGCCTTTTCTCCCGGTCTACTTAGGTACCAGTTTTCAGTTACTCTAGATACATTCCCCAAATTCCTCTTTCTATACGTGAAGCTCGAAGTAGAAAAAGGAAGAGCAATACAAATTCTGACCAATGGTAAATTAAATAAAAATGGCAAAGCAGAAATGTTGCTAGTCAAGTCAAACTTGTCCCTTTTCTACTGAAAATTCTGAGTTTTGAGTTGTAATTTTAAATGGTGACCCAGTCCACCATAAACTGAGGTCAAATCTCATCAAACTTATCATATACACTTTTTTGACAGATGAACTTTTCGTATGTTGAATAGTGACCAATCCAAAAGTTTTTGTATGGTTATACAAAATCCATTTTCGCCTGACTGAAAAATCATATTGAAGATTACCATTTAGAGTGCCTTGATAATACATTGCATGACTAAATTGTGGTGTGAACCACAGGCTGCAATCTACACGTACATGATAAATTTCGATTCATATATACTGTCCTTTAACAATTTTTCTTTGGAAACAAGGCTATCCTTTAACAATTTCGGTTTGCACACAATGGGTTTAGTTATAGCAAAGCGGATTTGCTATCAATTACACATTCTGGAGTATGTATCTGTCCCTTCAAAACATGGGTCCCTAAAGGAATTCCTAGGAAGCTGTAAAAAACGCTCTTATATGATGAGATGGAGGGAGTAATTACCATGGTGTTGCATGATGACAACCAGGCAAGATTCGGAATGGATATACATCTCAAAATGGTGAAGTTTAAAACATAATGTTAGGCTAGCTAGAAGATGTCGCGGTGAACATTCATAGTGTGGAGTAGCTAAGAGGAAAAGGTCCAAAGCTAGTCCTACTTTCCTGCCATCCCTATAGTAGCCTGATAGTGCTTCTAGTTACCAATGCAAGTAATTGGTAGTAGAATAACATTGAGTAGGAAAAAAAAGGTCAGCCTAGATCCTTGTTTCAAGATACACATATTACAAGGTCATTTTGATTTGTGCACTTATTCTATTGGAGGAAAGAGGGGCGAAAAGGTGAGTCCTTTGCTTTGTTTGATGCCAAAGAAGCCATCTATTTGCACAGAGCTCAACGACATATTGGTGCTAAATTCATTTACTTTGATGGATGTGTCATCAGAAGCACCAGCATCTGTGGCACCCACACCCAACATATGATATGCCTCTTGTACAAGCCAAACCTGATGTGTCCAAAGGGGTCATCTGGTGCCTCGATTTTTTTTAAAACCTATTGTATAATTCTCAAAGGAGCCAATGTTTATTTGTATAAAGTTTTGTAAAAAAAATATATGTACTATACCATACTTTGACAAACTGACATAATACCGATATCTTCGAACCTGGCCCAGGATCTCCCATCTCTTGCGGATTGGTGAAACATGTATACTAAGTCTATGAAATCGTCACACCGAAACTTCTCTGTAAGGTGCACGCATACGTCTTCTGACATGTGTGGAATAAGAGGAACCATTGTATCTTTCACGATGCTTCCCATCCGGTGGTTGATGTCGCTTACCTTGTAAAGGAGGACCTTAATAAGTCCGGTTTGGCAATTCCGCAATCGCCACCGGCATGCACTTCTTTAGTTTTAGTTCTCTACTCTATGTAAATAACGTTTGTACTGTTTCTTACTTTTCTCTCGGTAAAATCGGCAGAGCGCACGCCTGCTACATTGGAAATACCCCATACTGACACAATAAGCTTAAGATCAAATTTTTTTGAGCGTTGAAGCCAACATTGTTAGTTTTTCTAGATAAATGGAAGATACATCTCTTCTCAGACGCAGCATCATACGGCACCCCTATTGCATATTTCCTGAAAATGGTACCTTGAGTCATAGTAAAATGGTACCTTGAATCATACGCCGCATCATACTTACGCTTTAAAATGATTTATCTACTTTGCACCTTGAGTCATAGTAAAATAATTCCTTAAAATATACTTTTAATGATAATTCCAAGTTACATAAATATTTTGGTGCACCCATTCCCACGGAGGAAGAAAATTAACACTAAAAGGAGTGAAAGTTTTGTCCCACGCCTCCTCAAAACAAGGGAAAAGGTAATGATGAATTGCATTGGAGAAGCAAGCTTATATATCAAATGCAGTAAACAAAGTGTTTAACAAGGAAAAGACTCCACACATAACCAAAAACAATTAATAATTTGCTAGTTACCAAGGTCTCAACCCCTCTACCCAGGGTGCTGTCTATCCTGTGGCAGCAACTCCATTGGTCAGGGTGACCTTCGTGATGTATAATAATGCTATTTGACTAATTGTGTTCAATTAGAAAAATAATTCCTCTGTCCGGGTTTTGTTAGCCCCATGTGTTTTGGGTCAAATTTTGATCATAAATTGAACCAAAAAAGTGTGAACTACATGCCACAAAAAAATCATATCACAAATAACCTCTTTCAAATACAAATTCATCGTCGTACCTTTTTGTAGCATATAGCTCATATTCTGTTAGTCATATAGATGGTCAAAATTTGACCCACAATATGAGGGCTGCCAATAAACTTAGACAGAGGAGGTAGAAAAGAAGAAGTGATATCGTCCTTAATTTGACCGGCCCATAAATGTTTAGATCAAATAAGTGGTAAACATGACTTATTCCAGACTAATCATATGATTAACAGTATTGATTAGCACTAAGGCTTCCAATAGTAAACACCTCTTGCACATAGCAAGATCAGCATGTTTGTGTGTGGCGTGGCGCCGTGGCTGAGACGCATGCATTCGTGTAACTTGACGTTGAAGGATGAAGTGATAATATTGCTTAAGAATAATTTGGCCACCAAACATATATACCCAATCCGATTAGGCACGATGGTATAAACAAACGGCTGACCGTACGCAGCCTCAACGAAAAGAAAGGTGTGTGAACGTACGTGCTATGCATCCTTTGACACGATCTCACATAGCCAGTTAGCTTTTTTCTTTTTTGAGGAACACATAGCCATTTAGCTAGGGAACTTTTTTTGATGCAATGCGATCCTACACGAACAAGGTCCTCTATATTTAACGGTGGGTGTATGTGCGTATATGTAAGCATCTGCGCTTATATTGTGTTTAAAAAAAGAAAAAATTCTACGTGTCTACACAATGGAGATGCCCGTAAGATATGAACTGTGAACGAGCAGTTTAAGGGCTGGCCGGCCGGCCGGCCGGAAGAGCAGAGAGCAAGTCAACTACTGGAGAGAAATAATCGTCGCGTTTGTACGCCTAACTGCTGCGTCCCTTTTTGAAAATATATGCATGTTGGCCATAAGAATATGGAGCGATGTCGCGTGAAGCGCTGGAATACCGGTGTTTGTCGCCGCTGATCCATCACGTCGACGGCGACGTCTTTTGGATCGTCACACAAAGCGCCTTTTTATCTAGTCTAGATATCTAGACTAGACCAACATGCAAGGTCATGCAAAAACTCTTGGTTTCCTCTCTAAACATATACAAGTCACTCTCGATTAATTTCCTTGCTAAATGATTCGCAAAAACAACCCTTTTGCTAAATAAACATAATAATCCCTCCACTTTAAAATATAAGATGTAATTTTTTTTTCAAAACTCAAATGTTCCTAGTCTTTATTGATCGATCAATGAGCTGTATTTTCTTGTATGGTATTGTGTTCAACTACTACTCGTCGGAACTTGCATGTTCTAGTTAGAAGAAGCTAAGCATAAATAAAAGAAGGCATATATTGCATCACACGTACATGAATGTATCATCAAGTACTCAATGTATGTGTGATGGCGTATGCACATTATAAAGTAAAATAAATCTTTGGATTCGACACCCGTGCGTGGAGGGCCAGCTGCTTAATTCAAGCATTAGTATGACCAAGTGGACGGCATTTTTAATTTGGCCGTGAAAAGGAGTGAGATGTTCGCCTCATCGTTGCTTACAGGTCGATCCAACCAAGTTGCACGCTTGCTCGGAGAAAATAAAACATGCTTATCATCTCAATAATGAGAGGGAAAAAAACAAGGACATCGAGAAATAGTTTTCAGGTGATGCATGCATCGGAGATTCGATAACTAGTTTAGCAGTTTGTTTGTCAGGTGACGATGGGCCTTGATGTTTATTTTTTGCATGTTGAGAAATATATTTGCTTCTGGTCGTTGAGGGCAATTTTATGTAGGAAATTTGGTTCACCCCACAAAAAAAAGTAAAATTGGTTCGTGCAAGTAAGCAAGTGACCCAGATATTCGAAGGCTGCCACGAGAATTTCAATTGTGCAACTAAATAAAAGAATTACAATTGTGGTTGTGCCACTAAGGAATGCGAATAAATTAGGTATATACCCCTGCACGCCATTTCCGCCAGTTGCCGTCAGGCCACGACTCATTTCGGTCTCCTTTGAACTGTTTCCTCCTCTATGAGACCCGTCACTTGTCATGTTAACCGTATCGATGTGAAGATGTGTTTGTCCGCAGCACCCGTTGTAGGCCTCATAAATGCCGGAGCGAGATATCACAGTGCCAGTGTTCGACATTGGCACAAAATTGAACATTCTGGCTCACGGCCCAGGGGATCACGACCTGGGGCCGCATGGGCCCCATAGGCCTCTCCCCGGTAGGCGCCACGCACCCCTGGGCCTCTTTCCATGAGAAATTTTTAAATGTATTTTTATTTTATTTTTTTGGTCTTTGAAAAAATAATTTCTTTGATGCCACTACAAAAAAAAAACACTTCCATGATGATACGTCTTTGTCATAGTAGATCACGTTTTCTGTCATGCATGTATATCTGTGACGATTTTATGACAGAATCAAGATAGTCATACCCATGCTGTCATAGAAATATTCCATGACAATACTCAAATTATCATTAGGGAAGTGTCCACTTCCATGACGATAATTGCCGCGACATGAAAGCGCTTTCGGCAAGGATAACCGTCATGGAAGGTTTTGTTGAGTTTTGTGTGCTGAAGTTTTCAAGTTTTGGATAAGATCACGATGGATGAAGGAATAAGGAGTGGCAAGAGGCTAAGCTTGGGGATGCCCGAGGCACCCCAAGGTAATATTCAATGACTTCCAAGCATCTAAGCTTGGGATGCCCCAGAAGGCATCCCCTCCTTCTTCTACCAACTATCGGTAATTTTACTTGGAGCTATATTTTTATTCATCACATGATATGAGTTTTGTTTGGAGCGTTGTGTATTATACAAGTCTTTGCTTTGTTTGCTTTTTAGTTTGTCACAATCATCTTTGCTGGACACACCTTTTTGAGAGGGACACACATTATTCAGGATTTGTTAGAATACTCTATGTGCTTCACTTATATCTTTTAAGCCAGGCAGTTGCTCTAGTGCTTGACTTATATCTTTTAGAGCACGGTGGTGGTTAGATTTTTAAAAAATAGTTGCACTTGTTGGAAATATGCCCTAGAGGCAATAATAAAAGCATTATTATTATATTTCCTTGTTCATGATAATTGTCTTTATTCGTGCTATAATTGTGTTATCCGGAAATCGTAATACATGTGTGAATAACAGACAACAATATGTCCCTAGTGAGCCTCTAGTTGACTAGCTCGTTGATCGACAGATAGTCATGGTTTCCTGACTATGGACATTGGATGTCATCGATAACGGGATCACATCATTAGGAGAATGATGTGATGGACAAGACCCAATCCTAAACATAGCATAAGATCGCATAGTTCATTTGCTAGAGTTTTCCAATGTCAAGTATCCTTTCCTTAGACCATGGGATCGTGTAACTCCCGGATACCGTAGGAGTGCTTTGGGTGTGCCAAACGTCACAACGTAACTGGGTGACTATAAAGGTATACTACGGGTATCTCTGAATGTGTCTGTTGGGTTGACATGGATCGAGACTGGGATTTGTCACTCCGCTTGACGGAGAGGTATCACCGGGCCCTCTCGGTAATGCATCATCATAATGAGCTCAATGTGATCAAAGTGTTTGATCACGGGATCATGCATTACGGAACGAGAAAAGTGACTTGCCGGTAACGAGATTGAACGAGGTATTGGGATACCGACGATCGAATCTCGGGCAAGTAAAATACCGATTGACAAAGGGAATCGTATACGGGATTAATTGAATCCTCGACATCGTGGTTCATCCGATGAGATCATCGTGGAGCATGTGGGAGCCAACATGGGTATCCAGATCCCGCTGCTGGTTATTGCCCGAGAGCCGTCTCGGTCATGTCTGCATGTCTCCCGAACCCGTAGGGTCTACACACTTAAGGTTCGGTGACGCTAGGGTTGTGAAGATATGTATATGCAGTAACCCGAATGTTGTTCGGAGTCCTGGATGAGATCTCGGACGTCACGAGGAGTTTCGGAATGGTCCGGAGGTAAAGATTTATATATGGAAAGTCATCATACGGATATCGGGACAAGTTTCGGGGTTATCGGTATTGTACCGGGACCACCGGAGGGTCCCGGGGAGTCCACCGGGTGGGGCCACCTATCCCGGAGGGCCCCATGGGCTGTATGAGGGAGGGAACCAGCCCAAAGTGGGCTGGTGCGCCTCCCCCCAAGGGCCCATGCGCCTAGGGTTGGGGGGGGGGGAACCCTAAAGGGGGCGCCCCCCTTGCTTGGGGGGCAAGCCCCCCTCCCTGGCCGGCGCCCCCCCTAGGAGATTCCATCTCCTAGGGCCGGCGCCCCCCAAGGGGTTATATAAAGGGGGGAGGGGAGGGGGGGCTGCACACCCTTTGCCCTGGCGCCTCCCTCTCCCTCTCCAACACCTCCTCCTCCTCCGTAAGAGCTCGGCGAAGCCCTGTCGGAGTACTGCGGCTCCACCATCACCATGCCGGCGTGCTGTTGCTGGAGTCTTCTTCCCCAACCTCTCCTTTGCCTTGCTGGATCAAGAAGAAGGAGACGTTACGCTGACCGTACGTGTGTTGAACGCGGAGGTGACGTGCTTTCGGTGCTAGGATCTCCGGTGATTTGGATCACGGTGTGTACGACTACTTCATCCCCGTTCGTTGAACGCTTCCGCTCGCGATCTACAAAGTGGTATGTAGATGCAATCTCTCTCTCCCATGACTCGTTGCTAGATGAACTCATAGATGGATCTTGGTGAAACCGTAGGAAAAATTTTAATTTTCTGCAACGTTCCCCAACAGTGGCATCATGAGCTAGGTCTATGCGTAGTTCTCTATTGCACGAGTAGAACACAATTTGTTGTGGGTGTAGATGTTGTCAACTCTTCTTGCCGCTACTAGTCTTATCTTGCTTCAGCGGTATTGTGGGATGAAGCGGCCCGGACCGACCTTACACGTATGCTTACGTGAAACCGGTTCCACCGACTAACATGCACTAGTTGCATAAGGTGGCTGGCGGGTGTCTGTCTCTCCCACTTTAGTTGGAGCGGATTCGATGAAAAGGGTCCTTATGAAGGGTAAATAGAAGTTGACAAATCACGTTGTGGTTTTCACGTAGGTAAGAAAACGTTCTTGCTAGAACCCTAATTCAGCCACGTAAAACTTGCAACAACAATTAGAGGACGTCTAACTTGTTTTTGCAGCAAGTGCTTTGTGATATGATATGGCCAAAGTTGTGATGAATGATGAATGATCTATATGTGATGTATGAGATGTTCATGCTATTGTAATAGGAATCACGACTTGCATGTCGATGAGTATGACAACCGGCAGGAGCCATAGGAGTTGTCTTTATTTTTTGTATGACCTGCGTGTCATTGAGAATCGCCATGTAAATTACTTTACTTTATTGCTAAACGCGTTAGCCATAGTAGTAGAAGTAATAGTTGGCGAGCAACTTCATGGAGACACGGTGATGAAGATCATGATGATGAAGATCATGGTGTCAAGCCGGTGACAAGATGATCATGGAGCCCCAAGATGGAGATCGAAGGAGCTATGTGATATTGGCCATATCATGTCACGTTTATTATTTGATTGCATGTGATGTTTATCATGTTTTGCATCTTGTTTACTTAGAACGACGGTAGTAAATAAGATGATCCCTCATAATAATTTCAAGAAAGTGTTCCCCCTAACTGTGCACCGTTGCGACAGTTCGTTGTTTCGAAGCACCACGTGATGATCGGGTGTGATAGATTCTAACGTTCACATACAACGGGTGTAAGACAGATTTACACACGCAAAACACTTAGGTTGACTTGACGAGCCTAGCATGTACAGACATGGCCTCGGAACACAGAAGACCGAAAGGTCGAGCATGAGTCGTATAGAAGATACGATCAACATGAAGATGTTCACCGATGTTGACTAGTCCGTCTCACGTGATGATCGGACACGGCCTAGTTGACTCGGATCATGTAATACTTAGATGACTAGAAGAGGGATGTCTATCTAAGTGGGAGTTCATTAAATAAATTGATTAAATGAACTTTATTATCATGAACTTAGTCTAAATTTTTTACAATATGTCTTGTAGATCAAATGGCCAACGTAGTCCTCAACTTCAACGCGTTCCTAGAGAAAACCAAGCTGAAAGACGATGGTAGCAACTATACGGACTGGGTCCGGAACCTGAGGATCATCCTCATAGCTGCCAAGAAAGATTATGTCCTACGAGCACCGCTGGGTGACGCACCTATTCTCCCTGCAGAACAAGACGTTATGAACGCTTGGCAGTCACGCTGCGATGATTACTCCCTCGTTCAGTGCGGCATGCTTTACAGCTTAGAGCCGGGGCTCCAAAAGCGTTTTGAGAGACATGGAGCATATGAGATGTTCGAAGAGCTGAAAATGGTTTTCCAAGCTCATGCCCGGGTCGAGAGATATGAAGTCTCCGACAAATTCTTTAGCTGTAAGATGGAGGAAAATGGCTCTGTCAGTGAACACATACTCAAAATGTCTGGGTTGCACAACCGCTTGACTCAACTGGAAGTTAATCTCCCGGATGAAGCGGTCATTGACAGAATCCTCCAGTCGCTTCCACCTAGCTACAAGAGCTTTGTGATGAACTACAATATGCAGGGGATGGTAAAGACCATTCCTGAGGTATATGGTATGCTGAAATCAGCAGAGGTAGAAATCAAGAAGGAGCATCAAGTGTTGATGGTGAATAAAACCACTAAGTTCAAGAAGGGCAAGGGTAAAAAGAACTTCAAGAAGGACGGCAAGGAAGTTGCCGCACCCGGTAAGCAAGTTGCCGGGAAGAAGCCAAAGAATGGACCCAAGCCCGAGACTGAGTGTTTTTATTGCAAGGGAAGTGGTCACTGGAAGCGGAACTGCCCCAAATACTTAGCGGACAAGAAGGCCGGCAAAACCAAAGGTATATGTGATATACATGTAATTGATGTGTACCTTACCAGTACTCGTAGTAGCTCTTGGGTATTTGATACCGGTGCAGTTGCTCACATTTGTAACTCAAAACAGGAGCTGCGGAATAAACGGAGACTGGCGAAGGACGAGGTGACGATGTGCGTCGGGAATGGTTCCAAGGTCGATGTGATCGCCGTCGGCACGCTGCCTCTAAATTTACCTACGGGATTAGTTTTAAACCTCAATAATTGTTATTTAGTGCCAAGTTTGAGCATGAACATTGTATCTGGATCTCGTTTAATTCGAGATGGCTACTCATTTAAATCCGAGAATAATGGTTGTTCTATTTATATGAGAGATATGTTTTATGGTCATGCTCCGATGGTTAATGGTTTATTCTTAATGAATCTCGTACGTGATGATACACATATTCATAGTGTGAATACCAAAAGAGTTAAAGTTGATAACAATAGTCCCACATATTTGTGGCACTGCCGCCTTGGTCACATAGGTGTCAAACGCATGAAGAAGCTCCATGCAGATGGACTTTTAGAGTCTCTTGATTATGAATCATTTGACACGTGCGAACCATGCCTCATGGGTAAAATGACCAAGACTCCGTTCTCAGGAACAATGGAGCGAGCAACCAACTTATTGGAAATCATACATACCGATGTGTGCGGTCCAATGAGTGTTGAGGCTCGCGGTGGCTATCGTTATGTTCTCACCCTCACTGATGACTTGAGTAGATATGGGTATGTCTACTTAATGAAACACAAGTCTGAGACCTTTGAAAAGTTCAAGGAATTTCAGAGTGAGGTTGAAAATCAATGTGAAAGAAAGATCAAGTTTCTACGATCAGATCGTGGAGGAGAATACTTGAGTCACGAATTTGGCACACACTTAAGAAAATGTGGAATAGTTTCACAACTCACGCCGCCTGGAACACCTCAGCGTAATGGTGTGTCCGAACGTCGTAATCGCACTCTATTAGATATGGTGCGATCTATGATGTCTCTTACCGACTTACCGCTATCTTTTTGGGGCTATGCTTTAGAGACTGCCGCATTCACTTTAAATAGGGCTCCGTCGAAATCCGTTGAGACGACACCGTATGAATTATGGTTTGGGAAGAAACCTAAGCTGTCGTTTCTAAAAGTTTGGGGATGCGATGCTTATGTCAAGAAACTTCAACCTGAAAAGCTCGAACTCAAGTCGGAAAAATGCGTCTTCATAGGATACCCTAAAGAAACTGTTGGGTATACCTTCTACCTCAGATCCGAAGGCAAGATCTTTGTTGCCAAGAATGGGTCCTTTCTAGAGAAAGAGTTTCTCTCGAAAGAAGTAAGTGGGAGGAAAGTAGAACTTGATGAAGTGTTACCTCTTGAACCGGAAAATGGCGAAACTCAAGAAAACGTTTCTAAGGTGCCTGCACCGACTAGAGAGGAAATTGATGATGATGATCAAGATACTTCTAATCAAGCTCCTACTGAAATTCGAAGGTCCACAAGGACACGTTCCGCACCAGAGTGGTACGGCAACCCTGTCTTGGAAATCATGTTGTTAGACAACGGTGAACCTTCGAACTATGAGGAAGCAATGGCGGGCCCGGATTCCGACAAATGGCTAGAAGCCATGAAATCCGAGATAGGATCCATGTATGAAAATGAAGTATGGACTTTGACTGACTTGCCCGTTGAACGGCGAGCCATAGAAAATAAATGGATCTTTAAGAAGAAGACAGACGCGGATGGTAATGTGACCATCTATAAAGCTCGGCTTGTCGCTAAGGGTTATCGACAAGTTCAAGGAATTGACTACGATGAGACTTTCTCACCGGTAGCGAAGCTGAAGTCCGTCCGAATCATGTTAGCAATTGCCACATTCTATGATTATGAAATATGGCAAATGGACGTCAAAACGGCATTCCTTAATGGTTTCCTTAAGGAAGAATTGTATATGATGCAGCCGGAAGGTTTTGTCAATCCTGAGCATGCTGACAAGGTGTGCAAGCTCCAACGCTCGATTTATGGGCTGGTGCAAGCATCTCGGAGTTGGAACATTCGCTTTGATGAGATGATCAAAGCGTTTGGGTTTACGCAGACTTATGGAGAAGCCTGCGTTTACAAGAAAGTGAGTGGGAGCTCTGTAGCATTTCTCATATTATATGTAGACGACATACTTTTAATGGGAAATGATATAGAACTCTTGGACAGCATTAAGGCCTACTTGAATAAGAGTTTTTCAATGAAGGACCTTGGAGAAGCTGCTTATATATTAGGCATCAAGATCTATAGAGATAGATCGAGACGCCTCATAGGTCTTTCACAAAGCACATACCTTGATAAAATATTGAAGAAGTTCAATATGGATCAATCTAAGAAAGGGTTCTTACCTGTGTTACAAGGTGTGAAATTGAGCTCAGCTCAATGTCCGACCACGGCAGAAGATATAGAAGAGATGAGTGTCATCCCCTATGCCTCAGCCATAGGTTCTATTATGTATGCCATGCTGTGTACCAGACCTGATGTAAACCTTGCCGTAAGTTTGGTAGGTAGGTACCAAAGTAATCCCGGCAAGGAACACTGGACAACGGTCAAGAATATCCTGAAGTACCTGAAAAGGACTAAGGAAATGTTTCTCGTTTATGGAGGTGACGAAGAGCTCGTCGTAAAAGGTTACGTCGACGCTAGCTTCGACACAGATCTGGATGACTCTAAGTCACAAACCGGATACGTGTATATTTTGAATGGTGGGGCAGTAAGCTGGTGCAGTTGCAAGCAAAGCGTCGTGGCGGGATCTACATGTGAAGCGGAGTACATGGCAGCCTCAGAGGCAGCACATGAAGCAATTTGGGTGAAGGAGTTCATCACCGACCTCGGAGTCATACCCAATGCGTCGGGGCCAATCAAACTCTTTTGTGACAACACTGGAGCTATTGCACTTGCAAAGGAGCCCCGGTTTCACAAGAAGACCAGGCACATCAAGCGTCGCTTCAACTCCATTCGTGAAAATGTTCAAGATGGAGACATAGAAATTTGTAAAGTGCACACGGATCTGAATGTCGCAGATCCATTGACTAAACCTCCCCCTAAGGCAAAACATGATCAGCACCAGAACTCTATGGGTGTTCGATTCATCACAATGTAACTAGATTATTGACTCTAGTGCAAGTGGGAGACTGTTGGAAATATGCCCTAGAGGCAATAATAAAAGCATTATTATTATATTTCCTTGTTCATGATAATTGTCTTTATTCGTGCTATAATTGTGTTATCCGGAAATCGTAATACATGTGTGAATAACAGACAACAATATGTCCCTAGTGAGCCTCTAGTTGACTAGCTCGTTGATCGACAGATAGTCATGGTTTCCTGACTATGGACATTGGATGTCATCGATAACGGGATCACATCATTAGGAGAATGATGTGATGGACAAGACCCAATCCTAAACATAGCATAAGATCGCATAGTTCGTTTGCTAGAGTTTTCCAATGTCAAGTATCCTTTCCTTAGACCATGAGATCGTGTAACTCCCGGATACCGTAGGAGTGCTTTGGGTGTGCCAAACGTCACAACGTAACTGGGTGACTATAAAGGTATACTACGGGTATCTCTGAAAGTGTCTGTTGGGTTGACATGGATCGAGACTGGGATTTGTCACTCCGCTTGACGGAGAGGTATCACCGGGCCCTCTCGGTAATGCATCATCATAATGAGCTCAATGTGATCAAAGTGTTTGATCACGGGATCATGCATTATGGAACGAGAAAAGTGACTTGCCGGTAACGAGATTGAACGAGGTATTGGGATACCAACGATCGAATCTCGGGCAAGTAAAATACCGATTGACAAAGGGAATCGTATACGGGATTAATTGAATCCTCGACATCGTGGTTCATCCGATGAGATCATCGTGGAGCATGTGGGAGCCAACATGGGTATCCAGATCCCGCTGTTGGTTATTGCCCGAGAGCCGTCTCGGTCATGTCTGCATGTCTCCCGAACCCGTAGGGTCTACACACTTAAGGTTCGGTGACGCTAGGGTTGTGAAGATATGTATATGCAGTAACCCGAATGTTGTTCGGAGTCCCGGATGAGATCCCGGACGTCACGAGGAGTTTCGGAATGGTCCGGAGGTAAAGATTTATATATGGAAAGTCATCATACGGACATCGGGACAAGTTTCGGGGTTATCGGTATTGTACCGGGACCACCGGAGGGTCCCGGGGGGTCCACCGGGTGGGGCCACCTATCCCGGAGGGCCCCATGGGCTGTATGAGGGAGGGAACCAGCCCAAAGTGGGCTGGTGCGCCTCCCCCCAAGGGCCCATGCGCCTAGGGTTGGGGGCGGGGAACCCTAAAGCGGGCGCCCCCCTTGCTTGGGGGGCAAGCCCTCCTCCCTGGCCGGCGCCCCCCCTAGGAGATTCCATCTCCTAGGGCCAGCGCCCCCCAAGGGGTTATATAAAGGGGGGAGGGGATGGGGGGCTGCACACCATTTGCCCTGGCGCCTCCCTCTCCCTCTCCAACACCTCCTCCTCCTCCTCCGTAAGAGCTCGGCGAAGCCCTGTCGGAGTACTGCGGCTCCACCATCACCACGCCGTCGTGCTGTTGCTGGAGTCTTCTTCCCCAACCTCTCCTTTGCCTTGCTGGATCAAGAAGAAGGAGACGTTACGCTGACCGTACGTGTGTTGAACGCGGAGGTGACGTGCTTTCGGTGCTAGGATCTCCGGTGATTTGGATCACGGTGTGTACGACTACTTCATCCCCGTTCGTTGAACGCTTCCGCTCGCGATCTACAAAGTGGTATGTAGATGCAATCTCTCTCTCCCATGACTCGTTGCTAGATGAACTCATAGATGGATCTTGGTGAAACCGTAGGAAAATTTTTAATTTTCTGCAACGTTCCCCAACAGCACTCTCATGCTTCACTTATATATTTTTTAGAGTTGATAATAGTAATGGAAATTAGTATGGGTTATGAATTTGGTCCTAATATGATAGGTATTGAACAGGGATATAATAAAAACTTTCATGTAGATCACCGAATATGATAAGTTTGATTCCTTGCAATAGTTTCGTGATATAAAGGTGGTAATATGCGGGTTGTGCTAGTGAGTAATTGTTGTTTAATAGGAATATTGGTGTTAAGGTTTGTGATTCCCGTAGAATGCACGTATGGTCTCCCATTATGCTAAGAATTTGGAGCATGTATTATTATTGATTGTCTTATGAGTGGCGGTCGGGGATGAGCGATGGTCTTTTCGTACCAATCTACCCCCTCAGGGGCATGCGTAGTAGTACTTTGCTTCGAGGGCTAATAAATTTTGCAATAAGTATGTGAGTTCTTTATGACCAATGTGAGTCCATGGATTATACGCACTCTTACCTTTCCGCAGTTTGCTAGCCTCTTCGGTACTATAGATTGCCCTTTCTCACCTTGAGATGTGGTGCAAACTTCGCAGGTGCAACCAAACCCCTGATATGATACACTCTATCACACATAAGCCTCCTTATATCTTCCTCGAAACAACCACCATACCTACCTATTATGGCATTTCCATAGTCATTCCGAGATATATTGCCATGCAACTTTCACCATTCCGTTTTATTATGACACACATCATAATTGTCATATTGCTTTGCATGATCATATAGTTGACATAGTATTTGTGGCTTAGCCACAATTCATCATTTTTTATACATGTTATGCTAGATCATTGCACATCTCAGCACACTGCCGGAGGCATTCATATAGAGTCATAGTTAGTTCTAGTATCGAGTTGTAATTTTCTTTCAAGTTGTAAGTAAATAGAAGTGTGATGATCATCATATTCATTATTAGAGCATTGTCCCAAGTGGGAAAATAAAAGATAAAAAAGAGGTCAAAAAGAGCCGAGAAAAAAAGGCAAAAAAAAGAGCCCAAGAAAAAAAAAAGAAAAAAAGAAAAGAAAAAGGAAAAAGAGACAAAAAGAGAGAAGGGGCAACGTTAGTATCCTTTCCACACTTGTGCTTCAAAGTAGCACCATGTTTTTCATATAGAGAGTCTCCTATGCTTTATTTTCATATAACTAGTGGGATTTTTTTATTATACTAAGAACTTGGCTTGTATATTCCAATGATGGGCTTCTTCAGCTGCCCGAGGCCTTCATGAGAAAGCACGTTGGATGCACACCCACTTAGTTTTATGTTTAAGCTTTCATACACTTATAGCTCTTAGTGCATCCGTTGCATGGCAATCCCTACTCCTTGCATTGACATCAATTGATGAGCATCTCCATAGCTCATTGATTAGCCTCGTCAATGTGAGACTTTCTCTTTTTTTGTCTTCTCCATACAACCCCCAACATCATACTCTATTCCACCCATAGTGATATATCCATGGCTTGCGCTCATGTATTGTGTGAGAGTCGAAAAAGTTGAAGCGCGTTAAAAAGTATGAACCAATTACTCGTCTTGTCATCGAGGTTGTGCATGATAAATACTTTGTGTTGACAAGATGGAGCATGACAAGACTATATGATTTTGTAGGGATAACTTTCTTTAGCGTTGATATTTTGAAGGACATGATTGTTTGTTGGTATACCTTATATTATTGTTTTTATGTCAAACTATAGACTATTGCTTTGAATCACTCAGATCTTAATATTCATGCCACAAAGAGAAATTACATGATGAACATGATAGGTAGCACTCCACATCAAAAATTCTGTTTATATCATTTACCTACTCGAGGACGAGCATGAATTAAGCTTGGGAATACTTGATGTGTCTCCAATGTATCTATAATTTTTGATTGTTCCTTGCTATTATAGTATCAATCTTGGATGTTTTATGTGTAATTATATATCGTTTTCTGGGACTAACCTTTTAACCTAGTGCCCAGTGCCAATTGCTGTTTTTTGCTTGTTTTTGGCTTCTCAGGAAATCAATATCAAACAGAGTCCAAATGGAGAAAAAACTTTGGATTAATTTTCTCTGGACCAGAAGAGACCCTAGAAGGTTCAGGAGAAGACCTAACGAGCCATGAGCGAGCGACAAGCTCGGGAGGCGCGCCCCAGGGGGGCGCCCCCCAGGCTTGTGGGCCACTTGTGGCACCTCTTGACCTAATTCCACCTCTATAAATTCTCAAACATTCCCCTGACATTAGAGAGCCACCCGAAATACTTATTCCATCGCCGCAAGTTTCTGTCCCATGAGATCCCATCTGGAGGCCTTCCCCGTTACTCTATAGGAGGGGGAATTGATCACAGAGGGGCCCTACATTAACCTTGCTGCCCTTCTGATGATGTGTGTGTAATTTACCACAGACCTATGGGTCCATAGCTAGTAGCTAGATGGTTTATTCTCTCTCTTTGATCTTCAATACAATGTTCTCCTTGATGTTCTTGGAGATCTATTCGATGTAATGACTTTTTGAAGTGTGTTTGTTGGGATCCGATGAATTATGAGTTTATGATCAGATTATCCATCAATATTATTTGAGTTTGCTCTGAACTCTTTTAGGCATGATTGTTATAGCATTATTTTCTCTCTGATCTATTGATTTGGTTTGGCCAACTAGATTGAATTTTCTTGCAATTGGAGAGGTGCTTTGTGATAGGTTCGATCTTGCAGTGCTCAATCCCAGTGACAGAAAGGGACATGCCATGTATTTGTATCATTGCCATTAAGGATAAAAAGATGAGATTTATTCATGTGTGAGTTTACTTTGTCTACATCATGTCATCTTGCTTAAGGCGTTACTCCGTTCTTTATGAACTTAATACTCTATATGCATGCTGGATAGCTGTCGATGTGTGGAGTAATAGTAGTAGATGCAGAATCATTTCGGTCTACTTGTCTCGGACGTGATGCCTATATACATGATCATTGTCTTAGATATCATCATGATTATTTTCTTTTCTATCAATTACCAAAAATTAATTTGTTTACCACCGTATGCTCTTTCCAAGAGAGGAGCCTCTAGTGAAAACTATGGCCCATGTGTCTACTTGTTATCATATATTAAAAAAAATCTTGCTGCAATTTTTTGTGTGTTTTAATTATTTAACTAACAATACGAGATTTGATCCTTGCAATTAACCGCCGAGGGATTGACAACCCCTGGTTCGAGTTGGGTGCAAGTATTTGTTATTTTGTGTGTAGGTACTGCTAACAAGGTGTTGCGTGGTTATCCTACTGGATTGGTAACCTTGGTTCTTAACTGACGGAAATACTTATCTCTACTGTGCTACATCATCCTCTCTTATTCGAGGAAATCCCAACGCAGCTCACAAGTAGCAAGATGCTGCTGTTAATCATATGCACTGCAAAAAAGACACTGCTTAAATAACCCTATTACATATTTTTGCAAACATGGTTGTCTATCTCCATATGTTGTCTATTTGTGCAAACAGAAGCACAAACCTCAATTTTAGTGGAACCTGCTGTCAACTGACCTCACGGTGCTACTGTATTACTACATTGGTAACTAGGTAGAATGACCAGCGCAAGAACTCCCACTTAGATAGACATCCCTCTAATCCTTCTAAGTGATCACGTGATCCATATCAACTACACCATGTCCGATCATCACGTGAGATGGAGTAGTTTCAACGGTGAACATCAATATGTTGATCATATCTACTATATGATTCACGCTCGACCTTTCAGTCTCCATGTTCCGAGGCCATATCTGTTATATGCTAGGCTCGTCAAGTTTAACCTGAGTATTCCGCGTGTGCAACTGTTTTGCACCCGTTGTATTTGAACGTAGATCCTATCACACCCGATCATCACGTGGTGTCTCAGCACGAAGAAATTTCGCAACGGTGCATACTCAGGGAGAACACTTATACTTTGATAATTTAGTGAGGGATCATCTTATAATGCTACCGTCAATCAAAGCAAGATAAGATGCATAAAAGATAAACATCACATGCAATCAACATAAGTGATATGATTGGCCATCATCATCTTGTGCTTGTGATCTCCATCTCGAAAGCAGCGTCATGATCACCATCGTCACCGTCACGACACCTTGATCTCCATCGTAGCATCGTTGTCGTCTCGCCAATCTTATGCTTCTACGACTATCGCTACCGCTTAGTGATAAAGTAAAGCATACAGGGCGATTGCATTGCATACAATAAAGCGACAACCATATGGCTCCTTCTAGTTGCCGATAACTCGGTTACAAAACATGATCATCTCATACAATAAAATTTAGCATCATGTCTTGACCATATCACATCACAACATACCCTGCAAAAACAAGTTAGACGTCCTCTACTTTGTTGTTGCAAGTTTTACGTGGCTGCTACGGGCTTAGCAAGAACCGTTCTTACCTACGCATCAAATCCACAACGATAGTTTGTCAAGTTAGTGCTGTTTTAACCTTCGCAAGGACCGGGCGTAGCCACACTGGTTCAACTAAAGTTGGAGAAACTGACACCCGCCAGCCACCTGTGTGCAAAGCACGTCGGTAGAACCAGTCTCGCGTAAGCGTATGCGTAATGTCGGTCCGGGCCGCTTCATCCAATAATACCGCCGAACCAAAGTATGACATGTTGGTAAGAAGTATGACTTATATCGCCCACAACTCATTTGTGTTCTACTCGTGCATCTGACATATACACATAAAACCAGGCTCGGATGCCACTGTTGGGGAACGTAGTAATTTAAAAAAAATCCTACGAACACACAAGATCATGGTGATGCATAGCAACGAGAGGGGAGAGTGTTGTCCACGTACCCTCGTAGAACAAAAGCGGAAGTGTTATAACAACGAGGTTGATGTAGTCGTACGTCTTCACGACCCGACCGATCAAGCACCGAAACTACGGCACCTCCGAGTTCTAGCACACGCTCAGCTCGATGATGATCCCCGGACTCCGATCCAGCAAACTGTCGGGGATGAGTTCCGTCAGCACGACGGCGTGGTGACGTTCTTGATGTTCTACCGTCACAGGGCTTCGCCTAAGCACCGCTACGATATGACCGAGGTGGAATATGGTGGAAGGGGGCACCGCACACGGCTAAGGAACGATCACGAAGATCAACTTGTGTGTCTTGGGGTGCCCCCTACCCCCGTATATAAAGGAGGGAGAGGGGAGGTGCGGCCGGCCCCTAGGGGTGCACCTGGAGGAGTCCTAATCCCACCGGGAGTAGGACTCCCCCCTCTTGCCTTGTTGGAGAAGGAAAGGGGAAGGGGGAAAGAGGAAAGGGGGGCGCCGCCCCCCTCCTTGTCCTATTCAGACTAGGGGGGAGGGGGCGCGCGACCTTCCCTGGCCGGCCCTCCTCTTCTCCCTTAGGTCCCATGTAGGCCCATTAACCCCCCCCGGGGGGGGGGGGGTTCCGGTAACCCCCCGGTACTCCGGTAAAATCCTGATTTCACCCAGAACGATTCCGATATCCAAATATAGGCTTCCAATATATCAATCTTTATGTCTCGACCATTTCGAGACTCCTCGTCATGTCCGTGATCACATCTGGGACTCCGAACAACCTTCGGTACATAAAAACATATAAACTCATAATGAAACTGTCATCGTAACATTAAGCGTGCGGACTCTATGGGTTCGAGAACAATGTAGACATGACCGAGACACGTCTCCAGTCAATAACCAATAGCAGAACCTAGATGCTCATATTGGCTCCCACATATTCTAAGAAGATCTTTATCGGTCAGACCGCATAACAAAATACGTTGTTCCCTTTGTCATCGGTATGTTATTTGCCCGAGATTCGATCATCGGTATCTCAATACCTAGTTCAATCTCGTTACCAGCAAGTCTCTTTACTTGTTCCGTAATACATCATCTCACAACTAACTCATTATTTGCAATGCTTATGTGATGTGCATTACCGAGAGGGCCCAGAGATACCTCTCCGAAAATCGGAGTGACAAATCCTAATCTCGAAATACGCCAACCCAACATGTACCTTCGGAGACACCTGTAGAGCTCCTTTATAATCACCCAGTTACGTTGTGACGTTTGGTAGCACACAAAGTGTTCCTCCGGCAAACGGGAGTTGCATAATCTCATAGTCATAGGAACATGTATAAGTCATGAAGAAAGCAATAGCAACATACTAAACGATCGGGTGCTCAGCTAATGGAATGGGTCATGTGAATCACATCATTCTCCTAATGATGTGATCCCGTTAATCAAATGACAACACATGTCTATGGTTAGGAAACACAACCATCTTTGATCAACGAGCTAGTCAAGTAGAGTCATACTAGTGACACTCTGTTTGTGTATGTATTCGCACAAGTATTATGTTTCCGGTT
This sequence comes from Aegilops umbellulata, assembly GCA_032464435.1. Taxonomy (NCBI): domain Eukaryota; kingdom Viridiplantae; phylum Streptophyta; class Magnoliopsida; order Poales; family Poaceae; genus Aegilops; species Aegilops umbellulata. The sequence goes on along the minus strand of CP136058.1, from coordinate 325,217,733 downwards.
AATACAATTCTAGCATGAATAATAAACATTTATCATGATATAGGGAAATAAATAATAACTTTATTATTGCCTCTAGGGCATATTTCCTTCAGATCATGTAGTTGACATTGTATTTGTGGCAAAACCACCATTCATAATTCTTTCATACATGTCGCTCTTGATTCATTGCATATCCCGGTACACCGCCGGAGGCATCCACATAGAGTCATATTTTTTTTCTAAGTATTGAGTTGTAATTCATGAGTTGTAAGGAAATAAAAGTGTGATGATCATCATTATTAGAGCATTGTCCCAAGTGAGGAAAGGATGATGGAGACTATGATTCCACCACAAGTCGGGATGAGACTCTGGACTAAAAAAAAGAGGCCATAAAAAAGCCCCCCCAAAAAAAAGAAAATGAGAGAAAAAGAGAGAAGGGACAATGTTACTATCCTTTTACCACATTTGTGCTTCAAAGTAGCACCGTGATCTTCATGATAGAGAGTCTCTCATTTTGTCACTTTCATATACTAGTGGGAAATTTCATTATATAACTTGGCTTGTATATTCCAATGACGGGCTTCCTCAAATGCCCGAGGTCTTCGTGAGCAAGCAAGTTGGATGCACACCCACTTAGTTTCTTTTGTGTGAGCTTTCATACACTTATAGCTCTAGTGCATCCGTTGCATGGCAATCCCTACTCCTTGCATTAACATCAATTGATGGGCATCTCCATAGCCCGTTGATTAGCCTCGTTGATGTGAGACTTTCTCATTTTTTGTCTTCCCGCATATCCCCTACCATTATACCTTATTCCACCATAGTGCTATATCCATGGCTTGCACTCATGTATTGCGTAAGAGTTGAAAAGGCTGAAGCGCATTAAAAAGTATGAACCAATTGCTTGGCTAAAACTGGGGTTGTACATGATATGAATATTTTGTGTGGGGAAGATGGAGCATAGCCAGACTATATTATTTTGTAGGGATAACTTGCTTTGGGTATGTTATTTGATTAGACATAATTGCTTGGTTAGCAGGCTTAAAGTATTATTGTTTTTATGTCAACATTAAAATTTATCTTGAATCGTATCAAATCTGAACATTCATGCCACAATGAGAAGAATTACATTGAAATTATGCTAAGTAGCATTCCACATCAAAAATTCTGTTTTTATCATTTACCTACTCGAGGACGAGCAGGAATTAAGCTTGGGGATGCTTGATACGTCTCCAACGTACCTATAATTTTTTATTGTTCAATGCTATATTATATTCTGTTTTGGATGTTTAATGGGCTTTATTATACACTTTTATATTATTTTTGGGACTAACCTATTAACTGGAGGCCCAACCTAGAATTGTTGTTTTTCCTTATTTCAGAGTTTCGCAGAAAAAGAATATCAAACGGAGTCCAAACGTAATGAAACCTTTCGGAACATAATTTTCGGAACGAACGTGATCCAGAGGACTTGGACCCTACGTCAAGACATCAACCAGGAAGGCACGAGGTAGGGGGGCGCGCCTCCCCCCCAGGCGCGCCCTCCACCCTTGTGGGCCCCACGTTGCTCCACCGACGTACTTCTTCCTCCTATATATACCTATGTACCCCCAAAACTACCAGATACGGAGCCAAAAACCTAATTCCACCGCCACAACCATCTGTACCCGTGAGATCCCATCTTGGGGCCTTTTCCGGAGCTCCGCCGGAGGGGGCATCGATCACAGAGGGCTTCTACATCAAAACCATAGCCTCTCCGATGATGTGTGAGTAGTTTACCTCAGACCTTCGGGTCCATAGTTATTAGCTAGATGGCTTCTTCTCTCTTTTTGGATCTCAATACAATGTTCTCCCCCTCTCTTGTGGAGATCTATTCGATGTAATCTTCTTTTGCGGTGTGTTTGTTGAGACGGATGAATTGTGGGTTTATGATCAAGTTTATCTATGAACAATATTTGAATCTTCTCTGAATTCTTTTATGTATGATTGGTTATCTTTGCAAGTCTCTTCGAATTATCATTTTGGTTTGGCCTACTAGATTGATCTTTCTTGCAATGGGAGAAGTGCTTAGCTTTGGGTTCAATCTTGTGGTGCCCTTTCCGAGTGACAGTAGGGGCAGCAAGGCACGTATTGTATTGTTGCCATCGAGGATAACAAGATGGGGTTTATATCATACTGCATGAGTTTATCCCTCTACATCATGTCATCTTGCTTAAAGCGTTACTCTATTCTTATGAACTTAATACTCTAGATGCATGCTGGATAGAGGTCGATGTGTGGAGTAATAGTTGTAGATGCAGGCAGGAGTCGGTATACTTGTCTCGGCGTGATGCCTATATACATGATCATACCTAGATATTCTCATAACTATGCTCAATTCTATCAATTGCTCAACAGTAATTTGTTCACCCACCGTAATACTTATGCCCTCGAGAGAAGCCACTAGTGAAACCTATGGCCCTCGGGTCTATTTTCCATCATATTAATCTTCCAACACTTAGCTATTTTTATTGCCTTTTATTTTACTTTTCATCTTTATCATAAAAATACCAAAAATATTATCTTATCATATCTATCAGATCTCACTCTTGTAAGTGACCGTGAAGGGATTGACAACCCCTTTATCGCGTTGGTTGCGAGGATTTATTTGTTTGTGTAGGTGCGAGGGACTCGTGCGTGGTCTCCTACTGGATTGATACCTTGGTTCTCAAAAACTGAAGGAAATACTTACGCTGCTTTACTGCATCACCCTTTCCTCTTCAAGGGAAAACCAATGCAGTGCTCAAGAGGTAGCAACAGGACAGACTTCTAGGGTTTAGCCATTACGATCTCGTGGTAGATCAACTCTTGTAATACTCATATTCATCAAGATCAATCAAGTAGGAAGTAGGGTATTACCTCCATAGAGAGGGCCCGAACCTGGGTAAACATCGTGTCCCCTCTCTCCTGTTACCATCGTCCTTAGACGCATAGTTCGGGACCCCCTACCCGAGATCCGCCGGTTTTGACACCGACAGGGGGCTTCTTTGACCACTTTTATTTTGATAACCTCACATGGGACAATTTTCTAATAATGATGATCATCACACTTTTATTTACTTACAACTCAATATTACAACTTGATACTAGAACAAATATATGACTCTGTATGAATGCCTCCGGCGGTGTACCGGGATGTGCAATGATCTAGCATAGCAAAGATATAAAAAAACGGACAAGACATGAAAATATCATGCTAGCTATCTTACGATCATGCAAAGCAATATGACAATGAATGCTCAAGTCATGTATATGATGATGATGGAAGTTGCATGGCAATATATCTCGGAATGGCTATGGAAATGCCGTGATAGGTAGGTATGGTGGTTGTTTTGAGGAAGATATAAGGAGACTTATTCGTGATAGAGCGTATCATATCATGGGGTTTGGATGCACCGGCGAAGTTTGCACCGACTCTCGAGGTGAGAAAAGGCAATGCACGGTACCGAAGAGGCTAGCAATGATGGAAGGGTGAGAGTGCGTATAATCCATGGACTCAACATTAGTCATAAAGAACTCACATACTTATTGCAAAAGTCTATTAGCTATCAAAACAAAGTACTACGCTCATGATCCTAGGGGGATAGATTGGTAGGAAAAGACCATCACTCATCCCCGACCGCCACTCATAAGGAAGACAATAAAAAAATATCTCATTCTCCAACTTCGTTACATAACGGTTCACCATATGTGCATGCTACGGGACTCACAAACCTTAACACAAGTATTTCTAAAATTCACAACTACTCACTAGCATGATTCTAATATCACCATCTTTATATCGCAAAACTATTGCAAGGAATCAAACATATCATATTCAGTGATCTACAAGTTTTATGTAGGATTTTATGACTAACCATGTGAATGACCAATTCCTGTCAACTCTCCAAATAGATATAAGTGAAGCAAGAGAGTTTAATTCTTTCTACAAAAGATTTCCCACACTCTAACATATATAAGTGAAGCTGAAGAGCATTCTATAAATGGCGGTTTTCTATGTGTAGGGAAACAGGCAATCCAAACTTCAAATGATATATGTGATGCACATGAAGCATTCCATAAAGCCATACTCAAAAGATATAAGTGAAGTGAAATGAGCATTCTATAAATAAACCATGGACTATCTCATACTAGCATGGTGCATCAAAGAAAAGTGAAAACTAAATGCAAAAGACGCTCCATGATTTGCACATATCACATGAACGAAACAAAATCGAAAACATACCGATACTTGTTGAGGAAACATGGGATGCCTTCCAGGTCATCCCCAAGCTTAGACGCTTGAGTATCCTTGAATATTTACTTGGGGTGCCTTGGGCATCCCCAAGCTTGAGCTCTTGCCTCTCCTCCTTCTCCTCATATCGAGACCTCCTCGATTCTTGATCACTTCATCCAGACAAAACTCAACAAAAAGTTCGGTAAGATCCGTTAGTATAACAAAGCAAATCACTAATCTAAGTACTGTTGCCAACCAATTAATATATTTTTTGCATTATAGCTACTGTAATCTAACTTTTTCATGGCTTAATACACTAATAGAATCAATAGTTTCATCAAAACAAGCAAACCAATGCATCAAAAACAGAATCTGTCTTAAACAGGATAGTCTGTAGTAATCTGAACATTCACCATACTTCTGGTACTCCAAAAATTCTGAAACAATTAGGAACAATAAATAATTTGTATATAAAGACAGTTCAAAAAGTTTCATAACCATTTGACGTTCCAGTAAAAAATGTGAAATCGCGCACTACAGCCAAAGTTTCTGTTTTGCACCGCACAAACCAACAAGCAATGTAAACTTCCTAAAGGAAAATCTAGGCACATTATTTTATAATACAATGGAATTGTACAAGGGGATGATTTTTTTTGTTGAAAAGTTTCTATAATTAAGATTGACAAACTTTCCATGAGCATGAACAAAGTTCAAGGACGCCCCCCACTTTCACAATGCTCGTCTATCTCACTTTCACTTTTCTTTTTGTGAAGTTTTAAGTTCCCCTCTATATATATTTTTTGTTTTTAAACTATATAAAAGCACTCAACAGAAATAAATGACCCTCTAAAACTTTCGGGTTGTCTCCCTGGCAGCGCTTTCTTTAAAGCCATTAAGCTAGGCATAAAGTGCTCAAGTAATGGATCCACCCGGATCCCAAGGTATATCAAAGCAAATTTTAATTAACAATGATTTGGCATTTAGTAGTGAGCACAAAGCAACATATATCAAGCAATGACGAAGTACAGCTCTCTTCCTATGCATCGGCATGTCATACAAGAACAATTCATGCACATCAAGTAAAGGCCAATACATAGCATAAGAAGTTTCTTGCAATTTTTTTGTGTTGGAAACATAGAGAGGCAGAGATGTAGTTCCTCTCTCATAATAATTGCAAGTAGGAGAAGCAAGCACATGCATATTATATTCATCAATATTATCATGTGCAACGGTAAAAGGCCACCCATCAATATAATCCTTAATAAGTGCAAACTTCTCCGATATAGTGTAGTTTGGAGAATTCAAAAAGATAATAGGACTATCATGTGTGGGTGCAATAGCAACAATTTCATGTTTAACATAATAACAATAGCAAGTTCATCTCCATAAGCATAATTCATATTGGCATCTTGGCCACAAGAATAGCAAGCATCAAGTTCGTCAAAAAGGGATATTTCAAACGAATCAACGGGATCATAGCAATTATCACGGCATTCATCCTTCGGTAAGAACAAAGGGACATTAAATAACGTATGAGTTGGAGAGTTACTCTCATTAGAAGGTGGGCACGGGTAGCTAATCCAATCTTCCTCCTTTTGTTCTTCGCTCTCCTCATCTTTTTCATCCAATGAGCTCACAGTTTCATCAATTTCTTCTTCCATAGACTCCTGCAAAATATTAGTCTCTTCTCAGACGTTGGAGACTTTCTCAATAAATTCATCAATATCATAATTGTATTTATAATTCTCATAGCAATATTTAAGGATAGCTAAATTTTCAGGTCTATAAACTGAATCATCAAAATCTTCAAACTCTTTAAACAAAGATTGAATTTCACAAGCACCCTTAAAAGCAACAAATTCTTCTATTCGTTCCACATCATAGTAATCATATATACCATTAGCATAAGAAGCTAATGTTTCATTATCATTAAATTTGCGTGAAAAGGGAAGGTGTGGAGCCTTCATCCTGGAGCAACAAGTATAATCATATCTCAAGCATAGTTTTCGAGCATACCAATGCAACATATAAATTTGATCCCATAATAGTTTCCCTTTTTGAGTCAAGCGATAATCCCTAAAGTATTCACGTTGATCCAACGTATCTCCCATTATATAATTGAATGGGGTTTTCTCGGGATTATTAAAGTAGTGCATAATATCTTTCACATAATGAGCATCGAGGGTTTTAGGAGGTTCCCCATCTCCATGAGTAGCAAGTAAACCTAACATTTTTGGTATTTCGTGTTCCATATCCATAACTAAAGATAGAGAGCAACTTAGAACAGCAAATAAAATTCACTTAGTGATAAAGCAAACAAGCACACACGAGAATATTCACCCCACGCTATTGCTCCCCGACAACGGCGCCAGAAAAAGGTCTTCATAACCCACAAGTATAGGGGATCAATTGTAGCCTCTTTCGACAAGTAAGAGTGTCGAACCCAACGAGGGGATAAAGGTAGAACAAATATTCCCTCAAGTTCTATCGACCACTGATACAACTCTACGCACGCTTAAAGTTCGCTTTACCTAGAACAAGTATGAAACTAGAAGTACTTTGTAGGTGTTGTTGGATAGGTTTGCAAGATAATAAAGAGCATGTAAATAAAAAGTAGGGGCTGTTTAGATAAAGACACAACTAAGTTAGTTTTAGTAGAGAGGTTTTTGTCACGAGAAAGTTATTTGTCCCTAGACAAACGATAACTAGACCGGTAATCGTTATTGCAATTTTATTTGAGGGAGAGGCATAAGCTAACATACTTTATCATCTTGGATTATATGCACTTATGATTGGAACTCTAGCAATCATCCGCAACTACTAAAGATCATTAAGGTAAAACCCAACCATAACATTATAAGGCATCAAGTCCTCTTTACTCCCATACGCAAACAACCTACTTACTCGGGTATGTGCTTCTGTCACTCACGCCACCCACCATAAGCAAATCATGAACATATTGCAAACCCTATAGCAAGGATCCCTCACACTTGCGTGACACGGAGAGCACCATAGGACAACACCAATAATAAAACATGCAACTCAAACCAATCACGATCATCAATTAACCCATAGGATAAAACAGATCTACTCAAACATGATAGGATAGCTATACATCATTGGGAAATAATATATAGAGTTGAGCACCATGTTTAAGTAGAGATTACAACGGGTAAAAGAGGGGTTACACCACTGCATAGAGGGGGAAGAGTTGGTGATGACGGCGGTGAAGCTGTTGGTGTAGATCATTGTCACGATGAAGGCCCCGGCGGCGTTTCGGCGCCACCGGGAGAGAGGGGGAGAGAGCCCCCATTCTTCATCTTCTTCTTCCTTGACCTACCCCCTAGATGGGAGAAGGGTTTCCCCTATGGTCCATGGCCTCCATGGTGGTGGAGGGGCGAGAGCCCGTCCGAGATTGGATCTCTCTCTGTTTCTTTCTGTTTCTGCGCTCCCTGATTCTGCCCTTTCACCATTTCTTAAATTCCCGGAGATCCATAACTCCGATTGGGCTGAAATTTGGACACGATTGTTATCCTGATATTGGCTTTCTTACGGCGAAAGAAGGGCACCAACCACCTTACGGAGTGGCCACGAGGGCCCAGGGCACGCCCTACCCCTTGGGCGCCCCCCTCACCCTCGTGGGCCCCTCGGGCATCGTCTCGCGTTGATTCCACTTCCCAAAATTCACATATAGTCCAAAAAAATCTCCGTAAGTTTTTATACCGTTTGGACTCCGTTTGATATGGATTTTCTGCGAAACAAAAAACATGCAACAAACAGGAACTGACACTGGGCATTGGATCAATATGTTAGTCCAAAAAATAGTATAAAAAGTTGCCAAAAGTATGTAAAACTCGTAGAATATTGGCATGGAACAATAAAAAATTATAGATACGACGGAGACGTATCAGCGCGCCTGGGGGCCCAGGCGCTCCCTGGTGGTTTGCGCCCACCTCGGTAACCCAAGATCAGAAGTTCCGCCACCGCAGGCCTCTATAGCCACGAAAACCAATCTAGACCCCGTTCCGCACTCTGCCGGAGGGGGAAATCATCATCCGTGGCCATCTTAATCATCCCGACGGCCACCATGATGAGGAGGGAGTAGTCCACCCTCGGGGCTGAGGGTTTGTACCCGTAGCTATGTGTTTAATCTCTCTCTCTCTCTCTCTCTCTCGTGTTCTTGAGATGTCACAATCTTGATGTATCACGGGCTTTGTTAATATAGTCGGATCATATGGTGTTTTCCCCTCTCTATCTTGTTGTGAATTGAGTTTTCCCTTTGAGATTTCGTTTTATTGGATTGAATACTTTTATGGATTTGAGAACACTTGATGTATGTCTTGCTATGAATACCTGTGGTGACAATGGGGCATCATATTGATTCACTTGATATGTGTTTTGGCACTTAAGTTGTGGATTCCCGAGGTGACATTGGGGTAATCTATGCATAGGGGTTGATGCACGTTCTCGTATTTGTTTCTCCGGTAAAAATCTTGGGGCAATCTTTGAGGTTCTTTGTGTTGGATTGAGTATTATGAATCTGAAATTGTTTGATGCATATCGTACAATCAACTCACGGATACTCGCGGTGACATTGGAGTATCTAGGTGACATTAGAGTTGGTTAATGTGTATCATATGGTGTTATGTTAGTACGAACTCTTGGTTATATCGCTTGGAAAGAATAGCTTGGTGTTATTTTAGTATGAACTCTAGGATAGATTGATCGGAAAGAATAACTTTGAGGTGGTTTCGTACGCTACAAACAGTTTCTTCTTATGTTCTCCGCTAGATAGGAACCTTGGAGTGATTCTTCATCGCACTTTGAGGGATGGTTATATGATCCAATTATATTAGCATTGTTGAGAGATTACACTAGCGAAAGTATGGACCATAGGCCTTATTTTGAAGCATTGGAATACCATTTGTGCTCTGTTTTATCAATGGCTACCTTGCTGTTTTTATTGTCACTATCACCAAAATCAGTATCTACTATGATCACTACACTTGTATCACCATCTTTGGCCGAACTAGTGCACCTATACAATTTACTATTGTATTTGGTGTGTTGGGGACACAAGAGACTTTTTTATTACTTGGTTGCAGGGTTGTTTGAGAGAGACCATCTTCATCCTACGCCTCCCACAGATTGATAAATCTTAGGTCATCCACTTGAGGGAAAATTGCCACTGTCCTACAAAACCCATATGGACAAGGAAGACAACGTAATGATTTATGTTTTTTCATATTCACATAGAAGTTATATTGTCATGGATCCTTCAACATGTGGTGCTTGGCCCCCATCTTTGCTAGCCAAAAATTCCGCACCAAGTAGAGATACTACTTGTGTATCCAAAAATCCTTAAACCCAAATCTTATTTTCATGAGTCCACCATACCTACCTAGGGATTGAATAAGATCCTTCAAGTAAGTTGTCATCGGTGCAATAAGGGAATAAAAATTGCTTCTCAAAGTGTTAGATCATTTAGTGTAAAGAAAATTGACCGTTGTACGAACTTGTGATGGCAAAGAATAAAAGCGACAAACTGCATAATAAAGGTTGTTATCATAAGGGGCAATATAAGTGACATTCTTTTGCACTAAGGGGTTGAGCATACAAACAAGTAAGCGCATGGCAACCTCTGCTTCCCTCTGCGAAGGGCCTATCCTTTACTTTTATGTATTTACTTTTATTCAAAGAGTCAAGGTTTTCTCTCTATTCCTTTTTATTTTTCTCTTTTGGCAAGCATCATGTGGTGAGGAAAGATCTAGGCACATATATCCAGTTGGATATGGGTAGCATGAGTTATTATTGTTGACATCACCCTTGAGGTGAATACGTTGGGAGGCAAAACAATAAGCCCCTATCTTTCTATGTGTCCGGTTGAAATGTTTTGCTCATGTGTATGCGGTGAGTGTTAGCAATCATATAAGACTATATGATGGTTGACTATGTGGAGCTTTTACTTAAACTCTGTTGAATAAGTTGAATTACAATTGCTTGGTGACTGAGAACATAGGTTGTTGAGTTTCAAGAGAATTCATTGTTTGAACCTTAACATGTGAATTAGTTGCTACTTTAACATGAGAAATTTTATGAGAAAGAATTGCTGTCATGATGCTAGGAAAAGTGATTGAAATTGTCATTGATCAAACTTGTGCACTTTGCTAGCATTCACACTTCATAAATCATTTCTTTTATCATTTACCTACTCGAGGACGAGTAGGAATTAAGCTTGGGGATGCTGATACGTCGCCAACATATCTATAATTTATGAAGTATTCATGTTGTTATTTTATCATTCTTGGATGTTCCACAATCATTTTATAGCAACTTTATATCATTTTTTGGGACTAACCTATTGACCCAGTGCCCAGTGCCAGTTGTTGTTTTTTGCTTGTTTTTTTTACATCTCTGGAAATAAATATCAAATGGAGGCCAAACACCGCGAAACTTTTTGTGGATTTTTATGGACCAGAAGACCACCAATGGGCCAGAGCAGCACCTGGGGGGGTGCCCCGAGGGGCGCCCCAGGCTTTCCCAGGTGGGTTGTTCCCACCTCGGTGGCTTCCCGCACGTCCTCTTTACCCTATAAATTCAAAAATATTCCAAAAACCGCCGGGGTTAACCTAGATGAGAAGTTCCACCGCCGCAACGCTCTGTAGCCACCGAAAACCAATCTAAACCCTTTCCGGCACCCTGCCGGAGGGGGGAATCATCGCCGGTGGCCATCTTCATCATCCCGGTGGCCACCACGATGAGGAGGGAGTAGTCCACCCTCGGGGCTGAGGTTTTGTACAAGTAGCTATCTGTTTAATCTCTCTCTCTCTCTCTCTCTCTATCTATCTATCTATCTATCTATCTATCTCGTGTTCTTGAGATGTCACGATCTTGATGTATCACGAGCTTTGATAATACAGTCGGATCATATGGTGTTTTCCCCTCTCTATCTTGTTGAGATGAATTGAGTTTTCCCCTTTGAAATTTCGTTGTTATCGGATTGAATACTTTTATGGATTTGAGAACACTTGATATATGTCTTGCAATTTAATACTCGTGGTGACAATGGGCTATCCTATTGATTCACTTGATATATGTTTTGGACTCAACTCGCGGATTCCCGAGGTGACATTGGGGTAATCTATGCATAGGGGTTGATGCATGTTCTTGTCTTTATTTCTCCTGTAGAAATCTTGGGGCACTCTTTGAAGTTCTTTGTGTTGGATTGAATATTATGAATATGAATTTGCTTTGGTGTTATTTTAGTACGAACTCTTGGTTAGATTAATCAGAAAGAATAGCTTCCTGTTATTTTAGTACAAACTCTAGGATAGATTGATCGGAAAGAATAGCTTTGAGGTGGTTTCATACCCTACAAACAATTCCGTCTTATGCTCTCCGCTAGATAGGAACTTTGGAGTGATTCTTCGTTGCACGTTGAGGGACGATTATATGATCCAATTATATTAGCACTGTTGAGAGATTGCACTAGTGAAAGTACGGACCCTAGGCCTCATTTTCAAACATTGCAATACCGTTTTTGTGCCCGTTTACTATTTGCTACCTTGCTACTTTTATTTATTTAGATTATAAAAATATATTTCTACCATCAATATTACACTTTTATCACCATCTCTTTGCTGAACTAGTGCACCTATATAATTTGCCATTGTATTGGGTGTGTTGGGGACACAAGAGATTTCTTGTATTTGGTTGCAGGGTAGTTAGAGAGAGACCATCTTCATCCTACACCTCCCACGGATCGATAAACCTTAGGTCATCCACTTGAGGGAAAATTGCTACTGTCCTACAAAACTCTGCGCTTGGAGGCCCAACACGATGCTAAAAGAATAAAGTTGCATAGTAGACATCATTTATCCCTCTACATCATGTCATCTTAAGGCGTGACTCCGTTCTTATGAACTTAATACTCTAGATGCATGCTGGATAACGATCGATGTGTGGACTAATAGTAGTAGTTGCGGGTAGGAGTCGGTCTACTTGACATGGATGTGATGCCTATATTCATGATCATTGTATTGGATTTCGTCATAACTTTGCGCTTTTCTATCAATTGCTCGACAGTAATTTGTTTACCCACCGTATGTTTTCTTTCAAGAGAGAAGCCTCTAGTGAAACCTATGGCGCCGGGTATATTTTCCATCATATATTTTAAGATCTATAAACGAAAAACCCAAAAACACCTTCCTGCAATTTATTTGGATTTACTTTAGTTTGCTCTTTTATTTATCTTTTATACCTATCTCTATTAGATCTCACTCTTGTTTGTGATCGTGAAGGGATTGACAACCCCTTTTTCTCGTGGTGTGCAAGTGTTTGTTTGTTTGTGCAGGTGCATAGATTGAAGACTTGCTTGTGCCTCCTACTGGATTGATACCTTGGCTCTTAGCTGAGGGAAATACTTATCTCTACTTTGCTACATCACCCTTTCCTCTTCAAGGAAAAAATCAACGCCAGCTCAAGAAGTAGCACTATGCTGCCGTGCACAACAAAGCGGCCCACCCTACTCCCACCGTTGGCCAGGCCATCCCTCTACCCGCCCGCACCTCCTGTTATTTTATGGCGATGGCAACCCCACCCGACAGCCAAACCAACCAACCCTTGTACTCCCCTCAGCGTGGGCATCCACCGCTGTGGCTTTGCTGGCTCCGGGTTGTTCCCTTCCTAGGCCTCGCCTTCGTCCACCGCGTTGGTTCTCTCGGTGCAATGTGGTCAACAAATGACAGCCATCGGAAGAGGGATGTAAGTGGAGAGGCTGACAGTAGGGACCCACATGGTCCATGGCCGCACGCAAGCAAGTGCCACCTCATTACATGAAAAAAAATGATTCCTCCCACTGACAAGTTGGACCCACTAGCTACATCTTCGCACACAAGGAAGTGCCTCCTTATTACATGAAAAAAATTCTCCCTATGAAAACTGGGGCCCACCAAGTTTGGAGGCTGACAGTGGGCCTACTAATTTGATTCATATGCAAGGCATTATAAACCTAGTGAACAAAAGATTCTAGCAGCAATGACCGTTGGATGTTAATCTAACAACTGTGCTGCTTCTTCAAACTCTAATCTTCTTGCTCCAGCCGCCCAAACCAGTGTCGGCCGTACCGCCTTGTCTTGCCCCCTGTGGCCGGTTGTGCTGCGGCGCAGGCCTTGCTGCTCCACCCTACTCCCACCGTTGGCCAGGCCTTCCCGTTACTCACCCACACCCCCTGTTATTCTCCGGCGACGGCAGCCTCACACCACACCCGAACTAGTCAACCCTCCTACTCCCCTCAGTGTGGGCATCCGCTGCAGTGTCTTCCTCGGCTCCGCATCGTTCCCTTCCCAAGCCTCGCTGTCGTACACTGCCTTGGTTCTCTAGGCGCGGCGTGGTCAACGTAGTCAACGAATGACAACCATTGGAAGAAGACTATACGCGGTGACGCTGACAGCTGGACCCACTAGGTACATCTTCGGCCACAAGGAAGCGCCATAATATTACGTGCAAAAAATATGATTCCTTCCCCTGACAGCTGGGACCCACCAGCTATATCTTCACACGCAAAGAAGTGCCTCCTTATCCTCCCTGATAACTGGGACCCAGCCAGTCGAAGCGTATGTAGCATTGTGTGTCTGGTCACGAATGTGTACGTACATACTGGCCGATTAGTGTCTCTGCAAGGATGAACAATGGCTGAGTAAGCAGTGACACATATTATAGTACAACCCCCTACGTAGCAGTCCAGGCAGTCCCGTCTAAATCGAGTACATGTACATACAACCACGCTGCACAAAATACGGGCATGTACGTACATATAGGCGGGGTCTCGAATGTGTACTCGCGCATACGTATGGCCAGGGCTCGTGTACATGGAGAGGCAAGGGACGATAACAATGGCGTCCTGTTCATCGGCAGCCAACTGGCTGGGTCGGAACAGAGGAAACAACATCTTGTTCACGAGGAGCCTAGCGACTGGGTCAGAATGCATCATGGTCATCAGGAGCCAACCAGCTTGGACAGAACAACCGAAACGGGATCTGTCATACCACAAAACGGAGGAAACGGACTTCTCGTCAACCACCTTTGGCTGAAATGCGGTCATGTTCATCAGGAGGGGTGTGGCGTACCACAAAATGGAAGAAACAGACTTCTGTTCGAGCGCCTACGGTTGAAACGGGGTCCTGTTCATCGCGAGGGGTGCGGCATACTGCAAAATGGGACTCCATGGGCTATTGTTCATCCACGGTCTACCGCCTCGCTCTAGCCTCCATGGGCTATCGTTCATCCAGCATCAACTTCCTCCAGCCTCCACTGACAACTGTTCATCCACAATCGACTTCCTCCAGACTCCACCGGCTACTATTCATCCAGCCTCCATGGCGTCCTGTTCATCCATCGCCAACCGTCTAGGGTGTGGCGGCCTCCTCGTGGTCATGTTCATCCAGCGGCAACCACGTGGTCCTATTCATCCAACTCCCACAGGGAACTGTTCATCCACGGCCAACCAACCGACTCGACTCACTACGCGTCTAGACTCGTTCTACGTATCGCGCGCACGGCAGCAACGGGCACTGTTCATCGAAAGGCAGCCCAACACCAGATGGCTATGTCTCGCACGGGGGCTCGATTGGCTTCAGTAAGCAGCAGTAGTGATCGATCGCTAGGGTTTTTGGAATATTGGGGTATTTATAGAGCAAAGAGGCGGTGCGGGAGGCCACCGAGGTGGGCACAACCCACCAGGGCGCGCCTGGGCCCCTAGGCACCCCAGGTGGGTTGTGCCCCCCCGGGGCACCCCTCTGGTACTTCTTTGGCCCATCATGTGTCTTCTGTCCCAGAAAAATTCTCCAAAAAGTTTCGCTGCGTTTGGACTACGTTTGGTATTTATTTTCTGCGAAGTAAAAACAAGCAAAAAACATCAACTGGCACTGGGCACTATGTCAATAGGTTAGTCCAAAAAAATGATATAAAGTTGCTATAAAATGATTGTAAAACATTCAAGAATGATAATATAATAGCATGGAACAATAAAAAATTATAGATATGTTAGAGACGTATTTTTTTTACCATAAAACAGTAGGGTAAAACCCTATTGTGTGTCATTTTCATTATAAAGGAAAGTAGTGCATAGTACAATGGTAGTTGGGATAGCAACCAGAGTGATAAAGATAACAGAAAAAAGAGGAAAGAAAGGAAAATAATACAATCTTATTCAAATGTTATCTATCTAGGATGACATGCCATCCTTAAGGCTAGGCTTGGCTCTCAACATGGTGAGCTTGAAAGTGTTGATGAAGTCAAACTTGCATGATGCAATGGAGCATGGTATATTTTCAAATATCTGTCCATTTCTCTGATTCCATACACTCCAACATCCTACAGTAACAATCTCCATGAAGAATGGAAAGTTATACCTCAGCTTGCCATCAGAGATCATATCATGAATGTGAAGATCTGAGTTCCATTCAATACCAATATTCCACCAGAAGTTTTGACTCAAGGTGCATGAGAATAGTAGATGGGATATGTCCTCCATGTCTTCATCATTGCATAATACACAAGAAGTGGAGTCCAAGTGGAAAGATTTTCTGGTAAGCAGCTCACATGTGTTAATTCTGTAATTTAGCATCAGCCAGCAGAAAAACTTATGTCTGGGGAGGCAGCAGGTTTTCCAGATCCACTTAATGGGATCAGCAGTGTCATGTTGTCCCATAAGGGAGTTGTAGATCTTCTTAGTCATATGTGTGCTGCTGCCCCATTGCAATATCCACTTGTCATTGTCATTGTGATCCCTAATATTGTTAAGATGATCTGACATGCTGTGAAGCTGTTGGTGTGCAACGATAGATAAAGGTAGCTGAAATAACTCATATATGTTTTCCATGTTTTTGGCAGTCTTGATGGAAATATGTTCCTGAAGGGTGAATGAGTATAACTCAGGGAATTTAATTTTCATGACATTGCCATCCCAGTTATCATTCCAAATCATAGCAGTGTTGCCAGATTTGACTTGACAGGTGGTCATAGATTTGAATAGATCCAAGAATTTCAGACAATCCTTCCACCAGAATGATCCTTTCTTATCACCAATAATTGGAACGGTATTAGAACCATAGTAGGCATTCCAAATCAGATTAACCCAAGGAATATCAGCCCTATTGAAGAACTTATACATGTGCTTAATAAGGAGAGCTTGATTTTGATTTCTGAGATTGAGCACTCCCAAACATCCTTGGTCTTTGGGCTTACATATCATTTCCCAGCTGGCAAGGCACTTTCCTTTTTTGTTAATGTCATTACCATACCATAAGAAATTCCTGCTAGACTTATCCACATGATCCAGAATGGTGTAATGCACTTTAAGGGAGCACATAGCAAATATGGGCATGGAAGCAACAACAGAGTTCACATATGTTAGCCTACCAGAATGGTTCATGAATCTGGCAACTCCAGAGAGCCTCTTGTCAATTTTTGAGATAACAGGGATAAGATCATGTACAGATGGTTTGGTGGTGCCAAGGGGTAGTCCAAGATATGTGAAAGGTAAACTTTCAACCTTACATCCAAAAGAGTCAGCTAGATCAAAAACAGTCTGCTGGTCAATATTGATGGGGATCATGGAGGATTTGCTGTAGTTCACGAAAAGAACAGTTGAGAGGCTAAATAGGTTTAATAGATATTTGAGATGAGTTATTTGGTCAACATCAGCTGGCATAATCATAAGAGTGTCATCAGCATACTGAATGAGTGGATAATCTTGTCCATATGCATGATTAATAGGAAGAGTTAACTCCTCATTGGCCCAAGCAGCATTAATTACTGACTGTAATAGGCCAGCTGCTAAAACAAATAGAAGGGGAGAGTATGGATCTCCTTGTCTAACCCCCCTTTTGCACATAATTTTTTCCCTGCAACTCCATTCAGTAATACAGCAGTAGAAGCAGAATTAAGAATTTTGGATACCCAATTTATCCACCTTGGTCCAAATCCTTTAGCTTGAAGCATAGCAATAATGGCCTTGTATTCAATCTTATCAAATGCCTTTTCAAAGTCAAGTTTGAGGATGATAATGGGTCTTTTTGATTGATGACAGAGATGAAGATATTCAAATGCATATCCCAAGCAGTCTTGAATATTTCTGCCTTTGATGAACCCATATTGGTTTTGATGGATAACTGATGTAATGATATTTTGGGCCCTGTTAGCCAACAGCTTAGTAAAGAATTTGAGAGGCAAGCTAACCAGAGAGATTGGTCTGAAGTCATTCATACTCTCTGGATTGGCAACTTTTGGAATGAGGGTAATGAAAGCAGTGTTGATACTCTGGATGTCACAATTTCCTTCAAAGAAATCCCAAATCATAGTGTAAAAGTCTTGTTTTATAATATTCCAGCATTTTTTAGGAACATACCATTAAATCCATCAGGGCCAGGTGCTCTGTCAGTAGGGAACTCTTTGGCAACCTTTTCAATTTCATCCATAGTAAATGGAGCATCAAGTGCAGATAGGTCATGATGTTGTATTAATTCATCCAGATTGAAAAGCATAGTAGGATTGATGGATTTACCCAGTCTGTCCTTGTATGATTGCCAAATAATTGCAGCCTTATGATCATGATTTTGATAATAAGTGCCATCTTCACTGAGAATGGAGGTAATATAATTTTTCCTGAAACTTTGTGTGGCCATGGCATGAAAAAAATCAGTATTCTCATCATCAAGCCTAACACTCCTCATCTTGAACCTGGATTTCCAATATATTCTTTTGGCCTCAAGTAATTTGCTGGCATGTTTTCTCAGAATTTTCCTGAAGTTGGCCTCCATAATAGATAGTTGTCTTTGCTCCTCAATTCCATCCAATAATGTATCAATTAGAGACGTATCAGCATCCCCAAGCTTAATTCCTGCTCGTCCTCGAGTAGGTAAATGATAAAAATAGAATTTTTGATGTGGAATGTTTCCTAACATGTTCATCACATATTCTTTTCTACTGTAGCATAGACATTTGTACTTTTATATGATTCAAAGCAACAGTCTAGTTTTGGCATGAAGATTTCGATACTCAAGCATATCAATAAGCAACCATGTCTTTCAAAATATCAACACTACAGCAAGTTATCCCTAGCCCATTATGCTCAATCATTGATCCATTCATGAAACACACTCGCATATTAGCCACACCCAATGCTCAAGTACGATCATAGTGTTGGTGCTTTATAACAGAAGTTGGAGACTCAAATAAAAATAAAAATTTGCATAAAGTAAATAGAAAGGCCCTTCACGGAGGGAAGTAGGTATTTGTAGAGGTTCCAGAGCTCAAAGCGAAAAAAGATAGAGATAAAACATTTTGGGTAGCATGCTTTTCCTGTCAACGAAAATGATCGAGTAGTTCCTAATACTTTCCATCGAATTTATTATTTCACAACATAAAGTAAATTCATTTTTCATTTCACGACTAGGCATCCCTAATACCTTTGCCATACTCTCGTGTAATGACAAGTGAATAAACACTCATCTTGAGAATAACACATCTAGCATGGGAAAATATCAGTCACCCCCTATCGTTTCATGAGCGGTATGAGCACACAAAAAGGAAATTTATTTTTAAATTAGAGATGGCACATACAAATTTGCTTAGAGCAGCACGGAAATACCGCATATAGGTAGGTGTAGTGGGCTCATATGGCAAAACTGGGTTTAAGGGTTTTGGATGCACAAGTAGTATTCCTACTTCGTACAAGTGAAGGCTAGCAAAAATATTGAGAAGCATCCAACCAAGAAACAAAAAAAATCTCATAAGCGAGCATTAAGCATAACTAACATCAAATAATGCACCAATTGCAGAACTATTGACTTTCGTGCTTGCATGGGGAATCACAAACCTTAACACCAATATTCTTACTAATGCACAATTACTCACCAACATGACTCACATATCACTATCATCATATTGCAAAACTATTACAAATAATCAAGTTTATTTTGTCCATTGATCTTCATGAAAGTTTTTATTATATCCCTCTTGAATATCTATCACTCTGGGACTAATTTCGTATGTTGCTTTTGATAAGCTAAAAAAATCTAAGTGAAGAATCCCGAGCATAAAATTTTCGTCTCTCAAAGTAATATAAGTGAAGCATGAGAGAATTTCTTCGAAAATTACTAACTCTCAAATAAATCTAAGTGAAGCATGAGAGCATTTCTTCAAAAATGTTAAAGCACACCGTGCTAAAAAACATATAAGTGAAGCACTAGAGCATTTCCTTAGCTCAAAAGATTTAAGTGAAGCATATAGAGCAATTCTAACAATCATAGCATAATTTTGGCTCTCTCAAATAGGTGTGTTCAGCAAGGATATGATACCTCTCCAACGTATCTATAATTTTTGATTGTTCCATGCTATTATATTATCTGTTTTGGATGTTTTATATGCATTAATATGCTATTTTATATGATTTTTGGGACTAACCTATTAACCTAGAGCCCAGTGCCAGTTTCTGTTTTTTCCTTGTTTTAGAGTTCCGCAGAAAAGGAAATACCAAACGGAATAAAACTTTCGCGATGATTTTTCTTGGACCAGAAGACACCCAGGAGACTTGGAGTGCAAGTCAGAAGAGCCACGAGGCGGCCACAAGGGTGGAGGGCATGCCCCCCAACCTTGTGGGCCCCTTGTTGACCTCCTGACCTAGATCTTCCTCCTATATATACTCTTATACCCCAAAAACTTCTACGGGAGCAACAAAACCACTTTTCCACTGCCACAACCTTCTGTACCCGTGAGACCCCATCTTGGGCCTTTTCTGGCATTCTGCCGGAGGGGGATTCGATCACGGAGGGCTTCTACATCAACACCATTGCCTCTCCGATGAAGCGTGAGTAGTTTAGCTCAGACCTACGGGTCCATAGCTAGTAGTTAGATGGCTTCTTCTCTCTATTTGATTCTCAATATAAAGTTCTCCTCGATGTTCTTGGAGATCTATTCGATGTAATACTCTTTTGCGGTGTGTTTGCCGAGATTCGATGAATTTTGGATTTACGTTCAGCTTATCAATGAATATTATTTGAATCTCCTCTGAATTCTTTTATGCATGATTTGATATCTTTGCAAGTCTCTTCGAACTATCGATTTGGTTTGGCCAACTAGATTGGTTTTTCTTGTAATGGGAGAAGTGTTTAGCTTTGGGTTCAATCTTGCGTTGCTCGATCCTAGTGACAGAAGGGGAACCGACACATATTGTATTATTTCCATCGAGGATAAAAAGATGGGGTTTTCATCATATTGCTTGAGTTAATTCCTCTACATCATGTCATCTTGCTTAAGGCATTACTCCGTTCTTTATGAACTTAATACTCTAGATGCATGCAGGATAGCGGTCGATGTGTGGAGTAATAGTAGTAGATGCAGAATTGTTTCGGTCTACTTGACACATACGTGATGCCTATATTCATGATCATTGCCTTAAATATTGTCATAACTTTGAGCTTTTCTATCAATTGCTCGGCAGTAATTTGTTCACCCACCGTAATATTTTCTATCTTGAGAGAAGCCTCTAGTGAAACCTATTGCCCCCGGGTCTATTTTCTATCATGTAAGTTTCTGATCTACAATTCTAGTTTCCTATTTACTTTCTTTTCCAATCTTTTACTTTCCGTTCCATAAACCAAAAATACCAAAAATAATACTTTACCGTTTATCCATCTCTATCACATCTCACTTTGCGAATTATCGTGAAGGGATTGACAACCCCTTTGTCACGTTGGTTGCAAGTTGGTGTTTGTTTGTGCAGTTATTCGGTGGCTTATCGCGTTGTCTCCTACTGGATTGATACCTTGGTTCTCAAAACTGAGGGAAATACTTACGCTACTTTGCTGCATCACCCTATCCTCTTTAAGAGAAAAACCAACTCAAACTCAAGAGGTACCAGGATACTTGACACAAAATAAAAAGCAAAAGAAGCAAAGACTCATATAATACAAGACACACCAAACAAAACTCATGATATGTGACGAATAAAAATAGAGTTCCAAGTAAAATACCAATGGTCGTTAGAAGAAAGGGGGGATGCCACTTGGGGCATCCCCAAGCTTAGTTGCTTGTTCATCTTTGGATAATAACTTGGGGTGCCATGGTGCATCCCCAGGCTTAGGTTCTTCTTACTCCTTATTCCTTCATCCATCGTGATCTCACCCAAAACTTGAAAACTTCAATCACAGAAAACTTAACAAAACCTTCATGAGATCCGTTAGTATAACAAAGCAAATCACTACTCTAAGTACTGTTGCAAACCCATTCATATTTTATTTTTGCATTATATCTATTGTATTCCAACTTTTCTATGGATTATACCCCCCCCCCCCCGATAAATTCCATAGATTCATCAAAATAAGCACACAATGCAAAGGAAACAAAATCTGTCAAAAACAGAATAGTCTGTAGCAATATGAAACTTTGAATACTTCTGTAACTCCAAAAATTCTGAAAAATTAGGACAACATAGGCAATTTGTATCAATCTTGTGTACAAAAATCATGATTTTATCGTGCTTCTATGAATTTCTCAAAATTATTTTATTGGACGCAAAAGTTTATGTTTTTCAACAAGATCAAGTCAACTATCACCTAGTATGATCCCAAAGGCTTTGCTTAGCACAAACACTAATTAAAACATAAAAAACACAATCATAACATTAGAATAATTTTGCATTGACTCAAGAATAGAAAGAAAAAGACAAAAATAAAATTTATTCATTGGGTTGCCTCCTAACAAGCTTTATCGTTGTATGCGCCTAGCTAGGCATAATGCAAAGATCTAAGTATTGTCTTTCTTCTTATTCTCCATAGATGTGTTCTTATCAGGAGGTTTTGCAAAAATAAGTTGAAACACATTATCCATAGAAATTTTTAGCATTATCAAGTTGCCCGTCTGCGTATCCCCTTTGATTTCCGGCAACAATCCAAGAATAGTGTTGATTAACATTGTTAAAAACTTGTTGTATTATATCTAAAATGGGGATTTCCTTTTTATGATTCTCATCAAATATTTGATTATTTCCAAGCAAATGTCTCAACATATAATAACTATTATAAAGGATCTCATTTATCACCGGGTTTTCATGGCTCATCCCATAAAACTCAAAGATTCCCTAGCTTCTCGTACTATGTAGTCAAATTCATTCATAAGAACAAGGGTACCTAGCTTTTTCGCCTTAGGATCCTTTATAATGGGTAGCTCATAAAACAATCTTTGCTAAGTAGGATGGGTACAGATAAATCTATTTTCAAGTTCCAGAACTGATGCTGAAATAGCTTCCGCATAAGATTTAGTTCTTTTAAGTATAGGAGCATCATCGAGAGTCAAATTCCCCATACAATTGAAAAATTCTTGGATATGTTCTTTTCCCATAACGTTCCCTTGCCCCAAAACAAAAGTTTTGGCATCCAGATTGCCAGATCGTCTAATTTTAGGAGTTAGGCCATCATCTATTTCGCCATACCAAAGTCACTTGTGATGACAAGTTCAAGCAAGTAAGAGATGTGACAAGAAAATGACGAACGAAAAAGAGGGCGAATAAAATGACAACTTTTTGTGAAGTGGGGGAGATGAAAACGAGAGGCAAATGTCAAATAATGTAAATTGCAAGGAGATGAGATTTGTGATTAGGAATCTGATAGATGTTGATGATTTCTCCCGGACAACGACGCCAGAAATTCCTTTTGATGCAGCTTGAACTACGTTGATATTTCCCCAAAGAGGAAGGGATGATGCAGCACAGCTACGGTAGGTATTTTCCTCAGTTATGAAACCAAGGTATCAATCTAGTGGGACGACCAAGAAATACTATGTAAATGGTACCCGCACACACAAAGAAGAAATACTTGCAACCCGACGCGTATAAGGGGTTGTCAATCTCTCCTTCGGGTAACGACACCAGAAATCGTCAAGTTGACATGATAAAATTGTGAAAGATTGGATAAATAGATATCACAATAAAAAATAAAAAAATAAAAAAAAGTGCATCAAGGTATTTTTGGCTTTTTGGAATAATAGATCTGAAAATAAAAGCGAATAAAAATATATCTCAAAGGCAAATTATAGACCCTGGGCCATAGATTTCACTAGTGGCTTCTCTCGAGAAAAATAGCATACGGTGGGTAAACAAATTAGTGTTGGGCAATTGATAGAACTTAAAATAATTATGATGGTATCCAGGCAATGATCATTATATAGGCATCACATCCAAGATTAGTAGACCGACTCCTGCCTGCATCTACTATTATTACTCCACACATCGACCGCTATCCAGCATGCATCTAGTGTATTAAGTTCATGGAGAAACATAGTAATGCAATAAGAACGATGACATGATGTAGACAAGATCTATTCATGTAGGAATAGACCCCATCTTGTTATCCTTAATACCAACGATACATACGTGGCATGTCCCCGTCTGTCACTGGGATGGAGCACCGTAAGATCGAACCCATTGCAAAGCACCTCCTCCCATGGCATGAATAATCGATCTAGTCGGCCTAACTAAACCAAAGATTCGAATAAGAAATACGAGGCTAAAAGTAACCATGCATATAAGAGATCAAAAGAAGACTCAAATAACTTCCATGGATAAAACAGATCTGATCATAAACTCAAAGTTCATCGGATCCCAACAAACACACCGCAAAAAAAGTTACATCAAATAGATCTCCAAGAGACCATTGTTTTGAGAATCAAGAGAGAGAGAGAGAGAGAGGAAGCCATCTAGCTACTAACTACGGATCCGGAGGTCTACAATGAACTACTCACACATCATCGGAGAGGCACCAATGAGGATGATGAACCCCTCTTGATGGTGTCTAGATTGGATCTGGTGTTTCCAGAACTTGCTGCGCTGGAATTGTGTTTCGTCGACTCCCCTAGGTTTTTTGGATTTTTAGGTTATTTATAGAGCAAAGAGGCGGTGCGGGAGGCGGCCGAGGTGGGCACAACTCACCAGGGCGCGCCTGGGCCCCCAGCCGTGCCCAGGACGGTTGTGCTCCCCTCAGAGCCCCCCTCTAGTACTTGTTTGGACCAACAAGTGTCTTCTGGTCCAGAAAAAATCTCTAAATAGTTTCGCTGCGTTTGGACTCCGTTTGGTATTGATTTGCTGTGAAGTAAAAAATGAGCAAAAAACAACAACTAGCACTGGGTACTATGTCAATAGGTTAGTCCCACAAATGATATAAAGTTGCTATAAAATGGTTATAAAACATCCAAGAATGATAATATAACAACATGGAACAATAAAAAATTATAGATACGTTGGAGACATATCAGAACAGCCCGAAATTTTCCTCGCCCTCACTTTACCATGATCTTTTACGTGATGGATGGCCCAAAGAATGTCATGCCGGTGCATCTCGGGCCCGCCCAGGACGAAAAGCCCATTTTATGTCATGATTTTTTGTCATAGAAGTAGGAGCCCACCACATCTACGATGATACATGTTTTTGTCACAATTATCGTCATAGAAGTGGCATAACTATGACAGAAAGAGTTCTCATTCGGGCCATAATGTCACAAATGTGTCTTTTCTTTTGTAGTGTGCCCTTTTTTTGCTCCTTGTTCTGCAACTTTCCAGAAATTCCCCTCTCTTAGTGAATCGTGCAAATTAAAGAAAAATGGCATTATGATGATTCAATTATGTGCATAATTTCATTAATAAGAAATAGTGATGCAAAATGGAGGTATCAATAACCAAGTAATATTTTGGTTGTGAATTATCTTGAACATGAACATGACCAATCAATCTCATAGAAGTTTAAGTCAACAGAAAACATATACAAGTGAACAAGTTATTGCTTTTCATCTTTCTGATATTCGTATTGTAAACTTACCATAAAGCAACCAGAGGCTGACCAAGTAATAGTAATTACGCAACCTTTCTTTATTATATCCACTCAACACTCATGCAATACTTGAGAGCGAGTCTAGAACTTAGTACTTAATGGAAATGGAGATTAATGATGAGGGTTTGTGAGAAGTAAAAAAATGAGGAAAGTCTTGCATCAATGCAACAGATGATTAGCCAATGAATAGGCCTTATAATTGATACTAATGCAAGGAGTATGGATTGTCATGCAATAGATGCACTAGATACTATATGAACGAATGCAACTGGTGGGGAGTTCTTTCCACTTGCTTGGTCGCGAATACCTAGAGCAGCTGAGGAAGCTCATCATTAAAATATACAAGACAAGTTGTGTAATGTAAAAAAACAACTAGTATGTATCATAAATTACATTAAAACTCTCTATATGATATGCAATAGTGTTACTTTGAAGCACTTTATGATACGTGCTATACTAGGTGCTAGTTGAAGCAAAATTGCATACTAAAGAGGCATATTAGTGTTGCTCCTTCTCTCCTCTCCTCTCTTTTATTTTCTATTTTATTCTTATTTTTTCCCTCAACTCTTTTTTATCTCTCTGGCACCTCCTTGGTGCATCATTTATTTGATCTCTCAAGGTAGAAGCACTCTATAACGATGAGCATGTAACAACCTGGATCTCGTAGGATACCAATCTCTATGTTTATTGTGTGATCATTGGATCATGGCTAGCACACACATTAACAAGAGAGAATATCAAATCAACATCAATATTTTACTAGAAAATATTGGATTGAGAGTTACATACATATACTACTTTAAGAAAACAAGGCTGACACAAATTACAATGGAAGCATACTTCATCGAGGGATCCATGAACGTCACCGGGCTCACTGAGTGTAACATGTGGTCCTATCACATCTTAACTGTCGACATGTGCAGATGAGTACATCCAATGTACTCGCAATCTACAAAGGAAATAATAACTGAGTATTCATGTGACGTAAGTCAAAAGAGTTGCTAAGGGGTTTTGTTTGCAAAAGGCTAATTTTCACTTATATGAATATTTTCTTAAGTTCAAAGGATACAAAGGGTTAGAGTGAAATGCTTGGGTAACCACACCAAGGCTCAATCTACAACCTAAGTAAAATACTTAGGGTTGAAGTGAAACACATCCATGTGCTAAATATCCAACCTAAACCCTTAAAGCAAATTTAAGAAAGGAAAGGGGGATTCTTCTTCAGTTCAAGTCATTAGTTGCTCAAATTACTCGTATATGTGGGCATGGCTAATTGATTAGGTTTGAATCCGCAACATATGTACACGTTCCCCACATGACACAACCAACTCCATGTTGTCGTTGAATCCATTGCATGATCGGGGGGAGTTTGCGATGAAGCCTTTCCTTAGCAGCCCCCTCTACTTAGTTCAAGTTCACCAGATTCTTAGGCAATTAACGCCTCTCTCTAATGGCAGCACCAAACTAAAGGGTTTCCTGATAAGTACCAAACTAGGCTAGATATGCTAATAGCATGTAGTTATTCTGGAAAGTACTCCGTACTAAAACTTGGAAGATGTCCGTCTCCTGGATGGCGGTACCCTCCAAAAACCTATGTGCAAGACACCAGTCATGCGCAATCACTTAAGTGTGCAAATCCTCCGTCGGGCACAATCACTAGGTGTGAATATCCTAGTCGGGTGCAATCACTTGTAGACGCTCCCATCAATCCATTCTACTGAGAGAGTAGAGTAAATCTTTGTAGTTTGAAAACAAACATTACACAAGACATTACTCAAGGAGGGAGCAAGTCCAAAAGTTTCAAAACAAGTTTTACTTTAATCCACCCCCATTCTAGAAGCATGGATAAGCATAAGCATAAAGTATAATAGGAATGAATTCTAAGGCTTTAACTACGACGATAATACTTTCCAAAACTTTAGCAAGTACCCTACACGTGCATACTACTAATTTAAAGTATATCATGTATAAGACAAAAATATAGGACAAATGATGGTCAATTTGCAACTTTCATGTGTTTCTCGTGGAAGACAATATTCTATTCCCTATTGACTATTCTTATCGTTCGATATATCTAACGATAAGAGAATTATTTCAACAAACAGAAAATGCAAATAAAAGATACAAATTAATGACTAGTAATATTCATAGGATAACATTAGGGCATTTCTATGGTCCAAAGACTTTGCTTACAACTCTTTTCTCATATTGGGCTAGATTATATGATCAAAGGGTTTAAAAATATGTTTGAACACCATTTTGTTTAAACATATGGAAATGTGAAAGATTGATCATGTCTTAAAGTATTGATCCTTGTATAGCAATCCAAGTGATCGTGTACAAGGTAAATCTTATAATCCAATATCATGGTGCGAAAATCTAAAGTCATGGTTCAAATGTAATATATTCTATACTAAGTTTCTATTGAATAACAATATCCAAATAAATCCCATATGAAGTTTCCATCTATGGTCCATGGCTTGGTCAAGGGTTTGGCCCAAGGGAATCGTATTAGAACTAATTCCTAGAACAGAATTTCTCTAAAGATATTTTTTGGAAAACATATTTTGCTAAGTTTCAAGAGAGTTTATGGTCTATACTTTAACATGTGAATAGCTTGCTACTTGATCATTAGAAGTTCATGATAAATAATCTGTTGTTCATGATATATAACGATGGCAGAAAAGTGATTAGAATTATCATTGTTCAAACTTATGCACTATTCTAGTATTCACACTTCATAAATTGTTTATTTTATTATCATTTACCTACTCGAGGACGAGCATGAATTAATCTTGGCATGCTGAAATGTCTCCAACGTATCTATAATTTATGAATTTGCTATATTTACTTGAATTCTACATGGTTTTGGTGCACTTTTATATTATTTTTATGGACTAACATATTAATTTAGTTCCCAGTGCTAGTTCCTGTTTTTTTGCATATTCTTTGTTTAGCAGAAAAACTATACCAAACAAAGTCCAAACGTGATAAAAAATTGCGATAATTTTTATAGAAGGAAAGAGACCCAGGAAGCTTCGGGGGAGATCCATAAGGTTCCCAGGGGGGCCACAAGCTCAAGGGCCGCCCCCTAGGGAGCACCATGTGTGCTTGTGGGGCCCTTGGGACCCCCCTTGACATGAATCCAATGCTGAAAAATCCTATATATTCATAAACCTGCGAAAAGTAATCTAGAACTTTTACTATGCCACCGCAAGTCTCTGTTCTGAACCGATCTCATCTGGAGGCCTTTTCCAGCACCCTACCGAAGGGGGAAGCCATCACGGAGGCCATCTTCATCATCCTTGTTGCCTCCATGGTGATGCGTGAGTAGTTCATCCTTGGGGCTGAGGGTTTGTACCACTAGCTATTGCTTTATCTCTCCCTCTCTCTCGTCTTGTTGATTTGGCATGATCTTGATGTATCATGAGCTTTATTAATATAGTTAGATCATAAGATGTTCTTCCCCTCTATCTCTTTTGTGGTGAATTGAGTCTTTATCTTTGAGGTTTCTTTATGTTGGATTTGTTGGGAAATGTAGTAGAAAACAAAAAAAAATCCACACCTACGATCACCCAAGGTCAATATGAAATGCATTATGGGTTGGGATCATGATCATTACCATCACGGAGTTGCAGCGGAAGAAGAACGTGTCGGTGTAGATTGTACTTGGAGTCCCTCGAACCATTGATGAACGATCCCTCGTACCGCCCACAAACGGTCCCTCGAACCGAAGATTGAAAGCACGGCCTCTCTACTTGGTTGCAAGCGTGCAACCTTCATGATCCAACAACGCTTCACCGTCCAGAGCTAGTCAACTTCGGAGGCCACATGCAGCTCTTGCATCTTAACCTAGCGATCAACACGATCAACCGCGACCCCTCAAGTGAAGATTCTTTCTCGTGGCCGGCGGATCCGTCTGGCACATACACTGTCAAGCCCACCTATTATAGGCTTTGCCTAGGTGCTGAGAGGGTGCCATACGCCACTTGCATATGGAAAAGTTGGGCTATTCTGAAGTGCAAAATTTTTATTTGGTTGGTAGTGCAACACCGGATCTAGACGTCAGATAGAAGAGCAAGGCATGGCCTTCAGGATGCCCCGTCTACGTGCTACACGTGTCTTCAAGAAGAGGACAACGCGGAACACATTTTGGTACAATGTGTCTACGCTAGGGAAGTGTGGCACTACATCTTTGAGGCGTTGAGCCTGCAAGGCAAAATTCCGGAGCCGCATGATTGTCTGCTTGACTGGTGGCTGACGAAGAGAGCTCACTTCAGGAAGGGTTTCAAGCGTGGCTTCAACACGGTGATCATTGCGGCCACTTGAGCTTTATGGAAGCAACGCAACGCCAGAGTGTTGCATCGGACCAAACAGTAGAAGATTGCGTCAGATCTGGCCCTTGCCATCATTGCGGAGCTCAAAGAGTGGAGGTTGGCGGGCTTGGGAGGAGGAGGTTTCAGTACATTTTGTGAGAGTGTAGGCATAGGCTAGTGTGTAGGGTGTGCTAGGGTGTGCGTTTTTTATGGAAGCTTGCTTCCATCCTTGAACTTCTTGTACATTGACCCATGCTCTTCTCTTCTATAAAATTAAGATACGACTTTGGCGTACTCTCGAAAAAGAAATTCATGTCTTAAAATGAAATTATATCTATTTATCCATCCAGATTTGACGTGGATATAATGGGTGAGCCAGCCTAAACGTATAGATCAATATGAGGCGTCCGGATAGTTTTTTTTGACCGGACAGTGACTCAGGCTATCCGCCCGGGCATATACGAGGGTTTGAGGCGTCCAGCCATAGCAATGCTCTAACAACAAGTTGTTGGAGTTTCACCTGGAAAAAAAAAGTTGTTGGAGTTGTCCACTACAGATGCTGGGAGTAGTTGGCAGAGCGAGTGCCATCATACGTTTTGCTACTCTCCGAGGTTTCTACCATGTGATAATGGAAGTAGACTGCTTGGATCTGGTGATACTATGGAATTCTCGCCACAATTCTCGTTCTATTGTGGCATATTTATTAGATGAGATAGGAGAGCTTAGTACCTACTTTACTTCTTTTCATATTTGCCATGTAAGTAGATCAGCTAATCTTCCTGCGCATCTTTGTGCGAAGCGTGCTTATGCACTTGACGTAACAGATAGCTGGATAGATGAAACTCCAAGCTTCTTGGTGACAAGCCTTTTGGCTGACTCATCCATGAATAACTCCAAGCTTTTTGGTGACAAGCCTTTTGGCTGACTCATCCATGAATGCTTTCGATGAATAAAGCTTTCCAATTAGTCTGCAAAAAAAAAGTGCCATCATACGTGGGAGGAGCCACACGTGGAAGCGCCGAGCGCCTGGCCCCGACCCGGCATCGGCAAATTGTCCGGTATTCTGCTTGGGCAAGCAAAGGTGCTCCACTGCCAGGTTTGCCACGGACCCACCTGCTATGAGAATTTTAAGAATCTCCCGGTATTCTGCTGGGGCCAAGCAAGGTGACCCGTCGTGTTCCCCCGTCGTGACACGCATCGCACCCGTGCGGCCGAGCTGACCCCCGCTCCGGCCTCTCGCGTGCGAACGACAATGCACAATTTTTTTTTTTTTTTTTGCGTGAGGCACAATGTTTTTACAGTATTTGTTACTACAAGTACTAGAACAGAAGTAGATAGAATTTGAAACAAGGCCCAGATGATCTTCTGATACTGATAATATGCAATCATAAGACAAGGCCTAGATGATTGGCATGGATCAAAACATCTATAAAATCTCAGAAAATCTCACGTATACTACCGTTGTCAGTACATCACCAGGGATATCACAGTGGTCAGTGGAGCTACCCCAGCACCAATTTAATCACTAGGTTGCTGGAGAAGTCGATCCCATGATGCATTAAAGACCAACAACCATGCTCTCCAGCAGACACACACCGAGCTAGGGGAATAAATGGCCGGGAGCCGTAGGCGTGTGCACATTTATTTTCAACTTGGAAGGACACTGCAGGCCAGTAACAGAGAGCATGAGGAGCATAGATAATGATCCTGGCACATATAGGAGTACAATTGCTGAGAGACCCAAGTTTCTGCTCCCGTGTGCATATTCATCTGTATGAACAGTAAAATTGTAAATTTATGATAAAGTGTTTCATATGTGTGCAAATTGTCGTGGTTGCATGATATTCATGGAGGTCTGAATAAAACATTGATGCTCCAAATAGATATTTCTGAAAGCATTTTGGAACACTAATTTTGTTATTTTTGCTGATAAATGCGCAAATGTCATTTCATTGCAAAAATTTGCATGTAGGAAAAAATTAAGCAATATTTGTTGCCATTTTAAATTAGTTTATGTTTTTTTTTGGATTTTACCGTTCATACCAGGAGCCTTTGAGCTCGAGACTAGGATGACACTTTCTACTATTCCTTTCTGACCTAACGAGTAAGGCACATAGGATACTTTCAAAATTCAACTTTGACTATTGTTTACCGAGCAAAACATAAGTTAAGTGACTTAGTAATTAAACCACTAATTTTTTAAAATTATGAATTCACCGGTATAACTTTTGTCACGTATAACCCACTTTTGTTTGATTAAAGTTAAATTTTGAAATACGTGCACGTCTTGTTCATTGGAATGAAATGAAGGGAATACTTTTAAGGTTTTGCAAATAATAAGTCAAACTTGCAAACATTTGTATACACAAAATATCGTTTGTACGCGAAAAACGAGAGTCCAAGACAAACAAATGTGATTGCACATTTGTTTCCCAAAGCATGTATCTGTTATATATTTTGTTGAACGCGGGTGCTTATTACACTTAATCTAATGGTCTGTATCTACAACACTTTTTACTTGGCACGGGTACTCTTTTTTTTCAAGATTTTCGTGATAGACGGCATGTCCGTCGACTATAATTTGCCTATGATGACCTCCTCAATCTCAAAAGCCTAGTCATCCTGATGTGCCAATAGGGACAGTGTGTACATGTGTGTGTCCAAGAAGCTAGTGGGTGTGTGTGATTATGATCATTTGTCTTTCTACCGTGTTTCTAAGAAGAAGAAAAATACAAAATCTTGTTAGTGGAAACTTTGGTTTCTTCTGTTTGAAAGGGAATTTAGTAACAAAATAGAAGAGTATGAAATAGTATTTTTTTTGGCAAGGTGGGGGGTGGGGTGGGGGGATGCCAGTTAGTATGTACTGCCTCCTTCCCATTAAGTGCTCAAATGGATGTATGTATGTACTATTTTTTCGGGAAACCTCTAGGAGCATTGCCGTTTCATATATAAAAAGGAGATATACTGTTTGTTTATGTACGAAGGTGTCAAGGTTTCTGAGGGAACTGTTGAAACCCCTAGACCCCAATACCCATAAATCTCTATTAATCAATACCCTTAGTAGAAAAAGCCATCACCCTTCGGTTGAGATCCTTGGATGCAAGGGTCGCCATTCCGATGTAGATTATGCATGTACCTCTGAAAATATGGCGGTGCAACTCCTTCCAGACATTCCAAAGGGTTTACAGAAGCATTCCACTCCGCCGCCGCTTAGTTTATTTGGGCGCCCAGGCTAGCATGGTGTCCCATGAATCAGAGATCCCTAACGGGGCTGAGGCGAATCCTCTGGTTTGTTCTAGCCAGTCCAAATTTTGACGTGGTTCCACATGGCATTGAATAAGGTTGCAAATATGTAACGCTTGCTTACAGGGCCTGGAGGCAAAGATGGCATGTTGGGTTGTGGGGCCATCCATGATCCAACATGTGCCATCAAATTTTCTCTTGAAGAACTAGCCAAGAAAAGAATTTGCATTTTAGTTCCACATGAGCTTACCAGATCTTAATGGGAAAGAACTTCACGTAAGGTCCTTGGAATTGGGCGGCGTTGGCGGAGGTGGCCAAGTACATGCCATTGCCAGTCCACTTCTAGTAGAAGAGTCCTTCAACTCCGTGTACATGGGAGCGTTTGGTAGCAGCATCCATAATTTAACAAAGTCGTGAAGTTGAGCCGTCGTGCATAACTGCACCACCGACCGAATCCAACTGCCGTCCACTAGCTCTGTCCAAATGATCTTATTTTTCCAGGTGGAGATCTTGAAAAGGCCAGTGGCGAAAAACCTTAGTGGACCCTTCTCAATATAATTGTCGTGCCAGAAGAGGGTCTTGGCACTGCTTCTGGTGGTGATGGTTGTTGATGTGTGGAAAGGGGCCAAATCTGAGTCATCTCATGGTTGGGTCGATCCCACCCATGGTCGCTAAGGATCGGTCCATTGGAAGCAAAGCCAACAAATCCTCACGGCGCGGTTGGAACTCTACAGATAAGTGAGTCTAAGGCCCCGGGGTGTTTGCGCGGCAAACATATTTCTAGTTCACCAAAGCACGGGCCCTAGAAGCATTCTTATAATCATTCCCATACCAAATGATGCTTCACAAATTCTATTGAACCTGGTGAGGGCCCGCTTGGGTAGGGGAAGCGAGGTTAGGTGGTACGTCGCAGTTGTAGTAAGAACAATCTTCACCAAAGTAGCTCTTCTCATGAAGCAAGAACCATCTTCACATAAGTATCTCTTCCCATCGTTTTGAGGGGTTTCTCTTTCCAACCCGGTAGCCTTCCCAAAGACTTTGTCGATTAAGGGTTTAACATTGACCATTCTAAGCATTCTGAAGTGCAGGGGCTAGGTATTTCCGGGGGAACATGGCCACATGTGCCAAAAAAGTGGAAAGCACGGTCAGGAGGTCAATCTCGCTACAACGAGTTGGTAACACCTCCGACCTATAGACATTTGTGACCAGCCCACTAGCCTCCCCAAAACTAGCAAGAATCAGATAGAGGGCAACTTCTCCTTGTTTGGGTTGGCGAAGATACCACAATCATCAACAAACAGGGATATCAGATAGGTAGTCGCGTGCGCCTTTATAGTCCCGAGAGGATTTTGATGTTGCAAGCCATCTTGAGAATTTTTCAAGGAAGGTCAATGGCAAGGATGGAGGGAATGGGAGAAAGGGGGTCTCCTGGCGTAGACCGTACACGTGGTTGAAGGGGGGTGGTGCAGGTTCACTATCCAGCAACACATGTGAGGTCAACGTTGTGAGGGACATGCAAATCCAGTCACAGCAACATTGTCCAAAACCTACGTGGTGGAGAACCTCAATCAGGTGAGCCCAATTGAAGGAGTCGAAAGCCTTGGAGATAACCAGCTTGAGGAAAAGGCCTGACGTGCTTGATCGGTGGAGGTCTTTTATAAATTTCTACATGTATATGAAGTTATCGTGGCTGCTACTCTTTTGCATGAAAGCACCCCGACACTTAAAGCAAAGCATTGGCATCCATGGAGCCAATCGCCCCGTGAACCGCTTGGGGAAAATACTCCGGATGTTGTGGATGATGAGGCTAATCGGCCTATAGTCATTGACCATGGTGTTGTCCTCCTTGGGGAGGAGGATGTTCACCGATTTGGCAAGCTTTGCACAGTCCCCTCTGAGAGAAGCCAGCTGAAGAATCGCAGGCACGAGGTTTGCCTTGATGATATCCAACATCTGTTGAAAAAAGCCTCTATAAAACCATCAGACTCGGGGCCTTGACCGAGGGAAACGAGAACACTGCATCCTTAATTTCGCTCGCGTCAAAAGGGGGGCATCATGGTCGTGTCTGGTGGTGTCAAAGTTCACCCACTTGAGATAGATGGTTTGAAGTATTAATTTCTTACCGGTTTTTATGCTAAGGATTTTTTGTTTACACAATATCATTGGTTTATGATGTTACGAGAGATGAAAAAAGATGTTGAGAATAAGAGTGTTTTCCCTCTTGCTTGCTTCACTTGGTGTGAAATATAAAAGGAAAGAAAACATAAAGAAATAAATACCCGCAATAAAAACATAAAGGAAGAAAGAACAACTCTATACTCTTAAATCCTGGTGCTCGCATTTATCCTGAATTTATTTCAGGATTTCCGGCATACGCTTTCAGTGGGAGGAGCCATTCGCGTCGACTACGAGACACCTACGGTGACTTCGTAAAATCTCAAGATAACATGTTGGTCCAGTCTTTCGAAGGTGTTCAAAGGGATAGGGTGTGTGTGTGTGTGCGCATTTACAGAGGTGAATGTATGCGCATATATATGAGCGCTTGAGTCTATACCGTGTTAAAAAAAAACTCTGAAAGCTCCCTACACCCGGTAGTCCCGATAATTAATTTATCCATTGCCTTTATACTCCACCACTATATACGGACTATAACATGCATTAGATGCTTTGGATCCTTTGTGTAACTTTGAATTTGTGAGTAATTTAAGCTGTAGTAGTAACTTGAAGTGTCCAAGCAGCTTTCGTGGCTTAATGGTAACTTTTACATGAAATATACTAGTTTATTTGTAGCTTCCTAGCTTAGATCTTTTTCTTGTTCTTTAGTTTTAACAGGAAACAGATGTTACATTGAAAATTGATTCGAATGTTCCTTTTTGGTTTGACACATGTAAAATTTGATTCCATCTTACAAACGTTGAAGGATCTAGAGGCTTCTGAACTCTCTCTCCCTCCATTCCCCACCTCCCCACTCTCTCTTACACACACACACACGAACTGATACCCTATAGGTCTGGTTCAGCCGACTGAGACTTAACCATGTCTCAGTCAAGTGACACAACGTATAAAAAACAAAAAGAAATTAAAAGAAAATTTTGCATGGATCTTTGTGTACGATCTCACGAATATAGCATCCACTAAAACTTTATTAAGTCTCAGTCGACTGAGATTTAGCAATCACGCACCTTGTGTGTCGCTATCTAGGCGATGTCCCACCTAACCCTAGGGCCGCCGCTAGCACTCCCCGCCGAGGTTTCTCCTCCCTGATGCTGCCACCGGCCTGCGCCATGGCGGTAACGGATCTCCCCCGGTGGAGGTTGCCTCATGTGGGGGGAGGCCGAATTGGAGGGGGTTTCCTTCTCCTTGGCCAGCGCAGTTCCGTTCCCCATTGTGGCGCCCCTCCCCTCTCCTCCAACCTATATATACTAGAGGATTTGGTGCTTTTTATATACATGTTTTGGAGCCTCCTCTAGTCCCCTTTCTAGTTGATCTAATTAGAGCTAGACTTAGATCTTCTAATCCTCATAATTAGAATCCCAGTGTGGTCCTAATCTTCTCCCTCTAATTCTCGGGCGATGATTAGCTCTGGACGGTGAAGCGCTACCAGATCATGAAGATTGTACGCTTGCAACTCTAGGGAGGCCGTGCTTTCAGTCTTCCGTTCGAGGGACTGTTCGTGGACGGTTCGTGAGATCGTTCATCTTCGGTTCGAGGGACTCAAATTACGATCTACACCGGCTCGTCTTCTTCCGCTGCAACTCGGAGTCGGTAACGATCTTATCCAAATTGTTAATGCATCTTCATATTGTTCCTGGGTGATCGTAGAGCAGTTTTTTTGTTTTCCGCTATGTTTACCAACATGCACACATCCCAATTCATCAACCCCACTCCTTTTATTTCTCTCAACATGCATGGAAAATACTACTTACATATAAGTCATATGTATTTTTAGCTCTATTCAAGAATTCGTCCGGTTAACCAGTTAACATGCCGATTAATCCCTACTCGCAGGGTCATCGAGTAGCTGATAAACTGATAAGTCCTCCAATTTATGGATTAACTTACTGATTAGCCTATTAACCCCCTACTCATGGCCAACAAGCCACCATGCTCGCCACAGAACAGGCCCCCGCTAGATCCCCACCGCCGGGTAGCCTGAGCAGCTCCGGTTGGTCAGCTCGTCCTGGATCCAGGTGGTGGTCGCGGGTAGGATACATCTAGGTCAAGGGAGGGGTCACCGGCTTTGTGAAGTTCAAGTTTCAAAGTTCTGCAAGTCCAGTGAAAAAATCTGTAAGTTTCGTGCGTGTGCTGCTACAAATCTGAACTTATTGTCCACGCATACTAGTACCGATGAATATCGAGTTGATGAAAATGTACTATTACATGATATCCCACTAAGAAGTTGCTCAAACTAAAATGTGTTATCTGATCCCTTCCTAATTTTGCTACTTGAGTGCATTTTATTTTGTGATTTCCAGTCCTTTTTAAATTCAGGTGATTTTCTGCCATGGGAAGAAATGCTGAAATATCATCATCATAACGAACTATCATCTATTTTATTTCCTGAAACACAAACTAGTTGTGCCAGTTCAATATGTGAATTCTCATCAGTACATGGCTTCCTCCGTCGTGTGATCAATGGTCGAAGCTCACCGATGACGGAGGATGTGGAGCTTCACTACCATTCGCAGCTCCAGCCGTGGTCCGGATCATACTGAGGCTCTGGACCCTCCCTCATAAACTCACCTCGAGGACATCTATTTTATTTCCTGAAACACAAACTAGGTGTGCCAGTTTAGTATGTGAACTATCATTAGTTTGTGAAAAACACATATGGCAGTACTATGTGTGTGTGTGCAAAATAAAACCGAGTGTTTTTATTGTACAATAGTTTTGCACCAAAAGGTTATTCTGATGCGGGTGGCTAGTGTTGCAGTAGTTCAGAATGCTGAACCCACATTGATGCAGGCGCTCATGAGTAGAGGCAGGCGCACCCATGAGCATTCTTCCAATGTGGTGTTCACCGCCGGCGCCACAGTCCATTCACGGCCGATAGCCGAGGCCGTTCAATGACACAACTACGAGGTCTGGCCTTCCCCATTCCTCTTTTCATGTTGTGGCATTATCGAACTCGTGTAATGACTGATTCTGTACTGCTGTTGGTTGCATTGGTGATGCTTTTACAAGTGTGGAAACAAAGGTAGTGTCCTATTTTGCTTGTATATTAAGAGTTCGCCTACGAGTCTCCTATATGTACTGGTGATGCTACTTCATCTCTACTTGTTGTGAAATAAGGTTTTTGTTGATTTGCTTACAAGAAATGAAATATCCTTCTTGATGTTTCTTTGTTGC
Organism: Aegilops umbellulata; assembly: GCA_032464435.1. NCBI lineage: Eukaryota > Viridiplantae > Streptophyta > Magnoliopsida > Poales > Poaceae > Aegilops > Aegilops umbellulata. The sequence continues at coordinate 325,179,712 of CP136058.1, read as the reverse complement.
CAAATAAAGCTATTGTTTGATTGACACCACCTTCTTGCATCAAGTGACACCAAACATGTTTCATTGAATGTTCACAAGAAATGATCACACACCAAAGTGACACCCTCAGTTTAAAATTAATTTTAGATCAGTGCAATTCCAATTTTTATTCAGTACTCTTCGTGCGAATGATTCCTGGTTGCTTCTCCTGTTCTGAACTTGTTGCTCAATTGCACAGGTATTGCGACAGTACTGTCCAGTCTGAAGCCAGCTACACATTCGCACATGAGTCGGTGCTCCTGAAGTGCTCTAATTAGCAATAGAAAATGACAAGGGAGTGCATCCAAAAGATAGGTGGCAAGCATGCCTGCTACGGTGTGTTGATAACTAAATTGAAGGATCTTCATTATATGAGCCACAAAAAAGAGAGGTGCATCCCATACAAACAAAGAAGTGCATGCAGTACATCAGCTCAAGATCCAATGGTTCAATTATCTTATGGTTTGGCAAAATGCTTCTGTTGCAGGTTTTTTGTTTTGCTGTAATTTTCTTTTATATCACAGGATGTAACACCATCTCTGAAACAAATGCATATGTTCAGTTAAGAACTTGGCATGGTGGGTGTACTGTTGATAATCTGAACTTGTTTCTCTCAACTAGAGAAAACATGTAACCTTTGTTGTGCTGCTCTGCAATTTCTCCAGAAAATATGGATTGTTTCGGTTTAAGTACATCTTGAATCCATGTGCCATCTTGCTATCTTTTTTGGAATCAATAAATGGCATCGACATTCCATAGAACAAATGTCAACTAGGATGCGTGTGTATGTATCAAATATGGCAGGATTTGTTCCTCGCGCCGGAGTACACCAATGCAATGGTGCGGAGGCCGTGCAAATTTCTTATATCTATTGCTACAAGTTCGAGTGATAAATTACTGTAAGCTCACATGTTATTGTCCAATTAGTTCAAATGATCATTGTTTTCTTCATTGAACGAAACAAAAAGAAGTACAAATATTTATTACAAAAATCATGAAAAAAATTCAATTTGCAAACAAAAGGAAGTACATACCTTCATTGCAAAAAATGTTCGAGTTTGAACAAAACAAAAAGAAAACATCCATCAGTTCAACTAGTGAAACCATGCAAATTCAGACCTGATGGTGTTGTCAGTTTGGACGACAAATCAAATCTAAAATTGTAATCCCAAAAAAGGTTCAGTTCTATAAGTTCATGTCTTGATAGGAGGCCGTTCAAAACATCCTCACTAGTATTTATAAATGTTGGTTGCAGTACTAGTATTTACAAATTTCTTATAATTTCCACAGGTCGGAGGCCGTACACATTTCTTATTTCTATTGCTATAAGTTCAAGTGATCAAATGCTATAAGCTCGCATATCATTCTCCAATTAGTTCAAGTGATATGAACTTGTACATTGGCTCATCAAGGTGGTGTGCGTACCATACAGAAACCTGGAGCAATTTGGCAAAAAGTATTAACATCAGTTCAAACTCGAGGATACGACAAGTTCAGAGTTTTTTTTACAAAAGTTCTAAGTTGACAAATGGGGAATGTTTATTCATATGTCTAAATATTATTGAGCTTACATAAAGAGTGTGCACGACGGTTCGATGTTTGTGCAAGAAAGGAAAAGAATGGTTTGTATTAAAAATGAAAACATCGATCAGTACGAATTTAAAACAATGATCAGTGCGAAATAAAATAATTGACCGGTTCAAATTAAAAAATGGGTTTGAAGTAAAAACAATGAGCATTCGAAATAAAAAATGATTAGTTCAAAATAAAAGAAATGATCAGTTTGAATTAGATCAGAGAAAATAACCATTTTACTTTCCATGAATAAAAAATATATATAAGTTCGAACACAGTATGATAAACCGTTCAACTACAAACAAACGATTAGTACAAATAAAAGTTTCAAAAATTGCCATGTTTTTATCACATGTTTAGATCAGAGAAAATAACAATTTTACTTTCCATGAATCACCATACTTGTTGCCAAAAAATTTGCCATGAAGTAGAGATCACCTCTAGCAAGTTTTCTTCCGCCAACACGCATATACATACATCTAAACGGAGTGACGTCTGAGGCGAATAATGCGTTGAACTAAAGTCCAAATGTCACTAGGGCAGACATAGTGACAGTAATGCAGAATCGCTGCTAAAACATAAGTAAAATGAACCTCAAGAGCAAATCACTAGCGGACTACATTTGCACTTCCATTTATCTTCAGAAAAAACACAAAATAGAGAACTGCAGTAGACGACGGCATGAACCTCGCTGTGCTTGCAGGAGGCCGTCGGGGGGCTGCTGTCATCTTCTTGTCCCTGGAACTGCCGCGGCTTCCTTCTCATTGGCCGTGGGCAACTGCCGCCAGAGTCGCGGACTTCTTCTTCGTGTCTGGCGGCTGGAGAGACGGAGAATACCTACAGGGGCCGGGTGTCAAATTTGGGCTTTTAAGCTGATGAACGGTCGGTGGCGTCGGGTGGACTGCAGCGTTGGGGTGAGGAACGGCCAGAACGGAGCTCCACCGGCCTCCCGGCCACGGGCTCGAAATCCGGAGGCTCCGGGGTCGCGCGCCCAGCCAGAACGGAGCTCCGCCGGACACCCGGCCACGGGTTCAGAATCGGGAGGCTCCGGGATAGCGCGCCCCGCCAGAACAGAGCTCCGCCGGCCACCCGGCCATGGGCTTGAAAACTGGAACCGGACCGGCCGCTCCACTCGCTTGGGAAAGGTAGGGAGGAAGAGGAGAAGGAGGAGGAGGAGGAGGGGGAGGGGAGGGGGCGTACGAGCATGAACTCGTTCGAGTAGCCGAGGATCTTGGGCGCGTCGACATCCTGGTGGATGATGTCGCCGCCGGCGTCCGCCTCGCGAGCACCGCCGTCGTCGCCCGTGCCCCGGTGCCCATCGCCGCGCCTAGGGTGGGGCCTGGGTTGCCGGGAAGAAGGCGGGTGGGTGGAGGGATCGGCGCAAGCAGCTCCGTCGACGGTTGGAGTGGCCGGCGGAACGGGGAGAGCCCTTTTATTTGCACTTTTAATAAAAAATGATCAGTTCGACGAAATGACATCATCAGTACAACCGCTCGAATTCATCAGTTCAAAAAGGGTAACAGAATAATATTCTGTTACGCGTAACAGAATAGCCTAGATGCATATATATATATATATATATATATATATATATATATATATATATATATATATATATATATATATATATATAGGACAAATTTTTCCTACTACCGGGTGTAGTTACTCCCACTTTTGTCTCATACGTTCTAGGTAGTATGTACCATATTCGAGAGTATGTATATGTAGTATGTAGTATATAAGAATGTTTAGGTAATATATATACTACTTTTTTATAGTATGTACCATATTTTATACATACTCTATTTCGCGTACAAATATGTATGTATTTCACAACTACAATAAAGTTATGAGTTCACTTGCAATGTTTTCATGTAACTCACTTTGGGGTATCTTAGATATAGTATATGAACATACTAAAAATAAGAAAATAGAGTATATACTATCACATGGTATTATATGAGAAATGGGTGTAGCTACACACAGTAGGATGCATTTTCCCTACACACACACACACACACACACACACACACACACACATAAATTTATCATTGGCACATCGCTCCATTCTCAGTAAGCCTCATCCAAACCAATCTTTCATACTCTTTCAACTGTAACTACGGCCTCAACGGCTGCTTTGCAGATGCACCTCGGCATACCCTGCCAGGGGCTCGGCATGGGAACGGATGAGTGGCCAGTAAAAGTACGAACAGCTCTATAGCGTACTTTGGCGTCGCAAGTTTGGCCTTATATGCATCAGCTCCGAATCATTGTCTTGGGTCAATAGTTGGGTGGCCCGACTCATGTGCTTGCTACCCTACGTTCCGCTCTATCGACTAGGGTTGTAAAGGGAGAACTACTACGATTGTGCCCTGGCCTAAACCGGATGAGCACCTCAGTAGAGAAAGTCGAAAACTGACTGTCATGATGCGGCGAGAGCTGGTCAACCACTTGACGACTTATTGGAATCCTTAGCGATTCTCCGTGTAACATGAGGGATCTTTTTCAGATCAGATATCTAAGGCACGACACGCCGCATACATACCAGGGGCTATGTCATAGCCCCACCATAAAACTCCTATGGCTAAGTGAAAGTGTTAACGCCTTATAGTCCAATTGCCTGGTTCGCCGCATTATCACTTCCTTCATGGACCAAGACGTTGGTTAAAGAGTGATTAAATGCTTTTCCAAGCACCCCCGTACTTCCTACGAGGGGGCTGAAGCCGACGACTGGAAAACTTCCAGATTATATTAAAATGGCCGCACGGGAGGAATTCAATCTTTTCGAGCAAAACATAAATAGATTAACTATAAACTCGTCTTTTACAATCATCATACACCTCACTCGAACATTATGTTTTTCGAGCATTGACCCTCAATCAAGCGGGCGGCCTCCAGGACGTCTTCAAAATAATGCTCCTGTTTCGGATGGTCCTCGCCTTTGGGCGGACCCTTCGCCGCGACGTTGACGGCCTTCATCTTCCCCCAGAATGTCTTGACTCGGGCAAGGGCCATCCGTGCACCTTCAATGCACGTCGATCGCTTCGCGGCACTGCATCGACAAGCTTATGCACCAAACCGGAATAGCTATTCGACGCAGGATCGGTCGGCCACAGCGGGATTATGACATCCTTCATGGTAACACCAGATACCCTATGAAGTTCGACCCATTGGGACATCTGTTCATCGAGCAGCAGAGGGTGCTTTGACGCGCCAAACTGTGACCAAAAAAGCTTCTCTGTTGCATATCCATCTTGCGCTTGGTAATACCGCGCTGCATCGGCAATACTCTTCGGCAAGTCCAAATACTCGTCCAGAGAACTCCACACTTGGCTAAGTTGAGCATAGTCCGGGTCGCCGAACTTAGTCTGCAGCAGAAAGGGCTTTCCAGCCACTATCTCCTTCGCCTACCGAACCTCCTCACGGAGTGCTCTGGATTCTGATCGCGCTTTTCTTGCCTCCTGTCGGGCCTTGTCCAGTTCAGCCGCTAAGGCTTTATTCTCCTTCTCAAGAAATTCGCAGCAGCCAGTAGCACTCTCTAACGCGAGTGTCATCGTGGATATCTTCTCCTCGCCCTGGCATTGCGCAGCTTGTTCGGCCTTCAATTCAGCCGATGCCTTTTCAGCAGCAGCCTCACTAAACCGGGCCCGCTCCTTGGCCCGGACTAGCTCCGCTTCAAATGATAGTCTCCCCAACACTCAACTCTCTCTCACAGGATTTGGATTTGGTGGAAAGAAGATTTGAGTGGAAAGCAACTTGGGGAAGGCTGGAGATCAAGATTTATGTGGTTGGAATGGAATATCTTGCCCGAAGAGCCTCCACGACGGCAGCACCATCTGCATTTCATGCACATTTCATATAAAGCTCTTTTCCATGTCAAGCACACTGGGGTAAGGAATGCTCGAAATATATACCCTGTGAGTCATCAAGACGCCTGTTGATCAATGCAATGTCATCCTCCGCAATATCCAGCTTTCTCTGCAGTTCGGCTACTTCTGTATTTCGGGCAGCCACAGGAGGAGAAGCAGCCTGTATTTCAAATTAAATCAAGGTTAATACCTGAGCATATCTCTTTGATCCTCCGATCGCTTAGCCTCAGGGGCTACTGCATATACAACAGGTGCATTCTGTCAATAAAATTCAATTGACCAAACTACATCACAAACCTCAAAACCTCTTAGAAGGCTTGTAAAGGCCTCGTTCAATCCACTCTTTGCGGATAGAACTCTTTCGACCACCGTGACCATCAAGGCACGGTGCTCTTTTGAAATAGACGCTCGTCGTAGCATATCAGTCAGCATTTCCAGCGCTCCTGGGTCTTCAGAAACCGCCACCGGAGTACGGCATTCCTGTGAAGGAACCTGCTTACTTGCCTCCAAAATCGTCTCCGGCTGTAAACTGAATGGTTCGGGGACGCCATTCTTGATCCCGGAACCCTGAGTGACAGAGGCACCACCTTCGGGTAACGCCTTCTCCGTTTCTTGTACTACTTGGCGTTCGGGAGGAGACCTTCGGGTCGATACCTCAGTATCATTCCCCCTGTTGGGCGATGAGGTCGGAGAAGGCGTGTCACTCTCCATCATCTCCGGAAGAAGATCTCCCGAGGAGGAGGACGATTGGGAAACACCAGGCGTTAACCTGCGTGGATGAACATATGTTGAATGATTACTTCACTAATAGGAAAGGAATGAGGTACATGTAAAAGTGCTCCAGCCTCACTTATGGGTTGCCCCGAGGTTCATCCTCGTTATCCAGCCCTACGGCAGCCTCGCTCGCCCGACCCAAGCCGCCCGACGATGGCGTTTTTCCTCTCTTGGAATGCTTCCCCTCCTGATCTTCTGAAGCGGCCCTTTTCTTTCCATGGAGGGATCCCTCTGCACCTTTACCCTTGAGCAAAAGGGTTTCGGTTTCCCCGAACGCAGCGTTTAATTCATCCTCAGGGTGGGTATCACCTCTGGTCCCCCTGCTCGCGCCCCCTCTGCAGACATCTGGTATGGTGTCGGAATCAGCATTCTCGTCAGCAGCGCGGTCGCAGGGTCTTCGGGAAGGGGCGCCAGACACCAGATTAGCACCGCTTTCTTTATCCAGTCTTGTACAGGGACGGATTGTTCAGTGTCTTGTTAAGAGATGCTCGAATGGAAGGTGCTCGGATGTCAAATACTTACCGAAGTATCCGGATGATTACAGTCAAGGCCGACGTCTTTGGTGGTGTCCAGTGATACGTCTCCGTCGTATCTACTTTTCCAAACACTTTTGCCCTTGTTTTGGACTCTAACTTGTATGATTTGAATGAAACTGACCCAGACTGACGCTGTTTTCAGCAGACTTTCCATGGTGTTATTTATGTGCAGAAACAAAAGTTCTCGGAATGACTTGAAACTTCACAGAACGTCTATTTGGAAATAATAAAAAACCTTGCAAAAGATGAAGACCAGGGGGCCCACCTACCTCGTGGCCCCCTTGGAGCTCCTCTGACGCCAACTCCAACTCTATATATTTGCTTTCGGGGAGAAAAAAAATAAAGGAGAAGAATTCATCGCGTTTTACGATACGGAGCCGCCGCCAAGCCCTAAAACCTCTCAGGAGGGCTGATCTGGAGTCCGTTCGGGGCTCCAGAGAGGGGGATTCGTCGCCATCGTCATCATCAACCATCCTCCATCACCAATTTCATGATGCCCACCACCGTGCGTGAGTAATTCCATCGTAGGCTTGTTGGACGGTGATGGGTTGGATGAGATCTATCATGTAATCGAGTTAGTTTTGTTAGGGTTTGATCCCTAGTATCCATTATGTTCTGAGATTGATGTTGTTATGACTTTGCTATGCTTAATGCTTGTCACTAGGGCCCGAGTGCCATGATTTCAGATGTGAACCTATTATGTTTTCATGAATATATGTGTGTTCTTGATCCTATCTTGCGAGTCTATAGTCACCTACTATGTGTTATGATCCGGCAACCCCGAAGTGACAATAATCGGGACCACTCCCGATGATGACCTTAGTTTGAGGAGTTCATGTATTCACTATGTGTTAATGCTTTGGTCCGGTACTCTATTAAAAGGAGGCCTTAATATCCCTTAGTTTCCATTAGGATCTCGCTGCAACGGGATGGTAGGACAAAATAGGTCATGCAAGTTCTTTTCCATAAGCACGTATGACTATATTCGGAATACATGCCTACATTACATTGATAAGTTGGAGCTAGTTCTGTGTCACCCTATGTTATGACTGTTACATGATAAACCGCATACAGCATAATTCTCCATCACCGATCCAATGCCTACGAGCTTTTCACATATTGTTCTTCGCTTATTTACTTTTCCGTTGCTACTGTTACAATCACTACAAAACACCAAAAATATTACTTTTTGCTACCATTACTTTTGTTACCGTAACCACTACTATCATATTACTTTGCTACTAAATACTTTGCTGCAGATACTAAGTTATCCAGGTGTGGTTGAATTGACAACTCAGCTGCTAATACTTGAGAATATTCTTTGGCTCCCCTTGTGTCGAATCAATAAATTTGGGTTGAATACTCTACCCTCGAAAATTGTTGCGATCCTCTATACTTGTGGGTTATCATCCAACCATTGCTCTCATTCCCGAAGTATAATCTCCACATTCCTTCGTGCGTAGTGCCGAAGAAGTGCTGTAGAGTCCGCAGCCCTTTCGGGTTAAACTCCCACATACGGAGAGGCCGCCGCTGACATGGCAGGATCTGGAGGACTAGCATTACTTGAACGACATTCACAAGATCGATGCCCTTCTCGGTAAGGCTCGGGATGCAACTTTGCAGAGTCTGCACTTCATTGACGGATCCCCAGTCCAATCCCTTATTGATCCATGAAGCGAGCTGAATTGGAGGGCCCGGTCAGAACGCAGGTGTAGCCGCCCACTTGGAGCTCCGCGGCTCGTTGATGTAAAACCACCCCTGCTGCCATAGGTCGGAAGATTTGGCGAAAGATCCTTCGGGCCAAAGCTTGCTGACCAGCTTGCCTATTATAACGCTGCCGCACTCTGCCTGCTCCTCCTCTGTCACCTGCGGCCTCACATCAAAGGTCTTGAGTCACAAACCAAAGTGCGGATGAGTCCGGAGGAAGGCCTCACACGTGACGATGAAAATCGAGATGAGGAGAATAGAGTTCGAGGCCAGATCGTGAAAATCCAGCCCATAGTAGAACATGAGCCCCCGGACGAAGGGGTTAAGCGCGAACCCTAGCCCATGAAGGAGGTGGGATACAAATACTACCCTCTCGCCAGATCTGGGGGTCGGTATAACTTGCCCTTGTGCCGGAAGCCGATAAAGGATTTTCGAGGTCAGATACCTCGCTGCACGGAGCTTCACGATATCCTCCTCTGTGACAGAAGAAGCCACCCACCGGCCCTGACGGCTGGATCCGGACATGATTAAGGCTGGTGCTGATTGGAACCCGAGGGTTGGAACTTGGGGTGGCTGGGGTTGAGGAAGGAGCAAGCGCAAGGGAAGAAGACAAGACTGGGTCTCTATATAAAGGCCCTGAATACTGGGCGTCTCCTCCTGGGTCTCTAAACTTACCTATCACCAAGGAGTTGTACCCAGGGGACGGTTGGGTTACCCACGCCTGCATTAATGAAAATCCCGTAAATAAAGGGACACGATCTCTGCCTTGACAAGACGTGCCAATAAAACCGCGCCAAGAGACATGGGGCGGCTCGCTAGCCGACGGTTGAAAATAATAACTGGGCGGGCATGATACGATGTCATGAACAGTTGTCGACAAGTTGGGCTCGAGGGACATTGTATTCTCTGCAATTATATACACAGGACCGGATATACTTACTTCATCTGAAGACTGTTATGGAGTTCGGAAGGAGGGAACCCGCCTTGCAATGCCGAAGATAAATATGCGTGCCGGACTGCTTGTCATTGAAGCCAGGTTCAGGGGCTACTAAGGGATTCCTGGACTAAGGGGTCCTCGGGCGTCCAACCTGTTATCCATGGGTCGGACTGATGGGCTGTGAAGACATGAAGACCGAAGACCATACTCGTGTTCGGATTGGACTCTCCTTGGCATGGAAGGCAAGCTTGGCGACCAATTATGAAGATTCCTTCTTATGCAACCGACTCCATGTAAACCCTAGATCCCCCCGGTGTCTATATAAACCGGAGGGGTTAGTCCGGAAAGGATATACTCATTACCATATTCATATAGGCTATACTTCTAGGGTTTAGCCATTACGATCTCGTGGTAGATCAACTCTTGTAATACTCATTGTCGGTGTCAAAACCGGCGGATCTCGGGTAGGGGGTCCCGAACTGTGCGTCTAGGTGGATGGTAACAGGAGACAAGGGACACACTGTTTTTACCCAGGTTCGGGCCCTCTCGATGGAGGTAAAACCCTACTCCCGCTTGATTAATATTGGTGATATGGGTAGTACAAGAGTAGATCTACCACGAGATCAGAGAAGCTAAACCCTAGAAGCTAGGCTATGGTATGATTCTTGTTGTTGTTGTCCTACGGACTAAACCCTCCGGTTTATATAGACACCGGAGGGGGCTAGGGTTACACAGAGTCGGTTACAATGGGAGGAGATCTACATATCCGTATTGCCAAGCTTGCCTTCCACGCCAAGGAAAGTCCCATCCGGACACGGGACGAAGTCTTCAATCTTGTATCTTCATAGTCCAACAGTCCGGCCAAAGGTCATAGTCCGGCTGTCCGGACACCCCCTAATCCAGGACTCCCTCGGTAGCCCCTGAACCAGGCTTCAATGACGACGAGTTCGGCGCGCAGATTGTCTTCGGCATTGCAAGGCGGGTTCCTCCTCCGAATACTTCATAGAAGATTTTGAACACAAGGATCGTGTCCGGCTCTGCAAAACAAGTTCCACATACCACCGTAGAGAGAGAATAACTTCTTCACAAATTGTCGGAGTAATGGGCCACGGGTAGGCTAACCCGAGACCCAGAACCTTTCAAGACATCGGGGCAGGCTACTCCCCTCAGGAACCCCAGGACGGAGGGCCGTCTCTGGGAGTCGGCAGCGGCGCTGCCGACTATCTACTCACGGCCGAGTCCCAGGGACGACTACAAGACGAGCCGACTCCTAACTGGCGACTTCTAGAGAAGCCGGCTATGGGGAGTCGGCCCGCGACTCCAACCACCCTCTGCCTTTGTAAGAAGGGACGGGGCTGGGAACGGCCGCAGTAAGGCCCGCCCCCACCCCGATTACCAAGGGCAGGCATGGCCACAATGCACCGTACCAACAGAGATCTCCGTCCGGTGCGGCACTGTTGCCCATCTAGCCCTGACATCAGCTCCAGTGGCGGATCCCTGTACCCTCGTCGGCCTGCCTGTACAGCCCAGAGACGGCGGGCCCCGCTTGTCAGCGCGCGGGGGGGGGGGGGGGACAGAAGACGGCAAGAGCGCCACAAGACGGACCCCGTGGGAGTCGGCCTCCAGGAGTCGGCTGGTCCCTCCCACGGGTCCCGCATGGCATTAACCAGATAAGACAGGGAGTGGCCACAGTGATCACCCGCCAGGCGGCGGTACTGTTGCCATGACCCCATAACCAAGCCAGCGTCATTAGAAGCACGACTACAGTAATCCGCAGCCGGCAAGACTCGCCCGCGGCGGACAAGGCCTGTCGGCTCCGTACCGGACTAGTCGGCGGGGCCCACCAGTCGGCGGGCCCCAGTAGTTGGTGGAGAAGACGGCGGCCTGAGAAACAGACAGCTGGGACCCGCGCCCAGCCGGATTACCATTGTACCCCCGGGGGGTAGGCATATATAAACCCCCCGGAGCACCCATGCAAAGGGTTGGACCCCATTAGCACTAGACCATAGAATACATGAAGGAGGGAGCTAGCCTTGCCTCCTCCTACCTCCAGGAAACAGCTCAAGGAGCAACCTTGTACCCACTTTGCCATAGTGATCATGCGGAGACCCCGCAGAGTAGCAGTAGGGGTGTTATCTCCTCGGAGAGCCCTGAAGTTGGGTAAGATTTGCCGGCGTGCATGTCTACGCCTCATCCCTCTTCCAGGCACCAGCGACGTTCTACTCGCCGCCACCATGATAAGCCTGTTGGGGAACGTTGCAGAAAATTAAAATTTTTCCTACGGTTTCACCAATATCCATCTATGAGTTCATCTAAGCAACGAGTCACGGGAGAGAGATTGCATCTACATACCACTTTGTAGATCGCGAGCGGAAGCGTTCAACGAACGGGGATGAGGTAGTCGTACACGACATGATCCAAATCACCGGAGATCCTAGCACCGAACGGACGGCACCTCCGCGTTCAACACACGTACGGTCAGCGTAACGTCTCCTTCTTCTTGATCCAGCAAGGCAAAGGAGAGGTTGGGGAAGATGGCTCCAGCAGCAGCACGATGGCGTGGTGATGGTGGAACTGCAGTACTCCGGCAGGGCTTCGCCGTGCTCAACGGAGGAGGAGGAGGTGTTGAAGAGGGATAGGGAGGCGCCAGGGCCAGGGGTGCGCAGCCCTCCCTTCACCCCTCTATTTATAGGGGAAGGGGCAAGGGGGCCGGCCCCTCTAGATGGGATCTAGAGGGGGGGCGGCGGCCAGGGAGGGGGGACTTGCCCCCCAAGCAAGGGGGGCGCCCCCTTTAGGGTTCCCCCCAAACCCTAGGCGCATGGGCCCTTGGGGGGAGGCGCACCAGCCCACTTTGGGCTGGTTCCCTTCCTCATACAGCCCATGAGGCCCTCCGGGAGAGGTGGCCCCTCCCGGTGGACCCCCAGAACCCCTCCGGTGGCCCCGGTACAATACCGATATGCCCCCGAAACTTCCCGGTGTCCGTATGACAACTTCCCATATATAAATCTTTACCTCCGGACCATTCCGAAACTCCTCGTGACGTCCGGGATCTCATCCGGGACTCCGAACAACATTCGGGTTACTGCATATACATATCTTCACAACCCTAGCGTCACCGAACCTTAAGTGTGTAGACCCTACGGGTTCGGGAGACATGCAGACATGACCGAGATGGCTCTCGGGCAATAACCAACAGCGGGATCTGGATACCCATGTTGGCTCCCACATGCTCCACGATGATCTCATCGGATGAACCACGATGTCGAGGATTCAATTAATCCCGTATACGATTCCCTTTGTCAATCGGTATTTTACTTGGCCGAGATTCCATCGTCGGTATCCCAATACCTCGTTCAATCTCGTTACCGGCAAGTCACTTTTCTCGTACCGTAATGCATGATCCCGTGATCAAACACTTTGATCACATTGAGCTCATTATGATGATGCATTACCGAGAGGGCTCGGTGATACCTCTCCGTCAAGCGGAGTGACAATCCCCAGTCTCGATCCGTGTCAACCCAACAGACACTTTCGGAGATACCCGTAGTATACCTTTATAGTCACCCAGTTACATTGTGACGTTTGGCATACCCAAAGCACTCCTACGGTATCCGGGAGTTACACGATCTCATGGTCTAAGGAAAGGATACTTGACATTGGAAAACTCTAGCAAACGAACTATGCGATCTTATGCTATGTTTAGGATTGGGTCTCGTCAATCACATCATTCTCCTAATGATGTGATCTCGTTATCAATGACATCCAATGTCCATAGTCAGGAAACCATGACTATCTGTTGATCAACAAGCTAGTCAACTATAGGCTTACTAGGGACACGTTGTTGTCTGTTATTCACACATGTATTACGATTTCCGGATAACACAATTATAGCACGAATAAAGACAATTATCATGAATAAGGAAATATAACAATAATGCTTTTATTATTGCCTCTAGGGCATATTTCCAACAGTCTCCTACTTGCACTAGAGTCAATAATCTAGTTACATTGTGATGAATCGAACACCCATAGAGTTCTGGTGCTGATCATGTTTTGCCTTAGGGAGAGGTTTAGTCAACGGATCTGCGACATTCAGATCCGTGTGCACTTTACAAATTTCTATGTCTCCATCTTGAACATTTTCACGAATGGAGTTGAAGCGACGCTTGATGTGCCTGGTCTTCTTGTGAAACCTGGGCTCCTTTGCAAGTGCAATAGCTCCAGTGTTGTCACAGAAGAGTTTGATTGGCCCCGACGCATTGGGTATGACTCCGAGGTCGGTGATGAACTCCTTCACCCAAATTGCTTCATGTGCTGCCTCCGAGGCTGCCATGTACTCCGCTTCACATGTAGATCCCGCCACAACGCTCTGCTTGCAACTGCACCAGCTTACTGCCCCACCATTCAAAATATACACGTATCCGGTTTGTGACTTAGAGTCATCCAGATCTGTGTCGAAGCTAGCGTTGACGTAACCCTTTACGACGAGCTCTTCGTCACCTCCATAAACGAGAAACATTTCCTTAGTCCTTTTCAGGTACTTCAGGATATTCTTGACCGCTGTCCAGTGTTCCTTGCCGGGATTACTTTGGTACCTTCCTACCAAACTTACGGCAAGGTTTACATCAGGTCTGGTACACAGCATGGCATACATAATAGAACCTATGGCTGAGGCATAGGGGATGACACTCATCTCTTCTATATCTTCTGCCGTGGTCGGACATGGAGCTGAGCTCAATTTCACACCTTGCAATACAGGTAAGAACCCCTTCTTAGATTGATCCATATTGAACTTCTTCAATATCTTATCAAGGTATGTGCTTTGTGAAAGACCTATGAGGCGTCTTGATCTATCTCTATAGATCTTGATGCCTAATATATAAGCAGCTTCTCCAAGGTCCTTCATGGAAAAACTCTTATTCAAGTAGGCCTTAATGTTGTCCAAAAGTTCTATATCATTTCCCATCAAAAGTATGTCATCTACATATAGTATGAGAAATGCTACAGAGCTCCCACTCACTTTCTTGTAAACGCAGGCTTCTCCATAAGTCGGCGTAAACCCAAACGCCTTGATCATCTCATCAAAGCAAATGTTCCAACTCCGAGATGCTTGCACCAGCCCATAAATCGAGCGTTGGAGCTTGCACACCTTGTCAGCATTCTTAGGATCGACAAAACCTTCCGGCTGCATCATATACAATTCTTCCTTAAGGAAACCATTAAGGAATGCCGTTTTGACGTCCATTTGCCATATTTCATAATCATAGAATGCGGCAATTGCTAACATGATTCGGACGGACTTCAGCTTCGCTACCGGTGAGAAAGTCTCATCGTAGTCAATTCCTTGAACTTGTCGATAACCCTTAGCGAAAAGCCGAGCTTTATAGACGGTCACATTACCATCCGCGTCTGTCTTCTTCTTAAAGATCCATTTATTCTCTATGGCTCGCCGTTCAACAGGCAAGTCAGTCAAAGTCCATACTTCGTTTTCATACATGGATCCTATCTCGGATTTCATGGCTTCCAGCCATTTGTCGGAATCCGGGCCCGCCATTGCTTCCTCATAGTTCGAAGGTTCACCGTTGTCTAACAACATGATTTCCAAGACAGGGTTGCCGTACCACTTTGGTGCGGAACGTGTCCTTGTGGACCTACGAATTTCAGTAGGAGCTTGATTAGAAGTATCTTGATCATCATCATTAATTTCCTCTCTAGTCGGTGCAGGCACCTCAGGAACGTTTTCTTGAGTTTCGCCATTTTCCGGTTCAAGAGGTAACACTTCATCAAGTTCTACTTTCCTCCCACTTACTTCTTTCGAGAGAAACTCTTTCTCTATAAAGGATCCATTCTTGGCAACAAAGATCTTGCCTTCGGATCTGAGGTAGAAGGTATACCCAATAGTTTCTTTAGGGTATCCTATGAAGACGCATTTTTCCGACTTGGGTTCGAGCTTTTCAGGTTGAAGTTTCTTGACATAAGCATCGCATCCCCAAACTTTTAGAAACGACAGCTTAGGTTTCTTCCCAAACCATAATTCATACGGTGTCGTCTCAACGGATTTTGACGGAGCCCTATTTAAAGTGAATGCGGCAGTCTCTAAAGCATAACCCCAAAAGGATAGCGGTAAATCGGTAAGAGACATCATAGATCGTACCATATCTAATAGAGTGCGATTACGACGTTCGGACACACCATTACGCTGAGGTGTTCCAGGCGGCGTGAGTTGTGAAACTATTCCACATTTTCTTAAGTGTGTGCCAAATTCGTGACTCAAGTATTCTCCTCCACGATCTGATCGTAGAAACTTGATCTTTCTATCACGTTGATTTTCAACCTCACTCTGAAATTCCTTGAACTTTTCAAAGGTCTCAGACTTGTGTTTCATTAAGTAGATATACCCATATCTACTCAAGTCATCAGTGAGGGTGAGAACATAACGATAGCCACCGCGAGCGTCAACACTCATTGGACCGCACACATCGGTATGTATGATTTCCAATAAGCTGGTTGCTCGCTCCATTGTTCCTGAGAACGGAGTCTTGGTCATTTTACCCATGAGGCATGGTTCGCACGTGTCAAATGATTCATAATCAAGAGACTCTAAAAGTCCATCTGCATGGAGCTTCTTCATGCGTTTGACACCTATGTGACCAAGGCGGCAATGCCACAAATATGTGGGACTATTGTTATCAATTTTAACTCTTTTGGTATTCACACTATGAATATGTGTATCATCACGTACGAGATTCATTAAGAATAAACCATTAACCATCGGAGCATGACCATAAAACATATCTCTCATATAAATAGAACAACCATTATTCTCAGATTTAAATGAGTAGCCATCTCGAATTAAACGAGATCCAGACACAATGTTCATGCTCAAACTTGGCACTAAATAACAATTATTGAGGTTTAAAACTAATCCCGTAGGTAAATGTAGAGGTAGCATGCCGACGGCGATCACATCGACCTTGGAACCATTCCCGACGCGCATCGTCACCTTGTTCTTTGCCAGTCTCCGTTTATTCCGCAGCTCCTGCTTTGAGTTACAAATGTGAGCAACTGCACCGGTATCATATACCCAAGAGCAACTACGAGTACTGGTAAGGTACACATCAATTACATGTATATCACATATACCTTTTGTTTTGCCGGCCTTCTTGTCCGCTAAGTATTTGGGGCAGTTCCGCTTCCAGTGACCACATCCCTTGCAATAAAAGCACTCAGTCTCGGGCTTGGGTCCATTCTTTGGCTTCTTCCCGGCAACTTGCTTACCGGGCGCGGCAACTTCCTTGCCGTCCTTCTTGAAGTTCTTTTACCCTTGCCCTTCTTGAACTTAGTGGTTTTATTCACCATCAACACTTGATGTTCCTTCTTGATTTCTACCTCTGCTGATTTCAGCATAGCATATACCTCAGGAATGGTCTTTACCATCCCCTGCATATTGTAGTTCATCACAAAGCTCTTGTAGCTAGGTGGAAGCGACTGGAGGATTCTGTCAATGACCGCTTCATCCGGGAGATTAACTTCCAGTTGAGTCAAGCGGTTGTGCAACCCAGACATTTTGAGTATGTGTTCACTGACAGAGCTATTTTCCTCCATCTTACAGCTAAAGAATTTGTCGGAGACTTCATATCTCTCGACCCGGGCATGAGCTTGGAAAACCATTTTCAGCTCTTCGAACATCTCATATGCTCCATGTCTCTCAAAACGTTTTTGGAGTCCCGGCTCTAAGCTGTAAAGCATGCCGCACTGAACGAGGGAGTAATCACCGGAACGTGACTGCCAAGCGTTCATAACATCTTGTTCTGCAGGGAGAACAGGTGCGTCACCCAGCGGTGCTCGTAGGACATAATCTTTCTTAGCAGCTATGAGGATGATCCTCAGGTTCCGGACCCAGTCCGTATAGTTGCTGCCATCGTCTTTAAGCTTGGTTTTCTCTAGGAACGCGTTGAAGTTGAGGACTACGTTGGCCATTTGATCTACAAGACATATTGTAAATATTTTAGACTAAGTTCATGATAATAAAGTTCATTTAATCAAATTATTTAATGAACTCCCACTTAGATAGACATCCCTCTTCTAGTCATCTAAGTATTACATGATCCGAGTCAACTAGGCCGCGTCCGATCATCACGTGAGACGGACTAGTCAACATCGGTGAACATCTTCATGTTGATCGTATCTTCTATACGACTCATGCTCGACCTTTTGGTCTTCTGTGTTCCGAGGCCATGTCTGTACATGCTAGGCTCGTCAAGTCAACCTAAGTGTTTGCTTGTGTAAATCTGTCTTACACCCGTTGTATGTGAACGTTAGAATCTATCACACCCGATCATCACGTGGTGCTTCGAAACAACGAACTGTCGCAACGGTGCACAGTTAGGGGGAACACTTCTTGAAATTATTATGAGGGATCATCTTATTTACTACCGTCGTTCTAAGTAAACAAGATGCAAAACATGATAAACATCACATGCAATCAAATAATAAACGTGACATGATATGGCCAATATCACATAGCTCCTTTGATCTCCATCTTGGGGCTCCATGATCATCTTGTCACCGGCTTGACACCATGATCTCCATCATCATGATCTCCATCATTGTGTCTCCATGAAGTTGCTCGCCAACTATTACTTCTACTACTATGGCTAACGCGTTTAGCAATAAAGTAAAGTAATTTACATGGCGTTTCTCAATGACACGCAGGTCATACAAAAAATAAAGACAACTCCTATGGCTCCTGCCGGTTGTCATACTCATCGACATGCAAGTCGTGATTCCTATTACAATAGCATGAACATCTCATACATCACATATAGATCATTCATCATTCATCACAACTTTGGCCATATCATATCACAAAGCACTTGCTGCAAAAACAAGTTAGACGTCCTCTAATTGTTGTTGCAAGTTTTACGTGGCTGAATTAGGGTTCTAGCAAGAACGTTTTCTTACCTACGTAAAAGCCACAACGTGATTTGTCAACTTCTATTTACCCTTCATAAGGACCCTTTTCATCGAATCCGCTCCAACTAAAGTGGGAGAGACAGACACCCGCCAGCCACCTTATGCAACTAGTGCATGTTAGTCGGTGGAACCGGTCTCACGTAAGAGTACGTGTAAGGTTGGTCCGGGCCGCTTCATCCCACAATACCGCTGAAGCAAGATAAGACTAGTAGCGGCAAGAAAGTTGACAACATCTACGCCCACAACAAATTGTGTTCTACTCGTGCAATAGAGAACTACACATAGACCTAGCTCATGATGCCACTGTTGGGGAACGTTGCAGAAAATTAAAATTTTTCCTACGGTTTCACCAAGATCCATCTATGAGTTCATCTAAGCAACGAGTCATGGGAGAGAGATTGCATCTACATACCACTTTGTAGATCGCGAGCGGAAGCGTTCAACGAACGGGGATGAGGTAGTCGTACACGACGTGATCCAAATCACCGGAGATCCTAGCACCGAACGGACGGCACCTCCGCGTTCAACACACATACGGTCAGCGTAACGTCTCCTTCTTCTTGATCCAGCAAGGCAAAGGAGAGGTTGGGGAAGATGGCTCCAGCAGCAGCACGACGGCGTGGTGATGGTGGAACTGCAGTACTCCAGCAGGGCTTCGCCGTGCTCAACGGAGGAGGAGGAGGAGGAGGTGTTGAAGAGGGATAGGGAGGCGCCAGGGCCAGGGGTGCGCAGCCCTCCCTTCACCCCTCTATTTATAGGGGAAGGGGCAAGGGGGGCCGGCCCCTCTAGATGGGATCTAGAGGGGGGGCGGCGGCCAGGGAGGGGGGACTTGCCCCCCAAGCAAGGGGGGCGCCCCCTTTAGGGTTCCCCCAAACCCTAGGCGCATGGGCCCTTGGGGGGGGAGGCGCACCAGCCCACTTTGGGCTGGTTCCCTTCCTCATACAGCCCATGAGGCCCTCCGGGAGAGGTGGCCCCTCCCGGTGGACCCCCAGAACCCCTCCGGTGGCCACGGTACAATACCGATATGCCCCCGAAACTTCCCGTTGTCCGTATGACAACTTCCCATATATAAATCTTTACCTCCGGACCATTCCGAAACTCCTCGTGACGTCCGGGATCTCATCCGGGACTCCGAACAACATTCGGGTTACTGCATATACATATCTTCACAACCCTAGCGTCACCGAACCTTAAGTGTGTAGACCCTACGGGTTCGGGAGACATGCAGACATGACCGAGACGGCTCTCGGGCAATAACCAACAGCGGGATCTGGATACCCATGTTGGCTCCCACATGCTCCACGATGATCTCATCGGATGAACCACGTTGTCGAGGATTCAATTAATCCCGTATACGATTCCCTTTGTCAATCGGTATTTTACTTGCCCGAGATTCGATCGTCGGTATCCCAATACCTCGTTCAATCTCGTTACCGGCAAGTCACTTTTCTCGTACCGTAATGCATGATCTCGTGATCAAACACTTTGATCACATTGAGCTCATTATGATGATGCATTACCGAGAGGTCCCCATGATACCTCTCCGTCAAGCGGAGTGACAAATCCCAGTCTCGATCGGTGTCAACCAAACAGACACTTTCGGGGATACCCGTAGTATACCTTTATAGTCACCCAGTTACGTTGTGACGTTTGGCATACCCAAAGCACTCCTACGGTATCCGGGAGTTACATGATCTCATGGTCTAAGGAAAGGATACTTGACATTGGAAAACTCTAGCAAACAAACTATGCGATCTTATGCTATGTTTAGGATTGGGTCTCATCCATCACATCATTCTCCTAATGATGTGATCTCGTTATCAATGACATCCAATGTCCATAGTCAGGAAACCATGACTATCTGTTGATCAACGAGCTAGTCAACTATAGGCTTACTAGGGACACGTTGTTGTCTGTTATTCACACATGTATTACGATTTCCGGATAACACAATTATAGCACGAATAAAGACAATTATCATGAATAAGGAAATATAACAATAATGCTTTTATTATTGCCTCTAGGGCATATTTCCAACAAAGCCATCCCTTGGCATATGTCGCACCCAACCCCCAACATTTGGCGCCCACCGTGGGGCGAGGTGCACCATCATCCGGAGACCTGCTCTGGACGGGAACCCTCTTCCTCCCTGGCGAGCGCAGCCAGCCCGGCACGCCAGATGGAGTTTGCACCGATGCGCTGCACGACGCTGAGATCGCCTGCGCAGCCAGCTGCCTCGCCGAACTTGTCGGCGAGGTTCGCATCTCCGACGAGCCTGCATCCGACGCAGGTACGGGCGGCCCCGATAGCCTCCTCGCGGGCCTCCTCGACCAACTCCACGTCGCCGGCGAGCCTGCCGTGGACCTGGAGTCCGTAGGCTCCACCGACCCGATGCTGGTCGACTCCGACATTGCGTCGCTCGACGCATTTCCCACCAACGTGGTGGTCTACGACGAGCCGCTCCCTCGCGCGGAGAGCGGAGGAAGCATCGTCACAGAAGTGCTCGTCGTCGATCATGGCGAGCATTCCGGCGGAGGAGCTCATGACCCGCTCGACACGGCGCTACAAGACCTAACCGCGCCCATTCCAGAAGATGCTGACGCCGAGACGCTGGAGGCACGCCGCCTTCAGCTCGTCGAAGGCACAAAGAAGCTGGCAAGCATGAGACGCTTGTCAGAGGCCTACCGGCGAGAGATGGATCACGCTGTGGGCGGCTCGCCGGCTCCAACGGGGCCTAGCCGCCTAGGCGCGGTCCGGCAGCGCGGCGTGGAGATCGCCAACCTGTTCCGGGCTAATCGCCCCGTGTACGCCACGCCCGCGGAGAACATCCGAGCCACCCACGCGGCGGCGGACGAGCTGGACAACTTCGAGGGTGAAGAGCGCCGCGTGATGACAGAGCGAGTCCAGCGACTCCTCGATGCAGCTGCCGCGTAGAGCGAAGCCGGCTGCCGCACGGGGGCACCGCAACGGCAAAACTACGACCTGCCTCCCCGCCGTGACCAAGGCGCGACGTCTCAGACGCCGACTGGCGGTGTCTGCGAAAGAAAGAACAAGGATCCGGCTGTCAGCCACAGTCGGACTCACATCACCATCGAGGGCGACCAAGACGGCCGCCCAAGAGCAGTGGAACGACGGGACGACTGTCCGCCTCCTCCTCCTCGCAAGGAAAGGAGAGTCTCCCCGCCGCCTGTTGACCATCCGACTCTCGGTGACCGCCTTGGACGCCGAGAGGGAGTCGGAGAAAACGATGCCCGCCACCGGATCGACCGACTTCACCGATCCCTGGCGCTGGAAGAAGAAGACGAGTTGGGCCCGCCCTGTTTCGGACCCCGCATCTGAGATGAGCCCTTTCCCAAAGGGTTCACGCTCCCCCGAGACACGCCCAAATACACCGGCTCCGTGAAGCCGGAAGACTGGTTGGTTGACTACTCAACTGTTGTCAACATAGCGAACGGCAACAAGCGCGTTGCCGTGAAATATGTTCCGCTCATCCTCCAGGGCACGGCCCGGACAGGGCTGAACAGCCTGAAGCCCCGTAGCATCAATAGCTGGGTCGACTTCACCGAAGCCTTCATCCGCAATTTCACGAGCACGTACAAGCGACCTTCCAAGCCTCGTCATCTCTCCTTGTGCGTGCAGGGCCCCACCGAATCAACTCGCGACTACCTCACGCGCTGGGCTGAGCTTCGGAACTCCTGCGAGGGCGTGCACGAGGTGCAGGCCATTGAGTATTTCACCGCCGGGTGCAGAGAAGGCACCCTCCTCAAGCACAAGCTCCTCTGCGACGAGCCAGAAACCCTTGACGAGCTGCTAATCATAGCAGACAAGTATGCCACAGCCTACTCCTCCATGAAGGCGGAGATTCAAGTTAGTGCGACTGGCAAAGTGGCCCCTCAGGCTCCCAGAACTCCGGCTAGAGACGCCAGTCGGTGACAACAGCAGAATGACCACAAGCGCAAGGCCCCGCAGCCGGCTTCCAGTAGTCGGCAGGTTGCGACGGTCGAAGACCAGCAGCCGGAGGGGCAGCCTCCGCCAAAGCGACAGAAAGGCGGCAAGTCCAACTGGTTGCTGGCCTTCTCTTACGAGCAGACTCTAGATGGTCCTTGCAAGTTCCACAGCGGCGCGAAGACGTCGAACCACACCACCCGGAAGTGCCACTGGCTCACAAGGATCGCCAAGGGAGACGGCCTCCTGCCACCCCCGCCTGCTGGGCAGCAGACTCCGCCTCCACCCCAGCAGCCGGCTGTCAGGCCGGTCGGCGCAGTACAAGATGAGTACCCAGAGGAGCATGGGGCCTATGTGGTGTTCACCAGCATGGCTGACGACAGACGCAGCAGGCGGCTGCAGCAGCAAGAGGTGAACACGGTGGCATCAGATGCTCCAGAGTTCATGCACTGGTCCGAGAAGCCTATCAGTTGGAGCAGAGCTGATCACCCAGAAGTAATGCCGAATCCGGGCTCCTACGCCCTGGTCTTGGAAGCCACCTTTGCCACAGATAAAAGAGCCGCTCGTTTCTCACGAGTGCTGATAGACGGAGGCAGCAGCATCAACATCCTGTACAAGGATACCATGGAGAAGTTAGGAATCAAGCAAAGACAGCTTCAGAACAGTCGGACTGTGTTCCACGGCATTGTCCCTGGCCTTTCCTGCTCACCAATCGGCAAGATTCTGATAGATGTCCTCTTCGGAGACAAGGATCATTTCCGCCGAGGCCAGTCTGGTTTGAAGTGGTGGATCTTGAAAGCCCATACCATGCGCTGCTTGGCCGACCTGCTTTGGCCAAATTCATAGTGGTTCCCCACTACGCCTACCTCAAGATGAAGATGCGGAGTCCCAAAGGGATTCTGACCATAGCCGGCGACTACAGAAAGTCGTCCGCGTGTGCGGCTAAAAGCAGTCGGCTAGCCGAGTCCCCGGTGATCGCGTCCGAGAAGCGGGTCCTTGATCGGGTTGTGGCGATGGCGGACAAGCAGCCGAAGATGTCGCCTAACCCCAAGGAGTCAGAAGCTGAAGGTTCGTTTAAGCCGGCCAAAGAGACAAAGAAGATACCCTTGGACCCGGAGCACCCAGAGAGGTACGCTGTCATTCCAGGTGAGCTCGTCGATTTCCTCTGTGAGAATCAGGACATCTTCGCATGGTCCCCCAAAGACATTCCAGGTGTACCGACGGAATTCGCCGAGCACAAGTTACATGCCCGATCTGATGCGAAGCCCGTCAGGCAGCCCTTGCGCCGCTTGTGAGAAGAGAAGAGGAGATTTGTTGGAGAAGAGATAGCCCGACTCCTTGCAGCCGGCTTTATTATGGAAGTGTTATTCCCAGAATGGCTAGCAAACCCGGTCCTGGTGCTGAAGAAGAACAAGCAGTGGCGGATGTGTATCGACTACACAAGCCTGAACAAAGCATGCCTGAAGGACCCGTTTGCCCTGCCAAGGATTGATCAGGTGATAGACTCCACAGCCGGATGCGAGCTGTTGAGCTTCTTAGATGTATATTCAGGATATCACCAGATCAAGCTGAACCCGGCAGACAGATTGAAGACCGCCTTCATCACGTCGTTTGGAGCCTTCTGCTACCTGACCATGACGTTCGGCTTGAGGAATGCCGGCGCTACCTTTCAGCGTTGCATGCAGAAGTGCCTCCTCAAGCAACTCGGCAGAAACACCCACGTCTACGTGGATGATGTGGTGGTGAAGACGGAAAAGCGCGGAACACTGCTGGAAGACCTCAAGGAGACCTTTGAGAACCCGCGCCGATTCCAGATCAAGCTCAACCCTGAGAAGTGCGTCTTTGGAGTACCAGCCGGCCAACTCCTTAGCTTTCTAGTCTCTGAACGCGGCATAGAGTGCAACCTTGTGAAGATCAAAGCCATCGAGAGGATGGAGGTACCCAGCCGACTGCTGGACGTGCAAAAGTTCACCGGCTGCCTGGCGTCCATTAGCCGGTTCATCAGTCGGCTAGGCGAGAAAGCTCTCTCCATGTACCAGCTCATGAAGAAGACCACTTTTTTTGAGTGGAACCACAAGGCGGACGAGGCCTTTCTCCAGCTGAAGAAGATGTTGGCTACTCCCCCTGTGCTAGCGGCTCCGACTCCTAAGGAACCCATGCTCCTGTACATCGCCACCACCAGCCGGGTAGTTGGCACAGTCATCGTAGTTGAACGCAAGGAGGAAGGCAAGGCACTACCTGTCCAGAGACCGGTATATTACCTAAGTGAAGTACTGTCGACCTCCAAGCAGAACTACCCCCACTACCAGAAGATGTGCTATGGCGTACACTTTGCCGCCAAGAAGCTGAAGCCTTACTTTCAAGAGCATCCAATCACTGTGGTTTGCACAACCCCACTAGCCGAGATCATCGTGAGCCGAGATGACTCCGGATGAGGGGCCAAACGGGCCATAGAGTTGCCCCCCTACACAATCTACTATCAGCCCCGCACCGCCATCAAGTCGCAAGCGCTGGCCGACTTCCTTGTCGACTGGGCCGAGACCCAGTATCTGCCGCCAGCGCCCGACTCCACCCATTGGCAAATGCATTTCGATGGCTCCAAGATGCGCACCGGCTTAGGGGCCGACGTTGTCCTCACTTCTCCCAAAGGCGACAAGCTCAAGTACGCATTGCAGATCCATTTCGCCGCCTCCAACAACGTCGCCGAATACGAGGCGCTCATTCACGGGCTCCGGCTTGCCAAAAAACTTGGCATTCGCCGGATCCTGTGCTATGGCGACTCCGACTTGGTGGTCCAGCAGTCGTCTGGCGACTGGGACGCCAAGGATGCAAACATGGCAAGCTACCGCTTCCTCGTGCAGCAACTCAGTGGATATTTCGAGGGGTGCGAGTTCCTTCACGTGCCAAGAAATGACAACAACCAAGCAGATACCCTGGCGCGAATCGGCTCCACCTGCCAGGGAATACCAACCGGTGTCGCCCTTCAGCGCCTCCTCAAATCATCTGTCAAGCCTTCACCGGAGTCAGACTCCATCTTTGTGCCGACTCCCCCCCGAAGAAGTCGGATCCGACTCACAAGCCCCAGCAGATGGCACAAGAATTCTTGCAGACGGCTCCAAGAACGCCGCAGTTGAAGCCGCCCCGGGGACTTCAGAACCCGGCCCGAGGACTGCGGCAACCAGACCAAAGACTCCAGAGCTCGACCCGGGGACTGCATCAGTCAGCCCGGGGACTTCACCAGTCCAGCAAGCGGCTGCGGACTCCAGCCCGCCGCCTCCCAGCCCAGCCGCCCTCGTCCAAGTCGCAGTTCTGAAAGTCGAAGAAATAGCAGCGCCCTCGTGGGCACAACCCATCCTCAAGTTCCTAGTGAGAAAAGAGCTGCCAACCGACGAAACCTTGGCTCGGCAAGTACAACTCCGAGCGGCAGCCTACACCATAGTCAACAGAGAGCTGGTCAGGCGCAGCGTTACTGGTGTCTACCAGCGTTGCGTCGAGCCGGAGCAAGGCCAAGCAGTTCTCAGAGACATCCATCAAGGCGAGTGCGGCCACCATGCAGATTCACGAGCACTCGTCGCCAAAGACTTTCGACACGGTTTCTTTTGGCGGACTGCCCTAGAAGAAGCCAAGGATCTGGTCCAAAAATGCAAGGGGTGCCAGAAGTTCCGTTCCAAGCCGCATCAGCCGGCTTATGCACTCAAGACCATTCCCATCGCCTGGCCCTTTGCAGTTTGGGGCTTGGACATGCCGGGACCATTCAAGACGGCGCGAGGAGGCCTAACTCAGCTACTTGTCGCGGTGGAGAAGTTCACCAAGTGGATAGAAGCAAAGCCTATCAAGAAGTTGAACGGCCCGACTACCGTGACTTTCATCGCCGACATCACGATTCGGTACGGCATACCGCACAGCATCATCACCGACAACGGCACAAATTTTGCCAAAGGCGCCTTGGCCCGTTTTTGCACGACACAGGGCATCCGACTGGACTTAGCGTCCGTTGCCCATCCATAGTCAAACGGCCAGGTGGAGCGGGCAAATGGACTCATCCTGTCTGGCATCAAGCCTCGACTGGTCGAACCACTGGAGCATTCGGCCGGCTGTTGGCTTGACGAGTTGCCAGCCGTCCTCTGGAGTCTGCGCATGACTCCAAACAAATCGACCGGCTTCACGCCCTTCTTCCTCGTCTATGGTGCCAAAGCCGTCATCCCAACGGACATAGAATTCGACTCCCCGCGAGTCACCATGTACACCAAGGAGGAAGCAGAAGAAGCACGTCAAGACGACGTCGATTTGCTGGAAGAGGGCCGACTGTTGGCACTCAGCCGGTCCGGCATCTACCAGCAGAGCCTGTGCCGATACTACAACAGGAAGGTCGGGCCGAGATCTTTCCAAGAAGGCGACCTTGTGCTCCGACTAGTCCAGTGGATAGCTGGCCAGCACAAGTTGTCGGCACCTTGGGAAGGCCCCTTCATCATCAGCAAAGTACTGGGCAACGACTCCTACTATCTGATCGATGCTCAGAAGCCCCGAGCACGCAAGAGGGACGACTCCGGCAAAGAGATGGAACGGCCATGGAATGCAAATCTTCTCCGAAGATTTTACAGTTAAAGAAGTATGTACCACGCTACCCTTTGTATTTAAGTACCAAGACTTCGGGCCCCCCGAGACGAGCTCGGGGACTGCCCTTTTTGTTATCTGTATGATAAGTATCATGCCTTTGAGTATGCCATTCTTTTTTATGCCGCTTGGCACCGGATCCGACTAGTCGGCCCAGGGACTAGCCGTCTTGCGCTATGAAATGCTTCCTGCAGTCGGACAAGTAGTATGTGGCACCTAAGCCGTCTCCTGTCAGAAGCCGCAGCTCACAGAGCGACTGACCGGTGGGCAGGAGCAAGGAAGAATGGGCGCCCACATGAAAAATGGCTAAGAAATCAAAGCATAAACATAGCTTAAAGCCGGCTTTCCGGCCACTTTTTTGCAAAGCCGACTCCCGAGTAGTCGGCTCGCCGCCTTCTATTCAACTTGCTAAGACACTCTAGAAACGGCCAAGTACTTGCCTTCCCAAAGTATCCAAGCACTTGATCCAGCGTGTCGACGTTCTGGGAACGGGGGTCCCCAGACTTGCCTGCCTACGGCCTGCGGCGTGGCTTAAAGGGGGCCCAGCACGGCCCATCTTCATCAACACGAGACTCAAGACCCTCGCGAGGGGCCAAGCCTCGCGGGGCGGATGACACAGAGCTTCCTCAGGCGCGGCCTCACCAGGCTGGCTCACGAGGAGGCGGAGTGATCAAGGCAGGGTACCTCAGGAGGTGCCCATGACGCAAGCCATGACGACCAAGGGTGCCAGGCGGGCGCCAGTCCGCGCAGTGTCTTCCTTTCCTCTTTGGTGCAAAGGGGGAAAGCGCGGGCGAGAGGATCAAGCAAAGGCATCCATTTTGGTGCAACGAGACCAAGACCAGTCCAACGGTGGGAAGGAGGTCATCGTGGAGCCCAGAACAGCGTCACCACAGAGCCTTTGGCAGACGAGGACCAACTTTAGTCAGGATAAGTGTACCAGATGTTCCCCTTCAAAATGGCCAATTTTTGGCGCCCTTCCCTCTCAATATTTTGGAAGAGGCCCAGGGCCTTTGCCTATAAATAGGGCTAGCCACCCCAGGGTAGAAAAAAGGGGGAATGAGCTAGAGAGGATGATCGGATCATCAGGCAACAGAGAGAGAGAGAGAGAGAAGGGCGGTTGAACTCCTCCTAGCAGTTCATCGTCCTTGCTAAGAGCAGACCCTCGCGAGGCTGTTCTTCCTTGTACTGTTCATCTTCATCAGCCCAAGAGGCAATCCACCCACCACAAACTAGAGTAGGGTATTACACCACAACGGTGGCCCGAACTAGTATAAACCTCGTGTCTCTTGTGCTGTTCTTTCGGTAGTTTAGATCTTTGCGAGATGGAGAGGTAGAGGGCGAAGTCTCCGCGCGCACCCCTGTAGGATCTAGAAGTAGGTGTGTCTAGAGGGGGGTGATTAGACACTTAGTGCTAAAGTTGCAATTTTAAGACTTTTTCGGTTTGAGTGGAGTTTTAGGCACAATTTCAACATACACAATACATATCAAGCAAGCATGCAAAGAGTATATGAGCAGCGGAATGTAAAGCATGCAACTTGCAAGAATGTAAAGGGAAGGCTTTGGAGAATTCAAACGCAATTGGAGACACGGATGTTTTTCCCGTGGTTCGGATAGGTGGTGCTATCCTACATCCACGTTGATGGAGACTTCAACCCATGAAGGGTAACGGTTGCGCGAGTCCACAGAGGGCTCCACCCACGAAGGGTCCACGAAGAAGCAACCTTGTCTATCACACCATGGCCATCGCCCACGAAGGACTTGCCTCACTAGCGGTAGATCTTCACGAAGTAGGCGATCTCCTTGCCCTTACAAACTCCTTGGTTCAACTCCACAATCTTGTCGGAGGCTCCCAAGTGACACCTAGCCAATCTAGGACACACCACTCTCCAAGAAGTAACAAATGGTGTGTTGATGATGAACTCCTTGCTCTTGTGCTTCAAATGATAGTCTCCCCAACACTCAACTCTCTCTCACAGGATTTGGATTTGGTGGAAAGAAGATTTGAGTGGAAAGCAACTTGGGGAAGGCTAGAGATCAAGATTCATATGGTAGGAATGGAATATCTTGGCCTCAACACAAGGGTAGGTAGTTCTCTCTCAGAACATATGAGTTGGAAGTGTAGATGTGTTCTGATGGCTCTCTCCACGAATGAAGAGGAGGTGGAGGGGTATATATAGCCTCCACACAAAATCCAACCGTTACACACAATTTACCAATCTCGGTGGGATCGAATCATCAAACTCGGTCGGACCGAAATAGTAGACCTAGTAACCGTTAGAGATTTTCGGTGGGACTGACATGCAACTCGGTAGGACCGATATGGTTAGGGTTAGGGCATAACGTAATCTCGGTGAGACCGATTACAAAAACTCGGTGAGACCGATTTTGGTAATAGGCTAACCAGAGAGTTGGTGAGGCAAACTCGGTGGGACCGATTACTAAACTCGGTTGGACCGATTTTGGTAATGAGTTAACCAGAGAGTTTGCATTGTAATCTCGGTAGTACCGATTGCCTAAACTCGGTGAGACCGATTTTGACAATGGACATACATAGTGAGATTGCAATCCCATCTCGGTGAGACCGAGATCCCTATCGATAGAACCGATTTGCTAGGGTTTGGAAGTGGCTTATGACATGTGAAACTCGGTGGCGCCGGATAGAAAGAATCGGTAGGTCCGAGTTTGACTTTGGGTTTAGGTCATATGTGGAAGTGGGAAAGTAGCTGAGGGTTTTGGAGCATATCATTAAGCACATGAAGCAAAAGGCTCATTAAGCAACACCTCATCCCTCCTTGATAGTATTGGCTTTTCCTATGGACTCAATGTGATCTTGGATCACTAAAAATGTAAAATGAAGAGTCTTGAGCTTGAAGCTTTAGCCAATCCTTTGTCCTTAGCATCTTGAAGGAGTTCCCACAACCTTTAGTCCATGCCACTCCATTGTTGAACT
This sequence comes from Aegilops umbellulata, assembly GCA_032464435.1. NCBI lineage: Eukaryota > Viridiplantae > Streptophyta > Magnoliopsida > Poales > Poaceae > Aegilops > Aegilops umbellulata. Next base: position 325,149,811 of record CP136058.1, on the reverse strand, counting down.
TATCTGAAACATGCTAGATAGAAACGTTAGTCCAACAAGAGATATGTTGACATTAATTACCAAAACCACCTGGGGAGCACTTGTGCTTTCAATCTCCCCCTTTTTGGTAATTGATGGCAACATACATCAAAGCTTTAGATAAAGATATAAAGAATAACAAGTAAAGCTTTGGAAGGACATGTAACAAACATAGGCTCCCCCTACATGTATGCAATCTTGTGAATATAAAATGTAGAAGCATGTGAGAGAATAATCATGACAGAGTAGGCAATGTGTTACATGTATCTTGGCCATATGCATCAGAGCAAAAGATTATTAAGAGAATTACCTTCATGCTTATGAGTCCTTCTGTTCAACTTGGCGACCAAGTGCGCCAGGGCTGAGGAAAGACGTCTCTCCCTCCTCGAGCTGCCTGCCGCGGACCCAGAAGAGAAGAAGCCCAAGGCCAAGGACGTGAAGCGCAAGGGAGTTGCCGTGCTCGCGGCAGAACCGGACACCAAGCGGGGCAAGGATCTGCCTGAATCCTCCAGGGGCAGGCGGTACTGTGTGTACCACGACCTCCACACCCACAACACCAACGAATGCTAGGAACTCCGCGCCATGCGAGAAGGAAGGATCGGCCGTCGTCCTGACCGTGCTGACCGGGGATACGGCCGAGGAGGAGGAAGAAACACAGGACGCTGGGAAGACCGTGGCCCGCGCCAAGGGTGGCGTGATCAACCTCGCGAGGACCGCTGGCGGGACCTGCCTCGCGAGGGGGACTGGCGGGATCAGCCTCGTGAGGATCGCCCACAAGGCAACGCAGGCCTCCCTCCACTGCCGCCTCAGCCAAGGAGGAACGAGGACCACCATCAAGACGAGGGGGCTGGGGGCTTCCAGGAGTCACGCGCGATCGCCTGCATCCTGGGCGGAGCTCAAGCCCTAGCCTCCCAACGCATCTTCAAGCAGTTTGCCCGCGAAGTGAATGCAGTCCTCCCCAAGCTCGAAGCAACGTGCCCTCTCAGGTGGTCGGCGTGCGCCATCATGTTCAGCTCAGCGGATCAGCTCAAGTGCGCGGCCACAGCCGGAGTCCTCCCGATGCTTTGCTCCCCAGTCATCAGCAACGTGCTGGTCACCAAGACCCTCATCGATGGTGGGGCAGGGCTCAACGTCCTGTCCGTGTAAACATTCAACAATCTCCAGGTGCCCTATGACCAGCTTCAGCCAACCAAGCCTTTCTCCAGAGTCACCGACGGCTCCACGGTCCCGATTGGGCAGGTCCGCCTCCCTGTCACCTTCGGGGCACGCAACAACTACCCTACCGAGCTCATCGACTTCGATTCGCCCACATCCGTCTGTCGTACAACGCCATCCTCGGGTACCCGGCGCTGGCCAAGTTCATGGCCGTGACTCACCATGGCTACAACGTCCTCAAGATGCCAGGAAGTGGCGGAGTCATCACAGTGCCATGTGAAGAGAAGGATGCAGTGTGTTCCCTGGAGCGAGCCTTTCAGGCCGCGTCACTGGAAGACCCGGATCGCGGAGGCAGGAGGCTTCCCGAGACCGCCCCCAAGAAGAAGAAGGCATCGTCTGGACCGACCCCTCAGGATGCGGGCCCCTCAGGGCCCGCATCTGCCCAAGGGGAACCTCCTTTCATCGCATAGGAAAGCGCGCCCGGCGCCCTCCTCAGGCAGGGCTCGGGGGCTCTCCCCTGGAGGGCCACCGACCTGACCGAGGTCACGAGGGAGGCGCTTGGGCACCACGTGGAGGCGTGTACCGAAGCACGCTTCCCTCAAGAAGGAGCAAGGCAAGGAAGGTCAGACCAGCAGGAGTTCGTCAACAAGGTCGTTCAAGAACTACAGGAGTCAAGAATCACGAGAGGTTGCCGCCGTTTACCGGCTGTGGCTCCCCATCCAGGCGAGGATGGTGGGCTGCGCGTTTGCATCGACGTACCAGGGCTCAATCAGGTCGCCACGATGGAGCGCCTCTGGCCCTCGCAAGTGGGCCATTGTGAAGGTCCGCCCCACAGCTACGTTCGCATGCCTTACGGCTTGCCGGGTGCGGCTGCTATGTACCAGCGCCTCATGAGGGGCATCGTGGAGGCTCAGGAAGACAGGCGTTCCGCAGCCTTGGCGGAGATGGAGATGATTCGCGAGGAGCCACTAGTGCCCCCGGAGCCTCCCGAGGCCCCTGGGCCTGGGGGCTCGTGAAGATCAGCTTCCGCAGCCCACCGAGTCTGCTGCACCAACACCACTTCGTCCTCGACATCTTCAGGTGACGTCTTTCGAGTTTCATTTCCAGCTGGGAGCGCTCACCCAGAGTTGCATTATTCCCAGGCCGTGTGGGTTCGTCCCTGTGGCGTGTATCCCTTTTATTTCAGGTTGTTAGCTTGCTTTGTTGGGGGCGCCCCTCAGGCTGCATCATCCCCAAGTCGCTCGGGCCAGGCCCAGCGGCATGTATCTCCTTTGCGTTTATTTCTGGTTATGCATTCGCCCATCATGTTTGATTACTTAATGCCTGTCCGCGGCACCTCTTCTTCTCCATGTTGACCACTTGCACGTTAAAGGGGGGGTGCTTGAGCATCGCGACTCAGGGCTCTTACTGGCTCTCCATCCCTCACCCTCTCGCCTTGTCCACGGCATCGTGACCTGGCATATCAGCGACGGCTGAGACAAGCTCGAGGGCCGGGACCCGAGGACGTCGAGTGCCGGCATCTAACAAAATTTTCAGGAGCACGTCACAAGATAAGGCCCAGTGCCAGGCGCAACCCGCCTAGAGGTAGGGCCCCGTGAGTCCCGCGCTGGCTCACGGGTGCCCAGATACACCTCACCTAGCCCTACCGTGCCGGCCACGTGTCAGGGCGGGGCTGTACACGCCCCGGGGGCTCCTCCCGGAGGGGAGCCCCCTCCCATGTACCAGTGGAAGCACCATGCTCCGCGCTGGCTGACGACACTGTCGAGGAGCGGCTATGCCCGTACACATACGGAAGCGCTATGCTCCGCGCTGGTGATAAACAACTGAGGGTGGCCCCCGGGCCGCATAAACCTCAGGGAGCCCAGAGCTCAGTGTCTGGCCTCATTGCAACGCCTCCCCTCGGGAGTGCCGCGCGAGGGGGATAGGCACGGGGGCTGCGCCTGGGCCACGCCCAGATGTACGCCACCCAGCCAGGCCCCTCGGGCCTAGTTCGTCACGCGTCTCTCCCCGAGCAGAGCCAAGGTATGAAGGCCGTTTGAGCGTCAAGGGGGACTCCTGAGCATCGCGACTCAGGATCCAAACTGGTCCCGTAGCCCCTCACTCCCTAGTTCCGAAAGGCTAGCGTTGGGTGAGGTACGCGCGGGGCCGGGCTCTGCAGACGTAGAACGGAAGATCCACCCACATCACACCTCCCTACTTGTTGTTCGTACGCCAAGGGGGACTCCTGAGCATCGCGACTCAGGAGCCTAACTTGTCACGTAGCCCCTCACTCCTTTGGTCCCGTCCTGGTTTCCGGTCGGGGCTAATGCTGGGTGAGGTACGCGCGAGGCCGGGCTCCACCGGCGTAGAACACAAGCAAGTAGGGAAGAAAAGCAGAAAATTCAAGGAATTCAAAAGCAAATATTACAGTCCATACTGTTGTCTCAATAACAAACGCAAGTTTAAACGCCTCCCCAAGGCATGATACATGTGCAGGGATCAAAGGCGGGACAAGAGCAGGAGCGGAGTCACTTGTCGGCGGCGGAGCAGTGCGGAGTGGCTTCGCCTCGTGGAGCAGCGGGGCCGGCAGCGTCTTGCTTCAGCTTGGTACTGAAGGCCCGGAACTTCCCCAGCAGAGCCTCCGCGTGACCCTTCACGGCCTCGGCAGCGGCAACAGCACCCTCGCCGCTTACCGGCTCCAACAGGCTGTCGAGGTCGGCGTTGGGGTCGCGAAGGAAGATGTGGGCGAAGACCTGCGTCAGTGCTGCAGAAGATAGGACACGTGCCTCGGCCTCAGCCGTGGGGCCAAGGCCAAGGACGACATCCTCAAGGGCACGAACCAGGAAGGGAAGCAGCTGGGCGGGGCCGTCCTCGGCACCGGCCAGCGGGCTCTCCAGGCCGCTCTCGTAAAGCGTCTTCAGCGAGGAACGAGCCTTCTTCTCCATGTCCGCGAAGGCCACGCGATCCTCGACAAGAACCCGGGCTTTGCCGTCCAGCTCAGCCTTCGTCGCCTCCAGCTCCTTCTTCAGCGCGCCTAGACGGTCGCGGCGCTTCTTGAGCTTGGCCTCCCGGCCCTCGATGGCCGCCTCGCGAGCCTTCACGCCTTCTTCTTGCTCCTGGCGAAGACGGGCCCCTTCCGCGAGCTGGTCGCGCAGACCTTGCAATTCGTCCTCCAGTGCCTTGCAACGATCGCGGACTTCAACCACCTCCCCCAGGGCCGCGTCTCGAGCAGCCTTCGCCTCGAGGACGGCCTCCCTCTCTTCATCGCAAGCCGTCGAGGCCTGAACCAGCGCTGCCCGAATCGAGGTGTCGGAGCGTATCCATCCCGAAGCCAGCTCCAGGCGCCCGGCCACCAGGCGAGGGTCGGCGCCAAGAAGATCCTGCCGTAGCCGGTCTAGTACAGCAGCGGCACGCTCTAGGACAGCAGGAGGAGTTGGAGAAACAACAGTCGGTGGAACGGGAGGAGAAGGTAGCGGCGGCGAGACCACAGCATCCCGAGGCGGGGTCTGCTGCGCCCGACCATCGTGGTGGCGGCAGCAGGCAAAGGCACCTCAGGAGTCACTTGGGCAATGGGGGCTGAGCTCGCCCCAGCCAGCTCAGCCAGGCCTTGCGAAGGCGACCGAGCAGGAGAGGCCCGTGCATCGCGGTCACCGTCCCCCGCAGGCGGAGGCGCTGCCGCGGATGGAGCCTCAGGAGCCCCCTTCGACCTCTTCGCCGCGGGGGCCAGCCTATTCAAGAGATGCGAACGTCAAGCCTCGGTAGCGGAACAAGAAATAAAGACAAGGATCAAGCACTTACGGGTCATCGCCGGTGAGCTCGGACAGCCTCCGGCCGAACTTGAAGCCCAACAGCCGGCTAGAGGGGTCAACCTCGGAAGCAGAAGGCGCGTCTGCAGGCAGCCTCGAGGCAGGAGCAGACCCGCGGGAGATCAGCCCACTCCTGTCCTTCTTCGGGATCAGGGGCAAGCTCCTGCTGACCTGCTCGTCTCCATCCTCGTCATCATCACTCGAAGAAAGGCGGAGAGTGCGGGACCTGCGCCAGGGGAGGGGAGCCCTCGACTCTCCGTCGGTCGCCTCGGAGTCAGGCCCCTTCTCCCGCTCCTCTTCGTCCTCCTCTTCGTTGGAGTCGTCGGAGGACACGTCCACTAGCCCCTCGGGAGCCGCTACGGGCACGAGCCCGTCCCCGTTGAAGACGGGCATGGACTCCACCACCTGCTCCCAGTCGTCGCGAAGGAACAAGGGCGCAGGCGCGCCTTCCAACCTTGCCACCTCGCCCCCGACCAGAGATTGGAGGACCGCGGCCAAATCTTCGTCGCCCAGGGCCGCGGGGCTCGGGTGAGGCCTCCACATCGGAGGTGAGTACTGCCAAAGTGGAGCCAGCTGGTGCTCCAGGAACTCCCTCAGCAGCAATGCGCCGGTCAGCTTCGCCGCTGCCAAGCTGACCGGCCTCAGGTCCGCGTCCATCTTCTCCAACACCGGTTTCACGTGGGGGTCTGTGAGCTCCACTTGGCAACAGTCGTTGGAGCTCGCGGGCTGCTCCGCGGGCAAGATCAGCCAAGGGTGGATGCGCCCAGCATCTACCAAGACCCACTTGCTCCTGAAGCCCTCGATCCTCTTCCCGGGCTTCGAAATGGCAATGGTGCCGCCATACGCGACGAAGCTCGCACACGCGGAAGGAGAACCGCGAGTGACCCGGAGAGAGAAGTAGTGACGCAGCAAGGCCACTAAGGGCTGCACCCCCACGTGAGCCTGGCAGTAGTAGGCAAAGATCGCAAGGAGAAGGACGGAGTTGGGGTGGAGATGCAAAGCCTGTAAGTTGTAATGGCGGAGGACAAAGAGGAAGAACTCCTAGAAGGGAGGCACCAGGCCAGCAACAATGGAGCTTACGAAGAAAGGGTAAAAGGTGCTCCCTCGGCCCTCAGGGGTGGCGGAGCCGGCCTTGAACACCTACGCCCCGTCGATACCCTGCGCCGCTGCCATCCGACGCAGCCGGGCAAAGCCCGCCTCCGACACGCTCGGCGATTCTAGAGCAGGCGAGTACCAAGCCCCGGCCGGAGACTGACGAGGCGCCATGGCTGTCTAGGTCAAGCAGATGAGGCAGATCTGGAAACTTGGAGGAAGAGAGGAGAGGCGCAGGAAAGGGGATCTGAGCAGCAACCGGAGAAAGAGAAGAGCAAGGCCTGGGCGGATGCCGCTCCTTTAATAACCTGCGCGGTTGCTAAAGCACTCACGTCCAATCAGCTGCCACGCGGCGCCCGAGGCCGCAGGCTGTTAGGGCCCGCGACGCTTCGCCCTTGCCCTTTCGCCTCTCGGTACGGCCAAGTCCTGGCGCGCCTTGGGCCCGGGGGCTACTGTCGGCGTTCTGGGAATGGGGGTCCCCAGACTTGCCTGCCTGCAGCGTGGCTTAAAGGGGGCCCAGCACGGCCCATCTTCATCAACACGAGACTCAAGACCCTCGCGAGGGGCCAAGCCTCGCGGGGCGGACGACACGGAGCTTCCTCAGGCGCGGCCTCACCAGGCTGGCTCACGAGGAGGCGGAGAGATCAAGGCAGGGTACCTCACGAGGTGCCCATGACGCAAGCCATGACAACCAAGGGTGTCAGGCGGGCGCCAGTTCGCGCAGTGTCTCCCTTTCCTCTTTGGTGCAAAGGGGCAAGCGCGGGCGAGAGGATCAAGCAAAGGCATCCATTTCGGTGCAACGAGACCAAGACCAGTCCAACGGTGGGAAGGAGGTCATCGTGGAGCCCAGAACAGCGTCACCACAGAGCCTTTGGCAGGCGAGGACCAACTTTAGTCAGGATAAGTGTACCAGATGTTCCCCTTCAAAATGGCCAATTGTTGGCGCCCTTCCCGCTCAATATTTGGGAAGAGGCCCAGGGCCTTTGCCTATAAATAGGGCTAGCCACCCCCAGGGTAGAAAAAAGGGGGAATGAGCTAGAGAGGATGATCGGATCATCAGGCAACAAAGAGAGAGAGAGAGAGAGAGAGAGAGAGAGAGAGAGAGAGAAGGGCGGCTAAACTCCTCCTAGCAGTTCATCGTCCTTGCTAAGAGCAGACCCTCGCGAGGCTGTTCTTCCTTGTACTGTTCATCTTCATCAGCCCAAGAGGCAATCCACCCACCACAAACTAGAGTAGGGTATTACACCACAACGTTGGCCCGAACTAGTATAAACCTCGTGTCTCTTGTGCTGTTCTTTCGGTAGTTTAGATATTTGTGAGACGGAGAGGTAGAGGGTGAAGTCCCCGCGCGCACCCCAGAGTTCGAACCTCAAGGGTCTGCCGGAACCCGAAATCCGACACAGCCGCAGTCCGCGGAGCGGCTGTCTGACTGGCAAAAACGGCAACTAAGGGAAGGCGGCAAAGGAAAAGCCAAGAGAGCAATGAGCAAGAAATGATAGAACTCAGATAGATATTTACATAACATAGGCCCTTGGCCGAATCTTCGAACAAAAGTTCAAAATACACCCCGCGGGTGGAATTGTGCGAATTAACAAGTTCTTCACAGACTACTAAAACTGATAAAATAAAGACAAGGCAGCAGCCTAGGAAGCAGCAGACGGGTTTGGAGGCTCGGAGGAGATGGCGGTGTCAGACGTTGGGGCGGCCGGCTGAGCAGTCTCAGCTTGATCGCCTCCAGCGGCAGCCGGCTCGGTTGGGCGTGGCTCGTTGCTGGAGGCGCGGTCGAGCTGAGGCTGATCGTCCGCCCCGCCTCCTGGTGTCTCCATCTTGCCTCCATCCTCCGCCTCGCCTTCCTCCTTGGCGCTGGAGCCGATCACCTCCGCCGAGTCCTCGTCGTAGTCCGGGTTCATCCCAAACCACTCCGGCGGTGCCTCCTCGCCGTTTTCAGCCCGCTCAGGAATAAAAACGCGGGTATCGACGTACCCGACGATCGCCGCGGCGTGCTTGATGAGGGCGTCTTCCGTGGCTGCCAGCTCCGGCTAGGCCTCCGCTCGGAGCGTGGCCAGCTGGTCCAGGTCCAGCCCCGGATACCATGCCTTGACAAATTCCAAGGCCTGGCGCGCTCTAGCCCGGGCCGAGGAACCCTTCCAAGCTTCAAGACGGCCGGCTGCGACCTCCAGCCAGTCGGCAGTCCGGCTGGGAGTGCGCAGAACCGGCATGTCCGGCCACAAGGCAGCAATCGCCTGGGCGCCGACACGTTGAAGCCGGCGCAGCATCCGATGGGCCGGCCGCAGACGAGCCTCAATGCTCAGAAGCTGCTCGTCAAGGGTCCGGGGGGCATTGGCGGCAATCTCCTCGCCATTTTCCCTCCGCGCCTCGCGATCAGCCTCGATGGCTTGAGTGGCAGCTTGCGTCTGGCCAGGGAAGAAGTCTGCCAAAGACGGAAAAGAAGCAAGTCAGAAAATCAGGAGTCGGCCCGACCTGCAGTCGGTGGCTCAAAGAAAGAGAGTAAAAAAACTCACCATCGACGATATCCTCAATCTCATGAAAGCCGGAGGTCAGCATTGCCTCCTTGTCGGTCCAGGAGGAACACTCGACCTCGAACTCTGCCAGGAGTGCAGTCTCTTTCTTCTTCGCCTCCTCCTGCGCCTTCTTAAGCAGCTCCCTCTGCTCTGCCAGCTGCGTGGCTAGCAGGTCACGCTCTGCGACGAGCTTGCCACATTTCTCCCCCTTGGCGCGCAAGGCGGTGTTGGCTTCGCCCAGCTACTGCTGAAGAACGGCGTTGGCTTCTAAAGAAAAAAAGAAGAAGGCGCTAAGTCGTCATCAAAGAAGGTCGCCGGGAAGATCCGGCCCGACTGCTCAGCAGTCGGCCCGAATCTCGGGGACTACAGCCCCCGGGTGTGCCAGCGCGCCCCCGCGAAGAAGAAGGAGAACTCACTCTGGCTCTCCGACAAGTCGGCAGTCCACTTGCCCAGCTCTTCAACATTGCGGTTGAAGGCGGTGACCCGGAGGTTGTGATAATCCTGTGATAAATATTTCAAACAAGAGTAAGTGCTTAGAACTCGCCAATGGAGTTCCGACCTGCCTGCTCAGCAGCCGGCCCGGAACACGGGGACTACACCTAGTGGGTGCGCTGGCGCGCCCCCACAGAGAAAAGCAAGTAAAACAAAGTCAGAAGAAAACATACCCGGATGGCTACTCGCGACGCCAGATGCACCTTGTTGCAGTTCTGGAGGGCGTCGCCCTCAGCCCGCAGCTTCGCTTGGACGTCCAGAAGCGCCTGGTTTAGCGGGCCTGTGCCGCCTCCTCGCGCCCACCCAACGGGCGCGGCGTTCGTTTCCTCGACGTCTGGGATGGCCGAGCTGGCGGCGCCGGTCTCCAAGGGGCGCGGCGCTGAAGTCGCTTTCTCAAGGCGGCGGCGCGTTGGCGAGGCGACTTGAAGGAGCAGCTTCGCCACGACCTCGTCTTTAGTCGGCGGCACCAGCGGGTCCGCCGGCTGCTCGCCCCGCGTGCTCCCAGACGACGGCGGAGGCGGCGGCGGCACGGCCGTGTCCGACATGGAGGCCTTGCCGCCTTCCCTCTCCATGATGGGGTACTCGCCGCCGGCTTCCCCAGTCTGCTCCGTGAAGTCCGGAGGCGGTCGCGCTGAGTTCAGCGGGATGACGAATAACGCCGACTGGGCGCGCGGCTTCCTCAGCCTGCCGTTTTCCCGCGATGGCGGCTTCGGCATCGTCCAGCTTCTTCTGGGCGGAGGCGGCCGCCTTCTCGGCCTCCGCCTTCTCCCGGCGGTCGGCCTCTTCCTCGTCGCGCTTCTCCTGCGCGTTCTGCTCCGTCGCCTCCCGGAGATCGGCGGCAGGGTCAATCCGCCGAGTGATGGCGGACGTCTCTGCCGACCCCATGATGGAGGCGGTGGTGACCCTCTCAAGGGTGAGGGGAGCCCTGGAACAAGGGAAGCATGAACAAGACTTAGACAAAATCAACCAACAGAAAACAAGACGAAGGGCGGCGGCACTTACGCGGAGACCAGCGGCGGTTTCTTCACTTCCTTGCGGAAGCGGTTGGCCTGAGCAATCGCCTCTTCCCGCCTGGTTGCGGCAGATGCCCCTTGAACTTCATCGAACGGCCGCCAAGAGAACTCGTCCCGGCCCGGCGCTTCCTCGCGCACTGGCGGGCCGGCCCCACGGTGCCGGCCGAAGGCTGAATAAGAGGGTTCTGTTTCAAGTATTAAAGAAGATTAGAAGTCGGACTCGGCTGAAGAAAGAAAGCAGAAGAGGAACAACTTACAACAGGCGGGGGGTTGGTGCGCGAGTACGGCTCCTTGCCGAACTGCCAATTCCCCGAGTGACCGCAGTTCGCTATGTAGTTCACCGTGTCCGCCACCTCCGCGTGGGGCATGTCCTTGGAGCACATCCGACTTGGGTCCCAGTGGCCATTCATCTGACATATCATGTGAGGCCGGCCTTGGAGTGGGAGGACTCAGCGTGTCACGAAGGCGGCCAGCAAGTCGGCCCTGGTCAGACCCTCCGACTGCGTCAGCACTCGGAGTCGCGCGACGGCGGAGGCGCCGGCAGGAGCTAGCGTCTTGTCCCGGTGGGACCAGCTGGGGAGCCTTTCGGCCGGCGCGCTGGCCTCGTAAGGCGGCAGGTTGACCCAGTCGCCTTCCGGGGCGACGTTCTTCACGTAGAAATAAGATCGTTGCCACATCTTCACCGATTTGATCAGCGAGATGGTGGGAAATGGGTTGTCGACCACCGACCTCCGCATCGTGATGAAGGCACTGCACTGGGCTGGCACGCCGGCGACGTGCGTGTCGAGTTTGGAACTAAAGAATTCACCCCACAGCTCGATGGTGGGGAGAACACCGAGGAAGCCTTCGCACAGAGTGGCGAAGGCGGCCAGCAGCACCACCGTGTTTGGTGTGAGGTGGTGCGGCTGGAGCCCGTGAAACTCCAAGAAGGAGCGGAAGAAGCCGCTCGCCGGCAGCCCTAGGCCGCGCATGAGGTGCGAGCGGAATATGACCCACTCGCCCTCCTCCGGCGCCGGCGATACCTCCCTCGCCGGCGTGGTGCGGGCCCGCACTAGGTCTTTGCCAGGGAGGCGACGCGTCTTGCGAAGAAACTCAATGTGGTCGTCGTCAACCTCGGAGCCATCCCACACGCCGGAGCACGCGGCGGCGGGCGCGGCGGCGGAGGAAGAGCTCATCGCTGCGGGCGTGATGAGGTCCGGCGTGGCGACGGCGAAGGAAAGAAGAAGCAAGAGGAAGCATAGGGGAATAAGGGAGAGTGAGCGCGCGTGCTTCGCCGCCCTCTCCCTCCGCCTACTTATAGGCTCTTAGGCTGAGAAGCCGATGGGGCGTCGTGGGATTAACTGCGCCCGGGACCCCACGACCCCCACGATTTACCACACAAAGTTACTGCGCAGGAATCCCAACCGCCCGCGCGCCCGCAACAGATCCGTTCGAAGGCCGCGGCACGATAGTGGCGGGCCCCACCCGCGGGCCTGTCCCGTCACGTGCGTGGGCGGGTAGATTGGCCCGGCCACGTGGCGCCACACGACGGGTCCGGAACGGGCGGCAACTAGGAAGCTTGCCAGGCACGCCGTCTGGATCCCGCTACGACTTTCAAAATCTTTAAAGAGGCAAGACGACCTTCGACGTGTCCGGCTCCCGATAGTCGGCTTGAAGGAAGACGGCGGGTGAAGCCCAGATCCAACCACCGGAAGGAAGAAACTGTTGAGGCTCCTCAGTACGTCTCCCTCGGCGCCTCACCAGCTTCGGAGACTACTGTCGGAGTAATGGGCCACGGTAGGCTAACCCGAGACCCAGAACCTTTCAAGACATTGGGGCAGGCTACGCCCCTCAGGAACCCCAGGACGGAGGGCCGCCTCTGGGAGTCGGCAGCGGCGCTGCCGACTATCTACTCACGGCCGAGTCCCAGGGACGACTACAAGACGAGCCGACTCCTAACTGGCGACTTCCAGAGAAGCCGGCTATGGGGAGTCGGCCCGCGACTCCAACCACCCTCTGCCTTTGTAAGAAGGGACGGGGCTGGGAACGGCCGCAGTAAGGCCCGCCCCCACCCCGATTACCAAGGGCAGGCATGGCCACAGTGCACCGTACCAACGGAGATCTCTGTCCGGCGCGGCACTGTTGTCCAGCTAGCCCTGACATCAGCTCCAGTGGCGGAGCCCTGTACCCACGTCGGCCTGCCTGTACGGCCCAGAGACGGCGGGCCCCGCTTGTCAGTGGGGGGGGGGGGGGGGGACAGAAGACGGCAAGAGCGCCACAAGACGGACCCTGTGGGAGTCGGCCTCCAGGAGTCGGCTGGTCCCTCCCACGGGTCCCGCATGCCATTAACCAGATAATACAAGGAGTGGCAACAGTGATCGCCCGCCAGGCGGCGGTACTGTTGCCATGACCCCATAACCAAGCCAGCGTCATTAAAAGCACGGCTACAGTAATCCGCAGCCGGCAAGACCCGCCCGCGGTGGACAAGGCCTGTCGGCTCCGTACCGGACTAGTCGGCGGGGCCCACCAGTCGGCGGGCCCCAGTAGTCGGCAGAGAAGACGGCGGCCTGAGAGACAGACAGCTGGGACCCGTGCCCAGCCGGATTACCATTGTACCCCTGGGGGGTAGGCCTATATAAACCCCCCGGAGCACCCATGCAAAGGGTTGGACCCCATTAGCACTAGACCATAGTATACAGGAAGGAGGGAGCTAGCCTTGCCTCCTCCTACCTCCAGGAAACTGCTCAAGGAGCAACCTTGTACCCAGTTTGCCATAGTGATCGTGCGGAGACCCCGCAGAGCAGCAGTAGGGGTGTTATCTCCTCGGAGATCCCTGAAGCTGGGTAAGATTCACCGGCGTGCATGTCTACGCCTCATCCTGCTTCCAGGCACTGGCGACGTTCTACTCGCCCCCACCATGATAAGCCATCCCTTGGCATATGTCACTCCCAACCCCGACACAAATCTAATCTGCTGACGTATCCCGTAGCATGACATCACACCACAGCCAAGCCTTTATTCGAATCATTTTTACTGTCCTACCTCAACGCATTTTGCGAGGCAGTTTTCTTGGCATGTCTTGTCGAAGCAGAGATCGTGTCCCCTTATCCCAGGATTCTCATCAATACGGGCGTGGGTAACCCAACCGTGCCACTTATTACGGTGTTTGGGGGATAAGCGAGTTTTACCAGGCTGGTTGGGACGCATAGTTTCGTCCGCCCATATAAGGGGATAAGGATCCACCTTTTCATCCACGCCTTCTTCCTCCTTTGCTCATCCATTTTCGCACACTCGAGCTCCAGTGCCCAAGTCCGCATTCCCCACCTCAACCTTCTCCAACCATGTTCGGAGCGGGAGGCAGGTGGATGGTCTCCTCCGTCACGGAGGGACACATCAAAAAGCTAAGGAGAGCCGGATACCTTCCCGACGACATCGCGCACCGGCTCCAGATGAGGGGCAACTCATCCCCACCCCCAGGCCCCATGATAGGGTGGTGTTCCTCACCCATTTCCTCCGCGGACTGGGCTTCCCACTCCACCCATTCGTCTGGGGGATCATGTTCTACTACGGCCTGGACTTCCATGATCTGGCCCCGAACTTCATCCTCAACATCTCGGCGTTTATCGTCGTGTGCGAGGCCTTCCTCCGCGTCAAGCCCCACTTTGGCTTATGGCTTAAAACCTTCAATGTGAAGCCGAAGGTAATGGGCGGCCGCCAGGCGGAGTGCGGAGGCGCCATGGTGGGCAAGATGCCCAATGTTATATGGCTCGAGGGCTCCTTCGTGGAGACCATAAAGGGGTGGCAATCGGGGTGGTTCTACATCACCGAGCCGCGTGACCCTGAATGGGCAGCGGCCCCCGAGTTTCGATCTGGCATCCCCACGCGGCTCACCTCCTGGCGAGAGAAGGGCCTGTCCTGGGGTAATTCGGGAGAGCTAACCGGACTCCAAACCTGCGTCCAAAACCTGGTGGACAAGAAGGTCAAACTTGTCAACGTAGTCTAGGTCATGCTCATCCGCCAGATCCTTTCGTGTCAACGACGGGTTTTTAACTTGTGGGAGTTCGACCCGGCCCAACACCAAACTCTGACCAGGCTCTTCGATACAACACACGAGGATGCCTGGAAGGTGCTATTAAAGGGTGCCGAGGTTCCCCCTCCCACTACCGAGGATCGCGGATTCTGCGCGAAGCGCCAAGCCAACGTAGTAAGTTGTTTTACCTTTTACAGGATACTCGTTTTTCATAGTTTGACTCTATGCGGGATCTAAGCTCCCATACCCTTGGCAGGACTGGCAGGAGAAGGCCGGACAAATCGACTGTCCGGCTCCTTTTCCCGAAGGCCCAGCAGACGCCCGCTTGACGAAGCTGCTGGTTCCGGCACCTTACGTGGTGCCGGAGAAGAAGGCCAAGAAGAAGGCCACGGGAACCTGGAAAAGTTCCCGGCGCCCGGTGGAGTCGGACTCATCGTCCGATGACTCCGAGGCGCACTCCTCCCATGAAGACGAGGAGGAGGAAAGAGAGGTTTCTTCCCCAGCAGGGGGAGAAAAGAAAAGGAAGGCCGCCCCAACTGGAGAGGCCGGAGGGTCCAAGAAGGGGAGGACCCTTCCTCCGGACTACTCCACCAACGCTGCCGACAGCGAGGAGGAGTGGCCGCCCAGGGCCAAGCCCCTGGCGAAGTCGTAAGTATTAGGACACCAGAGTGACTCATAGTGTTCCTTTATTGCACAACTTTCCCTGACGCCGAATATAATCATGTAGTCCGCCCCGAGCCCGGATCGACGTGTCGTCGAGCGGCTCCATGAATTCGTCGGATGTGAATAGCCTTTCACTTCCGGCCACCTCCTCCCCTCGCCCTGCGGACAATGCCGAGGTATTGTCCCAAGAGGTTCCAAATCAAGGGGAGGCAGTCCTGGGGGCACCTCAAGGCGACGTCCCGGACTCCAGGCGCAAGGGGGCAAGACCACCAGGGGCTCCAAGTCCGGCCCTGGGCCGAACACCGCACCGGAACCTTCATCTGTCCCAGAGTCCGGCAGGCGCCCCCCCCCCCTCGCTAAGAAGGTCAAGCCTACCGCGCCGGTGACCTCCGTCCAACCGGAGGCATCGGATAACTTGCTGGAGATGCTTAATGGCGCCCCCATCGACGAGGAGCACCGCACTATTATGAGTGCGGTGATCCAGAAAGTTCAGTCTGCCAAGAGCGGGCTGACTGAAGCCTATGCCAGCCTGTTGACAGGCTTTGAGGTACGTAGAAAATATATGAAAATATTACCGCATAGACAGTAGCCCGTGATGCTCTATTTGGCGTTCACAAAGAAAAGCCGAATGGAGGATCTAATAATATTCACAGGAGTCTAACATAATTATGTCGATATGCGCATGCAGGCTTCGATGTTGGCCTCTGCCGCACTGACTGCGGAGGTTGACGCGCTGAAGCAGAACCACGAGTGGTGCGAGCAAGAGCTCGGCGTTGCCAAGAAGAAGCTCGAAGAAAAAGAAGGTAAGTAATACCTTCTGGAGTATATGTTAAAAAAGACGTAGTTGCAAAAAATGACAGGATCGTTATTGGTGTCCTAGGGGCCACGACTGAGGTGGCGACCCTGAAGCAAGTACTTTTCGAGGCCGAAAAGAAGGTGGCCACAGAGCGCGCCGAGCAGGAGAAACATGAGGCGCGAGTTGGCGAGGTACAGCAAGAGCTCCAGGCTCTCGTGAAAAAACACGAGAGTTTGGAGCTTGACTCAAAGACGCGAGAGTCCGAGCTCGCAGCTGCCCTCGTAAGCGCCAAGTCTGCCAAGGCCGAAGCCCAGAAAGCCCTCCAGGAAGTTGAGGCGATGAAGAAGATAGCGGCGGGTAAGGCATTTTTTATGCAAAGAAGGCACGTGAAAGTGAATTACTTGTTACTTACCCGAGTCCGGAGCTCTCCAGGAGCATTTGCAGATTTGTCCCGTAGCGTGTCAGATGCCGCCGCCTTCTATCGGGTCGAAGAGGGAAGCTCGACGAAGAAGGTGTTCTGGTCTCAGTATGCTGAGGCCGGACACACTGTGCCCTTGAGCGACCATCTGAAGCAGCTGGTCGAGCTCCATAAGGTGGCCGAGCAGGCCATGAAGGGTCTCATAGTCCGGCTGTGGCCTGAGGAGGCCGTGCCTGGGAGCTACTTCGGGCAGGTGAGGCGACTGGTGGATGCCTGTCCATCGCTTGAAGTCATCAAGCGCTCCGTCTGCATCGAGGGTGCCCGTAGGGCGCTTGCCCGTGCTAAAGTGCACTGGGGCAAGATGGATGCTGAGAAGTTTGTGAAGGATGGGCCACCACAGGGCAAGGAGCATCGCCACCCCGAGATGTATTACGAGGGCGTCCTGAAGGGTGCCCGCCTTGTGGCGGATGAATGCTCCAAGGATGTAATATTTGAGTAAACTTATTTGTTTTATCTTGTGCGCTGAAAACTTGTTCATATGCGCTATGCAACGCTTGTTTTAATTTAAAATATTACCTTCCATGCGGCCGTTTATTAAACCTGAGAGATGGCGAGTTGTCGGCTTCTGCCCCCATGCCACGAGTGCTGGGGTGTTCGGATAAAACCTGAGCACTCTTTTTCCCATTCTTGGGTCCTTCGAGGGAGGTGCTCAGCATGACGAACAAGGCAATCGGACTAATAGTGCGTCATCACTCTCACTTAGCCAGAGAATTCTATAATTTTAAATTTCGGCGAAGCCCCTCGGACTAATAGTGTTCGGAAGACCGAGTTCGAACACGCCTTAGGCCGGACAAAGCCGACTCCTCGCTCTAAGCGGCATAAGTCTTTAAGGACTCGAAACCTCTTGAACAGCGACTAGCTCTCGCCCTACCATGACAGTCAGTTTTGGCTTTCTCTACTGAGGTGCTTAGCCCAGCTGAACCGGGGCACAATCGCAGTAGTTCTCCCAACGCTACCTTAGCCGATATAGCGGAAGGTAAGATACCAAAACATGGGAGCCGGGCAAACCCAACTATTGACCAAAGACATGATTCGGAGCTGATGCATATAATGCTACAAGTTCGGAGGGCCGCACTTGTGGAAGTGTTCGGACTTCTCATGCCGTATTATGGGGTGCTTGAGTCCTTGGCGTATTGACCGTAGCAAAGTGTACGGGTGCTAAATGTCATAACTGAACATGTATATGAAAAAAAGGAATGAATAGAGAATGCAATAATAAGCTGAAACTAGGCATTGTTTATTCGAAAATGCTGCGGTAAAAGCAGAACGATACAAATAGTGCGATAAGCAAGAGACGGGACTATTTGACATGTCCCCCTCCAGGGGCGAGCTGCGGGACGGTATGTAAGACAGGTATTTTGCTCGTTATAGAGACCACCTGGGAATTCGACGTAGCTTTCTGCCTCCTTGGTTGTTGCATCGTGTGTTCGACGATTGTACTGCCAGACAGGCCTTCCAGAGAGTGGGGTCCTGAAAGTAAGAAAAAATGACAAAATCGGGAGCCCGTAGTGTGGTTGAGCTGCATTTTGGGCGTGTTGTGGTCGTGCCCCTCCCCCTGCGCCCATGGTATTTTCAGAGCGTAATTATGTACACGTAGTACTGATTTCGCAGTTTCGCGAGGGTTGGGGTTGGGGCCGCATTGCTATGCTTGCTCGGAACGTGCCAGGCGGTCTTGTTGTAGGTTACTCCAGGCGCGCTTGACGGTGTCCGAACGTTTTATTGCCGGACTGGAGAATTGCCTTAAGAGGCTGCTTTGTACTTTTGCTGCGAGGGCCGCCGTATGCTCCTCTGTTTGAAGAGAGCGTTCGGTGTTTCCGTTGACCGTAATGACTCCTCGAGGTCCTGGCATCTTTAGCTTGAGGTATGCGTAGTGCGGTACCGCATTGAACTATGCAAATGCGGTTCGCCCGAGCAGTGCCTGATAGCCACTGCGGAACGGGACTATATTGAAGATTAACTCCTCGCTTCGGAAATTATCCGGGGATCCGAAGACCACTTCAAGTGTCATTGAGCCCGTGCAATGGGCCTCTACACCTGGTATGACACCCTTAAAGGTCGTTGTCGGTGTCAAAACCGGCGGATCTCGGGTAGGGGGTCCAGAACTGTCCGTCTAGGCGGATGGTAACAGGAGACAAGGGACACGATGTTTTTACCCAGGTTCGGGCCCTCTCGATGGAGGTAAAACCCTACTGCTGCTTGATTAATATTGATGATATGGGTAGTACAAGAGTAGATCTACCACGAGATCAAGGAGGCTAAACCCTAAAAGCTAGCCTATGGTATGATTGTTGTTCTGTTGTTCGTCCTACGGACTAAAACCCTCTGGTTTATATAGACACCAGAGAGGGCTAGGGTTACACAGAGTCGGTTACAATGGTAGGAGATCCATGTATCCGTATCGCCAAGCTTGCCTTCCATGCCAAGGAAAGTCCCTTCCGAACACGGGACGAAGTCTTCAATCTTGTATCTTCATAGTCCAGGAGTCCGGCCGAAGGTATAGTCCGGCTATCCGAACACCCCCTAATCCAGGACTCCCTCAGTAGCCCCTGAACCAGGCTTAAATGATGACGAGTCCGGCGCGCATATTGTCTTCGGCATTGCAAGGCGGGTTCCTCCTCCAAGTACTTCATAGAAGATTTCGAACACAAGGATAGTGTCCGGCTCTGTAAAATAAGTTTCCACATATTGCCATAGAGAGAATAATATTTACACAAATCTAATCTGCTGACGTATTCCGCAGAGTGACATCACACCACGGCCAAGCCTTTATTCGCATCGTTTTATTATCCCACCTCAGCGTGTTATGCGAGGCGGTTTCCTTGGCACGTCTTGTCAAAGTAGAGATCGTGTCCCCTTATTCCGGGATTCTTATCAATACGGGCGTGGGTAACCCAACCGGCCATTGATTACGGCGCTTGGGAGATAAGCGAGTTTTACCAGGCGGGTGGGGACACATAGTTGCGTCCGCCCATATAAGGGGATAAGGATCCACCTTTCTCATCCACGCCTTCTTCCTCCTTTGCCTATCCATTTCCGCGCACTCGAGCTCCAGCGCCCAAGTCCGCACTCCCCACCTCAACCTTCTCCAGCCATGTCCGGAGCGGGAGGCAAGTGGATGGTCTCCTCTTTCATGGAGGGACACATCAAAAACCTGAGGAAGGCCGGATACTTGTCTAACGACATCGCGCACTGGCTTCCCAAAGAGGGGCAGTTCGTCCCCACCCCAAGGCCCCATGAGAGGGTGGTGTTCCTCCCCCATTTCCTCCGAGGACTGGGCTTCCCTCTCCACCCATTTGTCTGGGGGCTCATGTTCTACTATGGCCTAGATTTCCACGATCTGGCCCCAAACTTTGTCCTCAATATCTTGGCGTTTATCATCGTGTGCGAGGCCTTCCTCTGCATCCGCCCCCATTTCGGCCTATGGCTCAAGACTTTCAATGTTAAGCCAAAGGTGGTGCGCGAAAACCAGGCAGAGTGCGGAGGTGCCATGGTGGGTAAGATGCCCAATGTCCTATGGCTAGAGGGCTCCTTCGTGGAGACCCTGAAGGGGTGGCAATCGGGGTGGTTCTACATCACCGAGCCGCGTGACCCTGAATGGATTGCAGCCCCCGAGTTCCGATCCGGACCCCCTACGCGGCTCACGTCCTGGAAAGAGACGGGCCTGTCCTGGGGCAACAAAGGAGAGGTGACTGGACTGCAAACATGCATCCAAACCCTGGTAAACAAGAAGCTTAAACTTGTCAACGTAGTCTAGCTTATGCTCATCCGCTGGATCCTCACGTGTCAACAACGGGCCTTCAACCTGTGGGAGTTCGACCCGGCGCAGCACCAAACTCTAAGCAGGCTCTTAGACACGACGTACGAAGATGCCTGGAAGGTGCTATTCAAGGGCGCCAAGGCTCCCTCATCCGCTACCGAGGGTCGCGGATTCAGCGCGCAGCATCACGCTAGTGCGGTAAGCCGTTTTTACCTTTTACATGGTATTTTAGCTTTTCATAGTTTGACTCTATGCGGGATCTAAGCTCCCTTACCTTTGACAGGATTGGCAGGCGAAGTCCGGACAGATCAACTATCTGGCTCCTCAGCTCGAGGACCCAGCAGATGCTCTATTGGCAAAGCTGCTGGCTCTGGCACCCTATGTGGTGCCGGAGAAGAAGGCCACGGGGACTCGAAAGAGTGCCCGGCATGTGGTGGTGTCGGATTCGTCGTCCGACGACTCCGAGACGCAATCCTCCCATGAAGATGAGGAGGAGTAAGAAGAGACCTCTCCCCCTCCAGCGGGGGAAGGAAAGAAAAGGAGGGCCACCCCAACTGGGGAGGCCGGGGGGTCCAAGAAGGGGAAAACCCTTCTTTCGGACTAGTCCACCAACGCCGGCGACGGCGAAGACGAGTGGACGCACAGGGCCAAGCCCCTGGCGAAATTGTAAGTATCCGGATACCAGACTAAGTCATAATATTCCTTCACTGCATGGCTTTTCCTTACATCGAATATGATTATGCAGTCCACCCAAAGACCGGCTCGACGTGTCATTGAGTGGTTCCCTGGACTCGTCGGATGTAAACTCTCTTCCGACGGCTACCTCCCCCAGCCCTACGGATGACGCCGAGGTGGCGTCCCAGGAGGTTCCGAGCCAGGAGGAGGTGGTCCTGGAGGCGCCGCAAGGTGACCTCCCGGATTCCAGGCGCCCAGGGGATAGAACCCCTAAGGGCTCCAAGTCCGGCTCTAGGCCGGACACCGCTCCGGAACCTTCAAAGGTTCCAGAGTCCGGCGGGCGACCTCCTTCCAAGAGGAGCAAGCCCACTGAGCCGGTGGCCCCCGTCCAACCAGAGGCGCCGGACAATCTGCTGGAGGTGCTTAAAGGCGCCTCCATCGACGAGGAGCACTGCACCATTATGAGTGCGGTGATTCAGAAAGTTCAGCCCGCCAAGAGCGGGCTGACCGAAGCCTGTGCCAGCCTTTTGACAGGCTTTGAGGTATGTAAAAAATATGTAAAAATATTACCGCATAGACAGTAGCCCCTGATGCTCTATCTGGCGTTCGGAAAGAAAAGCCGAATAGAGGATCTAATAAAATTCGTAGGAGTCTAACAAAAGTAAGTCAATATGCGTATGCAGGCTTCACTGCTGGCGTCCGCCGCACTGACTGCGATGGTGGACACGCTGAAGCAGAACCTCGAGCGGTCCGAGCAAGAGCTCGGCCTTGCCAAGAATCAGCTCGAGGACAAAGAAGGTAAGAAATACCTATTGAAATATATTTATAAAAGGTGCAATTGCAAGAAAATGACAGGATTAATGTGGCTATTGTAGGGGCCACAACGGAGGTGGCGACCCTTAAGCAAGCGCTGTCCGAGGCCGAAAAGAGGGCGGCCACGGAGCGTACTGAGCGGGAGCAATATGAGGCGCAGGTTGGCGAGGTGCGGCAAGAGCTCCAGGCTCTCATGAAAAAACATGAGAGTTTGGAACTTGACTCAAAGATGCGAGAGTCCGAGCTCGCGGCAGCCATTGAGAATGCCTAGTCTGCCAAGGCCGAAGCCCAGAAGGCCCTTCAGGAGGTTGTGGCGATGAAACAGATAGCGGCGGGTAAGGCTTTCCTTATGCAAAGCAAGCATGTGAAAGTAAATTACTTGTTACTTACCCGAATCCGGAGCTCTCTAGGAGCGTTCGCAGATTTGCCCCGCAGCGTGTCCAATGTCGCCGCATTCTACCGAGCCGAGGAGGGCAGCTCGACAGAGAAGGTGTTCTGGTCTCAGTATGCTGAGGCCGGACTCCATGTGCCCTTGAGCGACCAGCTGAAGCAACTGGTCGAGCTCCACAAAGTGGCCGAACAGGCCATGAGGGGCCTCATAGTTTGGCTGTGGCCTGGAGAGGCTCTGCCTGGGAGCTACTTCGGGCTGGTGCGGTGGTTGGTGGAGGCCTGTCCAAGGCTCAAAGTCATCAAGCGCTCCGTCTGCATCGAAGGTGCCCGTAGGGCGCTTGCCCGTGCTAAGGTGCACTGGGGCAAGCTGGATGCGGAGAAGCTTGTGAAGGACAGGCCGCCGTCGGGCAAGGAGCATCGCCACCCCGAGATGTATTATAAGGGCGTTCTGGAGGGCGCCCGCCTTATGGCGGACGAATGCTCGAAAGATGTAATTTTTGAGTAAAACTTGTTTATTTTGTCCTGTGCGATGAAAACTTGTTCATGTGCACTACGCAATGCTTTTTGAATTTAAAATATTACCTTCTGTGCGGCCGTTTATCAAATTTTGAGAGATGGCGAGTTGTCGGCTTCTGCCCCCATGCCACGAGTGTGGGGTGTTCGGGATAAACTTGAGCGCTCTTTTTCCCATTCTTGGGTCCTTCGAGGGAGGCGCTCAACACAACGAACAAGGCAATCGGACTATAATGCTTGAACACTCTCACTTAGCCATAGAATTCTATAATTTTAAATTTTGGCCAAGCCCCTAGTGTTCGGAAGACCGAGTTCGGGGCGCTATCCACACCTAGGCCGGACAAAGCCGACTCCTCGCTCTAAGCGGTATAAGTCTTTAGGGACTCGAAAAACCTCTCAAACAGTGACCAGCTCTCGCCTCATCATGATGGTCAGTTTTAGCTTTCTCTACTGAGGTGCTTTAGCCCAGCTCAACTGGGGCACAATCGCAGTAGTTCTCCTAGCGCTACCTTATCCGATACAACGGAATGTAAGGTACCAAAACATAGGAGCCGGGCAAACCCAACATTTGACCCAAGACATGATTCGGAGCCGATGCATATAATGCTATAAGTTCGGGGTGCCGCACTTGTGAAAGTGTTTGGACTTCTCACACCGTGTTGTGGGGTACTTAAGCCCCTGGTGTATTGGCCGTACCAAAGTGTACGGGTGCGACATGTTATTAATGAACATATATTCTTAAAAAAGAGTAATACAAAAATAGACAAAAGCTATGCATTGTTTATTTAAAAAGGCTACGATCAACGCAGAACGATACAAATGGTGCGATAAGCAGAAGGTGGGATTATTTAACATGTCCCTTCTAGGGGCGTGCCGCAGAATGATATGCAAAACAAGTATACTGCTCGTTATAGAGACCACCTTAGAGTTCCATAGTGCGGCGCGGTTTTCTTCTTCCCTGGTTCTTGCATCGTTTGTGCGGCAATTGTACTGCCGGTTAGGCCTTCCAAAGAATGGAGTCCTTCAAGTAAGATAAAAGTGAAGAATCGGTAGCCCCTAGTGCGGTTTAAGCCGTGTTTTGGGCGTGCTGTGATAGTTCCCCTCCCCCTTTGCCCATGGTATTTCCAGAGCGTAGTTATGTACACGCAACACTGGTCTCGCAATTTCGCGAGGGCTGGGGTTGGGGCTGCATTGCTACGCCTGCTCAAAACGTGCCAGGAGGTCTTGCTGTAGGTTACTCCGGGCGCACTTAACGGGTTCGGACATTTAATGGCCGGACTAGAGAATTGCCTTGAGAGGCTGCTTTGTACTTCTGCTGCGAGAGCCGCCGTATGCTCCTCCGTACGGAGAGAGTGTTCGGTGTTTCCATTGACCGTAATGACTCCTCGAGGGTCTGGCATCTTGAGCTTGAGGTATGCGTAATGCGGTACCGCATTAAATTTGGCAAATGTGGTTCACCCGAGCAGAGCGTGATAACCACTGCTGAACGGGACTATGTCGAAGATTAACTCCTCGCTTCGGGAAGTATCCGGAGATCCGAAGACCACTTCAAGTGTGACTGAGCCTGTACAGTTGGCCTCTACACCTGGTATGACGCCTTTAAAGGTCGTTTTAGTGGGTTTAATCCTCGAAGGATCGATGCCCATTTTCCACACTGTGTCCTGATAAAGCAGGTTCAGGCTGCTGCCCCCGTCCATGAGGACTCTGGTGAGGTGAAATCCGTCAACGATTGGGTCTAGAACCAGTGCAGTGAATCCACCGTGACGAATGCTAGTGGGGTGGTCCCTTCGATCAAAAGTGATCAGGAAGGAGGACCATGGGTTGAACTTCGGGGCGACTGGCTCCATCGCGTATACGTCCCTTAACGCACGGTTCCGCTCCCTCTTGGGGATGTGGGTTGCGTATATCATGTTCACCGTCCGCACTTGTGGGGGGAATCCCTTCTGTCCACTACTGTTCGGCGGCCGGGGCTCCTCCTCGTCATTGCTATGTAGCCCCTAGACTCTGTTTTTGGCATTTAATTTGCCGGCCTGCTTGAACACCCAACAATCCCTGTTGGTGTGATTGGCTGGCTTTTCGGGGGTGCCATGTATCTGGCATGAGCGTTCGAGTATTCGGTCCAAACTAGACAGGCCTGGATTATTTCTCTTGAATGGCTTTTTCCGCTGACCGGGTTTAGAGCCTCTGAATCCGGCATTAACTGCCGTATCCTCAGCATTGTCGCTGTTAATGCGGCGCTTGTGCTTGTTGCGACACGACCTAGTACTGTTGTCCTTGGTATCCGAATTACCAGGTCTCTTGATTATGTTATTGCTACGAGCCAGCTAGCTGTCTTCTCCCGCACAAAAGCGGGTCATTAGTGTCGTGAGGGCTGCCATAGATTTCGGCTTCTCCTGTCCAAGGTGCCGGGCAAGCCACTCGTCGCGGATATTATGCTTGAAGGCCGCTAGGGCCTCTGCGTCCGGACAGTCGACGATTTGATTTTTCTTGGTTAGGAACCGTGTCCAGAATTGCCTGGCCGATTCCTCTGGCTGCGGAATTATGTGGCTTAGGTCGTCGGCGTCTGGTGGCCGCACATAAGTGCCCTGGAAATTGTCAAGGAATGCGGCTTCCAGGTCCTCCCAACAACCAATTGATTATGCTGGCAAGCTATTAAGCCAATGCCGAGCTGGTCCTTTAAGCTTGAGTGGGAGGTATTTGATGGTGTGTAAGTCATCACCGCGGGCCATGTGGATGTGGAGGAGATAATCCTCAATCCATACCGCATGATCTGTTGTGCCGTCATATGATTCGATGTTTACGGGTTTGAAACCCTCTGGGATTTGATGATCCATTACTTCATCTGTGAAGCATAGTGGGTGTGCGGCACCTGTGTATTGGGCTATATCCCGACGTAGCTCAAATGAGCTTTGTCTACTGTGTTCGGCCCGGCCGGATTTACTGTATCCGGCATGACGATTATCGTCTCGTGCCGTGGGGCGCCCACGCGATCCGTAGATCGACCTTGTTTGGATTGCCTTGTCCTCCAATATATCTTGCAGGTCTGGCGCATTCCCCCGTGCCTTGGTATTTTTAAAGCGGCGCCGGGGTGCGGCTTGAGTGGAGGGCCGAGAGGCCTCTCTCTCACGGCCACGAGGTGGCCGGTCGGCCGCATCATGTGCTGGTGATGTAGGTGCTTCTTCCTCTAACCAGGGTAGCAACCTGCGCTTTGGGTAGCTCTTGGAGGGGCGTGCGAGTTCATATTCTTCGGCCGCTAGGAGTTCCGTCCATTTGTCGGCTAGCAAGTCTTGATCAGCTCTAAGCTGTAGCTGTTTTTTCTTGAGGCTGCTCGTCGTAGCTATAAGCCTGCGTTTGAAGCGCTCTTGTTCGACGGGATCTTCAGGTATGACAAATTCGTCGTCGTCGAGGCTTGCCTCTTCTTCGGAGGGAGGCATGTAATTATCGTCCTCGACCTCTCTGTCTGCCGCTCCTTCATGAGGGCTGGCTTCCCCATCCTCCTGTGCTGAATTTTGCTGGAGGGGGTTTTCTTCGGCACTGTCCGGAGTGTTATTATCTCCCATGCCGGAATCACCGTTTTTGCTTTGGCGGGATTTAGAGCGGCGCCGCTGACGCCGGCGCTTAGGCTGTTTCTTGGAGGGGTCATCCTCCGCTGTTCCATCGCCATCGCCCTCTTTTGGGGTGTCCACCATGTATATTTCATATGACGAGGTGGCTTTCCAGTGCCCTATAGGCGCTGGTTCCTGATCGTCTCCTGCATCGGCGTCCATACTGTCGATGTCTTCGGAGTCGTAGTCGAGCACGTCGGTTAAATCATCGACAGTGGCTACAAAGTGGGTGGTGGGTGGGTTTTGAATTTCTTCATCATCCGCATCCCAACCTTGCGGACCGTAGTCCGGCCAGGGCTCTCCTGATAAAGAGAGATGTCGGGTTTCGGGTTCCGGCAGACCCTTAAGGTTCGAACTCTGGGGTGCGCGCAGAGATTATGCCCTCTACCTCTCCATCTCGCAAGGATCTAAACTACCAAGGGAACAACACAAAAGGCACAGAGTTTATACTGGTTCGGGCCACCGATGTGGTGTAATACCCTACTCCAGTGTGATGTGGTGGATTGCCTCTTGGGCTGGTGATGAAGAACAATACAGGGGAGAACAGCCTCACGAGGGTCTGTTCTTGGCTAGGGGGACGAACTACTAAGAGGAGTTCGGCTTCCCTTCTCTTTCTCTCTCTCTCTTGATGCTAGATTGCTAGATTGATCGATTGATCCTCCCCCTTTACCCTGGGGGTGGCTGGTCCTATTTATAGAAAGGCCCTGGGCCTCTTCCCGAATATTGAGCAGGAAGGGTGCCAACAATTGGCCAATTCGAAGGGGAACATCTGGTACACTTATCCTGACTAAAGTTGGTCCTCGCCTGCCAAAGGCCCTGTGGTGACGCCGTTCTGGGCTCCACGATGACCTCCTTCCTACCGTTGGACTGGTCTTGGTCTCGTTGCACCGAAATGAATGCCTTTGCTTGATCCTCTCGCCTACGCTTGCCCCCTTTGCACCAAAGAGGAAAGGGAGGACACTGCGCGGGCTGGCGCCCGCCTGGCGCCCTTGGTCGTCAGGGCTTGCGTCATGGGCACCTCGCGAGGTACCCCGCCTTGATCTCTCCGCCTCCTCGTGAGCCAGCCTGACGAGGCCGTGCCTGAGGAAGTGCCGTGTCGTCCGCCCCGTGAGGCTTGGCCCCTCGCGAGGGTCTTGGATCTTGTGTTGATGAAGTTGGGCCGTGCTGGGTCCCCTTGAGCCACGCCGCGGGCCGCAGGCAGGCAAGTCTAGGGACCCCCGTTCCCAGAACACCGACAGTAGCCCCCGGGCCCAAGGCGTGCCCGGACTTGGCCGTGCCGAGAGGCGAAAGGGCAAGGGCGAAGCACCGCGGGTCTTAACAGCCTGTGGCCTTGGGCGCCGCGTGGCAGTTGATTGGACGCGGGTGCTTTAGCAACCGCGCGGGTTACTAAAGGTGCAGCGCCCGCCCAGGCTTTGCTCTTCTCTTTCTCCGGTTGCTGCTCAGATCCCCTTTCTTGCGCCCCTCCTTCCTTCCTCCTAACTCCCAGATCTACTCTTCCCGTGTGACCTAGGAAGTCATGGCGCCTCGTCAGCCCCGGCCGAAGCTTGGTTTTCGCCCGCCCTGGACTCGCCGAACGTGTCGGAGGCGAGCCTTGCCCAGCTGCGCCGGATGGCGGCGGCACGAGGCATCGACGGGGCGCGGGTGTTCAAGGTCGTCTCCGCCACCCCTGAGGGCCGAGGAAGCACCTTCTACCCTCTCTTCGTAAGCTCAATTACTGCGGGCTTGGTGCCTCCTTTCTCCGAGTTCTTCCTCGCTGTCCTCCGCCATTACGACTTACAAGCTCTGCATCTCCACCCCAACTCCATCCTTCTCCTGGCGATCTTCGCCTACTACTGCGAGGCTCATGTGGGGGTGCAACCCTCAGTGGCCTTGCTGCTCCACTACTTCTACCTCCGGGTCTCCCACGGTTCCCCTTCCGCATGCGCGAGTTTCATTGCGTGTGGCGGCACCATTGCCATCTCGAATCCCGGGAAGAGGATTGAGGGCTTCAGGAGTAAGTGGGTCCTGGTGGACGCCGGGCGCATCCACCCCCGGCTGATCCTACCCACGGAGCAGCCCGTGAGTTCCGGCGACTGGTCCCGGGCGGAGCTTACGGACCCCCGCGCGAAGCCGGTACTGGAGAAGATGGACGCGGACCTGAAGCCTGCCAGCACGGCGGCGACGAAGCTGACCGGCGCGTCGCTGCTGAGGGAGTTCCTGGAGCACCAACTAGCTCCGCTTCGGCAGTACTCATCTTCGATGTGGAGGCCTCATCCGAGCCCCGCGGCTGTGGGCGACGAGGATTTGACCGCGGTTCTCCAATCTCTTGTTTGGGGCGAGGTGGCAAGGTTGGAGGGCGCACCCACGCCCTTGTTCCTTCGCGACGACTGGAAACAGGTGGTGGATTCCATGCCCGTGTTCAACGGGGACGGGCCCGTGCCCGTGGTGGCTCCCGAGGGACTGGTGGACGTGTCCTCCGGCGACTCCAGCAGAGAGGGGGGCGAGGAGGAGCGGGGAGAGGGTCCTGACTCTGAGGCAACTGACGGAGAGTCTAGGGCTCTCCTTCCCCGGCGCAAGTCCCGCACTCTCCGCCTCTCGTTGAGCGATGATGATGAGGGTGACGACGTGCTGGGAAGCGGGAGCTCGCCGCCGATCCCGAAGAAGGACAGGACCGGGCTGATCCCCCGCGGGTCCGCCCCGGCTCCGGGGCGATCCGCGGACACGCCTTCTGCTTCTGAGGTTGACCCCACCAGCCGACTCTCAGGCTTCAAGTACGGCCGGAGGCTTCTCGAGGCCTCCAGCGGCGACCTGTAAGTGCTTGATCCCTCATCTTTTTGTTCCTTGTTCCGCCGCTGAGGCTTGATGTTCGCTCCTCTTGGATAGGTTGACGCCCGCGGTGAAGAAACCGAAGGGGGCTCCCGAGGCCCCACTCGCTGCAGCGCTTCCGCCTGCAGGTGAGGGCGATCGCGAGGCACGGGCTTCTCCTGTCCGCTCATCCTTGAGAGGCCTGGCTGAGCTGGCTGGGGAGTGCCCAGCCCCCATGGCCCAAGTGACTTCTGAGGTGCTCCTGCCTGCTGCCGTCGCCACGGCCGTCGGGGCGCAGCAGACTCCACCTGAGGACGCTGTGGTCTCGCCGCCGCTACCTTCTCCTCCCGTTCCACCGACCGCTGCTCCCCCAACTCCTCCTGCTGCCTTGGAGCGTGCCGGTGCTTCTCCGTCTTCTTCTGCCGTCCTGGAGCATGCCGTTGCTGAACTGGACTGGTTGCGGCAGGATGTTCTTGGTGCCGATCCTCGCCTGGTGGCCGGGCGCCTGGAGCTGGCTTCGGGGTGGATCCGCTCCGACGCCTTGATTCGGGCGGCGCTGGTTCAGGCCTCGATGGCCTGCGACGGAGAGAGGGAGGTCACCCTTGAGGCGAAGGCTGCCCGAGACGCGGCCCTGGGAGAGGTGGTTGGAGTCCGTGGTCACTGCAAGGAGCTGGAGGACGAACTGCAAGGCCTGCGAGACCAGCTCGCGAAGCAGGTCCTCCTGCGCCGAGAGCAGTAAGAAGGCATGAAGGCTCGCGAGGCGGCCCTCGAGGACCGGGAGGCCAAGCTCAAGAAACGTCGCGACCGCCTAAACGCATTGAAGAAGGAGCTGGAGCGACGAAGGCCGAGCTGGACGCCAAGGCCCGGGTCCTTGCCGAGGATCGCGTGGCCTTCGCGGGCATGGAGAAGAATGCTCGCGCTTCGCTGAAGACACTTTATGAGAGTGGCCTGGAGAGCCCGCTGGCCGGTGACGAGGACGGCCTCGCCAAGCTGCTTCCTTTCCTTGTTCAGGCCCTCGGGGATGTCGCCCTTGGCCTTGGCCCCACGGCTGAGGCCGAGGCGCGTGTCTTGTCTTCTGCTGCGCTGACGCGGGTCTTCGCCCACATCTACCTCCGTGATCCCAGCGCCGACCTCGACAGCCTGCTGGAGCTGGTGAGCAGCGAGGGTGCTGCCGCCGCTGTCGACACCGTGAAGGGGCGCGCGGAGGCACTGCTGGGGAAGTTCCGGGCCTTCAGCACCAAGCCGAAGCAAGGCGCTGCTGGTCCTGCTGCTCCGCGAGGCGAAGCCACTCCGCGCTGCTCCACCGCCAACAAGTGACTCCGCTACTGCTCATGTTCCTCTTTTAGTTCCTGCACATGCACCACGCCTCGGGGAGGCATTTAAACTTGCGTTTGGTACTGAGGCGACAGTATGGACTATAATATTTTGCTTTTAATTTCCTTGAATTTTATGATTTTCTTCCCTACTTGCTTGCGTTCTATGCCGGCAGAGCCCGGCCCCGCGCGTACCTCACCCAGCATTAGCCCCGACCGGAAACCAGGACGAGACCAAAGGAGTGAGGGTCTACGGGACAAGTTAGGCTCCTGAGTCACGATGCTCAGGAGTCCCCCTTGGCGCACGAACGACAAGTAGGGAAGCGTGATGTAGGCGTATCTTCCGTTCTACGTCTGCAGAGCCCGACTCCGTGCGTACCTCACCCAGCATAGCCTTTCGGAACTAAGGAGTGAAGGGCTATGGAGCCAGTTAGGCTCCTGAGTCACGATGCTCAAGAGTCCCCCTTGACGCGCAAACAGCGGGCGATGAGGTGAGATGCAAGCGAGACTACCGTTCTACGTCTGCAGAGCCCGGCCCCGCGCGTACCTCACCTAGCATAGCCTTTCGGAACTAAGGAGTGAGGGGCTACGGGACCAGTTAGGCCCCTGAGTCGCGATGCTCAGGGGTCCCCCTTGACGCTCAAATGGCCTTCATACCTTGGCTCCGCTCGGGGAGAGACGCGCAACGAGCCAGGCCCGAGGGGCCTAGCTGGGCGGCGTACGTCTGGGCGTGACCCAAGCGTAGCCCCCGTGCCTAGCCCCCGCGCGCGGCACTCCCAAGGGGAGGCGTTGCGATGAGGCTAGCCACTTAGCTCTGGGCTCCCTGAGGTTAACGTGGCCCGGAGGCCACCCTCAGTTGTTTATCACCAGCGCGGAGCATAGCACTTCCGTATATGTACGGGCATAGCCGCTCTTCGGCAGTGTCGTCAGCCAGCGCGGAGCATGGTGCTTCCACTGGTACGTGGGAGGGGGCTCCCCTCCGGGAGGAGCCCCCGGGGCGTGTACAGCCCCGCCCTGACACGTGGCCGGCACGGTAGGGCTTGGTGAGGTGTATCTGGGCACCCGTGAGCCAGCGCGGGACTCACGGGGCCCTACCTATAGGCGGGTTGCGCCTTGCACTGGGTCGTATCTTGAGATGTGTTCCTGCAAATTGGGTTAGATGCCGGCACTCTACGTCCTCGGGTCCCGGCCCTCGAGCTTGTCTCAGCCGTCGCTGGTATGCCAGGTCGTGATGCCATGGACAAGGCCAGAGGGTGAGGGCTGGAGAGCCAGTAAGAGCCCTGAGTCGCGATGCTCAGGTACCCCCCCCTTTAACGTGCAAGTGGTCGACATGGAGAAGGAGAGGTGCCGTGGACAGGCATCAAGTAATCAAGCATGATAGACGAAAGCATAGCTGGAAATAAACGCAACGGAGATACACGCCACTGGGCCTGGCCCGAGCGGCTTGGGGATGATGCAGCCCGAGGGGCGCCCCCAACAAAGCAAGCTAATGACCGAAAAACAAAAAAGGGATACACGCCGCAGGGACAGACCCATGCGGCCTGGGAATGAAGCAGCCCTGGGGGGCGTTCCCAGCTGGAAATGGAGCTTGAAGGATGTCACCTGAAGATGCCGAGGATGAAGTGGTGTTGGTGCAGCAGACTCGGTGGGCTGCGGAAGCCGATCCTCACGAGCCCTCAGGCCCAGGGGCCTAAGGAGGCTCCGGAGGCGCTGGTGGCTCCTCGCGAATCGTCTCCATCTCCGCCAGGACCGCGGAACGCCTGTCTTCCTGAGTCTCCATGATGCCCCTCATGAGGCGCTGGTATACAGCAGCCACGCTCGGCAAGCCGTAAGGCGTGTGAACATAGCTGTGGGGTGGGCCTCCGCAACGCCCCACTTGTGAGGGCTAGAGACGCTCCGTCGTGGCGGCCCGATTGAGCCCTGGTACGTCGATGCAGACGCGCAGCCCACCATCCTCGCCTGGATGGGGAGCCATAGCTGGTAGACGGCGGCAACCTCTCATGACTCTTGACTCATGTAGTTCTTGCACGGCCTTGTTAACGAACTCCTGCTGGTCTGGCCTTCTTTGCCCTGCTCCTTCTCGAGGGAAACGTGCTTCAAGGCACGCCTCCACGTGGTGCCCAAGCGCCTCCCTCGTGACCCTAGCCAGGTCGGTGGCCCTCCAGGTGAGAGCCTCCGAGCCCTGCCTGAGGAGGGCGTCGTGCGCGCTTTCCTATGCGATGGAAGGAGGGTCCCCCTGGGCAGACGCGGACCCTGAGGGGCCTGTCTCCTGAGGGGCTAATCCTGACGATGTCTTCTTCTTCTTGGGGGTGATCTCGGGAAGCCTCCTGCTTCCACGATCTGGGTCTTCTAGTGACGCGGCCTGAAAGGCTCGCTCCAGGGAACACACTACATCCTTCTCTTCACACGGCACCGTGATGACTCCACCACTTCCTGGCATCTTGAGGACGTTGTAACCATGATGAGTCACGACCATGAACTTGGCCAGCGCTGGGTAACCGAGGATGGCATTGTATGGCAGGCGGATGTGAGCGACGTCGAAGTCGATGAGCTCGGTGCGGTAGTTGCTGCGGGCTCCGAAGGTGACAGGGAGGCAGACCTGCCCGATCGGGATCGTGGAACCGTCGGTGACTCCTGAGAAGGGCTTGGTCGGCTGAAGCTAGTCGTAGGGCACTTGAAGATTGTTGAATGTTTCCATGGACAGGATGTTGAGCCCTGCTCCACCATCGATGAGGGTCCTGGTGACCAGTACGTTGCTGATGACTGGGGAGCAAAGCATCGGGAGGACCCCGGCTGTGGCCGAGCACTTGAGATGATCCGCTGAGCTGAACGTGATGGCGCACGCCGACCACTTGAGAGGGCGCGTAGCTTCAAGCCTGGAGAGGACTGCATTCACTTCATGGGCAAACTGCTTGAAGATGCGTTGGGAGGCTGGGGCTTGAGCTCCGCCCAGGATGCAGGCAATTGCGCGTGGCTCCTGGAAGCCCCCAGCCCCTCGTCCTGGTGGCGGTCCTCGTTCCTTCTTGGCTGAGGCGGTAGTGGAGGGAGGCCCGCGTTGCCCTGCAGGCGATCCTCACAAGGCTGACCGCACCAGTCCCCCTCGTGAGGCAAGTCCCTCCAGCGGTCCTCGCGAGGTTGATCGCGCCACCCTTGGCGCGGGCCGCGGTCTTCCCAGCGTCCTGGGTTCCTTCCTCCTCCTTGGCCATAGCCCCGGTCGGCACGTTCAGGATGACGGCCGATCCTTCCTTCTCGCACGGCACGGAGTTCTTGGCATTCGTTGGTGTTGTGGGTGTGGAGGTCGTGGTACACACAGTACCGACTGCCCCTGGAAGATTCAGGCAGATCCTTGCCCCGCTTGGTGTCTGGTTCTGCCGCGAGCACGGCGGCCCCCTTGCGCTTCACGTCCTTGGCCTTGGGTTTCTTCTCTTCTGGGTCTGCGGCAGGCAGCTCGAGGAGGGAGAGACGCCCCTCCTCAGCCCTGGCGCACTTGGTTGCCAAGTTGAACAGCTCCAGGGAGGTGCACAGGTCTTCATGCATCGCCAGCTCCTCCTTCATCTTGACGTCACATACGCCATCGAAGAAGGCCGAGATGATGGCTTCCTCAGACACCCTGGGGATCTTGAGGCGCGCGCTGTTGAAGCGCTGGATGTACTTTTGCAGGGTCTCTCCGGGTTGTTGCTTGATGCGGCGCATGTCGCTCATGGCAGGCGGCCAGTCACGGGTACCTTGGAAGTTGGCGATGAAGCGGGTGCGCATCTGGTCCCAGGAAGAGATCGTACCTGGGGCCAGGTTCAGGAGCCAAGTGCGAACTCCTTCCTTGAGTGCCATGGGGAACCAGTTCGCCATGACCTTCTCGTCTCCACTGGCAGCTTCGATGCCCAGCTCATAGAGCTGGAGGAACTCTGCAGGATCGGTCGTGCCGTCGTAGCGAGGAGGCAGGTCTGGCTTGAACTTGCTGGGCCACGCAACGCTGCGCAGCTCGGTGGTGTAGGCGGCAGCCTGCGGTGGCCACGGGAGGCTTCGGTTGAGGGAGAGCTTGGCCTTGCGGGTCCCCATGCGCTGCAGCTGGGAGCAGTGCGGGGTCTTGACGTGCTGGAGCCGGAGCAGGGTCACGGTGAGCTGGGGCAGGAAGCGCCCGGGCAGCCTCTTGCGGTCGAGGGACTTCTTGGCAGCTCCGTTCTTGCTGGGTTGGCGCCTGGCGGAGCGGGTTCCGCCCAGGGGCCACGCGCCTTGGAGCCACGGCGTCTCCTTGGAGGGGAGGCGGCTGGTACGCCCCCGGAACTTCATTGCCAGCGCGTGGCGGAGTGCGGCGCAGCGGAGCGGACGGCGCAGGAGAGCCCCCTGCGGCGCGGACGATCTTGGCGACGCGGTCGAGCCACTCTTCGTAGACGTCGTCGACGGGACGGTAGCGTAGGAGCTCGTTTGCTGCGATGAGCGCAGCTCGAGCCTCCAAGGGTGCGCGGAGCGTGCGGGGCGAAGAGCTAGCTGGTGCGAGGGATGGAGTAGCGGTCCGGCCGTCTTGCCGCACGGACGGGTGCTGAGACGATGCTTGCTGCTCGTTCCCCGCCGGGCCGGTGGCGGCGTTGACGGCGGGCGACGGGGACAGGGGCCGTCTGGGCGACGCGGGAAGCGATGGCGGCCCGGCGCTCGGCGCGGGCCCGACGAGCGTCAGACATGGACGCGATGGTCGGTGGAGAGCGGAGCGGTGGAAGACAAATTCCGGCACACCCCTACCTAGCGCGCCAAATGTCGGGTTTCGGGTTCCGGCAGACCCTTAAGGTTCGAACTCTGGGGTGCGCGCGGAGATTATGCCCTCTACGTCTCCGTCTCGCAAGGATCTAAACTACCAAGGGAACAACACAAAAGGCACAGAATTTATACTGGTTCGGGCCACCGATGTGGTGTAATACCCTACTCCAGTGTGATGTGGTGGATTGCCTCTTGGGCTTGTGACGAAGAACAATACAGGGGAGAACAGCCTCGCGAGGATCTGTTCTTGGCTAGGGGGACGAACTCCTAAGAGGAGTTCGGCTTCCCTTCTCTTTCTCTCTCTCTCTTGATGCTAGATTGATCGATTGATCCTCCCCCTTCACCCTGGGGGTGGCTAGTCCTATTTATAGGCAAAGGCCCTGGGCCTCTTCCCAAATATTGAGCGGGAAGGGCGCCAACAATTGGCCAATTCGAAGGGGAACATCTGGTACACTTATCCTGACTAAAGTTGGCCCTCGCCTGCCAAAGGCCCTGTGGTGACGCCGTTCTGGGCTCCACGATGACCTCCTTCCTACCGCTGGACTGGTCTTGGTCTCGTTGCACCGAAATGGATGCCTTTGGTTGATCCTCTCGCCTGTGCTTGCCCCCTTTGCACCTAAGAGGAAAGGGAGGACACTGCGCTGGCTGGCGCCCGCCTGGCGCCCTTGGTCGTCATGGCTTGCGTCATGGGCACCTCGCGAGGTACCCCGCCTTGATCTCTCCGCCTCCTCGTGAGCCAGCCTGACGAGGCCGTGCCTGAGGAAGTGTCGTGTCGTCCGCCCCGCGAGGCTTGGCCCCTCGTGCGGGTCTTGGATCTTGTGTTGATGAAGTTGGGCCGTGATGGGCCCCCTTGAGCCATGCCGCGGGCCGCAGGCAGGCAATTCTGGGGACCCCCGTTCCCAGAACACCGACAAGAGAGACTTTAGTGAATTCAGAATATCGCCGAAGGGCGAGTGCTGAAAGATGTCCGCGACGGTGAACTCCATAATCGGCGCCCAATCGGATTCGATCAGCAGGGGCGCGGGGGGCTCAGAGTTCGGAGAGGAGTCTGGCACCTTGGAGTCACGGGCTTCTCAAGGGACAAAGCTGGTGTTCGGCTCGATCGCCGTAGAGGTTTCAGCCTCCGAGGCGGCGTCCAACCACCCGTCCTCGATCGGCGCAATCGGCTCCGAACTAAGGGTCGGAGCTGACGAGGGCGCGGCCTCCAGGACATTGTTCGGCGGCAGAGCTAAATCATGCCCTTCTTGACAGTGCGGCGCGCTCGGCTGTGGCTCGAATCCGTCGAAGATCAAGTCCCCACGGATGTCAGCCGTGTAGTTCAAACTTCCAAATCTGACCTGATGGCCAGGGGCGTAGCTTTCAATATGCTCTAGATGGCGAAGCGAATTGGCCCGTAGTGCAAAGCCGCCGAATACGAAGATCTATCTGGGGAGAAAAGTCTCACCCTAGACCGCATCGCTGCTGATGATCGGAGAAGCCATCGGGCCTAAAAGTGACGACACAGAGGAACTCTCAATGAAAGCACCAATGTCGGTGTCAAAACCGGCGGATCTCGGGTAGGGGGTCCCGAACTGTGTGTTGGGGATATTACTACTGGGCCTAAACCGGCCTATCTGGGCCGGGTTAATTTCATCAGTAGCTCAAGAATGTTAAAGCCCAAGAGGCTATGTAAAGGCCCGAGGCCGTAGTCTGTTTAACATCTGTAGCCGTAAACCGGCCTGTGTACAACTTGTATTGTAAGTTAGGAATAAGCAAGAGACCAACCCGGGTACGAGTATAAACCGGAGATTGCGACTCTATGAACCGACGGGCGTTACCCGTGTATATAAGGGGACGACCCGATATCGGTTCAGGAGAGAACCAACAGCTCGAAGCCTAGGAGAAGCGATTGCTCCCTAGTCGTCGAGACTTCATCAATTCCAACACCAACTAGACGTAGGCTTTTTACCTTCATCGAAGGGGCCGAACTAGTATAATTCTCTGTGTCCTTGTGTCCGCTTTAACCCCTTCGAGTTAACCCATTGCGATGGCTCCACGACTAAGTCCTTCGGATAGGACATCTGCCGTGACAAACCCACGACAGTTGGCGCCCACCATGGGGCTATCGCACGATGGTTTCAAGTTCTTGGAGGGCCGCTTTGAAGGACTCAAGGGATATGCCGTGGGCCGGATGACCAAGAGTCGCCGCGGTAAGGTTTACAACGACGACGAAGGCTGGGGCCCCGAGGCCGGCTCAGTTGAGTACGGGTACCGGGTCCCCTTTGGCAGTATACACGTTTTTATCGGCAAGATTGGTGAACCGGGCCCTGAGCTGGACACCTGCACCGACCTCATCGAGACAGCTCAGTGTGCGCGACCTGCCCGGGTTAAGCCAGCCGTAAAGCGTGCCTTTGTGGGAGTCATCCACGGAGGAAATTATGAGGACGGATCAGAATCTGGTGGCGAAACCGTCGTTTGTTCCGGCGATGAGTCGTCAACCGGGGAAACTGAGTCCCTGTATCAAGTGCATGATGGTCGGATTGGGGGCTGTTCCGACGGCAACAGTATTCCGGACCCCTCTGATCTGCCTAGCCGGGTCGGCATATTCATGGCCGGCACCCAAGCAGCGCCTCATTCATCGACGGCCGCAGCAATGGTTTCCGGTTCAACGGCTGCCGGAGCAGGAGGTTTTGTGCGCCCACCGGTTCAAGTATTATCCGATCTGTTCGACGCACTGGCGGTGCTCTTGACAGAGGCTAATCCGGCGGATCGGGATGCTCATAACGCAGAGATTGCAAAGGTGAGAGAACAGATTAGCCAGGCCAAGGCGGATCTGGCAGCCGAGGAGGTCAGGATGACTGCGGAACGGGCCGCTTTGGACGCACAAGCCTATAAGTTCATGCTGGATCAGAACGCTTCGCAGGAGGTCATGAGGAGGAAATATCGGTCCCGCCTGCCACCGGTTTTTGAAGGAAGGGATCTTTTCAATACTCCTGGAGCAGGGACCAGTAATCAACCAGTGGTAAACCGAGCGGAGGCGCCCGGGACAGGCGCGTCGGTTCAGCCCCGCATAATAGATCTGCCCCGTTATAACCCGGAGCCACGGATTGTGACCACACCCCCGGATCACTACTCCAACCCGCTGGATAATCTTGTTGCTTCGGCAGCGCGTCTAGAGGCTATTCCGGTCGAGGGAGATTCGTTACAGGCAATAGAGACGCGCCGGGTCAAGGAGCTCCTCAGAACGGCGCTAGTCCAACAGGAGGCGTATTCATACCGCCGCGAGCGGATTCATTCTACTCCACGTCCAACCCGGAGTTATAGCAGGCACATGGAAGAACAAGCTGAGTCCAGCAATGCACGGCATGGAGTGCCCCGCGGTAACAATCCGGCTCCTGATGCTCAGGAGTTGGTAGACCGGGCCCGTGCACGCAGAGAAGCCGAATTGGCAGCACATCAGACCCGCCAGCTTACGCCGGTTCGTTCCACCACTTCGGTCGAACCAGGGCTTGCTTCTAGCGCTTTGGGGGTGCCTTGCCTTATACCTTCTTTGCGCAATGTGCGCCTGCCTAAGGACTTCAAGGGGCCGCGCAAGGTACCGAATTATACAGCAGATCAACCCCCGGAGGCGTGGGTGGAGAGTTACGAGATGGCCATGGAGATGCTTGACGTAGATGAAGCTGCATGTGCAAAATATTTTACTATGATGCTTGAAGGAACAGCCCGCACTTGGTTAAAAAGCCTGCCGCCCAATACCATCGGTTCATGGGCTCAATTGCGAGCTCGGTTTATCAGTAATTTCAAAGATACATGCAGGCAGCCCATGTCGATAGTGGACTTAGCCGCCTGCGTCCAGGCGGAAGGAGAGTCAACCACTCATTGGGTGCGCCGCGTTTCGCAAATTTTGCATTCATTAGACCGCATCAATGCTGACACTGCAGTTGTGACTTTGGAAAGCAATTGCCGGTTTGGGCCCTTGAAATTGAAATTAGGACGAATGAAGCGCCATTGCACTGACATAGGGACTCTCATGGCTGCTTTGGTAAAGTATGCTGATTCTGATAGTACCAAGGATCCCGAGTCTGATGATGAAAAGGCAGGGAAGGGAAAGAAGAACGACAACCCCAGAGGACAGCAGCATCACCCAGGGAGCAGCATCGGAGGCAAGCGTAAAGTGGATGGTTCCATGGATTTTGTGGCTAACACCAATGTGCAGAACAGGGGTCGGCAGCGTAGGGGCAAAGGCCGCGGTGGCGGACCCAGCCCCAATCCAGAGCGCTTAAATAGTTTGTTGAATCAGCCCTGCCCAAAGCATGGGACGACGGAGGAACCAGCAAACCATCTGTGGAAGGATTGTTACATCATGCGAGAGTTCAAGAATTCCAACGCCTTCCGGTATGATCACAATCCTGGTGGCGGTTCAGGA
Source organism: Aegilops umbellulata (assembly GCA_032464435.1). Classification (NCBI taxonomy): domain Eukaryota; kingdom Viridiplantae; phylum Streptophyta; class Magnoliopsida; order Poales; family Poaceae; genus Aegilops; species Aegilops umbellulata. The sequence continues at coordinate 325,110,784 of CP136058.1, read as the reverse complement.
TCCGGGCCAAGCCACGGTGGAGGAAACCCCGGTTCAGGGTTTAATGGTAATCCGAGCGGGAATAGCAATCCGGGCGGACATGGTAATCAACATAGCCAAAATGATCAAGGGGGCTATAATCAGCAGCAGTCGGGGTACCAGAGCAATCCAAAGCAGCTAAACAGTGGCCAATATCATGTATTCACCACTAGCTTGGACAAGCGAGACCAGAAGGTCCGGAAGAGGGCAGTTAACTCTGTTGAACCGGCCGTGCCCCGATACCTACGATGGTCAGAGCAGCCGATCATCTGGAGTAGAGAGGATCACCCTCCTCGGGTGGATAATCCGGGTCAGCTGGCTTTAGTGGTGGCGCCTCAGGTAGGAGGTTATAAGTTCACCAAGGTGCTCATGGATGGGGGTAGCAGTATTAACATCCTATACTATGAGACCTTTCGACGTATGGGGCTCAAGGATAAGGATTTACGGCCTTCAAACACGGTTTTTCATGGCGTGGTGCCAGGCAAGTCTGCGTACCCCGTGGGCAAGATAGCATTGGAGGTGGCTTTCAGAGATGATCACGATTCCCGATCAGAAACACTGACTTTTGAGGTGGTGAAGATTCAAAGCCCGTACCATGCCCTGTTTGGTCGGCCGGCTTATGCCAAATTCATGGCACGGCCCTGTTATGTATATCTGCAGCTCAAGATGCCGGGCTACAAGGGAACCATCACGGTTCACGGGAGTCGCAGGATCGCTTTGGAGTGTGAAGAAGGAGATGCCGCTTATGCAGAATCGGTTTGTGCTACTTAGGAGCTCAAATACTACAAAGATAATGTTGATCCGACGGATATGACTCCTTTAAAGAAGCCTACCACAAAGCATGATCCGGCTTTAAAATTCACGTCAGCCGCGGAGACCAAGCTTATTGATTTCATGGCTGGTGATTCATCCAAGCAATTCAGCATCAGTACCAATCTGGATCCAAAATAGGAAAGCGCGCTCATCGAGTTCCTCCGTGAGAATCGGGACATCTTCGCATGGAAACCTTCTGACATGCCAGGTGTACCGAGGCGACTCGCTGAGCACACCCTTAATGTGGATCCTAAATACAAACCGGTGAAACAGTTCCTCCGTCGGTTCAACGAGGAGAGAAGAAAGGCTATTGGAGAAGAGGTGGCCAGGCTCTTAGCAGCTGGCTTCATCGTTGAAGTTTTTCATCCTGAATGGCTTGCTAATCCGGTGCTGGTCCTTAAGAAAAACGACACTTGGCGTATGTGTGTGGACTATACAGATCTTAATAAGGCCTGCCCTGCAGATCCTTTTGCCCTCCCCCGTATTGATCAAATCATTGATGCTACGGCGGGTTGCGAGCGTTTATGATTTCTGGATGCATACTCCGGTTATCATCAGATTAAGATGGCAGTTAAGGACCAGGAGAAGACGACGTTCATTACTCCCTTTGGAGCCTTCTGCTATGTATCTATGCCTTTCGGGCTCAAAAGTGCCCAGGCAACTTATCAACGATGTGTGAAAAATTGTCTCCGCAAGCAGATTGGTCGTAATGTGCACGCTTATGTGGATGATATTGTGGTCAAGTCAAGGAAGAAGGAAACGTTGGTCGATGATTTGAAGGAGACCTTTGATAACTTAAGGACATACAAGATGATGCTCAATCCGGCCAAATGTGTCTTTGGTGTACCAGCTGGCAAGCTATTGGGTTTCCTGGTGTCCAACAGGGGAATTGAGGCTAATCCGGAAAAAATTACGGCTATCACCTCTCTAGCTAAACCGAAATGCATCAATGACGTCCAACGTCTAGCAGGCCGAATTGCTGCGTTGAGCTGGTTTATCAGCCGCCTCAGAGAGAAAGCGATTCCTCTGTATCAAATGTTGAAAAAGACGGATCAGTTCGTCTGGAATTCTTCCGCTGATCAAGCGTTCGAGGATTTAAAGCGACAGTTGGTCAATCCGCCCGTACTCGCTGCTCCCACTGATAAGGAACCATTGCTGTTGTATGTAGCTGCTAACGCTCGCGCGATCAGTGTGGCTATTGTGGTAGAGCGGAAGGAGGCAGGCAAAGAATACCCGGTTCAGCGTCCGGTTTATTATACCAGCGAGGTGCTTATTGAATCCAAACAACGATATCCGCATTGGCAAAAGCTAGTATATGGAGTTTTTATGGCAAGTCGGAAGCTGAAGCAGTATTTCCAAGGCCACCCTATCACGGTGGTCAGTTCTGCTCCTTTGGGTGATATCATCCAGAACCGAGAAGCGACTGGTCGGATTGCCAAGTGGGCTATTGAGCTTGGACCGCATGGTTTAAAGTATGTGCCTCGCACTGCGATAAAGTCTCAGGCATTGGTGGGAGTTGCAAGTCCCTGAAAAGAAGCCAGATCACACTTGCTGGACCATTCGTTTTGACGGATCACGTCAATTGGAAGGATCGGGGGCTGGAGTCATATTAACTTCCCCACGAGGTGATAAGTTTTGTTATGTTCTCCGTTTAATGTTCCCTTGTACTAACAATGCAGCAGAATATGAGGCCTTGCTCCATGGCCTCCGGATGGCTAAGGAGATGAATTTAAGCCGGGTTAAGTGCTTTGGCGACTCTAATTTGGTGGCCCAGCAGGTGTCTGGTACATGGGATTCTAAAGATCCACTCATGGCTGCTTATCGTCGTGAGGTTGATGTGGTCGCAGGTCTCTTCAAAGGTTATCAGGTGGACCATGTGGACCGACGAAAGAACGAGGCGGCAGACGCTTTAAGTCGGCTGGGTTCACAGCGTAAACCGGTACCACCTAATGTGTTCCTTGATGTGCTTCACAACCCGTCGGTTCAACTGCCTGGCGAAGCAGATTTGGCGGTTCCTGACCCAGAGGCTCAATTGGTGGCGGCATTACATGTCATCCCGGATTGGACGCTTCCTTACCTGGCGTACATGAACCGAGGGGAGTTGCCAGAGGATGAGACTCTGTCCAGACAGATAGTACGGCGGTCCAAGTCCATGGTAGTTGAAAACGGTGAACTACATCATCGCAGTGTGACAAGAGCGTTTCAACGGTGTGTATCTCCTGAGGAAGGCCGTGAAATTTTGCGTGAGATCCACGAAGGAGATTGTGGTCACCACGCCGGTTCAAAGTCTTTAGTGGCAAAAGCTTTTCGTCACGGTTTCTATTGGCTGACTGCTCATGCTGATGCGGAGGATCTGGTCAGGCGGTGTGATGGTTGTCAAAAATTCTCAAGGCGCGCTCACGTTCCGGCTCAAGAATTGAGGATGATTCCAATTACTTGGCCGTTTGCAACCTGGGGGCTGGACATGGTTGGGCCTTTCAAAAGGTCCAAGGACAAGAAGACCCACCTTCTGGTGGCGGTGGACAAATTTACAAAGTGGGTAAAGGCAGAGCCCGTTAGCAAGTGTGATGCGGCCACCGCGGTTCGGTTCATCAAAAAGGTGATTTTCCGGTTTGGTTTTCCACACAGTATCATCACAGACAATGGTACCAATTTATCTAAAGGTGCCATGAAAGAGTTCTGCGAACGAGAGCACATCCGCCTTGATGTGTCATCAGTAGCGCACCCACAGTCCAATGGTCAAGCAGAAAGAGCTAATCAGGAGATCTTGAGAGGCATCAAACCCAGGCTTATGGTTCCTTTGCAGCGGACGCCGGGTTGTTGGGTCGAAGAGTTACCCTCTGTGTTATGGAGCATCAACACCACGCCTAACAGGTCAACTGGGTATACGCCGTTCTTCATGGTTTATGGGGCAGAGGCAGTTCTTCCTAGCGACATCCGTCACGATTCACCTCGTGTGGCGGCTTATGTTGAAGCAGACAACGAAAGTTCTAGACAGGACGCTTTGGACCGGCTAGATGAAGAGCGAGACATAGTAGCTGCCCGCTCAGCGATCTACCAACAGGATCTTCGTCGCTATCACAGTCGTCGGATCAGGACCAGAACCTTTCAAGAGGGAGATTTGGTGCTTCGACTTATTCAAGATCAAACCGGGATGCATAAATTGTCTCCACCTTGGGAAGGGCCTTTCGTGGTCAGCAAGAATCTACACAATGGTTCATACTACCTGATAGATGTTCGAGAGCACAAAGACTCACGCAAATCAGGACAAGAGACCGACAGGCCGTGGAATATAGCTCATCTTTGGCCTTACTATACTTGAGCCATGGGCTCTGCTTATGTATCTATCATGACTATGTATATATTATAATAAACCGGATCCTCAGCTAAAGCGGGGTATCTGTTCTTTTATATCATGTGTGGTTACAAGGGGTTGTCTTTAAGCAACATCCGGTTTACCCCTTGCAAGTCTTAACAAGATCACTTGAGGCTTCCTGTTCAAACATAGGTCGTATTCGAACCAAAGAGAACATAGCTATCCTTATGAGGTCATTTGGGGGCTCGGTCGTGTCCGAACCGATGCAATACCTCTTGGCCGGCGAAAGCCACCAGAGTCATTTGGGGGCTCGGTCGTGTCCGAACCGATGCAATACCTCTTGGCCGGTGAAAGCCACCAGAATCATTTGGGGACACGGTCACGTCTGAACCGGTCACGCCTCTTGATCGGCCTACGGGCCTTAGAGTCATTTGGGGGCTTGGTCGAACCCGAACCATAGCAATGCCACTTGGCCGGCGTAATGCCACGCGTCATTTTGGGGTCCTGGCTGACTGGCACCATCGCTACACCTTCGGGGGGCTCGGTTGCGTCTGACCATGGTAATTTCATCTGACCAAGCTCAATAGAGCTCTTCTTTTGCAAAAGGTTTTTGTCACCGTTGATGGTTTATTGCCTTTCTCTTAAACCGACAATATTTTACACCGGTTCTACATAGCCAATTTGGCGGAACACGGCCTTTCTTTTTTTCAACAATCTGAGATTGTTGGTTTGGTTTGAGTTTTTCTGCTAAACATCCTTTTTTGAGCAGTTATCAGTAAAGGACGGTAAACCGGTGTTATATACACAGGAGCTCGGTCCTCCCACGACGGTTTAAAAGATATCAACTATCGTTTTAACATTGGCCACAAACGCCTATTTCATGCCTAGTATATGGCAGGTATTTTGTATCACAAATAGTTTGATCATACTTACAAGTTTCCTTGCTTATTTACATAAAGATTCACAAGCCGGATGACGGTACAACCACCCTGGTAGTTTAAAATTTTGTGATTGCAGGAGATACAAGCTGGCAAAAATAATTTTTCAAAGGAGAATATCAGTACTGAATGCGCGAAGGCATCTCATAAAGCATAAAGTATGGTCTATCCTATTACAAGGCAACATGGTGCCTAAATAAGATGATTGTTTCTTGACAAGGTATCAAAAGGAAACCGATTAAAGCTGCCCTCGGTTCACGCCTGTGTGTCATCCCGGTTTGATGACTCTGGATCATCCTGCGCCGCTTCCGTTTCCTCCTCCCTACCCAGCGGCTGGAGGTCAACAGTGGTCCAATCAATCCCCATTAAAGCTTGAAAGACAGCTTCCTCATGTATCAGGGACGACGGTTCAATATCAGGGGCATAGGTGTGTTTCCGGATTGGAGGAATTAAGTTTTCCGCTTCAGGGATTGGCGCTGCTACCCGTTTGTTCTGGTTATTATACTGGGCTTGATAATGAGACAAGTTTGCCTCTTCTACCAATTGACAGGCCAGAGGGCGCACTGCCCGGTTTATCTTTCTTAATTCTTCTTCATCGAACTCTGAGCCATCCTCCTTTAAGCTAGGATAACCTTGAGCCGCTTCAACGGGATCAAAATCAGGCACCCATGCTTTGGCCCGGATTAAGGCATTAATGGCTCCAGTTCGAGCAGCAGATCTTTTTAACTCTTCAATTCGAGCGGGAAGCATCGACAACCTCTTCAGCGTGTCCTGGATCAATGTGGGCGCCGGATTGTTGTGTGAAGCAGTAGTGATAACCCGCTGTGCGCCGGTGTACAGCTGCTCGACTAAAGTATAGGCCGCTTTCAGCTTCATACGCACATCTGATCCCAGGTGGTTGATGCGAGTGCCTGTAATACGATCAGCAGGTCATAAACCGAGCTGTTTTATAGAAGAATCAGGATTATTACACAAGTCACGCGAGGCTTACCAAAGATGGCGGTAGTCATTGCGTGCACCTGTCGCTTCACGCTGGTCAATTCGTCTGTTACCGGTTTAAGGGCAGATTCTGGATTTTCAATCTTTTTGGTTAAAGCGGCCTTTTTTGTGACCCAGTCAGCCCGCTCCTTCTGAAAACCTTCCTTCAATTGTTCCATGCTGCCTAAAGCGCTGGTTAGTTCCTCTTTGGCTTTGGAAGTTTCTACTTGCTGGGATTTTATATTCTCTTGAAGATTGGCAATTTGGCTTTCTTTGACCTTCAGTTCAGTCTGCAGTCCGACAGTTGTACGGTTTAAACAAAGGAAGTACCAAGCACATAACAAGTTAGGTACTTTGTACTTGGGGGCTAATGCTTATTTGATCTCAAGTTATCAGTTAATTATCAAAGTCCCAAGCACAATACAAGTATTCAGCTCGGCACTTGGGGGCTAATGGCTATTTGTTCTAATGATATTTTGGATGCTACGGTATGATGATTACAAGTGTCGATTCAATTATGATAAAGTTAAACTGACCCTTGGGGGCTACGGTGATAAGAAGCAGGAGTGAGGGCATGGAAGTTACCTCGAATTTGTCTTTCATCATCTTCACAAGATTGGCTTCATAGTCACGGCTAGTATATAGCCGGTTTAAGTAGCCAGAATGAATGTCCTGAGCACCAAGGGCGGAGTACGTTGCCAGATCAACATCCCATTTACCTTTACTTGAAGCAGAAGTTTCTTCTTTAGCAGTGTGCTTGGCTAAAGCGATGGGATTTCCCGGTTCAGTACGACCTATGCCAGTAATCATGACTTCATCATCTTTGTGGTCGCCGGTCGGGACTGGCACGGTCGGTTTTTCGGCAGGCTTTGAGGAACTAATGGTTTTCTCAGCACGAATTGGACTGGCTGGTTGATCCGTTGGGCCGGAGGGGTTAACAAAGCCTTCTTCGGGAACAACGACTTCATCTCGGACTGATGGGTCATCAATTACATCTTCAGGGATAGTCGCTTCAACATTCGGGACAGTGTCCGGTTCAGGAGGAGTGTTTTCTTCTCCTGTTTTGTCTTGGCGAGCTTTTTTGCTCGGCCTCGGTTTAGCTCTGAAAGAAGCAGCAAAGTTAAGGACAGCATATGTTGAAGATTATAACAATGGACAACCTGACGAGAAAAACAAAGTTTACCCTAGCACGGTTTTGAGTGGAGGCAGCTGAGTACCAGTTGACTCGCCAGAGGATGAGTGCGAGGTGACCTGATAATCGGAGTCAGACGGATTAAGTGGTGGACGAAAGCAGCCCGCTTTAGGACAAAATTTGACAAGCAAATTAGAGACCTCTGAACGACGTCTCCGAACCGGACTGTTCGGTAAACCGGCGGAGGTAACTACCTGACCGTTGTGTCGGGTTGTACGACGCACCTCGTGCTGACGGGTCTTCATAAGAAAGTTGGGATCCAAGTAAGCAAGAGGATGGGAAAACTTAACTTTGCGGTTCGCCTGACGGATTTTGTGGGAAGACAGAAGGCTTGAATCAGAAGAAATAGTAATTACCTCTGCATCATCAGCATGGCTCGCTTCGGCATCATCCTGACAAATTGCATCGTCAATAAACTGCACAAACAATAAACCGAGGGAGTCAAGTTTAGCTTCAAAACCCGGATTACCCACCTCATCATCGGCAGGATCGGAAGAGGCCGTGGTTTTCCTCTTGTGAGCAGACTTTTTGACGACTCTCGTCTTAGGCCGGGTCGATTTCTCCGGTTTATCCGCCTTTCCTTGAGGGAGTTTTTTGCTCCAAAACGGGTCATCACCCTGCGTCAACAGATATTAGAATCAATCATACGCACGCAAGATAACATCAGACTTAATGAGAAGAAATTTTGATTTACCGCTGGTGGTTTATTGATGGCGCAGAAGGGAAGAAGGCCAGTTCGTGCACAGACGCGTTTCGGTTCATTTAGAATCTTCTTTACGGCTTCGGTGACCTCTTCATCCGTAAGCTAGATGTTTACATGACGTAACGGATCATCAATACTGCCTGTGTATTCGCACATCAAACCGGAGCGTTGACTGAGTGGCAGTATACTCCAAGATACCCAGCAACGAGCGAGGTCGACTCCTGTTAAACCATTGGCCATGAAGGCTCTGAGTTTGGACAGTTGGGTAGCGTATTTACTCCTCTCTTTAGCAGTCAACCTCTGAGGAAAGGGGTGAGTGTTGCTGAGCCGTTCTGGACGAAAACCGGGCAGGATATTCTCGTTCTCTGGGGAGGTGTCTTTACAGTAAAACCAGGAATTATTCCACTCTTGGGGGTGACTATGCAGTTTCGCATGAGGGTAAGTGACCTCTTTCCTCTTCTGGATTGACACGCCACCCAGTTCCATGTTGGAGCCATCAGTAAATTCTGTGCGGCGGTTTAAGTGAAAGCAATCTCGGAACAACTCAACTGTAGGTTCCTCTTGAAAGAACACCTCACAGAGCACTTGGAAGTGGCATATGTTAGTGACGGAATTGGGGCCAATATCTTGTGGATGGAGTTGGAAATTAGCCAAAACGTCGCGATAAAATTTTGAACCGGGCGGGTTGAAACCACGGGCTAAGTGATCCGCGAACACAACGACTTCTCCATCTCGGGGTGTAGGGGGGCACTCTTTGCCTGGCACCCTCCAATGAATCGCGTTTTTGCTGCTCAAAGCACCGGTCAGGACCAGATTATTCAGTTGAGTTTCCGTGACCCGGGAAGGAGCCCAGTTGCACTCGTACACTTGCTTAGCCATGGGGAAGTCTACAAAATGAAAATGATTCCGGTTCAGGACTTATGCTCTGCACAGATTTTTTTTCATATTGATGCTATCAATGTTAAACCAGAAGAAATCAATTACAATCTGACATTGGTAAAGCGGTGCGGTCTATCAAAGGGTTACTGGCGGTTCAACAAGGGGACTAATGGTATGTACCGATTTGGTGATATTCTACAACAAGGTTAAACCGCTGGATCTAAGACCGTGGAACAGTTGGAAATGCAAAAGAGCAGGTGTGCGGAAACAGGTTTCACATTGTCTCAGTGTGATATTGGATCTGAGGCGATCTCATACAAGGGGTAAAAACTCATGAGTTTTTGAAGATTGTGCAAGAACAACAAGGTCAAACTGTGGATCAGATCTACGGTCTAGGTATATTACCCTGAAAACAGAGGCGGAAAACTGCTACTAAACGAAGCAAAAGTCGCGGGGTCATCTGAAGGTATATCCCAGTTTAAATGCGAAGAACGTGAGGAACGCGAAGAACGCGAAGAACTCGAGGAACGGGAAGAACACAATAAACCCTAGAGGCGGATCTGAGTTGAGAAGGTGGGGATCTCACCGGAGCTCCGAGGGGTGCGGAAGAACGCCGCAGTTTCTCTGGTCCAGTCAGGTTGATGCAGCGGCCCGGGGTGATGCAGAGGTCAGCGACAGCGGCGAAGCTTCGAGGCTGGCGGCACGGAGAAGACGAAGAGGAAAGGGATGAAGGGGAGAAATAAATGACCTTTCACCCCTATTTATAAGGCAAGGCACGTGTGTCGGGCGTGCGAATCCAGGAGCCACGGGTTTCGGAAGCAGAGTTGTCGCCTTGATTATTGCGAATTGGTTAAACAAAGAAGGCACCATAAAAGCTAGCTTCATGATGATGTCATGCCGGTTTACGGCCACTAGAGAAAATGACGACATATCGGTTTAGCAATGAAGGGAAGATGCCGAATATGAAGGTTTATGCTAAGGGTTGACATGAAATCATTCAAATCAACCTGGGGCCTAATGTTGGGGATATTACTACTGGGCCTAAACCGGCCTATCTGGGCCGGGTTAATTTCATCAGTAGCTCAAGAATGTTAAAGCCCAAGAGGCTATGTAAAGGTCCGAGGCCGTAGTCGGTTTAACATCTGTAGCCGTAAACCGGCCTGTGTACAACTTGTATTGTAAGTTAGGAATAAGCAAGAGACCAACCCGGGTACGAGTATAAACCGGAGATTGGGAATCTATGAACCGACGGGCGTTACCCGTGTATATAAGGGGACGACCCGATATCGGTTCAGGAGAGAACCAACAACTCGAAGCCTAGGAGAAGCGATTGCTCCCTAGTCGTCGAGACTTCATCAATTCCAACACCAACTAGACGTAGGCTTTTTACCTTCATCGAAGGGGCCGAACTAGTATAATTCTCTGTGTCCTTGTGTCCGCTTTAACCCCTTCGAGTTAACCCGTTGCGATGGCTCCACGACTAAGTCCTTCGGATAGGACATCTGCCGTGACAAACCCACGACACTGTGCGTCTAGGCGGATGGTAACAGGAGACAAGGGACACGATGTTTTTACCCAGGTTCGGGCCCTCTCGATGGAGGTAAAACCTACTCCTGCTTGATTAATATTGATGATATGGGTAGTACAAGAGTAGATCTACCACGAGATCAAGGAGGCTAAACCCTAAAAGCTAGCCTATGGTATGATTGTTGTTCTGTTGTTCGTCCTACGGACTAAAACCTCCGGTTTATATAGACACCAGAGAGGGCTAGGGTTACACAGAGTCGGTTACAATGGTAGGAGATCTATGTATCCGTATCGCCAAGCTTGCCTTCCACGCCAAGGAAAGTCCCTTCCGGACACGGGACGAAGTCTTCAATCTTGTATCTTCATAGTCCAGGAGTCCGACCGAAGGTATAGTCTGGCTATCCGAACACCCCCTAATCCAGGACTCCCTCAGTCGTCTTTGTGGGTTTGATCCTTGAGGGAACTATGCCCATTTTACGCACTGTGTCCTGATAAAGTAGGTTCAGACTGCTGCCGCCGTCCATAAGGACTCGAGTGAGGTGAAATCCGTCAATGATTGGGTCTAGAACCAATGCGGCGAATCCGCCATGGCGGATGCTAGTGGGGTGGTCCCTTCTATCGAAAGTGATCGGGCAGGAGGACCACGGGTTGAACTTTGGGGTGACTGGCTCCAATGCGTATACGTCCCTTAGCGCACGCTTCCGTTCCCTCTTGGGGATGTGGGTTGCGTATATCATGTTCACCGTCCGCACTTGTGGGGGGGAAGCCCTTCTGTCCACTATTGTTCGGCGGCCGGGGCTCTCCTCGTCATCGCTATGTAGCCCCTTGTCTCTGTTTTCGGCATTTAACTTGCCGGCCTGCTTGAACAGCCAACAATCCCTGTTGGTGTGATTGGCTGGTTTTTCGGGGGTGCCATTTATCTGGCACGAGCGATCGAGTATATGGTCCAAACTGGACGGGCCCGGAGTGTTTCTTTTGAATGGCTTTTTTCGCTGACCGGGTTTGGAGCCTCTGAATCCGGCATTAACTGCCGTATCTTCAACATTGTCACTGTTAATGCGGCGCTTGTGCTTGTTGCGACGTGACCTGCCACTGCTGTCCTTGGTATCTGAATTACCAGGGCTCTTGGTAATGTTATTGCTACGAGCCAGCCAGTTGTCTTCTCCCGCGCAAAAGCGGGTCATGAGTGTTGTGAGGGCTGCCATAGATTTTGGCTTTTCCTGTCCAAGGTGCCGGGCAATCCACTCGTCACGGATGTTATGCTTGAAGGCTGCTAGGGCCTCTGCGTCCGGACAGTCGATAATTTGATTTTTCTTGGTTAGGAACCGTGTCCAGAATTGTCTGGCAGATTCTTCTGGCTGCTGAATTATGTGGCTCAGGTCATCAGCGTCTGGTGGTCGCACATAGGTGCCCTGGAAATTGTCGAGGAATGCGGCTTCCAGGTCCTCCCAACAACCAATTGATTTTGCTGACAAGCTATTAAGCCAATGCCAAGCTGGTCCTTTAAGCTTGAGTGGGAGGTATTTGATGGTGTGCAGATCATCGCCACGGGCCATGTGGATATGAAGGAGATAGTCCTCGATCCATACCGCAGGATCTGTTGTGCCATCGTATGATTCAATGTTCACGGGTTTGAGATCCTCTGGGATTTGATGATCCATTACTTCATCTGTGAAGCATAATGGGTGTGCGGCACCTCTGTACTGGGCTATATCACGATGTAGCTCAAATGAGCTTTGTCTGCTATGTTCGGCCCGGCCGGATTGACTGTATCCGGCGTGACGGTTATCGTCTCGCGTCGTGGGGCGCCCGCGTGATCCGTAGATCGATCTTGTTTGCCTTGCCTTGTCCTCCAACATATCTCGCAGGTCTGGCGCATTTCCCCATTGCCTTGGTATTTTTTGAGCGACGCCGGGGTGCGGCTTGAGTGGAGGGCCGAGAGGCCTCTCTGTCGCGGCCGCGAGGAGGCCGGTCAGCCGCATCATGCGCTAGTGATCTAGGTTTAGGTGCTTCCTCCTCTAATCGGGGTAGCAACCTGCGCTTTGGGTAGTTCTTGGAGGGGCGTTCGACTTCATACTCCTCGGCCGCAAGGACTTCAGTCCATCCGTCGGCTAGCAAGTCTTGATCAGCTCTAAGCTGTTGCTGCTTTTTCTTTAGGCTACTCGTCGTGGCCATAAGCCTGCGCTTAAAGCGCTCTTGTTCGACGGGATTCTCAGGCACGACAAATTCGTCGTCGCCGAGGCTTGCCTCATCTTCGGAGGGAGGCATGTAATTATCATCCTCTTCCTCTCTGTCTGTCGCTCTCTCAGGGGGGCTGGCTTCTCCATCCTCCTGCGCTGAATCTTGCTGGAGGGAGTTGTCTTCGGCACTGTCCGGGGTGTTATTATCTCTTGTGCCGGAATCACCGTTTTTGCTCTGGCGGGACTTAGAGCGGCGCCGCTGACGTCGATGCTTGGCTTGCTTCTTGGAGGGGTTATCCTCTGTTGATCCGTCGTCGTTGCCTTCTTTGGGTGTGTCCACCATATATATGGCATACGACGAGGTGGCTTTCCAGTGCCCTATAGGCGTTGGTTCCTGTTCGTCTCCCGCATCGTCGTCCATACCGTCGATGTCTTCGGAGTCGAAGTCTAGCATGTCGGTCAAATCATAGACAATGGCTATGAAGTGGGTGGTGGGTGGGCGTCAAATTTCTTCGTCGTCCACATCCCAATCCTGCCGGTCATAATCCGGCCAGGACTCTTCTGACAGAGAGAAAGACCTTAGTGAACTCAGTATGTCGCCAAAGGGCGAGTGCTGAAAAATATCCGCGGCGGTGAACTCCATGATCGGCGCCCAATCAGATTCGATTGGCAAGGGCGCGGAGGGTTCAGAGTCCGGAGAAGAGTCCGGCAATGTGGAGTCACGGGCCTCGCAAAGGATAAGGCTGGTGTTCGGCTCGATCGCCGTTGAGACTGCAGCCCCCGCGGCGGGGTCTAGCCACCCGCTCTCGGTCAGCGCAGTTGGCTCTGAATTGAAGGTCGGAGCGGATGCGGGTGCGGCCTCCGGGGCATTGTTCGGCGACAGAGCTAAATCATGCCCATCGTGACATTGCGGCGCACTCGGCAAGGGCTCGAACCCGTCGAAGATCAAGTCTCCGCGGATATCAGCCGTGTAGTTTAGGCTTCCAAACCTGACCTGACGGCCAGGGGCGTAGCTTTCAATCTGCTCCAGATGGCCAAACGAATTGGCCCGCAGTGCAAAGCCGCCGAATACAAAGATCTGTCCGGGGAGAAAAGTCTCACCCTTGACTGCATCCCCAACGATGATCGAAGGAGCCATCAAGCCTGATGACGACGACACGGAGGAACTCTCAATGAAAGCACCAATGTCGGTGTCAAAACTGGCGGATCTCGGGTAGGGGGTCCCGAACTGTGCGTCTAGGCGGATGGTAACAGGAGACAAGGGACACAATGTTTTTACCCAGGTTCGGACCCTCTCGATGGAGGTAAAACCCTACTCCTGCTTAATTAATATTGATGATATGGGTAGTACAAGAGTAGATCTACCACGAGATCAGAGAGGCTAAACCCTAGAAGCTAGCCTATGGTATGATTGTTGTTGTTGTTGTCCTACGGACTAAACCCTCCGGTTTATATAGACACCGAAGGGGGATAGGGTTACACACAGTCGGTTACAATGGGAGGAGATCTACATATCCGTATTGCCAAGCTTGCCTTCCACGCCAAGGAAAGTCCCATCCGGACACGGGACGAAGTCTTCAATCTTGTATCTTCATAGTCCAACAGTCCGGCTAAAGGTCATAGTCCGGCTGTCCAGACACCCCCTAATCCAGGACTCCCTCACTCATATTCATCAAGATCAATCAAGCAGGAATTAGGGTATTACCTCCATAGAGAGGGCCCGAACCTGGGTAAACATCGTGTCCCCCGTCTCCTGTTACCATCGATCCTAGACGCACAATTCGGGACCCCCTACCCGAGATCCGCCGGTTTTGACACCGACAGTAGGAGCCATTCTTTTGGGGCATAAAAATTCCTATCAAATTGAGGCATAAGAATTTGATCCGAAGGACATATAGCCACTTTGATCCGCTAGATTTATCAAACACGAAAAATATATAGATAGGACAAGATCGCAATGCTTTACCCAATCCAACCCTAATGGATTTGAGGAGATACTTTTTTTTTCCAATAAAATGTTTCTTTGCGGGTGAAATACTGTATTACTCAACTTGAAAATTCATACAATTCAATCATAGAAAGTTCTGTAGCAACTGAAGGCCCTGATCCAATCCAAGTCATGGTTCTGCCCTCTAAGCGAGCAAACTTAACCAAGCTATCACTAACCTTATTCTGGTTAGGATTGATATGAGTAATAGAAGATTCACGGAGAGACAAAAAGATATCTAATCTCTTTAATGAGCGAAGCATAAATAGATCTATCCACCTCCTTAGCCGGGATTAGCTTCACTGCAACAAGAGAGTCCATCTCAATCATGATGGGAAGATCACTTCGTTCGATAGCCAATGATAGGCCTTCCATACAAGCACACAATTCAGCTTCTATAGAGTCACGACATGAAAATAGTTGTCTGCATGAAGAAAAAATAATAACACCCTTCGCATCTCGCAAAGCCATACCGACATCAGCTGAACCTTCATCATCATAGGACCCATCAGTGGAAAGTTTTACCCAACCAGATTTTGGAGCAATCCACTTGGCCTCAACACTCGTTATCACATGCAGCCTACTGGAATTATTTTCATAAATGACGATGAATTTTCCCTTATTTGGCTTAGCTATGAGATCTGACTTAATGTCAATGAGGGAATCAAGATAGTTCACCAAAAAACGTCTGGAAGCTTTCATAGGCGGTGATGGCTTGTGATGAACAACCTCGTTCCGAATATACCATGCCCGCCATAACGTCATTAGAAACATTGATCGTTCAATTTCTGTTGTGCGAAGAATTAATACAAAAAATCCCCATAAGATTTTGTTTTTTGTGATACGGTCCAGATCTACTAAAAAAGTTCATAAAAAGTACAAAGCATCCCAGAAGTAAAAGAAAATATACCCCGCAAGAAAAAGAAGTAATAGAAAATATATCGAGGGATCCCTATCAAAATAAAGGAATACCCGTAGCAAAAGTTCCTAGGAACTCCAGCCCTACAAAAAACGCAGGATTTCCCCCGTCCAAAACGTCACATAAATGGAATCAATGTGAAGCAAATCCCCCGTGCCCCAGCGTGTGGTCCGTGTGCCTGGGAGCAGGAGATGATGCCCAAAAGCCGGGCTCGCTCGCTCGCTCGGGGGAATCAATCCCAGCTTTGACCGGACTCAGCCTCACTCGGACGCTGAGCTGAAGAGACCCCCACAACACATGCGAAGGAAAAAAGGAAGAAGAAAATAAAAGCGGAGCGAGCATTTCGAGCACCCAAACCAGCTCAACCATTTGCATCCAGCCCCTCGGCGAACCCAATTAATTACCCTTGGAAACCCGCGCAGCCCGCCCCCGTTCTCCCGCGAATAAACAACTCGGCGCCCCCCTTCTTTTCGGGCAAAATTGCCGTCGCAAGCAAACAAGCCCCGTGGAGGGGAGGCTGCTCGCTAAACTAATGGCGGTTGAGTAGCAGGCTAGTAGCGCGCCGGAGCTCTGTCTCTCCCTCCCTCCCTCCCCTGCTACTTAAGTAGTCAGGTGTAGGCCTGTGTGTGCTTCCTCTGCTTCTGCTTCTGCTTCTTCCTCGTCCAGCAGCATCTCCCTTCCCTTCCCTTGTCCTCGCCTGCGATTCTTGGAGCAGCTAGATTCTTCTGCGAACTCCCTCTTCTCAACCCGTGGGATTTCTTCCCCCGCTTCTTTCTTGATGAGGTTTCGGGTTCAGGCACCCTACTTCTCCTCCTGGCCAAGGTGCGCGGCTTTCCTAATCTCCCCTTTCATTATGCTGCTTCTTGGTTTCGTTGCAGCCAATGTTTGGCTGGGCTTTTGGTGGCTTGAAGGTTGCAATTGGACTTTTTTGGCTGGGTTTTCTTCCTGGGGCATGTTTGTGCTTTGCGTCCCAATTGGAACTTGTTTCTTACTAGGATTCGTTTCATGGGTTCTATCACGTTTTGGGTTTTGGGGGTTTAGTGTGTTGAATTTGGACCGAGAATTTTGCATTTGCACCCGTTGTTCTTGCGTGCTTTCCCCTGCCAAGATTCCTTACGCTCTCTTTTTCGTTCTTTGTACACGAGCAAATTGTTCGGGCGGCTGAGTTTGTTGGATGAGTTTGTTTCCCTAGTGAAGATGAGCTGAAATTTCAACGAATTTGCAGGGAAATTGCGACCCAAATCTTCTCCGTCGACATGTGAAGCCACCCAACAACACGGCAGCACGCAACTCCCACCGCCGCCGCCGGCATCTCCGTTTTCTCCCCCTTTTGGCAAGAATCGACGGCTGCGAATTGACGCAGAGGAACCGACGCCATGTCGGCCTCCCCGCCCTTCACGGCGGCCTACTTCTTCTTCTTGCTCCTGCTGCTCCGGCTGCTGGCGCCGGCCATTGCCGACGCCGGCGAGGCGGCAGCGCTGCTCGCCTTCAGGCGCGCGTCCGTGGTGGACGACCCGCGCGGCGCTCTCACGACCTGGGCGTCCGGCGCCGCCTCCAACTCCACGGCGCCCTGCTCGTGGGCCGGCGTCACGTGCGCGCCACCGCTCGACGGCCGGGTCGTCGCCGTCAACCTCAGCGGCATGGAACTCGCCGGCGACCTTCGGCTCGGCGCGCTCCTTTCCCTCCCGGCGCTGCAGCGTCTCGACTTGCGCCGCAATGCCTTCTACGGCAACCTCTCGCACGCGCCCTCGTCGTCGTCGCCGTGCGCGCTCGTGGACGTGGACATATCGTCCAACGCCTTCAACGGGACGCTGCCCCCGGCGTTCCTGGCGTCCTGCGGCGCGCTGCGGTCTCTGAACCTGTCGAGGAACGCCCTCGCCGGCGGCGGGTTCCCGTTCGCGTCGTCGCTGCGGTCGCTCGACCTGTCGCGCAACCACCTGGCGGACGACGGCCTGCTCAACTACTCCTTCGCCGGCTGCCATGGCCTGCGCTACCTCAACCTCTCCGCCAACCTCTTCACGGGCCGGCTGCCGGAGCTGGCGTCGTGCAGCGTGGTCACCACGCTCGACGTATCGTGGAACCAGATCTCAGGCGCGCTCCCCGCCGGTTTCATGGCGACCGCGCCGGCCAACCTGACGTACCTGAGCATCGCCCGTAACAACCTCACCGGCGATGTCTCTGGGTACAACTTCGGCGTGTGCGGCAACCTGACGGTGCTTGATTGGTCCAACAATGTCCTAAGCAGCACCGGATTGCCGCCGGGTCTCGCCAACTGCCGTCGCCTTGAGTCGCTCGACATGTCAGGGAACAAGCTTCTCTCGGGCTCAATACCGACCTTCTTCACCGAACTACCTTCTCTGAAGAGACTGGCATTGGCCGGCAACGAGTTCGCCGGGCCGATACCGGAGGAGCTGGGCCAGCTGTGCGGCAGAATCGTCGATCTGGACCTGTCGAGCAACCGGCTCGTCGGCGGCTTGCCGGCGAGCTTTGCAAATTGCAGCTCCCTCGAGGTGCTCGACCTCAGAGCGAACCAGCTCTCCGGTGACTTCGTGGCCAGCGTCGTCAGCACCATCTCCCCGCTCCGCGTGCTGCGGCTGGCATTCAACAACATCACCGGCGCGAACCCGCTGCCGGCGCTCGCGGCGGGGTGCCCATTGCTGGAGGAGATCGACCTCGGCTCCAACGAGCTCGACGGAGAGATCCTTCCGGACCTGTGCTCATCACTGCCTTCTCTGAAGAAGCTGTTCCTCCCAAACAACTACCTCAACGGCACCATACCAACGTCGCTCGGCAACTGTGCTAACCTGGAGTCCATTGATCTGAGCTTCAACTTCCTGGTTGGCCAGATCCCGCCGGAAGTAATCACTCTGCCGAAGCTGGCCGATCTGGTCATGTGGGCGAATGGCCTGTCCGGCGAGATACCGGACATCCTATGCTCCAACGGCACCGCACTGGCGATGCTGGTGATAAGCTACAACAACTTCACCGGAGGCATCCCGGCGTCCATCACAAGCTGCGTGAACCTCATCTGGGTGTCGCTGTCGGCCAACCGTCTCACAGGGGGCGTGCCGCCGGGCTTCTCCAAGCTCCAGAAGCTGGCCATCCTGCAGCTCAACAAGAACCAGCTCTCCGGCCGCGTGCCGGCCGAGCTCGGCAGGTGCAACAACCTCATATGGCTCGACCTCAACAGCAACGGCTTCACCGGCACGATACCCTCGGAGCTGGCAGCCCAGGCGGGGCTCGTTCCGGAGGGGATCGTGTCAGGGAAGGAGTTCGTCTTCCTCCGCAACGAGGCCGGCAACATCTGCCCCGGCGCCGGACTGCTCTTCGAGTTCTTTGGCATCCGGCCAGAGCGCTTGACCGGGTTCACCCCCGCGGTGCGCATGTGCCCAGTCACCAGGATTTACACGGGCACCACGGTATACACATTCAGCAGCAATGGCAGCATGATCTTCCTCGACCTCTCGTACAACGGCCTCACCGGCGAGATTCCGGACAGCCTTGGGAGCATGGCGTACCTCGTCGTCCTCAACTTGGGGCACAATGAGCTCAGCGGCAAGATACCGGAGGGGTTGTCAGGGCTGGAACTAATGGGCGCCATGGACCTGTCAAACAATCACTTGGTTGGCGGCATACCCTCAGGTTTTGGTGGTCTGCATTTCCTCGCCGACCTCGACGTCTCCAACAACAACCTCACCGGCCCGATCCCGTCGTCCGGCCAGCTCACCACCTTCGAGCCGGCCCGGTACGGGAACAACTCTGGTCTCTGCGGCATTCCTCTGCCGCCTTGCGGGCACAGTCCGGGAGGGGGGAGCGGGGGAGGAAGCTCACATGATGGGAGGAGGAAGGTGATCGGGGCGAGCATTCTCGTCGGAGTGGCGCTCTCGGTGCTCATTCTCCTCCTGCTCTTGGTCACGCTCTGCAAGCTCTGGAAGAGCCAGAAGACGGAGGAGATCAGAACCGGGTACATCGAGAGCCTCCCGACGTCCGGCGCCACGAGCTGGAAGCTCTCCGGTGTGGAGGAGCCACTGAGCATCAACGTGGCCACCTTCGAGAAGCCGCTGAGGAAGCTCACCTTCGCGCACCTCCTCGAGGCCACCAATGGCTTCAGCGCCGAGACCCTCGTCGGCTCAGGTGGGTTCGGCGAGGTTTACAAGGCCAGGCTCAAGGACGGCAGCGTCGTGGCCATCAAGAAGCTCATCCATTACACGGGCCAGGGCGACAGGGAGTTCACGGCGGAGATGGAGACCATCGGCAAGATCAAGCACCGCAACCTCGTCCCGCTGCTCGGGTACTGCAAGGTCGGCGACGAGCGGCTCCTCGTGTACGAGTACATGAAGCACGGCAGCTTGGACATGGTGCTCCATGACGACGACAAGGCCATGGTGAAGCTCGACTGGGCGGCGAGGAAGAAGATCGCGATCGGGTCGGCGAGGGGCCTCGCCTTCCTCCACCACAGCTGCATCCCCCACATCATCCACCGGGACATGAAGTCGAGCAACGTGCTCCTCGACAGCAACCTCGACTCCCGGGTGTCGGACTTCGGGATGGCGAGGCTGATGAACGCGCTGGACACGCACCTGAGCGTGAGCACGCTCGCGGGCACGCCCGGGTACGTCCCGCCGGAGTACTACCAGAGCTTCAGGTGCACGACCAAGGGCGACGTCTACAGCTATGGCGTCGTGCTCCTGGAGCTCCTCACCGGGAAGAAGCCGATCGACCCGACCGAGTTCGGCGACAACAACCTGGTCGGCTGGGTGAAGCAGATGCTCAAGGACAACCGAGGCGGCGATATCTTTGATCCCACGCTGACGGACACGAAGTCCGGGGAGGCCGAGCTCGATCAGTACCTGAAGATCGCCACCGAGTGCCTGGATGACCGGCCGGCCAGAAGGCCTACCATGATCCAGGTCATGGCCATGTTCAAGGAGCTGCAGCTTGACTCCGACAGCGACTTCCTCGACGGGTTCTCCATCAATTCCTCCACAATAGACGAATCGGCAGAGAAATCGTCGTCGTAATGTTTTCCTTTTCTTGTTCTTTTTTTCATGCTCCGGAGGGATAGAACAGCGAGATAGCTCAATCATTTTAGGTTACAAAAAAAAGGTCGTAGTGTCCTCGAATTCACTGGGGGAGGTTGTAATTTTGTGGTCCCACTCTCTGTATATAAGAGTCCAAAGTATGAAGAGGGACATGAAGGTAGTACGTAGCTTTTATTTTCAAGAAAAGGATCAATCGTGTTGCTCGTGTTTCAGCATCGATTTTGCTTCAGTTTTTTCAGTTGCATGTCTCAGATTGTCATGTGTACTTTTACCTACGAGAATCAGTTATTTCGAGGAATTGACTGTGTTGTTCTTGAGTGTCTTGTTGCTGTCAGTTTATGATTGACACTTTGCAGGCGGCAGTGAACAAAAAGAGAGATCCAGCAGATGGCAGGCCATGCAAGTCATTATCTCATTTTCTATTGTGTATGTGCTTGACCGGGCGGCGTTGTCGTCTTTCCTTGACAAAACAAAATCTGTAGCCGATGGTGCTGATGTCAGTTAGCACAGGAATGCCGGCTCAGGGCGTTGAAAAATCTAGTCTCTAGATTTCGTGGACAGTAGCACCACCTGAATCATGGATGTACTTTGCCAGGTTTTGATTTGTCTGCTTGCTGAATGATTGCTCTGATGACAAAGCTGAGCAACAGAAATTAAAGGAGTTGTTCAGTTTGCTGACAGGGTCTGAGACGGATGGATGTAGCGGACATACCCGACTGCTTTTGCAGTAGTTTGTAGACAAACTAAAGAGCAGAGAAGATAAGAGCAACTCCAACAGCGGACGCGCGTTTTCTCCGTTTTTTATTTGTTTGGATCGACCATCCGCTCGTCGTACGTTCCCTTTTGCGTTTAGGTCGGCCATGCGCCCAACGTCACCCCCCCTCGGGCGACTCGAGCGGGTCCCTAGCCCTAGCCGCCCCCGTTCCCGAATACACCTTCCCTCACCTCGGCGTTGCCGGAGGACGCCGCGGGGATGCGCCCGGGGGCCAACGGCGGTGGCGGGGATCCTCCTCTCTCCCGCGTCTCACGGGTGGTGCGGTGCCCTTGTGCGTGCGGAGGCGCAGCAGATCTAGCAGCGGCAGCGGCGGCTGGCTCTGTCACGGGCGAAGGCGACTGTGATGCGTCGGGCAGCGCGGTTATGGGCGGCGGCGGGCGGCGGTGACTTATGCTGCGGCGGCATGTCATCCGGCTTCGGATCGACGGCGGCGTGGAGGGCCTGGTGGGCTGCTTGGCGGCTCCTCTGGCCAGGTCTGATCTGGCCGGTGCAACCGGCGGTGGTGGCCATCTCCTCCGTCAGAGGTGGTCGGCCTAAGGCTGGATGGTCAGATCTGGGGATTCGTCATCTAGTTCCGGCTACGAGTCAGAAAGACATAGTTGCCGGTGAAAACCGAGCCAATGGCAGGCGATGGCGGCGTTCTGCGTCATTACCTTGATGAAGGCATCATGGTGCAACGACTGTCAACCCACTTGTGTTGCTCCGGGGGAAACCCTAGGATCTGGTCTTCCAGATCAGACGATGGCAGTACTGCGGTGTCGTTTCTCTCTTGGGAGCATCGTTTGTTGAGCAGCGCTGGAAGACAGAGGCAGGAGGTGGAGTGGCTTCGTCTTGCACGGAGCTTCGGTGGAGATGTCAAGTCATGCCTGGCCGACAGGTGCTACGCTGTGTCATGCATGGTCAGCAGATGCTACGCATGACAGATCTTTTAGAATCTTCGCGTCTGGATGGACGAGCGCGGGACGGTGGCGCCGTTGGGCGACGTGGTGGCGTCGACGGATCTCCCTCCTGAAGATGGGTCTGCGGTCCAATGATGATGGCGGTGTCTAAAACGTGTGCATGTGGTGTACGTTTTAGGTCTGCTGCATCGGTTGTTCGTTCTGATACGTTGTGTGGATGGATCGGCGTTGACACCGGTTTAGATATGGGAGGGAAAGCACTCCACACTGTTCAGTTTTGTAGGTGTGGGTGATGGCTTCGGATGGCTTGATATATGTTCTTATTAGACCTTGGTGGAATAATAAATAAAGATGGCGGTATGCATCGATTGATGCAGAGGCCGGGGGTTTTAACCTCCTTTTCAAAAAAATGCGTCCAACGTGCATATCCATTTTCACCCTTGCGGCTGGCCTGCCGTGGTTTTTCAAACATAATTCAAACAAAACGAACATTTTACATAGTCTCAAAGCAAATAAATATATCATAGTTCACAAGCTAAATAAATATACCATTGTTTACAAGCCAAATTGTCTCAAATACATTAAAAAAATTACATCTATTGGTTGCCAACGTCGGCCCACATATACCCAGTCAAATCATTTTATAGTTGAATGTGAGTTTTCCAATCGTGCATTTGATGATGAAATTGGATGAACTGTGCAAAAGTTGCCACTCTTCCATGCTCAGGCACAACATTGTCACCCTGAAACTGAAACCCTTGGTCATAGATACGTTCCGGGCGCTCATCATCTACGATCATATTGTGTATGATCACACAAGCAGTATCACCTCCCACAACTTCTTGGTGCTCCAAGTTCTAACAGGATACCGAACGGTGCCTCCATCGAGATTGCAGAACAGCAAAGGCACGCTCAACATCCTTCCTAGCACTCTGTTGCTCTTGTGCAAATATCTTCTTCTTCTCTCCTAGAGGGTTGGAGATTGTCTTCACAAGAGTAGTCCACCGGGGATAGATACCGTTAGCTAGGTAGTATCCTGCTAACTCTTGAGCATGCGTTGGTTTTCCCTTGAAGAGGAAATGGTGATGCAGCAAAGTAGCGTAAGTATTTCCCTCAGTTTTTGAGAACCAAGGTATCAATCAAGTAGGAGACTACACGCAAATCGCCTCGTACCTGCACAAACAATCAAGATCCTTGCAACCAACGCGATAAAGGGGTTGTCAACCCTTCACGGCCACTTGCAAAAGTGGGGTCTGATAAAGGTAATAAGATCAATATTTTTGGTATTTTTTTTGTATAGATTGGAAAAGTAAAGATTGCAAAATAAATAGTAAACTAGAATTGTAGATTGGAAACTTATATGATGTAAAGTAAACCTGGGGGCCATAGGTTTCACTAGTGGCTTCTCTCAAGATAGCATGAATTACGGTGGGTGAACAAGTTACTGTCGAGAAATTAATAGAAAAGTGCGTAATTATGAGAATATCTAGGCATGATCATGAATATAGGCATCACGTCCATGACAAGTAGACCGAAATGATTCTGCATCTACTACTATTACTCCACACATCGACCGCTATCCAGCATGCATCTAGAGTATTAAGTTCATAAGAACAGAGTAACACATTAGGCAAGATGACGTGATGTAGAGGGATAAACTCAAGCAATATGATATAAACCCCATCTTTTTTATCCTCGATGGAAACAATACAATATGTGTCGTTTCCCTTTCCGTCACTGGGATCGAGCACCGCAAGATTGAATCCAAATCTAAGCACTTCTCCCATTGCAAGAAAGATCAATCTAGTAGGCCAAACTAAACCGATAATTCCAAGAGACTTGCAAAGATATTTAAATCATGCATAAAAGAATTCAGGGAAGAATCAAATATTGTTCATAGATAATCTTGATCATAAACCCACAATTCATCGGATCTCGACAAACACACCGCAAAAAGAATTACGTCGAATAGATCTCCAAGAAGATCGAGGAGAACTTTGTATTGAGATCCAAAGAGAGAGAAGAAGCCATCTAGCTAATAACTATGGACCCGAAGGTGTGTGGTAAAATACTCACACATCATCAGAGAGGTTATGGTGTTGATATAGAAGCCCTCCGTGATCGAATCCCCCTCCGACAGATCGCCGGAAAAGGCCCCAAGATGGGATCTCACGGGTACAGAAGCTTGCGGCGGTGGAAAAGTGGTTTCGTGGCTCTCCCCGATGGTTTCAGGGTATAAGAGTATATATAGGCGAAAGAAGTAGGTTGGTGGAGCTACGAGGGGCCCACGAGGGTGGGGGCGCGCCTACCCCCCTGGGCGCGCCCTCCTGCCTCGTGGCTGCCTCGTTGCTTCCTTGACTTCCACTCCAAGTCTCCTCGATTGCATCTGTTCCAAAAAAGATCCTCGCAAAAGTTTCGTTCCGTTTGGATTCCATTTGATATTACTCTTCTACGAAACACTGAAACAGGCAAAAAAACAACAATTTGAACCGGGCCTTCGGTTAATAGGTTAGTCCCAAAAATAATATAAAAAGGTATATTAAAGCCCATTAAACATCCAAAACAGATAATATAATAACATGAAACAATAAAAAATTATAGATATGTTGGAGACGTATCAAGCATCCCCAAGCTTAATTCCTGCTCGTCCTCGAGTAGGTAAATGATAAAAACAGAAATTTTGATGTGGAATGCTACCTAGCATAATTTCATTGTAATTCTCTTTATTGTGGCATGAATGTTCAGATCCGAAAGAGTCAAGACAAAAGTTTAATATTGACATAAAAATAATAATACTTCAAGCATACTAACTAAGCAATTATGTCCTATCAAAATAACATAGCCAAAGAAAGCTCATCCCTACGAAATCATATAGTTTGGCCATGCTTCATTTTCGTCACACAAAAATGTTCTCATTATGCACAACCCCAATGACAAGCCAAGCAATTGTTTCATACTTTAGTATTCTCAAACTTTTTCAACTTTCACGCATGAGCGTGAGCCATGGACATAGCAATATGGGTGGAATAGAATATAATGATGGGGGTTGTGTGGAGAAGACAAAAAAGGAGAAAGTCCCACACTGACGCGGCTAATCAACGGGCTATGGAGATGCCAATCAATTGATGTCAATGCGAGGAGTAGGGATTGCCATGCAACGGATGCACTAGAGCTATAATGTATGAAAGCTCAACAAAAGGAACTAAGTGGGTGTGCATCCAACTTGCTTGCTCACGAAGACCTAGGGCATTTGAGAAAGCCCATCATTGGAATATACAAGCCAAGTTCTATAATGAAAAATTCCCACTAGTAAATGAAAGCGACAAAATGAGAGACTCTCTATCATGAAGATCATGGTGCTACTTCGAAGCACAAGTGTGGAAAAAGGATACTAGCATTGTCCCTTATTTATTTATTTTTATTTTTAATTGGCCTTTCTTTTTATTATCTTTTTTTGGGACAATGCCTAATAATGATGATCATCACACTTCTATTTATTTACAACTCAAGGATTACAACTCGATACTAGATCAAAATATGACTCTATATGAATGCCTCCGGCGGTGTACCGGGATGGGAAATGAATCAAGAGTGACATGTATGAAAAATTATGCATGGTGGCCTTGCCACAAATACGATGTCAACTACATGATCATGCAAGGCATATGACAATGATGAAGTGTGTTATAATGAACGAAACGGTGGAAAGTTGCATGGCAATATATCTCGGAATGACTACGGAAATGCCATAATAGGTAGGTATGGTGGCTGTTTTGAGGAAGATATAAGGAGGCTTATGTGTGATAGAGCGTATTGTATGACGGGGTTTGGATGCACCGGCGAAGTTTGCACCAACTCTCAAGGTGAGAAAGGGCAATGCACGGTACCGAAGAGGCTAGCAATGATGGAAGGGTGAGAGTGCGTATAATCCATGGACTCAACATTAGTCATAATGAACTCACATACTTATTGCAAAATCTACAAGTCATCGAAACCAAGAACTACATGCATGCTCCTAGGGGGATAGATTGATAGGAAAA
Source organism: Aegilops umbellulata (assembly GCA_032464435.1). Lineage (NCBI taxonomy): Eukaryota > Viridiplantae > Streptophyta > Magnoliopsida > Poales > Poaceae > Aegilops > Aegilops umbellulata. The sequence continues at coordinate 325,084,578 of CP136058.1, read as the reverse complement.
GACTATTGCTCGTCCCCGACCGCCACTCATAAGGAAAGCAATCAAATAACACCTCATGTTTCAAATTTGCCACACAACGTTTACCATACGTGCATGCTACGGGACTTGCAAACCTCAACATAATTATTTCTAAATTCCACTATTACTCAACTAGCACGACTCTAATATTACCATCTTCATATCTCAAAACAATCATCAAGTATCAAACTTCTCATAGTATTCAGTGCACTCTATATGGAAGTTTTTATTATACCCATCTTGGATGCTTATCATATTAGGACTAATTTTATAACCAAATCAAGTTACCATGCTGTTCTAAAACACTCCCAAAATAATATAATTGAAGCACTAGAGCAAAATTATCTGGCTCAAAAGATATAAGTGAAGCACATAGAGTATTCTAATAAATTCTGGTACATGTGTGTCTCTCAAAATGTGTGTACAGCAAGGTTGATTGTGGTAAATTAAAAATCAAAGACTCAAATCATACAAGACGCTCCAAGCAAAACACATATCATGTGGTGAATAAAAATATAGCCTCAAGTAAAGTTACCGATAGACAAAGACGAAAGAGGGGATGCCTTCCGGGGCATCCCCAAGCTTAGGCTTTTGGTTGTCCTTGAATTTTACCTTGCGGTGCCTTGGGAATCCCCAAGCTTAGGCTCTTGCCATTCCTCGTTCCATAATCCATCAAATCTTTACCCAAAAACTTGAAAACTTCACAACACAAAACTTAAACAGAAAATCTCATGAGCTCCATTAGTGTAAGAAAACAAATCACCACTTTAAGGTACTGTAATGAACTCATTCTTTTTATATATTGGTGTTAAACCTACTGTATTCCAACTTCTCTATGGTTTATACCCCCCAATACTAGCCATAGATTCATCAAAATACGCAGACAACACACGAAAAACAGAATCTGTCAAAAACAGAACAGTCTGTAGTAATATGTATAAAACCTATACTTCTGTAACTCCAAAAATTCTTAAATAAATTGGTGGAAGTGAGGAATTTATCTATTAATTATCTGAAAAAATAATCAACCAAAAAGCACTCTCCAGTAAAAAATGGCAGCTAATCTCGTGAGCGCTAAAGTTTTTGTTTTTTACAGCAAGATCATAAAGACTTCACCCAAGTCTTCCCAAAGGTTCTTCTTGGCACAAACACTAATTTAGAACATAAAACCACATCTAAACAGAATCTAGATGAATTATTTATTACTAAACAGAAACAAAAAGCAAGAAGCAAAAATAAAATTGGGTTGCCTCCCAACAAGTGCTATTGTTTAACGCCCCTAGCTAGGCATAAAAACAAGAATACATCTAGGTATTGCTATCTTTGGTATGCAATCCATAAGTGGCTCTCATAAGAGATTCATAAGTCTATTTAATTTAATTCCTAGGAAAGTGTTCCATGCCTTTCCTTAATGGAAATTGGAACCTAATATTTCTTTCTTTCATATCAATAATTGCACCAATCGTTCTAAGGAAAGGTCTACCAAGTATAATAGGACATGAAGGATTGCAATATATATCAAGAACAATGAAATCTTCAGGCAACATCATTAATCCTTCCCATAGTTTTCTTAATGGTGGAATCCGCCAGTGCAAATTTAAAGAACAATCATCAAATTCACGGAAACCTAACACATCACACAAAGTTTTTGGAATCGTGGAAACACTAGCACCCAAATCACATAAAGCATAGCACTTATGATCTTTAATTTTAATCTTAATAGTAGGTTCCCACTCATCATAAAGTTTTCTAGGGATAGAAACTTCTAATTCAAGCTTTTCTTCATAAGATTGCATTAAAGCATCAACGATGCGTTTGGTAAAAGCTTTATTTTGAGCATAAGCATGAGGAGAATTTAACATGGATTGCAACAAGGAAATACAATCTATCAAATAAAAAATATCATAATTAAATTCCTTGAAATCCAAAATAGTGGGTTCATTGCTATGTAAAGTTTTGACCTCTTCAATCACACTTTTACCAATTTTTGCATCAAGATCTAAAAAACCCGAATCATTGGGACGCCTTTTAACTAAAATTGATTCATCTCCAGTCCCATCTTTGTCAAGATTCATATTGGAAAACAAAGATTTAATAGGGGACACATCAATCACTTTTATATCTTCATCATTATTAACATGAAAACTGGAAAACACGCTTTTACAAAGCAATCTTTTTTAGCACACATCCTAGCGGTTTTTTCTTTGCACTCATCAATGGAAATTCTCATAGATTTGAGAGAATCATTTATATCATGCTTAGGTGGAATAGATCTAAGTTTCAAAGAATCAACATCAAGAGAAATTCTATCCACGTTCCTAGCCAACTCATCAATCTTAGGCAATTTTTCTTGAAGCAAAGCATTGAAATTCTTTTGCAAAATCATAAATTCGTTAACACTAGTCTCAAAATCAAAGGGCATCTTACTAAAATTTCCATAAGATTTTTTTAGTAATTACCATAATTATTAGAGCAATTACTAGGGAACAACCTAGAATTAAAGTTTCCTCTATACGCGTTGTTACCAAAATTGTTCCTACCAAAAAATTCACATCCATAGATTCATTATTATTCTCAATCAAAGTGGACAAAGGCACATCATTAGGATCAGAAGAAACACTCTTATTAGAAAACAATTTCATAAGTTCATCCATCTTTCCACTCAAAACATTAATCTCTTCAATAGCATGAACTTTTCTACTAGTGGATCTTTCGGTGTGCCATTGAGAATAATTAACCATAATATTATCTAGGATTTTAGTAGCTTCTCCTAAAGTGATTTCCATAAAAGTGCCTCCCGCGGCCGAATCTAAAAGATTTCTAGAAGCAAAATTCAATCTGGCATAATTTTTTTATATAATCATCCATAAATTCAAACCATGTGTAGGGCAATTACGTATCATTAATTTCATCCTCTCCCAAGCTTGTGCAACATGCTCATTCTCAAGTTGCTTAAAATTCATAATGTCATTTCTAAGAGAGATGATCTTAGTAGGAGGGAAATACTTAGAGATAAAAGCATCTTTGCACTTATTCCATGAATCAATAGTATTTTTAGGCAAAGAAGAAAACCAAGTTTTAGCACGATCTCTAAGCGAAAACGGAAATAGCTTCAATTTAACAATATCATTATCCACATCTTTCTTCTTTTGCATGTCACACAAATCAACGAAGTTGTTCACATGGGTAGCGGCATCTTCACTAGGAAGGCCAGAAAACAGATCTTTCATAACAAGATTCAACAAAACGGTATTGATTTCACAAGATTCAGCATCGGTAGTAGGAGCAATCAGAGTACTAATAAAATCATTATTTTTGGTATTGGAAAAGCCACACAATTTAGTATTATCTTGATCCATCATGACGAACAATCAATCCAACACACAAGCAAACAAGAAGCAAGCGAACAGAGGCGAACGACAAAAGGGCGAATAAAACGGCAAGCACTACTAGGAAAAGGCCTACTAATGGCGCACCAGTTTTGCCTACTAATGGCGCATCACTGGTGCGCCATTACTAGCACGCCATTAGTAATTTTTACTAATGGCACACCACTGGTGCGCTACTAATGGCGCACCATTGGTGCGCTATTAGTATAGGCCATAGTGCGCCATTAGTATAGGCCACTGGTGCGCCATTAGTATAGGCCACGGTGCGCCATTAGTATTTTTGAATTTTGCAGGCGGGAAAATAGTAGTGGCGCACCGTCTAACCCCCACCGTGCGCCATTGCTATTTTTGAATTTTGAATTTGGATCTGGATCGTGATTTTTTTGCCCATTTTTGCTAGTTTTTTTGCTCGTTTTTTGGCACGATATTATTTCAAATTTTGTTCCTGTTTTTGGATCTTGTGCGTTCTTTTGCCGTGTTCTTTTGCCGGAGAGGAGTTCGCCGGAGAGGAGGAGGAGGAGGTCACCGGAGAGGCGCTCGCCTACATCGCCGGAGAGGAGGAGGAGGTCGCCGGAGAGGAGTTCACCGAAGCATCGGAGAGGAGGAAGGAGAAACCATGAGGGAATGGGAGGAGAGGAGGGAGGAGGAGCTCACCGGAGAGGAGGGAGGAGAAACCATGAGGGGAGGGGAGGGGAGGAGAGGAGGGAGGAGGAGGTTCCCGGAGAGGAGGAGGTCGCCGGAGAGGAGGAGGAGGTCGCCGGAGAGGAGAAGGAGGTCGCCGGAGAGGAGGAGGAGGTCACCGGAGAGGAGAAGGAGGCCGCCGGAGAGGAGGAGGAGGTCGCCGGAGAGGAGAAGGAGGCCGCCGGAGAGGAGGAGGAGGAGGTCGCCGGAGAGGAGGAGGTAGTATGGTGGAGGATAGAAGGGAAGATGGAGTGGAGGAGAGGAGGAGATGGAGTGGAGGAGAGGAGAGGAGGAGATGGAGTGGAGGAGAGGAGGAGATGGAGTGAAGGAGAGGAGGAGATGGAGTGGAGGAGAGGTGGAGTGGAGGAGGTGCGCCCAGCCATATATACGACATAGTAATGGCGCACCATGGCCAGGTGCGCCATTACTAACTTTTTTTATTTTTTGATTTATTTTGAATTTTGAAGGCGGGAAGATACTAATGGCGCACCATGGGCAGGTGCGCCATTACTAACTCTTTTTTTTATTTTTTTGACTTATTTTGAATTTTGAAGGCGGGAAGATACTAATGGCGCACCATGGGCAGGTGCGCCATTAGTAAATCTTTTTTTATTTTTTTGACTTATTTTGAATTTTGAAGGCGGGAAGATACTAATGGCGCACCATGGGCAGATGCGCCATTAGTAAGTTTGAATATTTTTGAATTTTTTTTGCCTCTCGAGATCTTAAAAGCCCTGTATCTTTTTTTCTGTTAGGTTTTTGAGGATTTTGAAAATGTTTAACGGGGTCCCCCCGATTAAATTCGGATGTAACTTTTCGAGTAGATGATTTTTCATATAAAAAACTTTTTCATCCGAGTTAGTATGCAAAAGTTATGCCCAATTTTACAAATTCTCGAGAGATTTTGCAAATGAAGTCGAAATTCATATTTGCAAATTTTCCCAACAACTAGACCACATATCACATGGGAAACTTATTTTCTTTTATTTTTTTGACATTTTCTTTTATTTTTTTAAAACTGAAAAGGCGGTCCACGAGGGGGAGGGGTGCATTCTGTGAAAGTGGTGGCAAAGTTACAAATGGCGCACCGTGGCATGGTGCGCCATTACTAGTTCAACTAGTAATGGCGCACCACTCCCACGGTGCGCCTTTAGTAGTTTTGAAAAAAATTAAAAAAAACTAATTTTTTTTTACTAATGGCGCACCACTCCCACGGTGCGCCATTAGTAGTTTTGAAAAATTTTGAATTTTTTTTACTAATGGCGCACCCGCGGATGTGGTGCGCCATTAGTATTTGGACACTAATGACGTACCAACACTAATAACCGTGGAGGGGGTTATTAGTTATCATTTTCTTCTCCATTCCTTTATTCCAATGATCTATCTTCTTTTCGTTCTTCCGGAGGTATGGTGATGTTGCTCTCTTCACTCATCATCTCGAATTATGAGGATCGTGTTATTTTCATGCTTATCCATTTAACCGGAGTGTTGTGCCCTCTTCTCACGTATCACTTTTCAACCTGAGTGCTGTCTGAAATCATTCTTACCCCTTGTGTCATTCGTTTAATTGTTGTGGAGACAGTGCGTTGTTGATTTCATCAAGTTCCATCTTATCTTCTCAAGTTCTTGTTAATTCCTTCCATTTTCTACCGGAGTACTGTCCAAATTATGTCATTCTTGTTCCTTGTCTATCTCGTTATACCGGTGTGGCTCCATATGTTTTTGGTCCGTTGATCTCTTGTTTCTTGTCTTTCAACCTACAAGGTTCTCATAATGTTCCTTGTTCCTCTTTGATAATGGAGTGTTTTCCACTTCGTTCATCTTCATTGTATTTCTTTTCTCTCAATTTGTTCAACCTCGCAAGGTTCATTGGTTTCACTCGTTTGTCAAAGTAGCAACTTTGTTTTACCTCTTCCTCTTCCGTTTTCCCTCCGGTGCCATTCTAGATCTCGGGACGAGATCCTCTTGTAGTGGTGGAGTGTTGTAACGCCCCAGATCCGATGCGCCAGGTGTCCTCCCGTTATTCGTTGTTGTTGTTTTGTCATTTGCTTGCGTGTCGCATCTTGCCATGTCATCATCCGCATTGCATCATCATGTTTTCGAAACTTGCATTCGTCCGGGTTCTCCGAGTTCTCTCCCTTGTCCGTTCTGAGTCTAACCACACTTGCACGCGCCCGCGGCATGTCCGTAATATTATTTTTTAAGTGGCCGGGAGATGTTCTCAGAATGGGACGAGATTTGACGTGTGGTCTTATTATAGTGTAGATAGACCGTCTGTCAAGTTTTATCGCATTCGGAGTTCGTCTGATAGCCCAACCGTTAAACTATAGCGGCAGTATAGCCGGTCTAACGTCGGACGTTTTCGGTCTCCGAAAACCGTGCCGGGCTGCATCTCTCCCCTCTTTTCTCAGACCAACCCGCTCTTCACAATCCGCCAGGCCCAACCTAACCCCTCTCGTCAGCCCGCGGCCCCCTCGTGTGCGTGTCCGAAACTGTCCCGAACCCGACCCGGATAGTCGTCACCGTTGTGTCTGGATCATCCCCTAACATCTATAAAACATCACCGTTTTCTTATTTGGGCTCCCTAGCCTATTTTTCATGATCGTCCGATTTTGATCGAAGGGACGAGTTAGCCCCTAATCTAACCCACACCCACCTACTATAAATAGGAGTGCAATCATCGGACCAATCCCTAATTTCTAGGGATCCTCCTAGCCGCCGCCACTCCTCTGTTTTTTTTCTTCCTTGGGATCCTCCCAGATCCCCATCGACCAACCACTCGTCGCCGCCCAAATTCCCCGCAGGCTGCCACCCACCTCCTCGCTCCCGTTGTCTTCCCCGAGCAAGAGCTCATGCCCGAGCTCCTCCGCCACTAGCAGCTCCGCGGCGCCGCCTCCCTGCCTGCCCCGACCTTGCCTCGCCACTCCGGCGAGTCCCCGACGAGCAGATGAGTGCCCCGCGCTGCCCTTGCTTCCTTCTCCTTCTTCATCGCTCTTCTTCCCGCGGCTCAACTCATCTCTCTCTGCTCTCTCTGTTCGTTGTGCACAGGAGCAACCCGCCGCCATGGACGCCCGACCTCGCTGCCGTCCTGGATCTCGTCCGATCGTCCCCGCCGCCAAGTCCCTCGCCGGGGAGCACCCCGCCGCCGCTGACTCTGCTTTACCTGAACTGGGGGTCCTCTTTCTGCCTCGCCGTCGCGCCAAGTCCCTGCTGCCGCGCCTCTGCTTCCCCTGCTCGTCCCGCAAGCGCAACCGCTCGCCCGATCCAGTCGCGCGTTGACTGCGCCAGGCCCAGCGCCTCCCCCTCGATCGGCCTTCTCCTCCTCTGCTTTGACCCAGCTCCGCGCCAGTGCCCGCGTGGGCCGCACCACTGAGCCGGCCCAAGTGCCGTGGTGAGCAGCGCCCCCTCTGTTGGCCCAGCATGTGTAGATTCGGCCCGCGACTTGTTTTTTTCTATGCTGTGATTTTGTCTTTAAATTCTGGACATGCTTTTTGCAGAAATGCCCCTGTTTTAAACTGCTAATAACTATTTAACCATGCATCCAAATAAAACATGTCACATATGTAACATGCTTAGAATTTCATCTAGTTTCACAATATCCCACTTTCATCCATGTTTAAAATATTTAAAATTGCTGTTTGCATTAATTTTGCTTAAATGCCATGTTAAAATGATTTAATTCATAACTATTCAACCGTAGCTCCAAACCTAACAAACTTTATTTGTAAATGGGGTAGAATTTTTCCTAGTTTAACATGGTGGCCTTACTTTGCATGCTTAACAATATTGAAATTGTGTTTAGGGCAGAACAGTACCAAATCTATTATTTGCTCATGAGGAGTTTCCAGAATTGTTGTTCGTTGCTTCCGGCCTCATTAAAACTTGACTAGATAGGTAGTTTTACTTTGCTTCACCCTCTTGGCATGTTAAACAACATTTATATTGATGGGTACCTAAACGAGAGAGAACTAAATAGTTGTTGTGGAGTTTCGTCAATATGCAACTCGTTGCATATTGAGCTCCACTTAATTTTTAGGATTGCTTGTGCATTTTTGCCATGACATGCTTCATTAAACCGGACATGCATCATACTTGGTTGTGCATCATGCCATGTTTATGTGATGGTTGTTTACTATGTTGTTTGTTTATTTCCGGGTTGCCTCTCTCGTTAGCTTCGGTTTCGTTCCAGAGTTGTGAGGGTTCGTTCGTCTTCATCCGTTTGTCTTCTTCATGGACTCGTTCTTCTTCCTTGCGGGATTTCAGGCAAGATGACCATACCCTCGAAATCACTTCTATCTTTGCTTGCTAGATTGCTCGCTCTCTTGCTATGCCTATGCTGCGATACCTACCACTTGCTTATCATGCCTCCCATATTGTTAAACCAAGCCTCTAACCCACCTTGTCCTAGCAAACCGTTGTTTGGCTATGTTACCGCTTTGCTCAGCCCCTCTTATAGCGTTGTTAGTTGCAGGTGAAGATGAAGTTTGTTCCTTGTTGGAACATGGAGATGTTGTTCCTTGTTTGGAACATGTTTACTTGTTGGGATATCACAATATATATTATTTTAATTAATGCATCTATATACTTGGTAAAGGGTGGAAGGCTCGGCCTTATGACTGGTGTTTTGTTCCACTCTTGCCGCCGTAGTTTCCGTCATATCGGTGTTATGTTCCCAGATTTTTGCGTCCCTAATGCGGTCGGGTGATTTATCGGACCCCCTTGGCAGTTCGCTCTGAATAAGACTCTTCCAGCAAGGCCCAACCTTGGTTTTACCATTTGCCTACCACCTATCCCTTTCCCTTGGGTCTGATCAACCCGAGGGTCATCTTTATTTAGCCCCCCCGGGCCAATTCTTGTCTAAGTGTTGGTCCGAACTGAGCTGCCTGCGGGGCCCCCTCGTGGAAACTCGAGGCCTGGTTTTACTCGTAGCTAGTCTCATCCGGTGTTGCCCTGAGACCGAGATATGTGCAGCTCCTATCAGGATGTCGGCGCATCGGGCGGTTTTGCTGGACTTGTTTTATTGCTGTCGAAATGTCTTGTAGCCGGGATTCCGAGACTGATCGGGTCTTCCCAGGGAGAAGGAATATCCTTCGTAGATCGGGAGAGCTTATCATGGGCTAAGTTGGGACACCCCTGCAGGGTATTATCTTTCGAAAGCCGTGCCCACGGTTATGTGGCAGATGGGAATTTGTTAATGTCCGGTTGTAGAAAACCCGAAGTTGATCTTAACTAAAATACACCAACCGCGTGTGTAACCGTGATGGTCTCTTCTCGGCGGGGTCCGGGAAGTGAACATGGTTGTTGGAGTTATGTCTGACGTAAGTAGTTCAGGATCACTTTTTGATCATAGTTGTTCGACCGTGCTTTGCCTTCTCTTCTCGCTCTCATTTGCGTATGTTAGCCACCATATATGCTAGTCGCTTGCTGCAGCTCCACCTCATACCTTTTACCCTACCCATAAGCTTAAATAGTCTTGATCTCGCGGGTGTGAGATTGCTGAGTCCTCGTGACTCACCAGATACTTCCAAAACCAGTTTGCAGGTGCCGATGAGACCGTTCTGGTGACGCACCCGAGCTCAAAGAGGAGTTCGATGAAGATCTTGTCCTTTATGTTGTTTCGTTCTAGTCGATCAGTAGTGGAGCCCAGTTGGGGTCGATCTTGGACTTTTCTCGCTTTTGGGGTTTCTTCTTTTATTTTGGCTCCGTAGTCGGGCCCAGATTGTACTGTTTGATGTAATGTTTCATTCATGTATTTGTGTGAAGTGGCGATTGTAAGCCAACTATGTATCTTTTTCCCTTATGTATTACATGGGTTGTGTGAAGATTACCTCACTTGCGACATTGCTTTCAATGCGGTTATGCCTCTAAGTCGTGCTTCGACACGTGGGAGATATAGCCGCATCGAGGGCGTTACAAACACATGGTGCGCCATTAGTATATAGTAATGGCGCACCACATGTCTGGTGCTCCATTAGTGTCAATTCCATCTATAGCCCTAATCCTAGTAGTGAAGGGTGAAGTGGGGGAGAGGAAAACGAGAGGCAAATAGCAAATAATGTAATACGAGAGAGAAGGGTTTGTGATGAGTACTTGGTATGTCTTGACTTGGCGTAGATCTCCCCGGCAACGGCGCCAGAAATGGCTAGTTGACGAGAGATCAAATCTTGACTTGACTAGGCGCAGATCTCCCCGGCAACGGCGCCAGAAATCCTTCTTCCTACCTCTTGAGCATGAGTTGGTTTTCCCTTGAAGAGGAAAGGCTGATCCAACAAAGTAGCGTAAGTATTTCCCTCAGTTTTTAAGAACCAAGGTATCAATCGAGTAGGAGACTACACGCAAATCGCCTAGTACCTGCACAAACAATCAAGAACCTTGCAACCAACGCGATAAAGGGATTGTCAATCCCTTCATGGCCACTTGCAAAAGTGAGATCTGATAAATATAATAAGATAAATATTTTTGGTATTTTTGTTGTATAGATTGGAAAAGTAAAGATTGCAAAATAAATAGTAAACTAGAATTGTAGATTGGAAACTTATATGATTTAAAGTAGACCCGGTGGCCATAGGTTTCACTAGTGGCTTCTCTCAAGATAGCATGTATTACGGTGGGTGAACAAATTATTGTTGAGCAATTGATAGAAAAGTGCATAATTATGAGAATATCTAGGCATGATCATGAACATAGGCATCACGTCCGTGATAAGTAGACCAAAACGATTCTGCATCTACTACTATTACTCCACACATTGACAGCTATCTAGCATGCATCTAGAGTATTAAGTTCATAAGAACAAAGTAACACATTAGGTAAGATGACATGATGTAGAGGGACAAACTCAAGCAATATGATATAAACCCCATCTTTTTATCCTCGATGGCAACAATACAATACATGTCGTTTCCCTTTCTGTCACCGGGATCGAGCACCGCAAGGTTGAACCCAAAGCTAAGCACTTCTGCCATTGCAAGAAAGATCAATCTAGTAGGACAAACGAAACCGATAATTCGAAGAGACTTGCAAAGATATTTAAATCATGCATAAACGAATTTAGAGAAGAATCAAATATTGTTCATAGATAATCTTGATCATAAACCCACAATTCATCGGATCTCGACAAACACACCGCAAAAAGAATTACATCGAATAGATCTCCAAGAAGATCGAGGAGAACTTTGTATTGAGATCCAAAGAGAGAGAAGAAGCCATCTAGCTAATAACTATGGACCCGAAGGTCTGTGGTAAACTACTCACACATAATCAGAGAGGTTATGGTGTTGATGTAGAAGCCCTCCGTGATCGAATCCCCCTCCGGCAGATCACCGGAAAAGGCCCCAAGATGGCATCTCACGGGTACAGAAGGTTGCGGTGGTGGAAACATGGTTTCGTGGCTCTCCCCCATGTTTTCAGGGTATAAGAGTATATATATAGGTGAAAGAAGTAGGTCGGTGGAGCTACAAGGGGCCCATGAGGGTAGGGGGTACCCCCCTGGGCGCACCCTCCTGCCTCGTGGCCGCCTCGTTGCTACCTTGACTTCCACTCCGAGTCTCCTGGATTGCATCTGTTCCAAAAAAGATCCTCGCGAAGGTTTTGTTCCGTTTGATATTCCTTTTCAGCGAAATAGTGAAATAGGCAAAAAAAATATCAATTTGCACCGGGCCTTCGGTTAATAGGTTAGTCCCAAAAAATAATATAAAAAGGTATATTAAATCCCATTAAACATCCAAAACAGATAATATAATAACATGGAACAATAAAAAATTATAGATACGTTGGAGACGTATCATATCGTTTGTTGTAGTTGTGGCCATTGATATCAACATTCACCTCTAGGCAGTTGCCTTCGGCAAGCCTTGCAAACAACGAAGAGCATTGAAGCATGTTGATATCATTGTGAGGTCCATCCATGCCGAAGAAAGAGTGCCAAATTCAGAGATCTCCTCAAGTCACTGCCTCGAGTATGATGGTGCAAGATTTGACATGGCCCCTATACTGCCCCTGCCAAGCAGAAAGGCAGTTCTTCCACTCCCAGTGCATACAATCTATGCTACGAAGCATCCCTAGGAAGCCCCTGCGGGCATTCATCGCCAACAAGTGGGTTGTATCTGCAACATTTGGCTCTCTCAAGTACTCAGGGCCAAACACTGCAATCACAGCCTTGAAGAACTTGTACATGGAGTCTAGGCACGTGGACTCACTCATACGGACATGCTCATCAATGAGATCACCAGGAACTCTGTATGCAAGCATCCGGATAGCCGCAGTGCATTTCTGATAAGAGGAGAAGCCAATCTTTCCAAGAGCATCGTCCTTGCACTTGAAATACTTATCGTATGCCACTACCCCTTCCCGGATACGGTTGAAAACAAGCCTAGCCATACAGAAACGGCGCTGGAATAGGTGATGTTTAAAGAGCAGGTTGGGTGTCTCAAAGTAGTCCTTCCACAGAAGGAAATGGTCGCTCTCTTGGTTGCGATTCAACGCCGGAGTGTGCCCCAGGATCGAGCCCTGGAACAACGGTCGCTTCCTACTAAGGTGGTCATGGATAGCCAACACAGCAGCCACCATCTCCTCATTGTTGGATGAGGAATCATCCAAGTCACAAATGAAACTGTGGAAAAAGAACTCGTCGGTGGAGTCCATTTGTACCTTGCAGGCAAACCATCGAACAGCTTGTGGGCGTCGTCGAAGAAGCAGGCCAGCGACGAGCCGTGTGCCTCCCCTGGGCCAAGTTGCTAGTCTGGCAGCGTCGGACGAGCATGAAGACATCGTCAAAGGAGATGGCTAGGGGCGCCGGGGGGCGAGGTGGTGCTTGCGGCAACATCGAGGGAAGCTGCGGTGGTTTGACGGTGTGGTGACGATGTTTGAAGGTGGTGTGCTATAGGGGAGGTATGTGGGTGCGGACGGCTGGCGAGGGCACATGAACTGGGCGGCCGCGGCGACGGGGTGGGGCGGCAAGGGCTTGCTGTCGATGGGAGGAAGAGAATGGCCTATGTGCCACCGACTGGCGGGCCAGGGGGAGTAGACAGGCATCGCGTGCGTTCGCCTCGTGCCTCGCCGACGCAATGAGGCCCAAATTTGGGACTGGAATGGGTCGCCCGGCGGACGAAAAGCAGACGAGCGTCCATTTGGGTCGGTGTGTTTGGACCGACTTTTTTGTCCGTTTTGACCCAAACGGACACGCTCGGACGAAATGGGCCGGCGCACTGGAGTTGCTCGGCCGCTCCAAACGGATGCATAGTTTATCCGTTTGGATCGGCTGCACCGACGCCCGTGTCTGTTTTTTCATTTGGGTTGACGTGTGCACCCAACACTAGCCCGACGCATTTTTTAAACATGGACTTTAAAAAGAGCAATCATGTTAAAATTTAACATAATTAAACATTATAAGCCTGTCAACCGCCGACCAAAGTCCACATAAACATTAAACTTTAATTAAACAAAAAAAGTTTGCTCCGCCGCGCGTGCTTCCCTAGGTGTCCTCGTCGTCCCACTCGGGGCCAGTAAGGTCGACCAGCTCCCGCGCCAGCCAGCCCAAGGGAATGCCGCCTCCCAGGCCCGGGCCACCTCGCCCTGCTACGCCGGCTAGCAAGCTCCATCGCGGGCACGACGCTCCTCGTCCTCCTTATCATGGTGCTTCTCCTCCTCCTCGTGTTTGATCTGCATGAGCCGCTCGTCGTCGGCACCGTCGACCGCTAGCGTGCGTTGCCTCCACTACTCGAGGTACGCCGCCTCTTGTGCCCGCATCGCGCCGAGCCACAGGGGGGCTGACCTACTCACGCAGACCACTGGTCCAGACTTAGCCCTCCGCCACGGACACCATCGACGGCGGCTTGTCCTTGGGCTCGGGGAGCCTCGGAGGCGACGGCGGAACCACACAGTCACCAGTCGTAGAGAGAGCGAGGGCCTACGCTAGCCTCGCCTTGTAGGAACCATCCTCTTCCTTGCGTCGCTCCTCCTCAATGGAGGTCTGCATGGCCGCCGCCACGCAGCCTCGTAGGCAGCCTCCTCCTCCTCCAGCTTGACCATTGGGGGCGGCGGAGGGTTGGTGTGGTGTTGCTGGACGCCATGGAAGCGTTGCTCGTCGTGCTTGAGGGCAAACCAGACCTTCCAATTGGAAGAGTCCGGCGCGTAGGCTAGAAGCCGACGCTACTCCGGCGTCATGAGCTCCCGGCACCTGCGCACCTCCTCAGTATCAGCCCGCCGTGACTGAGGGAGTTCTGGATTATGGGGTCCTCGGGTGTCCGGGCTATGTAGCATGGGCCGGACTAGTGGGTGATGTCTACTACGCAACCTTCTTCTTGTAGACGTTGTTGGGCCTCCAAGTGCAGAGGTTTGTAGGACAGTAGCAAATTTCCCTCCAGTGGATGACCTAAGGTTTATCAATCCGTGGGAGGCGTAGGTTGAAGATGGTCTCTCTCAAACAACCCTGCAACCAAATAACAAAGAGTCTCTTGTGTCCCCAACACACCCAATACAATGGTAAATTGTATAGGTGCACTAGTTCGGCGAAGAGATGGTGATACAAGTGCAATATGGATGGTAGATATAGGTTTTTGTAATCTAAAAATATAAAAATAGCAAGGTAACTATTGATAAAAGTGAGCACAAACGGTATTGCAATGCGTTGAAACAAGGCCTAGGGTTCATACGTTCACTAGTGCAAGTTCTCTGAATAATAACATAATTGGATCATATAACTATCCCTCAACATGCAACAAAGAGTCACTCCAAAGTCACTAGTAGCGGAGAACAAACGAAGAGATTATGGTAGGGTACGAAACCACCTCAAAGTTATTCTTTCTGATCGATCTATTCAAGAGTCCGTAGTAAAATAACGTGAAGATATTATTTCTGTTTGATCTATCATAGAGTTCGTACTAGAATAACACCTTAAGACACAAATCAACCAAAACCCTAATGTCACTGAGGGAGTCCTGGATTGGGGGGTGTCCGGACAGCCGGACTTACCTTTGGCTGGACTGTTGGACTATGAAGATACAAGATTAAAGACTTTGTCCCGTATCCGGATGGGACTTTCCTTGGCGTGGAAGGCAAGCTTGGCAATACGGATATTTAGATCCCCTCCCATTATAACCGACTCTCTGTAACCCTAGCCCCTCCGGTGTCTATATAAATCAGAGGGTTTAGTTCGTAGAACGACAACAATCATACCATAGGCTAGCTTCTAGGGTTTAGCCTCTCTGATCTCATGGTAGATCTACTCTTGTACTACCCATATCATCAATATTAATCAAGAAGGAGTAGGGTTTTACCTCCATCGAGAGGGCCCGAACCTGGGTAAAAACATCGTGTCCCTTGTCTCCTGTTACCATCCGCCTAGACGCACAGTTCGGGACCCCCTACCCGAGATCCACCGGTTTTGACACCGACATTGGTGCTTTCATTGAGAGTTCCTCTGTGTCGTCATCATCAGGCTTGATGGCTCCTTCGATCATCGTTGGCGATGCAGTCCAGGGTGAGACTTTTCTCCCCGGACAGATCTTTGTATTCGGCGGCTTTGCACTGCGGGCCAATTCGCTTGGCCATCTGGAGAAGATTGAAAGCTACGCCCCTGGCCATCAGGTCAGGTTTGGAAGCCTAAACTACGCGGCCGATATCCAAGGAGACTTGATCTTCGACGGGTTCGAGCCCTTGCCGAGTGCGCCGCACTGTCACGATGGGCATGATTTAGCTCTGCCGCCGAACAATGCCCCGGAGGCCGCACCCGCATCCGCTCCGACCTTCAATTCGGAGCCAACTGCGCCGACCGAGAGCCGGTGGATAGACCCCGCCGCAGAGGCTGCAGTCTCAACGGCGATTGAGCCAAACACCAGCCTTATCCTTTGCGAGGCCCGTGACTCCACATTGCCGGACTCTGAACCCTCCACGCCCTTGCCAATCGAATCTGATTGGGCGCCGATCATGGAGTTCACCGCAGCGGATATTTTTCAGCACTCGCCCTTTGGCTACATACTGAATCCACTAAGGTCTCTCTCTTTGTGAGGAGAGTCCTGGCCGGATTATGACCGGCAGGATTGGGATGCGGACGACGAAGGAATTCGACGCCCACCCACCACCCACTTCATAGCCACTGTCAATGATTTAACCGACATGCTCGACTTCGACTCCGAAGACATCGACGGTATGGGCGATGATATAGGAGACGAACAGGAACCAGCGCCCACAGGGCACTGGTTAACCACGTCACCCCAGGATGTATGCGTTGTGGACACACCTAAAGGAAACGATGGCGAGGAACGGGAGGATGCAACGAAGGATTGTTCCTCCGAAAAGCAGTCAAAGCGGCGGCGTAAGCGCCGCTCCAAACCCCGCCTCGACAGAGATAGCGGTCATACAGACCCAGCCACAGAGCAGGGCGAGCCAGCGGACGTTGAACTTGGCATCGCACAACCGTCCGAACAAGGCAACTTGGATAACGAAACCGAACAACTTGTCCCCGGCGAAGATGACAGTCCGGATAACCTCACGCCGGACAAGTTCATGGAGCAGAAGAACCTCCATAAAAGGCTCGTCTCCACTGTGCGTAGCCTAAAAAAGCAGAAGTGGAAGCTCAAGACGGCGGAAGATGCACTCAGAATCAGATGGAGCAAGGTACTCAACACCGCAGACAAATATGGCGGCAGTCGCCACACAGAGAGCTACCCGAAGCGAAAGTTACTGCCCGAGTTTGACGAGGAGGCCTTAGAGCCTCCGCAATCAAAAAACAAAATGGGCATCCGGTCGGATAGACGACCGCATGGCCAACATGGAGCGGCAAACGACACCACACACAAGCCAACACGCGGTCCACACGAGGATTCACATCAGAAAGATGGCCTAGCCAGATCTATCTAAGGGCCAAGAAAGCAAGCTCTAGCAAGCAATGAAACACAACAAATATCCGAACACCACGGCACACCTAAATACAGGGGTACCGCACACCCCCTATGTTTCACCAATGAGGTGTTGGACCATGAATTCCCAGCGGGATTCAAACCCGTAAACATAGAGGCATATGACGGAACTACAGACCCGGGTGTCGGTGTCAAAACCGACGGATCTCGGGTAGGGGGTCCCGAACGGTGCGTCTAGGCGGATGGTAACAGGAGACAACGGACACGATGTTTTACTCAGGTTCGGGCCCTCTTGATGGAGGTAAAACCCTACCTCCTGCTTGATTAATATTGATGGTATGGGTAGTACAAGAGTAGATCTACCACGAGATCGAGGAGGCTAAACCCTAGAAGCTAGCCTATGGTATGACTGTTGTATGTTGTCCTACGGACTAAAGCCCTCCGGTTTATATATACACCAGAGAGGGTTAGGGTTACACAAAGTCGGTTACAATGGTAGGAGATCTAAATATCCGCATCGCCAAGCTTGCCTTCCACGCCGAGGAAAGTCCCTTCCGGACACGGGACGAAGTCTTCAATCTTGTATCTTCATAGTCCAGGAGTCCGGCTGAAGGTATAGTCCGGCTATCCGGACACCCCCTAATCCAGGACTCCCTCAGTAGCCCCTGAACCAGGCTTCAATGGCGATGAGTCCGACACGCAGATTGTCTTCGGCATTGCAAGGCGGGTTCCTCCTCCAAATACTTCATAGAAGATTTTGAACACAAAAGATAGTGTCTGACTCTGCAAAATAAGTTTCCACATATTGCCATAGAGAGAATAATATTTACACAAATCTAATCTGCTGACGTATTCCGTAGCGTGACATCACACCACGACCAAGTTTTTATTAGAATCGTTTTTACTCCCCCACCTCAGCGTTTGCGAGGCGGTTTCTTTGGCACGTCTTGTCAAAGCAGAGATCGTGTCCCCTCATTTATGGGATTCTCATCAATACGGACGTGGGTAACCCAACCGCGCCATTTATCATGGTGCTTGGGAGATAAGCGAGTTTTACCAGGCTGGTGGGGACGCTTAGCCGCATCCGCCCATATAAAGGGATAAGGATCCACCTTTTTACCTACGCCTTCTTCCTCCTTTGCCTATCCATCTTCCGCGCACTCGAGCTCCAGTGCCCAAGCCCGCTCTTCCCACCTCAACCTTCTCCAGCCATGTCCGGAGCGGGAGGCAAGTGGATGGTCTCCTCCGTCACGGAGGGACACATCAAAAAACTGAGGAAAGATGGATACTTGTCTAATGACATCGCGCACCAGCTTTCCCGAAGAAGGGCAGCTCCTCCCCACCCCAAGGCCCCATGAGAGGGTAGTGTTTCTCCCCCACTTCCTCCGCGTATTGGGCTTTCCTCTCCACCCATTCGTCTGGGGGCTCATGTTCTACTACGGCCTAGATTTCCACGATCTGGCCCCGAACTTCGTTCTCAACATCTCGGTGTTTATCGTCGTGTGCGAGGCTTTCCTCTTCATTCGCCCCCATTTCGACCTATGGCTCAAGACTTTCAATGTCAAGCCTAAGGTGGTGCGCGGCAACCAGGCGGAGTGCGGAGGTGCCATGGCGGGCAAGATAGCCAACGTCCTATGGCTCGAGGGATCCTTTGTGGATGCCCTGAAGGGGTGGCAATCGGGGTGGTTTTACATCACCGAGCCGCGCGACCCTGAGTGGGTCGCAGCCCCCGAGTTCCGGTCCGGACCCCCTACGCGGCTCACGTCTTGGAAAGAGACGGGCCTGTCATGGGGCAACCAAGGAGAAGTAACCGGACTGCAAAAATGCATCCAAACCCTGGTGAACAAGAAGCTCAAGCTTGTCAATGTAGTCCAGGTTATGCTCATCCGCCGGATCCTCCCGTGTCAGCAACGGGGCTTCAATTTGTGGGATCTCGACCCGGCGCAGCACCCAACCCTGAGCAGGCTCTTCGACACAACGTATGAAGACGCCTAGAGGGTGCTATTCAAAGGCGCCGAGGCTCCTGCATCTGCTTTCGAGGACCGCGGATTCAGCACGCAGCGTCACGCTAGTGCGGTAAGCTATTTTTACCTTTTACAGGATGTTGGTTTTCCATAGTTTGACTCTATGCGGGATCTAAACTCCCTTTCCTTTGACAGGATTGGCAGGTGAAGTCCGGACAGATCGACTGTCCGGCCCCTTTGCCCGAAGACCCAGCCGATGCTCACTTAGCGAAGCTGCTGGCTCTGGCACCTTACGTGGTACCGGAGAAGAAGGCTAAGAAGAAGGCCACAGGGACTCGAAAGAGTTCCCGGCGCCTGGAGGTGTCGGTTCATCATCCGACGAATCCGAGACGCGCTCCTCCCGTGAAAACGAGGAGGAGGAAGAAGAAACCTCTCCCCCTCCAGCGGGGGGAGGAAAGAAAAGGAAGGCCGCCCCGACCGGGGAGGCCGAAGGGTCCAAGAAGGGGAAGACCCTTCCTCCGGACTACCCCACCGACGCCGACGACGACAAAGAGGAGTGGCTGCGCAGGGCCAAGCGTCCGGCAGAATCGTAAGCATTTGGACACCCGAGTAATTCATAACATTCTTTTATTGCACAGCCTTTCCCTTATGTCGAATATATCTATGCAGTCCGCCCAAAGCCGGGCTCGACTAGTCGTCGAGCGGCTCCCTGGATTCGTCGGACGTGAAGTCCCTTCCGACGGCTACCTCCCCCGCCCTACGGACGACGCCGAAGTGTTGTCCCAACAGGTTCCAAGCCAGGAGGAGGCGGTCCTAGAGGCGCCACAAGGCAACCTCCCGGACTCCAGGAGTAAAGGGGATAAAACCCCCCAGGGCTCCAAGTCCGGCTTTGAGCCGGACACCGCGCCGGAATCGTTAACGGTTCTGGACCGCGGTAGGCGAACTCCTTCCAAGAGGAGCAAGCCTACGGAGCCGGCGGCCCCCGTCCAACCGGAGGCGCCGGGCAATCTGCTGGAGGTGCTTAACGGCGCCTCCAACGACGAGGAGCACCACACTATTATGAGTGCGGTGATCCAGAAGGTTGAGTCCGCCAAGAGCGGATTGACTGAAGCTTGTGCCAGCCTTCTAACAGGCTTCGAGGTAAGTACATAATATGTAAAAAATATGTAACGCCCCCGATGTAACTTGCCATATTTGTAATCCAACTCTTGCCATTTCCGGCTATGTGCTATGATATTCCCTCCATGGTTGGGTTCTCTCCGTTTTGCATTTTGGTCATGTCATGCATTTCATATCATGTCATCATGTGCATCGCATTTGCATACGTGTTCGTCTCATAAATCCGAGCAACTTTCCCGTTGTCCGTTTTGCAATCCGGCGCTCCTATGTCTCCCGGCGTCCCCTTTTACATTTCTTCGTGAGCGGGTATTAAACATTCTCGGAATGGACCGAGGTTTGACATGCGGCCTCGGTATAGCACCGGTAGACCGCCTGTCAAGTTTTGGGTCAATCGGAGTTCATTTGGTACTCCAACGGTTAACCGGGTAACCGTGAAGGCCTCGTGTGTGTTGCAGCCCAAAACCCCCTCATAACGGCCCCATAGCCCATCTAAGTCACTCCCATGTCCTCCGCCGTTCGATCACGATCGCGTGGGCGAAAACCACACTCCGTTTGGAGCCTCCTAGCTCCTCCTATCTATAAAAAGGCCTTCCCCGTCCAAATCTGAGAGAGACTCACCCCGAAACCCTAGCCTCGCCTCGGAATCCGCGCCAACAGCGCCGCCGCCGCCGGCCACCTCATCGCCTCCACTTGGCACCCCCTGATTGGCCAGCCGCCGCCACGCGGGCGCCCCGGGCCAACCGGAGGGCGCCACGTCGCCTCCGCCCGAGCCCCACTTCGCCGCGTCGCCGCGGGCCCGTGCGGCCCAGATCCGGCCCGCGGGGCCCGTCCCTCCGCCGCCGCCCGTGGGATCCGCCGCCTCCGCGCGCCTCCCGCGCCCGAGCTCCGCCGCTCCTTCTCCGGCGAGCCGCCGCCGCCGCCCGTTCGACCTCCGCCACCACGCCCGCGGGCCTCCTCCACCGGCGTCCGCCCCGCGCCGTGGGACCCCGCGCCGGCAAGCTCGAGCCGTTCCCCGCCCCCCTCGCAGTTCCTCGCCTCCTACGGCCTCCCGCCGGCGAGATCCGCCGCCTCGGTTCGCGTGCCGCCGGGGGTTGACTTTTCCCAAACCCCCTCGTTTTTCTTCTAAGTCCCAGTTTTTCATCATTATCATCGCATCTTAATCATGCCATAACTTTGCATATGTAGCTCCGTTTCGCGCGTATAATATGTCAAATTGTTCGCCTCGAAGAGTACATCACTTTGTTCCATTGCATCATTTTCATTTGAAGTCATCTTTGTGCCCGAAATGCTGTTAGAAGAGGGCTAGTTGATGTTAGTTGCTGAATCTTATCTGAACATGCACTTTTGTCATTTTTGCCATGATTGATGTGTACCTCCTATGAAGTTGAGTCCTACATGAGTTTTGTAATATGCCATGTTACCTATCCAGAGAACTTTGCCATGTATTTTTGTGATCTATGTGGTGACTAGCACAAGCATGCAAACTAGGTGTCTTGATGTTGCTGATTTCAGAGACTTAGTGATTTCACTAAGTCCCTGACTGCTGTTATTTTCATGCCTTGTATTCATGTTGTTTCCGAGAGATCTATGCATAATTTGAGCATGATCAGTAAGGGTGTTTTACACTTGAGTATTTGCTTAATCCATCCATGCTTTTATTTGCAATTTTGGAGTGCCTTAGCTTGAGTCAATCGAGCTCTACTTTTGCTTCAAAATATTGCTGGCAGATTGTTTACATGTTATTCGATTTTGCCAAGCTTGGTGTAATTGATCCTTGCATTATATGATGTTATTCTTGCCATGTATTGTTACTATACCATGTCTTCTTGATGTATGTATGCCTAGTTTATCATGAAATGCGCTGTAGAGAGTGCATCGAGCTCACGAACATGCCTAGTCGTTAACAGTTTTCTGCCATGTCCAGTTTTCTACTAAGTCTGAAACCTGTAACGAAACTTGCTTAATTGTCATGGGTGTAAGCATATTTTCTGATCCTTTTTGGCTTATGGTCAGTAAAGGTATTTTGTCAAGTGCTTCGAGTAGATTCATGCCATGCCTTTCTTTGCTATGTTCTGAACCTGTAGCATGTTGTTTCACTGCTCTGAACATGTCATCCTGATGTTAGTTTCTGCTTGATATTTTCACTAAGTCGGTGAACCTGTTATCTTTTGCACTTTTGCCATGCTTGTTTGGACCTGTTATGATGTGATTTAGCCGTAGCTCAGTGTTCATCTTTTGTCGAGCATCTTGAGTAGTTTACTGTCATATGCTTTGTTGCCATGTTTGGGTGCAGTGGCTTAATTATTTGTTGCTTGCTAAGTAGCATCATGCTGTTTATGGCAGATTCGTGTCATTCTTGTTTTGCTTGCCATTTGCAAACCGTGCATCCGATTCCGGTGAACTTTATATCGATTTCAACCGAAATCACCTCATCTATCCAGTGGCATGCTTGGTCTGCCAAGATTATGCCCTGTTCATCCTTGTCCTTCCGGAGCATGCATACGCATTGCATATCACCTCTCGCATATCATGCCATGTTTTGCATCATGTTGCTTGCGCATTGCATCGTGGTTGATATTGGTTCCTTTGCTTGTTCTCTTGTCTTGGGTAGAGCCGGGAGACGAGTACGTGACCGAGGATTCCGTTGAGAACGCTTACGAGGACCAAGCTTTCGACAACTCTGAGAACCTTGCAGGCAAGATGACCATACCCTCGAAATCACTTCTATCTTTGCTTGCTAGATTGCTCGCTCTTTTGCTATGCCTATGCTGCGATACCTACCACTTGCTATATCATGCCTCCTATATTGCCATGTCAGCCCTAACCATCCATGTCCTAGCAAACCGTTGATTGGCTATGTTACCGCTGTTGCTCAGCCCCTCTTATAGCGTTGCTAGTTGCAGGTGAAGATGAAGTTTGTTCCTTGTTGGAACATGGACTTGTTGTTCCTTGTTGGAACATGTTTACTTGTTGGGATATCACAATACCTATTATTTAATTAATGCATCTATATACTTGGTAAAGGGTGGAAGGCTCGGCCTTATGCCTGGTGTTTTGTTCCACTCTTGCCACCCTAGTTTCCGTCATACCGGTGTTATGTTCCCGGAGTTTGCGTTCCCTACACGGTTGGGTGATTTATGGGACCCCCTTGACAGTTCGCTTTGAATAAGACTTTTCCAGCATGGCCCAACATTGGTTTTACCATTTGCCACCACCTACCCTTTTTCCCCCGGGTTTTCGCGAGCCCGAGGGTCATCTTTATTTTAGCCCCCCCGGGCCAGTGCTTCTCTAAGTGCTGGTTCGAACCGAGCAGCCTGCGGGGCCCCCTCGAGGAAACTCGAGGCTTGGTTTTACTCGTAGATTGACTTATCCGGATGTGCCCTGAGACCGAGATATGTGCAGCTCCTATCAGGATTTGTCGGCACAATCGGGCGGCTTTGCTGGACTTGTTTTATTGCTGTTGAAATGTCTTGTAGTCCGGGATTCCGAGATTGATCGGGTCTTCCCGGTAGAAGGAATACCCTTCGTTGACCGTGAGAGCTTATCATGGGCTAAGTTGGAACACCCCTGCAGGGTATTATCTTTCGAAAGCCGTGCCCGCGGTTATGAGGCAGATGGGAATTTGTTGATGTCCGGTTGTAGAAAACCCGAAGTTGACTTTAACTAAAACACATCAACCGCGTGCGTAACCGTGATGGTCTCTTCTCGGCGGGGTCCGGGAAGTGAACACGGTTGTTGGAGTTATGTCTGACGTAGGTCGTTTCAGGATCACTTCTTGATCACTTCTAGTTTCACGGCCGTGCTTTGCCTTCTCTTCTCGCTCTCTTTTGCGCTGTAGCCACCATATGCTATTCGCTTGCTGCAGCTCCACCTCACAAACCCCTTTCCCACCTTTAAGCTTAAATAGTCTTGATCTCGCGGGTGCGAGATTGCTGAGTCCCCGTGACTCACCGATATTATCACCTCAGTTGCAGGTACCAACGATGTCAGTGCAGATGACGCGACCGAGCTCACTTGGGAGTTCGATGAGGAACGTGGCCGTTACTATGTTTCTTTTCCAGATGATCAATAGTGGAGCCCAGTTGGGTGATCCGGGGATCTGTTTAGCATTTGGGGTAGTCTTCTTTAATTTTGGTACCGTAGTCGGACCTTGAGTGTATTTTGTATGATGGATGTTATTTATGTACTTGTGTGAAGTGGCGATTGTAAGCCAACTATGTATCTTTCCCCTTTATTTATTACATGGATTGTGTGAAGATTACCTCACTTGCGACATTGCTTTCAATGCGGTTATGCCTCTAAGTCGTGCCTCGACACGTGGGAGATATAGCCGCATCGAGGGCGTTATAAGTTGGTAATCAGAGCCTTTCCCGACCTTAGGAGCCCCCACTGTTTGATCGTCTTTAGTGGCCGAGTTGTGTCTAGAAAAATGTTTTGAGTCATTTGGGAATTATATATCGGAGAGTTTAGGAATTCTTTTTACTCCCCAGTCCCTTCGACCTTCTGGTAAGGCATCCTGACGTAGAGTTTTGACTCTTCTCTTCTCAAATTTCACTAAAAAATTTTTTTTAGGATCACGCGGGTATATTACAATCGTTCCGATGGTTTTATGATGACAACATTGTCTTGGTTGCCTCCTGACATTTAGGGGTTGTGGCAGTGTCCCGGGGAGTTGAGCTCCGAGGTGTTGTCGTCATATTCTTATCGTTGCAGTTTTGGAATACCTGAGTTTAGTACGACCGACATCGAAAATCTCTTTTGTACAGTTGTTGGTGAGATAACCTGATAGCCCAGTACTGTGGCGAGTGCAGGGGTATTGCCATGACTTGTATAACGGATGTGTTCTCGAAGGTTGAGGTAGACGATTTCCAAAGGTTTCTTGGTTATGTGTTGAAGGATGGATACAGCTGGTTGTAGGATTTGCTAGTTTGGGTGAGATATTATGCTTCCCCTGTATCCCCAACACCTGATTGCATAACCAGAAAGTTTCGGGAGTTTATAAGTGGGAATTCCTGTAGCTTTAGTATTTCTTCCGCAGATATTTGGTTTGTGATTGGGTAATCCTTACCAAGTATTTGTTCACTTCCGTACCTTGTTGATTTTATTCCTTACCATGTTCTAAGTGGCTTCTCAGATTTGGAAGTGTGATGATTTACATTGAAATTCATTCGTTCATTCTCGTTCGAATGTTAATTGTGAAGACTATATGTTGCAATTTCGTTCCTTTGATTCAGCTTCAATATATCTCTGTCAAGATGCTAATGGATGTCACCCTCTTCAGGATGGCTCCACCAACGCGTCAGAATCCGGAACGCAATGACGGGAATCAGGCTAACCCTCCGCCACCGCCTCCACCTCCGGAAGCTTGGCAAGCCTTGATGACTGCCACAAATGCCAATGCTCAGATTCTGATTCAGCTCTTGCAAGATCGCAACCAAGGGCAAGCTAATCAAGAGAATCAAGGCCAAGGCAACAATCAGCCGCATTTTGCTTCACTGAACCAGTTCCTTGCTAATCAGCCAAAGACCTTCAGCTACTGTGTCGAGGCCACAGACGCAGATGATTGGCTCGTGGACATCAGCAAGCATTTCGAGTGCAGCAATGTGAGACCTGAGGACTTTGTCAAGTTTGCCTCTTTTCAACTCAAAGATCAAGCTGCTGAGTGGTTCCAGCAATACAAAGATTCCAGAGGAGGTCGTGTGATCACTTGGGATGATTTCCGTCGTGACTTCAAAGCACACCACATTCCAGAAAGTGTTGTTGAGCTTAAGCGTGAGGAATTCCGCAATCTCAAGCAAGGCACCATGTCTGTCTATCAATACAACACTCAGTTCCAGAAGCTCTCTCGTTTTGCAAGGCAAGACATTCCTGATGAGAAGAGTATGATCTACCAATTCAGACGTGGTCTCAGAGAAGATCTGCAGCTTGCTCTCGTGCTTTTCGAGCCATTAAAGTATGATGAATTCTACAACATGGCACTGAAACAAGAAGCTGCTCAGCTCAAGTGTGAGGCTTCTAAGAAGAGAGTCAGAGACGCAGTTCAGTCTTCTTCTTCTTCACTTGTGGCAGCTAAGCAACAGAAGTTCTGGTTGCCTCCTCCTCCTCCGTTTCGTCAGCCTTATCAACAGAAGAACTCAAGTGGCCGTGGATCTTCCCACCCACCCAACCCTGGCTATCAGAACAAGTCTCAGAATCAAGCTCCAAGGCCAAGTGCTCCTTATCATCGTCCGCTCTCAGAGGTGACTTGCAGGAAATGTCAGCAAAAGGGTCACTATGCGGATAAGTGCTTCAATCAAAGGCGCCTTCCGCCTCCTCCTCCTGTGAAATCTTCCAGCAATGCAGTGGTCAGGCATAATCCTAAGCATGCCAAGGTGAACATGCCAAATCTGCCAAGGCCGAATCCCAGAAGGCCCTCCAGGAGTTGGATGCGGTAAAAAAGATAGCAGCGGGTAAGGCATTCTTTATGCAAAGCAAGCATGTAAAAGTGAGCGTCTTGTTACTTACCTGAATCCGGAGCTCTTCCGGAGCATTCGCAGATCTTCCCCGTAGTGTGTCCGATGCCACCGCATTCTACCGAGCCGAAGAGGGCAGCTCGACGGAGAAGGTGTTCTGGTCTCAGTATGCTGAGGCCGGACACCCTGTGCCCTTGAGCGACCAGCTGAAGCAGCTGGTCGAGCTCCACAAGGCGGCCGAACAGGCCATGAGGGGCCTCATAGTTCGGCTGTGGCCTGGAGAGGCTTTGCCTGGGAGCTACTTCGGGCTAGTGCGGCGGCTGGTGGAGGCCTGTCCAAGGCTCGAAGTCATCAAGCGCTCCGTCTACATCGAAGGTGCCCGTAGGGCCCTTTGCCCGCGCTAAGGTGCACTGGGGCAAGCTGGATGCTGAGAAGCTTGTGAAGGACGGGCCACCGTCGGGGAAAGAGCATCGCAAGCCCGAGAATTATTATAAGGACGTTCTGAAGGGTGCCCGCCTAATGGCGGATGAATGTTCCAGGAATGTAATTTTAGAGTAAACTTGCTCGTTTTATCTTATGCGCCGAAAACTTGTTCATGTGCGCTTAAGCAATGCGTTTTGAATTTAAAATATTACCTTCTGTGCGGCCGTTTTTCAAATTTGAGAGATGGCGAGTCGTCGGCTTCTGCCCCCATGCCACTAGTGCTGGGGTGTTCGGGATAAACCTGAGCGCTCTTTTCCCATGTTTGGGTCCTTCGAGGGAGGCGCTCAGCACAACGAACAAGGCAATCGGACTATAATGCTTGAACACTCTCACTTAGCCATAGAATTCTATAATTTTAAATTTCGGCGAAGCCCCTAGTATTCGGAAAACCGAGTTCGGGGCGCTATCCACGCCTTTGGCTGGACAAAGCCGACTCCTCGCTCTAAGCGGCATAAGTCTTTAGGGACTCGAAGAACCTCTCGAACAGCGACCAGTCTCTTGCTTCATCATGACAGTCAGTTTTAGCTTTCTCTACTGAGGTGCTCCGCCCAGCTCAACTGGGGCACAATCGCAGTAGTTCTCCTAGTGCTACCTTAGCCGATACAACGGAACGTAAGGCACCAAAACATAGGAGCCGGGCAAACCCAACTATTGACCCAAGACATGATTCGGAGCCGATGCATATAATGCTATAAGTTCGGGGTGCCACACTTGTTAAAGTGTTTGGACTTCTCACACCATATTAGGGCGGTACTGAAGCCCCTGGCGTATTGACCGTACCAAAGTGTACGGGTGTAACATGTTGTTAATGAACATATATTTGTAAAAAAGAGTAATGCGAAAATAGACAAAAGCTATGCATTGTTTATAGAAAGGCTGCGATCGAAGCAGAACGATACAAATAGTGCGATAAGCAAAAGCGGGACTATTTAACATGTCCTTTCCAGGGGCAGGCTGCGGAATAGTATGCAAAACAGGTATACTGCTCGTGATAGAGACCACCTGGGAGTTCTATAATGTGACGTAGCTTTTCTGCTTCCCTGGTTCTTGCATCGTTTGTGCGGCAGTTGGATTGCCGAATAGGTCTTCCGAAGTATGGAGTCCTGAAAGTTAAGAGAAAATAAAGAAATCGGCAGCCCCTAGTGCGGTTTAAGCCGTGTTTTGGGTGTGCCGTGATGGTGCCCCCTGTGCCCATGGTATTTCGAGAGCATAGTTATGTACGCGAAGCACTGGTTTCTCTATTTCGCGAGAGCTGGGGTTGGGGCCGCGTTGCTACGCCTGCTCGGAACGTGCCAGGCGGTCTTGTTATAGGTTACTCGGGGCGCGCTTGACAGTGTCCGTACGTTTAACGGCTGGACTGGAGAGCTGCCTTGAGAGGCTGCTTTGTACTTCCGCTGCGAGGGCCGCCGTGTGCTCCTCTGTTCGGAGGGAGCGTTCGGTGTTTCCATTGACCGTGATTACACCTCGAGGGCCTGGCATTTTGAGCTTAAGGTATGCGTAATGCGGCACCGCATTGAACTTTGCAAATGCGGTTCGCCCGAGCAGTGCGTGATAGCCACTGCGGAAAGGGACTATGTCGAAGATTAACTCCTCGCTACGGAAATTATCCGGAGATCCGAAGACCACTTCAAGTGTGACTGAGCTTGTACAGTCGGCCTCTACACCTGGTATGACGTCTTTAAAGGTCGTTTTGGTGAGCCTAATCCTCGAGGGATCTATGCCCATCTTCTGCACTGTATCCTGGTACAGCAGGTTCAGGCTGCTGCCGCCGTCCATAAGGACTCTTGTGAGATGAAATCCGTCAATAGTTGGGTCTAGAACCAATGCGGCGAATCCGCCATGACGGGTGCTAGTGGGGTGGTCCCTTCGATCGAAGGTGATCGGGCAGGAGGACCATGGGTTGAACTTTGGGGCGACTGGCTCCATCGCATATACGTCCCTTAACGCACGCTTCCGCTCCTTCTAGGGGATGTGGGTTGCGTATATCATGTTCACTGTCCGCACTTGTGGGGGAAAACCCTTCTGTCCACTGTTGTTCAGCGGCCGAGGCTCCTCCTCGTCATCGCTACGCAGCCCCTTGTCTCTATTTTCGGCATTTAGCTTGCCTGCCTGCTTGAACACCCAACAAACCTTGTTGGTGTGATTGACTGGCTTTTCGGGGGTGCCATGTATCTGGCACAAGCGGTCGAGTATTCGGTCCAAACTGGACGAGCCTTGAGTATTTATTTTGAATGGCTTTTTCCGCTGACCGGATTTATAGCCTCTGAATCCGGTATTGACTGCCGTATCCTCGTTGTTGTCGCTATTAATGCGGCGCTTTTGCTTGTTCCGACGCGACCTGCCACTGTTGTCCTTGGTATCCGAATTACCGAGGTTCTTGGTCAAGTTATTGCTGCGAGCTAGCCAGCTATCTTCTCCCACGCAAAAGCGGGTCATGAGTGTCGTGAGGGCTGCCATAGATTTTGGCTTTTCCTGTCCAAGGTGCCGGGCAAGCCACTCGTCGCGGATATTATGCCTGAAGGCTGCTAGGGCCTCTGCGTCCGGACAGTCGACTATTTGGTTTTTCTTTGTTAGGAACCGTGTCCAGAATTGCCTGGCCGATTCCTCTGGCTGCTGAATTATGTGGCTTAGGTCATCGGCGTCTCGTGGTCGCACATAGGTACCCTGGAAATTGTCGAGGAATGCGGCTTCCAGGTCCTCCCAACATCCGATCGATTCAGCGGGCAAGCTGTTAAGCCAATGCCGAGCTGGTCCCTTAAGTTTGAGTGGGAGGTATCTGATGGCATGTAGATCGTCGCCGCAGGCCATGTGGATATGCAGGAGATAGTCCTCGATACATACTGCGGGGTCTGTTGTGCCATCGTATGATTCGATGTTCACGGGTTTGAAACCCTCAGGGATTTGATGATCCATTACTTCATCTGTGAAGCATAGGGGCTGTGCGGCGCCTCTATATTGGGCTATATCACGACGTAGCTCAAATGAGCTTTGCCTATTGTGTTCGGCCCGGCCGGATTTATTATATCCGGAGTGACGATCACCGTCACGTGCCGTGGGGCGCCCGCGCGATTCGTAGATCGATCTTGTTTGCTTCGCCTTGTCCTCCAATATGTCTCGCAGGTCTGGCGCATTTTCTCGTGCCTTAGAATGTTTTGAGCGGCGCCGTGGTGCGGCTTGAATGGAGGGCCGAGAGGCCTCTCTGTCGCGGCCACGAGGTGGCCAATCGGCCGTATCATGCACTGGTGATGTAGGTTTAGGTGCTTCCTCCTCTAATCAGGGTAGCAACATGCGCTTTGGATAGCTCTTGGAGGGGCGTTCGAGTTCATACTCTTCGGCCGCAAGGACTTCCGTCCATCTGTCGGCTAGCAAATCTTGATCAACTCTAAGCTGTTGCTGTTTTTTCTTGAGGCTGCTTGCCGAGGCCATAAGCCTGCGTTTGAAACGCTCTTGTTCGACGGGATCCTTTGGCACGACAAATTCATCGTCGTCGAGGCTTTCCTCGTCTTCGGAGGGAGGCATATAATTATCGTCCTCGACCTCTCTGTCTGCCGCTCTCTCATGAGGGCTGGCTTCTCCATCCTCCTGTGCTGAATCTTGATGGAGGGGGTGTTCTTCGGCGCTATCCGGAGTATTATTATCTCCCGTGCCGGAATCACCATTTTTGCTTTGGCGGGATTTAGAGCGGCGCCGCTGACGCCGGCGCTTAGGTTGTTTCTTGGAGGGGTCATCCCCCGCCGTTCCGTCGCCATCCCCTTCTTTTGGGGTATCCACCATGTATATGTCGTACGATGAGGTGGATTTCCAGTGCCCTATAGGTGCTGGTTCTTGATCATCTCCTGCATCGGCGTCCATACCGTCGATATCTTCGGAGTCGAAGTTGAGCATGTCGGTGAAATCATCGACAGTGGCTACAAAGTGGGTGGTGGGTGGGCTTTGAATTTCTTCATCATCTGTATCCCAATCTTGCACCGCAGTACGGCCAGGGCTCTCCTGATAAAGAGAGAGACTTTAATGAATTCAGAATATTGCCAAAGGGCGAGTGCCGAAAGATGTCCGCGGCGGTAAACTCCATGATCGGCGCCCAATCGGATTCGATTGCAAGGGCGCGGAGGGCTCGGAGTCCCGACAGGAGTCCGGCCCCTCGGAGTCACGGGCCTTGCGGAGTGCAGGGCTAGTGGTCGGCTCGATCACCGTTGGGATTGCAGTCCCCGAGGCGGCGTCCAACCACCCATCCTCGATCGGCGCAGTTGGTTCCGAATCGAGGGTCGGAACCGATGAGTGTGCGGCCTCCAGGGCACTGTTCGGTGGCAGAGCTAGATCATGCCCATCGCGATAGTGCGGCGCGCTCGGCTGTGGCTCGAATCCGTCAAAGATCAAGTCCCCGCGGACGTCAGCTGTGTAGTTTAAACTTCCAAATCTGACCTGATGGCGAGGGGCGTAGCTTTCGATCTGCTCCAGATGGCCAAGCGAATTGGCCCGCAGTGCGAAGCCGCCGAAGACGGAGATCTGTCCGGGGAGAAAAGTCTCACCCTGGACTGCATCATTGTTGATGATCGGAGGAGCCATCGGGCCTAAAAGCGACGACACAGAGGAACTCTCAATGAAAGCACCAATGTCGGTGTCAAAACCGGCGGATCTCGGGTAGGGGGTCCCCAACGGTGCGTCTAGGCGGATGGTAACAGGAGACAAGGGACACGATGTTTTACCCAGGTTCGGGCCCTCTTGATGGAGGTAAAACCCTACGTCCTGCTTGATTAATATTGATGATATGGGTAGTACAAGAGTAGATCTACCACGAGATCGAGGAGGCTAAACCCTAAAAGCTAGCCTATGGTATGATTGTTGTATGTTGTCCTACGGACTAAAGCCCTCCGGTTTATATAGACACCGGAGAGGGTTAGGGTTACACAAAGTCGGTTACAATGGTAGGAGATCTAAATATCTGCATCGCCAAGCTTGCCTTCCACGCCAAGGAAAGTCCCTTCCGGACACGGGACAAAGTCTTCAATCTTGTATCTTCATAGTCCAGGAGTCCGGCTGAAGGTATAGTCCGGCTATCCGGACACCCCCTAATCCAGGACTCCCTCACCGGGGGTCTGGATTGAGGATTATATCCTCCACATCCACATGGCTCAAGGAGATGACCTCCACGCCATCAAGTACTTACCCCTCAAGCTCAAAGGGCCAGCCCGGCATTGGCTTAAAGGCCTCCCCGAAAACACCATTGGAAGTTGGGAAGAGCTCGAGGACGCTTTTCGGGCAAATTTTCAAGGGAGCTATGTCCGACCACCGGATGCTGATTATTTAAGTCACATAACTCAACAACCCGGAGAGTCAGCCCGGAAGCTCTGGAACAGATTTCTTACTAAAAAGAACCAAATGGTCGACTGTCCGGGCGCCAAAGCCTTAGCAGCTTTCAAACATAGTGTTCGAGACGAATGGCTCGCTAGACACCTCGGTCAAGAAAAACCAAGAACAATGGCCGCATTAACAAGCCTCATGACCCGCTTTTGCGCGGGTGAGGACAGCTGGTTGGCAAGATGCAGCACCAGCGACGCAAGTACATCTGAAGTAAGGGATGGGAACGGGAAGCCACGACGTAGCAAAGACCAACGCCGGAATAAGGGAAACAACCCGAAGAGCACGACAGTTAACGCCGGATTCAAAAGCTCCCGGCAGGGTCAGCAAAAGCTGCCCCTCAAAGATAACAGGGACGAACTGTCTAATCTAAACAAAATCCTGGACAAGATATGTCAAATCCACAACACCCCTGGGAAGCCTGCAAATCATACCCACAGAGAATGTTGGGTCTTCAAGCAATCCGGCAAACTCAACGCCGAACACAAGGGGCTGGATACACCAAGTGAAGACGACGATGAACCACACAAACAAATCAGTGGGGAACAAAATAAATTCCCACAAGAAGTCAAAACAGTGAACGTACTACACGTGACAAAAGGGAAAAACGAGGTGGCGCCCACAGAGATACGCGCCTTGCGGCCTATCACAAAGGAGTTTCGCCACTGGTTGTCAAAACCAATCACCTTCGATCATCGGGATTACTCCGAAAGTATCCGGCACGCAGGCTGGGTTGCCTTGGTATTAGACCCGATAATCGACGGATACCACTTCACGCGAGCCTGATGGACGGCGGCAGCAGTTTAAACCTGATATATCAGGACACAGTCTGCAAAATGGGGATAGACCCAACAAAAATCAGCCATAGCAATACTTCCTTTAAAGGATTTACGCCAGGCCCAGGGGCTCGTTGCATGGGCTCCCTCCTGCTAGAAGTTACGTTCGGTTCACCCGATAACTTCCGTAGCAAAAAGCTGGCCTTCCATATCGGTCCATTTAACAGTGGTTGTCAAGCACTATTGGGACGCGAAGCTTTCGCTCGCTTTAACGCAATACCGCACTATGCGTCTCTCACGCTTAAGATGCCCGGTCCATAAGGCATCATTTCAGTAAAGGGAAACATTGAGCGCTCCTTGCGCGCGGAAGACTGTGGGACTGCCTTGACAGCCGCACACTAAACTACCCCACCAACCAAAGCGCATAACGGGTCATTAAGACCACGGACACGGTTTGACGAGTCCGGTGAAACTACATAATTACTAACGGTTTGATGGTTATACATCCCTATACAAGGGGCTCCGCACACGTAAACAAGCAGCAACAAAACTCAATTCCTCCCACCTCGAATCATACTTCGTTTATGTATTATAACATGCATTTTGCACGATTACTTTTTCAACTAAGTTCCTCTCTTTTACAAATGAACATCGTGCTACACCCGTCCAGGACACGGCACAACGGAGACACAGGCGCAGACGTGCAGTAGGGACCCGTTCCAAGGATTCTCTTTAGATTAAGACCCGGCGTAAACCTTTTTTACTGTCTCTTGTTGATACATGCCCCCCGGATTCTCCATACAACCGAGAAGGGGGCTGACGTCTTGGCATGTGGCCACGTCAGAATATTGCACGTGCCCGGACACTATGGCCTTATTCCAAAGGGCACTGATCTGCCCGTTTACAGTCATAAAGACCGAATACCTTATATGCATCAGCTCCGAATCATGTGTTTGGTCAAATGTTGGGTTTGCCCGGCTCCTGTGTTTTGCTGCCTTACGTTCCGCTCTATCGGCTAAGGCGGCACCAGGAGAACTACTGTGATTGTGCCCCGGTTCAGCCAGGCGAGCACCTCAGTAGAGAAAGCCGAGAAGTGACTGTCATGATGTAGCGCGAGACTGGTCAACCACTCGATGACCTATCAGAATCTTCGGGATTCCTCCGTATTGACAAAGGGCCGTTTCCCGGCCAGGCACACACGCGCCCCGAATCCGGGCGAGCGCGGCGCCACCATGGGCTATATAGTAGCCCCACTGTCAAACTCCTATGGCTAAGTGAAAGTGATAAAGTATTATAGTCTGGTTGCCTAGTTCGCTGCGCTACCACCTCCTTAATGGACCAAGACGTTGGATCAAGTGTGATGATGCGCCTTCCGCGAACACCCCTACATTATATGCGTGGGGGCTGAAGCCGACGACTGCCATATTTCAGGTTATATATACATATAGGTAAACGGCCGCACAGGAGGTATTATAATTCTTGCAAGCACAAGTATAAAAAGCTTCTACATTTCAGCAAAATATTGTTCTCAATACGAATACATGTTATTTGAACATAATATCCTTCGAGCACTGCGTCTCTATTAAACGAGCGCCCTCCAGGACTTCTTGAAAGTAGTGCTCGGCAGGTACTCGGCTTTCGTCCGAATCTTGGGTTGCAACGGCGGTGGCCTCCATCTCCGCCCAGTATGTCTTGACACGGGTAATGGCCATCTGCGCACCCTCCACGCATGCCGACCTCTTCATTGCGTTGATATACGGCACTACACCAAAGAACCGCTGCACCAAGCTAAAATAACTGTTCAGCTTTGGCCTTTCCGGCCACAGATGATCCACGACATACCTCATGGCAAGACCGGGCAACCTATTGAGCTCGGCCCATTCGGCCAAACGATCGGTCAAGGGAAGCAGACGCTCTGGTTTGTGGAACTGTGACCAGAATAGCTTTTCCACTTTGCGATCCTTCTGATCTCGGAAGTGTTCGGTCGCATCAGCAGCACTCGCCACTAAATCCAGATACGCGTCCTCCGAACTCCACATCCGGTCCAATGGAGCATATTTAGGATCTCCGAACTTCATCCGCAGCATAAAGGGCTTCCCAACCGCGATATCTCCAGCCTGACGCAGCTCCTCCTTCATCGCTCTCATCGCAGAATGAGCATCCTTAGCTGCCGTACAGGCCTTCTCCAGGTCTTTCCGCTCCGCCCGGTCTTCCTTTTCAAGAAGCTTACAGCGGTCCGCAGCATTCTTCAACTTCACAACCATATCGTCCATTTCCTCCTTGCTTCGGCAGTGAGCATCCTGTTCGGCCTTTAGCTCCTCAACCGCCTTTAAGGCAGCCGCGTCGCTTTTGCTGGCTTGTTCTTTAGCTCGGGCAAGCTCTGCCCGAAGCTTCTCCATAGTGACAACCCCATCTGCGTTAAGCACACACGTTATAAGATACTGGCGTCAAGCCCCTCTTAAGAGGCATCACCGAAGAAATCACATACCTTGTGACTCATCAAGCCGCTTGTTGACAAGCGCGATGTCGGCATCGACCAAGTCAAGTTGTCGCTTTAGTTCGGCAAATTCATCAGTCCAGCTGGCCACCGGACACTTCGCCACCTGCATATCAAGGCGGCAAATTTAAAAACACGGGACTATGATCCTCTGCGCGTCGTCACCTGCGACGACACCCCGAGTCTCAGGGGCTACTATCTACACAGGGCGCATCATAAAGTATGCGGTACTGTCAAAAAGGTGCATCATTCCACGTACCTCAAAGTCCAACAATAGACTCATGGCAGCTTCATGCAACCCGCTTTCTGCCGACGAAATCCTCTCAATTACCGCACCCATCAAAGCACGATGCTCTTCTGAGATAGACGCCCGCCCTAATAGACCCTTTAGTACCTTCGACCGTGCACCAGGCGGTGCCGGACTCATTCGATTGCCTCTCCCAGAGGCCAGACACGGAGAGCTTCGGGCGGCCATATTACTACCTTCCGGCATTACCGGATCAGGAGAAACCCTCAGCGACGACACCTCGGGGTCGCGCGCCTCATAAGGCGGTATGGCAGGGGGAGGCGTTCCGCTCTCCATCATCTCCGGAAGAAGGTCCCCCGAAGACAAGCTCTGCTGAGAAGGGCTAAGATATGAACTACAAGGTAAATTTTTCGGTTAGTCTGCTCGGAATCGAAGCAAGGATTTCTCTCATTATTAAACACCCCTTCTACTTACGGATTGGTGGAGGGATGATCCCCTTGAGGGCACAGTACGGCCGTGGTATCCCCCGGCACAGGACCCTCTGGCGAAGACTTCTTCCCCGCTTTGAGATTATTGTCTCCGGGTCTTCAGAGCCGGTCCTCTTCTTCCCCTGAGGAGAGGAATTTTTAATTTCTTCCTTCTCTTGCCAGTCCTGTCAAAGGTACGGGAGCTTAGATCCCGCATAGAGTCAAACTATGAAAAACGAGTATCCTGTAAAAGGTAAAACAACTTACTACGCTGGCTTGGCGCTTCGCGCAGAATCCGCGATCCTCGGTAGTGGGAGGGCGAACCTCGGCGCCCTTGAATAGCACCTTCCAGGCATCCTCGTGTGTTATGTCGAAGATCCTGGCCAAAGTTTGGTGCTGGGCCGGGTCGAACTCCCACAAGTTAAAATCCCGTCGTTGACACGGGAGGATCCGGCGGATGAGCATGACCTAGACTACGTTGACAAGTTTGACCTTCTTGTCCACCAGGTTTTGGACGCAGGTTTGGAGTCCGGCCAGCTCTCCCGAATTACCCCAGGATAGGCCCTTCTCTTGCCAGGAGGTGAGCCGCGTGGGGATGCCAGATCGGAACTCAGGGGCCGCTGCCCATTCAGGGTCACGCGGCTCGGTGATGTAGAACCACCCCGATTGCCACACCTTTATGGTCTCCCTGAAGGAGCCCTCGAGCCATATAACGTTGGGCATCTTGCCCACCATGGCGCCTCCGCACTCCGCCAGGCGGCTGCCCACTACCTTCGGCTGGACATTGAAGGTTTTCAGCCATAAGCTGAAGTGGGGCTTGATGCGGAGGAATGCCTCGCACACGACGATAAACGCCAAGATGTTGAGGATGAAGTTCAGGGCCAGATCATGGAAGTCCAGGATGTAGTAGAACATGAGCCCCTAGACGAATGGGTGGAGTGGGAAGCCCAGTCCGCGGAGGAAATGGGTGAGGAACACCACCCTCTCATGGGGCCTGGCGGTGGGGATGAGTTGCCCCTCATCGGGGAGCCGGTGCGCGATGTCGTCGGGCAGGTATCTGGCTCTCCTTAGCTTTTTGATGTTTCCCTCTATGACGGAGGAGACCATCCACCTGCCTCCCGCTCCGGACATGGTTGGAGAAGGTTGAGGTAGGAAACACGGACTGGGGCGCTGGAGCTTGAGTGTGCGAAAGTGGATGAGCAAAGGAGGAACAAGGCATGGATGAAAAGGTGAATCCTTATCCCTTTATATGGGCGGACGAAACTATGCGTCCCTACCAGCCTGGTAAAACTCGCTTATCCCCCAAGCGTCGTAATCAATGGCGCGGTTGGGTTACCCACGCCCGTATTGATGAGAATCCCGTGATAAGGGGACACGGTCTCTGCTTCGACAAGACGTGCCAAGGAAACTGCCTCGCAAAACGCGCTGAGGTGGGACGGTAAAAAACGATTCGAATAAAAACTTGGCTGTGGTGTGATGTCACGCTACAGAATACGTCAGCAGATTAGATTTGTGAAAAAGTTATTCTCTCTCTCTACAGTGGTATGTGGAACTTGTTTTGCAGAGCCGGACATGATCCTTGTGTTCAAAATCTTCTATGAAGTATTCGGAGAAGGAACCCGCCTTGCAATGCCGAAGACAATCTGCACGCCGGACTCGTCGTCATTGAAGCCTGGTTCACGGGCTTCTGAGGGAGTCCTGGATTAGGGGGTGTCCGGACAGCCGGACTATAACCTTTGGCCGGACTGTTGGACTATGAAGATACAAGATTGAAGACTTTGTCCCGTATCCGGATGGGACTTTCCTTGGCGTGGAAGGCAAGCTTGACAATACGGATATTCAGATCTCCTCCCATTGTAACCGATTCTGTGTAACCCTAGCACCTCCAGTATCTATATAAACCGGAGGGTTTAGTCCGTAGGACAACAATCATACCATAGGCTAGCTTCTAGGGTTTAGCCTCTCTGATCTCGTGGTAGATCAACTCTTGTACTACCCATATCATCAATATTAATCAAGCAGGAGTAGGGTTCTACCTCCATCGAGAGGGCCCGAACCTAGGTAAAACCATCGTGTACATTGTCTCCTGTTACCATCCGCCTAGACGCACAGTTCGGGACCCCCTACCCGAGACGCGGTATATCACCTTGCTCGATCATATCACCTAAACGATCATAACAAACGACTAGATTATGGTAGGGTACGAAACCACCTCAAAGTTATTCTTCCTGATCGATCTATTCAAGAGTCCGTTGTAAAATAACGTGAAGCTATTATTTTCGTTCGATCTATCATAGAGTTCGTACTAGAATAACACCTTAAGACACAAATCAACCAAAACCCTAATGTCACCTAGATACTCCAATGTCACCTCAAGTATCCGTGGGTATGATTATACGATATGCATCACACAATCTCAGATTCATCTATTCAAACCAACAAAAAGTACTTTAAAGAGTGCCCCAAATTTTCTACTGGAGAGTCAAGATGAAAACGTGTGCCAACCCCTATGCATAAGTTCACGAGGTCACGGGACCCGCAAATTGATCACCAAAACATACATCAAGTGGATCACGTGAATATCCCATTGTCACCACAGGTAAGCACGACAAGACATACATCAAGTGTTCTCAAATCCTTAGACTCGATCCGATAAGATAACTTCAAAGGGAAAACTCAATCCTACAAGAGAGTAGAGGGGGAGAAACATCATAAGATCCAACTATAGTAGCAAAGCTCGCGATACATCAAGATCGTATCACCTCAAGAACACGAGAGAGAGAGAGAGAGAGAGATCAAACACATAGCTACTGGTACATACCTTCAGCCCCGAGGGTGAACTACTCCCTCCTCGTCATGGAGAGCGCTGGGATGATGAAGATGGCCACCGGTGAGGGTTTCCCCTTCCGGCAGGGTGCCATAACAGGGTCCCGATTGGTTTTTGGTGGCTACAGAGGCTTGCGGCGGCGAAACTCCCGATCTATTTTGCTCCCCGATGTTTTTAGGGTATATGGATATATATAGGCGAAAGAAGTCCGTAAGGGGAGCCACGAGGGGCCCACAAGGGTGGGGGCGCACCCAGGGGGCAGGCGCACCTCCCTGCCTCGTGGCCACCTCGAAGCTTCCTTGACTTCAACTCCAAGTCTCCTGGATCACGTTCGTTCCAAAAATCACGCTCCCGAAGGTTTCATTCCATTTGGACTCCGTTTGATATTCCTTTTCTGCGAAACACTGAAACAAGGGAAAAAACTGGCACTGGGCCCTGGGTTAATAGGTTAGTCCCAAAATTAATATAAAAGTGTTTAATGAAGCCCATAAACATCCAAAACAGATAATATAATAGCATGAATACTTCATAAATTATAGATACGTTGCAGACGTATCAGTGGGCCGTGAGGATACAAGGCAAAAGGCCTTCCCCCGTCTCCGGATGGGACTCTCCTTTGCGTGGATGGCAAGCTTGACGTCCGGATGTATAGTCTCCTTTCTCTGTAAACCGACTCTGTACAACCCTAGGCCCCTCCGGTGTCTATATAAACCGGAGGGTTTAGTCCGTAGAGGCTATTAGAATTTACATAGGCTAGACAGCTAGGGTTTAGCCATTACAATCTCGAGGTAGATTGACTCTTGTAACCCCTGTACTCATCAAAGTCAATCCAGAAGGAAGTAGGGTATTACCTCCATTAAGAGGGCCCGAACCTGGGTAAACATTGTGTCCCCTTGTCTCGTGTTACCTTCGATCCTCAGACGCACAGTTCGGGACCCCCTACCCGAGATCGGACGGTTTTGACATCGACATTGGTGCTTTAATTGAGAGTTCCACTGTGTCGTCGATAGAAGGTTCGATGCCTCGCTCGATCATCAATAACGGTGCTGTTTCTGGGGAAACTTTCTTCCCCGGTCAAAATTTTGTGTTCGGCTACTTCGCTCTGCGTGCCAATTCAATTGGCCACCTCGAACAGATCGACAGCTACGCCCCTAGTCATCAGATCAGTTTTGGGAATCTGAATTATGCCGCTGATATCCGAGGAGACTTGATCTTTGAAGGGTTCACGGCACCGACCACCGCTCCGGCCTTAGATCCGGAGCTAACTGCTGGGCCCGAAGATGGGAATTTTGAGCCCACTAGTTTCTCTGCTATTACAAAGCTCACTACCGGAGACGCAGAAGTGACTGTGTCATCGGCAAGACCGGAGTCAAACTGGGTTCCCCTTATCATTGAAAAGCCGGAGTCGCCTGCGGACGCCAGCTCCGAACTCTCAAGATCCATGCAAAGCGAGCATGGCCAGGGGGCTTTTGCCCTGACTAGCTCCACGGACACTCGTTTCCCCGTCCAATCCTTGCTCTTAAATGAGGCTCTGGACTTAATGTGATCCCTCCCCATCACAGAGGAATCACCTCCGAACTACGCCCATCCCGGATCAGGGCTGAGAGCAGGAAATTTCACGTCCCACTCACCACCCACTTCATCGCCACTGTCAAAGACTTAACCGATGATAACCCACAAGTATAGGGGCTCAATTGTAGCCTCTTTCGATAAGTAAGAGTGTCAAACCCAACGAGGATCTAAAGATAGAACAAATATCCCCTCATGTTCTATCGACCACCGATACAACTCTACGCACGCTTGACGTTCGCTTTACCTAGAACAAGTATGAAACTAGATGTACTTTGTTGGTGTTGTTGGATAGGTTTGCAAGATAATAAAGAGCACATAAATAAAAACTAAGGGCTGTTTAGATAAAGACACAATAAAGTAAATATAGCGAGTGTGGAAAAGTGGTGGTACGAGTTGCAAAATTGTCCCTAAGCATTTGACTACGTTACTAGACCGATAGCAAGTTTTATGCGGGAGAGGCCACTGCTAGAATGTCATCCCTGACTTGGAATTCTATGCACTTATGATTGGAACTATTAGCAAGCATCCGCAACTACTAACGTTCATTAAGGTAAAACCCAACCATAGCATTAAGATATATTGGTCCCCCTTCAATCCCGTATGCATCAATTTCTTTGCTAGGTTGAAGCTTCTGTCACTCTTGCCCTCCAATACATAGTCCTATCAACATACAACTAACCCTATGGTGTGATCCACGCGCGCGCTCATATGATGGGCACCAAAGGACAGCAACATAACCACAAGCAAATTAAATCAATCATAGCAATTCATCAACCACTGATAGGACAACGAAAATCTACTCAAACATCATAGGATGGCAACACATCATTGGATAATAATATGAAACATAAAGCACCATGTTCAAGTAGAGGGTACAGCGGGTTGCGGGAGAGTGGACCATTGTATACAGATGGGGGAAGGTGATGGAGATGTTGGTGAAGATGACAGAGGTGTTGGTGTAGATCGCGGTGATGATGATGGCCCCGACGGCGTTCCGGCGCCACCGGAAGCGAGGGGGAGAGAGCCCCCCTTCTTCTTCTTCTTCCTTGACCTCCTCCCTAGATGGGAGAAGGGTTTCCCCTCTGTTCCTTGGCCTCCATGGCATGGGAGGGGTGAGAGCTCCTCCGAGATTTGTTCTGTCCCTTTGTCTCTCTCTGTTTCTGCGTTTTGGTACTCTGCCCTTTCGCCGTTTCTTATATATCCGGAGATCCGTAACTCCGATTGGATTAAAACCTTCGCCAAGTTTTTTTCTTCCAAAAAATAGCTTTCTTGTGGCCAAAGAAGAGCAGCAACCACCTTACGAGGGGCCCACGAGGGTCAGGGGCGCGCCCCCTGCATCGTGGCCACCTCGGGCACCGTCTCGCGTGGATTCTTCTTCGCATATTCTCCAAATATTCCAAAAACATTCTCCATCCGTTTTTATCCCGTTTGGACTCCGTTTGATATGGGGTTTCTGCGAAACATAAACATGGACCAAATAGGAACTGGCACTAGGCACTGGATCAATATGTTAGTCCCAAAAATAGTATAAAAAGTTGCCAAAAGTATATGAAAGTTGAATAATATTGGCATGGAACAATAAAAAATTATAGATACGACGGAGACGTATCAACATCCCCAAGCTTAATTCTTGATCGTCCTCGGGTAAGTAAATGATAAAAAAAGATAATTTTTGATGTGGAATGCTACCTAGCATAATCTTGATCATGTAATCTAATAATGGCATGAATATTAAAACACGAGTGATTCAAAGCAATAGTCTATCATTTGACATTAAGACAATAATACTTCAAGCATACTAATAAAGCAATCATGTCTTTTCAAAATAACATGGCCAAAGAAAGTTATCCCTACAAAATCATATAGTCTGGCTATGCTCCATCTTCACCACATAAAATATTCAAATCATGCACAACCCCGATGACAAGCCGAGAAATTGGTTCATACATTTTAACGCGCTTCAGCTTTTTCAAACCTCACGCAATACATGAGCGCAAGCCATGTACATAGCACTATAGGTGGAATAGAATATGATGATGGGGGTTATGTGGAGAAGATAAAAAAGGAAAAGTCTCACATCGACGCGGCTAATCAACGGGCTATGGAGATGCCCATCAATTGATGTCAATGTGAGGAGTAGGGATTGCCATGCAACGGATGCACTAAGAGCTATAAGTGTATGAAAGCTCAAATTGGAAACTAAGTGGGTGTGCATCCAACTTGCTTGCTCATGAAGACCTCGGGCATTTGAGGAAGCCCATCATTGGAATATACAAGCCAAGTTCTATAATGAAATTTCCCACTAGTATATGAAAGTGATAACTCAAGAGACTCTCTATATGAAGAACATGGTGCTACTTTGAAGCACAAGTGGGTAAAAGGATAGTAACATTGCCCCTTCTCTTCTATTTTTTTGAATGGGCTTCTTTGGCCCCCTTTTATTATTTAGGCTTTTTGGCCTCTCTTTTTTTTCTTAGGGCAATGCTCTAATACTTACAACTCGATATTACAACTCGATACTAGAACAAAAATATGACTCTATATGAATGCCTCCGGCGGTGTACCGGGATGTGCAATGATCTAGCGTAGCAATGATATAAAAAAGGGACAAGCCATGAAAACATCATGCTAGATATCTTATGATCATGCGAAGCAATATGACAATAAATGCTTAAGTCATGTATATGATGATGATGGAAGTTGCATGGCAATATATCTCGGAATGACTATGGAAATGCCATGATAGGTAGGTATGGTGGCTGTTTTGAGAAAGATATAATGAGGCTTATGTGTGATAGAGCGTATCGTATCACGGGGTTTGGATGTACCGGCGAAGTTTGCACCAACTCTCGAGGTGAGAAAGGGCAATGCATGGTACCGAAGAGGCTAGCAATGATGGAAGG
Source organism: Aegilops umbellulata (assembly GCA_032464435.1). Classification (NCBI taxonomy): domain Eukaryota; kingdom Viridiplantae; phylum Streptophyta; class Magnoliopsida; order Poales; family Poaceae; genus Aegilops; species Aegilops umbellulata. The sequence goes on along the minus strand of CP136058.1, from coordinate 325,040,968 downwards.
GTGAGAGTGCGTATAATCCATGGACTCACATTAGTCATAAAGAACTCATATAATTATTGCAAAAGTTTATTAGCACTCGAAGCAAAGTACTACTACGCATGCCCCTAGGGGGATATATTGGTAGGAAAACACCATCGCTCGTCCCCGACCTCCACTCATAAGGAAGACAATCAATAAATACCTCATGCTCCGACTTTGTTACATAACGGTTCACCATACGTGCATGCTATGGGAATCACAAACCTCAACACAAGTATTTCTACTAATCCACAACTACCCACTAGCATGACTCTAATATCACCATCTTTATATCGCAAAACTATTGCAAGGAATCAAACATATCATATTCAGTGATCTACAAGTTTTATGTAGGATTTTATGACTAACCAAGAGTGTCATGAAAATTGCACCCCCTCTTATGAATTCTTGACGCAGTGATACTTCTTGCCATTATTGTTCATTCCTCGGTTCCGTGTTATTGTAACCGGAATGCCGACAAGTGAATCGTGTTGCGTGAAATCAATACTCCTAGCAACTGTGTTGCTTGGTAGTAAATGGACAATATTCTCATTCTTAGCGTGTTGGTTATGGAGTCATCATTATAAGATTGATTGTGCTACCTAGCCCTTATTTCTGGTGCACTCTTTGATCAATGAGTTAGGATTGTGTCAATCCATCACTCTGTTGATCATATCATCTTGCCCTGAAAAGCAAGGTTGTTCTCGAGCTTAGTAACATACCGGTGGTTCGTGATATTCTGAATATCTTCTCGGAAGTATCACCAGGTTGTCACCTGACCGTTATGTTGAGTTCGTGATCAATTTGGTTTCCCTCTAAACCACACCTTCTCCAAGAATCTGTGTTGGATACCCCTGAGCTAGTTGGTCGAGCTAAATAACAACTTGGAGAGTTGGAAGATAAAAGCCTATCCGACTTAGCTCATGTTAAGGGATATCTTTGTGTGTGTGTGTGTGTGTTGAAGAAAGATGATATTTTCTCCTATTGGTCCTCGTGATCAGTTATTGGATCTATTGCCTTGTCAAAACTTTGACTTGAGTATGGGCTATTGTCAAGTCAAATCAGAACCAACGATGTTCGTAATGTTGTCTTACCCGTGGTTGATCCCTCGAGCATACACCATTACATCTTTTGGTCTGACCAATACTATCACATTGTTCACATGATGGTGGAAGTCCAGTGATATGGAAATACCGATGAGTTGTTGTTGAGCCCATTAGCAGCATTTTGTCTCCCCCAGGATTCATGTTGAACATCTAAGTTAGTGTTGGAAACTTTGTAAGCATTGCTTTCGTGTTCCGTTCATGAAGCTTATGCTTGGATGGAAGAAGTGACTTCCTCGAATTCACGTGCATTAAGTGTAAGTTGCCGCCGTGAGTTCGAGAAAGATTGTTTTTGCTTCCTTCGGAATCATCCCAAGTCAGTCACGCATGTGCGAAGTATTCTATGGTTTGGTAGACTGATCATCTCCATTCCATATGTATCCCTAGCACACCAAGCCACTAACTGATTTGTTCAAGGAGAAGAAGTTCCTTTGTAAGAGCTAATCATATGACTTATGCAAGGACTTCGTTATCCGCGATGATGGTTCCCCACCTGAACTCGGTAGTGTTTTATCGTAAGACTACTATGTGGTCATGCTTGTCTGGGACAGTGTGCTCACATGTTGTAGCAAAACCTGCTCGTGTTTTGGAGCTTGCTATCATAGTTCATTCCCTGAGAATCTTGCGACATCATCTCGTCGATTTGTGCTGCAAACTTTCTTCTCCATGCATGATGTCTGAAGTATCCTGTTTCTAACCAGATCTGAATCTCAGGCAGATATGATGGCTGGAACTTCTCCAAGATCTATGATGTAGGTCCCGACAAGGTTGATGATCTGGCCGACACATCTAGCCGGAAGATCTATCATTGTAGTATCTTGACTAAACTATTTAACCATCTTCTCCATGAGGATCTCGTGCGACTTATTTTAGAAGTTGTTCCTTAGGGATCCTTGTGCTATTAATATTCCTCAATTATGCTATAACCATTCCAACAATGGAATTGCTCTCGACTGTTGAGTTATCTCCCAGTTACCAGAATCATTCCCAGCATTTGCATTTTGTTCCCAGCTTGCACCTCAATAGTTGTTGTCCAGGATCATATTCAAGAGTGGACTTGTCATGGTCCCATCCATTTCCGATGATAAGCAAAATCATCCATTGCGTTGTCTTCAACAAGGTAGTCCACCTCATCCATTCGAACTCCGCCAAACTATCGATTGTTGTGGGTTGCCTTAGGCTGGTATAAAGAGTTTCAATGATCTATGGATCAAAAGTAATTCTTTTTGCCACTTAAGGGAACAGCCCAATGAGTCACCTTTCCAAGGTGCCCCGTTACGGGATCACAGCAACTTTTTCCTCGCCACCTTGACACCATCCACCATCTTTCTAAGTGTGGGATTGTTGCCCACCAAATCAAATCCTGTCGTTTGTCCTTCCATCCCTCTCGATGTGTTTTGTGTCTCAACTCGAGATGTGTCGACATCCCATTTCGCGAGTTATCTTGTATAGCTCGGTCTTCGAGAAGATCAATCCTAGTAGAGTTTCTTTCCGTCGTCATCGCGTGGATGAAGATCTCAAAAGCAAGGACATCAAGATCAATTGGGGAAATGAATCAACATCTTCGAGAAGGACAGTTGGATCGTGAAGATCGTGTTAGCTTTGTGTCCCCAGTGTCTTCTTACCTCATGTCTTGAATCTCGGGACGAGATTCTTGTTTAGTGGGGGTGAGTTGTCACGTCCGTAGCTTCTGGTACTGCCTGGTGTCCTCATTTTGTTGCATCATGTTTAAATTCTATTCAAGTTGAACTGAGGAATTTTTGGAAGCCTCAAAAACTTAAATAAAAGAAGGGCAAAAACCCTAAAATCTCATTCACTTGTTTCCAAAATGCTCTTCTTATATGTTTGATATTTTTGGAAAGGGTTCTGGTCCCAACCAAAAATATTGAACATTTTTAAGGACTTAATTTTGGGACTTTGAATTTAAATCATTAACTATTTGAATTTGAATTATATTCATACAATTAGAATATAATTTCAAATACCCCTGAAATATTTTATGAGCTTTTGGAAAAGTCCATCTAGCAAAATAAAAATATTCAGAGGAGTTTTTGGCATTGTTTGAATTGTTTTGAATTCAAAACAGTGGCAAAAAGAAATAAACAAAACAGAAAATATAAAAGAATAGAAACTTACCTAACTTACCTGGCCTTACCTGGTAGCCCACCAGCAGCCCAGTCCACCAGAGCCGGCCCAGCCCAACCTAGCGAGGGGCAGGTTTGTCTTCAACCCCTCGCCAGGAGGACAAGTCATGGCAGAGCGCGCGTCGCCGGTCGCCACCTCCTGCTTCGTGCTGGCGGCCTCCCCTTCGAGCCTGTCCGCGCCTGGAGACACCCAGCACCCCCTCGCCCACTCCCCTGCCTCTCTGGCCACTCCCCACCGCTCTGGCTCTCTCTCCGCAGCCGCCCGAGCACACCTGCAGCACGCAGCTCACCGCCGACGTGCCTAGTGGCCTCCCCTCGCCTCCCCACCTTGCGTGAGAGCTCCGCCTCGCCGTCCTCTTCCTCATCGCCGAGCCACGAGACGTCGGGTGCCCTGCTTCACCGCCATCGTTGCCTTCTTCAACCTCGGGACCGCCGGCCATCTCCGTCAAATTCGTCGGCTCCGGACCGTCCCCGACCTCGTCGAGCATTCCCTCGTCATCACTGTGAGCCCCTGACCACTTGCCCCCTGCTTCCCTTGATAAATTCGTGCCGCAGACATCGATCCCCGCCGTGCTAGAAGCTCACCGCCGCCGGCCTTGTTGCCGCCGTGGCCTGAGCTCGAACGAGTCACGCCCGTGCACCTCACCGAGCTCCTGGTGACCCCAGGAGGCTGCGCAGCGTTTTACTTCGCTCGCCTGTGCTCCGCAACGCTGTTTCCGCCGAGGTCCGAACTCCGGCCACCGCCGCGAGCTCTGTTCCGGCGAGCTCCGGCCATCCCAGCTGCTGCCGCTTGCTGGAATGGATGCGCGCGTGTGCCAGCATTCCGTAGCCGCAAACCGCGCGCCAAACCGTCGCCCGTGGGCGAAACCCGAGCGCCTCCGCCGTCCCTGGCCTCGCTGGCGACGAGCCGCGGGTCAACTCCGGTGAGTTTGACCCGGGGTTGACCAGAGTTTGACCCCCCCTGGGTCACCGACATGTGGGCCACCCTTGTTAATTAGTAGTTAGGTTAGTTTAGCGCTAATTAACCTAGATTAGTGATTAACCTAACACTAACTAACTCTGATTAGTTAGTCAACTAACCACTGACATATGGGCCCCAGCCGTCAGGTTTGACCTGGGCTGGCGCCTTTGACTTGATGACATCATACTGACGTCAGGCTGACGCAATAATTCATTTTCTGGAATTAGTTTAATTCTAAATAATCTAGAAAATCCAGAAAATTGTTCAAACTTCTAAAATTCATAGAAATTCAACCGTAACTCCAAATCAAATGATTTATATATGAAAAATGATCAGAAAAATCCAAAGAATCTGTTCATGCCATGTTCATGCATGTTTGAGCAAGTTAACCTCACTGTTTAGGATGAAACATGATTAGGGCAACTTTGATAATAGCTTTGGAGTTGGGATTTGATGTAGCTTTGAATCCCATTTCAATTAAAATGACTTGTTGTTGCATTAGCCCAAACCACAGCATATTGCCATGTCATGATCATGCATCATATTGTTGCATTGCATTGATTGTGTTTCTTCTGTGTTTGTCGGTGTTTGCCCCCTCTCGGTAGACGTGGTACCGACGATGAGTTCGATGACACCGATGAAGAGCTATAATATCTTCAGAAGTGCCAGGCAAGCAAACCCCCTTGTTCATTCCGATACAATCCCAATCTCTCGCTCCTGCTCTCTTTTATTGCATTAGGACAACAACGATTCATGTGTTACTTGCTGCGGTAGCTGAACCCCTTTATCCTTTGCATGACCTGTCATTCCACAGTAAATAGATGAAACCCACTAGCATGAGTAGGAGTTGTTTGAGCCCTGATGTGACTACTCATTCATGCTTGTTGTCATGCCTGCTACTGCTTAGAGTTGAGTCGGGTCTGATTCATCGGGAATGAATTGGAATGTGGTGAACATGTCCTACTGTTGAGAGCCAAGTGTGTGAACACGATTTGGTAAAGGTAGCGGTGAGAGGCCATGTAGGAGTACATGGTGGGTTGTCTCATTGCAGCCGTCCTCAGGAATTGAGTTCTGTGTTTGTGATCCATGAACAGTTACTACCACGCATTGGAATGCTTAAGTGCCCCTCTCGACTTATTAATCAACTTGATCTCTGTCCAGGAGTTGCAACTAGTTTCTGGTGTTTGTAGGTAGTGTTAGTAGTCTACCAAGTGGCACCCGGTACAGGTGGGCTTGGGACAGACTAGGCACCGTGGTCGGGTAGACCAAGCGCCGCCCGTTTGGTGGGCTTGGAACCCTGTACACATCGTTTGGGGCCGTGAGCGACACCCCGGCCGGATCTCCTTGCGGATGGAACCCGAATAGGCGATAAACCTGGACTAGAGACTTGTGTGGTTAGTCAGGTCGTGGCCGACTCCCTCACCCGGCTTCCGCTTGAAGGTTGCCGAGGTACATGACGTGTACAGGGCGATAAGTGGCGAGAGCGTGTGTGAAGAAGTACACCCCTGCAGGGTTATCATTATCTATTCGAATAGCCGGATTCCTCGGATATGGAAACTTGGACCCCTTGCATAGTTCATAGACAAGTGAAAGTGGATACTCTAAAATGCGCAAGATAAGCGTGAGTGCTATGGATGGCGTTCTCGTGGGGAGACGGGAGCGGATCCATAGTGGTGTATTGATATGGTGAATATGTGGACTCGTGTGCGCCACCTCAAAAGAGTTACTTGCAGTCGTAGTTCAGGATAGCCACCGAGTCAAAGCTGGCTTGCTGCAGTTAAACTCCACCACCCCCTTTTGATACTGATGCATAAGTAGTTAGTTCTGATGTAAGTCTTGCTGAGTACGTTTGTACTCACGTTTGCCTATTTTATGTTTTTGCAGAGAGACGTCAGTCTCGCTAGTAGTTCCGTGTGGACTTCGACGTTTAGCTTGATACCTCAGCTACGATCTTGTGCCCTCGGCAGGATCTAGTGGATAGTCAGGCTTCTCAGCCTTTTTCATTTGTAGATGTCTGTACTCAGACATGTTTAGCTTCCGCATGTGTTTTGACTTGTATGCTCTGAATGTTGGGTCATGAGACCCATGTTTGTAATATCTTGCTCCTCGGAGCCTAATGAATAAATACTTTGAGTCGTAGAGTTATGTTGTGATGCCATGTTGTATTTACTCATATCGGGCATATTGTGTGTATGATTGAAATGCTTGGTATGAGTGGGATCCGACTATCTAGTTGTTTATCCTTGGCAGCCTATCATATGGGGAAATGTAGTCTAGTGCTTCGGAGCGATAGTAGTCCGCTACAGCCCGGTTTACCGGAGTCCTGCTAGCCCAGCACTACTGCTCGGAACACTTGACTGGCCGGCATGTGATTCACTTCGTTCCTGTGTCTGTCCCTTCGGGGAAATGTCACACGGTGACATCCGGAGTCCTGCCTAGCCTGCTACAGCCCGGGTTACCGGAGTCCTGTTAGCCCAGTGCTACAGCCCGGATTCACACGTTGATGACCGACATGCTCGATGTGATTCATGTATGCCTGTCCTCATAGGTTAGCGCCGCTTTGGGTTCACGACTAGCCATGTCGGCCCGGGTTCTCTGTCATATGGATGCTAGCGACACTATCATATACGTGAGCCAAAAGGCGCAAACGGTCCCAGGCCAGGTAAGGTGGCACCCGTGGGAACACCGTGCGTGAGGCCACAAAGTGATATGATGTGTTACATGCTGGATCGGTGTGACTTAGGATCGGGGTCCTGACATTAATCCACTGAAAGGAATTGATAGTTTCATCAATACAAGCAAACTATGCATCAAAAACAGAATCTGTCTAAAACAAAACAATTTGTAATAATCTGAACATTCACCATACTTCTGATACTTGAAAATTCTGCCAAAATTAGGAAATATAATTTTTTTATTTAAAGGCAGTGCAAAAAGTTTCAGAACCATTTGACGTTCCAGTAAAAAATGAAAAATCACGCACTACAGCCAAAGTTTCTGTTCTGCACCGCACAAACCAACAAGCATTGTAAACATCCTAAAGGCAAACCTTGGCACATTATTTTTATAATACAATGGAATTGTACAAGGGGATAATTATTTTTGTTGAAAAGTTTCTGTAATCAAGATTCACAAATTTTCTGTGAGCATGAACAAAGTTCAAGGCTAGCTCCCACTTTAACAATGCTCGTCTTTCTCACTTTCACTTTTTCTTTTTGAAAAAGATTTAGGTTCCCCTCTTTATTTTTTTTTGTTTTTAAACTTTATAAAACCACTCAACAGAAATAAATGACTCTCTAAAACTTTCGAGTTGTCTCCCTGGCAGCGCTTTCTTTAAAGCCATTAAGCTAGGCATATAGTGCTCAAGTAATGGATCCACCCGGATCCCAAGGTATATCAAAGCCAAATTTAATTAGAAATGATTTGGAATTTAGTAGTGAGCACAAAGTAACATATATCATGCAACAATGAAGTCTAACTCTCTTCCTATGCATTGGCATGTCATAAAAGAACAATTCATGCACACATAGTAAAGGCCAATGCATAGTATAAACAGTTTCTTGCTATTTTATCATGTGGGAAACATAGAGAGGTGGAGATATAGTTCCTCTTTCATAATAACTGCAAGTAGGAGGAGCAAGCACATGCATATTATATCTATCAAAATCATCATGTGTAGTAGTAAAACACAACCCATCAATATAATCCTTAATAAGTGCAAACTTCTCCGATATAGTGTAGTCGGGAGAATTCAAAAAGATAATAGGACTATCATGCGTGGGTGCAATAGCAACAATTTCATGTTTAACATAAGGAACTATAGCAAGTTCATCTCCATAAGCATAATTCATATTGGCATCTTGGCCACAAGCATAGCAAGCCTATCCAAGAGATGGAACCTCAGGAGCTCCCTTCAGCTTCTTCGCTGAGGGCGCCAGCCTATCCAAGAGATGTGGACGTCAAGCCTCAGCAGCAGAACAAGAACAAAGACAAGAATCAAGCACTTATAGGTCGTCGCCAGCAGGGTCAAACAGCCTCCAGCCAAATTTGAAGCCCGAAAGCCGGCTGGAAGGGTCAGCCTCGGGAAGCTCGGGAGCGGAAGGCGCGTCTGCGGTCTGCCCCAGGACCGGGGCAGACCCGCGGGAGATCAGCCCGGTCCTGTCCTTCTTCGGGATCGGGGGCAAGCTCCCGCCGCCCTGCTCGTCATCATACTCGTCGTCGTCGCTCAGAGAGAGGCGGAGAGCGCGGGGCCTGCGCTGGGGGAAGGGGGCCCTCGACTCTCCGTCGGTCGCCTCGGAGTCAGGCCCTTTTCCCCGTTCCCTCCTTCCTCCTCTTTGCTGGAGTCGTCGGAGGACACGTCCACCGGGTCCTCGGGAGCTTCCGTGGGCACGGGCCCGTCCCCGTTGAAGACGGGCATGGACTCCACTACCTTCTCCCAGTCATCGCGGAGGAACAAGGGCGTAGGAGCGCCCTCCAACCTCGCCACATCGCCCCCGACCAGAGATTGGAGGACCGCAGCCAGATCTTCGCCGGCCAAGGCCGCGGGGCTCGAATGGGGCCTCCACATCGAAAGTGAGTACTGCCGAAGCGGAGCCAGCTGGTGCTCCAGGAATTCCCTTAGCAGCGATGCGCCGGTCAGCTTCGCCGCTGCCATGTTGGCCGGCTTCAGATCCGCGTCCATCTTCTCCAACACCATCTTCGCGCGGGGATCCGTGAGCTCCGCTCGACCCCAATCACTGGAGCTCGCGGTCTGCTCCGTGGGCAAGATCAGCCGAGGGTGGATGCGCCTAGCATCTACCAAGACCCACTTGCTCCTGAAGCCCTCGATCCTCTTCCCGGGGCTCGAAATGGCGATGGCGCCACCGTACGCGACGAAGCTCGCGCATGCAGAAGAAGGACCGCGAGAGGTCCGGAGGTAGAAGTAGTGGCGCAGCAAGGCCACTGAGGGCAGCACCCCTACGTGAGCCTTGCAGTAGTAGGCGAAGATTGCCAAGAGAAGGACGGAGTTGGGGTGGAGATGTAGAGCCTGTAGCCTGTAATGGCGGAGGACAGCGAAGAAGAATTCGGAGAAGGGAGGCACCAGGCCAGCAGCAATGGCGCTAGCAAAGAACGGATAGAAGGTGCTCTTCTTGCCCTCGGGGGTGGCGGAGCCGGCCTTGAACGCCTTCGCTCCGTCGATGCCCTGCGCCGCCGCCAACCGACGCAGTCGGGCGAGGCTCGCCTCCGACACGCTCGGCTCCAGGGCAGACGAGTACCAAGCTCCGGCCGAGGACTGGCGAGGCGCCATGGCTTCCTAGGTCGCGCGGATGAAGTAGATCTGAAGTTTTGGAGGAAGGAAGGAGAGGCGCAAGAAAGGGGATCTGAGCAGCAACCGGAGAAAGCAAAAAGAGCAAAGCCTGGGAAGATGCCGCTCCCTTATCAACCCGCGCGGTTACTGAGGCGCCCATGCCCAAATCAACTACCACGCGGCGCCCAAGGCCGCAGGCTGTTAGGGCCTGCGGCGCTTCGCCCTTGCCCTTTCGCCTCACTGCACGGCCAAGTCCGGGCGCGCCTTGGGCCCAGCGGCTACTGTCGGCGTTCTGGGAACGGGGGTCCCTAGACTTGCCTGCCTGCGGCCCGCGGTGTGGCTCAAAGGGGGCCCCAGCACGTCCCATCTTCATCAACACAGACCCAAGACCCTCGCGAGGGGCCAAGCTTCGCGGGGCGGACGACACGGAGCTTCCTTGGGCGCGGCCTCATCAGGATGGCTCACGAGGAGGCGGAGAGATCAAGGCGGGGTACCTCACGAGGTGCCCGTGACGCAAGCCATGACGACCAAGGGCGCCAGGCGGGCGCCAGCCCGCGCAGTGTCCTTCTTTCCTCTTTGGTGCAAAGGGAGCAAGCGCAGGCGGGAGTATCAAGCAAAGGCACCCATTTTGGTGCAACGAGACCAAGACCAGCCCCGCGACAAGGAGGAAGTCATTGTGGAGCCCAAGCCAGCGTCACCACCAGAGCCTTTGGCAAGCGAGGACCAACTTTAGTCAGGATAAGTGTAGCATGTGTTCCCCTTCAAAATGGCCAATTGTTGGCGCCCTTCCCGCTCAATATTTGGGAAGAGGCCCATGGCCTTCGCCTATAAATAGGACTAGCCACCCCCAAGGTAGAGGCAACTGGATTGGAATCAGAGTGAGGATCAGAGAGAGAGGAGATCAGGGAGATAGAGTGAGGATCAGAGAGAGAGAGAAGGGTGACTGAACTCCTCCTAGCAGTTCATCGCCACAGCCAATAACAGGCCCTCGCGAGGCTGTTCTTCCTTGTCTTGCTCACCATCACCAGCCCAAGAGGCAATCCACCACACCACAACTGGAGTAGGGTATTACACCACATCGATGGCCCGAACCAGTATAAACTCTGTGTCTCTTGTGTTGTTCTTTCCTGTAGCTTAGATCTTGGCGAGGCGGAGGGGTACAGGTAGGTAGAAGGAGAAATCTCCGCGCGCACCCCAGTGTTCGAACCTCAAGGGTCTGCCGGAACCCGAAATCCGACACTACAAAGGGACTGGTCACTGGAAGCGGAACTAGCCCAAGTGATTGGCGGATAAGAAGGGTGGCAAAGTGAACATAAGTATATTTGATATACATGTTATTGATGTGTACTTTACTAGTGTTTATAGCAACCCCTCAGTATTTGATACTAGTTCAGTTGCTAAGATTAGTAACTCGAAACGGGAGTTGCAGAATAAACAGAGACTAGTTAAGGGTGAAGTGACGATGTGTGTTGGAAGTGGTTCCAAGGTTGATATGATCATCATCGCACACTCCCTATACTTTCGGGATTAGTGTTGAACCTAAATAAGTGTTATTTGGTGTTTGCGTTGAGCATGAATATGATTTGATCATGTTTATTGCAATACGGTTATTCATTTAAGTAAGAGAATAAATTGTTGTTCTATTTACATGAATAAAACCTTATATGGTTACACACCCAATGAAAATGGTTCGTTGGATCTCGATCGTAGTGATACACATATTCATAATATTGAAACCAAAAGATGCAAAGTTAATAATGATAGTGCAACTTATTTGTGGCACTGCCGTTTTGGTCATATTGGTGTAAAGCACATGAAGAAACTCCTTGCTGATGGGCTTTTGGAATCACTTGATTATGAATCACTTGATGCTTGCGAACCATGCCTCGTGGGCAAGATGACTAAGACTCCGTTCTCCGGAACAATGGAGCGAGCAACTGACTTATTGGAAATAATACATACTGATGTATGCGATCCGATGAGTGTTAAGGCTCGCGGCGGGTATCATTATTTTCTGACCTTCACAGATGATTTGAGCAGATATGGGTATATCTACTTGATGAAACATAAGTCTGAAACATTTGAAAAGTTCAAAGAATTTCAGAGTGAAGTGGAAAATCATCATGACAAGAAAATAAAGTTTCTATGATCTGATCGCGGAGAGAAATATTTGAGATACAAGTTTGGTCTTCATTTGAAACAATGCGGAATAGTTTCGCAACTCACGCCACCTGGAACACCACAGCATAATGGTGTGTCCGAACGTCATAACCGTACTTTATTGGATATAGTGCAATCTATGATGTTTCTTACCGGTTTACCACTATCGTTTTGGGGTTATGCATTAAAGACGGCCGCATTCACATTAAATAGGGCGCCATCAAAATCCGTTGAGACGACGCCTTATGAACTATGGTTTGGCAAGAAACCAAAGTTTTCATTTCTTAAAGTTTGGGGTTGCAATGCTTATATGAAAAAGTTTCATCCTGATAAGCTCAAACCCAAATCGGAGAAGTGCATCTTCATAGGATACCCAAAAGAAAATGTTGGGTACACCTTCTATCACATATCCGAAGGCAAGATATTCGTTGCTGAGAATGGATCCTTTCCAGAAAAGGAGTTTCTCTCGAAAGAAGTGAGTGGGAGGAAAGTAGAAAACTTGATAAGGTAATTGTACCTTCTCCCTTATTGGAAAGTAGTTCATCACAGAAATCTGTTCTTGTGACTACTACACCAATTAGTGAGGAAGCTAATGATGATGATCATGTAACTTCAGATCAAGTTACTACCGAATCTCATAGGTAAACCAGAGTGAGATCCGCACAAGAGTGGTACGGTAATCCTGTTCTGGAAGTCATGTTACTAGACCATGACGAACTTGCGAACTATGAGGAAGCGATGATGATCCCAGATTCCGCAAAATGGCTTGAAGCCATGAAATCTGAGATGGGATCCATGTATGAGAACAAAGTGTGGACTTTGGTTGACTTGCCCAATGATCGGCAAGCAATTGAGAATAAATGGATCTTCAAGAAGAAGACTAACGCTGACGGTAAAGTTATTATCTATAAAGCTCGACTTGTCGCAAAAGGTTTTCGACAAGTTCAAGGGATTGACTACGATGAGACCTTCTCACCCGTAGCGATGCTTAAGTCTGTCCGAATCATGTTAGCAATTGCCGCATTTTATGATTATGAAATTTGGCAGATGGATGTCAAAACTGCATTCCTGAATGGATTTCTGGAAGAAGAGTTGTATATGATGCAGCCGGAAGGTTTTGTCGATCCAAAAGGAGCTAACAAAGTGTGCAAGCTCCAGCGATCCATTTATGGACTGGTGCAAGCCTCTCGGAGTTGGAATAAATGCTTTGATAGTTTAATCAAAGCATTTGGGTTTGTACAGACTTTTGGAGAAGCCTGTATTTACAACAAAGTGAGTGGGAGCACTACAACATTTCTGATAAGTATATGTGAATGACATATTGTTGATCGGAAATAATGTAAAATTATACTGCAAAGCATGAAGGAGTGTTTTAAAGAAGTTTTTCAAAGAAAGACCTCGGTGAAGCTGCTTACATATTAAGCATCAAGATCTATAGAGATAGATCAAGACGCTTGATAAGTTTTTTCAATGAGTACATACCTTGACAAGATTTTGAAGTAGTTCAAAATGGAACAGTCAAAGAAAGAGTGTCTTGCCTGTGTTACAAGGTGTGAAATTGAGTAAGACTCAAAGCCCGACCACAGCAGAAGATAGAAAGAGAATGAAAGTCATTCCCTATGCCTCGGCCATAGGTCTATAAAGTATGCCATGTTGTATACCAGATCTATTGTATACCCTACACTGATTTTAGCAAGGGAGTACAATAGTAATCTAGGAGTAGATCACTGGACAACGGTCAAAATTATCCTTAGTGGAATAAGGATATGTTTCTCGATTATGGAAGTGACAAAAGGTTCGTCGTAAAGGGTTACGTCGATGCAAAATCTGACACTGATCTAGATGACTCTAAATCTCAATCTGGATACATATTGAAAGTGGGAGCAATTAGCTAGAGTAGCTCCGTGCAGAGCATTGTATACACAGAATTTGCAAAATACTTATGGATCTGAATGTGACAGACCCGTTGACTAAAATTATCTCACAAGCAGAACATGATCACACCTTAGTACTCTTTGGGTGTTAATCACATAGCGATGTGAACTAGATTATTGACTCTAGTAAACCCTTTGGGTGTTGGTCACATGACGATGTGAACTATGGGTGTTAATCACATGGTGATGTGAATTATTGGTGTTAAATCACATGGCGATGTGAACTAGATTATTGACTCTAGTGCAAGTGGGAGACTGAAGGAAATATGCCCTAGAGGCAATAATAAAGTTATTATTTATTTCCTTATTTCATGATAAATGTTTATTATTCATGCTAGAATTGTATTAACCGAAAACATAATACTTGTGTGAATACACAGACAAACTAAACGTCACTAGTATGCCTCTACTTGACTAGCTCGTTGATCGAAGATGGTTATGTTTCCTAACCATAGACATGTGTTGTCATTTGATTAACGGGATCACATCATTAGGAGAATGATGTGATTGACATGACCCATTCCATTAGCTTAGCACCCGATCGTTTAGTATGTTGCTAATGCTTTCTTCATGACTTATACATGTTCCTATGACTATGAGATTATGCAACTCCCGTTTGCCGGAGGAACACTTTGTGTGCTACCAAACGTCACAACGTAACTGGGTGATTATAAAGGAGCTCTACAGGTGTCTCCAAAGGTACATGTTGGGTTGGCATATTTCGAGATTAGGATTTGTCACTCCGATTGTCGGAGAGGTATCTTTGGGCCCTCTCGGTAATGCACATCACATAAGCCTTGCAAGCATTGCAACTAATGAGTTAGTTGTGAGATGATGTATTATGGAATGAGTAAAGAGACTTGCCGGTAACGAGATTGAACTAGGTATTAAGATACCGACGATCGAATCTCGGGCAAGTAACATACCGATGACAAAGGTAACAACGTATGTTGTTATGCGGTATGACCGATAAAGATCTTCGTAGAATATGTGGGAGCCAATATGAGCATCCAGGTTCCGCTATTGGTTATTGACCGGAGACGTGTCTCGGTCATGTCTACATTGTTCTCGAACCCGTAGGGTCCGCACGCTTAAGGTTTTGATGATAGTTATATTAATAATTTATGAGTTTTGATGTACCGAAGGAGTTCGGAGTCCCGGATGAGATCGGGGACATGACGAGGAGTCTCGAAATGGTCGAGACGTAAAGATCGATATATTGGACGACTATATTCGGACATCGGAAAGGTTCTGAGTGGTTCGGGTATTTTTTGGAGTACCGGGGAGTTACGGGAATACGGGGAAGAAGTATATGGGCCTTATTCGGCTTTAGGAGAGAGGGGGAGGCAGGCCGCGCCCACCCCCCCCCCCCATTGACTAGTCCGAATTGGACTAGGGGGAGGGGCAGCGCCCCCTCCTTCCTTCTCTTCCCTCTTCCCTTTCCTTGACTCCTACTCCTACTACTTGGAAGGGGGGGAATCCTACTCCCGGTGGGAGTAGGACTCCTCTAGGGCGCGCCATAGGGGCCGGCCCTCTCCCCCCCCCCCCTCCACTCCTTTATATACGGGGGCAGGAGGCACCCCATAGACACACACAAGTTGATCTTCGTGATCGTTCTCTTAGCCGTGTGCGGTGCCCCCCTCCACCATAATCCTCGATAATATTGTAGCGGTGCTTAGGCGAAGCCCTGCGACGGTAGAACATCAAGATCGTCACCACGTCGTCGTGCTGACGGAACTCATCCCCGACACTTTGCTGGATCGGAGTCCGGGGATCGTCATCGAGCTGAACGTGTGCTAGAACTCGGAGGTTCCGTAGTTTCGGTGCTTGACCGGTCGGGCCGTGAAGACGTACGACTACATCAACCGCGTTGTCATAACGCTTCCGCTTTCTGTCTACGAGGGTACGTGGACAACACTCTCCCCTCTCGTTGCTATGCATCACCATGATCTTGTGTGTGCGTAGGAAATTTTTGAAATTACTACGTTCCCCAACAAGATTTCCTTCTCCATATCCATATGGCTCGTGGTGATGATCTCCATGCCATCAAATATCTCCCTTCAAAGCTAAAAGGACCAGCACGACACTGGTTAAACTGCCTCCTAGAAAACTCTATTGGTAGCTGGGAAGATTTGGAAGACGCCTTTAGAGACAACTTCCAACGTACCTATGTACAGCCTCCGGACGCCGATGACCTTAGTCATATAGTCCAGCAACCCGGAGAGTCAGCCCGAAAACACTGGACGAGGTTCTTAATTAAAAAGAACCAAATCATCGATTGTTCAGACGCCAAAGCCCTTGTGGCCTTTAAACACAGCGTCCATGACGAATGGCTCGCCCGACACCTCGGCCAAGAAAAGCCGAAGTCCATGGCAGCACTTACCGCACTCATGACCCGCTTTTGCGCGGGAGAAGACAGCTGGTTAGCTCGCAGAAGCAACAGTAGTAGCAACCCTGGCACTTCCGAAGCCAAATACGGCAACGGTAGGCCACGACGCAACAAACACAAGCGTCGAAGCAACAATGAAGATACCGAAAACACAGCGGTCAACACCGGATTCAGTGGCTCTAAATCTGGTCAGTGGAAGAAGCCATTCAAAGGAAACAAAGATGGTCCATCCAATTTGGACAAAATATTCGATCGGCCTTGCCAGATTCATGGCACCCCTGACAAGCCTGCCAACCATTCCAACAGAAATTGTTGGGTCTTTAAACAGGCCCGTAAGTTAAACACCGAACACAAGGGGAAAGGGCCGCCGAGCGAAGTCGATGAAGAGCCTCGCCCACTGAACACAGAGGGACAGAAGAAATTTCCCCCTAAAGTGAAAACAGTGAACATGATCTACGTCACTCATATCTCCAAGAAGGAGCGCAAGCGCGCACTAAGGGACGTCTACGCCATAGAGCTAGTCGCCCCAAAATTCAACCCGTGGTCGGCCTGTCCGACCACCTTTGATCGCAGGGACCATCCAACCAGTATCCTTCATGGAAGTTCGACAGCCTTGGTCCTCGATCCAATCATCGACGGATTCCATCTCACGCGAGTCCTCATGGACGGCCGCAGCAGTCTGATACGTCTTCAACGTATCTATAATTTTTTATTGTTCCATGCTATTATATTATGTGTTTTGGATGTTTATGGGCTTTATTAAACACTTTATATTATTTTTAGGACTAACCTATTCACCCAGAGCCCAGTGCCAGTTCCTGTTTTTTCCCTTGTTTCAGTGTTTCGAAGAAAAGGAATATCAAACAGAGTCGAAACGGAATGAAACCTTCTGGAGAAGTTATGTTTGGAAGGAAAGTGTCGGTGTCAAAACCGGCGGATCTCGGGTAGGGGATCCTGAATTGTGCGTCTAGGCGGATGGTAATAGGAGACAAGGGACACATGAAGTTTTACCCAGGTTTGGGCCCTCTCGATGGAGGTAAAACCCTACGTCCTGCTTGATTAATATTGATGATATGGGTAGTACAAGAGTAGATCTACCACGAGATCAAGGAGGCTAAACCCTAGAAGCTAGCCTATGGTATGATTGTTGTATGTTGTCCTATGGACTAAAGCCCTCCGGTTTATATAGACATCGGAGAGGGTTAGGGTTACACAAAGTCGGTTACAATGGCAGGAGATCTAAATATCCGCATCGCCAAGCTTGCCTTCCACGCCAAGGAAAGTCCCTTCCGGACACGGGACGAAGTCTTGAATCTTGTATCTTCATAGTCCAGGAGTCCGGCTGAAGGTATAGTCCGGCCATCCGGACACCCCCTAATCCAGGACTCCCTCAGTAGCCCCTGAACCAGGCTTCAATGACGACGAGTCCGGCGCGCAGATTGTCTTCGGCATTGCAAGGCGGGTTCGTCCTCCAAGTACTTCATAGAAGACTTTGAACACAAAAGACAGTGTCCGACCCTGCAGAATAAGTTTCCACATATTGCCATAGAGAGAATAATATTTACACAAATCTAATCTGCTGACGTATTTCGTAGCGTGACATCACACCACGGCCAAGTCTTTATTCGAATCTTTTTTACTCCCCCACCTCAGCGCGTTTTGCGAGGCGGCTTCCTTGGCACGTCTTGTCAAAGCAGAGATCGTGTCCCCTTATTTACGGGATTCTCATTAATACGGACGTGGGTAACCAATCGTGCCCGTTGGCATGTTTTCTCGATTAAAGGCGAGTACCAAACGGTTACGGGGAGGTCCCTTGGTATTCCACCTCTTATAAAGAGACCAAGGCCTTGCTCCTTCTTTTCAATATCAAATGAGTTCGCCCTTCGCCTCGAGTTCCAACACCCAAGGTTCCAGATTTCAGGCGCTTCGGATCTTCGACAATGTCCGGTTCCGACCTTCGAGGCCGATGGGCGCCCTCTTCCATTACAGAGGAGGACGTGCTAAAGCTGAGAGAGGCCAGGTTCTTGAACGGCGAAATCTCGCATAGGTTACCTGCTCAAGGGCAGATCATTCCCACTCCCAGGCCTGGTGAGAGCGTGGTGTTCATGCCTCACTTCCTTCGGGGGCTAGCCTTCCCAATGGACCCCTTCGTGAGGGGGCTCATGTTCTATTACGGGTTGGAATTTCACGACTTAGCTCCGGAGTCCATCCTCCACATTTCCTCTTTCATCGTCGTGTGCGAAGCCTTCCTCCGTATTAATCCCCACTTCGGACTATGGCTCAAGACCTTTAAAGTAATGCCGAAGATGATCGAGGGGCGGCACGCAGAGTGCGGAGATGTTGTTATAAGCAAGAATGCTTATGCTCCATGGCCCGAGGGCTCTTTCCAAGAGGAGTTCAGCTTATGGCAACGAGAGTGGTTTTATATCACCGCTCCCAGGGGCACCAAGTGGGTGGCGCCATCTGCCTTTCATTCGGGTCCCCCACCACAGCTAGCGTCATGGGTCAATAAAGGACTTGACTGGGGGTCATCCAAGGACGTGCCCTTGTTGCAGGGCCGCATCAGGGATTTCTTAGAAAGTGACTTCAGCCTGGTCAAAGTGACGCAGGTCATGCTGATTCTCCAAACCCTGCCCGGGAAACTTCGCTCCCTCCGCCTGTGGGAGTTTAATCCGGAGGGACCGCGAGCTCTCCAGCATTTCATGGGCGCAACGCCCGTGGAGATCTATAAATTGTTCTTCGGATCACAAGTGATGTGTCCAGACTTGACCGAGGATGCAGGATTGAGCTGGAATCGCCCGGATACTAAAGTAAGTAGCCTTGTGCCCGGACTTGCTATCCGTATATTTTTCATGAAACTTGCTTCTAAAGAACTGTTCTTTAAACAGGAGTGGATAGCAAAAGCAAAGCTTATCAGGTGTCCAGCTCCCCTCCCCGAGACCACGCCGGATCCCGTGCTGGTCAGGATGTTGAAGATTGTGCCTTTCAAGGAAAGCAAGGGAGGGGACAAGGAAACTTCGGCGTCCTTGAAGGAGGCTGTTCGGAGGGGAGGAATCGAAAATTCCACTACTCAAGGAAAGAAGAGGACCGCCTCTGGAGACCCGAAGACCGTGGCCTCAAAATGGAGGAAGATATCTTCGTTAGAGGGTCCTGCGCCGGGGGATACCTTGGTCGAACTATGCCCTCAAGGGGGCCAGCCCTCCACCGAGCCGTAAGTAGAGAGAGGTTTTTCCTTTGAGAAGAATCCTTGTTTTATATCTGAGAAGAGTAACCGAAAATTTACCTTGTAGTTCGGACCTCAGCCCTTCTCAGCAGAGCTCGTCTTCGGGGAATCTTCTTCCGGAGATGATGGGGAGCGGAACGCCTCCCCCTGCAGAACCGCCTAGAGAGGCGGGCGACCCTAAGGTATCGTCACGGAGGGTTTCTCCGAATCCGGCGGGGCCGGAAGGCAGCCATATGGCCCCCTAAGGATCTCCGCGTCCGTCCTTCGAGAAAGGTCATAAGACGAATCCGGCACCGTCCGGTGCTCGGTCGGAGGAGCTGAAGAATCTGCTAGGACGAGCATCTATCTCAGAGGAGTATCGTGCCTTGATGGGCATGGTGATTGAAAGGGTTTCGTCCGCGGAAAGCGGATTGCACGAGGCCGTCAGAAATTTACTGACGGGTTTTGAGGTACGCAGAATAACACGCCCTTTTTTAACAGTGGCGCATAAACAAGATGCACCCTGTGCACATAGTAGCCCCTGAGACTCTGTGCGTTGTCAAAATTGACGGCGCGCAGAGGATCATAACCCCAGGACTAAAACATTGTCTTCATATGTAGGTGACGAATTGTCCGGCGTCCAGCCGGACTAATGGGTTTGCCGAGCTAAAGCGGCAACTTGACGTGGCAGAAGCCGACATCGTGCTTGTTAACAAGCGGCTTGACGAGGTGCAAGGTATGTAACCCCTCCAGTGGCACCTGGTAAGAGGAGCTGTCGGTGTCAAAACCGGCGGATCTCGGGTAGGGGGTCCCGATCTGTGCGTCAAGGTCGGATGGTAACAGGAGACAAGCTTTATTTTACCCAGGTTCGGGCCCTCTCGATGGAGGTAAAACCCTACTCCTGCTAGATTAATATTGATGATATGGGTAGTACAAGAGTAGATCTACCACGAGATCAAGGAGGCTAAACCCTAGAAGCTAGCCTATGGGTATGATGATGGTTATGATGTGTTCGTCCTACGGACTACAACCCTCCGGTTTATATAGGCACCGGATAGGGTTAGGGTTACACAGAGTCGGTTACATTGGTAGGAGATCTTGAATATCCGCACGCCTAGCTTGCCTTCCACGCCAAGGAAAGAACCTTCCGGACACGGGACGAAGTCTTCAATCTTGTATCTTCATAGTCCTGGAGTCCGGCTGAAGATATAGTTTGGCTATCCGAACACCCCCTAATCCAGGACTCCCTCAGTAGCCCCTGAACCAGGCTTCAATGACGACGAGTCCGGCGCGCAAATTGTCTTCGGCATTGCAAGGCGGGTTCCTCCTCCAAATTCTTCAAGAAGATAATAAACACCAAAAAATAGTGTCCGACTCTGCAAAACAAGTTTCCACGTATTGCCATATAGAGAATAATACAAACACAAATCAAATCTGCTGACGTATTCCGCAGTGCGTCATAACACTGCGAACAAGCCTTCTGTATGGATTATTTTTTGTTGTTCCACCGCAGCACGTTCAACGAGGCGGTTTCCTTGGCACGTCTTGTCGAAGCAGAGATCGTGTGCCCCTTTTAACGGGATTCTCATTAATGCGGACGTGGGTAACCCAACCGCGCCATTTACCACGGCGTGTGAGCGGCAAGCGAGTTTTATTAGGTAGGTGGGGACGCATAACGGCATCAGCCTATATAAGGGGATAAAGATCCACCTCTTTCACCTACGCCTTCTTCCTCCTTTGCCCATCCATCTCCTGCGCACTCAAGCTCCAACGCCCAAGTTCGCTCTTTCTTCCCCAACCTGCTCCAGCGATGTCCGGAGCGGGTGGCAAGTGGATGGCTTCCTCCGTTACGGAGGGTCAAATAAAAAAGCTTAGGAAGGCCGGATATCTGTCCAAGGACATCCCGCACCGGCTTCCCGAGGCGG
This sequence comes from Aegilops umbellulata, assembly GCA_032464435.1. Taxonomy (NCBI): domain Eukaryota; kingdom Viridiplantae; phylum Streptophyta; class Magnoliopsida; order Poales; family Poaceae; genus Aegilops; species Aegilops umbellulata. Next base: position 325,019,845 of record CP136058.1, on the reverse strand, counting down.
GGCAGCTTCTTCCCACCCCAAGGCCCCATGAGAGGGTAGTTTTTCTCCCCCATTTCCTCCTCGGACTGGGTTTTCCACTTCACCCTTTTGTCCGGGGGCTCATGTTCTACTACGGCCTGGACTTCCACGATCTGGCCCCAAACTTTATCCTCAATATCTCGGCGTTTATCATCGTGTGTGAGGCCTTTCTCCGCATCCGCCCCCACTTCGGCCTCTGGCTCCAGACCTTCAACGTCAAGCCCAAGGTGGTGTCCGGCACCCAGGCGGAGTGCGGAGGTGCTATGGCCAACAAAATGGCCAACGCACTCTGGTTCGATGGCTCCTTTGTGGAGTCCTTAAAGGGGTGGTGGGCAGGGTGGTTTTACATCACCGAGCCACGCCACTCGAAATGGGCCGCGACCCCTGAGTTCCGATCCGGACCCCCCACGCGGCTCATGTCCTGGAAAGAGACGGGCCTATCATGGGGCAACGAAGAAGAAGTGACCGGACTGCAAACTTGCATCCGGTCCCTGATGAACAAGCCCATCCGGCATGTCAACATCATCCAGGTCATGTTCGTTCGCCGGATCCTCCCGTGCCAAGAACGGGAGTTCACTTTGTGGGAATTCGACCCGGCGCAGCACCAAACCCTCTATAGGCTCTTTGACACGACGTATGAAGACGTCTGGAAGGTGCTAACCAAAGGCGCCGAGTGCCCCACATCCGCTTCCGAGGACCGCGGATACAGCTCGCAGCGCAACGCTGGCGAGGTAGGCTATTTATACCTTTCACGGGTTCGTTAAGCTTTTCTACATAGATTAACTCTATGTGGGATCTAAAAACTCCCTTTGCCTTTGACAGGCGTGGCTGAAGATAGCCGGACCAATCAACTGTCTGGCTCCTCTGCCCGAAGACCCAGCCCCAGCTCTCTTAGAGAAGCTGCTGGCTCCGGCGCCCTATGTGGTGCCGGAGAAGAAGGTCAAGAAGAAGAACACGACTGGGACTCGAAAGAGTGCCCTCAATGTGGTGGTGTCGAGCTCGTCATCTGGCGAGTCTGCGACGCCCTCCTCTCGTGAAAACGAGGAGGAGGAACAAGGAAGCTCTCCCCCTCCAGCGAGGGGAGCGAAAAAGAAGAAGGCCGCCCCAACAGGGGAGGCCGAGGGGTCGAGGAAAAGGAAGACCCCTCCGCCAGACTGCCCCCCCAACGCCGAAGAGGGCGGAAAGGAGTGGCCGGACAGAACCAAGCGTCCGGCGACATCGTAAGTATTCACATACCAGAATGACTCATAGTATCTTCAAGTGTGCAGCTTACTCTAATGTCGAATGCTATTTGCGCAGCCCGCCCCGAGCCGCACTCGATGATTCATCGGGCGGCTCCCTGGATTCGTCGGACATGAACTTTGTCCCGCCCGCAGTCTTCCCTAGCGGGGCGGACGCCGCCGAAGCGGCGTCCCGCCGAACAGGGCAGGAGGAGGTGGTCCTGGAGGAGCCGCAAGGCAATCCTCTGGACCCCAGGAGTAAAGGGGATGAAACCCCCCAGGGCTCCCAGTCCGGCTTTGTGCCGGACACCACGCCGGACTCAACCGTCCTGGCTCGCGGTGGGCGAACTCCTTCCAAGAGGAGTAAGCCGTCTGAGCCGGCGACCTCTGTCCAACCAGAGGCGCCGGATAGTCTATTGGAGGCGCTTGAAGGCGCCACCATCGACGAGGAGCACCGTACTGTTATGAGTGCGGTGGTCCAAAGGGTTCAGTCTGCCAAGAGCGGACTGAATGAAGCTTGCGCTAGCCTTCTAACAGGCTTCCAGGTAAGCAAAAAATATGCTAAATTCATTACCACATAGACAGTAGCCCCTGATGCTCTGTTCGGTGTTCGGAAAGAAAAGCCGAATAGAGGATCCAACAATTTTCGCAGGAGTCTAATATGCGTATGCAGGCTTCCCTGCTGTCCACCGCCGCACTGACTGCGCAGGTGGAAGTCCTGAAAAAGGACCTCGAGCGGTCCGAGCAAGAGCTCGGCCTTGCCAAAAGGCAGCTCGTGGAAAAGGAAGGTAAGAAATACCCCTTAGAGAAAAAAAAGGTGCCTATAGAGAGGCTTGATTGCGAAAAGAAATAACAGGATTGTACTGCTTATTGTAGGGGCCACAACCGAGGTGGCAACCCTGAAGCAGGCGCTGGCTGAGGCCGAGAAGAAAGCGGCCGAGGAGCGCGTCGAGCGAGAAAAGCTTGGGGTCCAAGTCGGCGAGGTGCAGCAAGAGCTGCAAGCTCTCATGAAGAAACATGAGGGTTTGGAGCTTGAGGCAAAAACGCAAGCATCCGAGCTCGCGTCGGCTATTGAGACCACCAAGAGTGCCAAGGCCGAAGCCCAAAAGGCCCTCCAAGAGTTGGAGGATGTGAAAAAGATAGCAGCGGGTAAGGCATTCTTAATGCAAAGTAGGAATATAAAGGTAAAATACCTATTACTTACCCGAATCCGGAGTTCTCCAGGGGCGTTCTTCGATCTTCCCCGCAGCGCATCCGACGCCGCCGCATTCTACCGAGCTGAAGAGGACAGCTCGACGGAGAGTGTGTTCTGGTCTCAGTATTTTGAGGCCGGACACCCTGTGCCCTTAAACGATCAGCTGAAGCAGCTGGACGAGCTCCACAAGGCAGCCGAACAGGGCATGAAGGGCTTACTAGTTTGGCTGTGCCCTGGAGAGGCCCTGCCTGGGGCTGGTGCGGCGGCTGGTGGAGGCCTGTCCACGGCTTGAGGTCATCAAGTGCTCCGTCTGCATAGAAGGTGCCCGGAGGGCCCTTGCCCGTGTAAGGGTACACTGGGGCAAGCTGGACGGAGAGAAGCTGGTGAAGGACGGGCCGCCGCAGGGGAAGGAGCATCGCAAGCCTGAGAACTACTACAAGGAAGTTCTCGCTGGAGCTCGCCTTGTCGCGGATGAGTGTGCCAAAGATGTAATATTTCAATGAACTCGCTCGTTTGTATCCTGTGCGCTGAAAACTTGTTCATATGCGCTTAAGCAATGCTTTCTGAATTTAAAATATTATTTTCTGTGCGGCCGTTTATCAATAACTGAGAGATGGCGAGTCGTCGGCTTCTGCCCCCATGCAACTAGTGCTGGGGTGTTCGGGATAAACCTGAGGGCTCTTGTTCCCATAGTTGGGTCCTTCGAGGGAGGCGCTCAGCACAGCGAACCAGGCAATCGGACTATAATGCTTGAATGCTCTCACTTAGCCATAGAACGTTATAATTTTAAATTTCGGCGAAGCCCCTAGTTCGGAAGGCCGAATTCGGGGCACTATCCACGCCTTTAGCCGGACTTAACCAGCTCTCCGCTCGAAGCGGCATAAGCCTTTAGGGACTCGAAAAACCTCTCGAACAGCGACCGGTCTCGCACCTTATCATGACAGTCTGTTTTAGCTTTCTCCACTGAGGTGCTCACCCACCTGATCTGGGGCACAATCGTAGTGGTTCTCCTAGTGCTACCTTAGCCGATAGAGCGGAACGTAAGGCACCAAAACATAGGAGCCGGGCAAACCCAACATATGACCAAAATCATGACTCGGAGCTGATGCATATAATGCTATAAGTTCGGGGTGCCGCACTTGTGAAAGTGGACGGACTTCTCACACCAGATAGAAGGGTAATAAAGCTCCTGGCGTGGTTTGCCGTACCATGGTGTACGGGTGCGATCATGTTATTTGAGTAAACATATGTATATTAAAAGAAGATAATGCAAAAAATAGACGAAAAGCTATGTATTATTTATGAGGAGGTTGTTTATTCAAGCTGAACGATACAAGTAGTGCGAAAAAAAATTAGACTATTTAACATGTCCTGACCAGGCGCAGGCCGCGGAATTTAGAAACAGATATATTGCTCGAAATAGAGACCACCTGAGAGTTCCATGATGCGGCGTTGTTTTGTCTGCTTTCCTGGGTCCTGTATCGTCTGTGAGGCAGCGAGGCCGAATACTGTATCCAGAGTATGGAGTCCTGAAAGAAAAGAAGAACCCGGCAGACCCTAGTACGTTTGACGCCGTATTGTTGGCATGCCGTTTTATCTGCCCCTTCCCCCAGGCCCATGGAATTGTAAGGGCGTAATTGTGTATTCGAGGTACTAGCTCCGCTATGTAGAGATGGCTGGGGTTGGGGCCGTATTGCTACGCGTGCTCTGAACGCGCCAGTCGGTCTTGCTGCGGGTTACTCCGGGCGGCCGGACTCGAGAGCTGCCTTAACAGGCTGCTTTGTACCTCTGCTGCGAGGGCTGCCATGTGTTCCTCCGTACGGATGGAGCGTTCGGTGTTTCCGCTGACCGTGATTACACCTCGAGGGCCTGGCATCTTGAGCTTGAGATATGCATAGTGTGGCACCGCATTGAATTTAGCGAATGCGGTTCGTCCAAGCAGAGCATGATAGCCACTGCGGAACGGAACTATGTCAAAGATTAACTCTTCGCTTCGGAAGTTGTCCGGAGATCCGAAGACCACATCAAGTGTTATGGAGCCTATGCAATTGGCCTCTACACCTGGGATGACGCCTTTAAAGGTCGTCCTTGTGGGCTTGATCCTTGATGGATCTATGCCCATTTTCCGCACTGTATCCTGGTAGAGCAGGTTCAGGCTACTGCCGCCGTCCATGAGGACTCTTGTAAGGTGAAATCCGTCAACGATTGGGTCAAGAAACAATGCGGCGAAACCGCCGTGACGAATGCTAGTGGGGTGGTCCCTTCGATCGAAGGTGATCGGGCAAGAGGACCATGGGTTGAACCTTGGGGCGACTGGCTCCATCGCGTATACGTCCCATAGCGCACGCTTCCTCTCCCGCTTGGGAGTATGAGTCGCGTATATCATGTTCACCATCCGCACTTGTGGGGGAAACCCCTTCTGTCCGTTGTTGTTCGGCGGCCTGGCCTCCTCTTCGTCATCGCTGTCTAGCCCCTTGTTTTTGTTTTCGGCTCTTAACTTGCCTGCCTGCTTGAACACCCAACAATCCCTGTTGGTGTGATTGGCTGGCCTTTCGGGGGTGCCGTGAATCTGGCACGAGCGGTCGAGTATTCGGTCCAAACTGGACGGGCCCTGGGTATTCTTTTTGAATGGATTTTTCCGCTGACCGGATTTATGGCCTCTGAATCCGGCATTTACTGCCATATCTTCATTGTTGTCGCTGCTGACACGGCGTTTCTGTTTATTCCGTCGCGACCTGCCACTTTTGTCCTTGGTATCTGAATTACCTTGCTTCTTCGATAAGTTGTTGCTGCGAGCTAGCCAGCTATCTTCGCCCGCGCAAAAGCGGGTCATGAGTGTCGTGAGGGCTGCCATGGATTTCGGCTTTTCCTGTCCCAGGTGCCGGGCAAGCCACTCATCATGGATGTTATGCTTGAAGGCTGCTAGGGCCTCTACATCCGGAAAATCGACTATCTGATTTTTCTTTGTTAGGAACCGTGTCCAGAATTGCCTGGCCGATTCTTCTGGCTGCTCGATTATGTGGCTTAGATCGTCGGCGTCCGGTGGCCGTACGTAGGTCCCCTGGAAGTTGTCGAGGAATGCGGCCTCCAGGTCCTCCCAAGAGCCGATCGAATCTGCGGGGGGGCTGTTAAGCTAGTGCCGGGCTGGTCCCTTAAGCTTAAGGGGTAAATATTTGATGGCGTGCAAATCATCGCCACGTGCCATGTGGATGTGGAGGAGATAGTCCTCAATCCATACTGTCGGATCTGTCGTACCATCATACGACTCGATGTTGATGGGTTTAAAACCCTCTGGGATTCTGTGATCCATTTACTTCGTCTGTGAAGCATAGTGGGTGTGCGGCGCCCCTGTACTGGGCTATGTCTCGACGCAGTTCGGAGGAGCTGTGCCTGTTGTGTTCGGCCCGGCCAGATTTGTTGTGTCCGGAGTGAAAACTATCACTTGCCGTCGGGCGTCCGCGCGATCCATAGGTCGATCTTGTTTGCCTTGCTTTGTCCTCCAGGACGTCTCGCATGTCTGGTTCGTGTTCCTGTGCCTTGGTAAAGCGACTGCGGGGCATGGCTTGTTTGGATGTTCGACAGGCTTCTCTGTCGCAGCCGCGAGGTGGCCGATCTGCCATGTCTTGGGCTTCCTCCTCTGATTGGGGTAGCGGCCTGCGCTTAGGATAGTTTTTGGAGGGGCGTCTGAGCTCGTGCTCTTCGTCCGCAAGGACTTCAGTCCATCTGTCAGCTAGCAAATCTTGATCAGCTCTAAGCTGTTGCTGCTTTTTCTTTAGGCTGTTGGCCGTGGCTAAAAGCCTGCGTTGAAAGCGCTCTTGTTCGGCGGGGTCTGATGGTACGATGAATTCATCGTCGCCGAGGCTTGCCTCGTCTTCGGAGGGAGGCATGTAGTTATCGTCCTCGACCTCTCGCTCTGCTGCTCTCTCATGAGGGCAGTCTTCTCCATCTTCCTGTGCCGAATCCTGCTGGTTTTGGTGTTCTTCGGCGCTGTCCGGGGTAGTATTATCTCCCGTGCCGGAATCACCGTTTCTACTGTGGCGGGATTTGGAGCGGCGCCGCTGACGTCGGCGTTTTGGAGGCTTTTTCGAAGTGCCATCCTCCGTTGTTCCATCGCCATCTCCATCTTTTGGAGCATCCACCATGTATATGTCGTATGACGAGGTGGTGGTCCAGCGCCCTACAGGTGCTAGTTCTTGCTCGTCTCCTCCTTCGTCGTCCATACCGTCGAAGTCTTCGGAGCCGAAGTCGAGCATGTCGGATATATCGTTGACAGTGGCTATTAAGTGGGCGGTGGGTGGGCTTTGAATTTCTTCGTCGTCCGAATCCCAACCTCGCAGGCCATAGTTCGGCCCGGGCTCTCCTGACAAAGAGAGAGACTTGAGAGAATTCAGAATATCACCAAAAGGTGAATACTGAAAGATGTCCGTGGCGGTGAACTACATTACAGGCGCCCAATCTGATTCGATTGGCGGGGGCACGGACGACCCGAAGTTCGGAGAAGAGTCCGGCTCCTTGGAGTCACAGGCCATGCGGAGCGCGGGGCTCGCGTTCGGCTCAATGGCCTTTAAGATCGCAGCCCCCGAGGTGACGTCCAACCGTTCATCTTCAAAGAACGCAGCGGGCTCCGAATCGAGGATCGGGGCCGGAGCGTATGCGGCCTCCAGGACACTGTTCGGAGGCAGAGCTATATCATGCCCCTCGAGATAGTGCGGCGCGCTTGGCTGTGGCTCGAATCCGTCGAAGATCAAGTCTCCGCGTATATCTGCCGTGTAGTTTAGGCTTCCAAACCTGACTTGATGGCTAGGGGCGTAGCTCTCGATCTGCTCCAGATGACCAAGCGAGTTGGCCCGCAGAGTGAAGCCGCCGAAGACGAAGATCTGTCCGGGGAGAAAAGTCTCACCTTGGACCTCATCTTTGTTGATGATCAAAGGAGCCATCGGGCCTAAAGGCGACGACACAGAGGAACTCTCAATGAAAGCACCAATGTCGGTGTCAAAACCGCAGAATCTCGGGTAGGGGGTCCCGATCTGTGCGTCAAGGTCGGATGGTAACAGGAGACAAGGGACACTTTATTTTACCCAGGTTCGGGCCCTCTCGATGGAGGTAAAACCCTACTCCTGCTAGATTAATATTGATGATATGGGTAGTACAAGAGTACATCTACCACGAGATCAAGGAGGCTAAACCCTAGAAGCTAGCCTATGGGTATGATGATGGTTATGATGTGTTCGTCCTACGGACTACAACCCTCTGGTTTATATAGGCACCGGATAGGGTTAGGGTTACACAGAGTCGGTTACATTGGTAGGAGATCTTGAATATCCGCACGCCTAGCTTGCCTTCCACGCCAAGGAAAGAACCTTCCGGACACGGGACGAAGTCTTCAATCTTGTATCTTCATAGTCCTGGAGTCCGGCTGAAGATATAGTTCGGCTATCTGAACACCCCCTAATCCAGGACTCCCTCAGGAGCCTATGCCAGTATCTTACCCTGTGTGTGCTTGATGCAGATGGTGCGGCTGCCATGGAGAGTCTTCGGGCGGAACTTGCCCGAGCCAAGGAACAAGCCAGAAAAAGTGATGTGGCTGCCAAGAAGGCCCTTGAAGAGCTGAGAGCCGAACAGGCTGCTCACTGCCGAAGCAGGAAAGAGATGGCCGAGATGGCCGTGAAGCTGAAGAGCGCTGCTGACCGTTGCAGGCTTCTGGAAAAAGAAGATCGGGCGGAACAGACGGACTTGGAGAAGGCCGTTGCCGATGCCAAGGATGCTCGCTCTGCGATGAGAGCTGCGAAGGAGGAGCTTCGTGAAGCCAGAGAGATCGCGTCTGGAAAGCCCTTTATGATGCGGAGGAAGTTTTGTGATCCTAAGCATGCTCCGTTGGACCGGCTGTGGAGTGCGACGGACACCTATCTGGATTTGGCGGCAAGTGCTGCTGATGCGACTGAACACTTTCGAGATCAAGAAGATCACGAAGTGGAGAAACTCTTCTGGTCGCAGTTCCACAATCCAGAGCATCCACTGTCAGTGGCCGATCGTCTAGCCGAATGGGCCGAGCTGAATAGGTTGTCCGGACTCGCCATGAAGTGTGTCATGAGTCATCTGTGGCCGGAGAGATCGGAGGCGAAGAGTTATTTCAGCTTGGTGCAGCAATTCCTTGGTGCGGTGCCGCGTATCAATGCAATGAAGAGGTCAGCATGCATAGAGGGCGCATGGATGGCTCTTGCCCGTGTCAAGACATACTGGGCGGAGATGGAGACCACCGTTGTTGCATCCCAAGATTCGGACGAAAGTCGAGTACCCTCCGAGCACTATTTTCAGGAAGTCCTTCAAGGCGCTCGTGTAATAGAGACGCAGTGCTCGAAGGATGCTATGTTCTAATAGCATATTTTATTTTAAAGTAATATTTTGATAAATTGTAGAAGCCTTTTATACTTGTGCCTTCACGTATTTGAAACACCTCCTGTGCGGCCGTTTTAAGATATATATATATATATATATATATATATATATATATATATATATATATATATATATATATATATATATATAATCTGAAAGATGGCAGTCGTCGGCTTCAGCCCCCACGCACATAGTGCAGGGGTGCTCACAGAAGGCGCATTTTCACACTTGATCCAACGTCTTGGTCCTACAAAGGAGGTGATAGCACAGCGAGCTAGGCAACCGGACTATAATGCTTTATCACTTTCACTTAGCCATAGGAGCTTGACAATGAAGCTACTTAGATAGCCCCTGGTGGCGCCTGCGCTCGCCCGAAGTCGGGGCGCATATGTGCCTGGCCGGGAAACGGCCATTCGTTAACGCGGAGGAATCCTATAGATTCCGGTGGGTCATCGAGTGGTTGACCAGTCTCACGCTATATCATGACAGTCAGTTTTCGGCTTTCTCTACTGAGGTGCTCAACTGGCCGAACCGGGGCACAATCGCAGTAGTTCTCCTGGTACCGCCTTAGCCGATAGTGCGGAATGTAAGGCAGCAAAACACAGGAGCCGGGCAACCCAACATTTGACAAAAGACATGATTCGGAGCTGATGCATATAAGGCCAAACTCGCGACGCCGAACACTCCCTAAGGTATTCGGTCTTTATGAGTGCGGGCGGGACAATGCCCTTGGTTATAAGCCCCTAGTGTCCAGGTACGCGCAAAATTCCTGACGTGGCCACATGCCAAGACGCCAGTCCTCTCCTTGATTATAACGAAAAACCGGAGGATGTGTATCAACAAGAGACAGTAAAAAAGGTTTACACAGGGTCTTAATCTGAAAAGAATCCTTGGAACGGGTCCCTGCTGCACGTCTGCGCCTGTGTCTCCATTGTGCCGTATCCTAGACGGGCGCAGCACGATGTTCATCTCTAAAAGAGAGGAACTTAGTTGAAAAAAAGGTCGTGCCGAACAGAAGTTATACTAAATAAGCAAAGTATAAATTGAAATGGGTAAAATTGAGCTTGATTGTCTCATATTGTATATGCGCGGAGCCCCTAGCGCAGGGGTATACGGATATTAAGCCTTTATTAGTGATATGTTTACGCCGGACTCGTCCAGCCGTGTCCGTGGTCTTAACGACCTGTTTGGATGTTTTTGGCTGATGAGGCCGTATTATTGTGGGGCTGTTAAGGCAGCCGCACGATCCTCCGCATGGGGGGCGCGTTTGATGTTTCCCTTTAGTGAGATGATGCCTCGTGGACCGGGCATCTTGAGCGTGAGAGATGCGTAATGTGGTATTGCGTTAAAGCGGGCGAAAACTTCGCGTCCCAGCAGTGCTTGATAGCGACTTGAGAATGGGACGATGTGGAAAGTTAGCTTTTCGCGGCGGAAGTTATCGGGGAAGCTTTCGATCTGCTCCAGATGGCCAAGCGAATTGGCCCGCAGTGCGAAGCCACTGAAGATGAAGATCTGTCCGGGGGGAAAAGTCTCGCCCTGGACTGCATCGTTATTGATGATCGGAGAAGCCATCGGGCCTAAAAGCGACGACACAGAGGAACTCTCAAATGAAAGCACCAATGTCGGTGTCAAAACTGGCGGATCTCGGGTAGGGGGTCTCGAACTGTGCGTCTAGGCGGATGGTAACAGGAGACAAGGGACACGAAGTTTTACCCAGGTTCGGGCCCTCTCGATGGAGGTAAAACCCTACGTCCTGCTTGATTAATATTGATGATATGGGTAGTACAAAAGTAGATCTACCACGAGATCAAGGAGGCTAAACCCTAGAAGCTAGCCTATGGTATGATTGTTGTATGTTGTCCTACGGACTAAAGCCCTCCGGTTTATATAGACACCGGAGAGGGTTAGGGTTACACAAAGTCGGTTACAATGGTAGGAGATCTAAATATCCGCATCGCCAAGCTTGCGTTCCACGCCAAGGAAAGTCCCTTCCGGACATGGGACGAAGTCTTCAATCTTGTATCTTCATAGTCCAGGAGTCCGGCTGAAGGTATAGTCCGGCCATCCGGACACCCCCTAATCCAGGACTCCCTCAGAAAGCTACCCGATGGACTTGGAGTGCACGTCAGGAAAGAAACGAGGGAACCACGAGGCAGGGGGCGCGCCCACCCCCCTAGGGCGCGCCCTCCACCCTCGTGGCTCCCCTAACGTACTTCTTCCTCCTATATATACCCATATACCCTAAAACGATCGGGGAACAGAATAGATCGGGAGTTCCGCCGCTTCAAGCCTCTGTAGCCACCAAAAACCAATCGGGACCCTGTTCCGGCACCCTACCGGAGGGGGGAACCCTCACCGGTGGCCATCTTCATCATCCCGGCGCTCTCCATGATGAGGAGGGAGTAGTTCACCCTCGGGGATGAGGGTATGTACCAGTAGCTATGTGTTTGATCTCTCTCTCTCTCTCTCTCTCTCGTGTTCTTGATTTGGCACGATCTTGATGTATTGCGAGCTTTGCTATTATAGTTGGATCTTATGTTTCTTCTCCCCCTCTACTCTCTTGTAATGGATTGAGTTTTCCCTTTGAAGTAATCTTATCGGATTGAGTCTTTAATGACTTGAGAACACTTGATGTATGTCTTGCCATGCATATCTATGGTGACAATGGGATATCACGTGATTCACTTGATGTATGTTTTGGTGATCAACTTGCGGGTTCCGCCCATGAACCTATGCATAGGGGTTGGCACACGTTTTCGTCTTGATTCTCCGGTAGAAACTTTGGGGCACTATTTGAAGTACTTTGTGTTGGATTGAATAGATGAATCTGAGATTGTGTGATGCATATCGTATAATCATACCCACGGATACTTGAGGTGACATTGGAGTATCTAGGTGACATTAGGGTTTTGGTTGATTTGTGTCTTAAGGTGTTATTCTAGTACGAACTCTAGGGTTGTTTGTGACACTCATAGGAATAGCCCAATGGATTGATTGGAAAGAATAACTTTGAGGTGGTTTCGTACCCTACCATAATCTCTTCGTTTGTTCTCCGCTATTAGTGTCTTTGGAGTGACTCTTTGTTGCATGTTGAGGGATAGTTATATGATCCAATTATGTTATTATTGTTGAGAGAACTTGCACTAGTGAAAGTATGAACCCTAGGCCTTGTTTCCTAGCATTGCAATACCGTTTACGCTCACTTTTATCATTAGTTACCTTGCTGTTTTTATATTTTTCAGATTACAAAAACCTATATCTACTATCTGTTTTGCACTTGTTTCACCATCTCTTCGCCGAACTAGTGCACCTATACAATTTACCATTGTATTGGGTGTGTTGGGGACACAAGAGACTCTTTGTTATTTGGTTGCAGGGTTGCTTGAGAGAGACCATCTTCATCCTACGCCTCCCACGGATTGATAAACCTTAGGTCATCCACTTGAGGGAAATTTGCTACTGTCCTACAAACCTCTGCACTTGGAGGCCCAACAATGTCTACAAGAAGAAGGTTGCGTAGTAGACATCACAGTCTCAACCTGCTTTATCAGGACACCGCCCGTAAAATGGGTATTGATCCATAAAGGATCAAGCCCACCAAAACCACCTTTAAAGGAGTAATAACTGGCATGGAGGCCTGCTGCACAGGTTCAATAACACTGGAAGTACTCTTTAGCTCACCGGATAATTTTCGAAGTGAAGACTTGATCTTTGACATCGTCCCCTTCCGCAGTGGTTATCACGCAGTGCTCGGACGAACCGCCTTCGCTCGCTTCAATGATGTCCCGCATTATGCTTACCTAAAGCTCAAAATGCCTGGACCCCGTGGCGTCATCAAAGTTAATGGAAACATGGAGCACTCCCTCCGTACGAAGGAGCACACCGTGGCCCTCGCAGCCGAGGTGCATAGCGGCCCTTTCAAGCCAAACACTTCATCGGCCATTAAGCCCCCACACACTGTCAAACGAGTCCGGTCTACCCTGCAGAACGACAGCTCGGTCCATCCCGAGCTGGACCAGCAATTCCACCTCCGTCAATCCCCCCCATCTAACCGCAGCGTATGTACTCCGTGTGCATAACTACACACTCAAAATACCTTGGGCAAGGATGGAGGCACACTAAGGACAAGGCCCACAATACGGCTCGTCCCTATTCGGACCTTAATTTTTTTCTTCTCTTTTTTTCCTTTTCTCTCTTATTTCAGGTTCTTTAAAACCTAAATCACTTTTCAGTGGTACAAGGGCGCTTTACCAGGCCCCTTCTGTATACACGATCATTGATCCTCTCAAAGGATCCTACACCAAGGTGAAAAGCGGCACAGACGTGCGGCAGGGTGCCCAAAGGATCTTCAAGACCACCTTTTCTTTTTTAGGACCTGTATACAACTTTCCCTTCTTCACAAATTCTTGTCATGTAAAATAGCCTTGATGCCTATGGCATTCTCTGTAAGAGCATGTTTTGACGTATCAATCAGACTATAATAGAAACAGTTTTGTCCAACCCTATTCGGTATTGGCTTATTTCATAATCTGTATTCCCTCTTCACATCAGGTTGGCATATACACCTCGGCATGATTTAAATTGCGAGGGGCTCTACTCCGCCACACATATATTTTCAAAAAAAAACAAGTCCGAACACTTGTATAGTATACTTCGGCGTCCCGAATACTGCATTATATGCATCGGCTCCGAATCATGTCTTTGGTCAATAGTTGGGTTGCCCGGCTCCTATGGTTACCACCTTACGTTCCGCTTGTTCGGCTAACGTAGTAAAGGGAGAACTACTGCGATTGTGTTTTTGGTTCGTCCGGTCAAACACCTCAGTAGAGAAAGCCAAAAACTGACTGTCATGATATAGCGAGAGCTGGTCAGCGGTTCGGTGACTTACTAAATCTTTTGCGATTTTTTCTGTACTGTACGAAGGACTGGCCTCCATCTAGTCACGCGCCTAAGGCATCCAAGTTCGGACAGACGCACATGCACCAGGGGCTAGCTCATAGTCCCATTATCAAACTCCTATGGCTAAGTGAGAGTGATAAAGCCGCATAGTCTGATTGCTTGGTTCGCTACACAGACACCTCCTTTACGGACCAAGACTTTCGGTCAAGTGTGGTCATGTGCTATTTCGAACACCCCTGTAGTATCTACGTGGGGGCTGAAGCCGATGACTGGTAAACTTTCAGAAATAAAAACGGTCGCACAGGAGGAACATAATTTCAGATAAAGGCACAAATATATTACAAAGCCTTAGTTCATAACACAACGTATGGGAAGTTCGGATACATTCACTCAAACATGATATCCTTCGAGCATTGACCCTCTATTAAACGGGCACCCTCTAGGACATCTTCGAAATATCACTCCGGCTTGCGGTGGTCCTTGCCTTCGGGTGGGCCCTCGACTGCCACGACGGTAGCCTTCATCTTCGCCCAATGCATCTTGACATGGGAAAAGGCCATCCGTGCACCCTCTATGCACGCCGAGCGCTTCACAGCTTCAACTAGGGACAAGGCGTCGCCGGGCCGCTTGACCAAGACGAAGTAGCTGCTAGGAATGGGTCCGGCTGGCCACAGCCGGACTATGATGTCCTTCATGGACAAACCAGACATCCTATGTAGCTCTGCCAGCTCTGCGAGCTACATCATCTGGTTATTCAGCAGCGCTAGCCGCTCTGGCGCCAGGTACTGCGACCAGAAGAGCTTCTCCGTCATGTTCCCCTCTTGGGCCCAGAAATACTATGCGGCATCGGCAACACTCTTCGGCAGATCTGCAAAGGTGTCTGGAGAACTCCATAGTCGAGTGAGCAAGGCATATTTCTGACTGCCTTACTCTGCAAAAGAAAGGGCTTACTAGCCGCTATCTGCTCGGCCTGCTTGATCTCCCCGCGAGCCGCCCGGGACTCGGTCCGTGCTTCCTTGGCCTCTTGGAGAGCCTTGGCGAGATCGACCGCTTGGGCCTTATTTTTCTCCTCCAAGGCCTCACACTTGCCGGCGGCATCCTTGAGCTCTTGATCCACCTCAGTCACCCGCTCCTCATATTGGCGCGGGCGACATGCTCGGCCTTCAAATCCGTAGCCGCTTTATCAGCGGCCGCTTGGCTCACCCGTGCCTGCTCCTTGGCCTGGGCGAGGGCGCTCTTCAAGGTCTCGACCTCGGCCGCACTACCTGTAATCATGATCAGGGCAACACACACGCTTAAAACCATGCATTGGCATATAACTTCAGGTGTGTAAACAAATTTTCAAAACATACCTTGCGCCTAATCAAACCGCTTGTTGATGCGGACGAGACCCTCATTGGCCAGCTCCAGCTTCAGCTTGAGTTCGGACTTCGGCGGCCTGGGCGGTCGCCGCTAACAGTGAAGCATGTTTATCAAAATAGACAAGTATGTTATCTCCTACGAATATTACTTGATCCTTTGTTCGGCCTTTTTTTCAAAAGCCGGACAGAGTCTCAGGGGCTACTATCTATACACAGGCATACTTTTGGCACAAGCGCTAAGAATATTACATCGCATACCTCAAAGTCTATTAATAGGCTGGTGAAGGCTTTGTTTAGCCCGCTTTTTGCGGATTGAAACTTCTCAACCACCGTACCCATCAGGGTACGGTGCTCCTCCACGACGGAAGCATGTTGCAGTGCGTCCATCAGAGGGTTCGGCGCCTCTGGATTAGTGGAGGTCGCCGTCGGAGTAGGCACTCCCCCCTCCTTTGTAGGGGGTTGCTCGCTCGATTCCGGAGCCGCATGGGTCTCCGGAATGGTATTCGGCTGGGGGCCAGACTGGTCAGGGCCCTCGTCGTCAGTCTCCATGGGGGTTGTGCCCCCCATGTTCTCGGCAGCCGAGGCATTACCCTCTAGCGCCGTCTTGGCAGCCTTCCGCACCTCTCCGTGGCCCGGAGAGGCCCTTTGGGACAACACTTCGGTGTCGTCCGGGGCGGTTGGCGGAGAAGCTCACAGGGGCGTCTCGCTCTCCACCATTCTCGGCTCCAGCGAGTTCCTTGAAGATGATGATAGCTGGGGGAGATCGCGGGTCGGACTGAAGCACACAATACAATGTGTTAAAACAACAATCATAAGACTGGATATATGCACAATATCTTTGAATACTTACAATGCGGCCAGGGGCTTCGACCTGGGGCGCCACTCAGGGATGGCTTCAGCATCCGAGTCTGAGCCGTCCGAGAGGGATATCTTCCCCCTTTTGGACGCCTCCGCCTCCGGGTCTATGGAGGTTGCCCTCTTCTTCTTCCTCCCCCTCAAGGGAGAATCGCTTTCGGCTTCCTCCTCCTCTTTGTCTTCATCTCCCTCGTGGGAGGAGGGAGCTTCGGTCTCTCCGGACACGACGTCTGAAGTACCTTTACGGTGGAGGCCACCTTTGTCCTCCTTGCCCTTCTTCTTGGCCTTCTTCTCCGGCGCCTAGTACAGCGCCGCCCCCAACATCCTCGTTAGCAGAGGATCAGCTGGGTTTTCGGGCAGCGGAGCCGGACATGTGATCCCCTCCACCTTCTTTGTCCAGCCTTGATTAAAGGATGGAAGTCTCAGCATACCCCTTTTGATTTTTGTACTAATTTATGTTCGGAAACTAAACACTTGACGGGGTAGTCGGATGCGCGCTGTCGGGGCTGATGTCGTCGGTCGTCTCCGGCCACGACTTCTGGGCCTTGAAGAGCAGCTTCCAGATCTCTTCGTGCATTGTGCCAAAGAATCGTTGCAGGGTACGCGGCCCTTCCGGATTGAACTCCCACATGTGGAGAGGCCGGCGCTGGTAGGGAAGGGTCCAGCGGAAAAGCATCACCTGAATCACGTTAGTGAGACTGGTGTTCTTGTCTATTATATTTTTGATGTGTGTTTGCAGCATCATCACTTCATCGGTCGACCCCCAGTCCAGACCCTTGTTGGTCCACGACGCGAGACGCATTGGGGGTCCGGATCTAAACTCAGGAGTGGTTGTCCAGTTGGCATCGCGAGGTTCAGTGATGTAGAACCACTCCTACTGCCATATCTTTACAGTCTCCACAAAGGCCCCTTTGGGCCAAGTAGTGTTGGGGAGCTTGCTCACCATGGCACCGCCGCAGTCCGCGTGCTGACCGTCGACCACCTTCGGCTTCAAATTGAAGACCTTGAGCCATAGGCCGAAGTGTGGGGGAATGCGGAGGAGCGCCTCACACACGACGAAGAACGTCGAGATGTGGAGGAAAGAATTTGGGGCTAGATCGTGGAAATCTAGCCCATAGTAAAACATGAGCCCGCGGACAAAGGGGTGGAGTGGGAACCCTAGTCCGCAGAGGAAGTGGGGGACAAATACCACCCTTTCGCTGGGCTCCGGGGTGGGGATGACCTGCTTCTTGGCAGGTATCCTATGCGCGACATCCGCGATCAGGTACCCCGCCTCCCGGAGCTCCTTGATGTCCTTCTCCGTCATGGAGGAGGCCACCCACTTGCCTTGAGAACCGAATCCGGACATGGCTGTTAAGGTTGGTGGTGGTGGAGAAGATCGAAGTTTGGGCTCTGGAGCTCGAGGATGGGAAGGCTGAGGAAGGAAGAAGGTGTGGGGTGAAAAGAAGGGATCTTTATCCGCGTATATAGGCCGTGAATATCAAGCGCCCGCCCCACTAGCATTAAAACTCGCCTATTCCCAAGGGGTCGTGTGAACGGCGCAGTTGGATTACCCAAACCCGTATTGATGAGAATCCCATAATAAGGGGACACGATCTCTGCTTTGACAAGACGTGTCAATGGAGGATGCGCCTCGAAATGCGAAGCGGGAGGCTAAAAAACGGTTTGAAATAATAAAGAGGCTAGACGTAACGTTTCACCAAAAAAGATGTCAGTGGACATACCTTATTTTGATTAAGTATTGTGCCCTTGTGGTTGAGGGTTGTAACTGTTATACAGAGTCGGATACAGTTCTCTTGTTCGGAAGACTGCTTTGAAGTATTTAGAGGAGGAACCTTCCTTACAATGCCGAAGACAATCTGCGTACCGAACACATCGTCATCGAAAGACTGGTTCAGGGGCTACTGAGGGAGTTCTGTATTATGGGGTCCTCGGGTGTCCGGACTGTGTAGCATGGGCCGGACTGGTGGGCCGTGAAGATACAAGGCAAAAGGCCTTCCCCCGTGTTCGGATGGGACTCTTCTTTGCATGGATGGTAAACTTGACGTTCGAATGTGTAGATTCCTTTCTCTGTAAACCGACTCTATACAACCCTAGGCCCCTCCGGTGTCTATATAAACCAGAGGGTTTAGTCCGTAGAGACTATCCGAATTTACAAAGGCTAGACAGCTAGGGTTTAGCCATTACGATCTCGAGGTAGATCGACTCTTGTAACCCCTATACTCATCAAAGTCAATCAAGTAGGAAGTAGTGTATTACCTCCATTAAGAGGGCCCGAACCTGGGTAAACATCGTGTCCCCTTGTCTCCTGTTACCTTCGATCCTCAAACGCATAGTTCGGGACCCCCTACCCGAGATCGGCCGGTTTTGGCACCGATAGTGACCGCGGCACTGCTGACACCGAGATCCGCTGCGGATCCAAATGCCAGTCGTGCGGCAGGGTGACATCTGGGTACGGCAGCGACTGCCGGTACTGACAGTGCCACCGTGCCTGGTGCACCGGAATGTGCAGCCGCTGCCTCATGGGGTGGGCGGGCACCGTCGGCGGTAGAAGTGGAAGCGCGTGGGACGAGCTGGCGCCAGGGGTGAGCTTCCCCTTGCTCGTCGTTCGCCCCCTTCTGTGTTTGGGTCGGACGTGCACCCAACGCGCGGACGCATATTCGTCCTCGCGCCCGGCTTGCCGCGATTTTTTTTTTTGCAAACTTATGGAAATTTGGTCCTAGTTCACATAATTCAAACAAAATACAAATATTTTATAGTTTCACAACCAAATAAATATCTCATAGTGGTCATGGACGACCAACACAGCAGCCACAAGCTCCTCATCTTCGATGAAGAATCATCCGAGTCACAAATGAAATTGTGGAAAAATGACTCGTCGGCGAAGTCCACTTGTACCTTGCGGGCAAACCGTCGAACAACTTGCGGGCGTCGTGGAAGAAGCTGGCTGGTGAAGAGCCCCGCGCCTTCCCTGGACCTGGTAGCAGGCCTATCGACGTCCGGCGAGCGTGCGGGCGTCCGGCGAGCGAGGCGTCGCGCTTGGGTGCTGCAGGCACGGGGTGGGGCGGTGGTGGCGACGTAGGGGTGCTGCGGCAGCGGTAGGGCGAAGCGGTGGCGACGACGAGGGCGACGGGAGGCGTGCAGTGAGGGGGTGCGTGGGTGCGGACAGCTGCCTGGGGCTCCGGAACTGGGCGGCGGCGGCGCGGGGTGGGGCTGCCGGGTAACTGGCTATCGATGGGAGGAAGATGGAATGGCCAATGTGTCATCGACCGGCGGGCCAGGGGGTGAGTAGGCGGGCGTCGCGCACGTCCATAGTCCACGCCGACGCAAACGAGGCCCAAAATTGGGCTGGGATTGGGTTGCGTGGAAGACAAAAAGCGGATGCGCGTCTATCTGGTCGCCGAGTTAGGCCGATTTTCCCATCTGTTTCAACCCAAACTGACACGGGTAGATAGTTTGGGTCCGCGCGTTAGAGTTGTTCTAAGGTCTGAATCATATAGTATACTGTACATTTTTCTTGGACCTGAATATCTAGCGAACGAACGTCTGTTTTTAGGCATGGCAAATTGAACATTTTCCCTGGCAAATTATGCTTGCTTGGCTAGCATTGCAAATCCGCATGAGTTCATTTTTTGTCAGTAAAATTACCGTGTGTGTAAACTAAAGTTGTCATCCTCGCGACAATACAAGTTGCCATTACAAATGTTTGATTTTTTTTTTGCGGGTGAAAAAACAAACCTAATGTCAGATTTTTAGCATTTCTGTTCTTCTTCTATGGCTGCATGAGGTAGGATGGCATCTCATCTCTTGTCTAGATCTTGGCGTTTGATATTCTACATGGAACCTTCCTATTGTTTTGTAAGACTATATTCCTCCTCTTTCAAAGACCTGATGCATGTTGAAGTCCTGCGAGGATCTATTATGTCAAAAGGTTGGTTCTGGCGTGTGTGTTCATTCATACCTGAAGCACTCTCCTTTCCTTTCCTTTCCTTTCCCTTCCACCAGCAAGTTTCCGTTTGTTTGTTGGCTTTTCTGCTGTCAAAGGTGGTTACGCCCCTGTTCAGATTCAGCACATACTTTTGGACTTTGAACGCACGGGTTGCTTGCTGACCCTTAGACGGAGGATTAGGACCAAAGCTGTAGGAGTAGTGCTACAGAATTGTCAAGTAGGGCGGGCTTTTTTTTTTTGTGCGACAAAGTCAAGTAGGGCATGGCATGTCGAATTTTGTTTTGTTTAGTCTCTAAAAAGACAGTAATCATGCACCTTTATCCACCCAGACGGGAACAGATGAGCAAGCCAGCAAGCAGGGCGAGCATCGCTTTCGTGCCCGCTCAGCGCATTGTTTTCAAAGGGATTTGGTGTTAGGCAGCTGAGCTAACCGGCAGGATAACAATTGAGACATGCGTGCGCGCGCGCGTACGTTACGTCCACACGTGTGCGTGCGTGCCTGCCGCCCTTTGGCGCTGTAAACTCAGAGCCCATGAATGAATCAGTCAATCAGTGGATCAAGCTTCAAAGCGTAACGTAAGATGAATGATGATAACGCCAGTTGATTTGGACGCATGGTGCGTGTGCATGCGCGACCTGTTCAGTTTTGTTTCTTGTGTTGTGCCTTTGGTTTTCCGTTTTTCTGTCTGTGTGGCAGACAAGGGGAGCGCCCGTGGAGGAGGAAGGGCATCATGGCTGCACGCTACGAGGCCATAGTGCCTCCTGCTCTCAAATCTGGCAAATGGCAACCCCAGGCCCAGCTCATGTCTAGTGTAGACAACTAGAGCCGGCCCCAGCTGGTACCATGATCTCTTTCTTGCACGAGCACACGCACACGGTGCAAATGTGGAAAGAACTGCCACATGGCATGGCATGCTTTTTCCGGACATCTGGCCTGTGGCTACAGCTGTATACCAGAGGAAGAAGTGCACACTGTGTAATTATCAAAAGCGGAGGGAAACGAATCACTGAATTGTGTAGTCTGAATTAGTAAACCGCATGTCCCTGTCTGCTCACTTACCTGATGAGCTCTTCAATCTTGTGCTCTGATGATGATATTACTCTTGCGAGCCAGTCATGCATGCATGCATGATGCACGCAAGCCATACACGACGTTGGTGACATGCCCTCACATGCGGCTTCTGTGAGCGAAAGCCAAGAGGAGATATGCATATGGACCACAAAGCAGATTTGATTTGCATCAGTGAGATGTTGGCGAGGTGGATCACTCTGCCTCTCCCTCTCCGAGACCTACCTCGAAGAGATAGAGCAAAAATTCTTCACATCGATGAGCCGGTCGTCACAGGGGGTGATTTCAACCTCATTAGTGCCGGTGCTAAAACTGGTGGATCTCGGATAGGGGGTCCGATAAAAGTAGGGACACGATAATAATCCAGGTTCGGACCCTCTCGAAGAGCTAAAACCCTAAGTCCTACTCTTGTTAAATTGACTGTGGATAAGGAACATGGTACAATATGATCTACCTCGAGATCGTATGAACGGCTCTAACCTCTAAATCTCCAAAAACCTCCCCTATGGACTAAACCCCCACAGCTTATATAGGCACATGGGGTGGCTACGGTTACATGTAATCGGTTACAATCTAGCGATAAACATCCCTATCATTCAAAACATGCCTTGAAGTGTACGCCAGGTCTTTGGTGGTATCCATCTTGATTACACTGAGTGCCAGGACACGGGCACGGCCCAGGAGCAGTGGACCGATGTGATTTGCACCCCTTATTTCAGGACACCGTTAGTAGCCCCCCTAACTTGTCTTCAAACCAAGGAAACAAGCTCTTGGGTGGTTTTACCGTACGGGTCTTCGGCTTTGCAGGCGAGTTCGATTCTTTACATCGTCTCTCGATCTTTTGTTTGATGTTCGGCCCTTGATGCCATGCTAAAATTCGAGCGGCGATATACTTCGGATGCCGAGGTGTCCTTTACAGTATGCTTCAGTTATATCCGAGGATAACCATCCGAGATTGACTCCTTATAAGGGAAGTTTCATTCTCCTCGATGACCTTTAATGGTGGCCCCACACCTCGGTATTTTGGCTTAAATGGAGGCATGGTGGGTCAAAAAATCCGCCTTCGACAGTGTTTTTAATTCTCTCCTCGATTTGCGTCCCAAACCAGATGTTATGCCTAGGGAACATGCGGAGTAACTGTTGGGGGACTCAAGCGTCCCGCCTTGACTCGTATTATCGCGGTAAATAAAAGGCGGCAGGGGAAGTAACACCTTTCACCCTGCCTGCTCCATCCTTGCCTTTACGCAACTCTTCCTTCCAACGCCACCTCTAGAGCTCCAACAATGGCGAACACTCCTGGCTCCTCAAGGCGCCCTAACCGCCCTCTCAAGGCGATTGGAAAAGTTGTTAGGTTACCAGTGTACAACTCAATCGGCTCTCCACAGAGGGGTATCAACCTGATCCAGATTTCACATCCTTTCGTCCTGGGCTACAGGCCACGGACATAGGGGTCATCAACGATAATTACCCTATCTCACGGGGAGGAGTGAATTTGTTTCATTCCCTTCCTTCTAAGAGGCCTTAGTTTCCCTACTCACCCCTTCCTTAGGGGGCTTCTGGAGTTCTACAGGATCTAGCTCCACCATCTTCCTGTCAACTCTGTTCTTCACATATCGGGTTTCATTGCCCTCTATGAGGCCTTCCTTGGTTGCGAGGCACACTTCGGGTTATGGCGAAAATATTTCTGCCTTGTCCCTCGTTCTCATGACGGCTCCGTCTTCGAGGGCGGAGGTGCCGAGGTGTGCAGGATTGCTAGGGTAGGTTATCTGCATGGCACCCACTAAAGAGGATGTCGGAACCTGGGAGACCAAATGGTTCTACATCACCGATGTACCGCTTGAGGATCCCGTCCTACAAGGCTTCCCGCCTTTCTTCATGCACCGCCTAAGAAGCAGTTCACCTGGCGACTGAGGAGCCGCCCCCACGAAGAAGGTGCCCAAGTAGCTCGGCTGGCCGCCCAAGTCGCCTGCCTTGGCCACCACAAGCTTACCATCATCAATGTGATGGCGGTGGCCATAGACCGAGTAGTTCAGTCGCTTCAACAGCGCACACATCCATTATGGCAATACAATGGATCCGACGACGCCACTTGGTGTTGGGGAACGTAGTAATTTCAAAAAAAATCCTACGCACACGCAAGATCATGGTGATGCATAGCAACGAGAGGGGAGAGTGTTGTCTACGTACCCTCGTAGACCGAAGCGGAAGCGTTGACACAACGTAGAGGAAGTAGTCGTACGTCCTCCTCGCGATCCGACCGATCCAAGCGTCGTTACTCCGGCGCCTCCGAGTTCTTGACACACGTACAGCTCGATGACGTCCCCGGGTCTCGATCCAGCAAAACCTCCGGGGATGAGTTCCGTCAGCACGACGGCGTGGTGACGATCTTGATGAACTATCGACGCAGGGCTTCGCCTAAGCACCGCAACGATATGACCGAGGTGGAATATGGTGGAGGGGGCACCGCACACGGCTAAGGAACGATCTCAAGGATCAACTTGTGTGTCTTGGGGTGCCCCCTGCCCACGTATATAAAGGAGCAAGGGGGGAGGCCGGCCGGCCTAGAGAGGCGCGCCAAGGGAGGGGAGTCCTCCTCCTAGTAGGAGTAGGACTCCCCTTTCCTAGTCCAACTAGGAGGGAGGAAGGGGGAAGGAAAGAGAGGGAGAGGGAGAGGGAAAGGGGGGCCGCGCCCCCCTCCTTGTCCAATTCGGACTGCCCATGGGGGGCGCGCTCCACCTCCTGGCGTGGCCCTCTCTCTCCCCTCGCGGCCCAATAAGGCCCATACTTCCCCCGGGGGGTTCCGGTAACCCCTCCGGCACTCCGGTATTATCCGAAACCACTCGGAACCATTCCGATGTCCGAACATAGCCGTCCAATATATCAATCTTTACGTCTCGACCATTCCGAGGCTCCTCGTCATGTCCGTGATCACATCCGGGACTACGAACTCCTTCGGTACATCAAAATGCATAAACTCATAATAACTGTCATCGTAACCTTAAGCGTGCGGACCCTACGGTTCGAGAACAATGTAGACATGACCGAGACACCTCTCCGGTCAATAACCAATAGCGGGACCTGGATGCCCATATTGGCTCCTACATATTCTACGAAGATCTTTATCGGTCAGACCGCATAACAACATACGTCGTTCCCTTTGTCCATCGGTATGTTACTTGCCCGAGATTCGATCGTCGGTATCCAATACCTAGTTCAATCTCGTTACCAGCAAGTCTCTTTACTCGTTCCGTAATACATCATCCCGCAATTAACTCATTAGTTGCAATGCTTGCAAGGCTTATGTGATGTGCATTACCGAGAAGGCCCTGAGATACCTCTCCGACATTCGGAGTGACAAATCCCAATCTTGAAATACGCCAACCCAACAAATTCTTTCGGAGACACCTGTAGAGCACCTTTATAATCACCCAGTTACGTTGTGACGTTTGGTAGCACACAAAGTGTTCCTACAGTAAACGGGAGTTGCATAATCTCATAGTCATAGGAACATGTATAAGTCATGAATAAAAGCAATAGCAGCATACTAAACGATCGGGTGCTAAGCTAATGGAATGGGTCATGTCAATCAGATCATTCAACTAATGATGTGACCTTGTTAATCAAATGAAAACTCCTTTGTCTATGGTTAGGAAACTTAACCATCTTTGATTAACAAGCTAGTCAAGTAGAGGCATACTAGTGACACTCTGTTTGTCTATGTATCCACACATGTATTATGTTTCTGGTCAATACAATTCTAGCATGAATAATAAACATTTATCATGATATGTAAGGAAATAAATAATAACTTTATTATTGCCTCTAGGGCATATTTCCTTCAGTCTCCCACTTGCACTAGAGTCAATAATCTAGATTACACAGTAATGATTCTAACACCCATGGAGTCTTGGTGCTGATCATGTTTTGCCCATGGAAGAGGCTTAGTCAACGGGTCTGCTACATTCAGATCCGTATGTATCTTGCAAATCTCTATGTCTCCCACCTGGACCAAGTTCCGGATGGAATTGAAGCGTCTCTTGATGTGCTTTGTTCTCTTGTGAAATCTGGATTCCTTCGCCAAGGCAATTGCTCCAGTATTGTCACAAAACATTTTCATTGGACCCGATGCACTAGGTATGACACCTAGATCGGATATGAACTCCTTCATCCAGACTCCTTCATTTGCTGCTTCCGAAGCAGCTATGTACTCCGCTTCACATGTAGATCCCGCTACGACGCTTTGTTTAGAACTGCACCAACTGACAGCTCCTCCGTTTAATGTAAATACGTATCCGGTTTGCGACTTAGAATCGTCCAGATCAGTGTCAAAGCTTGCATCAACGTAACCCTTTACGACAAGCTCTTTGTCACCTCCATATACGAGAAACATTTCCTTAGTCCTTTTCAGGTACTTCAGGATATTCTTGACCGCTGTCCAGTGATCCACTCCTGGATTACTTTGGTACCTCCCTGCTAAACTTATAGCAAGGCACACATCAGGTCTGGTACACAGCATTGCATACATGATAGAGCCTATGGCTGAAGCATAGGGAACATCTTTCATCTTCTCTCTATCTTCTGCAGTGGTCGGACATTGAGTCTTACTCAACTTCACACCTTGCAAAACAGGCAAGAACCCCTTCTTCGCTTGATCCATTTTGAACTTCTTCAATATCTTGTCAAGGTATGTGCTTTGTGAAAGTCCAATTAAGCGTCTTGATCTATCTCTATAGATCTTAATGCCCAATATGTAAGCAGCTTCACCGAGGTCTTTCATTGAAAAACTCTTATTCAAGTATCCTTTTATGCTATCCAGAAATTCTATATCATTTCCAATCAGTAATATGTCATCTACATATAATATCAGAAATGCTACAGAGCTCCCACTCACTTTCTTGTAAATACAGGCTTCTCCAAAAGTCTGTACAAACCCAAATGCTTTGATCACACTATCAAAGCGTTTATTCCAACTCCGAGATGCTTGCACCAGTCCATAAATGGATCGCTGGAGCTTGCATACTTTGTTAGCTCCCTTTGGATTGATAAAACCTTCTGGTTGCATCATATACAACTCTTCTTCCAGAAACCCATTCAGGAATGCAGTCTTTACATCCATTTGCCAAATTTCATAATCATAAAATGCGGCAATTGCTAACATGATTCGGACAGACTTAAGCATCGCTACAAGTGAGAAGGTCTCATCGTAGTCAATCCCTTGAACTTGTCGAAACCCCTTTGCGACAAGTCGAGCTTTGTAGACAGTAACATTACCGTCGGCGTCAGTCTTCTTCTTATAGCTCCACTTGTTCTCTATTGCTTGCCGACCCTCGGGCAAGTCAACCAAAGTCCACACTTTGTTTTCATACATTGATCCCATCTCAGATTTCATGGCTTCCAGCCATTTTTCGGAATCTGGGCTCACCATCGCTTCTTCATAGTTTGTAGTTTCGTCATGATCTAGTAGCATGATTTCCAGAATAGGATTGCCGTACCACTCTGGTGCGGATCTCACTCTGGTTGATCTACGAGGTTCTGTAGTAACTTGATCTAAAGTTTCATGATCATCATCATTAACTTCTTCTCTGATTGGTGTAGACGTCACAGAAACCGGTTCCTGTGATGAACTACTTTCCAATAAGGAAGCAGGTATGATTACCTCATCAAGTTCTACTTTCCTCCCACTCACTTCTTTCGAGAGAAACTCCTTCTCTAGAAAGGATCCATTTTTAGCAACAAATGTCTTGCCTTCGGATCTGTGATAGAAGGTGTACCCAACTGTTTCCTTTGGGTATCCTATGAAGACACATTCTCCGATTTGGGTTCTAGCTTATCAGGTTGAAGCTTTTTCACATAAGCATCGCAACCCCAAACTTTAAGAAACGACAACTTTGGTTTCTTGCTAAACCACAATTCATAAGGTGTCGTCTCAACGGATTTTGACGGTGTCCTATTCAACGTGAATGCGGCCGTCTCTAGAGCATAACCCCAAAACGATAGCGGTAAATCTGTAAGAGACATCATAGATTGCACCATATCTAGTAAAGTGCGATTACGACGTTCGGACACACCATTGCGTTGTGGTGTTCCGGGCGGTGTGAGTTGCGAAACTATTCCGCATTGTTTCAAATGTAGACCAAACTCATAACTCAAATATTCTCCTCCACGATCAGATCGTAGAAACTTTATTTTCTTGTTACGATGATTTTCAACTTCACTCTGAAATTCTTTGAACTTTTCAAATGTTTCAGACTTGTGTTTCATTAAGAAGATATACCCATATCTGCTTAAATCATCTGTGAAGGTGAGAAAATAACGATATCCGCCACGAGCCTCAACATTCATCGGACCACATACATCTGTATGTATGATTTCCAACAAATCTGTTGCTCTCTCCATAGTACCGGAGAACGGTGTTTTAGTCATCTTGCCCATGAGGCACGATTCGCAAGTGCCAAGTGATTCATAATCAAGTGACTCCAAAAGTCCATCAGTATGGAGTTTCTTCATGCGCTTTATACCGATATGACCTAAACGACAGTGCCATAAATAAGTTGCACTATCATTATCAACTCTGCATCTTTTGGCTTCAACATTATGAATATGTGTATCACTACTATCGAGATTCATCAAAAATAGACCACTCTTCAAGGGTGCATGACCATAAAAGATATTACTCATATAAATAGAACAACCATTATTCTCTGATTTAAATGAATAACCGTCTCGCATCAAACAAGATCCAGATATAATGTTCATGCTCAACTCTAGCACCAAATAACAATTATTTAGGTCTAATACTAATCCCGAAGGTAGATGTAGAGGTAGCGTGCCGACCGCGATCACATCGGCTTTGGAACCGTTTCCCACGCGCATCGTCACCTCGTCCTTTGCCAGTGTTCGCTTAATCCGTAGTCCCTGTTTTGAGTTGCAAATATTAGCAACAGAACCAGTATCAAATACCCAGGTGCTACTGCGAGCTCTAGTAAGGTACACATCACTAACATGTATATCACATATACCTTTGTTCACCTTGCCATCCTTCTTGTCCGCCAGATACTTGGGGCAGTTCCGCTTCCAGTGACCAGTCTGCTTGCAGTAGAAGCACTCAGTTTCAGGCTTAGGTCCAGACTTGGGTTTCTTCTCTTGAGCAGCAACTTGTTTGCTGTTCTTTTTGAAGTTCCCCTTCTTCTTCCCTTTGCCCTTTTTCTTGAAACTAGTGGTCTTATTGACCATCAACACTTGATGCTCCTTCTTGATTTCTACCTCCGCAGCCTTTAGCATTGCGAAGAGCTCGGTGATAGACTTATCTATCCCTTGCATATTATAGTTCATCACGAAGCCTTTGTAGCTTGGTGGCAGTGATTGGAGAATTCTGTCAATGACACAATCATCCGAAGATTGACTCCCAGCTGATTCAAGTGATTATAATACCCAGACATCTTGAGTATATGCTCACTGACAGAACCATTCTCTTCCATCTTGCAGCTATAGAACTTATTGGAGACCTCATATCTCTCAATCCGGGCATTCTGTTTGAATATCAACTTCAACTCCTGGAACATCTCATATGCTCCATGGTTTTCAAACCGACGTTGAAGTCCCGGTTCTAAGCTGTAAAGCATGGCACACTGAACTATCGAGTAGTCATCGGCTTTGCTCTGCCAGACGTTCATAACATCTGGTGTTGCTCCAGCAGCAGGCCTGGCACCTAGCGGTGCATCCAGGACGTAACTCTTCTGTGCAGCAATGAGGATAATCCTCAAGTTACGGACCCAGTCCGTGTAATTGCTACCATCATCTTTCAACTTTGCTTTCTCAAGGAACGCATTAAAATTCAACGGAACAACAGCACGAGCCATCTATCTACAATCAACATAAGCAAGCAAGATACTATCAGGGACTATGTTCATGATAAGTTTAAGTTCAATTAATCATATTACTTAAGAACTCCCACTTAGATAGATATCCCTCTAATCTTCTAAGTGATCACGTGATCCAAATCAAAACTAATCCATAACCGATCATCACGTGAAATGGATTATTTCTCAATGGTGAACATCATCATGTTGATCATATCTACTATATGATTCACGCTCGACCTTTCGGTCTCCGTGTTCCGAGGCCATATCTGCATATGCTAGGCCCGTCAAGTATAACCCGAGTATTCTGCGTGTGCAAAACTGGCTTGCACCCGTTGTAGATGGACGTAGAGCTTATCACACCCGATCATCACGTGGTGTCTGGGCACGACGAACTTTGGCAACGGTGCATACTCGGGGAGAACACTTCTTGATAATTTTAGTGAGAGATCATCTTATAATGCTACCGTCAATCAAAGCAAGATAAGATGCATAAAAAGATAAACATCACATGCAATCAATATAAGTGATATGATATGGTCATCATCATCTTGTGCTTGTGATCTCCATCTCCGCAGCACCATCATGATTACCATCGTCACCGGCGCGACACCTTGATCTCCATCGTAGCATCGTTGTCGTCTCGCCAATCTTATGCTTCTACGACTATCGCTACCGCTTAGTGATAAAGTAAAGCATTACAGGGCGATTGCATTGCATACAATAAAGCGACAACCATACGGCTCCTACCGGTTGCCGATAACTCGGTTACAAAACATGATCATCTCATACAATAAAATATAGCATCATGTCTTGACCATATCACATCACAACATGCCCTGCAAAAACAAGTTAGACGTCCTCTACTTTGTTTGTTGCAAATTTTACGTGGCTGCTACGGGCTTAAGCAAGAACCAATCTCACCTACGCATCAAAACCACAATGATAGTTTGTCAAATAGACTCCGTTTTAACCTTCTCAAGGACCGGGCGTAGCATACTCGGTTCAACTAAAGTTGGAGAAACTGACACCCGCCAGCCACCTGTGTGCAAAGCACGGCGGTAGAACCAGTCTCGCGTAACCGTACGCGTAATGTCGGTCCGGGCCGCTTCATCCAACAATACCGCCGAACCAAAGTATGACATGCTGGTAGGCAGTATGACTTGTATCGTCCACAACTCACTTGTGTTCTACTCGTGCAAAACATCAAACCATAAAAACCTAGGCTCGGATGCCACTGTTAGGGAACGTAGTAATTTCAAAAAAATTCCTACGCACACGCAAGATCATGGTGATGCATAGCAACGAGAGGGGAGAGTGTTGTCTACGTACCCTCGTAGACCGAAGTGGAAGCGTTGACACAACATAGAGGAAGTAGTCGTACGTCCTCCTCGCGATCCGACCGATCCAAGCGTCGTTACTCCAGCGCCTCCGAGTTCTTGACACACGTACAGCTCGATGACGTCCCCGAGTCTTGATCCAGCAAAACCTCCGGGGATGAGTTCCGTCAGCACGACGGCGTGGTGACGATCATGATGAACTATCGACGCAGGGTTTCGCCTAAGCACCGCAACGATATGACCGAGGTGGAATATGATGGAGGGGGGCACCGCACACGGCTAAGGAACGATCTCAAGGATCAACTTGTGTGTCTTGGGGTGCCCCCCTGCCCCCGTATATAAAGGAGCAAGGGGGGAGGCCGGCCGGCCTAGAGAGGCGCGCCAAGGGAGGGGGAGTCCTCCTCCTAGTAGGAGTAGGACTCCCCTTTCCTAGTCCAACTAGGAGGGAGGAAGGGGGAAGGAAAGAGAGGGAGAGGGAGAGGGAAAGGGGGGCCGCGCCCCCCCTCCTTGTCCAATTCGGATTGCCCATGGGGGGGCACGCGCCACCTCCTGGCGTGGCCCTCTCTCTCCCCTCGCGGCCCAATAAGGCCCATACTTCCCCCGGGGGGTTCCGGTAACCCCTCCGGCACTCCGGTATTATCCGAAACCATTCGGAACCATTCCGATGTCCGAACATAGCCGTCCAATATATCAATCTTTACGTCTCGACCATTCCGAGACTCCTCGTCATGTCTGTGATCACATCCGGGACTCCGAAGTCCTTCGGTACATCAAAAATGCATAAACTCATAATAACTGTCATCGTAACCTTAAGCGTGCGGACCCTACGGTTCGAGAACAATGTAGACATGACCGAGACACCTCTCCGGTCAATAACCAATAGCGGGACCTGGATGCCCATATTGGCTCCTACATATTCTACGAAGATCTTTATCGATTTATCGAGGACCCCGAACTGTCCCTGATTTTTAAGGATGGAATCTTTTATCAAGAGGCGCTCCTTCTCGACCAACTAGGGCTCCTTACCTCCTCTTCAGTAAGTGTCCCTCGTGCTTCTTCACGCAAAATGATCAATCACCACTGATGGCTCATGTATGCGTCAGTATTTTCCCGAAGAGGAAGGAATTATGCAGCACAACTACGGTAGGTATTTCCCTCAGTGATGAAACCAAGGTTATCGAACCAGTAGGAGAACCAAGTAGCACTATGTAAACAGTACCTACACACAAAAAACAAATACTTGCAACCCGACGCGTAAGAGGGGTTGTCAATCCCTCATGGGTAAAAGATAGAATGATTTGTAAGATTTTGGATAAATAGATCTCACAATAAAACAAAACAAATTAAATAGAGAAAAAGTGCGGCAATGTATTTTTGGGTTTTTAGAATAATAGATCTGGAAACAAAAGCAAATAAAATAGATCTCAAAGCAAATATGATAAAGAATAGACCCGGGGGGCGTATATTTCACTAGTGGCTTCTCTCGAGAAAATGGCATACGGTGGGTAAACAAATTACTGTTGGGCAATTGATATAACTTCAAATAATTATGACAATATCCAGGAAATGATCATTATGTAGGCATCACGTCCAAGATTAGTACACCGACTCCTGCCTGCATCTACTATTATTACTTGACACATCGACCGCTATCCAACATGTATCTAGTGTATTAAGTTAATGGAGAAACGGGGTAATGCAATAAGAACGAGGACATGATGTAGACAAGATCAAATCATGTAGGAATAGACCCCATCTTGTTATCGTTAATAGCAATGATCAATATGTGTCTTGCTGCCCCTTTTGTCACTGGGAAAGAACACCGCACGATCGAACCTATCACAAAGCACTTCTTCCCATGCCAAGAAAAATCGATCTAGGCGGCCTAATTAAACCAAAGATTCGAAGAAGAAATACGAAGCTATAAGTAATCATGCATATAAGAGATCAAAACTCAAATAACTTCCATGGATAAAATAGATCTGATCGTAAACTCAAAGTTTATCGGATCCCAACAAACACACCGCAAAAAGAGTTACATCAAATAGATCTCCAAAAGACCATTGTATTGAGAATCAAAAGAAAGAGAGAAAGCCATCTAGCTACTGCCTACGGACCCGTAGGTCTACAATGAACTACTCACGCATCATCAGAGAGGCACCAATGAGGATGATGACCCCCTCTGTGATGGTGTCTAGATCGGATCTCATGGTTCTGGAACTTGCGGCGGCTGGAATTGTGTTTCATCGACTCCCCTAGGGTTTCTGAAATATTAGGGTATTTATAGGGCGTAGAGGCGGTGCGGGAGGCCACCGAGGTGGGCACAACCCACCTGGGCGCGCCCAGGTGGGTTGCGCCACCTCGGGGCACCCCTCTGGTACTTCTTTGGACCATCTTGTGTCTTCTGGTCTAGAAAAAATCTCCAAAAAGTTTCGCTGCGTTTGGACTCCGTTTAGTACTGATTTTCTATGAAGCAAAAAACAGCAACTGGCACTGGGCACTATGACAATATGTTAGTCCCAAAAAATGATATAAAGTTGCTATAAAATGATTGTAAAACACCCAAGAATAATAATATAACAGCATAAAACAATTAAAAATTATAGATACGTTGGAGACGTATCAGCCACCACCACTCCAAGCTCTTTACTTCCATGCAACAAGGGTCGTCGGTCGAAGCGTCGGAAAGCCTCTTCGGCCCCTCGAAGGAAACTGTCGAGGGACGGTCATGATCGATCCAACACACGGACATATGAGGACACAGCCCGCATGTCTCCTTCCGCGTAAGTATTATTTTTATTGTGGCTTTTACCGAACCATTTCACGTTTTGGTTTGGCTCAACAAGTGCGAGCACATGTCTCCTTCTAGCAGCAATTGCGTTGAACTTAATTTCGAGCGCATCTCATAAGTTTTTGGCGACGCGTATATGAATATATGCGTCAACCAACTTGTCTCCAATCACACTCAGAACTGCTCCGACAAAGATGGTGGTTGCCTCCCTAAACGTTTTCTCTTGTTTAGGAGCAATCGTTTTCATGGAAAGACGCGTGGCGCGCGCGTGTCGTGACGAGGCGAGGCGAGGCGGGCGGCGGAGGAGGAGGAGCGCGCGTGTACAACTCCTTTTCCCAAACTCAAATGGGATGTGGTAGAGTTGCCCTTATAAAGTGGTCACGCTCTTCTTATTGTATTAGTATGAGACTCCCTCCATTACATAATGTAGTGCGCCCGTGCTTTTCAAGATTTAAGTTTGAGCATAAATTTAACCAACGTGGGCGGTTAAATTTATGATCAAACTTACATCTCAAAAAATGCGGGCACACTACATTATGAAATGGAAGGAGTACTAAACTTTCCACCACTTGCCATGCACCTAAATGTGCCTTGAAAATTAACCAGAGGTAATTGTCATATATGGCCAATAGTCCATCTATACTCCTACATTTTCTGTATAGAATTCACTTGTACTACTAGTTTTCATAGAAAAAAATTTATCCAGTTCAACCTCGTGTGAAAAATCCTACATTTTTCCTGTGCATAATCAAACGCTCATACTAATCTTGTAGCATCGAGGATGACATGCCACTCTATTTCCATTTTTTTCTTTCTATTCCTGCATTTTACAAATCCTTCGGATCAAAGAAGCCCTGAAATCAGAGGGAGTATGTACCACGGTGCACATGATTTGATTTCCCACTGCTTCTTCAGATTTGTTTGCCCTGCCTCTGTTTTCCGTTTTTCTAGTAGACAAGGGGAGGTCCATGGACGCATGGAGTGAGGAGGACATCATGGCTGCATGCCACGGGCCCATACTAACTCCTGCTTGAAAATCTGGCAGACCCAGCCCATGTGTAGACAACTACTGCCAGCTGGTACCTAGCATGACCTCTTTCTTACAGGGGCACACATACACACAGTGAAAATGTGGCAAGAACTGCGTACGGCACAGTCATGAATGTAGGCACTTTTGAGTGCTGGCTTGATCAGTTTTCAGATTTTGTAAATGACTGTGTAGCTGGCGATTTGTCCAGCAATCTTATGTAATGGAATGCATCAGTGTTCCTTTCCAAAAAAATGTGGCAAGAACTGCCACATGGCATGCTTTTCCCAAACATGATCTGTGGCTACAGCTGTAGTACCAGAAAAAGAACTGCACCTTGTGTAATTATTACCAATATGTAGTGTCGAAAAACGTTTTATGAGGGAGTACAAGCAAAGAGAAATGAAGCACTGGATGTACAGTCTAAACCCCGTGTCCCTGTCTGCTTACTTACCTGATCACCATTCTAATTAATCTCGTCCTCTGATGGTATTCCGTTCATGCATCTCTCGCGGACAAGTCGTGCATGCATGATGCATTCAACCCGCACACGACACTGGTGAGACACGTGCAAGATCTCTCTTATCCCCCCAAAGAAAGAATGCTCAGGTTGTGCCTTTCTGGTGCTGTGTAGAGTAATGCCACTGCCAGGATGACCTTATGGACCATAAAGCAGATATGTACTGGACCTATCAGTGAGACGCTGGCCGGATTTTAGAAGCGGGGCAGACAGTCCAGCAACAAGCCAGTGCCATGTTTGGCTAACTGTCAGCCATCACATGTCATCATCAGCAGAGGGTCACAGGCGAGCAGCAACACTGAACTTGCTTATTTCAAAAAAAAAAACACTGAACTTGGGGGTACTCACTGGAGCCACAAGCAATTGACCAGCGCTGTTTCATCCGGATCCAACAAATGAAAAGTGTACTGGAGAAAGCAACGAAAACACCACAAATTCTTGAAAATGTTTTGTTTTGATACATACAGGTCTTCAGGGACAGGGTGTACACCCAAAGTTTGGAGAAAACGGAAATGCAAACATTACCCAGTTTTGACAACTGTACACAAGTAAAAACTGGTTCAGAGGAAGCCACACATGGGGTCTCTTGGGCATCGTCGAAGCTCAGAGGGCGGGAAACCGGCACGACACAGAAGTTCTCTTACACGATGCCACGGCCATCTTTGCAGCGATCAGCCCATGGCGTACTTCTGGGTCCAGGCCCTTGCGGTGTCCTCGTAGCGGGCTCTCTGGTTCTTGTAGAGCTGCGCGATCTCCGGGACAAGGGGGTCGTCGGGGTTGGGGTCGGTGAGCAGGGAGCTGATGGAGAGTAGGACCTTGGATATGGTCAGCGCCGGGCTCCACTGCTCCTTGAGGATGTCCAGGCAGATGCTGCCGTTGGAGTTGATGTTCGGGTGATACACCTGCAGCATCCCACAGAAGATTCAGGTTTCGTAGAAGCATATATATGCAGCATTCTTCAAAGTAGCACCAAGCTGTACTACTTGGCAGTTAGTTTATTTGAATTTCCTAAGGTAATATATTGATAGGATAGAAGCTGTTTAACATCCTGATTTATAAATTCTCCTTTTGTGTTCTTGACTTCAGAACGTATCAAAGTAGGATCAAACCCAATGTGCATTGCAATTGGGTTTGTTATGAATGACAAACTTTACCAGGGAGTAAGCTACACGCTGTTGAAGAATGTGCATTCCAATTCAAGCATCTCTATTTAGCAGGTGTAGCATGTAACAGAACACATCTGACTGAAATGGCTAGTAGATAACGAAGCAACTTTACAAAAAATATTTTGAGTTTGAAATGGAACCTGTTCGTCTTGCATTTCCTAAAGACATATTCATCGACTAACAGATCAGTACCAAGGTCAAGACTGAAGAGTAATCATGAGAAAACGAACAGTTCGCAACAACGAAGTGAAAAAGAGATTGGCAGTATATCACAAACGCCAGCTCACCTTTGTTTGGAAATTCACTTTTGGAGGTTTAAAGGGGTAATCAGGAGGGAAATGGATGTTGACAAAGAACACCCCTCCTGAGTAGGGGCTGTCACCAGGGCCCATGATTGTGGCCTGCCAGTGGAATAGATCCGCCCCAGCAGGCCCAGCGCTGCATGATGTTGGTGGATCCTTTTGCAAATCCATGAGTTCCTTCTGAATCCTTTTGTTCGCCATATCTGAACACATAGAATATGATGATGAAAACATAGCAAACAGAGTTGAAGTTCTTTTTTTAAAATAGAACATGATGGTCGGAACACCAATGCATGTGGACACATGAACTCTAAAGTGCAGAGCACTCAGCATATCATGTGACAGATGAACTTGATGATGGAAATCTCTTATAGTTATATATATAGGGGAACAAGAGTTATGGCATCTACCAAGGTTCCGAGTTCTGACATATCTATGATGTCATTCATGATCTTGTGTCTTTGCTCTCCCTTTTATTTTACAGCTTAGTTAAGCATCTGCAGGTCCATCGCACCTCAATGCAGTAATCGTGAGAAATTCCCTAGATAGAAACAGAGAGAAATTCCTACGTAACTACACCAGAAAAAAAAAATCTTAGATCATGTAAATATTCTTCGGGAATATGCTAACAGGTTGCCACAAGTTCTCCACTAACATCCAGGAAACCAACCAGCAAATGGAATGGACTGTTAAGCATGCCGAATCTGTTCGTCCGAGCCGCCACGTTCCAGAGACAAAACTTATCCCTTTCTCTGACGATGCTTCTTTTTTTTCTACTTTTGCCGGCACAAATGCAATCTACTTTTCAGGTTCCCCAAACGCTTTCAGTAGTACAAGGCACAATAATATTCTGAAGATTGAAGGCGAAAGCATCCCAAATCAGGGGTTAATCAGGAATGCGATTGTTCTATCTTTCTCTCTCTCTCCCCCAAAGTCAACCCCGATCGATCGGCAAGCGAACCTAGCACAAATTAGGCCAGCGCGAATCTTGCATTCCCAGAGACAGCACAGGCCCCTGAATTCGCTGCGCCCAATTAATCCTAACCAACCAATCTCTTCTAGCGGGAAATGGCAACGACGAATCAAGAACGAAACAACCCCCCTTCATCGAGCTAGATGATTTCAGCGGATCAAAATAAATAATTAACGGAGCGGGGAGAGCAGATTGATCATTGTTACCTTGGCTGTAGGTCTGGATATGGCTCTGGATTGTTCCCCCGAGAGAACGAACGAACGAATCGATTCCGGCAATGATTGATGGAGCAGGTGGGAATGGGATTATAGACAGGCGTAGGGGGGCTGGAATCGATTGGAGTCGTCGCTACTCTCTCGCGGCCTCCTCCTCGTGTGCCATTGGCCAGCGCTGAATCTTTTAGTTCAAGCTTGACGTGGCCCGCCTGTCAGTTTCTTCAGGCTCTTCCTTTTATCCATGGTTGGTTTCCCCTCTTTTTCTATTGATTGATTGAAATCAATGTGAGAGCATGTTCGACCCCTAAAACGGACACAATATTCGTCTGCGCACACGTCCGCCAACATGATACAAGAGACGATCATCCAGCCGTGTACCTCGAACGTCCAGACACATTTTAAATGGAATTTGAACAAACCAGACCATTTCCATGTAAACTCAATGGGAGCAAGTGTTCTAGCAATGGGTGACCTTTGCATATTCATTTTTAATTTTCTTATCTTGGGAACAAGTCTAATGATGATATGATGATGCATCTCAATGTCTACCTAGGAAATTACCCTACATACAACTTGAAATTTATCTCACAACTTAAGTGATTACCCTTTATGTCCCTTGAAAGTTATCTCACCACCTGTCAGACAAGGCACTACATTGCAAGATGGACTTTGTGATTCCCTCAATAAGTGTTAAGATAAGATGGACTTTGTGATTTCCCTCAATAAGTGTTAAGATAAGATGGACTTTGCACTACATTGTATTATGGAGGAGCCTAAGCTAGGATGTTGCTACGACAGAGCCTACACACACTTATAATTGTTCCCTTAGCAAGTAAAACAAGTAATAATATCCATGTCATGCCTACGACTATCTATGGACCGGCTACGGCCCCTTTGCGGTTCGACTGTGGGGGTACACGCACACAAAGAGCAGAATCAACAATACACACGAAGTTTACCCAGGTCTAGGTCGTTGTGAAGCATAATACCCTACTCCTACTTTGTTTGTATTGGATATGTTTGAGCTCAAGTACAGTGATTACAACTTGCTGGCAAGGTGCGCGGGAAGTGCAGCTACACGTGCAAATGAGTAAAGTGTCAACCTTTGTAAAGGTAGACATGGGCCTCCTTTTATAGAGAAAGGGGTCACCATAGTGACAGAACAGACTTTACACAAGGCAAATAGTGGCTACAATGCTAAATACCTAACTCTGGCGGGTTAGAACTAACGCATTAAATGCGCCGTGAGGTGTCAGCTGAGCACGTTTGCCGGCAAGGATCTCCTCTCCTTCTGTCCCGTTTGCCCAACTACCTTTTATTATCTTGACACGCCTCTAGGACAGTTGTCATTAAAGTTGTATCTTCGGTGGAAAGCTGACACGTGCCCAAACAGAGCTCACCAAACCGCCTGCCCGCTCGACACCTACTTGAAAAGTGATTGGTGTGTCGCTGAAGTAGAACGGTAGACAAGCTGGTGGGAGCTTGCCGACAATCAAAGTTTTGTTCTTCAGTACTAAGCTAGTACTTCTCAGTGACCTGCCTCGTGATCTTCTTCATGGTTTTATCAACCAAGTCTTGAGTCTTGGGAGGAGCTGCCTTCCGGCAAGCCCTGCCGTCGGGAAGGCTACTACTGTCTGTGCATAAGTCATGGTACAAAGGCACCCAGGTCTTGGTACACCGACAGTCCATTAAGATAAAACCCCAACTATATCCATATCTTCCTCTAGGATCCCCTTAATTCTCCTATGTCATAACTCATATACGCTTAGAACGGTAGTTTTGTTAGTTCGGCCTCCTCGTACATATTTATCATAACACATTGCAGCACCACAACTGTCCCCCCTATGCACTTGCGCACTCGTACACAAGACAAAAGATTGCATAGAAACAACATATACAAGTTCAACCAATCATCATATTATTTCACGAATACCATGGGACAAATTACTACTCAAACATAGACATAAAGATGCACTAAATCACGAGGAAATAATTCATAGCACAAGACATCATCGCATGCCAAGGGATTACAGAAGTTTATGGATGGAGAAGCATCTGATCAAAGGATGAAGATGGTGGTCGAGACGTTGGTGGAGTTGATGAAGACAATGCCGATAATGATGGTTCCTCCGGTGGTGTTTCCACGCCGCTAGAAGGGAGGGGGAGAGAGCACCCCTCATTCTCCTTATTCCTTGGTGTTCTCCCTTGGTGGGAGAATGGGTTCCCCTCTGGTTTTGGTGCCCATGTTTGCGGAGGATGAGAGCCTCCTCTGAGATGAGATCTGACTTGGGGGGGGGGGGGGCTGTTTTATGGTTCGCTGAATCTAAGTCACGCCATTGTTTTTTTAGCATTCCCGGGGATTCGTAACTCTGAAAAACCTGACATTCTTATGGCGGTTGAGAAACTTGCAGAGCAATCTTGCATTAAAAAAGAGGGTCCAGAAGCTTTGTGCAACCTCCAGGCACCCCCTAGGCGCCCTGGGTCTGGAGGCTCCCCAAGAGGACGCCTAGAGCCCTTGGGCACCTCTAGGTGTCTTCCGATGCAAACCTTCATAATCTATTTTTTGGATGTTTAAATAATTATTGCTCTAAAATACAAATACAGGAACTCACAGTGGGCACTTGATCAATATGTTAGTCCAATTAAAATGATTAAAAATTATGCCCAAAAGCATGTAAAAATGGTAACATAATGACATGGAACTACTTACTTTTGTGTTAGAAAATTAAAATGGAATTTGTTTTTTTGGAATGGATCTTCTTGACTCAAATTTTATTATTAATTTTACACTACTGCATGATTGTTTTTACAAATTATGCAAATTGCAAGTTCTATGAATTTGTGATGCAAATTTTGTTCATCATTTTATATTTGTTTTTATTCAATTTTCTCCTTATTTAAGGTAATACTAATACCTTAATTGATTCTGCCATAGAGTAAATTTATTTTTATTTTACCATGTCTTTGTCCATTGATGGTTGGTTGATTTCCTTTGACAGTTGGATTTCTCCTATAGTTTGCATGACCCTACTTAATTTTGTGTTAGGAACTTAAAATGAACATATTTTTTTATAAATTATCAACTAGAATCAAAATTATTATTGTTAAAGCTACACTATTATATGCTTGCACTCGCATATTTTGGAAAAATGCAACTCTATGAAATTTGTTGCAAAGTTTGGTCATCATTTCTTCTTCTTTTATGATTAGGGTAATACAAATATCCTTAGTTCATTCTACCTTGCAATGTTTTTTTATTATTATGTTTTTTTATAGAAGCGTAGTCAATTTTGTATGGCAATTAAATTTCTCATATATTCGTGCATGTGACAGAGTATTTGATGTTGCAACACTGTGACACTGATTTATTATGTGTTAGGAACTTCAAATATAATTATTTTTAATTGACCTTTTGGAAATATACTTGTTATTAAAGTTCCACTAGTATATGCTTACACTTGAAATTCGTGGAATAGTGCAAGTTCTATGAAATATGTTGCAAATTTAGTCATCATTTGCTTTGACTTTTTCTTCATTTTCTTCCCTATGTTGGACTAACAACAATACTCTTAACTCGTTCTACTTTAGAATAAAACATTTATTTCTATATTATTATATCTTTGTTTATTGATGCTTAGTCCATTTTTTGGTCACTAAGTTTTGTACTATATTTGTGCATGCGGCAACATATCTGATGTTGTAATTTTGACACTACTTAACTTTGTACTATAAACTTAAAGTGGAATCCATTTTTTATTAATCGACTTGAATCATAATTATTATTAAAGTTGCACTAGTTTACCCCTTTTCTTGCACATGACCGAATAGTGCAAGTTCTGAATATATTCTAATTCCCGCATATAAGAATAGAGTTTGGCAATTAATATGATTGATTGTTCATGTTAGCCACATTGTATATACAATTTTTATTTTGTTCTCGTTTCTTTATTTTAAAACCAATCCTGTAATTCATTCTTCCAAAGAAAGAAATTTGTTCTTTGTTATTTTGTAACACCACACCTATAATTATTTTTTCCTTAGAAATGGTCACGTTCTTCTCTCTTCTGTTTTTATTAATTTATTCTTGAGGTAACACCATGCCTATAATTCTTTGTTTTCTTATATTGTATTTTTTATTTGGTTTTTGCATCCCACGATTTTATCTTCCTTATATTGGAGTTAATTCTATTTTTTGCCTTTTGTTCATTTTCAACAAAAATGTTTTGACATTTCTTAATTATAGGTTGTTCGACTCACTAATTTAAATGAACATTTTTTAATTTGTCAAACACTATCGTTTAATTTTCAACAAATAAATAAGTGTACTATATTATAATTATGGTTTTAATTCCCTCTTCTATGCCTCAATTTATCCTTATAACTACGGAGTAATATACATGTCAAAGCAAAGCATATATGCATTGTGATGTTTATGCTGTGACTTGAATGTATAATGTGTGGCCATGGACAGAGGAAAATATCTAGTGGTAGTAGTAGATCGCCAAGGCTATGTCTCGGCTGTTGCGATTCGTAATAGGTATCGCCTACGGGCAGGCGACTACGGGCCGACCCATTAGCTATTTTATATTCGAAGACGCCTTCTCTCGTTTTTGTCAGGGTCGCTTCATTTGATCAGTACAGTCCGTTTTTCTTTGATTTTCTTTGTTTTTTGCTGGGGTTTTTTTCAGTATTATTTGTTTTTTCAGTGGTTTTCTTTGGTCTTTTTATTTTTCTTCTTGTTTCTTTCTTGGATTCTTTGGTATCTTCTCTTTTATTTTTGTTTCTTTCTGAGTTTTTATTTTGGTTTTTGCTCTTTGAACACATGTCTACTCTTACATACATATTGTACATTTTTTATATACACGTAGAAAATCATACATTTGTAAAATTATTTAAATACAGTACATGTTTAACACTGAACATGTTTTGAATGTATTTTTCAAATACATGTTGATTTTTTTAATGTTAAAAACATTTTTTGTATTGTGTAAAAAAGAATTGTATATTGTACAAACATTTTTCGAAAATGTCACAAACACGTTTTTGAAACTTGTGAAGATTTGTTTAGTAACGTGCATTTTTTGGAATGTTTGAAACAATTCTTTTGAAAGACACGAGCATTTTTCTTACACTTATGTAAACATTTTTCTAAATGCCATGTACATTTATTTTAAAATGTGTGACATTTTAGAATTGTCACAAAAAAATTGTACACGGGATTAATATTTTTCGCATACATGGTTGACATTTCTAATTTTGACATTCCATTTATACCTTTTCGCATACAACAGAAACATTTTTCTATACACGTTTATAATTTCCAAATGCAAGATTAACAAATAGATTATGTAAAGTGTTTTTGTAATATATATATTTATATATTAAAAATATGTTGAAATATAAAAAAAGAGAAAAATAGAAAATAAAAATGTGAAGAAAAATGCACATGACATCACCATGACATCAGCATGGCACCACAGCTGGTTACTGGGGAGGCCCAATTTTAGCTCCCTGCAGCGAGCCGTTCGTAGGGGTTGGAACGGGAGGCACATAGTCGCTACCTTAGTAGATAGCTGGAGGCACATAGTCGCTACCTTGACCGGGTGTTGAAATTGACTGAAATAACATATGTTTTCAGTTAACTCAGGACAACT
Organism: Aegilops umbellulata; assembly: GCA_032464435.1. Lineage (NCBI taxonomy): Eukaryota > Viridiplantae > Streptophyta > Magnoliopsida > Poales > Poaceae > Aegilops > Aegilops umbellulata. Next base: position 324,977,036 of record CP136058.1, on the reverse strand, counting down.
AGCTTCGATGCTGTTTGTTGGATGTGAATTTTAGGAATTTTACGGTTGAGGAAAAGATCAACTGAAACAAATAAAAATTTTAGGCAGCAGAACCATCGGCGCTCCCAAGTTTTGGCATTGATTCGTTGTACAGTATTCTTTAACTTTAGACATTAAAGTGATCATCACCCACAACATCATGCATCACTAATGTATTTGATTCAATTCACAAAGCGAACGACTCACGAAACCACCTCACACACCGACAGTATAATAAGGTACGAGGTCGCTCACCGGCCAGAAGGTGACCGGTTCTGAGATTTGCGCGGAACTTGCGGGATTTTGTCGTTGGGGACTTGGTTGATCAATGTGCCGTGTAGTGTGATATTGTCATCACACTTGCATGGCCTTGCAGAAGATAATGCTACTCACGGTAAACAAATGTGCAGCCGGCTGCTATATCTGTGTCCATGAGTACATTACTACGACATTCTTTGACTTAGCAGCACACAAAGGCGTCGTAGGAAAGTGACCGGCCACGCTGCGTATGCGTGCTATAAAATCAGTTGGGGTATGGGAGGAGTTACATTTAAAATTTTAATAGTAGGTGGTGAAATTTTAATAGGACGTGGTGAGGTTCAGATCAAGGCTGCTTAGCCCACCAACTATACATGATATACCTAATACATATTCTTTAACGAAAGATAAGAAGATTGAAATCACAGTACAGCGACACGGTAACAAATGTGCACAACCGACGTGCGTAGTGCATCTCAATCAAAAGATGGGTCATGGTTGCAATTTCTCGGGGTGAAGCCTTCCACTCTAGCAAAAATATTTAAAGATATATACTCGGTTTACAAAAAGTGCGAGCATAAAAACTATCAACCCATCTTTCTCTTTCCTCCTCCACAACAAAAGCCCCTTCTTGTTAGTAGTTGGGGCTGTGTGACGGCGACGATGTCCCTTACTAGGAATAATCTCTCCCACGTTCTATCCCCATCCTGATGATGCATTTAGCATTGTCGAAGGGCGTGTGGAGGCGTGTCTTCGTCGGATTTCATGGATTTGATCGGTGTAGGTCTTCTGTGGATCTATTTGGATCCGGTCTTCGTTCGTCTTCGTTTGTGCGTTTACAAGTTTGATCCTTCTAATCTATGATTTTCTTCGTTGGTGATGGTTGCTGCTTTGGTGTGCTCGTCCTATGGGGCCCTAGCACGGCGACTTCCCGACTGTCTACTACAACAAGGTTGGCCAGCTTCGATGAGGGAGGAGCAATGATGGCGGCGCTCCTTCAGCTCGCTCCTGTGCTTGTAGTCGTTGCCAGGTGGTCCACAAACATGCTTGTAATTTTTATTAACTATGTTATTCTTTGTATTGCGATCATTGAAAATGAATAGATTGGAAGTTTCCTGCAAAAAAAAACTGGGGGAGGGGGGTACTAGACCAGACTTTTCAAAACTCCATATATCCGCACAACATTTTAGACCACACTTTAAAAGTTGGAGCCTTTAGGGCAGCTCCCCCCTAAAAACGGGTCGGGTATCAATCTGCGGACCGGACTAGACCAGTCCGCGAAGAGTTATACAGGAGCCGGCCATCCAACTTTGTCCCCTAATTTTTTTGGCCTGTTTTTAACTTCGCAAGCTTAAATAACAACATATCAAATCATAGATGATTGAAAATATTCAAATGCAACAATTGTTCTAATTTAAATATTACAATTCAACAAAGTTTTCAAATTAAATTAGTTCAACCTTGAACTCGACTAGCACATATGTTCTAGTTGTCCCCTTTAACCGCCAACAAATGCTCAATCAAATCTTCCATGAGTTGCTCGATGTCGAATTTATTGATGCATACGAATAAACCCATCAAACATGGCTGAATTCTGATATGAAAGTTGAATAAGATCACATATGTTCTCAAATTCAAGAGTTGTGTGAGCATCTTCACCTTCATTTTTCATGACCGTGTTGTGCGTGATCACACAACATGTCTTTGGAAGTTGAATAAGATTACCTATTGAAAGGATCGATATGGTGAATAGGCGACTAACAATTTTTAGGTTCTTCTAATAATTTTGGCTTAACAATAAAATAGGTTGTCTAGATATGCAATTAGATGGACAACCTATATGGCAAGCTCAGTTACAAAAAATGTAAGCACAAGATATAACCACAGTACAAACTTGCACAAAGTAAAGGTAAGAAGTAACCACAAGTGGGGTCGATGGAGACGAGGATGTGTTACCGAAGTTTTTTTAACGAAAATGCTGAGAGCAGCTTTTCATTGATATTTGGGGGGTTTAGAGGAGTTTGTTACAAGGGATGTACAAGTCCAACACAACCATTGGACAAGCCCTACACCAGTACAATTACATGATCAAAATGCAGGCCCTTAGTCAGGCTCCCTGGGTCTATTCAGCAAGGAGCTCGCGTTGCCTCTTCCTGCAGTTCGCCACACGCTTGCCTCCTCAATCAGGAGATGGTGATGGTGAAGATGTTGATGGAGATTGACCCCCTCACGATAAGAGGATCGATGGTGATGACGATGGTGACGATTTCCCCCTCCCAGAGGGATGTTTCCCCGGTAGAACAGCTCCGTCGGAGCCCTAGATTGGTGCCGCCAAGGTTCCGCCTCGAGATGACGGCGCTTCGTCCTGAAAGCTTCCTTATGATTTTTTCCAGAGAAAAAGACACCTTATACCAGAAGATGGGCATCGGGGGGCTTCCATGTGGCCCACGAGGCAGGGGGCGCGCCCAGGGGGTAGGGCGCGCCCTCCACCCTCGTGGACAGTGGGTGGCCCCCCTCTGCTGCTTTCTTCGTCCAATATTTTTAATATATTCCAAAACTGACTTTCCTGGAGTTTCAGGACTTCTGGATTTGTGCAGAATAGGTCTCTAATATTTGCTCATTTTCCAGCCCAGAATTTCAGCTGCCGGCATTCTCCCTCTTCATGTAAACCTTGTAAAATAAGAGAGAAAAGGCATAATTATTTTGACATAATGTGTAATAACAGCCCATAATGCAATAAATATCGATATAAAAGCATGATGCAAAATGGACGTATCAACTCCCCCAAGCTTAGACCTCGCTTGTCCTCAAGCGGAAGCCGATATCGAAAAATATGTCCACATGTTTAGAGATAGAGGTGTTGATAAAATAAAAATACGGACATGAGGGCATCATGATCATTCTTAGAATAACAACACACACACACACACACACACACACACACACACACACACACACACATATCATTTCTTATGCCGAAGTAACAATCTACTCACAATGTAAAGTATGAATCAGAAACTTCATTGAAAAACTAGCAAACTATAATATCAGTCATTGAAGCAATTGCAATTTGTCATAACATCGGAAAGAGTCAATATAAGGCTTTTCAACAAGTCCACATACTCAACTATCATTTAGTCTTTCACAATTGCTAACACTCACGCAATACTTATGGGTATGAAGTTTTAATCAGACACAGAAAAAGATAAGGGCTTAGTGTTAGAGTACGTAATGTGCCTAATGGGCCTGGGCTGGTGGTATAGCCCGTTAGTCTTGTGGTTAATTATAGATAAGGGTCGCTTGCTTAGGGGTCAAGTAAGCCTTACTTGGGAGTCAAGTAAACTTCTCTATATAAAGAGAGGAGATGTATCAATATAATCAAGCAAGAATTAAGAAGCAAATCCCCTTCCCTTATCTCTAATTAACCCTAAGACTAATGGGCTATACCGCCAGCCCAGGCCCATTAGGCACATTACGTACTCTAATACTTATAGTTTTGCCTCCCAACCTTTTACCTCAAGGGTGACGTCAACAATAATGCTTTATGAAAACCCACATCCAATTGGATATATATATATATATATATATATATATATATATATATATATATATATATATATATATATATATATATATATATATATATATATATAGTAGCACTATTCTGATCATGGGATCAGACAGAATAGCTATTTGGATCACAGCCGGCCCTATAAGGGCCCGATGGACCCCTCCCAAACTTCCCGAACCCGGACGAAAGAAAAGAAAAACGCCCACGGCCGTCCACCCCCCACCTCCCACGCCTCACTCTCCCCCGATCCCCATGTTTGCCGCCGCCAACTGCCCCAGGGCACCGCCGCCCACCCCTGATCCCGTTCCCGACGCGCCTCCGCCGCCACCCATCCCGTTCCGGACGCGCTTCCATCCGCCGTCCCCCAGTTCCCGTCCGCGACGGCGCCTCCCTCCCCTGGATCCACAGCCGCGACGGCGGCCTCCCCCTGGAACCATGGCGGAGACGGAGGCCTCGCTCCCCTGGATCCACGGCGACGGCGATGACCTCCCTCAGTCCCTTCCCCTAGATACACGTCGGAGGCAGCCTCCTCTGCTTCCAACGCAGCGGCGCCCTCCCTCCCATGCGCTGCTAGCAAACCACCGGCCATCAACCTCACACGCCACCGCCGCCGCCCCAGATTCCATCGCCATCCACATGCTCAGCCGCTGCCTGCACATCACCGGCGTGGCCATCCTCCATCACGCCTCCACTCTCCTGCACCATCAGCCTGGGCGCCCCCCCTGCCCGCTTGCTCCGACGCGATCTGGTCAACCCCGCAACCCTCTCCTCTGGTGAGCCTCCTCTTCTCCTTCTCTACATCCGGCATCCCACCCCTTCCCCAACCTCCTTCCGTGACTGTGGCAGCACACAAAGCCGTTCAACCCCACCGCCCCGTTCAATGACGCGGCCCCAGGACGTTCGCCCCCGCAGCGCCCGGATCACACTACCAGGATGCTCCAACGAGGCTGAGATATTTCCTCTGTTCACCGAACACTCTTCTCCAGGAGGATTTGAACTTCTTTGAATTTGAAAGAAAAATTGCTTGCAAATATTGTTTCTGTATATTTGGTTTCTGAAAAATGCAATTGGAGCGACCTTTTTATATATGTGATGGATGAAATTAGTTTGAGCATAGTTGAAAAATGTTGGCTTGTTTGAACATGACGGCGCTCCGGCTGATAAAGAAGCTGCTGCTCTGTTTCTCACTCCCTGCAGCTCCTATGTTCTCTCTCTGAACTTCTCAAAATGACCATATATTACTTCATTGCCTGAAATCGGAAATTGATTTGTGTTTTACAGCTAAATGTTCATGTGAATTAAAAGTTTTGTTCAGAGAAACCTTGGAAAAAAGCACGTGTACAGTTTTGGTGTTGTGATTCGGTGGTCTCTACCTGTTTGATCATATGCGTGCGAAACTGAACATATTTGTTCTAATGTTCTTGTTTTGTTGTGAAGCAATGCTGCTACTACTAGTACTACTCTCTTTCTCACATAGTGGAGTGTTTACTAACAGGATTCTTGTGACACAAAATGTCCATTGTGAATAGTGATCTCTCCTACTAATATAAATTAGTTAGTGCGATACATTTTATATTAGTATGAGAAGAAATATGGCAACCATGATTCCCAATAGTATGTCATCATCATATAATGTTTAATAAAATCCAAATTAGTATGGATTTTAAAGGGGGGCAACTTTTGGGCAGAAATTAAGAAAGTAAAGAAAAACACATAAAAGATAGATCAAGACAAAAGCGAGTTGACAGTACATAGTTTGACAGACAACATATAGAAAAGTTCACACAATTGTTTTAAAAAACATGGGGAGTTCATTGGGAAAACCATGGGAAATACGTAGAACAAAATATTAAAAGGAAAAAAATAAAAATAAAATCAAGAATTTCAAATTAAACAATTAGAAAAGTTCGATGTTTATAAAAAAGGGATTATTCCTAATTTTCCAGTTACTAAAGAATAAAACCAATAAGTTCAATTTGAAATAACAAAGAAGTTCGATATTTCTAACAAAACTCCAATCTTCACATTTCTAAAAATACCCAAAAGAAGGTCAAATAAAAAATTAGAGCGGTTCGATGTCTATAAAAATCAGATTTTTCCCTTACTAAAGTGAAACGGAGAGAAGTCCAAATTAATAACCGCTGAAAGTTCACGTATTGCATGGTGTGCATTTGTATGAAAAAAAAGAATGAAAAAGCAAAGGCTAAAAGTTTTGTTTCTTGAAGTTCAATTGCTCAACCCTAGAAAGTTCAAAAATTCTTGTGAGAGATGTTGAACAAAAATACGTGATAGAAGTTCAAGGTGAAAACAGTGGGAAGTTCAAGCAAAGGCTAAAATTTTCATTGCTAGAAGTTCAAGTGCTCAGCCCAAGAAAGTTCAAAAATTCTTGTCAGAGAGGTTGAACAAAAATACGTGATAGAAGTTCAAGGTGAAAACAGCGGGAAGTTCAAGCAAAGGCTAAAAATTTCATTGCTAGAAGTTCAAGTGCTCGTCCCGAGAAAGTTCAAAAATCTTGTGAGAGAGGTTGAACAAAAAACGTGACAGAAGTTCAAGGTGAAACAAGGAGAAGTTCAATACTGCAAGGAATGCATTTCGGATAGTAATATAAGAGTATAAAACAAAAATGTTAAATGGTTTGTTGCAAGAAGTTGACGTGCTCCCCCGGTGAAGTTCAAGATCTCTAGTGCGAGACGTCCGACCTTCAATTATATATAAAAAACAGGAAAAAAACAACGTTGTTTTTTTTCATTTATAAAACTGCTCTTAAATGATAAAAATTTGTAACGTGTGTCTACATGAAAAAGATGCTCCTATTCATAAGCTTTCCAATGGTATATAATATGCTATATTCCGATGAATGGTTTCAAAGTTTTATGTATACCGTTAAAAACACATTTTTACGCATTAAAAAATATTTTGAACCACCGCGAGTATGAAAAACTGAACAACACGAAAAAGTTGCGTGTTTGCAACAGCTTTCCAGTGGCATATCATTTGCTCAATTCCGGTAAGTGGTTTGGGAGTTACAGGCAAAAACATCACGTCATAAACAGAGTGAAGTTCAAACAGACGTGCCCGAGAAGTTCAACTACTTCACACAGTGCATTTCCATTCGCGATGAAGGCAGAAATTATGATCTCGTCATTTTCTAATTTACTTCAAAACAGTAGGAATATCATTTGTGTAAGTTCAAGTCCTCGTCGGAGAAATTTAAAAAAAATATCGTGAGAGAGGTTTGTACAAAAATAATATCATTTATGTAACACTGACGAATGAATGAGAAAATTACAAACGAAAATATGTCACAGAAGTTCAACGTGAAAACAACAGGAAGTTCGACTACTATAGTGAATGAATTTGAGATGAAAAACTTTTAAAATTGTTGCGATATGAAAAAACGATTAACACGGGAAAGTTGCGTGTTTACAGCAGCTTTCCATCGGTATATCACTTGCTCAATTCCGGTGAGTGGATGGAGAGCTAAGAGCAGTGGATGCAGACCTACGAGCAAAAAAATCACGTGAAAAACAGAGTGAAGTTCAGGTACACGCGCCGAGAAGTTCAGGTTCTTCACGCGGTGCATTTTCGAAGAATCTGTTTCGGCAGAACGAATGATCCCGCCGTTTTCGATATTACTTGAAAACTGCTAAGAATCAGAGAAAGCCATCAACATGAAAAAGTTTTGCATTTTCCGTAGCTTTTCAGCGGTATATTATTTGGCCCATTCCGATAAAGTTTGTAGAAATTACGGCGAAAATACGTTTTTCGCCATTTTCAAAACTGACTTAAAACCGTAAAGAATTGGGAGAAACGAGATATATCAAAAAGTTTCGCATTTGTTCAAGCTTTCCAACGCCATATCATTTGCTGCATTCGGATGCACGGTTAAAAAATTAGCTCGAAAATACAAACTCGATAGGACTTGGACCATTTTCTAAATTACTCTTAAACCATTCAAAATTAGAAAAAATCTTTCAAGATGAAAAAGTAGCGCATTTTCATAAGCTTTCCAACGCCATATCATTTGCCTCAATTGGTTTAGCTGTTTAGAAATAACATCAAAAATACGAACTCGGCTGTTCGGTTTGCGAAATTTTACGATTTTCCAAATTACTCTTTAACCATAAGGAATTAGAGAAAACTTTCAACATGTGGAAGGAGTGGTTTTGTAGCAGCTTTCGAACACCATATTATATGCCTCATTCCGATAAACGGTTTAGAAATGCGATCGAAAATACGATTCACGTTTTTTGTGCGAAGAAAAAAACGGTTTTCAGAACTGCTCTTAAACCGCTTACATTTTGCCAAAAATTTAAGTTGAGTCATGATACTGATGTCCATAGCTTTCCAATGGTATATGGCAAGCCCCATTTGGGCAATGTTGGCGGAAGTTCAACCTAGTTCACAGGGAAGTTCAACGTACTACTAGCGGGGCAGGTCAGGTTGTGATCAGAATATTATTCTGATCCCGTGATCAGAATAGTATTTATATGTGTGTGTGTGTGTGTGTGTGTGTATGACAACACTATTCTAATCCCAGGATTAGAATAGTTATTTGGATCACAACGGCCTATATAGAAGTCGCGGTGGTGTTCCCAAACTCCCGCAACTGTGCACATTAGAGAGAAAAAAACCACACGATCCACTCCCCCACCCCATCGATCCCCGCATCGGTTCGCTGAATCGGGCAACCATCGTCCTTCCCCGCATCGCGCCGCCGCCATTCTTCCCAGATCGCGCCGCTGCCGCCCTCCCCAGATCACGCCGCCGCCGTCTCCATTCTCCCTGGATCGTGCTGCCACATCCACCTGTCGATCCACATCCCTGGAGCGTCTACGACCACGGGCCCCCATCCCCGGAGCGCTTTCCTCCTCCGCGGCCGGTGCCCATCATCCTCCGCAGCCGGCGCGCTCCCTCCCCACGGCTGGCGCCCATCCTCCTCTGCTACAAGCCTCGTCGCGGTCACCCATCGTCTTCCCCGTTGCCACAGCCACAAGCCACCACCGACGGACGTGACCGGGAGTTCGCCGCCGAGGACCACAACCATCTACTCGCGCTGGGTCGCTCGATCCGGCGAGATCCGTGGCCGCCGCTGGCTTGGTCCGCCGCTGTAGGATCTCCCAACTGCTCCTCCCAGTGACGTCGCCCTCCACATGCGCCTCCTCGCTGCTCCGACCCAGCCATGAGTGGGCATGGGCACGTCGCGTGTTCAGGTGTCCCTTTCTTCCCCTCAAGTTCGTCACCTCCCGTCCAGTTGGTTGTATCACACGTCTCCGATGACCTCCTCTGGACTTGTGCCCAGGCTCTTTCTGAACTCCTCGCGTCTCCTTCGTCTTCAACCAACATCAGCGACCCCGTTTTAGTTCCTCTTCGAAACAGCAGCAGCCGCGCTAGAAGTTCAGAATTGCAGATGGCGACGTCCAACGTCGGCTGTGGATGTATCCTCTCCTTTGGAAGAAGGGCATGTCTGTAGACCTTGTAGAAGACAAGTCACTGAAAATGTTATTACATGGTGCCGCCAGCCTGGACCACCTGCTCCCGTGCGTGAGCAACCAATGCACCAATGCCTAGCAGTGTACAAATCTTCTGATTTCTTGCAGCAGTTCAATGTATATTAGAGTAGAAAGAAGAAAAACGTGCTTGTGATTGTTGTAGGCTTGCAATAGTTTAGATTGTGGGGTTAATGAAAGAATTGTCGCTAGTTTACATGAATCTTCCAGAAATTAAAGTGGTGTATGCACTGAAAGTGCTTGTTATCGACTAGAGGGGGGGGGGTGAATAGGCGATTTTTATGAAAGTCTTCAAAACATAAAGGTTTCGAAGACAAACATCAGAAATGAACCTATTGATATGCAGCGGAAGATAAACTACACAAGGCAAGCCATAGTCAAGTATGCAATAACGTGTGTGTACGATGACTAATGGCAACTAGGTAGTAAGGATCAGGGTGGAAGATAGCATGAAGCCAAACAGCAATGGTAGTCAAGCAATGAAGTCAAATAGGTATGGCACGCAGGCAATGACTTCACAAAGACAAACAATAAGTAAAGGGAAGAGAGAATAGAACCAGTCACTCGATGAAGACACATGATTTGTTTGACCAGTTCCAGTTGCTGTGACAACTGTACATCTGGTTAGGGAGGCTGAGATTCAACTCAGAAGACCGCGTCTTCACCTTATTCCCCTTGAGCTAAGAACACACAGTCCTCGCCCAATCACTCTGGTAAGTCTTCAAGGTAGACTTCCAAACCTTCACAGACTTCGTTCACCGGCAATCCACAATGGCTCTTGGATGCTCAGAACGCGACACCTAACCGGCTGGAGGACACACAGTCCTCAAGTGTAATAAGTCTTCAGGTCACACAGACAGAAAGACTTCAGTGATGCCTAACACTCTTTGGCTCTGGGTGTTTTGGGCTTTGTCCTCGCAAGGATTTATCTCTCTCAAAGGCTTCGAGGTGGGTTGCTCTCAAACGACAAAAGCCGTGCACTAACTCTGAGCAGCCACCAATTTATGGTGTAGGGGGTGGGCTATTTATAGCCACTAGGCAACCCGACCTGATATGTCCGAAATGACCCTGGGTCACTAAGGAACTGACTCGTGTTCCAACGGTCAGATTTCAAACACACGCGGCAACTTTACTTGGGCTACAAGCAAAGCTGACTTATCCAACTCTGGATAAGATTTGCTCTCATTGTGTTCGCTCGAAGACATAGGATTTGGGTTGAGCATCACTTCAGTCACTCTGACTGTATTCACTTGGACCCCACTTAACAGTATGGTGGTTCCTATGACTCAACAAAGAAGAAAAGGAAAACAACGAAAACTAAGTCTTCGCGCTCCATAGTCTTCACAGAGTGTCTTCTCATGTCATAGTCTTCAATATGAAGATCTTCATATACCACCATTGTCTTCAATGTCTTCACACATTTTTAGGGGTCATCTCCGGTAGGTAAACCGAATCAATGAGGGACACTACCTATGTTATCCTGCAATTCTCACAAACACATTAGTCCCTCAACCAAATTTGTCGTCAATACTCCAAAACCAACTAGGGGTGGCACTAGATGCACTTACAATCTCCACCTTTTTGGTGATTGATGACAAACTGGTTGAAGTTTTCAACGGGGATAAAGTATGTGAAATTGTAAAGGGTAGAGGATTGTCTTCATAAGTTTCAAAGGCCCCCCCCTGAAGAAGTGCATATAAGTAATTTGCTTTTGGAATGCAAATGCACATGGCAGGTTGTACTTGTGGAGATCCTCTTCAACTTATGACGACAATTCATCATGCATGATAAGATATAACAAAGATTATGACATGCATAATGAAAAATGGACGTCTGCAGAATGACCTAAGTGCGGAAGTTATCATCGCACATGCGGAATTTATCATCGCATCACAGAATATCAAATAAGTAGAAGACGACCATCAAGTTTAAGTGTTACAACTCAAAGAACCAAATGTATTAAAACGCAAGAGTTGTAAACACTAGGCAAAATATAAAGCAACCGCCCATATGAACCCGCTTGAAGACTATCAAACTCATACGCTTCTCCCCCTTTTGTCAGTAATGACCAAAAAGGTTTGAAGACATAGAGCATCTACTCGTCCCCATGAGGAGTAGGTGAAGCAGCAGGGTTGGTGTTGTCGTTTGGCGGTGCAGACGAGCTTGGTGCAGTGTCGATTCATGCAGAAGGGGTCGGAGAAGTAGCATCGTCTTCTTCATCGATCACTTTGGCGTTAACAGTTGCAGCAGAAGAGGAATATTCAGAGTCTTCAAGAGATGGGGTGTGACGTAGGACAGCATTCCATGGAGGAGTGGAGTCAAACTTGAATTTTTCTGTGAAGCCATCATCTTGAAGATCCGCTTCAGCACTGAGCAGTGTCAAACTCTTCCATGATCGCCGACACGTTTCATGCGTGACAAAGGCATTCTTGGTGGCAAGATTGCGAATGCGATTGACATCCACCAAGAGGCTCTGCATTTGGCGCTTGAGCCAGTCATGATGCTTATCATGTTTCTGATGAAGGGCAACCAGAAGCTCTCGGTCATTGAGAATGCGGGAGCGCTTCTTAGGCCTTTGTGCAATGGTGCTCTCAGTGGCTTCTATTTGCGCACGATGAGGCATGCGAGTAATCCCAGCCAGAGGGTAGACTCGAGCGACAGCTTGAACTCCTTCATCATTTTGAGTGAAGCTTTGATGTTCAACATTCTGACGACTAAGAGGTTCCTTTGCCATCTCTGGGTATATGGCTTCAACAGACAAATCAACATCTGGCATGAATATGATATGATTGCGTGCAGAGGGTTGAGAGTTGAAGGCAGAGTGAAGCTTGATCAGACGCATGATCCAGGGAGCATAGAACTTCAGACCAAAAATGTCAGAGCCAGATGCAGCAAGTTGGCGAATGAAGAAGTCTTGGGCATTGAAGCGTTTGCCATGAAGAATATGGAAAACCAAAGTCTTCATTGTGCCTTCCAGCTTGGCATTAGGAGAGTGTCCTTTGATAGGCCAAAGAGTTCACCTGAGTATATGATAAATGGTGAGGGGCAGATACTCAAGGTCTTGAACAAAGAACGCCTTTGGGTATTCAGCATCTGGAGGCAATGGCTTCATCATGCTGAGCATCTGACTCATATTGGGTTCAGGCTTGTGGAAGATGCTCTCCATAGCATCATTGTGAAGCTGACAGCCAGGCTCATAAAGATCATTTGCGGAGGGCAGGCCAGTTAGCTCAATGACATCAATGGCTTTGGCTTCATGATGAACATTTCCTGTCATCCACTCAAGAACCCATGTCTTTGTGTCTTTGAAGTAGCCACGTATATGAAGAGTGGCATAGAATTGGAGCAATAATTCTTCGTTCCAGTGCTCCTTATCAGTGACAAACTGCAGTAGGCCGGACTCTCTGAAGCAGTCCAGAGCCTCTTCCAGACAGGGCAGACCAGTGATGGCTTCAGTATCAAGACGCATGTGTGGGAAAATGCGGCCTTGATTGTACAGAATGCATGAGTAATAGCTTCGCTGCTCATAGCTCCAGAACCGATCAGAAGAGATCCTTGCTTTTGAGTAAGGGTTCTTTGCACTGTCAAAGAAGGTATTGTGTGCCTTGAAGCCATTGATATTGAATGATCCTGGTGCTGATGCAGTACCTGGAAACCTTGGCAACCTGGGCGTTGGCTTCTGAACCCGTGGCCTGTGCTCAACATGGTATTCAAAATGAGGACCAGCAGCAGGCGGAGGAGTCAAAACAGGCCATTTGACAGAAATGAGCTGACCATAGTTGACAGCTTGCTCGATAGTGTGTGGCCTTGGTGGCGGAACAGGAGCAGAGGCGTCAACAGTGGCTTCAGGTGCAGACGCAGCATTGGCTTCTGGCACATTTGCCGGTGCAGGCTCCACATTTGCTTCAGCCATGACAACGTCATTGGCTTCATTGGTGTTGGTGGTGGCAGCCTGAGGATTTTCAACCTCCACTTGATGAGCTGGAGGGTCGGGCACTGGCAGGTTCACTTCAGGAACCACATCTTCTTCAACAAGGGGAGTTGGGGCACGTTCATCTTCTTGTCTTTCATCGGCTGATGCAGCCGGAATGTCTTCAGCACCTTTGGCTTCAGACTCTGAGACGTTCACAGTGGGAGTGGCATCTGGAAACACTTGACGTGCAACAGATTGTTGGGGCACTTCTCCTTCTGGAACGCTCTGGGTGGTGACTTGAGGCCTTTGTCCTTTGCAAAGCCTGCGCAATGCTGGCGACGCCTTTGGAGATGGAGTTGGCTGGGCCTCAAAGTCTTCCTCTTCTTCTTGTTGTTGGGGAGTAATTAGGGTTTCTTGTGGTTGTGGGTGATCAGCCCACGAAGCATCCTGTGCAATTGGCGTCAGAGGACGACCAATGCTGATGAGTTCGCTATTCGTGAGAACAGGCGATGATACCAGGTTGTGTTCGATCTGAGGAAGGACTTCATCATCTTCAACATTGTCGTGGTGACCAATGTCTTCAGCAGCGGTGGGGTCAACTGCTGGAATGTCTTCAGCTTCATGAGCCTCTGTGGGAGCCGGCTCATGAACTATCATCCGTCGTTCTTGGTGTTCAGAGGCAGGGCGAACCATTGATATGGGTTCAACAACCAAGGGCTCTGAGGGAGCAGCCCTATCCTTCTTGGTTCTGCGCTTCTTCTTGGAGGGAGCAGCATCAGAGGCTTCAGTATTTTTCCTTTTCTTGGCTTCAGCCTCAGCATTTCTCGTCTTCTTTAGCTCAGAAGCGATTGATCTGACCTTTGGCTTCGAGCCGGTCATGCTAGTTGGGAAGACAATGTGCGACTCTTCCTGCCTTGAAGGAGCAGTTTGGTCAGTCGATGGCTTTTTCTTCTTTGCAGCCATTCTTGGGTCAATACCAGGACGACCAAGTGCCTTGCGCTTCTCAGCCTCATTGTAGGCTTGCACACATTTGTCAGCCAGGCTCTTCATGCGCTCACGAGAACCTTTAGCTTCTTCACGCTTCTTGACAAAGGCTTCTTTGAGCTCGTGCATCATAACTTTGAAGTTTTTGACATCTTGCACGCTGAGCTTTTCCATATGCTTCTTGAACTGAGCTTTCTCATAGTCAATCTTGTGTTTCAGCTCAACGATGCGCTGAGCGAGAGCAAGCTCTGAAGCAATGGCTCCATTGAAGGAAACGCTGAGCCCAATGGGAAGTTGCAGATCGTCGAAGCTGAGATTTGGTGAGGCAAACCACTCATCAATGAAGTTGTGAATGATTGACACATCAAAGTGAGGCAAATCATTGAAGATTTCTGCTTCTTCCTTGCTCTTGATCAGTTGCTCAAGGGCATCATCTGCAAGATCTTCATCACTGGACAGATCAATGTGCTCTTCACGTAGAATGGCAGCAGGGGTCAGTGCCTGATCAATATGCTTGACGAGTTTCTTCTTCTTCTCCGTCTTCTTGGAGATGCGTGACAAATCTTCAGACTGCACACTGTCTTCAGGAGGTGCAGTGGCCAGCGGCTTCGCATGTGAAGCTTTCGGTGGAACAGCTGATCTTGAAGCCTTAGCCTTCTTTGGCTTCTGAGGCCTTGGGGCAGGAGGTGCTTCATCTGTGTCAGCCTCTTCAGAAGCGTCCCCAACAACAGCTCCTTGGACTGCAATGTAGGTGAGGAGACCTTGAAAATCATAGAAGGGGCCAATCTCGTTTTGATCAGCTTCACGAGTGCCATCCTCCCTTGGAGCAGATGGGCCAGGGTTGAAGTTCAAACCCAGTGACTTCTTGTTCTCTTTTGCTGATGCCTTAGCAAATTGAAAGTTGCGTTTGAAAAGGTTGTCATCGCGACACCACAAGAGAGAAGTGGAGTCGGCATTTGCAGGCTGAGGTCCTCTGACCATGCACGGGTAGAACCCTTGTTCAATAGCTTCAGCTTTGCTCTTGGGTTGAAGACCTCTGTAAGTGATATCTCCCCAAGGACACTTTATCACATTCTTTTCAGCGTATTCCTTGGTCACAAAGCGGTACTTGAACCATTCCTCAGCCCAATATCTTTGAATCCATTGGATTCATGTCTTGCGCTGATTGTAATCCTCCTCAGGATCTGTCTTGTAAAGCTCTGAGAGGTCATCAGGCAAATCTCTTGATGTTCCTCCTCGACGCTGTCTGCCACCCTTTCTGACTGATTTCTCTGCAGCCATGTACTTCAAACTGAAAGGTTTCAATACGTTCAAAGGCTTCAAAGGCTTTCGCTTGCTGGACAAACAGGAACTGGCTTCGGGAGAATTTATGTGATGCTGTAAAAATTCTACAAACAAATGCAGACTATGAGAACCAAGGGATTCTCCCACGGACATGTACCTGTGACAGCATTAGAGATGCGAGGGAAGGGTAAGAGGTCATATGCATTCTCAGAAGATTTTGAAGATAAACTAGTTTGAAGACATTGACCTCATGATGTGAAGACATTCACTTATATGTTGAGAGTTGGTTCCAGATTTGTACGAATCCGCGAATAGGTACAAGTGAGGAATCTAACTTGTTATGAAGCTTAAGTGAATATGCTAGGCAGTATGAGATGCAGACATAATGGATCTAACTCGTATAGGCAGAAACCTATTTTGGTAGACAGGATGAATCTTTCAAGATAAAAAAGATGGTAAAAAGAGAGTTTTATTTACCACACGAAGAACTGCTAGATGGGAAGAGTAGGAGACCGAGCAGTTCAATCCACCGTGCCCTAACTTGGCGACGGAGGACACCTACGGCGGCGGCGGAGAGGACGATGTCAGCGGCCGGCGTGAGGACGGCGTCGGAGAAGTCGCGGCAGCTAAGCGCTTCGTCGCCGGCGTCGTCGAGAGCTCGCGGTGGCGCTAGGGTTTTGACAAGGTGGAGAGGTGGAAGAAGTTTCTTTTACCGCAGGGGACAAGTATTTATAAGGAAGTGGGCGGCACAACGCAATTACGTAGGTGCCCCTGGCGGTTCACATTTGACGGGCACGTGGCATGCATGCAACATACATAGAGTTATCCCACGTTCCCACGCCCGCCAGGTTTGTCGGATAGACGTTCCGGCTTCTCCAGATTTCAAGCAATAAGAATGACACATTTAACACAGATTTAATGTTTGTCTCTGTATCTTCTGCTGACAAGGACGCAGAGAAGACATTCGACAGTTTCAGTAGAATGCATATGATTTGGACAGATAGAGTTTGAGATTGGAAGCATAGACAGATTAGGGTCCGATCACATTCACTTAGTTCAAAAGATTCAACAAGAAAACATAGCTATAAGTGAATGCTGTAGAGGACAGAACACTAGTAGTTAAATATCAAACAGCAGTCGAATCAACATAGTGAAGATAATCATGAAGATAAAGTAAATTTGAAGACAAACCAAATATGAAGACATTCAAATGCAACGTCATGAGTGAAACACTTCAAACAGAAAAGTTTGGTGGTGGCGTTACCCACCGTATAGGAAGTATTAGACCCAGACACGGCGCACAATTATCGTGGCGCTCCGAAGTCAAATTCCATGTTAATGTATTCACACTCAGAATGTAAGTCTTCATTGATTGAAGATATACTTTACTTCGTGTGTTGCACATCTAAGTCATCAACATGCATAAGTGTTAGGATGTGTGCCTGATCACAGGACATTTGAGGATTCCAAGATATTTAGCTCACACCGTAACTTGCAGAACCTTTTCTCGTCCAAGGGCTTTGTGAAGATATCTGCCAATTGCTCTTCAGTGTTGACGTGAATGATATCAATATCTTTCTTCATGACATGATCTCTGAGAAAGTGATGACGAATTTCAATGTGCTTTGTCTTTGAGTGCTGGACTGGGTTGTTGGCAATCTTGATGGCGCTTTCGTTGTCGCAGAAGAGAGGTACTTGTTTTAGATTGATGCCATAGTCCTTGAGAGTTTGCTTCATCCATAGAAGCTGAGCACAGCAAGATCCAGCAGCAATGTATTCAGATTCAGCAGTTGAGAGTGACACGCAGTTCTGCTTCTTTGAAGACCAACAGACAAGTGATCGTCCCAGAAAGTGACATGTGCCTGATGTAGACTTGCGATCCACCTTGTCACCAGCATAATCAGCATCCGAAAATCCAACCAGATCAAACTCTGGGCCCTTTGGATACCATAATCCTAGTGTTGGGGTGTGAGCCAAATATCGAAGAATTCGCTTCACAGCTAGGTGATGCGACTCCTTTGGTGCCGCTTGGAATCGAGCACACATGCAAACACTAAGCATAATATCTGGCCTAGATGCACATAGGTAAAGTAAAGAACCAATCATGGAGTGGTATACCTGTTGATCGAACTCTTTACCATTTTCGTCGGGACCCAGATGATGTTTGGCTGGCATTGGCGTCGTGTAACCTTTACAATCTTGCATTCCAAACTTTTTCAGGCAATCTTTGAGGTATTTCTCTTGAGATATGAAGATGCCATTCCTTTGCTGACGAATTTGAAGACCAAGGAAGAACTTCAGCTCACCCATCATGGACATCTGATATTGCTCTTGCATCATGTATCCAAACTCATCACTGTACTTTTGGTTGGTGCAGCCGAAGATAATGTCATCCACATAGATTTGGCACACAAACAGTTCACCATCATATGTCTTCGTGAAGAGTGTAGGATCGAGGGATCCAGGTTTGAAGCCTTTGTTCTTCAGGAAATCTTTGATTGTATCGTACCAAGCGCGAGGAGCTTGTTTGAGGCCATATAGTGCTTTGTTTAGTTTGTACACCATATCAGGATGTTTTGGATCTTCAAAGCCGGGTGGTTGTGCAACGTATACTTCTTCTTCAATCTTGCCATTGAGAAATGCACTCTTCACATCCATTTGATATAGCAGGATATTGTTGTGGTTAGCATAGGCCAGCAATATGCGGATAGCTTCAAGTCTAGCCACAGGAGCAAATGTGTCATCGAAGTCAATCCCCTCAACTTGAGTATATCCTTGTGCAATGAGACATGCTTTGTTTCTGACGACTTGGCCATGCTCATCTTGCTTGTTTCGATATATCCATTTTGTTCCAATGATGTTATGCTTGCGAGGGTTAGGACGCTTGACAAGTTCCCAAACATTGTTCAGCTTGAACTGATGAAGCTCTTCTTGCGTTGCTTGAATCCATTCAGGTTCCATAAAGGCTTCAGCAACTTTCTTGGGTTCTGATATTGACACAAAAGAAAAGCGCCCACAGAAATTTGCTAACTGCGTTGCTCTTGAACGAGTAAGTGGACCAGGTGCATTGATGCTATCAATTATCTTCTCAATTTGCACTTCACTTGCAACACGAGGATGAGCTAGGAGAAGAATTTGTTCTTGCTGATCATTGTCATCATTGGGAGGATTGTCTTCAGGCTGAGCATTGTCTTCAGATTGGTTTGGTGCAGAAATGATAAGTTCCTCTTTAGGCTGTGCTTCAGCAGGCATGATTTCACCAGTTCCCATTAGCTTGATAGACTTGTTGGGTGAAGCTTCTTCAAGATTACTTGGCAGGAGCTCTCTTTGTGACCCATTGGTTTCATCAAACCGCACATCTACAGTTTCGACGATTTTGTAGAGATAGAGGTTGAAGACTCTGTAAGAGTGTGAATACTTTCCATAACCGAGCATGAAGCCTTCGTGAGTTTTTGGTGCAAATTTTGACTTGTGATGGGGATCCTTGATCCAGCACCGTGCTCCAAATACTTTGAAGTAGCTTACATTTGGCTTCTTGCCAATGAGGAGCTCATAGGATGTTTTGTTCAGAAGCTTATGGATATAAACACGGTTGATGACGTGGCATGCTGTATCAATAGCTTTAGGCCAGAACTTTCTTGGTGTTTTGTATTCGTCCAGTATTGTCCGAGCCATCTCAATGAGGGTTCTGTTCTTGCGCTCTACGATGCCATTTTGCTGAGGTGTGTAAGGAGCAGAAAACTCATGAGTGATCCCCATTGTATCCAGATAAAGATCAAGTCCAGTGTTCTTGAACTCAGTGTCGTTGTCACTTTTGATATGCTTGACCTTGACTCCATAATTGTTCATGGCTCGATTGGCAAAACGTCTGAAAACATCTTGCACTTCGGTCTTGTAGAGAATTATGTGCACCCATGTGTATCTTGAGTAATCATCAACAATGACGAAGCCATAGAGACAGGCAGTCGTAGTGAGAGTAGAGTAGTGAGTAGGGCCAAGTAAGTCCATGTGTAGCAGCTCGAAGGGTTGAGACGTAGTCATGATTGTCTTCGCAGGATGCTTGGCCCGAGTCATCTTTCCAGCTTCGCAGGCACCGCACAAATGATCTTTCTTGAACTTGACATCTTCAATGCCGATGACATGCTTCTTCTTGACGAGCGTATGTAAGTTCCTCATCCCAGCATGCCCTAGCCTCCGAAGCCATAGCCAGCATTCTGAAGCTTTTGTAAGAAGACATCTTGCAAGCTGTGGACCTGCTGAGAAATCTACCATGTACAGATCATCTTTCCTTGGCACCACGTGCCATGAAGCAGTAGGTGGGAGTAGGATCATCCTTATCATCAGCTTCAGCGTTGGTGTGGGAGTCATTGTCTTCAGTGTTGACGATGGACTTGGCAACATAGGCAGTGGCTAGAGCCAGACTTGCAACACCAGGGTCGGACTCCTCCTCCGACTCCACCTCCGCCTCCTCAGAAGCAGACTCCTCCTCTGAATCCATTTCCTTCCCAACAAAAGCACGAGCCTTGCCAGATGATCTCTTCTTGTGAGATGAAGACTTTGAAGATTTCTTCTTTTTCTTGTCATCGAAATCATATTCCTTGCTCTTCTTCTTCTTCTTCTTCTTCTCGTTGTCCCACAGTGGACACTCAGAGATGTAGTGTCCTGGTTTCTTGCACTTGTGACATGTTCTCTTCTTGTAGTCATGAGTAGAAGC
This sequence comes from Aegilops umbellulata, assembly GCA_032464435.1. Taxonomy (NCBI): domain Eukaryota; kingdom Viridiplantae; phylum Streptophyta; class Magnoliopsida; order Poales; family Poaceae; genus Aegilops; species Aegilops umbellulata. Next base: position 324,956,784 of record CP136058.1, on the reverse strand, counting down.
TTCATCATTTCTTGAGCTGGATCGTGAAGACTTTCTGAAGCCTTTCTTCTTAGTGAACTTCTGGAACTTCTTCACAAACATAGCAAGTTCCTTTCCAATGTCTTCAGGATCATCAGAACTGCAGTCAGATTCTTCTTCAGATGAGGAAACAACTTTTGCCTTCAAAGCGCGAGTTCGACCATAGTTGGGACCGTAGATTTCTCTTTTCTCAGATAGCTGGTACTCATGTGTGTTGAGCCTCTCAAGTATATCAGACGGATCGAGTGTCTTGAAGTCAGGACGTTCTTGTATCATGAGGGCAAGGGTGTCAAAGGAGCTGTCAAGTGATCTCAGTAGTGTCTTGACGATTTCATGCTTGGTAATCTCAGTGGCGCCGAGAGCACGAAGCTCATTTGTGATGTTAGTGAGGCGATCAAACGTGAGCTGGACATTCTCATTGTCGTTTCTCTTGAAGCGGTTGAAGAGGTTGCGAAGAACACTGATCCTTTGATCTCTCTAGGTTGAGACGCCTTCGTTGACCTTGGATAGCCAGTCCCAGACTAGCTTTGACGTCTCTAGAGCACTCACTCGGCCATACTGTCCTTTGGTCAGATGACCACAGATGATGTTCTTGGCAGTGGAGTCCAGTTGAATGAACTTCTTGACATCAGCAGGGGTGACACCATCATCAGTATTGGGAACGCCGTTCTTGACGACATACCAGAGGTCGACATCAATGGCTTCAAGATGCATGCGCATCTTATTCTTCCAGTAGGGATATTCATTTCCATCGAACACGGGGCAAGCAGCGGAGACTTTGATTATCCCTGCAGTCGACATAGCTAAAACTCCAGGTGGTTAAACCGAATCACACAGAACATGGGAGTACCTTGCTCGGATACCAATTGAAAGTGCTTGTTATCGACTAGAGGGGGGGGGGGGTGAATAGGCGATTTTTATGAAAGTCTTCAAAACATAAAGGTTTCAAAGACAAACATCAGAAATGAACCTATTGATATGCAGCGGAAGATAAACTACACAAGGCAAGCCATAGTCAAGTATGCAATAACGTGTGTGTACGATGACTAATGGCAACTAGGTAGTAAGGATCAGGGTGGAAGACAGTATGAAGCCAAACAACAATGGTAGTCAAGCAATGAAGTCAAACATGTATGGCAGGCAGACAATGACTTCACGAAGACAAACATTAAGTAAAGGGAAGAGAGAATAGAACCAGTCACTCGATGAAGACACAGGATTTGTTTGACCAGTTCCAGTTGCTGTGACAACTGTACATCTAGTTAGGGAGGCTGAGATTCAACTCAGAAGACCGCGTCTTCACCTTATTCCCCTTGAGCTAAGAACACATAGTCCTCGCCCAATCACTCTGGTAAGTCTTCAAGGTAGACTTCCAAACCTTCACAGACTTCGTTCACCGGCAATCCACAATGGCTCTTGGATGCTCAGAACACGACGCCTAACCGGCTGGAGGATACACAATCCTCAAGTGTAATAAGTCTTCAGGTCACACAGACAGAAAGACTTCAGTGATGCCTAACACTCTTTGGCTCTGGGTGTTTTGGGCTTTGTCCTCGCAAGGATTTATCTCTCTCAAAGGCTTCAAGGTGGGTTGCTCTCAAACGACAAAAGCCGTGCACTAACTCTGAGCAGCCACCAATTTATGGTGTAGGGGGTGGGCTATTTATAGCCACTAGGCATCCCGACCTGATATGTCCGAAATGACCCTGGGTCACTAAGGAACTGACTCGTGTTCCAACGGTCAGATTTCAAACACACGCGGCAACTTTACTTGGGCTACAAGCAAAGCTGACTTATCCAACTCTGGATAAGATTTGCTCTCATTGTCTTCACTCGAAGACATAGGATTTGGGTTGAGCATCACTTCAGTCACTCTGACTGTATTCACTTGGACCCCACTTAACAGTACGGTGGTTCATATGACTCAACAAAGAAGAAAAGGAAAACAACGAAACAACTAAGTCTCCGCGCTCCATAGTCTTCACAGAGTGTCTTCTCATGTCATAGTCTTCAATATGAAGATCTTCATATACCACCATTGTCTTCAATGTCTTCACACATTTTTAGGGGTCATCTCCGGTAGGTAAACCGAATCAATGAGGGACACTACCTGTGTTATCCTGCAATTCTCACAAACACATTAGTCCCTCAACCAAATTTGTCGTCAATACTCCAAAACCAACTAGGGGTGGCACTAGATGCACTTACATGCACTATGGCACTTACTGGATAAAATCGTCTCCAAACTACTGAATACTATTGTTGTTTGTTAATTAGGCAGCATCTGGTGGCATTCCGACTTGGTACTGTTGTTGCTATAAATTACTAGTATGCACCATTAAATTAACTATCAACTGCTATGCACCACTACGTTAATTAGGCAAGATCTGTGTGGAGCACGAATTTTGTATTGTTGTTGCTATCCTGTACTTGCATTCTTCCTGTGTTAGTGCTATTGTTGACTAGTACTACTAAGAAGTGCTCCTTCTGCTCCCCCCAAAAAAGAGAGAAGTACTCGTTCTTCCACTACTTGCAATACTCGGTCCTGTCCAACAAGACATGAGTACCATTCAGACATCCAACGGAAATAAAAACTCTGGAAGTGAGCCATCCGATCAAACCTAGAGGTTCAAATCTAAAAGATGAAGTAGTTCAATGTTTATTACAAACCAAATAAGGTTAAAATAAAAAAAACATCTCAAACAATTGTATAAAAAAGGGACACCATTAAAAAAACCTAGAAGTTAAAATTGAAAAAATGGAGCAGCTCGATGTTCATTAAAAAACAAGGATTTTTTTGTTACAAAAATAAATAAAACCAAGAAGTCCAAATTAAAAAGATGGAGCAGCTCGATCATTATAGAAAAACTTAAATTTTGGTCCCTATTAAAGAATGGAAATAAGAAGTTCAAAATTAAATCACACAATAGTTCAATGTATAAATATTAAAATCACATCATAAGAAGTTCAGGAAAAAACAACAAAGGAGTTCAAAAGATAACATGGCACTTTGAAGTAGATATTTCACCGTTTCTACATAAAAAACAAGAAGTTCAAATTCTAAAACTAGAGTAGTTCAAAAATCATAAAAAGGATTTTCACCGTCTCTAAATAAAAAAAATACTAGAAGTTCATATTTAAAATAACAAACCGGTTCAATACTTACTGCAAACTAGGATATTCCCATTACTAAAAGAAATAAACCAAGAAGTCCAAATTAAAAATAGAGAAGTTTGCTATTTATAAAAAACTCACATTTTCTTGGTACTAAAAGAAATAAAATCAAGAAGTTCAAATGAAAAATTACAGAGAAGTTCAATGTATACGGAAAACTCAAATTCTTTCCATTTGTAGGAAAAATAAAAGTAGGAAGTTCAATTTTAAGAAAATTGTATGATTCTAAGACCATATTTTCCTCCGGAAAATAGAACTAAGAAGTTCAAATTAAAATAACAGTGAAGTTCAACGTATATAGAAAACTCAGATTTTTTTCTCGTTACTATAGTATAAAATGAAGAATTTCAAACTGAAATAAAAGGAACAACTAAAAAAACTATCATATGATTTATTCTCATTAAACGGTCTGAAATTTTGGTCTACATCGTTCGTAAAAAAACAAGTTTTATCGTATTAAAAAACTTTTAAAAACCTTGGCGAAGTTGAAACAAAATACTCAACACGTAAAGTTACGCCCTTTTTATGGCTTTCTAACGTTATATCTTTTGCTCAAGTTCAATGAGCAAATAAATTCTTTTGAACCGTCACGAGTGTGAAAAAAATGATCAACACAGGAAAGTTGTGTGTTTTCAACAGGGTTCCATCGATATATCATTTGTTCAACTCCTGTAAGTGGTTGGGGGTTGCGGGCAAAAATAGCACGTTAAAAACTAAGTTAAGTTCAAACAGAACTGCTCCAGAAGTTCAACCTCTTCACACAGTGCATTTTCGGAGACTCTGTTTTTGCGATGAGGGCAGAACACATGATCTCAGAAGTTTAGATTGATAACTCCCAGAAGTTCATGTACTACACGGTGTGCATTTGTATTAAAAAGGAATGAAAAAGCAAAGGCTAAAAGTTTTGTTTCTAGAAGTTCAAGTGCTCGGCCCGAGAAAGTCCAAAAATTCTTGTGAGAAAGGTTGAACAAAAATATGTGACCGGAGTTCAAGGTGAAAACAGCGGGAAACTCAACTACTACACGGAATGCATTTCAGATAAGAATATAAGAATAGAAAACAAAGAGCTTAAAAGGTTTGTTGCAAGAAGTTCACGTGCTCCTCCGTGCACGGTTTAGAATTTATATTGTGGAACATCCGACCTCCAATTACATGTTTTAAAATGGCAAAAAATGACGTCTCACCTTCAATTGCGTGTGATTCGAGTATACACTAAAATGCCACAGAAGTTCATAGTGAAAACAATGAGAAGTTCAAGTACTGTAAGGAATGCATTTCAGGTGAGAATAAAAGTATAGAAAAATAAAAGGTTAAAAGGTTTGTTGAAAGAAGTTCAAGTGATGTGTCCGGAGAAGTTCAAAAATTCTTACGAGAGAGGTTCACTTTGTATTTCCATGTTCGATTTTTTCGTATAAAAATCGAATACAATTCTTTACTAAAAAATATAAAAAGGTGAAGTTCAAATTGAAATAATAGAGAAGTTCAAAGTTTATTAAAACCTAGGGTTTACCTGTTCAAAAAATAAAAAACACAACGCCATTTTTTGCACTTTTAAAAACAACCCATAAATGAAAAAAAAGTTGCTAGAAGTTCAAGTGCACGGCGAGGAAAAGTTCAAAAAATTCTTGTGTGAGAAGTTTACCGTGTATTTAGATGTCCAAAATACATAATTTTTTTTGTTTTTTTTTGTGTTTTAAAATAACTATCTCAAACCAGAGAGAAGTTCAAAGTGATAACAATCGGAAGTTCACGTACTACATGGTGCGTATTTCATATAAGAAAAATACAATAAATTGAAACAGAGTGAAGTTCAAATGGACATGCCCAGAAGTTCAACTACTTCGAGCAGTGCAAAAAACAACACGTCAAAAACAGAGTGAAGTTCAAACAGACATGCCCGATAAGTCCAATTACTTCATGAAGTGCTTTTCCATTCACGATGAAAAGCAGAAATCATGAGCTCGCCATTTTATAATTTACTTCAAAACAGCAGGAATATTATTTGTGTAATTTCAAGTCCTCGGTCGGAGAAAGTTAAAAAAATTATTGTGAGAGAGATTTCTACAAAAGGAATATCATTTGTGTAACACTGGCGAATGGATGAGAAAATTACAAACGAAAATACGTCACAGAAGTTCAACATGAAACCAGCAGGAAGTTCGACTATTATAGTGAATGAATTTGGGATGAAAAACTTTTAAAATAGTCGCGAGTATGAAAAAACGATCAAGACGGGAAAGTTGCGTGTTTACATCAACTTTCCAGCGGTATATTATTAGCTCAATTCCGGTGAGTGAATGGAGAGCTACGAGCAGTGGATGGAGAGCTACGGGAAAAAAAGCACGTGAAAAACAGAGTGAAGTTCAGGTACACATGCCGAGAAGGTCAGGTTCTTCACAAGGTGCATTTTCGAAGAATCTGTTTCGAAATAAAGGCAGAACAAGTGATCTCGCCGTTTTCGAAATTACATAAAAACGGCTAGGAATCAGAGAAAACCATCAACATGAAAAAGTTTTGCATTTTCCGTAGCTTTTCAGCGGTATATTATTTGCCCCATTCCGATAAAGTTTGTAGAAATTACGGGAAAAATACATCTTTAGCCATTTTCAAAACTGACATAAAATAGTAATGAATTAGGAGAAACAACATATACAAAAAAGTTTCGCATTTCTTCAAGCTTTCCAACGCCATATCATTTGCTGCATTTGGATGTACGGTTAAAAAATTAGCTCAAAAATATGAACTCGGTGGAACTTGTACCATTTTCTAAATTACTTTTAAACCGTTCAAAATTAGAAAAAACTTTTAACAAGCAAAAGTAGCGCATTTTCATAAGCTTCCCAACACCAGAGTATTTGCTTCAATTGGGTTTTCCGTTTAGAAATGACATCGAAAATACCAACTCGGGTGTTCCGTTTGTAAAATTATACGGTTTTCCAAATTACGCTTTAACCATAGGGAATTAGAGAAAACTTTCAACAAGTGGAAGGAGCGGTTTTGCAGCAGCTTTCCAACGCCATATTGTTTGCCTCATTCTGATAAACAGTTTAAAAATGCAATCAAAAATACGATTCGCGTTTTTTGTACGAAGAAAAAACGGTTTTCAAAACTGCTCTTAAACCGCTTACATTTTGCCAAAAATTTAACTTGGGTCATGATACTGGTGTCCATAGCTTTCCAACGATATATCACAAGCCCCATTTGGAAACCTTTTAGCTGAAGTTCAACCTAGTACTCGGGGAAGGTCAGGCGCGTTACTCGGAAAGTTCATGCTGTGATCAGAATATTATTCTGATCCCGTGATTTCCAATACATAGTGCTTGCCAAAGGATAAAGTGTAAAAAGGAAAGGTGAAGATCACCATGACTCTTGTATAAGGTATAAGGCAAAAATAAAAGATAGGTCCTTCGCAGAGGGAAGCAGAGGTTGTCATGTGCTTTTATGGTTGGATGCACAAAATCTTAATGCAAAAGAATGGCACTTTATATTGCCACTTGTGATAGGGAAATTTATTATGCAGTCCATTGCTTTTATTTCTTCCATATCACAAGCTCTTATAAAGCTTATTTTCTCCACACTAATAGATCATACATATTTAGAGAGCAATTTTTATTACTTGCAGCAATGACAACTTAGTTGAAGGATCTTACTCAATCCATAGGTGGATATGGTGGACTCTCATGGCAAAACTGGGTTTAAGGATATTTAGAAGCACAAGTAGTATCTCTACTTGGTGCAACGAATTTGGCTAGCATGAGGGGAAAAGGAAAGCTCAACATGTTGGATGATCCATGACAATATAATTTATTTCGGATATAAGAAAACATAATCCATTACGTTGTCTTCCTTGTCCAACATCAACTTTTTAGCATGTCATATTTTTATGAGTGCTCACAATCATAAAAGATGTCCAAGATAGTATATTTATATGTGAAAATCTCTCTTTCTTTATTACTTCCTATTAATTGCAACGATGACCAAAACTATGTTTGTTAACTCCCAACAACTTTTATTCGTCATACTCTTTATATGTGAAGTCATTACTCTCCATAAGATCAATATGATCTCTTTTTTTTCTTTTATTCCCTCGAGATCATAGCAAGATAACCAAGCCCTTGAGTTAAGACTAATCTTTATTATATATAGCTCACGGACTCGATTATATAGATAGGGACCAACACAAAACTCAAAGCTATATCATACTAAACTTTATTCTACTAGATCAAGATATAACCAAAAGGATCGAACTAAGAAAAACGGTAAAGATAGAAGTGTGATGGTGATACGATACCGGGGCACCTCCCCCAAGCTTGGCAGTTGCCAAGGGGAGTGCCCATACCCATGTGTTTATGTCTCTTTCTTCGGAGGTAGTGATGTTGGAGTTGTTGATGATGTAGGCTTGTCGTCCATCTTCCAAGGCATAGGCTCACCATCATAGAAGGATGATCGAGTCTCCGGGATCCTCAAATCTACAGCCAAACTCATCCTGTTTAATCTATATTCATACTCATAGTTTTGGTTTTGCAGGTCATAGATCTGGGCTTGGAGGTGCTCGATTTTCTCGTGAAGCTTGAAGATGGTCTCCCCAATGTTCTTGGCATCCAGCTTGTGGTTGTTGGTGAACTCCGCGATCATCATGTGGTTGGCGTTGAGTCCGCGTTCCACCATCCCCTGGCACTTGAAAACTTGTTGCTCCATTGCTTCGAGTCTTCTCTCCATGCTTCCGGTCCTCCTTGGTCCCTCAACACCGCGGATGTGCAGCACCCCCTCACACATCTCAATGGTTTGATGGTGTTGCAGCACCTCCGCGAGGTAGGGGTTGATGACCTTCTCGAAAAATTTGTCCTTGGGGGCGCTTGAAGACATCATGGTGATCTAGATCTGTCAAAAAAATAGCTCAAAACAAAAGCAGAGGATTGTGTCGTGGTACAGTGGTCAAAACCTTCGGGAGCTTATATAATGAATTTTTACCGACCAAAATAAGTATCGTGCAAGAAAACAGAGTCCGAATAGCACACGAGGTTCCCACGATGCAGGGGGGCGCGCCCAGGGGGTACGGCGCGCCCTCCACCCTCATAGATGCCTCGTGTCCCTTTCAGACTACTTCTTATTTTCCTATTTTCTTAAATATTCCAAAACGGTAACCCCGGAGGAGTACATAAGGGACACTTTCCAGTAGAATTAAGGTAAACCTAACCATGGCATGAAACATATGGATCCAAATCAGCCCCTTACGAAGCAACGCATAAACTAGGGTTTCGGCTTCTGCCACTCTAGTAACCCATCATCTACTTATTACTTCCCAATGCCTTCCCCTAGGCCCAAACAATGGTGAAGTGTCATGTAGTCGATGTTCACATAACACCACTAGAGGAAATACAACATACATCTCATCAAAATATCGAACGAATACCAAATTCACATGACTACTTATAACAAGACTTCTCACATGTCCTCATGAACAAACGTAACTACTCACAAATCATATTCATGTTCATAATCAGAGGGGTATTAATGTGCATAAAGGATCTGAACATATAACCTTCCACCGAATAAACCAACTAGCATCAACTACAAGGAGTAATCAACACTACTAGCAACCCACAGGTACCAATCTGAGGTTTTGAGACAAAGATCGGATACAAGAGATGAACTAGGGTTTTAGAGGAGATGGTGCTGGTGGAGATGTCGATGGAGATTGACCCCCTCCCGATGAGAGGATCGATGGTGATGACGATGGTGACGATTCCCCCCGGAGGGATGTTTCCCCAGCAGAATAGCTCTGCCGGAGCCCTAGATTGGTTCCGCCTCGAGACAGCGGCGCTTCGTCCCGAAAGCTTCCTTATGATTTTTCCAGGGCAAAAGACACCTTATACCAGAAGATGGGCATCGGGGGCTTCCAGGTGGCCCACGAGGCAGGGGCGCGCCCAGGGGGTGGGGCGCGCCCTCCACCCTCGTGGACACTGGGTGCCCACCCTCTCGTGCTTTCTTCGCCCAATATTTTTAATATATTCCAAAACTGACTTTCGTGGAGTTTCAGGACTTTTGGAGTTGTGCAGAATAGGTCTCTAATATTTGCTCCTTTTCCAGCCCAGAATTCCAGCTGCCGGCATTCTCCCTCTTCATGTAAACCTTGTAAAATAAGAGAGAAAAGGCATAAGTATTGTGACATAATGTGTAATAACAGCCCATAATGCAATAAATATCGATATAAAAGCATCATGCAAAATTGACGTATCACTATCCCACTAGAGAATTTTGCTTACCATTGCAAACTTCCATTTTGGGGTTCGCTTGATGAGCCACCAACGGTTGAGTACGAGTCTTTCTTGACTAGCCTTTGTTACGGTGAAAATAGGGGAGTGATACAAGGAAGAATAAAGAGCATTCACTTTCCCGCAATTCAGTATTTTGCATTATTTAACGGGAAATGCATAGTAGGCAAGCAAGACTGTAGCATACTTTGTGCGCCAGACTTGAGCCTCATTCACAACGCTCTCACTGGTGAAAGGAATTATAACCTTGGAGCGATTGTTGGACGTAGACTTCAGCACAATGCTAACAGTGGTTGGCTCTATGGTGGAATTTATGCCACACGTTTAGCACGAGAGGTGGGTGTTTTGCCTTTGCCCTTTGATCCTATCCTACCCACGCGGTATTTAGATTTTGATACTTTGAAAGAACGCATGATCCTTAAGGGAAAGGTTGATAATTTCACTTACTATCTAATGTTTAACCAAAAATCTATTGTGGACACATATTTGCCTGCGGTTACTCTTTTTGATTATAACAGCAAGGGAAGATATTTTGTTCTTGAGAGCGAGGCCCGAGCTCATAACACAGCAGTGGTGGCGGCACGACGTGCTGAGGCATCCGCATCGAGAGCCTCCGTGAGCTACCACGTCCACTACTACCCTCCAGGCTACTGATCGATTACCAAGTTAGGCCAAAAGCCTAAGCTTGGGGGAGTACGTGTTTCCACTGACATTACATTCATGTTCACTTATTCCATTAGTCGGTGTTCACACTTTTTCATTGTATCATCCATGCTTAGATTTATTTTCTGGCTTTCTTCTTGTGTGTTTGAAAAACTTTAGAAAAAACCAAACAAAATAGTTGTAGTAATTTACTTTCTATGCATGCTTAGTAGTAATACTAAAAAGAAAACCCTAAAAAAATTCCTTGTTCTTCTTTTGTTTGCTGGGAGCTTTCCCGTGTAAATAGTTTTTCTCGTTTTTGCTTTTTATTTGCTTGTTGAAGAAAACCAAAAACTCCAAAAATATTTCAGTGTGTTTCTCTGAATTCCTTTTCCTTTTATTTGAGTTGCACCGAGGAGAAGACCATGATGAAAATGTTGAGTGGCTCTCATATGAATAATTGTTGAACTAATAAAGAGCACATTTTACCTTGTCTTCTCCTATTGAATAAAATGTTTGCCGATTCCAGCTTAGTCCACGACATTCTTGTACTATTACTATTTTCATATCATTCGGTCGTGCAAGTGAAAGGCAATAATGACGATATTCGATGAACTGGCCGTGGTAAAGAGAAACTGGTATGAACTCGACTTGTTCTGTTTGTGTAAATATGTTTAACCCAGTATCCAGGCTTCAACCCATTATGATTAAACATGTTTGCAATGACAATTAGAGATTATAGTTTCTCATGCCATGCCTAAGTAGCTGGAAGTTGATGATGATTTATCTTGGATATCAACATTGCGTGAAAATGATTGTGATGTAGTATGATGATATGGTATCCTCCTCTGAATGTTCGAGTGGCTTGACTTGGTACATGTTCATGCATGTAGTTGAATCAAAACCAACATAGCCTCTATGATATTTATGTTCATGGTGTTCATATCCTACTCATGCTAGTGTCCAATGTTACTTACGCATAATGCATGGTTATGATCGTTGTTGCTCTCTAGCTAGCCGCTTCTCAATCTAAATTGCTAGCCTTCGCCTGTACTAAGTGGGAATTCTGCTTGTACATAAAAAATCTTGAACCCAAAGTTATTCCAGATGAGTCCACCATACCTACCTATATGCGGTATTAACCTACTGTCCTAAGTAAATTTGCATGTGCCACCTCTAAAAACTTCTAAAAATTATCCCTTTGTGTGCCTGGATCGTTCATGGAACAACAGGAGGTGGTCGATATCTTCCGTGCTAAGTAGGTTATTCTCAGGTGGAGTGTTTATTCATTCACCATCACACGAGAAAATGGGCGGTAATAGGGATTCCCAGTCCCGAACTAAAAAATGCAAATAATTAAACAAAACTCCCCCAGGACTGATGTTGGTATGGACAACACCCGTTGTTTCGGACAAGCCGTGGAGTGTGATTGATGGTGGAGAGGGAGTAAACCTTTACTTTTTTCGCTTGGGAACCACCACTAGCGTGCTTAGCATGGAAGATGTTGATAACTGATGGTCGTGAAGTGAATAAGAAGGGTGCATGTCTCAAAATATCATTTATCTCTGTTTTAAAAATTGAGCTCTGGCACCTTTGCAAATCACTGCTTCCCTCTACGAAGGGACTATCTATTTACTTTTATGTTGTGTCACCACCTTCTAAAAACAAGCGCTAGAAACTGACTAGAGCACAGCTGTCATGATTTATGCATTGTGTGTAGCTAATGTTGGGTGCATCATGACTGGATCTTTTCTACCATGAATTACAATGTTTAGTCGCTGCTTGAACTTTGGAGGTGCTCAGCATTTATGTTTTGCGGTCTCAGAAAGGGCTAGCGAGATACCACTATTGTCATATTATATCATGGTTGTTTTGACAACATGTTGCTATTTGAGATCTCTCATTATCGCTCGCTAGCTGATTATGTCATTGATATGAATCATTATGATCTTTAGGAGTTATTGTTGACATGGTTAGTTATAAAGCGGCTGAGAACCTGGGTGTTGTTTAAGCTTATTTATGCAAACAAGAGCAAAAGAGTTCGTAAAAGTTTTTCTTTCTCACGTTCAGTTTATCTACTGAATTGCTTGAGGACAAGCAAAGGTTTAAGCTTGGGGGAGTTGATACGTCTCCAACGTATCTACTTTTTCTCACGCTTTTCCTCTTGTATTGGACTCTAATTTGCATGATTTGAATGAAACTAACCCCAGATTGACACTGTTTTCAGTAGAACTACCATGGCGTTGTTTTTGTGTAGAAATAAAAGTTCTCGGAATGGAACCAAACTTTGCGAGGATTTTTATATCAATAATAAGAATTCTGGAGCCAAGACCTGCTGGAGAGGGGCACCAGGGTGGGCACAACCCACCAGGGCGCGCCCCCTCTCCTGGCGTGCCCACGTGGGTTGTACCCACCTGGTGGCCCCACAAAAGATCCCCCTGATACTACAAAATCACATATTTCCAAAAAAATCAGGGAGAAAGAATTATCTCAATCCACGAGTCGGAGCCGCCGCCAAGCCCTGTTCTTCCTCGGGAGGGAAGATCTGGAGTCCGTTTGGGGCTCTGGAGAGGGGGATCTTCGTTCTTCGTCATCACCAACCCTTCTCCATCGCCAATTCCATGACGCTCCCCACCGGGAGTGAGTAATTCCTTCGTAGGCTCGCTGGTCGGTGAGGAGTTGGATGAGATTCATCATGTAATCGAGTTAGTTTTGTTAGGGCTTGATCCCTAGTATCCACTATGTTCTTAGATTTATGTTGCTATGACTTTGCTCTGCTTAATGCTTTTCACTTTGGGCCCGGGTGCCATGAACTCAGATCTGAACCGTTTATGAATTCATCATTATATCCATGTTTTAGATCCGGTCTCGCAAGTTATGGTCACCTACTACGCGTTATGATCCGACAACCCCGGAGTGACAACAACCAGGCCAACTCTCGGTGATGACCATAGTTTGAGGAGTTCATGTATTCACTATGTGTTAATGCTTTGTTCCGGTTCTCTATTAAAAGGAGGCCTTAATATCCCTTAGTTTCCAATATGCACCCTGCTGCCACGGGAGGGTAGGACAAAAGATGTCATGCAAGTTCTTTTAATAAAGCACGTATGACTATTTACAGAATAAATGTGTACATTATATCGATGAACTGGAGCTAGTGACGTATCGCCCTAGGTTATAACTGTCACATGATGAAGATCATTCAACAAGTCCCGATCCAATGCCTACGAATTTATCTTTTATTGTTTCTGCTAAGTTACTGCTGCTATCATCACTGTTACACTTGCTACAAAATTATTGCTATCACTGTTACTATTACTATTGCTGCTGTCACTACTATCAAAACTATCAAACTACTTTGCTACTGATCACTTTGCTGCAGATAATTAATCTCCAGGTGTGGTTGAATTGACAAGTCAGCTGCTAATGCCTTCAAATATTCTTTGGCTCCCCTTGTGTCGAATCTATAAATTTGGGTTGAATACTCTACCCTCGAAGACTGTTGCGATCCCCTATACTTGTGGGTTATCACCCACCTAGTGGGCCCCCTCTAGTACTTATTTTCTCCAATATTCTTCATATATTCCATAAAAATTCTCTGTGAAGTTTCAGCTTGTTTGGAGTTGTGCAGGATAGGTAGCCTGACGTAGCTTTTCCAGGTCCAGATTTCCAGCTGCCGGAATTCTCCCTCTTTGTGTATACCTTGCATATTATGAGAGAAAAGGCATTAGAATTACTCCAAAAAGCATTATTATGGATAAAAACATCATAAACAATAGTAGGAAAACATGATGCAAAATGGACGTATCAGGGCCCCCTGATCATCATAAGATAGTCTGTCCATGAAGTTCTTCCATGTAGCTGATAGACGTCGAGCATTGGTCATCCAAGTAAGAGTCCTGTCCTCATCATGCCCAAAGTGCACTGTGGCGAAGAACTGAGCCAGAAGCTCCGCATCAAAGTCCTTGTTGAATGAGACGATCCTCTTGATATCCAGCTCCTCGCACCTCTACAAGTCCTTTTCCATGTTAGTAAGATCAATGGACTTGACTTTCACGTACAGATTCTTCTTCCCCTTCAACACATCATGATAGATAGACTGTTGCATCTTGTTCCAAAACAGATGACTGACAAGCGACGGATCCCAAGGCACCCAATATAGATTGCACTTACGCGCCACATAGATCTCCTGGGCAGACATCTGATGATCACCCTTGGTCCCCTTTCCCTTTGAAGCAATCACTTTGACTCTCTGTCTTGGTTGCACACTGGAGCCACTCTCTGGCACATCAGCAGAGCGGTAACGCTTGGAGCCACCGGTACATGCGGGATTCTTGCTACGAGCCTGATGCCCGGAGCTACTACCACCTGGAACCCACAAAAGAAAGCACGAAGGAAAGTAGGTGGAAACAAATTGCAGAAGCCAAAGAAAGAGATACACAAGAGTGAAGGTTGAACAGTGAAAACTTTAAATTGGCAGCTCAAGGCGGTAGTACCGCACCTCATAGCGGAAGTACCGCCCATAAGCGGTAGTACTGCTCCTCTGGAGTGGTAGTACCGCTTGAGGCAGAAATCAGCGGGCTGACAACTGCCGCGAAGAGATACGGTACTACGGAGGTGCCAAATTCAAATTTTCACGGGTAAACCTTCAATCCACCTACTCTAGCAGTCTCTCAACTCCTACTCATGCCTCGATTTTTACCAAAAATCTACGAATGCAACGTGTAGTGCCCTAGACCTAGATTTAAGAAATAGAATCATAGGCGAGAGGAACGAGAGCAATACCAACATCCATGGCAAGAGGAGAAGGTGGGGATCGATCCCACCTGTCGGACTCATGGAAGACGGCTAGGAACCGGCGGCCCAGCGGTGGCCCTCCGGTGCTTGCTTGACGCCTGTGAGAGGAAAGGGAGAGGAGGAGAGAGACGAATGGGTATGGGGGAGTGGAAACTCCCCCTACCTGACTCATAACCCCCGCGCCTAGTCACTGAGCGGTAGTACTGCTCGGAGGAGCGGTAGTACCGCCCATGTACAAATCCACGACAGAAGGCGTCGTAGGACCGCTCAGGCGGTAGTACCGGGGAGCAAGGCGGTAGTATCGCCTGGACTCCATGGTAGTACCGTGCAGGCAACAACAAGCAGGAACAAGGAAGGAAGTGGTGGCTTATGCAAAACAAAGGAGAAAGAAAAGGGAATGGCTTGGTTTGAGACAATAAACAACAACAATAAGGAAGAGACACTCCAAGTTCTAAATCAAGAGAAAAAGAGAAGCAAACTTGAAGCGACTAAAAAACACACAAAGTCCAAAAGACTAGGTAAAACAATTAGAGCGAACTCGAGTAGTAACCTCTCAAAGAGAGGGCGGTGGCCGAAGCCACCTATGTGTGAGTCAATTGGTATGGCACCGCAAAATTTTTAACCTTAGGCCCATGACCAAAGCTCATCTTTGAAGCACAAGTACCATAAAAATTGCTAGCATGAACGACTGGATCGATTTATGCATAATTGGGTGAGGGAGAATTCATTGAGAGAACAACACTCCCCTATGTCCAGGCCTACATCTATAACAAGATAATATAATGAATGCGGTGGGGTGTGCCTAGATTCAAGCCACATTGCTCAAATCGATGATATTAGCTCATGCCTTAACTCGCGAAATCTTGCTTCATCTAGAGGCTTAGTGAAAATATCCGCTAGTTGCTTTTGAGTGTTGATGTAGATGATCTCAATATCTCCATGCTTGATGTGATCCCGGATAAGTGATGACAAATCTCAATGTGCTTGGTCTTGTTCTGTTGCACCGGATTGTATGATATCTTGATAGCACTATCATTGTCACATAGAAGAGGCACTTTGTCACAAGTGACACTGTAATCCTTTAGAGTTTGCCTCATCCATTGCAATTGTGCACAACAACTTGTTGCGGCTACATACTCGGCCTCGGTGGAGGAGAGAGACACACAATTTTGATTCTTCGAAGACCAACTCATGAAAGAGCGACCAAGGAATTGGCACCCTCCGAAAGTTGATTTCCTCTCCACACAATCTCCCGCCCAGTCCGAGTCCGAATAACCAATGAGATCAAAGCTTGCTCCTTCGGGGCACCATAAGCCAAAGTTTGGGGTTTGAGCCAAATATCAAAAGATTCCCTTGACCGCAATAGTGGCTTTCCTTAGGTGCAGCTTGAAACCGTGCACAAATTCCCACACTCAACATGATATCCGGTCTAGATGCACAAAGGTAAAGAAAGGAACCAATCATGGAGCGATATACCTTTTGATCCACCGCTTTACCATTGGGATCATTGTCAAGCTTGCATTTTGTGGGCATGGGAAACTTGACCGGCTTGACATCATCTAGCTTGAATCTCTTGAGCATGTTTTTTTGACCCGAAACAGTAGGAGAGGCTCCTACTGCAAATTAAATTAATGAATAGTAAGTTACGTATTTACAAGGGGGGGGGGCATCACCACTTTGGGTGATGGAGGCACACGAAAACAACAAGTGTTTGTAGGTGGGAGGTAGAGTAAAGTGGTAGATGACTTAGTCAAAGAATAACTACTATATCACACTAGTAGTAAAAGACCTCTCAGCTAACAAGGTAGGAATGAAGTCCCTGGCACCCCCTAAGCTCCTGTACTTGAGGTTGTTGAAGTCGATGGTGAATCTGTTCTTCCAGGCCAGCATAATGGGGGTGATTTTTCTGAAGTGGTCATTGTTGCGCTCCTTCCACAAGCTCCAAGAAACAGTCAAGAAGATCTCCATGAACATGGGACGCGACCATGCAGCTCTGGCAAATTGCACGAGGTCCAGTCTGCTACCAGAGGGTGCCCAGTGTATGCTGAGAGATTGCCAACATTCCTTACTAAAGATGCAGTGAAAGAATAGGTGTTCCACAGTTTCCTCAGTATGTGTGCCACACATGAGACAATCAAAGGTGGAGCCAATGTTGTAGTGTCTTCTCTTGAGCATATTGCGGGTGTTCAACCTGTCCACTAGGAGTAGCCACCCAAAGACTTTGTGTTTTGGGATACATTTGGATTTCCGTAGCCATTTGAACGCATTAGACACAAGAATATCTTTTAAATAAAACTCATAGTAGTCTTTTTTCTTGAAAATCGTGGCACCCCAAGAGTAAGTCCAAGAATCATGATCATCATCGAGCTGCAAGTCCCCTATGTCATCTTTAAGTTGTAAAAGTTCATCACGAGCTTGCGGTGATAATGGTAGTTGAAAAATCTCAGCAATATCAGTGTTGTTCATGAAAGCATGAACAGAGATGTCTTCTCAGGTTGTGAAGGAGAATATTCGAGGGAAGACAGACGAAAGGATATGGTTTTGCCAAGCATCTTTCCTTATCTCCTTTGCTTGACTTCGAATCCAAGAAAGAACTTCAACTCTCCCATCATAGACATCTCAAACTTCTCGATCATTAGTGCGGCAAACTCATCATTGAAATATTTGTTAGGAGAATCAAATATGATATCATCAACATATAGTTGGCATATGAAAAAAATCCCCTTTGACCCTCTTAGTAAAAAGAGTTTGACCGATTTTCCCAATTTCAAACCCACGATCTTGCAACAACTTAGTAAGGTGCTCATACCACGCACGTGGGGCTTGTTTAAGGCCATAGAGTGCCTTGTTAAGTTTGTATACATGATTGGGGAGCTTGGGATCCTCAAATCCTGGAGGTTTTTTAACATATAGACTCATTCAAAGGACCATTAGGAAATGCACTCTTCACATCCATTTGTTGCAATTTAAAGTCATGATGAGATGCATATGCAAGCAACATGCGAATAGATTCAAGAGGAGCAACAGGGGCAAAGGTTTCACCGTAGTCGACACCCTCGACTTGGGAGTAGCCTTGTGCTACCAATCTTGCCTTGTTTCGAACAACCATACCGTTCACATCTTGCTTGTTCTTGATGATCCGCTTGGTCCCAATGACATTGTGTTCCTCCATTGGCCTTGGCACTAATACCCAAATTTGGTTGCGCTCGAAGTTGTTGAGTTCATCATGCATGGCTTCAAGCCAATCCACATAGTCGAGCGCCTCATGTACCTTTTGGGGTTGAACAAACGAAACAAACGCGTGATGCTCACAAAAGTTTGACAATCGTCTACGGGTAGTTACCCCTTTTCACAAGATTCCAAGCACATTCTCCATTATGAGTTGTTGATGCTTGAGCTTGAAAGCCACCTTGGTGGCACAACACTCTAAAAGTTCCTCAATGGGCATTGGCCAATCATCATCTTGATCATCTTGCAGACCATCTAGAGCTGGCTCTTGATCATGAGCTTGCGCTAGATCTTGAACTTGCTCGGAGTCATGAGCTTGATATTGGGCATCATTTGGTGCACCACCATCTCCATGAGGTTGATCTTACCCTTGATCTTGTTCATTTGGTTGAGGGCCTTCACTTTATTCTTCGGAAGCATGTGGGTCTAGTGTTGATGATGGCTCCACTTGAGTAGAGCTTTGTCCTTCTGCTTCGGCCACAAGGGGTTCCTCAATGGGGAGTGTTTGAGCAATCCACATTCTTCTTATGGCTTTGGGAGGAATTTCATCACCTACATCACAAAGACCACTTTGCTCCACTTGGAAGCCATTATTTTCATCAAACTCCATGTTACATGTGTCCTTAATGAGTCCATTGGACTTGTTGAGAACACGGTAAGAATGAGAGTTTGTGGCATAACCAACAAATATGCCCTCTTGAGCTCTATTTTTGAATTTAGACAAACGAACACCTTTCTTGAGAATGAAACACTTAAAATCGAATACCCAAAAGTACTTGAGGTTGGGATTGTTACTGATAAGTATTTCATATGGGGTCTTGTTCAAGCCTTTGTGAAGGTAGAGCCGATTGGATGCATGACATGCGGTGTTGATGGCTTCGGCCCAAAAGTTGTACGGAGATTTGAATACTGCCATCATAGTCCTTGCCTCATCCATCAACGTCCAGTTCTTCCTCTCCTCCACACCATTTTGTTGGGGGGTATAGGTGCGGCATATTGGTGCTTCATCCCCTCATCACTAAGAAAATCATACAAGGTGTAGTTCTTGAACTCGATGCCGTTGTCATTCCTAATCATCAATATCTTTGCTTCATGTTGAAGTTGAGCTTCATTAGCAAAGTCGACGATGGTTTTTTGGGTCTCACTCTTCCTCTTGAAGAAGTACACCCAAGTATATCTTAGTAATCATCTACAATCACCAAGCAATACTTTCTTCGCCCAAGATTATCAAAGGATGGAGGACCAAAAAGATCCATGTGGAGGATCTGCAAGGGCCTCTTCGAGCAGATGATAGTCGTGGGTCGATGAGCCGTCTCATGTAGCTTTCCTTCAATACAAGCACTGCAAGCATGGTCTTTGGCAAAGCTCACACTTGGTAGTCCACGAATGTGACCCCCTTTGAGGAGACTTTGCAAAGATATCATATTGACATGGGCTAGTCGGCGATGCCAAATCCATCCCACATCAACTTTAGCCATTAGGCGCGTCGCGGTCTTAGTGGGTCGTTCCAAAAAGTTAACCACATAAAGACTGTTCTCGACATGCCCAACAAAAGCTACTTTAAGAGTCTTTCTCCACAAAAGGGCCACAATATAAAAATCAAAGAATGTTGCAAAGCCCATGAATGCAAGTTGACAAACGAAAATTAAATTGTATGCAAGGGACTCAACAAGCATGACCTACTCAATAGATAAATCTTGAGAGATGACCACCTTGCCAAGACCCAATCCCTAGATGTTGAAGCATCACCGAATTGGACATGAGTGGGCATGGATGGAGTAGGTTGTACGTCCACCACCAAGTCCTTACTCCCGGTCATATGATTTGTTTGTCCACTATCAAGCAACCATGACACCCCACCGGAAGCAAATTCCTACAAGAGATTAATGATTGGATTTAGTTACCCATTTTCGAATGGGTCTTTTGATGTTAGTAACAAGGGTCTTAGGAACCCAAGTAGACCATTGAATGTACTCATACTAAGAACCAACAAATTTGGCATAAACATGCACATCACTAGCATGACACAAAACATATGAGGGGTTAAAGTCGTTGGCTTTGTTGGTAGGGACAATTTTTTCCTTCTTAGCATTACCAACCACTTCCTTGTCCTTCTTCTTCTCATGAGTACCCTCACCCGCCGCCTTGACAAAGGCTTCCTTAAGCGGGAGAGGTTGCTTGGTCTTGTTGTTGTTCTTCTTCTTTGGCTTGGGTACAAACCCAAGTCCTTCCTTTCGCACACCTTGCTTTTGATTGCTCAAAAGGTCATTTAGATTCTTCTCTCCTTGTATGCACGTCACAAGGCACTTCTCAAGTTGCTCTTTGCTACCTCTTGAGAACTGCGTTGGTTTTCCCTTGAAGAGGAAAGGGTGATGCAGCAAAGTAGCATAAGTATTTCCCTCAGTTTTTGAGAACCAAGGTATCAATCCAGTAGGAGGCCACGCACGAGTCCCTCGCACCTACACAAACAAATAAATCCTCGCAACCAACGCGATAAGGGGTTGTCAATCCCTACACGGTCACTTACGAGAGTGAGATCTGATAGATATGATAAGATAATATTTTTGGTATTTTTATGATAAAGATGCAAAGTAAAATAAAAGGCAATAAAAATAAGTAAGTGTTGATGGGAGATTAATATGATGGAAAATAGACCCGGGGGCCATAGGTTTCACTAGTGGCTTCTCTCAAGAGCATAAGTATTTACAGTGGGTGAACAAATTACTATTGAGCAATTGACATAATTGAGCATAGTTATGAGAATATCTAGGTATGATCATGTATATAGGCATCACGTCCGAGACAAGTATACCGACTCCTGCCTGCATCTACTACTATTACTCCACACATCGACCACTATCTAGCATGCATCTAGAGTATTAAGTTCATAAGAACAGAGTAACGCTTTAAGCAAGATGACATGATGTAGAGGGATAAACTCATGCAATATGATATAAACCCCATCTTGTTATCCTCGATGGCAACAATACAATACGTGCCTTGCTTCCCCTACTGTCACTAGGAAAGGACACCGCAAGATTGAACCCAAAGCTAAACACTTCTCCCATTGCAAGAAAGATCAATCTAGTAGGCCAAACCAAACTGATAATTTGAAGAGACTTGCAAAGATAACCAATCATACATAAAAGAATTTAGAGAAGATTCAAATATTGTTCATAGATAAACTTGATCATAAACCCACAATTCATCGGTCTCAACAAACACACCACAAAAGAAGATTACATCGAATAGATCTCCACGAGAGAGGGGGAGACCATTGTATTGAGATCCAAAAAGAAAGAAGAAGCCATCTAGATAATAACTATGGACCCGAAGGTCTGAGGTAAACTACTCACACATCATCGGAGAGGCTATGGTGTTGATGTAGAAGCCCTCCATGATCGATGCCCCCTCTGGCGGAGCTCCGGAACAGGCCCCAAGATGGGATTTCACGGGTACAGAAGGTTGCGGCGGTGGAATTAGGTTTTTGGCTCCGTATCTGGTAGTTTGGGGGTACGTAGGTATATATAGGAGGAAGAAGTATGCCGATGGAGCAACAGGGGGGCCCACGAGGGTGGAGGGCGCGCACAGGGGGGTTAGGCGTCTTGACATAGGGTCCAAGTCCTCTGGATCACGTTCGTTCCGAAAATCACGTTGCCGAAAGTTTCATTCCGTTTGGACTCCGTTTGATATTCTTTTTTTGCGAAACTCTAAAATAGGCAAAAAACAACAATTCTGGGCTGGGCCTCCGGTTAATAGGTTAGTCCCAAAAATAATATAAAAGTGTATAATAGAGCCCAATAGTGTCCAAAACATAATATAATATAGCATGGAACAATAAAAAATTATAGATACGTTGGAGACGTATCAATCATCTCCAAGCTTAATTCCTGCTCGTCCTCGAGTAGGTAAATGATAAAAACAGAATTTTTGATGTGGAATGTTACTAGGCATAATTTCAATGTAATTTTTCTTAATTGTGGCATGAATATTTAGATCCGAAAGATTCAAGATAAAAGTTCAATATTGACATAAAAATAATAATACTTCAAGCATACTAACTAAGCAATTATGTCCTCTCAAAATAACATGGCCAAAGAAAGTTCATCCCTACAAAATCATATAGTTTAGTCATGCTCCATTTTCGTCACACAAGAATGCTCTCATCTTGCACAACCCCGATGACAAGGCAAGCAATTGTTTCATACTTTAGTAATCGCAAACTTTTTCAACCCTCGCGCAATACACACTACAAAAAAATACACTTCCGTGATGATACGTGTTTGTCACAGTAGGTCGCGTTTTTTGTCATGCATGTACATCCATGAAAAATTTATGACAGAATCAAGATAGTCATATCTGTGCTGTCGTAGAATTGTTCCATGACATTACCAAAATTATCATCATGGAAGTGTCCACTTCCATGACGATAAATCGTGCATCACAAAAGTGCTTTCGTCAAGGGTGACCGACACGTGGCATCCACCGTAACGGAATCCCGTTAAGCTATCGGGGCAGGTTTTGGATCCGATAACCCGTTAATAGCCCCGACCAATGGGGATTTTCCACGTGTAAAATCATCATTTGCTGGTGGAAACACGTGTCGGCTCATCGTTGGGACAGATGTCATCCACTCATTGGACGGAAGGCGCCTATGATACATCGACACGTGGCACGGCCCAACAGAGGCCCATTCCTGAAGGCCGTCCTGTTTGACTTGGTCAAAAGCTGGCGGGCCGGCCCATGGAAAGCCTGTTAACGGCCTGTTCGCATATAGCCCATTTACAGCCCGCTAACCCAAGGCCCGTTACACCCTATCCGAATTAGGCCCAATAGCATCATCTGGGCCATCCAATATGATTCCAGCCCGTTTTCACTTCTGGCCCATGTATGGCCCATGACGTCTTTCAGCCCATATGAGGCCCTATGTAAATCTTGGCCTATTGACGGCCCGTGTTGAAACTGGCCCGTAATGAACAGTGTATCACTTTACACCGTTTAATGGCCCGTGGTGAAACATGCCCGTAATGAACAGTGTATCACTTTATACCCATTAACGGCCCATTATTCCGTTGGGCCATTTCCATCCCATGTTATCTTTCGGCCTTCTCAGAGCCCATTTATTCTTGGGCTCATTGCCAGCATTCGTTTACTTACGGCCCGTTACTGTCATTTTCTGCTTGTGGGCCAAATTCAGCGTGGTTACAGTCGGCCCATTTGTGGTCCGTTAATTCGTTGGGCCGTTTTCATAGCGTCATCAAATACGGCCTATTAACAATGGCCCGTTATGGTCGGCCCATGAACGGACGATTCCAACTCTAGCCCGTTTACGACCATAATGCGGCCTGTTATTGGCCCATGTTTGGTCAATCAATCATGCGGACCGTATAAGGCCCATTGATGATACGACCCGTAGAAGGCCCATTGTTTCTACGACCCATAGAAGGCCCATTGTTTCTATGGCCCGTAAAAGGCCTACTGTTTCTACGGCCCGTAGAAGGCCCAATGTTTCTACGGCCCGTAGGAGGCCCAGTGTCACTACAGTAAATATTAGCCCATGGTTATTGTGGCCTAGTTTTAAAAAATAGGTTATTGCAGCCACTAGCAAACCGCGGAAAAAGAACTGCACTGACTACAAGCAAACAAATAAACAAGAAAACAAGGAAATAAATAAGCAAGCAACTTATGCTAGGCTATCACAGCTATTACACATATTACATCCACTAAGCATCAAAGTTTGACACGAGTGCAAATATAGGGAACACATCAACATATAAACGCCGCAGGAAAACAAGTCCATAACTGAAACCACTTCAGAAGAACTCAAGAAACAATATCCTGGGTACCCATAATGCTGGCAAGATGCTTAGCAAGCTTATTAACTTTCTCTTGTTTGGCGCTTAAATCCTCCAGCGCTTGCTATTGCACAAGAAAGTATGCATCTGAATTCTGCAGGGACCTCCTCAGTCCTTCGGCTTCTTGCCGCAGCACAACTGACTGATGACTTTCAGCTTGTAGCTGAGACTGAAGAAGCCGAAGTGATTCAGGCAGCGAGTTCGAAGAGCTTGTGCCAGCGGTACTGGCCAGTAACTCGAACACTACATCAACGCAGGACTGTGGGGTTTCCTCACTGTCTACAAGATCGTTTTTATCACCTTTCTTGGAGACTAACAGGGTTGTCTCACTATCTTGAACCTTATCTGCATTACTTTCTCTACCATTGCATAGTGGGGTGCTCTTCTCCAATATTCTGTTTGCATACTACAAGAGAAACAAGCAGACACATCACATGTTTCGCTTGTAGTATACGAAACTCATTTTGGTAAACCGGTTCAGTAGTAAGGTGGACAGGATAACAACATGAAACAAACATATATCTATGTACTATGGTCACTGTATTGTCCATATCATTCTAGTTTATGTTCCCTAATCAAGATAGAGACACAGTTCAACTCATATATTTTTAAGACACAACAGCATAGACAGAATATAAGTGTGAGAAAATACACAACATTGGCAGCACTTGTAATGTGCATCACATGAGAACATAACTGTTTATACAACTTAAACTGAAATCAACATAGAGCAACAAGTTAGAATAGCAATCCAGTTAAAGAAATAGGTTTAAAACATACCTGTTGCGCCATTGGAGTTTCAATAGGATCCTTCAAATTCGCAAGTAGTTGGTATGAGTAAATACAGTGATGCAACAGCAAAGGAGTATGGACCATAGCTACGGAATCTGACCTGAGCACAGTTGCTCTTCTGCTTTAAACGTGGAGTTTGGGTTAGCTGTGGTGGTCTTCGTGCTTTGGGCACTGCAATAGCTTTACAAACTGCTCGTGTGGGGGTACTCTGTGGTGGACATGGTGCTTTGTCAACTATAACTGGGTTACTATCCGCTGGGGTTGCGGTTAGATGGGTTGTAGCTGGTTCTCTGCCCAACAGTGTAAGTGTGCAATCTGGAAGAGTCTCGATTATGTGTGGTGGAGCTAGTTTGTGGGCCAGTACAACCATGGCTCTATCTGCATCGACGGGTAGCACTGTCTTTTGTGAAGAACGGGTTTTTGCTCCCTCAGATACTGTCATCACCCCCTCCAATTCAAATGGCTGATGAACAAGAAAAGAACTTGAACATACAGACATTGTATGATAGACAGATGTGGTAATTCACATGTATGTTGTCTAACCAAACAGGACATCATGACACAATTTCACATATATGATGCCTAACTAAACAGGATAGCATGACACAGTTTCAGATATATGATGGATAACTTAACAGGATATAATGGCATAATTCAACATATGATGAGTACCTAAACAGGATGACATGACAAAACTATATGATGTCTTTCTAAAATAGGTTGGGATGAAATAATTCACATACATGTTGTCTAAGTATACATGATGGCATGATATAATTGACATAATTGATTCATATACTAAGCAGCTGGCACTCGCATGTATGATCTCTAAACGAAGCAGATAGAATTCAATAGTGTGCATATGATGGCTAAACTAAGCAATGCAAGACACCATATGCATCATATGAGAAATATAAACATTGCAACTTAGAGCATACACCTTAGGTGGGATATAGGACTGGTCATCTGTCTCTGAATCCTCCTCTGAGGAGCTCCCTGTAACCATCAAGATATATGCTTCAACAGGTACCATTGCCTGCTCTGAAGACCTTGTTTTCACTCCAGATTTTTCCATAACCGGCTCACATGGCTGATACACATGAAGAGTAGTTCAATATACACAGATTGTCGACAAATGGAATACGTAATGAAAAAAAGATGGCATGAGATAATTCACATATATGATGCCTGGCTCCTTGGCGGTGCATAATTCACATATATGATAACTGGCTGAAAAACATGGCATTGCATAATTCACATATCTAATATAGAAAGCAAACATGAGGCATTCACACAAAGCATGTCTAATCTAAGCAGATGGCATGGCAATGCAAGACACCATATGCATGATATGAGCAATATAACCCAGCCAAGTTAGAGCATGCACCTCGGGGGCGGGGGGGGGGGGGGGGAATACGACTGGTCATCTCTCTCTGAATCCTCCTCTGAGGAGCCATCTGTAACCAGCAAGAAATCTGCATCGACAGGTAGCACTGACTGCTCAGAAGACCTTGTTTTCACTCCAGATTTTCCCATGACCGACTCAAATGGCTGATGCACAGGAAGAGTAGATGAATGTATAAACATTGTTGACAAATGGAATACATTATGGAAAAAATTATGGCACAATACAATTCATATATACGATGTCTGGCTAAACAGGATGGCATTGCATGATTCACGTATATGATGCCTGGCTAAAGAAGATGGCATTGCATAATTCCCATATACTCCCTCCGTTCCTAAATATTTGTCTTTTTAGAGATTTCAAATGGACTACCAATACGGATGTATAAAGACATATTTTAGAGTGTAGATTCACTCATTTTGTTCCGTATGTAGTCACTTGTTGAATCTCTAAAAAGACAAATATTTAGGAATGGTGGGAGTTTGATATAGAAACCAAACAGGTGGCATTCACACAAAGCAAATCTAAACTAAGCTGATGACATATAAGATGTACAATGTAAGCAATGCAAGGCGCCATATGCATGATATGACCAACATCAGCATGCCAGGTTAGAGCAAACACCTCAGGTGGTAAACAGGTGTGGCCGGCTCCTTCTGAATCTCCATCTGAACAGTTATCGTCCTCTGGAATACAATCTGGAAATGCTGGAGGAGGGGCACTTCGCCCACCATGGAGCGGCGTCTGCATGACATTATATTCGCACGCAACGGTCTTCTCTTTTTCTCTACATGTTCAGTACGATTGTGTACAATATCTGACATGCATAATAAAAAAAATAGTTCAATTTTGTAAGGCCTAAGGGGTGCATGCAAAAATCAAGACTGATGGTAGCAAACAAGTGGATGGATCCAAAACTAATGATAGCAGGTAGATTATAGCTTCAGTTTAAAAAGATAGACAATGGATCATCTATTGTTTGTTGCCCACCCAACATGAACCACATAGAAGACCACAGATGAACCAGATAGTAGACAGATACTATTCGTTGCTGGCTCGATATGAGACCCATGGGCAATTCAAAACTCAAGATTGAATGATAAAGTAGCAGGTAATAATAACTGATGTATAACGTAAGCAAACACGAAAGACTACGACCTCTCTTCCGGAAATGTGTAGTCCTCAGGTTCATCTGCTCAGTTGATGATGGTAATGCAGTTGGCATGGCTGCCGGCAACGGGGAAGATGATCTGAGGCGGCGAAAGGAAGTCTGCAGGGGGGATCTCTGTTGCAGTGAACGCTTCTGTCGATGGTGCACCTCAGGTGGGGTGGATGACTGCACGGCAGGAGCAGGACATAGCACACAGAGTTTTCTTTGACGCCTATCTGAAAATGAAGTAAATCTGTAAGGGCTCCTTAGAATTGGAGGATTCTATAAACGCAGGGACAGGAAAAACACAGAAATAGGATAGGAATGCACGTGCAAAACAGAGCATTTGGAAACATAGGATTTCAGTCAACCTGTGTGTTTGGCTCACATGAATTGGAAGAATAGAGGAATGGAGAAACAAAGTGATGCGACGAGTGTACAACCTTTTTGGCATAGCCTTGTGTACCTCAGCATCATTGGGTTGGACGTGGAGGATGGCGATGATGCTGTTGTGACTGTCGGAGGCGGGGAAGAAGATCCGAGGCCTCTGGAAATGGCGCCGAGGGTACTGCTCCGCTGTGATGGACGGTTCCGTCGTGGGAGCAGCTCCGCTAAGGTGTAGGGCGACGAGGCTGAAGCATGACAAGACAGACAACGTTAATCTGAAGTGGGACCCTAATATCATCTGCAATAGATGATGTAAAATACATCACCAAAAAGTGCTAGATGTAAAACGCATCAGCCGCACCACGGCCGCTCCGACAGATGTTGTAAGTACTGTTCACTCTGAACTTAACTGAAGAAAATGTACTTCACAGTCGAAGCTGAATTTTACTGTCGAAACTGATTAAACTAGTAACAGAGCATTGCAATAGACATTTAGGGCGTTCGAGCACTAGTAGCAGAGAAGCAGTGACCTAAATCAGCAGACGCTCGAGCAGGGAACGCACTAGCAGAGAGCAAGTCATGCAGTAGCACCGCAAGCAAGTGCTAAAGCAGCAACTCCTATAGCTGTCGGAGGTCGTGCAACAGCAGTAGCAGCGCAAGCTAAAGCAAGAGCAGAGCAGCAGCACGAACGAAAGTAGGATCAGTGCAACAGCGCGACCGACAGCAAGAACAGAGTCGCAGCGCGAGCGAGAGCCGGAGCAGCAGCAACTAGTGCCGTTGTGGAAGTCGCCTCCGAGGAAGCAACAACATGGGGGAGAGACGCCATGGATGATGTGGCCGGCGACGGTGCCGGCGATGGAGACACACCATGTCTACTCGGTATCGAGCACCGGTAGCCCCGTGAGATCGAATAAAAGATAAAATGCAGCGGTGAGTGCAGAACCTCCTTGGTGGCGCCGAGTTGGCCTCGGCTTCATCGGAGGAATTGGTGAGGGTGCTGCGGTTTCGGTGGGGCAGGTCAAGAGGGCGCTGTGGGGATTGAGGTGGCGCGATAGACGAGGCGAACTTCGGGGCAACTCCTTGGAGGTGGAGGACGGGGCGGCTTATCCGGCGGGATGACGAGATCGACAACGGATCCTCATCCGGTGCGGCGGATGAGGGACGGCGAGCTGTTGCGGTGGACGACGTAGTCGGGGAAGAGTCTCCGGCTGGGCGGCGGTCGGGAGGCCGACGGAGGAGCATGGGGTTTCATGGGTTTTGGCGGCCTCGGTGTACGAATTGGGGGGGGGGGGGGCGAAGGGGAGGGGGAGCCAAGCTTAGGGACGCGCTTGTCCGAAATGTAGGGTAAGTTACCAGCGTACCCCCACCGGTTTTGACACCGCGACATGGAGCTTCATTTTCGGCTGAGGGGTAGAAGGGGGATTTCGCGTGTCTGGGCTGCGAGAGCGATTTCGGATGAGGAGGGAGTTCTCGCGCGCGTCCAAATTTCGGGATAGCAAGGCGCGGCGCGGGTTGAAGAAGCGGGAGTTTCAAAGCAGGTGAGACAAAAGATACTTGAGCTTGAAAATTTCGGGATAACAAGGTGCGGATTCCTTATCCGGCAGAACAAACTTAACGTGTAAGAAAAAAACAATTCATACAATACACAAGAGAGTCATGTCCCCTTTTATTATATTGCTATAGATGCCATTGAAAAAGCTACAAGAAAAATGTAAAAAAAATCGGGAGAACAAGATTACCCTGCACAGTACCAAATCGATTCGCACTTCCCTCAACAACAACAAAAAAAAAATCAATTCCCACCAAAGAAAGAGTAATGTCCCTTTTTATATGATTACAGATGCCATGATCTCGAATTTCAATTTTTGAATCCACGTTATGTTGAATTCGAATATATCGTTAGGTGACCTTGCGGTTTATAATTGATGTAGTCGTACATTTTGATCTTCCATCATATATGAACATTTTACTCCACCATGTGAACATATATATTGTCGTCTACCATATGGACTAAATTTGAATCAATTTTCCTTATTTGAATACGATTGTTGTCAAGTTATAAAATAATTTAATTATTATCTTGATAACAAAAAACATACATATAGCAGTAATCATATTTCACTATGAACTACATGTACCATACGCTGTCCAATTCAAATATTTGTATCCATTTTATGTTGAATTCAAATCATAGTACATTATTGGTCTAGGTAGCGAGATGTTTGGGATAATCTAAACCCTGTTTTCAAACGTATAATTTTTGGCTGAATTGGGACAAGTTTTGGTATAAGCCTCTTGCAAAACCGGAGATTCTCTCAACAAGCCTCGTGGTTCCGAGAGGGAACATGTCACCTTTGTGTGCGAAACGATATACGCTGCCTCCCCCCTGATTTTATTTACAAAGGCAACATAGAACTATATGAGTGCCCTGTTAAATTTTGGAATTATTTTGGGTTCATTTGGCCTTTTTGTACATTAATTGAGTTTCTGGACTTTTAATGTACATAATCTAAATATGAATTGCATGCACATGCTCCGGTGCACCAAAGTGGGTTGAAAAATCATATGTGTGTCCTTGGTTGAATTTCTAGGTCCCATGGAAGAAATGAGAATGAAATTCAAACATCTGGGCATCATGACTCGGCCGAGAACATCGAGAAACTTTGATTTTAAATTCATGTAAATCCAAAACTCCCCTAGAAACCATGAAACTTGGCATGGTGTCATGTCATGGCACTAACATGTTGTGGTAAAAAATTGGGCCGATTTGGAAGCTTGTGGTTCTAAGAGGGAACGTGCCACCTTTGAGTGTGAAACGATATACGCTGCCCCCTCCTTGAGTTTCTTAACAAAGGCAACATAGAACTACATTAGTGCCCTGTTAAATTTTGGAATTATTTCGGGTTCGTTTGTCGTTTTTTATACATTAATTGAGTTTCTGGTCATTTAATGTGCATAAGTCAAATTTGAACTACAAGCACATGCTCTCGTGCACCAAAGTTGGTTGAAAAATCACATTTGTGTCCTCGGGTGAATTTCTAGGTCCCATGCAAGAAATGAGAGTAAAATTAGAACATGTGGGCATCGTGGCTCGGCCGAGAACATTGAGAAACTTGGTTTTAAAATTCTTGTAAATCCAAAACACGTCTAAAAATCATGAAACTTGGCATGGATGTCATGTCATGGTACTACCATGTTGTTGTAAAAAAATTGGCTGAATAGGAACATATTTTGGTATAAGCTTCTTGCAAACCGAAGCTTCTCTCAAGAAGGCTCGTGGTTCTGAGAGGGAACGTGCCACCTTTGAGTGTGAAAGGATATACGTTGTCCCCCTTGAGTTT
The DNA here is from genome assembly GCA_032464435.1 of Aegilops umbellulata. NCBI lineage: Eukaryota > Viridiplantae > Streptophyta > Magnoliopsida > Poales > Poaceae > Aegilops > Aegilops umbellulata. Next base: position 324,925,717 of record CP136058.1, on the reverse strand, counting down.
ATTTACAAAGGCAACATAGAACTACATGAGTGCCCTGTTAAATTTTGGAATTATTCCGGCTTCGCTTGGCCTTATTTACACATTAATTGAGTTTTTGGTCATTTAATGTGCATAATTCAAATTTCAACTACAAGCACATGCTCCCGTGCACCAAAGTTGGTTGAAAAATCACATTTGTGTCCTCGGGTGAATTTCTAGTAGGTCCCATGCAAAAAATGAGAATAAAATTCAAACATCTGGGCATCGTGGCTCGGTCGAGAACATTGAGAAACTTGGTTTTAAAATCATGAAACTTGGCATGGTGTCATGTCATGGTAGTACCATGCCGTGGTAAAAAAATTGGCCGAATAGGAACAAATGTTGGTATAAACTTCTTGCAAATCAGAGCTTCTCTCAAGAAGGCTCGTGGTTCTGGGAGGGAACGTGTCACCTTTGTGTGCACAATTCAAATTTGAAATACAAGCACATGTTCCAGTGCACCAAAGTTGGTTGAAAAATCACATGTGTGTCCTCGGGTAAGTTTCTAGGTTCCATGCAAGAAATGGGAATGAAATTCAAAATTCTGGGCGTCGTGGCTGGGTTGGAAACATTGAGAAACTTAGTTTTTTAATTCCTGTAAATCCAAAACACGCATGAAAATAATGAAACTTGGCTTGGTGCCATGACATGGCACCAACATGCTGTGGTAAATTTGCAGTCCGATTTGCGAAGGCGCACACATTAACAATCAACAAAGTCATTTTGGAACAAGTGTTGTCACGTTACAATCGGAAACACAAGTATTATTGAAACCGTGGGCGTTCTACTTACTAGTACCATTTACGTGCCGCCACGCGTCCCCATTTTTTATTAGCTAGGAGGCGCCGTGCAGGGTAGCTATTTGAGTACAAGAGGCGTGCGATCAGACCCCTGCGCGTGCTTATCAGGAGGAGAGCCCTTTGACCTCCATCTGCCGTCCACCTTTCTCCCAAGGTCTCCATTAATGGCGCCCGAGCCTCTGTTTAATGGCGTGGCTATGTCTCACTCGACTGAGATTTAAGAGAGAAAAAAGAAAATCTGAAAGCACGGATCTTGATGTAAGATCCGACGGACCTATATAGCATCTACTACGACTTATAGCAAGACTGATGAATATATAAGGACGATAATTTTTTTTGATCAAAGAAGGGCTTGTCCCTTCCGATTTTCATTACTGAAAACCACCACAATTCACAAGAAGTTCAGCACAACTCCATCCTAACACGAAGGACTAAAAGCTACCATATTGAAATCGCAACATCCCAAGAGGCCAACAAAGGCCAAACATCCGCACTAGAACCCAACATTTCACAACCGACGACACAATCCACATCCTAAACCGATTGTTACATCCAAAGAAACCAGGAAACTGAAGGAAGCCCAGCAGCAACTAGAAGAACAGCAACACCAGGGTCGCCACAGCAAGAGTTTTCTTCATTCCAGCCTCGCAACATTGATCTTCCACAGAAACATAAGGACGAATAATTATCTTACATAATTAGAAAGATAGTTAAAAAAGCCACATGCGGCTACGGCCGAAATACACAAGGGCAAAAGAAGAAGGAAGACAAGGATCTGGCTCGCTGATCTCTACTTTCTTGATGCGTTGCTGCAGGCCGCGGGAACTAGTCTTCGCGGCGAGCGGTGATGAGCTCTTTCGTGTCCTCAAGACGCTGCTTGAGAACATCCACGGATTCCTCCACCAGCCTTTGGCACTTGTTGCGGAGCATGTCATTCTCGTCCATAAGTTTCTTGACGATGATGCCGGTCCTCTTCAACAAGGCACTGGTCTCCTCCTACTGGTCTGCACTTCGGACGATCTTCTCCCTCAGCAGGCCGCGCTCGGCCCAGAGCCTCTCATTGCCCTCCCTTAGCACACCTGTCGGTGTCAAAACCGGCGGATCTCGGGTAGGGGGTCCTGAACTGTGCGTCTAGGCGGATGGTAACAGGAGACAAGGGACACGATGTTTTACCCAGGTTCGGGCCCTCTCAATGGAGGTAAAACCCTACGTCCTGCTTGATTAATATTGATGATATGGGTAGTACAAGAGTAGATCTACCACGAGATCAAGGAGGCTAAACCCTAGAAGCTAGCCTATGGTATGATTGTTATGTGTTGTCCTACGGACTAAAACCCTCCAGTTTATATAGACACCGGAGAGGGTTAGGGTTACACAGAGTCGGTTACAATGGTAGGAGATCTACATATCCGTATCGCCAAGCTTGCCTTCCACGCCAAGGAAAGTCCCTTCCGGACACGGGACGAAGTCTTCAATCTTGTATCTTCATAGTCCAGGAGTCCGGCTGAAGGTATAGTCCGGCTATCCGGACACCCCCTAATCCAGGACTCCCTTAGTAGCCCCTGAACCAGGCTTCAATGACGACGAGTCCGGCGCACAGATTGTCCTCGGCATTGCAAGGCGGGTTCCCCCTCCAAATACTTCATAGAAGATTTTGAACACTAAGGATAGTGTCCGGCTCTGCAAAATAAGTTTCCACATATTGCCATAGAGAGAATAATATTTACACAAATCTAATCTGCTGACGTATTTCGTAGCGTGACACCACACCATAGCCAAGTCTTTATTCGAATCGTTTTACTCCCCACCTCAGCGCATTTTGCGAGGCGGTTTCCTTGGCACGTCTTGTCAAAGCAAAGATCGTGTCCCCTTATTTACGGGATTCTCATCAATACGGACGTGGGTAACCCAACCGCGCCATTTATCATGGCGCTTGGGAGATAAGCGAGTTTTATCAGGCTGGTGGGGACGCTTGGCCGCATCCGCCCATATAAGGGGATAAGGATCCACCTTTTTACCTACGCCTTCTTCCTCCTTTGCCTATCCATCTTCCGCGCACTCGAGCTCCAGCGCCCAAGCCCGAACTTCCCACCTTGACCTTCTCCGGCCATGTCCGGAGTGGGAGGCAAGTGGATGGTCTCCTCCGTCACGGAGGGGCACATCAAAAAACTGAGAAAAGCCGGATACTTGTCTGACGACATCGCGCACCGGCTTCTCGAAAAGGGTCAGCTCCTCCCCACCCCAAGGCCCCATGAGAGGGTAGTATTCCTTCCCCATTTCCTCCGCGGACTGGGATTTCCTCTCCACCCGTTCGCCCGGGGGCTCATGTTCTACTACGGCCTGGATTTCCACGATCTGGCCCCGAACTTCATCCTCAACATCTCGGTGTTTATCGTCGTGTGCGAGGCTTTCGTCTGCATCTGCCCTCATTTCGGCCTATGGCTCAAGACCTTCAACATCAAGCCAAAGGTAGTGCGCGGCAACCAGGCGGAGTGCGGAGGTGCCATGGCGGGCAAGATGGCCAATGTCCTATGGCTCGAGGGCTCCTTTGTGGAGACCCTGAAAGGGTGGCAATCGGGGTGGTTTTACATCACCGAGCCGCGTGACCCTGAGTTCTGGTCCGGACCCCCTATGCGGCTCACGTCTTGGAAAGAGACGGGCCCGTTGTGGGGCAACAAAGGAGAGGTAACCGGACTGCAAAAATGCATCCAAACCCTGGTGAACAAGCAGCTCAAGCTTGTCAATGTAGTCCAGGTTATGCTCGTCCGCCGGATCCTCCCGTGTCAACAACGGGATTTCAATCTGTGGGAGTTCGACCCGGCGCAACACCAAACCCTGAGCAGGCTCTTCGACACGACGTACAAAGATGCCTGGAAGGTGCTATTCAAAGGCGCCGAGGCTCCCGCATCCGCTTCCGAGGACCGCGGATTCAGCACGTAGCGTCACGCCAGTGCAGTAAGCTATTTTTACCTTTTACAGGATGTTAGTTTTCCATAGTTTGACTCTATGCGGGATCTAAACTCCCTTTCCCTTGACAGGATTGGCAGGCGAAGTCCGAACCTATCGACTGTCCGACCCCTTTGCCCGATGACCCAGCCGATGCTTACCTAGCGAAGCTACTGGCTCCGGCACCTTATGTGGTGCTGGAGAAGAAGGCCACAGGGACTCGAAAGAGTTCCCGACGCCTGGAGATGCCGAATTCATCATCTGATGAATCCGAGACACGCTCCTCCCGTGAAAACGAGGAGGAGGAAGAAGAACCCTCTCCCCCTCCAGCGGGGGGAGGAAAGAAGAGAAAGGCCGCCCCAACAGGGGAGGCCGAGGGGTCCAGGGAGGGAAGGACCCCTCCTTCGGACTACTCCGCCGACGCCGACGATGGCGAAGAGGAGTGGCCACACAGGGCCAAGCGCCCGGCGAGATCGTAAGTTATTCGGATGCCGGAGTAATTTATAGTACTCTTTTATGGCACACCCTTTCCTTATGTCGAATATGATCATGCAGTCCGCCCAAGGCCGGGCTCGACGAGTCGTCGAGCGGCTCCCTGGATTCTTCGGATGTGAATTCACTTCCGACGGCTACCTCCCCCCGTCCTACGAACGACGCCGAAGTGCTGTCCCAACAGGTTCCAAGCCAGGAGTAGGTGGTCCTGGAGGCACCACAAGGCGACCTCCCGGACTCCAGGAATGAAGGGGATAAAACCCCCCAGGGCTCCAAGTCCGGCTTTGAGCCGGACACCGCGCCGGAATCGTCAACGGTTCCGGACCGCGATAGGCGAACTACTTCCAAGAGGAGCAAGCCTACTGATCCGGCGGCCCCCGTCCAACCGGAGGCGCCGAACAATCTGCTAGAGGTGCTTAACGACGCCTCCATCGACGAGGAGCACCGCACTATTATGAGTGCGGTGATCCAGAAGGTTCAGTCCGCCAAGAGCGGACTGACTGAAGCTTGTGCCAGCCTTCTAACAGGCTTCGAGGTAAGTACAAAATATGTAAAAATATTACCGCATAGATAGTAGCCCCTGATGCTCTGTTTGGCGTTCGGGAAGAAAAGCCGAATAGAGGATCTAATAAAATTCGCAGGAGTCTAACAGAAAAAGAGTCAATATGCGTATGCAGGCTTCGCTGCTGGCGACCGCCGCACTGACTGCGGAGGTGGGCACACTGAAGCAGGGCCTCGAGCGGTCCAAGCAAGAGCTCGGCCTTGCCAAGCGGCAGCTCGAGGAGAAAGAAGGTAAGAGATACCTTATAGAAAAAACAAAAATATAAAAGCGCAATTGCAAAAATATGACAGGATTAACAAGGCTATTGTAGGGGCCACAACTGAGGTGGCGACCCTTAAGCAAGCGCTGGCCGAGGCCGAGAAGAGAGCGGCCGCGGAGTGCACCGAGCGGGAGAAATATGAGGCGCAAGTTGGCGAGGTACGGCAAGAGCTCCAGGTTCTCATGGAAAAGCATGAGAGTTTGGAGCTTGACTCAAAGACGCGAGCGTCCGAGCTCGCGGCGGCTATTGAAAGTGCCAAGTTGGCCAAGGCCGAATCCCAGAAGGCCCTCCAGGAGTTGGATGCGGTGAAAAAGATAGCGGGGGGTAAGGCATTCTTTATGCAAAGCAAACATGTAAAAGTGAGCTTCTTGTTACTTACCCGAATCCGGAGTTCTCCAGGAGCAATCGTAGATCTTCCCCGTAGCGTGTCCGATGCCGCCGCATTCTACCGAGCTAAGGTGCACTGGGGCAAGCTGGATGGTGAGAAGCTTGTGAAGGACGGGCCACCGCCGGGGAAAGAGCATCGCAAGCCCGAGAACTATTATAAGGACGTTCTGAAGGGTGCCCGCCTTAGGGCAGATGAATGTTCCAGGGATGTAATTTTTGAGTAAACTCGCTCGTATTGTCCTGTGCGCTGAAAATTTGTTCATATGCGCTAAGCAATGCTTTTTGAATTTAAAATATTACTTTTCTGTGCGGCTGTTTATCAAAATTGAGAGATGGCCAGTCGTAGGCTTCTGCCCCCGTGCCACTAGTGCTGGGGTGTTCGGGATAAACCTGAGCACTCTTTTTCCCATGTTTGGGTCCTTCGAGGGAGGCACTCAGCACAACGAACAAGGCAATCGGACTATAATGCTTGAACACTCTCACTTAGCCATAGAATTCTATAATTTTAAATTTCGGCGAAGCCCCTAGTATTCGGAAGACCGAGTTCGGGGTGCTATCCACGCCTTTGGCCGGACAAAGCCGACTCCTCGCTCTAAGCGGCATAAGTCTTTAGGGACTCGAAAAACCTCTCGAACAGCGACCAGTGTCTCGCTTCATCATGACAGTCAGTTTTAGCTTTCTCTACTGAGGTGCTCCGCCCAGCTCAACTGGGGCACAATCGCAGTAGTTCTCCTAGTGCTACCTTAGCCGATACAACGGAACGTAAGGCACCAAAACATAGGAGCCGGGCAAACCCAACTATTGACCCAAGACATGATTCAGAGCCGATGCATATAATGCTATAAGTTCGAGGTGCCGTACTTGTTAAAGTGTTCGGACTTCTCACACCATATTGGGGGGATACTGAAGCCCCTGGCGTATTGACCGTACCAAAGTGTACGGGTGCAACATGTCGTTAATGAACATATATTTGTAAAAAACAGTAATGCAAAAGTAGACAAAAGCTATGCATTGTTTATAGAAAGGCTGCGATCGAAGCAGAACGATACAAATAGTGCGATAAGCAAAAGCGGGACTATTTAACATGTCCTTTCCAGGGGCAGGCTGCGGAATAGTATGCAAAACAGGTATACTGCTCGTGATAGAGACCACCTGGGAGTTCTATAATGCGGCGTAGCTTTTCTGCTTCCCTGGTTCTTGCATCGTTTGTGCGGCAGTTGGATTGCCGAACAGGTCTTCCGAAGTATGGAGTCCTGAAAGTAAGAGAAAATAAAGAAATCGGCAGCCCTAGTGCGGTTTAAGCCGTGTTTCGGGAGTGCCGTGATGGTGCCCCACCCCCTGTGCCCATGGTATTTCGAGAGCGTAGTTATGTACGCGAAGCACTGGTTTCGCTATTTCGCGAGGGCTGGGGTTGGGGACGCGTTGCTACGCCTGCTCGGAACGTGCCAGGCGGTCTTGTTGTAGGTTACTCCGGGCGCGCTTGACAGTGTCCGGACGTTTAACGGCCGGACTAGAGAGCTGCCTTGAGAGGCTGCTTTGTACTTCCGCTGCGAGGGCCGCCGTGTGCTCCTCCGTTTGGAGGGAGCGTTCGGTGTTTCCATTGACCGTTATTACTCCTCGAGGGCCTGGCATCTTGAGCTTAAGGTATGCGTAGTGCGGCACCGCATTGAACTTTGCAAATGCGGTTCGCCCGAGCAGTGCGTGATAGCCACTGCGGAACGGGACTATGTCGAAGATTAACTCCTCGCTTCGGAAATTATCCGGAGATCCGAAGACCACTTCAAGTGTGACTGAGCCTGTACAGTTGGCCTCTACACCTGGTATGACGCCTTTAAAGGTCGTTTTGGTGGGCTTAATCCTCGAGGGATCTATGCCCATTTTCCGCACTGTATCCTGGTAAAGCAGGTTCAGGCTGCTGCCGCCGTCCATAAGGACTCTTGTGAGATGAAATCCGTCAATAATTGGGTCTAGAACCAATGCGACGAATCCGCCATGACGGATGCTAGTGGGGTGGTCCCTTCGATCGAAGCTGATCGGGCAGGAGGAACATGGGTTGAACTTTGGGGCGACTGGCTCCATCGCATATACGTCCCTTAACGCACGCTTCCGCTCCCTCTTGGGGATGTGGGTTGCGTATATCATGTTCACCGTCCGCACTTGTGGGGGAAAACCCTTCTGTCCATTGTTGTTCGGCGGCCGGGGCTCCTCCTCATCATCGCTACGCAACCCCTTGTCTCTATTTTCAGCATTTAACTTGCCTGCCTGCTTGAACACCCAACAATCCTGTTGGTGTGATTGGCTGGCTTTCCGGGGGTGCCATATATCTGGCACAAGCGGTCGAGTATTCGGTCCAAACTGGACGGGCCCTGAGAATTTCTTTTGAATGGTTTTTTCCGCTGACTGGATTTATAGCCTCTGAATCCGTCATTGACAGCCGTATCCTCGTTGCTATCGCTGTTAACGCAGCGCTTTTGCTTGTTCCGACGCGACCTGCCACTGTTGTCCTTGGTGTCCGAATTACCAAGGTTCTTGGTCAAGTTATTGCTACGAGCTAGCCAACTGTCTTCTCCCGCGCAAAAGCGGGTCATTAGCGTCGTGAGTGCTGCCATGGATTTCGGCTTTTCCTGTCCAAGGTGCCGGGCAAGCCACTCGTCGCGGATATTATGCTTGAAGGCTGCTAGGGCCTCAGCGTCCGGACAGTCGACTATTTGGTTTTTCTTTGTTAGGAACCGTGTCCAGAATTGCCTGGCCGATTCCTCTGGCTGCTGAATTATGTGGCTTAGGTCATCGGCGTCTGGTGGTTGCATATAGGTGCCCTGGAAATTGTCGAGGAATGCGGCTTCCAGGTCCTCCCAACAACCGATTGATTCTGCTGGCAAGCTGTTAAGCCAATGCCGAGCTGGTCCCTTAAGTTTGAGTGGGAGGTATTTAATGGCGTGTAGATCGTCGCCGCAGGCCATGTGGATACGAAGGTGACAATCCTCGATCCATACCGCGGGATCTGTTGTGCCATCGTATGATTCGATGTTCACGGGTTTGAAACCCTTAGGGATTTGATGATCCATTACTTCATCTGTGAAGCATAGGGGGTGTGTGGCGCCTCTGTATTGGGCTATATCATGACGCAGCTCAAACGAGCTTTGTCTATTGTGTTCGGCCCGGTCGGATTTATTATATCCGGAGTGACGATCACCGTCACGTGATGTGGGGCACCCACGCGATCCATAGATCGATCTTGTTTGCTTTGCCTTGTCCTCCAATATGTCTTGCAGGTCTGGCGCATTTTCCCGTGCCTTAGAATGTTTTGAGCGGCGCCGGGGTGCGGCTTGAGTGGAGGGCCGAGAGGCCTCTCTGTCGCGGCCGCGAGGTGGCCGATCAGCCGTATCATGCGCTGGTGATGTAGGTTTAGGTGGTTCATCCTCTAATCGGGGTAGCAGCCTGTGCTTTGGGTAGCTCTTGGAGGGGCGTTCGAGGTCATACTATTCGGCCGCAAGGACTTCAGTCCATCTGTCGGCTAGCAAATCTTGATCAGCTCTAAGTCGTTGCTGTTTTTTCTTGAGGCTGCTTGCCGTGGCCATAAGCCTATGTTTGAAACGCTCTTGTTCGACAGGATCCTCTGGTATGACGAATTCATCGTCGTCGAGGCTTGCCTCGTCTTCGGAGGGAGGCATATAATTATCATCCTCGACCTCTCTATCTGCCGCTCTCTTGTGAGGGCTGGCTTCTCCAACCTCCTGTGCTGAATCTTGCTGGAGGGGGTGTTCTTCGGCGCTATCCGGAGTATTATTATCTCCTGTGCCAGAATCACCGTTTTTGCTCTGGCGGGATTTAGAGCGGCGCCGCTGACGCCGGCGCTTAGGCTGTTTCTTGGTGGGGTCATCCCCCGATGTTCCATCGCCATCTCCTTCTTTTGGGGTATCCACCATGTATATGTCGTACGACGAGGTGGCTTTCCAGTGCCCTATAGGTGCTGGTTCTTGGTCATCTCCTGCATCGGCGTCCATACCGTCGATGTCTTCGGAGTTGAAGTCGAGCATGTCGGTTAAATCATCGATAGTGGCTACAAAGTGGGTGGTGGGTGGGCTTTGAATTTCTTCATCGTCCGTATCCCAACCTTGCCGACGGCAGTCCGGCCAGGGCTCTCCTGATAAAGAGAGAGACTTTAATGACTTCAGAATATCGCCAAAGGGCGAGTGCTCAAAGATGTCCGCGGCGGTAAACTCCATGATCGGCGCCCAATCGGATTCGATCGGCAGGGGCGCGGAGGGCTCGGAGTCCGGAGAGGAGTCCGGCCCCTCGGAGTCACGGGCCTTGCGGAGTGCGGGGCTGGTGTTCAGCTCGATCACCGTTGGGATCGTAGCCCCCGAGGCGGCGTCCAACCACTCATCCTCGATCGGCTCAGTTGGTTCCGGATCGAGGGTCGGAACCGATGCGTGTGCGGCCTCCAGGGCACTGTTCGGCGGCAGAGCTATATCATGCCCATCGTGACAGTGCGGCACGCTCGGCCGTGGCTCGAATCCGTCGAAGATCAAGTCCCCACGGACGTCAGCCGTGTAGTTTAAACTTCCAAATCTGACCTGATGGCCAGGGGCGTAGCTTTCGATCTGCTCTAGATGGCCAAGCGAATTGGCCCGCAGTGCGAAGCCGCCGAAGACAAAGATCTGTCCGGGGAGAAAAGTCTCACCTTGGACTGCATCGCTATTGATGATCGGAGGAGCCATCGGGCCTAAAAGCGACGACACAGAGGAACTCTCAATGAAAGCACCAATGTCGGTGTCAAAACCGGCGGATCTCGGGTAGGGGTTCCCGAACTGTGCGTCTAGGCAGATGGTAACAGGAGACAAGGGACACGATGTTTTACCCAGGTTCGGGCCCTCTCGATGGAGGTAAAACCCTACGTCCTGCTTGATTAATATTGATGATATGGGTAGTACAAGAGTAGATCTACCACGAGATCAAGGAGGCTAAACCCTAGAAGCTAGCCTATGGTATGATTGTTATGTGTTGTCCTATGGACTAAAACCCTCCGGTTTATATAGACACCGGAGAGGGTTAGGGTTACACAGAGTCGGTTACAATGGTAGGAGATCTACATATCCGTATGGCCAAGCTTGCCTTCCACGCCAAGGAAAGTCCCTTCCGGACACGGGACGAAGTCTTCAATCTTGTATCTTCATAGTCCAGGAGTCCGGCTGAAGCTATAGTCCGGCTATCCGGACACCCACTAATCCAGGACTCCTTCAACGCCGATAGCCTGTTCAAATGAGGCTTTCATGTCGTCCTGCAACCTCGCCCAGCCGGAGATCTGCTCCATCTGGCTATGGACGATCGCATGCATGCGCCTGTAACAGTCGTCGCTTGCCCGCGAGAAATTTTCCCAGGCCGCTGTGGCACGGCGGGACATCTCTACTGCATTCGTGGCACGGCGAGACATCTCTGCTGCTTCCGCGGCGCGGCGGGACCAGTCTGCTGCATCGACGGCGTGACAGGACCTCCGTGCTACTTCAGCGGCGCTGCGGGACCTCTGTGCTGCTACTTCCCCGTGGCGGGACATGTCGGCTGCTCTCGCAGCGAGGCAGGACATCTCTCATGCTTCCGCTTCCATGCTCGCCTCTCCCTGGTAGCAATCTCGCGACCCAGAACTCACGCTGGCCATGGCAGACGCAAGGGAAGGATGCTGAATGACTTGTTTGTTTTTGTGGATGAGGAGTTGAGGAGGAATGCACAGTCATCTTGGCATACTAGTATTTATAACCGAGTACTAATACGCTCCTAAGTGGGAAACCGTTTAGGTTGTGATCGGTGTGAACAGGTTTTCAATTCAATATAGCGTGGAGTAATTTGGAATGTGACGAGACGCAAGCTCAAAATTTATTGATGGTTCTAGTTTCGAAGTGCGGCACTATTCCCGGATGAAGTACTTCTTTTTCTACTCCCTCCTTTTCGGTTTTATTGGGCTTATCTCAAAATTTTAGTTTTTCCATTTTATAAGTCTCAATTTGGTTGTTCCCCAACACATGTTCGGATTCTAAGGTGCATTATATCATTGCATGCAAGTATTAAGAGAAAATTGACCAGTGCATGTACTTTATGCATGCATGCATTGCAATTAATGCATTGATAAACATAATTTTTTATCGCCACCAAAACCCACCATTTCTTAAGCTAAAGTAGAGCAAGGTAATCCCTATATTAGCATATTACTAAGATAAACAGAAGGCACTGTAGAAACATTTAGGACGTGAGCTTGTCAATCCGAATGTGGAGGGACACAAGCTTAGCCCCGGCCAGCAGCTTGGGCGGAACTGTCAAGATGGTCATCTCCTGCACGTCGATGTTGCTGGGATCCTTGCTGCTTGTCACCTCCATTTCCACCTCAATGGCGTCGGTCGTGCCTTCGGGCTCCCCCGGCGGGCCGTTCGCCCACAGCTCGGCCACGTAGTACGGCAGTGGGGACGCCCCCGCTCTGATGCAGATGACCGACATGGCGATAGGCGCACCGATGTCTAGAATGCCGCCGACCAAGAAAAACGCGCGGCGGTCCTCCTCCGCGAACAGCAAGAGCCGTGGCTCCGATAGTGGCACTTGCAGCTAGAGCACCTTGCCGTACTGGATCCTCTGCACGGGCATGGGATGCGCAGTGCTGATGTGGTGGTAGAGCGCCGGCGGCGGGCCTTCGTAGCCGCAGACAGGCACGGGGCATTTGCAGGGCGCGAGCGGACACACGCTCTGGTGATCGGCGAGCTTGTGGTAAGTGACGTAGAGCCCACAGCCTTCGTGCGGGCACTCCACCCTCACCGACGAAAGGACGGAGTCCACCGCCGTGTTCCGCACGTCGAAGCCACCGCCGCGCTCGCACTTCTGGCACTGCCGCTGGTTCCCGGGGCGCTCGACTCGGCAGTCCGTGCAGGCCGGTGCCCTCCCTTGCACTGCAGAAATCAATCGAACAACACATCAATCAAGAAGCTTGCACCTTGCTCAATCAGCCGAACGGACGAGGTGTATTTGAACCTCATACACTGGAGGCGTCAAGTGGCAGAGGCACAAGGGGCAGTGGAGCACGGTGAGGTCCATCGAGACCTTAGAGAGCTCCATCATCGGGTCCTGTTCAATCTGCATGATCTCACCCTCCTCGTGCACAATCATTTCTCGACTTGGGCCGAGGTATTACAAAGCAAGTATCAAAAGGAGAGTCACGGCATGCATGCATGCATGCATTGTAATTAACGCATCGGTGAACGCAAATTTTTGAAATATATCGAGTGCAGTGCTTTGATGTGTCGCGTCAACTCGTACATCAACGAGAAGTTTGATTATCCTCTCCCTCGCGGACTTAACTGCACCTGCCTTTGACTGTATGACAGGTTGGCCACACACCTGTCGGGCCCACCTGTCATACACGCAAAGGCAGGAGCGTCCCTCCCTCGCCCATGAGCGTGGTGGCTGGCAAGACTAGGAGAAGCTTTCGCTACACGCTCTCCCTCCCGCACGCGGTGGACATGCATCAGTTCAATCGGTGTCAGATGGCCAGAAGCGTACTGTAGTACTCCTCCAGTGCAGTAGTACTCCATCATTGTTCGACTTCCCGAAGAGGCGAAGAGCCAAGCGCAGCCCGGACGCTCGTGTGGCAGTTTCATGTGCAGAGTAGTCTAGGATAGCGTGTACCGTGCCTGTAAGCTTACAATCGTTGGGGTCAGCTCCATGCTATGTGGCCGTCTCGAAGTTTTTTTAAAATTAAAATAGTCTTATGGCTCTACCTGACACCCTGGTGATTGTAGTTTGCATGCTCATCTGGTCAAGACAGGAATATATATTTTAATTTGTTTTTTTGAAAAGAGGGGACTCCCCGGCCTCTGCATCAGAATGATGCATATGGCCACATATATTTTAATTTATGGTGGGTAAATGTTAGAGGTTGCAGCAAATATATTGTACACTGCGGGTCTTTCAGCCAAGTTTAGAGGCAAGCATGTGGGGCCAGTGCTATGATGTGTCGCGTCAACTCGTACAACGAGGAGAAGCTTCATTTTACTACACGCCTTCTCCCTCACCCATGCGCACGGTTGCTCGCAAACGAGGACATGCTTTTGCTTAGTAGTACTTCTACAACAAGCTATCGGTCCCGCTCGCGGTGGACGGACATGCAGCAGTGGATTCGACACTGTAGAAGCAGTAGGAGTAACATCATTGTTCGTCTTCTCGAAGAGGCGAAGAGCCAAGCGCAAACCGAACATTGCAGTCGCGAACATTGGAGCACGCATATAGCCAGGCTCTTGCATGAGACAAAATTGCTATGTGAGCCCACTATTGTACTAGTACGTACAACTACTTGCTAGTATAGCCCTGTAAACCAGAAAGTAGTATTTTCCCTTCTAGAGATTTCAACAAGTGACTAGACTACACCAAGATGGAGTACATATGGAGCAAAATGAGTGAATCTTCACCGTAAATAAATACGTACTAGTTCTATCATTTTCCTCTCCGAGGTGCACAATATTGAGTATACTGACTAGGCTCTTTTTGACACGCATTTATGTTTTTTTACACACTACAGACGCAAGCGCTCATATACACGCGCATACACTCACCCCTATGAACGCACACACGCATGGCACTATCATCTTGAAATTTACGAAGTCGCCATACAGAGCAAGTGACTACTACATACGGAGCAAAATGAGTGAATCTACACTCTAAACTATGTCTACATACATCTGTATGCTGTATTCCATTTGAAATAGTATCTAAAAAGGCTTATATTTATGAACGGAGGGAGTATATGGCATTTTTATTCCAGTCGTAACGTTTTCACTGTGAGGTGGGGCCGCAGTTGAGCAAACCCACCCCGCCCACCGGGCGCCGGCCGATTTTAGAATTAGAAGAGAGAAACAAGGGAGGAGAGATAGCTGTATCACGGATGCTGTTGTCAGATGGGACTCGTGTTTATAGAATAGGAGTACTAAGCACTCGTGCCTCTTTTTTTTTGAGGAAAAATTAGTCGTATGTCTAGTACCACTAGTTGGGTGCGTGCGACCTATAGCTGTCATCACTTTAGGTCTCCTTTTCGAACCGCGGCTACACTTCATAGTACATATTATTTCACGCATTTATCCTCCTATATGTACTCCTAGGCTATTTCCACATGCTCCCATTCGCCGACATGTGGGACATAGAGCATCTGGGTCATAGTGCATGCACGACTCGCAGCATATGCCGGGGTACTTTACATTTCAGACCTCATGAATTACATGCAAACCCTCCGCAGAAGAATAAATAAATGAATGAATTACTACATGAAACCGGATTATTTTCATGGAAACCGGAGCACGTTCATTAAATTTTGGACATAACACGTTTATAAAAAATTATCGGACATAAACCAGTCTAAGGGCCTCTTTGATTTTTCCCGCAAAAAAGGGCCTCTTTGATTCACAGGATACTGAAAACAGAGGAATGGGGAAAGTATGATGGCGATGAACCGAGACGAGGAGAACTCTAACTCAGTTAGAGGTTAGAGTTAGATTCAAACCCTGAACTAACTCCAAACCAAAGAGGTGTATGGATGGCGGGGTTAGATTGACAATAAATGCTCTATCTCAATCATTCGACTACTTTGGACCCTATTTCCTGCCGGATTTGGAGGGTGCTTGGATACGTTTTAGTTCCATGACTAAAAGTAGTGAGACTAAAACTTGCTAGCCTCACCCATGCTTGGATCCAAATACTAAAGAGACTAAAATCAAGTTAATGAGCATTTATTATCCTCCAAACCCTCCAATCCAGAACTCACCTGTGTTAAAGGAGAGGAGTTAAATGAGGAGAGAGAGGACTAATCCACATTTTAGTAGGGGTACCCCTGACTAATTTTTTTTAGTCTTAAGACTAGTTTTAGCCCCTCTTTAGTCAGGGGTGCTTGGAACTTTAGCCTCTTAAAGAGACTATTTTTAGTCAGACTAAAATAAGTCCCTTGGATCCAAGCACCCTCTTGGTGTGGCCGGCTCTTCTGTGGCCTCCTCCCGCTCACAATTGACATAAACGAACCATCTATACAAATCAAGAATGCAAAACATGTTAATTTTTAGTTTGTCCATACAAATGAGATATCCCACTTAAACATACAAGTCGTCAATCAAGCTTCACAAAATAAAAAAAACACTTCATGAAACAAAGAATGAGCTAACTCATCACGGAAGTCATTCACAACAGGGAGGGAGCCCGGAGCCCCTCACGCACCGAGGGAGGAGTTCGCCATTGTCGCTCTAGAGGAAGGCTCTGTAGAGCCCAAGCCCCGGGAACCCCTCCGACACCGGCCCTTGTGAGTTGAGGTCGACACTGGCATGGGTAGCAGGGCCGCTTGACGCCGACTGGGAACTTAATCTTTGGGCCTCTAGAAATAATGCAAGCCTGTAACTAAAATACCTAGAAAGGTGAACTGAATCTTTGGGCCTCTAGAAATAATGCAAGCCTGAAACTGAAATACCTAGAGAGGTGAACTGAATCTTTGGGCCTCTAGAAATAATGCAAGCCTGAAATTGAAATACCTAGAAAGGTGAACTGAATCTTTGGGCCTCTAGAAATAATGCAAGCCTGAAATTGAAATACCTAGAAAGGTGACCCGAATCTTTGGGCCTCTAGAAAGATTAATTACCTCCTCAAGCAGCATCAAACAATTCCATGCGTGCACCACAAATCTATACCAAGTTTGATCAGGATCTACTTTTCCAAATCAGAATTAGTGCTAGAGCAAGCAATATCACTGATATGGCCGCGAGATAGAGAAGGAACAAACAAACTCACCCCTCTCGCGACCTCCCTGGTAGATGCACCACCGCCGTGCACAAAAGAGGGAGAAAAATGACTGGTCAAGGGGGAGCGGGGCGACCTTCGAAGGCCGGAGGGAGAGGGCGTCCGGAGTAGGGCAGCGGAGGCCGAAAGGAGAGGGCGGCCGGAGGAGAGAGAGGGCGAGCGGCCCTATGGGGAACAGAGAGGAGTCGTGCGAGAGGGGGAGCGATCTGGTGCGGGCAGGGGAGATTTTTTTAGTTCTCTTTTAGTGGGCCCGAGGATAACTAACCCAATTAGAACCTCTCCACCGGGCTAGTTTTTTAGATGGGTTAGAGCAAACTAGCTCAAACTACCCCCCTCTTGTTTCGATAATTTGAGGCTATTTCAACTCAAACTAGCTCTAACTCAGGGATCCAAACAAAGAGGAGTGTTACTGTACATGCTACAGTGTGGACCGTAGCACATTGTTTTTTATGGCCATATCACCACATTGTTTTCTACTGCTGGTTCACTGGGCTACCGTGGTTCGCACTGCTGGTTCACTGGGCTGCCGTGGTTCGCACTCCTCCGACCTGAGTAGTACTCCCTCCGTTCCTAAATATAAGTCTTTGTAGATATTTCACTGTGGACCACATATGGATGTATATAGATGCATTTTATGTGTAGATTCACTCATTTTTCTCCGTATGTGGTCCATAGTGAAATTTCTCCAAAGACTTATATTTAGGAACGGAGGGAGTAGTATAGTACTAGTATATACCGCATCATTCTTTGCTCCTTCTTACTACTCTGACATGTGGGAGAGCCAGCATCCGGGTTGATGTGTCATGCACCAGATTAGAGCGCGGAACGGAAGGGGGGCATCACCCCGGTCGGAGCGCCAGTAATTCATGACTATAGTGAGTGGTCATATCACAAGTCTTTCCAGCAGTAACGCGCCGTCAAATCGCACAGCCCCACTCGCTCACTCTCCTCGCCTCTCTGTCAAACCGCCTACCCGAAAACTGCCGTGCGTAGTGCCCGGGAAAAGCCCCGCCCTCAACTTTTAACTACGCGAAAGTAGTTCGAGCTTGTTTGTTCTATATAAATACAGTACTTACTATATGTTTATTCACCCGTGGGGTTGTTTAATGAATGGAGGGGCGGGGAGCACAAGTGAACAATACTGTAGTACTACTGGTAGTAAGTAGGAGTCGTACAGTAGTCACCTTAAATAGAGAGTTTCTTTTCTTTAATGCCACGTACACAAATTGAAACGCTTGTTGTGGAGAAAAAAAAGATAATCACTCCACTATATATGGATGCAGGAGCCTGAGCACTTGCTTTACTAGGGTTGCTCTCTTCATTCTCTCATCCTCTCCAGATATAAACAAGACAGCGGTAGCGACATTTTCTCTCTTCTCACCGCTGGTCACAGATCCGGTCGGATCCCTTCGGCCGGTGTGTGTAGAGGACTAAAAGGTGCATCGTTCACGCGGTCATCGCCGTCGAGGGAGGAAACCCACAGCTGCCGGAGGGCCCCGATCCTTTGCCCGTGCCGTTCTCTTCGACACATCGCTGGCTCGGGAGGTCCTCCGACCTTCTTCCTCCCTACCGTATTGTCCGCAGATCCAACCTGCCGCCGCTGACATCCCGGCGTCCCTCAGGTATAAGTTCTTCAAAAGCGGCCTTGCTCTACTGCCCCAGCTCCCCACGTGTCTGCATGTGCATCTTTTTCTACTCCCATTAGCCCTTCCAAAACCACCTAAATTTTTAGTATTATTAGAGGTAAAGCTACTTCATGCATTCGAATCTAGGGCTTTGTTCAAACAACGAAGAAAGGGGGAAAGTTGTAGCATGAATCTAGGACTTGATTCAAAGAGGAAATAATATGGTGAAAGTAGTAGAGACCTGATCCCCAACCGGTCTCTTGGTTGAGAAGGGAAATAATGGGAAAACGCAGTACAAACTGGATAAGGAACAGATCTATTATTGGTTGAAAAAGGGATAGAAAGTGGCGGCTGGTCGACAAGTCAACAGAGTATGTCCAGGATTAGATTTGCTGCCATCACATAGTAAAAGGTCTCCAGGATTAGATTTGCTGCCCTCACATAGTAAAAGGTCTCAAGATTAGATTTGCTGCCCTCACATAGTAAAAGGTCTCAGGATTAGATTTGCTGCCCTCACATAGTAAAAGGTCTCCAGGATTAGATTTGCTGCCCTCACATAGTACAAGGTCTCCAGGATTAGGTTTGCTGTCCTCACATAGCATGAACAAACTCAACATCACCACTTTATGCCTCCTTGTAGGTACATTGTGCTGATGCGTCCACTGTCGCATGTCCTTATACCAACCTTTTGCTGTTGTTAATGTAAGGGCGCATGTAAAATGAAGCGATCACACTGTCACCTTAGGGACATGTCTAACCAATGTTATTGTTAATCTAATGCCTCCAGTGATAAGATGCAATTAAACTGTGTTACAAATGGCACTCCTGCTGTTTTCCCCAGTATGATAAGTAAGTTGCTCCTTTACGCTGCTGAGTGTCCCGGTGTCCCCATGGTCCCATGCCCTTAAACCAACTCTTTAGCTGTTGTTGATTTACTGTGTCTGGTAAACAAGCAATGCCACCATTAAAGTAATCCCATATTTGAGGAATCTCATTGTTGATCGTAATGCTTCTGGTAACATGAAGCATTGCTGACGTTTTAAAATTTCTATTGTCCTTGCGTGATTGCCATGAACATAATTAAGATGCTTCTTTTCATTTTGTATATGTTTTGTATATTCGTATTGACCAGCAACTGTTTACTTTCTATCTTTTTTTGCAGATAGGGATATCCATTTCACCTTGTTGCTATTGTGACCTTTTGGTGAACTGCACAAAACACTTTTTTTGGAATGAGTGTCTTGTGCAGTTCAACTAAAATGTCACGTGGGCAACATCTCTCAATTTTGGTGGAACTGCACAAAATGGTGATTGGAGTTTCCAAAATCTCCGTCAAGTTTCTGCTGGTAATCTCGTGCAACATTTTATTAGCCTTTGCAAGATGGAGCCGTCACTGTCACCACAATGGCACTTTATTTTAGTGGAACTGCACAAAAGGATAAGAAAATTATGGTTGCACCTTACATGAGCCGGACAGCCAACCTTAATGTTCCTCAATTCTAGTGCAACTACTAAAGAAGAACCTGCCAGCTCACAAGAGCAAGTACTTCTTGCTAGCTGAATGATGCAATCTTTGCTTCATTTCAGGTGAACTGCAGAAAAAGGCGCATGAATTGAATCATGGAACTCCAGGCTGACCTCATCAAAGTAGAGCTGGAGGTTGAGTTCAAGGAGGCCGCTATTAAAGCGAAATCATGCTCTCCTGTCTCCTTGTTTGTGTTGTGCAAACATGCTGTGCAAACAGGAATACTCAACTACAGATGTTGTGACGGTCAAGAGCATTCGCCAAGTTCTTCGATTGTATGACATGGCTAGCGAAGATGGATTTAATCCCGATATTCACTTTATCAAAAGGCTCTAATGGGTTGGTTCTGAATCTTGCAAGCTGGGAATCAGTGAGATGTGTAGGCATCTTTGCTGTACTTATTATTTGAATCTTATTTGTTGGTTCTGAATCTTGCAAGCTGGGAATCAATGAGATGTGTAGGCATCTTTGTTGTACTTATTATTTGGATCTTATTTGTTGGTTCTGAATCTTGCAAGCTGGGAATCAATGAGATGTGTGGGCATCTTTGTTGTACTTATTATTTGGATCTTATTTGTTGGTTCTGAATCTTGCAAGCTGGGAAACACGGCATGATGATGCAGAGGACAAGAACCATAACAAACAGTTCAAACTTGGTAGTATTATCTTTGTGAAAGTGCGACAAATGTGGTGATCGTGTGCGTCCTGAGAATAATAATTCTAATTGTTGTGCATGTTGACCCTGTGGCACTGACAGAACGAGCGAATGCATTGCTTGTTTTAAGTATAAATTTCTATTAAAGCTAATTAAATTTAAGTAAAGTGACCACTAACTCCTGTTATTACAGTACCAATACAGACCCGCTCGTGAACGGACGTGTGGCCGAGGGTGCATCTTCTTACGGGCGTGCAGCGGACGAGGGAGGGGTAGTAACTGTTGTCGCATGTACACACTCAGCTTACTGTTGAATCCAGTTCCCCAGGAGCTGAAAAACGAACTGTTGCTGCCACCTACACACTCGTTCACTCGAAGAGACTCCAATGGTGATCCGAGGGGTGAGCCTGCTGGATATGGACTTCAACAAGGAGTTACCCTTTGAGTTTGCCGTTCAGTCCTATGGCTGCACCAAGTTGATTGTGATGTACACCAACGATACGGACTCGGTGAAGCTCTGCCTCGCCTCAGTCCTATGGCTGCACCAGGTTCTGGAGCATTCGCCCGTTTCATCGGCAGCGCCGACTGCATCTTCGCTACGGTGGAAAGAAGGAAGAATGCGACAATTCGGCCATCTGGTGCAACAAGCTTGTCGACATCCAGAAGCAATACAAGATCATCAGCAACGGGCAGGAGAAGGACTCCGTGGTTGACCTCGCTGAGACCATCATCGACCCCAGATATGCCAACATGAAAGAAGACGACCTGAACACGTGGGAGGTACCTCTGAATCTAGCCTACATAACCTACGCGTCCAAGGACGCATACGCATCACTACAAAAAAAAGACACATCCGTGACATTTTGGGCCGAACGAATTTTTTTCCTGTCATACATATGACACTTCTATGACGATAATTGTGACAAAACCCCGTATCATCATAGATGTGGTGGGCTCCTACTTCTATGACAAAAAATCATGACAGAAAATGGGCTTTTCGTCCTGGGTGGGCCGGAGACGCAGCTGCATGACATTCTTTGGGCCGTCCATGAAGGAAAAAACCATGGTAGAAGCGAGGGCGAGGAAAATTTCGGGGAGTTCCCGATTACGGTGGGAGGTCGGGGCCCGAGCGATGCGCGCTTCTCTCGTACACGTACGCGCGTGTGTGCGAGGCGTTGGCTCTAACTGAACCCGAGTGAGGCGTTGGGCTCTAACTGAACCCGAGCGATTGCACTGCAGGCTACGCGTTACTGAACCCGAGCGATCGATCGATGGCTGTTAACTAAACCCGATCGAGCGATTCCTTCGCTACTGCTGCTAACTGAAGCCGATCGATTGGATG
Organism: Aegilops umbellulata; assembly: GCA_032464435.1. Taxonomy (NCBI): domain Eukaryota; kingdom Viridiplantae; phylum Streptophyta; class Magnoliopsida; order Poales; family Poaceae; genus Aegilops; species Aegilops umbellulata. The sequence continues at coordinate 324,904,300 of CP136058.1, read as the reverse complement.
AACAGTGAGCGTTGCGGGGGGGAGGGGGGGTTGGATGAACAGTGAGCGGTGGCATTGCATCTGGATGAACAGGACCCCGTGGTGTGGTGGAGGGCTGGATAAACAGTAGACGGTGGAGGGGTGCCCGTGGAGGGGTGGATGAACAGTAGACGGTGGAGGGGTGCCCGTGGAGGGGTGGATGAACAGGACCCCATGGTGTGGAGGGCTGGATGAACAGTAGACGATGGAGGGGTGCCCGTGGAGGGGTGGTTGAATAGGACCCCGTGGTGTGGAGGGCTGGATGAACAGTAGACGATGGAGGGGTGCCCGTGGAGGGGTGGTTGAACAGGACGCCGTGGTGTGGAGGGCTGGATGAACAGTAGACGGTGGAGGGGTCCCCGTGGAGGGGTGGTTGAACAGGACCCCGTGGTGTGGAGGGCTGGATGAACAGTAGACGGTGGAGGGGTAGTTGAACAGTAGCCGGTGTAGTAGCGCGCGGTGGAGGCTGGATGAACAGGAGCCCGTGGAGGCTGGATGAACAGGAGCCCGTGGAGGATGGAGGAGGTCGACAGTGGAGATGAACAGTATCCCGTGGAGTCCCGTTTTGCGGTACGCCACACCCCTGCCGATGAACAGGACCCCCATTTTGACCGTAGCGCTCCAACACAAGTCTGTTTCGTCCGTTTTGCGGTACGCAACACCCTTCAATATCAACAGGACCCCCGTTTCGACCGTAGGAGGTCCGTTTCCTCCGTTTTGCGGTACGCCAGACCCCTCCCAATGAACAGGATCCCGTTTCGAACGTGGCCGGTCGAACACAAGGCCGTTTTCTCCGTTCTGCGGTACGCCAGGCCTCGTTTCCATCACCTGTTCTGTCCAAGCCCTCCCGATGAACACGACACATTCCGTTGCCTCCCCATGAATACGACACATTCCGTTGCCTCCCCATGAACACGACGCATTCCGTTGCCTCCCCATGAACACGACGACTATGTTGTTTCTCCGTTCTGACCCAGCCATGTACACGAGCCCTGGCCGTACGTATGCGCGAGTAGGCGTTCGAGACCCCGCCCGTATGTACACATATGTGGTCGTATTTTCTTTCTTGCACCCTGGCCGCCTCTACTACGAGACGTGCGCGCCTCTAAATCCACCAGTATATATGTACGTCCACGTTCGCGACCAGAATGACAACGCTACGTACGCTTCGACTAGGTGGGTCCCGACTGTCAGGCACTTCCTTGCGTGCGAAGATGTAGCTGGTGGATCCCAGCAGTCAGGGGGGCGAAATACGATGGCCCATTCGGTGGGTCCCGCTGTCAGGTGGAGGAATAATTATTTTGCACGTAATAAGGAGGCACTTCCTTGCTGCAGCCGTGGACCCAACTGTCAGCCTCTCCACGTACAGTCCACGTCCGATGGAAGCCGTTCCCTTGACCACGTTGACCACGCCGCGCCGAGAGCACCAGGGCGATGGACGACGGCGAGGCCTAGGAAGGGGACGACGCGGAGCCAGGGAAGACGCGGCAGTGGATGCCCACGCATAGAGGAGTACAAGGGTTCACTGGTTCGCTGCGGTGTGAGGCTGCCGTCGCCGCAGAATAACATGGGGTGTGGGTGAGTAGAGGGATGGCCTGGCCAGCGGTGGGAGTAGTAGGGGGCGGTGAGGCCTCCGCCGCATCGCAGCCGGCCACGGGAGGCAGGAGCATGAGGCACGACCGGCGCTGGTTTGGGCGGCTGGAGCAAGATGACCAGAGGTTGAAGAAGCACTACGGCCGTTGGATGGACATCGTACGGTCACTGGAGCTAGAATCATGCATATTGACTAAGTTGACAAAGCCCTCCGTCCCCGTCAACTTAGTAGGCCCACAAGTTAGCCTGCCACTATACTGGGTCCTAGCTAACAGGGGGAGTATTCATTTTTTTTGTGCGTAATAGGGAGGCACTTCCTTGCGTGCGAAGATATAGCTGGTGGGTCCGAGCTGTCAGCGGCGGTAACGTTTTTTTCACGAAATACAGAGGCCCTTTCGGTGGGTCCCTGATGTCAGGTGGAGGAATCATTATTTTGCGCATAATAAGGAGGCATTTCCTTGCGTGCGGCCGTGGACCCAGCTGTCGGGCTCTCCACGTAAAGTCCACTTCAGATGCATGTCGGTCATTGACCACGTTGACCAGGCCGCGACGAGAGCACCAGGGCGGTGGATGACGGCGAGGCCTAGGAAGGGAACGACACGGAGGCAGGGAAGACTGGGCAGTTGTTTCCCACGCGGAGGGGAGTACGACTGTACGAGGGTTTACTGGTTCGTCTGCCGTCGCCGGAGAATAATAGCAGGTGTGGGTGAGTAGAGGGATGGCTAGGCCAGCGATGGGAGTACAGTGGGGCGGTGAGGCCTGCATGGCAGCAGAGCCGGCCTCGGGGAGGAGGGAGCAGGTAGTCCCGCCGGCGCCAGTTTGGCTGGAGCAAGAAGAGCAGAGATTGAAGAAGCACGACGACCGTTGGATGGCCATCCAACAGTCACTGCTTGTGCATCAACCTTTTTTTAGGAAAGCCTCAAATCTGTGGAAAACAGCATACAGCCCATCTGCCATTATTTCTAATAATTTACAGCCAATTTGCTAATTATTAAGGTTTTTTTGGAGCCCATATTCTTTTTGTTAGCATTACAGCCCATATTGTGGCCACGGTTAAAAAATTATATGAAATTTTGCATATTTCGGTGCGGTCCGAACTGTTTTTAATCCCGAAATTTCGACTTACATTCAAACTGATTTTAAAAATAAATGTATATCAATATAAAATCCAACAAATTCTCCATGCATAAAAATTAATGTAATTTCAAATCTCGAAATGAAAAAAAGATATTTGAAACTAATTGCTGGTTTGATGTGTTTAAAAATGTACAACCCATTTCTCATTACTGATGGGCCATTTTCTCGGCCAGCCGAATGAAAGCTCTCCTCGTCTTGAAAGATTTGCAGCCCAACAGGCCTGACAAAGCGACTTACTAGGCAAATCACAAAAAAATTGGGCTGTGGCCGTGGACCCAGCTATCAGCCTCTCCTCGTATAGTACTCTTCCGATGGAATGTCGTTGACCACGTTGACCACGCCGCGCCGAGAGCACCAAGGCGGTGGACGACGGCGAGGCCTAGGAAGGGGACGACGCGAAGCCGGGGAAGACGCGACAGTGGATGCCCACGCGGAGAGGAGTACGAGGGTTCACTGATTCGGCTGTGATGATAGGCTGCCGTCGCCACAGGGCCTGGCTAGCGGTGCGAGTAGTAGGGGGCGATGAGTCCTCATCGGCAGCACAGCCGGCCACTGGAGGCAAGAGCAGGCGGTCTCCCTGGCGCTGGTTTGGGCGGCTGGTGCAAGAAGAGCAGCGATTGAAGAAGCAGGAGGACCGTTCGATTCAAATCCAACGGTTACTGCTGCTAGAATCGTTTGTTGACTAAGTTGACAAGCCCTGCGTACGCGTCAACTTATTAGGCCCACAGGTCAACCTCTCAACCAGTGCACACCAGATGTCAGTGGGAGGAATCATTTTTTTCGCGTAATAAGGAGGCAGTTGATTGCGTGCGGACAGGCCAGCGGAGGGAGTAGGGTGGGCCGAGGAAGCCCGTGCGGCATCACAGCAGGCCATAAGAGGAGGGAGTAGGCAGTCCCGCCGGCGCTAGTTTAGGCGGCTGGAGCAGGAAGATCAAAAATTGAAGAAGCACGTCGGCCGTTGGATGGACATCCAACACTAACTGCTGCTAGAATCATGTGTTCACTGACAAAGCCTTGCGTAAACAAGTCAGCCTCGAAATCTGTGGCGTGTATAGCCCATTTGCTATTATTTTGATAATTTTTACTCATTTTCTAATTCATATGGAATTTATTGCAGCCCGTTTTCATTTTTAGAATTGCTGGCCATTTTCTGGTGAGTACTAGGGTCAAAAAATTAACTGAATATGTGAGAAATTTTGAAAATTCGCAAATTTTTGCTGGGGAACGAAATATTCTTAATCCAAAAATTAATAGCCATACTAAAACAAATTTAAAAATAAATTAGTACTATGTCATGTTAAATCCAATGAAATACGTATACGATATCAGTGAAGAACAAAAACAAAGAAAAGAAACTTATATCCCATTTGCTATAATTTTTTTGGAATTTTCAACCCCTTTTGATATTACTTTTAACAGACATTGACCATACTCTTAAGCCAGGCCGGAATGCATCCGTCCTCGTCTTGAAAGATTTGCAGCCCAGTAATTCGGAGAAAACAAATAGGCCTAGCTTGGGTATTCTTCAAAAAAAATACTGGGCTACCTATTTTCCCAAAGAATTGGTGCATGAGCATTTAGCTTTATTTATTTATTTATTTACTTATTTATGTTTACGAGACCATGAGCATGTACCTGGGCCGGATTCATGTGAGAGCCTCCCTTCCAGTTAATTATGGGCTTCTCTATTGGGTCTTCATCAGTGGGCTGCATGTTATCAACAAGTGGAAAATGTGTTCCGAGTTTCAAAAAAAATGTGTTCCGTATGATAAATAGTATGCGCTACGTACGGTACGGGGCACTAAAGGATCGAACCGTGCAATGACTTCCAAAACATTGTGTTTGTCGTTCTAACAACACATTTATTCAACCAACAGACAAAATATACTACTGATTGTACATTGAAAACAGCAGCAACAACAACCAGGGCTGGGGGTGCAATGGAAGCAGTAAGCAGGCCAGAAGTGTGACGACGCAGCTCTCTCTTCCAAAACAAACATCAGCCATCATTACAAAAGGGCTACCAAAAAAGAACAAGTGTATGCATCAAACTAAATAAAGATCCTACTACACCAAGTGTACGCATCTAACTAACTGGCTCAGTTAGACGTTACTATTTATTAAGCTGTGGAGATTGGCTGACGGCTTGAACCAGATGGGTGCCTGACGGGGGAAACTCCAGCCAGCAGGTCGAAGTCTGATACTTGTGACCCTCTCTCCTACTTTGGGCTGCAGAGCGTGGCGGCACATATAAGGGTATGGTGCATGCAGAGACGCATGGTACGCTGTGTACACACAGTTTTGCCTGATGAACGAAACCGCGCTGCCATCATGATCCTTGCCGTCGGTTATCTCATGGTTAATCGGATAATTCAGTCCGACAAACATAGAGTGTGTACCAAGGCTACTTAACAGCCTCCAGTCAAAAATTCCTGAAGGCCCAGAGAAGCTGGGATCCTGCTCAAAGACCGTGCAGTGACTGTGATTGTATTCCGCGAAACAACACGTCCGGTACGTGCGAATGATCATCAATCTTTCGCCGTCGTCTGATCGAGCCAGGAACCACCTGCAACTGCCATGCCGCTTTTCTTTGAAAGGTTCTGGGATTAGGAAGGGTAGGGACACCATGCGGCCTACAACAACATATCAAGTTGGAGTCAAATAAAAAAGGGCTCTTGGTTTAGTCAATCTTAAGAACAGCATGTTATGAGCATGAATATTTTTCAGCAAATGTTGACAGTAATATAAGAAAGTCGTCATGATATCATAGGAAAGTAACATACTGCTGTAACAGCCGTTTGTAGCGATGACTGGAGTAGGCCAGCAATACGTCCAGCCATAGAAGGAGTCGACAGCATAAATGAAGCCCTTTTGTTCAATGGCATCAGAGAACCATGGAGGATGTATGATCCTGCGATGGACGTGCAGATTTATCCACTTACCGCAGTGGCCTGTCAGATAGGCGAGACCGCGGTTGAAGAATGCAATTAGCCTGAAGTCTTTATAATTCGCAGATCTTGTGGGCACTTGGCAGATTACAACCTTGAGCAAATCGAACTTGGTATCATGTTGGCTACTGTAAGATTCCGAGTATTCTGGGCCGCGGTGCCAAAGCAGTGCAGTGTTAATCGAAGGAAGGGGGATCAATCTCCGGGTGTAGACCTCCATGAGCATCCAGCTGCGCGACCGTCGACGAGCACCATCCAAGACGTGTTCATGCCGACCCAATACATACCGTTAATGTAGCTGAGGCTGACGGGGATCAGATCGCAGTCAAGGGGGTTGATGCTCGCCACCCTACGATCTTTATGCTATGTGACACGCCGTTTCTGAAGATCAGGCGACATCAGCAAGCAAGGAGCTGGCTTAAAAAGCTCCGGCCTGAGGGCTTTGAGTAAACGGTACAGCCCCGACGAGCACGTGGCGAGCGGCATGGTACTGAGATTGTCCACACGCGAAACAATGAGCTTGATTACCTCTGTGGGGAGCGAATTCCAGCCACTCTTTCGGCGGACGCTGCTCGGTTCTGCCATTGTTAGTGCTTGGGTTACGGACGAGGGGGGGAGGCGCCTTAGCGGGGATGAAAGATTGGACGAGATTATGTGCGGACAAAGATGGAGAAGCGAATATGTGATGCGGGAAGTGGACAGGTGATGATGACTACAGCACGCCGCTTGACTTACGAGACACATACCAGCAGCGTAGGGTCATGTCGATGCCAGACAACTTGCTTGAGTGATCACAGTACTGGTACTCCCTACAATGCCATGCCCTAACTTGCTTGAGTAGAGTAGTAGAGTAGGACTCTGCTCTACTACTAGCACCGGAGGAGTAGTATATTCTAATCTAAAATAGTTACAAACTTCAATGCCCGAGCGTGGAACGACTACGAACCATGCTCAAAGACCATGTCTACGTGGTGTTTGGACATGGGCGACAACCTCAATGCCAACGGTGCTGCTCCCGTTGCACCGTATGTGTTTCTGTCCTTCCTGTTCGAAATCGTGGTAGAATTCATGTTTCTACTCTGTATCCTACTACTATGCTAGTCCACATGATTAGTTTCATCTCTGTTATAGCCGTCATGATTTATTTTGTGCTTACTCGGATTAAATCTTGTAGTAACTTGCTCATATATTCAATTGGCGCAACGTCCCCTACAGCCACTCCCGTTTCATGGACGGCCTGGTCGATGTTGGAATTTTGCTAGTAGGCCTTTTTAAGGTGAGCTCTTCTACCACTTGTATGAGCATGAGAAGAGGAGACCTACACGCGCGTTCCTCCTCCTCGCTCGCCTCGCCACGCCACGCCTCGTCACGACGCGCCGCGGGTTGCGGGATTGAGCCGAGCCGAGGATAGAGCTATACTCCCACGACCTACCCGGCCCGCACTATATAGTTTCTCACCACCGTTCCAGATCATTGCGCCGCCAAGCAAGTATTCTTCATCCCTCTTGCACCGGAGAAGGGACAGCAGGCCTCCGGAACCCCGCCTCTCGTGATCCTGTACGGGCGAGGGGCGATCAGGTTTTTGGGGAGCGCACTCGCGCGACTGCTGGCAGGGACGACTTCGCGAACGAAGACTTCTTCCCCGACCTCGGCAACCTCATCCTCGACGACATGGACGACAACGTCAACGCCGGCGGTGCTGCTCCCGCTGCACCGTATGTGATTCTATCCTTCCTGTTCGAGATCGTGGTAGAATTCATGTTTCTAGTATGTGATCTGTTCATCTGCTATGCTAGTTCGCATGATTAGTTTAATCTCTGTCAATGCTGTCATGATCTATTTCCTATTTATTCGGATTAAATATCATAGTAATTTGCTCATAATTCCAACAATCCAAAAACCTAATAATAGGCCCTTCATCCACTGCTATGAGTGCCCGATGCCGTTTTGTGGCTCGCCGGCGGACATGGTGCATCACCTCACGGATGCATGCAGCGGTCACTGCTGGCCCTTGGCGGAGAACATCAACTATGAGACGTGCTACCCGTTCACCATGCTGGAGTCGTTGGACAATCACCGTCGCCTGCTAGTCTCGGAGGAGGACGACAGCGTCTTCCTCTTGATCATGGGCACCGACGAGGCCCGCGCAGGCCGCCGCCCCGTCTTTGTAATGTGCGTCAGAGGCGACGCCGCTGATGCTGACACTAACATGAGGCCGATGTACGGGTGCGTGGTTAGTGTTACTACCCCTCCGGGTCGCGTGGGCGGTGACACCGGCTCCATCATGCTGACTAGGACTGTGCAGAGCTGGGACCTTCCCGACGATGTGGACATGGAAGACACATGGTATGATTTACCCCCCAACGCGGTGCATGGGGACTCCAAGGAGATTCACTTGGACATACGCATTATCAAGTTAAATGTTGATCATTAGTCTTCGCTCAATGTAATCCATTGTCTAAGCATGTGGAGACTTCCATGCAGAAAGTTCCATGTCATCTGTAGCCAACATGTATAACAACGGATACTCAAAAACTAATTCTTGAAGATCATTTCCTGTAAAGCACAATAAGAGTTATTTCTTCACAAGTTTTGGATGCAGGTTGAACAGTTGAACGCTTTTGTTTGCAAAAGATACTTTTTATCTATTTCACCCGGATGTTTGTGAGCTCTAGAGATGAAATAATATCCGAACAACCCTATCCAAATGAACTAACCGAGGCATCTCCATCTTAATTTTCTCTTGTAAGTCGTGCGTGGTCCCTTCATCGTGAAAATGCTATGGCCGTCGCATTGATTTGCATGCATGGATAGCACCACCATATTTTCAAAGGAGGAGCGAGCTCTATATTTCAGCCAAGGCATGCATGATTTGAGGAATTATGGTTGGGCATGCATGTAGAAAAGGGAGGAGAGTAATTTTCATGTGAGGGATTAAAGGAAGGGAGGCCAGCGGCTAGGCATTCAAAGGAGGCTGCATGCAAGATTACACGGGATCCAGATACTAGTCCCAAAACCAGTTCCTCTTTTTGCGGACATGCCTTGGTACGAGAGATTGACAAGTTAGGCCCTGTAAAAATGGATTGAGGGAGTAGTAGTACTAGTGTAGAGGGCGGCGCTGCACGGGAGTCTCACCTCTCACCCCGCTCGTGGCGCGGCAGTAAAGCCGTCATATCACAAAACCCAACCACTCCCAGTAATAAGTGGCCTGGTAAAATAAACGGACAAGCAACCATCACATCCCTTCGTCTTTTTTGCATTTCATCTCTCTGCATTTACTTTCTCCGGTTCATCTCGCACACTCGATCCCTAGCTACTACTCCTAGGGCCAGTTCTTTTGGCGGCTTCCCCAGCTTTTCCCACAAGACTAGTCACAGTGGAGAGTTACAATAAGGCGCCTCCCTCATTTATTTGGGCTTCTAAACTACTATTCCGTCCTGGTTTATTCCTCACCATTGTAATTTGTGCTAAATTTTGACCAAAGATTTAACTAGTTTATTCCTCACCATTGTAATTTGTGCTAAATTTTGACCAAAAATTTGACACAGATTACAATGGGGACCAATAAACCAGGACGGAGGTAGTAGTTATGGGATTACTAATCTAGAAGCCTAAAAGAACTGGCCCCTGGTACTCCTACTAGTAGTAGTACTCAAGTTGGAATTCCAATTGCACGGCACAACCTGTTAGGCAAAAAATTATTCGATACAGGATGTAGGAAGTGGTTTGGGAATTTGCATGCCTTTCCAACCAGTGAGATACTCTGTACAAAGTACGACAGAGAAATAACCACAGAGAAGGAAGCTAAAAGTAAACAATCAAACGAGCATTTTCGCATTTGTTTTGCATTGAATCGTTTCACAAGCTTGACTAGTGCTGTTTTTCTACTTTTACAAAAACCGCATCGTAATGTTAAAACGTGCATTTGCACGTACATAAGTAATAGTAGTACTCCCTCCGTCTAGGTGTATAAGTCTTCCCTCCTTCTTGGCCACGGTGCACAATCGAAGATGACTTATTGACCTGGACGGAGGGAGTAGCACAGTCTGCAAGCATATATCGAGAGAGACGTGTAGTGCGATAGTATATAGTAAAGTTTGTGCTATATGCACGTACTTGCAAAATGCGTACGAATACACAAGGTTTCCAAACTTTCCCATTTACATACTTAATTAAGGACGCTAAAAATTCCTGAACATTCGGGATTTATCATTTGCGTCCCAAAACTAATGAGATCGCCTTATGAAACAAAAATTATACTCCTCCTAAAAGCCACGACGCTCGCAGGAGCGCTTGCGGCGCGCCATGAGTGCCCTGGTGCACGGCCGTTTCCCAGCGTGTCGACACAACGCCTCTTCCTCAGCCTCGCAACTCGCGAGGTGCTGATTGGCGGCTTGCCGGCGGGCGAGCGCGATCTCACCGGTGTGGTGATCTGGCGCCAACAGGTACTCCTCCTCGCTGGAAGCGTGCACCTGGTCCACGTACCGCCAAGCGTAGATGAGGCGCTTGGGCCCGACTGCACTCAGGTCGTCGGCACGGGCGTCCTCCGCCACCCTCACGGCCCTCGCACGAGCCTTCTGCCAAAGAGCCAATTGCCTGACTCTCTCAGACGCGACATAGGCCTTCCAGGCAGCTTGTTCCGTGGTGCGCTTCTCTTCCTCGGCCTTCTTCTCCGCCTCTATTTTGGCGCGCTCTGCTGGAGGCAAAGCCTCCAACAAGGCGACATCCATTTCTTTCCAAAGCTCCTCAAGGCTAGGGGGCCCGGCGGGCGGCGCGGCGTTCTCCTCGTAGCGGGGAGCCGACGCGTCCTCCGGCGCGCGTGCTGGCGAGATTGGGAACACCGACGTGTCCACCTCGACGCGTCGCAGCAAGGAGCGGAATGCCGACACGTCCTCCTCGACTAGTGGCGGCAAGGAACGGAACGACGACACGTCGCATCGCGACAAGGAGCGGAACACCGACGCGTCCTCCTCGACTAGTGCCAGCGAGGAACGGAACGGCTACGCATCGCGTAGCGGCGAGGAGTGGAACACCGACGTGTCCTCCTCGACTAGTGGCGGCGAGGAACGGAACGGCGACGCGTGACCGTCCGTGCAGTGCAGCGAGGGGCTCCTAGGGATTGGGAGGGGCGTGATACGTCTCCAACGTATCTATAATTTTTTATTGCTCCATGCTATATTATCTACTGTTTTGGACTATATTGGGCTTTATTTTCCACTTTTATATTATTTTTGGGACTAGCTATTAACCGGAGGCCCAGCCCAGAATTGCTGTTTTTTGCCTATTTCGGTGTTTCGGAGAAACAAAATATCAAACAGAGTCAAAACGGAATAAAATCTTCGGGAACGTGATTTTCTCACCGAACCTGATCCAGAGGACTTGGACCCTACGCCAAGGCATCGAAGAGGCGGTCACGAGGGTGGGGGGCGTGCCCCCTGCCTCGTGGGCCCCTCGAAGCTCCACCGACGTACTCCTTCCTCCTATATATACCTACGTACCCCCAAACGATCAGAACAGGAGCCAAAAACCTAATTCCACCGCCGCAACCTTCTGTATCCACGAGATCCCATCTTGGGGCCTGTTCCGGAGCTCCGTCGGAGAGTGCCGTCATTACGGAGGGCTTCTACATCATCATAGCCTCTCCGATGAAGTGTGATTAGTTTATCTCAGACCTTCGGGTCCATAGTTAGTAGCTAGATGGCTTCTTCTCTCTTTTTGGATCTAAATACAAAGTTCTCCCCCTCTCTTGTGGAGATCTATTCAATGTAATCTTCTTTTTTTCGGTGTGTTTGTTGAGATCGATGAATTGTGGGTTTATGATCAAGTCTATATTTGAATAATATTTGAATCTTCTCTGAATGCTTTTATGTATGATTGGTTATCTTTGCAAGTCTCTTCGAATTATCAGTTTGGTTTGGCCTACTAGATTGGTTCTTCTTGCCATGGGAGAAGTGCTTAGCTTTGGGTTCGATCTTGCGGTGTCCTTTCCCAATGACAGAAGGGGCAGCAAGGCACGTATTGCATCATTGCCATCGAGGATAACAAGATGGAGTTTATTTCATATTGCATGAATTTATCTCTCTACATCATGTCATCTTGCTTAAAGCGTTACTCTGTTTCTAACTTAGTACTCTAGATGCATGCTGGATAGCGGTCGATGAGTGGAGTAATCGTAGTAGATGTAGAATCGTTTCGGTCTACTTTGTCACGGACGTGATGCCTATATACATGATCATACCTTAGATATTCTCATAACTATGCTCAATTCTGTCAATTGCTCAACAATAATTTGTTCACCCACCGTAGAATACTTATGCTCTTGAGAGAAGCCACTAGTGAAACCTATGGCCCCCGGGTCTATTCTCATCATATCAATCTCCATCACTTTAATCTTGCTTTGCTTTTTTACTTTGCCTTTTACTTTTTTACTTTGCATCTCTATACCAAAAATACCAAAAACATTATCTATCAGTTCTCACTCTCGTAAGTGACCGTGAAGGGATTGACAACCCCTAATCGTGTTGGTTGCGAGTTGCTATCGATTTGTGCAGGTACGAGGGACTTGAGCGTGGCCTCCTACTGGATTGATACCTTGGTTCTCAAAAACTGAGGGAAATACTTACGCTATTCTGCCGCATCATTCTCTCCTCTTCGGGGAAAACCAACGCAAGCTCAAGAGGTAGCAAGAAGAATTTCTGGCGCCATTGCCGGGGAAGCTTATGCAAGGTCAAGTCAAGATTTGGACTCCTGACAATGAGCAATTTCTGGCGCCGTTGCCGGGGAGTCTACGTAAAAATTCAACATACCAAGTACCCATCACAATCCCTATCTCTCGCATTACATTAGTTGCCATTTGCCTCTCGTTTTCCTCTCCCCCACTTCACCCTTGCCGTTTTATTCGCCCTCTCTTTCCCAATCTCCTTCTCTCTTTCCGTTTGCCTTTTTCTCGCTTACCTTGTCGTCATGGCTAGTCTTATATCTTCTCCGTTATCTCCCGAGAATGAAGTTCTAAATTTAAACAAAGGGAGGGAGAAAATCTAAAAGACGCTTGGTATAGAATTTTCAATGCTCAAAATAGAGCTACCAGGAAGCAATCTACTTCAGCTCTTCTTCGCAATTTTTATGTAGGTGCTAGTCCTTGGTATAGATATATCCTTGATACCATTACCGGGGGGAATTTCTTGGGTAGCCATACTTTTGATTCTTATAATGCCATGATAGATTTATTTGTCTCACCACCCCTTTTGGTTAATGGAACTATGTTAACTTTGGAGCATGTTATGCAAAGGCTTGAAATTATTGAAAATAAAGTTGCTACCATTGAATCAATTTAAAATCTAGATAAAAATATCCACAATCAAATTACTCAATATGGATCTAAGGTAGGAATGACTTTGAAAAATATTAAGGAAAAGGAACCTATAGTTAATGAGAAAATAAATCTAGATTCTTCTAGAATCCATAAACTTGAAGGTACCATTACAAATTTGGGAACCGCTTTTTCTTCCGTAAAGAATACTCCAAGTCCTCCTACTAAAATTGCCAAGCTTATGTATGTTCCTAAAAATAAGGGTGAATCCTCTAAGGAAACTAGGGATCTTAAATCTAGAAGTACTCATCCCGATCTTTTTGCTATCATTAAGGAACCATTTCCTACAAATGAATTTTTCGATCTTGTGCCTAAGAGTTTTTTCGATCTTGTGCCTAAGAGTTTGATAATTACTAGAAAGAAAGAAATTCCTAAAGAAGATAGATGCCTTATTGAAGAATTGCCTACCAAAGAATGCAATACCTAAATCTATCCTCGCTTTTATGCCTAGCTAGGGGCGTTAAACGATAGCGCTTGTTGGGAGGCAACCCAATTTTATTTTGAGTTTTTTGTTTTTGCTTCTGTTTAGGAATAAATAATCCATCTACCATCTGTTTAGATGTGGTTTTGTGTTTTAATTAGTGTTTGTGCCAAGCTAGACCTATTGGATCTTCTTGGATGATAGTTATTTGATCTTGCTGCAATTTCCAGAAACTTTGCGCTTAGTGCCCGAATTATTAAAAATTACCAGAACGTGATAAAATTCTGATTACAATTTCTGTTGATCAATAAACAAATTTTCTAGGTTGTCTAATTTTGGTAGATTTTTTGGAGTTCCAGAAGTTTGCGTTAGTTACAGATTACTACAGACTGTTCTGTTTTTGACAGATTCTGTTTTTTGCGTGTTGTTTGCTTATTTTGATGAATCTATGGCTAGTAAAATAGTTTATAATCCATAGAGAACTTGGAATACAGTAGGTTTAACACCAATATAAATAAAGAATGAGTTCATTACAGTACCTTGAAGTGGTTTTATGTTTTCTTTCTCTAACGAAACTCACGAGATTTCTATTGAGTTTTGTGTTGTGAAGTTTTCAAGTTTTGGGTGAAATCTTTTGATGGATTATGGAACAAGGAGCGGCAAGAGCCTAAGCTTGGGGATTCCCATGGCACCCCCAAGATAATCCAAGGACACCAAAAAGTCAAAGCTTGGGGATGCCCCGGAAGGCATCCCCTCCTTCGTCTACTTCCATCGGTATCTTACTTGGAACTATATTTTTATTCACCACATGTTATGTGTTTTGCTTGGAGCGTCTTGTATTATTTGTGTCTTTGTTTGTTAGTGTTCCACAATCATCCTTTCTGTATACACCTTTTGAGACAGCCATTTATGTATTAAAATTTTATAGAATACTCTATGTGCTTCACTTATATCTTTTGAGCGTTATAGTTTTGCTCTATGTGCTTCACTTATATTTTTGAGCGTTATAATTTTGCTCTATTTGCTTCACTTAGATATTTTAGAGCACGGTGGTGGATTTGTTTTAAAGAAACTATTGATCTCTCATGCTTCACTTAGATCATTTTCAGAGTCTTAATAGCATGGTAAATTGCTTAATAATAATATGCTTGGTATTCAAGATTTGTGAAACTTTCTTTTGAGTGCGTTGAATACTAAGAAAAGATTGAAGCATGATAATTGTTTTGAGTTATGGAGGTGATAATATTAGAGTCATGCTAGTTGAGTATTTGTGAATTTAAGGAATACTTGCGTTGAAGTTTGTGATTCCCGTAGCATGCACGTATGGTGAACCGTTATGTGATGAAGTCGGAGCATGATTTATTTATTGATTGTCTTCCTTATGAGTGGCGGTCGGGGACGAGCGATGGTCTTTTCCTACCAATCTATCCCCCTAGGAGCATGCGCGTAATACTTTGCTTTGATAACTTCTAGATTTTTGCAATAAGTATATGAGTTCTTTATGACTAATGTTGAGTCCATAGATTATACGCACTTTTCCCCATCTTTCCACCATTGCTAGCCTCTCTAATACCGCGCACTTTTCATCGGTATCATACACCCACCAAATACCTTCCTCAAAACAGCCACCTGAAAGCACGTTATATCGACTAGAGGGGGGGTGAATAGGCGATTTTTGTGAAATTCTTCACTGAGGAATTTGCTCGTGAGGAAATTCCTTGGTGAAGAAATAATAGCAGCGGAATAAGTACTCAAAAGTAAACATAACAGATTACATGCATGGTCATCATGATGAAATAAAGACAAACACAGAGTACAGAAAGCGTAGGTACAGGATAACTCTAGATGAAGACAACAGACTGAAGAAATTGAACTGAGGAATTTGTGAAAGTCTTCAGTCAATGTCTTCAAACACAGATATGAACAAACAGATAACACTGTAATGAGGAAATGAAAGTGTTGAGGAAATAGAACCAGTAAGCTTGGTGAAGACAATGATTTGGTAGACCAGTTCCAACTGCTGTCTCAGTTGTACGTCTGGTTGGAGCGGCTGAGTATTTAAACTCGAGGACACACAGTCCCGGACACCCAGTCCTAAGCACGCAGCTCGGGACACCAAGTCCTCACCGTATTCTCCTTGAACAAAGGACACACAGTCCTCGTCCAATCACTCGTGGTAAGTCTTCAGGTGACTTCCAAACCTTCATAGACTTGGTCACTCGGCGATCCACAATTCCTCTTGGATGCTCTAGACCTTGACGCCTAACCGTCTGGAAGAAGCACAGTCTTCAAAGGTAACAAGCGTCGGATCCACGCAAGATCAATTTCTTCAGTGATGCTCAATCACTTTGGGTTTGTAGGTGTTTTGGGTTTGGGTTTGGATTTTCCTCACTTGATGATTTTCGCTCAAAGTCCTCGGAGGATGGGTTGCTCTCAAACGACAAGTGTCAAGTTCACGCGGAGCAGCCAACCAGCTAGTGGTTGTAGGGGGCGGCTATTTATAGCCTAGGGAGCAGCCCGACATGATAAGACATAAATGCCCTTCAATAATATGACCGTTGGATGGATAAGATATTTTGGGACAGCTGGCGCATAGCACAGCAACGGTCGGAAATTTGGATTACAAATTCCTCATGGCTATCATGTTCCTCACTGTATAGGCAATTCGCACTGGCGGATTCCTAACTCCTCAGTCAGAGCAAAGTCCTCAGTGACCAGAAGAACTGCGTCTCTGTCACTGAAGAATTTGACTGAACTGTATGAGATTTCCAATGGCTTCACTCGAAGGGATTGGTAGGTGTAGGATTTGAGTTGAGCATCACATGGACATTTTCTCCTTAGTATTTCCTCGACCCCCTTTAACAGTATGGTGTTTCCTATGACTCAAGAAAGAGAAAAATGAAACTACGAAAACAAAAGGCTTCACGCTTCACGTTCCTCGAACGAATACCAAGTCTTCAAGGTCACACCAATTTCTTCACTTTCAAAGTCTTCAGAAAGTCTTCAGAAGGTCTTTAGAATATCAAAGTCTTTAGTCGAAGAACTTCATTTTTAGGGGTCGACTTTCACTGTAAATATCAAACTCCTCATAGACTTATAGACCTGTGTACACTCATAAACGCATTAGATACTTAACCTATAAGTCTTCAATACACCAAAATCACTAAGGGGCACTAGATGCACTTACAATCTCCCCCTTTTTGGTGATTGATGACAACATAGGTTAAGTTTTCAACGGGGATAAATATATGAAGTGTAGAAACTGATATTGAGGAATTTGATTGCAAGATATAGAAGAACTCCCCCTGAAGTTGTGCATAGTGAGGAATTTGCTTTTGAAGCAATGCACACTTGAAGAGTTAAATCATGGAGATCTCCCCCTATATCTTGTAATTCATACACGCATTTGATATATGATATGAAGAATTGAAATGCATGATGAAATATGGTGCTTGATGCAATTCAGCATGCGTGCGATAACATTAATGAGGAATAAGCATCCAGAATAGCGCATCAAAAGTATCGGAGCTCAAGCATGTATCGAAGTATCAGAGCATAGTGCAACAAAAGTATCAGAGCACCGAGCACCATAGAGTTTAAGATTACAACTCGATCCAATAAAGGTTTCGGAAGAACGAGAGTTGCAACTTAAAAAAATATGCCCTTATTATAGACCCGCTTGAAGACTAACTCAGATTTCTCCCCCTTTGTCATCAAATGACCAAAAGGATCGAAACTGAGGACTAACGCCCCTGAAGATATTCAAGTTGATGGAGCGCCAGTGTTGTTGGGGTCGGTTGTTGAAGTAGGGCCTGCTGCAGTGTCGTCCAAGTCTTCATTTTCATCAGTGTCGCGCGATGAAGAATATGAACTGGCCACCAGAGAAGTAACCTTGACTTTCTTGTATTTCTTCGGCGGAGGTGCCGACCAGGCAAATTCTTCTTTGAGGCCCATGTTCTCCAAATCTTCAGCACTATATACTTGAGACAGAACAGCCCAGGTGCGGTTGAGGGTTTCATGAAGATAGTAATGGTTTTTCTTCACTGCATTATATGTGGCAGTCATGTTGTGAAGAATTGAACCAAACTGACGCTTGAACCATTTGTGATTGCGATCAACCTTTTGATGAAGACTGAGGAGTAGCTCACGATCAGTCATCACCCTGGGTGCTGTGGCTTGAGGATTTGTCTTGGTAGTGTTAGCAGCAGTGTCATGTGTGGCAGAGTCATCATTGGTGGAATAAGAAGCAGCCATGCGAAATTGTCCATCCAATGGACGAATGCCTTCATCTATCACAGCAGTGGCCTTGCCTTTTTCTTCAGCTGAGGAAAATGTCCGTTTGAGGACTTCAATGGGAGGCAAGTAGCTGCAGTGATTGAGAGTTTCAGCCTTGTAGTTGAGTGAAGACCTTGTCCTGATGAATCTCATAATCCACGGCGCATAAGGCTTCAGCTCAAATGGTGACATAGCATTGTTGGCCAGAGTCCTCATGAAGAAATCATGGAAGTTTATGGGAACGCCATGTATGATGTTGAAAAGCATATTCTTCATGATGCCAACAATTTCTTCATCAGAAGAATCGTGTCCTTTGATGGGACTGATTGTCTTCGTCAGAATGCGATAGACAGTCCTAGGCACATACAGCAGTTCCTTAACGAGGAATTTGGTTCGAGGTGATTGCCCTGGCTTCAGAGGCTTCATGAGCACTTGCATGTAGTGGTTTGACAGCTCAGGTTCATTGTACACGCAACGCGCATCTTCAGTGGGTGGACTAAGAGAAAGGCAGCGAAGCAATTCAGTTGCTGGGGCCTTGTAGTGAGTATTGTCAGTCATCCAGTCCAGAACCCATGAATTGACATCGTCAGAGCTGCCAGTGATGTGCAGTGTGGCATAGAATTGAAGAATAAGTTCTTCATTCCAATCACATATATCTGTGCAGAAGTTGAGTAGCCCAGCGTCGTGAAGAACACTGAGGACTGGCGTGAAGCTCGGCATAGATTCCATATCCACGTGAGGAATGTGTGCATGGACGAAGACTTTGTCTTTGTTGTAAAGCACTGAGGAATAGAAATTTGCTTGGCTGGCAGTCCAGAAACGCCTCTTCCTTATGCGAGCAGAGTCATAAGGATTGTATTCAGTGAAGAATACGTGCTCGCCATAGAAGTCTTCAGCCTTGAATTTCTGTTTCCTTGAGAATGGATCCTTTGGCCTTGGCAGAGGAGTGTCAGTGAGTTGCATCACGACCTCAGGAATCGCAAGCTCAGGTTCTTCAGGCTGAGGAATTTCAGGATTTTCCTCAGGTGCAGTCACCTTGTCTGTTTCAGCAGCAGTTTCTTCAGCACTAGGGGCTAGAATTTCTTCATTCACATTAGCAGTGGGATGAGTTGCATCAGAGCCCAATTGTACGGTTGGTGAAGGAGAGTGAGGAATTTGCTGCAGGGGAGTGAAGAGTGGGGAATTTGGATGCTGACTTTCCCAAAAGTCGTCATTCATTACTGGAGTTGTGCTTCCAATATCCACATCTTCATCATCAATTTCTTCAACACCAGCCTCTTCAGCGTCAAACTGAGGCATTGGTGATGAGACCATTGGGGTTGAAGGGATTGCATCCGCTTCAATTTCTTCATCAATCTGCTCTGACGAAGCAGCAGATTGAGTTTCTTCATCTGATCCACTAGGGATCTCATAATCTTCACCAAAAGGAACAAGGTCCTTTGATGGCATGGAGGAGATAGGAATGGCATCAATTGGATTTGCAAAAGAGCTTGTCATTTGCTTCATCTTCTTGGGAGCTGAGGATTCTGAAACAGCTGATGCCTTCCTTTTCTTCACAGCAGCTCGCTCTGCAGCCTTGGTTTTCTTCACATCTAAGGCAGAGGGAAGAATTGGAGTTGGAGTTGGTGCAGGTGGAGCTGAGGAATCTGGTTCATTTTCTTCAGGCACAACTATTGCAGTTGCCCTGGTTTCTTCATTTTCTTCAGGCGCACCACTAGTGGATGCCCTGGCAATTTCATCAGCGGCTGAAGCAGAGTCATCAACCTTGGAGCTAGCATTTTCTTCAGCAGCCTGAACTTCATTAGCGGTGCTGGCATGTTCTTCAGTTTGCTGAACAGATGCTTCAGCTTGAGAAATTTGTTGCGTTGAGGCAGTACCCTTGGTGAAAGTATCAGTTAGCCTTACAAATCTGACCTTGGCTCCTTGCCAATCAGCATAGTACGAGTCAAAGTTGTCGCTGAGGGCTTTGATCTCAGCCTGCATCTTGACAAGTTCCTCAGGCTTCATTTTGAGAACATTTTTCTTCAGCAGCTTTTCCTTGCGATACTGGGATTTCTTGATCTCTCTGGCCCTATCATATTTCCACTTCTCCTCTTGGATGAAGTGAGTCAGCATGTGACTTTGGCCAGGTGTGAGTTTGAAATCAGGCATAGGAGTGTTGGGATCCTTGTGCCAGAGATCAATATAGTCGAGGATCGCTCGTGGATCCAAAAGCAGGGGCACAGGTGTGCCGTTGGCTTTAGAAGCCCTTTCTTGGCGGTCCCTGATGATTTCAGCGAGTTCTTCTTCATCAGCTTCATCATCCTCAGATGGCACCGTGAAGACCACTTGCTTCTTTGGACTTGGGCGAGTGCCGCGTCCAGCGGTAGCCTTTTTCTTCAGTAATGAGGGTCCAGCTGAGGATTTTGGTGCAGCTGAGGAACTAGCTGAGACACCAGAGGCAATAGAGATGCCAGTTGTCCTTTGGCATGATGCCAGATGCACAGGAGGTGAGGACTTTGTCGGGACAGCTGAGGACTTTGTCGGAGCAGGAGCAACATGAGGAATTTGCTTTGAAGATTTTGAAGATTCTGGCCATGAGGGCGCAGAAGGTGAAGCACTTGGCTTACGAGCAGGCTTCTTCATCATTGATTTCCTCGGCTTGGCCGGAACCTCAGTGGCAGCAGCAGCAGCAGCAGATTCTTCATTGAATTTCCTCACTGCTTCTTGTGCTTGCTTTTGCAGTTTACGTTGGCGCTTGGCCCATTCTTGAGGAAATTCCTCACCTCTTCTGATGCTTGTGGGATCAGCCACTTGGCCAGGTGCCAATGGAGGTCTTGGGCATGGAGGATTTACTGCGAATTTCTTCATATACTTGGGAGTGACGTATCTGTATTCCCTCCACTCACGTGCCCATCTCCTTTCAATCCTTTGAATGCGCACCTTGCGCTGATTTTTGTCTTCTTTACCAAATTTGGATTCATCAGGTGTGCAATAATTAGCATATATGTCCTCAGGTATTTCAAAGGCAGTCATGACCTCAGGCTTCTTTCCTCCTTTCTGTGGCCTTTTGCCTTCAGCCATATTCTTCAGATGAGGAATTTGAACAATGGAATTCTCTGAAGAGGTATGCAACTTTTCTTCGAGGAACGCTGCAAATGAGTTAAGTTGATGAGAACCTAAGGATTCAGCAGCGGACATGTGTACCTGTGAACATAGTATAGTTGCGAGGAATTTGAAGAGGTCATATGCGTTCTCAGAGGGTTTTGTAAAGAACAAGTTTTGTGGAATTTTGACCAGATTCTTCTTGAGGAATTTCACTAAGCTCCATATATATCTTAGGTTCCAGAGTTGTATAGATTGAGAATCCACACAATTGAGGAATCTTGAAGAAATTTAGACTTAGGGAAATGAATCAAGAACAGAGAACAAGTGAGGTGTTTTGTGTGTGAGGATTTGAAGAATATAAACACCTTCGAAGATTTTGTAGAAAAACTTCGAATCAAAGAGGGCAGTAAAATTAGCTTTTAATTACCCTGAATGAAGAACACGACGAACTGTGAGTTGGAACAGTGAAGTTCGTCAATGCAGATCTTCCACGCCCTAACTTGGCGGAGGAAGACGTCTACGGCGGCGGCGGAGGTGAAGATTTCCGCTGTCGGCGCGAGTACGTCGGCGACGAGGTCGAGGCAGTGAAGCTCTTCCTCACCGGCGACGATGGGGTAGCGACGGCGCTAGGGTTTGGAGAGCTCGAGCGAGGTAAAGGAAGTGAGGATGGCAACGGAGGGGTATTTATAGCCGCAGTAAAAACTGCTCGTCCGAAGATTTAGGACTAACATGCCCCTGACCGTTCTCCTTCACTTGACATGTGTCACCCACGTACTGTGTAGTGGAGATCGTGTCAGATCGAGGGTGAGTAAAATATCCATCGTGGGAAGCGGAACGGATTGAGCGGCAAAACCGAAAGTTTGGATAAGATCAGTTTTAAAGTTCCGTTCGCAATCTCTTCAGCTGACAAGGACACAGTGAAGAATTTGAACGAGTTTCAAATAGAACTCACATGAAGAATTTGTGAATAGACTGGATTGAGTATAGCATAGAGGGGAAGGGTCCGATCACATTCACTTAGCAGAAAAGTTCAAACTTGAAGAAATAGCTATAAGTGAATGCTGTAGAGGACATAAACTCATATATATATATATATATATATATATATATATATATATATATATATATATATATATATATATATATATATATATATATATATATAGCCAATGAAGAAAAATGACGGCATAAGTGAAGACTTTGTAAAGTTTGAAGAATTTGAAAAACTGAAGAATTTCAAAAGTAAAAAAAACTCAAATTGAAGATTTTCAACTTTTGTGGTGGCGTGACCCACCGTGTAAGAATGATGATTTCAGACACCGCGTACATTTGTCGTAGGGTTCTGAGAATCAAATTCTTCATTAATTTCTTCACACTTAGAGTGTTATTCTTCATTGATTGAAGAAAAACGTTTCTTCATGTGTTGCACATCTAAGTCATCAATTATGCATAAGTGTTAGGATGAGTGCATTTTCAAAGTACATTCAAAGATTCTAAGATATTTAGCTCACACCGCAACTTGCTAAATCTCTTCTCATCCAAGGTCTTAGTGAAGATATCGGCTAGCTGTTCTTCAGTCTTCACATGCTCAATAGAAATGTCGCCCTTCAACACATGATCACGAAGAAAATGATGACGAATTTGAATGTGCTTTGTCTTCGAGTGCTGAGCTGGGTTGTGTGCAATCTTGATGGCACTCTCATTGTCACAGAGGAGAGGCACATTCTTCACGTTGATGCCATAGTCCTTGAGTGTTTGCTTCATCCATAGTAGTTGAGCACAGTAGGAACCAGCAGCAATGTACTCAGCTTCAGCAGTAGACAGTGATACGCAGTTCTGTTTCTTCGAGGACCAACAAACCAAGGATCGTCCGAGGAAATGACAAGTACCAGATGTTGACTTGCGATCCACACGGTCACCAGCATAGTCAGAATCAGAATATCCAATGAGGTCAAAGTCTGAGCCCTTGGGGTACCATAATCCTAGTGTTGGTGTGTGAGCTAGATATCGAAGAATATGCTTCACAGCTATATGGTGTGATTCCTTCGGTGCAGCTTGAAATCGTGCACACATGCAAACACTAAGCATTATATCTGGCCTAGATGCACATAAGTACAATAAAGAGCCAATCATGGAGCGGTATACCTTGTGATCGAAGTCAGTACCATTTTCATCAGTGCATAGATGACCATTTGTGGGCATAGGAATTTTGAGACCTTTGCAATCTCGCATGCCGAATTTCTTCAGGACATCCTTGAGGTATTTCTCCTGAGATATGAATATCCCATTGTGCTGTTGACGAATTTGTAGACCTAAGAAGAATTTCAATTCTCCCATCATAGACATTTGATATTCTTCACTCATCATATAGGCAAATTCATCACTATAACGTTGGTCAGTACAGCCAAAGATGATATCATCAACATATATTTGGCACACAAACAGTTCACCATCATATGATTTAGTAAAAAGATTGGGATCGAGTGAACCGGGTGTGAAGCCTTTCTTCATGAAGAATTCCTTCAATGTGTCATACCACGCCCGTGGGGCCTGCTTGAGGCCATAGAGGGCCTTGTTAAGTTTGAAGACTTTGTCAGGATGTTTTGGATCTTCAAAACCTGGTGGTTGAGCAACATATACTTCTTCCTCAATCTTACCATTGAGGAATGCACTTTTCACATCCATTTGATATAAGATGATATCATGATGGTTAGCATAAGCAAGTAATATGCGAATAGCTTCAAGTCTAGCAACAGGTGCAAAAGTTTCATCAAAATCAATTCCTTCAACCTGTGTGTAGCCTTGAGCTACTAGTCGTGCCTTATTCCTCACCACAACACCATTTTCATCTTGCTTGTTGCGGTAGATCCACTTTGTACCAATGATGTTATGCTTGCGAGGATCGGGACGATTGACCAGTTCCCATACGTTGTTGAGCTTGAACTGATGTAATTCTTCTTGCATGGCCTGAATCCACTCAGGCTCCAGAAATGCTTCATCTACCTTAGTGGGCTCTGTGATAGAGACAAAAGCAAAGTTCCCACAAAAGTTAGATAGATGTGAAGCTTTTGAGCGTGTGAGAGGACCTGGTGCTCTAATGTCATCGATGATCTTCTCCACTTGCACTTCTTTTGCAACGCGAGGGTGAGTCGGTTGCCGTTGAGGAATTTGATCAGCATTTTCTTCAGCATCAATTTCCTCAGCATTTTCTTCAGGTGCATCAGTTCGACGTTTTTCATGTTCTGGAACGAATTCTTCAGCAGATTCTTCAGTAGGAATGATATCTTCAGTAGCCTTGAGCTTGATCGATTCCTCAGGTGCTGGTTCATCTAACACAGAAGGTAGGTGCTCTCTTTGCGAGCCATTAGTTTCATCGAACCGCACATCTACAGTTTCAACAATCTTGTGAAGAACATTGTTGAAGACTCTGTAGGTGTGCGAGTCCTTTCCGTAACCAAGCATGAAACCTTCATGTGCTTTCGGTGCAAATTTAGAGTTGTGATGAGGATCTCTAATCCAGCATTTAGCACCGAAGACTTTGAAATAACTCACATTGGGTTTCTTGTCAGTGAGGAGTTCATAGGCAGTCTTCTTGCAGAATTTGTGAAGATATACTCTGTTGATGATATGGCACGCAGTATCAATTGCATCAACCCAGAAACGACGAGGGGTTTTGTACTCATCGAGCATAGTGCAAGCCATCTCAGCAAGAGTCCTGTTCTTGCGCTCCACGACGCCATTCTGTTGAGGAGTATAAGGAGCAGATAATTCATGAGTAATACCAAGTTCATCAAGATAGTCATCGAGACCCGAATTCTTGAACTCGGTGCCATTGTCACTTCTGATGTGCTTGATCTTCACACCAAAGTTAGTTGAAGCCCTCGAGGAAAATCGTTTGAAGACTTCCTGCACTTCAATTTTGTAAGAGACAAGGTGCACCCATGTGTAACGAGAGTAATCATCAACAATAACAAAACCATATTGAGATGCTTCATTAGAGACAGAGGAATAATGGTTAGGACCGAAGAGATCCATGTGAAGCAATTCGAATGGACGAGTAGTGGTCATGATAGTCTTCGCTGGATGCTTGGCCTTTGTCATCTTTCCAGCTTCACAGGCACCACATAAGTGATCCTTGAGGAATTTGACATTTTCAATGCCAATGACATGCTTCTTCTTTGCAAGCGTGTGCAGATTCCTCATGCCTGCATGACCAAGTCGTCGATGCCATAGCCATCCTTCTGAAGTTTTTGCAAGTAGGCACACGGCAGGTTGTGAATCTGCAGAGAAATCAACAATATACAAGTCTCCTCTCCTAAAGCCTTCGAAGACTTTGGATTTGTCAGATTCCATAATCACAACACAACGATACTTGCCGAAGACAACAACCATATCAAGATCACAAAGCATTGAGACAGACATAAGATTGTATCCTAAGGACTCAACAAGCATGACTTTGTCCATGTGTCGATCCTTTGTGATAGCAACCTTACCTAGACCCAATACCTGACTTTGGCTTTTATCAGCGAAGATGATATGCTTCATGTGTGATGCTGATAAAGGAGCATCCATCAACAGATTCTTGTCGCCGGTCATGTGATTTGTACATCCACTATCAAGTATCCATTCAGTGGCTTTGGGTTGATCATCCTGCAGATGAATTAGTGCAACTTACGAACCTCATATACTTCAGTAGTGACGAATATGATATCACAATTCATCAGATCAATTTCATCAAGCAGTAGAACCGATAAAACAGAGGAAGGACGTGTGAAATGAAAGTTCATTTCATCATGGTTAGCGTGCGTCCTTTCAGGCACTGTTGTCAGGTCCCCAGCAAATTCTTCAGACATTACAGCACGTCTGGAGACCTGACCCTGCAGAAGAGATTAGTTCTTTTTCTTCACCACCCACATCTGAAGGGGTGGCAAAGAGTTCATCACTCTGCGAGCTCCATATGAGAATGGTGGCAAGGCAGCCAAACCATTTCGTTTCACATAAGAGGGGTTAGGGTAAGCATATGAATAAGCAGAGAAATTCTTCGAGGACTTATGAACATGATAATTTGAAGAATAATGCTCATATTCATAGCCCTTGGCTCTTCCCTGCGAAACAGAGTTGTTAGCACGATAATGTTCATATGAGGACTTTGATCCATGTGAGGAATTTGATCCTCTTGAGGAATTTGGTCTGTATGAGGACTTGGATCCATATGAAGAATTTGGTCCATATGAAGAATTTGATCTGAGGTTCCTTTTCTTCACAGGTGGTGTCATGAGGACATTCACCTGAAGACTTTCAAGGCAACTTTTGGGAACCCAGATTTTCTTCACAGGGGAACCGTTCCTGCAGTTAGTGCCAACATATCTAGCAAATACTTCACCATTCTGATTTTTGAACAGTTTATAGTTGGAGTCAAATGACTCATCAGTAGAATGAGAAGATTCACATGTATAGCCAGATAAATTAGACGGATCAACTGGAGGTCCCTTTGCAGCAACCCATGAGGTTTTGGGGTACTGCTCAGGCTTCCAATATGTACCATCAGCATTGAGTTTCCTCTCAAAGGCAATACCCTCTTTCCTAGGGTTCCTGTTGAGGATCTGCTTTTTAAGCACATCACAAAGAATCTGCTGCCCTTTGAGGCTTTTGTACATGCCTGTCATGTACAATTCCTTCAGCCCTGCATCGTCAGTGATACTAGCAAAGTCCTCAGATGAGGAATTAATGATAGCAGAGACAGGTGAAGAATTTGTAACATTTGAAGCATTTGAACATTCAGGTGAAGAATTAGCAGATTCTCGTTCAATGCATTTTAAACATGGAGGAATAAATTCTTCCTGAGCTGCGCTAATTTGTTGAGCAAGTAATGAATCGCGCTCCTTCTGTAGATCTTCATAACTCTCTCTTAGCTTCTCAAGATCTTGCTTCTTTTGAAGATATTCATAAGAAAGCTTCTCATGATCAGACAAGAGAGTGTTATGATGATTTTGAAGGTTGTTAAGCTTAGACTGAAGTCTCTGAAGATTTTCAGTCAAGGCCTTAGAGCGATCCATTTCTTCACCCAACATATCATCACTTTTGTCTAGCATGTTTTGAAACTTTTCAAAAGCCTTATGTTGTTGCACAGCAATTTTAGCAAGTTCAGAATAGCTAGGCTTAAGATTTTCATCAGATTCATCATCGCTAGATTCAGAGGAGGCGTATTTGAGTACCTTGGCACCCTTTGCCATGAAGCAATAGGTGGGAGCATAGTCATCACTGCCTTCGTCAGTCTTGTTAGTGAGATCACTTTCTTCAGCGTTGAAGATGGATTTGCTGACGAATGCAGTAGCGAGGGCTAGGCTCGCCACACCGGACTCAGAATCATCAGATTCTTCTTCTGCTTCACTTTCTTCAGATTCAGCCTTAGAGTACATTTCCTTGCCAATGAATGCCCGAGCCTTCTTGGAGCTGCTTTTCTTGTGCGACGAAGATTTTGAGGATTTTGATGATGAAGATTTAGAGGGCTTCTTCTTTTTCTTTGCATCATCAGAACTGTAATCCTTGTATTTCTTCTTCTTTGATTCCTTTTCCCACTGAGGACAATCTTGGATGTAATGTCCTGGTTTCTTGCACTTGTGACAAAGCCTCTTCTTATAGTCATTGGTTGAGTAATCATTGCTCCTTGAGGACTTTCCAAAACGACCACGTCTTGAGAACTTCTGGAATTTCTTCACAAGCAGCGCCAGATCATGACTTAGTTCTTCAGGATCACCAAGGCTGCTATCAGAGTCTTCATCTTCGGACTCAGATACTACCTTGGCCTTTAGTGCACGTGATCTGCCATAGCTTGAACCGTAGAGATCTCTCTTCTCAGCAAGCTGGAACTCATGAGTGTTTAGCCTCTCGAGGATATCAGCGGGGTCAAGTGACTTGTAATCAGCACGCTCTTGAATCATCAGTGCCAGAGTGTCGAACGAGGAATCAAGCGATCTCAGCAATTTCTTCACCACCTCGTGGTCGGTGATGTCAGTGGAACCAAGAGCTTGAAGCTCATTTGAGATGTCAGTGAGGCGATCGAAGGTTTGCTGAACATTTTCATTGTCGAGTCTTTTGAAGCGGTTGAAGAGATTGCGAAGAACATCAACTCGAGAATCACGCTGAGTTGAAACTCCTTCATTGACTTTGGACAGCCTATCCCAGATAAGCTTAGCAGTTTCCAAAGCACTCACTCTACCATACTGTCCTTTACTCAGATGGCCACATATGATATTCTTCGCTTGGGAATCAAGTTGCTTGAATCTCTTCACATCGGTAGCGTTCAGTGAGGGTGAGACGGAGGGAACACCATTTTCCACAACATACCAGAGATCGTTATCAATTGCCTCAAGATGCATGCACATTTTGTTCTTCCAGTAGGGGTAGTCCGTCCCATCAAAGGTAAGACACCCAGCAGAGACCCTGATCATACCTGCGGTCGACATAACTAAAACTCCAGGCGGTTAAACCAAAATCACACAGAACAAGGGAGTACCTTGCTCTGATACCAATTGAAAGCACGTTATATCGACTAGAGGGGGGGTGAATAGGCGATTTTTGTGAAATTCTTCACTGAGGAATTTGCTCATGAGGAAATTCCTTGGTGAAGAAATACTAGCAGCGGAATAAGTACTCAAAAGTAAACATAACAGATTACATGCATGGTCATCATGATGAAATGAAGACAAACACAGAGTACAGAAAGCGTAGGCACAGGATAACTCTAGATGAAGACAACAGACTGAAGAAATTGAACTGAGGAATTTGTGAAAGTCTTCAGTCAATGTCTTCAAACACAGATATGAACAAACAGATAACACTGTAATGAGGAAATGAAAGTGTTGAGGAAATAGAACCAGTAAGCTTGGTGAAGACAATGATTTGGTAGACCAGTTCCAACTGCTGTCTCAGTTGTACGTCTGGTTGGAGCGGCTGAGTATTTAAACTCGAGGACACACAGTCCCGGACACCCAGTCCTGAGCACGCAGCTCGCGACACCAAGTCCTCACCGTATTCTCCTTGAACAAAGGACACACAGTCCTCGTCCAATCACTCGTGGTAAGTCTTCAGGTGACTTCCAAACCTTCACAGACTTGGTCACTCGGCGATCCACAATTCCTCTTGGATGCTCTAGACCTTGACGCCTAACCGTTTGGAAGAAGCATAGTCTTCAAAGGTAACAAGCGTCGGATCCACGCAGGATCAATTTCTTTAGTGATGCTCAATCACTTTGGGTTTGTAGGTGTTTTGGGTTTGGGTTTGGATTTTCCTCACTTGATGATTTTCGCTCAAAGTCCTCGGAGGATGGGTTGCTCTCAAATGACAAGTGTCAAGTTCACGCGGAGCAGCCAACCAGCTAGTGGTTGTAGGGGGCGGCTATTTATAGCCTAGGGAGCAGCCCGACATGATAAGACATAAATGCCCTTCAATAATATGACCGTTGGATGGATAAGATATTTTGGGACAGCTGGCGCATAGCACAACAACGGTCGGAAATTTGGATTACAAATTCCTCATGGCTATCATGTTCCTCACTGTATAGGCAATTCGCACTGGCGGATTCCTAACTCCTCAGTCAGAGCAAAGTCCTCAGTGACCAGAAGAACTGCGTCTCTGTCACTGAAGAATTTGACTGAACTGTATGAGATTTCCAATGGCATCACTCGAAGGGATTGGTAGGTGTAGGATTTGAGTTGAGCATCACATGTAAATTTTCTCCTTAGTATTTCCTCGACCCCCTTTAACAGTACGGTGTTCCTATGACTCAAGAAAGAGAAAAATGAAACTACGAAAACAAAAGTCTTCACGCTTCACGTTCCTCGAACGAATACCAAGTCTTCAAGGTCACACCAATTTCTTCACTTTCAAAGTCTTCAGAAAGTCTTCAGAAGGTCTTCAGAATATCAAAGTCTTCAGTCGAAGAACTTCATTTTTAGGGGTCGACTTTCACTGTAAATATCAAACTCCTCATAGACTTATAGACCTGTGTACACTCATAAACGCATTAGATACTTAACCTATAAGTCTTCAATACACCAAAATCACTAAGGGGCACTAGATGCACTTACACCACCATACCTACCTATCATGGCATTTCCATAGCCATTCCGAGATATATTTCCATGAAACTTTCCACCGTTCCGTTTATTATGACACGCTCCATCATTGTCATATTGCTAGCATGATCATGTAGTTGACATCGTATTTGTGGCAAAGCCACCTTTCATAATTCTTTCATACATGTCACTCTTGATTCATTGCATCTCCCGGTACACCGCCGGAGGCATTCATATAGAGTCATATCTTGTTCTAAGTATCGAGTTGTAATTGTTGAGTTGTAAGAAAAATAAAAGTGTGATGATCATCATTTTTTAGAGCATTGTCCCAAGTGAGGAAAGGATGGTGGAGACTATGATTCCCCCACAAGTCGGGATGAGACTCCGGACGAAAAAAAAGAGAGGCCATAAAAAAAGGCCCAAATAAAAAAATGAGAGAAAAAGAGAGAAGGGACAATGTTACTATCATTTTACCACACTCGTGCTTCAAAGTAGCACCAAGATCTTCATGATAGAGAGTCTCTCATTTTGTCACTTTCATATACTAGTGGTAATTTTTCATTATAGAACTTGGCTTGTATATTCCAATGACGGGCTTCCTCAAAATCTAGGTCTTCGTGAGCAAGCGAGTTGGATGCACACCCACTTAGTTTCTTTTGTTGAGCTTTAATATACTTATAGCTCTAGTGCATCCGTTGCATGGCAATCCCTACTCACTCACATTGATATCTATTAATGGGCATCTCCATAGCCCGTTGATACGCCTAGTTGATGTGAGACCATCTTCCCCTCTTTTTGTCTTCTCCACAACCACCATTCTATTCCACATATAGTGCTATATCCATGGCTCACGCTCATGTATTGTGTGAAGGTTGAAAAAGTTTTGAAAATGTTAAAGTATGAAACAATTGCTTGGCTTGTCATCGGGGTTGTGCATGATTTAAATACTTTGTGTGGTGAAGATGGAGCATAGCAAGACTATATGAATTTGTAAGGATAACTTTCTTTGGCCATGTTATTTTGAGAAGACATAATTGCTTTATTAGTATGCTTGAAGTATTTTTTTATGTAAATATGAACTTTTGTCTTGAATCTTTCGAATCTGAATATTCATACCACAATTAAGAAGTTTTACATTGAAATTATGCCAAGTAGCACTCCGCATCAAAAATTCTCTTTTTATCATTTACTTACTCGAGGACGAGCAGGAATTAAGCTTGGGGATGCCTAATACGTCTCCAACGTATCTATAATTTTTGATTGCTCCATGCTATATTATCTACTGTTTTGGACTATATTGGGCTTTATTTTCCACTTTTATAGTGCGGTAAATTCTTGTTCGGACAAGACCAGAGCACGCATCACTTCTTTCAAGCGATGGTGATTCATCACACTCTCCACTTCCGAATTCATGACCGACACGTCATCCGAATCCTCTTGAGGAGGCGGAATGGGCGCGATATTTTCTTGCGTCCTAGCTGATGAGTCCGGCACCGGATTAGTGTACATTTGGCTAATTAGGCATTTTCCCACCGTTTGCCGTGTACTCCTCCTAAAAATAAAAGACAAAAGGGGGAGACTCTTAACAATCTACACTCATGCCTAGGCATGCATTAAGTATACATACCTCTTGGAAGACTATAAGGTCTCCGCAGTACTCCTGGTCCCTTTTCATTTTGAACAGCAGCCTTGCGTGGGGCCGCCCTCGGGATACGGTCCCTGGAGCATCAATCCTGTTAAAATCTAGATCAGCGCAACAGGAATATATAAAAATGCGGATCTCTTCTTAAGAAGCCTTAGGGTACTCACAATGCAGAATGGGTAAATGCGAGGGTAGTCGGCGATGATGGCTACTTCCGAACCATCAAGGCTCGCCTAATAGAATACCCCATCATCGAATTCTATATATATATATATATATATATATATATATATATATATATATATATATATATATATATATATATATATATATATATATATATCCAGATCCTCGCAAAAGCCAGGATCTTCATCACGATTATGATCCTCCGGTTGGGGAGCAGGACAGTAGACGTCCTCGGTCATCCTCCTCCATGTCTAGTTGGTGGCAAAAAAGAGTACATTCGGCCAGTGTCTGCAATGCACTAAAATAAGCACAAAACAACGAGATCTTACCCATTCAATAGGGGTGTACATGGAATAGGCCTCCCGGCAGTTTAACCGGAGAAAATCTTCTTTTTCACCCTTGTACAGATCAGCCAAAATTGATGCCAGTTTGGCTGGGGTATCCGGACCCTGCTGCCTGTAACGGATGCGTCGTCCTCTCCATTATAACACCATAAAGGAGTTAATCTGGATTGAAGAGGCTGCACACACCTCTTTATTGCGATCGCCATGACTTCAACTATTGAGAGTTTGGAATGGGCCATCAATCTGACCTTGCTGACCAACCTCTGTATCTTAGCACTGTCCTCTTCTTTGGGACCTTGGGGACGGTAGTTGAGGCGCTTCTTCAGAGGAGCGCTGGAAAATTCTGGAAGACCACGCCTGACTGGATCCGGCAGCGGAACATCATCCATGTCGAACCATTCCGAGGACCACTATGGGTATGCTTCTTTGGGAGTTCCTACAAGGTATCTGGATCCGGCAGTACGCCATACTTCGGCGCCACCCACCTCAAATATGGAACCTCCTCGGTGGCGGGGAACGAGACAGAAGAACGTCCTCCATAATTCAAAATGGGCCTCAATGCCCAAATATAGCTCGCAGAGGGCAACAAAGCCTGAGATGTGCAAAATCAAACCGGGGGTGAGGTTGTGCAGTTGGATGCAGTAAAATCCCAATAACCCCCTGAGAAAGGGATGGATTGGAAATCCTAGGCCCCGCAACAGGAACGGGACGAAGCACACCCTCTCCTCCTTATTCGGGTTGGGGAAATTCTCAGCCATTCCATTGTTGCCTACTGAATACAATCCCGCTCGAATGGAGACTAGATCCATGAGGGGGTGGTAGCCTTGCGTTTGGAGCCGACTTAACTGAAGATGAGGCATGGAGCAACTCTGCCAATCACCCTCTTGAGGGCCGTGGGGGCGCGAAGAAGAGCCTGGGGCATTCGTCATGATGGAAGGCTTTGCTCGTGGCTAAACTTGGCGGTTTTTCTTTTGCGCGATGTGAGATGCCATTTGGAGATCTATATTTCCTTATATAGGTGCCATCCGAGCATAGCGAAGCACTTATTTGCAAAAAAAAGCATGGACCGTTCATATTCACTTAGCGCACGGAAATCGAAGCCTTGGCAGGGGGAATCGTAAAGGGCATCAAGATTATCACCAGATTGTCATCGGCCCAGATTATAGTGAAGAACCCGCCTTGCGAAGCCGAAGACATGAACCAAATACTACGTCGTCATTGAAGGCAAGTTCGGGGTCTACTAAGGGAGTCCTGGATTATGGGGTCCGCGCGTTCGGGCAATGTAACATGGGCCGGACTGATGGGCCGTGAAGACACAAGATAGAAGGCTTTCCCCCGTGTCCGGATGGGACTCTCCTTTGCGTGGATGGCAAGCCTAGTGTCCGGATGTATAATTTCCTTTCCCTGTGAACCGACTCTGTACAACCCTAGGCCCCTCCGGTGTCTATATAAACTGGAGGGTTTTAGTCCGTAGGGTCTATCAGAATTCATATAGGCTAGACATCTAGGGTTTAGCCATTACGATCTTGAGGTAGAACAAATCTTGTAGCCCCTATACTCATCAAAGTCAATCAAGAAGGAAGTAGGGTATTACCTCCATCAAGAGGGCCCGAACCTGGGTAAACATCGTGTCCCCTTTGTCTCCTGTTGCCCTCGATCCTCAGACACACAGTTCCGGACCCCCTACCCGAGATCGGCCGGTTTTGACACCGATAGTGACCTAGAGGGACTACTGTAGAACCCGACACGAAAAGTCGAGACCAATGTAGAGAGTTGTAGTACAAGCGGAACTAGCAGCGGTACTACGTCTAACAAGCGGTACTACTACTGCTACCCGCGGTACTACCACTTGCAGCTCTCCACAACCTCTTATACAAAACAGAGGGACAATTCCAAAGAAGCGAAAATTTGACAAGGGTGCAATATGAGTGTGTACGTGATGATTCCACCCAAACCTTTCCAAAGAGGACCCCCTCTTGATAGTACGGTTTATCCTACGACTCAAATCCACCGAAAAGTAACGCAGGAAAATAAACCCTCTTCTGTAACAAGCTTCGAGGGGTAGAATTTTCTTGTGCCTTATGATGGAATATCTGAAATGCTCAATGCACACGATTAGTTTGCAGAAGTATTGTCATCAATCACCAAAACCACTAAGGGATAAATATTCCCTAACACCCGTGATATGGTATACTCTGTCACACATAAGCCTCATAGTATCTTCCTCAAAACAGCCTCCATACCTACCTATCATGACATTTCCATAGCCATTCCGAGATATGTTGCCATGTAACTTCCACCATCATCATATATATACTTTAGCATTCATTGTTATATTGCTTTGCATGATCATATAGAGCTGACATGATACATGTTACGCTAGATCATTGCACATCCTGGTTCACTGCTAGAGGCATTCATATGTAATCATATCTTTTCAGTTTATCGAGTTGTAAGTAAATTAAAGTGTGAATATCATCATTATTAGAGCATCGTCCTACTGAGGAAAAGATTGGTGAAGATTAATGAGTGCTCGAAAAAGTGGGGATGAGGTCCATGAGACCGCTCTAAAAAAGGGGAGAACAAGAAAAATGAGAGAAGAATAGAGAAAGGGACAATACGACTATCCTTTTACCACACTTGTGCTTCAGAGTAGCACCATGTACTTCATACAGAGAGTCTTCGTGTTTTTCACTTTCATATACTAGTGGGAATTTTACTAGAACTTGACTTGCATATTCCGATGATGAGCTTCCTCAAATGCTCGAGGTCTTCATGAGCAAGTAAGTTGGATGCACACCCACTTAGTTTCATATAGAGAGCTTTCGTACACTTATAGCTCTAGTGCATCTGTTGCATGGCAATCCCTTCTGCTCTCATCAACATCGTTTGTAAGGACTCTCCATTGCCCAATGATCCAATATCGATGATGTGAGACTTTCTTATACCTTCTGTCTTCTCTTAAACCCCCATCATCATTCTTTTTACCACCCAAAGTGCCAAGTCCTTGACTCACAAGTATTGCGTAAGAGTCGAAAAAGTTGAAGCGAGAAAAAAATGTGATTTGAATACTCGGCTTGTCAATGGGGTAGTTCATGATTAATATATTTATGCTAGGAAGACGAAGCATGCCATGCTATATGATTTTTTCGGGAAACAATTCGTTAGCATTCATACTTTGAGAGGCACTCATTGTTTACTAACATTCTTATATATTATTATCTTGATTTCAAATTGAGAAACTATTCCCCTGAATCATTTGTATCTCAATATTCATACCACAAATGAATTACATGATTCACAACATGCTAGGTAGCATTTCACATCAATAATTTTGTCTTTATCATTTACCTACTTGAGAATGAGTAGGAATTAAGCTTGAGGGTGTTGATACGTCTCCAACATATCAATAATTTTTGGCTTGTTTCATGCTATTATATGATCATTCTTGTATGCTTTATATGCCATTTTATATTATTTTTAGGGAGTAACCTATTAACTTAGTGGTAAGTGTCAGTTCTTGTTTTTTTGCCTATTTCTTTGTTTCATAGAAAAAGAATACCAAACGTAGTCCAAATACGATGAAATTTTATGGTGATTTTTTCTAGACAACAAGAGACCCTAGAAGCTTCAGGGGTGGACCATATGATGATCGAGGGGGCCACAAGCTCAGGTGGCGCGCCGTGTGAGTTTGTGGGCCCACCATGGCTCTGTTTGCCCTAATTCCAACCATATAAATTCTCAAATATTCAGGAACTCGTAGAGCGAGACATAGAACAATTTTATCACCGCTGCAAGCCTCTATTCTTCTGTGATCCCATCTGGAGCCCTTTTCTGGTGCTCCGTTGGAGGGGGAAACCATTGGGTAGATAATCTTCATCGGCCTTGTTGCCTCCATGATGATGTGTGAGTAGTTCCTACAGGACCTAAGGGTTCATAGCAGTAGCTCTCCCTCTCTCTCTCTCTCTCTCTCTCTCCGTGTGTGTGTGATCTTCAATACAGTGATCACTTCAGAGATCTATTCGATGTAATTCTTGCAGTGTGTTTGTTGGGATCCGATGAATTGTGGGTTTATAATCAAATTATTAACTGAAACTATTTGAGTCTTTTGAGATTTAATCTATGTGTGATTTTATACCTATGTATGCTTTCTGCTCTATAAGTCTTCCTTGCCAATTAGATGAGTAGATCATTAGAGAGAGTGATGCATAGTAGTGGGTTCAATCTTGCGGTGTCCTTAATCAGTGGCAAGAGGAGTTGGAAGGAACGTATTGTATTATTTCTACTAAGGATAAAACAACGGGGTTCAATCATATTGCTTGGTCTTAGTTTGTCTATATTATGCCATGTTGCTTAAAGCTTTACTTTATTTGTCATGAACTTAATACTTTGAGATGCATGCTAGATAGCAGTCTTAGGTGGAGTAAAAGTAGTAGATACAGTTGGACTAATGGTCTACTTGTCATACACGTAATGCCTATATATAAGTCATGCCATGAAGAATCATAAGCATAATTATGCGTTATTCTGTCAATTGCCCAACAGTAATTTGCATACCATCGATGTTCTGCTTATGAGAGAGATGCCTCTAGTGAACTTATGGCCCCTGGGTCCATTCTCCATTATTACTAAAAACATGCAAATGCTCATTGTTTTTATTTCATTTTATTTATATACCTATCACTATCACATTTAATCCATGCATTTGGAAAGAACAAGGGAATTGACAATCCTCTTGCCTTCGTTGGGTGCAAACATTTTATTTGTGTGTGTGCTGGTACTGTTCATGTTGTTTGTGTGTTGTCTCCTTGTTCAATAAACCTTGATTCTTAAATGGGGGAAATACTATGTGCTACTATTCCACTTCACCCTTCCTCTTCAAGGAAGCCCAACAACTCTACAGAGAGTACCACCCTCTCTATAAAAAGGCCGCCCAACCCCGTGTTGGCACAAAGATCCTCTTCCTCTCTAGTCCCCTCCACTTTTCCCATGTCACTCCCCTCTCTCCTGACTAGGTTCCACTCCCGAGAAGGAGGGAATGATACGTCTCCGTCGTATCTACTTTTCCAAACACCTTTGCCCTTGTTTTGGACTCTAACTTGCATGATTTGAATGGAACTAACCCGGACTGGCGCTGTTTTCAGCAGACTTTCCATGGTGTTATTTATGTGCAGAAACAAAAGTTCTCTGAATGACCTGAAACTCCACGGAACGTCTTTTCAGAAATAATAAAAAATCCTTGCCAAAGATGAAGACCAGGGGGCCCACACCCTGTCCACGAGGGTGGGGGGCGCGCCCTCCCCCCTAGGGTGCGCCCCTACCTCGTGGGCCCCCTAGAGCTCCTCCGACACCAACTCCGACTCTATATATTTGCTTTCAGGGAGAAAAAAATAAAGGAGAAGAAATCATCGCGTTTCATGATACGGAGCCGCCGCCAAGCCCTAAAACCTCTCGGGAGGGCTGATCTGGAGTCCGTCGCTGTCGTCATCATCAACCATCCTCCATCACCAATTTCATGATGCTCACCGCCGTGCGTGAGTAATTCCATCGTAGGCTTGCTGGACGGTGATGGGTTGGATGAGATCTATCATGTAATCGAGTTAGTTTTGTTAGGGTTTGATCCCTAGTATCCACTATGTTCTAAGATTGATGTTGCTATGACTTTGCTATGCTTAATGCTTGTCACTAGGGCCCGCGTGCCATGATTTCAGATCTGAACCTATTATGTTTTCATGAATATATCTGTGTTCTTGATCCTATCTTGCAAGTCTATAGTCACCTAGTATGTGTTATGATCTGGCAACCCCGAAGTGACAATAATTGGGACCACTCCCGGTGATGACTATAGTTTGAGGAGTTCATGTATTCACTATGTGCTAATGCTTTGTTCTGGTTCTCTATTAAAAGGAGGCCTTAATATCCCTTAGTTTCCATTAGGACCCCGCTGCCACGGGAGGGTAGGACAAAACATGTCATGCAAGTTCTTTTCCATAAGCACGTATGACTATTTTCGGAATACATGCCTACATTACATTGATGAATTGGAGCTAGTTCTGTGTCACCCTATGTTATGACTGTTACATGATGAACCGCATCCGGCATAATTATCCATCACCGATCCAATGCCTACGAGCTTTTCCTATATTGGTTCTCGCTTATTTACTTTCCTATTGCTACTGTTACAATCACTACAAAACACCAAAAATATTACTTTTGCTTCTGTTACCTTTGTTACCGTTACCACTACTATCATATTACTTTGTTACTAAACACTTTGCTGCAGATATTAAGTTATCTAGGTGTGGTTGAATTGACAGCTCAACTGCTTATACTTGAGAATATTCTTTGGCTCCCCTTGTCTTGAATCAATAAATTTGGGTTGAATACTCTACCCTCGAAAACTGTTGCGATCCCCTATACTTGTGGGTTATCAAGACTATTTTCTGGCGCCGTTGCCGGGGAGCATAGCTCTATTCTTTGAGTCACTTGGGATTTATATCTGTTGGTCACTATGAAGAACTTGAAAGATGCCAAGACAACAATTTATCCCTCAACTACGAGGGGAGGTAAGGAACTGCCATCTAGCTCTGCACTTGATTCACCTTATGTTTTGAGTAAGCTTGCGACACCTAAACCTGCTTCTGCTATTCGTTCTGATATGTCACATGTTATTGATGATGCCACTTCTGCTATGCATGATACTTATGATGAAACTACTTCTATGCTTGATACTACTGTGCCCCTTAGTGAATTTCTTGATGAACAAATTGCTAGGGCTAGAGAGAAAGAAATTATTGAAACTGATTATATTGATGAAAGTGATGATGAAGATATGCCTGTTATTCCTGAGGGTTATGTTTTTGATATGGAATCTTCTGCATCTATTTTAGCTTGCAAAGATAGATATGAGCTCAAGAGGTTATTAGCTAAATGGAATAAGCAATCTCTTAAAGAGAGAATGAAACCTGACCCTGCTTTTGCTACTTCACCTATTTGTGTTGCTGATAAGGATTATGAATTCTCTGTTGATCCTGATATAATTACTTTGGTTGAATCTGATCCTTTTCATGGCTATGAATCTGAAACTGTTGTGGCACATCTTACTAAATTAAATGATATAGCCACCCTGTTCACTAATGATGAGAGATCTCGCTACTTTTATAT
Organism: Aegilops umbellulata; assembly: GCA_032464435.1. Taxonomy (NCBI): domain Eukaryota; kingdom Viridiplantae; phylum Streptophyta; class Magnoliopsida; order Poales; family Poaceae; genus Aegilops; species Aegilops umbellulata. The sequence continues at coordinate 324,865,039 of CP136058.1, read as the reverse complement.
CCTTAAAATATTTCCATTCTCATTAAAGGGTGATGCTAAGATATGGTTTAAGTCTCTTGATTCTGGTTGTGTGCACAGTCCCCAGGATATGATTTATTACTTCTGTGCTAAATATTTCCCTGCTCATAAGAAACAAACTACTTTGAGGGAAATATACAACTTTGTGCAAATTGAAGAAGAGAGTCTCCCACAAGCTTGGGGGAGGCTTCTCAAGTTACTTAATGCTTTACCTAATCATCCTCTTAAGAAAAATGAAATACTTGATATCTTTTATAATGGACTAACCGATGCTTCCAGAGATTACCTGGATAGTTGTGCTGGTTCTGTTTTTAGGGAAAGAACACTGGATGAAGTTGAAATTCGATTGAATAATATGTTGAAAAATGAAAATAATTGGACAGCTCCTGAGCCAATTCCTGAGCCAATTCTCAAGTTATTTTGGTAGACAATTAATACAAAATGCTTATATGATTAAACACTTGGGTGATTATATGGCTAATGTTAGATGTGAACTTAAACTCGTTAGCAAACATGCTTCTATGGTTACCACTCAAGTAGAACAAGTACTTAAAGCTCAAAATGATTTGCTCAATGAAATGAATAGTAAGAAAAATGATTATGTTGTTAGAGTGGCTACTAGAACTGGTAGAATGACTCAGGAACCTTTGTATCCTGAAGGCCACCCTAAAAGAATTGAGCAAGATTCTCAGAGAAATAATATTGATGTACCTAGTTTTCCTAAAAGGAAGAAAAATAAAAATGATAGTTGCAAACTTCTAGTGAACCTATTGCTGAACCACCTGAGAATCCCAATGATATCTCTATGTCTGATGCTGAAACACAATCTGGTAATGAACATGAACCTAGTGAAAATGTTAATGATGATGTTCATGATGATGCTGTAATGATAATGATGTAGAAATTGAACCTGTTGTTGGTCTTGATAACCCACAATCAAAGAATCAACATTATGATAAGAGAGACTTTGTTGCTAGGAAACATGGTAAAGAAAGGAAACCATGGGTTCAGAAACCCATGCCTTTTCCTCCCAAACCATCCAAGAAAAAGGATGATGAGGATTTTGAGCGCTTTGCTGAAATGATTAGACCTATCTTTTTGCGTATGCGATTGACTGATATGCTCAAAATGAATCCTTATGCTAAATATATGAAAGATATTGTCACTAATAAAAGAAAGATACCGGAAGCTGAAATTTCCAACATGCTTGCTAATTACACTTTTAAGGGTGGAATATCAAAGAAACTCGGAGATCCAGGAGTACCTACTATACCATGCTTCATCAAAAGAAATTATGTTAAAACTGCTTTATGTGATCTTGGAGCCGGTGTTAGTGTTATGCCCCTCTCTTTATATCGTAGACTTGACTTGAATAAGTTGACACCTAGTGAAATATCTTTGCAATTGGCTGATAAATCAACTGCTATACCTGTCGGTATATGTGAGGATGTGCCTGTTGCAGTTGCAAACGTTACTATTTTAACAGACTTTGTTATTCTTGATATTCCCGAGGACGATAGTATGTCTATTATTCTTGGAAGACCTCTTTTGAATACTACAGGTGCTGTTATTGATTGCAACAAAGGCAATGTCACTTTTCATGTTAATGTTAATGAACATACGGTACACTTTCCAAGGAAACAACCTCAAGTTCATAGTATCAACTCTATTGGAAAAATTCCATCGATTATATTTGGAGGTTTTGAATTTCCTCTTCCTACTGTCAAGAAAAAATATGATATTCTTATTATTGGGGATGTGCATATCCCCGTTGAGGTAACATAGTGTTATTCGAAATTTCTCCGGTTCCATGTTATTCGGAATGAGTTTGTTAGCAAGACTTGATCAACCTTGTTAGTGGATTCCTTTTGATGAGCATGAGATGGATGAAACTAGAAGGCACAACCTTCTGTACCCTTTTTCTATTTTCTGTTAATTAGTTGAAATAAAGTAAAAATAGTATTTTTCTGTCTGTTTTCGGATTTATCCGTGCAATATAAAAATACCCCGAAAATAAAAGTTCTTCAAATGCCTTGAAAATGGAATATGATTTTTTTCTAGAATATTTGAGGATTTTTGGAACTGAGAACACAGCAAGGGGGTGAACCACCTGGCCACGAGGGTGGAGCGCGCGCCCTACCCCCCAGGGTGCGTCCCTCTGCCTCGTGGGCCCACAGTGGCCCTCCTCCACTTATTCCTGCACCCATACACTCCTTCTTCCTCCCACAAACACGAATATCTAGCTCAAGCACGAGTTCTAGCTCACTTTGCTCCGATTTTCATCTCCTTGCTCAAAGCACCCCTCACAAAACTGCTTGGGGAGATTGTTCCTTGGTATGTGACTCCTCCATTGGTCCAATTAGTTTTTGCTCTAGTGATTTATTCATTGCAAATTTGTGCTGCCTAGGTGACCATGTTCTCGAGCTTGCATGACAAATTTATATGGTTCCAAGTAGTTCTAATGCATGATATATCCTCTAGGAACTTGTAGGAGTAGTTGCTATCAATTTTGTTGAGCTTGGTTCACTTTTGTTTGAAGTTACTAAAAAATTTAGAATATTTTAGAAAATGATGAAGAGATTTTTGAGGGGCTCATCGAGCCGAAGCTCGAAGGAAAAGCAAAATGAAGAAGCACAGAGGCCCAAATTTAATTTGCCTCGCACCGTGGAGGTCCGGCCTTGTGAATGGCCTTCCGATGATTTCTTGAAAAGCCGAGATTTATGATGATTTCTATTCATTGGCTGAGAATGTTGGCCTCACCGACTTCCTCCGCAACCAGCGTCATCAGTATCTCTTACTCACTAATACTTTTGTGCAAAACTTCTACTATTTTCCTAAGGAATCACCTCCTTCAGTAGAGTTTCATTTATATGATGTTGTTAAGAAGATGCCACTAGCTGAATTTTGCAAGGTTTGCAAAATACCCTTCGAGGGTACCTTAGATGAACCACATCGTAAGGATGTGGAAGAATTTATTGACACCATCACTGTGGGAGAAACCAGGAAGGTTTCCGATGCAAGAATCACTAGCATTCATTTTCCTGTTTTACGCTACTTTGCCATATTTGCTAGTCGTTGCTTGATTGGTCGCGGAAACTATGTAAACTTAGTGTTCCTGATATTATCATTTTGTTCCATGGTTTATTCCGCGATAACACTGTTAGTATGGGCGGAATTATTGCTAAACGGTTAAGTTTGAACCATACAAAGGGCCCCATCTTTGGAGGTATTTATGTTTCATGCCTTGCTGCACATTTTAACATACCTATTAGGCTCTATGAGAAAGAAGAAAAATTGCTGCCTAGTGCTTATTTAGATTATAAGAGTATGCTAGCACATATATTATTAAGAATAGGGTAGGGGAGCTTAAATATAAATTGTACTTTAATAAACATCACCCTGAGACTATTACCTTGCCTGCTCCTTCCTTGTTTAACTTGTCTGAAGATCCGTATCTCATTCCATGGGCGGCCGTTCAAGCCTACCGGAACCCTACACCAACCCCAGAGCCGGAACCACAATTTGAGCCTTCACGACAGTCTGATTACTTTTGGGATCCGGAGATGGCTGCTAGCCAGTGGCAGTTAGAGTCCTCTGCATCTCAGTACGACCCAGCTACACCTACGGGTATCCGCCAGACCATCCCTGGCAATGAACCAACTTAGGGCCAAAGCCTAAGCTTGGGGGAGTACGTATTTCCCACCGACATTACATTTATGTTTACACACACTTATTGCTAGATGTCGGTGCTCATACTTTTTCACTGTAATATCCATGCTAGTTTATTTTCTTTTCCTTGCTTTCTTCTTGTGTGTTTGTTAAACCTTAAGAAAAACAAAAAAATTAGTAATAGCTTTTAGTTAGTTTACTTTTCTTGCTGTAGTAGTAATAACTAAAAAGAAAACCCAAAAAGATTTCCCGTTCTTCTTTTGCTTGTTGGGAGCTTTCCCGTGTAAATAGTTTTTATTTCTTTTCTTTTCTTTGGGGGTCAATAGGAGAAGACCATGATTAAATTGTTGAAGCGGCTCTATTATGCATTATTGTTGATTTAACCAAGAGTCCATATTGCCTTGTCTTCTCCTATTTATTGAATGCTCGCAGATTCCAGCTTAGTCTAATGCACGTGCACTCTTATTTATTATTCACTCCATTCGGTCATGCAAGTGAAAGGCAATTATGATGATATATGATGGACTGACTGAGATGAGAAAAGCTGGTATGAACTCGACCTCTCTTGTTTTTGTAAATATGATGAGTTCATCGTTCCTGATTCAGCTTATTATGAATAAACATGTTTGCAATGACAATTAGAGATCATAGTTGCTCGTGCCATGCTTGATTAGCTATGACTTATAATGGTTTACCTTGCGTGCCAACATGCTATTAAAATGGTTGTGATGTGGTATAGTGGGGTGGTATCCTCCTTTGAATGATTTAAGTGACTTGACTTGGCACATGTCCACACATGTAGTTGAAACAGAATCAACATAGCCTTCGCAATATTTATGTTCATGGTGGATTATATCCCACTCATGCTCCAATGTTTATTAATTTTAAATGCATGTTCATGACTGTTGTTGCTCTCTAGTTGGTCGCTTCCCAGTCTTTTGCTAGCCTTCACTTGTACTAAGCGGGAATACTGCTTGTGCATCCAATCTCTTAAACCCCAAAGTTATTCCATATGAGTCCACTATACCTTCCTATATGCGGTATTTACCTGCCGTTCCGAGTAAATTTGTATGTGCCAAACTCTAAACCTTCAAATAAACATTTTATTTCGTATGCTCGAATAGCTCATGTATCAACTAGGGCTGCCCTTATCTTCCATGTTAGGCGGGTTATTCTCAAGTTGAGTGGACTCCGCTCCTCAGTCACGAGAAAATGGTTGGTCACTGGGATGCCCAGTCCCATCCTTTATGCAAACTAAATCAAAATAATTGCAGACAAAACTCCCCCTGGGACTGTTGCTAGTTGGAGACACTCGTTGTTTCTTGTTGGTGGAGGGGGAGTATAAACTTTACCATTCTGTTTGGGAACCGCCTACAATGTGTGTAGCATGGAAGATACCGCCATCTCTTAGTTGTTATGTTGACAATGAAATTATGCCTCTCAAAATATTATTTATCTCTATTTCAAAACCGAGCTCTGGCACCTCTACAAATCCCTGCTTCCCTCTGCGAAGGGCCTATCTATTTACTTTTATGTTGAGTCATGACCCTCTTATTAAAAGCACTAGCTGGAGAGCACAGCTGTCATTTGCATTCATTACTATTAATTTATATTGGGTATGACTATGATTGGATCTCTTTTACCATGAATTACAATGTCTAGTCAGTCCTTGATCTTTAAAGGTGCTCTGCATTTATGTTTTGCGGTCTCAGAAAGGGCTAGCGAGATACCATCTTGTTATATCATATTATGATTGTTTTGAGGAAGTGTTTGAAGGAAATATGCCCTAGAGGCAATAATAAAGTTATTATTTATTTCCTTATATCATGATAAATGTTTATTATTCATGCTAGAATTGTATTAACCGGAAACATAATACATGTGTGAATACATAGACAAATAGAGTGTCACTAGTATGCCTCTACTTGACTAGCTCGTTAATCAAAGATGGTTATATTTCCTAAACCATGAACAAAGAGTTGTTATTTGATTAACGGGGTCACATCATTAGTTGAATGATCTGATTGACATGACCCATTCCATTAGCTTAGCACCCGATCGTTTAGTATGTTGCTATTGCTTTCTTCATGACTTATACATGTTCCTTTGACTATGAGATTATGCAACTCCCATTTGCCGGAGGAACACTTTGGGTACTACCAAACGTCACAACATAACTGGGTGATTATAAAGGAGTATTACAGGTGTCTCCAATGGTAGATGTTGGGTTGGCGTATTTCGAGATTAGGATTTGTCACTCCGATCGTCGGAGAGGTATATCTGGGCCCTCTCGGTAATGCACATCACTTAAGCCTTGCAAGCATTGCAACTAATGAGTTAGTTGCGGGATGATGTATTACGGAACGAGTAAAGAGACTTGCCGGTAACGAGATTGAACTAGGTATTGGATACCGACGATCGAATCTCGGGAAAGTAACATACCGATGGACAAAGGGAACAATGTATGTTGTTATGCGGTCTGACCGATAAAGATCTTCGTAGAATATGTAGGAGCCAATATGGGCATCCAGGTCCCGCTATTGGTTATTGACCGGAGACGTGTCTCGGTCATGTCTACATTGTTCTCGAACCGTAGGATCCGCACGCTTAAGGTTTCGATGATAGTTATATTATGAGTTTATGAGTTTTGATGTACCGAAAGATTTCGGAGTCCCGGATGAGATCGGGGACATGATGAGGAGTCTCGAAATGGTCGAGACGTAAAGATCGATATATTGGACGACTATATTCGGACATCGGAAGGGTTCTGAGTGGTTCGGGTATTTTCGGAGGTACCGGGGAGTTACGGGATTACGGGAGAAGTAATGGGCCTTGATGGGCTTTAGTGGGAAGAGGAAAAAGGCTGCAGCGCCCCCCCTCCCCTCTAGTCCGAATTGGACTAGGGAAAAGGGGGCCGGCCACCTCTCCTTCTCCTCCTATTCCTTCTCCCTTCCTCCCCTTTTGGTGGACTCCTACTAGGACTTGGAGTCCTAGTAGGAATCCATATCCTGGCCGCCGCACCTTTGCCTTGGCCGGCCTCCTCCTCCTCCATCCTTTATATACAGGGGCAGGGGGCACCCCATAGAGACACAAGTTGATCTACGGATCGTTCCTTAGCCGTGTGCGGTGCCCCCTTCCACCAAATTCTACCTCGGTCATATCGTTGCAGTGCTTAAGCGAAGCCCTGCGCCGGTAACACATCAAGATCGTCATCACGCCGTCGTGCTGACGGAACTCTTCCCCGACGCTTTGCTGGATCGTAGCCCGGGGATCGTCATCGAGCTGAACGTGTGCCAAGAACTCGGAGGTGCCGGAGTAACGGTGCTTGGATCGGTCGGATCGTGAAGACGTACGACTACATCAACCGCGTTGATATAACGCTTCCGCTTTCGGTCTACGAGGGTACGTAGACAACACTCTCCCCTCTCGTTTCTATGCATCACCATGATCTTGCGTGTGCGTAGGAATTTTTTTGAAATTACTACGTTCCCCAACAGTGGCATCCGAGCCTAGGTTTTTATGGTTTGATGTTATTTGCACGAGTAGAACACAAGTAAGTTGTGGACGATACAAGTCATACTGCCTACCAGCATGTCATACTTTGGTTCAGCGGTATTGTTGGACGAGACGATCCGGACCAACCTTACGCGTACGCTTACGCGAGACCGGTTCCCTCGACGTGCTTTGCACATAGATGGCTTGCGGAAGACTGTCTCTCCAACTTTAGTTGAACCGAGTGTGGCTACGCCCGGTCCTTGAGAAGGTTAAAACGGAGTCTATTTGACAAACTATCGTTGTGGTTTTGATGCGTAGGTAAGATGAGTTCTTGCTTAAGCCCATAGCAGCCACGTAAAACTTGCAACAACAAAGTAGAGGACGTCTAACTTGTTTTTGCAGGGCATGTTGTGATGTGATATGGTCAAGACATGATGCTGAATTTAATTGTATGAGATGATCATGTTTTGTAACCGAGTTATCGGCAACTGGCAGGAGCCATATGGTTGTCGCTTTATTGTATGCAATGCAATCGCGATGTAATTCTTTACTTTATTACTAAGCGGTAGTGATAGTCGTGGAAGCATAAGATTGGCGAGACGACAACGATGCTACGATGGAGATCAAGGTGTCGTGCCGGTGACGATGGTGATCATGACGGTGCTTCGGAGATGGAGATCACAAGCACAAGATGATGATGACCATATCATATCACTTATATTGATTGCATGTGATGTTTATCTTTTTATGCATCTTATCTTGCTTTGATTGACGGTAGCATTATAAGATGATCTCTCACTAAATTATCAAGAAGTGTTCTCCCTGAGTATGCACCGTTGCAAAAGTTCTTCGTGCTGAGACACCACGTGATGATCGGGTGTGATAGGTTCTACGTTCAAATACAACGGGTGCAAAACAGTTGCACACGCGGAATACTCAGGTTATACTTGACGAGCTATGCATATAAGATATGACCTTGGAACACGGAGACCGAAAGGTCGAGCATGAATCATATAGTAGATATGATCAACATAATGATGTTCACCATTGAAAGCTACTCCATTTCACGTGATGATCGGTTATGGTTTAGTTGATTTGGATCACGTGATCACTTAGAAGATTAGAGGGATGTCTATCTAAGTGGGAGTTCTTAAGTAATATGATTAATTGAACTTTAATTTATCATGAACTTAGTCCTGGTAGTATTAGCATATCTATGTTGTAGATCAATAGCTCGCATTGTTGCTTCCCTGTGTTTATTTTGATATGTTCCTAGAGAAAATTGTGTTGAAAAATGTTAGTAGCAATGATGCGGATTGGATCCGTAATCTGAGGTTTATCCTCATTGCTGCACAGAAGAATTTTGTCCTTGATGCACCGCTAGGTGACGGACCTTTTGCAGGAGCAGATGCAGACGTTATGAACGTTTTGCTAAGCTCAATATGATGACTACTTAATAGTTTAGTGCACCATGCTTAACGGCTTAGAATCGGGACTTCAAAGACGTTTTGAACGTCATGGACCATACGAGATGTTCCAGGAGTTGAAGTTAATATTTCAAGCAAATACCCGAGTTAAGAGATATGAAGTCTCCAACAAGTTCTATAGCTAAAAGATGGAGGAGAATCGCTCAACTAGTGAGCATGTGCTCAGATAGTCTGAGTACTACAATCGCTTGAATCAAGTGGGAGTTAATCTTCCAGATAAAATAGTGATTGACAGAATTCTCTAGTCACCATCACCAAGTTAGTAGAACTTCGTGATGAACTATAATATGCAAGGGATAACGGAAAATATTCCCAAGCTCTTCGCGATGCTAAAATCGGCGAAGGTAGAAATCAAAGAAAAACATCAAGTGTTGATGGTTGACAAGATCACTAGTTTCAAGAAAAGGGCAAAAGGAAAGAAGGGGAACTTCAAGAAGAATGGCAAGCAAGTTGCTGCTCAAGTGAAAAAGCCCAAGTCTGGTCCTAAGCCTGAGACTAAGTGCTTCTACTGCAAAGGGACTGGTCACTGGAAGCGGAACTACCCCAAGTGATTGGCGGATAAGAAGGATGGCAAAGTGAACATAAGTATATTTGATATACATGTTATTGATGTGTACTTTACTAGTGTTCATAGCAACCCCTCAGTATTTGGTACTAGTTCAGTTGCTAAAATTAGTAACTCGAAACGGGAGTTGCAGAATGAACAAAGACTAGTTAAAGGGCAAGGTGACGATGTGTGTTGGAAGTGGTTCCAAGATTGATATGATCATCATCACACACTCCCTATACTTTCGGGATTAGTGTTGAAACTAAATAAGTGTTATTTGGTGTTTGCGTTGAGCATGAATATGATTTGATCATGTTAATTGCAGTACAGTTATTCATTTAAGTTTGAGAACAATTGTTGTTCTGTTTACATGAATAAAACCTTCTATGGTTATACACACCAACGAAATTGGTTTGTTGGATCTCGATCGTAGTGATACACATATTCATAATATTGAAGCCAAAAAGATGCAAAGTTAATAATGATAGTGCAACTTATTTGTGGCACTGCCGTTTAGGTCATATTGGTGTAAAGCGCATGAAGAAACTCCATGCTGATGGACTTTTGGAATCACTTGATTATGAATCACTTGATGCTTGCGAACCATGCCTCTTGGGCAAGATGACTAAAACGCCGTTCTCCGAAACAATGAAGCAAGCAACAGATTTGTTGGAAATCATACATACTGATGTATGTGGTCCGATGAATATTAAGGCTCGCGACAAGTATCATTATTTTCTGACCTTCGCAAATGATTTGAGCAGATATGGGTATATCTACTTGATGAAACATAAGTCTAAAACATTTGAAAAGTTCAAAGAATTTTAGAGTGAAGTGGAAAATCATCGTGACAAGAAAATAAGGTTTCTACGATCTGATCGCGGAGACAAATATTTGAGTTACGAGTTTGGTCTTCAATTAAAACAATGTGGAATAGTTTCACAAATTCATGCCACCTGGAACACCACAGCATAATGGTGTGTCTGAACGTCATAACCGTACTTTATTGGATATAGTACAATCTATGATGTTTCTTACCGATTTACCAATATCATTTTGGGATCATGCATTAGAGACAGCTGCATTCACGTTAAAAGGGGCACCATCTAAAGTCCGTTGAGACGACACAAAATGAACTGTGGTTTGGCAAGAAACCAAAGTTGACGTTTCTTAAAGTTTGGGGTTGTGATGCTTATGTGAAAAAGTTTCATCCTGATAAGCTCAAACCCAAATCGGAGAAATGTGTCTTCATAGGTACCCAAAGGAGACTGTTGGGTACACCTTCTATCATAGATTCGAAGGCAAGATATTCGTTGCTGAGAATGGATCCTTTCTAGAGAAGGAGATTCTCTCGAAAGAAGTGAGTGGGAGGAAAGTAGAAAACTTGATAAGGTAATTGTACCTTCTCCCTTATTGGAAAGTAGTTCATCACAGAAATCTGTTCTTGTGACTACTACACCAATTAGTAAGGAAGCTAATGATGATGATCATGTAACTTCAAGATCAAGTTACTACCAAATCTCGTAAGTAAACTAGAGTGAGATCCGCACCAGAGTGGTACGGTAATCCTATTCTGGAAGTCATGTTACTAGACCATGACGAACTTGCGAACTATGAGGAAGCGATGATGAGCCCAGATTCCGCGAAATGGTTAGAGGCCATGAAATCTGAGATATGATCCATGTATGAGAACAAAGTATGGACTTTGATGGATTTGTCCGATGATCGGCAAGCCAAAGAAAATAAATGGATCTTGAAGAGGAAGACGGACACTGATAGTAGTGTTACTATCTACAAAGCTAGAATTGTCGCAAAAGGTTTTCGACAAGTTCAAGGTGTTGACTACGATGAGAGTTTCTCACTCGTATCTATGCTTAAGTCTGTCCGAATCATGTTAGCAATTGCCGCATTTTATGAAATCCGGCAAATGGATAAACAAAACTACATTCCTTAATGGATTTATTAAAGAAGAGTTGTATACGATGCAACTAGAAGGTTTTGTCGATCCTGAAGGTGTTAACAAAATATGCAAGCTCCAGCGATCCATCTATGGACTGGTGCAAGCATCTCGGAGTTGGAATATACGCTTTGATAAGTTGATCAAAGCATATAGTTTTATACAGACTTGCGGTGAAGCCTGTATTTACAAGAAAGTAAGTGGGAGCACTACAGCATTTCTGATAAGTATATGTAAATGACATATTATTGATCGGAAATAATGTAGAATTATTCTGTGAAGCATAAAGGAGTATTTGAAAGGAGTTTTTCGAAGAAGGACCTCGGTGAAGCTGCTTAGATATTGAGCATCAAGATCTATATAGATAGATCAAGACGCTTGATAAGTTTTTCAATAAGTACATACCTTGAAAGAGTTTTGAAGTAGTTCAAAATGGAACAGTCAAAGAAAGAGTTCTTGCCTGTATTACAAGGTGTGAAATTGAGTAAGACTCAAAGCCCGACCACGGCAGATGATAGAAAGAGAATGAAAGTCATTTCCTATGCCTCAGCCATAGATTCTATAAAGTATTCCATGCTATGTACCAGATCTATTATATACCCTACACTGTGTTAAGCAAGGGAGTACAATAGTGATCTAGGAAGTAGATCACTGGACATCGGTCAAAATTATCCTTAGTAAAATAAGGATATGTTTCTCGATTATGGATGTGACAAAAAGGTTCGTCATAAAGGGTTACGTCGATGCAAGCTTTGACACCGATCTGGATGACTCTAAGTCTCGATCTAGATACATATTGAAAGTGGGAGCAATTAGCTAGAGTAGCTCTGTGCGGAGTATTGTAGACATAGAATTCGTAAAATACTTACGGATCTGTATGTGACAGACCCGTTGACTAAAATTATCTCACAAGCAAAATATGATCACACCTTAGTACTCTTTGGGTGTTAATCACATAGCGATGTGAACTAGATTACTGACTCTAGTAAACCCTTTGGATGTTGGTCACATATCGATGTGAACTATGGGTGTTAATCACATGGTGATGTGAACTATTGCTATTAAATCACATGGCGATGTGAACTAGATTATTGACTCTAGTGCAAGTGGGAGACTGAAGGAAATATGCCCTAGAGGCAATAATAAAGTTATTATTTATTTCCTTATATCATGATAAATGTTTATTATTCATGCTAGAATTGTATTAACCGGAAACATAATACATGTGTGAATACATAGACAAACAGAGTGTCACTAGTATGCCTCTACTTGACTAGCTCGTTAATCAAAGATGGTTATATTTCCTAAACCATGAACAAAGAGTTGTTATTTGATTAACGGGGTCACATCATTAGTTGAATGATCTGATTGACATGACCCATTCCATTAGCTTAGCACCCGATCGTTTAGTATGTTGCTATTGCTTTCTTCATGACTTATACATGTTCCTTTGACTATGAGATTATGCAACTCCCATTTGCCGGAGGAACACTTTGGGTACTACCAAACGTCACAACGTAACTGGGTGATTATAAAGGAGTATTACAGGTGTCTCCAATGGTAGATGATGGGTTGGCGTATTTCGAGATTAGGATTTGTCACTCCGATCGTCGGAGAGGTATATCTGGGCCCTCTCGGTAATGCACATCACTTAAGCCTTGCAAGCATTGCAACTAATGAGTTAGTTGCGGGATGATGTATTACGGAACGAGTAAAGAGACTTGCCGGTAACGAGATTGAACTAGGTATTGAATACCGACGATCGAATCTCGGGCAAGTAACATACCTATGGACAAAGGGAACAACGTATGTTGTTATGCGGTCTGACCGATAAAGATCTTCGTAGAATATGTAGGAGCCAATATGGGCATCCAGGTCTCTCTATTGGTTATTGACCGGAGACGTGTCTCGGTCATGTCTACATTGTTCTCGAACCGTAGGGTCCGCACGCTTAAGGTTTCGATGACAGTTATATTATGAGTTTATGAGTTTTGATGTACCGAAGGAGTTCGGAGTCCCAGATGAGATCGGGGACATGACGAGGAGTCTCGAAAAGGTCGAGACGTAAAGACCGATATATTGGACGACTATATTCGGACATCGGAAGGGTTCTGAGTGGTTCGGGTATTTTCGGAGGTACCGGGGAGTTACGGGATTACGGGAGAAGTAATGGGCCTTGATGGGCTTTAGTGGGAAGAGGAAAAAGGCTGCTGCGCCCCCCCTCCCCTCTAGTCCGAATTGGACTAGGGAAAAGGGGGCCGGCCACCTCTCCTTCTCCTCCTATTCCTTCTCCCTTCCTCCCCTTTTGGTGGACTCCTACTAGGACTTGGAGTCCTAGTAGGAATCCATATCCTGGCCGCCGCACCTTTGCCTTGGCCGGCCTTCTCCTCCTCCATCCTTTATATACAGGGGCAGGGGGCACCCCATAGAGACACAAGTTGATCTACGGATCGTTCCTTAGCCGTGTGCGGTGCCCCCTTCCACCAAATTCCACCTCGGTCATATCGTTGCAGTGCTTAAGCGAAGCCCTGCGCCGGTAACACATCAAGATCGTCACCACGCCGTCGTGCTGATGGAACTCTTCCCCGACGCTTTGCTGGGTCGGAGCCCGGGGATCGTCATCGAGCTGAACGTGTGCCAAGAACTCGGAGGTGCCGGAGTAACGGTGCTTGGATCGGTCGGATCGTGAAGACGTACGACTACATCAACCGCGTTGATATAACGCTTCCGCTTTCGGTCTACGAGGGTAGATAGACAACACTCTCCCCTCTCATTGCTATGCATCACCATGATCTTGCGTGTGCGTAGGAATTTTTTTGAAATTACTACGTTCCCCAACAGTGTTGTCATCCGAGATTTATTATTATGACTCGCTAGTTGATTATGCTATTGACATGAGTAAACATGAGACCTAAGAGTTATTGCAAATGTGGTTAGTTATAATCTTTTCTGAAAACATGAATGCTGGCTTTACATATTTACAACAACAAGAGCAAACGGGGTTTGTAAAAGTTTTTCTTTATCACTTTAAGTTTATCAACTGAATTGCTTGAGGACAAGCAAAGGTTTAAGCTTGGGGGAGTTGATAAGTCTCCGTCGTATCTACTTTTCCAAACACTTTTGCCCTTGTTTTGGACTCTAACTTGCATGATTTGAATGGAACTAACCCGAACTGAAGCTGTTTTCAGCAGACTTTCCATGGTGTTATTTATGTGCAGAAACAAAAGTTCTGGGAATGACCTGAAACTCCACGGAACGTCTTTTTAGAAATAATAAAAAATCCTTGCCAAAGATGAATACCAGGGGGCCCACACCCTGTCCACGAGGGTGGGGGGCGCGCCCTCCCCCCTAGGGCGCGCCCCTACCTCGTGGGCCCCCTGGAGCTCCTCCGACACCAACTCCGACTCTATATATTTGCTTTCAGGGAGAAAAAAATAAAGGAGAAGAAATCATCGCGTTTCACGATACAGAGCCGCCGCCAAGCCCTAAAACCTCTCGGGAGGGCTGATCTGGAGTCCGTTCGGGGCTCCGGAGAGGGGGATTTGTCGTCGTCATCATCATCAACCATCCTCCATCACCAATTTCATGATGCTCACCGCCGTGCGTGAGTAATTCCATCGTAGGCTTGCTGGACGGTGATGGGTTGGATGAGATCTATCATGTAATCGAGTTAGTTTTGTTATGGTTTGATCCCTAGTATCCACTATGTTCTGAGATTGATGTTGCAATGACTTTGCTATGCTTAATGCTTGTCACTAGGGCCCGAGTGCCATGATTTCAGATCTGAACCTATTATGTTTTCATGAATATATGTGTGTTCTTGATCCTATCTTGCAATTCTATAGTCACCTACTATGTGGTATGATCCGGCAACCCCGAAGTGACAATAATCGGGACCACTCCCGGTGATGACTATAGTTTGAGGAGTTCATGTATTCACTATGTGCTAATCCTTTGTTCCGGTTCTCTATTAAAAGGAGGCCTTAATATCCCTTAGTTTCCATTAGGACCCCGCTGCCACGGGAGGGTAGGACAAAAGATGTCATGCAAGTTCTTTTCCATAAGCACGTATGACTATATTCAGAATACATGCCTACATTACATTGATGAATTGGAGCTAGTTCTGTGTCACACTATGTTATGACTGTTACATGATGAACCGCATCTGGCATAATTATCCATCACCGATCCAATACCTACGAGCTTTTCCTATATTGGTTCTCGCTTATTTACTTTCCCGTTGCTACTGTTACAATCACTACTAGGAAAAGGCCTACTAATGGCGCACCAATTTTGCCTACTAATGGCGCATCACTGGTGCGCCATTATTATCACGCCACTAGTATTTATTACTAATGGCGCACCACCCAGTGCGCCATTAGTATAGAACACCATGCGCCATTAGTATGCCTCCCAGGGGCCATATTTAACCATGTGCTTTGGCATGCTAATGGCGCACCGCGGGTGGATGCGCCATTAGTATACTTGGCATACTAATGGCACACTGTTTGGTGATGCGCCATTAGTATACTTTGGCATACTAATGGCGCACTCTGTAGTGATGCGCCATTAGTATGAATATTAGGTTTTATTTTTTTACTTTTCTGATTTTTGCACATGTTAAAAAATATATTATTTGACAGAATATAGACAGTAGCACACAACAACAGCAGATTCATCGAATACAATAGAAGATTAGTCTCCGAATACAATTCATCAAATTAGTCTCTGACTTCAAAAGACCGAACAAAGATAAAACATTACAAGTCCTGAGACCGCGAGTATCGAGTTTGTCTTCACATTACAAGTCGATATCGATCATCTAAACTACCACCACATAGAAGAGAGTTGCGGTCATCACGATGAGCATCATCGCGATGAAACTGGTCTTCATCCGGTTCCTCCAACGCTCCCTCCTCTTTTCCGCTAGATAGCGGGCGTATCTACATTCCGCCTCCGCCCTAGTGGTGTACCCTTTATAACTGTTACCGCTGAAATGGTGAACCTGTCTCCGACACTCCTCCCAGTCGTCGTAGACTCCGGGAACCTTACCCTTGTACGCGACATACGACGACATCTCTATGCACAAGCCAAACAACAGACAATACATACATAAGCAATATATAAGTATGCAACAAAAGGATCGGAAGAGAAAAGCAAGACATTAATAGCGCGATTCATGGTCCTACTAATAAATAGCATCGATTACATCTAGTTGAACGACTGTCCAAACCAAAGAGACATACAATTCTTTAAAGTTTAATTACAAACATGAGCCAATCAATGTTTCAGAACTACACATCACTACTTTCGACTCGACTCATGGACAGGAGCATGGATGAAGCCGCCGTCTATCGTGATGGTCATGAAATCGCGGGCGTTGTCAGCCTGCATTTGTAGCATTCCGTCTATCTCAATGTTGGATGGTTGATATCTGAGGAAGAACTGCCCCGAGGTATGAAGGACATCTTGATGGATGATGTCCGCAAACTCTGACTGGATGCGAAAGAATTCTTGTCTGATGTCCGCGTCCTGGATTGCCGACAAGCTCGCGGCCCAATCTTTGATATTATCTGGTAGCAGAAGGTGATGATGGTCCCTTACGATCGCCCACATGTGATGGAGGGCGTAGTAGGCATTCTTCTGACCGCCAGGCGGCTGCTTGAAGCAGCAGAACATCGTATTGTGGGTGAACACGTGCTTGCCGTACTAACGAACTGCCCTGGTGATGGTGCCTCCAGATTTGGCATAGCCGGGGAGAACATCATCAAGAACTTTCTTGATATTTGTGTAGTCTATCTTGGAGTCACGGTTCGGGTCGAAATATGTGGCCATAGAATATTTCGGGCTTAAGAGGATGAGTGTGCAATGTGTGTCACTACACAGAACACGGAATGCTAGAAAAAAAAGAACGATTAAAATCTAAGAAATCATATGTTACGGGGCGGTTAAGGGATGACTTACTCGGGAAAGTAAGCCACAAGGAAGTTATCCTTATCTGTGTTTGCCAGAATGACGCCTTCGAGGTGTGAACTCGCAACTTGGCGGTCCCCAGCGCTGCTCAAGAGCTTGGCACGCATGTAGAAGGGGTCGACGATCACGATGTCCGGGGTCTTGTCTCTAATGTTCCGCATCTCCATACTCAGCGAAAACAGCCGAACGAAGGTGTAGTGTAGCCGATGAAGGTTAAACATAGCAAAGATGTCATCAAACCGCAGGACGATCGTACCCCCGATGTCGCCATCACAAAGCCCTTGCCCTCTAGCACCTTGGCCACGAAAACTGGGTATGCCACATCATTCTCTCTTAGACGCCGCTTCTCCAAAGAAAGAACACTGTCGTGCAGACTCCGCATAGCATCGGTTGCAACATTGAGCATATTTGTCGGTAGCATTGCCCTACCCGCCACATGCACCCTCCTTGAGATATCCTTAGGTGAAGGTGGCCCGTCCTGAGCACGGATCATACTCGGTGCCGGCTGGCTCGCACCGGCGCCCTTTTTAGTCTTCCATTTCCGGCTCTTCTTCTTGATCTGTTGTAATGGGACCGAGTTCTGCTCACAGACCGCCTTCTTGAGCGTGTTGGGGCTGATAATATTTTGCACCTCAGCTATCTGAGGCTCGATGAAGGCGGCAGCTGGAGGCGTCTCCTAAGAACTGAACGCCAGACGACGCCTGTTGCAACTGGGTTTCTCCGACGTACCAGCTAGATCGCGGTCGTCTTGGTTGGGTTCTTGAGAAGGAGGCCCGCAGAACTCGTCATCGTACCCATGTTCTTCAAAGTACTTATCGACGTTGGTAAATGTACTGTTGTCGTCGTCGTCCGGATCCTGTGCCATATGCATGTCCGGATCCTATGCCATAGGGATGTCCGGCATGTCCGGTAGCGTTGCGGCGTTCTTGCCATGGCTTGGCACCAGCACGACTGGCGGTCTTGTCTGTTTGGTGGTGTCCCCCGCCCCCAAACGAATCTGGCTCTTCGGCCAAAGCAGGGGCCAGCTTACGCAGGCGCTGAGGGTCATCTCATCTTCTTCGTCGGCCCCAGCGGGTCGAATCGGAGGTAACAGCTCGTCGCAACCTGGCAGCACCCGAACCACTTCAATGCTATACATTGTGGGTGGCATCAGATTACCGTGGAACACGGTGTTGCCCGGTTGAACGATTCTGCCCTTGGCGACATCGACCAACTCGCCGCCCACGAAGTGCAGGAGAGTGCAAGGAACGTCGGCGGCGCCCTGTGAAAACATGTAGGGCGTCAGGGATGCCCAGTCAAAGGCAAGGAGATGAAGTCATCGGCCGAGAGGCTTACTTACCGTGATGCCGTCGAGCTCGGCTAATGTCGAGGCACCGCCAACGGCGGGCGTGCAACTGACGGAGGGGCCGCTTGCTGGCGAGGTGCTGGCCGGCGTACACCCGGGTGCATTAAGCTCCAATGCCCGTGTCGGCGCCGGAGACACGAATACCGCCTCCGCCGGAGACACCAATGGCGCCGCCGGAGACACCAATGGCTCCGCCTGCGCATAGTGCGAGTTGCTGGCCGTGAAGCTGGGAACCGGGGGAGACCCCTGTTGGCCGCCCGCAATCCACATCGTCAGCCCATGAATCAACGTAGGCACCATGGCGTTGAGCGTCGTTCCAAGTTGTTGTTGCACTTGCTCTTGGACAAGCTCCGGAATCCGCGCCACTTGTGCCTTGAGTGCTTCAACCTCGCGCGACTGGCTTTCCAAGCTGGTCTTTTTCTCCTTTCGCCCACAAGCGGTATAGTATGACGACCATTTTGTGGACAAGCCTTTGCCGGCCACACGACCAGCTGACGTCCGCTTATTGAGATTATCCCTGTTTTTCATTACATTCAGCGCCCTATTCAAAGGGGTGTCGAAAGGGGAGCTCTGAGACGACCCCGCGCTACTGCTTTCTTTGTCATGTGGAAGGAACGTGAACGATTTAGAAATATTGGGGATTAATTAGAATGCAACCATATGGAGCTAATTACGCGGGGGTGTATTCCTTACCAGAACAAGCTCAAGCTCCTTGGTCTTCAGATCCGTGGTAAGCTCCTTTGTTACCGGGTCCTCCTTGTACCGGGCCCTGAGAAAGTTCCTGGTCTGCTTGTCACTTTATTTCTAGAAGCGGGGCGGTAGGCCTTGCTCGGCATGCTCCGCGTCCTCCTTGTCCCATACAGGATCCGCCACTCTGTAACCGCCAGGACCGAGTTGGTGGACCCCTAAGTTCAACTGCCGCATTTCTTTCCCCCACTAACTTGATTCGAAGGTTGCGGGGCTCTCGCACTTGATCTTGAACTCCTTGTAGTCATCTTCGCTCATCAAAGGATATTTCGCCTTGATCTTGTCATAACTATCACCTTTATCAATCATTGCCTTCACCGTTGTAACACCCTCGATGCGGCTATATCTCCCACGTGTCAAAGCACGACTTAGAGGCATAACCGCATTGAAAGCAATGTCGCAAGTGAGGTAATCTTCACACATCCCATGTAATACATAAGGGAAAAAGATACATAGTTGGCTTACAATCGCCACTTCACACAAATACATGAATAAAACATTACATCATACAGTTACAATCAGGGCCCGATTACTGAGCCAAAATAAAAGAAGAAACCCCAAAAGCGACAAAGGTCCCCGATCGACCCCAACTGGGCTCCACTACTGATCGACTAGAACGAAACAACATAAAGGGCAAGATCTCCATCGAACTCCTCCTTGAGCTCGGGTGTGTCACCTGCACGGTCTCAGCGGCACCTGCAAACTGGTTTTGGAAGTATCTGGTGAGTCACGAGGACTCAGCAATCTCACACCCGCGAGATCAAGACTATTTAAGCTTATAGGTAGGGTACAAGGTATGAGGTGGAGCTGCAGCAAGCGACTAGCATATATGGTGGCTAACATACGCAAATGAGAGCGAGAAGAGAAGGCAAAAGCACGGTCGAACAACTATGATCAAGAAGTGATCCTGAACTACTTACGTCAAACATAACTCCAACAACCGTGTTCACTTCCCGGACCCTGCTGAGAAGAGACCATCACGGTTACACACGCGGTTGGTGTATTTTAATTAAGTTCAACTTCGGGTTTTCTACAACCGGACATTAACAAATTCTCATCTGCCACATAACCGCGGGCACGGCTTTTGAAAGTTCAAAACCCTGCAGGGGTGTCCCAACTTAGCCCATGATAAGCTCTCGCGATCAACGAAGGATATTCCTTCTCCCCGGGAAGACCCGATCAGTCTCGGAATCCCAGCTACAAGACATTTCGACAGCAATAAAACAAGTCCAGCAAAGCCGCCCGATGCGCCGACATCCTGATAGGAGCTGCACATATCTCGTTCTCAGGGCAACACCGGATAAGCTAAGCGTACAGGTACCAACATAACCCAAGTTGCCAAGGGACGGTCCCGCACGGTGCTCTAGTTTGGACCAACACTTAGACAAGCATTGGCCCGGGGGGCTAAATAAAGATGACCCTTGGGTTAATTACTCCCAAGGGAAAAGTAGGTGGTGGTGAGGCAAATGGTAAAACCAATGTTGGGCCTCGCTGGAAAAGTCTTATTCAAAGCGAACTGTCAAGGGGGTCCCATAAATCACCCGACCGCGTTAGGGACGCAAAATCCGGGAACATAACACCGATATGACGGAAACTAGGGCGGCAAGAGTGGAACAAAACACCAGGCATAAGGCCGAGCCTTCCACCCTTTACCAAGTATATAGATGCATTAATTAAATAAGATATATTGTGATATCCCAACAAGTAAACATGTTCCAACAAGGAACAACAACTCCATGTTCCAACAAGGAACATACTTCATCTTCACCTGCAACTAACAATGCTATAAGAGGGGCTGAGCAAAGCGGTAACATAGCCAAACAACGGTTTGCTAGGACAAGGTGGGTTAGAGGCTTGGTTTAACAATATGGGAGGCATGACAAGCAAATGGTAGGTATCGCAGCATAGGCATAGCAAAAGAGCGAGCAATCTAGCAAGCAAAGATAGAAGTGATTTCGAGGGTATGGTCATCTTGCCTGAAATCCCGCAAGGAAGAAGAACGAGTCCATGAAGAAGACAAGCGGACGTAGACGAACGGATCCTCACAAACGCAACGGTATCGGAACTAACCCGAAGAAGCAACACCGGAAAGTAGCAAACACCAAAGTAAACAACCAACACATAAACATGGCATGATATGCGAGATGTGATATGCAATGCATATGCATGCTTCGGAAGGAAAAGGATGAACCTGGCACAATCTTGGCAAACCAAGTATGCCACTGGATAGGTGAGATGATTTCGGTTGAAATCGATATAAAGATCACCGGAATCGGATGCACGGTTTGCAAATGACAAGCAAAACAAGAATGACTAGAATCTGCCATTAACAGCATGATGCTACTTAGCAAGCAACAAGAAATTAAGCTACTGCACCCAAACATGTCAACAAAGCATACGAAAGTAATCTACATAAGATGCATGACAAAAGATGAACACTGAGCTACGGATAAATCACACCACAACAGGTTCAAACAAGCATGGCAAAAGTGCAAAAGATAACAGGTTCACAGACTTGGTGAAATTAACAACATAGCAGAAACTAACATCAGGATGACATGTTTAGAGCAATGAAACAACATTCTACAGGATCAGCACATAGCAAAGTAAGGCATGGAATGAATACACTCAAAGCACTTGACAAAAGTCCCTTACTGACCATAAGCCAAAAAGGACTAGAAAATATGATTACACCCATGTCAAATAAGCAAGTTTCGTTACAGGTTTCAGACTTAGCAGAAAACTGGACATGACAGAAACAGATAACGACTAGGCATGTTCATGAGCTCGATGCACTCACTACAGAGCATTGAATGACAAACTAAGCATACATACATCAATAAGACATGGCATAGTAACTATACATGGCAATAATAACATCATAGTATGCAAGGATCAACTACACCAAGCTTGGCAAAATCGAATAACATGTAAACAATCTGCCAGCAACATTTTGAAGCAAAAGTAGAGCTCGATTGACTCGAGCTATGGCACTCCATAAATACAAAAAAGGAATGGATGGATAGAGAAAAACCTCAAGTTCAAAACACCCTTACTGATCATGCTCAAATTATGCATAGATCTCTCAGAAACAACATGAACACATGGCATGAAAATAACAGCAGTCAGGGACTGAAATCACTAAGTCTCTGAAATCAGAAACATCAAGTGCCCTAGTTTGCATGCTTGTGCTAGTCACCACAAAGATCACAAAAATACATGGCATAATTCCCTAGAAAGGTAACATGGCATATTACAAAACTCATGTAGGACTCAACTTCATAGGAGGTACACATCAATCATGGCAAAAATGACAAAAGTGCATGTTCAGATAAGATCCAGCAACTAACATCAACTAGCCCTCTTCTAACAGCATTTCGGGCATCAAGATGAACTCAAACGTAAAAGATGCAATGGAAAGAAATGATGTACTCTTCGATACGAACAATTTGCCATATTATACGCCCAAAACGGAGCTACATGCAGAGAGTTATGATGCATTGAACATGTGATGATTATGCCATAATGTCGGGGACTTAGAGAAAATTACCCCGCAAGAAAAAGTCAACGACGGCGGATCTGGATCGGGCCAGCGCGCGAACCGAGGCAGGGGTCGGCGGGGACAGGCGGCGCCGGCGGGAGGCGAAGGACGCCGGAGGAGGAGGAGAGGAGGCGCGGGACGGCGTGGCGGCGCCGGAAGCCGTGCGGCGGCAGAGGCGGGCGGCTGAGGCGGCGGCGAGCGGGCCGGAAGGCGCGGGGCGGCGCGCCGGAGCGGCGAGGGACTGCGCCGGCGGGCGGCGGCGCCGGAAGGGAGCGGGGCACGCGGGCGCGCGGCGTGGCTCGGTCGGGCGGCGGAGCGTGCTGGCGGGCGGCGGCGCAGGACGGCGCGCTCCGGTCGCCGGAGTTGGTCGCCGGCGACGCGGGAAGGCGGCGGGCAGCGAGGCGGCGATGGCGCGGCGGAGGGCGACGCGCGGGCCGGGTGGCGGCGCGGTCGGGCTCGCGCGGGCCCGCGACGGGCTCCGCGGGCCGCGCGGTGGCTGAGCGGCGGCGATGATAGGTGGCGAGGCGCCGTTGGCCGGGGGCGGCGGCGCGATGACGTGGCATCCCCTCATTGGTCGGGGCGACGTGGCTGGGCGGGGTGGACATGTCCGGCACGGGTTGGACACGTCCGGCGGCGCGCGGGGAAGATTGTTAGGGTTTGGACTGCGAGAATTTCGGGAGGGGAGCACATATTTATAGGTAGAGGGGGCTTGGAAGCTCCAAAAGGAGTGCGGTTTTCGGCCACGCGATCGTGATCGAACGACCGAGAGGATGGAGAGGACTTAGGTGGGTTTTGGGCCACTTTGAAAGGGGTGTTGGGCTGCACCAAAAGAGGCTTTTGCGGTTGCCCGGTTAACCATTGGAGTATCAAACGGACTCCGGTTGCCCCGAAACTTGACAGGCGGTCTACTGGTGTTATACCAAGGCCGCTTGGCAAACCTCAGTCCATTCCGAGACAGTTTAATACCCGCTCACGGAGAAAGGTAAAAGAGAACGCCGGGGAACAACGGAGCGCCGGATTGCAAAACGGACAACGGGGAAAAATGCTCGGATGCATAAGACGAACATGTATGCGAATGCGATGCACATGATGACATGATATGAAATGCAGATGATGACATGGCAAGAAGCGACACGCAAGCAAAGATATGGCAACGACGACGAATAACGGGAGGACAACTGGCACATCGGTCTCGGGGCGTTACAACACTCCACCACTACGAGAGGATCTCGACCCGAGATCTAGAATGGCACCAGAGGGGAAAACGGAAGAGAAAGAGAAGAGGTAAAACTAAGTTGCTTCTTAGACAAAAGAGTGAAACCAAAGAACCTTGAGAGGTTTAACAAATTTAAAGAAAGAATACCATGGAGATGAACAAGTCGAAAACACTCCGTTAGAAAAGAGGAACAAGGGATACGACGAGAATCAAGGGGTTAAGTGGCAAGATAGATATTGACACCACTTTGGTTAAAACAAGATAGAGAAGGAATAAGAATGATATAATTTAGCAGCACTCCGACTGAAAGAAGAAGGAAAACTTGATAAGATGATACAATATTGAAGAGATGATACAACACTCCGGTTAGAAATGGAGGAATAGAATTTGAGCTTGGCAAAATGAAAGCACTTGGATGAGACTCCGGTTAAAAGAGGAATGATAGACACAACACTCCGGTTAAATGGATAACCAAGGAAAAGGAACATGATCTTGGCAAAACAAAATGATGGGTCGATGAGAGCAACATCACAATGCCTCCGGAACAAAAGAATGGAAAACTAGATGGTTGGAAAGAAAAGAACGGAGAAGATGAATGACAACTCTCGCAAATAAAATTGAAAGAGAAAGCTTACGAAGAAAAAGTTGAACGGAGTTGTTGGATTATCAACAACGAAAGCTTAAACTTGATGTGGACTTATGGAAGACATCCCAAAATTATGAGGTGACAACCTGCCACTAACGAAAAACCAAAGATTGGATTGATATCACCAAGGAGACGAGAGACTTATTTCGCCGTGAGGACAAACGAAGAATTTGGGTCATTGATAAACACCATAATAGCAACAAACCTTAGAGAAGGCTTTAGGTGAAATATGACACAAGATAACTCCAATGAAAAGATTGATGGATTTAAAATACCTCATTCTTGACAACATGTGAATCATGAGACATGAACTCAAAATATCAAGAATGACATAATACCACCTCGAATATATGGTTGAAAGAATTGCACTTTGGAATGCACGAGGAAGAATACTTGAACTCCTCAAGACAAAACATGTGTTGAAACACCATGTTTATTTCAGAGTATGGCTTGACGGATCGTAACTTCGAGAGAAATCTTGAAGAACAATTGAAGAATGAAAAGAATCATTGGCGAACCACCATGTAGAGCCTCCATGAATAACTCCGGTAATAAAAGGATGATAAAAGGAAAACAAGTTGAAAACACAAGGTGAAACCTTGCGATGATTTAGATGGAGCTTCGCGACAAGACAATGCAGAAAACTTGGAACTCCGGAAAAGAGAAGATGAAACACATGAAACCGAGAAAAATGACATGACGAACCACTCTGGAAAGAAGAAACTAAATCACTTGGATGAAACAAGAATAAGAATTATGTTATGTGTGTCCTTCACCAATTTAAATTGATGACAAGCAATGGACTTGGCATACCACTTATTCTCATAGAAAGAATCAAGAGATAAAGCACAAACTTGAGAAAAACTTGAACAAACCAGCGGTAGGATTGAAACAACGAATAGATTGATATGATAACAAGGAAAGAGAACTCTTGAACGAACCACCGTAAGAATTGAAAATCGACGAAGAAAAGATAAAGAAACACCGGGAAGAATTAGCAAATGAACGAAGATGCTTGCTAGGATTTAGATACATGAGAACAAAGAGATCATGAACTGATTAGAGAATATTGAAAGATGCACCGGTAAGATTTGGAAAACGATAGACGAAGCTGAGAATGAATAATTCTTCTAAAATGATGGCCTTCGGAGAATCAAACTAAAAAGACTCCTGAAATGCTCCGGATGGGTGAAAATTATTCTCACAATCGAAAACAATTATGAGAGGATGGCAACAAGCTATAACAATGAATCTTGAAGAGAATGGGGCAAGATTTAAGAGAAACTCTTCTTCGGTCTTCAAATGTTGAGAATGACGACGAGAAACACCATCATGAATTGTTGAGACACTCCGGAATGAAAATTAGAAAGGTTGAACCAACGATGAAAGAATTGAAAGATCTTGGAGAAAAACATATGACTGGTGATAATTCATTCTTACGTCAAAATTGGAAAAGAATTTGATAATAACTTCGGGAAAATTAGAAGAGTCAGGTAAGATCCTGGGAAAAGACCTGTGGGTTAGGGCCCACTCAAACGACACACCGTTGAAGTGATTGCTTGAAAGGGATATTGCACCGGTTGAAAAAAATGGCTTGAATGAGATAGCATCCTCAAAAGAACTTGAGTGAATTGAGAATGGAAACTTGAATCTTTTGAGATATCTTCATCACTCCGGAACAATTGAATAGCGAGAAGTGAATGATTAAGAGATACACCGACATTAGAAAACATTTGAAACAAGGAAAGATATGATCAACACCAAAATCTAGAATTAAATCCACCGGAGAAGAAAAGAATGACGAATGACGAACTTGAAACTCCGTTAGTATCCTCCTGATAATCACCGGATAAGAGCATTGAAGGAAAGAATGGAGAAACTTCACATCGATAAGATGGATACTTGATCAAGAAATTTGCGTCCTTGAGGAAATAAGGGTGGGAGGGCGGGAAAACAAAGATAACTTGGAACGGATGAAGCAAACACCGTTGAGAAGAACTGATAATTGATCTTGCGAATGTTGAAGTGATCGGAACCACTTGAAGAGGGACACACCGGTTGGAAAAGAATTAACATGACAATCTCGATGATCAAGAAGGATTGGTATCCACATAGGGATATGAGAACACCGCTTGGAAAAAGGTATGGAATCAACATTTGACATTGAAGCAACCCGTATACCACAAAACAAAACAAAAACAAAGGAGTTGGCTTGGGAAATAAGCCGGAAACAAACATATGATAGATCCCATATCGTATCATGTGTCTGTTAGAAAGATATCCTACGAGATACTTGAATTCCCACCTATAAACTCCCGAAACTTTCTGGTTATGCAATCAGGTGTTGGGGATACAGGGGACACAAAATATATCACCCAAACTAACAATACCTAGATCCATCTGTATCCATCCTTCAACACATAACCAAGAAACCTTCGGAAATCATCTACCTCAACCTTCGAAAAGCATCCGTTATACGAGTCATGGCAATACTCCCGCACTCGCCTCAGTACTAGGCTATCAGGGTTATCTCACCAACAACTGTACAAAAGAGATTTTCGATGTCGGCGTACTAAACTCAGGTATTCCAGAACTGCAACGATAAAATTATGACGACAACACCTCGGAGCTCAACTCCCCGGGACACTGCCACAACCCCTAAATGTCAGGAGGCAACCAAGACAATGTTGTCATCATAAAACCATCGGAACGATTGTAATATACCCGCGTGATCCTAAATTTTTTTTAGTGAAATTTGAGAAGAGAAGAGTCAAAACTCTACGTCAGGATGCCTTACCAGAGCGATGAGGAGACTGGGAAGTAAAAAGAATTCCTAAACTCTCCGATATATAATTCCTAAATGACTCAAAACATTTTTTCTAGACACAACTCGGCCACTAAAAACGATCAATCAGTGGGGGCTCCTAAGGTCGGGGAAGGCTCTGATACCTACTTGTAACACCCTCGATGCGGCTATATCTCCCACGTGTCGAAGCACGACTTAGAGGCATAACCGCATTGAAAGCAATGTCGCAAGTGAGGTAATCTTCACACATCCCATGTAATACATAAGGGAAAAAGATACATAGTTGGCTTACAATCGCCACTTCACACAAATACATGAATAAAACATTACATCATACAGTTATAATCAGGGCCCGATTACTGAGCCAAAATAAAAGTAGAAACCCCAAAAGCGACAAAGGTCCCCGATCGACCCCAACTGGGCTCCACTACTGATCGACTAGAACGAAACAACATAAAGGGCAAGATCTCCATCGAACTCCTCCTTGAGCTCGGGTGTGTCACCTGCACGGTCTCAGCGGCACCTGCAAACTGGTTTTGGAAGTATCTGGTGAGTCACGAGGACTCAGCAATCTCACACCCGCGAGATCAAGACTATTTAAGCTTATAGGTAGGGTACAAGGTATGAGGTGGAGCTGCAGCAAGCGACTAGCATATATGGTGGCTAACATACGCAAATGAGAGCGAGAAGAGAAGGCAAAAGCACGGTCGAACAACTATGATCAAGAAGTGATCCTGAACTACTTACGTCAAACATAACTCCAACAACCGTGTTCACTTCCCGGACCCTGCCGAGAAGAGACCATCATGGTTACACACGCGGTTGGTGTATTTTAATTAAGTTCAACTTCGGGTTTTCTACAACCGGACATTAACAAATTCCCATCTGCCACATAACCGCGGGCACGGCTTTCGAAAGTTCAAAACCCTGCAGGGGTGTCCCAACTTAGCCCATGATAAGCTCTCGCGATCAACGAAGGATATTCCTTCTCCCCGGGAAGACCCGATCAGTCTCGGAATCCCAGCTACAAGACATTTCGACAGCAATAAAACAAGTCCAGCAAAGCCGCCCGATGCGCCGACATCCTGATAGGAGCTGCACATATCTCGTTCTCAGGGCAACACCGGATAAGCTAAGCGTACAGGTACCAACATAACCCAAGTTGCCAAGGGACGGTCCCGCACGGTGCTCTAGTTTGGACCAACACTTAGACAAGCATTGGCCCGGGGGGCTAAATAAAGATGACCCTTGGGTTAATTACTCCCAAGGGAAAAGTAGGTGGTGGTGAGGCAAATGGTAAAACCAATGTTGGGCCTCGCTGGAAAAGTCTTATTCAAAGCAAACTGTCCAGGGGGTCCCATAAATCACCCGACCGCGTTAGGGACACAAAATCCGGGAACATAACACCGATATGACGGAAACTAGGGCGGCAAGAGTGGAACAAAACACCAGGCATAAGGCCGAGCCTTCCACCCTTTACCAAGTATATAGATGCATTAATTAAATAAGATATATTGTGATATCCCAACAAGTAAACATGTTCCAACAAGGAACAACAACTCCATGTTCCAACAAGGAACATACTTCATCTTCACCTGCAACTAACAATGCTATAAGAGGGGCTGAGCAAAGCGGTAACATAGCCAAACAACGGTTTGCTAGGACAAGGTGGGTTAGAGGCCTGGTTTAACAATATGGGAGGCATGACAAGCAAATGGTAGGTATCGCAGCATAGGCATAGCAAAAGAGCGAGCAATCTAGCAAGCAAAGATAGAAGTGATTTCGAGGGTATGGTCATCTTGCCTGAAATCCCGCAAGGAAGAAGAACGAGTCCATGAAGAAGACAAGCGGACGTAGACGAACGGATCCTCACAAACGCAACGGTATCGGAACTAACCCGAAGAAGCAACACAGGAAAGTAGCAAACACCAAAGTAAACAACCAACACATAAACATGGCATGATATGCGAGATGTGATATGCAATGCATATGCATGCTTCGGAAGGAAAAGGATGAACCTGGCACAATCTTGGCAAACCAAGTATGCCACTGGATAGGTGAGATGATTTCGGTTGAAATCGATATAAAGATCACCGGAATCGGATGCACGGTTTGCAAATGACAAGCAAAACAAGAATGACTAGAATCTGCCATTAACAGCATGATGCTACTTAGCAAGCAACAAGAAATTAAGCTACTGCACCCAAACATGTCAACAAAGCATACGAAAGTAATCTACATAAGATGCATGACAAAAGATGAACACTGAGCTACGGATAAATCACACCACAACAGGTTCAAACAAGCATGGCAAAAGTGCAAAAGATAACAGGTTCACAGACTTGGTGAAATTAACAACATAGCAGAAACTAACATCAGGATGACATGTTTAGAGCAATGAAACAACATGCTACAGGATCAGCACATAGCAAAGTAAGGCATGGCATGAATACACTCAAAGCACTTGACAAAAGTCCCTTACTGACCATAAGCCAAAAAGGACTAGAAAATATGATTACACCCATGTCAAATAAGCAAGTTTCGTTACAGGTTTCAGACTTAGCAGAAAACTGGACATGACAGAAACAGATAACGACTAGGCATGTTCATGAGCTCGATGCACTCACTACAAAGCATTGAATGACAAACTAAGCATACATACATCAATAAGACATGGCATAGTAACTATACATGGCAATAATAACATCATAGCATGCAAGGATCAACTACACCAAGCTTGGCAAAATCGAATAACATGTAAACAATCTGCCAGCAACATTTTGAAGCAAAAGTAGAGCTCGATTGACTCGAGCTATGGCACTCCATAAATACAAAAAAGGAATGGATGGATAGAGAAAAACCTCAAGTTCAAAACACCCTTACTGATCATGCTCAAATTATGCATAGATCTCTCAGAAACAACATGAACACATGGCATGAAAATAACAGCAGTCAGGGACTGAAATCACCAAGTCTCTGAAATCAGCAACATCAAGTGCCCTAGTTTGCATGCTTGTGCTAGTCACCACAAAGATCACAAAAATACATGGCATAATTCCCTAGAAAGGTAACATGGCATATTACAAAACTCATGTAGGACTCAACTTCATAGGAGGTACACATCAATCATGGCAAAAATGACAAAAGTGCATGTTCAGATAAGATCCAGCAACTAACATCAACTAGCCCTCTTCTAACAGCATTTAGGGCATCAAGATGAACTCAAATGTAAAAGATGCAATGGAAAGAAATGATGTACTCTTCGATACGAACAATTTGACATATTATACGCCCAAAACGGAGCTACATGCAGAGAGTTATGATGCATTGAACATGTGATGATTATGCCATAATGTCGGGGACTTAGAGAAAATTACCCCGCAAGAAAAAGTCAACGACGGCGGATATGGATCGGGCCGGCGCGCGAACCGAAGCAGGGGTCGACGGGGACGGGCGGCGCCGGCGGGAGGCGAAGGACGCCGGAGGAGGAGGAGAGGAGGCGCGGGGTCCGCGGGACGGCGGGGCGGCGCCGGAAGCCGTGCGGCGGCGGAGGCGGGCGGCTGAGGCGGCGGCGAGCGGGCCGAAAGGCGCGGGACGGCGCGCCGGAGCGGCGAGGGACGGCGCCGGCGGGCGGCGGCGCCGGAAGGGAGCGGGGCGCGCGGGCGCGCGGCGTGGCTCGGTCGGGCGGCGGAGCGTGCTGGCGGGCGGCGGCGCAGGACGGCGCGCTCCGGTCGCCGGAGTTGGTCGCCGGCGACGCGGGAAGGCGGCGGGCAGCGAGGCGGCGATGGCGCGGCGGCGGGCGACGCGCGGGCCGGGTGGCGGCGCGGTCGGGCTCGCGCGGGCCCGCGATGGGCTCCGCGGGCCGCGCGGTGGCTGAGCGGCGGCGATGACAGGTGGCGAGGCGCCGTTGGCCGGGGGCGGCGGCGCGATGACGTGGCATCCCCTCATTGGTCGGGGCGACGTGGCTGGGCGGGGTGGACATGTCCGGCACGGGTTGTACACGTCCGGCGGCGCGCGGGGAAGATTGTTAGGGTTTGGACTGCGAGAATTTCGGGAGGGGAGCACATATTTATAGGTAGAGGGGGCTTGGAAGCTCCAAAAGGAGTGCGGTTTTCGGCCACGCTATCGTGATCGAACGACCGAGAGGATGGAGAGGACTTAGGTGGGTTTTGGGCCACTTTGAAAGGGGTGTTGGGCTGCACCAAAAGAGGCTTTTGCGGTTGCCCGGTTAACCGTTGGAGTATCAAACGGACTCCGGTTGCCCCGAAACTTGACAGGCGGTCTACTGGTGTTATACCAAGGCCGCTTGGCAAACCTCAGTCCATTCCGAGACAGTTTAATACCCGCTCATGGAGAAAGGTAAAAGAGAACGCCGGGGAACAACGGAGCGCCGGATTGCAAAACGGACAACGGGGAAAAATGCTCGGATGCATAAGACGAACATGTATGCGAATGCGATGCACATGATGACATGATATGAAATGCAGATGATGACATGGCAAGAAGCGACACGCAAGCAAAGATATGGCAACGACGACGAATAACGGGAGGACAACTGGCACATCGGTCTCGGGGCGTTACAACACTCCACCACTACGAGAGGATCTCGACCCGAGATCTAGAATGGCACCGGAGGGGAAAACGGAAGAGAAAGAGAAGAGGTAAAACTAAGTTGCTTCTTAGACAAAAGAGTGAAACCAAAGAACCTTGAGAGGTTTAACAAATTTAAAGAAAGAATACCATGGAGATGAACAAGTCGAAAACACTCCGTTAGAAAAGAGGAACAAGGGATACGACGAGAATCAAGGGGTTAAGTGGCAAGATAGATATTGACACCACTTCAGTTAAAACAAGATAGAGAAGGAATAAGAATGATATAATTTAGCAGCACTCCGACTGAAAGAAGAAGGAAAACTTGATAAGGGTTTGTCGACGCTGAGGCACCCTAAAATCCTAAGCGTACATCATTTAGCTTCTCATCGACACCGAGGCACCCTATAGAAGCCAAGTGAAGTTTTCATCATTTAGGGTTTATCGATGCCGAGGCACCCTAGGTTGGGCCTAATCACTTGGCACTAATCACTTGGCTCTATTGCCACCTATGTTGGGTTTATCATCTAGGTGAGGGAGTCCTGGATTAGGGGGTGTTCGGATAGCCGGACTACATCTCCCGCCGGACACCAGGACTATGAAGATACAAGATTGAAGACTCCGTCCCGTGTCCGGAAGGTTCTTTCCTTGGCGTAGAAGGCAAGCTAGGCGTATGGATATTCAAGATCTCTTACCAATATAACCGACTCTGTGTAACCCTAACCCTATCCGGTGTCTATATAAACCGGAGGGTTGTAGTCCGTAGGACAGAATCATCTTCATACACAATCAAACCATAGGCTAGCTTCTAGGGTTTAGCCTCCTTGATCTCGTGGTAGATCTACTCTTGTACTACCCATATAATCAATATTAATCTAGCAGGAGTAGGGTTTTACCTCCACCGAGAGGGCCCGAACCTGGGTAAAACAAAGTGTCCCCTGTCTCCTGTTACCATCCGACCTTGACGCACAGTTTGGGACCCCCTACCCGAGATCCGCCGGTTTTGACACCGACACTGGTGCTTTCATTGAGAGTTCCTCTGTGTCGTCACCTTTAGGTTCGATGGCTCCTTTGATCATCAACGGCGATGAGGTCCAGGGTGAGACTTTTCTCCCGGACAGATCTTCGTCTTCGGCGGTTTTGCTCTGCAAGCCAACTCGCTTGGCCATCTAGAGAAGATCGAAAGCTACCCCCTGGCCATCAAGTCAGGTTTGGAAGCTTAAACTACACGGCGGATATCCACGGAGACTTGATCTCCGACGGATTCGAGCCACAGCCAAGCGTGCCGCACTGTCAAGAAGGGCATGATATAGCTCTGCTCCCGAACAGTGTCCTGGAGGCCGCATACGCGCCGACCCTGATCCTTGATTCGGAGCCCGCTGCATTCGTCGAGGAAGAACGGTTGGACGTCACCTCAGGGGCTGCGACGTTAAAAGCGATCGAGCCGAACGCCAGTCCCGCACTCCGCGTTGTCCATGACTCCAAGGAGCCGGATTATTCTCCGAACTCCGGGCTTCCCAAGCCCCCGCTGATCGAATCTGATTGGGCGCCTATAATGGAGTTCACCACCGCGGACATCTTTCAGTGCTCACCTTTTGGTGACATCCTGAA
The DNA here is from genome assembly GCA_032464435.1 of Aegilops umbellulata. Taxonomy (NCBI): domain Eukaryota; kingdom Viridiplantae; phylum Streptophyta; class Magnoliopsida; order Poales; family Poaceae; genus Aegilops; species Aegilops umbellulata. Next base: position 324,831,391 of record CP136058.1, on the reverse strand, counting down.
TTCTCTCAAGTCTCTCTCTTTATCAGGAGAGCCCAAACCGGATTATGGTCTGCGAGGTTGGGATTCGGACCATGAAGAAATTCAAAACCCACCCACCACCCACTTGATAGCCACTGTCGAAGATCTGACCGACATGCTTGACTTCGGCTCCGAAGACCTTGACGGTATGGACGACGAATACGGAGATGAACCGGAACCAGCACCCACAGGGCACTGGCTATCCACCACACACAACGACGTACTCATGGTGGATACACCGGAAAATATTGACAATGAGGAAAAAGGGGGCGAAAAGAAGGGTGAACCCTCCGAGAAGCACTCAAAGCGGCGACGTAAACGCCGAGCTAAACCCCGCCTCGATCAAGACCCCGCCATAGAACAGGACGAATCGGCAGGTGACGAACATGCCTCAGAACAGCCGTGTGAACATCGCAGCACGGGTAAAGAAGACGAACAATCTTCCCCCTGTCATAACCAAACTCCAGACGATATCACGCCGGATAAAACCATGGAGCAGAAGAATCTCCAAAAAAGACTAGCTGCCACAATACGCAGCCTAAAAAAGCAGAAGCAAAAGCTAAAGACGGCGGAAAATGCACTCAAGACAAGATGGAGCAAAGTAATCAAGACCGCAGACAAATACAGCGGCAGCCGCCGCACCAAAAGTAATCAAGAGAAAGCTACTGCCCGAATTCGATCAGGAGGCCCTGGAGCCCCCAAACGTGGAAAATAACAAGGCTGCGCGGTCGGATAGACGACCTACCGGCCACCACAAAATGGCAAACGGCACCGCACACAATGCGGCATGCGACCCAATTAAAGATTCGCATCATGCCCCAGCCAGATCCATTTACGGACAAAGGAAGCACGCTCCCATGAGCAATGTAGAAAATACACCATCAGAATCCGGCGCAACCAAATACAGGGGTGCCGCACACCCCCTATGCTTCACCGATGAGGTTCTGGAATATGAATTTCCAGAGGGGTTTAAACCCGTTAACATAGAGTCATACGATGGAACAACGGACCCCGGAGTCTGGATCGAGGATTATATCCTCCACATACATATGGCTAGAGGAGACGATCTCCACGCCATAAAATATTTACCTCTTAAGCTCAAAGGGCCAGCTCGGCACTGGCTTAAAAGCCTTCTTGAAAATACAATCGGAAGTTGGAAAGAGCTCGAGGACGCTTTCCGAGCAAATTTTCAAGGGACCTACGTCCGTCCCCCGGATGCAGACGACCTCAGTCACATAACTCAGCAGTCCGGAGAATCAGCTCGGCAGTTCTGGAACAGATTCCTCACCAAAAAGAATCAAATAGTGGATTGTCCGGACGCCGAAGCCCTAGCGGATTTCAGGCATAATGTCCGAGACGAATGTCTAGCCAGACACCTCGGCCAGGAAAAGCCAAGAACAATGGCCGCACTCACAAGCCTCATGACCCGCTTTTGCGCAGGAGAGGACAGCTGGTTGGCACGATGCAGCCCCAGCGACCCAAGTACATCAGAAATCAGAGATGGAAATGAGAAGCCGCGACGACATAAGGATCATCGCCGAATCAAAAAGAAAAGTCTGAAGAGCACGACAGTCAACGCCGGATTCAAAAGCTCACAGCACAATCAGACAAAGCCAACCCCTCAGGATAACAGGGAAGATCCGTCCAGCCTAAAAAGAATCATGGACATGACATGTCAGATACACAGCACTCCTGGGAAACCTGCTAATCATACCCACAGAGACTGTTGGGTTTTCAAACAGTCCGGAAGGCTCAACGCTGAACACAAGGGGCTCGACACACCTAGCGACGAAGAAGACGAACCCCAAAAGCAGCACACCAGGAAGCAAAAGAACTTCCCACAAAAAGTCAAAACAGTGAACTCACTTCACATAACAAGGCATGAGGCACCCGTAAAGGTCCGCATATTCAAGCCTAAATCTCAGGCGTCTCGCCACTGGTCATTAAAGCCAATAACTTTCAATCAGCTAGATTATTCTCGAAATATCAAGCATGCGGGCCGGACCGCCTTGGTACTCAAACCAATAATAGACGGATTCCAGTTTACCAATGTCCTTATGGACGGGGGCAGTGGACTAAACTTGATATATCAAGATTCAATTCGCAGCATGGGCATAAACCCAACAAGAATCCGTCACAGTAAAACCTCCTTTCAAGGGGTAGCACCCGGCCCGGACACCCATTGCATGGGTTTTCTTCGGCTGGCAGTCATATTTGGCTCCGCCAATAACTTTCGTCGCGAGAAGCTGATCTTCCACATAGTCCCGTTTTTAAGCCGCTATCAAGCACTACTGGGACGAGGAGCCTTCGCGCGCTTTAACGCAATACTGCATTACGCATCCCTCACGCTAAAGATGCCCGGTCCTCGAGGCATCATCTCTTTAAAGGGAATGCACTAAAATACGTCTCCTCCAAAAGGAGGATTGCCCGGCTGCCTAAACAGCCGCACAATAAAATGGCCTCGCCGTCCAACAAACCTTTTCGATATAAGTCACAGAAGGCCATGGTCCCGGACTCTATGAGTTCGGCAAGAGCCCCCCATCATCGTCGGCTCACTACGCCATACAAGGGGCTGCACACAGAGACAATAAAGCTCGACTTCATTCCTTTTTAGTTTTTATTATTCTTTTTGTCCCGCACGACCCATTTTAAATTTAAATTCCTCTCTTTCGCAGATGAATGTCGTACGACGCCCGTCCAGGACACGGCACAGCGGAGACACAGGCGCAGACGTGCAGTAGGGACCCGCCTAAAGGATTCTTTTTAGATTAAGGCCCTGCGTAAAGCTTTTTTACTGTCTCTTGCTGTTATACGTCCCCTGGTTCATTTTACCATAACCAAGGAGGAGACTGGCGTCTTGGCATGTGGCCACGCCAGAATTATTGCTCGTACCTGGACACGAAGGGCTTTTTTCTTTCTTTTTATATAAAAGGGGGAGGGTGTTGTTCCGCACACACCCACAAAGACCGAACACCTTAGGGAGTGTTCGGCGTCACGAGTTTTGGCACTATATGCATCAGCTCCGAGTCATGATTTTGGTCACATGTTGGGTTGCCCGGCTCCTGTGTTCGGCCACCTTACGTTCCGTTCTGTCAGCTAAGGTAGCTCCAGGAGAACTACTGCGATTGCGCCCCAGTTCGACCGGGCGAGCGCCTCAGTAGAGAAAGCCGAAAACCGACTGTCATGATGTAGCGAGAGACTGGTCGCCACTCGATGACTCATAGGGGTTTATCGAACTCCTCCGTTTTGACGAAGGGCCGCTTCCCGATCAGGCTAGCATGCGTCCCGAATTCGGATGAGCGCAGTCGCCATTCCTGGGCTACCTAAAGAGTCCCATTGTCAAGCTCCTATGGCTAAGTGAAAGTGTTAAAGCATTATAGTCCGGATTGCCTAGCCCGCTGCGCTATCACCTCCTTTGTAGGACCAAGACGTTGGGTTAAGTGTGATATTGCGTTTTCAGCGCGCACCCCCGCACTATGTGTGTGGGGGCTGAAGCCAACGACTGCAATCTTTCAGAATTTATATATATATTGAAACGGCCGAACAGGAGAGGTTTTATTACTTGAAGGCACAAGTCTAAAATACGCCATCTATAAAAATACTGATCTATGATTACATATGTTGTCATAACGCAGCATCTTTCAAACACTGCGTCTCAATTATACGAGCGCCCGCGAGGACCTCCTCAAAAAAGTGTTCGGCAGGATTTCGACCTTCAGCCGAATCACGAGACGCAACAGCGGTAGGATCCATATCTGCCCAATATGTCTTAACTCGGGCAAGAGCTAGCCGAGCACCCTCTGTGCACGCTGACCTTTTCAAAGCTTCTACTCGAGGCACCACGTCAAGAAATTGCTGCACCAAGCTAAAATAGCTTGTCGGTTTTGATCCGCCTGGGCATAAGCGATCCATGGCATACGTCATGGCGAGTCCGGACAATCTATTCAGCTCGGCCCATTGGGCCAGGCGATCGTCCACCGCAAGTGGACGCCTCGGATTGGTGAACTGCGACCAGAAGAGTTTTTCCACTTCATGATTCTCCTTATCCTGAAAGTGTCTGGTCGCATCGGCAGCACTAGCCGCCAAGTCCAGGTAGATGTCCTTCACACTCCACGCTCGGTCCAACAGGGCAAACCTCGAATCACAAAATTGTCTCCGCAGCAAGAAGGGCTTTCCATCCGCAATCAGTCCGGCTTGACGTAGCTCTTCCTTTGTCGCTCTCACCACAGAGCGGGCGTCCTTGAGGTCAGCAACGGCTTTCTCCAAATCCGTCTGCCTGGCTCGGCCTTCCTCCTCAAGATATCTGCAACGGTCAGTAACACTTTTCAACTCTATGGCAATATTAGCCATCTCCTCCCTGCTTCGGCAATGGGCAGCTTGTTCGGCCCGCAGCTCTTCACGGGCTCTCAAGGAAGCTGCATCGCTTCTTCTGGCTTGGCTCTTTGCTTTGGCGAGTTCGGCCCTAAGTCCTTCCACGGCTGCCGCACCATCTGCATCAAGTCTACACACGGTAAGATTTTGACCTAGATCTCCTCTTAATAACAATCGCCATGAAAAATCAATACCTTGAGCATCATCAAGCCGCTGGTTAACCAGCGCGATGTCGGCCTCTGCCTCGTCAAGTTGCCGTTTCATTTCGGCAAAATCTTGAGTCCGGCTCAACCCCGGACAATTAGCCGCCTACATATACAGACGCCATTTTAAGGACCTGGGATTAAGATCCTCTGCGTGCCGCACATCTTTGCGCCACACAGAGTCTCAGGGGCTACTATCTACACAGGACGCATGTTATTATGCGTAATTAACACTAATGTCCGTTATTTAAAACGTACCTCAAAACCCGCCAATAAACTCTTGACGGCCTCGTTCAGTCCACCTCCCGCGGCTGCAATTTTTTCAACCATCGTGTGCATCAACACACGATGCTCCTCTGAAATAGAAGCTCGGCCCACCAGAACCTTTAGCTCCCCCGGCCGAACACCAGTTGGCGCCGGACTCGTCCCACGGACCTCTTCGGAGGTCGGGCACGGAGAGCCTTGTGGGGTCATGTGATCGTCTTCTGCCTCTGGCAGATTCGGAGAGATCCTCTGCGATGACACTTCGACGTCGTCCGCCTTGTCAGGCGATGCAGAAGGAGGAGGCGTCCCGCTCTCCATCATATCCGGAAGGAGATCCCCCGACGATGAGTTCTGCTGAGAGGGGTCGAGTTCCGAACTACAAGGCAAAGTTTTGGTCAAACACTTTTCAGATATAAAGCAAGGATTTCTCTTAAGAACAATTCCTTTTCTACTTACGGCTCGTTGGCGAGCCGCTCCCATTGCGGACTCAATTCGGCCGAGGGGCTCCTCGACGACGGGTCCTCTGACATGGATTCTTTCCCCCATTTTGAAGCTTGGACTTCCGGGTCGTCAGTGGTGGCCCTCTTCTTTCCCCTAGGAGGGGAACTTTCAATTCCCCCCTTCGGAGTAGCCTCTCTCGAAGAGGCCATGGTTTCCTTGTCGGTCCCCTTATCTCCCTCCAAAGGCACTACCTCTAGCATCCTGACTAGCACGGGATCCAGCCTGGTTTCGGGAAGGGGAGCCGGACACTGGATCAGCTTCGCCTTTGCCATCCACTCCTGCTTAAAGGAAGAAATGCTGTTAAGAAGCAAGTAAAACTATGCGGATAGAAGGTCCGAACACAAGGTCACCTACCTGAGTATCCGGGCGATTGCGGCTTAGGCCGGCATCCTCGATCAGGTCCGGACTCGCTTCTTGCGATCCGAAGAACAGTTTATGCATCTCCTTAGGCATTACGCCCATAAAATTTCGGAGAACTCGCGGTCCCTCTGGGTTGAACTCCCATAAGCGAAGGGGGCGACGTTGGCCGGGCATTGTCCGGCGAATCAGCATGACTTGTGTCACCTTGACCAGGTTGAGGCCTCCTTCCAGGAGATCCTTAATGCGACCCTGTAGCAGAGGAACATCTTTGGGCAAACCCCGATCTAATTCCGTATTGATCCACGATGCTAACCGTGGTGGGGGACCCGAGCGAAAGGCCGGAGGCGCCACCCACGTGGTGCCCCGGGGAGGGGTAATATAGAACCACTCCTGTTGCCATAAGTCGAGCTCTTCTTGAAGAGCGCCTTTGGGCCAAGGAGTGTCGGCTTTTCTTTTTATAGTGGCACCTCCGCACTCTGCGTGGCGCCCCTCGATTATCTTCGGTTCTACTTTGAAGGTCTTGAGCCATAGCCCGAAGTGAGGGGTAACATGGAGGAATGCTTCACATATAACTATGAAAGAGGAGATGTGGAGGATGGACTCCGGAGCTAGGTCATGGAATTCCAGCCCGTAATAGAACATCAGCCCCCTTACAAAGGGATCCGTTGGGAAGCCTAATCCACGGAGAAAATGGGAGATAAATACTACGCTCTCGCCTGGCTGAGGGCTAGGGATCGCTTGTCCTTGAACAGGCAGCCTGTGCGGAATCTCGCTGGTCAGAAATCTAGCTTCCCTCAACTTTGATACGTCCTCCTCCGTGACAGAGGAGGGCATCCATCGACCCTGAAGATCAGAACCGGACATTGTTGAAGGTTCGGCGCGCCTGAAATCTGGGAGCCTAGGGTGTTGGAACTCGAGGCGACGGGCGAGCTCGTTTTGGGAATAGAAGAGGGGACGGGGCCTTGGTCTCTTTATAAGAGGCGGAATACCAAGAGCCCTCCCCGTAACCTTCTTGGACTAGCCTTGAGTTAGGCAGGACGTGCTAACAGGCATGTTTGGGTTACCCACGTCCGTATTAATGAGAATCCCGTTGAAAGGGGCGCACGATCTCTGCTTCGATAAGACGTGCCAAGGAAACCGCCTCGTTAAACGTGTAGCGGTGGAACAGTAAAAATATTCCATACAGAAGGCTTGGCCGCAGTGTTATGAGGCACGGCGGGATACGTCAGCAGATTTGATTTGTGTTAATATTATTCTCTATATGGCAATATGTGGAAACTTGTTTTGCAGAGCCGGACACCTTTTTGGTGTTATTCATCTTCTTGAAGAACTTGGAGGAGGAACCCGCCTTGCAATGCCGAAGACAATTTGCGCGCCGGACTCGTCGTCATTGAAGCCAGCTTTAGGGGCTACTGAGGGAGTCCTAGATTAGGGGGTGTTCGGATAGCCGGACTACATCTCCCGCCGGACTCCAGGACTATGAAGATACAAGATTGAAGACTCCGTCCTGTGTCCGGAAGGTTCTTTCCTTGGCGTAGAAGGCAAGCTAGGCGTACGTATATTCAAGATCTCTTACCAATGTAACCGACTCTGTGTAACCCTAACCCTATCCGGTGTCTATATAAACCGGAGGGTTGTAGTCCGTAGGACAGAATCATCTTCATACACAATCAAATCATAGGCTAGCTTCTAGGGTTTATCCTCCTTGATCTCGTGGTAGATCTACTCTTGTACTACCCATATCATCAATATTAATCTAGCAGGAGTAGGGTTTTACCTCCACCGAGAGGGCCCGAACCTGGGTAAAACAAAGTGTCCCCTGTCTCCTGTTACCATCCGACCCTGACGCACAGTTCGGGACCCCCTACCCGAGATCCGCCGGTTTTGACACCGACACTAGGGTTTATCGATGCTAAGGAGAATTCTAAGTTGGGCCTAATCACTTGGCTCTATTGCCACCTATGGTTTAATGCAGCAAGAATGGCGGGGCAGTTGATCCTACTTAACTAAGTACTAAGATACCCCGGCCCATGCATTAGTCGCAAGTACCCCATATGTCCTATTTTTAGCAAAGTCATGCTAAAATTCACGGAAAATTTCAGCATGACCTTTGCTGAAAATAGGACATATGGAGTACCCGAATTTGCCGGAACGGAAGTTAATCGACATTCCGGCAAACTCAAGGGCCTCTCCGGGTACCTGCAAAATCATTATCCCCGCATAATGAAGTCGCCAATGGGTCATTTAGAAGATCACAAGTAGCATCATCACAAGTACAACATCATGACAAGTACAACAGTAGCAGCAGTGAATACAGGCATAACAGCAGCAGCAACAGTTAAGAAAAAGTTGCCAAAGCTTGTAAAACTATACTGTCCTAGAACAAATAAGCTGGCAGTAGGTCCATTGGGACTCGTTTAAATGCAGAAAGTCTTGTTTTGGGTTTAGTTTACATTTCAGGTCAAGACTTATTCCATGTCTCCCTCCTCTTGCTCTTTTGCCTTGCCCAGAGAAGTATTGGTACCAAGTACTACTACTACACTTTTTTACTTTCACCGATTTAACACTTGTTACCTTCATACACAGTTAGCTAATCTAACCTGCTTTACACCTGCTTAGGAATTATTTACAATCGCAGTTGGACTACTAGAATCACATTTTGATACTACTAACTAGCCAAGAAAGTTGTACATGAACATGTGACCGTTCCATGTCTAAACATGAAACCCAGAACAGGAAATAATATTGCTGTCAGAAGCAGATAGTTGAATAATTTCCTAATGCAAGCAATTTATTTCTGGTGAAACAAGGAGGAGCCGTATCGGTCTCTCTTAGCAGCCACATTTGATGCAACAGCTTGCTTATTTAGTGACTGAAATAGGAAATAATAGGTTTCAAACTTCAGCTTGCTTTGTATAAGGAGACTAAAAAACTATCTAAGGAGTTCTTCAAGTTCAAGTTTAGTGCATGATGATGCAACATTTTCTGATTAAATGGAGTCTAAACTGAGTTTTAGACTGATTTTCCATCAAAATTGAAAATAGTTACACCAAGTTTCAAAATATAAAAGTACACTTCTCAGTTTTACAAACTGAAAATTATTCTAAAACTGAAACTTTAACTGACTTTTAGACTGAGTTTTTATATTCAGATCACTTTAACTGAATTTTAGATTGAATTTTAAACTTTCTTGTAATATAAGCTTGCAGTACCTTGCGCCGAGGAGGAGGACGAGGGGGGTGTGGTCGTGTGGTCCTCGTCGTCTGTGTCCAGCACCTCGGCCTTGCTCCCCTCCCTGGATGATGCCTTTGCGCCAATCCGCTGCGCCGCCAAAGTTAATCAGTTGCAGGTCCTAGTCGACCAAATGGTGAACTCAACCAAATCCTGGACTAAGTAGTTAGTGAGAGGAGACATGATGTGCTTTGACGGATTTGATGGGGGTGTGTGGCACTAACGTCTTCGCAATAATGTATCTGGTTCTGTTCATGATAATTCAGGCCAAGTTTATCAAAATGCTACTAGTGCAGCGCAATGGAGCACGTACACATGATTGCCATTAGGGTTTTGAAGAAAACACGAACTGAACTATAGCCCCATTGTAAATGTATTCAGTGGTATTAATTCAGAATCTGACCTGAACTTGAACTAGCTAACTATTAGTGAACTCTAACTAGTTAATTAGTGGCCACTGGCCGATTAAAGTTACTCTCCTTAGTGGACTGAATACTGGTGATTTAATTGAACTAGTCAATTAACCCTATCACTTGCAAAATTTAACCAGTCCCCGTCCTTGAACTCAACAGCAGAGATCCTAGTAATGCTGGAAGGAACCACCAATTAGTGGGAAGCATCCACCAATTAGAATAATAGAAGCAAGACGGGACAATGGAGGCGGGAGTGGACCTGGATGGTGCGGGTGTCGAAGCCGAACTTGATGCCCACGCCGCTTGGAGTATGGCCGAAGGCAGGATCGAATGCGTGGACCCTGCTGGAGGTTAGAGGAGCAGGATCGAAGGCGGGAGTGAACGCGTGGACCCTCCTGGTCCTCCTCCTCCGGCTCGGAGCGCGGGGGAGCTGAAGTGGTGGGGGCGTGGGGTTTCTAGGGTTTCGAGGGGGGAGGCGGGGCTCGGGGGGAGGCGGGGCTCGGGGGGAGGGGGGGAGGCGGCGCTCGAGGGGGAGGAAGGGGAGAGGGAGACGGCGGGGGCGCGTGGGCGGCTGCGGCGCAGTGGGTTGGGGCAGCGGCGGCGGCGATGCGGTGGAGGGAGGGACGAGGGAGGGAGCGGCGCGGTGAAGGGAGAGGGACGAATCGAAGTAGTCTGGCGAGAGGGAGGGGGAAGGTGCGGCGCGGTGGTGTATGGATGGGGGAAGATTACTAATGGCTCACCCCCAGGCGGTGCACCATTAGAATATTTTTTTCATAGCAATGGCGCACCAGCGGGACAGTGCGCCATAAGTATTCTTTTTTTAGATAGCAATGGCGCACCAGCCACCCGTGCGCCATAAGTAAGATTTTTTTTAAAAAAATGAATATGAAACAGTAATATTTTTTTATAAAAAGGTAATAATTGTTGTTTAACAACAATTGTAGTCTACACTTTTTTATTATTTTTTAAAAAATAAATATGAATATGAAATAGTAATATTTTTTATAAAAACAGTAATAATTTTTAAAAAATATCATCAAATTTGTTATTTGAAAATATCATCGGCGGCGGCGGTGGAGCGGGGGAGGGTGCGGGGGGTGCTCGTCGGCGGCGGTGGAGCGGGGGAGGGTGCGGGGGGTGGTCGTCGGCGGCGGTGGAGCAGGGGAGGGTGCGGGGGGTGCTCGTTGGCGGCGGTGGAGCGGGGGAGGTTGCGGTGGGTCGTCGGCGGCGGTGGAGCTAGCGGGGGAGGGTGCGGGTGGGATCGAGATCGAGATGGAGGGGGATAGCGATCGAGATGAAGGGGCATCGAGATCGAGATGGAGGGGGAATCGAGATCGAGATGGAGGGGGATCGAGATCGAGTGTCCTCATGAATATTCAATATTTTATCATATTGAATATGAAAAAATATCATCAAATTTGAAAAAATATTCATGAATTCAAAAAGTGCCCATGAAATTTAAAAATATTCATGATATCAAAAAGTGCCCATGAAATACAACCAAGAAATGAAGACTACGATTTAAATACAGTCGATCTTAGCTAGCTATCTGTTCATAATCTTCTTGCCCTTCTTTTTCGCAAATGGAGTTCTTTTGTGGAACGGACGTCCTTTAGGTAGGGTGGTCCTACTTCTTCTTGTGGTGTATGCTGCTACTTCATCATCGTCGTCATGTTCGATCTTCGGGTCGCCATACTTGTCGAAGTCTTGCTCATTGGCTACTCCATCCATTCTGATGATCTTCCTTTTGCCTCTCCTCACGGCAACACGACTGGGCTTTGACGGGTCGATAATGAAGAAGCATTGGTCCACTTGGGAAGCCAGTACCCATGGCTCATTTTTCGCGGTGACGTTTGCGCCCGCGGTCTTGGATTTGGCTTCGGGTATAACCATGGTGGTGAAATACCGGTCTTCTTTTAGGACGCTCTTGGCCCATCTGACACGGAACATCGGGACCTTCTCTCCAACGTAGCTCAGCTCCTAGATCTCCTCGATCCTTCCATAGTATCTGTCATTGTCGTTACCGGTGTAGGATTCCATCGTTATCCCGGAGTTGTGATAACCATCGCTCTTCATGTCCTTGTCCTCGGTGTATAATGTGTAGCCGTTGATATCATACGCCTCATAGGTCATCAGGTTGTGCTCGACGCCCTGTGACAAGGCGAATATGAGTTGTTCTTCCGCGGAAGAATCCTCATGTAAAGGGTACGACAGAAGCTTCTGCTTGAACCAACGCGTGAAACATGAGTTGTGCTCTTTGATTATATCTCCGTCCGGCCTCTGTTGGCCTCGGTCATTGTACGTCTTCTCAATAAAGGTTTTGTGCTCTACCACCCAAGGATCGACCACGTCTATGTGTTGTAGCGCGACTAGGTTTCCTCTTTCAAAGTCGGCGAGTCGACCCTCGAAGTCGACATGCATTTCACGGCGACCCTCACGGTGACCCCATCCAGCGAGCCTGCCGAGGTGCCTGTTGACGGGCAGACCAACGGGGTTCTCGATGCCTAGATAATTCGTGTAGTAGGAGATGCACTCTTCGGTCAGAAAGCCCCTGGCTATACTTCCCTCTAGACGTGACATGTTGCGAACGTATCCTTTGATGACACCATTCATCCTTTCGAACGGCATCATGCTGTGCAGGAACATCGGCCCGAGTTGGATGATATCCTCCACGATATGGACTAGCAGATGCACCGTAACGTCGAAGAATGCGGGCGGGAAGTACATCTCAAGCTCGCATAGTATCACCACAATCTCTTCTTGTAGCCTTCTGAGTTGCCTCACGCCAACCGACTTCCGAGAGATGACGTCGAAAAAGTTGCATAGGCCAAATAGCGTTTCACGGACGTGCGCGTCCATGATCCCATGGATTGCAACTGGAAGTATCTGCGTCATCAGCACGTGACAGTCGTGAGACTTCATCCCGCTGAACTTCTGCTTCGTTGGGTCTAGGTATCTGCTTATCTTCCCCGCGTAACCGTAAGGAAGTTTTACTCCTACGAGGCAGGTGAAAAACTGCTCGATCTCCTCCTGACTTAGAGTGAAGCACGCGGGAGGGTAGTCATTTCCGGTCTTCTTGGCCTTTTTGCCTTTGCGACGACTTTCTGTGTCCTGCTTCGCCTCATCATCATCATCATCATCATCATCATTAGCGTGAAGCTCCTGCCTGATGCCCATTGATTTCAAGTCTGCCCTTGCTTTCGGCCCATCTTTGGTCCTCTCTGGCATGTTGAGCAGGGTACCAAGCAGACTCTCGCACATGTTCTTCGTGATATGCATGGCATCAAGGCTGTGAGGCACACGGTGGATCTTCCAGTACGGCAAGTCCCAGAAAATAGACCTCGTTTTCCATACCTTCAGCAGCGGCTCTGGCGCCTTTCGCTTCTATCCCGGCTCTGGCACCTTTTGCTTCTTTCCCGGCAGTGGGCAATCTTTCCAATTTTCAACAGCCCGTCTATTTCCTCGCCGCTCCTCGTACGCGGGCGTCTTCGGAGTTCGGTTTCACCATCGAACAGATCCTTGCGTTTCCTCCACGGGTCATCGTCGCGAAGCCACCTTCGATGTCCCATGAACACGGTTTTCGAAGACCCGGGATCTCTATCTAGCTGGTGATACATTGTGTCATCCATGCACCTGACGCATGCAGAAAATCTGTGGACCACCTGCCCCGCGAGATATCCGTAATCGAGATAGTTGTGCACCGTCGTGAGCAGTGCGGCTCTCATAGGCTGGCGTTTTCCACAGCGTGTGTAGCTCCTCTTTCAGCAGCCCTAGATACAGATTGATGTCGTTCCCTGGTTGTTTCGGCCTTTCAATTAGCATACTCATGTGAATGTACTTCCTCTTCATGCACAACCAGGGGGGAAGGTTGTACATCCACACAAACACAGGCCAGGTGCTATGTGTGCTTCTGTGGCTGCCAAACGGATTGACTCCATCGATGCTCGCGCCCAGCACGATGTTCCTTGGATCCTTCCCAAATTCTAGGTGTTCGAAGTTCAACGCTTGCCACTTGCTCCCATCCTTAGGGTGACTCAGCATCTTGTCTTTTTTATTTATCTCCGGATCATTTGCGTCATCTTATCGCTTCTTCTCCTCCCTATCCACGTGCCAACGCAGGAGCTTTGCTACCTTAGGGTCCGTGAAATACCGCTGCAGACGAGGAGTGATCGAAAAGTACCACACCACTTTTCGAGGAGCTTTCTTCCTCTTCTTGTATCGAGTGACGCCGCACACCGGACATATGGTAGACTCCACGTGCTCGCCCCGATAAATGATGCAATTGTTCATGCACACATGGTATTTCACGTGCGCTAAATCCAGTGGACACACGACTTTCTTCGCCTCCTCGAAACTGGTCGGGCACTTGTTCCCCTTGGGAAAGGGGAAGACGTTCGTGCCAGAATGACATGTTCTCGTTGAAGCATGCGTCGGTCATTTTGTATTTTACCTTCATCTTCAAAGCCATGAGCATTACTTTCAGGCGGGTATCCTCGGGTCTGCATCCTTCACACAATGGAGTAACCGCGTCTATGTCCAGTTGATCCAGCTTGGCTTTCTCTCGGGCGGCAGCTCTTGCGTTATCCGTCTGCTTGAGAAGCAACTCTTGGATATGAGGGTCCTGCACCCAGCCCATCGATGGTCCATCGTCGTCTGCTCCTCCGGCTTCTTCATCTTCATGATCACGCCCTTCGTCTGCTCCGGCATCTTCCTCATCATCATGTCCGGCATCTTCTACATGATGACTGTGTACAGCATCACCGTCGTGATCATGTCCTGGAGATTCTTCGTCTTCTCGCCTGCCCGAGCCGCGGTGGTTGTCTTGCTGCCCTTCCTCATTTCTTGCCCGGCCCCCATGGACGACTTCATAGTCATCTTCATCACCTTGCCACCGATAGCCATCCATGAAACCACGCAAGAGCAGGTGGTCCCGCACCTGCCCGGAATCCGGGTCCGCAATAAGGCTCTTCAGCTTGCATCTTCGACACGGATATCTTATCTCTGTCTCGTTCTTTTGAAGCATCTCGGCCTTCGTGGAGCTGAAAAACCTATTCATGATGCCTTCGGTCATCGTGCGGACCATGGTCGCCTGCGGGGTAGAGCAAAATGATATATTAGAACCAAGAAAAAATTTGGCATGATTTTGCCTAAAAATAGGACAAAAAAGAATGCATAGTGCCAAAATTCTCGCCGAAACGGTAATGAATCAACATTCCGGCAAAATATTGGCAACTATCGCATTTCAAATACCGGTACCTGCAAACACAAACATATATGCAACACCACAAACATATGCAACACCACACACATAGATAGATCTAGCTAGGCCACAAAAAGTGCATGTGCACGTTGTTGGAGCGAGCTAGGGAGAAAAAAAGTAGATCTACAACATGAAGATAGCTTTCCCCTTACTTACCTATCAAAAAAGGTAATTTCACCACTTAATTTTGATGAATCTATGGTGCAAATGAGGTGAGGAGGAGGAGGCAGCCGACAAGCTTAGAGAAGGAGGTGGGGGGAATGAAGTGGGGAAAGTGAGTGTGTAGGTGTGGCTGTCCAAAAATATCTAGTTGGTCCCAGGTTACTAATGGCGCACCACACAGCCATGCGCCATTAGTAACCCAACATACTAATGGCGCACCACACAGACATGCGCCATTAGTAGTTTTGCAAAAAATTAAAAATAATAATTTTTATACTAATGGCGCACCGTGGCACAGTGCGTCATTACTAGTTTAAACTAGTAATGGCGCACTATGCAATGGTGCGCCATTAGTAGTTTTGCAAAAAAAGTAAAAAAAATACAGTAGTGGCGCACTATATGGCTGGTGCGCCATTAGTAGTTCTAACTGCTAATGGCGCACTCTGCCTGGATGCGCCATTAGTATGTTTGAAAAAATGAAAAAAAACATTTTTGTTACTAGTGGCGCACCGTGTGCCTGGTGCGCCATTAGTGTCTTCCACACAAATGGCGCATCTCCACATGGTGCGCCATTAGTATATAGTAGTGGCGCACCACTTCTCTGGTGCGTCATTAGTGTCAATTTCATCTTTAGCCCTTTTCCTAGTAGTGAATCACTACAAAACACCAAAAATATTACTTTTGCTTATGTTACCTTTGTTACCGTTACCACTACTATCATATTACTTTGCTACTAAACACTTTGCTGCAGATATTAAGTTATCCAGGTGTGGTTGAATTGACAACTCAACTGCTAATACTTGAGAATATTCTTTGGCTCCCCTTGTGTTGAATCAATAAATTTGGGTTGAATACTCTACCCTCGAAAACTGTTGCGATCCCCTATACTTGTGGGTTATCAAGACTATTTTCTGGCGCCGTTGCCGGGGAATCCCAAAACACACGCTTTGGTTTGGGCTAACCATCCCGACTACATGAAGATCCCCTCCTACCCATTGGTCACCGGCTCTGGCAAAATCTTTGAGCAAACAACCATTGGGAAGGTGCTAGCGGCGAAGAGGAACCATGCCATATGGTGCCACTACGAGGAGGTATAGGAGGATATGGCAGTGGAGCAGGAACGCGCCATAGGGTGACAATTTGATGCCAATATAGTGAGATTCGAGGAGATGAATTACGCCATTTTGGGCCTTGGCCCCGCTATGAAAGCCTGACCTCGGCGACCCCACAAGGCACAACGACAATCAGAGGAAGACGACCCCCCTGTCGGTGTTAAAACCGGCAGATCTCGGGTAAGGGGTCCCGAACTGTGCGTGTAAGGATCGAAGGTAACAGGAGACAGGGACACGATGTTTACCCAGGTTCGGGCCCTCTTAATGGAGGTACTACCTTACTTCCTGCTTGATTGACTTTGATGAGTATTGGGGTTACAAGAGTTGATCTACCTCGAGATCGTAATGGCTAAACCCTAGATGTCTAGCCTATATGATTATGATTGCCTCTATGGACTAAACCCTCCGGTTTATATAGACACCGGAGGGGCTAGGGTTATACAGAGTCAGTTTACAGAGAAAGGAATCTTCATACCCGAATGCCAAGCCTGCCTTCCACGCCAAGGAGAGTCCCATCCGAACATGGGGGAAGGCCTTTTATCTTGTATCTTCACGGCCCATCAGTCCGGCCCATGTCACATAGTCCGGCCGCCTGGGGACCCCCTAATCCAGGACATCCTCAGTAGCCCCTGAACCAGGCTTCAATGACAATGTGTCCGGTGCACAAATTGTCTTCGACATTGCAAGGCGGGTTCCTCCTCCAAATACTCCAAAGTAGCTGAACAAAAGAACTATATCTGGCTCTGTACAATCAGTTACAACCCTGAACCACAAGGGTGAAGTACTCACACAAAATAAGTCACATCCACTGACAACTTTTTCGGCGAGACGTTATGTTCTGACTTTATCATTATTTCAAATCGTTTTGTGGCCTCCTGCTCCGCGCCTCAAGGCACGGCCTCTGTTGACACATCTTGTCAAAACAGAGATCGCGTCCCCTTATTGCGGGATTCTCATCAATATGGGCTTGGGAAATCCAACCGTGCCATTCGCATGACCCCTTGGGAATATGCAAATTTTTAGGCCGGGGAGGAGGCGCTTGACATTCACTGCCTTTATAAAAGGATAAGGATCTATCCCTCTTCCCCTCACCTTCCTCCCTTCCCGCTTCTACATCCTCGAGCTCCAGCGCCCCAATCCCAATCTTTCCCTTCACCCCTACTTCTCTAGCCATGGATGGATACGGTTCCCAGGGCAAGTGCATGGCCTCTTCCGTAACGGAGAAGGACATTAGGGATCTACGGGAAGCGAGTGATACGTCTCCGACGTATCTATAATTTTTGATTGCTCCATGCTATATTATCTACTGTTTTGGACTATATTGGGCTTTATTTTCCACTTTTAAATTATTTTTGGGACTAACCTATTAACTGGAGGCCCAGCCCAAAATTGTTGTTTTTTGCCTATTTTAGAGTTTCGGAGAAACAGAATATCAAACGGAGTCCAAACGGAATGAAACCTTCGAGAACGTGATTTTCTCATCAGATAAGACCCAGGAGACTTGGACCCTCCGTCAAGAAAGCCGCGAGGCGGTCACGAGGGTGGGGGTGCGCCCACCCCCCTAGGGCGCGCCCCCTGCCTCGTGGGCCCCTCAGAGCTCCACCGACGTACTTCTTCCTCCTATATATACATAAGTACCGCCCAAACGATCAGATACGGATCCAAAAACCTAATTCCACCGCCGCAACCTTCTGTACCCACGAGATCCCATCTTGGGGCCTGTTCCGAAGCTCCGCCGGACAGGGCCATCATCACAGAGGGCTTCTACATCATCCTAGCCCCTCCGATGAAGTGTGAGTAGTTCACCTCAGACCTACGGGTCCATAGTTATTAGCTAGATGGCTTCTTCTCTCTTTTTGGATCTCAATACAATGTTCTCCCCCTCTCTCCTGGAGATCTATTCGATGTAATCTTGTTTTTGCGGTGTGTTTGTTGAAACCGATGAATTGTGTTGTTTATGATCAAGTCTATCTATGAATAATATTTGAATCTTCTCTGAATTCTTTTATGTATGATTGGTTATCTTTGCAAGTCTCTTCGAATTATCAGTTTGGTTTGGCCTACTAGATTGGTTTTTCTTGCCATGGGAGAAGTGCTTAGCTTTGGGTTCAATCTTGCGGTGTCCTTTCCCAGTGACAGAAGGGGAAGCAAGGCACGTATTGTATTGTCGCCATTGAGGATAACAAGATGGGGTTTTTATCATATTGCATGAAACTATCCCTCTACATCATGTCATCTTGCTTAAGGCGTTACTCTGTTTTTAACTTAATACTCTAGATGCATGCTGGATAGCGGTCGATGAGTGGAGTAATAGTAGTAGATGCAGGCAGGAGTCGGTCTACTTGTCTCGGACATGATGCCTATATACATGATCATACCTAGATATTCTCATAACTATGCTCAGTTCTGTCAATTGCTCAACAGTAATTTGTTCACCCACCGTAGAATACTTATGCTCTTGATAGAAGCCACTAGTGAAACCTATGGCCCCCGGGTCTATTCTCATCATATCAATCTCCATCATTTTAATCTTGTTTGATTTTTACTTTGTCTTGTACTTTTCACTTTGCATCTCTATACCAAAAATACCAAAAATATTCTCTATCCGATCTCACTCCCGTAAGTGACCGTGAAAGGATTGACAACCCTAATCGCGTCGGTTGCGTTGAGCTATTGTTTTGTGCAGGTACGGGGGACTTGAGCGTAGCCTCCTACTGGATTGATACCTTGGTTCTCAAAAACTGAGGGAAATACTTAAGCTACTTTGTTGAATCATCCTCTCCTCTTCGGGGAAATCCAACGCAGTGCTCAAGAGGTAGCAAGAAGAATTTCTGGCGCCATTGCCGGGGAGGCTTACGCAAGGACAAGTCAAGATTTGGACTCCCGACAACGAACCATTTCTGGCGACGTTGCCGGGGAGTCTGCGCAAAACTCAACATACCAAGTACCCATCACAATCCCTATCTCTCGCATTACATTAGTTGCCATTTGCCTCTCGTTTTCCTCTCCCCCACTTCACCCTTGCCGTTTTATTCGCCCTCTCTTTTCCGTTTGCCTTTTTCTCGCTTGACTTCTATTTGCTCGTGTGTTGGATTGTTTGTTTGTCGTGATGGCTCAAGATACTACCAAATTGTGTGACTTCACCAATACCAACAATAATGATTTCCTTAGCACTCCGATTGCTCCTCTTGCCAATACTGAATCGTTTGAAATCAATACTGCTTTGTTGAATCTTGTTATGAAAAATCAATTTGCCGGCCTTCCTAGTGAAGATGCGGCTACTCATCTGAATAGCTTCGTTGATTTATGTGATATGCAAAAGAAGAAATATGTCGATAATGATATTGTTAAATTGAAGCTATTACCTTTTTTGCTTAGAGATCGTGCTAAATCTTGGTTTTCGTCTTTACCTAAAAATAGTATTGATTCTTGGAACAAGTGCAAAAATGCTTTTATCTCTAAGTATTTTCCTCCCGCTAAGATCATCTCTCTTAGAAACGATATTATGAATTTTAAGCAACTCGATCATGAACATGTTGCACAAGCTTGGGAGAGAATGAAATTAATGATACGTAATTGTCCTACTCGTGGTTTAAACTTGTGGATGATTATACAGAATTTTTATGCCGGATTGAATTTTGCTTCTAGAAATCTTTCAGATTCGGCCGCGGGAGGCACTTTTATGGAAATCAATTTAGGAGATGCTACTAAACTCCTAGATAATATTATGGTTAATTATTCTCAATGGCACACTGAAAGATCTTCTAATAAAAAAGTGCATATGATAGAAGAAATCAATGTTTTGAGTGGAAAGAGGGGTGAACTTATGAAATTATTTT
Organism: Aegilops umbellulata; assembly: GCA_032464435.1. NCBI lineage: Eukaryota > Viridiplantae > Streptophyta > Magnoliopsida > Poales > Poaceae > Aegilops > Aegilops umbellulata. The sequence continues at coordinate 324,811,657 of CP136058.1, read as the reverse complement.
CTACTAAGAGTGTTTCTTCCGATCCTAATGATATACCTTTGTCTACTTTTATTGAGAATAATAATGAACCTATGGATGTGAATTTTGTTGGTAGGAATAATTTTGGTAACAACGCATATAGAGGGAATTTTAATCCTAGGACTTATCCTAGTAATCCTTCTAATAATTATGGAAATTCCTACAACAACTCTTATGAAATTTTTAATAAGATTCCCTCTGAATTTGAGAATAGTGTTAAAGAGTTTATGAATTCACAAAAGAATTTTAATGCTTTGCTTGAAGAGAAATTGCTTAAAGTTGATGATTTGGCTAGGAACATTGATAGAATTTCTCTTGAGGTTGATTCTTTAAAGCTTAGATCCATTCCTCCTAAGCATGATATCAATGAGTCTCTCAAAGCCATGAGAATTTCCATTGATGAGTGCAAGGAAAGAACCGCTAGGATGCGTGCTACGAAAGATGCCTTTATTAAAGTGTGTTCTTCCAATTCCTATGAAAATCAAGATGAAGATCCAAAAGTTATTGATGTGTCCCCTATTAAATCTTTGTTTTGCAATATGAATCTTGATGAAACTGAATATGATCTTCCTTTACCTAGAAGGCGTTCTAAAAATTCGGAGTATTTAGATCTTGATGAAGAAATTGATAAACGTGGGATCGAAAGAAATAAAAATCTAGATGTTGCTAAACCCAATATATTGGATTTCAAGGAATTTAATTATGAAAGTTTCTCTTTAATTTATTGTATTTCCTTGTTGCAATCCGTGCTAAATTCTCCTCATGCGTATAGTCAAAATAAAGCCTTCACCGAACATATCGTTGATGCCTTGATGCAATCTTATGAAGAAAAACTTGAGTTAAAAGTTTCTATCTCTAGAAAACTCTGTGATGAGTGGGAACCTACTATTAAAATTAAAATTAAAGATTATGAGTTTTATGCTTTGTGTGATTTGGGTGCTAGTGTCTCCACTATTCCCAAAACTTTGTGTGATTTGCTAGATTTCCGTGATTTTGATGATTGCTCTCTAAACTTGCATCCTGTGGATTCCACTATTAAAAAACCTATGGGAAGAATTAATGATGTTCTTATTGTTGCAAATAGGAATTATATGCCCGTAGATTTTATCGTTCTTGATATAGATTGCAATCCTTCTTGCCCTATTATTCTTGGTAGACCCTTCCTTAGAACGGTTGGTGCAATTATTGATATGAAGGAAGGGAATATTAGATTTCAATTTCCATTAAAGAAGGGCATGAACACTTCCCTAAAAACAAAATAAAATTTCCATATGAATCTATCATGATAGCCACTTATGGATTGCCTACCAAAGATGGCAATACCTAGATCTATTCTCGCTTTTATGCCTAGCTAGGGGCGTTAAACGATAGCGCTTGTTGGGAGGCAACCCAATTTTATTTTAGTTTTTTTTGTTTTGCTTCTGTTTAGGAATAAATAATCCATCTACCTTATGTTTAGATGTGGTTTGGTGTTTTAATTAGTGTTTGTGCCAAGTTAGACCTATAGGATCTTCTTGGATGATAGTTATTTGATCTTGCTGTAATTTCCAGAAACTTTCCGTTCACAAAAACAATTGTTCAAAATCACCAGAACGTGATAAAATACTGATTCCAATTGCTTCTGATCAATAAACAAATTTTGTAGGTCTTCCTATTTTGGTACATTTTTTGGAGTCCCATAAGTTTGCGTTAGTTACAGATTACTACAGACTGTTCTGTTTTTGGCAGATTCTGTTTTTCGTGTGTTGTTTGCTTATTTTGATGAATCTATGGCTAGTAAAATAGTTTATAATCCATAGAGAAGTTGGAATACAGTAGGTTTAACACCAATATAAATAAATAATGAGTTCATTACATTACCTTGAAGTGGTCTTTTGTCTTCTTTCGCTAACGGAGCTCACGAGATTTCTATTGAGTTTTGTGTTGTGAAGTTTTCAAGTTTTGGGTGAAATCTTTTGATGGATTATGGAACAAGGAGTGGCAATAGCCTAAGCTTGGGGATGCCCATGGCACCCCCAAGATAATCCAAGCATACCAAAAGGTCAAAGCTTGGGGATGCCCCGGAAGGCATCCCCTCTTTCGTCTACTTCCATCGGTAATTTTACTTGGAGCTATATTTTTATTCACCACATGATATGTGTTTTGCTTGGAGCGTCTTGTATTATTTGTGTCTTTGTTTGTTAGTGTTCCACAATCATCCTTGCTGTACACACCTTTTGAGAGAGCCATACATGAATTGGAATTTTATAGAATGCTCTGTGTGCTTCACTTATATCTTTTGAGCCTTATAATTTTGCTCTATGTGCTTCACTTAGATATTTTAGAGCATGGTGGTGGATTTGTTTTAAAGAAACTATTCATCTATCATGATTCACTTAGATCATTTTGAGAGTCGTTAATAGCATGGTAATTTGCTTAATATTAATGTGATTGGTATTCAAGATTTGTGAAACTTTCTTTTGAGTGCGTTGAATACTAAGAAAAGATTGAAGCTTGATAATTGTTTTGAGATATGAAGAAGGTGATATTAGGGTCATGATAGTTGAGTAGTTGTGAATTTAAAGAATACTTGTGTTAAAGTTTGTGATTCCCGTAGCATGCACGTATGGTGAACCGTTATGTGATGAAGTCGGAGCATGATTTATTTATTGATTGTCTTCCTTATGAGTGGCGGTCGGGGGCGACCGATGGTCTTTTCCTACAAATCTATCCCCCTAGGAGCATGCGCATAATACTTTGCTTTGATAACTTCTAGATTTTTGCAATAAGTATATGAGTTCTTTATGACTAATGTTGAGTCCATGGATTATACGCACTTTTTCCTTCCTTCCACCCTTGCTAGCCTCTCTAATAATACTGCGCACTTTTCGCCGGTATCATACACCCACCATATATCTTCCTCAAAACAGCCACCATACCTACCTATCATGGCATTTCCATAGCCATTGCGAGATATATTGCCATGCAACTTCCACCATTCCGTTTATTATGACACACTCCATCATTGTCATATTGCTAGCATGATCATGTAGTTGACATTGTATTTGTGGCAAAGCCACCGTTCATAATTCTTTCATACATGTCACTCTTGAATCATTGCATATCCGGGTATACCGCCGGAGGCGTTCACATAGAGTCATATTTTGTTTTAATTATCGAGTTGTAATTGTTAAGTTGTAAGAAAAATAAAAGTGTGATGATCATCATTTTTAGAGCCTTGTCCCAAGTGAGGAAAGGATGATGGAGACTATGATTCCCCCACAAGTTGGGATGAGACTCCGGACGAAAAAAAAGAGGCCATAAGAAAGAGATAAAAGGCCCAAATAAAAAAATGAGAGAAAAAGAGAGAAGGGACAATGTTACTATCCTTTTACCACACTTGTGCTTCAAAGTAGCACCAAGATCTTCATGATAGAGAGTCTCCTCTGATATCACTTTCATATACTAGTGGGAATTTTTTATTATAGAACTTGGCTTGTATATTCCAATGATGGGCTTCCTCAAATGCCCTAGGTCTTCGTGAGCAAGCGAGTTGGATGCACACCCACGTAGTTTCTTTTGTTGAGCTTTCATATACTTATAGATCTAGTGCATCTGTTGCATGGCAATTCCTACTCACTCACATTGATATCTATTGATGGGCATCTCCATAGCCTGTTGATACGCCTAGTTGATGTGAGACTATCTTCCCCTATTTTTGTCTTCTCCACAACCACCATTCTATTCCACATATAGTGCTATATCCATGGCTCACGCTCATGTATTGCGTGAAGATTGAAAAAGTTTTGAAAATGTTAAAGTATGAAACAATTGCTTGGCTTGTCATCGGGGTTGTGCATGATTTAAATACTTTGTGTGGTGAAGATAGAGCATAGCCAGACTATATGATTTTGTAGGGATAACTTTCTTTGGCCATGTTATTTTGAGAAGACATAATTGCTTTATTAGTATGCTTGAAGTATTATTATCTTTATGTTAATATGAACTTTTGTCTTGAATCTTTCGGATATGAATATTCATAACACAATTAAGAAGATTTACATTGAAATTATGCCAAGTAGCACTCCGCATCAAAAATTCTGTTTTTATCATTTACCTACTCGAGGACGAGCAGGAATTAAGCTTAGGGATGCCTGATACGTCTCCAACGTATCTATAATTTTTGATTGCTCCATGCTATATTATCTACTGTTTTGGACTATATTGGGCTTTATTTTCCACTTCTATATTATTTTTGGGACTAACCTATTAACCGGAGGCCCAGCCCAGAATTGCTGTTTTTTTGCCTATTTCAGAGTTTCGGAGAAACAGAATATCAAACGGAGTCCAAACGGAATGAAACCTTCGGGAACGTGATTTTCTCATCAGATAAGACCCAGGAGACTTGGACCCTCCGTCAAGAAAGCCGCGAGGCGGTCCGAGGGTGGGGGGCGCGCCCACCCCCTAGGGCGCGCCCCCCTGCCTCGTGGGCCCCTCGGAGCTCCACCGACGTACTTCTTCCACCTATATATACATACGTACCCCCAAACGATCAGATATGGAGCCAAAAACCTAATTCCACCACCGCAACCTTCTGTACCCACAAGATCCCATCTTGGGGCCTGTTCCGGAGCTCCGCTGGAGAGGGTCATCATCACGGAGGGCTTCTACATGATCCTAGCCCCTCCGATGAAATGCGAGTAGTTCACCTCAGACCTACGGGTCCATAGTTATTAGCTAGATGGCTTCTTCTCTCTTTTTGGATCTCAATACAATGTTCTCCCCCTCTCTCGTGGAGATCTATTCGATGTAATCTTCCTTTTGCTGTGTGTTTGTTGAGACCGATGAATTGTGGGTTTACGATCAAGTCTATCTATGAATAGTATTTGAACCTTCTCTGAATTCTTTTATGTATGATTGGTTATCTTTGCAAGTCTCTTCGAATTATCAGTTTGGTTTGGCCTACTAGATTGGTTTTTCTTGCCATGGGAGAAGTGCTTAGCTTTGGGTTCAATCTTGCGGTGTCCTTTCCCAGTGACAGAAGGGGCAGCAAGGTACGTGTTGTATTGTTGCCATCGAGGATAACAAGATGGTTTTTTTTTATCATATTGCATGAAACTATCCCTCTACATCATGTCATCTTGCTTAAGGTGTTACTTTGTTTTTAACTCAATACTCTAGATGCATGCTGGATAGCGGTCGATGAGTGGAGTAATAGTAGTAGATGCAGGCAGGAGTCGGTCTACTTGTCTCGTACGTGATGCCTATATACATGATCATACCTAGATATTCTCATAACTATGCTCAGTTCTGTCAATTTCTCAATAGTAATTTGTTCACCCACCGTAGAATACTTATGCTCTTGAGAGAAGCCACTAGTGAAACCTATGGCCCCCGGGTCTATTCTCATCATATCAATCTCCATCACTTTAATCTTGTTTGCTTTTTTACTTTGTATTTTACTTTTCACTTTGCATCTCTATACCAAAAATACCGAAAATATTCTCTATCAGATCTCACTCCCGTAAGTGACCGTGAAGGGATTGACAACCCCTAATCGCGTTGGTTGCGTTGAGCTATTGTTTTGTGCAGGTACGAGGGACTTGAGCGTATCCTCCTACTGGATTGATATCTTGGTTCTCAAGAACTGAGGGAAATACTTACGCTACTTTGTTGCATCATCCTCTCCCCTTCGGGGAAATCCAACGCAGTGCTCAAGAGGTAGCAGTGAGGTACTTGACGGCGCAGATTATACACAGGCTGCCTGCCCCAGGGCAGGGCATCCCCACCACAAAGTCCGGCGAAACGGTGGCATTTATGCCCCACTTCCTCCGAGGACTCAGGTTTGCCCTCCATCCCTTCGTCCGAGGTCTCATGTTTTACTATGGGCTGGATTTCCACGATCTGGCCCTGAATTCCTTCCTTCACATCTCGGCGTTCATCGTCGTGTGTGAGGCATTCCTCCGTGTTCCCCCACACTTTGGCCTGTGGCTCAAGGTTTTCAATGTGAAGCCAAAGGTGGTCGACAGTCAACAAGCCGAGTGTGGGGGCGCCATGGTGAGCAAGCTCCGCCATGTTACCTGGCCCAAAGGGACATTTGTGGACACCGTGAAGGTATGGCAGCAAGAGTGGTTCTACATCACCGAACCCCGCGGCACCAAGTGGGTGGCCGCCCCTGCTTTCAGATCCGGTCCCCCGCTGCGGTTTGCATCTTGGACCAACAAAGGTCTAGACTGGGGATCCTCTGACGAGGTGTTGATGCTGCAAAAGCGCATTATGAGTATGATAGAAAAGGACATCCCCTTACCGACATGGTCCAGGTGATGCTTATCCGTCGAGCTCTCCCCTGCAATGAAGACCTCTCAACATGTGGGAGTTTAATCTGGAAGGGCCACAGACCATGCAGCGATTCTTTGACGAGACGCACAAAGGGATCTGGAAGCTGCTCTTCAAGAATCAGAAGACATGGCCACAAACGTCTGACGACACCGGCCTCAACTACAACAATTAGGCCTCCCAGTAAGTGTTAAATCTCCGAACATTACCTAGTTCATCAATCTTTAGGGAGGGGTACTGAAAATTCCGCCTCTTGAACATGGCTGGATAAAGAAAGCGAAGCAGATCAGATGGCCGACTCCACTCCCCGAAGACACAGCCGAACCTCTGTTAATGAGGATGCTGGTCCCGGTGCCCTACCAGGCGCCGGCAAAGAAAGAAAAGAAGAAGAAGGGCAAGGAGGCCGAAGATGGCCTCCACCACGAAGGTACTTCGGGCGCTATGTCCGGAGGGACCGAGGCTCCTTCCTCTCATGAGGAAGACGAAGACGAGGAGGAGGGGGGAGGAAGAAGAGAGCCCTTCCCTCAAAGGGAAAAAGAGGGCGGCCTCTGCAAATCCGGAGGAGGGAGCGTCCAAGAAGGGAAGAATATCCTTTTCAGGCGACTCGGATTCGGACGCCGAAGCAATCCCCAAGCACCGCCCCCGGACCAAGCCTATTGCCGCATCGTAAGTACCTAAGGATGCTTCACATATTTTCAATCCTTTGCGAATTGAGAGAATAATGTCAAATTACGTGTTTCTGTCCGGCCCTTGATGGAGAGTGAGACACCACCACAAGCTTCCTCGCCCCCAAGGGTGGACGCCATTGAGGTGTCATCCTGGAGGACTTCTCCAGCTCGCCGAGAGGTACAGATGACCATCAACACGGCACCAGAGAGGAATTCCTCGGATGTTGAGGGCATAGGAGGTGCAACCCCCGTGAAGACCAACGATGGGGCCCTGGACTGTTCGGCCCCCAGCCGAATACCGCTCTGGAGACGGATCCGGAGTCGAGTGAGCGGCCTCCTTCAAGGGAGGGGGAGCGCCTAATACTACGGTGACATCCATGAACCCAGAGGCGCCGAACACCCTGATGGACGTATTGCAGAGTGCGTCCGTCTTGGAGGAGCACCGTACCTTGATGGGTACGGTGTTTGAGAAGATTCAGTCTGCAAAAAGTGGGCTGAATGAAGCCTTCACGAGCCTACTAACAGGCTTCGAGGTATGCGATGTAATGTCTTTAGCCGCCTTCCATATGAACAAATATGCCTGTATAGATAGTAGCCCCTGAGACTCTGGTGGCCCATGAAGAAGGGCGAACAGAGGATCTATAGATATCTGAGGGAAGTAACATACTTATTTAATTGAAAAAACATGCTTCACTGTTAGCGGCAACTGCCCAGGCCGCGGAGGTTTCCGAACTAAAGCAGAAACTGAAGCTGGCCAATGAGGACATTGTCCTCATTAACAAGCGGCTCGACGAAGCGCAAGGTATGCTTCGAACATCCCTTTTATGCCTATATGAATGTGCGAACACTAGGTTAAAATTCAGACGCTGTTATTTGCGTAATTGCAGATGGCGCTGCCGAGGTTGAGACCCTTAGGGGTGAACTTACCCGGGCCATGGAATAGGCTAGGGTGAGCAATGCAGCCGCTCATAAAGTGGCTGCGGAGTTGAAGGCCGAACAAGCCACCCGACGCCAATGCAAGGAGCGGATATTCGTCGTAGAGCAAGAGCTCAAGGACGCTGCCCGCAAGTGTGAATCCGGCGAGAAGGAGAATAAAGCAAAGGCAACCGAACTCGACAAGGCCCTTCAGGAGGCTAAAGACGGGCGATCCGAATCGAGAGCAACTTGCGAGGAGATCCGGCAGGCCAGACAGATAGCGGCTGGTAAGCCCTTTCTTTTACAGAGTAAGTTTGGCGATTAGAGATATGCCTTGCTTAACCGACTGTGTAGTTATCCAGACATTTTTGCGGATCTTCCGAAGAGTGCCGCCGACGTCGCACAGTTCTTCTAGACTCAGGAGGGATATGCGACGGAGAAGCTATTCTGGACACAGTTCGCGGCGCAGGAGCGCCCGGTGCTGCTGAACGACAAAATGGCGCAATGAGCCGAGCTGCATAAGATATCCGAAGAGGCCATGAAAGACGTTATAGTTTGGCTGTGGCCAACCGAACCCCTTCCGAGCAGCTATTTCGGCTTCGTGCGGAGACTTGACAATGCAGTGCTGCGAATTGATGCATTCAAGCGGTCAGTGTGCATAGAAGGCGCGCGGATGGGCTCCGCCCGCATCAAGATGTACTGGGCGAACATGAAGGCTACCGATGTTGCAGTTAAGGGCCCTCCCGGAAGCAAGGACCACTGTACGCCAGAGCGCTACTTAGATGGCGTCCTAGAGGGCGCCCGCTTGATAGAGGGTCAGTGCTCAAAGGACATTATGTTCGAATGAATGTACTTGAACTGCCTGGATTCTTTCATTATGTATTAAAGCCTTGCGATATATGTGTGTCTTTATCTGAAAGTTCTATCCTCCTGTGCGGCTGTTTTTGTATTCCTGAGAGTTTTCCAGTCGTCGGCTTCAGCCCCAACGTAGATACTACGGGGGTGTTCAGAATAGCACATGTTCACACTTGACCCAACGTCTTGGTCCGTAAAGGAGGTGTCAGTGCGGCGAACCAGGCAATCGGACTGTGAGGCTTTACCACTCTCACTTAGCCATAGGAGTGTGACGGTGGGTCTATGAGGTAGCCTGAGGGATTCCTGGATTAGGGGGTATCCGGACAGCCGGACTATATCCTTTGGCCGGACTGTTGGACTATGAAGATACAAGACTGAAGACTCCGTCCCGTGTCCGGATGGGACTCTCCTTGGCATGGAAGGCAAGCTTGGCAATACGGATAGGTAGATCTCCTCCCTTGTAACCGACTTTGTGTAACCCTAGCCCCCTCCAGTGTCTATATAAACCGGAGGGTTTAGTCTGTAGGATAATAAAAATCATACCATAGGCTAGCTTCTAGGGTTTAGCCTCTACGATCTCGTGGTAGATCAACTCTTGTAATACTCATATCATCAAGATCAAACAAGCAGGAAGTAGGGTATTACCTCCATCGAGAGGGCCCGAACCTGGGTAAACATCGTGTCCCCTGCCTCCTGTTACCATCCGCCTTAGACGCACAGTTCGGGACCCCCTACCAGAGATCCGCCGGTTTTGACACCGACATTGGTGCTTTCATTAAGAGTTCCACCATGTCGTCACCGTAAGGCTTGATGGCTCCTTCGATCATCGGTAATGATGCGGTCCAGGGTGAGGTCTTCCTCCCCGGACAGATCTTTGTATTCGGCTGCTTCGCACTGCGGGCCAACTCGCTTGGTCATCTAGAGCAGATTGAGAGCTAAGCCCCTGGCCACCAGGTCAGGTTCGGGAACTTGAACTACACCGCCGACATCCGTGGAGACTTGATCTTCGATGGATTCGAGCACATGTCAGGTGCGCCGCACGATCACGACGAGCATGATTTAGCTCTGCCATCGGACAGTGTTCGAGAGATCACACCTGCAACTACTCCAGCCCTTGGTCCGGAGCAAATTGCGCCATTCGAGGACGGGTGGATAGACCCCGCCTTGGAGGCCGCACTCTCAGCGGCGATGGAGCCAAATACTGACTTTACCCCTTGCGAGAGCTGTGCTGCCGAACCATTGGATTCGTCCCCGGCCACAGGCTTCAAACCGCCTGCGTCCGTGCCTATCGAATCAGATGGGGCACCGATCATGGAGTTTACCTCCGCGGATATCTTTCAGCACTCGCCTTTCGCCGACATGCTAAATTCATTAAAGTCTCTCTCCTTGTCGGGAGAACCTTGGCAGAACTATGTCCGGCTAGGATGGGATGCGGATGATGAAGAAATTCGTTCCCAACCCACCACCCACTTAGTAGCCACTGTCGACGATTTAACCGACATGCTCGACTTCAACTCCGAAGACATCGACGGCATGGACGACGAATTGGAACCACCGCCCACAGGGTGCTGGACCGCCACTTCATCACACGACATATACATGGTGGATACACCCGAAGAAAACGATGATGAGGAACGGGAGGATGTAGCGAAGGATAGCTCCCTCGAGAAGCAACCAAAGCGTCGGCGTAGGCGCCGCTCCAAACCCCGCCTCAGCCAGAACAGCAATAACAGCAGTGAACCAGCAAACGGCGAACGTAGTACTGATCCGCTGTCCGGACACGCCGACGCCGAGGATATAGCTCATAAACCTCCCTCCGAAGAAGAAAACAGTCCGGACGAAGAGGCAAACATCATCCCAGAAAGGCACTTGGAACAAGAGAACCTCCACGGAAGGCTTACTGCCACCGCGAGGAGTCTGAAGAAGCAAAAGCAAAGGCTTAAGGCCGCGCAGAATATGCTCAACAGTAGATGGAACAAAGTGCTCGACAACGAAGAAAACTATGGTGGTAGTTACCACACGAAGAGCTATCCAAAGCGCAAGCTGTTGCCTGAATTCGATGAAGAGGCCTTAGAGCCCACACAGCCAATAATAAAACGGTCGACCGGTCGGATCAACCACCTTGTGGCGGCGATAGAGCGGCTAACAAGGCCGCACATAAGTCTGCACACGCCGCACATGAAGACTCACATCAGAAGACCGGCGCAAACAGATCCATCTACGGATCAAGGAAACGTGCTCCAGCACACAACCAAAACCGAACACTACAACCGTCAGAACACCTCGACACAACAAAATATAGGGGCTCCGCACACCCCCTATGATTCACCGATGAGGTGCTGGACCACGAATTTCCAGAAGGATTCAAACCAGTGAACATAGAGGCGTACGACGGAACCATAGACCCCGGAGTCTGGATTGAGGACTTTATCCTCCATATTCATATGGCTCGCGGAGACGATCTCCACGCCATCAAGTACTTGCCCCTCAAGCTGAAAGGACCAGCTCGACACTGGCTGAAAAGCCTCCCCGAAAACTCAATTGGAAGTTGGGAATAGCTTGAGGATGCTTTTCGGGCTAATTTTCAAGGGACTTATGTCCAACCTCCGGATGCAGACGATTTAAGCCATATAGTTCAATAGCCCAGAGAGTCAGCCCAAAAGCTTTGGAACAGATTTCTCACTAAGAAGAATCAAATTGTCGACTGCCCGGAGCCGAAGCCCTAGCAGCTTTCAAATACAGCGTCCGAGATGAATGGCTCGCCAGACACCTCGGCCAAGAAAAACTGAGAACAATGGCAGCCCTGACAGGCCTCATGACCCGCTTTTGCATGGGCGAAGATAGTTGGCTAGCTCGTAGTAGCACCAGCGACCCGGGCACATCCGAAGTAAGGGATGGAAATGGAAAACCACGACGCAGTAAAAACAAGCGCCGGAATAAAGAAGACAGCCCAGATAACACGGCGGTAAATGCTGGATTCAGGGGCTCTCGACCACGTCAGCGGAAAAAGCCTTTCAAAGGCAATAGAGATGGACCGTCCAGCCTAAACAAGATTCTAGACAAACTATGTCAGATTCATGGCACCCCCGATAAACCTGCAAATCACACCCACAACGAGTGCTGGGTCTTCAAGCAGGCCGGTAAGCTAAACGCCGAACACAAGGGGAGGGAGACACCAAGTGAAGACGAGGACGAGCCTCGCCAGCAAAGCACTGGGGGACAGAAAAAATTCCCTCCAGAGGTCAAAACAGTGAACATGATCCATGTGACGAAGAGGGGAAGCAAACAGGCACTTAGAGACACACGAGCCATAGTATGTAAGCCCAACCCCTGGTTGGCTCACCCGATCACCTTTGATCGCAGGGATCAGCTGATAAACATACGGCACGAAGGATTGGCTGCCTTGATGTTAGACCCAATAATAAATGGATACCATCTCACACAAGTCCTTATGGACGGCGGCAGTAGTCTAAATCTGATATATCAAGACACAGTCCGCAAAATGGGGATAGACCCGAGAAATATCAATCACAGTAATACTACCTTCAAGGGAGTAATACCAGGCCTAGAGGCCCGCTCCACGGGCTCTCTAATACTAGAGGTCGTATTCGGTTCGCCCGACAACTACCGAAGTGAAAATTTAAACTTCGACATCGCTCCATTCCGAAGCGGCTATCAAGCACTACTCGGACGAACAGCTCTCGCTCGTTTCAACGCTATACCACATTACGCTTCTCTTAAGCTTAAGATGCCTGGTTCGCACGACACCATCACAGTTAATGGAAATATTGAGCGTTCCTTATGCGCGGAAGAACGTGCGGCTGCTTTAACAGCCGAACACTAGACGGCCTCACCAACCAGAACAAATGACCGGTCGTTAAGACCATGGACATGGTTAGACGAGTCCGGTGCATCATTAGATATACTTGAGATTGGTTCAATGATTATACCCTTATAGACGGTACCAGGGGCTTCCCGCGTGTAAAACAGGGCTAGTTCGGCTCAACCTTACTTATCTTGAATTTTAAATGGCTTATTTAGAATACCCAATTTTTTGCACGACAACTTTCAACTAAGTTCCTCTCTTTTACAGATGACATTCATGCTACACCCGTCCAGGATACGGCACAACGGAGACACAGGCGCAGACGTGCAGCAGGGACGCGCTCAAAGGTTTCTTTTTAGATTAAGACCCTGCGTAAACCTTTTTTTACTGTCTCTTGTTGTTCACATCCTATGGATTCTCAGTACAACCGAGAAGGATGCTGACGTTATTGGCATTTGGCCACGCCAGAATATTGCACATACCTGGACACTCGGGGTTCATTATCAAGGGCATTGTTCAGCCCGGCATATGTTATAAAGACCCAATACCTTAGGGAGTGTTCGGAGTCGCGAGTTTGGCCTTATATGCATCAGCTCCGAATCATGTCTTTGGTCAAATGTGTTGGAAATATGCCCTAGAGGCAATAATAAATTGATTATTATTATATTTCCTTATTCATGATAATCGTTTATTATCCATGCTAGAATTGTATTGATAGGAAACTCAGATACATGTGTGGATACATAGACAACACCATGTCCCTAGTAAGCCTCTAGTTGACTAGCTCGTTGATCAATAGATGGTTGCAGTTTCCTGACCATGGACATTGGATGTCATTGATAACGGGATCACATCATTGGAAGAATGATGTGATGGACAAGACCCAATCCTAATCCTAGCACAAGATCATGTAGTTCGTATGCTAAAGCTTTTCTAATGTCAAGTATCATTTCCTTAGACCATGAGGTTATGCAACTCCCGGATACCGTAGGAATACTTTGGGTGTGCCAAACATCACAACGTAACTGGGTGGCTATAAAGGTACACTACAGGTATCTCCGAAAGTGTCTGTTGGGTGGCACGAATCGAGACTGGGATTTGTCACTCCGTGTGACGGAGAGGTATCTCTGGGCCCACTCGGTAGGACATCATCATAATGTGCACAATGTGATCAAGGAGTTGATCACGGGATGATGTGTTGCGGAACGAGTAAAAGAGACTTGCCGGTAATGAGATTGAACAAGGTATCGGGATACCGACGATCGAATCTCGGGCAAGTATCGTACCGATAGACAAAGGGAATTGTATACGGGATTGATTAAGTCCTTGACATCGTGGTTCATCCGATGAGATCATCGTGGAACATGTGGGAGCCAACATGGGTATCCAGATCCCGCTGTTGGTTATTGACCGGAGGACATCTCGGTCATGTCTGCATGTCTCCCGAACCCGTAGGGTCTACACACTTAAGGTTCGATGACGCTAGGGTTATAAAGGAAGCTTGTATGTGGTTACTGAATGTTGTTCGGAGTCCCGGATGAGATCCCGGACGTCACGAGGAGTTCCGGAATGGTCCGGAGGTAAAGATTTATATATAGGATGCCCTATTTCGGCCATCGGGACAAGTTTCGGGGTCATCGGTATTGTACCGGGACCACCGGAGGGGTCCCGGGGACCCACCGGGTGGGGCCACCCATCCCGGAGGGTCCCATGGGCTGAAGTGGGAAGGGATCCAGCCCAAAGTGGGCTGGGGCGCCACTTCCCTTATGGCCCATGCGCCTAGGGTGAAAGGGGAACCCTAAGGAAGAGCCCCAAGGAGGGAAGGCACCTCCTAGGTGCCATGGGGGGGAGGGAAACCTCCCCTGGCCGCCGCCCCCTAGGAGATTGGATCTCCTAGGGCTGGCGCACCCCCCCTTGGGATCCCTATATATAGTGGGGGTAGAGGGCCTATTGAGACACACCTTTTGCCTTTGGTGCAGCCCCTCCCCCTCTCCCAAGTCCTTCTCCTCTCCCGTGGTGCTTGGCGAAGCCCTGCAGGATTGCCACGCTCCTCCATCATCACCACGCCGTTGTGCTGCTGCTGGATGGAGTCTTCCTCAACCTCTCCCTCTCCCCTTGCTGGATCAAGGCATGGGAGACGTCACCGGGCTGTACGTGTGTTGAACGCGGAGGTGCTGTCCGTTCGGCACTAGGATCATCGGTGATCTGAATCACGACGAGTACGACTCCATCAACTCCGTTCACTTGAACGCTTCCGCTTAGCGATCTACAAGGGTATGTAGATGCACTCTCTTTCCCCTCGTTGCTGGTTTCTCCATAGATAGATCTTGGTGACACGTAGGAAAATTTTAAATTTCTGCTATGTTCCCCAACAGTGGCATCATGAGCTAGGTCTATTGCGTAGATTCTTTGCACGAGTAGAACACAAAGTAGTTGTGGACGTTGATTTTGTTCAATATGCTTACCGTTACTAGTCAATCTTGATTCGGCGGCATTGTGGGATGAAGCGGCCCGGACCAACTTTACACGTACTCTTACGTGAGACCGGTTCCACCGACTGACATGCACTAGTTGCATAAGGTGGCTGGCGGGTGTCTGTCTCTCCTACTTTAGTCGGATCGGATTCGATGAAAAGGGTCCTTATGAAGGGTAAATAGCAATTGACATATCACGTTGTGGTTTTGCGTAGGTAAGAAACGTTCTTGCTAGAAACCCATAGCAGCCACGTAAAACATGCAAACAACAATTAGAGGACGTCTAACTTGTTTTTGCAGGGTATGCCATGTGATGTGATATGGCCAAAAGGATGTGATGAATATATGTGATGTATGAGATTGATCATGTTCTTGTAATAGGAATCACGACTTGCATGTCGATGAGTATGACAACCGGCAGGAGCCATAGGAGTTGTCTTTAATTTATTTATGACCTGCGTGTCAACATAAACGTCATGTAATTACTTTACTTTATTGCTAAAGCATTAGCCATAGTTGTAGAAGTAATAGTTGACGTGACAACTTCATGAAGACACGATGATGGAGATCATGATGATGGAGATCATGGTGTCATGCCGGTGACGACGATGATCATGGAACCCCGAATATGGAGATCAAAAGGAGCAAAGTGATGATGGCCATATCATGTCACTATTTGTTTGCATGTGATGTTTATCATGTTTATACATCTTATTTGCTTAGAACGACGGTAGTAAATAAGATGATCCCTCATTAAAATTTCAAGAAAGTGTTCCCCCTAATTGTGCACCGTTGCGAAAGTTCGTCGTTTCGAAGCACCACGTGATGATCGGGTGTGATAGATTCTTACGTTCACATACAACGGGTGTAAGCCAGATTTACACACGCGAAACACTTAGGTTGACTTGACGAGCCTAGCATGTACAGACATGGCCTCGGAACACAAGAGACCGAAAGGTCGAGCATGAGTCGTATGGTAGATACGATCAACATGAAGATGTTCACCGACGTTGACTAGTCCGTCTCACGTGATGATCGGACACGGCCTAGTTGACTCGGATCATGTAATCACTTAGATGACTAGAGGGATGTCTATCTGAGTGGGAGTTCATAAGATGAACTTAATTATCCTGAACATAGTCAAAAGATCTTTGCAAATTATGTCGTAAGCTCGCGCTTTAGTTCTACTGTTTTAGATATGTTCCTATAGAAAATATAGTTGAAAGTTGATAGTAGCAATTATGCGGACAGTACAAGGCTTATGTCCTTAATGTACTGCTCAGTGTGCTGGACCTCGAACGTGGTATGTGGATGTTGCGAACATTTGGCATACATGTTTTGATGACTACATGATAGTTCGATAATGTTAAATGGTTTAGAATTGAGGCACCGAAGACATTTTTGAAATGTTGCGGAACATACGAGATGTTTCGAGGGATGAAATTGGGATTTCAGGCTCGTGCCCATGTCAAGAGGTATAAGACCTCCGACGATTTTCTTGGCCTGCAAACTAAGGGAGAAAAGCTCAATCGTTGAGCTTGTGCTCAGATTGTCTGAGTACAACAATCACTTGAATCGAGTGGGAGTTGATCTTCCAGATAAGATAGTGATGCTTCTCCAAAGTCATTGCCACCAAGCTGGTAGAGCTTCGTAATGAACTATAACATATCAGGGATAGATATGATGATCCTTGAAATATTCGCGATGTTTGACACCGCGAAAGTAGAAATCAAGCAGGAGCATCAATTGTTGATGGTTAGTGAAACCACTAGTTTCAAGAAGGGCAAGGGCAAGAAGGGATACTTCATGAAACGGCAAATCAGCTGCTGCTCTAGTGGAGAAACCCAAGGTTGAACCCAAACCCGAGACTGAGTGCTTCTGTAATAAGGGAAACAGCCACTAGAGCAGAATTACCCTAGATACTTGGTAGATGAGAAGGCTGTCGATAGAAGTATATTGGATATACATTATGTGAATGTGTACTTTACTAGTACTCCTAGTAGCATCAGGGTATTAGATACCGGTTCGATTGCTAAGTGTTAGTAACTCGAAATAAAAGCTACGGAATAAACGGAGACTAGCTAAAGGTGAGCTGACGAGATGTGTTGGAAGTGCTTCCAAGGTTGATATGATCAAGCATCACACGCTCCCTCTACCATCGAGATTGGTGTTAAACCTAAATAATTGTTATTTGGTGTTTGCGTTGAGCATAGACATGATTGGATTATGTCTATCGCAATACGGTTATTCATTTAAGGAGAATAATGGTTACTCTATTTATTTGAATAATACCTTCAATGGTCTTGCACCTAAAATGAATGGTTTATTGAATCTCGATCATAGTGATACACATGTTCATGCCAAAAGATATAAGATAGTAATGATAGTACCACCTGCTTGTGGCACTGCCATGTAAGTCATATTGGTATAAAACGCATGAAGAAGCTCCATGTTGATGGATCTTTGAACTCACTCATTTCTGAAAAGATTGAGACATGTGAACCATGTCTATTGGTATATACGCATGAAGAAACTCCATGCATATGGACCGTCTGGACTCACTTGATTTTGAATCACTTGAGATATGCAAATCATACCACATGGGCAAGATGACTGAAAGCTTCATTTTCAGTAAAATGGAACAAGAAAGCAACTTGTTGGAAGTAACACATTTTGATGTGTGCAGTCCAATGAGTGCTGAGGCACGCAGTGGATATCATTATGCTCTTACTTCACAGATGATTTGAGTAGATACTGAGCATATTTACTTGATGAAACACAAGTCTGAATTATTGAATGGTTCAAGTAATTTCAGAGTGAAGTTGAATATCGTCGTGACAAGAGGATAAAATATCTATGATATGATCATAGAGATGAATATCTGAGTTACGAGTTTGGTACACAATTGAGACATTGTGGAAATTGTTTCACGACTAGTACCGCCTGGAACACCATAGTGTGATGGTGTGTCCGAACATCATAACTGCACCCTATTGGATATGATGCATACCATGATGTCTCTTATCGAATTACCACTATCGTTCATGGGTTAGGCATTAGAGACAACCGCACTCACTTTAAATAGGGCACCACGCAAATCCGTCGAGACAACACCGTATGAACTACGGTTTAGAGAAACCTAAGCTGTTGTTTCTTAAAAGTTTGGGGTCACGACGCTTATGTGAAAAAGTTTCAGGCTGATAAGCTCGAACCCAAAGCGGATAAATGCATCTTCAGAGGACACCCAAAATAGTTGGGCATACCTCCTATCTCAGATCCAAAAGCAATAGGGATTGTTTCTAGAATCGGGTCCTTTCTCGAGGAAAAGTTTCTCTCGAAAGAATTGAGTGGGAGGATGGTGGAGACTTGATGAGGTTATAGAACCGTCACTTCAACTAGTGTGTAGCAGGGCACAGGAGTTGTTCCTATGGCACCTACACCAATTGAAGTGGAAGCTTATGATAGTGATCATGAGACTTCGGATCAAGTCACTCCCAAACCTCGTAGGACGACAAGGATGCATACTGCTTCGGAGTGGTATGTAATCCTGTCTTGGAAGTCATGTTGCTAGACAACAATGAACCTCCGAGCTATGGAGAAGCGATGGTGGGCCCGGATTCCGATGAATGGCTCGAGGCCATAAAATCCGAGAGAGGATCCATGTATGAAAACAAAGTGTAGACTTTGGCAGAACGGCTTGATGGTCGTGAGGCTGTTGAGTACAAATGGATTTTTAAAAGGAAGACGGGCAATGATGGTAAATGTCACCATTAAGAAAGCTCGACTTGTCATTAAGATATTTTCCGACAAGTTCAAGGAGTTGACTGCGATGAGGCTTTCTCACTCGTAGCGATGCTAAGAGTCTGTTGGAATTATGTTAGCGATTACTGCATTATTTATGAAATTGTGCAGATAGGATGTCAAAAAACATTGTTTCCTCGACGATTTTCTTGAGGAAAGGTTGTATGTGATACAACCAGAAGATTTTTTGTCAATCCTGAAAGATGCTAACAAGTATGCAAAGCTCCAGCAATCCTTCTAAGGGCTGGAGTAAGCATCTCGGAGTTGGAATGTACACTTTGATGAGTTGATCAAAGATTTTGGGTTTATACAAAGTTTATGAGAAACTTGTATTTCCAAAGAAGTGAGTGGGAGCACTATAGAATTTCTGATCAGTATATGTTGTTGACATATTGTTGATCAGAAATGATGTAGAATTTCTGGAAAGCATATAGGGTTATTTGAAAAATGTTTTCAATGGAAAACCTGGATTAAGCTACTTAAACATTGAGCATCAAGATCTATAAGGATAGAGCAAAATCGCTTAATAGTACTTTCAAACAAACACATACCTTGACAAGATTTTGAAATAGTTCAAAATAGATCAGCAAAGAAGGAGTTCTCGGCTGTGTTACAAGGTCTGAGTATTGAGCAAGACTCAAGACATGACCACGGCAGAATAGAGAGAAAGGACGAAGGTCGTCCCCTATGCTTTAGTCGTGGGCTCTAAAGTATGCTATGTTGTGTACCGCACCTGAAGTGTGCCAAAGCATGAGTCAGTCAAGGGGTACAAGTGTGATCTAGAAATGGATCACAGGACAACGGTCAAAGTTATCCTTAGTAACTAGTGGACTAAGGAATTTTCTCGATTATGGAG
Source organism: Aegilops umbellulata (assembly GCA_032464435.1). Lineage (NCBI taxonomy): Eukaryota > Viridiplantae > Streptophyta > Magnoliopsida > Poales > Poaceae > Aegilops > Aegilops umbellulata. The sequence goes on along the minus strand of CP136058.1, from coordinate 324,791,929 downwards.
GTGGTAAAAGAGTTCGTCGTAAAGGGTTACGCCGATGCAAACTTTGACACTAATCCAGATTATTCTGAGTAGTAAATTGGATTCGTATAGTAGAACAATTATTTGGAATAGCACCAAATAGAGCGTGGTAACTGCATCTAGGAGATGATATAGATGTTTGTAAAGCACACACGGATCTGAAAGGTTCAGACCCGTTGACTATAACCTCTCTCACAAGCATAACATGATCAAACCCAGAACTCCTGGGTGTTAGTCACATAGGGATGTGACCTTGAGTGTTAATCACATATCGATGTGAACTAGATTATTGAATCTAGTGCAAGTGGGAGACTGTTGGAAATATGCCCTAGAGGCAATAATAAATTGATTATTATTATATTTCCTTGTTCATGATAATCGTTTATTATCCATGCTAGAATTGTATTGATAGGAAACTCAGATACATGTGTGGATACATAGACAACACCATGTCCCTAGTAAGCCTCTAGTTGACTAGCTCGTTGATCAATAGATGGTTGCAGTTTCCTGACCATGGACATTGGATGTCATTGATAACGGGATCACATCATTGGAAGAATGATGTGATGGACAAGACCCAATCCTAAGCCTAGCACAAGATCATGTAGTTCGTATGCTAAAGCTTTTCTAATGTCAAGTATCATTTCCTTAGACCATGAGCTTGTGCAACTCCCGATACCGTAGGAATACTTTGGGTGTGCCAAACGTCACAACGTAACTAGGTGGCTATAAAGGTACACTACAGGTATCTCCGAAAGTGTCTATTCGATGGCATGAATCGAGACTGGGATTTGTCACTCCGTGTGACGGAGAGGTATCTCTGGGCCCACTCGATAGGACATCATCATAATGTGCACAATGTGATCAAGGAGTTGATCACGGGATGATGTGTTGCGGAACGAGTAAAAGAGACTTGCCGGTAACGAGATTGAACAAGGTATCGGGATACCGACGATCGAATCTCGGGCAAGTATCGTACCGATAGACAAAGGGAATTGTATACGGGATTGATTAAGTCCTTGACATCGTGGTTCATCCGATGAGATCATCGTGGAACATGTGGGAGCCAACATGGGTATCCCGATCCCGCTGTTGGTTATTGACCGGAGAACATCTCGGTCATGTCTGCATGTCTCCCGAACCCGTAGGGTCTACACACTTAAGGTTCGATGACGCTAGGGTTATAAAGGAAGCTTGTATGTGGTTACCGAATGTTGTTCGGAGTCCCGGATGAGATCCCGGACGTCACGAGGAGTTCTGGAATGGTCCGGAGGTAAAGATTTATATATAGGATGTCCTATTTCGGCCATCGGGACAAGTTTCGGGGTCATCGGTATTGTACCGGGACCACCGGAGGGGTCCCGGGGGCCCACCGGGTGGGGCCACCCATCCCGGAGGGTCCCATGGGCTGAAGTGGGAAGGGATCCAGCCCAAAGTGGGCTGGGGCGCCACTTCCCTTATGGCCCATGCGCCTAGGGTGAAAGGGGAACCCTAAGGAAGAGTCCCAAGGAGGGAAGGCACCTCCTAGGTGCCTTGGGGGGGAGGGAAACCTCCCCTGGCCGCCGCCCCCTAGGAGATTGGATCTCCTAGGGCTGGCGCACCCCCCCCCCTTGGGATCCCTATATATAGTGGGGGTAGAGGGCCTCTTGAGACACACCTTTTGCCTTTGGTGCAGCCCCTCCCCCTCTCCCAAGTCCTTCTCCTCCCCCGCGGTGCTTGGCGAAGCCCTGCAGGATTGCCACGCTCCTCCATCATCACCACGCCGTTGTGCTACTGCTGGATGGAGTCTTCCTCAACCTCTCCCTCTCCCCTTGCTGGATCAAGGCATGGGAGACGTCACCGGGCTGTACGTGTGTTGAACGCGGAGGTGCTGTCCGTTCGGCACTAGGATCATCGGTGATCTGAATCACGACGAGTACGACTCCATCAACTCCGTTCACTTGAACGCTTCCACTTAGCGATCTACAAGGGTATGTAGATGCACTCTCTTTCCCCTCGTTGCTGGTTTCTCCACAGATAGATCTTGGTGACACGTAGGAAAATTTTAAATTTCTGCTACGTTCCCCAACAAAATGTTGGGTTTGCCCGGCTCCTGTGTTTTGCTACCTTACGTTCCGCTCTGTCGGCTAAGGTGGCACTAGGAGAACTACTGCGATTGTGCCCTGGTTCATCCGGACGAGCACCTCAGTAGAGAAAGACGAAAACTGACTGTCATGATAAAGCGTGAGACTGGTCAACCACTCGATGACTTAGCGGAATCTTCGGGATTCCTCCGCATTAACATAGGGCTTTTTCCCGGCCAGGCATGTACGTGCCCCGTATTCGGACGAGCGCGGAGCCACGAGGGGCTATATAGTAGCCCCACCGTCAAACTCCTATGGCTAAGTTAAAGTGTTAAAGCAACATAGTCCGATTGCCTAGTTCGCTGCGCTATCACCTCCTTAATGGACCAAGACGTTGGATCAAGTGTGAACACGCGTCTTCTGCGAACACCCCCGCATTATACGCGTGGGGGCTGAAGCCGACGACTACAAACTTTCAGGTTATATACATATATACACAAACGGCCGCACATGAGACATCATAGTACTTTCAGGCAAAAAGTATAAACGCAACCTTTATAATTTAATAAACATTGTTTTTACAATGGGAATACATGTCATTAGAACATGATATTCTTCGAGCACTGAGACTCTATTGAACGAGCGCCTTCAAGGACTTCTTCAAACTAGTGCTTGGCAGATACTCGGCCCCCGGCCGAACTCTGGGTTGCAATTGCGGTGGCCTCCATCTCTGCCCAGTATGTTTTGACACGGGCAAGCGCCATCCGCGCACCCTCTATGCACGCCGACCTCTTCATAGCGTCGATGCGCGGCACAGCACCAAGGAACTGTCGCACCAAATTAAAATAACTGTTCAGCCTTGGCCCTTCCGGCCACAGATGATCCACAACAAACCTCATGGAAAGCCCGGACAACCTATGGAGCTCGACCCATTCGGCCATCCGCTCATTCAACGGAAACGGACGCGCTGGAACATTAAATTGTGACCAGAACAGCTTTTCCACTTCACGATCTTTTTAATCTTTGAAGTATTCGGCCGTATCAGCAGCACTTGCTGACAAATCCAGGTATGCGTCTGCAGAACTCCACAGCCGATTAAGAGGAGCGTACTTAGCATCTCTGAACTTCATCCGCAGCATAAAGGGCTTCCCAGCCGCGATATCTCCGGCTTGACGCAGCTCGTCCTTCGCCGCTCTAATTGTAGAGCGGGCGTCCTTGGCCGCCACCGTGGCCTTCTCTAGGTCCGTCATCTTCGCTCGATTTTTATTTTCGAGAAGCTCGTAACGGCCGGCGGCATCCTTCAACTCCACAACCATCTTGGCTATTTCATCCTTGCTTCGGCAATGGGCAGCCTGTTCGGCTCTCAGCTCTTCGACTGCCTTTAGAGCGGCCGCATCACTTTTCCTGGCTTGTTCCTTGGCTCGGGCAAGTTCTGCCCGAAGGGTCTCCACGGCGGCAGCCCCATCTGCAGTCATAACATATTAAAGATACTAGCATCATGCTCCTCTTCCTATGTGTTGATCACAGGAGAAATCATGTACCCTGTGCCTCGTTGAGCCGTTCGTTCGCAAGCATGATGTCGGCATCCGCCGCATCAAGTTGCCGCTTTAGCTCGGCAAACTCACCAGTCCGGCTAGCCACCGGACCTTCCGCCACCTGCATATGAAGGCAGCCTGATTATTACCTGGGACTATGATCCTCTATTTACCGCCATTCTCGACGGCAACCAGAGTCTCAGGGGCTACTATCTGCACTCAAAGCCTTTCAGCAGACACATAAAAGCTTCATGCAACCCGCTTTTGGCGGATGAAATCCTCTCAATCACCGTACCCATTAGCGTACGATGCGCTTCTGAGATAGCCGCTTGCCCTAGAAGATCCTTCAGTGCGTCCGGTCGCACAACGGACTGTGCCGGACTCTTTCGATTGCTCTCTTCAGGAGCCGAATACTGAAGACTTCGGGTGGCCGAAGGATTACCCTCTGGCCTTGCCGGATCAGGAGAAACCCTCTGCGACGACACTTCAGGGTCGCCCGCCTCATGAGGCGGGGTGGCATGGGGAGGTGTTTTGCTCTCCATCATCTCCGGAAGAAGATCCCCTGAAGACAAACTCTGTCGAGAAGGGCTACGATCCGAACTACAAGATAAATGCTTTGGTTATTGTCCTCAGAAGTAAATTAGGATATTTTTACTATTAAGTACCCTTTTTACTTACAGCTCGGTGGAGGGCTGATCCCCTTGCAGGCACTGTGCGGCAAGGGTACCCCCCGGGGCAGGACCCTCTGGCAAAGATTTTTTTCCCCCGTTTGGAAACCATTGTTTCCGGGTCTTCAGAGGTGGTCCTCTTCCTTCCTTGGGGAGAGGGAATTTCAGATTCTTCTCCCCGGTTATCGTCCTTTGCGGAGTCGCTAACTCCCCTGGTTTGGATGAACAGTGAGCCAGGTCCGCTTTCAGCCTCTTTATCCTCCCCTTTATCTTCCCCTGAGGGCGCTTGATAAGGCGCAAGCTCCAGCATCCTGGCTAGTATAGGATCCGATGAGACCTCAGGAAGGGGGGCCAGACACCTGATCATCTTTGCCTTTGTTACCCAGTCCTGGTCAAAGAGCGACCTTTCAGAATGATGTTGTGATAAATAAAAAGACAATGTGTTCGGCTACGGGACTACTTACTTGGGTATCTGGATGATTGCAGCTCAGACCCGCATCCTCGGTGGTGTCCGGACACATTATTTGTGGTCCGAAGAACAATTTGTACATCTCTTCGAGAGTCATGCCGAGGAAGTGCTGAATAGCTCACGGTCCTTCCGGGTTGAATTCCCACATGCTGAGGAGTCGACGTTCGCAGGGCAGGACTCGACGAACCAACATGACTTGCATTACCGCGGTCAAACTGACATCTCTCTCGAGGAGATCTCGAATGCGACTCTGCAATACCGGCACATCCTTTACTAGCCCCCAGTCGAGCCCCTTGTTTATCCATGACATCAGTAGTGGCGGGGGCCCCGAGTGAAAGGCAGGGGCGACCACCCACTTGGTGCCCCGAGGAGCTGTGACATAAAACCACTCCCGTTGCCATAAGCTGGACACCTCCTGGAAGGAACCCTCTGGCCATGGGGCGTCGGCACTTTTGCTTATTACGGCACCTCCGCACTCTGCGTGTCACCCCTCGATCATCTTCGGCTTCACATTGAAAGTCTTAAGCCACAGGCCGAAGTGAGGGGTAATGCGGAGGAAGGCCTCACATACAACAATGAACAACGAGATGTGAAGGACTGAATCCGGGGCCAGGTCATGGAAATCCAGCCCGTAATAGTACATGAGCCCCCTAACAAAAGGATCTAAAGCGAGGCCTAGCCCTCGGAGGAAGTGAGAGATGAATACAACGCTCTCTCCGGGTTCTGGAGTGGGAATGACCTGCCCTTGAGCAGGCAGCCTATGCGAGATCTCGCCGGTCAGAAACCTGGCCTCTCTTAGCTTCTTGACGCCTTCCTCTGTGACAAAGGAAGGCATCCACCGACCTTGAAGGTTGGATCCGGACATGGTAGAAGGCCCGAAGTGCTGACCTAAGCCTCGGGTGTTGAAACTCGAGGCGGGGGGGGGGGATTCGATTGAGTTCGAGAAGAAAAAAGGATAGGCCTTGGTCTCTTTATAAAGAGGGTGAATAGCAAGCGTCCTCCTCGTGACCGTTTGGGACTTGCCTACAATCAAGGAGTCATACCAATGGGCACGATTGGGTTACCCACGTCCGTGTTGATGAGAATCCCGTAATAAGGGGGACACGATCTCTGCTCCAACAAGACGCGCCAATAAAATTGCCTCGCAAGGCGTGCGGTGGCAGGTTGATTGGAAAAAACGGTTCATGTAAAGAACAGGCCATGGCGTGATGTCATGTTATGAAGGGTCATCAGCAGGTTAGATTTGTGGAAATATAATTCTCTCCACGGTGGTATGTGGAACTTGTTTTGCAGAGCAGAACACTATCCTTGTGTTCAAAATCTTCTATGGAGTATTTGGAGGAGGAACCCCCCTTGCAATGCCGAAGACAACTGCGCGCCGGACTCATCGTCATTGAAGCCTGGTTCAGGGGCTACTGAGGGAGTCCTAGATTAGGGGGTATCCAGACAGCTGGACTATATCCTTTGGCCGGACTGTTGGACTATGAAGATACAAGATTGAAGACTTCGTCCCGTGTCCGGATGGGACTCTCCTTGGCATGGAAGGCAAGCTTGGCAATACGGATATGTAGATCTCCTCCCTTGTAACCGACTCTGTGTAACCCTAGCCCCCTCTGGTGTCTATATAAACCGAAGGGTTTAGTCCGTAGGACAACAACAATCATACCATAGGCTAGCTTCTAGGGTTTAGCCTCTATGATCTCGTGGTAGATCAACTCTTGTAGTACTCATATCATCAAGATCAATCAATCAGGAAGTAGGGTATTACCTCCATCGAGAGGGCCCGAACCTGGGTAAACATCATGTCCCCTGCCTCCTGTTACCATCTGCCTTAGACGCACAGTTCGGGACCCCCTACCCGAGATCCGCCGGTTTTGATACCGACATAGCCCCTTGTATGTACGCGGCTATCTGGATGCGGATGTGTTACATATGTGACCGGCAAGTAGTCTTTCGTGTAGTACGGAAAAAATCACTAAAGATTTTAATAAGTCGCCGAGTGGCTGACCAGCTCTCGCCGCATCATGACAGTCAGTTTTCGGCTTTCTCTACTGAGGTGCTTAACCGGACGAACCGGAAACACAATCGCAGTAGTTCTCCCTTTACTACCCTAGCCAATCAGACGGAACTTAAGGTAGCAAACACAGGAGCCGGGCAACCCAACTATTGACTAAAGACATGATTTGGAGCTAGTGCATATAATGCCAAGCTCGGGACGCCGAATTATGCTATGAAGCTGTTCGGGCTTTTATTTGGCAACACATATGTTGCCATATAGAGCCCCTGGCAATTTGTGCCGAGGTGTGATCGTGAGACAACTGAAGAGACGGAATACAGCCTATAAATAAAGATGATACCGAATAAGAATTTTGTTCACTGGAATCTGATTCATACGTCAAAACGTAATCCTACAGAGGGTACCACAATCACCAAGGCCATTTTACATGCCGAGGGTCTAAGACTAAGGGGAAAAGCTCTATACAGGTTCTTGAGTGAAGTTGTGGTCTACAAAATGCTTTGGACCTTCCCGCCGCACGTCTGCGCCGATTTCACCTGAGAAAGAAAGATTCCTTGAGAGGAATGGTCTTCGACTATTTGTACGAAACCGAGCTCGGAGAGAGTCCTTGTGAGTCCGTAGGATGAATAGGTTTTGATTCACCTGTGGTAAAAGAGAAGAAGTAATTAAAGAAAGGGGAAGGTCATATAGAGTCGAACCGTACTATAGGCCTACCTGTATTGTGCCTCCGCTGATGCCCAAGGTATTTTGAGTGCATAATTATGCACGCGCGGTATGGATTTTGTGGATGTACATGGCGATCGACGGAGGCGAAACTGCTAATCCAACTCTGGAGTTGCCGAGCTGTCAGCATGCGGAATTGGCCGGCCTTGTGTAATAGAGCCCGGCAGCTTAATAGCCGATGGGGTGTGCGGCTTGATAGGGCCGCTTTGTACTTCGGCCGCGATGGTCGTGGTATGCTCCTCAGTACGGAGGGAGCGTTCCATGTTTCCGTTGATTGTAATGACGGCACGTGGACCGGGCATCTTGAGCTTTAGATGGGCGTAGTGCGGGACCACATTGAAGCGAGTGAACGGGGTTCGTCCGAGCAGTGCGTGGTAGCCACTGGGGAAAGGGACGATGTCGAAGATCAAGTATTCACTTTGGAAGTTGTCCGGCGAACCGAAGACGACCTCCAATGTGATTGAGCCCATGCAGCGGGCCTCTACACCAGGTATTACTCCTTTAAAGGTAGTTTTAGTGGGCTTGATTCTTGATGGATCAATGCCCATTTTGCGGATAGTGTCTTGGTAAAGTAGGTAGAGACTGTTGCCGCCCTCCATGAGGACTCGCGTGAGGTGGAATTCGTCGATGATTGGATCGAGGACCAGAGCTGCCGAACCTCCATGGCAGATACTAGTTGGGTGGTCTTTTGATCGAAGGTGATCGGGCAAGCCTACCATGGGTTAAATTTTGGGACGACCGGCTCTATAGCGTAGACGTCCCGTAATGCGCGCTTGCGCTCCCTCTTAGGGATATGTGTGACATATATCATATTTACTGTTTTTACCTCGGCGGGAAATTTCTTCTGTCCCCCTATGCTCGGTTGACGAAGCTCTTCGCCGTCGTCCTCACTAGGCGGCCCTTTCCCCTTGTGTTCGGCGTTGAGTTTGTCGGCCTATTTGAAAACCCAACAGTTTCTGTTGGTATGATTGGCAGGCTTATCGGGGGTGCCATGAATCTGGCAAGGCCGATCGAGTATTCTATCCAAACTGGATGGACCATCTATGTTTCCTTTGAACGACTTATTTCGTTGGCCGGGTTTAGGACCACTGAATCCGGCGTTGACCGCCGTATCTTTGGTACCTTCATTATTGATTTGATGCTTGTGCTTGTTGCATCGTGGCTTGCCATTGCCGTCCCTGGCTTCGGGGTTGCCGGGGTCGCTGGTGCTATTGCTTCTACAGGCTAGCCAGCTATCTTCTCCCGTGCAAAAGCGGGTCATGAGTGCGGTAAGGGTTGCCATGGACTTCGGCTTTTCTTGGTCGAGGTGTCTGGCGAGCCATTCGTCCCGGACGCTGTGTTTAAAGGTCATGAGGGCTTCGGCGTCTGGACAATCTACAATTTGATCTTTTTAATTAAGAACCTGGTCTAGAGTTTCCGGGATGACTCTCCGGGTTGGTGGACTATGTGACCGAGGTCATCGGCGTCTGGGGCCGTACGTAGGTACCTTGGAAGTTATCCCTAAAGGCATCTTCCAAATCTTCCCAGCTGCCGATGGAGTTTTCTGGAAGGCTGTTTAGCCAGTGCCGTGTCGGACCCTTAAGCTTTAGGGGGAGATATTTGATGGCATGTAGATCGTCGCCGCAAGCCATGTGAATGTGGAGAAGAAAATTTCAATCCAGACTACGGGGTCCGTCGTACCATCGTATTATTTGATGTTCACGGGTTTAAACCCTTCTGGGAACTGGTGCTCCATTATCTCATCGGTGAAGCATAGGGGGTGTGCAGCGCCTCTGTATCGAGCAACGTCTCGACGCAGTTCGGATGAGGTATGTATGCGGTTTTCTGCCTGGGCGAGGTTGTGCTTGTCGCGCCAGGCCCGATGGCCGTCTTCTCCTGCTGGGCACGCCCTCTTGATCCGTAGATTGATCTAGTCTGACCGGCTCTATCGTCCAGGTCATGTCGTAGGTCGTAGGTGTATTCTGGAGCCGTTGTTTCTCTGCCTCTACGGCGAGGTGGTGCGGGCTGGTGTTCGGCTTTATTTGCCACCCTTTCCCGGCCACGTGGTGGTCGGTCCGGTCTGTCAACAACATCACGCGTTGGCGGTATGGGTTCTAGTGCCTCGTCGTCGAATTGGGGTAGCAGTTGCGCTTTGGGTAACTCTTAGTTAGGCGTTCGAGGCCGTATTCCTGGGCTGCCAAGACATTAGTCCATTTGTCATTGAGCAGATCTTGATTGGCTTGAAGCTGCTGCTTCTTCTTTTCCAGGCTTCTTGTCGTGGCTATTAGCCGGCGCTTAAAGCGCTCTTGTTCAAGGGGCTCCTCTGGCACGATGAAATCTTCGTCGCCGAGGCTCATGTCGTCCTCGAAGAGTGGTAGATAGTTGCTATCTTCCGAGTCCTCGTTCCCTGTTGGCTTGTCAGGGTTAACTTTCCCATCCTCCCGATCATCCTGCTTGGATGTTGGTTCGATGGGGGCTTCTTGGTCTTCGGCGTTCTCCGGAGTATTATCGTCTCTGGTTCCGGTATTGCTATCTTTTCCGTGATGCGATTTAGAGCGGAGCCACTGACGTCGATGCTTTGGTGGCATCTTAGGAGGTTCATCCTCGACTGGATCCTTCTCATCATCGCCGTCGCCTTCTTTGGGTCTGTCCACCATGTACACGTCGTATCAGGAAGTGGTCGTCCAGCGTCTAGTGAACGGCGGGTTTTGGGCATGCTCCTCTCCGGCATCGTCGTCCATACCGCCGATGTCTTCAAAGGCGTAATCGAGCATGTCGGTTAAATCATCGATAGTGGCTATGAAGTGGGTGGTGGGTGGGAAGCAAAATTCCCTGCCCTCAGCCCCTAATCCGGGTTGGGCGCAATTCGGAAGCGATTCTTCTATGATAGCGAGGAATCACATTGAGTCCAAAGCCTCGTTTAAGAGCGAGGTTTGGACGGGGAAGAGAGGGTCCGTGGAGTTGGGCGGGACAGAAGTTCCTTGTCCGAGCTCACATGACGCGGACTTTGAGGGTTAGGAGCTAGTGTCCAGAGAGGAGTCCGGCTTTATGATGATAGAGGGAGCCTGACGTAACTCCGGGCCTGCCGGTGATGCTATCCCCTCCGATTCTCCAGAATCGAGCTCCATGGCTGCAGAGAGTCCGGCGGGCTCCAAACTCCCGTCTTCGGACCTGGTGACGTGCTCCGGATCTAAGGCCAGAGTGGTGGTTGGGGCCGCGAACCCTTGGAAGATCAAGTCTTCTCGGATGTCCGCGACATAGCCCAGATTTCCAAAACTGATCCGATGACCAGGGGCGTAGCTGTCGATCTGCTCTAGGTGGCCAAGCGAGTTGGCCCGTAGTGTGAAGCCACCAAATACAAAGATTTGGCCGGGGAGAAAAATCTCCTTCACGGCAGTATTGTTGTAGATGATCGATGGAGCCATTGAGCCTTTCGACGACGGCACAGTGGAACTCTCAATGAAAGCACCAATGTCGGTGTCAAAACTGGCAGATCTCGGGTAGGGGGTCCCAAACTGTGCGTCTAAGGATCGAAGGTAACAAGAGACAGGGACACGATGTTTACCCAGGTTCGGGCCCTCTTAATGGAGGTAATACCCTACTTCCTGCTTGATTGATTTTGATGAGTATAGGGGTTACAAGAGTTGATCTACCTCGAGATCGTAATGGCTAAACCCTAGATGTCTAGCATGTATGATTATGATTGCCTCTACGAACTAAACCCTTCGGTTTATATAGACACCGGAGGGGCTAGGGTTATACAGAGTCGGTTTACAGAGAAATGAATCTTCATATACGAACGCCAAGATTGCCTTCCACGCAAGGAGAGTTCCATTCGGACACAAGGGAAGGCCTTCTATCTTGTATCTTCACGGCCATCAGTCCGGCCCATTTCACATAGTCCGGACGACCGGGGACCCCCTAATTCAGGACTCCCTCACCCCCCTCCCCCTCCCCCAATCCTGGGCTCCAGCTGAACTGCGTCGGACCGTCATGCTGCCGCAACTAGACTCGTCACACGTGCATGTGCCCCGTGCATAACATTCCCCATCGACGTGGCGAGGCTAAAGATGATGCAATAGTTGGTACATATATGTAAAAGACATTTATTTTGAAAAGGAAGGAGCATTAAAAAGCATATTATGAAGCTTGCTTCATACACGCTATGAGGCCGTCAATATAGCAACTCTGATAGTGCTAGAGTTGCTCTTAAAGCTACTGGTACTGCACACTTAACTGTTATTTTATCGCAATTGCTCCATATATATAAGACACACTGCGTTCAATCAAGTACACCGACAGCCCACCGCATCCTAAAGTGTAGCCAGCGAAAATGGAAGCTTCCTACACGCTGTGGCTTGTGTACGTTTCACTCGCCTCTTTTGTCCTCTACAAGGTGTTCGTTCTAGGCAAAAAGAATTCTCGGCTGCCGCCGGGCCCGACGCCGATCCCTCTCCTCGGCAACATCTTTGACATCCAAGGCGATCTGCACCAGACCCTTGCCAGGCTCGCCGGGGTGCACGGCCCCATCATATCCATCAAGCTCGGCGCCACCACCGCCGTCGTGGCCTCGTCCGCCGCGTGCGCCCGCGACGTGCTGCAGAAGTACGACCACCTCCTGGCCGGGCGGTCTGTCGCCGACGCGGCGCGCGCGCTGGGATTCCACGAGCGCTCCATCATATGGCTGCCGTCCACCAGCCCGCTGTGGAAGCGCCTCCGCGCCGTGTGCACCAACCACCTCTTCTCGGCGCACGGCCTCGACGCGGCGCGCGCGGTGCGGGAGGAGAAGGTGAGGGACCTGGTCGGCTGCATCCGCGGCCATGCCGGGGAGACCGTGGACGTCGGCCGCGTGGTGCTCTCCGGGCTGTTCAACCTCGTCTCGAGCGTGCTGTTTTCCGAGGAGGTGGGCGACGTGAGCTCAGACCAGGCGCAGGGTCTGGAGACGCTGATCGACGACATCCTCGTGGAGCTCATCAAGCCGAACTTGTCGGACCTCTTTCCCGCGCTCTCCGTTCTTGACTTGCAGCGCCGCCGCCGCCGTACCGGCGAGTGTCTGGGAAGGTTTTTTGACTACTTTGACCAGATTATTGACCGTCGTATGAAGGCCGGAGGTGAAAGGAAAGGTGATTTCTTAGATGTGCTACTCCAGCTTCACTCGGTGGATCAGCTCAGCATTGAGACAATCAAGTCCTTTCTTTTGGTATGTAATACCGGCATACGAATATGAGTCACTTCTGTTCAGAATATGTTTGTCACTGTCACAACGCTATGAGGATTTAAATAAATTTTAAACAAACTTGAACTTGTGTCAGTTTAGACGTATCCTAAATTAAACAGACCTTTGAAAATCACTGGAGGAAGTCAACACAAATGACAAATCTAAACTAGCAGGTAAAATGTCATGTGTTTTGCAGGATCTCTTCATAGCAGGGACAGAGACAAACTCTCTCACCGTGCAGTGGGCGATGGCCGAGCTACTTCGGCACCCGGCCGTCATGTCAAAGGTTCGGGCCGAGCTACAGGAAGTGCTCGGTGAAAAGCAGTATCCTGATGAGTCTGACATCAGCAGGCTATCGTATCTCCACGCCGTGCTGATGGAGAGCATGCGCCTTCACTCGCCAAGCCCGCTCCTGATACCGCACCACGCCATGGCCGAAGGCGCGGAGGTCGGGGGCTTCGTGGTGCCCAAGGGCGCCACGGTGATTGTCAACCTGTGGGCCATCATGCGTGACCCGGCGGCGTGGACGCAGCCCGAGGAGTTCATGCCGAAGAGATTCGTCGGGGCGGACATGGACTTCCGGGGTAAGGATCGGTTCGAGTTCATGCCGTTCGGGGTGGGGAGAAGGGCCTGCCCTGGGATGCCTATGGCGACAAGGGTTGTGACCCTCATCCTTGCATCCCTGCTGCACAGGTTTGAGTGGAGGTTGCCCGAGGGGATGCAGCCGTGCGACGTGGATGTTCGGGGCCGGTATAGGATGTCTCTCAACATGGTCACGCCAATCAAGGCCGTGCCACTGCCATTGTTCTCGTGATGGATTGTTAGCCTTGGTTGTGTGCGTAGATCTAGCACGCGTTTATTGTTAGTTTGCGTATCAACAGTTTGTGTTGTAATGAACTATCCAAGGGAGACGTTCGGATCACAAGTGTAGTAATGAATAGGTAAGTGATGATAATGAATAAATGTACAAGTGCTTTGTGTAAACTGTCAAGCACTGAAGTTAAAGAACAATTGTCGTGTCGTCGCTCTAGAGGAAGGAGCGGTATTGGAAGCTTTATCGCCAGAAGAACAGTTGTGGGATGTCCTTTGGAATTGGAAGTTGAAGGTGGTACCGAAGGTAGCTTGTTGTGTTGGAGGGTTATACGGAAAGTCATGTCCTGGTTTTTAACGATTATATTCATCGCACAAATTCACTATACGATGCCAAACTTTTCTGACGGTGCTTCGGATGGGATGATCATTGTTCAACCATATTTGAGAGGGAGTGGTGGATTGTGATGATTACTTCAAAATAAGTACGATGCTATTGGTAAGGGTGGCTTCTCCTCTTATCAGAAATGCACTTTAGTTGTTCGGATGCTTGCATATGGAGTTCTCGGTGATCTAATTCATCCATACATACAAATTAGTGAGTTCGCATGCCTTGAGTCATTGTACAATTTTTGCAAAGTTGTGGTGAAGGCATTTGGGCCGGAGTACTTGAGAGACCAAATGAGGATACAACCCGGTTGTTATCAATCAATGCTGTTGGGGAACGTAGTATTTCAAAATTTTCCTACGATCACGCAAGATCTATCTAGGAGAAGTATAGCAACGAGCGGGGAGAGTGTGTCCATGTACCCTCGTAGACCGAAAGCGGAAGCATTTAGTAACGCGGTTGACGTAGTCGAACGTCTTCGCGATCCAACCGATCAAGTACCGAACGCACGACATCTCCGCAATCTGCACACGTTCAGCTCGGCGACGTTCCTTGAACTCTTGATCCAGTTGAGGCCGAGGGAGAGTTTCGTCAGCACGACGGCATGGTGACGGTGATGATGAAGTTACCGACGCAGGGCTTGGCCTAAGCACTATGACAATATGACTGAGGTGGAAAACTGTCGAGAGGGGCACCGCACACGGCTAAAGATCAACTTGTGTGTCTATGGGGTGCTCCCCGCCCCCGTATATAAAGGAGGGGAGGAGGAGGAGGGCCGGCCACAAGGGGCGCGCCCAAGGGGGAGGGGATTCCTACTCCTGATAGGAGTAGGTTTCCCCCTTTCCTAGTCCAAGTAGGAGAAGAAGGAAGGAGAGGAAGAAGAGAAAGAAAGGGGGGGCCTAGCCCTAGTCCAATTCGGTTTGAGCTAGGGGGCGCGCCACACCTTGGCCTGCCTCCTCTCTTCCACCACTAGGCCCATGAGGCCCAATAACTTCCCGGGGGGTTCAGGTAACCCCGGTACTCCGAAACTTATCCGAAATGACCCGAATCATTCCGGTGTCCGAATGTAGCCTTCCAATATATGAATCTTAATGCATCAACCATTTTGAGACTCCTCGTCATGTCCGTGATCTCATCCGGGACTCCGAACAACCTTTGGTACATCAAATCACATAAACTCATAATACGAATCGTCATCGAACGTTAAGCGTGCAGACCCTACGAGTTCAAAAACTATGTAGACATGACCGAGACACATCTCCGGTCAATAGCCAATAGCGAAACCTGGATGCTCATATTGGCTCCTACATATTCTACGAAGATCTTTATCGGCCAAACCGCATAACAACATACGTTGTTCCCTTTGTCATCGGTATGTTACTTGTCCGGGATTCGATCGTCGATATCATCATACCTAGTTCAATCTCGTTACCGTCAAGTCTTTTTACTCGTTCTATAATGCATCATCCCGTAACTAACTCATTAGTTACATTGCTTAGAAGGCTTATAGTGATGTGCATTACCGAGAGGGCCCAGAGATACCTCTCCAACAATCAGAGTGACAAATCCTATTCTCGATCTATGCCAACTCAACAAACACCATCGGAGACACCTGTAGAGCATCTTTATAATCACCCAGTTATGTTGTGACGTTTGATAGCACACTAAGTGTTCCTCGGTATTCGGGAGTTGCATAATCTCATAATCATAGGAACATGTATAAGTCATGAAGAAAGCAATAGCAATAAACTAAACGACCATAGTTCTAAGCTAACGGATGGGTCTTGTCCATCACATCATTCTCCTAATGATGTGATCCCATTAATCAAATGACAACACATGTCTATGGTTATGAAACTTAACCATCTTTGATCAACAAGGTAGTCTAGTAGAGGCTTACTAGGGACACAGTGTTTTGTCTATATATCCACACATGCATCAAGTTTCCGTTTTAATACAATTCTAGTATGGATAATAAACCTTTATCATGATATAAGGAAATATAAATAACAACTTTATTATTGCCTCTAGGGCATATTTCCTTCAAATGCTCCGAGAGGCTTTCTGGGGATTCTTGAAAGCATAGACTTTATGCATTGGAAGTGGAAGAATTGTTCATTTGCTTGGCAGGGGCAATATATGGGACATGTTGATGGTTGCACGGTCATACTTGAAGTTGTGGCATCACAAGATCTCTGAATTTGGTACTCCTTTTTCGTTGTGACAAGTTCTTACAATGGCATCAACGTGTTTCAGCAGTCTTCAGTGTGCGGAAGGCAATTCTTCAGAGGTCAACTATGAGATCAGTGGCCACCAATATGGCAAGGAATACTACCTAGTTGATGATATCTGTTCTGAGAGGACAACGCTACGTGCTTTTGGTGTGCTCCCATCTCTCTGGGTATTGTTTGGCACCCTGCTAGAACATGGAGCGTTGACACTATATGGGAGGTGATGACTACTTGTGTGATCATGCACGACATGATGTAGATAATGAGAGTGATGTCAGTATCTATGACCAACAGGGTGGGATCACCAAAGTGATTTGGTTGAGCCCATGGGTGGAGCGGCAACGTTTGCAGTCCATATAATTTCATCATGAAATGCGTGATCGGACAACTCACATTCAACTTTAAAATGATTTGGTTTTGCATATGTGAACTCACATAGGAAACTAATAGTTCTGTCTTCTCATTTTCTTCTAATTTATCTGCTACTCTCTCCATCCCACAATATAAGACATTTTTAGACTTACAATTTTAAATTTATTTGACTATAAACTATGTGATTTTCATTTATTGAAATGTAAACTATGTGGTTTACTTATTTATTCCATCAAGATTGTATGACAAAAATGATAAATTGAGTAAAGAAAAGTTCATGATGGATCAAATAGGTCGCCCGTTGGGTGCACTGTCATAGAATGACAGACATTAAGCGGGCGCATGTACAAGTCGTCACTCAAACAGACAAAAGGCAGGCATATTTTGTGGCCGTTTGGGTTGGTCCGTTGAAATTGCCCTTATGACCGGTGCAGGTTGTGAAGTGGGAGCATGTAATATTGTCCCTACTGGAATTGCCAGGAGGTCAAAGCAAGATTCCTGCACACCAGTCCTGGGCTCCCAGCGGCCACCAGATCTTGGATGGAACGCGGACGATGCGATTGACCAGATGCTCTGGAAGGGGTGTGGGAGGGGTTGTCAGGCCTCTATCACGATCAGGGCTGCTGAGGTGTTTGCTTTCGCGAAGGCAAAATCTTTGCTCAGCTCCAAGGCTTTCGACACATCGTCATGGAGATGGCTTGCTTAGAGATTGATTTCTTTTATATTCAACTCGTGAGAGGAGGATCGCTAATAATTCTGCTCACTAGCTAGTGTGGTGCTTGTAATAAGTATATACTAGTAGCTGGCTTAATGAGAGATCGAATCTTAGTTAAGCAAATTAAAGCTACCCGGATTCTATACTAGATTAGATGGAAAATAAAGAATTATTAATGGCAGGAGCGAACACGCGGATAATATTATAAGATCTTGCTTTCCACGGTAAGAAGGTGGGGCTGGTTCCCGTGCCCAGATTTGCGTGAACTGTACATTTTTCTATTTATGGGTCATATGTATGGGATTTTATCTCTACTCCCTTCGTCCGATGAAAAGTATACATATAGAAATTTTAGAATAAATTATGGAGTGAAGTAAAAAATGCATTGGAAAGGTGTAAGTCATCATTTTTTCTCCTTTTCAATTATCTCACCACAATAAGCTAAGTGAATGTAGAAATTAAGAAGACCATGTATAGAATGTTATTGGTCTTGATTACGGTGTAATGAGGTAGAAACATTTCTTCTACTTAAAGTGCATTGGAAGGGTAGAAGCGGTGGCGCTGCCAGGAATAAAATCATGTGTAGTCACTTCAAAGTTGTGTAGTCAAATATACTCCTACATAATTTTATGTTTTTTTGCATGATTTATACTTGACTAGTAAGGTACACGCGCATTGCACGCATGAGATTTGGCAACCAAATTATGAATAAATATCATATTATAGCATGTAAGCTTTGAGTCATATATGCATAATCTAGATGTTCGTTTAATTCTTATAGTTCATCGCGTTCAAAATCAATTTGTTTTTATAAAAAAGCTAATCTATTTTAAGATTCATGAAATTGTGCGTTGTAAAGCATTAAGTAAAAACAAATAATGACAATTCATCTAGAAAAAAATTGGCAATTATGATACGGAAGATTCTAGAACAAAGGAGAAGTGCTTGTGTTTTAAGGTTTATGCATTATGCTTAAATTCAACCATGGAGTCTTCTAGATTATACATGTGGCAAAATCTGGTGGAATGTAGATGATATCCAACGGCCAGTAGTGCTCGAATTTGTCATCTCTGCACTGTCGGATTGGCTTCATCCAACGACCATCTTTCAAAGATATTCGCACACTATATAGGAGTATAGATGTATTACGGCTTTGCCAAAGAGCTGTATAGTCAAGTGACTACAGTCTAGACGTGGCTTCGCCACTGGGTAGAAGTTCACTTTTTTGTTGACAAAATTTAAAGTCAAATGTACACTTTTTACCGAATGGAGGGAGTATATACTTGGGTTTTTTTGCACGAATATGCAAGATTGTACATCTTTTTCATTGACTAGCAAAAAATTTCTACCCTTCGGACATGGAGTATTTGATCCTGAGCTCATATGCTCTCGCATGAGTAGTAAAATAAAAAATAGTAAAAAAATTCAAAAAAAATCTGATTTTTTGTGATGAACATTGATAAATTTTCTAACTGCGTGCAAAATTTCAGGTTGAAATGACATTCGTGGAGGTTTGGGCAAAAAAATCGATGGTCCAAAAAAACTATTGTTGGAAGCATTTTGGAGCATTGATTTTGTTATTTTTGGCCAGATCTCCACGAATGTCATTTTCATCTGAAATTTTGCACACAGTTAGAACATTCATCAATGATCATCACAATTTTTTTTACTATTTTTTCGATTTTACTGTTCACTAGAGGCTAACGCGCGCTTCGTAGCGCCATTCTTCACACGTATGATTAACTCTTTTATATCTGGTAGATTTGTGATTTGTTGTTTTGCTTGGATTTTATCTTTGTTGGCTTGTGTTATAGCTATATTTTGGCGGTGTTTTTTTCGTTTGTATATCCCGTGTCAGGTTGCCTCTGGAGACAATATTTGTTCCGAGAGGAGAGTGGAGTTGTTTGATGTGTGATTGTGAAGTATTTACATGTTTCAACCTCGATATCAGTCGTTGGTGGTGTTTGGGCCTCTCGGGAGCTCCTAAACCATGCAAAAACCGTGGAATTGGTGTTATAACACTTGCATATGGGCCGCCCCATGAAGCTCTCGGTTGCTTAGCTTCTTTTTCCTCTCGTCCTACTGCCAGATCCGGAATAATTGGTTATCTTTTTTATTTGAAAGTGTTAGTTTAATTAAAAGATTTTTAAGGATTTAAAAATGTTGCAGATTTAAAAATCATTGATTTTAGAAAAAAGTTCTTGAATTTCAAAAAATATTCACAAAGTAAATAAAGATTTCAAATTTAAAATGTTCACAAACAATAAAAATGACCGTGAACTTAAAAATATCCATGAATTTAATAAATAATAATGAATCTGAACAAAATGTTAAATTTTTCTAAAAATGTTTTTAATACTCACAAATTTTCTCATGAATAAGAATGTGAAAAAAAAGAGAATAAGAAATAAAACTAAATACGTAGCACATAACCTTACATGTGGGGCCCTTAGCAACCCCACAATCCCCAAAGCACCACAACGCTTCAAATCATAGGAGCTTAGTATCTCTATAGGTGTGGGAGCATATGAGCTTGGGATCAAAATATTACTTTCGCTATCCTTCAGCCAAGTTTGCAAACCCTTTATTTCTATGGTGGTGATTCAAGTGTTTAGGTTCTAGTTGATTGACATGGTTTTCCTTTCAATCTATAGGGGATGGGCTTTAGTTCGTTAGTTTTGAACTAGTGAGTTATGCCTTAGCAAGCACGACAGTAGTCCTTTTGTTTTTCTTGTAGATGCATGTTGTAGCTTTTTTTCTTTAAACACATGCATGTTGTAGCTTCGATCGCTCTCCCAGTTCATTTCTTTTTTAGAAATTCATCTTTCATTTTTAACAAGTCAGATGGTGATATTAAGGTTTCTTGTTCGTTTCGATTTGTTTTAGTTGTCCAAGTGATGTATTGTTTTTTAGTGTGCGAGTTTTTCTAAAATCTACATTGAGTGTATTGGTATTTTTTTTGTGTGTGGGCACGAGATCGCCTAAGTGATTTTTATGTTTCCAGTGTGTGCTAGTGTTTTCTTCTCTTTGTGAGTCCCTATATTTTTTTGTGCGCTGTGTGTGAGAGAGAGATGGTGGAGGATCCACCACCTATATATGGTGCGTGAGAGAGAGAGATGGTGGAGGATCCACCACCTATATATGGTGAGAGAGAGAGAGATGTGTGTGTGTGTGTGTGCACGCGCGAGTGTGTGTGTCTTTGCGTGCATTTTTTAGATGTCAATATACAATTAATCTCTAATATTCTTATTTTATTTTTACATGCAAGTTTTGTGTAATTTATGTGCAAATTATGTAACTCTCTAGAAGTCACACCACTAAATGTTTGTCCTTATATATTGTGGGACAACACAAGTTCTATTGGGACATCTGTGCACATTTTTTATTATTTATTTTAAGTTTCTTTTTTATTTTTCCTTTCTTCTTTAGGGTAATAATTATTCTCTTAATTCATTATAGCTTAGAATAATATAAGCTTTTGTTTTTTTAATGAATGGCTTTGCGTACCGATATTTTCTTTGCTTTCAAATAGAATTCATTTTTAATTGTTCTACTTGAAATATAATTAATATTAAATTTACACTATTATATGCAAGCGTAAGCTTATTGTGGATTAGTGAAGGTTCTATAAAATTTGTTGCAACATCATTCGCTTTGACTTTTTTTCTTCATTTTCTTTCTTATTTTGGGGTACTACCAATACTCTTAGTCCATTCTACTTTAGAACAAAAAATTCATTTTTATTTTATTATTTCTTTGTTTATTAAGGCTTAGTTGAGTTTTTGATAATTGATATTCTTTACTATATTGTACATGCGACAACATATCGGATGTTGTAGTTGTGTGACACTACTTAATTTCGTACTATAAACTCGAAATGGAATCCGTTGATTCATTGATTGACTTGAATCATAATAAGTATTAGAGTTGAACTAGTTTACCCTTGTTCTTGTGCAATACCTAATGATGCAAGTTTTCAGTATACCCTAATTCTCACAAATAAGAATAGAGTTTGACAATAAATATGACTGATTATTCATGTTAGCCACATTATACTAGTAGGCAGAGGCGCGGCACCACGCGCGTCCGTGCTTGAGCCTGTTGTACGTTTATTTGGCTGATGTTTTTGTTTGAACACTTGAGTAAAGCTAGCGTAGAAGAACAAGGGTGGCAGGGGTGATGACTGTAATCTCTAGAGGCTGCTATGGAAAGATGGTGTCTTACATTGTTTGAAAGATACTCCCTCCGTTCCAAATTACTCGTCGTTGTTTTAGTTCAAATTTGAACTAAAACAACGACGAGTAATTTGGAACGGAGGGAGTACATAACTACAAATAATGGAGGGAAACCATTTGGATATATGCATGTGTAGTAACACGAAGTTGATTAGCATCTAGCAAACACTAAAGTTAACATAATCATCATCACTGAAATGACAGTTGTGGCTAGGAATCATTTACTGATAAAATCATCAAAAGTTAGAATAAAAGCCAGTACATATACGATCAACCATCACTCCATAGCTGATGGAATACAATCCTGCATAATGAAAAACTGCAAGTTTGGTTTTCCTTCAACAAAATTTAAGAGTTCAACTTAGCAACTAAATCTCTCTAACACACGCAAGTTGATATAGAGTTGATCCTTTACTGCATTTCTGAACGAATTGCCCAAGATGTAACGATGACCGACATTTGAACAACATGTTTTTGTATTTGCCTTGCTTGAACCTTTTCTGCTTACATTGACCTTACAGAAAAGACCATTGTTATGGACTATGATTTAATTTCGGGCTGTCCATCCACACAAATATATTTTTCTATGGTTTTTTTTGACATGTTATGTTTTCTATGTTGACGTCATCTAAAAATGGAATTGGAAATTTTTGCATACCTATGCAACAAAGCATGATGTTGTCCACAGTTCTGCTAAGCATACTTCTACAAAGATATGATCGCCGTGCTTGGAGCATGAAAAAGCAGAAGGAACAACCTTCTTAGTTCCATACATTTGTTAAAATAATTGAGTGGCCCCTAGCAGTCGACATGATAAAATGAAGTTGAGTGTTCATGTGGGCCTAAGGTGGTATGCTTAGTGTGCATATATTGATGAAATTTAAGTAAACAAAATAGTGAAACTTCCATGTGTGACTTGTTTCCTAATTCAACATCCACTTAGTTCCCCAAAATAATTTATCTGAGGTAATATCATCAGCATTGCGATTTATTTACTATGGCCAAACACCAAAATGAGTATATATACAACTATAACAAAATGAATTAGCAATTTGTTAGGTGGTGGTGGTGTGTGTGTGTGTCATGTGATCTGATTCGAAAATTACTGAATAACATCCATGCAAAAATATTTTCACACCTGACATAACAACTAAAAAGAACATTAATTTTACCTTTTATGCAAGATCAAAGATGTATCAATGGTGCAATTCATTAGCAAACCAGAGATTTAATGAATGGTCATTTCAAAAAATGGCCATAGTGTCAGATATAAAGCTATTGTCCCCACTTACATCTTTAACTACAATGTATATATGATGGAATTTCATCTTGTTGAAGATTACTTCTTTGATGCCTTGAATGGAAGTTAAGGTGTTGAACTCATTGTTGAACAACTATAAATATTGCAGCTTTGCAAGTATTGAACCTGTTACACATAGACAACTAACAATGCATAAAACCTATGCACCATTTGTCCTCGAAAGCGACTACGATCGATCCATGCTTGAAAACTATTTTAGTTGCTACTTTGTATTTGTAAGAAAACCAATTATTCTTCTCTTGTTTGCAACCAATGTTGTGTCATTAGGCCATGTGAATAGTACATCATGAACAGATGTTGCAGTAGCACTTCACGGACTACAGATCATGACACACTCTTGTTGGCATATACACAGAAAAAATACATAGGTGGATATCAAGTAGGTCCTAATTTTGTAACATCTCAAATTATGAATCTTAGATTACACTAGAACTCCTAAGCAAAGTGAAACTACAAAAAAGCAAGAAATAACTTCCATGAAAAACACTGAAATTAGAAAAAACGCACCAACCACAATCCACTATTGACTTTCATCAATTATATATTAAATTTGAATGTTCTGTTTTTGAGGAAGCAATATAATGAGATTATTTGGAAAGGTACAAGGTAGCTAGTTTCTAGTCATGTACATGGTACTATAACGATCTAAAGCATACTTTTTCTCAACTTAGAATGACCTATTGCTATTTCAAACTCAAAGAAGTGGAGTAATTCAGTGTAACAATTGATTGAATAAAAAATATGCATTTACAGCATGGACGCACACACACAAAAAAATACATATATTATGTGTAAAGGGGAACCAGATTAAAGCCCAAGCACAAGGCTAAGAGTAACTACTCTTTCAGAAACTCAAAATGAAACAATGCAATATGAGGCGCACCTGTTTAGTCACTTGTGCTCCCTATCCCGTCGGTATACGACCACATCAGTAACATGTTGGTGCAGGCTAGAGTAGGAAGTTATAGAAAAAGGAAGCGCTCACCGGTGACAGTTGTGGGTTAGCAGAAGCGACAGTGGTCGGCACACTATATGGAACATGACATGCAACATGAACCCCATGTCCATAGCGGTGAAGCCAACACAAGAGAAAATTACCATATTCTATTGAACCATATGAGCCAGAGGTCGAATGCAGTGTATCACGGGGTTGTGGATCTGGGCTGGGGAGCTTGCCGGAATTTGATCCAGGGTCGCGGGAGGAAGGCATGGATATGGAAGGGATGCAATAGTGTAGAGAATTGAAAGTCGACCCAGATTTCGACGGCAGTCCTCTGCAGTTTCTTTGTCCATAAGAAAAATGAAGGCCGTCAAATACAATGTATGTTCTATCTGTGTCCATAAGAAAAATCCAAGCCATCAAATACAACCTCTGTTGTTTTGTGTCCAATAGAAAAATTCAGGCCATCAAATATAATATCCATTGTTGTGTGTCCAAGAGAAAAATTAGCCATCAAATACAAAAAATCAGAGTATCATTTTTGTGTTCATCTGTTTAGGCAAGAAGAATGATGGCCAGATTTATAGGAAGTTGAGATCATGCAGGTGAAGGGATATTGAGAACTAACCTCTAAGATACACTGTGTCAATCAGCCCAAGGAGTTGTTCTCTTTGCCTCCTCGGATGAGGAACACATGAATAAATCGATTAATTAGTCAATGCCAAATATAGATGTGCCAATATCGTTGGTATCATTCAACATCTTTTTTTTGCAAAATTAATGCAAGGAAATGAACATACTATTTATTGGATGTGTGGCCCTTACCTTGTCAAGATCGAGCTAGTTGTTGAGAAGAACCAATGGGCCAAGCACAATGACGTCATTTGCTTGGTCTGCCTCCTTGACTTGCCAATGTGCTCCTTCTCCTTACTAGTAAACGCGCATGTGCAACGCACGTTAATATTTAGGCAATATATTAATTGCACACCGATATTAGGTATGCTATTATTGGTGTGTTAATTGTGTAATCAGTGCAATATTTAGTATGATATTAATTGCACGTTAAACATGTTGAACGCTCGCCATTGGAGCAGTATAGGTCGTTGGATTGACTTAATTTGATGGCCAAGATCAGTTGGATCTGCCCCTTTGGGCCTTTTTATATTGGTATAGATATAGATTATCTATGCTGGAACCATGCCGAGATGCATGGGGTTAATGATGCTCCAATGGCGTCTAGGAGGGCAACACCAACGGCGGACGATAATGTCGGACCGGCGAGCTCGCAACAGCGCGGGGGGCGGGATCAATGGAGAAGGCTGAGGGCTAGACTTTCCGGCGGTCAGTGATGGTCGGTGAAGGCGGGCCATCCCTAGCTGGAGTGCAACTTCCTCCGTCGAGCCGAACAGAACTCAGTAACCTGGCCTAAGATTTGTAGTTGTCGACTCCATGGCTGAGTAGAGTATAACAGGCGTAGGAATGAACTAGACGGATATGCGCGCTTCGCCGCGCCATTTTTCACTTGTTTGATTTAAAATGTTTTTTCTTTGATTTAATGGTCTTTTTGCCTTTGGGCTGTTGCAGTTAGCTGCCTCGTATCACCTAAGCCTATCCTGATCAAGCACTGCGATGAATTATTTTAGCTTGAGGCAAGTAATAGGTGCTGGAAATAATTATAACATTGAAATTCCAGCAATATATACAACAATCAAACATCCATATATCCGGTTGGGAACTGGAAGACATTTGCAAGATAAATAAGTGGACGACCGACAGTGGGCAAGGAACACGTCCAAAATAAATGTAGCAAACAAACACTATACAACTACTCACTTTGTTATTCCATTAGAATATTGTGCCAACTGCCTTGCAATTTCTGTCTTTGATAAGCTTGGGGCAAATGATCGATTGGCAGCATCAATGCTCTGCATACCTATGCATAGAGTAAGACAAAAAATTAAATCACTCATACAGAATCATGAACATAGGCAAACACGTTGATGTCACAAAGAACTTAGGATAATTAGAGGAAGGAATAGCATAACATATTTAACAGAAGTGGATGAGAATCTAATGACAAAACTAACTCACTGAATCATCAAGAGTTAAACAAGAGAAGGAATACATGGCTAACATTTCCATATCTTATAGTGTGAATGTGTAGATCATGCAAAAACTTCCAGCCACCTTTAACCGCAAGAGAAAATTAAATTCAAATGGAAACAAAAGGATACTAAGCCTTTTCTAATAAAATCATATATTATAAAGCACAATACAATAAAATACTACATAAATAGGAGTGGCTGTGAAATGAACCTCTAATTAGTGCAGACCTTACCTACTTTGAAGTCCCATGCTTTATTTTTAGCCATTGCTGGATGAAGCCTTAATGAAGTTGGGTGGCAATTAGGTACTACTTTGATAAGTTGCATTTTTTGTGCTTAAAAACTGATGTTGAAACGATACTGCACATTTCTCAACTATTACTATGTAGATGGATTACCACAGGTAATCACGATATGCTTCAGGTATTGAACAACTAAATATTTAGCAAGGGATGGCATAGATATAGTATGCCGCCTATATGACAGAGTCAAGTATTTTTCTATTTCACACAACATGATGTAAACTAGTCCATGATCAATTACTTGATGTTTCTCTCTTAAATAGTTAGTTATCATCATGTCAAAAGAAAAAGTTAGAAGTTATCACATACGGGTGTGTTAATATTGTCTAGAACCTGACATGATCTTCAAGATCACACTTTGACCATCAATGTATTGAAGGAATTAAAAGATGAATAACAGTTTAGCTTATTAAAGGATCATACGAAGCGAGGAGTAAAACAAACATAGTGCTAGTGCCAACAAAGCAACATAAATGCCTACCTGAAAGCTATAGGGATTAAGGGAGGAATGAGCGGGAAAATGGTACATTGTTATTTGGGGTGGACAAATAAGTTTGATTATGAATGGATTGTTCAAATGAAAGAATTAAAGTAGTAGAAGGTCAACTTTTTCTTTTGGTTTAGTGATTAAAATGAAAGGGAGAATAAACGTAGAAAAAATACATAATTATCCACTTATTTGACCCTGAAAACTACCAAGATCTTTAGAAAATCTTGTCATTTTACCTGCACCAGAGAAGAGTTATCAGGAACATATTCTTCTCCAATTTGACTCTGGCAGCCACAACTGCATCCTGCCTTTTCAGATGATCTATTGTTCTGGTTAGACTACATGATTCTCTTACAATAATTGTCGCCATTGTTAATCAATGGTCCATCCATCGCGATCTTGAGCTTCCACATATTACAGAAAAAAACTTCAGCCACTACTGAGTCTTAGCTGATGGGAAAAAGGATCTAAGGGTCAGAAATGTTACTCCCTTTTACTCTTTCAGATTTCCGCCAGACTACCCGTGCAGCAGGGTAACTCTGTTTGTGCATGCAATAAATTTTAGTTTGATGTAGTTACCTATTTTGTGATCATGGTGATACTATACTCTCTTTGATGTATAGTTGGCAGCTTGGCTTCTTTATGTATCCTTCATGTTTCAAATATTACTGACATGCAACCCTTGATACACATATGCCCATCATGTCTTCAAACAATTCGTTCACATACTTTGCTTTGCTGCACCTATATCTTCTCTAAAATTGCAATATTTAATGATGTTATTTTTGTCTGAAAAACTATGATGACTCAAAAGGGCCTATACATCAGTCCAAGCAATTGTTTTCATCATGCATTGCTTGATTCTAGCTTCCTGAAAGTAGGGAAAAGGTTGTATAAATGAACACCAAAATAATAGAACATAACTTGCATAGTTTTGTGTTGCACCATTTTTGAGTTACAATCATCGATTGACCCATGACATACAAAAATCGATAGAAGACCATGCACATCAATCAGCAACGCTAATACAACTGCAGTTTTGAGAACATGCAATGCGTGAAAGGTAAGAGAATGTTGAGCATCCTGTTAGGTTAGCATGAGTTTGACAAAGTCAACTGATCTACATATTTCAGTACCTAAAGAGTGTTAATGGTACTATTTCCATAATGAACTTACAGAATGCACTATCCAAAAGAATCAATAGTCATGGGTGTTGATACAGAGGAGAAATAAAAGGAAGTCCTTACAAAAGAAAAACACCTTACTGCTAGAAATCAATGAATTAGTCATGATCAACATACAGATGTCATATATATGTCTGAAACATATGCATATTCTAGGAACTGTAGAGAAGAATGTGTTAGTACAATCTTTTCATTAGGAATGACTAACATATCTTGACAGAGATATTATTACGTGTCTTATTAGCCTACTTCAAACTTAGATAATTGCAACCTAGAATGAATAACTGACTATGACTGAAGTAGGTAACACTGGTGTAGAAACTATCATAGACACTCTCCCTCTACTTCCACATATGACTAAAGTAGGTAACATGGGAGTATAACTTAATATAAGATGCTTTTTGACATAGTCATAGACTCTAAAAATGTCTTATAAAAAGTTAGAAAGGTAGTAGTATGTTTTATACTATCCCTGTAAGGATGCCACTTCTGCTCTATGTAATTTGAAAATTTGATAGCAGTTTAATGATGTTATTATCCTTGTAACTTCTGCTCTCTTAATTATTTTCTGTCCATGAGCTCATGTTGCAGCGTGCAATTTGCTAAAAATAGTTGATGACAAAAAAATAATACCCGCTTCTTCCTCCTTGAGACCCTGATAGGCACAAAAGGAGGTAGCCACTCGCCTATTCGTGCTTAATAGGCTCCAGGTTTAGGAATTTTCTTGTTTGCTAGATATACTCAAAGGAGACCAAAGACCTAAATCATTGAAAAACTTAAACATGAAGCATACAGAAATCATCCTGACAAAAGTGAAATTACGTACTCCACCCAGAGAGCTAACAACGTACGTTGTTCCCTTTGTCATCGGTATGTTACTTGACCGAGATTCGATCGTCGGTATCACCACCTAGTTCAATCTCGTTACCGGCAAGTCTCTTTACTCGTTCCGTAATGCATCATCCCGTAACTAACTAATTAGTTACATTGCTTGCAAGGCTTATAGTGATGTGCACTATCGAGAGGGCCCAGAGATACCTCTCCGACAATCAGAGTGACAAATCCTAATCTCGATCTATGCCAACTCAACAAACACCATCGGAGATACCTATAGAGCATCTTTATAATCACCCAGTTACGTTGTGACCTTTGATAGCACACGAAGTGTTCCTCCGGTATTCGGGAGTTGCATAATCTCATAGTCATAGAAACATGTATAAGTCATGAAGAAAGCAATAAAAATAAACTAAACGATCATAGTGCTAAGCTAACAGATGGGTCTTGTCCATCACATCATTCTTCTAATGATGTGATCCCGTTAATCAAATGACAACGCATGTCTATGGTTATGAAACTTAACCATCTTTGGTCAACGAGCTAGTCTAGTAGAGGCTTACTAGGGACACAATGTTTTGTCTATGTATCCACACATGCATCAAGTTTCCGATTTAATACAATTCTAGCATGGATAATAAAAAATTATCATGATATAAGGAAATATAAATAACAACTTTATTATTGCCTCTATGGCATATTTCCTTCAGTCTCCGACTTGCACTAGAGTCAATAATCTAGTTCACATCGCCATGTCATTAACACCCTATAGTTCACGTCGCCATGTGACCAATACCCAAAGGGTTTACTAGAGTCAATAATCTACTTCACATCGCCATGTGATTAACACCCAAAGAGTACAAAGGTGTGATCATGTTTTGCTTGTGAGAGAAGTTTAGTCAACGTGTCTGCCATATTCATGTCATTGATAGTGTTGCGTACGGGGAGGGGGGGGGGGCAGTGGGAGTCAGGGCAACGAAGTGGATGGCAGATAGGGGAACCTCGAGGTGGCATGTAACCTATGGAGAAAGGAGCATGCGGCAAGAAACCTCGAATTGCATCACGAATCTCGGCGGGGAAACAACATGCAAGTTGTAGCTTGGTGGCGCTCGAAAGTAGAGAAGAGAGATGGGCTGACAATAGGGGAGTGGGATACGAGCTTGGTTTGGGGGCAGCGAGCAGCAACGGCCCAACATAACGAATTACCGACTCCAGGTGGTCCCATTAGCCTCGATCAACCAGAGCACTTTAATTCCTGGGAGCTTACAAACTATAAAGATGAGAGGTGTGGGGTAGGAGAGCAATGGTGGAGGGAGGGGAGAGCTTTGTGGTGGTGACACGATAGGCGGCCAGCCAACGGCCGCAGTGAAGCACCCGAAAGAGATGTGTATCGGGCTGAGGACAAGGTTGGGTAATTTGATTTTTTTACATACAGGGAAGTTCTAGATGAGATATATGAACATGTAAAGCAGTGGCTAAGAGCATGTAAAGCCGGGTGCCTCAAGCCACCCTGAAACGCCTTGGTGGATGGCCCGGTCAGTGACCGGTCAAAACAGTGTGACCCAAACAGGCGCCTCAAACGACCAGGCTGATCGGCATCCCTCACATCCAACTGAAATATGAGGTGGACATGGGATGGTCCATGCACGACCAGGCGCACCGCCATGTCAGAGCCGGCCCACGCTGCCCACTCGACCCCACATATATTCGTCCTTATACGCTTCCCAAACCAAACCCTAGCAACTCCACTCCACTCCCCTTACTCCACCCCCAAACTCTCATCCGGCGATCTCCGGCATGGTGGGAAATAGATCTGACTCCGATCGTCTGGTCCGCCGACTTGGGTGTCGTCCCACGAGAAGGACAACAAGGGCAGCCATGAATGTGATGGAAATATGCCCTAGAGGCATTAATAAAACTGTATGGACTTTTATAACTACCAAACGTTTGGATTTTAACAATAGGCAAGAACGATCCTTATTTCACTCTAATTATATACATACGTCATTAGAATGACTAATTTTTCTTTCACGTGCACTTCTTCCTCTAATTACGTGCATATATACACTAAATGACAAAAAACACATGTCATCCTAGATTTTTTCTTTTTTTCAAACTTCAAAATGTTTTGTAGTTCAAATCATCGCTCCGATTGAAGAACCGTCTTCACAAAAAAATCATCTCGACGAGATCTTCGAAACTAGATCCCATGTTGATATGTTCTGATGACTTTTTTTAGGACCAAAAGTTACCACATCCGGGCTATGTAAGTTATCACGTCTGTCATACATAAGTTACCGTGTCATTAACACAAAAGTTTCCAGGGTATATTTACAACAAATTTTTATCCCAGGTCAAAAAGTGATTATGATGTTTGTAGTGAGTTGTCAGCTTTGTTGTGCATATTATCATGTTGCAAAAAGTTATCGAGGAATGTTTTTCAACAATTTTCATTCCCTCAGTCAAATAATTACCGCGATATTTGTACATGAGTTATCAGCTCTCATGTGCGTGTATTATCATGTTGTTTACACATGAGTTATTGGGAGGTATTTTTTAACAACATTTTTCCCTGGTCAAAAAGTTACCACATCTGGATTAAATAAATTATCATTTTGTTGGATGTATATTACCATGTTATTTACATACAAGTTATCAGGGTATGTTGTCAACAAAATTTTATCCCGGGGTCAAAAGTTATCATGGGATTTGCTGTGAATTATCAACTTTACTGTGTGTATAATACGGTGCTATTTCCACACAAAGTGGCAATAATATGTTTTCACCCCCTCCCCCGTGGTTCACCTAAGTATCAGGTATGTAGTGCTTCTATTACCATGATATTCATGCAAACTTTATCGAGGTTATATTTTTCAACAATTTTTCCTCGGGGTCCAAGTTATCATGGTGTTTGTACCTAAGTTATCATGTATATGATGTGTTATTACCATGATGTTTATACAAAAGTTACGGGGGTAGATTTTTGAAAACTTTTTTTCCTTCAGGTCAAAGTTGCCGTGGTGTTTGTGCCTAAGTTATTAGGGTTGCCATGTAGAAAATACCGTGTTGTTTACATATAAATTACCGGGAAGATGTTTCAATAATTTTTCACCCCCGGTCGATGTTACCATGACATTTATACGTAAGTTATCGAGTCCCAATACACAAATTACGATGACATTTGCACAAAAGTTACCGGTGTATGTTTCAACCCAAAAAATCCCTCATGTGAAGTTGTCATGATATTTACAACGAGGCTACATGGGCAAGGTATACAATCCGTTGGTATATGGGAGACTACAAGACAACTTGAGAAGTTACCGTGGTGTTTGTACGTGATTTTTTTACGGATTATATGTGAGTTATCAGCTCAGATGTGCGTATATTACCATGCTATTTATAATGAAGTTTCTGGATATATTTTTCAACTATCATTGACACTCGATGAGTGAATCAATAAAGATCATGTTGAATAAAAAATCTTTGGCATTAAGTGGGATGGCTGCAAGGACAATCGAATGGAAGAAGGTAATGACTTGAAATTAATTTGGTGAATCAACACACGAAAATTGGCAAAAAAAATGGTGTTTTAATTTTTCTGACATGGCTCTGTGGGATCAAGTATGATGACTTTCATTTATCTGACAAAAAGATGCGTAGTAGTGTCATGGTTTCCTTCGATCGGTCATCTCTAGGAGAGCGGCGTTCGATTCTTGGCCTGGACAAATTTATTTTTCTTGCTCGTGATTGCAGTTCTGAAGCAAAAAAAAGGAATCGAGAGAGTCATGCTATCCGGTCGTTTGGACCTATTGTAATTTCCCGAACGTTTGGAAGATAGATTTCTCAAACTGTTATTATTATATTTCCTAAATCATGATAAAGGTTTATTATTCATGCTAGAATTATATTGACCAGAAACTTAAATACATGTGTGGATACATAAACAAATACTGTGTGCCTAGTAAGCCTCTACTAGACTAGCTCGTTGATCAAAGATGGTTAAGGTTTCCTAACCATGGACATGTGTTGTCATTTGATAACGGGATCACATCATTAGGAGAATGATGTGATGGAAAAGACCCATCTGTTAGCTTGGCATATTGATCATTCGACTTATTGCTATTGCTTTCTTAATGTCAAATACATATTTCTTCGACTATGAGATTATGCAACTTCCGGATATCGGAGGAATACCTTGTATGCTATTAACATCAGAACATAACTGGGTGATCATAAATATGCTCTATAGGTATCTCCGAAGGTGTTTGTTGAGTTGGCATAAATTGAGATTAGGATTTGTCACTCCGTGTATCGAAGAGGTATCTCTGGGCCCTCTCGGTAATACACATCATAAGAAGCTTTGCAAGCAAAGTGACTAAAGTGTTAGTTGCAAGATGATGTATTACAAAACGAGTAAAGAGACTTGTGAAAGTGCAACTATCCCTGGGTGGTTTTGGTAATTCCTAACAACATATAGCTCATTAAGCTAATGCTATTTCAACATAGCTATTTCAGGAAAGCTCAATGATTGGCATGGCATGGATTAGAAAGTGGACCCTTCAAAATGCTAAGGACAAAAGATTGGCTCAAGCTCAAAGCACAAGACTCTACATTTTCTATTTTAGTGATCCAAGATCACATTGAGTCTATAGGAAAAGCCAATACTATTAAGAAGGGATGAGGTGTTGCTTAATGAGGTTCTTGCTCAAAATGCTTAGTGATATGCTCCAAAAACCCTCCAATACTTTCTCATATCCTCATATGTCCCAAACCAAAAAGTCCAACTTGGCCCCACCGAAATTTCATATCCGGAGCCACCGAGTTCAGTTGACATAGCCAGTGCCAGAAACCCTAGTCTTTTCGGTCTCATCGATAGGGATCTCGGTCTCACCGAGATGGGATTGCAAACTCATTGTTTCCCTTCGTAATGTTTCGGTCAAACCGAGATGAGCGATCGGTCCCACCGAGATTGCAATGCAAACTCCCTGTTTCCCTTTCGTAACGTTTCGGTCCAACCGAGATGAGCGAATCGGTCCCACCGAGTTTTCCTGACCAACTCTCTGTTTGTCTATTACCAAAATTGGTCTCACCGAGTTTGTGTAATCGGTCTCACCGAGATTATGTTATGCCCTAACCCTAATGAAATCGGTCCCACCGAGTTGACATGTCGGTCCCACCAAAATGCCTAATGGTCAAATTATGAACCAAATCGTTCGGACCGAGTTCTCTGAATCGGTCCCACCGAGTTTGGTGATTTGTGTGTAACGGTTGGATTTTGTGTGGAGGCTATATATACCCCTCCACCCACTCTTCATTTATGGAGAGAGCCATCAAAACATGCCTACACTTCCAACACATATTTTTTGAGAGAGAACCACCTATACTTGTGTTGAGGTCAAGATATCCCATTCCAACCACATAAATCTTGATCTCTAGCCTTCCCAAGTTGCTTTCCACTCAAATCTTCTTTCCACCAAATCCAAATCCTGTGAGAGAGAGTTGAGTGTTGGGGAGACTACCATTTGAAGCACAAGAGCAAGGAGTTCATCATCAACACACCATTTGTTACTTCTTGGAGAGTGGTGTCTCCTAGATTGGCTAGGTGTCACTTGGGAGCCTCCGTCAATATTGTGGAGTTCAACCAAGGAGTTTGTAAGGGCAAGGAGATCTCCTACTTCCTGAAGATCTACCCGAGTGAGGCAAGTCCTTCGTGGGCGACGGCCATGGTGGGATTGACAAGGTTGCTTCTTCGTGAACCCTTCGTGGGTGGAGCCCTCCGTGGACTCGCGCAACCGTTACCCTTCGTGGGTTGAAGTCTCCTTCAACGTGGATGTACGATAGCACCACCTATCGGAACCACGGATAAAAAAAATCTCAATGTCAACATTGCGTTTGCTCCCTTAAACTCCTCCCTTTACCTTCATATGCAATTGTTTTACATTCCGCTGCTATACTCTTAGAATTGCATGTGTAGGTTGTTTGCTTGACTTGGGCAAAGTTGCTAAAATCTGCCAAGAACTAAAATTGGGAAAAGGCTAGATTTTTATTTGGTCAAGTAGTCTAATCACCCCCCCTCTAGACATACATTCGATCCTACAAGTGGTATCAGAGCTTTGGTCTCCATTTGCTTTGATTTCCATAGCTTGTGGTGGTCATAGCCTTGGTTTCACAACCTAGGAGAGTATGGCGTCTAGCGAGGGAAATTACCACCGTAGAGGTCCTTACTTTGATGGTACAAATTTTGCTAGTTGGAAGCATAAGATGAAAATGCATATTCTTGGACATAACCCTGTCGTTTGGGCTATTGTGTGTATTGGCTTGCAAGGTGAATTCTTTGATGGGAAATAACCAAACCGTGAAGCCACCGCGGAAGAGTTGAAGATGCTACAATACAATTCTCAAGCTTGTGATATTCTCTTCAACGGATTGTGCCCCGAAGAATTCAACAAAATCAGCCGTCTCGAGAATGCAAAGGAAATTTGGGATACTTTGATTGATATGCACGAAGGTATTGACTCCGTCAAGGAATCCAAATTGGATGTGCTTCAAAGTCAACTTGACAAGTTCAAAATGAAGGACGGTGAAGGTGTCGCTGAAATGTACTATAGGCTTGCTCTCATTACAAATGAGATTGCCGACTTAGGAAGTGAAGAGATGACCGATAGATTCATCATCAAGAAGATCCTAAGAGCCTTGGATGGAAAATATGATACCGTGTGCACATTGATCCAAATGGTGCCCAACTACAAAGATCTCAAGCCAACGGAAGTCATTGGGAGAATTGTTGCTCATGAGATGTCACTCAAGGATAAGGAAGAGATCCACAACAAGTCAAGTGGTGCTTACAAAGCCTCATGTGAAGCTCCCACATCATCAAGTGAGAAGCAAACCTTCAATGAAGAATTGAGTCTAATGGTGAAGAACTACAACAAGTTCTACAAGAGTAGAAGCAAGGAAAGAAGTTCCAAGTCAAGCTCCTACAATGACAAAAGATCTTCTAGTCGTGAGCGTAATTGCTACAATTGTGGAAGACCCAGACACTACTCCAATGAGTGTACGACTCCCTACAAAAGAAGAGAAGATTCTCCCAAAAGAAGAAGTAGAAGAGAAGAATCACCACCAATAGAAAGAAGGAGTAGAGATGATCGTTATGAACGAAGACCCTCTCGGAGAAGCAAGGATTCGGAAAGGAAGGACAAGTCATCAAGGATCTACACAAAAAGAAGACATCAACCTCATGTTGGTGAATGGGTATTCGGTTCCGACTCCGACAATCACTCTGAAAGAAGTTATCACTCTGACTCCGAATATACTCAAGATGAAGGTGTTGTCGGTCTAGCACTTGTGTCAACCAACTCCTACGACATGTTTGACTCACCAAATGAAGGAATTGGAAGATTCTTCATGGCTAAAGGTCCAAAGGTAACACACCCTGAGTATGTTGATTTCAATAGTGATGAAGATGATTTGCTGGGTGATGATGATTTACTTGTTGACAACTCAAGTTATGAAAATTTTGATGAATTTGCTGCTAATCATGCTAATCAAGATAAAGCGAATGATGATGATAAGAAGGAAATTGAGTGTCTAACTAATGAACTAAACACTCTTAAGTTAGCTCATGAAACTACCTTGGAATATCATTGAGAACTTTTAAAGACTCATGAGAAGCTATGCTTTGAAAAGCTCAACCTTGAGCAAGAACATGAGTTTTTAAAGGCAATCAATGATGATCTTCGCAAGAAAAGTTCTTCTTACATTGTCAAGCGTTTACTCTTCTCTACTTACATGCCACAAGTTAAATCTAACAATAGTAACAAGAAAGACTCTTCATCTAGTAGTAACAACAATCATGCTAAATCCAATGTTGTTGCTTCTAGTAGATCTCTTGATTCCACTAATGATTATCTTAGCCAAGTTACACTTGAGCAAGAAAATAGCTTATTGAAGGGAATTATAGAGAAAGGTATTTACAAGAGCCTTGCCGGAAGTAAGCAATTTGAGGAAATTGTACGCAAGCAAGGAAGGCACCGGAAGAATCAAGGTGTTGGTTTTGAACAAAGTTCAATGCCAATGGAGTTGAGTGGGAAGAAGATCAATACCCCAAGACGAAGTTTGTTCCTAAACAAGAGAAGTATGATCCTACTTCCTTCAAAGGAACACAAGCTCAAGATGATCTTCCACCACAAGACCACAAGCAAAAAGGCAAGGACAAGCTTCAAGAGGAAATTGATGCATTTGAGGAAGCACCTAAGGCCTTGGTCAAGTGGGTTCCCAAGACTACATCCAGTTCTACTTCATCAAGGATGACTACAACTCCAAGGATTCCATCAAGATGGTGTGGATCCCGAAGAAGAAGAACTAGAGAGTTCTTGAGGGTGACTCCGCCAACATACTTCACTCTTATCATTTTGGCAAGGACAAGTGCAAACAACTTTCATATCCTGCACTAGTTCAAGGAGTCGCAAACCCTCTTGTTGGTAAGACAAGGGACAAGGTAACCTAATGCTTTCATGGACATTATCTTGTGTATACATCACTCTATGTCTATGGATATCCTTGTTTTTTCGTTGTGGGACTAACCCGTGTAGGTATTGAAAGTGCAACTCACTCCAAAGGATTGCTCCAAATGATCTACATCAACATTGAGCATCCACATCTTCAACACCTACATGAAGTCATCATCGACAAACCCAAGGTTAGTTCATCCCTCTTAGTGGGGATATCACATCTAGGGGGAGCTTTACTCTATTTATTTGAGCTAAAGCAACTCTAATGGTGTGAACACAACAATGATTTATGTAAAAGTGGTAACCCCACTTGTGCTTAAACGATGAGTATGACCTATGATCAAATGTTCTCATTTGACTCCTAAGTCAATATACTCATATATAGATGACCTAGTCATCGCCAAATTGCTTGATAGATGCTAGAGTGTTTGTGCATGCTTTGTCACATATTTATTTTGCCATTTTAATTGTGTGAGCATGTTGGATGCATATTTTACTCATTCAAGGACATCCACTTGTTGCTTTGATTGTTTGGATTTTTTCTCGTTTGCCAAGTTGATGGACAAGAATGCCTAAGAACTCCCTCTAGCTATCTATGCTTTTCTCGTCTCAAACTCTATCCATGCTACATCACAAAGTTTGATGAAGTCAGATTCGAAGCACTCTGTGTGAGGAGCACTCGGAGTTCCCGATTCATCATAGACTTAAACTTCCAAAACCTCTTTGTGCATCTCGGTCTGACCGATTCATCCTTTCGGTCCTATCGAGATCACTAAGTTGATCTAGGGTTTTCAATCTAGATGCAACCGATTAGAACCTTTCGGTCACATCGAGTTGCAGTAACTGCTTGCAGTTTTGCATCTCGGTGCCACCGAGTCGTTCCACTCGGTCACACTGACAGGGTCAGGTTATATATACTGACGGGCCAAATTTTGGAAATTTTTCCGAACCTCTTCGACCGCGCATTACCTGCTCTGCCTTCTCGGGTCTCCGGATCGTCCTCTTGTCGCCAGCGACCTCCCGCCGCTGGTCTCCGCCGCCATGAATGGCAATCTGCCCCGCCGTTGCCGCCGTAGCAAGTTCGCCGCTGAACTAGGGTACGAACTTGATCTTTGTGCTAATCTATAACTCTGATTCTTAGCACATTGCTTTGCCATGATTCTTGCCACGATTGAAATCATCCTGTCCAGCAAAAATGTCCCGTAGATTAGTTTTGATTTGAAAATTTAGAGTTAGGTCTCCGCCGAATTCATCTCGGACCGGCCGAGTTGTAGAAATCGGTCTTACCAAAAATTGCAAATCGGTGTGACCGAGTTTGATGTCTCTGTGAAACCCTAGCAGTCTCAGTACCACCGAACTGTGACTCGGTCTGACTGAGTTCACTAGTTTAGGTTCCAAAAGCTGCTTCGGTATCACCGAGTTTACAAATCGGTAGATCCGAAATGCTTTCTGTGAAGAACTAAAACTAAGTTCTTAAGTCATCTGTTTTGCAAAACTCCTGTACTTTATGATGCTCATCTACTCTACCTCATCTATAACCTATTCATAGGGTATGCTGTCAGAGTATATGCAGAGATGTCTAATCAAAGT
This sequence comes from Aegilops umbellulata, assembly GCA_032464435.1. Taxonomy (NCBI): domain Eukaryota; kingdom Viridiplantae; phylum Streptophyta; class Magnoliopsida; order Poales; family Poaceae; genus Aegilops; species Aegilops umbellulata. The sequence goes on along the minus strand of CP136058.1, from coordinate 324,753,212 downwards.
GTTAGTTAGAACAGGTCTGAGCAACAGGTGCAGATGAGTGAGGGTTCAGATCCCTCTAACGGCTATGATGAAGGCAGCAGGAGCACTCCCAGCAACTTGCCAAAGGCTGCTACCAGGACAAGGAAGAAGAGAACTTCTGATTCAGAAGATGAGGATTATGTGGCTGTTGAATATGAAGCCACTTCGAATAAAAAGGTACTGAAAAAGGAATATGACATAGCTGCTGCAACTAAGCCAGGCATGAAAACAAAGATGCCAGCAAGAAGACAGCCCATGTCTAAGCCAAGAAAGTTGCCACAGGTGAAATCATGAAATTCACCATTGAATCTGAAGAAGAAACAGCTGGTGAGGATAAGAAGAAGAAGAGGGCTAGAACCACTACTGCCAGAGTTCTTGGCAAGCCCTCAATGAGGAGAGATTCAGAAGAAGAAGAGGAAGAGGATGCTGCACCAGCACCCAAAGCACAGAAGCTTATGGGGGATGCAATCAAAACAAGGGCTGCTCCATCAAAACCCAAAGTTGCTCCCAAGGCAGCTGCTCCAGCTCAGAAGCCCAAGAGAAGCACTATAAACATTCCAGCTGCAGAGAAGAACAAGGCCCCAGTGCCTGAAGCTGTTGAAGAAGATGAAGCTCAAGTGCTAAGGAAGCTGAAGCCCAAGATCCCTGACCACAATGATGCACATCCGGTTGCATAAAACATGAAAATCAGGAAGGATGCATGATTGAGACTATTGAGACAGTCTAATCCATATGCTATCAGGAGAAGAACTGCTATGGACTACAGGTTTCACACTAAGGAACAGCAGGACTCTATGAGACAATTCTGCTTGATAAGAAGCCCATAGTGTGTGACATGAGATGGGTTGACTGGGAGTTCATCAAGGAGAATGAGGATCACTTCCCTGGTGTGTATGATAGCTTAAAGGCATGTGGAGTTGACACATTTGTTGCTAATAAGCTCACCAAGTGGAATGATGAGCTCATCATGCAGTTTTACTCCACTGCCCACTTCTATCCAGATGGAAGGATAGTATGGATGTTTGAGGGTACTAGATACCAGTCTACAGTTGATGAGTGGGCAAGCTTATCAATGCCCCAGAGGAGAATGAGGATGACTTGGATGTTTACGCTGAGAAGAAGAAAGACCACAATACAATGGCCAACATGTACAAAGAGATCCCATATGATGCTTTGGATACTCATAAGTTTGGATCTGTCCACTTCTTGCTATCTGGTCTGCCTACCATAAACTGGATTCTAAGGCACACACTGCTACCCAAGTCAGGTGATCACAAGATGATCAGAGGACAGGCTATAAACTTGCTGCATATATTTGATGTCCCACAGAAGTTCAAGGTCATGAGTTTGATTGTTGAGACAATCAAGAGGACTGCTGCTGACCAGAAGAGAAGATGTGGGTATGCCCCACAAATTCAGGAGCTCATCAATTCTAAAATGGGCACCGGGACTTATCTCTTGGAAAAGGAACACCTGGCTAGATACCCTGAATTTGAAACAACACAGTGGTGATGAATGAGGATGACCCCACATCAGTGCAAGCACATGAGAAGAGAGAGAAAGCGAAAGCTGAGAAAGCTGCAAAGATGCCAAGTGTAGAGGAGGCATCTCAGGTATTCTTGAAGAGCAAGCAAGACCATCTTGGATATCTGATCCAATCCACACTGAGGATTGAGAAGGGCTTGGCCACCCTGACCAAGAACTAGGAGTGTTTGGAGAGGATCATTGAGCAGAAATTATATGACCTTGATGTCAAGGTAACTGAGATCCAAACTGCAGTTGAGCAACTCCAGGAGGAAGCAGAGGAGAAGAAGGGAAAGTCTACCACATATGCTTTTGCTAGAGTGCCCAGAAGCCAGAGATCTGCTGAAGTGCCCGTGACAGATACTAGAGCTACAACATCAGCACCAGCAGCTATAGCTCTAGTTCCACCTCCAGTAGCTACTCCACCAGCTCCAGCTACATCATCTGAAACTTTCGTCCTTGGAGTTCTCTCAACACCACCTCCCGAAGACCAAGCCTGAGAGACATTTTAGCACTATGCTTTTTGAACTTTTTGGTAACTTGTTGCCAAGGGGGAGAAAAATGTATAGATCATAGGCTTCGAGAGAGAGTGTTGCATTTTTATCTCTCTTGCTATTTTGGTTGAAACTTCTTTATTGTGTGCTTGTGTGAGATACTTTGTGTCCTTGTGAGATACTTGTTTGATCATGTGTTTGATCATATCCTACCCTTAATGCTTGTTGGATGATTTTATCTCTTATATCATTAGATGATCATTCACTTGCTTGGTGATGAGTGCATGTTTTCAAGTTCTATCATTTTGAGCACTCCACCATGATGTATGTGACATGGAAGAGTAACCCATGATCCTAATCGATTGTGAATTTGCATTCAAAAGCAAATCTTACATAATGCACAAATTTAGGGGGACCTCTTGCTTATCACTTACTTCTCAAAGCGACGATGTTTTTCAATCTTATTCATCATTTGTCGAAGCTTTGATCTATATGTTGTCATCAATTACCAAAAAGGGGGAGATTGAAAGTGCAACTATCCCTGGGTGGTTTTGGTAATTCCAAACAACCTATAGCTCATTGAGCTAATGCTATTTCAACATAGCTATTTCAGGAAAGCTCAATGATTGGCATGGCATGGATTAGAAAGTGGACCCTTCAAAATGCTAAGGACATAAGATTGGCTCAAGCTCAAAGCACAAGACTCTACATTTTCTATTTTAGTGATCCAAGATCACATTGAGTCTATAGGAAAAGCCAATACTATTAAGAAGGGATGAGGTGTTGCTTAATGAGGTTCTTGCTCAAAAGTCTTACTGATATGCTCCAAAAACCCTCCACTACTTTCTCATATCCACATATGTCCCAAACCAAAAAGTCCAACACGGCCCCACCGAAATTTCATATCCGGAGCCACCGAGTTCAATTGACATAGTCACTGCCAGAAACCCTAGTCTTTTCGGTCTCACCGAGATGGGATTGCAAACTCTCTATTTCCCTTCGTAACGTTTCGGTCAAACCGAGATGAGCGATCAGTCCCACCGAGATTGCAATGCAAACTCTCTGTTTCCCTTTCTTAACGTTTTAGTCCAACCAAGATGAGTGAATTGGTCCCACCGAGTTTGCCTGACCAACTCTCTGTTTGTCTGTTACCAAAATCGGTCTCACCGACTTTGTGTAATCGGCCTCACTGAGATTATGTTATGCCCTAACCCTAATGAAATTGGTCCCACCAAGTTGACATGCCGGTCCCACCGAAATGCCTAACGGTCACATTATGAACCAAATCGGTCTGACTGAGTTCTCTGAATCGGTCCCACTGAGTTTGGTGATTTGTGTGTAACGGTTAGATTTTGTGTGGAGGCTATATATACCCCTCCACCCACTCTTCATTTGTGGAGAGAGCCATTAGAACATGCCTACACTTCCAACACATATTTTCTGAGAGAGAACCACCTACACTTGTGTTGAGGTCAAGATATCCCATTCCAACCACATAAATCTTGATCCCTAGCCTTCCCGAGTTGCTTTCCACTCAAATCTTCTTTCCATCAAATCCAAATCCTATGAGAGAGAGTTGAGTGTTGGGGAGACTATCATTTGAAGCACAAGTGCAAGGAGTTCATCATCAACACACCATTTGTTACTTCTTGGAGAGTGGTGTCTCCTAGATTGGCTAGGTGTCACTTGGGAGCCTCCGTCAAGATTGTGGAGTTGAACCAAGGAGTTTGTACGGGCAAGGAGATCGCATACTTCGTGAATATCTACCCATGTGATGCAAGTCCTTCATGGGCGACAACCATGGTCGGATGGACAAGGTTGCTTCTTCATGGACCCTTCGTGGGTGGAGCCCTCCGTGGACTCTCGCAACCGTTACCCTTTGTGGGTTGAAGTCTCCATCAACGTGGATGTACGATAGCACCACCTATCAGAACCACGGATAAAAAATCTCCGTGTCAATATTGCGTTTGCTCCCTTAAACTCCTCCCTTTACCTTCATATGCAATTGTTTTACATTCCGCTGCTATACTCTTAGAATTGCATGTGTAGGTTGTTTGCTTGACTTGTGCAAAGTTGCTAAAATCTGCCAAGAACTAAAATTGGGAAAAGGCTAGATTTTTATTTGGTCAAGTAGTCTAATCACCCCCCCTCTAGACATACTTTCGATCCTACAACTTGCCGGTAACGAGATTGAACTAGGTATGAAGATACCGACGATCGAATATCGGGCAAGTAACATACTACCTCTTGAGCACTGCATTGGTTTTCCCTTGAAGAGGAAACGGTGATGCAGCAAAGTAGCTTAAGTATTTCCCTCAGTTTTTGAGAACCAAGGTATCAATCCAGTAGGAGGCCGCGCTCAAGTCCCTTGCACCTACACAAACAAATAAGAAGCTTTCAACCAATGCGATAAATGGGTAGTCAATCCCTTCACGACCACTTGCAAAAGTGAGATCTGATAGAGATGATAAGATAATATTTTTGGTATTTTTATGATAAAGATTAAAAGTTAAGATTGCAAAATAAATAAAGATAGAAATAGCTTGTTGACGGAAGATTAATATGATGGAAAATAGACCCGGGGGCCATAGGTTTCACTAGTGGCTTCTCTCAAGATAGCATAAGTATTACGGTGGGTGAACAAATAACTGTCGAGCAATTGATAGAATTGAGCATAGTTATGAGAATATCTAGGTATGATCATGTATATAAGCATCACGTCCGTGACAAGTAGACCGACTCCTACCTGCATCTACTACTATTACTCCACACATCGACCGCTATCCAGCATGCATCTAGAGTATTAAGTTCATAAGAACGGAGTAACGCTTTAAGCAAGATTACATGATGTAGAGGGATAAACTCATGCAATATGATATAAACCCCATCTTTTTATCCTCGATGGCAACAATACAACACATGTCGTTTCCCCTACTGTCACTGGGATCGAGCACCGCAAGATTGAACCCAAAGCTAAGCACTCCTCCCATTGCAAGAAAGATCAATCTAGTAGGCCGAACCAAACTGATAATTCGAAGAGACTTGCAAAGATAACCAATCATACATACAAGAATTCAGAGATGATTCAAATATTGTTCATAGATAATCTTGATCATAAACCCACAATTCATCGGATCTCGACAAACACACCGCAAAAGAAGATTACATCGAATAGATCCCCAAGAGAATCGAGGAGAACTTTGTATTGAGATCCAAAGAGAGAGAAGAAGCCATCTAGCTAATAACTATGGACCCGAAGGTCTAAGGTAAACTACTCACACATCATCGGAGAGGCTATGGTGTTGATGTAGAAGCCCTCCGTGATCAATGCCCCCTCCGGCAGGACGCCGGAAAAGGCCCCAAGATGGGATCTCACGGGTACAGAAGGTTGCGATGGTGGAATTAGGTTTTCGTGGTGCTCTTCGATGGTTTGGGGGTACGTAGGTATATATAGGAGGAAGAAGTAGGTCGGTGGAGCCACAAGGGGCCCACGAGGGTGGAGGGCGCGCCCCTTGCCTCGTGGCCTCCTTGTTGGTTGCTTGATGTCCACTGTAAGTCCTCTGGATCATGTTTGTTCCAAAAATCACGCTCCCGAAGGTTTCATTCCGTTTGGACTCCATTTGATATCCTTTTTCTGCGAAACACTGAAATAGGCAAAAAAACAGCAATTTGGGCTGGGTCTTCGGTTAATAGGTTAGTCTCAAAAATAATATAAAAGTGTATAAATAAGCCCACTAAACATCCAAAACAGAATATATAATAGCATTGAACGATAAAAAATTATAGATACGTTGGAGACGTATCACATACCGATGGACAAATGTTGTCATAAGGTTCGACCGATAAAGATCTTCGTAGAATATGTAGGAACCAATATGAGCATCCAGGTTCCGCTATTGCACTACAGAAAAAGACACATCCGTGACATTTTGGGTCGAACAAAAAAAATTTATGTCATACATATGACACTTCTATGGCGATAATTGTGACAAAACCCGGTATCATCATAGATGTGGTGGGCTCCTAGTTCTATGACAAAAAATCATGACGGAAAATGGGCTTTTCGTCCTGGGCGGGCCGGAGATGCAGCTGCATGACATTCTTTGGGTCGTCCATGACGGAAAAAAACGTGGTAGAATGGAGGATGAGGAAAATTTCGGGGAGTTCCCAGTTATGGTGGGAGGTCGGGGGCCGAGCGATGCGCATTTCTCTCGTACACATACGCGCGTGTGTGCGAGGCGTTGGCTCTTACTGAACCCGAGCGACGCGTTGGGCTCTAACTGAACCCGAGCGATTGCACTGCAGGCTACGCGTTACTGAACCCGAGTGATCGATCGATGGCTGTTAACTGAACCCGATCGAGCGATTCCTTCGCTACTGCTGCTAACTGAAGCCGATCGATTGGATGAACAGTCAGCGTTGCAGGGGGGGTTGGATGAACAGTGAGCGGTGGCATTGCCTCTGGATGAACAGGACCCCGTGGTGTGGTGGAGGGCTGGATGAACAGTAGACGATGGAGGGGTGCCCGTGGAGGGGTGGATGAACAGGACCCCGTGGTGTGGAGGGCTGGATGAACAGTAGACGGTGGAGGGGTGCCCGTGGAGGGGTGGTTGAACAGGACCCCGTGGTGTGGAGGGCTGGATGAACAGTAGACTGTGGAGGGGTGCCCGTGGAGGGGTGGTTGAAATAGGACCCCGTGGTGTGGAGGGCTGGATGAACAGTAGACGATGGAGGGGTGGTTGAACAGTAGCGGTGGAGTAGCGCGCGGTGGAGGCTGGATGAACAGGAGCCGTGGAGGCTGGATGAACAAGAGCTCGTGGAGGCTGGAGGAGGTCGACGGTGGAGATGAACAGTATCCCGTGGAGTCCCGTTTTGCGGTACGCCACACCCCTCCCGTTGAACAGGACCCCCATTTCGACCGTAGCGCTCCAAGACAAGTCCGTTTCCTCCGTTTTGCGGTACGCCACACCCCTCCCGATCAACAGGACCCCCGTTTCGACCGTAGGAGGTCCCTTTCCTGTGATTTGCGGTACGCCAGACCCTTCTCGATGAACAAGATCCCGTTTCGAACGTGGCCAGTCGAACACAAGGCCGTTTCCTCCGTTCTGCGGTACGCAAGGCCTCGTTTCCATCGCCTGTTCCGTCCAAGCCCTCCTGATGAACATGATGCATTCCGTTGCCTCCCCATGAACACGACAACGATGATGTTTCTCCGTTCCGACCCAGCCATGTACGCGAGCCCTGGCAGTACGTATGCGCGAGTAGGCGTTCGAGACCCCGCCTGTATGTACACATACATGGCCGTATTTTCTCTCTTGCACCCTGGCCGCCTCTACTACGACACGTGCGCGCCTCTACACCCACCAGTATATATGTACGTACACGTTCGCGACCAGAATGACAACACTACGTACGCTTCGACCAGGTGGGTCCCGACTGTCAGGCACTTCCTTGCGTGCGAAGATGTAGCTGGTGGGTCCCAGCAGTCAAGGGGGCAAAATACGGTGGCCCGTCCGGTGGGTCCCGCTGTCAGGTGGAGGAATAATTATTTTGCACGTAATAAGGAGGCACTTCCTTGCAGCGGCCGTGGACCCAACCGTCAGCCTCTCCATGTACAGTCCACGTCCGATGGAAGCCGTTCCTTGACCACGTTGACCACGCCGCGGGTCACGCCCAAGATGCGACCCTATCCTAAAGGAACTCGAAGGTCCCACCAAGGATAGAAGCGCATCTTGAAGACGCTTTTGCAAGGTGGATATCATTACATCAACATTACATAATAGTGGGGATACAACCAAGACATACAATGTCACATGAATACAACAACACGTCATATACAAGATCAACATCCGACTACGGATGAAACATAAACAGAAACTCAAACAATATCCACCCTGCTAGCCCAGGCTGCCGACCAGGAACCTATCCCTCAATCGAAGAAGAAGCAGAAGAAGAACTCCAACACAAATAAACATCGCTCTCGCGTCATGATCATCGCATAACCTGTACCTGCCACTGGTGGTGTAGTAATCTGTGAGCCACGAGGACTCAGCAATCCCATTACCATGGGTATCAAGACTAGCAAAGCTTAAAGGGGAAGGAAGGGGTAAAGTGGTGAGGTTGCAGCAGTGACTAAGCATGTATGGTGGCTAACTTACGCAAATAAGAGCGATAAGAGAAGCAAAGCAAGCGGTCGTCAACTAGTAATGATCAAGAAGTGATCCTGAACTCCTACTTACGTCAAACATAACCCAAAAACCGTGTTCTCCTCTCGATCAACCCCGAAAAGAGACACTCACGGTTACGCACACGGTGGTGTATTTTAGAAGAGTTTACTTCAAGTTTACTACAACCGGATATCAACAAATTCCCATCTGCCCATCACCGCGGGCACGGCTTTCGAAAGTTCAAACCCTGTAGGGGTGTCCCAACTTAGCCCATGATAAGCTCTCGCGATCAACGAAGGATATTCCTTCTCCTCGGGAAGACCCGATCAGTCTCGGAATCCCGGCTACATGATGTGCCGACAAATCCTGATAGGAGTCGCACGTACCTCGTTCTCAGGGCACACCGGATAAGTCAAGCTACGAGTAAAACCAGACTTCGAGTTTCCCCGAGGTGGCCCCGCAGGCTGCTCGGTTCGGACCAACACTCAAAGGAGCACTGGCCCGGAGGGGCTAAAATAAAGATGACCCTTGGGCTCCGGAAACCCAAGGGAAAAAGGGCATAGGTGAGGCAAATGGTAAAACCAATGTTGGGCCTTGCTGGAGGAGTCTTAGTCAAAGCGAACTGTCAAGGGGGTCCCATAAATCACCCAACCGCGTTAGGGACGCAAAATCCGGGAACATAACACCGATATGACGGAAACTATGGCGGCAAGAGTGGAACAAAACACCAGGCATAAGGCCGAGCCTTCCACCCTTTACCAAGTATATAGATGCATTAATACTATAAGAGATAATGTAATATCCCAACATAAACATAATCCAACATGGAGCAATCTTCATCTTCACCTGCAACTAGCAACGCTATAAGAGGGGCTGAGCAAAAGCGGTAACATAGCCAAACAACGGTTTGCTAGGAAGGGTGACAATGGTTAGAGGTTCATGGCAATTTGGGAGGCTTGATGAGCAAGTGGTAGGTAATGCAGCATAGCGATAGAACGAATCAACTAGCATAGCAATGATAGTAATGAGATCCAAGGTGACGGTCATCTTGCCTGAAATCCCGCAAGGAAGAAGAATGAGTCCATGAAGAAGATGAAGCCACGAAGACGAACCAAGCGTAGACGAACGAATCCTCACGATCGCAACGAAACGGGAACTATCGAGAAGAAGCACACAACATGGTAAACACACCACACATGAACAAGGAATGATGCTCAATTAAGTATGATGCATGACAAGGCTACATGAAGCTACTCATGGAAAGAGATGATGCATACAAGAGCAACACATCAAAGCAAGTTTAAGTGAGGCCGGAAACAACATAGAACAATTCCGGTAAGTCCTCATATGCAAATTTCGAAATTGGTCCAGATCTGAATAAACCTTAAGTTCAAGTTTTTAAACAGCAAGTTAAGATGCACCAAGAAGATCTACATGAAATTCTAGTCAAGTTACATATAAAGTTCATTAGATTCGGAGCTACGGCCTAGGAGATATGAGCAAAACAAGGTAAGCATGGCATTGATGCAAAATGCATACAAACATCAAGCAAACACCTCAAAACAAGGATGCAACATGGTAATATGAAGCTACATGCAATTCTAAGCAAGTTTCATGTAGAGCATGCTCAAAACGGAGCAACGGTTCAACACATACACCCTATACAAATTATAACAACAATCTGTCCAAAACAGCAAGTAGACATATAGCAAGCATCAAATCAACATGCTACAGGACCATAACATGATAACAAAAGGCATGGACATGAAGTACAGGTAAAGCATGACAAAACATGAACACTGAGCTATCTCCAGAAACTACTAGAACATTCTCAAAAGGATATGGCAAGATTGCAAGTAATAACATGTTCACAGACTTGGCAGAATTCACAGGGCATGGCAGAAATAACATCAGGTTGCCATATTTAGAGCTATAAAACAACATGTTACAGCAAGCTATCATGTCAAACTAGAGCATGGCATGAATCTACTCAAATAATTTAACAAAAGTCCCTTACTGACCATAAGCCAAAAGGGATCAGAGAATACAATTGCAAGCATGTGAACATAGCAAAAACATAAACAGATTCAGACTTGGTGGAAAACTGGAGCATGGCAAAACAGATAACAAGTAGGCATGTTTACGAGCTCGATGCACTCACTACGAGGCATTGCATCACAAACCAAGCATACAACCAGGAACTAGACATGGCATAGAAGCTAGGCATGGCAAGAACAACAACATAGCATGCACGGATCAACAACAACAAGCTTGGCAAAATCGAATAACATGTAAACAATCTGCCAGTAACATTTTATAGAAAAAGTAGAGCTCGATTGAGTCAAGCTAAGGTGCTCCATAAATGCAAATGGAGGCATGTATGGATATAGCATAATCATATCTACAAAACATCCTTACTGATCATCCTCAAAAGAGGCATGGATCTCACTGTAGCAACATGAATACATGGCATCAAAATAACAGCAGACAAAGACTTGGTGAAATTCTAAGTCTCTGAAATCAGCAACATTGAGTAAGCTACTTTGCAAGCTTGAAACAAAAAATACATGGAATATCATGACAAATGGGTTGCACCACGGCAAAGATGGCATGTCATAGCTCATAACACATGTATACTTCATGCTCAAAAGAAAATCACACGAAAAGATACAAAAGTAACAAATGAGCATATTCTGATAACAGGCAGCAGTTAACATCACATAGCAGTTCCGCGACGATGATTAGGGCACCAAGATGAACTCAAATGAATATGACACAATGGAGCAAAGTGAAGAGCACATCCTGGTGAACAATTTGACATATTATACGCACAAAACGGAGTAGTATGCAGAGAGTTATGGCATGTCAAACGTAGCAACAAAATGTCACAGATAAAGGACTTAGCAGAAATCTCACCCCGCGAAATTGGGACGGAGCCGTTCGGGACGGAGGGATCCAGGGACGACGGGGGCGTTTGGATGGATGGATGGGTGGATCTGGTCCAAGTCGGCGCGGATCCGGCCGGCGCGAACTCCGGCGATGTCGGCGCCGGTGAGGGGCGCAGATCCGGCGCCGGGAGCCCTCCTCCGGCCGGATCTTGCCGGATCCGGCGCGGGGCGGCGAAGAGCGGCAGTGGGCGAGCTCGGGCTCGGCACGGGGAGGCGCTCCGGCACGAGTCCGGCGACGGCGCTGGCGCCGCGGGCATGGACGGCAGGGCGGTTGTCGTGACCGGTTTTTCCAGACATTAAATTCCAGAAAATGGCCGTCGAACTCATCAGCCCCAGGATTACTGTTAGCTGATGAGGCACCAACTTGTTACAGAAATTCCAAGCAAAGGTACAAAATATGTAGTACAAGACCATTGTGGCCTATGAGTACAACAAATGGTTTCTAGCGGTAGGGGGCGGAAGCGGTTCGTGGATCCCCACGGTCTATGGGACTCCATTTCCCACGGGAATAGCTGACCAGGTTAACTCCTATCTTCGCGAGGCTGCTATCACCGTTGCTTAGGTTCCGAGGCTGTTGTCGCAACGCTCCTCCCCAAGCAAGTAATCTGGCCAAGACAATAGCCAGGGACAAGCCAGTGAGTACTTTGAATGTACTCGCAAACATTAAGAACACAGGTATAATATAACCATTGATACTCATGCTTTGCAATATCCTTATACTCACTTAGCTAGCCATAAAAATAAATATCTTGTGCATGCAAACAGGTTACTCATATGCAACCGGAAATTTATGCAATGGCCAATTATAAATAAGGTGTGCCGATCGGATGTCTGAAGCGACGTCTCGAAAGGATAGTGAAAAAGAAAATGCCACAGTCGGGCGTCTGAGCGACACCACCTAAAGGGCTTTAAAAGAAATGCCACAGTCGGGCGTCTGAGCGACACCACAGAAAGGGCTTTAAAAGAAATGCCACAGTCGGGCGTCTGAGCGACACCACAGAAAGGGCTTTAAAAGAAATGCCACAGTCGGGCGTCTGAGCGACACCACAGAAAGGGCTTTAAAAGAAATGCCACAGTCGGGCGTCTGAGCGACACCACAGAAAGGGCTTTAAAAGAAATGCCACAGTCGGGCGTCTGAGCGACACCACAGAAAGGGCTTTAAAAGAAATGCCACAGTCGGGCGTCTGAGCGACACCACAGAAAGGGCTTTAAAAGAAATGCCACAGTCGGGCGTCTGAGCGACACCACAGAAAGGGCTTTAAAAGAAATGAAACAATCATGGTGAATATCTAGGGGGTAGTACCGTCCCAGGGATATTCTTTATTTCAAATCATGCAAACGGTTAGTCCATAATAGTAATAATCATAACCATCATATATCACAAGTCATAATCAATATTCAGGTTTTAGTGGTTTCTCCTCCGAAGACCGACACTAAGACCGACACTTGACCCATCCCAGACTGTAATCCTTAACCATGGACACGGCTATTCAAATAGGTTTATTCTCTGCAGAGGGTGTACTCTTTACCCACGAGTAACGGATTCCTTTAGTCCATCGGGACTAATTCCGTCTACGGCCTTTTAGTTGAAACCACGCCTAACTTGCACACACCAGCTTAACTCATCGATGTCTGGAATCACCCACGACACTTGTTAAGCAAAACTCTAAGTGGGGAGGCTACAACCTCGCGTAGCATGGGATCAAATTTATATCGCGCGCTCTAAGGGGTGTCCTCCCCTCTCGGTCCCAACCGGAAAACACCCATGCCCCCTGACCAAGTGGCATGCCTACCGGCTACAACCGATATCTTCCACCATGGCCTCTCTGTATGGTGTGTGCTGGAAAGGGGTTGACGACTTACTGAACCGTACCCTACCTGTGGCAGGGACGAGTGGTAGTACTGAATCGTACCGTACGGCTTTCCCGGATTCCTTTCTGGTATGCATGCAAGGCACATGAGGATGATTACCATCACAATCATTTTCATTTCCAACAGCAAGGAAATCACTGACATGCTTCCATGCAAATGATCATGCCACATGAATTAACAAGTCATCTGAAATAAGGTGATGTTATAAACGTGTCAACCAACACATCAAAAATATTATGCCAGGGTTCAGAATGCTTGCCTTTAGGTCATGAAAAAGAAGGGTGCAACCAGATCATCTTGAAATCCTCAAAAATCCTATTTAAAAGGGTATGCATGAATTAACACATTCAATCAAAACAGCACAAGAAGTTGTTTGGAAATTTTTTCAAATAAATCTTAAAATAAACTAGACAAAATTTAAGAAATGTAGGAAAAAGAATCAATTCATTTGGGGTGTTATTTAAAGAGTTATGCTCAGTCAAAGTTCAGTCAAATCTGTTATTTGAATAAAAACAGAAAAGAAAACGATTTAAACGAGAATACGCTTTCAATCAGAGGAGGCGTACTTGCGGCTTTACGCTTCCACTTATACACGTGGGCAGTGTGGGGGGTGTCACTGACAGTGGGTCCGGGACCCCACTAGTCAGGTTTGACTAGTCGCCCGCGCTTTCCCCTTCCTCTGTCCGAGAGGAGCGGGGCTCCGGTGTTCGTCGCCGGCGAACGGCGGCACTTCGCGGGCATCCGATGGTGGAGGTGGATCCGCACGGCTGGGGCGTTTCTCCTGGTGGTTGTCTTGTTCTCTGGGGTGGACGGAGCTGGCGGCGATGAGCTCCGCGGCGGACGGCGGTCGTCGGAGAAAGTGGAATATTGCCTGTGGCGTGTCCCGATCAAGATTGAGTAGGGGAACGAGCTCACGGGAGGATGAGGGTGTTTCTGGTGAAGAGAATGGAGAGGGAGAGGCACTGGTGGCGACGGAATCGGCCAGAACTTGGCGGCGGCCGAACCGGCCGGACTTGGGGAAGAAGGCCTTCCCTCTCTTGACTGCTGGCCAAGGCAGCACTAGGAGGATCATATGAGGTTGCTACCTCTCTCGATTGAGCTCCGGGGTCCCTATATACGCGGTGGAGGTCGGTTCCGAGGCGGTCGGCGATAAGGATGACGGCGAACCGCCTCTCTGTAGCAATGGCGACGTGGCGACGACGGGAGCTAGCCGACGAGCGAAGGGATAGGCTTGCGCTGTTCCCAGGGGCCAGGTGGCGAGCGGGAGAGGCTTGGGCGGCGCTGCCCGTGGCAGGGGCTGTCGGCCGACGCCGGCCTGACGCCAAAAGGGCTCTGGCGATGGAGTTGTAGGGTGCCAGGGCGGTTGGCGTGTTGTGGCGAGGCGGGAAGTGCGTGGCGAGGTTCTCCCGTGCGGGCCAAGGCAGGGGGTGCGACGCGGCGGCTCGGTTGCGCGGCTTCAATACGCGCGCTCTGGGCGCGTCCAGAGCACGCTCACCAGCTGCTCGGTGAAATGCCAGGGCGAGCTAGAGGTCTCGAGTAAGGCTGGGACTTAGCAGGCCTAAGCTAGGGGTAGTGGGGAGTCCATTGGACAAGGTAGCTAGGCAAGGGAAGCAAGATCACAGTTTAAACAAAAATTCATGCCAAATCTGATCATGCCCACAGGGTGTTTGACAAAATGTCAAGGGCACTTAGGCAAGTCTTGGAGTGGTCAAAAACTCCAGATGGAAGTCTCTTTAGATGAAAGAGAGAGTGGTGAGCTTAGTTTGTCAAATGCAGCAACTTGATAGTGTAAGTTTTGCTGAACTTCAATACTGGACTGGGAATAAATGGCATCAATACATGAACCATAAATGATCCAAAGGGTGTATGCTCTTGGACTTAGGGGTTTGGTAGGGTGGTCTACAAGCAGGGGAAAATACAAGGTCACTGGAGCAAAAATAAATAGGGTTGCAGTAGAAATCAGAGGGCTGGACCAGAATGAAGATGATGCTGATACACTCAAAATTTTCAAAGAACAACACCAGGTTTTTGCATAAAGTTGAATCACAGGCTATTACCAACATCCCATAATTTTGGTGGAGGCTAGAAGAAAATTTTTAAATGGGTTGTAGTGCAAAATTGCCCACTGGACCAGAGAAGAAAAAAGGGTGTAGAGCCCAAAATACTTCAAGAAATAAATATGTTTTTGCACAAAGGTTATTTAATAACATCACAAGGCATCTCCAAATTTTTGTGGGAATTTTAAGTGAATTTATCAAATGGTTGTAGTTCAAATATGGCCCTTTTAACTTTGAAAAGTCATTTTCAAGAAAGTAAAGATCAAGCAACTTAATTATTTAATTAGTTATATTAAATAAGGAAGATTTTTCTTGAGAGGTCAAATAAGCCCAATAACATATTTGAAAAGTTTTCTCCTTGGGAAAAACTCATCACAATAGGGAAGAAAATGATTAAATATAAAAAATGGAGCTCAGAAATTCAAAGTTTTAATTCCTGACCAAATTTTAATTTATTAAAACAAGGCCAAATTTTTGGGGTGTCACAAAACTAACCCCCTTAAGAAAAATCTCGTCCTCGAGATTTGTTAAAAGCTATTTTCAAGAAAATTATATGCATTAAAAATGTGGCTATGGTGAGAGGGCAATAAGTGGTGAAAACTACAGTGTGAATACTGGTGCTGCGTGAAAAAATCTACGGTTCGGGACAAAAATGTGAGATTTCTACGCTGGATATAAATTTAGAAAATATACGCTGGTCATACCCGAGAGCACAGTGCTCTCACTGGCTGACAGGTGGACCCGGGGCCCACAGTCAGCCTCTTCTTATTCCTGTGTTCCTCTCCTCTGCCTCTCTCCCGCGCGTTTTCCCACGATTTCTCCACCGGCGACGTCTAGCGCGAAGGGCATCTAGGCCGTACAGCGGTAGTGCGCGGCGTGCTAGCTGCCGGGGCAGTGTGCACTCACCTCGTGGGCCAGCGTGCTGTCAGCACTGCTCGCGGATTCGACTCCGAGCACCGGCGATCGGGCGACAAGCGGCGTTGGTGGACTTTGCCCACCGAACACCAAGCTTGAGTTATAAAACGGCCGAGGTGTCTCTCTCCCTCCCTTCTTCCTCACACCTGGCCTCGCTTCTCTTCCTCCTCCTTCCTCCATTTCTGCTTACAGGAGCTCGGGTGAGGCTCTAATGGCGGAGGCGATGCCAGACTGGTTCGCGATCCTGGTATGCGGAGGGCTGGCAACACCGCTGGGGCTCTCCGTGCTCCTGTGCGCGATGATCCTCGACGATCATGGTGATGCTGCTGCTCGGGTGTTGGCTCTCCGCAGTGGTGACGATCACGAGGATTAGGTGGGGTGTGCCGGGTGCTAACTGTTGTTAGAGGGTGGTTAGCCAGATGTAACACTATTGCAAAGCTTTCGTAGACAGTGTATGCGCTTGGTTGAGGATGGTCGAGAGTCTCTGGTCGTTGTGCTGAGTGTAATAAAATAGTCCATGTCGTGAGAAGATGCGGATGTAGCGGTTTGGCGAAAAGAAAACTTATTCCAGGATTAATTGCGGGGAAAACAACTATGCAACAGGATCACTCTTTAATAAAGATTTACTCAAAGCGCACATTCGGTTACCATGCACAAGTTACATCGGATAATTAAAATGTTGCAACAAACTAAAAATAGCAGCGACGTCTTATAGTGCAAAGGGTAGCTGGACGGGGTCTCGAGAGAATGTTTCTGGCAGTGAGACACATTCTTCTTCTATCGGGGACAGTGGATTGACCAGTCGATGCATGTGTCTCTCCTGGTCGGGCCTCAGTGATCTGCCGATGGCGATCTGAGGATTTAAATCTGCGAGGCTCTGGAGATAACCCATCACGCGTTGGATTAAACTCTCTTGAGCGATGACGTACTGGACAAGGTTGGCCAGGACGGGGTCTCTCTCGATTCGCATACCGGGAAACGATGTTACTCCTCTGGGCTCTGCGCGGCTCGAGAAGTAGTAATACCCTTGTTCGCTGGCATAGGGCACCGCGAATCGAAGGCGGACAAGTGCTTCGCAAGCCGCAGCTTCCACGGCCATCTGTGGGGTTGGCATAGATTTCCCCACGAAGGAGACCTCTGTTGGGTCTTGGTTTGCATTCACGGGAGGGATGTGCACTGTTGCCCAATATCTCGAGGTGGAAGGGGTGATCCTCGATTTGAACAGCTCGTACTGGGGTGGCTGGGTAGCACCCATGGTATTGCAGGTAAAATCCCACAATATCTTGACAAAACTACCCGGGGTTGCATCTGGGGTTCTCAGGTAGATGCTGGGTGTCGGCATGGCAAGAAATGGTTGTGAGAATGGTGCACAAGATGAGAAGTGTTTGGCAAAGGTCACGCGGTGGCCTCTTTATAGCACCGGAGCTGGGTCATTTCCACCGTGGTGAATGGTAACGAAACTTGCAGCTCTGTTCCGCGGGTCGAAGTCAATGCCACAGATACACATATTTCACCGAGGTGACGCGTGACTGTGGGGGTTGTCAGGAAGGCTTGTGGTAACTGCGCCAGGGGTAGCAATCTCACACTGGTATTGGGTGTTAATTAGACAAGGTTACTATTAAAGTAGAGGCATTACCACTACCACCGTTCATTCCCAAGGCCACACGGTTACAAAGCGAGGGTACACTGAGACTCGATACAACTCGGGTTACTTAGTCTACCTCGTTTACATCCATGCGGGCGTGCCTTGTGGATGCTGAGGCTTCTCCACGGGTCTCGCCGTCGGAATTAACCGGAGTAGGTTGAGGGGCTGCAGGCTCGGGGTAGCGATGATGACCATCTCGGGGATTGCTGGTCGCCACTCCATTGGAGTGTGTTCCCAAAATGCGACGAAGCACTTCTGGGGTTATTGCAACACCTTGGTCGACGGTTGGGGCGGACCTCAGGGGCTCGATCGGTTGTCCAAACAGCACGACTGGGTTGTCGGCATTGGGCTCGTCCTCTTCTCTCGTCGGGGCTCGACGAATCAGCTCTCCACGAGCTGCGATTAGATCAATGGTGATCTGATCGCACAGTTCCTCTAGTGCATTTACATAGCGCACTAGGTGCAACAATGCAGGATCTGTTTCATGATCTCCGTTGGCAACTTGGGGTGGCCTACCGTACCCTTCGCGTCTGGGATAGTAGTGGAACGAGCGACAGTCAACTCTGGGCGACAAGTGCCGGAGATGAACTATAGCTTCTCGAGCAGCTAGTTGGATGGCTTGTGGCTCAAAGGAAGTTGTTCTTCCGGTGAACCTGTAGGGGCGTTCGGGGGCGAGACCCCTACCGTAGATGTGTACAGTGGCCCAGAATTGACGGCTTTCACCGCTTACGGGCCCTTGGTACACAACATATTCTGGGGGCTCTTCTAACGCATAGGCACGACGGGTGAGGTTTGCGAGTATAGTCACAAAACCTCCAAGGTTGGTTGATGTGGTCTCATGGTGCACGATAGGACCAGGCATTGCGGCTCGGTTTGGGATAGCGGCCGTGCTGTGCTGGGTAGAGGCTAGCGTGCCCTTTTTATAGGAAAAGGGGACGGAGTCTTCCTCCGCACGCTTGCGAACAGGACTATCTGGGGGCCGGTCACTGGCGCGTGATTGACGGCTATGCTGGTAGGTTGGGCACCGACTGCCAAAAGGTGTCGGGTCATTGTGGGGCTATCTTGCAGGAGAAGCATCGGCTGGGGTTTGGTTAAGGCTTGGTGGTTTGGTTTGCCTAGGTTTATTGACCTGGCTAAGATAGGATTAGCCAATGGTCAACCTGGCTCTGATACCAAGTCTGTCGTGACCGGTTTTTCCAGACATTAAATTCCAGAAAATGGCCGTCGAACTCATCAGCCCCAGGATTACTGTTAGCTGATGAGGCACCAACTTGGTACAGAAATTCCAAGCAAAGGTACAAAATATGTAGTACAAGACCATTGTGGCCTATGAGTACAACAAATGGTTTCTAGCGGTAGGGGGCGGAAGCGGTTCGTGGATCCCCACGGTCTATGGGACTCCATTTCCCACGGGAATAGCTGACCAGGTTAACTCCTATCTTCGCGAGGCTGCTATCACCGTTGCTTAGGTTCCGAGGCTGTTGTCGCAACGCTCCTCCCCAAGCAAGTAATCTGGCCAAGACAATAGCCAGGGACAAGCCAGTGAGTACTTTGAATGTACTCGCAAACATTAAGAACACAAGTATAATATAACCATTGATACTCATGCTTTGCAATATCCTTATACTCACTTAGCTAGCCATAAAAATAAATATCTTGATGCATGCAAACAGGTTACTCATATGCAACCGGAAATTTATGCAATGGCCAATTATAAATAAGGTGTGCTGATCGGATGCCTGAAGCGACGTCTCGAAAGGATAGTGAAAAAGAAAATGCCACAGTCGGGCGTCTGAGCGACACCACATAAAGGGCTTTAAAAGAAATGCCACAGTCGGGCGTCTGAGCGACACCACAGAAAGGGCTTTAAAAGAAATGCCACAGTCGGGCGTCTGAGCGACACCACAGAAAGGGATTTAAAAGAAATGCCACAGTCGGGCGTCTGAGCGACACCACAGAAAGGGCTTTAAAACAAATGCCACATTCGGGCGTCTGAGCGACACCACAGAAAGGGCTTTAAAAGAAATGCCACAGTCGGGCGTCTGAGCGACACCACAGAAAGGGCTTTAAAAGAAATGCCACAGTCGGGCGTCTGAGCGACACCACAGAAAGGGCTTTAAAAGAAATGCCACAGTCGGGCGTCTGAGCGACACCACAGAAAGGGCTTTAAAAGAAATGAAACAATCATGGTGAATATCTAGGGGGTAGTACCGTCCCAGGGATATTCTTTATTTCAAATCATGCAAACGGTTAGTCCATAATATTAATAATCATAACCATCATATATCACAAGTCATAATCAATATTCGGGTTTTAGTGGTTTCTCCTCCGAAGACCGACACTAAGACCGACACTTGACCCATCCCAGACTGTAATCCTTAACCATGGACACGGCTATTCGAATAGGTTTATTCTCTGCAGAGGGTGTACTCTTTACCCACGAGTAACGGATTCCTTTAGTCCATCGGGACTAATTCCGTCTACGGCCTTTTAGTTGAAAACACGCCTAACTTGCACACACCAGCTTAACTCATCGATGTCTGGAATCACCCACGACACTTGTTAAGCAAAACTCTAAGTGGGGAGGGTACAACCTCGCGTAGCATGGGATCAAATTTATATCGCGCGCTCTAAGGGGTGGCCTCCCCTCTCGGTCCCAACCGGAAAACACCCATGCCCCCTGACCAAGTGGCATGCCTACCGGCTACAACCGATATCTTCCACCATGGCCTCTCTGTACGGTGTGTGCTGGAAAGGGGTTGACGACTTACTGAACCGTACCCTACCTGTGGCAGGGACGAGTGGTAGTACGAGGCAAGTATGGGGGTTACTGGAACAAGACTCAATCTGCGGTCGACTCAGGAGGTCTATAAGTTCCTGCATGACATGTATATCAATATAATACAACTGAAGAAATCACCACTCAATGTACCTTACCATGCCATACCGGACATAACCGTCCCGACGAGGACCGGCGACAAGCTCACGCCTACCCAAGGCCGAGGCTTTCCCGGATTCCTTTCTGGTATGCATGCAAGGCACATGAGGATGATTACCATCACAATCATTTTCATTTCCAACAGCAAGGAAATCACTGATATGCTTCCATGCAAATGATCATGCCACATGAATTAACAAGTCATCTTAAATAAGGTGATGTTATAAACGTGTCAACCAACATATCAAAAATATTATGCCAGGGTTCAGAATGCTTGCCTTTAGGTCATGAAAAAGAAGGGTGCAACCAGATCATCTTGAAATCCTCAAAAATCCTATTTAAAAGGGTATGCATGAATTAACATATTCAATCAAAACAGCACAAGAAGTTGTTTGGAAAAAATTTCAAATAAATCTTAAAATAAACTAGACAAAATTTAAGAAATGTAGGAAAAAGAATCAATTCATTTGGGGTGTTATTTAAAGAGTTATACTCAGTCAAAGTTCAGTCAAATCTGTTATTTGAATAAAAACAGAAAAGAAAACGATTTAAACGAGAATACGCTTTCAATCAGAGGAGGCGTACTTGCGGCTTTACGCTTCCACTTATACACGTGGGCGGTGTGGGGGGGTGTCACTGACAGTGGGTCCGGGACGCCACTAGTCAGGTTTGACTAGTCACCCGCGCTTTCCCCTTCCTCTGCCCGAGAGGAGCGGGGCTCCGGTGGTCGTCGCCGGCGAACGGCGGCACTTCGCGGGCATCCGATGGTGGAGGTGGATCCGCACGGCTGGGGCGTTTCTCCTGGTGGTTGTCTTGTTCTCTGGGGTGGACGGAGCTAGCGGCGATGAGCTCCGCGGCGGACGGCGGCCGTCGGAGAAAGTGGAATATTGCTTGTGGCGTGTCCCGATCAAGATTGAGTAGGGGAACGAGCTCACGGGAGGATGAGGGTGTTTCTGGTGAAGAGAATGGAGAGGGAGAGGCACTGGTGGCGACGGAATCGGCCGGAACTTGGCGGCGGCCGAACCGGTCGGACTTGGGGAAGAAGGCCTTCCCTCTCTCGACTGCTGGCCAAGGCAGCACTAGGAGGATCATATGAGGTTGCTACCCCTCTCGATTGAGCTCCGGGGTCCCTATATACGCAGTGGAGGTCGGTTCCGAGGCGGTCGGCGATAAGGATGACGGTGAACCGCCTCTCTGTAGCAATGGCGACGTGGAGACGACGGGAGCTAGCCGACGAGCGAAGGGATAGGCTTGCGCTATTCCCAGGGGCCAGGTGGCGAGCGGGAGAGGCTTGGGCGGCGCTGCCCGTGGCAGGGGCTGTCGGCCGACGCCGGCGTGCCGCCAAAAGGGCTCTAGCGGTGGAGCTGTAGGGTGCCAGGGCGGTTGGCGTGTTGTGGCGAGGCGGGGAGTGCGTGGCGAGGTTCTCCCGTGCGGGCCAAGGCAGGGGGTGCGACGCGGCGGCTCGGTTGCGCGGCTGCAATACGCGCGCTCTGGGCGCGTCCAGAGCACGCTCACCCAGCTGCTCGGCGAAATGCCAGGGCGAGCTAGAGGTCTCGAGTGACGCTGGGACTTAGCAGGCCTAAGCTAGGGGTAGTGGGGAGTCCATTGGACAAGGTAGCTAGGCAAGGGAAGCAAGATCACAGTTTAAACAAAAATTCATGCCAAATCTGATCATGCCCACAGGGTGTTTGACAAAATGTCAAGGGCACTCAGGCAAGTCTTGGAGTGGTCAAAAACTCCAGATGGAAGTCTCTTTAGATGAAAGAGAGAGTGGTGAGGTTAGTTTGTCAAATGCAGCAACTTGATAGTGTATGTTTTGCTGAACTTCAATACTGGACAGGGAATAAATGGCATCAATACATGAACCATAAATGATCCAAAGGGTGTATGCTCTTGGACTTAGGGGTTTGGTAGGGTGGTCTACAAGCAGGGGAAAGTACAAGGTCACTGGAGCAAAAATAAATAGGGTTGCAGTAGAAATCAGAGGGCTGGACCAGAATGAAGATGATGCTGATACACTCAAAATTTTCAAAGAACAACACCACGTTTTTGCATAAAGTTGAATCACAGGCTATTACCAATATCCCATAATTTTGGTGGAGGCTAGAAGAAATTTTTTAAATGGGTTGTAGTGCAAAATTGCCCAGTGGACCAGAGAAGAAAAAAGGGTGTAGAGCCCAAAATACTTCAAGAAATAAAGATGTTTTTGCACAAAGGTTATTTAATAACATCACAAGGCATCTCCAAATTTTTGTGGGAATTTTAAGTGAATTTATCAAATGGTTGTAGTTCAAATATGGCCCTTTTAACTTTGAAAAGTCATTTTCAAGAAAGTAAAGATCAAGCAACTTAATTATTTAATTAGTTATATTAAATAAGGAAGATTTTTCTTGAGAGGTCAAATAAGCCCAATAACATATTTGAAAAGTTTTCTCCTTGGGAAAAACTCATCACAATAGGGAAGAAAATGATTAAAAATCCAAAATGGAGCTCAGAAATTCAAAGTTTTAATTCCTGACAAAATTTTAATTTATTAAAACAAGGCCAAATTTTTGGGGTGTCACAGCGGTGGAGGCGGAGCACTGCGGCGGCGCGGCGAGGTGGGGACGCGGGCGCGAGGTGGCGGCGGGGCGGAGCTTCGGTGGCGGCGGGGCAGAGCTCCGGTCACCGGAGACGGGCGCGGGCAGCGGGGGATGCGCGGGCGCGGTGCGCGCGCGAGCCCGGCGGCGGCGCGGACGGGCGGGCCGGGAGGGCCCCGCCTGGGCCCTGCGGGCCGGCGCGCGGGGGCGCGGCGAAGTGGGCGCGGGGGCAGCCCAGCCAACGGCGGGCTGACGCGTGGCGGCGGAGGGGCCGACGGACATGTCTGGGCGCGGTGGGGAAACGTCCGGCGGCGCGAGAAGAGAGAGAGCTAGGGTTTGCACCGCGATTTCGGGGGAGAGGGGCATATTTATAGGTAGGAGGGGCTAGGAGGCTCCAAATTGAGCACGGTTTTCGGTCACGCGATCGTGATCGAACGGCCTAGAAGATGGAGGGGGTTTAGGTGGGTTTTGGGCCACTTTGAAGGGGGTGTTGGGCTGCACACAAGAGGCCTTTGCGGTTACTCGGTTAACCGTTGGAGTATCGAATGACCTCCAAATGACCCGAAACTTGATAGACGGTCTACCGGTGCTATACCAAGGCCGCTTGACAAACCTCGGTCCATTCCGAGAACATTTAACACCCGCACATGAAAAGAGGCAAAAGGGGCGCCGTGTGACATAGGAGTGCCGGATTGCAAAACGGACAACGGGGAAAAAGCTCGGATGCATGAGACGAACACGTATGCAAATGCGATGCACATGATGACATGATATGAAATGCAGATGATGACATGGCAAAGTGCAACACGCAAGCACATGACATGGCAAGGACGGCGAATAACTGGCGGACACCTGGCGCATCAAATCCGGGGCGTTACACCGCGCCGAGAGCACCAGGGCGGTGGACGACGGCAAGGCCTAGGAAGGGGATGACGCGGAGCCGGGGAAGACGCGGCAGTGGATGCCCACGCGTAGAGGAGTACGAGGTTTCACTGGTTCGCTGCGGTGTGAGGCTGTCATCGCCGTAGAATGATAGGGGGTGTGGGTGAGTAGAGGGATGGCCTGGCCAGCGGTGGGAGTAGTAGGGGGCGGTGAGGCCTCCGCCGCATCGCAGCCGGCCACGGGAGGAAGGAGCACGAGGCACGACCGGCGCTGGTTTGGGCCGCTGGAGCAAGAAGACCAGAGGTTGAAGAAGCACTACGGCCGTTGGATGGACATCGTACGGTCACTAGAGCTAGAATCATGCATATTGACTAAGTTGACAAAGCCCTCCATCACCGTCAACTTAGTAGGCCCACAAGTCAGCCTCCCACCAAGGTGGGTCCCAGCTAGCAGGGGGTATTCATTTTTTTGTGCGTAATACGGAGGCACTTCTGCTGGGTCCGAGCTGATAGCAGGGGGAACGTTTTTTTCACGAAATACGGTGGCCCGTCGGGTGGGTCCCAGCAGTCAGGGGCAAACGTTTTTTTCTCGATATATTGGTGGGCATCCGGTGGGTCCCTGCTGTCAGGTGGAGGAATAATTATTTTCCGTATAATAAGGAGGCACTTCCTTCCGGCTGTCATGGACCCAGCTATCAGCCTCTCCACGTACAGTATTCTTCTGATGGAATTCGGTCGTTGACCACATTGACCACGTCGCGCCGATAGCACCACGGTGGTGGATGACGGCGAGGCCTAGGAAGGGGACGACGCGGAGCCGGGGAAGACGCGGCAGTGGATGCCCACGCGGAGAGGAGTATGAGGGTTCACTGGTTCGGCTGCGCTGCCGTCGCCACAGAATAACAGCGGGTGTGGGTGAGTGGAGTGGAGGGATGGCCTGGCCAGCGGTGGGAGTAGTATGGGGGCGGTGAGGCCTCCGCGGCAGTACAGCCGGCCATGAGAGGCAGGAGCAGGCGGCACGACCGGCGCTGCTTTGGGCGCTAGAGCAAGAAGACGAGAGGTTGAAGAAGCACTACGGCCGTTTGATGGACATCGTACGGTCAGTCAAGCTAGAATCGTGCATATTGACTAAGTTGACAAAGCCCTTTGTCTCCGTCAACTTAGTAGGCCCACTATACTGGGTCCCAGCTAGCAGGGGGAGTATTTTTTTTTTGTAATAAGGAGGAACTTCCTTGCGTGCGAAGGTATAGCTGGTGGGTCCGAGCTGTCAGCGGCGGTAACGTTTTTTTTGCGAAATACAGAGGCCCTTTCGGTGGGTCCCTGATGTCAGGTGGAGGAATCATTATTTTGCGCGTAATAAGGAGGCATTTCCTTGCGTGCGGCCGTGGACCCAGCTGCCGGCCTCTCCACGTAAAGTCCACTTCATATGCATGTCGGTCGTTGACCACGTTGACCAGGCCGTGCCGAGAGCACCAGGGCGATGGACGATGGTGAGGCCTAGGAAGGGAACGACACAGAGGCAGGGAAGACTCGGTAGTTGTTTCCCACGCGGAGGGGCGTACGACTGTACGAGGGTTTACTTGTTCGTCTCCCTTCGCCGGAGAATAACAGCAGGTGTAGGTGAGTAGAGGGATGGCTAGGCCAGCGATGGGAGTACGGTGGGGCGGTGAGGCCTGTGCGGCAGCAGAGCCGGCCGCGGGGAGGAGGGAGCAGGCAGTCCCGCCGGCGCCTGTTTGACCGGCTGGAGCAGGAAGAGCAGAGATTGAAGAAGCACGACGGCCGTTGGATGGCCATCCAACAGTCACTGCTTGTGCGTCAACCTTTTTTTAGGAAAGCCTCAAATCTGTGGAAAACAACATACAACCCATCTGCCATTATTTCTAATATTTTACATCCCATTTGCTAATTATTAAGGTTATTTTGGAGCCCATATTCTTTTTGTTAGCATTACAGCCCATATTGTGGCCACGGTTAAAAAATTATACGAAATTTTGCATATTTCGGTGCGGTCCGGACTGTTTTTAATCCCGAAATTTCGACTCACATTCAAACTGATTTTAAAAATAAATGTATATCAATATAAAATCCAACAAATTCTCCACGCATAAAAATTAATGTAATTCCAAATCTCGAAATGAAAAAAAGATATTTGAAACTAATTGCCGGTTTGATGTGTTTTAAAAATGTACAACCCATTTCTCATTACTGATGGGCCATTTTCTCGGCCAGCCGAATGAAATCTCTCCTCGTCTTGAAAGATTTGCAGCCCAACAGGCCTGACAAAGTGACTTACTTGGCAAATCACAAAAAAAAACTAGGCTGTGGCCATGGACCCAGCTGTCAGCCTCTCCACGTACAGTACTCTTCCGATGGAATGTCATTGACCACGTTGACCACGCCGCGCCGAGAGCACCAAGGCGGTGGACGATGGTGAGGCCTAGGAAGGGGACGACACGGAGCCGGGGAAGACGCGACAGTGGTTGCCCACGCGGAGAGGAGTACGTGGGTTCACTGGTTCGGCTGCGGTGTGAGGCTGTTGTCGCCGCAGGGCCTGGCTAGCGGTGGGAGTAGTAGGGGGCGATGAGGCCTGATCGGCAGCACAGCCGGCCACTGGAGGCAGGAGCAGGCGGTCTCCCCGGCGCTGGTTTGGGCGGCTGGTGCAAGAAGAGCAGCGATTGAAGAAGCAGCAGGACCGTTCGATTCAAATCCAACGGTTACTACTGCTAGAATCGTTTGTTGACTAAGTTGACAAGCCCTGCGTACGCGTCAACTTAGTAGGCCCACAGGTCAACCTCCCAACCGGTGCGCCCCAGATGTCAGTGGGAGGAATCTTTTTTTCGCGTAATAAGGAGGCAGTTGATTGCGTGCGGCCAAGCCAGCGGAGGGAGTAGGGTGGGCCAGGGAAGCCTTTGTGGCATCACAGTGGGCCATAAGAGGAGGGAGCAGGCAGTCCCACCGGCGCTAGTTTAGGCGGCTGGAGCAGGAAGATCAGAGATTGAAGAAGCACGTCGGCCGTTGGATAGACATCCAGCACTAACTGCTGCTAAAATCATGTGTTCACTGACAAAGCCTTGCGTAAACAAGTCAGCCTCGAAATATGTGGCATATACAACCCATTTGCTATTATTTTTATAATTTTTACTCATTTTCTAATTCATATGGAATTTATTACAGCCCGTTTTCCATTTTTAGAATTGTTGGCCATTTTCTGGTCAGTACCAGGGTCAAAAAATTAACTAAATATGTGGGAAATTTTGAAAATTCGCAAATTTTTGCTGGGGAACAAAATATTCTTAATCCAAAAATTAATATCCATACTAAAACAAATTTAAAAATAAATTAGTACTATGTCATGTTAAATTCAATGAAATACGTATAAGATATCAGTGAAGAACAAAAACAAAAAAAGAAAGTTATATCGCATTTTCTATAATTTTTTTGGAATTTTCAACCCCTTTTGATATTACTTTTAACAGGCATTCACCATACTCTTAAGCCAGGCCGGAATGCATCCCTCCTCGTCTTGAAAGATTTGCAGCCTAGTAATTCGGAGAAAACAAATAGACCTAGCTTGGGTATTCTTCAAAAAGAAATACTGGGCTACCTATTTTCCCAAAGAACTGGTGCATGAGCATTTAGCTTTATTTATTTATTTATGTTTAGGGGACCATGAGCATGTACCTGGGCCGGATTCATGTGAGATCCTCCCTTCTAGTTAATTATGGGCTTTTCTATTGGGCCTTCATCAGTGGGCTGCATGTTATCAACAAGTGGAAAATGTGTTCCGAGTTTCAAAAAAATGTGTTCCGTACGATAAATAGTATGCGCTACGTACTGTACGGGGCACTAAAGGATCGAACCGTGCAACGACTTCCAAAACATTGTGTTTGTCGTTCTAACAACACATTTATTCAACCAACAGACTAAATATACTACTGATTGTACATTGAAAACAGCAGCAGCAGCAGCAGCAACCAGGGCTGGGGGTGCAACAGAAGCAGTAAGCAGGCCAGAAGAGTGAAGACGCAGTTCTCTCTTCCAAACCAGACATCAGCCATCATTACAAAAGGGCTACCAAAAAGAACAAGTGTATGCATCAAACTAAATAAAGATCCTACTACACCAAGTGTACGCATCTAACTAACTGGCTCAGTTAGACGTTACTATTTATTAAGCTGCAGTGGAGTCGCAGATGGAGAGGAGTGGGAAACTTCACTGGTTCAGGTGTGCGGCAGCACAGCCGCGGTGCCGCCCACGAGAGACAGGAGCAAGAACATGGGTTGAAGAAGGAGCGCGGCTGTTAGATTAACATCCAACGGTCCAGCTGCTAGAATCATTTGTTGATTAAGTTGACAAAGCCGTGCGTACACGTCCGCTTAGTAGGCCCACAAGTCAGTCACCAAATCTGATGGGTTCCAGCTGTCAACGGGATGAATAATTTTTTCGCAAAACAAGGAGGCACTTCCTTCCAAGCGAAGATACAGCTGGTGGGTCCCAGCTGTCAGGTGGAGGAAACATTTTTTTTCAGCTTAATAAGGAGGAACTTTCCTCGCGTGCGACCATGGACCTCGTGGGTCCCAGCCGTCAGGCTCTCCACGTACAGTCCTCTTCCGATGACTCTCGTTTGTTGACCACACCGCACCGAACGCAGCGAGGCGATGGACGACGGCGAGGCCCCGGACGGGAACGACTTAGAGATGGGAAAACGCGGCAGTGGAGTCGCAGATTGAGAGGAGGAGAAGGGTTATAACTGGTTCTGTTGTGGCGTGGGGCTGTAGTCTGTAGAGAATAACAGGAGGTGTCGAGGGGTGGCGGGATAGCCTCACCGACGGTGGAGTAGAGCTTCGCAGCAATGCGTGCTAAGCAGAGCCGCTAGCCGCCGGAGGCCGGACCAGGCGGTCCCGGCGACGCTGGAGGAAGAAGACGAGAAATTGAAGGTGCATGACGGCCGTTGGATATAAATCCAGTGGCTGTGGATGACACAATCATTTGTTGACCAAGTTGACAACACCCTGCATAGTCTTCGACCTATTGGCCCACATGTCAGCCTGCAAAAATGTGGCATATATTTAACCCATGTTTTTTTAGAATGTACAGTCCATTTGCTGGGCTGGGTGAACAAATAATTTCACGTCAATCATGCCCATTTATATTTTCTAAGAAATCCCAGCCCATTTGCACTTCCTTGAAATACACGTATAAGGTGGGCTCGTTATATATACTCCCTCCGTCCGGAAATACTTGTCATAAAAATGGATAAAATGGATGTATCTAGATGTATTTTAGTTTTAGATACATCCCTTTTTGTCCATTTTGATGACAAGTATTTTCGGACGGAGGGAGTATAATGTTATGTTAGAAGGAGCAATTAATATCGAAGAATAAACCGGAGAGGCAAATTATATATATATATATATATAATTAAGAAATTAGCGAGTTATTGCTCAAAATAAAAATGAGCGCATTATTATTAAATTGGTCCTTAAAATCTTCGCAAGCTTTTGTACGCAATCACCAGGATTTTCCTTGCATGTGAGTCAAAAACAACCAGGATTTTCCTTGCCAACTTTCGTTAAACATTTACTTTTATGAGTTGGGATGTTTTTATAATGTATATATAATCTCTATAAAATATACGATAATAGTAATAATATAAATATATATAATGTGGTTAGAAGAGAAAACATAAATTGGACACAACATTACTTTTATAAGAGACCTGCGTTTTATACCCCACAGTAGGCATACTAACAAGTTCACACACAAATACAACAGAAAAGGTAAACATTCATATCAAACTCAGGTTCACCGGACACGTTCATATCCATAGCCAACATTCACAACCAACAACTCAAAAGATTCA
This sequence comes from Aegilops umbellulata, assembly GCA_032464435.1. Classification (NCBI taxonomy): domain Eukaryota; kingdom Viridiplantae; phylum Streptophyta; class Magnoliopsida; order Poales; family Poaceae; genus Aegilops; species Aegilops umbellulata. The sequence goes on along the minus strand of CP136058.1, from coordinate 324,723,311 downwards.
TATATACACAAGCTCAGCATATCTATGCATCCAAATGATTGATAGATCACACGACAATATTCATACATAATTTGCAAAAAGATTCACCATAGCCAACATTCACAACCAACAACTCAAAAGATTCATATATACACAAGCTCAGCATATCTATGCATCCAAATGATTGATAGATCACACGACAATATTCATACATAATTTGCAAAAAGATACAGATATACACATGTTCAGTATGTTTATGCATCCAAATGATTGAGATCACAGCCAATATGATCCATGGACGAACTTTAATTACCTAGGGTACAGACTGGTAAATGGTGTTCAATCGGAGGTACTTCTTGCTAAAATTAGTTCTTGTACGATTAAACTTTCGAGTGCATAAGAGGCAGCACAGACAATCTGAACTTTGCTTGTAGGTTTATCCTCAAATAATGGCCTCGTGCCGAGGGAGGTTTGAGCAACTTGGCCACTACTTTCATCCAACCAGTTTGCTGGCTCATCTTGGTCCTGTATCTCGCCAAAATTCTACATTGCAGACGAGAAAGGAGGCGGTTGAGAAAATGAACCACCCAAATTTTTTGTGCAGTTCAACTGAAATGGAGCATCCTTGGCGTGCAGACTGATTAAGTGCCAGATGAATATACGCATCAACCAACTTGTCTGGAATCTTTAGACTCCATGTCATATAGTTCGCTACCATATGTGCCGATAACCAAAAGGCACAAGTTGGGACCAAAGACTGGACTGCATTTTTCTGGGCTATGCACCAAGCAATATTTTTGGCGTTCACTCTCCTAACACTTGGAGTTTGACAATTGGTTGACGCCGGTTGATACTCGAATGAATATAGGCACTTCTTGTCAACATTGATGCTTGTCTGAGTGAACTTTGGAGTACATAGCAGTAGCATAAGTACCTGTCCATCTAATCATTTTGTGCAGTTCTACTGAAATCACCCGATGTAATGATTTGCCTGCGAGTTCAGGCTCCAAATTAATCCTTTATGATATCGGCAAACAGTAGCACAATACCAAATTACCAATACATATGGCAGGCACAATAATCAGGATAAAGACCAGTACCAACCTGTGTGAGGTAGCATATCAATTACTATTTACTGGAAGCCGAGATAAGCCAAGCGACTGACAGCAAAGGAAGAAAGCATGCGGAGTTTAGCGACTGACAGGAAAGGACGGAAGTTGTCGAGGCAATGAAGCACCCAAAGTTTTTGTGCAGTTCCACCAAAATCGAGCATCCCTGTTGGCACATATATTGAGAGAGTGAGATTACTGTAATAGTGGGACTAGTTTATGAAACATACACTAACAAATAGAAGCACCCTCATTATCTTAATGGGTAAAGTTAGCAACATAGTAGTCTTGCTTAAAGAGAGGTATTAGTTTATTTAATCAGTGCCAATTAGCTCAACTCAACACTCAAAGCATTGCCATTTATCATAGGTTGCAAAACTTTAACGTGCAAAGATAAAGGAGTTTCTCATGACAGTAGCATGATACAAATAGAGATGACAACAAACTAATATGGATGAAGGCCTTAGACCCGTACCAACCTGAGAAAAAAAAGCTTATTCATGTAGTCCCATAAGAGATGATAAAGCACTCACTGGAATCACACAATAGTATATATTTTTTTGCACTTCAAATGTATGGTTGAAACCACTCTTGTTTACCAGTGCTGAGATTATATCGAAAGATTATCAAGAACTTCCAGCAGAGTTAAAGCACTGGCTGGGATACAGTTCATTGTATTGTCTTGTGTAGTTCCATTTAATGTATGATTGGCACAACATGATCCCTATTTGCACAAGTAGGAACAATGTGAAACCTTCATTAGCTTAGTGAGAAAGGATAGGAAGACATTAGCATATTACTCAACCAGTAGCATCAAATTCATGATGGACAATACGCAAAACATTGCCTCATTGAACCAATGGCAATAAATTGACATGCAAAACAATAGCACTATTATGTCATGACACTAATAATATTCCCTCCCTGCTCCACCACATGATTCACCTCCATAGACAAACATACACACGTACATGATTCAGCATAGGATCCTACTAAAGATTTGTTTAACTCCAACAGGAAAATTAGGCAGTAATAAATTAGTGGTACTTAAGTACTCCTAATTAATTAAGTGAGACAGCAGAAGTGGAAGGGCTCCCTGGAGGATCATCTCACATGTATGGTAGTCGTTGTCGGAGCCCTTGAATGGCCTCGACTGAGGCCTCTGGCTTCAGCAAGATCGCCTTGGCATTGTTTATTCTTCTTCTTCTTCTTCTTCCTCTTCATGCTCTGTTTCTCTTTCTCCTCACCAGTTGGTGAAACCAAGTACATGATTGGCCTTCTAATTCAGAATCGGTTTTGTCAGTGAGGGAGTACAAGTGTACTAGTAAAAAACAACATTATTTTCTCATGGCAGTCAGAAAATAGAGATGAACACATGCATTAAATATCATTCTTACCTAAAGGAAGGTTATGGCGCCAATATGGATGATGAGGATTGGAACACAGATCTCCCTTTGTGCAGTTCCACCAAAATGAACCAACTGTTCCATTCTGACATTCCAGTTAAACAGCACAAAAGTCACTTCTTTTAAGAAGAATTTTGTGCAGTGCACCAAAAGGTCACAAGAGCAACCAGGTGAATTGGATATCCCTGTTTGCACAAAAAGGCACAGAGGAAACAGTCAGAGTCTCAAACAATTATAGGCAAAAACATTTGGCTAAACTTGTCATGGCTTATAACAATGGCATGGCTTCATTTTTACCAGGGACATTAGATTAAGAATAGCTAAGGCTGCGTTCGGTTCACAGGTTTGGTGCAGGATTTTCGTAGGAACACAATTCCTACGGTATTCTTTCCCTTCCAACCGTTCGGAACACGGGAAAGGTGAATAGTGTTTCATAGGAAAGCTGGTCTGGTAGTACTAATTCCATAGGATTAGAAACATCCACGCGCTGCTCATTTTTTTGGCGGAAGCCCGAGGCAGGCGCTCGCTGCCATGCATTAGACAGGTTGCTGTGTTGTGTTTCCGGAATAAAAAAATCAACCTATGTGTGGTACGTGAGGTGAGGACAAGAGTAGTCACTGTGCAGCTGAATAAACAAATATCATCTCATAGTGCCAAGCATGCTACTCTAAAAAAACAAATCTGTACATTTCATAGTCCATCCGAACACATTCTCTTGAGAGTTTCCTCCGGTTCGCTGTTCCATAGATTTATACCTACATTCCTTTCCTATTCCTCTATTTTCATCAAGACCTATGTTTTCTGCCCCTTTATTCCGAACGGAGCCTAAATATTTGGTATAAGGGCATGGTACAGTGGGTGCACCAGCAGTCCAGCACCATGTACGTAAACAGGGGCATAAAGTGGTGATTCATAATTTGTTGCCCCGAGAAACAAACATCCAAGAAACATATCTGGGTTGGTCCCATTTTTGTTCACACTAGCCACCTACTCCTATGTGTGGATAGCAAATCTAGTCCTGGTCATACCACTGTGTACATCGTTACCCCTATATTTCCCTTTTCGACCAAGAGACCGGTTGGATGACCAGTCTGTACTACTTTCACCCCCTTTCGTTCCTGTTTGTACCAAGTCTGATGTACATACTAAATTCCCCCACCCCCACTTTATTTCTTGTTTGAACCAAGTACTGTACAAGATTTGACTCCATGAAGTAGCTTTACCTCTAACAACAGAAGAAGAAAAAATATGTGACATTGGACCATCCGATCGAGAGGGGCTGAGAGGTAGAAAATGATGCACATGCAGCAACGTAGCGAGCTGGTTAAGTAGAGCTAAGGCGGTTTCGATCGAAGATATACCTGAAGGTCGTCGAGATGTGGATAGGTGGGCGGCGGGAGGCCGGATCCGCCCAGAGGCAACAAAGAAGGGATTAGAGGATCTCCCGCGTCGGCGCTCGGCCAGAGATAACAGTGCGGCCGGCAGTGGGTCTCCTCCCTTGCTGTCGACGACGGCCTAAACGCTGCCCCTCCTCCCCTTCACTGGCGAAGGGGGATACGTCCGGATCTGTAACCAGCGGTGAGGATAGAAAGCCAGTGTTTTTTGAAGGGAGAAAGGCACTGTTACTACCCCTATCTTGTTTAAATCTGGAGAGGATGAGAGTGTGTGAATAGAGCAACCCTAGCAAGCAAGCGCGGAGGCTCCGGCCTATATATACGTAGTGAGCAACCCTAGAAAGCAAGCAACCCCTATCTTCGTCAACTCGTACAAGACTGAGAAATTTGATTACTACAACGCCCTCTCCCTCGCGGACTGAGCTCCGGTGCCTTAACTGCACCTGCCTTTGGCTGCATGACAGGAGGGCCAACCACCTATTGGGCCCACCTGTCATAGACACAAAGGCAGGAGCAGTAAGTTGAACCTTTCGCTATCCCTCCCGCACGAGGTGGACGGACATGCAGCAGTGGATTCGATACTATAGAAGTAGGAGTAAGATCATTATTGTTCGTCTTCTCGAAGAGGCGAAGAGCCAAGCGCAACCCGAACGTGACAGTTGCGAACGCTCGCGTGGTGCGGTTCCTTGGAGTACTAGCAAGGCTCTTGCATGACACAAAATTGGTATTGTTTAACAATTAAACTCCATTATCCATTGGTTGATACTCATTCTGCATAGGTCCACGCGCTTAGCACCATCTCCTCCTGGGGTCACCAATGTTTATTTGCTAATTAATAGCATTGCATGCAATGAACTAGCCATTGCAAGTCATTAAAAGCATGCACACCTCTCATCTCTTATTGGTTGATATGTCAAGAAACAAGAAACAAGGTAGAAGTTAATGCACCGCGCCTAAGTGTTTTGGGACTATTTGGTTTTCGTAAGATGACTTACACACCTAGACGGAGGGAGTAGTATAGCCCTGTAAACCGGAAAGGAGTATTTGCCTTTCTAGAGATTTCAACAAGTGACTAGACTACACCGTGTGCAGTACTCCCTCCCTTCCGGTTTATAGGGCTCAAATCTCAAATCTCATGAACCAAGGCATTTTGCGATTGGAGGAATGTATCTCGTACTTTACAAAACTACCCTAATTAAACTCATGCATTAATTACGTAGTTCTCTCATTTTCCTCTCCGCCTTGGTCGCGGTGCACAATATTGAGCACTCCTATATGACTAGCCGCTCTATCTACATGCGGGACATTTCAAAGCATCCGGGCCCGCGTGCCATCCACCAAATCACAGCGAGGTGCGACAGTCGAGACACACCTGTCACCCCTGTGTGGTCGTCATGACCCGTCATATCACAAAACCCACACCTTTACCAGCAGTGGTAAGGTGGCCTCCAAGTTGGATTGGACGAAGCAACCATCATTTCACTGGAACGCTCGTTCAAGCCCTTTCTTCCCTTCTTGAAGAAAACCTAACTCCAGGCTACTCACTTCTACCATTTTTCTTCTGTACCGACGAAGGAAAGGTGGGCGAATCAGTTATGTTGCTATATTTTCATTCCAAGAATCTTCTTTTTGCGAAGCACCGACCGATTATCACATCCTATTCTTTTCCTGTTTTCATTACGATTGTGGTTTCCTTTCGATTGCTTTTTGTTTGTCAGTTCATTGATGGATCCTGGAGCACTAGGCAAAGAGTTGCCGGCGGACAACCCACTGGAGACAGCGATCTCCAGGAAGTGAGCACCGACCAACGAGTTGACCATGTTGGCGGGCCAACCCATGGAGATGAAGAACTCCGAGAAACAAGCACTGGCCCAAGAGTTGAGGATGTTGGCGGACGAACTGCTCAAAGAAAGTTGGAAGAATAGCAAGGGCCCCCCGTGCCTACCCCAGGAACTCTGATTGCCACCTATGTGAGGTTCAAGACCGAGTTTGAGGAGATAGTCTCTGTTGAGAAGCAGTATTCCCCTGGCAAGGTGATGGCCCCCATCGAGGACGAGGAGATGGCCCCCGGAGGGATGAGATCCCCCGGTGAGCTGCACAAGGTAAAAAATAATGGCTTATTACCATAGTTGTGGTTTTTGATTATTTGCAATGTGCTTGCTAATATGCTAGTGAGGGAGTCCTGGATTAGGGGGTGTCCAGATAGCCGGACTATAACCTTTGGCTGGACTCCTGGACTATGAAGATACAAGATTGAAGACTTCGTCCCGTGTCCGGATAGGACTTTCCTTGGCGTGGAAGGCAAGCTTGACAATACAGATATGTAGATCTCCTCCCATTGTAACCGACTCTGTGTAACCCTAGCCCTCTTTGGTGTCTATATAAACCGGAGGGTTTAGTCCGTAGGACAACAACAATCATACCATAGGCTAGCTTCTAGGGTTTAGCCTCTCTGATCTCGTGGTAGATCTACTCTTGTACTACCCTAATCATCAATATTAATCAAGCAGGAGTAGGGTTTTACCTCCATCGAGAGGGCCCAAACCTGGGTAAAAACATTGTGTCCCTCGTCTCCTGTTACCATCCGCCGAGAGGAACAGTTCGGGACCCCCTACCCGAGATCCGCCGGTTTTGACAACGACATTGGTGCTTTCATTGAGAGTTCCGTTGTGCCGTCGCCATCAGGAAGGATGCCTCGTCCCGTCTTTAAAGACGGTACTGTTGCTAAGGGAGCTTTGGTTGTCGGCCAAACTCTCCGACTAGGTGGTTTTCTTATGACCGCCTGTTCGGCCGCTGCGCCAACGATGACTTCTCGGGTCATCAAAAGCAATCTTCACGTCAACTCGGAACTCGCCGAGCAGTTAGATCCAATGGATCTCTCTTCCCTAAACGAGCTCTTGGATCGCATCGCTGCCCTGGGAGTCGCTACAGACTACGATCGGATTGGGCCTAAACCCGATCTGAGAGAGATTAACTCTCCCCAGGTCACCCATCACGTTGCAGTGGTGGAGGAACAATGCGGCGACCCCCTTCATCTATCTTAAGGACTAGCTATGTCCGGATTCCCGAGCCCTCCAGTCCGGATACCCGCGCACGGGAGGACGTCACTCAAGCCCTGAACCTAGAGTCAGGTAGCGGGCCAGATTCATTGGACAACATCCAAGAATCCAAACTTCCGAGTTCGGAAACGCCCTGGCCCCTGAGTCTCATATTGGGTGAGGTTTCAGATTCAATTCCACCCACCTACCCAAACATAAGTGATCTATCCCAAATTAGGCAAGAGCCCCAAGAAACAGTACACCATCATTGGGCCAGATTCCTCCTGGTAATGAACAGGATCAAGGACTGCCGCGAGGAAGACGCAATCTCATTCTTCTGCAATAATTGCACGGACAAGGGAATCCTCAACGCCATAATTCGTCGTGAAATTACACGCTTCGCCGACTTGCCGTCCATAGTACGAAAGTAATGTGCGATGGAAAGCGCCTGGAAAACCGAAGTAACATTTTGGGATAATCCGGCCCCGAACACGAACCCAGTCCGAAATAAAAGGGTGCATTATCACCAGAAAACCGGGTTAAACACCAAAAAGCAAAAACCCTCTGCAGGGCATCGAACCGTACTGGAGGGATGGCTCAATGGACCCTGTAAAATTCATAGTACAGAGGGCGCCATACCAACTCATAGCCTTAGAGCATGTTGGATACTCCGGCAGGTGGCCAAAAGTGGCGAAGATCTTCTAATTCCAGAAGCCACAGAGCACCATCCTAGGGATACCAGTACGGTATTAACAGTCTTCGATACTTTCGCATCAAATAATATGTGAAAACGAACACTCCGCAGCCTTGCCGAAGTCTACCACGTGGCAACAATAAACCCATGGAGTGACACGGCTATTACTTTTAATGCCAGTGACGAACCTAAATTCCGAACAACCCGAGCACCAGCCGCATTGGTCCTCAGTCCAGTAGTGGATGGCTTTCAACTCACCAAGGTACTCATGGACGGTTGCAGCGGATTGAACCTCATTTATGAGGAAACCCTTGAAAAAATGGAAATAGACTGGAACCGCGTTGAGCGAAGCAGCACAACCTTTAGAGGAATAATCCCCAGTCGGGAAGCGCGCTGTACAGGAAAAATCACACTAGATGTGGTGTTCGGCATGCCGGATAATTACAGGTCTGAAGAGGTTATGTTCCAAGTGGCCCCGTTCAGTAGCGGATACCACGCTCTATTAGGGCGGGAGGTGTTTACAATCTTCCAAGCCATACCCCATTATGGGTACATGAAGCTCAAACTGCCAGTGCCCAACGGAATCATCACTCTTTCTAGTGATCCAGACATAGCACTCCGTGCCGAAAATAAGATAGCCGCACTGGCCCTCGAGGCACTATCCGAAGCCCTAGCGGCTGAGTAACTGACTACGCTGCGCTCCATGGTGAACAAGGACGATGTGATACTCGATAAAAGATCCAAGTCCACCTACTTTAAACCGGCGGACGAAATAGTCAAATTCCAAGTCCATCCAACGGACCCTACAAAAATAGCTTCCATCGGGGCACAATGAAACCCTAATGTAGACGCCGCACTACGAGAGTTCCTACATGAGAACTGGGACATTTTTGCCAGACACCCTTCAGACATGCCAGGAATCCCACGCAGGCTGGCCGAGCACAGCCTAAATATTCTAAAAGGATTCAAGCCAGTCAAGCAGGCTCTTCGGTGTTTCTCCGAACCTAAGAGACAGGCCATGGGAGAGGAACTAGCCAAGTTATTGGAGGCCGGATTCATCGGAGAAATAAAACATCCGGACTGGCTAGCAAACCTGGTGATGGTACCAAAGAAGGACAAATCCTGGCGCCTGTGCGTCGATTTTAAGGACCTCAACAAGGCTTGCTGTCAGTGTCAAAACCGGCGGATCTCGGGTAGGGGGTCCCGAACTGTGCGTCTAGGCGGATGGTAACATGAGGCAGGGGACACGATGTTTTACCCAGGTTCGGGCCCTCTTGATGGAGGTAAAACCCTATGTCCTGCTTGATTAATATTGATGATATGGGTGGTACAAGAGTAGATCTACCACGAGATCAAGGAGGCTAAACCCTAGAAGCTAGCCTATGGTATGATTGTTGTTCTGTCCTACGGACTAAAACCCTCCGGTTTATATAGACACCGGAGAGGGTTAGGGTTACACAGAGTCGGTTACAATGGTAGGAGATCTACATATCCGCATCGCCAAGCTTGCCTTCCACACCAAGGAAAGTCCCTTCCGGACACGGGACGAAGTCTTCAATCTTGTATCTTCATAGTCCAGGAGTCCGGCTGAAGGTATAGTCCGGCTATCCGGACACCCCCTAATCCAGGACTCCCTCAGTAGCCCCCGAACTAGGCTTCAATGATGACGAGTCCGGCGCGCAAATTGTCTTCGGCATTGCAAGGCGGGTTCTCCTCCAAATTCCGTGTACCTGTTGAATAATGTCCAGTTTCTTGTGAATGTAGAGCTCCTTGGCTTCTACACCCATAATGGCCGCCTTCCATGTGTCAATTGAATACGAAAAGTCTGGGTGTTTTTACATTCACACCCCTAGCCACGTAAATGAGCCGCCTATTTAAAGGGATGAGGATTTAGATCCAAACCACACCTTCTCCCCTCAACGAGTATTCATCAGAGCGCATCCAACAAAGGTCTGTTCCACCATGGCCAGCCATCGCAACTCCTCCTCTCGCCCTTCCAGTCCTAAGCCTGGAGATTGGGAGAGATGTTCTATCCCACACAGCGAGCTGGTGACGCTCCAGACCAAAGGATTTCTCCCTCCGTCCTATATGGCCCCGGTTCGAGCCGGACTTGCCACCTATAACGGCGGAGAGCAAGCAGAGAGCGCCCCCAATCCCTCCAAAGGAGATAGGGTATGCCTTGTCCCTTATTTAATAAGAGGGCTCGGATTTCCAATTCATCCGTTTCTCTGGGGGCTCCTGGAGTTCTATGGTCTCCAGCTGCACAACCTCACGCCTGCCTCCATATTGCATATCGTGGGCTTCGTAGCCCCTTGCGAGCTGTTTTTGGGTGCTGAGGCTCATTTCGCGCTGTGGAAGAGGCTATTCTGCCTGGTGCCCCGTTCTCAGGAGGGGTCAATATATCAAGTGGGCCGAGCCTAAGTGTGGCGCATCGCCGGGACCGGATATTTATCCGGAACCCCAAAGAAAGCGTCCGAGAATTGGCCTTCGGAATGGTTTTATATAGAGGACGTCCTGTTGCCGGATCCTGTTCGGATCGGCCTCCCTGAGTTCGACAATGCTCCCCTGAAGAAGCGCCTAAGCTGGCGTCCACGGAGCCCTCAGAAGGAAAGTGACAAGGACGTCCTTTACCTGATGGGCCGGATAAGATTATTAGCTCATTGGGACTAACCATGATCGGAGTCATGGTCGCATGCATTATGCGGGGGGTGCAGCCGCTTCAATATAGAGGCCACCCTATGTGGGACTTCAACGGGGAGGACGACGCCACCCGTCACGGCCGTAAGGGGCCGGACTCGGCTGCCGCTCTAATAAAGATCTTGTCCGCTTTGTACAAGGGAGAAGAGGAGGAATTTCTCCGCGTCAACCCTCAGGGTGGATTTACAATGTATAATCCTCCAAGCTGGGTAAGTGGACACTTTTAGTTGTCCCTCCGTTTTGTATTCCCATTGTCAAATACATAGTCTAATGACTTAAACGCAGGAGCTGCGCCAGGATGTTAAAGAAATAAACAGACCCCTCCACAACCCGAGGATCCGGGACGGTCCCTCGACCCGGCTTCCCAAGAGGATCCGGACTTATCTGTGGAGCTAATTGATGGGGTGTTTCATCAATTGAGCAAGGACAATGCCTTAGTGGCCATTATGGACGATTACCTAGGGCTACTCCCAGCCTCCCAGGTGACTGAGACCGAAATCCCAGCACTTCGAAAAGGAGCCCGTCCTCGCGTTTTTTCGATTACCGTATAACAGCCGTGTTTTGCAGAGGAGGTCCTTGAGGCGGGAGGCCGGGCCTGCGGCGACTAGCCAACGAGGGGCCGCAAGGCCCCAGGGGCTGAAAAGAAGTGCGATCCGGACTGAGACGCCGGCGCAAAGGTATAACGCGCCATCTCATCCCCTGGTGTTATTCTTCAAGGCATATTAACACTCGTGCTCTCTTTAGGACAAAGAGACCTCGCCGGACTATATCCGGAGAGGTTGCCAATCACGCCTCCACCAGCCAGGCTCCAAAGCCTGGTCAGGAGGCGGAGGCGAACACGAAGCACGCACCGGACGCTCCTCCAGCAGAGGATGCGGACAGGCTGTCTGCCACCAATTCCGAGGTGGAGAGTGCCATGAACCACAGGCATCGCCGGACAGTTCTTCACGACGCTTGTTTCTCCCCAGAGGTGTTGGATGCCTTCAATTCGGGAGACGCGTACCTCCGTGCCACTCAAAATGGTCTAGCCAGAGCCACGGAGCAGTATGTGAAAGACATACGTGTGAGAAAATTTGATGGTTATATATATCAGTAGCCCCCGAGACTTGATACAGTTAGAATAACTGATTTAAGGATCATGTAATATGCAGGTTCTTTCAGAGAAGAATACCTAACTATCCCAGGAGCTAGAAGAGTGCAAAGCCCAACTTGAGGCCGCACTAGCCGCGACAGGGGAGCCCAAGGAGACCCCCTCTGGTAATATATGCTTCAAAAAGATATGTATTGTGTGAAGTGCGGCGTGTGTGCAAATCTGACAAATGAAATTGCAGATGGCGCCGGATTAGATCCGAAAAAGCAACAACTCCTACGCTAGCTAAAGGCTGGTGAGAGCATGCTGACAAAGGTGAGGCGGGAGAAGAATGATCTCCAGGATGCCAACACCAAGCTGGGCGTTGAACTGAAAGATGTTCGTGCCTAGCTGTCGGACTCCGCTAAGGAGAATCAGCGGCTTCGACGCGGCATATTTAGTAAATGCTTAAGAGAACCTTTGAAAAAAAAAGAAAAAAAGAGTTAGGCGAGGAAGTCGACTAACAGAGTGATGTCTGTAGGTGTGCTAACAGGTCGTCCTGCAGAGGAGATGCCCGGTTCCACGGGTGACCTTCTTCCCGAGCTCTCGCAACTGCACGAGCGAATTCGGCACGTGATGCAAGGCATTGCCTAGGCCTTGTGGCCATCCATCTCCATGCCCAAAGGCCTTGGAGAGCTTGCAGAGAAGCTGAAGGGAGCGCGGCGGCGCTTCCGATTGTGGAAGATATCGCCCTGCCGTCAAGGCGCTAGGGAGGCCTGGGCCATGGTGAAGACGCGATACACGAAGGCTGATCCAAACCACATGGCCGAGGTTGAACCTGTTGGGCCCGACGGGAAGGAGATCCCTGTAAGCTTAGCGTACGGCCAAGTAGAATTGGCCGCAAAGTATTCCCAGCAGGACTGTAAACTAGACAGCCTGTTAGATGGTATTGAAGAGGAATACAATTAGTCAGAATGACTATGTAATTTTAATTGACATGTGTAATGCCTTCTAGCTGGATTGTAGATCATTTGTCATGGCCGACCTTTTCGCTTCAGCCTCGGGACCTGACGGTCCGGAGTGTGTCCGAATTCCCATGCGGTTATATAAGAACCAGGATATGCATGGAGACCAGGCGTAGGGGTCATTAGTGCTTGAACAGACAAGTGCCCAACTAGTTATGTTATATTACATGGTTAGTAAGAAACATCTTCCAGGGAGAATAGTTCCGTTAGGGGTTCCTTTCCCTGGGAGGCATGCCCTAAAGTGCATGTCCATGCTGCGAAAAGAGACGCAGGAAAAATCATCTAGGGGCGCATAAATAAATAAGTGAAAAGGTCATCTTTAGTTCACCGACCGAATATTCCCTTAAGAACGCTAGCTTTCGGCTTCACCCAATTTGAGGTACATATCCGGCTGACCCGGCAGTAACAATCGCAGAGGTGCTCCCTTTACCACCTAGCCAAACAATCAGGAACGTAGGGGTAAGAACAGGAGCCAGGCAACCCAGCTTGGCCAAAACTTAAGTCATATCGATGCATATAATGGTGAATAAAGGTACATGCGGAAGTGTGACACATGTGTTGGGCATGAACCCCGTTTAAATAAGCTTCTGTTTAAAGAAGCCCCCAGGTAAATCCCGATGTGCCGACAAATCCCGATAGGAGCTGCACATATCTCGTTCTCAGGGCACACCGGATAAGCCAGACGTCGGGTTGGCATAGACCCTGATTGCCCAGGGGGCGCCGGACATCGCTCGGTTTGTACCAGCACTCGAAGGAGAACTGGCCCGGGGGGGCTAAAATAAAGATGACCCTCGGGCTCCGGAAACCCAAGGGAAATAAAAGGGCATAGGTGAGGCAAATGGTAAAACCAATGTTGGGCCTTGCTGGAGGAGTCTTATTCAAAGCGAACTGTCAAGGGGGTCCCATAAATCACCCGACCGCGTTAGGGACGCAAAAATCCGGGAACATAATACCGATATGACGGAAACTAGGGCGGCAAGAGTGGAACAAAACACCAGGCATAAGGCCGAGCCTTCCACCCTTTACCAAGTATATAGATGCGTTATTAATATAAGAGATATTGTGATATCCCAACAAGTAAACATGTTCCAACAAGGAATAACATCTCCATGTTCCAACAAGGAACAACCTTCGTCTTCACCTGCAACTAACAACGCTATAAGAGGGGCTGAGCAAAGCAGTAACATAGCCAAACAATGGTTTGCTAGGACAAGGTGGGTTAGAGGCTTGGTTTGACAATATGGGAGGCATGATAAGCAAGTGGTAGGTATCGCAGCATAGGCATAGCAAAAGAGCGAGCAACTAGCAAGCAAAGATAGAAGTGATTTCGAGGGTATGGTCATCTTGCCTGAGATCCCGCAAGGAAGAAGAACGAGTCCATGAAGAAGACAAGCGGACGTAGTCGAACAAATCCTCACAACTCCGAACGAAACCGAAGCTAACGAGAGAAACAACCCGGAAAGAAGCAAGCAACATAGTAAACAACCATCACATAAACATGGCATGATATGCGAGATGTGGTATGCAATGCATATGCGTGCTCTGGAAGGAAAAAGATGAACAAGGCATAATCTTGGCAAACCAAGTATGCCACTGGAAAGGTGAGGTGATTTTGATTGAAATCGATATAAAGATCACCGGAATCGGATGCACGGTTTGCAAATGACAAGCAAAACAAGAATGACATATTTCTGCGTTTAACAGCATGATGCCACTTAGCATGCAACAAGAAATTAAGCTACTGCACCCAAACATATCAGCAAAGCATATGGCAGTGAACTACTCAAGATGCTTGACAAAATATGAACACTGAGCTACGGCTAAATCACAACACAACAGGTTCAAACAAGCATGGCAAAAGTGCAAAAGATAACAGGTTCACAGACCTAGTGAAAAAATACTATCATGCCAGAAATTAACATCAGGATGACATGTTTAGAGCAAGGAAACAACCTGCTACAGGAACATTACATAGCAAAATATGGCATGTAATGAATCTAATCAAAGCATAGAACAAAAATCCCTTACTGACCATGAACCAAAAAGGACCATAAAATATAATAGCACCCATGTCAATTAAGCAAGTTTCATTACAGTTTTCAGACTTAGCAGAAAACTGGACATGTCAAAAACAGATAACAAGTAGGCATGTTTACGAGCTCGATGCACTCACTACAGAGAATTTCATGATAAACTAATCATACACCCACCAAGAAGACATGGCATAGAAGCTAATGATGGCAAGAACAACATCATAGCATGTAAGGATCAACTACAACAAGCTTGGCAAATCGAATAACATGTAAATAATCTGCCAGTAACATTTTATAGCAAAAGTAGAGCTCGATTGACTCAAGCTATGGCACTCCATAATTACAAACAAAGGCATGGATGTATTGATCAAATCCATATGTTCAAGACACTCTTACTGATCATGCTCGAAAGAGGCATAGATCTCTCTGAAACAACATGAACACATGGCATAAAAATAACAGCAGGGAATGACTTAGTGAAATTACCAAGTCCCTGAAACCAGCAACAATATGACCCCTAGTTTGCATGCTTGTGCTAGTCACCACAGAGATCGCAAAAATACATGGCATACACCCCTGTAAATATGGCATGGCATATTACAAAACACATGTAGGACTCCAGTTCATAGGATGCACACATCAATCATGGCAAAAATGGCAAAAGTGCATCTATTGAAACAGATCTAAAACTAACATCACATAACCCTCTTCTAACAGCATTTCGGGCATCAAGATGAACTCAAATGAAAATGATGCAATGAGATGAAATGATGTACTCATCGAGGCGAACAATTTGACATACTACACAGCCGAAACGGAATAGCATGCAGCAAGTTATGATGCGATGAACATGGCATGATAATGCAAAATAACAGGGACTTAGTGATGAAAACGACCTCGGGGAATCGGGACGGAGCAGTGCAGGACGAGGAGATCCGGGGACGGGGCGGCTGTTTGGTTGGGCGGGCTGGTGGATCTGGTCCAGCCCGGCCGGATCTGGGATGAGGCAACTCCGGCGACGGCGTGCGGCGACCGGAGGCGATCGGCGGGCGCGGGGAGGCGCGACCGGTGAGGTCGGGCATAGGAGCCCGGGGCGGCGGCGGCGCACGCCGGGACGCGGGGCAGACGGCGGCGGGGCGGAGGGGCCGAGGCGCATGGCAGCGGCGCCATGGCTGCGACGGCGGGACCACGCCGGCGGCGGTCGGAGCGGAGGCGAGGTCGGCGGAGGGCGGAGGCGACGCACCGGCGTGGCCAGGAGCGCCGGCGAGCGGGCGCGGGGCTTGGGGCGCGGGAGGCGGCGATGGGCCGGGCGGGCCCGCTGCAGGCTCGCCGGGCCGCGGCGGCGGGTGGCGGCGGAGGCGCCACGTGGCACGCGGCCACTGGCTGCAGGGTGGTGGCGCGATTTGTCCGGCGGGCGCGGACATGTCCGGCGCGTCGGGGCGATTTGATCTAGGGTTTGGGGATTCATCCGCGAAAATGGAGGGGGAGGCACCTATTTATAGCTAGGAGGAGGTAGGAGACTCCAAATGGAGTGCAGTTTGCGGCCACATGATCGTGATCGAACGGCGATGGACATGGGAGTGACTTAGATGGGTTTTGGGCCACTTTGAAGGGGTGTTGGGCTGCACACAAAAGAGGCTTTACGGCTACCCGGTTAACCGTTGGAGTATCAAATGACCTTCGATTGACCCGAAACATGACAGGCGGTCTACTGGTGCTATACCAAGGCCGCTTGGCAAACCTCAGTCCATTCCGAGACCGTTTAATACCCGCACATGAAAAGAGGCAAAAGGGGGCGCCGGGTGACATAGGAGTGTCGGATTGGAAAACGGACAACGGGGAAAATGCTCAGATGCATGAGACGAACATGTATGCAAATGCGATGCACATGATGACATGATATGGAATGCAGATGATGACATGGCAAAGTGCAACACGCAAGCACATGACATGGCAAAGACGGCGAATTACTAGCGGACACCTGGCGCATCGAATCCGGGGCGTTACAGTGCCAAACCGCATCATCACAGACAATGGTTCGTAGTTCACCGGTAACCTCTTTAAAACATACTGTGTAACCTTGGGACGCAGATATGCTACGCTTCGGTGGCACACCCCCGAAGCAACAGCCAGGCGGAGCGAGCCAACGCGGAGGTCCTAAGGGGCCTCAAAACCAGGACGTTCAAGAAGAAGTTGGAAGCCTGCGGAAGAGGTTGGTACGACGAGCTTCCGTCCGTGTTGTGGTCCATCCGCACAACCGCAACCAAGCCGACGGGAGAGACCCCGTTCTTCCTGGTCTACGGAGCCGAGGCAGTCCTCCCTCACGAGGTCAGACGTCGCTCCGCGCGGGTCCTGGCGTTCGAGAAGCGCAGCAGGACGCCATGCAGGGGATAGACCTCGTGCTGGGGGAGGAATGCCACCGAGAAGCCGCATTGCGGGTGGCGAGGTACCAACAAGCGCTGCGACGATATCACTGCCGCCACATCCGCCGCAGAACTCTTGAGGTAGGAGACCTCGTACTCAGGCGGGTCCTCTCCAGGGAGGGACTGCACAAGCTCTCTCCCATGTGGGAGGGCCCGTTCAAGGTTGTTCATGTTTCCAGGCCTGGCTCCGCGCGCTTGGAGACTCAGGAGGGGGTGCCAATCCAGAACGCGTGGAACATCCAGCACCTCCGGAGGTTCTACCCCTGAAAAGGCCCAGAGCCTGTGAAGAAGGCGAACGCCTGTGAAGATTATCCTTTCTGGGAAAAGGCCCGGAGCCTGTGAAGAAGGTGAATGCCTGTGAAGATTATCCTTTTTGGGAAAAGGCCCAGAGCCTGTGAAGAAGGCGAACGCGTGTGAAGATTATCCTTTTTGGGAAAAGGCCCGGAGCCTGTGAAGAAGGCGAACGCCTGTGAAGATTATCCTTTTTGGGAAAAGGCCCGGAGCCTGTGAAGAAGGCGAACGCCTGTGAATATTATCCTTTTTGGAAAAGGCCCGGAGCCTGTGAAGAAGGCAAACGCCTGTGAAGCTATCGCGTTTTGGAAAAGGCCCGGAGCCTGTGAAGAGGGCAAACGCCCGTGAAGCTCGTTCCCATCAAGAAAGGCCCAGAGCCTGTGAAGAAGGCCAACGCCTGTGAAGCTCGCCGCCCGTGACACTCTCACGTAATAATGAGTGGGGATGTACACGCCCCGGAGTCTCAGGAGCGCCGGCCTCAGGCCCTGGGGCTCCCTCCCACGCCCAGTGGAAGCACTTAGCTCCGCGCTGGTGAGAAGACGTCGAAGACTAGATTAGGTGCCGGACGCGGCTTTTTCATTTGCTTTCCGCAGTTGGCTTGTTTTCGTTCGAAGTTTTATTGGAGTTGTTGCCGCCTTTGACTTATGGTTCTTCGACTTTTTCACTCTCCTGCCTCGATTTCTCTTATGCAAGGCCTCGCGAGGGGAAGGGGCAGCCGAGCGCCCTCGCGAGTATTTATGTCCTAGCCGTTCAAGGTTTCGCGACCTGGGTCCATTGTGGGAGCACCCCTCCAGTCCGTGCCCCACGGGCACCGCGACATGAACACAAGGCCTGGGTTGGTCGCCCCCCTCACGGCTGGGGTTGGAAACTATCTACACATTGGCACGATAGCGAAAGAAAAGCAATAATTAACAACGATAACCCAAACACGCCCCCGCGAGGCCCCACGCTACTATCTTTTCATGCAGGACAAAGGAAGGGAAAGAACAAATCGGGCGCGGCTCGCCTCACACCGGCCTGCTGACAAGACTCGAACCGCCTCCAGGACTCAGGCAGACTCCCTCTCGCGCTTCACCGAAGCGCGACGGCGGGCAGGCGCACCACCACCTCCCAGACAGGTATGGAGGCATGGAGGCTGACTACGGCCACCGCTGGAGGAGTCGCCGCCTGAGGAAGAACCGGTGAAGCTTGGGGATCCTTGAGCACCGCCAACCACGCGAGCGCTGCCCTCTCCATCGTCGCTGGGGCTGGATTCCTGGCCGCGGTCGTCGTCCTCAGGGCAGCACCCTGTGCGGTGACCATCTTCCCCAAACACCCTCACGAAGAGGGTGGCATCGCCGTCAAACTTGAAGTGCAGGGTGCTCCAACGGCTCAGGCCCCGCGCGCGGGCAAACGTCTGCCACCCGCGGGCCAGGACCAGGCTCCCAGCTGTGGAGACCTCTAGTGAAGCCCATGAAGCCTGGCTGCAGCAGCCATCTGCTTGAAGCCAGAGGCCGCCCGGGGCACCGGCCAGGAGCTCGCCGAGGAGGAAGCGAGGAAGATGAAGCCGGGTGCAAGTCGGCTCCGCCGACCACACTCCGGCAACACCTCTGCCGCGCAGGAACGCGGCCTAGGGGGCGCGACCGAGGCGTGCCCCCCGGTCGCCGCTGCCCGCCCGTCACCGAGCTGGAAATCGCCCCCACGGCCGTGAAGGGCTGTCGTCGTGGCTGCGGGATGTTTGCGAGGACGCCCCCGGCCGCCTTGGGCGGAGGAGAGGCAGGCTCAACCTGGTGAGCCTTCCCTTTCTCCGCGGCTGAGAACCTCTTCAATGGCGCCATGAAGAAGAAGGATAAGCAAGGGGATGGACCGGAAGGGCGCGCGTCGTTCCGTACTTATAGCCGGCAAAGGCCAACTGTCGGCCTCCACGATCTCAAGTAATCATGACCCGTTTTGCATGCAGGGACTTGTCCAATCCGTGCAGATGCCGAGGCATCGTGGGGAGTGGAGACGCCCACGTCCAATCAACCGCCACGCGGCGCCCATGGCCGCAGGCTGTTAGGGCCCGCGGCGCTTCGCGCTTGCCCTTTCGCCTCACTGCACGGCCGAAACTTGCGACTTGATAGCTCACCGTGGCTTATAAGTTATGTCGAACGGGAGGAGCTCAGTGGCCCATTTTGCAATCCGGCCGTTGCGTCACGGTTGTTTATAATATCGTTAAGTGGTACTTCCGAGGCTACTGTTATTGAACACTCTTGAAAGTAGTGTCGCAGCTTCCGGGATGCCATGAATACTGCGCACGTAATCTTTTGACAATGCGGGTTGTCAGCGTTCTGGGAACGGGGGTCCCCAGACTTGCCTGCCTGCGGCCTGCGGCGTGGCTCAAAGGGGGCCCAGCACGGCCCATCTTCATCAACACAGACCCAAGACACTCGCGAGGGGCCAAGCCTCGCGGGGCATACGACACGACGCTTCCTCAAGCGCGGCCTCATCAGGCTGGCTCACGAGGAGGCGGAGAGATCAAGGCGGGGTACCTCACGAGGTGCCCATGACGCAAGCCATGACGACCAAGGGCGCCAGGCGGGCGCCAGCCCGCACAGTGTCCTCCCTTTCCTCTCTGGTGCAAAGGGAGCAAGCGCAGGCGAGAGGATCAAGAAAAGGCACCCATTTCGGTGCAACGAGACCAAGACCAACTCCGCGACAAGCAAGAAGTCATTGTGGAGCCCAAGCCAGCGTCATCACCAGAGCCTTTGGCAGGCGAGGACCAACTTTAGTTAGGATAGGTGTACCAGATGTTCCCCTTCAAAATGGCCAATTGTTGGCGCCCTTCCCGCTCAATATTTGGGAGGAGGCCCAGGGCCTTTGCCTATAAATAGGACTAGCCACCCCCAGGGTAGGAGGAGAGATCGACCCAGAGATCAAGAGGCACCCAGAGAGAGAGAGAGAGAGAGAAAAGCGACTGAACCCTTCTAGCAGTTCATCGCTCCGGCCAAGACCCTCGCGAGGCCGTTCTTCCTTGTATTGTTCATCATCAGCCCAAGAGGCAATCCACACACCACCACACTGGAGTAGGGTATT
Organism: Aegilops umbellulata; assembly: GCA_032464435.1. Classification (NCBI taxonomy): domain Eukaryota; kingdom Viridiplantae; phylum Streptophyta; class Magnoliopsida; order Poales; family Poaceae; genus Aegilops; species Aegilops umbellulata. The sequence continues at coordinate 324,703,099 of CP136058.1, read as the reverse complement.
ACACAACATCGGTGGCCCGAACCAGTATAAACTCTGTGTCTCTTGTGTTGTGTTTTCGATAGCTTAGATCCTTGCGAGGCGGAGGGGTACAGGTAGGTAGGAAGCGTAATCTCCGCGCGCACCCCAGAGTTCGAACCTCAAGGGTCTGCCGGAACCCGAAATCCGACACGGGTACCGTGATTTGCACGGAGTGAGGACAGTGGACACATAATAGACCGGCTTTTGAAGGGGGAATTTGTGTCTGTCCGTTTGTCGTTCGACGGTGAGCACTGCGCTTACAACCTGATGTGTTGCTGCAATGTACAATAGCATTGGTTCGCCAATGTTTGGCGCGGCCAGGACTGGGTTTGTTGCCAATATGGCTTTTATTTCGTCGAGTCCGGCCGTGGCGGCATCCGTCCACTTGAAGTGTTCGGTGCGCCAAAGGAGGCGGTAGAGGGGTAGTGCCTTTTCTCCCAAGCGGGAGATAAAGCGGCTTAGAGCCGCCACGCATCCGGTTAATTTTGTATTTGTTTGAGGTCCTTTGGGATATCCAATTGTGACAGAGCTCGGATCTTGGCTGGATTTGCATCAATTCCTCTACCGGATACAATGAAGCCTAAGAGCTTTCCGGCTGGAATGCCGAAAACGCATTTTTCCGGGTTGAGCTTGATGTCGTATGTTCGGAGGTTATCAAATGTGAGCCTCAAGTCGTCTACTGGAGATTCGACATGTCTTGTTTTGACGACCACATCATCTACATATGCCTCCACTGTTTTGCTGATCTGGTTTGCCAGACATGTCTGAATCATGCGCTGATACGTTGCGCCGGCGTTTTTTGAGCCCGAAGGGCATTGTGTTGAAGCAGAATGGGTCGTATGGTGTGATGAATGTCGTTGCGGCTTGGTCTGACTCTGCCATCTTGATTTGATGGTAGCCAGAATATGCGTCGAGGAAACACAACGAATCGTGTCCTGCGGTAGCATCGATATTTGATCGATGCGGTGGAGGGGGAAGGGATCCTTTGGGCAAGCCTTGTTAAGATCTTTAAAATCAACGCACAGGCGCCAGGATTTGTCCTTCTTTGGTACCATCACCAGGTTTGCTAGCCAGTCCGGATGTTTTATATCTCTGATGAATTCGGCCTCCAATAGCTTGGCTAGCTCCTCTCCCATGGCATGTCTCTTAGGTTCAGAAAAACGCCGAAGAGCTTGTTTGACAGGTTTGAATTCTTTTAGGATATTTAAGCTATGCTCGGCCAGCCTGCGTGGGATTCCTGGCATGTCTGAAGGGTGCCAGGCGAAGATGTCCCAGTTTTCATGTAGGAACTCTCGCAGTGCGGCATCTACATCAGGGTCTAATTGTGCCCCGATAGAGGCTGTTTTATTGGGGTCCGTTGGATGGACCTGGAATTTGACTATTCCGTCCGCTTGTTTAAAGAAGGTGGACTTGGATCTTTTGTCGAGTATCACATCGTCCCTGTTCACCGTGGAGCGCAGCGCACTCAGTTCCTCAGCCGCTAGGGCTTCGGATAGTGCCTCAAGGGCCAGTGCGGCTGTCTTGTTTTCGGCGCGGACTGCTATGTCTGGATCACTAGCAAGAGTGATAATTCCGTTCGGCCCGGGCATCTTGAGCTTCATGTACCCGTAATGGGGTATTGCTTGGAAGGTTGTAAACGCTTCCCGCGCTAGCAGGGCGTGGTATCCGCTACTGAACGGGGCCACATGGAACGTGACCTCTTGGGACCTGTAATTATCCGGCGTGCCGAACACCACATCTAGTGTGATTTTTCCTGTACAGCGCGCTTCCCGACTGGGGATTATTCCTTTAAAGGTTGTACTGCTTCGCTCAATGCGGTGCCAGTCTATTTCCATTTTGTGAAGGGTTTCCTCATAAATGAGGTTCAATCCGCTACCTCCATCCATGAGTACCTTGGTGAGGCGAAAGCCGTCCACTATTGGACTGAGGACCTATGCGGCTGGTGCTCGGGCTGTTCAGAATTTAGGTTCATCACTGGCATTAAAAGTAATAGCCGTGTCACTCCATGCGTTTATTGTTGCTACTTGGTAGACTTCGGCAAGGCTGCGGAGTGTTTTTTCGCATATTATTTGATGTGAAAGTCTCGAAGACTGTTAATACCATATTGGTGTCCCTGGGGTGGCTTTCTGTGGCCTCCGGAATTAGGAGATCTTCGCCAATTTTGGCCACCTTCCGGAGTATCCAACATGCTCTAAGGCTGTGAGTTGGTGTGGCGCCCTCTGTACTGTGAATTTTACAGGGTCCATTAAGCCATCCTTCCAGTACGGTTCCATGCCCTGTAGAGGGTTTTTGCTTTTTGGTGTTTGACTCGAGTGTCTGGCGATGATGCACCCTTTTATTTCGGATTGGGTTTGTATTCAGGGTCGGATCGTCCCAAAATTTTATTTCGGTTTTCCAGGCGCTTTCCATCGCACAGTACTTTCGTACTATGGACGCCAAGTCAGCGAAGCGTGTAATATCACGGCGACTTATGGCGTTGAGGATTCCCTTGTCCGTGCAATTATTGCAGAAGATTGAGATTGCGTCTTCCTCGCAACAGTCCTTTATCCTGTTCCTAACCAGGAGGAATCTGGCCTAGTAATGATGTAGTGTTTCTTCAGGCTTTTGCTTGATTTGGGATAGATCGCTTATGTTCGGGTGGGTGGGTGGAATTAAATCCGAAACCTCACCCAATCTGAGACTCAGAGGCCGAGGAGTTTCCGAACTCGAAAGTTTGGATTCTTGGATGTTGTCCAATGAATCCAGCCCGTCGCCTGACTCTAAGTTCAGGTCTTGAGTGATATCCTCCCCCCCGTGGGTATCCGGCTTGGAGGGATCGGGAATCCGGACGTACCTAGTCCTTAAGATAGATGAAGGGTCGCCGCACTGTCCCTCTACCACGGCAACGTGATGGGTGACTCGGGGAGAGTTAATCTCTCTCAGATCGGGTTTAGGCCCAATCTGGTCGTGATCCGTAGCGACTCCCAGGGCGGCGATGCGATCCAAGAGCTCGTTTATGGAAGAGAGCTCCATTGGATCTAACTGCTCGGCGAGTTCCGAGCTGACATGAAGATTGCTTTTGATGGCCCGAGAGGTCATCGTCGGCGCAGCAGCCGAACAGGCGGTCATAAGAAAACCACCTAGCCGGAGAGTTTGGCCGACAGCCAAAGCTCCCTTAGCAATGGTGCCGTCTTTAAAGACGGGATGAGGCATCCTTCCTGATGGCGACGACACAGAGGTACTCTCAATGAAAGCACCAATGTCGGTGTCAAAACCGGCGAATCTCGGGTAGGGGGTCCCGAACTATGCGTCTAGGCGGATGGTAACAGGAGGCAGGGGACACGATGTTTTACCCAGGTTCGGGCCCTCTTGATGGAGTTAAAACCCTATGTCCTGCTTGATTAATATTGATGATATGGGTAGTACAAGAGTAGATCTACCACGAGATCAAGGAGGCTAAACCCTAGAAGCTAGCCTATGGTATGATTGTTGTTCTGTCCTACGGACTAAAACCCTCCGGTTTATATAGACACTGGAGAGGGTTAGGGTTACACAGAGTCGGTTATAATGGTAGGAGATCTACATATCCGCATCGCCAAGCTTGCCTTCCACGCCAAGGAAAGTCCCTTCCGGACACGGGACGAAGTCTTCAATCTTGTATCTTCATAGTCCAGGAGTCCGGTGTTGACACCTGATTTTGGAAAGATATAGATTGAAAGGGTTTTCAGCATGAGAAATTTTCATATCGTCGAGTGGAACAACTTTGATGTTTAGGCTATCGCCATTTGACCTCATCTCAGTGGCCGAAGCTGTACGCCGAGTGCCAAAATTTAATATTCTGAGTGCTTTTCTGCCGATTACGCCCTCAATATGACCTCAGATGAAGGAGAACACTTAAGGAATTGTCTTCGTCTCGTCGAGGCGATCGATTTTGATATATAAATCATCTCAATCCGAGTTCATATGCAAAAGTTAGAGGCAATACACTGCAGACCGAACCTCAACGGAAATATGGCGCGAGGTGCCAGACACTTCTCTGATAGGTTGCGTGAGTAATTAGGCCATCAAGACCGCCTTGAATCGGAAAACCTTCAACACGGAAAAGTTTCGACTCGTCGAGCCAATTGATTTTCGTATATAATTCATCTCAATCCGAGGTCGTATGAGGCCTGGAGAGAAAAATCAAGATCAAGCTATGTTTTCAGTCGGAAAATCCGAGTGAAAAGTTTACCGTCCGAGTGAAAGTTTACGGTCGAGTGAAAATTTACCGATCGAGTGAAAATATAGTCATCCGAGTGGAAATATGGTCATCCGAGTGAAATTTTCCTCCAGGTGAAAATATTCCGAGTGAAAAGTTTACCGTCCGAGTGAAAGTTTACGGTCGAGTGAAAATTTACCGGTCAAGTGAAAATATAGTCATCCGAGTGGAATTATGGTCATCCGAGTGAAATTGTCCTCCAGGTGAAAATATTCCGAGTGAAAATTGTATTCCGGGTGAAAAACTCTAAACATCCGAGTGAAAAGTCCAGTCGGACGATCCAAGTGAATGACTCTAATCCGAGTGGATGAGCTCGGATCCGAGTGAAATTGAACATATGCCTGAAAGTTTATCAAGATGACCTCGGATGAAGAAGTGTTCAACATAGAAGTTGTGCGTATCATCAAGATGGTAAACTTTGATTTTGGAGTCATCATCATCAGAGATAGTATATAGCCTACAAATTCACTACGACACTCGGATAATCCAGTCTACCGCAATACCAAGTCCGACTTGAAGATAAAGATGACCTCGAAAAGTATTCAAGATGGCCTTATTTGAAAAAGTGATCAACATGAGAGTTGTCCGTATCGTCGAGGCGCACGAGTTTGATATTTGGGCCGTCTTGATCGGAGATCATATGTAAGCCCGGTGGCCCCCGCAAGAAGGAAGACAGAGTTTGGGCCAGATTCAGACTTAATCCGAGTTGGAATAGAATTAGGACTCTAGGACGTGAGTTGATGTAATTTTTCTTGTAAGGAAAGCCTAGATGAATCCTTTACTTGTACGGGAAGTCCAGCCACCTCTTATATATGTTGGGGGTGATGGACGATTGAACAACACACAATCGAACAAATCAATATACTACTTTTTTCATCTACGTTTTATCTCTCCACCGTTTTTCTCTCTCGTTCTTCGCTGTTCTTCGTGTTTGAGAGCTGAGAATCCCGAGGCTCTAGGGGCGAGCGAATCGACCTAGGGCAGCCCATAGCCGCCGCGCTCCCTGACAGGGTCCCTCCCGGGTGTGTGGGGTTTTCGGGTCTGCAAAAGCGCCCGTCGATTGTCTTGCGTATCGCGCTGTCGGTCGGGTCTCCTTCGACGTGAGTTGCGGTGCATCACCCCCGGCGTCGAGGGTACACGTGACGTGTTCGTGTGTCAACACACTTTTTGGCGACTCCGCTGGGGAACGAAGATCAATCATCATCATCCACCATGTCCGATCTTCCCAAGCCATCTGAGGTAGACGCCGATAACATCATTAAGCCCAGTCTTGATGAGATATCGGCCGATCATCGCCAAGTCTATGAGGAGTACAAGAAGGCGCGTGAGGAGAAGGACTTGCAGGAGTTCGTTGCAAAGTTCAAGAAGGATCGCCAAGGCAACATCACTCCGATTGAAGAAATCAAGTTCCCTCCTCTTCAAGCCGAGCAGGTTAAACCCTCTGTAAGTACTGCCTTTTCTCCTGAGCAGTGGGCTGAGATTGAAAGTCGTATTGCTGATGGTAACAATCTAGTCTATCAAACTTTCATAGAAAATACTAATGCTTAGAAGAATATATCTCAATCGACTAGTGGTAATGATGGTGTAGCTGCTAGTGTGCAAAACCCTAATCTGGCTTTACCTATTGCATCGGCGCCTCCCATGCCGATGGCTTATTACCCTACCCATACAAATCAGATTGTGGCTGCACCCATTAATCCTATTATGAGCATGACAGGTTCGGTGGCAACGCCGAACCAAACCCTACCTACAGCTATATCCACTCGACCACTACCAAATTATGGGTCGACGTACATGCCACAATTCTTACCTACAGCTAGTAACCCTACTCCTCCTATGCCACTGCCATAAGCTTCATCGTCCACTATGGATGATGGTCTAGCTAATCTTAGAGAGGAGATGGCTAAGATGCTTCGAGAGAATTTTGGAGTTGAGTTACCTCGGAATCGGATTTACCAAAAGCCGTACCCCGAGTACTTTGATGCCATCCAGTGCCCTCCGGGATATAAGATTCCGGAATTTGTTAAGTTCAATGGAGAGGGCACAAAAACCACATGGGAGCATGTTAGTCAATACTTGGCACAATTGGGTGAGGCAGGCTCATTGAATGAATTGAAAGTGCGTTTATTTCCTTTATCATTAACTAGTACTGCATTTTCATGGTTTTCTTCTTTACCCCATGGTTCCATTCGGGTTTGGTCGCAGCTAGAACAGAAGTTTCATGATCACTTTTATAGCGGCGACAATGAACTCAAGTTGTCACATCTAACATCGGTTAAACAGAAGCATGATGAATCGGTCTCCGATTACGTCAAGAGATTCAGAGAAACAAAAAACCGGTGTTTTAGTTTGGTGATAACCGAGAGGGACTTGGCAGACCTAGTGCTGAGTGGTTTGAGAACTCCCATTAGAGAAAAGCTAGAAGGCTATGAGTTCTTAAATATCAACCAAGTCTTACAAAGGGATTTGGCTCAGGAAAGCCGAAGCAAAGACCTCAAAGAAGTGCATAGATACAAAGCCGATCGTCCAAAGATGAATATGGTGGAATATGACAGTGATCACTCGGACGATGAGGGTGGTGTTTTTGCTACTGAATTTGTTTGGCCATCTAAGGCCAAACCCTTTACTTGCAATGATCTGAAACCGATTTATAAGAATCGTGATGAAGAGATGAAGTTTACTTTTAACATTGCTAAGTGTGATAGAATATTTGATGCTTTGTTGCAGGCTAAGATTATTAGAATATCTCATACTTTACCGCCGTTTGAAGAGCTAAAACGGCGTGCTTATTGCAAGTATCATAATTCTTTTTCTCATGCTACTAACGATTGCAATGTTTTTCGACGACAGATACAATCGGCCATTAATGACGGACGATTGAACTTTTCTGAGATGCAAGTTGATAAACAGCCTTTTCTAATGAATACCATGGATTTCGAGGGGAAGAAGCTACTCATTCAGCCGGAGGTAGCCGAATCTACTAATAAAGCTAATGTCATTGTTGGTGAGCCCAGGAAACATAAAGAGGACAACAAAGTCTTGGGGAGACAGGTTGTGCTTGGTAAGCAACCCGATGGCAAGGAAGTAATCAGAATCACCATCAAGAATCCTACACTCGGGGGGCAACTACAAGTGCAAGAAAATGCTCGTGTGAGATTTGTCAAGCCCAAGAGTCCAGAAGTTGGCAAGTGGAAAAGGAATGAAGCTAAAGTGCAGCGCAAGCGGATCAAGCCAACTTTTGATATGTTGTTGTCCAAATATGCTAACCAGTCGGCCGGTTCTAGTTTTAATCGACCGACTCATCTGAAACGACCAAGGTCACCATCAACTGATATGTTCAGTCGGTATACAAAACCGAGTGGACCAAGGGTCCAGTTTCCAGAAGAGCAAAGGCAAACTGTTTGGGATCGACTTGAATACTCATATAATGGCCGATTGAACATCGGTAACTATCGGTCGGCTGGTCAAAACATGCGACCGGATGGAAATTATCCGAGTGTAAGAATGCACCCAGGTGGAAGCTATCCGAGTGAAAAAATGTGGTCAAGTAGATTCCATCCGACTGAATTCCATCCGAGTGGATTCCATCCGAGTGACATCCATCCGAGTGGATTCCATCAGAGTAAAAAGGTGCGCCCGAGTGGAAACTTCATGCATCTGGAAAGTCAAAAAGAATGGCGTGTTAAATCACCAAGTCTTGCAGTAGTTGAGTCGGGAAAAGGCAAGGAGAAAATGGATGCCGACTCACTTATCTTGGGCACCAAAACATTCGCCATACAACAGCCGATTGTGCATAGCAATCCGACTGAGCCGATACTTGCTATCGCGCCAAAGCACTCGACCAATGACCATGAAGCAAGCACCAGCCAGGTAAAAATGAGAGATCCTAAATACACTCAGCCAAAATGGTGTCCTCCAGGGCTAACAAAGACACAAAAGAGGAAACTACAAAGGTTAAGGAGTCAAGAGATGGCAGAACAGGAGGCCGAGAAACAAAGGGATAAATTGTCCAATGACACTCGACCCATGGTTCCAGCAAAACAAGTGTGGAGGCCTAAACAAATACAAGATACAACAGCTTCTACATCTATCACAGCAACACCTACATCACCAAAGGAGGACGATGCAACAGATATCACATCGTCTGTGACACTTCTTACTTCTCCTTCACTCGGACAAATTTCAGAACCGGTGGATGCACTCGAGGAGGAGACTGATATGTTGGACTATGAGTCTACGCCGGTTCATGAAGGTATGGATATAAATATGGTGTATTACTTACCTGCTGAGTTTCGTGCTGTAGATGAGGAAGGGGTGGTGGCTCAGATGGATTTTGGCCCTAAAAATGCAATATTCGAGAAGCCAAAAGAACCAGTAACGCATCTGAAACCATTATATCTCAGAGGTCATATCAATGGGTCGCCGCTCACTCAGATGCTTGTTGATGGTGGTGCTGTGGTAAATCTTATGCCCTATTCGGTCTTCAAGAAATTGGGTCTCCCTAATGAAGAGCGGATAAAGACGAATATGGTGCTCAATGGATTTGAAGGCAAAGAGAAAACTGAAGCCAAAGGTGTGATGTATGTGGAGCTTACAGTCGGAAGCAAAACTTTGGCTACTGCATTCTTTGTCGCTGAGGTGCAAGGTAACTACAACGTCATACTAGGCCGTGATTGGGTTCATGCAAACCAGTGCGTGCCATCCACTATGCACCAGTTTTTGATTCAGTGGGTTGATGATGAAGTGGAAGTCATTCATGCGGATAACTCGGCCTGTGTTGCTTTGGCCGATGCATCGGTGGATTGGCAACATCCCAATGCTACTTGCTTGACGGGACGTGACTTATCAGAGTTTGATTTTCTCAGCGCGACCAAGAATGGTTTTGTGCCCGTCTCTTTAAAGCCGACTGAATGCAATCGGCTCCAAGGTATGATATGTTTAAATGGATTCTAGCTCCAATTGGTTGCAAAAACGTCTTGTGAAATATCGGTCGAGCGAGAATGATATGTATGATTCTATAGAGGAGTTGGATGACATGGATAAACTTGGACAAGGTTTTACGTCGGCCGATCCATTAGAAGAGGTAGATATTGGAGATGGTTCAGTCACTCGACCGATGTTTGTAAACAAAAATTTGAAAGCCGATTGTAAAGCTAAGTTAATCGAGCTATTGAAAGAATATGTATGTTGCTTTGCGTGGGAATATCATGAGATGCCAGGTTTAAGCCGAGAGCTAGTGGAGCATCGGTTACCTATAAAGGCCGGTTTTAGACCATATAAATAGTCGGCCAGAAAGTTTAATCCGAAAACATATGACCGGATCAAGGAAAAGATCGGTCGACTGCTTGAAGCTAATTTCATTCGACCTTGCAGGTATGCCGAGTGGATTTCTAACATTGTCCCAGTGGAGAAGAAGGGATCCGGCAAGTTGAGGGTGTGCATTGACTTCAGAGATTTGAATAAGGCTACACCCAAAGATGAGTATCCCATGCCAATAGCCGATATGCTTATTAATGATGCTTCTGGACATAAGGTTATTAGTTTTCTAGATGGTAATGCTGGATACAATCAAATTTTTATGGCCGAAGAGGAAATGTACAAGACTGCTTTTCGATGCCCTGGTTTCCTTGGTTTATTTGAGTGGACAGTGATGACATTCAGATTAAAAAATGCTGGCGCCACATATCAAAGGGCTATGAATTTGATTTTTCATGATTTACTCGGTGTCATACTTGAAGTTTATATTGATGATATTGTTGTCAAATCGGATGCTTTTGAATCTCACTTGGCCGATTTGCGTTTAGATTTTGAAAGAATGAAAAAGTATGGACTGAAGATGAATCCTTTGAAGTGTGCTTTCGGCGTGTCAGCTGGCAAGTTTTTGGGTTTCATTATTCATGAAGATGGCATAGAGATTGATCCCAAAAAGATAGAGGCCATACAGAAAGTGGAAGCTCCAACATGCAAGAGAGATATGCAAAAGTTCCTTGGCAAGGTCAATTATTTGAGAAGGTTCATAGCTAATCTATCAAGGAAAGTTGATGCATTTACTCCTGTCCTTCGGTTGAAGAATGATGTTGATTTCACTTGGGGGGCAAAACAGCAAGAAGCATTTGATATGATCAAAAACTATTTGTGCACTCCTCCGGTGATGAAAGCACCCAAGCATAGAGAACCCTTCAGGCTTTACATTGCAGCAGAGGAAGGAGTTATTGGTGCTGTTTTGACTCAAGAAACCGAGGGAAAAGAGCATACTATTACATATTTGAGCAGGCGCTTATTGGACGCCGAGACAAGGTATACATTTATTGAAAAATTATGTCTATGCTTATATTATGCTTGCACAAAACTGAGACATTATTTAGTGCCGAGTGCTTGTGTAGTAGCTTGTCAAACCGATGTCATTAAATACATGTTGCATAGGCCAATTCTTAGTGGTAGAATTGGCAAGTGGGCTTATGCTTTGATTGAATATGATTTGGCTTATGAATCTCTAAAATCCATGAAAGGCCAAATTGTTGCTAATTTCATTGTTGAACATCGGATTAATGACAAGAATGATGTTGATATGAACCTTGTTTCATTAGTACCATGGAGATTATACTTTGATGGTTCAGTTTGTAGCAATGACCAAGGTGTTGGTGTTGTTTATATATCTCCTCATGGTGCTGTTTTTGAAGCCTCATGCCGCTTAGAATATTTTTGCACAAACAGTCAAGCCGAATATGAAGCATTGTTATTCGGCCTAGAGATGTTACTTGCTATAAGTGTTACACATATTGAGGCTTACGGTGATTCGTTACTAGTAGTGCAGCAAATATCTAAAGTCTTTCAGTGTTTGGACGAATCACTTAATGTTTATCTTGATAGATGTCTAGATATAATTTCTACTTTGGATTGTTTTAGCATTGCACATATATCTAGACATGACAATTGGAAAGCAAATGAGTTGGCACAGCAAGCATCTAGATATCATGTTGATCATGGCATGTTTCATATTTCTCAAAGTCCGATGTCTTGTCTTACCAGTATAGAAGAGGCCGAACCAGAACCCACTGATTCGGTCATTAACAAAAAATCTAGTGCAGATGACAATTCCGACTGGAGGAAGCCCATTGTTGCTTACTTGCGTAATCCGAGTGAAAGGGTGGACAGGGCTGTTCGGCGTATGGCCTTTAAATATACCATGAGGGATGATGATCTTTATCGCCGAACAGTTGATGATGTTCTTTTAAAGTGCTTGGATGAGGACCAAGCAAGAGTTGCTATGGGAGAGGTACATGAAGGCATTTGTGGTACTCACCAGTCGGCTCCCAAGATGAAATGGTTATTACGACATGCTGGGTTTTATTGGCCGACCATGATTAATGATTGCTTCAGATATTATAAAGGGTGCGAAGCTTGTCAAAAATTTGGTGATATTCAATTGGCTCCTACTGCTATGTTGAATCCTATTATCAAGCCGTGGCCTTTCAGAGGATGGGGTTTAGACTTTATTGGGCAAATCCATCCGTCTTCTTCAAATGGGCATCGGTTCGTATTGGTGGCAACTGATTATTTCACTAAGTGGTCTGAAGCAGTACCTCTCAAGAACATGACGCATACGGAGGTAATTCAATTCATAACCGAGCACATTATTCATAGATTCGGTATTCCTTAAACGTTAACTACAGATCAAGGTTCATCTTTTATATCACCAAGTCAGAGAGTTTGCCAAATCTTATAACATAAAGTTGCTCAATTCCTCCCCATATTATGCCCAAGCTAATGGACAAGCTGAGTCTAGCAATAAAATTTTAATCAAGCTCATCAAGAAGAAGATTGAGGATAATCCAAGGAGATGGCATGACTTGTTGTCTGAGGCATTATGGGCACATAGAATCTCAAGGCATGGTGCTACGAAAGTGACTCCATATGAGCTAGTATATGGTCAGGAGGCTGTTTTACCGGTGGAAGTAAATTTGAATGCTTTGAGAATAGCCAAACAAAATGATTTATCGGCAATAGACTTCTATAACTTGATGATGGACAACATTGATGAGGTTGCTGATAAACGTTTGGCTGCTTTAAAGGCCATAGAGAGAGATAAGTTAAGGGTGGCAAGAGCTTACAATAAGAAAGTCAAGTTGAAGAATTTTCAAGTTGGTGATCTCGTCTGGAAAGTGATTCTGCCGATTGGTTCAAGAGATAGAAAATTCGGGAAGTGGTCTCCAAGTTGGGAAGGTCCTTTTAGGATTACAAGAGTTGTTCCCGGAAATTCATATTTGATGGAATCAATAAAAGGGGCATTGTTACCTCGAGCTCTCAATGGCAAATATTTGAAGAAGTACCACCCGAGTGTGTGGCAGGAAGCCTAAGTAGGCAATGGACGATATACAATTATCGCCCTTAGCACAAACATGGCCGATACATAATTATCGCCCTGAGAAAATAAATGGCCGATGGAGTGTTGACATCATCCTTAGAACGAACACCATGCATATTATTTTTCGGCGTGCAAGCTTTGCCGAAAAACAGGGGGGCATGTGTTGACACCTGATTTTGGCAAGATACAGAGTGAAAGGGTTTTCAGCATGAGAAAGTTTCATATCGTCGAGTGGAACAACTTTGATGTTTAGGCTATCGCCATTCGACCTCATCTCAGTGGCCGAAGCTGTACTCCGAGTGCCAAAATTTAATGTTCTGAGTGCTTTTCTGCCGATTACGCCCTCAATATGACCTCAGATGAAGGATCACACTTAAGTAATTGTCTTCGCCTCGTCGAGGCGATCGATTTTGATATATAAATCATCTCAATCCGAGTTCATATGCAAAAGTTAGAGGCAATACACTGCAGACCGAACCTCAACGGAAATATGGCGCGAGGTGCCAGACGCTTGTCTGATAGGTTGCGCGAGTAATTCGGCCATCAAGACCGCCTTGAATCGGAAAACCTTCAATACGGAAAAGTTTCGTCTCGTCGAGCCGATTGATTTTCGTATATAATTCATCTCAATCCAAGGTCGTATGAGGCCTGGAGAGAAAATCAAGATCAAGCTATGTTTTCAGTCGGAAAATTCGAGTGAAAAGTTTACCGTCCGAGTGAAAGTTTACGGTCGAGTGAAAATTTACCGGTCGAGTGAAAATATAGTCATCCGAGTGGAAATATGGTCATCCGAGTGAAATTTTCCTCCAGGTGAAAATATTCCGAGTGAAAAGTTTACCGTCCGAGTGAAAGTTTACGGTCGAGTGAAAATTTACCGGTCAAGTGAAAATATAGTCATCCGAGTGGAATTATGGTCATCCGAGTGAAATTGTCCTCCAGGTGAAAATATTCCGAGTGAAAATTGTATTCCGAGTGAAAAACTCTAAACATCCGAGTGAAAAGTCCAGTCGGACGATCCAAGTGAATGACTCTAATCCGAGTGGATGAGCTCGGATCCGAGGGAAATAGAACATATGCCTGAAAGTTTATCAAGATGACCTCGGATGAAGAAGTGTTCAATACAGAAGTTGTACGTATCATCAAGATGGTAAACTTTTATTTTGGAGTCGTCATCATCAGAGATAGTATATAGCCTACAAATTCACTACGAGACTCGGATAATCCAGTCTACCGCAAGACCAAGTCCGACTGGAAGATAAAGATGACCTCGAAAAGTATTCAAGATGGCCTTATTTGAAAAAGTGATCAACATGAGAGTTGTTAGTATCGTCGAGGCGCACGAGTTTGATATTTGGGCCGTCTTGATCGGAGATCATAGGCAAGCCCGGTGGCCCGTGCAAGAAGGAAGACAGAGTTTGGGCCAGATTCAGACTTAATCCGAGTTGGAATAGAATTAGGACTCTAGGACGTGAGTTGATGTAATTTTTCTTGTAAGGAAAGCCTAGATGAATCCTTTACTTGTACGGGAAGTCCAGCCGCCTCTTATATATGTTGGGGGTGATGGCCGATTGAGCAACACACAATCGAACAAATCAATATACTACTTTTTTCATCTACGTTTTATCTCTCCACCGTTTTTCTCTCTCGTTCTTCGCTGTTCTTCGTGTTTGAGAGCTGCGAATCCCGAGGCTCTAGGGGCGAGCGAATTGACCTAGGGCAGCCCATACCCGCCGCACTCCCTGACGGGGTCCCTCCCGGGGGTGTGGGGTTTTCGGGTCTACAAAAGCGCCCGTCGACTGTCTTGCGTATCGCACTGTCGGTCGGGTCTCCTTCGACGTGAGTTGCGGTGCGTCACCCCCGGTGTCGAGGGTACACGTGACGTGTTCGTGTGTCAACATCCGTCTGAAGGTATAGTCCGGCTATCCGGACACCCCCTAATCCAGGACTCCCTCACTTGCCCAAAGGATCCCTTCCCCCTCCCCCGCATCGATCAAATTATCGACGCTACCGCAGGACACGATTCATTGTGTTTCCTCGATGCATACTCCGGCTACCATCAAATTAAGATGGCAGAGCCAGACCAAGCCGCAACGGCATTCATCACACCGTACGGCCCCTTCTGCTTCAACACAATGCCCTTCGGGCTCAAAAACGTCGGTGCTACATATCAGCGCATGATTCTGACATGTCTGGCAAACCAGATCGGCAAGACAATGGAGGCATACGTAGATGACGTGGTCGTCAAAACCAAACAGGTCGAAACTCTAGTAGACGACTTGAGGCTCACATTCAATAACCTCCAAACATATGACATCAAGCTCAACCCGGAAAAATGCGTTTTCGGCTTACCAGCCGGAAAGCTCTTGGGCTTCATTGTATCCGGGAGAGGAATTGAAGCAAATCCGGCCAAGATCCGAGCTCTGTCACAACTGGATATCCCAAAGGACCTCAAACAAATACAAAAATTGACTGGATGTGTGGCGGCTCTAAGCCGCTTTATCTCCCGCCTGGAAGAAAAGGCATTACCCCTTTATCGCCTCCTTCGGCGCACCGGACACTTCGAGTGGACGGATGCCGCCACAGCCGGACTGGAAGAAATAAAAGCCATATTGGCAACCAACCCAGTCTTGGTCGCACCAAACATCGGCGAACCAATGCTATTATACATTGCGGCAACTCATCAAGTTGTGAGCGCAGTGCTCGTCGTCGAACGAGAAACGGACGGACATAAATTCCCCCTTCAAAAGACGGTTTACTATGTATCCACTGTCCTTACCTCATGCAAGTCACGGTACCCGCATTATCAAAAGATAGCGTATGCGGTATTCATGGCATCCCGGAAGCTGCGACACTACTTTCAAGAGTGTTTGATAACGGTAGCCTCAGAAGTGCCACTTAATGATATTCTAAACAACCGCGACACGACGGGCCGGATTGCCAAATGGGCCATTGAGCTCCTCCCGTTCGACATAACTTACAAGCCACGGCGAGCTATTAAGTCGCAAGTATTGGCAGACTTCGTTGCCGAATGGACGGAAGCCGAACTCCCTAAAGAGTACGGCACATATTCCAACTGGATCATGCACTTCGAGGGCTCCAAAATGTTGGCTGGTCTGGGGGCTGGCGTCGTTTTGACGTCCCCAACAGGAGATACTGTTCAATACATACTCCAGATAATGTATACGGACTCCAACAACGCAGCCGAATATGAGGCCCTTCTACATGGTCTCCGGATGGCAATATCCATGGGCATTCAACGCCTAGAGGTGCGCGGGGATCCGAACCTCGCGATATCCCAAATAAATGGAGACTTTGATGCCAAGGATCCAAAAATGGCAGCTTATCGCAACGTCGTCCTAAAAATGTCAGCTCGGTTTGAGGGGCTCGAATTTCACCATATAACCCAGGAAAACAATCAGGCGGCAGATGTCCTGGCACGCATCGGCGCAAAACGCGATGCAGTCCCCCCAAACATCTTTTTGGAGAGGCTATTAAAGCCATCCGTAGTATGGGAAGGGGAACCCGGCAATAACAGCCTGGACCCAACCGCACTGCCCAATACCGAACACTCTGACATAATTGGAGGCTCTTCCAACAAAATAACATCTTCAGCCCACACAATAATGGTCGTCATCGCCCCGTGCACAGAACCATTCCTAGCCTACCTAACTAGGCAGGAACTCCCCGAGGACCAAAACGAGGCACGCTGCATAGTGCGGCGATCTAAAGCCTACAAAGTCCATGAGGGAGAGCTTTATAAGAAAACCACCACCGGAGTCCTTCAAAGGTGCATCTCCAAAGAGGAAGGGCGGAATCTTCTGGCAGAAATTCATGCCAGACTCGGCGGCCACCACGCGGCAGCCTGGGCCCTTGTAAGCAAGGCCTTCCGTACAGGCTTTTATTGGCCGACGGCCCGGGCAGACGCTCAGGACTTAGTCCCACGTTGCGTTGGTTGCCAGCTTTTTGCAAACCAAAGCCATATGCCACCCACAGCCCTCCACACTGTCCCCATCACCTGGCCCTTCGCGGTCTGGGGGCCTGACATGGCTGGACCCCTTAAAGGAGGAACCCACAAGAAAAAATACTTGCTGGTCATGGTGGATAAGTTCACCAAATGGATAGAAGCCAAGCCTGTTAAGATGGCCGAATCCGGACCAGTGATAGACTTCATATCTGGGGTCCTACACCATTACAGCGTCCTCCACAGCATCATCACTGATAACGGCACGAACTTTACGGCCGACGAGGTAAAACTCTGGTGCAAAAACATGGGCATCAAGCTCGATTATGCTTCAGTCTATCACCCACAAACTAACGGTCAGGTCGAGCGAGCAAATGGTCTTATCATGAGCGGCATCAAACCCAGATTAGTGCGGTCCTTCAAGGAATCTAACATGCACTGGGTAGAGGAGCTCGACTCCGTACTCTGGGGGCTGCGGACCACGCCGAATCGCACTACCGGATACATACCATTCTTCATGGTATACGGCGCAGAGGCGGCTCAGCCCTGCGGCATAATTCATGAATCATCTCGAGTGCGCATGTATGAAGAAAGAGAAGCCGAGCTCGATCGTCAGGACAGTTTGGACGCCTTAGAGGAGGAGCGTGACGTGGCAAAAGCCCGTTCCACATTCTATCAACAGCAGGCTCAAAAATACCAAAGCAGAGAAGTACAGGTCAAAACTTACAATGTTGGCGAGTTAGTTCTATGCCTGCTGGATAAGAAAAAGGACAAACTCAAGCCCAAATGGGAGGGTCCCTTCATTATTGACCAAGTCCTGACTGGTGGAGCGTACCGTCTGCGGGATGCATCGGATAATCGACTTGAGCCGAACCCATGGAACGCAGCCCGACTTCGAAGATTCTACGCCTAGTGCCGGACTCTGTGTTCGTCTCCTTCCTCTGTCCATTTTCTATACACTATCTGTCTTATATTTCTCTCCTTCTCCCCTTCTTTTCTCTCACAGCCTTTAAGGGCCCATTTGTGCCCTGTTTGCACAAAACTGACGCGCTATCCACGCTCATTATACCTGGGGGCTTGTTTAACAGAAGCTTATTCATACGGGCTTCATGCCCAACACATGTGTTATACTTCCGCATGTACCTTTTATTCACCATTATATGCATCGATATGACTTAAGTTTTGGCCAAACTGGGTTGCCTGGCTCTTGTATTTATGCCCTACGTTCCCGTTAATTTGTCTAGGGCATAAGGGGAGCACCTCTGCGATTGTTACTGCCGGGTCAGCCTGTTGGAAATATGCCCTAGAGGCAATAATAAAAGCATTATTATTATATTTCCTTGTTCATGATAATCGTCTTTATTCGTGCTATAATTGTGTTATCCGGAAATCGTAATACATGTGTGAATAACAGACAACAACATGTCCCTAGTAAGCCTCTAGTTGACTAGCTCGTTGATCGATAGATAGTCATGGTTTCCTGACTATGGACATTGGATGTCATTGATAACGAGATCACATCATTAGGAGAATGATGTGATGGACGAGACCCAATCCTAAACATAGCATAAGATCGCATAGTTCGTTTGCTAGAGTTTTCCAATGTCAAGTATCCTTTCCTTAGACCATGAGATCGTGTAACTCCCGGACACCGTAGGAGTGCTTTGGGTGTGCCAAACGTCACAACGTAACTGGGTGACTATGAAGGTATACTACGGGTATCTCCGAAAGTGTCTGTTGGGTTGACACGGATCGAGACTGGGATTTGTCACTCCGCTTGACGGAGAGGTATCACCGGGCCCTCTCGGTAATGCATCATCATAATGAGCTCAATGTGATCAAAGTGTTTGATCATGGGATCTTGCATTACGGTACGAGTAAAGTGACTTGCCGGTAACGAGATTGAACGAGGTATTGGGATACCGACGATCGAATCTCGGGCAAGTAAAATACCGATTGACAAAGGGAATCGTATACGGGATTAATTGAATCCTCGACATCGTGGTTCATCCGATGAGATCATCATGGAGCATGTGGGAGCCAACATGGGTATCCAGATCCCGCTGTTGGTTATTGCCCGAGAGCCGTCTAGGTCATGTCTGCATGTCTCCCGAACCCGTAGGGTCTACACACTTAAGGTTCGGTGACGCTAGGGTTGTGAAGATATGTATATGCAGTAACCCGAATGTTGTTCGGAGTCCTGGATGAGATCCCGGACGTCACAAGGAGTTTCGGAATGGTCCGGAGGTAAAGATTTATAAATGGGAAGTTGTCATACGGACACCGGGAAGTTTCGGGGGCATATCGGTATTGTACCGGGGCCACCGGAGGGGTTCTGGGGGTCCACCGGGAGGGGCCACCTCTCCCGGAGGGCCTCATGGGCTGTATGAGGAAGGGAACCAGCCCAAAGTGGGCTGGTGCGCCTCCCCCCCAAGGGCCCATGCGCCTAGGGTTGGGGGGGAACCCTAAAGGGGGCGCCCCCCTTGCTTGGGGGGCAAGTCCCCCCTCCCTGGCCGCCGCCCCCCTCTAGATCCCATCTAGAGGGGCCGGCCCCCCTTGCCCCTTCCCCTATAAATAGAGGGGTGAGGGGAGGGCTGCGCACCCTTGCTGCTGGCGCCTCCCTCTCCCTCCCCAACACCTCCTCCTCCTCCGTTGAGCACGGCGAAGCCCTGCCGGAGTACTGTAGTTCCACCATCACCACGCCGTCGTGCTGCTGCTGGAGCAATCTTCCCCAACCTCTCCTTTGCCTTGCTGGATCAAGAAGAAGGAGACGTTACGCTGACCGTACGTGTGTTGAACGCGGAGGTGGCGTCCGTTCGGTGCTAGGATCTCCGGTGATTTGGATCACGGTGTGTACGACTACTTCATCCCCGTTCGTTGAACGCTTCCGCTCGCGATCTACAAAGTGGTATGTAGATGCAATCCCTCTCCCTTGACTCGTTGCTTAGATGAACTCATAGATGGATCTTGGTGAAACCGTAGGAAAAATTTTAATTTTCTGCCACGTTCCCCAACAGTGGCATCATAAGCTAGGTCTATGCGTAGTTCTCTATTGCACGAGTAGAACACAATTTGTTGTGGGCGTAGATGTTGTCAACTTTCTTGCCGCTACTAGTCTTATCTTGCTTCAGCGGTATTGTGGGATGAAGCGGCCCGGACCAACCTTACACGTACTCTTACGTGAGACCGGTTCCACCGACTAACATGCACTAGTTGCATAAGGTGGCTGGCGGGTGTCTGTCTCTCCCACTTTAGTTGGAGCAGATTCGATGAAAAGGGTCCTTATGAAGGGTAAATAGAAGTTGACAAATCACGTTGTGGCTTTCACGTAGGTAAGAAAACGTTCTTGCTAGAACCCTAATTCAGCCACGTAAAACTTGCAACAACAATTAGAGGACGTCTAACTTGTTTTTGCAGCAAGTGCTTTGTGATATGATATGGCCAAAGTTGTGATGAATGATGAATGATCTATATGTGATGTATGAGATGTTCATGCTATTGTAATAGGAATCACGACTTGCATGTCGATGAGTATGACAACTGGCAGGAGCCATAGGAGTTGTCTTTATTTTTGTATGACCTGCGTGTCATTGAGAAACGCCATGTAAATTACTTTACTTTATTGCTAAACGCGTTAGCCATAGTAGTAGAAGTAATAGTTGGCGAGCAACTTCATGGAGACACGATGATGGAGATCATGATGATGGAGATCATGGTGTCAAGCCGGTGACAAGATGGTCATGGAGCCCCAAGATGGAGATCAAAGGAGCTATGTGATATTGGCCATATCATGTCACGTTTATTATTTGATTGCATGTGATGTTTATCATGTTTTGCATCTTGCTTACTTAGAACGACGGTACTAAATAAGATGATCCCTCATAATAATTTCAAGAAGTGTTCCCCCTAACTGTGCACCGTTGCGACAGTTCGTTGTTTCGAAGCACCACGTGATGATCGGGTGTGATAGATTCTAACGTTCACATACAACGGGTGTAAGACAGATTTACACATGCAAACACTTAGGTTGACTTGACGAGCCTAGCATGTACAGACATGGCCTCGGAACACAGAAGACCGAAAGGTCGAGCATGAGTCGTATAGAAGATACGATCAACATGAAGATGTTCACCGATGTTGACTAGTCCGTCTCACGTGATGATCGGACACGGCCTAGTTGACTCGGATCATGTAATACTTAGATGACTAGAAGAGGGATGTCTATCTAAGTGGGAGTTCATTAAATAATTTGATTAGATGAACTTTATTATCATGAACTTAGTCTAAATATTTACAATATGTCTTGTAGATCAAATGGCCAACGTAGTCCTCAACTTCAACGCGTTCCTAGAGAAAACCAAGCTGAAAGACGATGGCAGCAACTATACGGACTGGGTCCGGAACCTGAGGATCATCCTCATAGCTGCCAAGAAAGATTATGTCCTACGAGCACCGCTGGGTGACGCACCTGTTCTCCCTGCTGAACAAGACGCTATGAACGCTTGGCAGTCACGTTCCGATGATTACTCCCTCGTTCAGTGCGGCATGCTTTACAGTTTAGAGCCGGGGCTCCAAAAGCGTTTTGAGAGACATGGAGCATATGAGATGTTCGAAGAGCTGAAAATGGTTTTCGAAGCTCATGCCCGGGTCGAGAGATATGAAGTCTCCGACAAATTCTTTAGCTGTAAGATGGAGGAAAATAGCTCTGTCAGTGAACACATACTCAAGATGTCTGGGTTGCACAACCGTTTGACTCAACTGGAAGTTAATCTCCTGGATGAAGCGGTCATTGACAGAATCCTCCAGTCGCTTCCACCTAGCTACAAGAGCTTTGTGATGAACTACAATATGCAGGGGATGGTAAAGACCATTCCTGAGGTATATGCTATGCTGAAATCAGCAGAGGTAGAAATCAAGAAGGAGCATCAAGTGTTGATGGTGAATAAAACCACTAAATTCAAGAAGGGCAAGGGTAAAAAGAACTTCAAGAAGGACGGCAAGGAAGTTGTCGCGCCTGGTAAGCAAGTTGCCGGGAAGAAGCCAAAGAATGGACCCAAGCCCGAGACTGAGTGTTTTTATTGCAAGGGAAGTGATCACTGGAAGCGGAACTGCCCCAAATACTTAGCGGACAAGAAGGCCGGCAAAACAAAAGGTATATGTGATATACATGTAATTGATGTGTACCTTACCAGTACTCGTAGTAGCTCTTGGGTATTTGATACCGGTGCAGTTGCTCACATTTGTAACTCAAAACAGGAGCTGCGGAATAAACGGAGACTGGCGAAGGACGAGGTGACGATGCGCGTCGGGAATGGTTCCAAGGTCGATGTGATCGCCGTCGGCACGCTACCTCTACATTTACCTACGGGATTAGTTTTAAACCTCAATAATTGTTATTTAGTGCCAAGTTTGAGCATGAACATTGTGTCTGGATCTCGTTTAATTCGAGATGGCTACTCATTTAAATCTGAGAATAATGGTTGTTCCATTTATATGAGAGATATGTTTTATGGTCATGCTCCGATGGTTAATGGTTTATTCTTAATGAATCTCGTACGTGATGATACACATATTCATAGTGTGAATACCAAAAGAGTTAAAGTTGATAACAATAGTCCCACATATTTGTGGCACTGCCGCCTTGGTCACATAGGTGTCAAACGCATGAAGAAGCTCCATACAGATGGACTTTTAGAGTCTCTTGATTATGAATCATTTGACACGTGCGAACCATGCCTCATGGGTAAAATGACCAAGACTCTGTTCTCAGGAACAATGGAGCGAGCAACCAGCTTATTGGAAATCATACATACCGATGTGTGCGGTCCAATGAGTGTTGAGGCTCGCGGTGGCTATAGTTATGTTCTCACCCTCACTGATGACTTGAGTAGATACGGGTATATCTACTTAATGAAACACAAACAAGTCTGAGACCTTTGAAAAATTCAAGGAATTTCAGAGTGAGGTTGAAAATCAACGTGATAGAAAGATCAATTTTCTATGATCAGATCATGGAGGAGAATACTTGAGTCACGAATTTGGCACACACTTAAGAAAATGTGGAATGGTTTCACAACTCACGCTGCCTGGCACACCTCAGCGTAATGGTGTGTCCGAACGTCGTAATCGCACTCTATTAGATATGGTGCGATCTATGATGTCTCTTACCGATTTGCCGCTATCTTTTTGGGGCTATGCTTTAGAGACTGCCGCATTCACTTTAAATAGGGCTCCGTCGAAATCTGTTGAGACGACACCGTATGAATTATGGTTTGGGAAGAAACCTAAGCTATCGTTTCTAAAAGTTTGGGGATGCGATGCTTATGTCAAGAAACTTCAACCTGAAAAGCTCGAACCCAAGTCAGAAAAATGTGTCTTCATAGGATACCCTAAAGAAACTATTGGGTATACCTTCTACCTCAGATCCGAAGGCAAGATCTTTGTTGCCAAGAATGGATCCTTTCTAGAGAAAGAGTTTCTCTCGAAAGAAGTAAGTGGGAGGAAAGTAGAACTTGATGAAGTGTTACCTCTTGAACCAGAAAATGGCAAAACTCAAGAAAACGTTCCTGAGGTGCCTGCACCGACTAGAGAGGAAATTAATGATGATGATCAAGATACTTCTAATCAAGCTCCTACTGAAATTCGAAGGTCCACAAGGACACGTTCCGCACCAGAGTGGTACGGCAACCCTGTCTTGGAAATCATGTTGTTAGACAACGGTGAACCTTCGAACTATGAGGAAGCAATGGCGGGCCCGGATTCCGACAAATGGCTGGAAGCCATGAAATCCGAGATAGGATCCATGTATGAAAACGAAGTATGGACTTTGACATACTTGCCCGTTGAACGGCGAGCCAAAGAAAATAAATGGATCTTTAAGAAGAAGACAGACACGGATGGTAATGTGACCATCTATAAAGCTTGGCTTGTCGCTAAGGGTTATCGACAAGTTCAAGGAATTGACTACGATGAGACTTTCTCACCGGTAGCGAAGCTGAAGTCCGTCCGAATCATGTTAGCAATTGCCGCATTCTACGATTATGAAATATGGCAAATGGACGTCAAAACGGCATTCCTTAATGGTTTCCTTAAGGAAGAATTGTATATGATGCAGCCGGAAGGTTTTGTCGATCCTAAGAATGCTAACAAGGTGTGCAAGCTCCAACGCTCGATTTATGGGCTGGTGCAAGCATCTCGGAGTTGGAACATTCGCTTTGATGAGATGATCAAAGCGTTTGGGTTTACGCAGACTTATGGAGAAGCCTGCGTTTACAAGAAAGTGAGTGGGAGCTTTGTAGCATTTCTCATACTATATGTAGATGACATACTTTTGATGGGAAATGATATAGAACTCTTGGACAGCATTAAGGCCTACTTGAATAAAAGTTTTTCAATGAAGGACCTTGGAGAAGCTGCTTATATATTAGGCATCAAGATCTATAGAGATAGATCAAGACACCTCATAGGTCTTTCACAAAGCACATACCTTGATAAGATATTGAAGAAGTTCAATATGGATCAATCTAAGAAGGGGTTCTTACATGTGTTACAAGGTGTGAAATTGAGCTCAGCTCAATGTCCGACCACGGCAGAAGATATAGAAGAGATGAGTGTCATCCCCTATGCCTCAGCCATAGGTTCTATTATGTATGCCATGCTGTGTACCAGACCTGATGTAAACCTTGCCATAAGTTTGGTAGGAAGGTACCAAAGTAATCCCGGCAAGGAACACTGGACAGTGGTCAAGAATATCCTGAAGTACCTGAAAAGGACTAAGGAAATGTTTCTCGTTTATGGAGGTGACGAAGAGCTCGTCGTAAAGGGTTACGTTGACGCTAGCTTCGACACAGATCTGGATGACTCTAAGTCACAAACCGGATACATGTATATTTTGAATGGTGGGGCAGTAAGATGGTGCAGTTGCAAGCAGAGCGTTGTGGCGGGATCTACATGTGAAGCGGAGTACATGGCAGCCTCGGAGGCAGCACATGAAGCAATTTGGGTGAAGGAGTTCATCACCGACCTCGGAGTCATACCCAATGCGTCGGGGCCAATCAAACTCTTCTGTGACAACACTGGAGCTATTGCACTTGCCAAGGAGCCCAGGTTTCACAAGAAGACCAGGCACATCAAGCGTCGCTTCAACTCCATTCGTGAAAAATGTTCAAGATGGAGACATAGAAATTTGTAAAGTGCACACGGATCTGAATGTTGCAGATCCGTTGACTAAACCTCTCCCTAAGGCAAAACATGATCAGCACCAGAACTCTATGGGTGTTCGATTCATCACAATGTAACTAGATTATTGACTCTAGTGCAAGTGGGAGACTGTTGGAAATATGCCCTAGAGGCAATAATAAAAGCATTATTATTATATTTCCTTGTTCATGATAATCGTCTTTATTCGTGCTATAATTGTGTTATCCGGAATTCGTAATACATGTGTGAATAATAGACAACAACATGTCCCTAGTAAGCCTCTAGTTGACTAGCTCGTTGATCGATAGATAGTCATGGTTTCCTGACTATGGACATTGGATGTCATTGATAACGAGATCACATCATTAGGAGAATGATGTGATGGACGAGACCCAATCCTAAACATAGCATAAGATCGCATAGTTCGTTTGCTAGAGTTTTCCAATGTCAAGTATCCTTTCCTTAGACCATGAGATCGTGTAACTCCCGGACACCGTAGGAGTGCTTTGGGTGTGCCAAACGTCACAACGTAACTGGGTGACTATAAAGGTATACTACGGGTATCTCCGAAAGTGTCTGTTGGGTTGACACGGATCGAGACTGGGATTTGTCACTCCGCTTGACGGAGAGGTATCACCGGGCCCTCTCGGTAATGCATCATCATAATGAGCTCAATGTGATCAAAGTGTTTGATCATGGGATCTTGCATTACGGTACGAGTAAAGTGACTTGCCGGTAACGAGATTGAACGAGGTATTGGGATACCGACGATCGAATCTCGGGCAAGTAAAATACCGATTGACAAAGGGAATCGTATACGGGATTAATTGAATCCTCGACATCGTGGTTCATCCGATGAGATCATCATGGAGCATGTGGGAGCCAACATGGGTATCCAGATCCCGCTGTTGGTTATTGCCCAAGAGCCGTCTAGGTCATGTCTGCATGTCTCCCGAACCCGTAGGGTCTACACACTTAAGGTTCGGTGACGCTAGGGTTGTGAAGATATGTATATGCAGTAACCCGAATGTTGTTCGGAGTCCTGGATGAGATCCCGGACGTCACAAGGAGTTTCGGAATGGTCCGGAGGTAAAGATTTATAAATGGGAAGTTGTCATACGGACACCGGGAAGTTTCGGGGGCATATCGGTATTGTACCGGGGCCACCGGAGGGGTTCTGGGGGTCCACCGGGAGGGGCCACCTCTCCCGGAGGGCCTCATGGGCTGTATGAGGAAGGGAACCAGCCCAAAGTGGGCTGGTGCGCCTCCGCCCCAAGGGCCCATGCGCCTAGGGTTGGGGGGAACCCTAAAGGGGGCGCCCCCCTTGCTTGGGGGGCAAGTCCCCCCTCCCTGGCCGCCGCCCCCCTCTAGATCCCATCTAGAGGGGCCGGCCCCCCTTGCCCCTTCCCCTATAAATAGAGGGGTGAGGGGAGGGCTGCGCACCCTTGCTCCTGGAGCCTCCCTCTCCCTCCGCAACACCTCCTCCTCCTCCGTTGAGCACAGCGAAGCCCTGCCGGAGTACTGTAGTTCCACCATCACCACGCCGTCGTGCTGCTGCTGGAGCAATCTTCCCCAACCTCTCCTTTGCCTTGCTGGATCAAGAAGAAGGAGACGTTACGCTGACCGTACGTGTGTTGAACGCGGAGGTGCCGTCCGTTCGGTGCTAGGATCTCCGGTGATTTGGATCACGGTGTGTACGACTACTTCATCCCCGTTCGTTGAACGCTTCCGCTCGCGATCTACAAAGTGGTATGTAGATGCAATCCCTCTCCCTTGACTCGTTGCTTAGATGAACTCATAGATGGATCTTGGTGAAACCGTAGGAAATTTTTTAATTTTCTGCAACGTTCCCCAACACAGCCGGATGTGTACCTCAGACTGGGTGAAGCCGAAAGCTAGCGTTCTTAAGGGAATATTTGGTTGGTGAACTAAATATGATTTCTCACTTATTTACTTATGCGCCCCCAGATTTTTCTTCTGCGTCTCTTTTCGCAGTCCGGACATGCACTTTAGGGCATGCCTCCCAGGGAAAGGAACCCCTAACGGAACTATTCTCCCTGGAAGATGTTTCTTACTAACCATGTAATATAACATAAGTAGTTGGGCACTTGTCTATTCAAGCACTAATGACCCCTATGCCTGGTCTCCATGCATGCCCCGGTTCTTACATAACCGAGAGGGTATTCGGATACACTCCGGACCATCGGGTCCCGAGGTTGAAGCGAAAAGGTCCGCCTTGACAATCGATCTACAATCCGGCTAGATGGCATTATACATGTCACTTTAAATTACATAGTCAATTTGACTGGTTAAATTCCTCTTCAATACCATCCAATAGGTTGTCTAGTCTATAGTCCTGTTGGGAATACTTTGCGGCCAATTCTACTTGGCCGTACACTAAGCTCACAGGGATCTCCCTCCCATCAGGCCCCACAGGTCCGACCTCGGCCATGTGGTTTGTGTCAGCCTTCATGTACCGCGTCTTCACCATGGCCCAGGCTTCCCTGGCACCTTGACGGCAGGCCGATATCTTCCATAATCGGAAGCGCCACCGCGCTCCCTTCAGCTTCTCTGCAAGCTCTCCAAGGCCTTCGGGCACAGAGACGGATGGCCACAAGGCCTGGGCGACGCCTTGCATCACCTGTCGAACTCGTTCGTGCAGTTGTGAGAGATCGGGAAGAAGGTCACCCGTAGAACCGGGCATCTCCTCTGCAGGACAACTTGTTAGCATACCTACAGACATAACTCTGTCAGCCAACTTCCTCGCCAAACTCTTTTTCAAAGTTCGTTCAAGCACTTACTAAAAATGCCGCGTTGAAGTCGCCGATTCTCCTTAACGGAGTCCGACAGTTGGGCACGAACATCCTTTAGTTCCACGCCCAGCTGGGTGTTGGCATCTAGGAGATCATTCTTCTCCTGCCTCACCCTTGTAAGCACGCTCTCACCGGCCTTTAGCTAGCGTAGGAGTTGTTGCTTATCCGGATTTACTCGGGCGTCATCTGCAATTTTATCGTCAGATCTGCATATACGCCGCACTTTATATGATACTTATCATTCGAAGCATATATTACCAGAGGGGGTCTCCTTGGGCTCCCCTGCTGCGGCTAGTGCGGCCTGAAGTTGGGCTTTGCACTCTTCCAGCTCATGGGACAGTTGGGTATTCTTTTCTGTAAGAACTTGCATAACAAATGATCCTTAAATCCGTTATTCTAACTGTTTCAAGTCTCAGGGGCTACTGATATATATAATCACCAAATTTTCTCACCCGTATGTCATTTACATACTGCTCCATGGCTCTGGCTAGACCATTTTGAGCAGCACGGAGGTACGCATCTCCCGAGTTGAAGGCATCGAATGCCTCTTGGGAGAAACAAGCGTCACGAAGAACGGTCCGGCGACGCCTGTGGTTCATGGCACTCTCCACCTCGGAATTTGTGGCAGACAGTCTGTGTGCATCCTCTGCCGGAGGAGCGTCCGGCGTGCGCCTCGTATTCGTTTCCGCTTTCGGATCCGGCCTTGGAGCCTGGCTGGTGGAGGCACGATTGGCAACCTCTCCGGATATAGTCCGGCGAGCATTCTTTCTCCTAAAAGAAAGCACGGGTGTTAGTATGCCTCTAAGAATAATATCTTGGAATAAGACGGCGCGTCATACCGCTGCACCGGTGTCTCAATCCGGACTGCGTGTCTTTTTAGCCTGCCTGGCCTCACGGCCCTTGTTGGCTAGTCGCCGCAGGCTCGGTATTCCTCCTCGAGGGCCTCCCCTGCAAAACACTTTTGGTATACGGTAATCAAAAATACGCAAGGAAGGATCCTTTTCAAAGTGCTGGGACTTCGGTCTTAGTTACCTGTAAGGATGGAAGTAGCCCAGGGTAAGCGGCCGTAATGGCCACCAAGGCATTGTCGTTGCCCAATTGGTAAAATACCCTGTCGATTAGCTCCACAGATATGTCCGGATCCTCTTGGGAGGCCGGGTCGAGGGACCATTCCGGATCCTCGGGTTGTGGAGAAGGGTTGTTTATCTCCCTAACAGCCTTACGCAGCTCCTGCGTTGAAATCGCAAGATGAAATACTTAACTATGGGAATATGGAACGGATGGGCAAGAAAAGGTATCAACTTACCCAGCTCAGAGGATTGTACATAGAAAATCCGCCCTGTGGATTGACGCAGAGGAATTCCTCCTCTTCTCCCTTGTACAAAGTGGACAAGATCTTTGCTAGAGCGGCAACCAATTCCGG
Source organism: Aegilops umbellulata (assembly GCA_032464435.1). Lineage (NCBI taxonomy): Eukaryota > Viridiplantae > Streptophyta > Magnoliopsida > Poales > Poaceae > Aegilops > Aegilops umbellulata. The sequence continues at coordinate 324,674,083 of CP136058.1, read as the reverse complement.
CCCCTTACGGCCGCAGCAGGTGGCGTCATCCTCCCCGTTGAAATCCCACATGGGGTGGCCTCTATATTGAAGCGGTTGGACCCCTAGCGTAATGCATATGGCCATGACTTCGATCATGGTCAATCCGGATTGAGCTAGCGACCTTATCCGGCTCATCAGGTAAAGAACGTCCATGTCGTCTTCCTCCTGGGGGCTCCGTGGACGCCAGCTCGGGCGCTTCTTCAGAGGAGCATTGTCGAACTCAGGAAGGCCGATCCGAATAGGATCCGGGAGGGGGACGTCTTCTATATAAAACCATTCTGAAGGCCAGTCTTCGGACGTCTTCTTTGGGGTTCCAGATAGATACCCGGTCCCGGCGATGCGCCACACTTCGGCTCCGCCCACTTGATATATTGACCCCCTCTGAGAACGGGGCACAAGGCAGAACAACTTCTTCCACAACGCGAAATGGGCCTCGCAGCCCAAAAAAAGCTCGCAAAGGGCTACGAAGCCCGCAATATGCAGTATGGAGGCAGGTGTAAGACTGTGCAACTGGAGGCCATAGAACTCCAGGAGCCCCCGGAGAAACGGATGAATTGGAAGTCCAAGCCCTCTTATCAAATGAGGGACAAGGCATACCCGCTCTCCCTTGGAGGGATTGGGAAAGCTCTCCGCTTGCTCTCCGCCATTATATGTGGCGAGCCCGGCTCGAACTGGGACCATGTATGCTGGGGGAAGAAATCCCTTGGTCTGAAGCGTCACTAGTTTGCTGTGCGGGACGGAACATCTCTGCCAATCTCCAGGCTTGGGGCTGGGGGAGCGAGAGGAGGAGCCGCGTCAACCGGCCATGATGGAATGGATCTCTGTCGGATCGCTCCGATGAATGCTCGCTAAGGGAGGATGGTGTGATTTGGATCTGAATCCTCGTCTCTTTAATAGGCAGCTCATTCACATAGCTAGGGGGTAAATGTAAAAACACCCTGGCTCTTCACATTCGCTTGACACATGGAAAGTGGCCATTATTAGGCGTGGAAGCCAAGGAGTGCAACATTCACGAGAAGCCGGACACTATTTAACAGGTATACGGAATTTGGAGGAGAACCCGCCTTGCAATGCCGAAGACAATCTGCGCGCCGGACTCATCGTCATTGAAGCCTGGTTCGGGGGCTACTGAGGGAGTCCTAGATTAGGGGGTGTCCGGATAGCCGGACTATAACCTTTGGCCGGACTCCTGGACTATGAAGATACAAGATTGAAGACTTCGTCCCGTGTCCGGATAGGACTTTCCTTGGCGTGGAAGGCAAGCTTCACAATACGGATATGTAGATCTCCTCCCATTGTAACCGACTCTGTGTAACCCTAGCCCTCTTCGGTGTCTATATAAACTGGAGGGTTTGGTCCGTAGGACAACAACAATCATACCATATGCTAGCTTCTAGGGTTTAGCCTCTCTGTTCTCATGGTAGATCTACTCTTGTACTACCCATATCATCAATACTAATCAAGCAGGAGTAGGGTTTTACCTCCATTGAGAGGGGCCGAACTTGGGTAAAAACATTGTGTCCCTCATCTCCTGTTACCATCCGCCTAGACGCACAGTTCGGGACCCCCTACCCGAGATCCGCCGGTTTTGACACCGACAGTTAGGGTTGTGCAGGTGCTGGTGGACGTCCTTGATGATTCCGATGTCGTGGCCCGTCCTGGGTGCATTGCCCCGGAGATCGATTCCAATGCCGCTGTCCATCCTGTGGACATCGCCCCAGAGATCGATTCCGATGTCGTGGTCAGTCCTGCAGACATCGCCCCAGAAATCGATTCCCATGCTGCTGTCTGTGTTGTGGTCATTGCCCGAGAGATCGATGACAAGAAATAGTTGGTCGCGCTAATCCTTCAGGGCAGTTTGCATTGCCCTGTGTTTAATTACCAGAACGATGCGTGTTATCAAACCATCTTAGGGCTAGTGCACTGTCTTGTGTGGGCGGATCTTGCTACTTTTGTTTGATAGTGAATCATGCGATGAATCATGTGAACCCTCTCCGAGTTATGGAAACAGATGTATCCTCACCATCTTTTGATGTAATATATGGCATGATTAGATGTAAGTTTGAACTGTTTATCATATCAGCAGGGCTTGTTTGACGATTCTTGGTGTTAGTAGGCTAGATACTGTGCGAGCTATAGTACTTGCAAAACACTCACTAAAGAGAAACGTTGGGGCTGATGAGCTCGTGGTACGCTTATACGTATCCCTCGTCGATCGACCAATAGCCCTAGCTCCTAAAATTGTAGGCTTAGCAATCGATGACCTAGGCGGGCTAGTTTGGCCTAGTGGGTTTCAGTGATATGACTTGCAACACAAAATCATAGCAGTGCAGAGACGTACTCCCTCTGTTCCAAAATAGATGACCTAGGCGGGCTAGTTTGGCCTAGTGGGTTTCAGTGATATGACGTGGTACAATGTCGTCCATTCTTTGCGTGTGGTAGCAGTATTGCGGGTACAGTAAGTTTTCTTGAAGAAGCGGAATTCAACGAAGTCATGATGGTTCCTTCGTCCGAACAACTTACAGTGGGAAAGGTTGGGCCTACGATACGACCGGGGTAGACCAGGATAATTTTGTGCATGGCAGGTGGACCAGGATGGTCGACGTCCCACATGTCGGCGAATGAAAGTATTCTTTCCTATATAGAGGACGAGCAACGAGTACTCATTGTTTATTTTTAATGAAAGCTATTGTCTCCACTGTTACGACGGAGGAGTGTGAAACACGGCAGCCCAGTGAACTTGGCATGTGCACCACTCCCTCCTTCCTCATGTAATGCCCAGGTTACACCTTTTTCTCACTTTCTCTCTATATATTTCCTCTCAAATGTTTTTTACCTTTCTTTTTTTAAGACACAATTGTTTTTATGCCTTTTTTTAGAATTATTTTTTATACCTAGGAGCACGTGTAGAGACGGGCTCTTGCAGAGCCCACTCCTTGACTTTGTCAATGCCTCTCTATCCTCCACATAAGGAGTACTACTTGCTATGCATGCATGCGGTGGGCAGCTGGCGTCTTGAGGGGCCAGGGCGATGAGAGCAGGCTCCGGAAGCGGTCCGGACTCCAGCATGGCCCACCTCACATACGTGTCTGCTTAAGTGGGCGTCATGTAACTAGTGTGTGTGTGAGAGAGAGAGATTCTGAGAGATAGAGTGCGTGTGTGCGACTCTACTCTTCGGACATGTACTCAACCTTTTGCATCGGGATATAAGTATAATGGTATTTACTTTAACTAGTGATTTACGTGGCCATGTTAACATGGTTGTGTCAAAAAATGTCACTTCCTGCTCGTGATTTGCGTTATATAATTACAAGCAAGATTCTCGTGCATTGCACGGAACATCAATATGCATTTTTTTACAGAACACCTGTTGTGATTGACACATGCAGGAGTAATCCCATGTGTAAAAACTAATGATATCTCAAGAATTTTATCGGAAAACTGGTATCTCGAGAATGTCATCGAAAAAATGAAAGATGAGAGATAAGGTGAGGAGGAGTGGAGCGTGGTGGTGACTGGTGGTCGGAATGGGTGGAGGCATGGGGATGGACGGCGCCGGCAGGCGGCAGCGGCCACCATGCATGCTAGATTGTTCCAGAGACTTATTCCTTTTTTAATTGCTGAGCAATGAGGTTGCGGGAGATAATGATGTGGAGAGAGGTGCGGGTATATTTTGTAAAATTATCATAGTTTGCTTTCTATCCTCAGATATAGATCATACGGTCTGTATTACAAGATGGCAGGCACACCATCACCACCAACTCATTTTTTATAAGGGTATAGATGATAAGTTTGCTGACTACTAAAGTAAAGTGGAATTTGTCCATGTTATGCAAGTAAATAAAGGTGATTGTTTATCATACGGGTAAGGTTGGATGAAGGGTGGTAGGAACAAATGCTCCGCCTAGAGCATGTGTGTGTGAGATGGAGTCTTAGTGTGTGTGTGGGGTGTGTGTGTGTGGGGTGTGTGTGTGTGTGAGAGAGAGAGAGAGATGGAGTCTTAGTTTGTGTGTGTGTGAGGGAGAGGGAGAGAGATGGAGTCTTAGTGTGTGTTGGGGGGCGTGCGTGCTTACGTGTGTGTGTGTGTGTGTGTGTTTGTGTGTGTGTGAGAGAGAGAGGGAGAGAGAGAGAGATGGAGTCTTAGTGTGTGTGTGTTGGGTGTGTGTGTGTGTTGCGGGGTCCTGTGTGGCGGATGTAATTTAAGTGTGCATGGCTTTCATCATAGAGAGGTGATGCGTATGGCAGAGGCCACCAACGATGGGGTGCGAGAGAGAAAATGCCCGTAGAGAGGGAAGAGAAGGTGTGTGCGCGTGAGAGGAGTCGACTTCGAGAGAACGTGTTTATTCGAGAGACACCGAGGAAGACTACTATATATCGATGGTGCATGTAGGCGGGAATAAAAATAAGGGATGGTCTTATTAGTTTCGGGGATATAGGGGAAGAGTGAGAGGCGGGGGGTAGCTAGAAGGAGATTGTTAAGTGTGAGTGTGTGTTTTACCCATCCAGGTGGAAGTTATGTGCACAAAAGAGGAGAACGATTCGATGGAGACATAGAGACCTTGAACGTGCATGTGTGAGAAGTATACGTGGGATGTGTGTGTGTATGTGTGCGCGTGCGCATGATCGAGATAAAAGAAAGAAGACATAAGTCATAAGATCAACGACATGGGAGAGACGGATCGGTATGACAATATGCATGCATGTGAGAATGCATGGAAGAAGTCCCGATAGTTGAGCATGTGTTTTTGTCTTTAAGAGATAGTGGCGTGGGCTGGAGCATGCATCTATGGCGAGCAGAGGGAGTGAGGCGCAACGATTGTGCAAAAGAGACCAACCTATAAATGCATATGTATGGAGAGACATATATAGTGAGGGTGATAGGAAGCAAGACTCTGTGCGAGAAAGAAATGTTGGCGGAGAAACTACAGATAGATACAGAGATGGAGATGCTAGCTAGAGGGACATCTGCTAGTTTGGGTGTTGGAGATGACCGTCGGGTAGTTCAAAGGGTGAAGTTATATATGTGTGTGAGAGGGCACTTGACTGCATGTAGAGAGAAACATATGTAGTGTGTGTGATAGGAATCAAGAGTGAGGGCGAGAAAGAAGGTTGATGGAGAAACAGATAAATAGAAAGATAAAGATGCTAGCTAGTGTGCGTTAGAGATAGGAGTCGAGTGGATCAGAAGGCTGGGTTATGTGTGTGGGTGTGAGAGAGATAGAGAGAGGGTGCGTGTGAGTCACATACAAACAGATATCAGAGAGAAATGAGATCCAGAGAGACGGAGTTTTGTGTCTGCGAGAGAGAAAGATATTTCACAACGAGAGTGATAGCTAGAGAGACATACGAGGGAACGCAAGCTATCTCTAGGGACAGAGGGTGTGTGTGAGCGACATACAAGAGAACAATGGAGAAATATGAGACCCTGGGAGACAGAGTTTGTGTTTGTGTGTGAGAAAGAGATATTGAAGAGGAAGAGTCATAGGTTCTCATATCTAAGGAGCGAAAGACATCTCTGTATGAGAGGTGTGCGAGTGGCACACATGGGAATAGTAGAGAGAAATGAGACCCCGGGAGACAAAGTTTTGTGTTTGTGTGAGAGAAAGATATTCCACGTGGAGAATCATAGTTAGAGACACATAGCAGGGAGCGAGATATACTTAGAGAGAGATAGAGTGATGAAGGTCGAGGGAGAGAGTACCGTCAGTGTGTTACGAAGATAAAAGATCATTGTCGACATACAGGTAGCACGAGAGATACCTGAGAGACGATGAACGCGTATGGTCCAGAGAGATAGTCCTATATAAGCATGAGTGATAGCTATATGAGACGAATATCTGGATTAAAGGGGATTCAAATATCTGGATCAAACATGCATATTCATTTGAATTTGGGCACATGTGTAATGTTATATAGTTTATCAATATTGGTGATCCATAGATTCTTCAATTACAAACAATGCATGGTTTATATGCAATTGATGTCTAAACGGGATTACACTATATGTTGCGTGTGTGAAACACATTATACATGTTTGAGAAGTAAAAAAACCCGCATGAAACACACATTAATTGGAGACAGTTAGCGAGGAATGCATACATTGGATTTCAACATAAAGTGGTTTCAAATATTTGAAAATCCAAATTGATGGGTACAACCTTATGAATCTGAGATCATGCCATTTGTAAACCATATTTATGTATAAATGGTGTTGTGCTTTTGAAAGTATATATAAAAAATGATGTATATAGAATGTAATTCCAATTGAAAATGGATCCCGCTCGAAAAAAATAGAATACAAACGGGATTCGAATTGAGTTGGCATGGTAAACGTGCACTCTGCAAAATTTGAACGAAGCGGGAAAAGTCGCAGTAACCGCCCGAAACCAAAATTTGTGAGATGGAAATCGCTACTGCCTATCCCTGCCACGCAAAGCCTATATGCTGGATTTCTATAGGTTTCGATAGGGGTAGGTTTGTAATTTCACCCAAACGTGACGTAACCGCCTCTCACCCGGATTCATACATGGTGGGCGCCAAAACACAGTGTGTCCTCGACCGAAATCGACTCCCTCCCCGATTCATATTCATACACGGTGGGCGCCAAAAACAAACTCTCGTCGGCAAATATTCGGTGTATGCGAGATTACCATCCTATCCCCAACCGACAAGTGTTGTTGTGATGTAGTAGAAATTTGAAACGGGGGCTAAGTTTGTAAATTTCCTCGCATTTGAGACAAGCGCGCCCTGAATACATGGTTCCCCTTCCTCTCTACCTCCCTTTTCCCCATTCATACTCCGTGGGCGCCAAAACACCCTCTCCACCCCACCCTCCTCCATCCGCCGTCGTCCGCCACCCCATCCACCGCCGTCCTCCTCCACCATGCCGGAGCTGATACCCCGACACTGCCATCCATTACAAGAGATTGACCTCTCCCATCCACGGCTTCGGACCTGGATCCTTGCATCCCGTCCTCTCGCTTCATCCCCGTCGTCGTCCACCTTGCCGGCGCCGCTCCTACGACTGTCTCGTCCACCGCGCCCCACCGCCACCGTCTACCCTCCTAGATCTGCTTCCACGCCGCCGACAACCATCGCTACCGCAGCACCGTCAAATTCTCAGCAGATGCGTACACGGCGCCGCACCAAAGGCGGTGCTCTTTCGTATCTGCTCAACTTATTTATCGCAGCAAGAAAATAGATCGCCACTGCTTTACTCTGATTTCTTGTCTTGGTTGCGAAGTTGCCTTTGTCCGGTTTGCACCTTCAGATCCGCCATGGCACGCTCAACACCATACTCGCAATGCTTATGGTTTTCCCCTTTTATATTCCACACTAGTTAAATCACAGTAGACTAAATTTCAAAATTGGGTCAGTCGATTTTTCAGAGCTCGCCAGAGTTCGCTGGTGCGATTGAAGGGGTTCGGGTGGGGACGGTGGTTGTGGGGGCGGTGGTGGGGCCTCGTCGAACGAAGAAAACTCGACGCGGGTGGGGGCGGGGGTGGGGGTGGCGGAGGAACACAGGCGGTGGGGCCGGTGGTTCGTCCGGCGACCCGTGCGGTGTTCTGTATGGGAAGCACAGTATATTCCTTGTCAGGAAGGGGAGCAGGGACATCTGCAGTCAATGGCTGATAGAGCTGGCCCCTACGTGATCGATAGGCTTTCAATTACTAGCGGCAATACAACACCGTAATTTCCAGCCAGTTCCACTTTCCCGATTTATATATCCTGGTTATGGTGTACCCCTGTTATGTACACTATGATCTGCCTAGTTGCTGTGTGCTCTTGTTAGCATGGTTTGGCAATAAACTCTCTATACAGTATATTATGAACCTATCATCTGCCAGCTATCCTTACTTCTGGAGCCTATTTTTTTGTGTACTTGTGCCAGATTATATAAATGCATGCACCATATTACAACACACATGAGCTCTCTCATCAGAATATAGTGATAGCACACAAGTGTTTACAGGGGCGCCCCTATATTAGAATATCATCTGCATTACAAAGATAATCTCACAACTATTTATGTTTTCATGGTTCTCAGATATTAGACGCAATTACAGTGAATATCAGAATCCACGCATCAGAAGAATATTGTGGAACACTGCAATGACTTACAAAATTGGCAGCAAGGCATTGAGTGCCATTCCGGAAGCAATGAAAATCGTACGCTCCCCACCTGTTGATTCTTGTTCAGAATATCATCCTAATGACTATTCTAACCTCGAGGAGTCAAAGGCAGATGGCCTGTCCTGTTCACCCATCAAGGTGCTTGTTCTAATTTGACAAGGTTTTATTGATTGCGTGTATCTTGCATATGTTGTCTTGCATTTCTTCTACTTTGTTGCACCGCCATGTGCTTAGTTTAATCATCATATATGTCGAGATGCCATGCCCATCCATTATCAATACATATTCCATCTGTCATCATACCATGTTTTTTGACTCAAATGTTGTTCTTGTGCATCAGACATCAAAAAGGAAGAGGGTGATTGCCAAACCTGAAGGAGCACCCGCAAAGTCCTTGAAAAACGTGGTGGTGCCGGAGAAATCAGACAGCACCCCACTTATATTGGCTGTACAACCAGTGACACAAAACGTAGGACCGACTCCAGCAGACTGTACCCATACTTCACTGGCCACACCACTAGCCCCACCACACAGGACCTGCACTCCAGCAAAAGGTATACTGATTTCATTTGCCATAGCACCAGTTGTACCACAGAAAAATCCCACTCCAGCAAAAAGTACAGCAAGTCCACCGGCCGAAGACCTATCCCAACTGCAGAGACGGCCAATTCCTGCAGATTGGAACCCCATTCCATTTATTCCCAGTTTAAAAGACAATGCTTTCAATATTGTTAGGGCCTACGTGTATATATTCCCATCATGGGAAGATTATTGTGAAGACAAACACCATTTTCACATCTTCCTGTCCAACTTATGTGTAAGTGCTATTATTCATGGTTATTATTTTCCTGTTTTCTGATGATTGAACACATCAATGATTTACATTACATTGTTGTAACTAGGCGAGGGTCAATCTGGATAGTCATGACGAGCAAAGCTTGCTTGTGCTTTTCAAGGAAGCATTGCAACAGTATCGGTGTTACCTGAGGAAATCACACTTTGATGGCAAGGCTATAAACGAATTTCCGGTGAAGTCTCCTGTGCTAAATTTAGAAGACATTGAATGGAAAAACCTTGTTATGCACTGGTCTCGTTCCTAGGATGAGGTACTGTCTATGAAATCACATGACAATTTGAACTTCTACTTTTCCGCATGTGCCTTACGGATCTTTTTTGCAGGAAATCTGCTCGAAGAAGAATTCCGGTTTGACAAGAACGACAGGATATCGCAAATATGCTGCCCGCTGCTTTGATCTTGTTAGTACCTGTTGTCCTGTCTCACTGTACTTGCATGCATACCTAGTTCATTATGTGACAGCAGTATGCATGATAGCTTGCTTATCAATTGTTCGCTCCAAATTATCTGATCTGTATGAATGGTTACATTAGTGTAGAATATATCCAATGCCAATGTTTTTTTAGCTCTGCATTGTTCTTGTAAGTACATGTTGTCCTTTATCAGTGTACTTATAATGACAGGTAGTTGTTCATGTACCATCACTCTGCAGCTTATTTTCCTTTGCCCTCCATTTTCTACACATCAGATCTATATTTACTCTTACCATAAGGTTAGTACTGAAGAAGTTTAGCTGTGCATTGCTCTTGGTTGTACCTTTTGCCTGTATAGCTGCACTTACATTTATAGCTACTTGGTTATGTAGCATCACTCTTCATCTTATCTTAAATATTCTCCATTTTTTCGTATATTATCACATCTATATTTACTCTTAACAAAATGTAGAATAAAGGCAATGCTTTTGAAGAAGATTCTGTGGTAAACTTCTTGAATTGCCCCCCCCCCATCAGCATGGACAAGGCCTTTATAGAGCCTGTCTTCACCAATAATGTAAGTTTATCCATCTCAAGCCTTCAAACTTTGTTGTATATATTTGGTTAGGCATGACTGCAACAGCTGTTTATTTTTGGTGTTTGCATGAAATTGCTTGTTTAAAGTTTATTATATGCAGTTCATAAACAAAAGTTTGTCCTTTCTCAATTTAAGTTTTCAGTTGTACAACCAGGTTCCTTCTTAATACCATGTAAATTAAACTATACAGAGCAAGTGATCTTCTTTTGCACTGCATGTATGCTTCTGTTCTTCATCCATAATCCAGTGGTGTGGTGAACCTACCCACTACAGCACAATGTCATATTCTGCAATGTCTTAACTATGAACAATGTCATATCATTCTACTATTATTTAAACAATCTCTTTATTTGCCAATCTGAAATGGTATAAATTGACAGCACACTAACCATTGATACTTATGAGTTCTTGATCTGTAATCCAGTGGTGTTGTGAAGCTGCCAACTCCTTCACAATGTCATTTTCTGCCATGTCTTGACCTGAACAATACCATATTGTGTTAATGCAAATTTAAACTGTGTCACTTTATTCGTCAGTAAGAAATGTGATGAATTGTCAGCACTGATACTTTTATGTGTTGTCATCTGTCTGCTTGTTTATCTTTCAGAGTGAGGAAGATATAAGTGTTGAACAAGCGTAGTCTCATCATCTTGCTCAGCTGCTTGCGCTGCAGCTCCCCAGCAGGGCTAACCTTTCTTGAACTCTATTGAAGTGTTGTCGGTTTTGTATATTATTTTGTCGGCGTGTTTATTTGCACTGGTGGCGATCTTTGATGCCTAGTGTATGTAATCTGCTGTCTGCTTGTGCTTTATTATCATAGTGGCGAACTTTGATGCCCAGTGGATGTAATATGCCGTAATTTCTTTATTGTATAGTCTAGGTTTTTTCTTATTCATGATGTTGCAGTTATTTTACTGTATATATATATATATATATATATATATATATCATGTCTTCGCAGTAAACCAGCCAAACCGGAAAATTACGGTACATAATTGGGCCGTCATGCAATCATGATGTAGGTTGGGCCTGAAACGTGTCGAACAGCTCACGGGCCGGCAGCAGCCCGAAATGAACCCTGGCCATGATTGTGCAAATCGAATCACGGGCTTTTAACTGGCCAAAAAATTGTCTCGGTCCTTGTTTGGCCCAATCAGATATCGGCTGCGAGCAGGCCGGATGCAAACCGGGTCGTAGTTAGGCCCAACTATATGACGGGCTTTTAACAGGCTGAAATTAATATAGGGCCGAAATGTTAAACGGGCCCTTAATAGGGCAAAACTAATATCAGGCCGAATTACTAAGTGGGCCTTTAGCAAGTGGGCCCAAAAGCATAGTGTCCAGTTGACGGGTCGAATCTGATATGGGCCATAATTGAGCCCAAAGCCTCTTAAAGGGCCGGACCTGATCTGGGCCGTAATTTGGCCCAGAACATGGTAGGCCTTTAACGGGACGGATCTCATATGGGCCACTATTAGGCCCGGAGCGTGGTAGGCCATTAACGGACCGGATCAAATATGGGCCGGCATTTGGCCCAAAACATGGCAGGCAGTTAATGGGCCGGCCTACTAGGGTCCTCAAAATCTTGTGGGCCTATAGCTGGGCCGACCCATTAATGTCGGCGAAATCTCGTGGGCCTTTAGCTGGGCCAGCCCATTATGATCTGCAAGAATCTTGTGGGCCTTTACCTGGGCCGGCCCATTACGGCACACAAAAATCTTATGGGCCTTTACCTGGGCCGGCCCATTATGGCCCGCAAAATCTTGTGGGCCTTTAGTTGGGCCAGCCCATTATGTTCCGCAAAATCTCATGGGCCTTTAGCTAGGCCGGCCCATTATGGTCCGCAAAATCTTGTGGGCCTTTAGTTGGGCCGGCCCATTTAAACTTGTTGGGTCGTGCCATGTGTCGACGTATCATAGGCGCCTTCTGTCCAGTGAGTGGATGACATCTGTCCCGACGATGAGCCGACACGTGTTCCCTCTGGCCAATGATGATTTTACACGTGGAAAATCCCCATTGGTCGGGGCTGTTAACAGGTTATCAGATCCAAAACACGACCCGATAGCTTAATGGCGTTACGTTATGGTGGATGCCACGTGTCGGTCACCCTTGACGAAAGCACTTCTGTGACGCGCGATTTATCGTCATGGAAGTGGACACTTCCGTGATGATAATTTTGGTAATGTCATGGAACACTTTATGACAGCACAGGTATGACTATCTTGATTCTGTCATAAATTTGTCATGGATGTACATGCATGACAAAAAACGCGACCTACTGTGACAAACACGTATCATCACGGAAGTGTATTTTTTTTGTAGTGTTGGTTATTGACCGGAGAGGTGTCTCGGTCATGTCTACATAGTTCTCGAACCTGTAGGTCCGCGTGCTTAAACGTTTGTTGACGATATAGTGTTATATGAGTTATATGATTTGGTGACCGAATGTTGTTCGGAGTCCTGGATGAGATCACAGAGATGACGAGGAGCTCCGGAATGGTCCGGAGGTAAAGATCGATATATTGGGCGATGATATTTGGACACTGGAAGAGTTTCGGGATGTACCGGGTAGAAATCAGGTCACCGGAAGGGGTTCCGGACACCCCGGGAGGGTAATGGGCCTATTGGGCCATTAGAGGGGAGCACACCAGCCCACAAGGGGTTGGCGCACCCCCTATGGCAGTCGGGCAAGTGGGAGAAAGGAAAGGGGGGATTCAGCCTCCCCCTTCCTTCCCTCTCCCCCTTTCCCTTTTCCCCTCCAGCAAATATGGATGGGGGCGCGGCCAAGGGCGGGAGCCCAAGTAGGATTCAGACCTACTTGGGGCGCCCCTTGGCCTCTCCCCTCTCCCCCCACATATATATATGTGGGAGGGGGGCGCCACACATAAGCACGAGAATTACTTAGCCGTGTGCGGCACCCCCTCCACTGTTTACACCCTCGGTCATATTTTCGTAGTGCTTAGGCAAAGCCCTACAGAGATAGCAACACCATCACCGTCACCACACAATCGTGCTATTGTAACTCATCCACTATCTTGCCGTCTTGTTGGATCAAGAAGGTGTGGACGTCACCGAGCTGAACATGTGCTGAACGCGGAGGTGCTGCACGTTTGGTACTCGATCGATTGGACCGCGAAGAAGTTCGACTACATCAACCGTGTTACTAAATGCTTCTGCTTATGGTCTACGAGGGTACGTAGACACACTCTCCCCTCTCGTTGCTATGCATATCCATGGATAGACCTTGCATGTGCGTAGAAATTTTTTGTTTCCATGCAACGTTTCCCAACAGTGGCATCTGAGCTAGGTATATGCGTAGATGATATGCACGGGTAGAACACAAAGAGTTGTGGTGCGACAGTATTGTGGGATGAAGCGGCCCGGACCAACCTCACATGTCCACGCACATGAGACCGGTTCCACCGACTGACATGCAACTTGTTTTGCATAAAAGGTGGCTGGCGGGAGTCATTTTCTCCTACTTTAGTTGAATCAAATTTGACTACGGCCGGTCCTTGAAGAAGGTTAAAACAGCAAACTTGATAAATCACCTTGTGGTTTTTGCGTAGTTAAGAACGGTTCTTGCTAGAAGCCCGTAGCAGCCACGTAAAACTTGCAACAACAAAGTAGAGGACGTCTAACTTGTTTTTGCAGGGCATGTTGTGATGTGATATGGTTAAGATATGATGTGATATATGTTGATGTATGATATGATCATGTTTTGTAATATCGACAACCGGCAGGAGACTTAGGGTTGTCTCTTAATTATTGTATGAAATGCAAGCGCCATGTAATTGCTTTACTTTATCGCTACGCGTTAGCAATAGTTTTAGAAGCAATAGTTGGCGAGATGACCCCGGCGCAACGATAGAGATTAAGGTGTCGAGCCAGTGACGATGGAGATCATGACGATGCTTTGGAGATGGAGATCAAAAGCACAAGATGATGATGGCCATATCATGTCACATATTTTGATTGCATGTGATGTTTATCCTTTATGCATCTTATTTTGCTTAGAACGGTGGTAGCATTATAGGATGATTCCTTCACTAAATTTCAAGATAAAAGTGTTCTCCCCAAGTATGCACCATTGCCAAAGTTCATCGTTTCGAAGCACCTAGTGATGATCCTGTATGATAGACTCTACGTTCACATACAACGGGTGTAAGACAGTTTTGCACATGCAGAATACTTGGGTTAAACTTGACAAGCCTAGCACGTACAGACATGGTCTCGGAACACTGCAGACCGAAATGTCGAACGTGAGCCATATAGTAGATATGATCAACATAGAGATGTTCACCATTGATGACTACCCTAAGGGAGTCCTAGATTAGGGGGTCCTCGGATAGTCGGACTATATCCTTTAGCCAGACTGCTGGAGCATGAAGATACAAGATTGAAGACTTCGTCCCATGTCCGGATGGGACTCTCCTTGGCATGGAAGGCAAGCTTGGCAATACGGATATGTAGATCTCCTCCCTTGTAACCGACTCTGTGTAACCCTAGCCCCCTCCGGTGTCTATATAAACCGGAGGGTTTAGTCCCTAGAACAACAATCATACCATAGGCTAGCTTCTAGGGTTTAGCCTCTACGATCTCGTGGTAGATCAACTCTTGTAATACTCATATCATCAAGATCAATCAAGAAGGAAGCAGGGTATTACCTCCATCGAGAGGGCCCGAACTTGGGTAAACATCGTGCCCCCCACCTCCTGTTACCATCCGCCTTAGACGCACATTTCGGGACACCCTACCCGAGATCCGTCGGTTTTGACACCGACATTGGTGCTTTCATTGATAGTTCCACTGTGCCGTCACCGTAAGGCTTGATGGCTCCTTCGATCATCGGCAACGATGCGATCCAGGGTGAGGTTTTCCTCCCCGGACGGATCTTCGTATTCGGCGGCTTCGTACTGCGGGCCAACTTGCTTGGCCATCTGGAGCAGATCGAGAGCTACGCCCCTGGCCATCAGGTCAGGTTTGGAAACTTGAACTATACTGCCGACATCCGCGGAGACTTGATCTTTGACGGATTCGAGCCCATGTCAGGTGCGCCGCACAATCACGACGAGCATGACTTAGCTCTGCCATTGGACAGTGTTCAGGAGATCGCACCTGCAACTACTCCGGCATTCAATCCAAAACAAATTGCACTATCTGAGGACGGGTGGATAGACCCCGCCACGGAGGCCGCACTCTCAGTGGCGATAGAGCCGAACACTGACTTCACCTCCTACGAAAGCCGTGCTGCCGAACCGTTGGATTTGTCCCCGGCCATGGGCTCCGAGCCGCTTGCTTCCGTGCCTATTGAATTCGATTGGGCACCGATCATGGAGTTTACCTCCGCGGATATCTTTCAACACTCGCCCTTTGGCGACGTGCTAAACTCGTTGAGGTCTCTCTCCCTGTCAGGAGACCCTTGGCCGAACTATGTCCGGCTAGAATGGGATGCGGACGACGAAGAAATTCGCTCCCCACCCACCACCCACTTAGTAGCCACTGTCGACGATTTAACCGACATGCTCGACTTCGGCTCCGAAGACATCGACGGTATGGACGACGATGCAGGAGACGAACAAGAACCACCGCCCATAGGGCGCTGGACTTCCACCTCATCATATGATATATACATGGTGGACACTCCCAAAGAAGGCGATGGCGATAAGACAACGGAGGATAATCCCTCCAAGAAGCAACCCAAGCACCAACGTCAGCGGCGCCGCTCTAAGTCCCGCCATAGCAAAAGCAGCGATACAGGCACAAGAGACAATAATGCTCCAGATAGTGCCGAGGACGACGACAACCCCCTCCAGCCAGACCTCGAGCGGGAGGATGAACAAGCTAGCCCTCCGGAACAGGCAGCAGACGGAGAATCAGAGGATGACAATTACATGCCTCTCTCCGAAGACGAGGTGAGCCTCAGCGACGAAGAATTTATCATGCCTGAGGATCCCGTCGAACAGGAGCGCTTCAAGCACCGGCTTATAGCCACAGCAAACAGCCTGAAGAAAAAGCAACAACAGCTTCAAGCTGATCAGGATCTGCTAGCGGGTAGATGGACTGAAGTCCTTGCGGTCGAGGAATACGAATTCGAACGCCCAACCAAGAGTTACCCAAAGCGTAGGATGCTACCCCAACTCGAGGAGGAAGCATTAGAACCTACATTACAGCGTATGATGTGGCCGATCGGCCACCTCGTGGCCGAGACAGAGGGACATATCAACCCGAAGTCCAGCTCGCACCCCGTCGCCAGACAAACAAAAACACCAAATCCTGGGGCAATACGCGGGACCTTTGAGATGTATTGGAAAACAAAGCAGGACATACAAGATCGATCTGCAGATCACGGGGTCGCGCCCCAACACGCGACGATGATCGTCACGCCGGATGCACTAAAAGCATGTCCAGCCGGGCCGAATACAGCAGACATGACTCGTATGAAATGCGACGTGACATAGCCCGGCACAGAGGTGCCGCCCACCCCCTATGCTTCACCGATGAAGTAATGGATCATGAATTCCCATAATTAAGGGTTTAAACCCATGAACATTGAATCATATGATGGTACTACAGACCCCGCGGTATGGATAGAAGACTTCTTCCTCCACATTCACATGGCCCGCGGAGATGATCTACACGCCATCAAGTACCTCCCGCTCAAACTCAAAGGGTCGGCTCGGCATTGGCTGAATAGCTTGCCGGCAAACTCCATCGGAAGTTGGGAGAGCCTGGTAGATGCATTCCTAGACAATTTCCAGGGCACTTATGTGTGACCGCCGGATGCTGACGATTTAAGTCATATAATTCAGAAGCCAGGGGAATCGGCCAGGAAATTCTGGACCCCGGTTCTTAACTAAGAAGAACCAAATCGTTGATTGTCCGGATGCAGAGGCCTTAGCGGCATTTAAGCATAACATCCGTGATGAGTGGTTCACCCGGCACCTCAGTCAAGAGAAGCCAAAATCCATGGCAGCCCTCACAACACTCATGCCCCTCTTTTGTGCGGGCAAAGATAGCTGGTTGGCTCGTAGTAACAACACAGCAAGCAAACCTGGCACATCAGAGGCCAGGGATAGCAACGGCAAGCCACGACGCAACAAACACAAGCGTCGCAAATATGGTGAAAACGCCGAAGATATGGCAGTTAATGCCGGGTTTAGTGGATCAAAGTTCGGTCAGCGTAAAGGGCCCCTCAAAAATAACAATTCGGGTCCATCCAGTCTAGACCGCATACTCAATCGTCAATGCCAAATTCATGGCACCCGACGGATGCTAGCCACCCATACCAATAGAGAATGTCGGGTCTTCAAACAAGCCGGCAGGGCAGGCGCCAAAAACAGTAAAGGGGGGTCTCAAAGCGATGATGGCGACGAAGAGCCCAGATCACCAAACATAGGAGGACAAAAGAAATTTCCCCCGCAAATCCAAACGGTGAACGTGGTAAACGCCACCCAAATCCCCAACCCGGACTGGATACGCATCCCTAGGGATGCCGACTTAATGGAACTAGTCGGCCCACAATATAAACTAGGGCCGGTCACCTTCAACTACACGGATCGTCCGGTTAGCACCAATCAGGGCAATCCAGCCGCACTAGTCCTTGACCCAATAATTAACGGGTTCTGCCTCACACGAGTCCTTATGGACGGAGGTAGCAGACTAAACCTGCTTTATTAGGACACAGTGCGCAAGATGGGCATCGATCATTTGATGATCAAACCCACTACAGCCACTTTCAAAGGCATTATACCAGGCGTGCAAGCCAGTTGTACAGGCTCCATTGCCCTCGAGGTAGTCTTCGAATCACCAGACAATTACCGTACCGAAGAGTTAATCTTCGAAATCGTCCCCTTCCGCAGTGATCATCAGGCACTGCTCGGACGACCCGCGTTCGCTCGATTCAACGTGGTTCCACATTATGCCTACCGAAAGCTCAAAATGCCTGGTCCACGCGGCGTCATCACGGTTAATGGCAAAAACAAACTCTACTTCGGCATCAATGAGTACACCACTGTCTTAACAGCAGGAACAACGAGTAGCACCTTGCAGCCGAACCTCGAGTCGAAGGCCAAGCTCCCGGACGCCGTCAAAGGCCTCCGAATTACTTCACGGAAGGATAGCCCGGCTCGTCCGGAGCTCAGTTAAACACTCAGGCGAAGGCCAGGACAGGCTGCACTCAGCGGCTCAACCGCTCTTCGGCACGTAAACATTTCTTACATTTCCTTTGCAGGTTCACTTTTACGCCGACCAGAATGGGCGATATGGAGGCAGCCCGAATGCGCAAGGGAATCCTTAGATATTCCCCGCGATGTGTTGGAAATATGCCCTAGAGGCAATAATAAAAGCATTATTATTATATTTCCTTATTCATGATAATTGTCTTTGTTCGTGCTATAATTGTGTTAACCGGAAATCGTAATACATGTGTGAATAACAGACAACAACATGTCCCTAGTGAGCCTCTAGTTGACTAGCTCGTTGATCGACAGATAGTCATGGTTTCCTGACTATGGACATTGGATGTCATCGATAACGGGATCACATCATTAGGAGAATGATGTGATGGACAAGACCCAATCCTAAACATAGCATAAGATCGCATAGTTCGTTTGCTAGTGTTTTCCAATGTCAAGTATCCTTTCCTTAGACCATGAGATCATGTAACTCCCGGATACCGTAGGAGTGCTTTGGGTGTGCCAAACGTCACAACGTAACTGGGTGACTATAAAGGTATGCTACGGGTATCTCTGAAAGTGTCTGTTGGGTTGACATGGATCGAGACTGGGATTTGTCACTCCGCTTGACGGAGAGGTATCACCGGGCCCTCTCGGTAATGCATCATCACAATGAGCTCAATGTGACCAAAGTGTTTGATCACGGGATCATGCATTACGGAACGAGAAAAGTGACTTGCCGGTAACAAGATTGAACGAGGTATTGGTATACCGACGATCGAATCTCGGGCAAGTAAAATACCGATTGACAAAGGGAATCGTATACGGGATTAATTGAATCCTTGACATCGTGGTTCATCCGATGAGATCATCGTGGAGCATGTGGGAGCCAACATGGGTATCCAGATCCCGCTGTTGGTTATTGCCCGAGAGCCGTCTCGGTCATGTCTGCATGTCTCCCGAACCCGTAGGGTCTACACACTTAAGGTTCGGTGACGCTAGGGTTGTAGGGATATGTATGTGCAGTAACCCGAATGTTGTTCGGAGTCCCGGATGAGATCCCGGACGTCACGAGGAGTTTCGAAATGGTCCGGAGGTAAAGATTTATATATGGAAAGTCATCATACGGACATCGGGACAAGTTTCGGGGTTATCGGTATTGTACCGGGACCACCGGAAGGTCCCGGGGGGTCCACCGGGTGGGGCCACCTATCCCGGAGGGCCCCATGGGCTGTATAAGGGAGGGAACCAGTCCATAGGGGGCTGGTGCGCCTCCCCCCCCCCCATGGGCCCATGCGCGTAGGGTTTGGGGGGAGGGAAACCCTAACGGGGGCGCCCCCTTGCTTGGGGGGCAAGCCCCCTTCCCTGGCCGCCGCCCCCCCTAGGAGATCTCATCTCCTAGGGCAGGCGCCCCCCCTTGGGGGTTATATAAAGGGGGGGATAGAGGGGGCTGATCACCGATTGCCCTGGCGCCTCCCTCTCCCTCTCCAACACCTCCTCCTCCTCCATTGAGCACGGCGAAGCCCTGCCGGAGTACTGCAGTTCCACCATCACCACGCCGTCGTGCTGCTGCTGGAGCCTTCATCCCCAACCTCTCCTTTGCCTTGCTGGATCAAGAAGGAGGAGACGTCACGCTTTCCGTACGTGTGTTGAACGCGGAGGTGCCGTCCGTTCGGCACTAGATCATCGGTGAATTGGATCACGGCAAGTACGACTACCTCATCCACGTTCACTCGAACGCTTCCGTTGCGATCTACAAAGTGGTATGTAGATGCTATCTAATCTGAATACTCGTTGCTAGATGAACTCATAGATGGATCTTGGTGAAACCGTAGGAAAAAATTTAATTTTCTGCAACGTTCCCCAACAGTGGCATCATGAGCTAGGTCTATGCGTAGTTCTTCTTGCGCGAGTAGAACACAATTTGTTGTGGGCGTAGATGTTGTCAACTCTTCTTGCCGCTACTAGTATTATCTTGCTTCAGCGGTATTGTGGGATGAAGCGGCCCGGACCAACCTTACACGTACGCTTACGTGAGACCGGTTCCACCGACGAACATGCACTAGTTGCATAAGGTGGCTGGCGGGTGTCTGTCTCTCCTACTTTAGTTGGAGCGGATTCGATGAAAAGGGTCCTTATGAAGGGTAAATAGAAGTTGACAAATCACGTTGTGGTCTGAACGTAGGTAAGAAAACGTTCTTGCTAGAACCCTAATTCAGCCACGTAAAACTTGCAACAACAATTAGAGGACGTCTAACTTGTTTTTGCAGCAAGTGCTTTGTGATATGATATGGCCAAAGTTGTGATGTATGATGAATGATCTATATGTGATGTATGAGATGTTCATGCTATTGTAATAGGAATCACGACTTGCATGTCGATGAGTATGACAACCGGCAGGAGCCATAGGAGTTGTCTTTATTTTTGTATGACCTGCGTGTCATTGAGAATCGCCATGTAAATTACTTTACTTTATTGCTAAACGCGTTAGCCATAGTAGTAGAAGTAATAGTTGGCGAGCAACTTCATGGAGACACGATGATGAAGATCATGATGATGAAGATCATGGTGTCAAGCCGGTGACAAGATGATCATGGAGCCCCAAGATGGAGATCAAAGGAGCTATGTGATATTGGCCATATCATGTCACGTTTATTATTTGATTGCATGTGATGTTCATCATGTTTTGCATCTTGTTTACTTAGAACGACGGTAGTAAATAAGATGATCCCTCATAATAATTTCAAGAAAGTGTTCACCCTAACTGTGCACCGTTGCGACAGTTCGTTGTTTCGAAGCACCACGTGATGATCGGGTGTGATAGATTCTAACGTTCACATACAACGGGTGTAAGACAGATTTACACACGCAAAACACTTAGGTTGACTTGACGAGCCTAGCATGTACAGACATGGCCTCGGAACACGGAAGACCGAAAGGTCGAGCATGAGTCGTATAGAAGATACGATCAACATGAAGATGTTCACCGATGTTGACTAGTCCGTCTCACGTGATGATCGGACACGGCCTAGTTGACTCGGATCATGTAATACTTAGATGACTGGAAGAGGGATGTCTATCTAAGTGGGAGTTCATTAAATAATTTGATTAAATGAACTTTATTATCATGAACTTAGTCTAAATATTTACAATATGTCTTGTAGATCAAATGGCCAACGTAGTCCTCAATTTCAACGCGTTCCTAGAGAAAACCAAGCTGAAAGACGATGGTAGCAACTATACGGACTGGGTCCGGAACCTGAGGATCATCCTCATAGCTGCCAAGAAAGATTATGTCCTACGAGCACCGCTGGGTGACGCACCTGTTCTCCCTGCACAACAAGACGTTATGAACGCTTGGCAGTCGCGATGCGATGATTACTCCCTCGTTCAGTGCGGCATGCTTTACAGCTTAGAGCCGGGGCTCCAAAAGCGTTTTGAGAGACATGGAGCATATGAGATGTTCGAAGAGCTGAAAATGGTTTTCCAAGCTCATGCCCGGGTCGAGAGATATGAGATCTCCAACAAATTCTTTAGCTGTAAGATGGAGGAAAATAGCTCTGTCAGTGAGCACATACTCAGAATGTCTGGGTTGCACAACCGCTTGACTCAACTGGAAGTTAATCTTCCGGAAGAAGTGGTCATTGACAGAATCCTCCAGTCGCTTCCACCTAGCTACAAGAGCTTTGTGATGAACTACAATATGCAGGGGATGGTAAAGACCATTCCTGAGGTGTATGCTATGCTGAAATCAGCAGAGGTAGAAATCAAGAAAGAGCATCAAGTGTTGATGGTGAATAAAACCACTAAGTTCAAGAGGAGCAAGGGTAAAAAACTTCAAGAAGGACGGCAAGGAAGTTGCCGCGCCCGGTAAGCAAGTTGCCGGGAAGAAGCCAAAGAATGGACCCAAGCCCGAAACTGAGTGCTTTTATTGCAAGGGAAGTGGTCACTGGAAGCGGAACTGCCCCAAATACTTAGCGGACAAGAAGGCCGGCAAAACCAAAGGTATATGTGATATACATGTAATTGATGTGTACCTTACCAGTACTCGTAGTAGCTCTTGGGTATTTGATACCGGTGCAGTTGCTCACATTTGTAACTCAAAGCAGGAGCTGCGGAATAAACGGAGACTGGCGAAGGACGGGGTGACGATGCGCGTCGGGAATGGTTCCAAGGTCGATGTGATCGCCGTCGGCACGCTGCCTCTACATTTACCTACGGGATTAGTTTTAAACCTTAATAATTGTTATTTAGTACCAAGTTTGAGCATGAACATTGTATCCGGATCTCGCTTAATTCGAGATGGCTACTCATTTAAATCCGAGAATAATGGTTGTTCTATTTATATGAGAGATATGTTTTATGGTCATGCTCCGATGGTTAATGGTTTATTCTTGATGAATCTCGTACGTGATGATACACATATTCATAGTGTGAGTACCAAAAGAGTTAAAGTTGATAACAATAGTCCCACATATTTGTGGCACTGCCGCCTTGGTCACATAGGTGTCAAACGCATGAAGAAGCTCCATGCAGATGGACTTAGAGTCTCTTGATTATGAATCATTTGACACGTGCGAACCATGCCTCATGGGTAAAATGACCAAGACTCCGTTCTCAGGAACAATGGAGCGAGCAACCAACTTATTGGAAATCATACATACCGATGTGTGTGGTCCAATGAGTGTTGAGGCTCGCGGTGGCTATCGTTATGTTCTCACCCTCACTGATGACTTGAGTAGATATGGGTATATCTACTTAATGAAACACAAGTCTGAGACCTTTGAAAAGTTCAAGGAATTTCAGAATGAGGTTGAGAATCAACGTGATAGAAAGATCAAGTTTCTACGATCAGATCGTGGAGGAGAATACTTGAGTCACGAATTTGGCACACACTTAAGAAAATGTGGAATAGTTTCACAACTCACGCCGCCTGGAACACCTCAGCGTAATGGTGTGTTCGAACGTCGTAATCGCACTCTATTAGATATGGTGCGATCTATGATGTCTCTTACCGATTTACCGTTATCTTTTTGGGGCTATGCTTTAGAGACTGCCGCATTCACTTTAAATAGGGCTCTGTCGAAATCCGTTGAGACGACACCGTATGAATTATGGTTTGGGAAGAAACCTAAGCTGTCGTTTCTAAAAGTTTGGGGATGCGATGCTTATGTGAAGAAACTTCAACCTGAAAAGCTCGAACCCAAATCGGAAAAATGCGTCTTCATAGGATACCCTAAAGAAACTGTTGGGTATACCTTCTACCTCAGATCCGAAGGCAAGATCTTTGTTGCCAAGAATGGATCCTTTCTGGAGAAAGAGTTTCTCTCGAAAGAAGTAAGTGGGAGGAAAGTAGAACTTGATGAAGTGTTACCTCTTGAACCGGAAAATGGCGAAACTCAAGAAATCGTTCCTGAGGTGCCTGCACCGACTAGAGAGGAAATTAATGATTATGATCAAGATACTTCTGATCAAGCTCCTACTGAAATTCGAAGGTCCACAAGGACACGTTCCGCACCAGAGTGGTACGGCAACCCTGTCTTGGAAATCATGTTGTTAGACAACGGTGAACCTTCGAACTATGAGGAAGCAATGGCGGGCCCAGATTCCGACAAATGGCTGGAAGCCATGAAATCCGAGATAGGATCCATGTATGAAAACGAAGTATGGACTTTGACTGACTTGCCCGTTGAACGGCGAGCCATAGAAAATAAATGGATCTTTAAGAAGAAGACAGACGCGGATGGTAATGTGACCATCTATAAAGCTCGGCTTGTCGCTAAGGGTTATCGACAAGTTCAAGGGGTTGACTACGATGAGACTTTCTCACCGGTAGCGAAGCTGAAGTCCGTCCGAATCATGTTAGCAATTGCCGCATACTATGATTATGAGATATGGCAAATGGACGTCAAAACGGCATTCCTTAATGGTTTCCTTAAGGAAGAATTGTATATGATGCAGCCGGAAGGTTTTGTCGATCCTAAGAATGCTGACAAGGTATGCAAGCTCCAACCCTCGATTTATGGGCTGGTGCAAGCATCTCGGAGTTGGAACATTCGCTTTGATGAGATGATCAAAGCGTTTGGGTTTACACAGACTTATGGAGAAGCCTGTGTTTACAAGAAAGTGAGTGGGAGCTCTGTAGCATTTCTCATATTATATATAGACGACATACTTTTGATGGGAAATGATATAGAACACTTGGACAGCATTAAGGCCTATTTGAATAAGAGTTTTTCAATGAAGGACCTTGGAGAAGCTGCTTATATATTAGGCATCAAGATCTATAGAGATAGATCGAGACGCCTCATAGGTCTTTCACAAAGCACATACCTTGATAAGATATTGAAGAAATTCAATATGGATCAATCTAAGAAAGGGTTCTTACCTGTGTTACAAGGTGTGAAATTGAGCTCAGCTCAATGTCCGACCACGGCAGAAGATATAGAAGAGATGAGCGTCATCCCCTATGCCTCAGCCATAGGTTCTATTATGTATGCCATGCTGTGTACCAGACCTGATGTAAACCTTGCCGTAAGTTTGGTAGGTAGGTACCAAAGTAGTCCCGGCAAGGAACACTGGACAGCGGTCAAGAATATCCTGAAGTACCTGAAAAGGACAAAGGAAATGTTTCTCGTTTATGGAGGTGACGAAGAGCTCGTCGTAAAAGGTTACGTCGACGCTAGCTTCGACACAGATCTGGATGACTCTAAGTCACAAACCGGATACGTGTATATTTTGAATGGTGGGGCAGTAAGCTGGTGCAGTTGCAAGCAAAGCGTCGTGGCGGGATCTACATGTGAAGCAGAGTACATGGCAGCCTCGGAGGCAGCACATGAAGCAATTTGGGTGAAGGAGTTCATCACCGACCTCGGAGTCATACCCAATGCGTCGGGGCCAATCAAGCTCTTCTGTGACAACACTGGAGCTATTGCACTTGCAAAGGAGCCCAGGTTTCACAAGAAGACCAGGCACATCAAGCGTCGC
The DNA here is from genome assembly GCA_032464435.1 of Aegilops umbellulata. Classification (NCBI taxonomy): domain Eukaryota; kingdom Viridiplantae; phylum Streptophyta; class Magnoliopsida; order Poales; family Poaceae; genus Aegilops; species Aegilops umbellulata. The sequence goes on along the minus strand of CP136058.1, from coordinate 324,648,898 downwards.
TTCAACTCCATTCGTGAAAATGTTCAAGATGGAGACATAGAGATTTGTAAAGTGCACACGGATCTGAATGTTGCAGATCCGTTGACTAAACCTCTCCCTAAGGCAAAACATGATCAGCACCAGAACTCCATGGGTGTTCGATTCATCACAATGTAACTAGATTATTGACTCTAGTGCAAGTGGGAGACTGTTGGAAATATGCCCTAGAGGCAATAATAAAAGCATTATTATTATATTTCCTTATTCATGATAATTGTCTTTGTTCGTGCTATAATTGTGTTAACCGGAAATCGTAATACATGTGTGAATAACAGACAACAACATGTCCCTAGTGAGCCTCTAGTTGACTAGCTCGTTGATCGACAGATAGTCATGGTTTCCTGACTATGGACATTGGATGTCATCGATAACGGGATCACATCATTAGGAGAATGATGTGATGGACAAGACCCAATCCTAAACATAGCATAAGATCGCATAGTTCGTTTGCTAGTGTTTTCCAATGTCAAGTATCCTTTCCTTAGACCATGAGATCATGTAACTCCCGGATACCGTAGGAGTGCTTTGGGTGTGCCAAACGTCACAACGTAACTGGGTGACTATAAAGGTATGCTACGGGTATCTCTGAAAGTGTCTGTTGGGTTGACATGGATCGAGACTGGGATTTGTCACTCCGCTTGACGGAGAGGTATCACCGGGCCCTCTCGGTAATGCATCATCACAATGAGCTCAATGTGACCAAAGTGTTTGATCACGGGATCATGCATTACGGAACGAGAAAAGTGACTTGCCGGTAACAAGATTGAACGAGGTATTGGTATACCGACGATCGAATCTCGGGCAAGTAAAATACCGATTGACAAAGGGAATCGTATACGGGATTAATTGAATCCTTGACATCGTGGTTCATCCGATGAGATCATCGTGGAGCATGTGGGAGCCAACATGGGTATCCAGATCCCGCTGTTGGTTATTGCCCGAGAGCCGTCTCGGTCATGTCTGCATGTCTCCCGAACCCGTAGGGTCTACACACTTAAGGTTCGGTGACGCTAGGGTTGTAGGGATATGTATGTGCAGTAACCCGAATGTTGTTCGGAGTCCCGGATGAGATCCCGGACGTCACGAGGAGTTTCAGAATGGTCCGGAGGTAAAGATTTATATATGGAAAGTCATCATACGGACATCGGGACAAGTTTCGGGGTTATCGGTATTGTACCGGGACCACCGGAAGGTCCCGGGGGGTCCACCGGGTGGGGCCACCTATCCCGGAGGGCCCCATGGGCTGTATAAGGGAGGGAACCAGTCCATAGGGGGCTGGTGCGCCTCCCCCCCCATGGGCCCATGCGCCTAGTGTTTGGGGGGAGGGAAACCCTAAAGGGGGCGCCCCCTTGCTTGGGGGGCAAGCCCCCTTCCCTGGCCGCCGCCCCCCCTAGGAGATCTCATCTCCTAGGGCAGGCGCCCCCCTTGGGGGTTATATAAAGGGGGGGAGAGAGGGGGCTGATCACCCATTGCCCTGGCGCCTCCCTCTCCCTCTCCAACACCTCCTCCTCCTCCATTGAGCACGGCGAAGCCCTGCCGGAGTACTGCAGTTCCACCATCACCACGCCGTCGTGCTGCTGCTGGAGCCTTCATCCCCAACCTCTCCTTTGCCTTGCTGGATCAAGAAGGAGGAGACGTCACGCTTTCCGTACGTGTGTTGAACGCGGAGGTGCCGTCCGTTCGGCACTAGATCATCGGTGAATTGGATCACGGCAAGTACGACTACTTCATCCACGTTCACTCGAACGCTTCCGTTGTGATCTACAAAGTGGTATGTAGATGCTATCTAATCTGAATACTCGTTGCTAGATGAACTCATAGATGGATCTTGGTGAAACCGTAGGAAAAAATTTAATTTTCTGCAACGTTCCCCAACACGATGACCATCCGACTATACTCTGGATCCTCGCGCAGCTTCTTCTTCCCTGGTCTCAATAGGTTCCACAATCGTATTTCTTTTCCATTATTACTTGTCTTATACGCATCAACGTACTATTCAAATACAATATGTGGATTTGTATGACGCGTTTCCGCTGTCTTTTCTTATTAAAACTCTTTTGTTGAGTGGCATCCGTACACCGCGATATGCCTTTAAACGTGCCAGGGGCTTCGTTTTACCCACAGTACGGCAATAAAGTACAAACACCTTCACGGAAGTTTGGCACCCCAAACTTATAGCACTATATGCATCAGCTCCGAATCATGTCTTGGGTCAATAGTTGGGTTTGCCCGGCTCCCATGTTTTGGTACCTTACGTTCCGCTATATCGGCGAAGGTAGCACTGGGAGAACTACTGCGATTGTGTCCCGGTTCTTCTGGACGAGCATCTCAGTAGAGAAAGCCGAAAACTGACTGTCATGATACGGCGAGAGCTAGTCAGCTGTTCGAGAGGTCGTAAAATCTTTAAGGACTTCTCCCGCTTAATGCCATAACCAATGCAGTGTGCGATGAATCGGTTTTTTCTCCGATCAGGTGCTTATAGAGCCCCTAGTACAGTCTTCCGAACACTAGGGGCTGCACCTACCTTACTAAAGCTCCTATGGCTAAGTGAGAGTGATAAAGCCCTATAGTCCGATTGCCTGGTTCGTTGTGCTGAGCACCTCCTTCGAAGGACCCAAAACTGGGATAAAGAGTGCTCAGGTTTATCCCGAACACCCCCGTACTTCTTACGTGGGGGCAGAAGCCGACGACTGGCCAACTCTTAGGTTTAATATATAAAACGGTCGCACAGGAGGGTAAACTTTTATATAACAGGCAATAAATAAATGACCTTGTTCAAACATTTACAAAGGACAACATGATTGGCATTCATGGGAATATAATGTCCTTGGTGCATAGCTCCGCTGCAAGGTAGGATCCTTTCAGGACACCTTCATAATATAATTCGGGCTTGCGATGCTCCTTCCCCTCTGGCGGCCCTTCAGTCATCAGCTTCTCAGCATCCATCTTCCCCCAGTGCACCTTCGCACAAGCGAAGGCCATTCGCGCACCTTCTATGAAGATCGACCGCTTGATGACATCAAGTCGAGGGCTAGTGACTACAAGCCGCTTCATGAGCCTGAAGTAGCTGCCTGGAATCGGATCGGCAGGCCACAACCAGATAATCAAATCCGTCATGGCTAGTTTTGCCGCCTTATGCAGTTCGATCAGCTGTTTCAGTTGATCGACAAAAGGCACCGGATAATTCGGTGCCAAATACTGCGACCAGAAGAGCTTATCCACAGTGTTCCTTTCTTCGGCCCGGTAGAATTGGGCGGCATCCGATATGCTGCGGGGCAGCTCCGCAAATACCTCTGGAGAAATCCGAATTCAAAATTAGAAACATAATCTTCTCCTCAAATACTTGCTTTACAAGGAAAAAGCCTTACCCGCCGCTATCTTCCTTGCCTCTTGGATCCCCTGCAGGGCACTTTGGGTTTCCCCCCGGGCATCGCTCATGGCCTGATGCGCCTTGGTGAGTTCAGATTCTTTCTCCGTTCAACTCTGCTCCAAGGTCTCGCATTTCTTCATTGCCTCTTGCAGCTCCTGCTCAGCTTTAATAACCCTGGCCTCGTACTTCTCATGAAGAGCCTGCTCTGTGGTTGCCTTTTTCTCGGCCTCGGCCACAGCCTTCTTAAGGGCCTCGACTTCGGTCACCATCCCTAGTGCAAATCATGAAGCCTATTTCATCATACTGAAAATTCATTCACAATTAACGCGAACAAGACTTGCGCATACCTTGTTTATCTCCCAACTACATTCTCAACTGGCCAAGTTCTTCTTCGGCCTGCTCCAGACTTTGATTCAGTCCGGAGATCTCCGCAGTATGAGAGGCAGCAGCCGCTAAAGACGTCTGCTTATAACAGAAGAATAGATGTCATTCAATGAGTCTTCCTGAGAACATAAGTTTGATCCTCTGTCCGGCTTTTCTTTCACCGAACAGTGTATCAGGGGCTACTATCCATACCATGACACTCTTCGAAAAACATACCTCAAAGCCTTTTATAAGGCTGATACAAGCTCCATTCAGTCCACTTTCAGCAGACTGAATCTTCTCAATCACCGCACCCATAAGGGCACAGTGTTCATCGACGATGGAGGCGCTCTTCAGCGCCACCAACAAAACATCCGACACCTCTGGTTGGACAGAGGTTGTCGGTATGCCCCCTCCAGCTGAGAGGGGCTACTTGTCTGATTCTAGAGCTGTATCGGTCTCCGGAATGGCATCCGGCTGGGAGCCGAATTCAAGATGGCCCCCGTCGCAAGCTCCCGTGGGGATTCTCTTCCCCATGTGTTTGGCCCCTGAAGTTTGATCTCCAGGCGCCGCCTTCACGGTCTTTCCCTCTCCCCCTCGGCCAAGGTCCCTCTGGGACGAAGCATCGATGGTATTCGCATGTTCGAAAGAAGAGGCCTTCGGGGGCATCCAACTTTCCATAGCATCCGAGCTTAGCGAACCCTCTAACGAGGATTGTTCGGTACGGGACCTCGCCGGACTGCAAAAAATATGGCTCAGGTTAAAATATTATACCATGATGAGTCTGAACGCATAAACGTATCCGGACTGTATATACTCACGAGTTCACCAGGGGCTGGGCCCTGGGATCCCACGTCGGGCTACTGTCGGCGGCGGCAGTGGACTCCTCCATAGGAGGGACTTTTCCCCTTTTAGGCAACTCGGCCTCCAAGTGTGTGGAGGTCGTCCCCTTCTTTCTTTCCCCCGTAGGGGATTTGTCTTCCTCCTCCTCCTCGTCCTCTTCGGAGGCGGAACGGGCATCAGAGCCTTTGGATATTGTGTCCGAAGTGCCACGGCGACGAAGGCCGCCCCGGGTCTTTTTGACCTCCTTCTCGGCTGTCTTCTTCGGCACCTTGTAAGGCGCCGGGACCAGCATCTTCGTCAGAAGCGGGACAGCCGGTTCTTCGGGCAGCGGGGCCGGACAATGGATCTGCTCCGCCTTCTTCGTCCAGCTCTAGGAGAATTATGAAAAACACATTAAGCGCTTCCCTTGGGTTATGTGGGCAAAAAGTACGGTTACTTACCGAACTTGCGGGGCGGGACAGTTGGTACCCATGGTCTTTGGCGGAGTTCGGCCATGATTTGCTGGACTTGAAAAGCACCTTCCAGATGTCCTTATGCGCGGAGCCAAAAAGCCCCCGCAAGGTTTGGTGCTTGGCCGGATTGAATTCCCATAGATTGCAAGGCCGGTGTTGACAAGGCAGGATCCGGCGAACTAACATCACGTGGACCACATTGACAAGTTCAATGTTCTTGTCTCCCATATCATTAACGCGCGTCTGGAGCGTCAGCAATTCGTCAGACGAGGACCAATTCAGGCCCTTCTTGACCCATGATGTAAGCCGCAGGGGGGCACCGGACCGAAACTCGGGAGTAGCGGCCCATTCCGTGCCGCGCGGCTCAGTGATGTAAAACCACTACTGTTGCCACTCCTTGACGGAATCGTTAAAGGTGCCCGTTGGCCATGTAACATTGGGCATCTTGCTCACCATAGCGCCCCCGCACTCGGCGTGCTCCCCACCCACTACCTTGGGCTTCACATTAAAAATCTTCAGCCATAAGACGAAATGTGGCGAGATGCGGAGAAAAGCCTCGCACACGACAATAAACGTCGAGATGTTGAGGAAGGAATTAGGGGACAGATCATGGAGATCGATACCATAATAATACATGATGCCGCGAATGAACGGGTGGAGGGGAAACCCTAGCCCGCGGACGAAGTGATGGAGGAATACAACCCTTTCATGGGGTTCCGGGGTAGGGACGATCTGTCCCGCCGTCGGGAGATGATGGCTGATTTTCTTGGCCAAATACCCAGCCTCCCGGAGCTTTTTGATATCCTTCTCCCGGATGGTAGAGGCCATCCATTTGCCTCCTGCTCCGGATCCGGACATTTTTGGAAGGCCTTTGTGGGCAGAGGAGATGAACGCTCGGGCGTTAGAGCTTGGGCGGAGGGGAATGGATCGGTAAGGAGAAAGCATGGGTGCGAAAGGGAGTCCTTATCCCCTTATAAAGGCAGCAGGGATTCTGCGCCTCCCCACTTGCCTGGTAAAACCACTTATTCCCCAAGCACCATAATTGATGGCGCGGTTGGGTTACCCACACCCGTATTGATGAGAATCCCGTGATAAAGGGACACGATCTCTTCTTTGACAAGACATGCCAAGGAAACCACCTCGCAATATGTGCAGTAGCTGGTTGAGAAAAACGGTTCGAATAATGACCGGGCAGTGGTATGATGTCATGCTGCCGAATGTGTTAGCAGATTGAATTTGTGGAAATATTATTCTCTTTACGGTGGTGCGAGGAATTTTTTTTGCAGATCCGGACACTATACTTGTGTTCAAAATCTTCTATGGTGTATTCGGAGGAGGAACCCTCCTTGCAATGCCGAAGACAATCTGCGCGTCGGACTCATCATCATTGAAGCCTGGTTCAGGGGCTACTAAGGGAGTCCTCGGATAGCCAAACTATATCCTTTAGCCGAACTGTTGGACCATGAAGATACAAGATTGAAGACTTCGTCCCGTGTCCGGATGGGACTCTTCTTGGCGTGGAAGGCAAGCTTGGCAATACGGATATGTAGATCTCCTCCCTTGTAACCGACTCTGTGTAACCCTAGCCCCCTCCGGTGTCTATATAAACCAGAGCGTTTAGTCCGTAGAACAACAATCATACCATAGGCTAGCTTCTAGGGTTTAGCCTCTACGATCTCGTGGTAGATCAACTCTTGTAATACTCATATCATCAAAATCAGTCAAGCAGGAAGTAGGGTATTACCTCCATCGAGAGGGCCCGAACCTGGGTAAACATCATGCCCCCCGCCTCCTGTTACCATCCGCCTTAGACGCACAGTTCGGGACCCCCTACCCGAGATCCGCCGGTTTTGACACCGACATACCCCATCTCATGTGATGATCAGGCATGAGTTAGTTGATTTGGATCATGTATCACTTAGATAACTTGAGGGGTGTTTATTTAAGTGAGAGTTCATTAGTAATTTGATTAATTGAACTTAATTTATCATGAACTTAGTCCTAATAGTTTTTGCATATCTATGTTGTAGATCAATAACTCATGATATAGCTCCCCTATTTTTGATATGTTCCTAGAGAAAACTAAGATGATGGTAGCAATAATGCAGACTGGGTCCGTGATCTGAGGATTATCCTCATTGCTGCACAGAAGAATTATCTTCTTGATGCACTGCTAGGTGACAGACCTGTTGCAGGAGCTGATGCAGACGTAATGAACTTTTAGCAAGCTCGATATGATGACTACTTGATAGTTTAGTGCGCCATGCTTTAAGGCTTAGAATCGTGGCTCCAAAGACGTTTTGAACGCCATGGAACATGTGAGATATTCCAAGAGCCGAAATTGGTATTTCAGGCTCATGCCTGTGTTGAGAGGTATGAGACCTCTAACAAATACTTTGCCTACAAGATGGAGGAGAATAGCTCAGCAAGTGAACAAGTGCTCAGAATGTCTGGGTACCACAATCACTTGAATAAAATGGGAGTTAATCTTACTAATAAGATAGTGATTGACGGAATTCTCCAGTCACTATCACCAAGCTACTAGAGCTTTGTGATGAACTATAATATGCAAGAGATGAAAAAAATGATCACCGAGCTCTTCGCGATACTGAAATCGGTGGAGGTAGAAATCAAGAAAGAGCCTCAAGTGTTGATGGTTAACAAGACCACTAGTTTTAGGAAAAAGGACAAGGGAAAGAAAAGAAATTTCAAGAATAGTGGCAAGCATGTTGTCGCTCCCGTGAACAAGCCCAAAGCTGGACCCAAGCCTGAAACTGAGTGCTCCAAGTACAAAGAAAATGGTCACTGGAAGCGGAACTACCCAAAATACTTGGCGGATAAGAAGGATGGCAAAGTGAAAAAAGGTATAATTGATATACATGTTATTGATGTGTACCTTACTAGTGTTCATAGTAGCCCCTGAGTATTTTGATACCGGTTCAGTTGCTAGGATTAGTAACTCGAAACAAGAGTTGCAAAATAAACAAAGACTAGTTAAGGGCGAGGTGACGATGTGTGTTGGAAGTGATTTCAAGGTTGATAAGATCACCATCGGACATTCCCTCTACCTTCGGGATTAGTATTGAATATAAATAAATGTTATTTGGTGTTTGCGTTGAGCATGAATATGATTAGATCATGTTTATTGCAACGACTATTCATTTAAGTCAGAGAATTGTTCTACTTACATGAATAAAACATTCTATGGTCATACATCCAATGTGAATGGTTTACTGAATCTCGATCGTAGTGATACACATATTCATAATATTGATGCCAAAAAATGCAAAGTTGATAATGATAGTACAACATACTTGTGGCACTGCCATTTAGGTCATATTGGTGTAAAGCACATGAAGAAACTCCGTGTGAATGGACTTTTGGAATCACTTGATTATGTATCATTTGATACTTGTGAACCATGCCTCATGGGCAAGATGACTAGAACTCCGTTCTCTGGAACAATGGAGTGAGCTAATGACTTATTGGAAATAATACATACCGATGTATGCGATCTGATGAGTGCTGAAGCACGTGGCGTGTACCGTTATTTTCTCACCTCACAGATGATTTGAGTAGGTATGGGTATATCTACTTGATGAAACAAAAGTCTGGAATGTTTGAAAAGCTCAAAGAATTTCAGAGTGAAGTGGAGAATCATTTAATACAATGTGGAATTATTTCACAACTCACGCCACCTGACAATTGCTTAGGCGTGTGCGGAGCCCCCCTCCACCGTTTACACCCTTGGTTATATTTTCGTAGTGCTTAGGCGAAGCCCTGCGGAGATAGCATCACCATCACCGTCACCACGCCGTCGTGCTGTCAGAACTCATCCACTACCTTGCCGTCCTGCTGGATCAAGAAGGGGTGGACGTCACTGAGCTGAACGTGTGTTGAACGCGGATGTGCCGTACGTTCGGTACTCGGTCGGTTGGATCACGAAGAAGTTCGACTACATCAACTGCGTTACTAAACGCTTCCGCTTACGGTCTATGAGGGTATGTAGACACACTCTCCCTCTCGTTGCTATGCGTCTCCATGGATAGATTTTGCGTGTGCGTAGAAAAATTTTATTTATCATGCAACGTTTCCCAACAGAATAATTTTCTCCATAGCTAGTATGTAGGTAAAACATACAAATTTTCGGTAGTCCGGTAGCAAATCCTGATGCAGTAGCTGGATGGAGTAGTTGCATCATTTACGTTACGTTGCATGTATTTGTACAGATTTGAGGTTTGGTAATTGAGATATCCAGTTGTGCGAAAGAAGATTCAAGGTATGACCGATTAGTGCGAGCGGACGCGTCCAAACATGTCCACAGTCGTTTAGATGTCCAAATTAGCAAGTTGCGGCTGCGTACATGTTACGTGCTAGTAAAAAGCAACTCCAAACCCACTACAAAATCAAGAGTGAATCAAATAAAAACAAAGACACATGGCAGGCTAAGAGCAAGCTCACGCTTACACTCCAAACGCATGGTATGAGCTCTAGCTTAGCCGGTATAATATATTGTTATATATATTTTTAGTTTTGAATATCGTTACTTTTATGGGTAAGCCGCTCTTGTAGTTCATTTGTTCTTTTTTCTTCATTTCTTCAATTAACACCACACCTAGAATTCTTTCTTCCTTAGAAATTGTCAAGCTCTTCTCTCTTCTATTTTTATTCATTTATGTCTGAAGGTAACACCATGTCTATATTTTTTTCATTATATTATATTTTTGCATTTCTTCTTTTAGGGTAACACCACTCCCTTGATTTTATCTTCCTTCTATTGGAATTTATTATACCTTTTTCCTTTTATTCAATTTCAATAAAAAAAATATTATTATTATGTTTTTCACTTTCTGAATTCTGGTTTGCTCAATTCACTAATTCAAATGGACATTTTCAATTCTTCAAATATCTATGCTTGAATTTTCACGTAATAAATTGATTTGCAATAAATTTGTTTAAATATACTATATTAGAATTATGGTTTTAATTCTCGCTTCTACCCCTCTATTTATCCTTTTTTGACCAAAGAACAGTAGGGTAAATCCCCTACTGTGAGTCATTTTCATTTATAAAGAGATTGTCCAGAGTACATAATCAGAATGGTTGTTGGGGGGACAACCAAGAAGAAAATACAATCTAGGGGGGAGAAAGTAAAAGCTTATTGAAAAATTAAATATTGTCTATCCAAGAGGACATGCCTTCTTTTAGAGTGGGCTTAGCCCTCAGCATGGTCATTTTGAAATATCTGACAAATTCCATCTTGCAGTCATTTATTGAGCAAGGAATCCCTTCAAAAGTCATCCCATTCCTTTGGTTCCATATGCTCCAACAACCAAGTATCATGATTTCCATGAAGTGGTACATTTTATATCTGTGTTTAGCATCAATAATCATATTGTTGATCTCCATATCTGAATTCCATTCAAATCCAATGTTCCACCAGAAACCTTGACTAAATGGACAAGACAATAGTAGATGGGTCCTGTCTTCATTGTCTTCATTGTTGCATAGAACACATACAGTGGAGTCTAGGTGCATGCCTTTTCTGGTCAAAAGATCACATGTATTTATCCTGTCATTCAGCATGAGCCAACAGAAAAATTTATGTCTTGGAAGACAACATGATTTCCATATCCATTTAAATGTGTCAGCAGCATCTTCACCATTCATAAGGTATCCATAGATCTGTTTTGTAATATTCTTATTGTTACCCCAGTTGAAAGTCCATGTGTCCTTATCGTCTGTATTTCTGATATTGTTTAGTTCCCCTGATAAAGAGTGAAGTTGCTGATGGGCTTGAATGGAGAGTGGAAGTTGGAACAGACTATAAATATTATCTAGTTCCTTGGCTTCTTTGATTGATATGCTTTCCATTTGAGTGAAAGAGTGAAGCTCATGGTATTTTATCTTCCTAATGTCCCCATTCCATATGTCATCCCATAGTAAATTAGTGCAACCAGATTTGATGTCACAAGTAGTCATTTCCCTGAAGTAGTCATACATTTTCATGCAATCTTTCCACCAAAAGGATCCTTTGCTTCTGTTATAATGAGGGACCTCTTTGTTGTGGTAGTGAGCTTCCCAGATTAATTTTACCCATGGGACATCCACTTTGTTATAGAATTTGAACAGGTGCTTTATGAGTAGAGCTTTATTTTGTTCTCTCAAATTCAAAACCCCTAGTCCTCCTTTTTGTTTGGGTTTGCATATCATCTCCCAGCTGGCCAGGCATTTACCACCATTATTGATTTCATTTCCATACCAGAGAAAATTTCTGCTTGATTTATCCACATGGTCCAGAATGGTGACATGGACTTTAAGAGAACACATAGCAAATATAGGCATTGATGCAACAACAGAGTTGACATAAGTGAGTCTCCCTGAATGGTTCATGAACCTGGCAATCCCTGATAATCTCTTATCAATTCTGGATATAACTGGAATTAGGTCATGAACAGATGGTTTAGTGGTGCCCATAGGTAGCCCGAGGTAAGTGAAAGGAAGACTTTCAACTTTACAGCCAAAAGAGCTTGCAAGATTGTTGATTGATTGTTGATCCATATTTATTGGAATCATGGATGATTTGTTGTAGTTAACAAATAGCCCAGTGGACATACTGAATAGGTTAAGCAGGTATTTGAGATGGCTGAGTTGTTCTTCATCAGCAGGCATGATCAATAGAGTATCATCAGCATATTGAATAATAGGGTAGTCAAGACCATAAGCCTGATTTGTGGGTAGAGTGATTTCCCATTTGCGCAAGCAGCATTAATAATAGACTGAAGAAGATCAGCAGCAATGATATATAGGAGTGGAGAGTGAGGATCTCCTTGTCTGACTCCTCTTTTGCATAAATTTTTTTCGCAGCAACACCATTTAATAGGATAGATGTTGATGCAGTATTGAGTATACTGGTTACCCATTTTATCCATCTTGGACCAAAACCCTTAGCTTTCAACATGGCAGTAATGGCATTGTATTCAATCTTGTCAAAAGCTTTCTCAAAATCAAGTTTGAGAATGATGATAGGTTTTCTAGACTGATGGCATAGATGAATGTATTCAAAAGCAAATCCCAAGCAGTCCTAGATATTTCTTCATTTTATGAAACCTTATTGATTCTGATGAATGACAGAGGTAATGATTTTCTGAGCTCTGTTGGCCATAAGTTTTGTGATGATTTTAAGAGGAAAGCTGACCAGGGAAATGGGTCTGAAGTCATTCATGCCAATAGGATTAGTAATCTTTGGGATGAGAGTAATAAAAGCTGTATTAATGCTCTGAATATCAATGTTTCCTTCAAAAAAATCCCAGATCATAGTGTAAATATCTTGTTTGATAATATCCCAACATTTCTTCAGAAATAAGCCATTAAAACCATCAGGCCCTGGAGCTCTGTCAGAGTGGATGTCTTTAATAACCTGGTCAATTTCATCCATGGTAAAAGGTGCCTCAAGTTCAGATAAATCTTTAGGCTGAATAAGTTCCTCAAGGTTGAATAACATAGGGGGGTTGATAGCTTTTCCCAATCTGTCTTTGTATGATTTCCAAATAATGGCAGCCTTGTGATCATGATTTTGGAAAGGAGTCCCATCTTCATCTTGTAAGGAAGTTATGAAATTCTTCCTGTAGTTTTGGGTAGCCATGGCATGAAAAAATTCAGTATTTTCATCATCAAGTTGAATACTCCTCATCTTAAACCTGGATTTCCAATATATCCTTTTACTTCCAGTAACTTGGCTATGTGATTCTTGATAATAGTTCTGAAGTTTGTTTCAATAGTGCTCAGATTCCTTTGATCCTCAATGCCATCAATCATAGATAGAACATAGTTGCAAGCAGAAATATTAGTATTAAGTTTTGAAAGATTTTTGCTCCATTTTTTTAAACCCATTCTGAGACATTTAAACCTGGCAGCAGTATCCTTGGCAGAATTTGTCAATTGTTGATTTCTGTTCCAACACTGAATAATAGTCTCATAGAACCCATCAAATTCAAGCCAATAATTTTCAAATCTGAATATAGAGGATTTTGGAATATCACTGCCTATCTGGATATGTATAGGAATATGATCTGATGTGACTCTAGCAAGTGGGTGTGCTAGAGTATTTGGGAATGTCAGGGTCCAGTTGGCAGAGGCAAAAATCCAATCAAGCTTTTCCAGAAGTGGAGAGTCCTGCATGTTAGACCATGTGAAATTCCTACCCTTGATAGGTGTTTCCACAAGATCCTGTTGTTGAATTAGGCTATTAAATATAAGCATATTATTGGTGTCTCCTCCTGGTTTGTTTCTGTCAAGTGGGCTCCTTATTAAGTTGAAATCCCCCATTAGAATCCAATGATCCATTTGAGAAGCATCTATATTGTTCAACCAGTCAAAGAATTCAGTTATGTCATCATTGTGGCAGGGTCCATAAATATTGCTGACGAAGAAAATGTTCCGAGATAGATTGCATGATAGTCTCATAGTGATTTGGTATGTACTTTGACTGACTACGGTTCCAGTAAAGAGACTGCCATTCCATATGGTAATAATTCCTCCTGATAGGCCAACAGATGCAGTATATGCAAATTGGTTGAATCTTCTAGGTGAAAATTTTCTGAGGTAAGCTTGGTCAAAATAATATCGCTTAGTTTCTTGCAAGCAAATAATGCCACAGTTGTTTTCTTCGATTTTTGCTCTAACATCATCCCATCTAATCTGGGAATTAATCCCTCTGACATTCCAATTTAGTATGTTCCAGTTTCTATTCATTGATCAGATTAGTATGACAGTGTTTATATTGGATAGACTTAATCATATCCAAAGAAACAGGGTAACAGTCATAGGATGTGATGAAATAAGGCAGCCCTGTGATCTGATAAATCAAACTGCTCAGAAGCATCTAACACATACTTAATTGACCATTCAGACCTCTTAAAGCAAAATATAAATAGTGCATGATGTTCCACTCACAAGCAAATAATATGGAGTCTAACTCCTTACAACCCAAATACTTAATAAAAACTGTTAAAATAGTCCAAAAGTAGATAAAGTAAACACACTCTCTGAAAACATCATTGATCTTGATATAACAAGACCAATAAGAGCAACTAAAATCTTTATTCATGGTCCACCTTGGCCATCAGCTTCTCTTCAGAGACCTCCTCAGGAGGAACCATGCACTGCATAGTAGCAAGAGCTTGGATAGTTCCAAGTGGAAGTTCAGGAGGTGGAGGAGCAGTTGGGTCTCTGACTTCGTGTTCAAACTCAGAGTTTAGATTCTTCTGACAGTTGCTGATGTTCTTTGCTTTGTTTGCAGTAGCTTCATTCTTGAAACCCACACTCAGACCAGCAAGGCGGCTGCTACGGCGCAGATCATTTACATCTAGTGGAGCATTGGTCTTCTTCCTTTTGTTGATCACATGCACGGAGGGGATGGCAGGAGGAGCAATTGGTTCCTTAGGCAGTCCCTGTGATGTCTCAGCAGATGGAGAGTTTGGAATACTGGCCATGAAATCAAGCATGGCAGGTGACATGTCCGAATCATGTTCATGCGACAGAGCAGCTGTAGTAGAATCAGGGAGATCCAGCTCTTCAGAGATCATAACAAAGGAGATCAACGGTTCAGGTGGAATTTCAGTAATAACAGTCAGCAGACATTTCTTCACAGGACCATGGACATCATCAACATTGATTAGCTGGACACGGGTACTGACCACAGCAACTCCATCTAGCATCTCAAGGACCTCAGGTGCATTGGAGATAATTTTTGACATCATGTCATGCAGAGCAACAAATGCATCAGCAGCTTCAATAGCAGGTTGATACGGCTGATCCTAATGAGCAATCTCAGGGTCTTGGGGCGGGGTGTTAACCATGGGAAAGTCAGCTTGTGCATCTTCAGGGGCATGGTGGGCAGCAGGCGTAGCATGAGGGTTTTCATTGTGAACAAAATCAGCATCATGCCAAATACCACCAAAAGGAGCGTGAGGCATAGGATGCAAGACACCGTCAGGTGGGATCGGATCTTCATCGCCACCCAAAGCCCCAAGGAGTTCAGTTGACAGAATATACACAGCACAAGTCCAAGATTGCCCATGGCCATAATCATCTAGGCTTTCACATATGACATGACTGACAGGTATTTCCAAAAGATCAGGCACTCTAATCTTGACCAATATGCGAGCTCTATTGGATAAATCTCTATTCCATACTAAAAACTTAGCAAACCCACTGACAGATTCATGAACCTTGTCTGGCCTCCATGCCTCAAGAGGGAAATTGACCATCATGATCCAAACATCATGGGAGAAAGTGCAGTCTCGATAGTTGATACCTCGGTCGTGGCGGATCACACGTAGTGTCGAGTCGCCAACGAAGTACGGCCTGTTGGCGATAGCAGTGTCGATGTCGCAGGCGTGCTGGAAGTGGACGAGTGCAGCTCCCATGCCGCACCTAGACACCTCAGCAATGCGGAAGCAACGCCCATGGTCGAGATAGTGACGAATGAGCATGGCGTCCGTGTCGAACTGGTTGGGGTCCGGTGGCGGGGCGAGAGAGATGATGGCCCAATCCCCCGATTGAACCAGAGCTTCTCCGCCAAGGTAGTGGAAGGATCGACGACGACGGTTTCCATGGGCCTCGATGATGGCAGTGCCAGGGGGAAGGAGCGGGAGGGGTCGCATGGGTAGGTGGCCATGGTGGCGGAGGAAGTTGGGGCGACAAAGGAGAACCACGATGGAGCAGAGCAGGGGTGTAATGAGGAGCAGGGGGCTTGGCAGGCTTGGCGATCGAATAGAGGGGAAGGGTTGGGGTTTTGGGGAGACGAGTCGTCAACTGGGTAATTGAGTACGGGTGTAGTCGAGCGAGGGGGATTTTGGTGGGATTTGACCTGATAGACAAGGGTTTTGTTTTTGGATAAAAGGCAGAATCGGGAGATATGCCCGTAACGAAAACAAGATCGGCATCTGAACTGATTTCTGCAATCAATATGCAGGTGACCAGAGGATAAGCATTTACCGCAGAAAGATAATATATGAGGCTGTTGATGGCCAGGTGGATCAAGTATGGTGTGGTGGGCTTGAGTGGGTCGGTGTTTGGAGACGGGAGTGGGCTGGGCTCCAGCCAGAAGTAGGGTGGTGATGCGCTGTGGTGGATCAGAAGGCTTCGTAGTAGTTTGGTCTTGTCAGCATTCTGGGAACGGGGGTCCCCAGACTTGCCTGCCTGCGGCCTGCGGCGTGGCTCAAAGGGGCCCAGCACGGCCCATCTTCGTCAACACAAGACCCAAGACCCTCGCGAGGGGCCAAGCCTCGCGGGGCATACGACACGACGCTTCCTCAAGCGCGGCCTCATCAGGCTGGCTCACGAGGAGGCGGAGAGATCAAGGCGGGGTACCTCACGAGGTGCCCATGACGCAAGCCATGACGACCAAGGGCGCCAAGCGGGCGCCAGCCTGCATAGTGTCCTCCCTTTCCTCTTTGGTGCAAAGGGGGCAAGCGCAGGCGAGAGGGTCAAGCAAAGGCATCCATTTCGGTGCAACGAGACAAAGACTAGTCCAACGGTGGGAAGGAGGTCATCGTCGGGCCCAAAACAGCGTCACCACAGGGCCTTTGGCAGGCGAGGACCAACTTTAGTCAGGATAAGTGTACTGGGTGTTCCCCTTCAAATTGGCCAATTGTTGGTGCACTTCCCGCTCAATATTCGGGAAGAGGCCCAGGGCCTTTGCCTATAAATAGGACTAGCCACCCCCAGGGTAGAGGAGAGGAGAATTGGACAGAACAGGCACAGACACACAGAGAGAAAGAGAGAAGGGCGGCTGAACTCCCCTAGCAGTTCATCGTCCCAGCTAGAACAGGCCCTCGCGAGGCCGTTCTTCCTTGTACTGTTCATCATCATCAACCCAAGAGGCAATCCACCCACCACACTGGAGTAGGGCATTACACCACCACGGTGGCCCGAACCAGTATAAACCCTGTGTCTTTTGTATTGCTCTTTCAGTAGTTAGATCTTTGCGAGACGGTGAGGTAGAGGGCACAATCTCCGCGCGCACCCCAGAGTTCGAACCTTAAGGGTCTGCCGGAACCCCCAATCCGACATTTGGCGCGCCAGGTAGGGGTGCGCCGGAATTTGTCTTCCACCGCTCCGCTCTCCTCCAACCGCCGCGTCCACGTTTGACGCTCGTTGGGCCCGTGCCGAGCGCCGGGCCGCCATCGCTTCCCGCGTCGCCCAAACGGCTCCCGTCAGTGGGCGTCCTCGTTGTTCCCCATCGCTCGCCGTCAACGCCGCCACCGGCCCGGCGGGGAACGAGCAGCAAGCGTCGTCTCAGCACCCGTCCGTGCGGCAAGACAGCCGCACCGCAACTCCATCGCTTGCACCAGCTGGCTCTTCGTCCCGTGCGCTCCGCGCACCCTTGGAGGCTCGAGCTGCGCTCATCGCGGAAAACGAGCTCCTGCGCTACCGTCCCGTCGACGACGTCTACGAAGAGTGGCTCAACCGCGTCGCCGAGCTCGTCCGCGCCGCTGGGGGCTCTCCTGCACCGTCCGCTCCGCTGCGCCGCACCGCGCCCCGTGCGGGCCATGAAGCTCCGGGGGCGTACCAGCTGCCCCCTCTCCAAGAAGACGCCATGGCTCCAAGGCGCGTGGCCCCTGGGCGGAACCTGCTCCGCCAGGCGCCAACCCAGCAAGAACGAAGCTGCCAAGAAGTCCCTCGACCGCAAGAGGCTGCCCGGGCGCTCCCAGCTCCGGCGCGTCAAGACCCCGCGCTGCTTCCAGCTGCGGCGCACGGGGACCCGCAAGGCCAAGCTCTCCCTCAACCAAAGCCTCCCGTGGCCACCGCAAGCTGCCGCGCCTACACCACCGAGCTGCGCAGCGTCGCGTCGCCTGGCAAGTTCAAGCCAGACCTGCCTCCTCACTACGACGGCACGATCGACCCCGCCGAGTTCCTCCAGCTCTACGAGCTGGGCATCGAAGCTGCCAGTGGAGATGAGAAGGTCATGGCGAACTGGTTCCCCATGGCGCTCAAGGAAGGAGCTCGCACCTGGCTCCTGAACCTGGCCCCAGGCACGATCTCTTCCTGGGACCAGATGCGCACCCGCTTCATCGCCAACTTCCAAGGCACTCGCGACCGGCCGCCGGCCGTGAGCGACATGCGCCGCATCAAGAAACAACCCGGAGAGACCCTGCAAAAGTACATCCAGCGCTTCAACAGTGCGCGCCTCAAGATCCCCAGGGTGTCCGAGGAGGCCATCATCTCGGCCTTCTCCGATGGTGTGCGCGACGTCAAGATGAAGGAGGAGCTGGCGATGCATGAAGACATGTGCACCTCCCTGGAGCTGTTCAACTTGGCGACCAAGTGCGCCAGGGCTGAGGAGGGGCGTCTCTCCCTCCTCGAGCTGCCTGCCGCAGACCCAGAAGAGAAGAAGCACAAGGGGGCTGCCGTGCTCGCGGCAGAACCGGACACCAAGCGGGGCAAGGATCTGCCTGAATCCTCCAGGGGCAGCCGGTACTGTGTACCATGACCTCCACACCCACAACACCAATGAATGCCAAGAGCTCCGCGCCGTGCGAGAAGGAAGGATCGGCCGTCGACCCGACCGCGCTGACCGGGGCTACGGCCGAGGAGGAGGAAGAAACCCAGGACGCTGGGAAGACCGCGGCCCGCGCCAAGGATGGCGTGATCAACCTCGCGAGGACCGCTGGCGGGACCTGCCTCGCGAGGGGGATTGGCGGGACCAGCCTCGTGAGGATCGCCTGCAGGGCAACGCAGGCCTCCCTGCACTGCCGCCTCAGCCAAGGAGGAACGAGGATCGCCATCAAGACGAGGGGGCTGGGGGCTTCCAGGAGCCGCGCGCAATCGCCTGCATCCTGGGCGGAGCTCAAGCCCCAGCCTCCCAATGCATCTTCAAGCAGTTTGCCCGTGAAGTGAATGCAGTCCTCCCCAGGCTCGAAGCAAGCGCCCTCTCAGGTGGTCGGCGTGCACCATCACGTTCAGCTCAGCGGATCAGCTCAAGTGCGCGGCCACAGCCGGGGTCCTCCCGATGCTTTGCTCCCCAGTCATCAGCAACGTACTGGTCACCAGGACCCTCATCGATGGTGGAGCAGGGCTCAATGTCCTGTCTGTGGAAACATTCAACAATCTCCAAGTGCCCTATGACCAGCTTCAGCCAACTAAGCCTTTCTCCGGAGTCACCGACGGTTCCACAATCCCGATCGGGCAAGTCCGCCTCCCTGTCACTTTTGGAGCCCGCAACAACTACCGCACCGAGCTCATCGACTTTGATGTCACTCACATCCGCCTGCCGTACAACGCTATCCTCGGGTCCCAGCACTGGCCAAGTTCATGGCCTTGACTCATCATGGCTACAACGTCCTCAAGATGCCAGGAAGTGGCGGAGTCATCACGGTGCCATGTGAAGAGAAGGATGCAGTGTGTTCCCTGGAGCGAGCCTTTTAGGCCGCGTTGCTAGAAGACCCAGATCGCGGAAGCAGGAGGCTTCCCGAGACCATCCCCAAGAAGAAGAAGACATCATCAGGCTCAGCCCCTCAGGAGGCAGGCCCCTCAGGGCCCGCGTCTGCCCAAGGGGACCCTCCTTCCATCGCATAGGAAAGCACGCTCGGCGCCCTCCTCAGGCAGGGCTCGGGAGCTCTCACCTGGAGGGCCACCGACCTAGCCAAGCTCACGAGGGAGGTGTTGGGGAACGTTGCATAAAATAAAAAATTTCCTACGTTCACCAAGATCAATCTATGAGTTCATCCAGCAACGAGAGAGGGGAGTGCATCTAAATACGCTTGTAGATCGCGAGCGGAAGCGTTCAAGAGAACGGGGTTGAGGTAGTCGTACACGTCGTGATCCAATCACCGGAGATCCTAGCGCCGAACGGACGGCACCTCCGTGTTCAACACACATACGGTCAGCGTGACGTCTCCTCCTTCTTGATCCAGCAAGGGGGAAGGAGAGGTTGATGAAGATCCAGCAGCACGACAGCGTGGTGGTGGATGCAGCAGGGATCCGGCAGGGCTTCGCCAAGCGTCTGCGGGAGGAGGAGGTGTAGCAAGGGGGAAGGGAGGCGCCAAGATGCAGGGTGCGGCTGCCCTTCCTCCCCTCCACTATATATAGGGGCTAGGGGGCGCATGCCCCCTTGGAGATCCCATCTAGGGGGGCGGCGGCCCCCGGGGCAACGGCCCCCTTAGGTTTTCCACCCAGGGGGGCGCATGCCCCCTCGGGGATCCCATCTAGAGGGGGGGCGGCGGCCCCCGGGGCAACGGCCCCCTTAGGGTTTCCACCCAGGGGGGCGCATGCCCCCTCGGGGGGCAACGGCCCCCTAGGGTTTCCAACCCTAGGTGCCTTGGGCCCTTGGGTGGGGTGCACCAGCCCACCAGGGGCTGGTTCCCACGCCACTTCAGCCCATGTGGCCCTCCGGGATAGGTGGCCCCACCCGGTGGATCCCCGGGACCCTTCCGGTGGTCCCGGTACAATACCGGTGACCCCCGAAACTCTCCCGATAGCCGAAACAGCACTTCCTATATATATTTCTTCACCTCCGGACCATTCCGGAACTCCTCGTGACATCCGAGATCCCATCCGGGACTCCGAACAACTTTCGGTTTGCTGCATACTAATATCTCTACAACCCTAGCGTCACCGAACCTTAAGTGTGTAGACCCTACGGGTTCGGGAGATATGCAGACATGACCGAGACGCCTCTCCGGTCAATAACCAATAGCGGGATCTGGATACCCATGTTGGCTCCCACGTACTCCTCGATGATCTCATCGGATGAACCACGATGTCGAGGATTCAATTAACCCCGTATTCAATTCCCTTTGTCAATCGGTATTTTACTTGCCCAAGATTCGATCGCCGGTATCCCAATACCTCGTTCAATCTCGTTACCGGCAAGTCACTTTACTCGTACCGTATTGCATGATCCCATGATCAAACACTTTGATCATGTTGAGCTCATTATGACGATGCATTACCGAGCGGGCCCGGTGATACCTCTCCGTCATACGGAGTGACAAATCCCAGTCTCGATCCGTGTCAACTCAACAAACACTTTCGGAGATACCCGTAGTATACCTTTATAGTCACCCAGTTATGTTGTGACGTTTGGCATACCCAAAGCACTCCTACAGTATCCGGGAGTTACACGATCTCATGGTCTAAGGAAAAGACGCTTGACATTGGAAAAGCTCTAGCAAACGAATTATACGATCTTGTGCTTATGCTTAGGATTGGGTCTTGTCCATCACATCATTCTCCTAATGATGTGATTTCGTTATCACTGACATCCAATGTCCATAGTCAGGAAACCATGACTATCAGTTGATCAACGAGCTAGTCAACTAGAGGCTTACTAGGGACATGTTGGTGTCTATGTATTCACACATGTATTACGATTTCCGGATAACACAATTATAGCATGAATAAAAGACAATTATCATGAACAAGGAAATATAATAATAATGCTTTTATTATTGCCTCTAGGGCATATTTCCAACAGTCTCCCATTTGCACTAGAGTCAATAATCTAGTTACATTGTGATGAATCGAACACCCATAGAGTTCTGGTGTTGATCATGTTTTGCTCTAGGGAGAGGTTTAGTCAACGGATCTGCGACATTCAGATCCGTATGCACTTTACAAATTTCTATGTCTCCATCTTGAACATTTTCACGAATGGAGTTGAAGCGACGCTTGATGTGCCTGGTCTTCTTGTGAAACCTGGGCTCCTTGGCAAGTGCAATAGCTCCAGAGTTGTCACAGAAGAGTTTGATCGGCCCCGACGCATTGGGTATGACTCCTAGGTCGGTGATGAACTCCTTCACCCAAATTGCTTCATGAGCTGCCTCCGAGGCTGCCATGTACTCCGCTTCACATGTAGATCCCGCCACGACGCTCTGCTTGCAGCTGCACCAGCTTACTGCTCCACCATTCAACATATACACGTATCCGGTTTGTGACTTAGAGTCATCCAGATCTGTGTCGAAGCTAGCGTTGACGTAACCCTTTACGACGAGCGCTTCGTCACCTCCATAAACAAGAAACATGTCCTTAGTCCTTTTCAGGTACTTCAGGATATTCTTGACCACTGTCCAGTGTTCCTTGCCAGGATTACTTTGGTACCTTCCTACCAAACTTACGGCAAGGTTTACATCAGGTCTGGTACACAGCATGGCATACATAATAGACCCTATGGCCAAGGCATAGGGGATGACACTCATCTCTTCTATATCTTTTGCCGTGGTCGGGCATTGAGCTGAGCTCAATTTCACACCTTGCAACACAGGCAAGAACCCCTTCTTGGACTGATCCATATTGAACTTCTTCAATATCTTCTCAAGGTATGTGCTTTGTGAAAGACCTATGAGGCGTCTTGATCTATCTCTATAGATCTTGATGCCTAATATATAAGCAGCTTCTCCAAGGTCCTTCATTGAAAAACTCTTATTCAAGTAGGCCTTAATGCTGTCCAAAAGTTCTATATCATTTCCCATCAAAAGTATGTCATCTACATATAATATGAGAAATGCTACAGAGCTCCCACTCACTCTCTTGTAAACGCAGGCTTCTCCATAAGTCTGCATAAACCCAAACGCCTTGATCATCTCATCAAAGGAATGTTCCAACTCCGAGATGCTTGCACCATCCCATAAATGGATCGTTGGAGCTTGCATACCTTGTTAGCATTCTTAGGGTCGACAAAACCTTCCGGCTGCATCATATACAGTTCTTCCTTAAGATAGCCATTAAGGAATGCCGTTTTGACGTCCATTTTCCATATCTCATAATCATAGTATGCGGCAATTGCTAACATGATTCGGACGGACTTCAGCTTCGCTACGGGAGAGAAAGTCTCATCGTAGTCAACCCCTTGAACTTGCCGATAACCCTTAGCGACAAGTCGAGCTTTATAGATGGTAACATTACCATCCGCGTCCGTCTTCTTCTTAACGATCTATTTGTTTTCTATCGCTCGCCGATCATCGGGCAAGTCTGTCAAAGTCCATACTTTGTTTTCATACATGGATCCTATCTCGGATTGCATAGCCTCCAGCCATTTGTTGGAATCTGGGCCCGCCATCGCTTCTTCATAGTTCGAAGGTTCACCGTTGTCTAACAACATGATTTCCAGGACAGGGTTGTCGTACCACTCTGGTGCGGAACCTGTCCTTGTGGACCTACGAAGTTCAGTAGTAACTTGATCTGAAGTTTCATAATCATCATCATTAACCTCCTCTCTAACCTGTGGAGGCACCACAGAAACATTTTCTTGAACTGCGCTACTATCCGGTTCAAGAGGTAATACTTCATCAAGTTCCACTTTCCTCCCACTTACTTCTTTCGAGAGAAACTCTTTCTCCAGAAAGGATCCGTTCTTGGCAACAAAGATCTTGCCTTTGGATCTTAGGTAGAAGGTATACCCAATAGTTTCCTTAGGGTATCCTATGAAGACACATTTTTTCGACTTGGGTTCGAGCTTTTCAGGTTGAAGTTTCTTGACATAAGCATCGCATCCCCAAACTTTTAGAAACGACAGCTTAGGTTTCTTCCCAAACCATAATTCATACAGTGTCGTCTCAACGGATTTAGACGGTGCCCTATTTAAAGTGAATGTAGCTGTCTCTAGAGCGTATCCCCAAAATGATAGCGGTAAATCAGTAAGAGACATCATAGATCGCACCATATCCAATAGAGTGTGATTACGACGTTCGGACACACCGTTACGTTGAGGTGTTCCAGGCGGCGTGAGTTGTGAAACGATTCCACATTTCCTTAAGTGTGTGCCAAATTCGTGACTTAAATATTCTCCTCCACGATCTGATCGTAAGAACTTTATTTTTCGGTCACGTTGATTCTCTACCTCATTCTAAAATTCCTTGAACTTTTCAAAGGTCTCAGACTTGTGTTTCATCTAGTAGACATACCCATATCTACTCAAGTCATCAGTGAGAGTGAGAACATAACGATATCCTCCGCGAGCATCAACGCTCATTGGACCGCACACATCAGTATGTATGATTTCCAATAAGTTGGTTGCTCGCTCCATTGTTCCGGAGAACGGAGTCTTGGTCATTTTGCCCATGAGGCATGGTTCGCATGTGTCAAATGATTCATAATCGAGAGACTCTAAAAGTCCATCAGCATGGAGCTTCTTCATGCGCTTGACACCAATGTGACCAAGGCGGCAGTGCCACAAGTATGTGGGACTATCGTTATCAACTTTACATCTTTTGGTATTCACACTATGAATATGTGTAACATCACGCACGAGATTCATTAAGAATAAACCATTGACCATCGGAGCATGACCATAAAACATATCACTCATATAAATAGAACAACCATTATTCTCGGATTTAAATGAGTAGCCATCTGGTATTAAACGAGATCCAGCTACAATGTTCATGCTCAAACTTGGCACCAAATAACAATTATTGAGGTTTAAAACTAATCCCGTAGGTAAATGTAGAGGTAGCGTGCCGACGGCGACCACATCGACCTTGGAACCATTCCCGACGCGCATCGTCACCTCGTCCTTCGCCAGTCTCCACTTATTCCGCAGCTCCTGTTTTGAGTTACAAATATGAGCAACGGCACCGGTATCAAATACCCAGGAGCTACTACGAGCACTGGTAAGGTACACATCAATTACATGTATATCACACATACCTTTAGTGTTTCCGGCCTTCTTGTCCGCTAAGTATTTGGGGCAGTTCCGCTTCCAGTGACCCTTCCCTTTGTAATAAAAGCACTCAGTCTCGGGCTTGGGTCCATTCTTTGACTTCTTCCCGGCAACTGGCTTACCGGGCGCGGCAACATCCTTGCCGTCCTTCTTGAAGTTCTTCTTACCCTTGCCTTTCTTGAACTTAGTGGTTTTATTGACCATCAACACTTGACGTTCCTTTTTGATTTCAACCTCTGCTGATTTCAGCATAGCAAATACCTCAGGAATGGTCTTTACCATCCCCTGCATATTGTAGTTCATCACAAAGCTCTTGTAGCTAGGTGGGAGCGACTGAAGGATTCTGTCAATGACCGCCTCGTCTGGGAGGTTAATCTCCAGCTGAGTCAAGTGGTTGTGCAGCCCAGACATCTTGAGTATGTGTTCACTGACAGAACTATTTTCCTCCATCTTACAACTATATAACTTGTCGGAGACTTCATATCTCTCGACCCGGGCATGATCTTGGAAAACTAGTTTCAGCTCCTCGAACATCTCATATGCTCCATGATGCTCAAAACGCTTTTGGAGCCCCGGTTCTAAGCTGTAAAGCATGCCGCACTGAACAAGGGAGTAATCATCAGCACGAGACTGCCAAGCATTCATAATGTCTTGGTTCTCTGGGATGGGTGCTTCACCTAGCGGTGCTTCTAGGACATATTGTTTCCTGGCAGCTATGAGGATGATCCTCAGGTTCCGGACCCAGTCCGTATAGTTGCTGCCATCGTCTTTCAGCTTGGTTTTCTCTAGGAACGCGTTGAAGTTCATGTTGACATTAGCTTGGGCCATTTGATCTACAAGACATATTGCAAAGTTTATTTAGACTAAGTTCATGATAATTAAGTTCATCTAATCAATTTAATGAACTCCCACTCAGATTAGACATCCCTCTAGTCATCTAAGTGAAACATGCTCCGACTCGACTAGGCCGTGTCCGATCATCACGTGAGACGGACTAGTCATCATCGGTGAACATCTCCATGTTGATCATATCTTTCATACGACTCATGTTCGACCTTTCGGTCTCTTGTGTTCCGAGGCCATGTCTGTACATGCTAGGCTCGTCAAGTTAACCTAAGTGTTTGCATGTGTAAATCTGTCTTACACCCGTTGTATGTGAACGTTGGAATCTATCACACCCGATCATCATGTGGTGCTTCGAAACAACGAACTGTCGCAATGGCGCACAATTAGGGGGAACACTTTCTTGAAATTATTATGAGGGATCACCTTATTTACTACCGTCGTTCTAAGTAAACAAGATGCAAAAACATGATAAACATCGCATGCAATCAAATAATAGTGACATGATATGGCCAATATCATATAGCTCCTTTGATCTCCATCTTGGGGCTCCATGATCATCTTGTCACCGGCATGACACCATGATCTCCATCATCGTGTCTCCATGAAGTTGCTCGCCAACCATTACTTCTACTACTACGGCTAACACGTTTAGCAATAAAGTAAAGTAATTTACATGGCGTTTCTCAATGACACGCAGGTCATACAAAAAATAAAGACAACTCCTATGGCTCCTGCCGGTTGTCATACTCATCGACATGCAAGTCGTGATTCCTATTAGATGAACATGATCTCATACATCACATATATATCATTCATCATTCATCACAACTTTGGCCATATCACATCACAAAACACTTGCTGCAAAAACAAGTTAGACGTCCTCTAATTGTTGTTGCAAGTTTAACGTGGCTGCAATAGGGTTCTAGCAAGAACGTTTTCTTGCCTACGTAAAAGCCACAACGTGTTTTGTCAGCTTCTCTTTACCCTTTATAAGGACCCTTTTCGTCGAATCCGCTCCAACTAAAGTGGGAGAGACAGACACCCGCCAGCCACCTTATGCAACTAGTGCATGTTAGTCGGTGGAACCGGTCTCACGTAAGCGTACGTGTAAGGTTGGTCTGGGCCGCTTCATCCCACAATACCGCTGAAGCAAAATAAGACTAGTAGCAGCAAGAAAGTTGACAACATCTACGCCCACAACAATTGTGTTCTACTCGTGCATAGAAAACTACACATAGACCTAGCTCATGATGCCACTGTTGGGGAACGTTGCATAAAATAAAAAATTTCCTACGTTCACCAAGATCAATCTATGAGTTCATCCAGCAACGAGAGAGGGGAGTGCATCTACATACCCTTGTAGATCGCGAGCGGAAGCGTTCAAGAGAACGGGGTTGAGGTAGTTGTACACGTCGTGATCCAATCACCGGAGATCCTAGCGCCGAACGGACGGCACCTCCGCGTTCAACACACGTACGGTCAGCATGACGTCTCCTCCTTCTTGATCCAGCAAGGGGGAAGGAGAGATTGATGAAGATCCAGCAGCACGACGGCGTGGTGGTGGATGCAGCAGGGATCCGGCAGGGCTTCGCCAAGCGTCTGCGGGAGGAGGAGGTGTAGCAAGGGGGAAGGGAGGCGCCAAAATGCAGGGTGCGGCTGCCCTTCCTCCCCTCCACTATATATAGGGGCTAGGGGGCGCATGCCCCCTTGGAGATCCCATCTAGGGGGGGTGGCGGCCCCCGGGGCAACGGCCCCCTTAGGGTTTCCACCTAGGGGGGCGCATGCCCCCTCGGGGATCCCATCTAGAGGGGGGGCAACGGCCCCCTTAGGGTTTCCACCCAGGGGGGCGCATGCCCCCTCGGGGGGCAACGGCCCCCTAGGGTTTCCAACCCTAGGCGCCTTGGGCCCTTGGGTGGGGTGCACCAGCCCAACATGGGCTGGTTCCCACGCCACTTCAGCCCATGGGGCCCTCCGGGATAGGTGGCCCCACCCGGTGGACCCCCGGGACCCTTCCGGTGGTCCCGGTACAATACCGGTGACCCCCGAAACTCTCCCGATAGCCGAAACAGCACTTCCTATATATATTTCTTCACCTCCGGACCATTCCGGAACTCCTTGTGACATCCGGGATCTCATCCGGGACTCCAAACAACTTTTGGTTTGCTGCATACTAATATATCTACAACCCTAGCGTCACCGAACCTTAAGTGTGTAGACCCTACGGGTTCGGGAGATATGCAGACATGACCGACACGCCTCTCCGGTCAATAACCAACAGCGGGATCTGGATACCCATGTTGGCTCCCACATACTCCTCAATGATCTCATCGGAAGAACCACGATGTCGAGGATTCAATTAACCCCGTATCCGATTCCCTTTGTCAATCGGTATTTTACTTGCCCGAGATTCGATCGTCGGTATCCCAGTACCTCGTTCAATCTCATTACCGGCAAGTCACTTTACTCGTACCATAATGCATGATCCCGTGATCAAACACTTTGATCACATTGAGCTCATTATGATGATGCATTACTGAGCGGGCCCGGTGATACCTCTCCGTCATACGGAGTGACAAATCCCAGTCTCGATCCGTGACAACCCAACAGACACTTTCGGAGATACCCGTAGTATACCTTTATAGTCACCCAGTTATGTTGTGACGTTTGGCATACCCAAAGCACTCCTACGGTATTCGGGAGTTACATGATCTCATGGTCTAAGGAAAAGATACTTGACATTGGAAAAGCTCTAGCAAACGAATTATACGATCTTGTGATTATGCTTAGGATTGGGTCTTGTCCATCACATCATTCTCCTAATGATGTGATCTCGTTATCAATGACATCCAATGTCCATAGTCAGGAAACCATGACTATCAGTTGATCAACGAGCTAGTCAACTAGAGGCTTACTAGGGACATGTTGGTGTCTATGTATTCACACATGTATTACGATTTCCGGATAACACAATTATAGCATGAATAAAAGACAATTATCATGAACAAGGAAATATAATAATAATGCTTTTATTATTGCCTCTAGGGCATATTTCCAACAGGAGGCGCTTGGGAACCACGTGGAGGCGTGCTTCGGAGCACGTTTCCCTCAAGAAGGAGCGAGGCAAGGGAAGTCAGACCAGCAGAAGTTCGTCAACGAGGCCATTCAGGAACTACAGGAGTCAAGAATCATGAGAGGTTGCCGCCATCTACCGGCTGTGGCTCCCCATCCAGGCGAGGATGGTGGGCTGCGCGTCTGCATCGACGTACCAGGACTCAATCAGGTCGCCACGATGGAGCGCCTCTGGCCCTCGCAAGTGGGGCATTGTGGAGGTCCACCCCACAGCTATGTTCGCATTCCTTACGGCTTGCCGAGCGTGGCTGCTGTGTACCAACGCCTCATGAGGGGCATCATGGAGACTCAGGAAGGCAGGCGTTCCGCAGTCCTGGCGGAGATGGAGGTGATTCGCGAGTAGCCACCAGCGCCTCCGGAGCCTCCTGAGGCCCCAGGGCCTGGGGGCTCGTGAGGATCGGCTTCCGCAGCCCACCGAGTCTGCTGCACCAACACCACTTCATCTTCGACATCTTCAGGTGACGTCCTTCAAGCTTCATTTCCAGCTGGGAGCGCCCTCCCAGGGCTGCATCATTCCCAGGCCGCGTGGGTCCGTCCCTGCGGCATGTATCCCTTTTTATTTTCGGTCATTAGCTTGCTTTGTTGGGGGCGCCCCTCGGGCTGCACCATCCCCAGGCCGCTCGGGCCAGGCCCAGTGGCGTGTATCTTCCTTGCGTTTATTTCCAACTATGCATTCGCCTATCATGCTTGATTACTTGATGCCTGTCCACGGCATCTCTTCTTCTCCATGTCGACCACTTGCACGTTAAAGGGGGGGTACCTGAGCATCGCGACTCAGGGCTCTTACTGGCTCTCCAGCCCTCACCCTCTGGCCTTGTCCACGGCATCGCGACATGGCATACCAGCGACGGCTGAGACAAGCTCGAGGGCCGGGACCCGAGGACGTAGAGTGCCGGCATCTAACCAAATTTGCAGGAACACATCTCAAGATACGGCCCAGTGCCAGGCGCAACCCGCCTAGAGGTAGGGCCCCGTGAGTCCCGCGCTGGCTCACGGGTGCCTAGATACACCTCACCTAGCCCTACCGTGCCGGCCACGTGTCAGGGCGGGGCTGTACATGCCCCGGGGGCTCCTCCCTGAGGGGAGCCCCCTCCCACGCACCAGTGGAAGCACCATGCTCCGCGCTGGCTGACGACACTCCCGAGGAGCGGCTATGCCCGTACACATACGAAAGCGCTATGCTCCGCGCTGGTGATAAACAACTGAGGGTGGCCTCCGAGCCGCATCAACCTCAGGGAGCCCAGAGCTCAGTGTCTAGCCTCATCGCAACGCCTCCCCTCGGGAGCGCCGCGCCAGGGGGCTAGGCATGGGGGCTACGCCTGGGTCACGCCCGGACGTACGCCACCCAGCCAGGCCCCTCGGGCCTGGTTCGTCGCGCGTCTCTCCCTGAGTGGAGCCAAGCTATGAAGGCCGTTTGAGCGTCAAGGGGGACCCCTGAGCATCGCGACTCAGGGGCCTAACTGGTCCCGTAGCCCCTCACTCCTTAGTTCCGAAAGGCTATGCTGTGTGAGGTACGCGTGGGACCGGGCTCTGCAGACGTAGAACGGTAGTCCCGCTTGCATCTCACCTCATCGCTCGCTGTTTGCGCGTCAAGGGGGACCCCTGAGCATCGCGACTCAGGGGCCTAACTGGTCCTGTAGCCCCTCACTCCTTAGTTCCAAAAGGCTATGCTGGGTGAGGTACGCGCGGGGCCGGCTCTGCAGACGTAGAACGGAAGATACACCTACAGCACGCTTCCCTACTTGTTGTTCGTGCGCCAAGGGGGACTCCTGAGCATCGCGACTCAGGAGCCTAACTTGTCACGTAGCCCCTCACTCCTTTGGTCCCGTGCTGGTTTCCG
The DNA here is from genome assembly GCA_032464435.1 of Aegilops umbellulata. NCBI lineage: Eukaryota > Viridiplantae > Streptophyta > Magnoliopsida > Poales > Poaceae > Aegilops > Aegilops umbellulata. Next base: position 324,618,350 of record CP136058.1, on the reverse strand, counting down.
GTCGGGGCTAATGCTGGGTGAGGTACGCGCGGGGCCGGGCTCTGCCGGCGTAGAACACAAGCAAGTAGGGAGGAAAAGCATAAAACTCAAGGAATTCAAAAGCAAATATTACAGTCCATACTGTCGTCTTAGTACCAAACGCAAGTTTAAATGCCTCCCCGAGGCGTGGTGCATGTGCAGGAATTAAAAGAAGAACAGGAGCGGTAACGGAGTCACTTGTCAGCGGTGGAGCAGCGCGGAGTGGCTTCGCCTCATGGAGCAGCAGGGCCGGCAGCGCCTTGCTTCGGCTTGGTGCTGAAGGCCCGGAACTTCCCCAGCAGCACCTCTGCGCGCCCCTTCACGGCTTCAACAGCGGCGTCAGCACCCTCGCCACTCACCGGCTCCAACAGGCTGTCGAGGTCGGCGCTGGGATCGCGAAGGTAGATGTGGACGAAGACCCGCGTCAGCGCAGCAGAAGACAAGACACGCGCCTCGGCCTCAGCCGTGGGGCCAAGGCCAAGGGCGACATCCCCAAGGGCGACATCCCCAAGGGCGACATTCCTGAACCTCGCCCCCGACCAGAGGCCACGGGGCTCGGATGAGGCCTCCACATCGGGGGTGAGTATTGCCGAAGCGGAGCCAATTGGTGCTCCAGGAACTCCCTCAGCAACGACGCGCCTGTCAGCTTCGCCGTCGCCATGCTGGCCGGCCTCAGGTCCGCGTCCATCTTCTCCAGTACCGACTTTGCGCGAGGGTCCGTGAGCTCCGCTCGGCACCAGTCGCTGGAACTCGCTGGCTGCTCCACGGGCAGGATCAGCCGAGGGTGGATGCGGCCGGCGTCTACCAAGACCCACTTGCTCCTGAAGCCCTCAATCCTCTTCCTGGGATTCGAAATGGCAATGGCGCCGCCGTACGCAACGAAGCTCGCGCATGTGGAAGGAGAACCACGGGTGACCCGGAGGGAGAAGTAGTGGAGCAGCAAGGCCACTGAGGGCTGCACCCCCACATGGGCCTCGCAGTAGTAGGCGAAGATCGCCAGAAGGAGGATGGAGTTGGGGTGGAGATGCAGAGCTTGTAAGTTGTAATGGCGGAGGACAGAGAGGAAGAACTCGGAGAAAGGAGGCACCAGGCCCGCAGTAATGGAGCTTACGAAGAGAGGGTAGAAGGTGCTCCCTCGGCCCTCGGGGGTGGCGGAGCCGACCTTGAACACCTGCGCCCCGTCGATGCCCTGCGCCGCCGCCATTCGGCGCAGCCGGGCAAGGCCCGCCTCTGACACATTTGGCAAGTCCAGAGCAGGCGAGAACCAAGCTTCGGCCAGAGGCTGACACGGTGCCATGTCTTCCTGGGTCACACGGGAGGAGCAGATCTAGGAATTTGGAGGAAGGAAGGAGAGGCGCAAGAAAGGGGATCTGAGCAGCGACCGGAGAAAGAGAAAAGCAAAGCCTAGGCAGACGCCGCACCTTTAATAACCTACGCGGTTGCTGAAGCACTCGCGTCCAATCAACCGCCACGCGGCGCCCAAGGCCGCAGGCTGTTAGGGCCCGCGGCGCTTCACCCTTGCCCTTTCGCTTCTCGGCACGGCCAAGTCCGGGCGCGCCTTGGGCCCGGGGGCTACTGTCGGCGTTCTGGGAACGCGGGTCCCCAGACTTGCCTGCCTGCGGCCTGCGGCGTGGCTCAAAGGGGCCCAGCACGGCCCATCTTCGTCAACACAGGACCCAAGACCTTCGCGACGGGCCAAGCCTCGCGGGGCGGACGACACGGCGCTTCCTCAGGCGCGGCCTCATCAGGATGGCTCACGAGGAGGCAGAGAGATCAAGGCGGGGTACCTCACGAGGTGCCCATGACGCAAGCCATGACGACCAAGGGCGCCAGGCGGGCGCCAGCCTGCGCAGTGTCCTCCCTTTCCTCTTTGGTGCAAAGGAGGCAAGCGCAGGCGAGAGGATCAAGCAAAGGCATCCATTTTGGTGCAACGAGACAAAGACTAGTCCAACGGTGGGAAGGAGGTCATCGTGGGGCCCAGAATGGCGTCACCACAGGGCCTTTGGCAGGCGAGGACCAACTTTAGTCAGGATAAGTGTACTGGGTGTTCCCCTTCAAATTGGCCAATTGTTGGCGCCCTTCCCGCTCAATATTCGGGAAGAGGCCTAGGGCCTTTGCCTATAAATAGGACTAGCCACCCCCAGGGTAGAGGAGAGGAGAATTGGATGGAACAGGCACAGACACACAGAGAGAAAGAGAGAAGCGCGGCTGAACTCCCCTAGCAGTTCATCGTCCCAGCTAGAACAGGCCCTAGCGAGGCCGTTCTTCCTTGTACTGTTCATCATCATCAGCCCAAGAGGCAATCCACCCACCACACTGGAGTAGGGTATTACACCACCACGGTGGCCCGAACCAATATAAACCCTGTGTCTTTTGTATTGCTCTTTTAGTAGTTAGATCTTTGTGAGACGGTGAGGTAGAGGGCACAATCTCCGCGCGCACCCCAGAGTTCGAACCTTAAGGGTCTGCCGGAACCCCCAATCCGACAGGTCTCTACAGGAAGAATTTTGAATGGCGAGGATCCCGCTCGCCGTTGGCACATGATCCGAGGTTGAAGGGATATTGTTGACGGCAGCCGGAGTTGAGCAAGGAGATGGGTTGGGTGGACGCCGATCACCAATGGGGACAGAATTTGCACCAGTGAGAAGACCTGGATATGCTTTGGAGACCGTGGTCCATTCTTGATCTAGCTCATAAAGCCAAAGATTGTATTCTCTAGTCCATGAAGGGCCACCAAAACCCCATAGGTGAAAATGACATGAGAAACTAGGGCACCGAAAAGATCTTAAGCGATAGATCATAAATCCAACCGCCTTTGATATAACAAAGAATTTGAAAACTTGTCCACGAATGTGAGAAACATTGAGATGCGGTGGAGATCCCCCAATGCAAGACTCAAGGGCTAGGCCAACGTGCTCAACATTTAAGAGGAAGGAAGAATGGCTAAAGGAGACCACCAAATGAAAAGCGTGGTTTGGATCATGGCAATGAATAGAGGTGGAGAATCGGGCTCTAACCTTGTTGGCAATTTCCACCCGAAGAAAGGTCCAGGAGGGGCGGCACCATCTTGGCCGGAGGGATTCACAGGGATGGAGCGCCATGGATCGCCGTTGGAGTCGCCAAGGGTGTTGCCAGAGAGGTGGAGGACATCAATAAAGTGTTCATGCCTTTAAAATTTCTTATGTGATGGTTGTGTTGTGATTTGCATGTATAATGTGTGGCAATGCACAAAGGAAACTATCTAGATTTTTTTTGAGAAATGCCAACACTTTATTGATCAATGTGGATGTTCATAGGAATACAAGAGGGGTCATGCAGAGAAATTAGCCACAAGTGGCACCCCTGATCTAGCAAAGAAGAGTGTTTGGCAAGGGAACAAGCTTCATAGTTCAAAGCTTTACTTTCAAAGGTAACAAGCCCTAGTACTGAATTCCCTAACAATAGCCTCGCACATGGCTCCTTTTCCCTCCAAGATGTCATTCAACACTATCTTAGAGTGACATGCAATAACAATCTTAGAGATGGAGAGATCTTCATATAACGATAAAGCTTCACGACACACTAGGATTTGCAACATTTTCATGTCAGTGGTGCCATGAAGAACAATAGAAGAAGACCCCAAGTATCTACCATATCTGCCCCTGCAGATTGTAGCTGACGTATTGGCCTTGCCATCCGCGGAAAGGTCTCCCGCTACAGTTGTGGGGGAACGTAGTATTTCAAAAAAAATCCTACGATCACGCAAGATCTATCTAGGAGAAGCATAGCAACGAGCGGGGAGAGTGTGTCCACGTACCCTCGTAGACCGAAAACGGAAGCGTTTAACAACGCGGTTGATGTAGTCGAACGTCTTCGCGATCCAACTAATCCAAGCACCAAACGTACGGCACCTCCGCGTTCAGCACACGTTTAGCTCGATGGCGTCCCTCGAGCTCTTGATCCAGTTGAGGCCGAGGGAGAGTTCCGTCAGCACGACGGCGTGGCGACGGTAATGATGAAGTTACCGGCGCAGGGCTTCGCCTAAGCACTACGACGATATTAATGATACGTCTCCATCGTATTTACTTTTCCAAACACTTTTGCCCTTGTTTTGGACTCTAACTTGCATGATTTGAATGGAACTAACTCGGACTGACGCTGTTTTCAGCAGAATTGCCATGGTGTTATTTATGTGTAGAAACAAAAGTTCTCGTAATGACCTGAAACTCCACGGAGATTATTTTTGTAAATAATTAAAAAATATTGGCGAAAGAATCAAAGCCAGGGGGCCCACACCCTGTCCACGAGGGTGGGAGGCGCGCCCCCTGCCTCGTGGGCCCCCTGGAGCTCCACCGACCTCAACTCCAACTCCATATATTCGTGTTCGGGAGAAAAAATCAGAGAGAAGGATTCATCGCGTTTTACGATACGGAGCCGCCGCCAAACCCTAAACTCTCTCGGGAGGGCTGATCTGGAGTCCGTTCGGGACTTCGGAGAGGGGAATCCGCTGCCATCGTCATCATCAACCATCCTCCATCACCAATTTCATGATGCTCACCGCCGTGCGTGAGTAATTCCATCGTAGGCTTGCTGGACGGTGATGGGTTGGATGAGATTTATCATGTAATCGAGTTAGTTTTGTTAGGGTTTGATCCCTAGTATCCACTATGTTCTGAGATTGATGTTGCTATGACTTCGCTATGCTTAATGCTTGTCACTAGGGCCCGAGTGCCATGATTTCAGATCTGAACCTATTATGTTTTCATGAATATATGTGAGTTCTTGATCCTATCTTGCAAGTCTATAGTCACCTACTATGTGTTATGATCCGGCAACCCTGAAGTGACAATAATCGGGACCACTCCCGGTGATGACCGTAGTTTGAGGAGTTCATGTATTCAGTATGTGTTAATGCTTTGGTATGGTACTCTATTAAAAGGAGGCCTTAATATCCCTTAGTTTCCAATAGGACCCCGCTGTCACAGGAGGGTAGGACAAAAGATGTCATGCAAGTTCTTTTCCACAAGCACATATGACTATATTCGGAATACATGCCTACATTACATTGATGAATTGGAGCTAGTTCTGTGTCACCCTATGTTATGACCATTACATGATGAACCGCATCCGGCATAATTCTCCATTACCGATCCAATGCCTACGAGCTTTTCACATATTGTTTTTTGTTTATTTACTTTTCCGTTGCCACTGTTACAATCACTACAAAACCCAAAAATATCACTTCTGCTACCGTTACCGTTACTTCCATATTACTTTGCTACTAAATACTTTGTTGCAGATACTAAGTTATCCAGGTGTGGTTGAATTGACAACTCAACTGCTAATACTTGAGAATATTCTTTGGCTCCCCTTGTGTCGAATCAATAAATTTGGTTTGAATACTCTACCCTCGAAAACTGTTGCGATCCCCTATACTTGTGGGTTATCAATTATCGAGGTGTGTAACTGTGGAGGGGGGCACCACACACGGCTAATAGATTGTCTGTTGTCCCTTTGGGGTGCTCCCCTGCCCCCATATGTAAAGGAGGGGAGGAGGAGGTCGGCCAACAAGGGGCGCGCTAGGGAGAGGGGAGTCCTACTAGGACTCCAGTCCGAGTAGGATTCGCCCCCACCCTTTTTTCCTTCTACCAGAGAGGGAAAAGGGGGAGGAGAGGGAGTAGGGGAAGGAAAGGTGGGTGGCGTCCCCTTCGCAAGTCCAATTCGGCCTCCTCCCTTGTGGGGGGCGCACCAGCCCCTTGTGGGCAGCCTCCCTCCTAGGGCCCATAAGGCCCATATCTTTCCCCGGGGGGTTCCGGTAACCCCTCCGGTACTCCGGTATGTACCCAATACACTCCAGAACCCTTCTGGTGTCTGAATACTACCTTCCAATATATCAATCTTTACTTCTCGGCCATTTCAAGACTCCTCGTCATGTCTGTGATCTCATCCGAGACTCCGGACAAACTTCGGTCATCAAATCACATAACTCAAAATACAAATCGTCATCGAACGTTAAGCGTGCGGACCCTACGGGTTCGAGAACTATGTAGACATGACCGAGACACATCTCCGGTCAATAACCAATAGCGGAATCTGGATGCTCATATTGGTTCCTACATATTCTATGAAGATCTTTATCGGTCAAACCGCATAACAACATACGTTATTCCCTTTGTCATCGGTATGTTACTTGCCCGAGATTCGATCGTCGGTATCCTCATACCTAGTTGAATCTCATTACCGGCAAGTCTCTTTACTCGTTCCGTAATGCATCATCCCGCAAAAAACTCATTAGTCACATTGCTTGCAAGGCTTATAGTGATGTGCATTACCGAGAGGGCCCAGAGATACCTCTCCGATACACGGAGTGACAAATCCTAATCTTGATCTATGCCAACTCAACAAACACCATCGGATACACTTTTAGAGCATCTTTATAATCACCCGGTTACATTGTGATGTTTGATAGCACACAAGGTGTTCCTCCGGTATTCGGGAGTTGCATAATCTCATAGTCAGAGGAACATGTATAAGTCATGAAGAAAGCAATAGCAATAAAACTGAAGATCAACATGCTAAGCTAACGGATGGGTCTTGTCCATCACATCATTCTCCCGATGATGTGATCCCATTAATCAAATGACAACACATGTCTATGGTTAGGAAACTTAACCATCTTTGGTTAACGAGCTAGTCAAGTAGAGGCATACTAGGGACATTCTGTTTTGTCTATGTATTCACACATGTACTAAGTTTCCGGTTAATACAATTCTAGCATGAATAATAAACATTTATCATGAAATAAGGAAATAAATAGTAACTTTATTATTGCCTCTAGGGCATATTTCCTTCAGTCTCCCACTTGCACTAGAGTCAATAATCTAGTTCACGTCTCCATGTGATTTAACACCAATAGTTCACATCACCATGTGATAGTTCACATCGCCATGTGACAAATATCCAGAGGGTTTTACTAGAGTCAATAATCTAGTTCACATCGCTATGTGATTAACACCCAAAGAGTACTAAGGTGTGATCATGTTTTGCTTGTGAGAGAAGCTTAGTCAATGGGTCTGTCCCATTCAGAGTCGTATGTATTTTGCAAATTTTCTATGTCTACAATGCTCTGCACGGAGCTACTCTAGCTAATTGCTCTCACTTTCAATATGTATCCAGATTAAGACTCAGAGTCATCCGGACGGTGTAAAAGCTTGCATCGGTGTAATTCTTTACGACGAACTCTTTATCACCTCCATAACCAAAAAATATCTCCTTAGTCTTCTAAGGATACTTTTGACCGTTGTCAAGTGATCCACTCCTCGATCAATATCGTACCCCCTTGTCAAACTCATGGCAAGGTACACAATAGGTTTGGTACACATCATAGCATACTTTACATAACCTATGGTTGAGGCATAGGGAATGACTTTCATTCTCTTTCTATTTTCTCCCGTGGTCGTGTTTTGAGTCTTACTCAACTTTACACCTTGCAATACAGGCAAGAACTCCTTCTTTGACTGTTCCATTTTGAACTACTTCAAAAATCTTGTCAATGTATGTACTCATTGAAAAATCTTATCAAGCGTCTTGATCTATCTCTATAGATCTTGATGCCCAATATGTAAGCAGCTTCACCGAGGTCTTTCTTTGAAAAACTCCTTTCAAACACTCATTTATGCTTTCCAGAAAATTCTACATCATTTCCGATCAACAATATGTCATTCACATATACTTATCAGAAAGGTTGTAGTGCTCCCAGTCACTTTCTTGTAAATATAGGCTTCACAGCAAGTCTGTATAAAACTATATGCTTTGATCAACTTATCAAAGCGTATATTCCAACTCCGAGATGCTTGCACCAGTCCCTAGATGGATCGCTGGAGCTTGCACATTTTGTTAGCACCTTTAGGATTGAAAAAACCTTCTGGTTGTATCATATACAACTCTTCTTTAATAAATCCACTAAGGAATGCAGTTTTGATATCCATTTGTCAGATTTCATAAAATTTGGCAATTTCTAACAAGATTCAGACAGACTTTAAGCATCGATACGAGTGAGAAAATCTCATCATAGTCAACATCTTGAAATTGTCAAAAACCCTTTTCGACAAGTCGAGCTTTGTTGATAGTAACACTACTATCAGCGTCCGTCTTCCTCTTGAAGATCCATTTATTCTCAATGGCTTGCCGATCATCGGGCATGTCCACCAAAGTCCACACTTTGTTCTCATACATGGATTCTATCTCAGATTTCATGGCCTCAAGCCATCTGTCGGATTATGGGCTCATCATCGCTTCCTCATAGTTCTTAGATTCATCATGGTCTATTAACATGATTTCCAGAACAGGATTACCATAGCACTCTGGTGCGAATCGTACTATGGTTGATCTACGAGGTTCGGTAGTAACTTGATCGGAAGTTTCATGATCATCATCATTAACTTCCTCACTAATTGGTGTAGGCATCACTGGAACTGATTTTAGTGATGAGCTACTTTCCAATTTGAGAGAAGGTACAATTACCTCATCAAGTTCTACTTTCCTCCCACTCACTTCTTTCGAGAGAAACTCCTTCTCTGGAAAGGATCCATTCTTAGCAACGAATATCTTGCCTTTGGATATGTGATAGAAGGGGTACCCAACAGTCTCTTTTGGGTATCCTATGAAGACACATTTCTCCAATTTGGGTTCGAGCTTATCAGGTTGAAGCTTTTTCACATAAGCATCGCAGCCCCAAACTTTAAGAAACGACAACTTGAGTTTCTTGCCAAACCACAGTTCATATGGTGTCGTCTCAACGGATTTAGATGGTGCCCTATTTAACGTGAATGCAGCTGTCTCTAATGCATAACCCCAAAAACAATAGTAGTAAATCGATAGAGACATCATAGATCGCACCATATCTAATAAAGTACGGTTATGACGTTCGGACACACCATTACACTATGGTGTTTCAGGTGGCGTGAGTTGCGAAACTATTTCACATTGTTTCAAATGAAGACCAAACTCGTAACTCAAATATTCGCCTCCACGATCAGATCGTAGAAACTTTATTTTCTTGTTACAATGATTCCACTTCACTCTGAAATTCTTTGAACTTTTTCAAATGTTTCAGACTTATGTTTCATTAAGAAGATATACCTATATCTGCTCAAATCATCTGTGAATGTCAGAAAATAACTATACCTATCGCGAGCCTCAACACTCATTGGACCGCATACATCAGTATGTATTATTTCCAACAAGTCAGTAGCTTGCTCCATTGTTCCGGAGAACAGTGTTATAGTCATCTTGCCCATGAGGCATGGTTCACAAGTATCATATGATTCATAATCAAGTGATTCCAAAAGCCCATCAGCATGGAGTTTCTTCATGCGCTTTACACCAATATGACCTAAACAGCAGTGCCACAAATATGTTGCACTATTATTATCAACTTTGCATCTTTTGGCATCAATATTATGAATATGTGTATCATTACTATCGAGATTCAATAAACCATTTATATTAAGTGCATGACCATAGAAGGTTTTATTCATGTAAACAGAACAACAATTATTCTTTGACTTAAATGAATAACAGTATTGCAAAAAACATGATCCAATCATATTATGCTCAACGCAAACACCAAATAACATTTATTTTAGGTTTAACACTAATCCTGGAGGTAAAGGGAGTGTGCGATGGTGATATTATCAACCTTGGAATCACTTCCAACACACATCGTCACCTTGCTCTCAACTAGTCTCTGTTCATTTTATAACTCCTGTTTCAAGTTACTAATCATAGCAACTGAACCATTATCAAATACCCAGGGGCTACTATGAATACTAGTAAAGTACACATCAATAACACGTATATAATATATACTTTTGTTCACTTTGCCATCCTTCTTATCCGCCAAGTATTTGGGGCAGTTCTGCTTCCAGTGACCATTTCCTTTGCAGTAGAAGCACTCAGCTTCAGGATTGGGTCTAGCTTTGGGCTTCTTCATGGGAGTGGCAACTTGCTTGTCATTCTTATTGAAGTTCCCTTTCTTTCCCTTTCCCTTTTACTTGAAACTAGTGGTCTTGTCAACCATCAACACTTGATGCTTTTCTTGATTTCTACCTTCGCCGATTTCAGCATCGCAAAGAGCTCGGGGAATCGTTTTCGTCATCCCTTGCATATTATAGTTCATCACGAAGTTCCAGTAACTTGGTGATAGTGACTAGAGAACTCTATCAATCACTATCTTATATGGAAGATTAACTCCCACTTGATTCAAGTGATTGTAGTACTCAGACATTCTGAGCACATGCTCACTGGTTGAGCTATTCTCCTCCATCTTGTAGGCAAAGTACTTGTCAGAGGTCTCATACCTCTCGACTCGGGCATGAGTCTGAAATACCAATTTCAACTCTTGGAACATCTCATATGCTCCATGGCGTTTCAAAACATTTTTGAAGTCCCTGTTCTAAGCCGTAAAGCATGGTGCACTAAACTATCAAGTAGTCATCATACCAAGCTTGTCAAACATTCATAACGTCTGTATTTGCTCCTGCAATAGTTCTGTCACCTAGCGGTGCATCAAGGACATAATTCTTCTGTGAAATAATGAGGATAATCCTCAGATCATGGACCTAGTCCGCATCATTACTACTATCAACTTTCAACTTAGTTTTCTCTAGGAACATATCATAAATAAAATGGGGAAGCTATACGCGAGCAATTGATCTACAGCATAGATATGCAAATACTATCAGGACTAAGTTCATGATAAATTTAAGTTCAATTAATCATATTACTTAAGAACTCCCACTTAGATAGACATCCCTCTAGTCATCTAAATGATCACGTGATCCATATCAACTAAACCATGTCCGATCATCACGTGAGATGGAGTAGTTTTCAATGGTGAACATCACTATGTTGATCATATCTACTATATGATTCACGCTCGTCCTTTCGGTCTCAGTGTTCTGAGGCCATATCTGCATATGCTAGGCTCGTCCAGTTTAACCCGAGTATTCTGCGTGTGCAAAACTGGCTTGCACCCGTTGTATGTGGACGTAGAGCTTATCACACCCAATCATCAAATGGTGTCTCGGCACGATGAACTGTAGCAACGGTGCATACTCAGGGAGAACACTTATAACTTGAAATTTAGTGAGAGGTCATCTTATAATGCTACCGTCGTACTAAGCAAAATAAGATGCATAAAAAGATAAACATCACATGCAATCAAATAAGTGATAGGAAATGGCCATCATCATCTTGTGCCTTTGATCTCCATCTCCAAAGCACCGTCATGATTATCATCGTCACCGGCTTGACACCTTGATCTTCATCGAAGCATCGTTGTCGTCTCGCCAACTATTGATTCTATGATTATCGCTATCGCTTAGTGATAAAGTAAAGGAATTACATGGCGATTGCATTTCATACAATAAAGCGACAACCATATGGCCCCTGCCTATTGCCGATAACTGTTACAAAACATGATCATCTCATACAACAATTTATATATCATCATGTCTTGACCATATCACATCACAGCAAGCCCTACAAAAAGAGTTGGACATCCTCTACTTTGTTGTTGCAAGTTTTACGTGGCTGCTATGGGCTTCTAGCAAGAACCGTTCTTACCTACACATCAAAACCACAACGATTTTTCGTCAAGTGTGCTGTTTTAACCTTCAACAAGGACCGGGCGTTGTCAAACTCGATTCAACTAAAGTTGGAGAAACAAACACCCACTAGCCACCTGTGTGCGAAGCACAGCGGTAGAACCAGTCTCATGAACGCGGTCATGTAATGTCGGTCTGGGCCGCTTCATCCAACAATACTGCTGAATCAAAGTATGACATGCTGGTAAGCAGTATGACTATTATCACCCACAACTCTTTGTGTTCTACTCGTGCATATAACATCTACGCATAGACTTGGCTCGGATGCCACTATTGGGGAACGTAGTATTTCAAAAATTTCCTACGATCACGCAAGATCTATCTAGGAGAAGCATAGCAACGAGCGGGGAGAGTGTGTCCACATACCCTCATAGACCGAAAGCGGAAGCGTTTAGTAACGCGGTTGATGTAGTCGAACGTATTCGTGATCCAACCGATCCAAGCACCGAACGTACGACACCTTCGCGTTCAGCACACGTTCAGCTCGATGACGTCCCTCGAGCTCTTGATCCAGTTGAGGCCGAGGGAGAGTTCCGTCAGCACGATGGCGTGGCGACGGTGATGATGAAGTTACCGGCGCAGGGCTTCACCTAAGCACTACGACGATATGACCGAGGTGTGTAACTGTGGAGGGGGGCACTACACACGGCTAATAGATTGTCTGTTGTCCCTTTGGGGTGCCCCCTGCCCCCGTATATAAAGGAGGGGAGGAGGAGACCGGCAACAAGGGGCGCGCCAGGGAGAGGGGAGTCCTACTAGGACTCCAGTCCTAGTAGGATTCGGCCCCACCCTTTTTTCCTTCTACCGAAGGGGGAAAAGGGGAAGGAGAGGGAGTAGGAGAAGGAAAGGGGGTGGCGCCCCCTTCCCAAGTCCAATTCGACCTCCTCCCATGTGGGGGGCACACCAGCCCCTTGTGGGTTGTTTAGCCTCCCTCCTATAGCCCATAAGGCCCATATCTTTCCCCGGGGGTTTCCGGTAACCCCTCCGGTACTCCGGTATGTACCCGATACACTCCAGAACCCTTCCGGTGTCCGAATACTACCTTCCAATATATCAATATTTACCTCTCGACCATTTCGAGACTCCTCTCATGTCTGTGATCTCATCCGGGACTCCAAACAAACTTCGGTCATCAAATCACATAACTCATAATACAAATCGTCATCGAACGTTAAGCGTGCGGACCCTACGGGTTCGCGAACTATGTAGACATGACCGAGACACATCTCCGATCAATAACCAATAGCGAAACCTGGATGCTCATATTGGTTCCTACATATTCTACGAAGATCTTTATCGGTCAAACCGCATAACAACATACGTTATTCCCTTTGTCATCGGTATGTTACTTGCCCGAGATTCGATCGTCGGTATCCTCATACCTAGTTCAATCTCGTTACCGGCAAGTCTCTTTACTCGTTCCGTAATGCATCATCCCGCAACTAACTCATTAGTCACATTGCCCTCAAAGCTTATAGTGATGTGCATTATCGAGAGGGCCCAGTGATACCTCTCCGATACATGGAGTGACAAATCCTAATCTCGATCTATACCAACTCAACAAACACCATCGGAGACACCTATAGAGCATCTTTATAATCACCCAGTTACGTTGTGACATTTGATAGCACACAAGGTGTTCCTCCGGTATTCGGAAGTTGCATAGTCTCATAGTCAGAGGAACATGTATAAGTCATGAAGAAAGCAATAGCAATAAAACTGAAGATCAACATGCTAAGCTAACGGATGGGTCTTGTCCATCACATCATTCTCCCAATAATATGATTCCATTAATCAAATGACAACAGATGTCTATGGTTAGGAAACTTAACCATCTTTGATTAACAAGCTAATCAAGTAGAGGCATACTAGGGACATTCTGTTTTGTCTATGTATTCACACGTGTACTAAGTTTTCGGTTAAAATAATTCTAGCATGAATAATAAATATTTATCATGAAATAAGGAAATAAATAATAACTTTATTATTGACTCTAGGGCATATTTCCTTCAACAGTATTTGCAACGTTGCCTACATGCACAAAGGAAAATATCTATTGCTAGTAGTAGTAGATCATTGGAGCAGCCATGCGATTATGTGTTGGGCTTTGATCGGCTCGGTCCAAATTGACTAAAATAACAAGGTAATCCTACTTGGCACATAAGTCGCTAGATAGCCCAAGGCCTACCTTCTTTTGCTGGCCTCGATCGGAGTGTCCAAATTGACTAAAATAACAAGGTGATCCTATTTGGCACATAAGTCGCTAGATAGCCCAAGGCCTATATCTTGCTCTTTTAGTAATGGGCTATATCTCATTTAGTGTGAGCATTTCTTCCTTCCCGCCTGAAGCTTTTGACTGTGCACTGTAGCTACTGGCCAGCCTGTTTTTGTCTGTTTTTTTTTCTTTGTTGGGTTCGTTCGATCAAGTGAGTTCGCTGGTTCACTCAGTTTGTTCGTTTCTTTTTGGTATTTCTTTTTTTTCTTTATTTCTTCATGGATTAATATTTTTCAAATACTTGTTTAACATTTTTTTCAAATGTTTGATCAATATTTTCTAAATATGATAAACTCTTTTGACACTCATTGTGTGTTTTTTTATACATGAGAAACATTTTCTGTATACACATTTAACATTTTTAAATGCCTTGGTGTACATTTTTTTAATGTTTTATGTAAATTGTTTTTTATAATATATTTATTTAGAATATTTGGAAGTATACAAAAAAAAACATAAAACATAAAACGTGCAAAAATAAAACGAGGTTGTGGCCTCCCGTGAACTGGGCCGGCCCATGTCGTCTCGCCTTCAGCGAGACTACCCTATGTCTCGCTATAGAGGCCCTCATAAAAAAATGTCTTGCTATAGAGACTGAGCGCATACCCTTGAAATCACTAACTAAGTAGCACTCCTCGCAAAGGTCACTCCCATCTATCTTCCCAGGTTGTGACAAGTAACACACTGCATGTGCGTCATTTGTCATAATCTAGATGTTTATTTTTTCTGTAGAATTCGTTTATTCAAAAAACAAAATCTCTTAAACCACGCATCGTGAACCGTTTTCACCATTGATTTTTTTGTGTCTCTTCATAACTAGATCCCATGTTAATAGGTTTTGACAAACTTTTTTTATGAAAAAAAACAAAAATGCGGAAGAAAAAACCCGAGCCGGAAGCAAGATTTCCCCATTCTTTTTTTTCGGGAGGCACAACAAAAGCAAATTTGTACCACGTGGATGGAAAAAAACATTTTCCCTTTTTGTGTGAGAATCAAATCTGTGCCTGCCACGGAAGAAAAAATGACATTTTTCTTGCAAAGCAAACCCGTGCCTCCACGAAAATCAAATACAAGTGTCTTGCAAAAGAAAGAAAACTTGTTTCCCCCTTTGTTTGAGAGGCACATTCGTGCTAGCAAACATGTGCCTCTATGGGAAGCAAATCTGTGCCTCTCGCGGAAGAAAAAAACGCGCTTTTTCTGCAATTTTATATATTAGTTTTTCTTCTAAAAACTAGGAAAAAAGGGGCAAAAACTGAAAATTTGAAAAACCATATCTAAAACCCAAAAACATGTAAAAATAGTAATAATAGAAAAATCCGAGAAAGCACGCAGCATGCAACATGTGGCAGTGGTTGAGCTTTCCATCAAAAGTGACCCTTGATGGGCTCCCGCAAGGGGCCATTCAATTAGTTGCTCTCCCGTACCCCGCTGCCACTACGTACACTTTGGGCCAGCCCATTCAAATATCATGTTTCCTCTTTTATTATTTTTCTTTCATTTTTTCTGCTTTTGTCAATTTCTGTTATTTTCGTTTTATTTTTGTATTTTGTTACTACTCATGTGCCCGTGCGTTGCTACGGAAGCAAAAACAAGCAAAGAGGAAGAATTATTCTTGTAAGATGAAACACACGTGGATTTGAATGTTCACTTAGGTTTGTTGCCTTTTGACTTTGACAGCTTTAATATTCATTCTTAGTAGAGAAAATTAATAAAAACTTTAGGGGGCCTTATGACACTTTACCTGTTCTTGTGTTGTGCAACACGAAATCACAGTTTTTAGACTAACAAGTTGAGGCTTGTCAGTGAGCAAATGTGTAATTAATTGTCCAAACTCCTATGTTATCTTGATCACGTAAGCAGAATGTATGTTACCAGTGTAGCAGATTCCACTTTATAGATTGATCATGTAATTGTGGGAAAACAATGGACATGACCATTGCTGAAAGACCGTCCTGTTCGACACAACACATCATAATAAGAAGACAGCCTGTCTTTTATTGGCAGCTTGGCACCACCCAAACAGACAAAAAAATTGTGCAAAAACCTAGGTAGTGGCACGTGACATGTTCTTTGGCTAAATTACAACAATCCGTTCAGTCAGAGCAACATAAAATTGTTCAACAACATAAGACTTGTAGATCAGTAGTCCACACTGAAGCCTGCTCCAGGACTTATTTCAGTAGCAGAAAACTGTTCATGAACATACGGCCAATTCTGGATCAGTAGTCTTCACTAAAGCCTGCTCCAGGACTTATTTCTCTGCAGAGACATATACTATACTGAGAGAAATTAGTGTGATTTCTTTGAAACAAACTAACACAATAATAGACACAATGGCCTCACCTTGCTTGTCAGTGACTCCACTGCGAAACTGCCTTCTATATCCTGAAATCCACAGGAAAAAATCATAATCAGAGACATGTTAAAATGAGATTATCTCGCGAAATATGCTCCTAATCGACGAAAGCTTGGAACCGGAGCCGTCCGGAACGAGTAGCTCGCCACCGGCAAACATCCTCCGCGGCCTACTCATGGAGGTCCTGCCGCTGCTAGCATCCATGGGCAGCACAAAAAAAAGGCCATGTCCTTGGAGGTTGAGAACCAGAGACAACACAAAAGGGAATCAATGCCATCAGAGAAAACAAAGCAACTTACAGCCCAGTTCATCTTCCTTTACCGAGGCACGCCGATCTCTGCATCCACCAGTGCGAGGAAGAGTGGTCGTCCACGAGACAACCATGGACGGGAACAAGGGGCGGGTTCCTGTGCATCAGCCAGGGGTAGACCTCGTGCTCCCCTTCCCCTGTTTTCGAAGCTGTCACCAGCGCCAGCCTTCGCCGGAGTGGAGCAGTAGCTCCAACCATTCGCCCACTACAGTCCGCAGCTGCCAGTCGTCCGCGGTGACCGGATCTGGAAATCCCTCTCCACAAAATCCCAACTCCTGTACTCACCCTTCACCGACCAAACCTCGCCGGATGCCCGAACCAGAGAGAGACCAACCTCCCTAACCCTGCAGCGCCGCCGGAGAGAGCACCGCCACGACGGGGAAGGAGCCGGAGAAACCATATTCCACTGCGTCGACGTCGCGCCCGCCTGCCCGCAAATGCGATAATCTTTATCTTTACCTAATAATAAAGCAAATTAGGTTTCTTACGTCCGTCATGGCATTTTTCAGAAAATTCCCTCTATTTCAGAGAATTCAACCCGCAGTCCTGTCTCAAGTTGGAAGGGATCGTTTTTCCGTATTTTACACAAAAGTACCTGTATTTTCCTGAAATCAACCCGCCGTCCGGATTTAAGTCATACCTGAACCGTTATTTTACGTTTTTCAAAAAACCCCTGACGTTTTAGGTAATTCATCCGCGGATCATATTTAAGTCAAACAAATACTATTTTAAATCATCCATATCTTTTAAACCGTAACTCTGATTTGAACATGTTATATATGAAATTTGATTAGAAAAATTTATAGAATATGAATATGAGATTATTTTTACCTATTAAGTATTTTTAAATATTATTTGGAATATATTTAAATCAAACAAATGGTTTTCTAAATTATCTGTATCTTTTAAACCGTAACTTCGATTTTAACATATTATATATGAAATTTTATTAGAAAAATATGTGGAATCTAAATATGATGTTAATTTTACCTGTTAAATATTTTAAAATATTGTTTTGGAAGCAAACTTATAATTTGTAGCGCAAGATCCGTTTTTCTTTCATACCGGCGGCGATCCGGAATGCAAATAAACACCCCACTATAACCATATAGGGAAAAGAAAACATCAATAACTACACATGCATACCTCTAAAAAATGTCGTGGGGGAAAACAACATATTTCTCATCGCGAGAGTGAGAGGAAGTGAGAGTGAGAGAGAGAGGGCGAGGGAGTAGAGGGAGAGAGACGCCTTAGGATTAATCATATTTAAACACGTTTTTTGTTGTTTTGTGTGAACACCAAGGCCATCGCTGACGAAGGTGAGAAGGAGGATAATCGGCAACACAAATATGATGCCTCACAAAAATAAAGGAGATGGACCTATTGAGTGATGGTTGTTGGGTTAAGAGCGTGTGTTATGTTTTCTCTCCCGTTGCAACGCATGGGCTCTTTTTCTAGTCAAGTCCTAAAACACCATTATCTACAACCGTGGTGCGGCCGTCCGAGATCTCGCCCACTTCCCAAAGCCCGTCGGCGACCCGCCGGGAAACCCCCTCTGGTGTCGCCTCTCTGTTCGCGTTTTTTAACTATATAGTCGGGAGAGACCCTTTGTAGTAGCGTTGATCTTTAAGGGGTACGCGGAGTTTTGGCTCCCGAGCTCATCTGCACCCACGCTCAGAAAAAAATCAAAATAAATATTAAATTTTTTTAAAAAATTCCATTTTTTTTGGGTGGTAGATAATTTGACGCGTGAAGCCGCTTCAAATTTCAACTCATTTGAGCATCTGAGCAGCTCTTGGCAAAAAAGACAAAATCAGAGTCTGTAAAAATGTTTACGGTTCACGCACTGTTTTGACCCGATTTGCTTTTTTTGCCAAGAGCTATTCAGATGTCCAAATAAGTTGAAATTTGGAGCGGACCTCACGCGACAAATTATCTATCACACAATTTTCTTTTGGAATTTTTAAATTTTTCTAGTTTTTATTTTGATTTTTTTCTGAGCGGGGGCAGATGAGCCTGAGCACCGAATTAGATAGCCGGTACTCGAAGCTTCTGTTTCTTTCGCGAGAGAAGCAGAAACAAATAGTCCGTCCCACATACGGGCTCGGGAACAATTTGAGTCGATCCAGCTTTACGTTTTGGATTAAACGGTACATATGCAACAAAGGCAGGCACACCATTACCACCAACTCGCATTTTTATAGGAGTAGAGATTTTTTGACCGTTCGCTTTTATTATTATTTTAATTCATGAATATTTTATGAATACACAATTTCTTTTCAGAACTTGAACATTTTTTTATTTCTTGAACAGTTGTTTTCAGAATGATGAACATTTTTCGAGTATGTGAACTTTTTTTTGAAATACCGTACATTTTTTTGAATCCAAAAGTATTTTGTGACTTATCCAAAATTCTTCTTAAAGAAGAAGAAGAAAAGAAAAACAATACGAAAAAACAGGGAGCATCGTACAAGGGCTGCCAGAAAAGGGTGCGCGGGAGGAAGGGCGTGCGTGCTCGCTCGTTCTCCAGCGCCTAGCACCCCAAATAGGATGTCCCGAAATAACAAGACTTTCTATTTGTCGTCACAGGCGTTAAATAGAAATCATTAGTTAAGGGGCCCTTGCAAAGGTCACTCCCCCTCAGGTGCTAACAAGTGGTAAATTAGGATTTTTTTCATAGATTAGTTTTTCAAAACCTTTTATCTCTTAAACTGTGTGTCCAAACTCCGTACCATTTTGACCGTTGCATTCCTCGCGTCGAGATTCAAAATAGGATCCCATGTTAGTAGATTCCGACAAACTTTTCTTCACGAAAAAATCTGAGAAATAGAAGATAAAAAATGTGGCCGAAAACATGTTTATTTTTCCCATTTCCGAGTGGAACAACTGTGTGCCTCCACGAGAAGCAAATCTATGCCCCCCTCCCCCCATGCATATTTTCCTCTTCCGAGAGGCATAGCTGTGTCTATCATGGAAGCAAACATGTGATTCTCGTGGAAGAAAAAAAACACGGTTTCTCTCGCGGAAGTAAATTCGTGCCTCCATGGAAAATAAACATGTGACCTCTCATGGGGAAAACACGTTATTTTTCCTTTTCCAAGAGGAGGCTCTCGCGGAAGCAAATCTGTGCATCCACAAGAAGCAAATATATGCCTCTCATGGAAGCAAAAAAATTGTTTCCCCCTTTATTAGAGGCACAACTGTGCCTCCCGCGAAAGCAAAACTATGCCTCCTCGAGAAGCAAATCTGTACCTCCATGGAAGAAAAAAAAATTGTTTCCTCGTGCATTTGTTTTATCAAAATCTCAGAAAAATCCGGCGAAAACTGAAAACCGAAAAAACCATCTAAACCATGTAAACATGTACAGAAATATAAAAAAAAGCCGAGGAAGCGTCTAGCACGCGACACGTGGTGGCAACTGAGAGTGCGCCTTGAGGTGGCAACTGAGAGTGTCCCTTGAGGGGCTCGGCAAGGGGTACCCCCTCAGGTAGTTGCTCTCGTATATAGTGGATGCGACACATAGGGTGCATGCAATGGGCCGCTTAGCAGATTCACTATAGAGACAAGCGCATGTAGTAGTCGGTTCACTTCAGTGAACCGTTTCAGTGTAGCCAACCAGGTTTGTTGATTTTTTTTCACCTTTTCTTTTCTATATTTGTTTTGTGCAACAAACATTTACATAATATATGGTGAACATTTTCCAAAATAAACATTGAACAAAATTTTAATATATGTTGATCTTTTTTTAATACATTGATTTTTTGTAATATACACTGGATATTTTCGAAATACACATTGAACTTTTCTTAAAATATGCTGAAATTTTTCAAAATATGCATTGAATATTTTTGAAAGTAAGTCGAACATTTTCTTAGTATACAATGAACATTTTCAAAAAACACATTGAACTATTGTTTTTTAAATGTTGAACAATTTCTTAATACACGATGAACATTTTTGTAACGGACGGATAACTTTGTTTAATATACGGTGAACATTTTCTTAATATATTATGATTTTTTGTAATACATGCTAAAGTTTCCTATATAATACAAAAAATTCGACAAAAATAAATATAAAGTAAAAAAAGGAACAGAAGAAACAGCCAACCCGACATGGGCCTGCCCAACTAGGGTAGTGGGAGGGACGCTCCCTCAGAGAAGCCAACACTATTTCCCGCTCACGGGAGGAAAATAGGATTGGCGCGAAATAACATGTGTTTTCTGTTAACTCAGGAGAACTAGATTCAACGTTTTTCGTTTGATATGAATCCGACGGTCGAGAGAAAATCCAACTGAAACAAATAAAATTTTCAGGCATCTGAGCCATAGGCGCTCTCAAATTTTGGCATCAGTTCAGTGTATTTTTAACTTCAGACACCAAAGCGATCATCACACGCAACATCATGTATCACTGATCTATCTGACTCGATTCACAATACCAACGACTCATAAAAACCACGTCACACACCGACAAGTATAATAAGGTCCCGCAAAAAAAAAAAGACAAGTATAATAAGGCACGAGGTTGCTCACTGGCAAGGTGGCCGGTTCTGAGATTTGCGCGTAACTTGCGGGATTTTGTCCTGGGAGACTTGGTTGCTCTGTGTCGTGTAGTGTGATATTGTCCATTCAGGGAGCGAACTAGACAGCAAACTTTCGTCGCCTTGCAGAAGATAATGCTACTGGCGGTAAACAAATGCGCAGCCGGCTGCAATATCTGTGTCCGTGAGTACATTACTCTGGCTTTCGTTTGGACTTGGCAGCACAAAGGCGTCGTAGGAAAGTGACCGGCCACGTTGCGTATGCGGGATCTATGTCCGAATCTTAATAATACGTAGGCGTTTGGCTCAAATCCAGGCTGCTTAGCCCACCAAGTTGTGGCGTTCGTATGCGTGCTATAGCTATTCATATTTTTTAACGAAAGATAAGAAGATTGAGATCATATTAGATACTACAACGACATTGTCAACCGACGTGCGTCAGTGCATCTCAATCAAAAGATGGGTCATGGTTGCAATCTCTCGGGGTGGAGCATTCAACTGAATCAACCCTCACATTTTCTAAACATATACTCAAACTAGTCTGTCCTCAAACACCGTGTCAAACTTCGTGGCACAAGCTCAACTGCATTTCTCCAAAGCAACAAAGGATTGATAGCCTATCTGTTGTGGACGCGGATTAACTGAGCTCGAGCTCATATGAGCTCGGATGAACAGAAAATCCAAAAAATTAAAAACAATTCAAGAAATTCTGTTTTTTTTTCAAGTAAAATTTGACAAATGTTTTAAATGCTTGCAAAGTTTCATCATAGAATTACATTCATGGAAATCATGGCAAAAAAACAAAACAAAATCAACACTCCAAAAATAACTTCAGTTTTTTTTTTGCCACGACTTCCACGAATGACATTTCATAATAAAACTTTGCAAACACTAAAAATATTTGTCAAAGTCAGTCACCAAAAAAATCAGAATTTTTTGAATTTTATTTTAATTTTACTCCTCACTCGAGCTCATATGCTCGAGCTGCGAAGGACACATTCAGTCTATTGCCTGATATATGGGCTGGCATATTTGGAAGGAAAGGAACATGAGGGTCTTTCAGGATACATGTTTTACTGTAAGGGAGGTGATTAACCTTGCTATAGGGATGATATAGGGCTCCTAAAGGAGGTGAGAGACTATTCCTTTTGTGATCTTAATCTAGTCCGTCGATAAATCCTCACGGAATATAAGTTGAAATAGGATTAGTCTCTTCAACGATGCCATATATAGCTTCAGCGACCCTGAGAAAGATCCAGCGAGTAGGGGCTCGCTATAATTGGTCGAATCAACAACTTGCGTCTATCAGATCGATCCTCGACATAGTGTTCATTTCTGCAGATTGGATAACTTTCTATCCAATGTCCTCACTCAAAGTTGAAACGAGGATCGGCTCGGTTTTTGCGCAATATGTCTGACTCTGTGTTTACGCATCACCTCGACAATTTCAACAAGTATTTTTTTCAGAGAAAAGGCTAGAGCTCGACTTTATAAATAAAGTCATACGGCAAGATTTGATACGCACCAGACATAAGCAAGTCTAAACAGCTGCATGCAGCAGAGTTACAATCTTAACAACAAAAGTTAGCACGCGGCTAGCGATCCACGGACAAAGACTAACAGTTAAGATTAGAATAAGATAAATTCCAGACGGCTGGGAGGCCCGATCTTGACTGGTGATATCAGAAGCCATAGCTCGCACACAAGACATAAGAATGTTCGTCGCCTCCTTGTCACCAAATTTAACCAGAGGCTTCCACTACTGTAAAATGGCAAGTTTGAAAAGACAATCAACAGGGTTAATTATTAGGAAAAATATGCTCGATAGAGAACTTGTTCCTAGATGTCCAAATGAACCAAGAAATAGTCGCGAAACCAAACAAAAATATCGTACTCATCTACCTGGACAGGGATTTAGCAAGATCAATAAGACTAGCAAATGAGGCAGGGGCCAATTAACACCCAACCACGATTGAGTGCAGCTCTAGAGCAAGTTAGCCAGGTCACAACGAAGAGAATGTGATCAGTATTCTTATGAGCACCACATAAAGCACAAAATTCCGAACAAGGGCCATTACGTTTATGAACTTGATCAGCAGCCAAAAGCCTACCTCTGACAACCTGTGAAAGGAAAGTCTTAATCTTAAGGGGAACACGAGCCTGCCAGATATATTTAAACCTGGAAGTGGGATTACGAGAAAACAATATAGAGTAAAGCAATTTAACCAAAAATATGCCCGAGGGGGAGTGAGGCCAAGTCACCACATCAGTCTCCTCCAAAAGCATGGGGAAGATAGCAGCGAGACCCTGCCAATCTTCCAACTCTACAGGAGAAATAGTGCGTCGGAGCTCCACGTCCCAATTATTAGATGTGAGATCTGAGACGGGGGTCTCCGTACTAGCGTAGTACGAGAAATAAAAGGAAATGAAGAACTAAGCAGACCATCACCATGCCACCGGTCAAGCCAGAAACCGATCGAGGAACCGACGTTAACCACAAACTTCGCCAAAGCCTGAAAATTGTAATGAACTTTAGTTAACTTCCGCCATAATTGAGAACCACCCGTCACAGGGGAAAATATAGGGCTAGAGTGTGGTAAGTATTTTTCTTTGAGCATATAAGCCACAAATTCCCAAGGGCAGAGTTAAGGATATGCCATCACCATTTAATAATAATACATTTATTCATGATAGCGGTGTTAATAATGCAAGCCCCCCCCCCAAAGAACGGTATTTCCTTTTGTGATCTGCAACATTCCAATAAAAGCCACTCTGGTGTTTATCAAAGCCATCATGCGTACCAGCAGGAAGGCGATAAAAGCCCTAAAAACATAGGAAGAGAAGAAAGACAATCATTGATTAGGCAAACCTTGCTAGTAGAGGCATTATAACGCCCACGCCAGGGCATTACCCTATTGCCAGCCTTCAAGAAAGAAGGAGCAAAATCCTTAGTATAGAGTTTGTACGGGGAAATAGGGTTGCCCAGATATTTGAAAGGAAAAAAAACATGTTTACAATTGAGAATATTAGTATTGTCTTCTGGCGAGCAACCCAAAACAAGGACTTCGCTCATAGATAAACTGATTTTGAGCCTCGGCAAGGCTTCAAAATAGAGAAGCAAGAATTTGAAATTAGCAAGGGCTAGGTCATCATTATTAACCAGTTAAGAACACAACAGGTTTAATGGAGATGAAACACACCAGATAGAATAAGGTGAGACACAACAAGTTTAATGGGGCCGGTAGTAGCATCACAGATACGAATACATGATAAAGCATCTGTAGGGATACGTACCAGAAAACAAAAAAAATCCGTCCTATGCACCAGCCCAGGACCACTATGAAAATTCATAGAAGGTTTTATCTGATTGTTACCAACTTGCAGCAGCAATGGAAGAAGAGTTGGTGACGATCGTTTGTGCAGATTCCCGCAGCTAGGATTTACAACCTCCTAACCGCAAGAATTTTCTCCCTCAATCAGAAGATCGAACGTATGATCTCTCTACCGGCTTGCACACATATGATGTTACTGATCCAAAAGTGCTTCGCCACCCAGAACTAATCGCCGCCAAAGACTAGGCAGCCTTGCAGCGCTACAAAACTATTTCGTGCAGTAGCTAGAGAGAGAGGGAGGGGGAGAGAGAAGGGATACAATTGCATGCCATTTGGTGAGAGCACAAAGGCTCAACTTGAGTTGTGAATGGAGAGATCCTCCCCTCCTCTATTTACAGGGGAAGGAAGGGGGTGGGGGAGGCATGAGGGTAGCTGCCCAAAGGGAGCCCTCTTACCAACATCAACACACAAAAAGGGGGGAGCTTGCCCACAAGGCCGCCCTCACTCCTATCGGGCCCACCTTCGGGGAACAACCCCAAAGGGCCACTCTTCACTCAACACTTGCACACATGGTTGGGGGCTGCCTCCCATAGCACCCAACATTTTCTACCAAAAGGGGGGCTGCCTCACTAAGGGAGCGCCCCACCCAACATGATTCCACAAAAAGGGGGATGTTGTCCCCCATGTGAGGGCAGCCCCATGGGACTGTGAAAATTCTGGGAGGTCTCGAAACCTTTCAGGTACTCTCCAAAAAACTCCGTACATACTCTGAAACCTTTTCGGCTTGATGGTTTACTAGAAACATTTTCGGTTTCTACGAAACACTTTCGATTTTCTCTCCGAAATATTTCCAGTGTCTCCAAAACTTTTCCGATGACTTTGTCTCAGGCTCCTAACCAGTACTCAGTAGATAGATTACCCATAAGTCCGTGACCCTGTAGGTTCAGTGAAATATAGGTGAAAGGATGTGGATGTCAGCTAGAGGGGGTGGATGAATAGGCGCTTCAAAAAAAATATGGTTTAGGCTTGAACAAATGCGGAATGAAACTAGCGTTTTATTTGTCAAGCACAAAACCTAAATATACTAGGCTTAACTAGGTGCACCAACAACTTATGCTAAGCAATATAAACAACTATGTGATATCAAGATATAGAACATGAAGCACTATAGCTATCACAAAGTAAGTGCATAAGTAAATGGCTTGGGTAAGAATAACTGAGCCACGCGGAAATGATGATGTATCCCGAAATTCACACCCTTGCAGATGCTATTATTCGTTAGAGCGGTGTGGAGGAATAAAGCTCCCTAAAAATGCCACTAGGACCATCGTATTCTCGTCACGCCCTTACACAATGCAAGGTGGCGTGATCCACTAAGGGACCCTTGAGGGCGTCCACTGAACTTGTACAATTGGCAACTCCTGAGGGTGGTCACCGAACCCATACAAGTTGCTCGGGGCAATCTCCACAACCAAATTAAAGACCCCTAAGCTTGCCCGAAGTTTTACACCACAATGATTGAGCTCCATGACACCACCAACCATCTAGGGCACCCAAGCACCCAAGAGGCATAAGCTCTAGGATGCCCAAACACCCAAGAGTAATAATCTTATTAATTTTCACTTCGTATCACCATGGAGAACTTATACCGATGCAACTAATGCAATGACAAGAACACACGAATTGCTCAAGTCCCCCACTCTCAAATCCTAGCACAACAATGAAAGCTATGGAGGATATGAGAGGAAGATCAAGGAGAACACAAAAGAACTCCAAGATCTAGATCCAAAGAGTTCCCCTCACTTAGAGGAGAGATGGATTGGTGGAAATGTAGTACTATATCTCCTCTCTCTTTTCCCTCAAAAAGATGCAAGAATCATGGGAGGAATATAGAGAAAGCAAACTCCAAGAGGTCAACAATGGTGGGGGAAAACTCGCTCAAAGTCGTTGGGGGCATTGGGGAAGAAGACCCCCTTAAATAGGCCCTCACGAATCTAACCGTCACGCTGTAGAAAAACACATGAGCACTACAACCGGACCAGGGTCCGGTACAACCGCTCAAGGCAGAAATGCCAGCCCGCGGTTCTCCATGCGGTACAACCGGTGGTGCCGCTGGTAGTACCTGATGTGGTACTACCGGACGTGTACCGCCCTAGTACTCGAGCGGAGTCAACAGTGTGCGCTACAGGGGCTGGTACATGGACCGAAACAACCGCTGCATCTGGTTGGTGGCAAGTGAAACAAGTGAGGGAAGAGGAGGCAGACGAGGAACCTGAGCTACCTAGTAGAGCTCCACATCCATGGCAGGGGAGGGATGGCACAATGCCATCGCAAAAGCCAGATCCAGAAGGGTTCTCATATTTGCAAAACTTATGATTCTTGTTAGGAGGGCTTCCTGTTGTAGTTGTTGGAGTAGTTAGAGTAGCAGTCGTAGCATTGGTTTAGAAGAAATCCATTGTTGCCATAGCCATAGGAAAAGCTAGCATCGGCCGGGTAGGGCAATAGGGTTTGGGGGCGGCAACCACCAACATGGGTACAAGAAGCATCAGTTGGATGGGCGAGGGAGCCCGCTGCTGCCGACTGCCAGGGATCCGCAGGTACATGATAGAAGATGCCGGAGGAGGAGTGGCCGCCAACTCCTGCCGCTCCATCGCATGCGACTTCTCTGGATCCACCGCGCACACCTCGAATTTGCATCATTTCCCTTCTTGGAACCAGGCAGGAGGAGTGCCCCGAGCCTCGCACTCACGAGCCGCCTGCGTACGCTCGAGCTTGGCGCGAAGCTCGGCCTCTAGAGCACGGGAGTCAGTCCCCTCCCCACCTGAGGTGGGGAGGTGGTGCTTCCCATTCGAGTTCCTCTCTCTAGAGAAACCATGAGAGCCTTCCATGGAAACCATTGAAGCGAAGGAACAAAACTGAGGAGGAGGAGGAGGAAGGAGGGGAACAATATGGTGGATGGGGTGGCTAGATCTGCGAATGTCAGCGGCAGAAGCTGGAACCCTTAACAGGGGTCACGACAACTCTTTGGGAGACAAATATAGCGTGTTGCATACTTGACTATTATTTTAAAACTACTCGTACTGCATACTTGATTGTTACTAACAAAAGAGCTCGTGCGTTGCAACGAGAAAAAAAAAGTCCTCCAGCCATTTTTAGTTTTTATTGATTCTCCTTCTAACCGGCTATTTTATGTCAACTTTCAATGGCCCCTCTTAAATTAGAGCCCATATATGTTACACACACCTCATCATGTTTATCATACTCCCTCCGTTTCAGTTTACAAGTCCTGCGCGTATACCTAGGTTGTCAATTTTATCACCCTAATATAAACTATATAACACAAAAAATATATGGTTTGAAAGTAGAACATCTGAAGTTTATACTGATATATTTTTTATAATATATGACTTGTATTAGGTTGGTCAAATTGACGACCTAGGGGTACGCGCACGCCCTGTAAACTGAAATAGAGGGAGTAATTCTTTTCTTTTCTTCGAAGGGGCTTGTTGCCTACCCGCAGACGTATTAATTAGGGAGATATGGTGTAAAGCAGCAAGATGAGACTATTATTGATTAATAAGCGATCTCTATCATTATCAAAATCAAAAGCTAGTTGAACTGGTTGAATCGTCATCGTAAACTGAAGGAGGTCGTAACAGTTTGATTCTCCACGATAGCAATTTTTTTGTTTTGGCCGAGCATTGACCAGTCCGATGAAGCCCCAAAATAGCCCAGCAGGGCTGTGGTGCAGTGCAGGCAAAAGGTCGAGGAGTACATGCCATCGACGGATTTACATGATCGATCTATGGCTTGTAAGGGCATCTTCAACGCAAACCCGCAAATACCATCGGTAAATGTCTGTTTTTATGTCCGGACGTGGTCCGCGGACATGATGTGGGAGAGATTCATTCAATGCTATTCACAAAGTATTCGGTTGGGAGGAGAGAAAGTAGGTGGAACCATGCATGTGGTGGGATAATATGGTATGGTGTTCGGTTGGAAGGAGAGAAGAGAAGAGGACCACACGGAATCTTTTGATTGGTCAAGTGGATGCTCGAAATCCGGTATAGCTCCCCCATATTTGTCTCCGTTTTGCCGGAAAACGAACGTTCGGACCATTTTACGGATTGATGCGGGTCCGCATTAGATATCAAACAAAAGTGTTCGATCGGTCGTATATTGGAGGTTTGAGGGTCTCCCTTGAAGATGCCCTAAACTTTTTAATGTAGAGAACTCGCTTAACCATCAAAAGGATATCGTTCTTTATTTCTGTAACAACATTGGCTAGATGACTTGGCTCGTGCATGCGGGCTCCTTTAACATGATCATTGTTCGAGTCCTTGTTCCGCAATTTCTTCTTCTAGGCTAACGTGCAACACAAGCGACCAATGAAAAAAAGGACAACTACAAAATGTTGTGTGCAATGAAACGACCAACAAAAATTAATGCAAGATTTTTGTGACTTACGGGTGGATAATTACTATCAAGTTCGGGTGCAACTAAATGACCTAGTACGAGAAAATGAAGTACTCTCCCCGTTTTAAAATAGATAACCAAACTTTATACTAACTTTATTCAAAATAGATGACCTAACTTGTACTAACTTTATATTAAAGTTAGTCTAAAGTTGGATCATCTATTTTGGAATGGAGGGAGTAGTATTTTTGTGACTTATGACTGACATGGTAGGTAATTAAGCGTCGCTGGCACCTCGTCATCGGCGGAAACGTTTCCTCTCAATAAAAGCACATCGTCAGAAATTCTGAAATAAATTTAGAAATAATGCGAGCACTAGGATTTAAACCATAATGAGCTGGGATACCACTGTCTTTCTAATCATCCAACCATAGGTTGATTCACGTTTATTATCTACTTCTGGATGGATGAAAGAAAATGAAGAGACCCACCGTATAGATTTTACTATCGCACTTGCGCCATGTATATAAGTCGTACTGCGTTCAATCAATTACGCCAACAGCCCATCGCATCCTGAAGTGTAGCAAGCGAAAATGGAAGCTTCGTACATGCTATGGCTTGTGTACGTTTCACTCGCCTCTTGTGTCCTCTACAGAGTCTTCCTTGTAGGCAGAAAGAGTTCGCGGCTGCCGCCGGGCCCGACGCCGATCCCTCTCCTCGGCAACATCTTTGACATCCAAGGCGACCTGCACCAGGCCCTTACCAGGCTCGCCCGGGTGCACGGCCCCATCATATCCATCAAGCTCGGCGTCACCACCGCCGTCGTGGCCTCGTCCGCCGCGTGCGCCCGCGACGTGCTGCAGAAGTACGACCACCTCCTGGCGGCGCGGTCCGTCGCCGACGCCGCGCGCGCGCTGGGCAACCACGAGCGCTCCATCATATGGCTGCCGTCCAGCAGCCCGCTGTGGAAGCGCCTCCGCGCCGTGTGCACCAACCACCTGTTCTCGGCGCACGCCCTCGACGCGGCGCGCGCGGTGCGGGAGGAGAAGGTGAGGGGCCTGGTGGGCTGCATCCGCGGCCATGCCGGGGAGACCGTGGAGGTCGGCCGCGTCGTGCTCTCCGGGCTGTTCAACATCGTCTCGAGCGTGCTGTTTTCCGAGGAGGTGGGCGACCTGAGCTCAGACCGGGCGCAGGGTCTCGAGACGCTGACCAACGACCTCCTCATGGAGCTCATCAAGCCGAACATGTCGGACCTCTTTCCCGTGCTCTCTGTTCTTGACTTGCAGGGCCGCCGCCGCCGTACCGTCGAGCATCTGAGGAGGTTCTTTAACTTCTTTGACCCGATTATTGAGCGTCGTATGATGGCCGGAGGTGAAAGCCAGGGGGATTTCTTGGATGTGCTACTCCAGCTTCACTCGGTGGATCAGCTCAGCATTCAGACAATCAAGTCCTTTCTTTTGGTATGTTTGACTCTGAACTGAAGTGACTACATGTTCATTCCAACTTGGAAAAAAAATTCTAAATAAACTTTCACAACATTCTTGAAGATTTGAAAAGGTGAACCAAAACTTGAAACTGTTTCAGTTTAGCGTATAGTATATTATAAACTGATCTTTGAAGATCCGAGGAAATCTGACACAAATGAGAAATCCGAGCTAACCAGAAAAATGTCGCGTGTTTTGCAGGATCTGTTCATAGCAGGGACAGAGACAAACGCTCTCACCGCGGAGTGGACGATGGCCGAGCTACTTCGGCACCCGCTTGTCATGTCAAAGGTTCGCGCCGAGCTGCAGGAAGTGGTCGGTGCAAAGCAGTATCCCGACGAATCCGACATCAGCAGGCTGCCGTATCTCCAGGCCGTGCTGATGGAGAGCATGCGCCTACACCCGCCAAGACCGCTCCTGATACCGCACCAGGCCATGGCTGAAGGCGCGGAGGTCGGGGGCTTCATGGTGTCCAAGGGCGCCATGGTGATCGTCAACCTGTGGGCCATCATGCGTGACCCGGCGACGTGGACGCAGCCCGAGGAGTTCATGCCAGAGAGGTTCATCGGGGCGGACATGGACTTCCGAGGCAAGGATCGGTTCGAGTTCATGCCGTTCGGGGCGGGGAGAAGGGCCTGCCCTGGGATGCCCATGGCGACAAGGGTTGTGACTCTCATCCTTGCGTCCCTGCTGCACAGATTTGAGTGGAGGCTGCCCGAGGGGATGCAGCCCTGCGACGTGGATGTTCGGGACCGGTATAGGATGTCTCTCAACATGGTCACGCCAATCAAGGCCGTGCCACTGCCATTGTTCTCATGATGGATTGTTATCCTTGGTTGTCCGTGTAGATGTATCACGCGTGCACTGTTAGTTTACGTATGTGGTATCAGCAGTTTTTGTTGGAATGAACAAGGGAGACGTTCAGATCACAAGTGTAGTAGTAATGAATAGGTAAGTGATGATAATGAATAAATGTACAAGTGCTTTGTGTAAACTATCAAGCATTGAAGTTAAAGAACAGCTGTGGTGTCGTCGCTCTAAAGGAAGGAGCGGTGCTGGAAGCTTCATCGCCAGAAGAACAATTGTGGGCTTTCTTCTGGAATTGGAAGTTGAAGGTGGTACCGAAGGTACGCTTGTTGTGTTGGAGGGTTGTACTGGAAGTCATGTCCTGGTATTCAACGGTTATTTTCTTCGCACAAATTCACTATTCAGTGCTCAACTTTTCCGACTATGCTTTTGGATGGGAAGATATTGTTCAACCGTATTCGAGAGGGAGTGGTGGGTTGTGATGATTACTTCAAATGCAAGTACGATGTTATTGGTAAGGTTGGCTTCTTCTCTTATCAGAAATGCACTTGAGCTATCTGGCTGCTTGCATATGGAGTTCCCAGTGATCTAATTCATCAATATGTACGAATTAGTGAGTTCATATGCCTTGAGTCATTGTACATTTTTTGCAAAGCTGTGGTTAAGGCTTTTGGCGTGGAGTACTTTAGAGAACCAAATGAGGATACAACCCGGTTGTATTTGATCAATGCTTCGCGAGGCTTTCCGGGGATTCTTGAAAGCATAGATTTTATGCATTGTAAGTGGAAGAATTGTTCATTTGCTTCACAGGGGCAATATACGGGACATGTTGATGGTTGCACGGTCATACTTGAAGTTGTGGCATCACAAAATCTCTGGATTTGACACTCTTTTTTCGGCATGGCAAATTCTTATAATGACATCAACGTGCTTCGGCAGTCTCCAGTGTGCGGAATGCAATTTCCCAGAGGTCAACTATGAGACCAATAACGACCAATATGACAAGGAATACTAACTAGTTGATGGTATCTATCCTCAATGGTCTACGCTTGTGAAGATAATGTCCAAGCCTCAAGGAGAGAAGTGGGTTGGGTTTATAAAGAACAAGAGAGTGTGATAGGAAGGATGTGGAACGTGTTTTTAGTGTGCTCCAATCTCTTCGGGCTATTGTTCGACACCCTGCTAGATCATGGAGCGTTGACACTATGTGGGAGGTGTTGGCTACTTGTGTGATCATGCACAACATGATCATAAAGGATGAGTGTAATGTCAGCATCTATGACCAAGGGTGGGACCACCAAGGTGATCTGGTTGAGCCCGTGGGTGGATCAGCAACGTTTGCACAGTTTATCCAATTTCATCATCAAATGTGTTATCAGATAACTCACATTTAACTTTAGTTGATTTGGTTGAGCATATGTGAATCACATAGAAAATCAATAGTTCTATATTCTCATTTGTCTGCCAATTTATTTGCTGCAATTTAAAATTTATTTGATTGTAAACTATGTGATGATGTCTACTACACAACCTTCTTCTTGTAGACATTGTTGGGCCTCCAAGTGCAGAGGTTTGCAGGACAGTAGCAAATTTCCCTCAAGTAGATGACCTAAGGTTTATCAATCCATGGGAGGCATAGGATGAAGATGGTCTCTCTCAAGCAACCCTGCAACCAAATAACAAAGAGTCTCTTGTGTCCCCAACACACCCAACACAATGGTAAATTGTATAGGTGTACTAGTTCAGTGAAGAGATGGTGATACAAATGCAATATGGATGGTACATATAGTTTTTTGTAATCTGAAAATATAAAAACAGCAAGGTAACTAATGATAAGAGTGAGCGTAAACGGTATTGCAATGCTTCGAAACAAGGCCTAGGGTTCATACTTTCACTAGTGCAGGTTTTCTCAACAATAATAACATAACTGGATCATATAACTATCCCTCAACATGCAACAAAGAGTCACTTCAAATTCACTAATAGCGGAGAACAAACGAAGAGATTATTGTAGGGTACGAAACCACCTCAAAGTTATCCTTTCTGATCGATCTATTCAATAGTCCATAGTAAAATAACACGAAGATATTCTTTCTGTTTGATCTATCCTAGAGTTCATACTAGAATAACACCTTAAGACACAAATTAACCAAAACCCTAATGTCACCTCAAGTATCCGTGGGTATGATTATACAATATGCATCACACAATCTCAGATTCATCTATTCAAACCAACACAAAGTACTTCAAAGAGTGCCCCAAAGTTTCTATCGGAGAGTCAAGATGAAAATGTGTGCCAACCCCTATGCATAAGTTCACAAGGTCACTGAACCCGCAAGTTGATCACCAAAACATACATCAAATAGATCACGTGAATATCCCATTGTCACCACAGATAAGCACATGCAAGACATACATCAAGTGTTCTCAAATCCTTAAAGACTCAAACCGATAAGATAACTTCAAAGGGAAAACTCAATCCATTACAAGAGATAGAGGGGGAGAAACATCATAAGATACAACTATAATAGCAAAGCTCGCGATACATCAAGATCGTGTCGAATCAAGAACATGAGAGAGAGATCAAACACATAGCTACTGGTACATACCCTCAGCCCCGAGGGTGAACTACTCCCTCCTCATCATGGAAAGCGCTGGGATGATGAAGATGGCCACCGGTGACGGGTCCCCCCTCCGGCAGGGTGCCGGAACAGGGTCCCGATTGGTTTTTGGTGGATACAGAGGCTTGCGGCGGTGGAACTCCCGATCTAGGTTATTTTCTGGAGGTTTGGGGATTTATAGGAGAGGTTGGCGCCGAGAACAAGTCAGGGGCCCCACGGAGAGTCCACGAGGCACAGGGGCGCGCCCTCCACCCTTGTGGGGCCCACGGGACTCCCCCCGGTAACTCTTCATTCCAATATTTTTTATATTTTCCAGAAAAAATCTCCATTGATTTTCAGCGCATTCCGAGAACTTTTATTTCTGCACAAAAACAACACCATGGTAGTTCTGCTGAAAACAGCGTCAGTCCGGGTTAGTTCTAACCAAATTATACCAAAATCATGTAAAAAATTATAAACATGGCATGAATACATCAAAAATTATAGATACGTTGGAGACGTATCATGTGACTTATTTGGATGTAAACTATGTGGTTTACCTTATTTATTCCATCAAGATTTCATGACCAAAATGATAAATTGACTGAAAAAAGGCCATGAGGGATCAAATGGGTCGCCCGTTGGATGCACTGGCCATATGACGACAGACATGAAGCAAACGCATGTTCGATTGAGCATCCAAACAGACAAAAGGCAGACATATTTTGCGATAGTTTAGGTTGGTCCGTTGAAGTTGCCCCTATGACCCGGTGCAAGTTGTGAAGTGGGAGCATGCAATATTGTCTCTACTGGAATTCCTAGCAGGTTAAAACAAGATTCCTGCACGCCAGTCCTGGGCTCCTGGCGGCTACCAGATCTTGAATGGGTGAAGATTTACATGGATGATGCGAGTGACCAGATGCTCTGGAAGGGGTGCTGGAGGGGTTGCCACGCCTCTCACTATCAGGGTTGCTGAGGTGCTGCCCTTAGCGAAGGCAAAATCTTTTTTTCTTTCGCGAAGGCAAAATCTTTGCTTAGCTCCAAGGCTTTTGACACATCGTCATAGAGATGGCTTGCTTAGAGACTGCTTTCTTTTATATTCGAAGTGAGAGGAGGATCGCTAATAATTCTGCTCACTAGCTAGTGTGGTGCTTGTAATATACTACTAGTATCCGGCTTAATGAGAGATCGAATCTTAGTTTTTTTGGGGGAAAGGCCATCATGTCTAGCTTTATTAAAATCAAAGAATAATTACATAGTTAATTGGTTGGCTAAGTAAGAACCCAGGAGATTCATTAGTCCAACTGTCATTATGTTTATTACAAAAACTAAACTTTTCTAGCTCATGAGCTACAGAGTTTGCATCACAAAAACAGTGCTTAAAGATGACCTTCCCGATTAACATTACCGTGTCTATGCAGTCTGCAAAAATTGCCGCCGATGCATCCCACCGTTGATCTTGCCCTTGACAATAATTCACCACATTTTGTGAATCAGATTCAGCCTCAATCCTGTTGAACCCCAGGGGGTTTGCAAAAGATAACCCGTCCCGCATAGCCATCGCTTCAACTGTCATTACATCAGATGCATGCTGAACAAAATTGCATTGAGCTGCTATGAATCTCCCCCTCTCATCACGGAGAACAGCTCCAATTGCGCCAGAACCAACATCTGCATGAAAGCACCCATCTACATTCAGTTTAATGAATTTTGGTTGTGGCCTCACCCACTTATGTTCGCTAGCTATGTCCTTCCTTGATGATTTCATAAAATTCCCCATGATTGCCAGGACCGAGTTGGTCCATCGGAAAGAAGGGGGACATGAATCATGGTGAGTGTGCTGACACCGCAGCCACCATAGGTACCAAGATCCCGCAGCAATAACTTCTTTGCAGTTAATAGCAGGCATAATGTCTAGTGGTGAGTCTGATTCTAACAACAAAAACTCAAAGATCACCGATCCAGACCTATCGACCTGTGTTGCTGTATTTATATGATCAAGCAAACCCAATCCCGTCCAAAGGCTCATTGCTAGCTCGCACTTGAATAAAAGATGTCGGATATCTTCCGGACCCTTGTTACAGATCGGGCATTCACCACTAACTGGAATGTGCTTGTTTGCTAGTATAGACTTCAAGGGCACAATACCTCTCAAGGCACGCCAGCAAAAGATCTGGATTTTCCTCGGGACCTGAAGCTTCCAAACCTGATTCCAAATCTCTGGTTGCATGGCACTAGTTGATGTCAGATTTGCCATTGATTGTCCTATGTACTTGTGCTTCTTGTATGCTGTCCGCACAGAAAAAATCCCATTAGCAGTGAGGTGCCAAGCCATAAAATCATCAAAGGCCTGAAAATTAAGAGGGATTTGCAAAATCCTTGCCACATCCACCGGATTAAAAATGCCTCTGATTAGTTCCTCATCCCATTTGCCCGTAATCAGATCAATAAGTTCATACACTTTTCTTAACAGAGTGTTTCCCCAGGGAGTCAAAACTTTCCTATCAGGGCTTGATGGAATACATGGATCATTCCATATATTCACCCTCTCACCAGATCCAATACGCCAAATATTCCCACGTTTAAAGGTAGCAAGTCCAGCCACAATACTTTGCTAGGTAAAGGAGGATCCCTTTTTAGGTCCAGCCTGCAAAAGATCAGAGTTTGGGAAATATTTGGCCTTTAAGATTCGAGCACAAATAGAATCTAGGTATATGATCAGTCTCCAACATTGTTTGGAGAGAAGAGCTAGGTTGAAAGAATATAAATCTCTGAATCCCATACCACCCTCACATTTTGGGATACAAAGTTTCCACCAAGAAACCAGTGTAATTTCTTATTTTCCTCCTCATCTCCCCACCAGAACTGGGCTATCACATCTGTAATATCTTTGCATATTCCTTTCGGCAAACAAAGGACCGACATAGCAAATACAGGGATGGCTTGAGCAACAGCTTTTAATAAGACTTCCTTCCCACCTGTAGATAACTGTTTTTCCATCCATCCCTTCAACAGTTTTTTGATTTTCTCACAGAAGTGTTTAAAGCAATCACTTCTATCTGCACCCACCATAGCGGGCAGGCCCAGATACTTGTCACGTAGTGCTTCAGTTGTGATGTGTAAATGCTGGCAGATTTCATATCTAGTTTGCACATTAGTATTTGGACCGAAAAATATACTGGATTCCCCCAAACTTACCAATTGTCCTGAATTTTCATAATAGGTGTCCAACACATTCTGTAAGGAAGTTGCATTCAACATATCTGCTCTCATAAGAATTAGAGAATCGTCAGCAAATAAAAGGTGCGATACCGACGGTGCATTCCTGCACACCCTAATCCCATCAATGCCACCAACTTCTTCTTCATACTGCAACATTCTGGAAAGGCCTTCTTCACAAATTAGGAACAAATAAGGTGACAAAGGGTCACCCTGCCGAATACCCCTTGAGGGTATAAACATATTAGTCTCTTGAGAATTATATCTAACTTTATATCTGACAGAACTCACACAAGCCATCATAAGATTGACCCATTGTTCATAAAAACCTAACTTCTGCATCATATTTCTTAAAAAGATCCATTTGACTCTATCATATGCCTTGTGCATGCCAAGCTTTACCGCACACAAACCTGCCTTACTATTTTTGGTGTTTTTCATTTTATGAATGCATTCATAAGCCACAAGAATATTGTCAGTGATCATCCTGCCAGGTACAAATGCACTTTGGGTGGGAGAAATAATGTCAGGTAGAATACTCTTAAGACGTACTGATAGCATCTTCGAGATTATTTTATATAGCACATTGCAAAGGCTAATTGGACGATACTGAGTTATTAATTCCGGAGAATCCACCTTTGGAATCAAAACTATAGAGGTATCATTCCATTCTGGTGGGATCTGCTTCAAACTAACAGCATTCAAAACCGCAATAGTAATATCGTCCCCAAGGACATGCCAATATTTTTTGAAGAAAATTGCATGTAATCCATCTGGCCCCGGTGCCTTAAGATCGCCGATACTAAAGATTGCCTTACGCAATCATCACCAAAGAATGGAGCCGTGAGCATCTTGTTCATTTGGTCTATAACCTTTCGATGCACCCTCTGAAGTAGTATAGGGTCTGTATGCTGAACTTCAGATGTAAACAGATTAGTAAAATAACCTTCAATATGAGGGTTTAACTCTGTCGTACCTTCCATAATGTCACCATTATCATCCTTTAATTTCTTAATATAATTTCTTTTCCGCCTTGCTGCTGCATAAGCCTGGAAAAAAGCCGTATTCCGATGTCCAAATTGAAGCCAGTAAACATGAGAACGCTGCATGGTTTGAATCTCTTCAAGTTCCAGAAGATACTCTACTAGTTTAGCTAGCTCCTTCCTCTTGATTTCATTATCATCCGCCATGGGGCCCGTCATTACTTCCTCTAACTCCCTATGCACTTTCCGGAGCCTTTTCTTTGGTTTTTTCCTCGTTGATCCCGGTCATGAAACGCCAAGTGCATACGAGATACCTTTTC
The DNA here is from genome assembly GCA_032464435.1 of Aegilops umbellulata. Lineage (NCBI taxonomy): Eukaryota > Viridiplantae > Streptophyta > Magnoliopsida > Poales > Poaceae > Aegilops > Aegilops umbellulata. Next base: position 324,580,039 of record CP136058.1, on the reverse strand, counting down.
AAAAACTCCCGAGACATTTGGATCAGCACTCATCTTGTCCCAGGTCTCCTGTACCAGCTCCGAGAAGCCATCTTCTCTAAGCCATCTTGCTTCAAATCTCATAGGGGCTTTCTGGTTTGGTGTTGCACCACTATAGAAATATGTATCCACCAGTAAAGGGCGGTGGTCGGAGTGGTTATAACTCCTATGTTCCAAACTCATGTTTGGAAATAATCTGGCCCACTCATCATTTATCAAGCCTCTTCCAGTCTTTCTCTTATTCTCCATCGACGCCAAGTAAACACATCTCCAGTATACCCCATATCGAGCAACTCACAGTCATCTATTGCCTGCTGAAAAGCCGTCATATATTGTTGTGAGCGCGGGTTCCCGCCTTCGTTCTCATGCAAAAATTGAATTTCATTCATGTCTCCAATCAGCAGCCACGGTAGGTTATTGTTCTGGTGTAACCTATGCATACGATCCCAAGTGAGGTGTTTATTCCCCCACCGGAACTCGCCATACGCCCCTCTCAATTGCCAAGTTGCACCTCCATCACACGAAATCTGGACATCAATAAACATCGGATCCAAGCCGAGGCATTGAACCACTACACCATTCCTCCAAAGCAATATAAGACCTCCACTTCTCCCATTAATTGTACAAACCATCTTTTGATCCATTTTTAATCGGCGCCTCAAACATTCAGCCGGATAGCTATCAAGGTGTGTCTCCGACAAGAACATCACATCGGGATGGGTACTTCGCTGGACGTCCAGCAAAGCTCGAACTGCCGGTTCATTCCCGAGTCCCCGGCAGTTCCATGATAGAAGTTTCATTGCTCCTGGCGATCACCCTCGAGGGGTGTCGCCGATCCTAAGTCATTTGTCAAACTTGAGTTGTTGTTCACAGCTTGCCCATCCATTCCTCTTAACTTCTTCCTGTTTGCATTCTTTTGTGGTGTACCTGTACCTGGGGGAATCTGATCTCCCTCACCATCCCCTTCAAATAGGTTAACTTTCTCTGCCACTAATGCCTCTTCCGGTGTCCTGTCTTTTTTTGTCCCTGTGAAAGGAACTACTGTTGTTGTGAGATCAGTAGTCAGGCTATCAACCACTTCATTGTTAGCGTCTGAGACATTGTCATATGCAATCCTCTTGCCCAAGATGTTTTCTGAACCATCCTCCGTTCGCATAGTCTGGTCACCTATGTTGTGAGTAAACTGCTCACCACCACCTGTTTCCCCCAAATGTACAACAGCATTAAAAACATAATTATCTCTCCAACTGACATGGTCAGTCGGTCCCTTATGGGCATCACCTGTGTGGTGTTGCTGCATATTATTGGCACGACCTCTCATAAATCCATGACCAAAGCCTCTTCCTCCTCCCAAATTGCCATCATCCTTGTTCTCCTTATGGCCACCCGTGCCACGGCCCCCACGACCGCCTCCTCTGCCTCACCTTGGAGCCATTATGAAATTTCCCCATTTGAAAGTATCTTTATCATGTTCTCCTATTCCACATTCCTCGTGCCAATGCCCCATTAGGCCACATGCATTACAGAAAGTTGGCAACTTCTCGAATTTTACCAAATATTTCTCCGTTTCCCCTCCCTTGGTTATGCCTACAGCTCGAGTCAGTTTCTTGTTGACGTCAAGTTTAACCCTCACCCGGATGAACTCACCTATGAACACATTCGACAATGTGGCCTGCACTTCTTACACCTCTCCAATTCGAGATGCTAAGCTTTCTAGGGCATTCTTTCTCTTTAGAACCCCGTTAGGTAATCTATGGATCTGACACCAGGTTTCCAACGTGTTTAACTTAACTTTCTCTGGGTTTGAGAACCCATCATACTCAGCCATAATCAGTGCCACGCCATGGAAGTCCCTCGGCCCTTGATGCATTGCTTTATTCCAATCTCCCAAACAATTAAACTGAATTGAGAACATATTTGAGTTGATCCTTCTCCATACCACAGACTGAGCTGGATTCCAAGAAGCTCTCATCTCTGCGATCAATGCACTCTGACTGAAGTTTTTGTTCGTGAGCAATCGCCCTAGGGCTAGCCACTTGGGCTTGATCTCCTCGACATCTATCTCATCTTCCCACACCAAGTCATCGGTTTCTTCATCTTGCAGATTCAATCTCTCCAGCAGTTTCCCCGTATCCTCCATCCACTGATCTCTCGCCTCACTACCTTGTCCGGATGTCACCATGGAAGCCGGATTCCCCAAAGCCCTAGATCGCTCTTGATCCCTCCAACAAAGCAGGGGATAGGAGGAACCCTGATAGGGAGAGGACCAGGAAGCGAGAGGGTGCTGCACTCAAATAAGGTTTCCACGAATAATTTGAGGAACTCACGTTGGCGGCGGCCGCCGGAGGACTAGAGAACCCTAGGGGAACAAAACTCGACACGACAACGATATCGAGCCTTAGTTAAGCAAATTAAAGCTGGTCAATATAATAAGAGCTTGCTTTCAACGACGAGAAGGTGGGACTGGTTTCCGTACCCAGATTTGTGTGCACTGTCCGTTTTTCTATTTACGGGTCAACTGTATGGGATTTTGCCTTGTAATGTGACTTAGAAGCTTGGGTTTTTGTGCGAAAATACGCATGATTGTATAAATTTTTTTATTGACATAAGTTAGAGAAATAGTCGTAGGACTACAACTTGTAAGGCCACGCACAAGAGACGGTATGGTATGGAACGTTGAGCAGAACAATCGAGGGGGTGCTCATCCCTCAAGCAACCCTAAGGCAACATCTCATGAAGCAATCTATCTAATCCTTCGACACCGCCTTGAGCTCATAGTCGCCCCTCCTCCTGGATTAGGGAAGACAACCCCATTGTGGTGCGTTGACAAGCACCAGGCAGTTAGAAGTAGAAGCGAAGACAACCCATTCTGTGACGTCGTCAAAGTCTTCAAATGGCTTCTCCACATCCTTCCAGAACATTATTGCATTTGGACAAGTAGATTTTTTACCTTATGAGTCAAAGATAGTCTTCACAATCTTTGCCCCTTGAGGATGAATACCATCGACAAGGTAGTCACTACTACAGGAATGCCAGTAGTAGCAGGCACCAAAAGTCCATCAGTGACGGGCGAGGCTCATAGTGGTGCCCACCACTGGTTGGTCCATTTTAGTTGTGGCCATAGGATAGTGCTCTCCACAACAACTGTAGGTAGGAATTTTTGAAGTAGTGGCAAGAAATTTTGGCGCCCGCCGCTGGTAGTGATCTAGGCCTACAGAAGAATTGCTGCCATGACAACGAATTTTTGCTGCCGTGCAGTATTTTAATGATGCAGTTGCAGCATTTTGTACTTGATCATCACATTGCATTACATATATAGAATGTTGTCTCAGCATTCAAATTTTCAAACAATCATCCAGATGCTTACAACACATTAAAATGTCGAGACAATATTGTGTGTATTTGAAAGTGCTAGTTATTGACTAGTGAATAGGCGATTTTTATGAAAGTCTTCAAAACATGGAAGTTTCGAAGACAAACAATAGAAATGAACCTATTGAAATGCAGCGGAAGATATACTACACTAAGCAAGCCATAGTCAAGTATGCAATGACAAATAGCAGCTAGGTAGTAAGGATCAGAATGGAAGATGGAATGAAGCCAAACAACAATAGATGTCAAACAGTGAAGACAAATAGGTAAAGCAAACAGACAATGACTTCACAAAGACAAACTTTAAGTAAAGAGAGGGAGAGGATAGAACCCGTCACTTGTTGAGGACAAAAGGTTTGTTGGACCAGTTCCAGTTGCTATGACAACTATACGTCTGGTTAGGGAGGCTGAGATTCAACTCAGAAGACCACGTCTTCGCCTTATTCCCCTTGAGCTAAGGACACACAGTCCTCGCCCAATCACTCTGGTAAGTCTTCAAGGTAGACTTCCAAACCTTCACAGACTTCGTTCACTGGAGATCCACAATGACTCTTGGATGCTCAGAACGCAATGCCTAACCGGCTGGAGGATTCATAGTCCTCAAGTGTAATAAGTCTTCAGGTCACGCAGACAGAAAGACTTCAGTGATGCCTAACACTCTTTGGCTCTGGGTGTTTGGGCTTTGTCCTCGCAAGGATTTCTCTCTCTCAAAGGCTTCGAGGTGGGTTGCTCTCAATACTACAAAAGTCGTGCACTAACTCTGAGCAGCCACCAATTTATGGTGTAGGGGGTGGGCTATTTATAGCCACTAGGCAACCCGACCTGATATGTCCCAAATGACCCTGGGTCACTAAGGAACTGACACGTGTTCCAACGGTCAGATTTCAAACACACGCGACAACTTTACTTGGGCTACAAGCAGAGCTGACTCATCTAGCTCTGGATAAGATTTGCTCTCATTGTCTTCGCTCGAAGACATAAGATTTTGGTTGAGCATCACTTTAGTCACTCTGACTTTGTTCACTTGGACCCCACTTAACAGTACGGTGGTTCCTATGACTCAACAAAGAAGAAAAGGAAACAAAAAAATGACTAAGTCTCCGCGCTCCATAGTCTTCACTCAATGTCTTCTCATGTCATAGTCTTCAATATGAATATCTTCACATACCACCTTTGTCGTTAATGTCATCATACATTTTTAGGGGTCATCTCCGGTATGTAAACCGAATCAATGAGGGACTACTACCTATGTTATCCTGCAATTCTCACAAACACATTAGTCCCTCAACCAGGTTTGTCGTCAATACTCCAAATGTCGGGGTAAATGACCACGGGTAGCCTAGCGGGCTCCCCTTGGCACTTCAGAAAAAATTACGAGCCGATCTGGCCTCCAAGAAACCAAGACGTGGGGCCGCCTTCCCCCTGCCGGCTGCCTCTCAGGCCGACTGTCGGAAGGCGGCCCGGCCTTAACCCTCATGAAGAAAGCCGCGAGAGGGCCGGCTCCTAGAAGCCGGCCACGAGAAGGCCGACTCCAAGAAGCCGGCTCCCACGACGCGGCCAAGATCGTACCCTCGAGGCCCGCACCCACATAACGGTGATGGGACGGGGCGTGGCTACAGTAAAGCCTGCCACCCCCGAAACCCGGAGCACGCCTGGCACAGTGCGCCGTACAGGGTAGCTCTGACCCGTCCGGCGCGACACTGTTGCCATGATGACTATGGCGCCATCCACGGAGGGCTGTCAGCGCGGCCCACGGGCGGTGTGCCCCTTTGGGCAGAGAGACGCCCGAAGGCGGCCAGGCCTCCCCCAGTCGGCCCGAGGCATGGCCGGCTTTCCCAAGCCGGCTTGCTCCTTCCCTCGAAGGAGGCGCCCCATTAAGAAGACAAGACGACGTGAGGCTACAGCGATCGCCCGCCAGGCGGCGGCGCTGTAGCCATGCTTACCTCGATAAAGCCCTCATCATCAGGATTGAGGCAACAGTAATCAGCCACTGACAGGGCCCTAGGCAGTTGGGCCTGCCTGTCGACCAAGATGCCGGCAGCCGGCGGGGCCCACCAGCCGGCAGGCCCCAGCAGCCGGCGCAGAAGCCGGCGAGCGTAGACACTGACGGCTGGGACCCGCTCCCAGCCGGATTACCATTGTACCCCCGGGGGGTAGGCCTATATAACCCCCCCGGGGCACCCATGCAAAGGGTTGATCTCATCTAGGTTACAACACACATAGAGAGAAGAGTAGAGCTAGCCTTGCCCTTCTTCTTCCTCTCGCCAAACAGCTCGAGGAGCACCTTGTAGTTGCTTGTTCATGGAGTGATCATGCGGAGACCCCGCAGAGCAGCAGTAGGGTTATCTCCACGGAGAACCCCGAAGCTGGGTAAGATTCGCCGGCGTGCATGTCATCGCCTTATCCCGCTTCCAGGCACCGGCGACGTCTTACTGGCCCCCACACAGATAAGCCACCGTTGGCATATGTCGCACCAACCACCCGACATTTGGCGCCCACCGTGGGGCCAGGTGCACCGTCGTCCGGAGACCTGTTCTGGACGGGAACCCTCTTCCTCCCCAGCGAGCGTAGCTAGCCCGGCACGCCCGATGGCGCTTGCCACGACGCGCTGCAAGGCGTCACCAACGCTTGCGTAGCAAGCGACCTCGCCGATCCCCTTGGTGAGGCCTTCATCTCCGACGAGCCCGCCTCCGACGCGGGCACCGACCGCCTCATCGACCTCCTCGGCCAGCTCCACGTCTCCAGCGAGCCTGCTGTGGACCAGGAGTCCGTTGGCTCCACCGATCCGATGCATGTCGACTCCGACACGGCCTCGCCCTACGCCTTCCCCACCAACGTCGTGATCTACGACGACCCTCTTCCCCGAGCCGATGGCTGTGACGTTGCCACCGCCGAGGTGATGGTCATCAGCCACGGCGGCGCTTCTGGCGAGAACGCCCACGACGCCCCGCAAGCGGCGATCCACGACCTGTCCGTCCCCCTCCCGGCCGATGCCGAAGCACTGGAGGCTCGGCACCTCGCCCTCCTCGCGGAGGGCCGGAAGCTAGCTTCCGTGAGACGCCTCACCGAGGCCCACCAGCGCGAAGTCGACCGCGCCGCCTTCGGCACGCCACCTCCTGGCGTGCCAAGCCGAGTCGGCGTCGTCAGACAGCGCGGCGCTGTCATCGCCGACTTGCTTGGAGTCGACCGCCCAGTCTATGCCACCCCACTCGAGAACCTGCGCGCCGCCCAGGCGGCCGTAGACGAGCTGGATGGACTGGAGGCCGAAGAGCTCCCCTACATGACCAGACGCATCCAGCAGCTAATTGATGCAACCGCGCAGCAGCACGAAGCCGATGCCCGCGAGGAAAGCCCTCCACCGCGTCGAGAACACGACGCGACGTCCCGGACGCCGACTGCGGGTAAAACCCGCGCGCGACACGAGGAAGAGCCGGCTGCCAGCCGAAGCCGAACCCGGATCTCCATCGAGCGAGACGCAGAAGGCCACCCTCGAGCTGTGGAGCGGCGGGGCAACCCGCCTCCGCCTCCGCCTCGTGGGGAAAGGTATCCCACCCCACCGCGTGTCACGCATCCGACTCTCAGCGGCTGACTAGGTCTCCGCGAAGGAGTCGGCGAGAACGACGCCCGCCATCGGATCGACCGCCTAGCGCGATCCCTGGTGCTCGAAGAAGAAGATGATGTCGGCCCGCCTTGTTTCGGCCCCCGCATCCGCGACGAGCCCTTCCCCAAAGGGTTCTCGCTCCCAAGAGACACGCCCAAGTACAACGGCTCCATGAAGCCGGAAGATTGGTTGATTGACTACTCCACCGCGGTACGCATCGCGAACGGCAACAGGCGCATTGCCGTGAAATACGTGCCCCTCATGCTCCAAGGCACGGCACGGACCTGGCTCAACAGCCTCAAGCCATATAGCTCCAACAGTTGGCTAGACTTCACAGAGGCCTTCGTCCGCAACTTCACCAGCACCTGCAAGCAGGCTCCCAAGCCTAGACAGCTCTCCTTGTGTGTGCAAGGCCCCGTCGAGTCCACCCGCGACTACCTCACGCGTTGGGCCGAGCTCCGCAACTCTTGCGAAGGAGTGCACGAGGTGCAAGCCATCGAATACTTCATAGCCGGGTGCTGAGAGGGCACCCTCCTCAAGCACAAGCTCCTCTGCGACGAGCCGACTACCCTCGACGAGCTTCTGGTCATAGCGGACAAGTACGCCACCGCCGACTCCTCAATGAAGACCGAGCTCCAGGTAGATGCGTCCAGGAAGGTACTCAACCCGGCGCCCAAGACGCCGGCTGGGGATTCCGGCCGGCGCCCGTACCAAAACGACCACAAGCGCAAGGGCCCCATGCCGCCTTCCACCAGTCGGCAGGTGGCCACGGTCGAGGGCGAGCAGCCTGAAGGGCGGCCCACACCCAAGAAGCAGAAAGGCGGCCGGCCGGCTTGGCAGCCGGCCTTCTCCTATGAGCAAACCCTCGACGCCCCATGCAAGTTCCACAGCGGCGCGAAGCCGTCCAACCACACAACCCGGAAGTGTCACTGGCTCACCCGAATCTCCAAGGGCGAAGGGCTGGCGCCGCCTCCACCTGCTGGTCCGCCGCCTCCAGCTCTGCAGCAGCCGGCCGCTCGGCCAGCAGTCGGAGCTGTGCACGACGAGTTCCCCGACGAGCATGCCGCCTATGTCATCTTCACCAGCCAGCTTGAAGACCGGCGCAGCAGGCGCCGAGAGCACCAGGAAGTCAACGCGGTTGCCTCCAACCTCTCTGAGCACATGCACTGGTCAGAAAAACCCATCAGCTGGAGCCGGGCCGACCACCCAAAGGTGATGCCATCTCCCGGCTCTTATGCACTGGTCCTGGATGCCACCCTTGCAATAGACAGACGCGCAACCCGTTTCTCCCGCGTGTTGATAGACGGCGGGAGCAGCATCAACATCCTGTACCTTGACACCCTGAAGAAACTCAACGTCAAGACAAAGCAGCTCACGCCTACCCAGACTGTGTTCCACGACATCGTACCCAGCCTATCCTGCTCCCCCATTGGCAAGATCAAGATTGATGTCCTCTTTGGGGACAAGGATCATTTCCGCAGGGAGGCCATCTGGTTTGAAGTGGTGGACCTTGAGAGCTCTTACCATGCACTGCTTGGCCGACCTGCCTTGGCCAAGTTCATGGTTGTTCCCCACTATGCTTACCTCAAGATGAAGATGCCGAGCACCAAGGGCATCATCACCATAGTCGGCAATTACAAGAAATCGGCCGAGTGCGCAGCAGCCAGCAGCCGGCTGGCCGAGTCCCTAGTGATTGCCGAAGAGAAGAAGAAGTTGGACCAGGTCGTGGCCATGGCTGGCAAGCAGCCGGCCCTGTCCCCCGATCCCAAAGAGTGTGATGCCCAAGGTTCCTTCCAGCCGGCCAAGGAAACGAAGAAGATACCTCTTGACCCCGAGCACCCGGAAAGGTTTGCCATCATTGGGGCAAACCTAAACAGCAAATAGGAAGGCGAGCTCGCCGATTTCCTCCGTGAGAATCGGGACATCTTTGCATGGTCCCCCAAGGACATGCCGGGTGTTCCGAAGGATTTCGCCGAGCACAAATTACATGTCCGAGAAGGTGCCAAACCAGTCAAGCAACCCCTCCGCCGACTGTCGGAGGAAAAGAGAAGGATTGTAGGAGAAGAGATAGCCCGGCTTCTGGCTGCCGGCTTCATCATGGAGGTGTTCTTTCCGGAGTGGCTCGCCAACCCGGTCCTCGTGCTGAAGAAGAACAACAAGTGGCGCATGTGTATAGACTACACTAGCCTCAACAAGGCCTGCCCCAAAGATCCTTTCGCCCTGCCAAGGATAGATCAAGTGATAGACTCCACAGCCGGATGCGAGCTGCTGAGTTTTTTGGATGCTTACTCTGGGTACCACCAGATAAAGTTGGACCCGGCCGACCGCCTGAAGACCGCCTTCATCACGCCATTCGGAGCCTTCTGCTACCTGACTATGACATTCGGCTTGAGAAATGCCGGTGCCACTTTTCAGCATTGCATGCAGAAGTGCCTCCTCAAGCAGCTCGGCAGAAATGCCCACGTCTACGTGGACGACATTGTGGTGAAGACGGAGAAGCGCAGCACCTTGCTAGAAGACCTCAAGGAAACATTCGAGAACCTGCGCCGATTCCTGATCAAGCTCAACCCCGAGAAATGCTTGTTCGGAGTGCCAGCCGGCCAGCTCCTAGGCTTCCTGGTCTCCGAACGCGGCATCGAATGCAACCCAGTGAAGATCAAGGCCATTGAGAGAATGGCGATTCCCACCAAGCTGCGAGATGTTCAGAAGTTCACCGGATGCTTGGCTTACCTGAACCGCTTCATCAGCCGGCTCGGAGAGAAGGCTCTCCCCCTCTACCGCCTCATGAAGAAGACCACTCACTTTGAGTGGAACGACCAAGCCGACCAAGCTTTTCACGAGCTGAAGAAGATGCTGACCACGCCGCCTGTCCTGGCGGCACTGACTGAGAAAGAGCCCATGCTCCTTTACATTGCTGCAACCAGCCGGGTGGTCAGCACCGTCATCGTAGTCCAGCGCCCAGAAGAGGGCCGAGCTCAGCCGGTCTAGAGGCCGGTGTACTATTTGAGCGAGGTGCTGTCTACCTCGAAGCAGAACTACCCGCACTACCAGAAGATGTGCTACGGCGTGTACTTTGCCGCCAAGAAGCTGAATCCCTACTTTCAAGAGCACCCCATCACGGTCGTATGCACCGCCCCGCTCGCCGAGATCATAGGCAGCCGGGATGCATCCGGCCAGGTGGCGAAATGGGCCATCGAGCTGGCCCCTTACACGATCTTCTACCAGCCTCGCACCGCCATCAAATCCCAAGCATTGGCCGACTTCCTCGTCGACTGGGCCGAGACCCAGTACCTGCCGCCGGCTCCTGACTCCACTCACCGGCGCCTGCACTTCGACGGGTCCAAGATGCTCACCGGCTTGGGAGCCGGCGTCATCCTCACCTCTCCCAAAGGCGACAAGCTTAGATACACGCTGCAAATTCACTTTGCCGCCTCCAACAACGTGGCCGAGTATGAGGCGCTTGTACACGGGCTCCGGCTTGCCAAAGAGCTCGGCATACGCCGGATCCTGTGTTACGGCGACTCAGACTTGATAGTCCAGCAGTCATCCGGCGATTGGGACGCCAAGGACGCAAACATGGCAAGCTACCGCTTCCTCGTCCAGCAGATCAGCAGGTACTTTGAAGGATGCGAGTTCCTCCACGTACCACGAGCCGACAATGGGACAGCAGATGCCCTGGCCCGATTAGGCTCCACTCGGCAGGCAATACCAACCGGCGTCTCTCTGCAACGCCTCCTCAAGCCGTCTATCAAGCCGTCTCCAGAGTCCGATTCCATCTTCGTGCCGCCTAGCCCTGATGCAGCCGGATCCGGCTTGAAGAGCCAGGCAGGCGGCCCGGGGACTTCGATAGGCGGCGCGGGGACTTCAGCAGGCGGCTCGGGGACTTCCGTAGTCGCACCCAACCCGGGGAATTCTGAACCCGGCTCGGGGACTGCGGTAGTCGGCCCGGGGACTGCACCAGCACCACAGGCGCCGGCCGACTCCAGCATCTCACAACCCAGCCCGCCCACCTTGGTTGCAGTAGCCGCGTTGGCAACAGAAAAAGTCACAGCTCCATCATGGTCCCAGCCCATCCTCAACTTCCTGACAAATCAAGAACTGCCGGCTGACGAGGCAGAGGCAAGGCAAGTCCAATGCCGAGCCGAAGCATACACAATCGTCAACAGAGAGCTCGTTAGGCGCAGCGGCACTGGAGTCTTCCAGCGATGCGTGGAACAAGAGAAGGGCATAGCAATCCTCAGAGACATCCACCAAGGAGAATGCGGCCATCACGCGGCCTCAAGATCACTAGTCGCCAAAGCTTTTCGCCACGGATTCTTTTGGCCGACTGCTTTGGACGACGCCAAGGAATTAGTCAAGCATTGCAAAGGATGCCAAGTCTTCAGCTCCAAGCAACACCTGCCGGCCTCGGCACCCAAGACCATTCCCCTCATTTGGCCCTTCACCGTTTGGGGTCTGGACATGGTGGGCCCATTCAAGACGGTGCGCGGCGGCATGACACATCTGCTTGTCGCCGTGGACAAGTTCACCAAGTGGATTGAAGCAAAGCCGATCAAGAAGCTGAATGGGCCGACTGCCGTGACATTCATTGCAGACATAACAACTCGGTACGGCGTGCCGCACAGCATCATCACCGACAACGGCACAAATTTTGCCAAGGGAGCATTGGCACGTTTCTGCGCGACGCAGGGCATCCGACTGGACTTAGCGTCCGTTGCCCACCCGCAGTCAAACGACCAAGTCGAACGAGCCAACGGCCTCATCCTTTCCAGCATCAAGCCCCGACTGGTCGTGCCACTGGAGCGTTCGGCCGGCTGCTGGCTCGATGAGCTGCCGGCCGTCCTCTGGAGTCTGTGCACTACCCCAAACAGGTCAACCGGCTTCACCCCTTTATTCCTCGTATATGGTGCCGAGGCGGTCATCCCAACCGACATCGAGTTCGACTCGCCTCGGGTGACCATGTACACGGAGGCGGAGGCCAAGGAAGCATGAGAAGACGGCGTCGACCTGCTGGAAGAAAGCCGGATGTTAGCCCTCAGCCGGCCCGCCATCTACCAGCAGGGTCTGCATCGCTACCACAGCCGGAAGGTCGAGCCAAGATCCTTCCAAGAGGGTGACCTTGTGCTCCGGCTGATCCAGCGAACAGCCGGCCATCACAAGCTCTCGGCCCCTTGGGAAGGCCCCTTCGTCATCAGCAGAGCGCTAGGAAACGACTCCTACTACCTGATCGACGCACATAAGCCGAAGGCACGAAAGAGAGACGACTCCGGCAAGGAGTCGGAACGACCATGGAACGCCAACCTCCTCCGAAGATTTTACAGTTGAAATGCAGTATGTATCACGCTAACTTTTGTACTAACTACGAGACAATAGGCCCCCCGAGGAGAACTCGGGGACTGCCATCTTTCATCTATGAATGAAGAATATCATGCTTATGATTATGTCATTACATTTACTTCTCTCGTCCGGCACCGGGTTCGACTAGTCGACCCGGGGACTGGCCGCCTTAAGTTATATTAGAAGTCCTACCCGTGGTCAGACAAGTAGTGTGCCGGCTCCAAAGCCCTCTCTTGCCAAAAGTCGCAGTTCGAAGAACCGGCTGTCCGGCTGGCAAGAGCCAAAGGCAGGAAAGGACGCCCACATGAAAAATGGCTAGGGACTAACGGACTAATATAACAAAAGCTGGTTTTTTCCCACCGCCGACCGACTACAAGAGTAGCCAGCCGGCCGGTTTCCATTCACTTCGCTACAATCTAAGAAAGCTCGAGTACTTGCCTTCCCCAAAAAAGATAGCCGAGTTCTTCCTTAGCCACAGACTGCAGAGCAGCTGCCGGCTAGGAAGGCAACAATCAGGGGAAGGCGGCAAAGGAAACAGCCTAAGGATAAAAAGCACACGAGAATGGAAGCCAAACACATGCATGATTATATTTACACAAAAGGCCTTGAAAAGGCCAACATTCAACATAGTTTGAATACACCCCCAGTGGGTGGAACTGCGCAAGCTTAATAAGAATTGTTCAAAGAGTAACAAGCAAGAAAAGCAAAGACGGCAGATCAAGCCAAGGGAACGACTGGCGAGTCGGGCAGGTCGGTGGAGACAGTAGCGCCGGCTGGAGGAGTGGCCGGCTGGTGAACCTCGGCATGATCACCGCCTCCCGCAGAGGGCGCGCTAGCACGCGCCTCGTTGCTGGAGGCATAGTCATGCTGAGGCTGGCTGGTTGCTTCACTGGCCGGCTCGACGTCTTCGCCCTCCTCCCCTTCTTCGTCTTCACCTTCATCGCTGGAGGCGATCTCCTCCGCCGATTCTTCACCCTCCGCTGGGTTCAGCCCGAACCACTCCTCCGGCTGGGCGACGCCATTGTCATCCACCTCAGGAGCGAAGATGCTGGGGTCGGTAAACTCGGCAAGAGCCGAAGCACGCTGGATGATAGCCGGCCGCACCTCCACCAGCTCTTCGTCGGCCTCCTCCCGCCAAGTCCTCAGCTGTTCCAAGCTCAGCCCAGGGTACCAGGCCCGGACGAACTCCAGCGCCCGCCTGGCGCCGGATCGAGCAGCGGAGGCCTTCCAGGCCTCAAAGCGGCCGACTGCCACCTCCAGCCAGTCGGCAGTCCGGCTCGGGGTGCGGGGAATCGCCTCGCCTAGCTAGAGGGCGGCCAACACCTGCGCTCCGGCACGCTGGAGGCGGCGGAGCATGCGGTGTGCCGGCTGCAGCCGGGCCTGGATCGCCAAGAGCTGCACTTCAAGTGTCCGGCTCGCGTCCGGCGCGATCTCAACCCCAGCCTGCCGGCGTGCCTCGCGGTAGGCCTCGATGGCCTGGGTGGCCGTGACGGACTGGCGGGGGAAGTAGTCTGCGCGGAGAACAAAAGCAGCACAAATCAAAAGACGAATCAGAGGGCAAGGGGGCGAGCAAGGAGTAAGGGAGGCGGCCTACCGTCGATCAGATCCTCGATCCGGCTGTAACCCTCGCTCAGCGCTTGCTTCGCCTCAGCCCAGCCCGCCGCTTCGGTCTCAAACTCAGCTTTGAGGGCGGCCTCGCTATCCCGCGCCTCCTTTAGGGCCGCCTTGTGGCTCTCCTCCTGGTCGGCCAACTTCTTGGCCAGGCGGTCGCGCTCCTGGACTAAGGCATTGAGCTCGGCCTCCTTGGCGCGAAGGGCGGTCTGGGCCCTGCCGAGCTGCTCCCTCAAGTCGGCATTGGCCCCTGCAAGCATGAAGACAAAGGAAGAAACAGTAAGGAAGAAGTCGTCGGGGAAGATCCGACCCGACTGCTCAGCAGTCGGCCCGAATCTCGGGGACTACACCCAGTGGGTGCGCTGACGCGCCCCCACAGGATATGAACAAAACCGAGCATGTACTCCGGCTGTCGGACAGATCCTCGATCTTCTGGCGCAACTCCTGAGCCTGGGAGTCGAAGGCGGCGGTGCTCTGGTTATGGTACTCCTGGAAGATCAGATAGGACGCAGGAATAAGATGACCGTCAGGACCTAGTAAGTTCCAAGCCGCCTGGTCAGCAGCCGACTCGGAACTCGAGGACTACACCAAGTGGGTGCGCTGACGCGCCCCCATGGAAGAAATCAAAAAAGCAAAACAACCAAGGCCAGAAGACTCACCCGGACGACGGCCCGCGTCGCGAGAAAATCTCGGGTATATCACTGTAGCGCGGTAGCATGAGCCTGAAGCCGGCCCCGGACCTCCTGGGCCACCGCGTTCAGCTCGGCCACCCCCCCGCTGGACGTCCACTCGGACGTGCTGGAGCTAGCCGCCTCCATGGCCTCCGCCGTCCGGCTGGCGCTCGCAGCTCTGTCCGGCTCCGGCACGGGGGCAACTTCCCCCGTGCGCCGGCATGATGACGGCTGCACCACCAGGCCGGCTCCTGCTGTCGGCTCGCTCCCGGCCGGCTACACCGGCGCCGCAGCTGGCTGGCCGCCCTGGCCCGCTCCAGTCAGCGCCGTCCGTGGCACCTCCTCCCAGACGATCACGTCATCCTCCCTCCGCTCCGTCGCCGCCTGGCCGCGGTTGGCTTCCTCAGACGGAGGCACGGGGGCGTTGGGAGCCACACTGCGCAGGGGGATGACGAGCTGCGGAGGCCGGTTGCGCGAGGCCTCCGCCTCCCTCTCCGCGGCCGTCGCCTCCGCTTGGGCCTTGGCCGCCGCGTCGGCCTGCTCCTTCGCCCCCTGGGCGGCCCTCCGCTCCGACGCTTCCTGCTCCTCCTGCGCCTCCCGCACGTTCCGCGCCGTAGCTTCCATGAGGTCGGCGCGGGGGTCCACGCGGCGGAAGCTCGAAGACCCTCCGGCTGATCCAATCACGGAGGCGGCAGGGCCCCGTTCAAGGGAAAGCGGCGCCGTGGCCGATCAACCAAGAAAGAATTTAGAAGAACTCCAATCCAAGAACACGACAAGAATACAAGACAATTAACACTTACGCCGAAACCGCCTGCGGCCGCTTCACAACCTTCTGGAAGCGGGCCGCCTTCACGGCCGCCTCATCCCGCTTGGTTGCCGCGGCGGTGCCCCTGGGCTTCTTCGGCCGGCTGCCGAAGTAGGTCGACGCGGCCCAGCGCTTCGGTGTCACACCCTAGCTAGTCATGCATTAGAATGTTGCATCATGTTTACTTTTCATCAGAAACTTGAAATGGGGAAGGCAGAACCCCCAACACCCCCTGAAATCAACTAGGGTTTACTAAAAGCATTTTCAATGAACCTGAAATGCCCTTCTAAAATGTTCACCCTCTTTGTCTTGGGATAGAACCTCTGACAAAATAGGTGCACAATTTCCTAGGTCAACAGAAGGTCATTGATTTAAATCATAAGTATTTGAATTTGGGCATTTAAATGCTATTAAATAATTTAAATGCTCAAATAATTCTGGAAATAAATGTTTGCTGTTGGAAATAATCCAAACAGAGCCCATATTTATTTTCAGGATTTTTGGAAATGTTTTAGTATTTTAAATAAAGCCCAACAGTTACAGCTAATTAGAAAAACAGAAACAAATTTAAAAAAGAGAGGAAGAAGCCCACCTGGGCCTTACCTGTGCTGGCCAGCCCACCTGGCTCGGCCCAGCCTACTGGCGATGCCAGTCGTCGTCCTCCTCGCGCCAGAAGGACGCGGAGCGTGTGGCCGGCGCCCGCGGCCACACGCCGGCCACCTCCTACTTCCGCCGACGCCAAGAGACGTCCTGGGATTGCCACGTGACCCCCACGTACCCCTCTCGTCCTCTCTCACTCTCCCCCTCGTCTCCCTCCCCCTCTCCCGCGATGGCTGACGCACCCGTCGCCGTCTCACCGCCGTAGCCGCGCCCTCCGTCACCCCCTCGCCCCTCTGACCTGTCCGAAAGCTCCGCTGCGACGCCCTCGCCCTCCCCACCGAGCCACGCCTTGCCGGAGGCCCTGCATCGCCGCCATCAGCTCGTCTTTGACCTCGGTGCCCGCCGGCCGCCGTTCGTCGATTCGCCTCGCCTCGTTCGCCCCAAGCCCGCTGAGCTGCTCATTGACCTCCCTGTGAGCTCCCGCCCCGAACCCCTCTCTTCCCCGCCTCTTTTGCGCCGCGTAGCCCTAGTTTCACTGGAGCCGATAGCTCCTCGCCGTCGGCCATGGCGCCGTCGTGCCTAGAGCCACAATGGCTCGAAGCCAACCTCACTGTTGTGCTCAGTGCAGCACCAGGAACCCGTAGCCACCACCAGCTCCTCCTCCCGTGCACCGTAGCGTCAAACCCGACCCCGCCCGAACTCCGGCACCGCCCCGATCTCATTTCCGGCGAGCTTCGGCCGTCCCCGCTGCCGCCGCATGCCGCGCTGGATGCGCACGAGCCCCAGCTTCCCGTAGATGGCCTCGACCGTCGATTTGGTCGCCGGAGCGTGAATTCCGCGCTGCCCCGCCGCGTCTGGTCGTCGCCGGCGGCTCAACGCCGGCTAGTTGACCCCGCTGACCCCATTTGACCATGGGTGGGCCCAGTTTGACCCCTGGGTCAATGACAGGTGGGGCCCAGCCCTGTTAATTAGTTAGGATTAGTGCTAATTATTTTTAGTTTAACTAAACCACACTGACACGCGGGACCCACGCGTCAGGTTTGACCTGGACCGGGTCTGTTGACCTGCTGAGGTCAGCATGACGCAATGCTGACGCCGTAATTGATTTTCCGGATTTAATCTTATTCAGGAAAATCCAGAAAATGTTTCAAACTTCAAAAAATCATAGAAATTAATCTGTAACTCCAAATGAAATAATTTATATATGAAAATTATCAGAAAAATTCAATCTATCCATCTGTAATAGTTTCATGCATGACAAAACAAGTTTACCTTGCTGTTTAAGCAGAATAAGGAAATGCACTATTAAGGCCATGTCTAATGAGCTAATATTTGAATCTTTGATTCAAATGAGTTCATCCCTTTCTATTCTAGCTTGCATTAGGCCAGGACACATTCATATTGCCATGTCATAGCATGCATCATAATGTTGCATATCGTCATGTGTTGATTGTGTTTCGATGTGTTCTTCGTGGTAGGTCCTGCCTCCGAGGATATTCAGGAGTATCCAACTGAAGGGCAGTATCCCACTACCACTCCATCAGGCAAGCAACCCATTGATCATTACGATACAAACCCATGTTCCCGCTTCTGCTCTCGTTTACTGCATTAAGACAACGCGATTCAAACTGCTGTGTGTCTCGGTAGTTGAACCCACTTCCTTTGCATGACCTGTCATTGCCACAGTAACTAGATGAAACCCACTAGCATGTGTAGGAGTTGATTGAGCCATATGTGTGTGTGTTCCTACCATGCTATGCTTGCTATGCTTAGAGTTGTGTCAGGTCTGGCTCATCGGGATGATGAACTAGAGTGAAAGGTTGTGACGTTGTCGAGAGTGTGAAAGTGTTGAACACGTTTTGGTAAAGGAATCGATGGAAGGCCATGTAGGAGTACATGGTGGGCTGTTTCATTGAGGCCGTCCTTAAGAACTGAGATCTGTGTGTGTGATTTAAGACTCAGCTACTACCACGCATTGGGACCGAAACCAATGGACCCTCTCGGCTTATTAACCATACTTGTCCTCTGTCCGGGAGTTGCAAAGTAGTTTCTGGTGTTTGTAGTATGCTGGGGGCCGCACGCAGCGCTGACCATAGGGGTGGGCTGTGTTGCGGTAGGCACGTGGCACGGTGTACCGATTCGCCCGTTTGGTGTCTCGGGAACCCTGTTCACATCGTTCGGGGCCGTTAGTGGAAACCTCGGCCGGACTCCCTGCGGATGGAACCCGAATAGGCGATAAACCTGGACTAGGGACTAGTGTGTTTAGTCAGGTCGTGGCCGACACCCTCGCTGGGCTTCCGCTTGAAGGTTGCCGAGTACATGTCGTGTAAACGGCGATAAGTGGTGAGAGCATGTGTGAAGAAGTACACCCCTGCAGGGTATGAAACTATTCGAATAGCCGCGTCCGCGGTAAAGGACTACTTGGTCACCTATATAGTTCATAGACAATTAAATGGATACTACTAAAAGTCTCAAGATAAGTGTGAGTACCGCGGATGGCCCTCTCGTAGGTTGGCGAGAGAGGATCCACGGTGGAGTATTGTGTTGGTGATAGTGGACTCGTGTGCGACAAATGCTTTACAAGTTGTGTCTGTCGTAGGATAGCTTAGCCAAGAGTCAAAGCTGGCTTGCTGCAATAACTCCACTACCTTCTTGAGAATGTGCATGTATAATAGGATTCTGTTGTAAGACTTGCTGAGTACCTTCGTACTCATGTTGCTTTAATTAATGTTTTCAGACGACTACGCCAACCCCTCTGATGGGTTCTACGTAGACCTCGACGTTGACGAGTGACTTATCACCCAGGTGGTGATCCAAGACTTGTGAAGGGTCGATGTAGATAGACAGGCTTCGTCAAGCCTTCTTTCTTTCTAGTGTCTGTACTCAGACTACTTTTCTTCCGCATGTGCTTGTATGTTTGTATGACTTGAGTGTCGGGTCATGTGACCCCTACCTGTATGGATGATGTGTATGGCTCTTCGGAGCCTTTTAAATAAAGTACTTGAGTTGTAGAGTTTTGTTGTGATGCAATGTTGTATTTACTCATATCGGGCATATTGTATGTATGATTGAAATGCTTGGTATGAGTGGGATCCGACTATCTAGTTGTTTATCCTTGGCAGCCTATCATATGAGGAAATGTAGTCTAGTGTTTCTGAGCGATAGTAGTCCGCTACAGCCCGGTTCACCGGAGTCCTGCTAGCCCAGCACTACTGCTCGGAACACATGACTGGCCGGCATGTGTTTCACTTCGTTCCTGTGTCTGTCCCTTCGGGGAAATGTCACGCGGTGTTATCCGGAGTCCTGCCTAGCCTGCTACAGCCCGGGTTACTGGAGTCCTGTTAGCCCAGTGCTACAGCCCGGATTTATACGTTGTTGACCGACATGCTCGATGTGATTCATGTATGCCTGTCCTCATGGGTTAGTGCCGCCTTGGGTTCACGACTAGCCATGTCGGCCCGGGTTCTCTGTCACATGGATGCTAGCAACACTATCATATACGTGAGCCAAAAGGCGCAAACGGTCCCGGGCCAGGTAAGGTGGCACCCGTGGGAGTACCGTGCGTGAGGCCGCAAAGTGATATGATGTGTTACATGCTGGATCGATGTGGCTTAGGATCGGGGTCCTGACATTCGGTGCGGCGTCTCGGGCGGCCGGCGCGGCAGAAGGGCCCGCGCCTTGAGGATCCGGCGCCGGCTGGCGGTGCGGGACGATTTCGACCTTGTCGTCGTCTGCCCAGTCCTGGAGGCCGGCTCCGAGCCCGGCGCCGCGTGCCTCGCCGCCTTCCCCCTCGGCGGCGTCCTCCATGGCGGCCGCCCCAAGGTCCGGATCGTCGACGTCATCTACCGTGCGGTCTGGGTGGAACGGGCGCTCTGCCCCCGCGGCCCCCGCCGCCGGCGGAAGTAGAGGATTCTGCAGAAAACAAGCCGGCGGATCAGAGGTCGGTCATATCGACGCCGACAACACAAAAGAAAGGAAAGAAGAAATACTTACGACAAGCGGAGGCTTGGCGCGAGAGTACGGCTCCTTGCCGAATCGCCAATCCTCGGCGAGCTTGCAGTTGGCGATGTAGTTCACCAGGTAGGACACCTCGGCATGAGGCATCTCCCTGGTGCTCAGCCGGCATGGGTCGAAGCGACCGCTCATCTGGCAGATCATGTGCGGCCGAACTTGGAGCGGGAGCACCCGGCGCTCCACGAAGGCGGCCACCAGGTCGGCTCCAACCAGGCCCTCCGACTGGACCATCACCCGGAGGCGGGCGACGGCGGCGTTCCCGGCCTGGGACAGCGTCCTGGCCCGGTAGCTCCATGAGGCCGGCGGGCCGGCTACGTAAGCCGGCAGATTGACAAAGTCGCCTTGCGGGGTGACGTTCCTCACATAGAAGTAGGACTTCTGCCAGAGCTTCACCGACTGGATCAGCGGGATGGATAGGAACAGATTGTTCTCGCCCGTCCGCCTCATGGCGATGTAAGCTCCGCATGGGGCGGGCACGCCCGCGACGACGGTGCCGAGTTTGCTCTGGAAGAACTCTCCCCAGAGCTCTAAGGTGGGGAGGACGCCAAGAAAACCCTCGCAGAGGGTGACGAAGGCCGACAGCAGCATCACGGCGTTGGGGGTGAGATGATGCGGCTGCAGGTGGTAGAATTCAAGGAAGGAGTGGACAAATCCGCTTGCCGGGAGGCCGAAGCCGCGTATGCAGTGCGAGCGGAAGACCACCCGCTCGCCCTCCTCCGGTGTCGGCGAGATCTCCTCCTCCGGCGCGCGCCGGACCCGCACGTAGTTCTCGCCGGGCAGACGCCGCGTCCGGCGGAGGAACTCGATGTGCTCGTCGAGGACGTTGGAGCAGTCCCACGAGCTCGACAACGCCATTGGAGCGGCGCGGCGAAGAGCAAGATGCGGTGGCGGCGAAGGCGCGTGCGACCCCGCTGCGGCGGAACGGCGCGGCGAAGAGGCGCTGCAGCGGCGAAGAGAGCAAGGAAAGAGGACGAGGAAGGGTGGAGCGAGGGATAGCGTGCGAGCCTTTGCCGCTCCCTCTCCTCCCCCTACTTATAGACCCTCGCGGCGGAGCTGAGGAGGCATGGTGTGGGGGACGTGGGATTAACTGCGCCCACTCCCCCACGTCCCGCTATAACTGCGCATTGACGGCGTGGTGAAACCGCCGCGGGAAGGCAAACCGTCCACCTTGGGCCGCAGAAGATCCGCGCCTGGGCCGAGGCCAGGAGTGGCGGGCCCGGGCCTGCGGCGACGTCCCGTCGCGCACGCGCCATGGTAGGCCTTTTCTGCCACATGACACGTGGGGAGGCGCGCTGTCAGCGCGCGAGTTGGCCCACATTCCCGTTGACGAGACCACGGCGCCCGTCTAAGGCGGCGCACACAAGCAGAGCCGGCTCCCAGTTGCCGGCTTCTCAAGATAGGAAGCTGACCGAGCTTCTCGTTCCCCTTGCCGACCTCGAAGCGCGACCAGCTTCGGGGACTACTGTCGGGGTAAATGACCACGGGTAGCCTAGCCGGCTCCCCTTGGCACTTCAGAAAAAATTACGAGCCGATCCGGCCTCCAAGAAACCAAGACGTGGGGCCGCCTTCCCCCTGCCGGCTGCCTCTCAGGCCGACTGTCGGAAGGCGGCCCGGCCTTAACCCTCATGAAGAAAGCCGCGAGAGGGCCGGCTCCGAGAAGCCGGCCACGAGAAGGCCGACTCCAAGAAGCCGGCTCCCACGACGCGGCCAAGATCGTACCCTCAAGGCCCGCACCCACATAACAGTGATGGGACGGGGCGTGGCTACAGTAAAGCCTGCCACCCCCAAAACCCGGAGCACGCCTGGCACAGTGCGCCGTACGGGGTAGATCTGACCCGTCCGGCGCGACACTGTTGCCATGATGACTATGGCGCCATCCACGGCGGGTTGTCAGCGCGGCCCACGGGCGGTGGGCCCCTTTGGGCAGAGAGACGCCCGAAGGCGGCCAGGCCTCCCCTAGTCGGCCCGAGGCATCGCCGGCTTTCCCAAGCCGGCTTGCTCCTTCCCTCGAAGGAGGCGCCCCATTAAGAAGACAAGACGACATGAGGCTACAGCGATCGCCCGCCAGGCGGCGGCGCTGTAGCCACGCTTACCTCGATAAAGCCCTCATCATCAGGATTGAGGCAACAGTAATCGGCCGCCGACAGGGCCCTAGGCAGTAGGGCCTGCCTGTCGACCAAGATGCCGGCAGCCGGCGGGGCCCACCAGCCGGCGGGCCCCAGCAGCCGGCGCAGAAGCCGGCGAGCGTAGACACTGACGGCTGGGACCCGCTCCCAGCCGGATTACCATTGTACCCCCGGGGGGTAGGCCTATATAAACCCCCCGGGGCACCCATGCAAAGGGTTGATCTCATCTAGGTTACAACACACATAGAGAGAAGAGTAGAGCTAGCCTTGCCCTTCTTCTTCCTCTCTCCAAACAGCTCGAGGAGCACCTTCTAGTTGCTTGTTCATCGAGTGATCATGCGGAGACCCCGCAGAGCAGCAGTAGGGGTGTTATCTCCACGGAGAGCCCCGAAGCTGGGTAAGATTCGCCGGCGTGCATGTCATCGCCTTATCCCGCTTCCAGGCACCAGTGATGTCTTACTGGCTCCCACACAGATAAGCCACCCGTTGGCATATGTCGCACCAACCACCCGACACCAAAACTACTGGGGTGGCACTAGATGCACTTACAATCTCCCCCTTTTTGGTGATTGATGACAAACTGGTTGAAGTTTTCAACGGGGATAAAGTATGTGAAATTGTAAGGATAGGGTATTATCTTCATAAGTGGCAAAGGCTCCCACTGAAGATGTGCATGTAAGTAATTTGCTTTTGGAATGCAAATGCACATGGCAGGTTGTACTTGTGGAGGTCCTCTTCAACATATGAAGACAATTTATCATGCATGATTTGAGATAACTAAGATAATGACATGCATAATGAAAAATGGACGTCTGCAAGATGACCTAAGTGCGGAAGTTATCATCGCACATGCGGAATTTATCGTCGCATCGCAGAATAGCAATTAAGTAGTAGACGACCATCGAGTTTAAGTGTTACAACTCAAAGAACCAAATGAATCAAAAAGCAAGAGTTGTAAACACTAGGCAAAATATAAAGCAACCGCCCATATGGACCCGCTTGAAGACTATCAAACTCATATGCTTCTCCCCCTTTTGTCAGTAAGGACCAAAAAGGTTTGAAGACATAGAGCATCTACTCGTTCCCAGAAGGAGTAGGTGAAGCAGCAGGGTCGTCGTTGTTGGTTGGCGGTGCAAACGAACTTGGTGCAGTGTCGATACGCGCTGAAGGTGGTGAAGTAGCATCGTCTTCATCATTGATGACTCTGGCATTCACAGTTGTCGTGAAGGAAGAATAGTCAGAGTCTTCAAGGGATGGATTTCGACGTAGGACAACATTCCGTGGAGGAGTGGAGTCAAACTTGAATTTTTCAGTGAAGCCATCGTCTTGAAGATCTGCTTCAGCACTGAGCAGTGTCAAACTCTTCCATGATCGCCGACAGGTCTCATGAGTGACAAAAGCATTCTTGGTAGCAAGATTGCGAATGCGATTGACGTCCACCAATAGACTTTGCATCTATCGCTTGAGCCAGTCATGATGCTTATCTTGTTTCTGATGCAGTGCCACAAGAAGTTCTCGGTCATTCAAAACACGAGAGCGCTTGTGAGGCCTTTGGGAAATGGTGCTATCAGTAGCTTCAGTCTGCGCACGGTGAGGCAAGCGAGTAATTCCAGCCAATGGATAGACACATGCAACAGCTTGAACTCCTTCAATGTTTTGCGAGAAGCTTTGGTGATCAGCATTCTGAAGACTAAGAGGCTCCTTGGCAGGCTCTGGGTATATGGCTTCAACAGACAGATCAACTTCTGGCAAAAAGATGATATGATTGCGTGCAGAGGGTTGATAGTTGAAGGCAGAGTGGAGCTTGATCAGATGCATGATCCAGGGAGCATAGAACTTCAGACCAAAAATGTCAGATCCTGATGCATCAAGTTGGCTGATAAAGAAGTCTTGTGCATTGAAGCTTTTGCCGTGAAGAATATGGAAGACCAAAGTCTTCATTGCACCTTCAAGCTTGGCATGTGGAGAATGTCCTTTGATGGGCCAAAGAGTTGGCCGTATGATATGATAGATGGTGCATGGCAGATACTCAAGTTCTTCAACAAAGAACTCCTTAGGATGTTCTGCATCTGGAGGCAAAGGCTTCATCATGCTGAGCATCTGACTCATGTCGGGTTCAGGCTTGTGAAAGATGCTCTCCATAGCAGCATTGTGAAGCTGACAACTAAGTTCATAAAGATCACCTGGAGTGGGCAGGCCTATGAGCTCAATGACATCAAAGGCTTTGGCTTCATGATGAACATTGCCTGTCATCCACTCAAGGATCCAAGTCTTCGGATCCCTGTTGTAGCCACGAATATGGAGAGTGGCATAGAATTGGAGCAGCAATTCTTCATTCCAGTGCTCCTTGTCAGTGATGAACTGCAGCAAACCAGACTCTCTGAAGCAATCCAGTGCTTCTTCCAAGCAGGGCAGACCAGTTATGGCTTCAGTGTCAAGACGCATATGCGGAAAAATTCGACCTTGATTGTATAAGATGCATGAGTAATAACTGCGCTGCTGATAGCTCTAGAACCGATCAGAAGATATTCTTGCCTTGGAGTAGGGGTTCTTGGTGCTATCAAAGAAGGTGTTGTGTGCCTTGAAGCCGTTGATATTGAATGATCCGGGTGCAGATGCAGTACCTGGAAACCTGGGCAACCTTGGCATTGGCTTCTGAACCTGAGGCCTGTGCTCAACGTGGTAGTTAAACTGAGGACCAACAGCAGGCGGAGGAGTCAGAAAAGGCCATTTGACAGTGATGAGCTGGCCATAGTTGAATGCTTGCTCGATAGTATGTGGCCTTGGTGGCGAAACAGGAGCAGTGGCATCAACAGAGGCGTCAGGCTGCACAACAGAGGCTACAGGAGCAGGTGCATCATTGGCTTCATTAGGTTCTGGCACAGTGTTTGGTGCAGGCTCCACATTGTCGTCAGCCATGACCACGTCATTGGCTTCAGTCGTGTTAGTGGTGGTAGCTTCAGGATTCTCAATCTCCACTCGAGGAGCTGGAGGGTCGGGCGCAAATACGTTCACTTCAAGAACTGCTTCTTCAGTAATGGGGGGAGTAGGGACACGTTCTTCTTCTGCTTGTTTGTCTTCGGCTGATGCAGCCGGATTGTCTTCAGCAGCTTTAGCTTCAGACTTGGAGACATTCACAGTAGGAGTGGCTTCTGGAAACACTTGACGTGCAACAGATGGGTGGTGCACCTCTCCTTTTGGAACGCTCGAAAGAGGGACTTGAGGCCTTGGTCCTTTGCGAAATCTGCGTAGCGCTGGTGACGCCTGTGGAGATGGAGTTGGCTGGTCCTCAAAGTCATCTTCTTCTTCTTGCACAGGTGGTGTGACTTGTTGTTGTTAGGGAGTACTCAGGGTGTCTTGTTGTTGTGGGTGATCAACCCATGATGCATCCTGAGCAATTGGCGTTAAAGGACGACCAATGCTGATGAGTTTGCTGTTTGTGAGAACAGGCGATGAGACCAAGTTGTGCTCGATCTGAGGAAGAACTACATCATCTCCAACATTGTCATGGTGACCAATGTCTTCAGCAATGGTGGGATCAACTGCTGGAATATCTTCAGCTTCAGGAGCCTCTGGGGAAGAAGGCTCAGGAACTACCATTTGCCGTTCTTGATGCGAAGAGTTAGGACGAGCAACAGAGATGGGTTCTACAACAAGGGGCTCTGTGGGAACAGCCCGATCTTTCTTGGTTCTACGCTTCTTCTTGGAGGGAGCGACATCAGAAGCATTAGGATTTTTCCTCTTTCTGGCTTCAGCCTCGGCAGCCCTTGTCTTCTTCAGTTCTGAAGCGGTTGACTTGACCTTTGGCTTCGAGCCGGTCATGCTGCTTGGGAAGACAATGCGTGGCTCTTCTCGCCTGGATGGTGCAGATTGGTCAGTCATTGGCTTCCTCTTCTTTGCGGCCATTCTGGGGTCAATGCTAGGACGACCAAGAGCCTTGCGCTTCTCAGCCTCATTGTAGGCTTGCACGCACTTATCAGCCAGCCTCTTCATGCGCTCATGAGAACCTTTAGCTTCTTCGCGTTTCTTGAGAAAGGCTTCCTTGAGCTCGTGCAACATAACCTTGAAGTTTTTGACATCTTGCATGCTGAGCTTTGCCATGTGCTTCTTGAACTGAGCTTTCTCATAGTCAATCTTGTGCTTCAGTTCAACAATGCACTGAGCTAGAGCTAGCTCAGAAGCAATGGCGCCATTGAAAGAGATGCTCAGGCCAATGGGAAGTTGCAGATCTTCAAAGCTGAGATTTGGGGTGTCAAACCACTCATCAATGAAGTTGTGGATGATTGCCACATCAAAGAGAGGGAAGTCATTGAATATTTATGCTTCTTACTTGCTCTTAATCAGTTGCTCAAGAGCGTCATCTGCAAGATCTTCATCGCTCGACAGATCAGTGTGCTCTTATCGCAGAATGGCAGCAGGTGTCAGTGCCTGATCAGTATTCTTGACATTTTTCTTTTTCATCTCTGTCTTCTTGGAGATACGTGATAGATCTTCAGACTGCACACTGTCTTCAGGAGGTGCAGTAGCCAGTGGCTTCGCATGTGAAGCTTTTGGAGGAGCAGCTGATCTAGAAGATTTAGCCTTCTTTTGCTTCTGCGGCTTTGGAGTAGGAGCTGGGGCTTCATCAGTGTCGGCATCATCATCAGAATGATCCACTTCGGCACCTTGAACAGAAATGTGAGTGATGAGGCCATCAAGGTTGTAGAATGGTCCGATGATATTGGGTTCAGCCTCGCTTGAGCCGTCAGCCCGGGGAGCAGAAGGACCAGGGTTGAAGTCCACCCCCAAGGAGTCTTTGTTCTTCTTTGCTGAGGCTTTTGCAAACTGATAATTCTGTTTGAAAAGATTGTCATCTCTACACCACAAGAGAGAAGAGGGGTCGGCGTTGGTAGGTTGAGGTCCCCTTACCATGCAAGGATAGAAGCCTTGCTCAATGGCTTCAGCTCTGGTCTTGGGTTGAAGATTTTTGTACAAAATATCTCCCCAAGGTCGCTTGATAGCATTCTTCTCAGCATACTCCTTGGTGACAAAGTTGTACTTGAACCATTGCTCTGCCCAATATCTTCGAATCCATTGGATTCGAGTCTTGCACTGACCATAACTTTCTTCAGGATCGGTTTTGTAAAGTTCATAAAGATCTTCGGGCAGATCCATTGATGTACCCCCACGGTGCTGTCTGCCACCCTTCCTTGCTGATTTCTCTGTTGCCATGAAGTTTAGACTGAAAGGCTTCAAAACGTTCAAAGGCTTCAGAGGCTTCCTCTTGCTGGACAAACAGGAACTGGCTTCGGGAGAGTTAATATGATGCTGTAAGAATTCTGCAAACGAATGCAGACTATGAGAACCAAGGGATTCTCCCACGGACATGTACCTGTGACAGCATTAGAGATGCGAGGGAAGGGGAAGAGGTCATATGCATTCTCAGCAGATTTTGAAGATAAATCAGTTTAGAAGACATTGACCTCATAGCGCGAAGACATTCTGTAGGATCGGAAGTATGTCTAGAGGGGGGTGATTAGACTACTTGACCAAATAAAAACTTGACCTTTTCCCAATTTTAGTTCTTGGCAGATTTTCGCAACTTTAGGACAAGTCAAGCAATCATCACACAATTCAAGCAAGCATGCAAAGAGTATATAGGCAGCGGAAAGTAAAGCATGCAACTTGCAAGAATGTAAAGGAAGGGTTTGGAGAATCAAACGCAATTGGAGACACGGATGTTTTTCCCGTGGTTCGGATAGGTGGTGCTATCCTACATCCATGTTGATGGAGACTTCAACCCACGAAGGGTAACGGTTGCGCGAGTCCACGGAGGGCTCCACCCACGAAGGGTCCACGAAGAAGCAACCTTGTCTATCCCACCATGGCCATCGCCCACGAAGGACTTGCCTCACTAGCGATAGATCTTCACAAAGTAGGCGATCTCCTTGCCCTTACAAACTCCTTGGTTCAACTCCACAATCTTGTCGGAGGCTCCCAAGTGACACCTAGCCAATCTAGGAGACACCACTCTCCAAGAAGTAACAAATGGTGTGTTGATGATGAACTCCTTGCTCTTGTGCTTCAAATGATAGTCTCCCCAACACTCAACTCTCTCTCACAGGATTTGGATTTGGTGGAAAGAAGATTAGAGTGGAAAGCAACTTGGGAAAGGCTAGAGATCAAGATTCATATGGTAGGAATGGAATATCTTGGCCTCAACACAAGGGTAGGTGGTTCTCTCTCAGAACATATGAGTTGGAAGTGTAGATGTGTTCTGATGGCTCTCTCCACGAATGAAGAGGAGGTGGAGGGGTATATATAGCCTCCACACAAAATCCAACCGTTCCACACAATTTACCAATCTCGGTGGGACCGAATCAACAAACTCGGTCGGACCGAAATAGTAAACCTAGTGACCGTTAGAGATTTTCAGTGGGACTGACATGCAACTCGGTAGGACCGATATGGTTAGGGTTAGGGCATAACGTAATATCGGTGAGACCGATTACAAAAAAACTCGGTGAGACCGATTTGGTAATTAGCTAACCAGAGAGTTGGTCAGGTAAACTCGGTGGGACCGATTTGCTCTTTTGGTGTGACCGAAAAGTTACAAAAGGGAAACAGAGACTTTACATTGCAATCTCGGTGGGACCGATCCGCTCTTTCTGTGAGACCGAAAAGTTACGAAAAGGAAACAGAGAAATTGCAATCCCATCTCGGTGAGACCGAGATCCCTATCGGTAGAACCGAATTGCTAGGGTTTGGCAGTGGCTTATGACATGTGAAACTCAGTGGCGCCGGATGGAAAGAATCGGTATCACCGAGTTTGGCTTGGAGTTTAGGTCATTTGTGGATATGGGAAAGTAGCTGAGGATTTTGGAGCATATCATTAAGCACATGAAGCAAAAGGCTCATTAAGCAACACCTCATCCCTCCTTGATAGTATTGGCTTTTCCTATGGACTCAATGTGATCTTGGATCACTAAAATGTAAAATGAAGATTCTTGAGCTTTTGAGCTTGAGCCAATCCTTTGTCCTTAGCATTTTGAGGGTTCCACTTTCACCATCCATGCCATGCCAATCATTGAGCTTTCCTGAAATAATTGTCTTGGAATAGCATTAGCTCAATGAGCTATATGTTGTTATGAATTACCAAAACCACCTAGGGATAGTTGCACTTTCAATCTCCCCTTTTTGGTAATTGATGACGACATATAGATCAAAGCTTCGACAAATGATAATAAGAATGAATTATATCGTCGCTTTGAGAAGTATGTGATAAGTAAGAGCTCCCCCTAAATTTGTGCATATTTAAAATTTGCTTTGGACTGCAAATGCACAAAGAGTTAGAATTATGGGTTACTCTTCCATGTGACATACATCTTGGTGGAGCGCTCAAAATGATAATAATGAAATACATGCACTCATCACCAAGGAAAAGTGAATGACCACATAAGATAGATAAGATATATCAAGCATGCATAAGTGTAGCTTATGATCAAACACATGATCATCAATGTCTCACAAGCATATCAAAGTATCTCGACCAAAAGAAAACAATGTTGAAAAACCACCAAATAAAGCAAGAGAGAAAAACAACACTCTCTCTCTCGAAGCCTATGATCTATACATTTTTGTCCCCCTTTGGCAACAAGTTACCAAAAAGTTCCTAGAAAATGCATAGTGCTAGATCGACACTCAGGCTTGATCTTCTGGTGGTGGTGGAGTCCGGATTACTCCAAGGACGAAGGCTTCTGTTGAAGTGGTTGGAGTTGGAGCTGAAGTGGATGCTGGAGCTGGTTGGGCTGGTGCTGTGGATGGAGCTGAGGTGGTGGCTCTTGTGTCAGGAACTAGCACTGCACTTGACCTCTGAGCTCGTGGCACTCTGGCAAATGCATCAGTGGTAGTCTGAATTTCTGTCACCTTGACATCCAAGTCATAGAACTTTTGTTCTACGATTCTCTCTAAGCTCTCCTGGTTCTGAGTTAGGGTGGCCAGACCTTTCTCAATCCTCAGGGTGGATGCAATCAGGTAACTGAGCTGCTCTTGCTTGTTTTTCCACAAATACTCAGATGCCTCCTCTTGAGTTGGCATCTTGGCAGCTTTCTCCTTCCTTGCCTTCTCCTTCTTAGCTTGTGCTTGGGCTGATGATGGTTCATTTTCATTCATCACAACTTGGTTGTCCTCGAAATCTGGATGAATAGGCAAATGTTCCTTGTCCAACAAGTATGTGTCTGTGCCCAT
Organism: Aegilops umbellulata; assembly: GCA_032464435.1. NCBI lineage: Eukaryota > Viridiplantae > Streptophyta > Magnoliopsida > Poales > Poaceae > Aegilops > Aegilops umbellulata. The sequence continues at coordinate 324,549,658 of CP136058.1, read as the reverse complement.
TCTTGAGTTAATCAACATCTGGATCTGAGGGGCATAACCACAGCTCCTCTTCTGATCTGCTGCAGTCCTCTTGATAGTCTCTACTATGAGGCTCATGACCTTAAATTTCTGAGGCACATCAAATATATGTAGCAAGTTAATGGCATGACCTCTGATCATCCTGTGATCTCCAGACTTGGGCAAAAGTGTGTGCCTAAGGATCCAGTTGATCGTAGGCAGTCCTGATAACAAGTGTTTTACAGACCCAAACTGGTGAGTGTCAAGATCATCTGCTGGAATCTCCTTGTACATATTTGCCATAGTGTTATGATCCATCTTTTTCTTGGCATAGACATCCAAGTCATCTTCATTTTCCTCTGGGGCATTGATCAACTTTGCCCATTCCTCAACAGTTGAGTGGTACCTTGTACCTTCAGACATCCATGTGATCCTGCCATCTGGATAGAAGTGTGCTGTGGAGTAGAATTGCATGATCAGCTCCTCATTCCACTTTGTGAGCTTCTGCCCAACAAAGTCAGCTACTCCACATGCCTTGAAGCTGTCTTTCACTCTAGGGTTGTGCTCTTCATTGTCCTTGATATATTCCCAGTCGACCCATCTCATATCACACACAACAGGCTTCTTGTCCAACAAGACTGTCTCATAGAAGTCCTGTTGTTCCTTGGTGTGGAACCTGTAGTCAACAGCAGTCCTCCTCCTGGTAGCATATGGATCCTCTGCTCTCCACTTTCTTAGCCTAGAGTCTCTTCTGATCTTCATATCCTCAGCCACAGGATGAGCATCATTGTGGTCTGGGATCTTGGGCTTCAACTTCCTCAGCACTTGGCCTTCCTCTTCTTCTGCAGTGTTAGGCACTGGGGCCTTGTTCTTCTCAGAAGCTGGGATGCTCCTTGTATTTCTCTTTGGTTTTGGCTTTGGAGCTGGCTTGGCCTTGGATGCAGCCTTGGGGGCTTCCTTGGGCTTAGATGCAGTTGCCCCTAATCTTATAGCATCACCCATCAGTTTGGGTGCCTTAGGTGCTGGTGCAGCAACCTCTTCTTCTTCTTCTTCTTCATCAGAAGAATCTCTCCTCATAGAAGGCTTGCCAACAACTCTGGCAGTGGTTGTTCTAGCTCTCTTCTTTTTCTTGTCCTGGCCAATTTCTTCCTCTTCAGATTCCATAGTGAATTTTATAGTTTCTTCAGGAACAACCTTCCTAGGCTTGGAGGTAGGAACTCTCCTAGCAGGTGCTTTCTTCTGCATTCCTGGCTTGATGGCTGCAGCTGAGCCATACTCCTTCTTGAGCACAACTCTCTTGGAAGTTTCTTCCTCCTCTGCCACATAGTCCTCATCCTCTGATTCTAAGGTTCTCTTCTTCCTTTGTCTTGTGGCAGCTTTTGGCAGGTTGCTGGGGGTGCTCCTGCCGCCTTCATCTGAAGAGCTGGAGGGACTAGTGCCCTCACTCATCTACACTGGCTGTTCTGACAAGTTCTGGCTGTCACTTTGGTCTGACATGATGAACAAGCTGACTGCTGACCCTGTGAATAGTTTATAGATGAGGTAGAGTGGATGAGCATCACAAAATGCAGAGATTTTTGCAAAAGAATGATTCAAAAACTTAGTTTTAGTTTCCCACAGAAAGCATATCGGATCTACCGATTTTTAAACTCGGTGATACCGAAGCAGTTTTTGGAACCTAAACTAGTGAACTCGGTCAGACTGAGTCACAGTTCGGTGGCACCGAGACTGTTAGGGTTTCACAAAGTTCCAAAAATCGGTCACACCGATTAGCCATACTCGGTCAGACCGAGTCTTACTTGTGCAATGGCATAAGCCAAATCGGTGGGACCGAGTTTTTCAACTCGGTGGGTCCAAGATGGTTTCGGCGGAAACCTAACCCTAAAATTTTCGAATCAAACCTATTCTACGAGTTCATTGACTGGATAGGAGTTTATCAAACGTGGCTAGAATCAATACGACCACAATGTGCTAGGAATCGGATTGGGGAATAGCACAAAGATCGAGTCCATACCCTAGTTCGGCGGAGACTCGCTACGGCGGCAACGGCGGGGTTGATTCCCGTTGACGGCGACGGAGACCAGCGACTGGAGGCGGCTGGCGGCAAGGAGACGATCTGGAGACCACTTTGGCAGAGCGAGCTATCGCGCGGGCGAAGGGGTTCGGAGAAATTTCCAAATTTTTGCCTGTGTCTATATAAAGCCCGACCCTGTCGGTGTGACCTAGTGGAACAACTCGGTGGCACCGAGATGCAAAACTGTGTACAGTTATTGCAACTCGGTGTGACCGAATGGTTCAAATCGGTTGCATCAAGATCGAAAACATAGATCAACTTAATGATCTCGGTAAGACCGAAAGTGGGGTATCGGTCAGACCGAGAATCACAAAGAGGTTTTGGAAGTTTAAGTCTATGACGAATCGGGGACTCCGAGTGCTCCTCACACAGAGTGGTTCGAATCTGACTTGATCAATTTTGTGATGTAGCATGAATAGAGTTTGAGACGAGAAAAGCATAGATAGCTAGAGAAGGTTCTTAGGCATTCTTGTCCATCCACTTGGCAAAAGAAAAATAAAGCCAAACAATCAAAACAACAAGTGGATGTCCTCGAATGAGTAAAATATGCAACCAACATGCTCACACAATAAAATGGCAATTTGAAATATGTGACAAAGCATGCACAACCAATTCTAGCATCTATCAAGCAATTGGCGATGACTAGGTCATCTATATATGAGTATATTAACTTAGGAGTCAAATGAGAACATTTGATCATAGGTCATACTCATCGTTTAAGCTCAAGTGGGGTTACCACTTTTACATAAAGCATTGTTGTGTTCACATCATTAGAGTTGCTTTAACTCAAGTCTTAGAGTAAAGCTCCCCCTAGATGTGATATCCCCCCTAAGAGGGATGAACTAACCTTGGGTTTTGTCGATGATGACTTCATGTAGATGTTGAAGATGTGGATGCTCAATGTTGATGTAGATCACTTGGAGCTATCCTTTTGAGTGAATTGCACTTTCAATACCTACATGGGTTAGTCCCACAAGGAACAAACAAGGATATCCATAGACATAGAGTGATGCACACACAAGATGATGTCTATGAAGACTTTTAGGTTACCTTGTCCCTTGTCTTACCAACAAGAGGGTTTGTGACTCCTTGAATTAGTGCACGATATGGAAGTTGATTGCACTTGTTCTTGCCAAAATGATAAGAGTGAAGTGTGTTGGCGGAGTCACCCTCAAGAACTCTCTAGTTCTTCTTCTTTTGGATCCACACCATCTTGATGGGAATCCTTGGAGTTGTAGTCGTACTTGATGAAGTGGAACTTGAAGTAGTCTTGGGAATCCACTTGACTAAGGTCTTAGGAGCTTCTTCAAATGCATCAATTTCCTCTTGAAGCTTGTCCTTGCCTTTTTGCTTGTAGTCTTGTGGTGGAAGATCATCTTGAGTTTGTGTCCCCTTGAAAGAAGTAGGATCATACTTCTCTTGTTGAGGAACAAACTTTGTATTGGGGTATTGATCTTCTTCCCACTAAACTCCATTGGCATTGAACTTTCGTTCAAAACCAACACCTTGATTCTTCCGGCGCCTTCCTTGCTTGCGTACAATCTCCTCGAATTGCTTACTTCCGGCAAGGCTTTTGTACACTCCTTTCTCTATGATTCCCTTCAATAAGCTATTTTCTTTCTCAAGTGTATCTTGGCTAAGAGAATCATTAGTGGAATCAAGAGAACTACTAGAAGCAACAATATTGGATTTAACATGATCATTGTTACTACTAGAGGAAGAATCTTTCTTGTTCTTGTTATTAGACTTGACTTGAGGCATGTAAGTGGATAAGAGTAAACGCTTGGCAATGTAAGAAGAACTTTTCTTGCGGAGATCATCATTGATTGCCTTTAAAAACTCATGCTCTTGCTCAAGATTGAGCTTTTCAAAGCGTAACTTCTCAAGAGCTCTTAAAAGTTCTCGATGATCTTTGAAGATAGTTTCATGAGCTAACTTAAGAGTGTTTAGTTCTTTAGTTAGAGCCTCAATTTTCTCCTTATCATTGTCATTCGTTTTATCTTGATTAGCATGATTAATTGACGTTTCATCATAGTATTCATCACTAGAGTTGTCAACAAGTAAATCATCATCACCTAACAAGTCATCTTCATCACTATTGAAATCAACATACTCAGGGTGAGTTACCTTAGGACCTTTGGCCATGAAGCATCTTCCAATTCCTTCATTTGGTGAGTCAAATATGTCGTAGGAGTTGGTTGACACAAGTGCTAGACCGGCAACACCTTCATCTTGAGTATATTCGGAATCGGAGTGATAACTTCTCTCGGAGTGGTTGTCGGAGTCGGAGCCGGATACCCATTCACCAACATGAGCTTGATGTCTTCGTTTTGTGTAGATCCTTGATGATTTTTCCTTTCTTTCCGAATCCTTGCTTCTCCGTGAGTATCTTCGTTCATAACGATCATCTCTACTCCTTCTCTCTCTTGATGGTGATTCTTCTCTTTTGCCTCTTCTTTTTGGAGAATCTTCTCTTCTTTTGTAGGGAGCCGTACACTCATTGGAATAGTGTCCGGGTCTTCCACAATTGTAGCAATTTCGCTCTCGAGTAGAAGATCTTTTGTCATTGTAGGACCTTGACTTGGAGCTTCTATCTTTGCTTCTACTTTCTTGTTGAAGTTCTTCACCATTAGGCTCAATTCTTCGTTGAAGTTTTGTTTCTCACTTGATGATGTGGGGGCTTCACATGAGGCTTTGTAGGCACCACTTGATTTGTTGTGAAGTTCCTCTTTATCCTTGAGTGACATCTCATGAGCAACAATTCTTCCAATGACCTCCCTTGGCTTGAGATCTTTGTAATTGGGCATCCTGAAGGTAGTTCGGAGTCCCGGATATGATCACGGACATGACGAGGAGTCTCGAAATGGTTGATACATAAAGATCAATATATTGGATGACTATGTTTGGACTTCGGAAGGGTTCCGAGTGAGTTTGGACGAATACCGGAGTACCGGGGGGTTACCAGAACCCTCGGGGGAGTGTAATGGGCCTCATGGGCCTTGGTGGAGAGAGGAAGGGGCAGCCAGGGCAGGCCGCGCGCCCCTCCCCCTCTAGTATGAATTGGACAAGGAAGGGGGACGGCGCCCCCCTTTTTCCTTCCCCCTCTCTCCTCCTTCCTTCCCTCCTACTCCTACTATTGGAAGGGGTGGAATCCTACTCCCGGTGGGAGTAGGACTCCCCTTGGGGCGCGCCTAGGAGGTCGGCCTCCTCCCCCTCCTCCACTCCTTTATATACGGTGGAGGGGGCACCCCATAGACACAAGTTGATCATTGATCTCTTAGCCGTGTGCGGTGCCCCTCCACCATAATCCACCTCGGTCATATCGTAGCGGTGCTTAGGCGAAGCCCTGCGTTGGTAGTTTCATCATCACCGCCATCACGCCGTCGTGCTGACGGAACTCTCCCTCTAAGCTCTACTGGATCGTGAGTTCGCGGGACGTCACCGAGCTGATCGTGTGCAAATCGCGAAGGTGTCGTACGTTCGGTAGTAGGATCGGTCGATCGTGAAGACGTACGACTACATCAACCACTTTGTCATAACGCTTCCGCTTACGGTCTAAGAGGGTACGTGGACAACACTCTTCCCTCTCATTGCTATGCATCACCATGATCTTGCGTGTGCGTAGGAAATTTTTTAAATTACTACATTCCCCAACAGTCTCGAACTATGCGTCTAAGGTCGATGGTAACAAGAGACGGGGGACATAATGTTTACCCAGGTTCGGGCCCTCTCTATGGAGGTAATACCCTACTTCCTGCTTGATTGATCTTGACGAATATGAGTATTACAAGAGTTGATATACCACGAGATCGTAATGGCTAAAACCCTAGAAGTCTAGCCTGTTTGACTACACTTATGATTGATTTGCCTCTACGGACCTAGCCCTCTGGTTTATATAGACACCGGAGGGATCTTGGGTTACATAATGTCGGTTACAGAGAAAGGAATCTTCATATTTGGACACCAAGCTTGCCTTCCACGCCAAGGAGAGTCCCATCCGGACACGGGTAGAGTCTTTGGTCTTTATATCTTCATAGCCCATCTGTCTGGCCCATATCTAATAGGTCGGACGCCCGAGGACCCCTTAGTCCAGGACTCCCTCAGTAGCCCCCGAACCAGACTTCAATGACGAGGTGTCCGGCGCGCAGATAGTCTTCGGCATTGTAAGGCGGGTTCCTCCTTCGATGACTTCAAAGTGATGTATTCGACTTTCCATTTAATGTCGTACCCCTCGACTTCTGTGTATCAACAACTTCAGCTTCCACGTATGCGAGAAGTCAGGGTGTTTTTACGCATAACACCGCGACCATGTAAGGAGGAGTGGCTATTTAAAGAGATTGGATCTCAGATCTGTTCAGCATCACACGGAAAAATCTCAGAGCTTGCTAGGAAAGACCAGTCCAACATGGCTAGTGCTCCTGTCCTAGAAAAAGGCGATTGGGAGAAATGTTCCGTATCCCACGGTCAGCTAGTGAAGCTGCAAACACAGGGATTTCTTCCCCCTGCGGATCTGGTCCCTGTTCGGGTAGGGTTGACCTCCTTCAATGACGAGGCCCAAAGCGGAGAATTTCCCCAATCCATCTGGGGGGGGGGGGAACAAGTGTGCTTCATCCCTTATTTGCTAAGAGGTGTCGGATTTCCAATTCATCCGTTCCTCCGAGGGATTCTGGAGCATTATGGCCTCCAACTGCACAACTTCACTCCCGCCTCCATCTTGCATATCGCGGGTTACGTCGTTCTTTGCGAGCTATTCTTGGGTTGTGAGGCCCATTTTGAATTGTGGAGAAAGCTATTCTGTCTCGTCCCGTGCAACCACGAGGGATCAATATTTGAAGTGGGCGGAGCCAAAATATGGCGCATCACCGGGACCGGATACCTGTCCGGCACACCAAAAAAGGCATCCGAAGAGTGGCTGAGGGAGTCCTAGATTAGGGGGTATCCGGACAGCCGGACTATAACCTTTGGCCGGACTGTTGGACTATGAAGATACAAGATTGAAGACTTCGTCCCGTGTCCGGATGGGACTCTCCTTGGCGTGGAAGGCAAGCTCGGCAATACGGATATGTAGACTTCCTTCCTTGTAACCGACTTTGTGTAACCCTAGCCCCCTCCGGTGTCTATATAAACCGAAGGGTTTAGTCCGTAGGACACAAGAAGAACAATCATACCATAGGCTAGCTTCTAGGGTTTAGCCTCTCTGATCTCGTTTTAGATCAACACTTGTACTACCCATATCATCAATATTAATCAAGCAGGTGTAGGGTTTTACCTCCATCGAGAGGGCCCGAACCTGGGTAAAAACATCGTGTCCCTTGTCTCCTGTTACCATCCACCTAGACGCACAGTTCGGGACCCCCTACCCGAGATCCGTCGGTTTTGACACCGACATTGGTGCTTTGATTGAGAGTTCCTCTGTGTCGTCATCTTTAGGCTTGATGGCTCCTTTGATCATCAACAGCGATGCAGTCCAGGGTGTGACTTTTCTCCCCAGACAGATCTTCGTGTTCGGTGGCTTTGCACTGCGGGCCAACTCGCTTGGCCATCTGGAGCAGATCGAGAGTTATGCCCCTGGCCATCAGGTCAGGTTTGGGAGCTTAAACTACGCTGCCGACATCCGCGGAGTCTTGATCTTTGACGGATTCGAGCCCTGGCCGAGTGCGTCGCACTGTCACGATGGGCATGGTTTAGCTCTGCCGCCGAACAGTGTCCTGGAGACCGCACCTGCAACCGCTCCGACCTTTAATTCGGAGCCAACTGCGCCATCCGAGGGCGGGTGGTTAGACCCCGCCGCGGAGGCAGCAGCCTCAACGGCGACCGAGCCGAACACCAGCCTTACCCTTCACGAGGTCCGTCACTCCACATTGCCGGAGTCTCCTCCGGACTCTGAACCATCCGCGCCCCTGCCAATCGAATCCGATTGGGCACCGATCATGGAGTTCACTGCTGCAGATATCTTTCAGCACTCGCCCTTTGGCAACATACTGAATTCACTAAGGTCTCTCTCCTTGTCAGGAGAGTCTTGGCCGGATTATGACCGACAGGATTGGGATGCGGACGACGAAGAAATTCGACGCCCACCCACCACCCACTTCATAGCCACTGTCGATGATTTGACCGACATGCTCAACTTCGACTCCAAAGACATCGACGGTAGGGACGACGATGTAGGAGACGAACAGGAACCAGCGCCTACAGGGCACTGGACAGTCACCTCGTTGTATGATATATATATGGTGGACACACCCAAAGAAAGCAGTGGCGACGGAACAGCGGAGGATGACCCCTCCAAGAAGCAACCCAAGCGCCGGCGTCAGTGCTGCCGCTCTAAGTCTCGCCAAAGAAAAAACAGTGATACCGGCACAGGAGATAATAACACCCCAGACAGTGCCGAAGACAACCCCCTCCAGCAAGATTCAGCGCAGGAGGATGGAGAAGCCAGCCCTCCTGAGAGAGCGGCAGATAGAGAGGAAGAGGATGATAATTACATGCGTCCCTCCGAAGACGAGGCAAGCCTCGAAGACAACGAATTTGTCGTGCCTGAGGATCCCGTCAAACAAGAGCGCTTCAAGCGCCGGCTTATAGCCATGGTGAATAGCCTTAAGAAAAAGCAGCAACAGCTTAGAGCTGATCAAGACTTGCTAGCTGACAGATGGACTGAAGTCCTGGTGGCCGAGGAATACGAACTCGAACGCCCCTCCAAGAGCTACCCAAAGCGCAGGTTGCTACCCCGATTAGAGGAGGAAGCATCTAAACCTACATCTCCAGCATATGACGCGGCTGACCGGACACCTCGTGGCCGCGACAGAGAGGCCTCTGGGCCCATAGCTCGAGCCGCACCCCGGCGTCACTCAAAAAATACCAAGGCACGGGGAAATGCGCTAGATCTGCGAGACATATTGGAGGACAAAGCAAAGCAAACAAGATCGATCTACGGATCGCGTGGGCGCCCCACCACACGAGACGATAACCGTCACGCCGGATACAGCAAAAGTAAATCCGGCCGGGCCGAACACAGCAGACGAAACTCATTCGAGCTACGTCGTGATATAGCCCAGTACAGAGGCGCCGCACACCCGCTATGCTTCACAGATGAAGTAATGGATCATCAAATTCCAGAGGGTTTCAAACCCGTGAATATCGAATCATATGATGGTACGACAGATCCCGCGGTATGGATTGAGGACTATCTCCTTCATAGACACATGGCCCGTGGCGACGATCTACCCGCCATCAAATACCTCTCACTCAAGCTTAAAAGACCAGCCCGACATTGGCTCAACAGCTTGCCAGCAGAATCCATTAGTTGTTGGGAGGATCTGGAAGCCGCATTCCTCGACATCTTCCAGGGCACTTATGTGCAACCACCAGATGCCGATGACCTGAGCCACATAATTCAACAGCCAGAGGAATCGGCTAGGCAATTCTGGATATGGTTCCTAACCAAGAAAAATCAAATCGTCGACTGTCCGGATGGAGAGGCCCTAGCGGCTTTCAAGCATAACATCCGCGACGTGTGGCTTGCCCGGCACCTTGGACAGGAAAAGCCAAAATCTATGGCAGCCCTCACGACACTCATGACCCGCTTTTGCGCGGGAGAAGACAGCTGGCTGGCTCGCAGCAATAATATGTCAAAGAGCCCTGGTAATTCGGATACCAAGGACAGCAATGGCAGGTCACGTCGCAACAAACACAAGCGCCACATTAACAGCGACAATACTGAGGATACCGTAGTTCATGTCGGATTCAGAGGCTCTAAGCCCGGTCAGCGGAAAAAGCCATTCAAAAGAAGCACTCCGGGCCCGTCCAGTTTGGACCGTATACTCGATCGCTCCTGTCAGATACATGGCACCCCCGACAAGCCAGCCAACCACACCAACATGGATTGTTGGGTGTTCAAGCAGGCCAGCAAGTTAAATGTCGAAAACAAAGACAAGGGGCTACATAGAGACGACGAGGAGGAGCCCCGACCACCGAACAACAGAGGACAGAAGGGTTTCCCCCCACAAGTGCGGACGGTGAACATGATATACGCAACCCACATCCCCAAGAGGGAGCGGAAACATGTGTTAAGGGACGTATACGCATTGGAGCCAGTCGCCCCAAAGTTCAACCCATGGTCCTCCTGTCCGATCACTTTCGATTGCAGGGACCATCCCACTAGTATCCGCCATGGCGGACTTGCCGCATTGGTTCTAGACCCAATTATTGACGGATTTCACCTCACTCAAGTCCTTATGGACGGTGGCAGCAGCCTGAACCTGCTTTATCAGGACACAATGCGCAAAATGGGCATAGATCCCTCAAGGATTAAACCCACAAAAACGACCTTTAAGGGTGTCATACCAGGTGTAGAGGCCCATTGCACAGGCTCAGTCACACTTGAAGTGGTCTTCGGATCCCCGGATAATTTCCAAAGCGAGGAGTTAATCTTTGATATAGTCCCGTTCCGCAGTGGCTATCATGCACTGCTCGGGCGAACCGCATTTGCAAAGTTCAATGCAGTGTCGCACTATGCATACCTCAAGCTCAAGATGCCAGGACCTCGGGGGGTCATCACAGTCAATGGAAACACCGAGCGCTCTCTTCGAACAGAGGAGCACACGGCGGCCCTCGCAGTGGAAGTGCGAAGTAGCTTCTCAAGGCAATTCTCCAGTACGGCGACAAAACATCCGGACACCGTCAAGCACGCTCAGAGCAATCTACAACAAGACCGCCTGGCACGTTCCGAGCAAGCGTAGCAATGCGGCCCCAACCCCAGCCCCAGCGAAATGGCAAAATCCGTGCTACGCGTACATAATTACGCTCTGAAAATACCATGGGCACAGGGGGAGGGGCACGACCACGGCACGCCCCAAAATGCGGCTCAACCGCACTAGGGGCTCCTGATTTTATCATTTTTTTCTTACTTTCAAGACTTTACTCTTCGGAAGACCTGTTCGGCAGTACAATTGCCGAACACACGATACAATAACCAGGGAGGCAGAAAGCTACGTCACACTGTGGAACTCCTAGGTGGTCTCTATAACGAGCAAAATACCTGCTTTAAATACCATTCCGCAGCTCGCCTCTGGAGGGGACATGTCAAATAGTCCCATCTCCTGCTTATCGCACTATTTGTATCATTCTGCTTTTAATGCACCTTTTTCGAATAAACAATGCTTAGCTTAAGTCTATTATTGCATTCGCTATTCATTCCTTTTTATGTATATATGTTCATTCATGACATTTAGCACCCATACACTTTGGTACGGCTAATACACCAGGCGCTCAAACACCCCATAATACGGCGTGAGAAGTCCGAACACTTTCACAAGTGCGGCACTCCGAACTTATAGCATTATATGCATCAGCTCCGAATCATGTCTTTGGTCAATAGTTGGGTTTGCCCGGCTCCCATGTTTTGGTACCTTACGTCCCGCTACATCGGCTAAGGTAGCACTGGGAGAACTACTGCGATTGTGCCCCGGTTCAGCTGGGCTAAGCACCTCACTAGAGAAAGCTAAAACTGACTGTCATGATAGGGCGAGAGCTGGTCGCTGTTCGAGTGGTTTCGAGTCCCTAAAGACTTATGCCGCTTAGAGCGAGGAGTCAGCTTTGTACGGCCTAGGCGTGTATAGCGCCCCGAACTCGGTCTTCCGAACACTAGGGGCTTCGCCGAAATTTAAAATTATAGAATTCTCTGGCTAAGTGAGAGTGATAACGCATTATATTCTGATTGCCTTGTTCGTTGTGCTGAGCACCTCCCTTGAAGGACCCAAGAATGGGAAAAAGAGTGCTCAGGTTTATCCTGAACACCCCTTCACTCGTGGCACGGGGGCAGAAGCCGACGACTCGCCATCTCTCAGATTTAAAAAACGGCCGCACAGAAGGTAATATTTTAAATTCACACAAGCGTTGCATAGCGCATATGAACAAGTTTTCAATGTACAGGATCACACGAGCGAGTTTACTCAAATATTACATCTTTGGAACATTCATCCGCCACAAGGCGGGCACCCTTCAGGACGCCCTCATAGTACATATCAGGGTGGCGATGCTCCTTGCCCTGCGGTGGCCCATCCTTCACCAGCTTCTCCGCGTCCATCTTGCCCCAATGTACTTTAACACGGGCAAGCGCCCTACGGGCGCCCTCGATGCAGACGGAGCACTTGATGACCTCAAGCCAAGGGCAGACGTCCATAAGCCGCTTCACCAGCCCGAAGTAGCTCCCCGGCATGGCCTCTCCAGGCCACATCCGGACTATGAGACTCTTCATGGCCTGTTCGGCCGCCTTATGGAGCTCGACCAATTGCTTCCGCTGGTCGCTCAAGGGTACCGGGTGTTCGGCCTCAGCATACTGAGACCAGAACACCTTCTCCGCCGAGCTCCCCTCCTCGGCTCGGTAATGCTTTGCGGCGTCCGACACACTGCGGGGCAAATCTGCGAATGCTCCTAGAGAGCTCCGGACTCGGGTAAGTAACAAGTAATTTACTTTCACATGCTTGCTTTGCATAATGAATGCCTTACCCGCCGCAATCTTCTTCATCGCCTCAATCTTCTGGAGGGCCTTCTGGGCTTCGGCCTTAGCATGCTGGGTGCTCTCAAGGGTCGAGGCAAGCTCGGACTCTCGCGTCTTTGGGTCAAGCTCCAAACTCTCATGCTTTTTCATGAGAGCCTGGAGCTCTTGCTGCACCTCGGCAACCCGCGCCTCTTGCTTCCCCCGCTGGCTGCACTCCGTGGCCGCTTTATTTTCGGCCTCGGACAGTGCTTGCTTCAGGGTCGCCACCTCGGCCGTGGCCCCTAGCACATCAATAACGATCCTATCATTTTTGCATCTGCATCTTTTTTATATAAACACACATAGACAAGGCATTACGTACCTTGGTTCTCCTCGAGCTGCTTCTTGGCAAGGCCGAGCTCTTTCTCGGACCGCCCGAGGTTCTTCTTCAGCGCATCAACCTCTGCAGTTAGTGCGGCAGAGGTCAGCGGCGAAGCCTGCATACGCATATTGACATAATTATGTTAGACTACTGCAAATATTATTAGATCCTCTATTCGGCTTTTCTTTGTGAACACCGAACAACGCATCAGGGGCTACTGTCTATGCGGTAATATTTTCATATACATACCTCAAAGCCTGTTAGAAGGCTGGCACAGGCTTCTGTCAGTCCTCTCTTGGCGGACTGAACTTTCTGGATCACCACACTCATAATAGTGCGGTGCTCCTCGTCGATGGAGGCGCCGTTAAGCACCTCCAGCAAATTATCCAGTGCCTCCGGTTGGACGGAGGTCACCAGCGCGGTAGGCTTGCCCTTCTTAGTGGGGGCCGCCTGCCGGAGTCCGGAACCACTGAAGGTTCCGGTGCGGTGTTCGGCCAAGGGCCGAACTTGGAGCCCTTGGGAGCCTTGCTCCCCTTGCGCCTGCAGTCCGGAAGGTCGCCTTGTGGCGCCTCCAGGACTACCTCCCCTCGGTTTGGTGCCCTTTGGGACAACACCTCGGCGTTGTCCGTAGGGCGAGGGGTGGAAGCGGTCGGAAGTGATCCTTCGCTGATCATGGCCGACGGGTCCAAAGAACCGCTCGACGAGGATACATCGATACGGGCTCGGGACGGACTGCATAACCGTGTCCAACGTTAGAAGAAGCTGCGCAATTAAACGGTGCCACGAGTTACCTGGTGTCCGAATACTTACGATCTCGCCGGGGGCTTGGCCATGGGTGGCCACTCGTCTTCACTGTCGGCGGTGGTGGTAGAGTAGTCTAGAGGGAGTGTCTTTCCCTTCTCGGACCCCCCGGCCTCCCCAGTTGGGGCGGCCTTCCTTTTCTTTTCACCCCCTGTTGGAGCAGAAGAAGCCTCTTTTTCCTCCTCCTCATCTTCGTGGGAGGAGTGCGCCTCGGAGTCATCGGACGATGAGTCCGACACCACCGGGCACCGGGAACTCTTTCGGGTTCCCGTGGCCTTCTTCTTGGCCTTCTTCTTCAGCACCACATAAGGTGCCGGAACCAGCAGCTCCGCTAAGCAAGCGTCTGCTGGGCCTTCGGGCAGAGGGGCCGGACAGTCGATCTGTTCGGCCATCTCCTGCCAGTCCTGTCAAAGGTATGGGAGCTCAGACCCCGCATATGATTAAACCATGAAGAATGAATACCCTATAAGAGGTAAAGCAACTTACCGTGCTGGCTTGGCGCTTTGCGCTGAATCCGCGATCCTCGGTAAGGGGAGGGGGAACCTCGGCGCCCTTGAAAAGTACCTTCCAAGCATCCTCGTGGGTTGTGTCGAAGAGCTCGCTCAGAGTCTGGTGCTGGGCCGGGTCGAACTCCCACAAGTTGAATGCCCGTTGTTGACACGGAAGGATCCGGCGGATGAGCATGACCTGGACTATATTGACAAGCTTGAGCTTCTTGCTCACCATGTTTTGGACACAGGTTTGGAGTCCGGACAGCTCTCTCGGACTACCCCAGGGCAGGCCCTTCTCTTTCCAGGAGGTGAGCCGCGTGGGGATTCCGGATCAGAACTCGGGGGCCGCTGCCCATTTGGGGTCACGCGGCTCGGTGATGTAGAACCACCCCGATTGCCACCCCTTTATGGTCTCCACGTAGGAGCCCTCGAGCCATGTGGCGTTGGGCATCTTGCCCACCATGGCGCCTCCGCACTCCGCCTGCTGGCCGCGCACCACTTTCGGTTTGACATTAAAAGTCTTCAGCCATAGGCCGAAGTGGGGCTTGATGCGGAGGAAGGCCTCACACACGACGATAAACGCCGAGATGTTGAGCATGAAGTTCGGGGCCAGATCGTGGAAATCCAGGCCGTAGTAGAACATGAGCCCCCGGACGAATGAATGGAGGGGGAATCCAAGTCCGTGGAGGAAATGGGTGAGAAACACTACCCTCTCGTGGGGCCTGGGGGTGGGGATGAACTGCCCCGCATCTGGGAGATGATGCGCGATGTCCGCGGACAAGTATCCGGCTCCCCTCAGCTTCTTGATGTGTCCCTCCATGACGGAGGAGACCATCCACTTGCCTCCCGCTTCGGACATGGTTGGAGAAGGTTGAGGAAGAAAATGTGGGCTTGGGCGCTAGAGCTCAAGTGTGCGAGAATGGATGAGCAAAGGCGGAAGAAGGCGTGGATGGAAAAAGGTGAATCCTTATCCCTTTATATGGGCGGACGAAACTATGCGTCCCCACCAGCCTGGTAAAACCCGCTCGTCCCCCAAGTGTCGTGATTGATGGCACGGTTGGGTTACCCACGTCCGTATTGATGAGAATCCCACGATAAGGGGACACGATATCTGCTTCGACAAGACGTGCCAAGGAAACCGCCTCGCAAAACATGCTGAGGTTGGCTGTAAAAAACGGTTCGCATAATGGTTTGGCTGTGGTGTGATGTCACATTACAGGATACGTCAGCAAATTAGATTTGTGGAAATGGTATTCTCTCTACGGTGGTATGTGGAACTTGTTTTGCAGAGCCGAACACGATCCTCGTGTTCAAAATCTTCTATGAAGTATTCGGAGGAGGAACCCGCCTTGCAATGTCGAAGATAATATGCGCGTCGGACTCATCGTCATTGAAGCCTGGTTCAGGGGCTACTTAGGGAGTCCTGGATTAGGGGATATCCGGATAGCCGGACTATAACCTTTGGCCGGACTATTGGACTATGAAGATACAATATTGAAGACTTCGTCCCGTGTCTGGATGGGACTCTCCTTGGCGTGGAAGGCAAGCTTGGCAATATGGATATGTAGATCTCCTTCCTTTAAACCGACTCTATGTAATCCTAGCCCCCTCCGGTGTCTATATAAACCAGAGGGTTTAGTCCATAGGACACAAGAAGAACAATCATACCATAGGCTAGCTTCTAGGGTTTAGCCTCTCTGGTCTCGTGGTAGATCAACTCTTGTACTACCCATATCATCAATATTAATCAAGAAGGAGTAGAGTTTTACCTCCATCGAGAGGGCCCGAACCTGGGTAAAAACATCGTGTCCCTTGTCTCCTGTTACCATCCGCCTAGACGCATAGTTCAGGACCGCTAGTTTTGACACCGACAGTGGCCTTCCGAATGGTTCCATATTGAGGACGTCGCACTTCCTCTCCTAGTTCGGAGGGGTCTTCCCGAGTTCACAAGCGTTCCCTTGAAGAAACGCCATAGCTGGCGCCCTCGGAGCCTCGAGGAGGAAGATAGTGCGGAAGTTCGTCAACTCAGGAGCAAGATAAGGATGCTCGCCCAGTCTGGATTTTCAATAGTCGAGGTAATGGCGACTTCCATAGTA
This sequence comes from Aegilops umbellulata, assembly GCA_032464435.1. Taxonomy (NCBI): domain Eukaryota; kingdom Viridiplantae; phylum Streptophyta; class Magnoliopsida; order Poales; family Poaceae; genus Aegilops; species Aegilops umbellulata. Next base: position 324,533,340 of record CP136058.1, on the reverse strand, counting down.
CAAGGGGTTCAGCCACTCCAATACAGAGGTCTTCCCATGTGTCACTATAATGGGGAGGATGACGTCTCCCGCTGCGGCAGGAAGGGTTCGGACACCCCCGCCGCTCTGGACAAAATATTGGCCAAACCGTTCAAAGGGGAGGAAGAGGAATTTCTTCGTATCAAGCGCAGAGATGGATTTTCCATGTACAATCCTCCTAGCTGGGTAAGTCTGAAAGTGCTAGTTATCGACTAGAGGGGGGGTGAATAGGAAATTTTTATGAATGTATTCAAAACATGAGAGTTTCGAAGACAAACAATAGAAATGAACCTATTGATGTGCAGCGGAAGGTAGACTACACTAAGCAATCCATAGTCAAGTATGCAATGAAGTGAAAGCACGAAGACTAATAGCAGCTAGGTAATAAAGATTAGGATGGAAGATAGTATGAAGCCAAACAATGATAGTAGTCACACAGTGAAGTCAAACAGGTAGTGCAAGCAGGCAATGACTTCACGAAGACAAATTGTAAGTAAAGAGAGGGAGAGGATAGAACCAGTCACTTGGTGAGGATACAGGATTTGTTGGACCAGTTCTAGTTGCTGTGACAACTATACGTCTGGTTAGGGAGGCTGAGATTCAACTCGGAAGACCATGTCCTCACCTTATTCCCCTTGAGCCAAGGACACCCAGTCCTCGCCCAATCACTCTGGTAAGTCTTCAAGGTAGACTTCCAAACCTTCATAGACTTCGTTCACCGATGATCCACAATGACTCTTGGATGCTCAGAACGCGATGCCTAACCGGCTGGAGGATTCACAGTCCTCAAGTGTAACAGGTCTTCAGGTCACGCGGACAGAAAGACTTTAGTGATGCCTAACACTCTTTGGCTCTGGGTGTTTGGGCTTTGTCCTCGCAAGGATTTCTCTCTCTCAAAAAGCTTCGGAGGTGGGTTGCTCCCAAACGACAAAAGCCGTGCACTAACTCTGAGCAGCCACCAATTTATGGTGTAGGGGGTGGGCTATTTATAGCCACTAGGCAACCCGACCTGATTTGTCCGAAATGACCCTGGGTCACTAAGGAACTGACACGTGTTCCAATGGTCAGATTGCAAACACACGCGACAGCTGGACTTGGGCTACAAGTAAAGCTGACTCATCCAACTTTGGATAAGATTTGCTCTCATTGTCTTCGCTCGAAGACATAGGATTTGGTTGAGCATCACTTCAGTCACTCTGACTTTGTTCGCTGGGACCCCACTTAATAGTACGGTGGTTCCTATGACTCAACAAAGAAGAAAAGGAAACAACAAAACAACTAAGTCTTCGCTCTCCATAGTCTTCACGTGATGTCTTCTCTTGTCATAGTCTTCAATGTGAATATCTTCACAGACCACCATTGTCTTCAATGTATTCATACATTTTTAGGGGTCATCTCCGGTAGGTAAACAGAATCAATGAGGGACTACTACCTGTGTTATCCTGCAATTCTCACAAACACATTAGTCCCTCAACCAGGTTTGTCGTCAATACTCCAAAACCAACTAGGGGTGGCACTAGATGCACTTACAATCTACCCCTTTTTGGTGATTGATGACAAACTGGTTGAAGTTTTCAACGGGGATAAAAGTATGTGAAATTGTAAAGGTTAAAGGTATTTTCTTCATAAGTAGCAACAGGCTCCCCCTGAAGATGTGCATATAAGTAATTTGCTTTTGGAATGCAAATGCACATGGCAGGTTGTACTTGTGGAGATCCTTTTCAACTTATGAAGACAATTCATCATGCATGAAAGTGCTAGTTATCGACTAGAGGGGGGTGAATAGGCGATTTTTATGAAAGTCTTCAAAACATGGAAGTTTCAAAGACAAACAATAGAAATGAACCTATTGAAATGCAGCAGAAGATATACTACATTAAGCAAGCCATAGTCAAGTATGCAATGAGAGTACGAAGACAAATAGCAGCTAGGTAGTAAGGATCAGAATGGAAGATGGTATGAAGCCAAACAACAATAGATGTCAAACAATGAAGACAAATAGATAAAGCAAGCAGGCAATGACTTCACAAAGACAAACTCTAAGTAAAGAGAGGGAGAGGATAGAACCAGTCACTTGTTGAGGACACAGGATTTGTTGGACCAGTTCCAGTTACTGTGACAACTTCTTTGATGCCTAACACTCTTTGGCTCTGGGTGTTTGGGCTTTGTCCTCGCAAGGATTTCTCTCTCTCAAATCTTCGAGTTGGGTTGCTCTCAATACGACAAAAGCCGTGCACTAACTCTGAGCAGCCACCAATTTATGGTGTAGGGGGTGGGCTATTTATAGCCACTAGGCAACCCGACCTGATATGTCTGAAATGACCCTGGGTCACTAAGGAACTAACACGTGTTCCAACGGTCAGATTTCAGACACACACGGCAACTTTACTTGGGCTACAAGCAAAGCTGACTCATCCAGCTCTGGATAAGATTTGCTCTCATTGTCTTCGCTCGAAGACATAGGATTTTGGTTGAGCATCACTTCAGTCACTCTGACTTTGTTCACTTGGACCCCACTTAACAGTACAGTGGTTCCTATGACTCAACAAAGAAGAAAAGGAAACAACGAAACGACTAAGTCTTCGCGCTCCATAGTCTTCACGTGATGTCTTCTCATGTCATAGTCTTCAATGTGAATATCTTCATATACCACCTTTGTCGTCAATGTCTTCATACATTTTTAGGGGCCATCTCCGGTAGGTAAACCGAATCAATGAGGGACTACTACCTGTGTTATCCTGCAATTCTCACAAACACATTAGTCCCTCAACCAGGTTTGTCATCAATACTCCAAAACCAACTAGGGGTGGCACTAGATGCACTTAGAATCTCCCCCTTTTTGGTGATTGATGACAAACTGGTTGAAGTTTTCAACGGGGATAAAGTATGTGAAGTTGTAAAGGATAGGGTATTGTCTTCATAGGTGGCAAAGGCTCCCCTGAAGATGTGCATATAAGTAATTTGCTTTTGGAATGCAAATGCACATGGCAGGTTGTACTTGTGGAGGTCCTATTCAACATATGAAGACAATTCCTCATGCATGATTTGAGATAACTAAGATAATGACATGCATAATGAAAAATGGATGTCTGCAAGATGACCTAAGTGCGGAAGTTATCATCGCACATGCGGAATTTATCATCGCATAAGAGAATAGCAAATAAGTGGCAGACGACCATCGAGTTTAAGTGTTACAACTCAAAGAACCAAATGTATCAAAAACGAGAGTTGTAAACACTAGGAAAAATATAAAACCACCGCCCATATGGACCCGCTTGAAGACTATCAAACTCATATGCTTCTCCCCCTTTTGTCAGTAAGGACCAAAAAGGTTTGAAGACATAGAGCATCTACTCGTTCCCAGAAGGAGTAGGTGAAGTAGCAGGGTCGTCGTTGTTGGTTGGCGGTGCAGACGAACTTGGTGCAGTGTCGATACGCGCTGAAAGTGGTGAAGTAGCATCGTCTTCATCATTGATGACTCTGGCATTCACAGTTGCCGCGGAGGAAGAATAGTCAGAGTCTTCAAGGGATGGAGTTCGACGTAGGACAACATTCCATGGAGGAGTGGAGTCAAACTTGAATTTTTTAGTGAAGCCATCGTCTTGAAGATCTGCTTCAGCACTGAGCAGTGTCAAACTCTTCCATGATCGCCGACAGGTATCATGAGTGACAAAAGCATTCTTGGTAGCAAGATTGCGAATGCGATTGACGTCCACCAATAGACTTTGCATCTATCGCTTGAGCCAGTCATGATGCTTATCTTGTTTCTGATGCAGTGCCACAAGAAGTTCTCGGTCATTCAAAACACGAGAGCGCTTGCGAGGCCTTTGGGAAATGGTGCTATCAGTAGCTTCAGTCTGCGCACGGTGAGGCAAGCGAGTAATTCCAGCCAATGGATAGACACGTGCAATAGCTTGAACTCCTTCAATGTTTTGCGAGAAGCTTTGGTGATCAGCATTATGAAGACTAAGAGGCTCCTTTGCAGGCTCTGGGTATATGGCTTCAACAGACAGATCAACTTCTGGCAAAAAGATGATATGATTATGTGTAGAGGGTTGATAGTTGAAGGCAGAGTGGAGCTTGATCAGATGCATGATCCAGGGAGCATAGAACTTCAGACCAAAAATGTCAGATCCTGATGCAGCAAGTGTCGGTGTACTAAAGTAGGGGTACTCTAGTATCCCGAACTTGTGCACGGGCAATCGTAGCACCCCGCGGCAAGGCCCGCCAGGTGATCACCAAGGCTCTCTATGGTTCCTTTGGAGCCATTCGAGAACAAAGTATTTAAGTCAAGAAGACAAGTCCCCGGCAAGAGGAGCTTGCCGGGAAGGCCATTCAAGGTACAAGACCCCGGCAAGAGGAGCTTGCCGGGAAGCCCAACAAGAGCATCTCAAAGAACCTGCCGCGGCACGCCACGCGTCCCGGCAGGACCCGGCGAGCGACAAGTTCCCGGGCGCGACAAGGCAACGGCCGCAACAAGGCACTTGCCGCGGCAGGCAGCCACTCTGTACCCGCGCTCCAGCTCACCCACCTACATGTCGCTCCGGGACCCTTCCCAGCGCACGTGGCGGGAGGCTGTGCAGCCAGGGGTACACTATGGCATGCAGCGCTGACAGGATCGCCATCGTGGCGAGCGATAGCGCCCCTGACGGTCCCTTTTCTGCACCGTCTGGGCGACGTAGACGGGCATTTAATGCCTTTGTCCCCTGCCGTCAGGGTTAGGTATGATACACTGTGTAGGTAGCTGTACCTGCCGCAGCATATTTACACTTTTACCCTTACCTACGTTGCCACCTGTTGGAGACCCCTTGGACATATAAAAGGAGGCCCATGCACAACGTAGGGGGGGATGGATCCTCAGAGAAGCGCTCGGTCTCGTTAGCTGCTCGAGTGTACTGTAGCACTCGGCGCTCCCGAGCAAGAACTCAATACAATCCACAAAGCAGCAGTAGGAGTGTTATCTCTCCGGAGAGCTCCGAAGCTGGGTAAAAACTTTCCCCCGCGTGCCTCGCCTCGATCCGCTCTTCGCGTGACCTCTGCCCCCCGCCGAACCGGGAAAGGGGCTCCGTCCCCATAGGTGCTCGGGGAGCCCAGGAAAACCCCGGCAGCAAGTTGGCGGATAAAGAAGTCTTGTGCATTGAAGCTTTTGCCGTGAAGAATATGGAATACCAAAGTCTTCATTGCACCTTCAAGCTTGGCATGTGGAGAATGTCCTTTGATGGGCCAAAGAGTTGGTCGTATGATATGATAGATGGTGCATGGCAGATACTCAAGGTCTTCAACAAAGAACTCCTTAGCATATTCTGCATCTGGAGGCAAAGGCTTCATCATGCTGAGCATCTGACTCATGTCGGGTTCAGGCTTGTGAAAGATGTTCTCCATAGCAGCACTGTGAAGTTGGCAGCCAGGTTCATAAAGATCACCTGGAGTGGGCAGGCCTGTGAGCTCAATGACATCAAAGGCTTTGGCTTCATGATGAACATTGCCTGTCATCCACTCAAGGATCCAAGTCTTCGGATCCCTGATGTAGCCACGAATATGGAGAGTGGCATAGAATTGGAGCAGCAATTCTTCGTTCTAGTGCTCCTTGTCAGTGACGAGCTGCAGCAAACCAGACTCTCTGAAGCAATCCAACGCTTCTTCCAAGCAGGGCAGACCAGTTATGGCTTTAGTGTCAAGACGCATATGCGAAAAAATGCGACCTTGATTGTATCACTACTAGGAAAAGGCCTACTAATGGCGCACTGGTTTTGCCTACTAATGGCGCATTACCAGTGCGCCATTAGTAGTACGCCACTAGTATATCTTACTAATGGCGCACCACAGGTGCGCCATTAGTATCTGGTATGCTAATGGCGCACCCACTAGTGCGTCATTAGTATGTAACAGCATGCGCCATTAGTGTGCCTCCCGGGGGGCCATACGTAAGCATGGCTTTGTCATACTAATGGCGCATTCTACGCTGATGCGCCATTAGTATCCTTTGGCACACTAATGGTGCACCTGGTGGTGATGCGCCATTAGTATGAATATTTGGTTTATTTTTTTTCCTTTTCTGAGTTTTGCACAGGTTACAAAATATATTATTAGACAGAATATAAAATATATTATTAGACAGAATATAAACAGCAGCACACAGCAACATCAGATTCATCGAATACAATAGAAGATTAGTCTCTGAATACAATTCATCATATTAGTCTCCGAATTCAAAAGACCAAACAAAGATAAAACATTACAAGTCTCAAGACCGCGAGTATCGAGTTTGTCTTCACATTACAAGTCGATATCGATCATCTAAACTACCATCACATAGAAGAGAGTTGTGGTCATCACGATGATCATCATCGCGATCAAACTGGTCTTCATCCGGTTCCTCCAACGCTCCCTCCTCTCTCCCGCTAGATAGCGGGCGTATCTAGATTCGGCCTCCGCCCTAGTGGTGTACACTTTGTAACTGTTACCGCTGAAACGGTGAACCTGTCTTCGGCACTCCTCCCAGTCATCGTAGACTCCGGGAACCTTACCCTTGTACACGACATATGACGACATCTCTATGCACAAGCCAAACAACAGACAATACATAAGCAATATGTAAGTATGCAACAAAAGGATCAGAAGAGAAAAGCAAGACATTAATAGCATGATTCATGGTCCTACTAATAAATAGCATCGATTACATCTAAGTTGAACGACTGTCCAAACCAACGAGACATACAAATTCATTAAAGTATAATTACAACATGAGCCAATCAATGTTTCAGAACTACACATCACTACTTTCGACTCGACTCGTCGGACAGGAGCGTGGATGAAGCCGCCGTCTGTCGTGATGGTCATGAAATCGCGGTCATTGTCACCCTGCATTTGTAGCGTTCCATCTATGTCACTGTTGGACGGTTGATATCTGAGGAAGAACTGCCCCGAGGTATGAAGGACATCTTGATGGATGATGTCCGCAAACTCCGACTGGATGCGAAAGAATTCATGTCTGAGGTCCGCGTCCTGGACTGCCGACAAGCTCGCGGCCCAATCTTTGAGATTATCTGGTAGCAGAAGTTGATGATGGTCCCTTACGATCGCCCGCATGTGATGGAGGGCGTAGTAGGCATCCTTCTAACCGCCAGGCGGCTGCTTGACGCAGCAGAACTTCGTATTGTGTGAGAACATGTGCTTGCCGTACTTACGAACTGGCCTGGTGAAGGTGCCTCCAGATTTGGCGTAGCCGGGGAGAACATCCTCAAGAACTTTCTTGACATTTGTGTAGTCTATGTTGGAGTTACGGTTCGGGTCTAAATACGCGGCCATGGAATATTTCAGGCTTAAGAGGATGAGTGTGCAATATGTGTCACTGCACAGAACACAGAATGTTAGAAAAAAAAGAACGATCGAAATCTAAGAAACCATATGTTACGGGGCGGTTAAGGGATGACTTACTCGGGAAAGTAAGGCACAAGGAAGTTATCCTTATCTGTGTTTGCCAAAATGACGCCTTCGAGGTGTGAGCTCGCAACTTGGCGGTCCCCAGCGCTGCTCAAGTGCTTGGCACGCATGTAGAAGGGGTCGACTATCACGATGTCCGGGGTCTTGTCTCTAATTGTCCGCATCTGCATGCTCAGCGAAAACAGCCGAACGAAGGTGTAGTGCAGCAGATGAAGGTTAAACATAGCAAAGATGTCATCAAACCGCAGGACGATCGTACCCCCGATGTCGCCATCCACAAAGCCCTTGCCCTCTGGCACCTTGGCCACGAAAACCGGGTATGCCACATCCTTCTCTCTGAGACGCCGCTTCCCCAAAGAAAGAAAACCGTCGTGCAGACTCCGCATAGCACCGGTTGCAGCATTCAGCATATTTGGCGGTAGCATCGCCCTACCCGCCACATGCACCCTCCTCGAGATATCCTTAGGTGAAGGTGGCCCGTCCTGAGCACGGATTGAACTCGGTGCCGGTTGGCTCACACCGGCGCCCTTGTTAGTCTTTCGTTTCTGTCCCTTCTTGTTGATCTCCTGTAATGGGACCGAGTTCTGCTCACAGACCGCCTTCTTGAGCGTGTTGGGGCTGATAATATTTCGCACCTCAGCTATCTGAGGCTCGGTGAAGGCGGGAGCTGGAGGCGTGTCCTGAACGCCAGACGACGCCTGTTGCAATTGGATTTCTCCGCCATACCAGCTAGATCACGGTCGTCTTGGTTGGGTTCTTGAGAAAGAGGCCCGCAGAACTCGTCAACGTACCCATGTTCGAAAAAGTACTTATCAACTTTGGTAAATGTACCGTCGTCATTGTCGTCGCCGTCCGGATCCTGTGCCATAGGGCTGTTCGGATCCTGTGCCATAGGGATGTCCGGCAGGTCCGGTAGCGTTGCGGCGTTCTTGCCATGGCTTGGCGCCGGCACGACTGGCGGTCTTGTCTGTGGTGTGGTGTCCCCCGCCCCAAACGAATCTGGCTCTTCAGCCAAAGCAGGGGTCAGTTTATGCAGGTACTGAGGTTCATCTCATCTTCTTCGTCGGCCCCAGCGGGTCGAATCGGAGGTAACAGCTCGTCGCAGCCTGGCAGCACCCGAACCACTTCAACCCTATACATTGTGGGTGGCATTGGATTACCATGGAACATGGGGTTGCCCGGTTGAACGATTCTGCCCTTGGCGACATCAACCAACTCGTCGCCCACGAAGTGCAGAAGAGTGCAAGGAACGTCGGCGGTGCCCTGCAAAAACATGTACAGGGCGTCAGGGATGCCCAGTCAAAGGCAAGGAGATGAAGTCATCGGCTGAGAGGCTTAGTTACCGTGATGCCGTCGAGCTCGGCTAATGTCGAGGCACCGCCAATGGCGGGCGTGCAGCTGATGGAGGGGGCGCTTGCTGGCGAGGTGTCGGCCGGCGTACACCCGGGTGCATTAAGCTCCAATGCCCGTGCCGGCACCGGAGACACGAATACGGCCTCCGCCGGAGACACCAATGGCGCCGCCTGCGCTGTGCGAGTTGCTGGCCGTGAAGCTAGGAACCGGGGGAGGCCCCTATTGGCCGCCCGCAATCCACGTCGTCATCCCATGAATCAACGTAGGCACCATGGCGTTGAGCGTCGTTCCAAGTTGTTGTTGCACTTGCTCTTGGACAAGCTCCGGAATCCACGCCACTTGTGCCTTGAGTTCTTCAACCTCGCGCGTCTAGCTTTCCGAGCTGGTCTTTTTCTCCTTCCGCACACCAGCGGTATAGTATGACCCCCATTTTATGGACAAGCCTTTGCCGGCCACACGACCAGCTGACGTCGGCTTATTGAGCTTATCCTTGTTTTTCATTACGTTCAACGCCCTATTTAAAGGGGTGTCGAAAGGGGAGCTCTTAGACGACCCCGCGCTACTGCTTTCAGTGTCCTGCGAAAGGAACGTGAACCATTTAGAAATATTGGGGATTAATTAGAGTGCAACCATATGGAGCTAATTACGCGGGGGTGTATTCCTTACCAGAAGAAGCTCAAGCGCCCTGGTCTTCGGATCCGTGGTAAGCTCCTTTGTTATCGGGTTCTCCTTGTACCGGGCCCTGACATAGTTCCTGATCTGCTTGTCACCGCTGTATTTCTCGAAGCGGGGCGGTAGGACTTGCTCGGCACGCTCCGCGTCCTCCTTGTCCCATATAGGCTCCGCCACTCTGTAACCGCCGGGACCGAGTTTGTGTTCCCCTAAGTTCAACTCCCGCATTTCTTTCCCCCACTGACTTGATTCGGAGGTTGCGGGGCTCTTGCACTTGATCTTGAACTCCTTGTAGTCATCTTCGCTCATCAAAGGATATTTCGCCTTGATCTTGTCATAACTATCACCTTTATCAATCATTCTCTTCACCGCGCTTCTCCAAGTAGACAGGGCCGTGCTCATCTTCGTGAGGGCGGCATTGTTCACTTTATTCCCTGAGAGGCGTGTGTTTTCAAATTCGGCGGGGAACTTGTATCGTTCGTGCAGCTTCGTTAAGAGGAGGTTGCGCAAATTCCCTCGGTCCTTATGCCTAAGGTTCTCGGTGTTGGTCGAGACGGTGCTCCGGAGAATGCACCCGAGCTGAAGCGAGTACCCCTTGACTATATGTTTGGGCTCCGTTGGATTCCCGTCGGAGTCCACTTGAGTGAATTCCTCCTTGAGGGCGCGGAGCGCATTCGGGCGCCGGTCCTTCTTTTGCTTCTTCGGTTGGCTGCCATCTGTGTGTGCGCCGCCATCATCAGTGGTGGCATCCTCGGCGGCACCATCAGTGGTGTCATCCCCGACGCCACTAGGGGTTGTGTAATCAGGATCGGTGTCTTCTGCGGCGTCCTCATAGCGGTGAGGTTGTTCCTCCATCTCCCGGGACAGCTCCCAGAATGGCTTGCCGCCCAAACCACCAGCCTCATCGTTGTGGGCCATGTTTCGCTCTAAATAGGAAAAAAGTTTGGTCAAAAAGTTGGTTATTGTCAAGGAACAAGATCATGGTCTCATCATTTAGGGTTTGTCGACACCGAGGCACCCTAAAAGCCTAAGCTTTCATCATTTAGGGTTTGTCGACGCCGAGGCACCCTAAAAGCCTAAGCGTACATCATTTAGGTTCTCATCGACACCGAGGCATCCGGGGCAGCCAAGTTAAGTTTTCATCATTTAGGGTTTATCGATGCCGAGGCACCCTAGGTTGGGCCTAATCACTTGGCACTAATCACTTGGCTCTATTGCCACCTATGGTTTAATATAGCAAGAATAAAGGGGCAGTTGATCCTACTTAATTAAGTACTAAGATACCCCGGCCCATGCATTAGTAGCAAGTACCTCATATGTCCGATTTTTAGCAAAGTCAGGCTAAAATTCATGGAAAATTTCAGCATGACCTTTGCTGAAAATAGGACATATGGAGTACCCGAATTTGCCAGAACGGAAGTTAATCGACATTCCGGCAAACTCAAGGGCCTCTCGGGGTACCTGCAAATTCATTATCCCCGCGCAATGAAGTCCCCAATGGGTCATTTCAAAAGATCACAAGTAGCATCATCACAAGTACAACATCATCACAAGTACAACAGCAGCAACAGTGAATACAGGCATAACAACAGCAACAGCATCTTTATTCTTCTTCTTCATAAAGACTAATTGTCTAATTGAGCAATACAGCGACAGTGTGAACAAATAAAAACACAAACTACACCTACATATTTGGGTACCTATATGGAATTAACATGCCATTCTCTGTCAACAGAAGTAGCACAAAATCATTCAAGTACCAGTGTTTAACTAAAACTTGGTGTGAATAAGATCCTCTGTCAGTACTTCATACCAATAATCAAAACCCCAAAACCTGACCCCAACTAGTTATCATAAGGTCAAATACTGTCCACAAAACCATAACAGAAATAGCACAATTTGTTTTCTCCGGATACAACACACAGACCCTTTTGTTAGTTAGTTCAAAATGATCTACATTTATATGTTTGCCCCCCTTTAATCTTTTATCCCTTCATTGGCCCTCTTTATACAATATTCCTGGCTTGTACAATGATATAGCCTGCATATTCTTACATAAAAAAATAGTAACCAAGTCTCACTCGACTGAGATTTAGTAGGACTGATCATATATTGCTCTTTGTTGACTAGATTCACTTGTGTAGAGTTCTGAAGGATCCATGTTTTTATATAGTTCCCCTAAATTCAAACAAATTGTTCAGACTTGTCTTGCTCTTTTCTTCTGGATTCTGGAAGAGAAGAAGCTAGTCAAGTTAGTTTCAAGTTCCCAACGGAAAATCAAGGGCTTTTGCAGTGTTAACGAGTTGGATTCCAGGCCGGTTCATTGGCAATACTTTTAGTGTACTATGAGTGTACTTTGTTTGGTTGAATATTAATATATGGCTAGCTCTGGTTAGCTATAAAATTTCCATGCAAAACTATTAGGATTTAACAATTTGACAATTTGGCATGAATTTGCAAGATGCTTCCTACATCAGTTCTCTGTTACTGTGAGCTCATGAATCACGTAGCACACATGGATCTTTCCTCATTGCAGTTCCTTGCTAGATCCCTTACTCCGCAACACATACATCTAGGGAAAAGAGGTATCAGGGAATCTTATGTTACAACAGCCCGACGGCGGCACGACGGGGCGGCAGGGGCGAGCTCCTGCTCCTAACCCTAGGTCGCCGCCCCGTGGGGGCATGGGGATGAGCGGGGGAGAGAGGGAGGGAGGGACAAAGATTAACGGTCGTCGATGAGCAGCAGCTGCGCGGGGAGGCTCGCGCCGCCGTCGAGGAGCGCGTCCGACGAGGCTAGCCGCCGTCCGTCCTTCCGTCGAGGAGCCCGTCCGTCGAGGAGCATGGGGAGGCTCGCGCCGCCGTCCGTCTGAGGAGGTCGCGGGCTCGACGGGGAGGAAGGGGAGAGGGAGGCGGCGGGGGCGCGTGGGCGGCTGTGGCGCAGTGGGTCGGGGCAGCGGCGGCGGCGGCACGGTGGAGGGAGGGACGAGGGAAGGAGCGGCGCGGTGGATCGAGGGAGAGGGAACTGGCAAGGGGAGAGGGCAAGGGGATCGGGTGAAGGGGTATCCTATAGCAATGGCACACCACCTCGTGGTGCGCCATTAGTAGTTTTTTTCTTATAGCAATGGCGCACCCACCTCTGGTGCGCCATTAGTTTTATTATAGTTGCAGCACAGGTTATATTGCACCTAACCCAATCCACATCAGAACCCGCCCACTAGCCTGACTGGTCAGCATGCAGCGCACACACCAGGAGGTCCTGGGTTCAATTCCCAGGCTTCGCAATGTTTTTTTTGCATTTTAAATGCTGTTTGATATTTATTTGTGTTTAAATATGTTCAAACTTATTTAACTCTTAACAGTAATATTTTTTTATAAAAACAGTAATATTTTTTATAAAATATGTTCAAATTTGTTACTTGAAAATATCATCAGCGGCGGCGGTGGAGCGGGGGAGGGTGCGGGGGTGCCTGTTGGCGGCGGTGGAGCGGGGGAGGGTGCGGGGGGCCGGGTGCTCGTCGGCAGCGGTGGAGGGGGATCGAGATCGAGTGTCCTCATGAATTCAAAAAGTGCCCGTGAAATTTAAAAATATTCATGATATCAAAAAGTGCCCATGAAATACAATCGAGAAATGAAGACTACGATTTAAATACAATCGATCTTAGCTAGCTATCTGTTCACAATCTTCTTGCCCTTCTTTTTCGCAAATGGAGTTCTTCTATGGAACGGACGTCCTTTTGGTAGGGTGGTCCTGCTTCTTCTTGTGGTGTGTGCTGCTACTTCATCGTCGTCGGCATGTTCGATCTTCGGGTCGCCGTACTTGTCGAAGTCTTGCTCATTGGCTACTCCATCCATTCCGATGATCTTCCTTTTGCCTCTCCTCACGACAACACGACTGGGCTTTGGTGGGTCGATAATGAAGAAGCATTGGTCCACTTGGGAAGCCAGTACCCATGGCTCATTTTTCGCGGTGACGTTTGTGCCCCGGTCTTGGATTTGGCTTCGGGTATAACCATGGTGGTGAAATACCGGTCTTCTTTTAGGACGCTCTTGGCCCATCTGACACGGAACATCGGGACCTTCTCTCCAGCGTAGCTCAGCTCCCAGATCTCCTCGATCCTTCCGTAGTATCTGTCCTTGTCGTTGTCGGTGTAGGATTCCATCGTTACCCCGGAGTTCTGATAACCATCGCTCTTCATGTCCTTGTCCTCGGTGTAGAATGTGTAGCCGTTGATATCGTACGCCTCATAGGTCATCAGGTTGTGCTCGGCGCCCTGTGACAAGGCGAATATGAGTTGTTCTTCCGCGGAAGAATCCTCATGTAAAGGGTACGACAGAAGCTTCTGCTTGAACCAACGCGTGAAACATGAGTTGTGCTCTTTGAGTATATCTCCGTCCGTCCTCAGTTGGCCTCGGTCATTGCACGTCTTCTCAATAAAGGTTTTGTGCTCTACCACCCAAGGATCGACCACGTCTATGTGTTGTAGCGCGACTAGGTTTGCTCTTTCAAAGTCGGCGAGTCGACCCTCGAAGTCGACATGCATTTCGCGGCGACCCTCACGGTGACCCCCTCCAGCGAGCCTGCCGAGGTGGCTGTTGACGGACAGACCAACGGGGTTCTCGATGCCTAGATAATTCATGCAGTAGGAGATGCACTCTTCAGTCAGAAAGCCCCTGGCTATACTTCCCTCTGGACGTGACATGTTGCGAACGTATCCTTTGATGACACCATTCATCCTTTCGAACGGCATCATGCTGTGCAGGAACGTCGGCCCGAGTTGGATGATATCCTCCACGATATGGACCAGCAGATGCACCATAACGTCGAAGAATGCGGGCGGGAAGTACATCTCAAGCTCGCATAGTATCACCACGATCTCTTCATGTAGCCTTCTAAGTTGCCTCACGCCAATCGACTTCCGAGAGATGACATCGAAAAAGTTGCATAGGCCAAATAGCGTTTCACGGACGTGCGCGTCCATGATCCCATGGATTGCAACTGGAAGTATCTGCGTCATCAGCACGTGACAGTCGTGAGACTTCATCCCGTTGAACTTCTGCTTCGCTGGGTCTAGGTATCTACTTATCTTCCCCGTGTAACTGTAAGGAAGTTTTACTCCTAGGAGGCAGGTGAAAAACTGCTCGATCTCCTCCTGACTGAGAGTGAAGCACGCGGGAGGGTAGTCATTTCCGGTCTTCTTGGCCTTTTTGCCTTTGCGACGACTTTCTGTGTCCTGCTTCGCCTCATCATCATCATCATCATCATCATCATCATCATCATCATCATCATCATCATCATCATCATCATCATCATCATCATCATCATTATCATTAGAGTGAAGCTCCTGCCTAATGTCCATTGATTTCAAGTCTGCCCTTGCTTTTGGCCCATCTTTGGTCCTCTCTAGCATGTTGAGCAGGGTACCAAGCAGACTCTCGCACATGTTCTTCGTGATATGCATGACATCAAGGCTGTGAGGCACACGGTGGATCTTCCAGTATGGCAAGTCCTAGAAAACAGACCTCGTTTTCCATACCTTCAGCAGCGGCTCTGGCGCCTTTCGCTTCTTTCCCGGCTCTGGCGCCTTTTGCTTCTTTCCCGGCAGTGGGCAGTCTTTCCAATTTTTCAACAGCTTGTATATTTCCTCGCCGCTCCTCGTACACGGGCGTTTTCGGGGTTCGGTTTCACCATCGAACAGATCCTTGCGTTTCCTCCACGGGTCATCGTCGCGAAGCCACCTTCGATGTCCCATGAACACGGTTTTCGAAGACCCGGGATCTCTATCTAGCTGGCGATATGTTGTGTCATACATGCACCTTACGCATCCAGAAAATCCGTGGACTACCTGCCCCGCGAGATATCCGTAACCGAGATAGTCGTGCACCGTCGTGAGCAGTGCGGCTCTCATAGGGAAATATTCTTTCTCTGCGACGTCCCACATATTGGCTGGCGTTTTCCACAGCGTGTCTAGCTCCTCCTTCAGTAGCCCCAGATACAGATTGATGTCGTTCCCTGGTTGTTTCGGCCCTTCAATTAGCATACTCATGTGAATGTACTTCCTCTTCATGCACAACTAGGGTGGAAGGTTGTACATCCACACAAACACATGCCAGGTGCTATGTGTACTTCTCTGGCTGCCAAACGGATTGACTCCATCGGTGCTCGCGCCCAGCAGGATGTTCCTTGGATCCTTCCCAAATTCTGGGTATTCAAAGTTCAACGCTTGCCACTGGCTCGCATCCTTAGGGTGACTCAGCATCTTGTCTTTTTTATTTATCTCCGGATCATTTCCGTCATCTTCCCGCTACTTCTCCTCCCTATCTGCATGCCAACGCAGGAGCTTTGCTACCTTAGGGTCCGCGAAATACCGCTGCAGACGAGGAGTGATCGGAAAGTACCACACCGATTTTCGAGGAGCTTTCTTCCTCTTCTTGTATCGAGTGACGCCGCACATCGGACGTATGGTAGACTCCGCGTGCTCGTCCTGATAAATGATACAATTGTTCATGCACACATGGTATTTCACATGCGGTAAATCCAGAGGACACATGATTTTCTTCGCCTCCTCGAAACTGGTCGGGCACTTGTTCCCCTTGGGAAAACGTTCGTGCCAGAATGACATGTTCTCGTCAAAGCATGCGTCAATCATTTTGTGTTTTACCTTCATCTCCAGAGCCATGAGCGTTACTTTCAGGCGGGTATCCTTGGGCCTGCATCCTTCATACAATGGAGTAACCGCGTCTATCTCCAGTTGATCCAGCTTGGCTTTCTCTCGGGCGGCAGCTCTTGCGTTATACGTCTGCTTGAGAAGCAGCTCTTGAATATGAGGGTCCTGCACCCAGCCTCCATCGTCGTCTGCTCCGGCATCTTCATCTTGATGATCATGCCCTTCGTCTTGATCTTCCTCATCATGATGTACGACATCTTCTACATGATGACTTTG
The DNA here is from genome assembly GCA_032464435.1 of Aegilops umbellulata. Lineage (NCBI taxonomy): Eukaryota > Viridiplantae > Streptophyta > Magnoliopsida > Poales > Poaceae > Aegilops > Aegilops umbellulata. The sequence goes on along the minus strand of CP136058.1, from coordinate 324,516,911 downwards.
TACAGCATCACCATCGTGATCATGTCCTGGAGGTTCTTCGTCTTCTCGCCCGCCCTCGCTGCGGTGGTACTTGTCTTGTTGCCCTTCATCATTTCTTGCCCGGCGCCGGCCATGGACGACTTCATAGTCATCTTCATCACCTTGCCACCGATAGCCATCCATGAAACCACGCAAGAGCAGGTGGTCCCGCACCTGCCCGAAATCCGGGTCCGCAATAAGGCTCTTCAGCTTGCATCTTCGACACGGACATCTTATCTCCATCTCGTTCTTTTGAAGCATCTCGGCCTTCGCGGAGCTCAAAAACCTATTTACTGTGACACCCCGAAATTTTTGGCCTTGTTTTATTAATTAAATTTTTTGCCAAGACTTAAAACCTTTATTTTATGAGCTCCCTTTTGATCTTTAACCTTGTCATTATGGAGTTTTCCCCTAAGTGTGAACTTTTCAAATATGTTATTGGACTTGTTTAACTCTCAATAAAAACTTTACTTTTATCAGTGCAACTAATTACACAATTAATTTGCTTGATCTTCACTTTCTTGAAAATGATTTTTCAAGGTTAAATGGCCATATTTGAACTACAACCATTTGATAAATTCACTTAAAATTCCCACCAAAATTTGGAGATGTCATGTGATGTTATTTAATAACTTTTATGCAAAAACATCTTTATTTCATGAAATATTTTGAGCTCTACACCCTTTTTTCTTCTCTGGTCCAGTGGGCATTTTTGCACTACAACCCATTTAAATATTCCTTTCTAGCCTCCACCAAAATTATGGGATGTCAGTAATATCATATGTTTCAACTTTATGCTAAAACCCAGTGATGTTATTTGCAATTTTTGAGTGAATCAGCATCATCTTCATTCTGGACCAGACTGGTGTTTTGTATTGCACCCCTATTATTTCTTGCTCCAGTGACCTTGTGTTTTCTCATGCTCATAGTCCTCCCTACCAAACCCCTAAGTCCAGGAGCATGCACCCTTTGGGGCAATTTTGGTTCATGAAATGATGCCATTTATTTCCTGTCCAGAATTGTAATTCTGCAAATCTTGCACTAACAAGTTTCTCCTTTTGCCAAACTAACCTCCCCACTCTCTCTTGCATCCAAGGAGGCACTGATCTGGAGTTTTTGACCACTCCAAACTTGCCTAAGTGCCCTTGGCATTGTGTCAAACACCCTGTGGGCATGAGCAGTTTTGGCATGAAATTTTGTTTACACTGTGATCTTGCTTCCCTTGCCTAGCTACCTTGTCCAATGGACTCCCCAATACCCCTAGCTTAGGCCTGCTAAGTCCCAGCCTCACTCGAGACCTCTAGCTTGCCCTGGCATTTCGCCGAGCAGCTGGTGAGCGTGCTCTGGACGCGCCCAGAGCGCGCCAATTGCAGCCGCGTGCACCCGAGCCGCCGCGTCTCACCCGCACCCGTTCCAGCTTGTGACTACCTGCAGCTAGCTGCCACACGTTCCCCGTCTCACCACTACACGCCAGCCCGCCCTGGCACCCTACAGCGCCACCACCAGAGCAATTTTGGCGGCACGCCGGCGTCGGCCGACAGCTTCTGCTCCGGGCAGCGTCGCCCAAGCCCCTCCCGCTCGCCACCTGGCCCCTAGAACAGCGCAAGCTCATCCACAAGGGTGTCGCCTAGCGCTTGTCGCCGCCACGACGCCCCTAGCTACAGAATGGCGGTCGCCGGAGAGCTTATCCACGGCCGCCGCGGAACCGCCTTGCCACGCCTATTTAAGGAGACCCCGAGCCCGTTCCCGCACGCAGGCAACCTCAGGCCACCCCTATGGCGTTTCCCTAGCCCGCATTCGACCCAGGGAGGTTTTCTTCCCCGTCTCCGGCAGCTCCATCCACCGCCACTGCCCCTGCCGTTCCGGCGCCACCAGGACCTCCCCCTCTCCACTCTCTCCACCAGAAGCCTCCTCATCCTCCCGTGAACCTTTCCCCCTGCTCAATTTTGATCGGGAGCCACCGCAGCCCCAAGAGCACTTTGCTCCCGAGGCCACCTCCACCGAGAAGCTCACCGCCGGCAGCTCCCTCCGCCCCCACCTGCCAGGCGACCACCGGGAGGACCGCCCCGGAGTAGCGGATCCATCCCCGCCCTCGGAGCCCCGCGAGGAGCCACTAGTCACCGGCGACGATCGCCGGAGCTCCGCCTCCGCTCAGGACAGAGGAAAGAGAGAGAGAAGACTAGTCAAACCTGACTAGTGGGCCCCCTGGACCCACTGTCAGTGACACACCGCGCCGTCCATGTGTTTAAGTGAAGGCGTAATCCCCCCAGTACGTCTCCCCGCTCCGGAAGCATATCAACGATTTCCTTGCTATTGGAAATGAAAATGATTGTGATGGTAATCATCCTCATGTGCCTTGCATGCATACCGGAAAGGAATCCGGGAAAGCCTCGGCCTTGGGTAGGCGTGAGCTTGTCGCCGGTCCCCGTCGGGACGGTTATTTCCGATATGGCATGGTAAGGTATATTGAGTGGTGATTTTTGTTGGTTGAAATATATCTGATATACATGTCATGCAGGGAACTTATGAACCTCCTGAGTCGACCGCAGATCGAGTCTTGTTCCAGTAACCCCCATACTTGCCTCGTACTACCACTCGTCCCTGCCGCAGGTAGGGTACGGTTCAGTAAGTTGTCAACCCCTTTCCAGCACACACCGTACAGAGAGGCCATGGTGGAAGATATCGGTTGTAGCCGGTAGGCATGCCATCTGGTCAGGGGGCATGGGTGTTTCCGGTTGGGACCGAGAGGGGAGGCCACCCCTTAGAGCGCGCGATATAAATTTGATCCCATGCTACGCGAGGTTGTAGCCTCCGCACTTAGAGTTTTGCTTGACAAGTGTCGTGGGTGATTCCAGACACCGATGAGTTAAGCTGGTGTGTGCAAGTTAGGCGTGTTTTCAACTAAAAGGCCGTAGGCGGAATTAGTCCCGATGGACTAAAGGAATCCATTACTCGTGGGTAAAGAGTACACCCTCTGCAGAGATTAAACCTATTCGAATAGCCGTGTCCATGGTTAAGGACTACAGTCTGGGATGGGTCAAGCGTCGGTCTTAGTGTCGGTCTTCGGAGGTGAAACGGTTAAACCAGAACGGGAATTACTACTTGTGACTTGTGATGATTATGATTATTACTATTGTTGACTAACCCGTGATACTATTGTTATCATCGAATATCTCTGGGATGGTTCTACCTCCGGGATATTCCCTATGATTATTTCTTTTAAAGCCCTTTCTGTGGTGTCGCTCAGACGCCCGGCTGTGGCATTTCTTTTAAAGCCCTTTCTGTGGTGTCGCTCAGACGCCCGGCTGTGGCATTTCTTTTAAAGCCCTTTCTGTGGTGTCGCTCAGACGCCCGGCTGTGGCATTTCTTTTAAAGCCCTTTCTGTGGTGTCGCTCAGACGCCCGGCTGTGGCATTTCTTTTAAAGCCCTTTCTGTGGTGTCGCTCAGACGCCCGCCTGTGGTATTATTATTCCGCATTTTCCGCTCGAGGAGTCTTTCAGACACTCGCTTGGCACCAGTATTATTATTCCGCATTTTCTGCTCGAGGAGTCTTTCAGACACTCGTTTGGCACCAGTATTATTATTCCGCATTTTCCGCTCGAGGAGTCTTTCAGACACTCGTTTGGCACCAGTATCTATTATTCCGCATTTTCCGCTCGAGGAGTCTTTCAGACACTCGTTTGGCACCAGTATCTATTATTCCGCATTTTCCGCTCGAGGAGTCTTTCAGACACTCGCTTGGCACCTAGTATTTATTACCTCTATGTGGCCATTGCATAAATTCCCGGTTGCATATGAATAACCTGTTTACATGCATCAAGATATTTATTTATGACTAACTAAGTAAGTATAAGGATATTGCAAAGCATGAGCATCAATGGTTGTATTATACATGTGTTCTTAATGTTTGCGAGTACATTCAAAGTACTCACTGGCTTGTCCCTGGCTATTGTCTTGGCCAGATTTATTGCTTGGGAAGGAGCGTTGCGACGACCGCCTCGGAACCTGAGCAACAGTGATAGCAGCCTTGTGAAGATAGGAGTTAACCTGGTCAGCTGTTCCCGTGGGGAGTGGAGTCCCATAGCCATGGTGATCCACAAACCGCTTCCGCTCTCAACCACTAGAAACCATTTGTTGTACTCATAGGCCACAATGGTCTTGTACTGCATATTTTGTAGCTTTGCTCGGAATTTCTGTAACAAGTTGGTGCCTCATCAGCTAACAGTAATCCTGGGGCTGATGAGCTCGACGGCCATTTTCTGGAATTTAATGTCTGGAAAACCGGTCGCCACATTTACGATGCCTTCAGTCATCGTGCGGACCATGGTCGCCTGCGGGGTAGAGCAAAACGATATTTTAGAACCAAGAAAAAATTTGGCATGACCTTCCCTAAAAATAGAACCAAAAAGAATGCATAGTGCCAAAATTCTCGCCGAAACGGAAATGAATCAAAACATTCCGGCAAAATATTGGCAACTATCGCATTTCAAATAACGGTAGCTTCAAACACAAACATATATGCAACACCACAAACACATGCAACACCACAAACATACATAGATCTAGCTAGGCCACAAAAAGTGCATGTGCACGTTGTTGGAGCGAGCTAGGGAGAAAAAAAGTAGATCTACATCATGAAGATAGCTTTCCCTTACTTACCTATCAAAAAAAGGTAATTTCACCACTTAATTTTGATGAATCTATGGTGGAAATGAGGTGAGGAGGAGGAGATGGCCGAAAGCTTGGAGAAGGAGGTGGAGGGAATGAAGTGGGGAAAGTGAGTGGGTAGGTGTGGGGCTGTCCAAAATATCTTGTTGGGGTCCCAGGTTACTAATGGCGCACCACAAGCAAATGCGCCATTAGTAACCCTGGTTACTATTGGCGCACCAGCAGGTGGTGCGCCATTAGTAGTTTTCCAAACAAGTATATATATATATATATATATATATATATATATATATATATATATATATATATATATATATATATATATACTAATGGCGCATCTTCTAACAGTGCGCCATTACTAGTTTAAACTAGTAATGGCGCACTGTGAGAAGATGCGCCATTAGTAGTTTTGCAAAAAAAGAATAAAAAAATTTGCAGTAATGGCGCACTATCTGCTGGTGCGCCATTAGTAGTTAGAACTAGTAATGGCGCATTATGGACCTGATGCGCCATTAGTATGTATGGAAAAATGAAAAAAAAATCATACTAGTGGCGCACCCTGTTTCTGGTGCGCCATTAGTGTCTTCCACACTAACGGCGTATCACAAACAGGTGCGCCATTAGTATATAGTAGTGGCGCACTACTTTCGTGGTGCGCCATTAGTACCAATCCTATCTATAGCCCTTTTCCTAGTAGTGTATAAGATGCATGAGTAATAATTGCGCTGCTGATAGCTCTAGAACCGATCAGAAGGTATTCTTGCCTTGGAGTAGGGGTTCTTGGCGCTATCAAAGAAGGTGTTGTGTGCCTTGAAGCCATTGATATTGAATAATCCGGGTGCAGATGTAGTACCTGGAAACCTGGGCAACCTTGGCATTGGCTTCTGAACCTGAGGCTTGTGTTCAACATGGTAGTCAAACTGAGGACCAGCAGCATGAGGAGGAGTCAGAAAAGGCCATTTGACAGTGATAAGCTGGCCATAGTTGAATGCTTGCTCGATAGTGTGTGGCCTTGGTGGCAGAACAGGAGCAGTGGCATCAACATAGACGTCAGGCTGCACAACAGAGGCTTCAGGAGCAGGTGCATCATTGGCTTCATTGGCTTCTGGCACAGTGTTTGGTGCAGGCAACATATTGTCGTCAGCCATGGCCACGTCATTGGCTTCAGTCGTGTTAGTGGTGGCAGCCTCAGGATTCTCAGTCTCCACTCGAGGAGCTGGAGGGTCGGGCGCAGATATGTTCACTTCAGGAACAGCTTCTTCAGTAATGGGGGGGGTAGGGACACGTTCTTCTTCTTGTTTGTCTTCGGCTGATGCAACCGGATTGTCTTCAGTAGCTTTAGCTTCAGACTTGGAGACATTCACAGTAGGAGTGGCTTCTGGAAACACTTGACGTGCAACAGATTGATGGTGCACTTCTCCTTCTGGAACGCTCGAAAGAGGGACTTGAGGCCTTGGTCCTTTGCGAAGCCTGCCTAGCGCTGGCGATGCCTGTGGAGATGGAGTTGGCTGGGCCTCAAAGTCATCTTCTTCTTCTTGCACAGGTGGTGTGACTTGTTGTTGTTGGGGAGTACTCGGGGTGTCTTGTTGTTGTGGGTGATCAGCCCATGATGCATCCTGAGCAATTGGCGTCAGAGGACGACCAATGCTGATGAGTTCGTTGTTCGTGAGAACAGGCGATGATACCATGTTGTGCTCGATCTGAGGAAGAACTACATCATCTTCAACATTGCCATGGTGACCAATGTCTTCAACAGCGGTGGGATCAACTGCTGGAATATCTTCAGCTTTAGGAGCCTCTGGGGAAGCAGGCTCATGAACTACCATCCGTCGTTCTTGGTGCGAAGAGTCAGGACGAGCAATACAGATGGGTTCTACAACAAGGGGCTCTGTGGGAGAAGCCCGATCTTTCTTGGTTCTGCGCTTCTTCTTGGAGGGAGCGACATCAGAAGCATCAGGATTTTTCCTCTTTCTGGCTTCAGCCTCGGCAGCCTTGTCTTCTTCAGTTCTGAAGCGGTTGACTTTAACTTTGGCTTCGAGCCGCTCATGCTGCTTGGGAAGACAATGCATGGCTCTTCCCGCCTAGATGGTGCAGATTGGTCAGTCGATGGCTTCCTCTTCTTTGCAGCCATTCTAGGGTCGATGCCAGGATGACCAAGAGCCTTGCGCTTCTCAGCCTCATTGTAGGCTTGCACGCACTTATCAGCCAGACTTTTCATGCGCTCACGAGAACCTTTGGCTTCTTCTCATTTCTTGAGAAAAGCTTCCTTGAGCTCATGCAGCATAACCTTGAAGTTTTTGACATCTTGCACGCTCAGCTTTGCCATGTGCTTCTTGAACTGAGCTTTCTCATAGTCAATCTTGTGTTTCAGTTCAACGATGCGCTGAGCTAGAGCTAGCTCAGAAGCAATGGCGCCATTGAAAGAGACGCTGAGGCCAATGGGAAGTTGGAGATCTTCAAAGCTGAGATTTGGGGTGTCAAACCACTCATCAATGAAGTTGTGGATGATTGCCACATCAAAGAGAGGCAAATCATTGAAGATTTCTGCTTCTTCCTTGCTCTTAATCAGTTGCTCAAGAGCGTCATCTGCAAGATCTTCATCGCTGGATAGATCAATGTGCTCTTCTCGCAGAATGGCAGCATGTGTCAATGCCTGATCAGTATTCTTGACATTTTTCTTTTTCATCTCCGTCTTCTTGGAGATACGAGAGAGATCTTCAGACTGCACACTGTCTTCAGGAGGTGCAGTAGCCAGTGGCTTCGCACGTGAAGCTTTTGGAGGAGCAGCTGATATAGAAGCTTTAGCCTTCTTTTGCTTCTGCGACTTTGGAGTAGGTGCTGGGGCTTCATCAGTGTCGACATCATCATCAGAATGATCCACTTTGGCACCTTGAACGGAAATATGAGTGATGAGGCCATCAAGGTTGTAGAATGGTCCAATGATATTGGGTTCAGCCTCACGTGATCTGTCAGCCCGGGGAGCCGAAGGACCAGGGTTGAAGTCTAATCCCAATGACTCCTTATTTTCCTTGGCCGATGCCTTTGCGTGCTCGAAGTTACGCTTGAAGAGATAATCGTCACGACACCAGAGCAATGATGATTGGTCAGCATTTTCAGGCTGTGGTCCTCGGACCATACAGGGATAGAAACCCTGAGCAATAGCTTCAGCTCTTGTCTTGGGAGGAAGGCTTCGGAAGAGAATGTCACCCCAAGGACTCTTGATGGAATTCTTCTCCGCATACTCCTGGGTCACGAACTTGTATTTAAACCATTGTTCGGCCCAATATCTTCGAATCCATTGGATTCGTGTCTTGCGCTGATTGTAATCCTCCTCTGGATCTGTCTTGTATAGCTCTGAGAGGTCATCAGGCAAATCTCTTGATGTCCCCCCACGACGCTGTCTGCCACCCTTCCTTGCTGATTTCTCTGTAGCCATGAACTTCAAACTGAATGGCTTCAACACGTTCAAAGGCTTCAAAGGCTTCCGCTTGCTGGACAAACAGGAACTTGCTTAATTCTGCAAACGAATGCAGACTATGAGAACAAAGGGATTCTCCCACGGACATGTACCTGTGACAGCATTAGAGATGCGAGGGAAGGGGAGAGGTCATATGCATTCTCACAAGATTTTGAAGATAAATCAATTTGAAGACATTGACCTCATGATGCAAAGACATTCACTTATATGTTGAGAGTTGGTTCCAGATTTGTATGAATCCACGAATAAGTACAAGTGAGGAATCTAACTAGATGTGAAGCTTAAGTGAATATACTAGGTATTATATGAGATGCAGACAGGATAGATCTAACATAGAGTAGGCAGAAACCACTTTCAGTAAACAGGATGAATCTTTTAGGATAAAAAAGATGGTAAAAAAGAGAGTTTTATTTACCACACGATGAACTGCTAGATGGGAAGAGTAGGAGACCGAGCAGTTCAATCCACCATGCCCTAACTTGGCGACAGAGGACACCTACGGCGGCGGCAGAGAGGACGATGTCCGCGGCTGGCGTGAGGACGGCGTCGGTGAAGTCGCGGCAGCTAAGCGCTTCATCGCCGGCGTCGTCGAGAGCTAGCGGTGGCGCTAGGGTTTTGACGAGGTGGAGAGGTGGAAGAAGGTTTTCTTTACCGCAGGGGACATGTATTTATAAGGAAGTATGCGGCACAACGCAATTACGCAGGTGCCCCTGGCGGTTCACATCTGAGGGACACGTGGCAAGCATGCAACATACTTGGAGTTCTCCCATGTTCCCACGCCCACCCGAACTGTCGGATGGTCGTTCCGGCTTCTCCGGATTTCAGGCAATAAGGATAGAGCATTTAAAAACAGACTTAATGTTTGTGTCTGTATCTTCTGCTGACAAAGACGCAGAGAAGACATTTGACTGTTTCAATAGAATGCATATGATTTGGACAGATAGAGTTTGAGATAGAAAGCATAGAGAGATTAGGGTCCGATCACATTCACTTAGTTCAAAAGATTCAACAAGGAAGACATAGCTATAAGTGAATGCTGTAGAGGACAGAACACTAAAATATATATATCAGAAGGCGATCAAATCAACATAGTGAAGATAATCATGAAAATAGGTTGAAATTGAAGACAAACCAAATGTGAAGACATAGCAAATGTAACACCATGAATAAAACACTTCAAACAGAAGAATTTTGTGGTGGCGTTACCCACCGTATAGGAAGTATTAGACCCAGACACGGCACACAATTATCGTGGCGCTCCAAAGTTAAATTCCATGTTAATGTATTCACACTCAGAATGTGAGTCTTTATTGATTGAAGATATACTTTACTTCGTGTGTTGCACATCTAAGTCATTATCATGCATAAGTGTTAGGATGTGTGCCTGATCACAGGACATTTGAGGATTCCAAGATATTTAGCTCACACCATAACTTGCAAAACCTTTTCTCATCCAAGGGCTTTGTGAAGATATCTGCCAGTTGCTCTTCAGTGTTGACGTGAATGATATCAATATCTTCCTTCATGACATGATCTCTGAGAAAGTGATGACGAATTTCAATGTGCTTTGTCTTCGAGTGCTGAACTGGGTTGTTGGCAATCTTGATGGCGCTTTCGTTGTCATAGAAGAGAGGTACTTGTTTCAGATTGATGCCATAGTCCTTGAGAGTTTGCTTCATCCATAGAAGCTGAGTGCAGCAAGATCCGGCAGCAATGTATTCAGATTCAGCAGTGGAGAGTGATACACAGTTCTGCTTCTTTGAAGACCAAAAGACAAGTGATCATCCTAGAAAGTGACATGTGCCCGATGTAGACTTGCGATCCACCTTGTCACCAGCATAATCAACATCCGAGAATCCAAGCAGATCAAACTCTGAGCCCTTTGGATACCATAATCATAATGTTGGGGTGTAAGCCAAATATTGAAGAATTCGCTTCACAGCTAAGTGATGCGATTCCTTTGGTGCCGCTTAGAATCGAGCACACATGCAAACACTAAGCATAATATCTGGCCTAGATGCACATAGGTAAAGTAAAGAACCAATCATGGAGCGGTATACCTTTTGGTCGAACTCTTTACCATTGTCGTCGGGACCCAGATGGTGTTTGGCTGGCATTGGCGTCGTGTAACCTTTGCAATCTTGCATTCCAAACTTCTTCAAGCAATCTTTGAGGTATTTTTCTTGAGATATGAAGATGCCATTCCTTTGCTGACGAATTTGAAGACCGATGAAGAACTTCAGCTCACCCATCATGGACATCTGATATTGCTCTTGCATCATGTATCCAAACTCATCACTATACTTCTGGTTGGTGCAGCTGAAGATAATGTCATCCACATATATTTGGCACACAAACAGTTCACCATCATATGTCTTCGTGAAGAGTGTGGGATCGAGGGATTCAGGTTTGAAGCCTTTGCTCTTCAGGAAGTCTTTGATCGTATCATACCAGGCGCGAGGAGCTTGCTTGAGGCCATACAGTGCTTTGTTTAGCTTTTACACCATATCAGGATGTTTTGGATCTTCAAAGCCAGGTGGTTGTGCAACGTATACTTCTTCTTCAATCTTGCCGTTGAGAAATGCACTCTTCGCATCCATTTGATATAGCAGGATGTTGTGATGATTTGCATAGGCTAGCAGTATCCGAATAGATTCAAGCCTAGCCACAGGAGCAAATGTTTCATCAAAGTCAATCCCTTCAACTTGAGTATATCCTTGAGCAATGAGACGTGCTTTGTTTCTGACGACTTGACCATGCTCATCTTGCTTGTTTCGATATATCCATTTTGTGCCAATTATGTTATGCCTACGAGGGTCAGGACGCTTGACAAGTTCCCAAACATTGTTCAGCTTGAACTGTTGAAGCTCTTCTTGCATAGCTTGAATCCATTCAGGTTCCATAAAGGCTTCAGCAACTTTCTTGGGTTCTGATATTGACACAAAAGAAAAATGCCCACAGAAATTTGCTAATTGTGTTGCTCTTGAGTGAGTAAGTGGATCAGGTGCATTGATGCTATCAATTATCTTCTCAATCTGTACTTCGTTTGCAACACGAGGATGAACTGGACGAAGATTTTGCTCTTGCTGATCATTATCAATATTGGAAGGATTGTCTTCAGGCTGAGCATTGTCTTCAGGTTGGTTAGGTGCGGAGATGATAAGTTCTTCTTCAGGATGTGCTTCAAAAGGCATGATTTCACCAGTTCCCATTAGCTTGATAGATTCACTGGGTGAAGCTTCGTCTAGTGTACTTGGCAGGAGCTCTCTTTGTGAACCATTGGTTTCGTCGAATCGTACATCCAAAGTTTCGACAATTTTGTAGAGATAGAGGTTGAAGACTCTGTAAGAGTGGGAGTCATTTCCGTAACCGAGCATGAAGCCTTCGTGAACTTTAGGTGCAAATTTTGATTTGTGATGTGGATCCTTGATCCAACACCTAGCTCCAAATACTCTGAAGTAGCTGACATTTGGCTTCTTGCCAGTGAGTAGCTCATAGGATGTTTTATTCAGAAGCTTATGGACGTAAACACGGTTGATGACATGACATGTTGTATTAATAGCTTCGGGCCAGAACTTTCTTGGTGTCTTGTACTAGTCGAGCATTGTTCGAGCCATCTCAATGAGGGTTCTGTTCTTGCGCTCCACGATGCCATTTTGCTGAGGTGTGTATGGAGCAGAGAACTCATGAGTGATTCCCATTGTATCCAGATAAAGATCAAGTCCAGTGTTCTTAAACTCAGTGCCGTTGTCACTTCTGATATGCTTGATCTTGACGCCATAATTGTTCATGGCTCGATTTGCGAAGCGTCTGAAGACATCTTGCACTTCAGTCTTGTAGATAATTATGTGCACCCATGTATATCTTGAGTAATCATCAACAATGCCGAAGCCATAGAGACAAGCAGTTGTTGTGAGGGTAGAGTAGTGAGTAGGGCCAAATAAGTCCATGTGTAGCAGCTCGAAGGGTTGAGATGTTGTCATGATTGTCTTCGAGAGATGCTTTGCCCTGGTCATCTTCCTAGCTTCGCAGGCACCGCACAAATGATCCTTCTTGAACTTGACGCCTTCGATGCCTATGACATGCTTCTTTTTGGCGTGTGTGTGTAAGTTTCTCATGCCAGCATGCCCCAGCCTCCGATGCCATAGCCAGCACTCTGAAGCTTTTGTAAGAAGACATACGGCAAGCTATGGTCCTGCTGAGAAATCTACCATGTACAGATCATCTTTCCGGTACCCTTCAAAGACTAGAGATTTGTCAGATTCCATAAGTACAAGGCAACGATATTTTCCAAATATCACAATCATGTTCAAGTCGCAAAGTATTGAGATATACATTAAGTTGAAACCAAGGGTGAGGGAGTCCTGGATTAGGGGGTGTCCGGATAGCCGGACTATACCTTCAGCCGGACTCCTAGATTATGAAGATACAAGATTGAAGACTTCGTCTCGTGTCCGGAAGGGACTTTCCTTGGCGTGGAAGGCAAGCTTGGCGATGCGGATATGTAGATCTCCTACCATTGTAACCGACTCTGTGTAACCCTAACCATCTCCGGTGTCTATATAAACCGGAGGGTTTTAGTCCGTAGGACAGAACAACAATCATATCATAGGATAGCTTCTAGGGTTTAGCCTCCTTGATCTCGTGGTAGATCTACTCTTGTACTACCCATATCATCAATATTAATCAAGCAGGAGTAGGGTTTTACCTCCATCGAGAGGGCCCGAACCTGGGTAAAAACATCGTGTCCCTTGTCTCCTGTTACCATCCGCCTAGACGCACAGTTCAGGACCCCCTACCCGAGATCCGCCGGTTTTGACACCGACATTGGTGCTTTCGTTGAGAGTTCCTCTATGACATCACTTTTAGGCCCGATGGCTCCTCCGATCATCAATAGCGATGCAGTCCAGGGTGAGACCTTTCTCCCCGAACAGATCTTCGTCTTCGGCGGCTTCGCAGTGCGGGCCAATTCGCTTGGCCATCTGGAGCAGATCGAAAGCTACGCCCCTGGCCATCAGGTCAGATTTGGAAGTTTAAACTACACGGCTGACATCCGTGGGGACTTGATCTTCGACGGATTCGGGCCACTGCCGAGCGCGCCGCACTGTCACGACGGGCATGATCTAGCTCTGCCGCCAAACAGTGCCCTGGAGGACGCACCCGCTTCGGCTTCGACCCTTAATTCGGAGCCAACTGCGCCGATGGAGGATGGGTGGTTGGACGCCGCCTCAGGGGATGCGATCCCTACGGCGATCGAGCCGAACACCAGCCCCGCACTCCGCGAGGCTCGTGACTCCAAGGAGCCGGACTCCTCTCCGGACTCCGAGCCCTCCGCGCCCCTGCCGATCGAATCCGATTGGGCGCCGATCATGGAGTTTACCGCTGCGGACATCTTTCAGCACTCGCCTTTCGGCGATATTCTGAAGTCACTAAAGTCTCTCTCTTTATCAGGAGAGCCCTGGTCGGACTACGGTCAACAAGGTTGGGATGCGGACGATGAAGAAATTAAAAGCCCACCCACCACCCACTTTGTAGCCACTTTCGACGATTTAACCGACATGCTCGACTTCGACTCCGAAGACTTCGACGGTATGGACGCCGATGCAGGAGACGATCAAGAACCAGCGCCTATAGGGCACTGGAAAGCCACCTCGTCATATGACATATACATGGTGGACACCCCAAAAGAAGGAGATGGCGATGGAACAACGGAGGATGACCCCTCCAAGAAACAGCCTAAGCGCCAGCGTCAGTGGCGCCGCTCTAAATCTTGCCAAAGCAAAAACGGTGATTCTGGCACGGGAGATAATAATACTCCGGACAGTGCCGAAGAAAACCCCCTCCAGCAAGATTCAGCACAGGAGGATGGAGAATCCAGCCCTCATGAGAGAGCGGCACAGAGAGAGGTCGAGGACGATAATTATATGCCTCCCTACGAAGACGAGGAAAGCCTCGACGACGACGAATTCATCGTGCTAGAGGATCCCGTCGAGCAAGAGCATTTTCAACGCAGGATTATGGCCACGGCAAGCAGCCTCAAGAAAAAACAGCAACAACTTAGAGCTGATCAAGATTTGCTAGCCGACAGATGGACTGAAGTCCTTACGGCCGGAGAGTATGAACTCGAACGCCCCTCCAAGAGCTACCCAATGCGCAGGTTGCTACCCTGATTAGAGGAGGAAGCACCTAAAACTATATCACCAGCACATGATACGGCCGACCGGCCACCTAGTGGCCACGACAGAGAGGCCTCTCGGCCCTCCACTCAAGCCACACCCCGGCGCCGCTCAAAACATACCAAGGCACGGGAAAATGCGCCAGACCTGCGAGGTATATTGGAGGACAAGGCAAGGCAAACAAGATCGATCTACAGACCGCGCGGGCACCCCATGGCATGTGACGGTGATCGTCACTCCGGATATAGTAAATCCGGTCGGGCCGAACACAATAGACAAAGCCCGTTCGAGCTACGTCATGATATAGCCCAATACAGAGGCGCCACAAACCCACTATGCTTCACAGAGGAAGTAATGGATCATCAAATCCCTGAAGGTTTCAAACCCGTGAACATCGAATCATATGATGGCACAACAGATCCTGTGGTATGGATCGAGGATTATCTCCTTCATATCCACATGGCCCGCGGCGATGATCTACACGCCATCAAATACCTCCCACTCAAACTTAAGGGACCAGCTCGGCATTGGCTTAACAGCTTGCCAGCAGAATCAATCAGTTGTTGGGAGGACCTGGAAGCCGCATTCCTCGACAATTTCCTGGGCACTTATGTGCGACCACCAGACGCCGATGACCTAAGCCACATAATTCAGCAGCCAGAGAAATCGGCCAGGCAATTCTGGACACGGTTCCTAACAAAGAAAAATCAAATAGTCGACTGTCCGGACGCAGAGGCCCTAGCAGCCTTCAAGC
Source organism: Aegilops umbellulata (assembly GCA_032464435.1). Lineage (NCBI taxonomy): Eukaryota > Viridiplantae > Streptophyta > Magnoliopsida > Poales > Poaceae > Aegilops > Aegilops umbellulata. The sequence continues at coordinate 324,501,817 of CP136058.1, read as the reverse complement.
ACAATATCCATGACAAGTGGATTGCCCGGCACCTTGGACAGGAAAAGCCAAAATCTATGGCAGCGCTCACGACACTCATGACCCACTTTTGCGCGGGAGAAGACAGTTGGCTTGCTTGTAGCAACAATATGACCAAAAACCCTGGTAATTCGGATACCAGAGACAGTAGTGGAAGGTCGCGTCGCAACAAGCAAAAGCACCACATTAACGGCGACAATGTTGAAGATACGGCAGTTAATGCCGGATTCAGAGGCTACAAATCCGGTCAGCGGAAAAAGCCATTCAAAAGAAATACTCAGGGCCCATCCAGTTTGGACCGAATACTCGACCGCTTGTGCCAGATACATGGCAGCCCCGAAAACGCAGCCAATCACACCAACAGGGATTGTTGGGTGTTCAAGCAGGCAGGCAAGTTAAATGCCGAAAATAAAGACACGGGGCTGCATAGCGATGACGATGAAGAGCCCTGGCCACCGAACAACAGTGGACAGAAGGGTTTTCCCCCACAAGTGCGGACGGTGAACATGATATACGCAACCCACATCCCCAAGAGGGAGCGGAAGCGCGCGTTAAGGGACGTATACGCGATGGAGCCAGTCACCCCAAAGTTCAACCCATGGTCCTCCTGCCCGATCACCTTTGATCGAAGGGACCACCCCACTAGCATCCGTCATGGCGGATTCGCCGCATTGGTTCTAGACCCAATTATTGACGGATTTCACCTCACTAGAGTCCTTATGGACGGCGGCAGTAGCCTGAACCTGCTTTACCAGGATACAGTGCGGAAAATGGGCATAGATCCCTCGAGGATTAAGCCCACCAAAACGACCTTTAAAGGCGTCATACCAGGTGTAGAGGCCAACTGTACAGGCTCAATTACACTTGAAGTGGTCTCCGGATCTCCAGATAATTTCCGAAGCAAGGACTTTGTCGGCGTTCTGGGAACGGGGGTCCCCAGACTTGCCTGCCTGCGGCGTGGCTCAAATGGGGGCCCAGCGTGGCCCATCTTCATCAGCACAAGGCTCAAGACCCTCGCGAGGGGCCAAGCCTCGCGAGGTGGACGACATGGCACTTCCTCAAGCACGGCCTCCTCAGGCTGGCTCGCGAGGAGGCGGAGAGATCAAGGCGGGTACCTCACGAGGTGCCCATGACGCAAGCCATGACGACCAAGGGTGCCAGGCGGGCGCCCGCCCGCGCAGCGTCTCCCTTTCCTCTTTGGTGCAAAGGGGGCAAGCGCAGGCGAGAGGATCAAGCAAAGGCACCCATTTCGGTGCAACGAGACCAAGACCGGTCCAACGGTGGGAAGGAGGTCTCCGTGGAGCCCAGGGCGGCGTCACCACAGGGCCTTTGGCAGGCGAAGACCAACTTTAGTCAGGATAAGTGTACCAGATGTTCCCCTTCAAATTGGCCAGTTGTTGGCGCCCTTCCCGCTTAATATTTGGGAAGAGGCCCAGGGCCTTTGCCTATAAATAGGACTAGGCACCGCCAGAAAAGGGGGGCAGCCAGAAAAGAGGCAGCCAGAAAAGAGGGGCAGCCAGAAAAGAGGCATCTAGAGAGAGAGAAGGGCGATTGGATTCCTCCAACAGTTCATCCCCTAGCCAAGAACTGACCCTCGCGAGGTTGTTCTTCCTTGCACTGTTCTTCATCATCAGCCCAAGAGGCAATCCACCCACCACAAACTAGAGTAGGGTATTACACCACAACGGTGGCCCGAACTAGTATAAACTCTGTGTCTCTTGTGTTGTTCTTGCAGTAGTTAGATCCTTACGAGACGGAGAGGTAGAGGGCACGATCTCCGCGCGCACCCCAGAGTTCGAACCTTAAGGGTCTGCCGGAACCCGTGATCTGACATTTTGGCGCGCCAGGTAGGGGTGCGCCGGAATCTATCTTCCGCCGCTCCGCTCTCCTCCGACCGTCGCATCCATGTCTGACGCTCGTCGGGCCCGCGCCGAGCGCCGGGCCGCCATCGCTTCCCGCGTCGTCCAGACGGCCCCTGTCGGTGGGCGTCCTCGTCGTTCCCCGTCGCCCGCCGTCAACGCCGCCACTGGCCCGGCGGGGAACGAGCAGCAAGCATCCTCTCAGCACCCGTCCGTGCGGTGGGATGGCCGCACCGCCACTCCGTCGCTCACCCCGGCCGGTTCTTCGTCGCACGCGCTTCGCGCGCCCTTGGAGGCTCGAGCTGCGCTCATCGCGGCAAACGAGCTCCTATGATACCGCCCTGTTGACGACGTCTACGAGGAGTGGCTCGACCGCGTCGCCGAGCTCGTCCGTGCCGCAGGGGGCTCTCCCGCGCCTTCCGCACCGCTGCGCCGCACTCCGCCCCGCGTGCGCAATGAAGCCCCGGGGGCATTCCAGCCGCCTCCTTTCCAAGAAGATGCCATGGCCCCAAGGCGCGCAGCTCCTGGGCGGAACCCGCTCCGTCATGCGCCGGCCCAGCAGGAACGGAGCTGCCAAGAAGTCCCGCGACCGCAAGAGGCCGCCCGGGCGCTCCCAGCCCCGGCTCGCCGAGACCCCGCTCCAGCTCCGGCACGTCAAGACCCCGCGCTGCTCCCAGCTGCAGTGCAAGGGGACCCGCAAGGCCAAGCTCTCCCTCAACCAAAACCTCCCGCGGCCACCGCTGGCTGCCGCGCCTACACCGCCGAGCTGCGCGGAGTCGCACGGCCCGGCAAGTTCAAGCCGGACCTGCCCCCACGCTACGATGGCACGACTGATCCCACAGAGTTCCTCCAGCTTTACGAGCTGGGAATCGAAGCTGCCAGCGGGGATGAAAAGGTCATGGCGAACTGGTTCCCCATGGCGCTGAAGGAAGGTGCTCGCACTTGGCTCTTGAACCTGGCCCCAGGCACGATCTCCTCCTGGGACCAGATGCGTACTCGCTTCATCGCCAACTTCCAAGGTACCCGCGACCGGCCTCCCGCCGTGAGCGACATGCGCCGCATCAAGCAGCAACCTGGAGAGACCCTGCAAAAGTACATCCAGCGCTTCAACAGTATGCGCCTCAAGATCCCCAGGGTGTCCGAGGAAGCCATCATTTCGGCCTTCTCCGATGGCGTGTGCGACGTCAAGATGAAGGAGGAGTTGGCGATGCATGAAGACCTCTGCACCTCCCTGGAGCTGTTCATCCTGGCGACCAAGTGCGCCAGGGCTGAGGAGGGACGCCTCTCCCTCCTCGAGCCGCCTGCTGCAGACACAGAAGAGAAGAAGCCCAAGGCCAAGGACGTGAAGCGCAAGGGGGCTGCCGTGCTCGCGGCAGAGCCAGACACCAAGCGGGGCAAGGATCTGCCCGAATCCTCCAGGGGCAGCCGGTACTGTGTGTACCACGACCTCCACACCCACAACACCAATGAATGCCAAGAACTCCGCGCCGTGCGAGAAGGAAGAGTCGGCCGACGCCCTGACCGTGCTGACCGGGGCTACGGCCGAGGAGGAGGAAGGAACCCGGGACGCTGGGAAGATCATGGCCCACGTCAAGGCTGGCGAGACCAACCTCGCGAGGACCGCTGGCGTGACCCGCCTCGCGAGGGGGACTGGAGGGATCAGCCTCGTGAGGATCGCCCTCATGGCAACCCAGGCCTGCTGCCGTTGCCGTCTCAGCCAAGAAGGAATGAAGACCGCCACCAAGACGAGGGGGCTGGGGGCTTCCAAGAGCCTCGCGCCATCGCCTGCATCCTGGGCGGAGCTCAAGCCCCAGCCTCTCAGCGTATCATCAAGCAGTGTGCTCGCGAAGTGAATGCAGTTCTCCCCAAGCTCGAAGCAACGCGTCCCCTCAGGTGGTCGGCCTGCACCATCATGTTCAGCTCAGCAGACCAGCTCAAGTGCGCGGCCACGGCCGGAGTCCTCCCAATGCTTTGTTCCCCAGTCTTCAGCAACGTTCTGGTCACCAGGACCCTCATCGACGGAGGGGCAGGGCTCAATGTCTTGTCCGTGGAAACATTCAACAGCCTCCAAGTGCCCTATGACCAGCTTCAGCCAACCAAGCCCTTCTCCGGAGTCACCGATGGTTCCACAGTCCCGATCGGGCAGGTCCGCCTCCCCGTCACCTTCGGGGCCCGCAACAACTACCGCACCGAGCTCATCGACTCTGACGTCGCCCACATCCGCCTGCCGTACACCGCCATCCTCAGGTACCCTGCGCTGGCCAAGTTCATGGCCGTGACTCACCATGGCTACAACGTCCTCAAGATGCCAGGAAGCGGCGGCGTCATCACGGTGCCATGTCAAGAGAAGGATGCAGTGTGTACCCTGGAGCGAGCCTTTCAGACTGCGTCACTAGAAGACCCAGATCGCGGAAGCAGGAGGCTTCCTGAGACCACCCCCAAGAAGAAGAAGACGACGTCAGGCTCAGCCCCTCAGGAGGCAGGCCCTTCAAGGCCCGCGTCTGCCCAGGGGGATCCTCCTTCAATCGCATAGGAAAGTGCGCCCGGCGCCCTCCTCAGGCAGGGCTCGGGGGCTCTCACCTGGAGGGCCACCGACCTAGCCAAGGTCACGAGGGAGGTGCTTGGGCACCATGTGGAGGCGTGCTTCGAGGCACGTTTCCCTCGAAAGGAAGCCAGGGAAAGAAGGTTAGACCAGCAGGAGTTTGTTAGCAAGGCCATTCAAGAACTACAGGAGTCAAGGATCATGAGAGGTTGCCGTCGCCCGCCAGTCGTGGCTCCCCATCCAGGCGAGGATGGTGGGATGCGCGTCTGCGTTGACGTACCAGGGCTCAACCGGATCGCCACGGCGGAGCGCCTCTGGTCCTCACAAGTGGGGCGCTGCGGAGGACCACCCCACAGCTATGTTCGCATGCCTTATGGCCTGCCGAGCGTGGCTGCGGCGTACCAGCGCCTCATGAGGAGCATCTTGGAGGCGCAAGAAGACAGGCGTTCCACGGCCCTGGCGGAGATGGAGGCTGCTCACGAGGAGCCACCAGCGCCTCCGGAGCCTCCCGAGGCCCCTGGGCCTGGGGGCTTGTGAGGATCAGCTTCCACAGCCCACCGAGTCTGCTGCACCAACGCCACTGCACCGACGACGTCTTCAGGTGACACCTTTCAAGTTTCATTCCCAGCTGGGAGCGCCCTCCCAGGGTTGCGTCATTCCCAGGCCGCGTGGGTCCGTCCCTGAGGCATGTATCCCTTTTTATCTTTTTAGTCGCTAGCTTGCTTTGCTGGGGGCGCCCCTCGGGCTGCATCATCCCCAGGACACTCGGGCTAGGCCCAGCGGCATGTATCCCTTCCACGTTTATTTCCAATTATGCATCATGCTTGATTACTTGATGTCGTCCACGTCACCTTTTCTTCTTCATGTCGACCACTTGCACGTTAAAGGGGGGGTGCCTGAGCATCGCGACTCAGGGCTCTTACTGGCTCTCCAGCCCTCAGCCTCTGGCCATGTCCACGGCATCGCGACCTGGCATACCAGCAACGGCTGAGACAAGCTCGAGGGCCGGGACCCGAGGACGTAGAGTGCCGGCATCTAACCAGATTTTGCAGGAACACATCTCAAGATACGGCCCAGTGCCAGGCGCAACCCGCCTAGAGGTAGGGCCTCGTGAGTCCCGCGCTGGCTCACGGGTGCCCAGACACACCTCGCCTGCTCCAACCAGCGAGCTCCTGAGCAACTAACAATCAACTAATGGCTGCTATGGCAACCCCGTCTTCTTTTTGTGATGAATCTGCAGAGCCCATAGAGGGAACCGCGCTAGCCAAGGCCCTCACGGCGTTCCCTTCGCCCTCGCCCGCGCGAACCGCTTGCACGTTAAAGGGGGGGTGCCTGAGCATCGCGAGTCAGGGCTCCTACTGGCTCTCCAGCCCTCACCCTCTGGCCTTGTCCACGGCATCGCGACCTAGCATACCAGCGACGGCTGAGACCAGCTCGAGAGCCGGGACCCGAGGACGTAGAGCAGAAAGGGGGGCAGAGGCGAGGGAGAAGGGGCACGCGAGGACCTCGTCAAGCAACTCCGTTCAAATTACCCCCCGGACCCGACGACGCGCTGGGGGCGATCCCCGATTCTCAAGATAAGTCACCATCCAAAGCGTTGGCTACCGTGGCACTACCCCCGCACCTAAAGCAACTCTGTACTAGCGACGTTGCTTCTCTGTCTCACCAAGCGACGGCTGCTTGGGCGCCAAAGGGGACCTCCTGAGCATCGCGACTCAGGGGCTCTTACCGGACCCCGGGTCGCTCACCTCCTGGCCTTGACCACGGCATCGCGACCTGGCATACCAGCGACGGCTGACGCCGCCTTGGGACTGGGACCTGTCGATGCAGAGCACCAAGCCCTCGCGAGGTGCGATTGGGAGGACCGAACTATGACGGAATTTGCGATTCACACAGATCCATAGCAAGGGTTACATATTAACAACAAGGATCACAGCCGCCTTACAAGCCCCTATGGGGCACAATGTGATTCCTCGCAGGGAACGGATCCTAAAGGGTGCTAACTACACGCGCCCTTGCAAAAGATGCCATCATCAACAGTGGGCCGTCGAGCACCGGCGCCAACCCCATCCAGATCAGGATCGGCGGCGACCAAGCGAGCCTGCCCTGCTTCGGGAGGGGCGTTGGCTCGCGGGCTCGTAGCTGTCGTCGCTCGTCTCCGGCGTCGCGAAGACCTCACTGGGATCGCCGGATCCTCCGGCGCTCCCGTCGCTTGTGGAGCTGCCCAGGGGGCGGTTGGCAGGCCCAGCCGTCGCCATAGCGAGGTCCTGGCTGCCTCCCCCGGGGCAGCACTCCAGCCAGCGACCGTTCGCGTCGAAGACCCTGAAGAACATCACTGAAGCGTCGTCGTACTCCAGGTGGATCGTGAGGGCGCCCCTCGTTCTGCAGCACCGAGCGATTTCGCCCCAGCCGCGAGTCATGAAGACCTCGCCCGAGGCAGTGATCGCGACCCCTGCCTCGGTCGTAGGAGTGCTGCAGCCACAGCTCCAGGAGTCTTCCCCGCGGGAAGACGGAGGCGAAGAAGGGAGGAAAGCGAATCCAAGTCCGCGGAGGCATGGCGGCGTGGAGCACGAGCTCGCGGGAGGAGCCCTCGGCGTGGACTCCAGGAGGAACGACCCACACCTTCGTGACCCTCCGGCGCCGGCGACGGCGCTGGCCGAGGGGATCGGCATCTCCTCTTTCAAGGCCCTCGGCGTGGGCATACAAGGGAAGCGGGAATCCCGGCGGAGGCCGCTCGTACCAAGGCCTCGGCACCACCAGGAGGTCCTCCTCGCCTCGGCCGCGCAAGGCAGGCCGTTTCTTCGGCGGGAGCAGGTCTGGTCCCTCTTGAGGAGCCTTTCCCTTCTCCGCCGCAGAAAACCGGCGAATTGGAGCCATCACGGCAAGGCGGGGCAAGAACTGAGGCGGAGGAGGAAGCAAGGAGAGATGGACTAGAAGGGCACGCCCAGTGTCGTACATATAGCCGGCGAAAGCCAACCGTCGGCCTCCGCGATCGCAGGTAATCATGACACGATTTGCATGCAGGGACTTGTCCAATCCACGCGATCGTCGAGGCATCGTGGGGAAGCGGAGACGCCCACGTCCAATCAACCGCCACACGGCGCCCAAGGCCGCAGGCTGTTAGGGCCCGCGGCGCTTCGCCCTTGCCCTTTCGCGTCTCGGCATGGCCAAGTCCGTGCGCGCCTTGGGTCCGGGGGCTACTGTCGGCGTTCTGGGAACGGGGGTCCCCAGACTTGCCTGCCTGCGGCCTGCGGCGTGGCTCAAATGGGGGCCCAGCGTGGCCCATCTTCATAAGCACAAGGCTCAAGACCCTCGCGAGGGGCCAAGCCTCGCGAGGCGGACGACATGGCGCTTCCTCAAGCACGGCCTCCTCATGTTGGCTCGCGAGGAGGCGGAGAGATCAAGGCGGGTACCTCACGAGGTGCCCATGACGCAAGCCATGACGACCAAGGGTGCCAGGCGGGTGCCAGCCCACGCAGTGTCTCCCTTTCCTCTTTGGTGCAAAGGGGGCAAGCGCAGGCGAGAGGATCAAGCAAGGCACCCATTTTGGTGCAACGAGACCAAGACCGGTCCAACGGTGGGAAGGAGGTCACCATGGAGCCCAGGACGGCGTCACCACAGGGCCTTTGGCAGGCGAAGACCAACTTTAGTCAGGATAAGTGTACCAGATGTTCCCCTTCAAATTGGCCAATTGTTGGCGCCCTTCTCGCTCAATATTTTGGAAGAGGCCCAGGGCCTTTGCCTATAAATAGGACTAGCCACCGCCAGAAAAGGGGGGCAGCCAGAAAAGAGGCAGCCAGAAAAGAGGGGCAGCCAGAAAAGAGGCATCTAGAGAGAGAGAGAAGGGCGATTGGACTCCTCCAACAGTTCATCCCCTAGCCAAGAACTGACCCTCGCGAGGTTGTTCTTCCTTGCACTGTTCTTCATCATCAGCCCAAGAGGCAATCCACCCACCACAAACTAGAGTAGGGTATTACACCACAACGGTGGCCCCGAACTAGTATAAACTCTGTGTCTCTTGTGTTGTTCTTGCAGTAGTTAGATCCTTACGAGACGGAGAGGTAGAGGGCACGATCTCCGCGCGCACCCCAGAGTTCGAACCTTAAGGGTCTGTCGGAACCTGTGATGCGACAGAGTTAATCTTCGACATAGTCCCGTTCCGTGGTGGCTATCACGCACTGCTCGGGCGAACAGCATTCGCCAAGTTCAATGCGGTACCGCACTACGCATACCTTAAGCTCAAGATGCCAGGCCCTCGAGGAGTAATTACGGTCAATGGAAACACCGAACGCTCCCTCCGAACGGAGGAGCACACGGCGGCCCTTGCAGCGGAAGTACAAAGCAGCCTCTCCAGGCAGTTCTCCAGTCCGGCCATTAAACGTCCGGACACCGTCAAGCGCGCCCGGAGTAACCAACAACAAGACCGCCTGGCATGTTCCGAGCAGGCATAGCAATGCGGCCCCAACCCCAGCCCTCGCGAAAATGCGACACCAGTGCTTCGCGTACATAACTACGCTCTAGAAATACCATGGGTACAGGGGGAGGGGCACCATCACGGCACGCCCGAAACACGGCTTAAACCGCACTAGGGGATGCCGATTTTTTAATTTTCTCTTACTTTCAGGACTCCATTCTTCGGAAGGCCTGTCCGGCAGTACAATTGTCGCACAATCAATGCAAGAACCAGGGAAGCAGACAAGCCACGCCACATTACGGAACTCCCAGGTGGTCTCTATCACGACTAGTATACCTGTTTCGCATACCATTCCGTAACCTGCCCCTGGAACGGACATGTTAATAGTCCAACCTTTTGCTTATCGCGTTATTTGTATCGTTCTGCCTTGATCGCAACCTTTTTTAATAAACAATGCATAGGTTTTGTCTATTTTTGCATTACTCTTTTTTACAAATATATGGTCATTAACGACATGTTGCACCCGTACACTTTGGTACGGCCAAATACGCTAGGGGCTTTAGTACCCCTCAATATGGTGTGAGAAGCCCGAACACTTTAACAAGTGCGGCACCCTGAACTTATAGCATTATATGCATCGGCTCCGAATCATGTCTTGGGTCGGTAGTTGGGTTTGCCCGGCTCCTATGTTTTGGTGCCTTACGTTCCGCCATATCGGCTAAGGTAGCACTAGGAGAACTATTGTGGTTGTGCCCCAGTTGAGCTGGGCTAAGCACCTCAGTAGAGAAAGCTAAAACTGACTGTCATGATGAAGCGAGAGCTGGTCGCTGTTCGAGAGGTTTTTCGAGTCCCTAAAGACTTATGCCGCTTAGAGCGAGGAATTGGCTCTGTCCGGCCATGGCGTGGATAGCGCCCCAAACTCAGTCTTCCGAATACCTGGGGCTTCGCCGAAATTTAAAATTATAGAATTCTATGGCTAAGTGAGAGTGTTCAAGCATTATAGTCCGATTGCCTTGTTCGTTGTGCTGAGCATTTCCCTCGAAGGACCCAAACATGGGAAAAAGAGCGCTCAGGTTTATCCCGAACACCCCAGCACTAGTGGCACGGGGGCACAAGCCAGTGACTCGCCATCTCTCAAAATTGATAAACAGCCGCACAGAAGGTAATATTTTAAATTCCAAAAGCATTGCTTAGCGCACATGAACAAGTTTTCAGCGCACAGGACAAAACGAGCGAGTTTACTCAAAAATTACATCCCTAGAACATTCATCCGCCATAAGGCAGGCACCCTTCAGAACGTCCTTATAATACATCTCGGTCTTGTGATGCTCTTTGCCCGGCGGTGGCCCGTCCTTCACAAGCTTCTCAGCATCCAGCGTGCCCCAGTGCACCTTAGCGCGGGCAAGGGCCCTACGAGCACCTTCGATGCAGACGGAGCGTTTGATGACTTCGAGCCTAGGACAGGCCTCCACCAGCCGCCGCACCAGCCCGAAGTAGCTCCCAGGCAGAGCCTCTCCAGGCCACAGCCGAACTATGAGTCCTGTCGGTGTTCTGGGAACGGGGGTCCCCAGACTTGCCTGCCTGCGGCCTGCGGCGTGGCTCGAATGGAGGCCCAGCATGGCCCATCTGCATCAACACAAGGCTCAAGACCCTCGCAAGGGGCCAAGCCTCGCGAGGCGGACGACACAGCGCTTCCTCAAGCACGACCTCCTTAGGCTGGCTCACGGGGAGGTGGAGAGATCAAGGCGGGGTACCTCGCGAGGTGCCCATGATGCAAGCCATGACGATCGAGGGTGCCAGGCGGGCGCCAGCCCGCGCAGCGTCCCCCTTTTCCTCTTTGGTGCAAAGGGGGCAAGCGCAGGCGAGAGGATCAGGCAAAGGCACCCATTTCGGTGCAACGAGACCAAGACCAGTCCAACGACGGGAAGGAGGTCACCATGGAGCCCAGGACGGCGTCACCACAGGGCCTTTGGCAGGCGAAGACCAACTTTAGTCAGGATAAGTGTACCAGATGTTCCCCTTCAAATTGGCCAATTGTTGGCGCCCTTCCCGCTCAATATTTGGGAAGAGGCCCAAGGCCTTTGCCTATAAATAGGACTAGCCACCCACAGGGTAGAGGGGACGGAATCCAGCATCTGGAGAGAGAGAAGGGCGATCGAACTCCCCCTAGCAGTTCATCCCCTAGCCAAGAACAGGCCCTCGCGAGGCCGTTCCCCCTTGTAGTGTTCTTCTTCATCAGCCCAAGAGGCAATCCACCCGCCACAAACTAGAGTAGGGTATTACACCACAATGGTGGCCCGAACTAGTATAAACCTTGTGTCTCTTGTGTTGCTCTGGCAGTAGTTAGATCCTTACGAGGCGGAGAGATAGAGGGCACGATCTCCGCGCGCACCCCAGAGTTCGAACCTTAAGGGTCTGCCGGAACCCGTGATCCGACATTTGGCGCGCCAGGTAGGGGTGCGCCGGAATCTGCCTTCCCATCGCCCCGTCTCCCGTTGCGTCATCATCACCATGTCCGGCGACCAGGCGGGCAACCAAGGCCCATGGGCGGCATGGCCCATCTGCGCGGAGCCTCCTGCTCCGGGCGACCCCGCGCCGCAGGCAGCTCGCGGTCCGCAGGGCGCTGCGGGCCGCGGGCGACGCGGGCAAGCTTCTACGACCCTCATGCTACGACAAGCGCGGTCGGCAGCGAGGGCATCCAATCACGCCGCAACTACGACACCGTACACCCGCCGGGAACAGCCGAACTCGAGGGCCGCGCTCACAATAGTGCGGGAGCTGCTGCAGTTCAGGCTATTGGAGGGCGGCCGCGACGTGCTGCTGGAGCGGGTCGCCGAGCTCCTGGGCTTCGGCACTTCGGGGGCTCACCCCTTCTGCGTCCAGCTTCCGCCAAAAGCTCAGGGCGGCGCACGAGGGGGCCCCACGCACCCGCGCGGGTCTCAAGACTACCCCAGCACCAGCGAATCCGTCGGCACCAGACTGGCGGTGGCGCTACCCCCGCCCCCGGCGCGCGAAGGAGAGGGGCTCAGTGCGGCCCACGGCGCCAGCGGCCAACCGCGCTACCCCCCTGCGGTGGGCACGACAAGCAACGCCGCATGGCGCATGGAGCACTACAACACAACATTCGGGGTGGCGGCACCAGAGGAATACGTGCCCCACATGATGGACCAAGGGCACGCTCACGGGGGCGAATAGGGCTCACTCTTGAGCCCCAGCTGGGAGGACGAGACGCCAGAGGCCGAGCCCCTCCAGGAACCCCAGGACGGCTCCGTCGGTCACACTGGAGGTGACGACTATCGGGTACCATTAATTCCTCAAGAGCAGGCATACGCTAATCATGGGTCACAGGAGATGCAGGTCGCCGCACCAAGTAGCTGCCCCGCTCCTGCGGTCTCCTACCCCTCGGGAGGAGGACGCAGGGGGCTGCAGGAAAGGGGCAGAGATCCTACATTACCACCGCGGTGTTCGGAGCAAGGCGTTCTTAGAAGATAGGCCCTCCGCTGGGGAGGCGCCTGAGGGCCTGCCCCTGGCGGAGGACCCGTAGTCGTCGGGGGAACCGCTGGCGACTGCTCTACCCCACCGGCGGCGTCCTGGTTTCCGGTCGTCGTTGGTGGCACTAGAGTGTGGCACAAGGCGGGGCCCTCGTCTTGCGATATGAAGCAAGGTCGGTTCCTTTGAAGAAGGCCCAGTGCCTGTGAAGCTCGCCGCCCCGTGACACTCTCACGTAATAATGAGTGGGGCTGTACACGCCCCGGAGTCTCAGGGGTGCCGGCCTCAGGCCCTGGGGCTCCCTCCCACGCCCAGTGGACAGCACTTAGCTCCGCGCTGGTGAGAAGACGTCGAAGACTAGATTAGGTGCCGGACGCGGCCTTTTTGTTTGCTTTCATTGCCTTCTTCCTTTGGTTGTAACATTTTTCCCTCGCTGCATTTAAGTTGAATTCGAATTTGAGCTTTGCGTGCATTCGGGGAAGGGGTGCTTGGTCTTGTTTGAATCGTTTCCCGCATTCTGGTCACCATCCCACCGCAGCTGCCTCCCCTCGCGAGCCCCTCGCGAGCCGGGCCAGGCCTAGCTTAAGCACGGCCCAGACTGCCGCTACCGCTCCCTCGCGAGGTGACCTTTGGTGCTTGCGGAGATCGTTTTCTCGTGAAGGCCCAGAGCCTGTGAAGAAGGCGAACGCCTGTGAAGCCATCCCTTTCGGGAGAAGGCCCTGAGCCTGTGAAGAAGGCGAACGCCTGTGAAGCCATCCCTTTCGGGAGAAGGCCCTGAGCCTGTGAAGAAGGCGAACGCCTGTGAAGCCATCCCTTTCGGGAGAAGGCCCTGAGCCTGTGAAGAAGGCGAACGCCTGTGAAGCCATCCCTTTCGGGAGAAGGCCCTGAGCCTGTGAAGAAGGCGAACGCCTGTGAAGACGTCTGGCTCGAGGAAAAGGCCCGGAGCCTGTGAAGAGGGCGAACGCCTGTGAAGACGTCTCGCTCGAGGAAAAGGCCCGAAGCCTGTGAAGAGGGCGAGCGCCTGTGAAGACGTCTCGCTCGAGAAAAGGCCCGGAGCCTGTGAGGATGGATCACGCCTGTGGGGTTTCCTGTCAGCAACGACCCCGCCTCCCGAGGTTTCAACTACCCAGCACCCGAGACGTGACGCCCTCCAGAAGGCAGCTCCGGAGCCAGCAAGGAACAAGGGCGAACCAGCCTACCGTTGGACACGTGTACGATTTACTCACTGCAGATACATTAGATACGAGTTCATACATGAGGGGCTTCCCCTCCCAAAATGCTCTCATGACCGTCGGGCCAGACGCCTGAGTTCTATCTATGCAGGGTAAAAAGACGAGGATAGTACATGGTCAATCTGACAAATCCCCCAATGCATCTCCCGAGCTATCGCTGGCGTCGCTGGGTTCGCCTTCGTCGTCTGCGCAACCATTGACGGCGTTGGGGTCATCCACCGCGCCACCTTCGTCGGCGCCCACGATCACGTCGTCATCATCCGAAGTGAAGGCCCGGACGAGAGCATCTACGTTGCTCTCCACCCATTCAGCCAGGTCACCTCGGACGGCTTGGGGAACTGGGGTGATGGCGGCGTCGAAGTCAAAGTGGGGATCCATGTTTCAAAGATGGCTGAAGACGCGGGAGAAGGCGCGCCCGAGCAGGGCGCGGCTCCTCTCCTCCACCAACCTATCGGCTTTGACCGACCGTGCCTCCAGCTGTGTCACCACGGTGGTGAAGAACTGCAGGTTGCCGGCGTAGTTAATAGTGTGCGGCTCGCCCACGGCAGCCTCACAGATGTTGCCCAGAGCAATGTTGGCCCTCTCCCTGAGCTTGTTGAGCATGGGGCCATGCTCGTGCTCCAGCACTTGCCGCTGGCGTATCTCGTCGGCATTCTGACGCTCGACGGCCACAGCCTCTTCCACACGTTGGCGCAGGCGGAGTGCCTCGGCCTGAGAGGCGGCCAGCTCCTTTTGCGCTGCCTCAAGAGCGACCCGGGAGGCGTCTGCTCGTCGCGTCGCCTCATCCCGTTGGGCCCTCAAGGCGGCGGTTCTACCCTCAGCTTCGACTCGGATCATCCCCAGCTTCCCCTCGAACTCACGCTCGAGGCCTTGGCGCGCTGTCGCAACCCGACGGCAAACCTCCTCCAGGACACGCGTTTCTCGCGCGGCGACATCGTTTTCTGCCTGCATCACTAGGCGCTCCCTCGTCTCCAGCTGCTCGTGCTCGCGAGCGCGTTCGGCAGCCTCCAGCACCAATGCTTCCTCGCGCTTCCGAAGCTCAGCCGGGTTGCCAGAAGCCACCTCCATCGATGCAAGGGCTGCCTCGCGCAGCTCCGCTTGCTCCTCCAACGAGCGACACCAGGCCAGGAGCTCTCGAGCCTGTTCTTCTGCTGCTCCTCGCCGTCGGTCTGCTCCTCGGGCCTCCTCAACGGCTTGAGACCGAGCCGCCAGAGAAGCCCCCAGCGACGCCTTCGCTTCTTCGTCATCAAGGTCGCGCTGACGACGCGCGAGGGCAGCGGCGGCCTCCAGCTCGCGCCGCTCTGCGGCCAGGTGCAGGCCTTCGGCTTCCAGGCGCGCGTCTTCCTCAGCGAGCTCCTGCCCAGGCAGGTCTACGGCGCCACTCGCCCTCCGAAGGAATTTGTGGCGACGGGCACGGCGCTCCCGAGCACACTCAAGCACGTCTGCCACGCCATCATCCACCCCAAGCGGGCGTCGAGGACCCCGGATCATCACTCCGGCCCCGGGCAGGGGGCTGGGGGCTGGCGCCTTCACGACAGCCGGCCGCGCCGCATCAGAAGACCGACCTGAGTCCAACATGGCCTCAGGAGAAGGGCCCCAGAGGTGCCTCCGCCGGTCGCAGCCCGCGACCAGACGGGAGGCCCACGGTAGGCTGCCTATGTCGAGGGAAGGCCCGTGGAAGGAGATCGCGGGAACGGGAGAGTCACCGCGCGCTATGCGGCAGTCCGCGCCGTCACCTGCCCAAACCACAAGGGCAGTGCTGCTCGAGACACCCAGGGGTGGCGGAGGAGACGGAGTCAAGGAAGGCATCAACTCGGCGGCTTCATCGAGCTCAGTAGGCAGAGGCCTGTAGAGCAAGGTTCAGCGGATGCGGCAAACAGGATGAGGAACAGAAAAAGAGAAGCTTACTCGTCGACAGCAAAGTACTTCCAGCGCTTCAGCAAGCGGCAAGGGACGTCATCGCCCAGGGCCTCCCTTTTTCTCCGTATGGCCTCAAAGTCCACATGGAAACGGCCCAGGAGAGATGCACAGGAATCAGCCTATGAAGAGGACGGAGTACCAAGGCCACTTGCGTCGAGGGCACATGCCTGATACGCACGGGCGGTTGCCTCGTCAGAAATCACGGCCGGGGGCTCAGGAGCCTCGGCCTCAAGCATTGGAGGTGGCAGCACCTCACCCGTGGCCTCGGCAACGCGGACCTCGTGAGCTGCCCCATCAAGAGCATCGCCAGGTGCAGTCACATCGTCCGCGGCTCCCTCGACCCCCGCTGTCTCCCGCCTCCCTGCGCCACCACTCGAGGAGGATTCACCCAGGCTGACCGGAAGGGAAATCACCACCACAGGGTTCTTGCGAGGCCCCTGGAGGCCGACAGGGCGTAGCCCCCACTTGTCAAAGGGGGGCATCTGACTCACGAAGTCACCCCTATTTTGGCAGAGGTACAGCAAAGCTCCCCCCTGCCGGATCCCCCCGGGGTTGGGATCGCCTATCAGGACCAAGAGCACCCTCCTCAGCGCCTCAGGCGTCAGGTCTTCTTCCTGAAGCCTCATGCGGTCACCATGCCCGCTGAAGGTCCACATTCGACGAGAATGGCGTTGGAGAGGGGCAATGCGGTGCAATAGGAACTCCTTCACCACTTTGGGCGCCGTTACGCCAAGCTTCTTCAGGGACATAAAGCGGTGCCAGACAAAGGCGAGTCGGGGACTTACGAGCGTCTCCTGGCCCCAGCTCGAATTAGGCACAGCAGGCGATGTCGGCTTCACGAGCCGGGGGCTGGGTACCCCGACATCAATGTACAACCACCGCTCGCGGAACCCGGCTGAAGGCAGAGGGAGGTTGAAGTCGATACCAGAGGCTGCGGTCTCGGGCGAAGCTACGAAGCTCACGCATGCCGAGCATTGCGCGGGGTCGGCAAGATGCAAGGAGAAGAAGTGGCGCAGCAGGGCAACAGAAGGAGGGATGCCCACCATCGCCTCACAAACAAAAGCGAAGACTGAAAGGAGAGCAATGGACTCAGGACCCAGATGCATCATGTGGATCTGATAATGATCGAGGATGGCGTTGAAGAAATCGGAGAAGGGAGGCACCAAACCCGCCCACAAGGCGTCGGCAAAGTAATGAACCTCGGTGATTATCCTATCAATGGGGAGGCGACACATAGGCCACGCCGTCGTCCTCCCACACTCGTTGAAGGCGGTGGCCAGAGCCGGACTGAGCTTGCCCAGGCATTCCAGGTTGAGTATGATTGAGCGGCCGACAGTAGGCGCCACCGGCGGCAGCGGGCGAGATGGAGCCGCAAGCTTCTTCCCCTTCCCTTTCTTTGGAGCCATGGCGGCGGGCGGAAGAGAGGAGATGCGAGATGGGATTGGAAGCAAGGGTCAGAGTTCGGAGGGAAGAAGAGCAGGAGACGGTCAAGCAACAGGGAAAAGGGCGGCTGTGTACAACTGTGGGGCAACCTAGCGCGGCGCAGAATAAGGGAGCGTGGGTAAACAGTGCCAACCACGTCCAATCAACCGCCACGTGGCGCCCGAGGCCGCAGGCTGTTAGGGCCTGCGGCGCTTCGCCCTTGCCCTTTCACCTCTCGGCACGGCCAAGTCCATGCGCACCTCGGTCCCGGGGGCTACTGTCGGCGTTCTGGGAACGGGGGTCCCCAGACTTGCCTGCCTGCGGCCTGCGGCGTGGCTCGAATGGAGGCCCAGCGTGGCCCATCTGCATCAACACAAGGCTCAAGACCCTCGTGAGGGGCCAAGCCTCGCGAGGCGGACGACACAGCGCTTCCTCAAGCACGGCCTCCTTAGGATGGCTCGCGAGGAGGCGGAGAGATCAAGGTGGGGTACCTCGCGAGGTGCCCATGACGCAAGCCATGACGATCGAGGGTGCCAGGCGGGCGGCAGCCCGCGCAGCGTCCCCCTTTTCCTCTTTGGTGCAAAGGGGGCAAGCGCAGGCGAGAGGATCAGGCAAAGGCACCCATTTCGGTGCAACGAGACCAAGACCAGTCCAACGACGGGAAGGAAGTCACCATGGAGCCCAGGACGGCGTCACCACAGGGCCTTTGGCAGGCGAAGACCAACTTTAGTCAGGATAAGTGTACCAGATGTTCCCCTTCAAATTGGCCAATTGTTGGCGCCCTTCCCGCTCAATATTTGGGAAGAGGCCCAGGGCCTTTGCCTATAAATAGGACTAGCCACCCACGGGGTAGAGGGGACGGAATCCAGCATCTGGAGAGAGAGAAGGGCGATCGAACTCCCCCTAGCAGTTCAACCCCTAGCCAAGAACAGGCCCTCGCGAGGCCGTTCCCCCTTGTACTGTTCTTCTTCATCAGCCCAAGAGGCAATCCACCCGCCACAAACTAGAGTAGGGTATTACACCACAATGGTGGCCCGAACTAGTATAAACCTTGTGTCTCTTGTGTTGCTCTGGCAGTAGTTAGATCCTTATGAGGCGGAGAGATAGAGGGCACGATCTCCGCGCGCACCCCAGAGTTCGAACCTTAAGGGTCTGCCGGAACCCGTGATCCGACAAGTCCCTTCATGGCCTGTTCGGCCACCTTGTGGAGCTTGACCAGTTGCTTCAGCTGGTCGCTCAGGGGCACAGGGTGTCCGGCCTCAGCATACTGAGACCAGAACACCTTCTTCGTCGAGCTGCCCTCCTCGACTCAGTAGAATGCGGCGGCATCGGACACGCTAAGGGGTAAATCTGTGAATGCTCCTGGAGAGCTCCGGATTCGGGTAAGTAACAAGTAACTCACTTTTATATGTTTGTTTTGCATAAAGAATGCCTTACCCGCCGCTATCTTTTTCACTGCATCCAACTCCTGGAGGGCCTTCTGGGATTCGGCCTTGGCAGACTTGGCATTTTCAATAGCCGCCGCGAGCTCGGACGCTCGCGTCTTTGAGTTAAGCTCCAAACTCTCATGTTTTTTCATGAGAGCTTGGAGCTCTTGCCGCACCTCGCCAACCTGGGCCTCATACTTCTCCCGCTCGGTGCGCTCCGTGGCCGCCCTCTTCTTGGCCTCGGACAGCGCTTGCTTAAGGGTCGCCACCTCAGACGTGGCCCCTACAATAGCCATGATAATCCTGTCATTTCTTGCAATTGCACTTTTTTATATATTTAAACAAGGTATTTCTTACCTTCCTTGTCCTCGAGCTGCTTCTTAGCAAGCCCGAGCTCTTGCTCGGACTGCTCGAGGTTCTGCTTTAGCGTGTCCACTTCCACAGTCAATGCGGCGGACGCCAGCAGAGAAGCCTGCATACGCATATTGACTCCTTTTTGTTAGACTCCTGCGAATTTTATTTGATCCTCTATTCGGCATTTCTTCCCGAACGCCAAACAGAGCATCAGGGGCTACTGTCTATGCGGTAATATTTTTACACATTCTTTACTTACGTCAAAGCCTGTTAAAAGGCTAGCACAAGCTTCAGTCAGTCCGCTCTTGGCGGGCTGAACCTTCTGGACCACCGCACTCATAATGGTGCGGTGCTCCTCGTCGATGGAGGCGCCTTTAAGCACCTCCAACAAATTGTCCAGCGCCTCCGGTTGGACGGGGGTCACCGGCTCGGTGGGCTTGCTCCTCTTGGAAGGAGGTCGCCCGCCGGACTCTGGAACCTTTGAAGGTTCCGGAGCGGTGTCCGGCCTAGGGCCAGACTTGGAGCCCTGGGGGGATCTATCCCCTTTACTACTGGGGTCCGGGAGGTCGCCTTGCGGCTCCTCCGGGACCACCCTCTCCTGGCTTGGAACCTGTTGGGACGGCACATCGGCATCGTCCGTAGGGCGGGGGAAGGTAGCGGGCGGAAGTGAATTCACGTCCGACGAATCCAGGGAGCCGCTCGATGACTCGTCGAGCCTGGCCTTGGGCGGACTGCATAGATATATTCGACATAAGGAAAAGCTGTGCAATAAAGGAACACTACGAGTTACTCTGGTGTCCGGACACTTACGATCTCGCCGGGCGCTTGGCCCTATGCGGCCACTCCTCTTCGCCGTTGTCGGTGTTGGTAGAGTAGTTCGAAGGAAGGGTCTTTCCCTTCTTGGATCCTTCGGCCTCCCTAGTCGGGGCGGCCTTCCTTTTCTTTCCTCCCCCCGCTGGGGAGGGAGAGGCTTCTTCTTCCTCCTCGTTTTCACGGGAGGAGTGCGTCTCGGAGTCGTCGGATGATGAATCCGACACCTCCAGGCGCCGGGCACTCTTTCGAGTCCCTGTGGCCTTCTTCTTGGCCTTCTTCTCCGGCACCACATAGGGTGCCAGAACCAGCAGCTTCGCCAAGCGAGCATCGGCTGGATCTTCGGGCAAAGGAGCCGGACAGTCGATCTTTCCGGACTTCGCCTGCCAATCTTGTCAAAGGTAAGGGAGCTTAGATCCTGCATAGAGTCAAATTATGAAAAACTAATACCCTGTAAAAGGTACAAATAGCTTACCGCACTAGCGTGACACTGCGTGCTGAATCCGCGGTCCTCAGAAGCGGATGCGGGAGCCTCGGCGCCCTTGAAAAGCACCTTCCAGGCATCTTCGTACGTCGTGTCGAAGAGCCTGCTCAGAGTTCGGTGCTGCACCGGGTTGAACTCCCACAGATTGAAGGCCCGTTGTTGACATGGGAGGATCCGGCGGATGAGCATAACCTGGACTATGTTGACAAGCTTGAGCTGCTTGTTCACCAGGGTTTGGATGCATTTTTGCAGTCCAGTCACCTCTCCTTTGTTGCCCCACGACAGGCCTGTCTCTTTCCAGGACGTGAGCCGCGTAGGGGGTCCGAACCGGAACTCGGGGGCTGCGACCCACTCAGGGTCACGCGGCTCGGTGATGTAAAACCACCCCGATTGCCACCCCTTCAGGGTCTCCACAAAGGAGCCCTCGAGCCATAGGGCGTTGGGCATCTTGCCCTCCATGGCGCCTCCGCACTCCGCCTGGTTGCCGCGCACCACCTTCGGCTTGACATTGAAAGTCTTGAGCCATAGGCCGAAATGGGGGCGGATGTAGAGGAAAGCCTCGCACACGACGATAAACGTCGAGATGTTGAGGATGAAGTTCGGGGCCAGATCGTGGAAATCCAGGCCGTAGTAGAACATGAGTCCCCGGACGAATGGGTGGAGAGGAAAGCCCAGTCCACGGAGGAAGTGGGGAAGGAACACTACCCTCTCATGGGGCCTTGGGGTGGGGAGGAGTTGCCCCTCTTTGGGAAGCCGGTGCGCGATGTCGTCAGACAAGTATCCGGCCTTCCTCAGTTTTTTGATGTGTCTCTCCGTGACGGAGGAGACCATCCACTTGCCTCCCGCTCCGGACATGACTGGAGAAGGTCGAGGTGGGGAATGCGGGCTTGGGCGCTAGAGCTCGAATGCGCGGAAGATGGATAGGCAAAGGAGGAAGAAGGCGTAGGTAAAAAGGTGGGTCCTTATCCCCTCATATGGGCGGATGCGGTTATGCGTCCCCACCGGCTTGATAAAACTCGCTTATCTCCCAAGCGCCGTTATCAATGGCGCGGTTGGGTTACCCACGTCCGTATTGATGAGAATCCCGCAAATAAAGGGAACACAATCTCTACTTTGACAAGACGTGCCAAGCAAACCGCCTCGCGAAACGCGCTGAGGTGGGGGGGGGGGAAACGATTCGAATAAAGGCTTGGCCGTAGTGTGATGTCACGCTACGGAATACGTCAGCAGATTAGATTTGTGTAAATATTATTCTCTCTACGACAATATGTGGAAACTTATGTTGCAGAGCCGGACACTATCCTTTGTGTTCAAAATCTTCTATGAAGTACTTGGAGGAGGAACCCGCCTTGCAATGCCGAAGACAATCTGCGCGCCGGACTTGTCGTCATTGAAGCCTGGTTCAGGGGCTACTGAGGGAGTCCTGGATTATGGGGTGTCCGGATAGCCGGACTATACCTTCAGCCGGACTCCTGGATTATGAAGATACAAGATTGAAAACTTCGTCCCGTGTCCGGAAGGGACTTCCCTTGGCGTGGAAGGCAAGCTTGGCGATGCAGATATGTAGATCTCCTACCATTATAACCGACTCTATGTAACCCTAACCCTCTCCGGTGTCTATATAAACCGGAGGGTTTTAGTCCGTAGGACAGAACAACAATCATACCATAGGCTAGCTTCTAGGGTTTAGCTTCCTTGATCTCGTGGTAGATCTACTCTTGTACTACCCATATCATCAATATTAATCAAGCAGGAGTAGGGTTTTACCTCCATCGAGAGGGCCCGAACCTGGGTAAAAACATCGTGTCCCTTGTCTCCTGTTACCATCCGCCTAACGCATAGTTCGGGACCCCCTACCCGAGATCCGCCGGTTTTGACACCGACAAAGGGATTCAACAAGCATCACTTTATCCATGTGCTGATACCTTGAGATTGCAACTCTACCTAGACCCAATACCTTGCTTTTACCAGTGTCAGCAAATGTGATGTGACTCTTATCAGATGGACGTAGAGTTAAGTCCATGAGAAGACTTCGATCACCAGTCATGTGATTAGTGCATCCGTTGTCCATAATCCATTCTGAAGCACGAGGTGTCATACCCTTGGCACCACGTGCCATGAAGCAGAGGGTGGGAGCAGGGTCGTCCTTGTCATCAGCTTCATCGTTGGTGTGGAAGTCATTGTCTTCTATGTTGAAGATGGACTTGGCAACGTAGGCTGTGGCTAGAGCTAGACCTGCGACGCCAGGGTCGGACTCCTCCTCAGACTCCACCTCCGCCTCCTCAGAAGCAGACTCCTCCTCTGAATCCATCTCCATGCCAACAAAAGCACATGCCTTGCCAGATGAGCTCTTCTTATGAGATGAAGACTTGGATGAGGACTTGGAAGAAGACTTTGAAGATTTCTTCTTCTTCTTGTCATTAGAATCATATTCCTTGCTCTTCTTCTTCTTCTCATTGTCCCTGTTGGGGGTTGGGTGCGACATATGCCAAAGGATGGCTTATCATGGTGGGAGCGAGTAGAACGTTGCCGATGCCTGGAAACGGGATAAGGCGAAGGCATGCACGCAGGCGAATCTTACCTAGCTTCAGGGCTCTCCATGGAGATAACACCCCTACTGCTGCTCCGCGGGGTCTCCGCATGATCACTATGGCTAAGTGTGTACAAGGTTGCTCCTTGAGCTGTTTCCTGGAGGTAGGGGAAGGTAAGGCTAGCTCTCCCCTTCCTCTATGATCTGGTCTAGTGCTTATGGATTCGAACCCTTTGCATGGGTGCCCTAGGGGGTTTATATAGGCCTACCCCCCAGGGGTACAATGGTAATCTGGCTGGGCGCGGGACCCACCCGCCTGTCTCTCTGGCCGCTGTCTTCTCCGCCGACTGTTGGGGGCCGCCGACTGGTGGGCCCCGCCGACTGGTCCAGTACGGAGCCGACAGGCCGTGTCCGCCGTGGGCGGGTCTTGCCGGCTGCGGATTACTGTAGTCGTGCTTCTAATGACGCGGGCTTGATCATGGGGTCGTGGTAACAGCCCCGCCGCCCGGCAGGCGATCACTGTTGCCATTCCCCGTCGTGTCTGGTTAATGGAGCGTGGGGCCCTGGGGAGGGGTTGGCCGACTCTTGGGGGCCGACTCCCAACGGGTCCAACTTGTGGTGTTCTCGTCGTCTTCTATATTCGTGCTGACTGGTGGGACCCGTTGTCCCTGTCGTACCGGCAGGCCGTCGTGGGCACAGGACTCCGCCCACCTGGGCTGACGTCAGGGCTGGCATGGCGACAGTGCTGCGCCGGATGGAGATCTCCGCGGGTACGGCGCACTGTGGCCACGCCTGCGCTTGGAAAGGGGAGGGAGTGCACCTTACTGTGGCCACTCCCCGTCCAGTCCCTCCTTATGAGGGCATGGGGTCTGTTGGTGTCGCGGGCCGACTCCCCATAGCCGGCTTCTCTGGAAGTCGCCAGACAGGAGTCGGCTCATCCTGAAGTCGTCGCTGGGACTCGGCCGTGAGTGGGCAGTCGGCTGCCTTGCGGCCGACTCCCAGAAGGCGGCTCTTCGTCCTGGGGTCTTGAGGGGCGCAGCCTGCCCCGATGTCTTGAAAGGTTCAGGGGCTCGGGTTAGCCTACCCGTGGCCTATTACTCCGATAGTAGTCCCCGAAGCTGGTGAGGCGCCGAGGGCAACATGTCGAGGAGCCTCAACAGTTTCTTCCTTGGTTGAATCTAGGCCTTGCTCGCCGTCTTCCTTCAAGCCGACTATCGGGAGCCGAACTTGCTCAGGCCGTCTTGCCCTTGAAAAGTTTGAACATCGCGGCGGGAGCCAGGCAGCATGCTTGATAAGCCTCTAGGTCGCCGCCCGTCGCGTGGCGCCACGTGGCTGGGCCAGTCTGCCCACCCACGCGCGCGACGGGACAGGCCCACGGGCGGGGCCCGCCACTAACGCACCTCGGCATGCGAACGGATCCGTTGTGGCCGCGCGGACGGTTGGGGTTCCCGTGCAATAACTGCACGCAGTAACTTCGTGGGATAAATCGTGAGGGTCGTGGGGTCCCGAGCGCAGTAAATCCCACGACTGCCTCCTCGGCTTCTCAGCCCACGGGCCTATAAGTAGGCGGGGGGAAGGGGGCGGCGAAGCACACACGCCCATCCTTCCTTCTTCCTTCCGCTCCTTCTTGCTTCTTCTTCCTCTCACCGTCGTTGCTCCGAACCACACCACGCCCGCAGCGATGAGCTCCTCTTTCGCCGCCGCACCTTCCGTTGTGCGCTCCGGAGTGTGGGATGGCTCCGAGGTTGACGTCGACGACATTGAGCTCCTCCGCAAGACGCGGCGGCTGCCCGGCAGGGGCTTAGTGCGGGTCCGCCTCGCGCCGGAGGGGGAAATATCGCCGGCGCCGGAGGAAGGCGAGCGGGTCATCTTCCGCTCGCACTGCATGCGCGGCCTGCGGCTGCCGGCGAACGGCTTCTTCTGCTCCTTCTTGGAGTTCCACGGGCTCCAGCCGCACCACCTTACTCCAAACACAGTGGTGCTACTAGCTGCCTTCGCCACCCTATGCGAAGGCTATCTTGGCGTTCTCCCCACCATCGAGCTCTGGGGGGAGTTCTTCTAGTCCAAGCTTGGCACACACATCGCCGGTGTGCCGGCTCAGTGCGGTGCGTTTATCGCGATGCGGAGATCACGAGCCAACAATCCGTTTCCCACCATCGCACTAATCAAGTCGGTGAAGATGTGGCAGCGGTCCTACTTTTATTTGAAGAACGTCGCCGCAGAAGGCGACTGGGTCAACCTGCCGGCTTACAAAGCCGGCGCGTCGGCTGGAAGGCTCCCCAGCTGGTCACACCGAGCCAGGACGCTGTCTCCTGCTCGTGCCGCCGCCCTTGCGCGACTCCGAGTGTTGACGCAGTCGGATGGCTTCACCGGGTCCGACTTGCTGGCCGCCTTCTAGCGCGCCGAGTACTCCCGCTCCAAGGCCGACCTCACCTGATCTGCCAGATGAGCGATCATCGGGACCCAAGTCGGATGTGCTCCAAAGACATGCCTCACGCAGAGGTAGCGAACACGGTGAACTACATCGCGAACTGCAGTCTCTCGGCGGATTGGCGGTTTGGCAAGGAGCCGTACTCACGCGCCAACCCCCCGCCTGTGGTAAGTCGTCTCTCTTCTTCTTCTGTCTCTTTTGTTGCCGAGTCCGACTTGTCCAGTCTGACCTTTAGTTTTTTGAATCAGAACCCCCTCATCCCGCCTTCGGCCGGCACCACGGGGCCGCCCCGCCAATTTGTCCCCGATCGGGCGGAGAGCGACGTCGACGACCCTGATTTGGGGGCGGCGGCCATGGAGGCCGACGCCAAGGGAGGAGGAGGAGGAGAGGCAGGCAGGTCCAGGCCCACGGCCACCTTCGCCGACTGGCCTGATGATGACACCGAGGAAGAAGTCGCCCCACGCCATCAGCCAAAGATTGGCCAGCCAGGCGCGAGCTCCTCCGCCGTCTTGGACGCTCAAGGCAGCGCGAAGAAGCGTCGGGCCGGGCTGAGTACGCTTGGCGGCCGGCCGAAGAAATTCAAGGGAGCGGCCGCCGCGACCAAGCGGGAAGAGGCGGCCGTGAAAGCCAACCGCTTCCGCAAGGAAGTGAAGAAGCCGCCACTGGTCTCCGCGTGAGTACCTCCGCCCTTCGTTTTTATTTTCTCTTTGTTGATCTTATCTGAGTCTTTTACATGTTTCCCTTGCTCCAGGGCTCCCCTCACTCTTGAGAGGGTTGTCGCCGCCTCCGTCATGGGGTCGGCGGAGACGTCCGCCACCACCCGGTGGATTAACCACGCCGCCGACCTCCGGGAGGTGACGGAGCAGAACGCGCAGGAGAAGCGCGACGAGGAAGAGGCCGCCCGTCTGGAGAAGGCGGAGGCCTCCGCCTAGAGAAAGCTGGATGAGGCCGAGGCCGCCGTCGCGGCAAGGCGGCAGGCTGAGGAAGCCGCGCACCGCCAATCGGCGGTGCTTGTCATCCCACTGAACTCTGCGCCGCTGCCTCCGGAGTTCACGGCACAGTCAGGGGAAACCGGCGGCGTGTTCCCGATCATGGAGAGGGAAGGCGGCGATGCCTCCATGCCGGACGCGGTCGTGCCGCCACCGCCACCTCCGCCACCGTCTAGGAGCGTGCAAGGCAAACAGCCGGCGGACTCGCCGGTGCCGCCGACTAAAGACGAGGCCGTGGCGAAGCTAATCCTTCAAGTCGGCTCGCCAGCGTGCCGCCGCCTTGAGAAGGCGACTTCGGTGCCACGCCCCTTGGAGACCAGCGCCGTCAGCTCGACAATCCCAGATGCCGAGGCGATGAGCACCGCGCCCATTGGGTGGGTGCAAGGAGGCGGCACATGCCCGCTGAACCAGGCGCTTCTAGACGTCCAGGCAAAGCTGCGAGCTGAGGGCGACGCTATCCAGAGCTGTTCCAAGGCACACCTGGCGTCGCGGGCGGCCATCCGGGTACGTTTTCTCCTTTGTCTTTGTTTTCTTATTCCTCTCTGTGGGGGCGTGCAAGCGCACCCACTGGGTGTAGTCCCCGAGTTTCGGGCCGGCTACTGAGCAGGCGGCACGGAACTTCCAATTGGCGAGTTTCGAGTACTATATTTTGTCTGAAATGCTTGTCACAGGACTATCACAACCTCCATGTCACCGCCTTCAACCACAATGTCGAAGAGCTGGGCAAGCGGACCGCCGACTTGTCGGAGAGCCGGAGTGAGTCCTCTTTCTTCTCTGCGGGGGCGCGCTGGCGCACCCGCGGGCTGTAGTCCCCGAGATTCGGGCCGACTGCTGAGCAGTCGCGCCGGATCTCCCCGGCGACCTTCTTTGTTGGCGACTTAACGCCCTCTTTCTTCTTTTCTCTTCAAAGGCCAACGCCACTCTTCAGCAGCAGCTGGGCGAGGCCAATACCGTGTTGCGCGCCAAGGGGGAGGAGTGCAGCAAGCTCGCCGCAGAGCGCGACCTGCTGGTCGCACAGTTGGCAGAGCAGAAGGAGCTGCTTAAGAAGGCGCAGAAGGAGGCGGAAGAGAAGGAGACCGCCCTCCTGGCCGAGTTCGCAAGCGAGCGCTCCTGCTGGGACTGACAAGGAGGCATTGCTGGCCTCCGGCTTCCATGAGATTGAGGACATCGTCGATGGTGAGTTTCTTTACTTTCTTTCTTCGAGCTGCCGACTATAGGTCGAGCCGACTCCTGATTTTTTGACTTGCTTCTTCATTCTTTTCGTCTAGGCAGACTTCTTCCCCGGCCACTCGCAGGCTGCCAATCAAGCCATCGAGGCTGATCGCGAGGGGCGGAGGGCAAATGGCGCGGAGATCGCCGCCAACGCCCCCTGGACCCTTGATGAGCAGCTTCTGAGCATCGAGGCTCGTCTGCGACCGTCCCATCGGATGCTGCGCCGTCTTCAACATGTCGGCGCCCAGGCGATCGCTGCCTTGTGGCCCGACATGCAGGCTCTGCGCACTCCCAGTCGGACTGCCGACTGGCTGGAGGTCGCGGCTGGCCGTCTTGAGGCCTGGAAGGGTTCCTCGGCTCGGGCTGGAGCGCACCGAGCCTTGGAATTCGTCAAGGCATGGTACCCGGGGCTGGACCTGGACCGGCTAGCCACATTCCGGTCAGAGGCCCAGGCGGAGCTGGTAGTTGTGGAAGACGCCCTCGTCAAGCGCGCGGCGGCGATCACCGAGTATACCGACACCAGCATCTTTGTCCCCGAGCGGGCTGAAGACGGCGAGGAGGCACCGCCAGAGTGGTTTGGGATGAACCCAGACTACGGCGAGGACTCGGCGGAGGTGATCGGCTCCAACGTCGAGGAGGAAGGCGAGGTGGAGGACGGAGGCGAGACGGAGGCACCGGAAGACAGAGCGGACGGCCAGCCTTAGCTCGATCGCGCCTCCAGCAATGAGCCGCACCCGACCGAGCCGGCTGCCGCCGGAGGTGATCAAGCCGAGACTGCCCAGCCGGCCGCCCCAACGCCTGACACCACCGTCTCCTCCGACCCTCCGAACCCGTCTGCCGCTTCCTAGGCTGCCGCCTTGTCTTTATTTTATCTGCTTTAGTAGTCTTTGAAGAACTTGTTAATTCGCACAATTCCACCCGCGGAGTGTATTTTGAACTTCTGCTTGAAGATTCGGCCAAGGGCCTTTGTTATGTAAATATTTATCCGAATTCTATCTTTTCTTGCTCATTTCTCCTTTGGCTTTTTCCTTTGCCGCCTTCCCTTAGTTGCCGTCTTGCCAGTCGGACAGCCGCTCTGCGGACTTCCGCTGGATCAAATGCTTGGACACATTTGGGAAGGCAAGTACTTAGCTGTTTTAGAGTTTTTTAGCAAATTGAATAGAAGGCGGCGAGCCGACTGCTCAATAGTCGGTTTGCGAAAAAAAGGCTGGAAGCCGGCTTAAGCTATGTTTATGCTTTGAATCCTTAGCCATTTTTCATGCGAACGCCCATTCTACCTTACTCCTGCCCACCGGACAGTCGCTCTGCGAGCTGCAGCTTCTGACAGGAGACGGCTTAGGCGTCACACACTACTTGCCCGGCTGCAGGAAGCATTTCATAGTGCAAGGCGGCCAGTCCCCGGGCCGTCTAGTCGAACCCGGTGCCACGCGGCATAACAAAGAGTAAAATACTCATAGGCATAATTCTTATCATATAGATAAAAGAGGGCAGTCCCTGATCTCGTCTCGGGGGGCCCGAAGTCTTGGTATTTTAATACAAAAGGTAGCGTGGTACATACTTCATCAACTGTAAAATCTTCGGAGGAGATTTGCATTCCATGGCCGCTCCGTCTCTTTGCCGGAGTCGTCCCTCTTGCGTGCTCGGGGCTTCTGAGCGTCGATCAGGTAGTAAGAGTCGTTGCCCAGCACTTTGCTGATGATGAAAGGGCCTTCCCAAGGCGCCGATAGCTTGTGCTGGCCGGCTGTTTGCTGGATCAGTCGGAGCACAAGGTCGCCCTCTTGGAAAGATCCGGGCCGGGTTTTGGAGTCCTCGGGCCGGCTTCGGCTATTCTGGGGCCGTCTGCCAAAATTCTCGTGCCGTCTGCTTGAGCTCTGGAGTCGGATCCGACTTCTTCGGGAGGAGCCGGCACAAAGATGGAGTATGATTCTGGTGAGGGCTTGACAGACGGCTTGAGGAGGCGCTGAAGGGCGACGCCAGATGGTATTGCTTGACGGGTGGAGCCGATTCGTGCCAGGGTGTCTGCTTGGTCGTTGTCGTTTCTTGGCACATGGAGGAACTCGCACCCCTCAAATTATCCACTGAGTTGCTGCACGAGGAAGCGATAGCTCGCCATGTTTGCATCCTTGGCGTCCCAGTCGCCAGACGACTGCTGGACCACCAAGTCGGAGTCGCCGTAACACAGGATCCGGCGAATGCCAAGCTCTTTGGCAAGCCAGAGCCCGTGAATGAGTGCCTTGTATTCGGCGACGTTGTTGGAGGCGTCAAAATGGATTTGCAACGCATATTTGAGCTTGTCGCCTTTGGGAGAGGTGAGGAAGACACCGGCTCCCAGGCCGGTGCGCATCTTGGAGCCGTCGAAATGCATCCGCCAATGGGTGGAGTCGGGTGCTGGCGGCAGGTACTAGGTCTCGGCCCCGTCTACAAGGAAGTCGGCCAATGCTTGCGACTTGGTGGCGGTGCGAGGCTGGTAGTAGATGGTGTAAGGGGCTAGCTCTATGGCCCATTTGGCCACTCGGCCAGAAGCATCTCGACTTCCGATGATCTCTGCTAGTGGGGTTGTGCAGACCACAGTGATTGGATGCTCTTGAAAGTAAGGCTTCAACTTCTCGGTGGCAAAGTGCACGCCATAGCACATCTTCTGGTAGTGGGGCAGTTCTGCTTGGAGGTCGACAGTACTTCGCTCAGGTAATATACCGGTCTCTGGACAGGTAGAGCTTTGCCTTCCTCCTTGCGTTCCATCACAATGACTGTGCTAACTACCCGGCTGGTGGCGGCGATATATAGGAGCATGGGCTCCTTAGGAGTCGGAGCCGCCAGAGCAGGTGGAGTAGTCAACATCTTCTTCAACTGGAAAAAAGCTTCGTCCACCTTGTGGTTCCACTCGAAAAAAGTGGTCTTCTTCATGAGCTGGTATAAGGGGAGAGCTTTCTCGCCCAGCCGACTAATGAATCGGCTAATGGACGCCAAGCAGCCAGTGAACTTTTGCACGTCCAGCAGTCGGTTGGGTACTTCCATCCTCTCAATGGCCTTGATCTTCACAAGGTTACACTCTATGCCGCGTTCAGAGACCAAGAAGCCAAGGAGCTGGCCGGCTCGTACTCCAAAAACGCACTTCTCAGGGTTGAGCTTGATCTGAAATCGGCGTGGGTTCTCAAAGGTCTCCTTGAGGTCTTCTAGCAGTGTTCCACGCTTTTCCGTCTTCACCACCACATCGTCCACGTAAACGTGGGCGTTTCTAGTGAGTTGCTTGAGGAGGCACTTCTGCATGCAACGCTGAAAGGTGGCACCGACATTCCTCAAGCCAAACGTCATGGTCAGGTAGCAGAAGGCTCCAAATGGGGTGATGAAGGCGGTCTTCAGTCTATCAGCCGGGTTCAGCTTGATCTGGTGATATCCTGAATATGCATCTAAGAAGCTCAACAGCTCGCATCCGGCTGTGGAGTCTATCACCTGATCAATCCTTGGCAAGGCAAACGGGTCCTTGGGGCATGCTTTGTTGAGGCTAGTGTAGTCGATACACATTCGCCACTGCTTGTTCTTCTTCAGCACCAGGACCGGGTTGGCTAGCCATTCTGGAAAGAATACTTCCATAATGAAGCCGGCTGCTAGGAGTCGGGCTATCTCTTCTCCAACAACTCTTCTCTTTTCTTCTGACAGGCGGCGCAAGGGCTGCCTGACTGGCTTGACATCAGATCGGACATGTAACTTGTGCTCGGCGAATTCCGTCGGTACACCTGGCATGTCTTTAGGGGACCATGCGAAGATGTCCCGATTCTCATGGAGGAAATCGACGAGCTCACCTTCCTATTTGCTGTCGAGGTTCGCACCTACGATAGCGTACCTCTCCGGGTGCTCCGGGTCCAAGGGTATCTTCTTCGTCTCTTTGGCCGGCTTGAACGAACCCTCAGCCTCCGACTCCTTGGGGTTGGGCGACATCTCCGGCTGCTTGTCGGCCATCGCCACAACCCGATCAAGGAGCCGCTTCTCAGCTGCGATTACCAGGGACTCGGCTAGCCGACTGCTTTCAGCCGCACAGGCGGACGACTTTCTGTAGTCGCCGGCTATGGTCAGAATCCCCTTGGAACTCAGCATCTTCATCTTTAGGTAGGCGTAGTGGGGAACCGCCATGAACTTGGCCAAAGCAGGTCGGCCAAGCAACGCATGGTATGGGCTCTCAAGGTCCACCACTTCAAACCAAACTGGCTCTCGGCGGAAGTGATCTTTGTCTCCGAAGAGGACATCTATCAGGATCTTGCCGATGGGTGAGCAGGAAAGGCCAGGAACTATGCCATGGAATACAGTCCGGATGCTCTAAAGTTGTCTTTGCTTGATTCCTAACTTCTCCATGGTGTCCTTGCACAGGATGTTGATGTTGCTGCCTCCGTCTATCAGAACTCACGAGAAACGAGCTGCTCGTCTATCTATGACAAAAGTGGCATCCAAGACCAAGGCGTAGGAGCTCGGACTTGGCATCACCTCTGGGTGATCAGCTCTGCTCCAGCTGATAGGCTTCTCGGACCAGTGCATGAACTCCGGTGCCTCTGATGCTACTGCGTTCACCTCTTGCTGCCGCAGCCACCTGCTGCATCGATCATCGGCCACACTGGTGAACACCACATAGGCTCTGTGCTCTTCTGGGTACCCGTCTTGTACTGCGCCGACTGGCCTGACAGCCGCCTGCTGAGGCGGAGGAGGAGGCTGCTACCCAGCCGGCGGGGGAGGTAGGAGGTCGTCTCCCTTGGCGATTCTGTTGAGCCAGTGGCACTTCCCGGTGGTGTGGTTGGACGGCTTCGTGCCGCTGTGGAACTTGCAAGGACCATCCAGAGTCTACTCGTATGAGAAAGTCGGCAACCAGTTGGGCTTGCCACCCTTCTATCGCTTTGGCGGAGGCTGCCCTTCCGGCTGCTGGTCCTCGACTGTCGCCACTTGCCGGCTGCTGGAAGCCGGCTGTGGGGCCTTGCGCTTGTGGACGCTCTGCTGCTGTCGCCGACTGGTGTCTCCAGCCGGAGTTCTAGGAGCCTGAGGGGCCACTTTGCCAGTCGCACTAACTTGAATCTCCGCCTTCATGGAGGAGTCGGCTGTGGCATACTTGTCTGCTATGATCAACAGCTCATCGAGGGTTTCTGGCTCGTCGCAGAGGAGCTTGTGCTTGAGGAGGGTGCCTTCTCTGCACCCGGCGGTGAAGTACTTGATAGCCTGCACCTCGTGCACGCCCTCGCAGGAGTTCCGAAGCTCGTCCCAACACGTGAGGTAGTCGCGGGTCGACTCGTTGGGGCCTTGCACGCACAGGGAAAGCTGGCGAGGCTTGGGAGGTCGCCTGTACGTGCTTGTGAAGTTGCGGACGAAGGTGTCGGTGAAGTCGACCCAGCTGTTGATGCTGCGGGGCTTCAAGTTGTTCAACCACGTGCGGGTCGTGCCCTGGAGCATGAGCGGAACGTACTTCACGGCAACTCGCTTGTTGCCGTTCGCTATGTTGACGGCTGTGGAGTATTCAACTAGCCAATCCTCCGGCTTCACGGAGCCGGTGTATTAGGGCGTGTCTCTTGGGAGCATGAACCCTCTGGGAAAAGGCTCGCCTCGGATGCAGGGACCGAAACACGGCGGGCCCAGCTCGTCTTCTTCTTCCAGTGCTAGGGATCGTTGAAGTCGGTCGATCCGGTGGCGGGCGTCATTTTCTCCGACTCCCTCTCGGCGGCCAAGGCGGCCGCCGAGAGTCAGATGGTTAACAGGCGGCGGGGAGACTCGCCTTTCTTTGCGAGGAGGATGAGGCGGACAGTCGTCCTGCCGTTCCACTGCTCTCAGGCGGCCGTCTTGATCGCGCTCGATGGTGATGTGAGTCCGACTGCGGCTGGCAGCCGGCTCCTTATCTTTTCTTCCACGGACCCCATCAGTCGGCGTCCGAGACATCGCACCTTGGTCTCGGCGGGGAGGCGGGTCGTCATTCTGCCATTGCGGTGCATCAGTGCGGCAGCCGGCCTTGTTTTGCTCGGCAGCCGCGTCGAGGAGTCACTGGACGCGCTCCGTCATCAGGCGACGCTCTTTGCCCTTGAAATTGTCCAGCTCGTCAGCCGCTGCCTGGGCGGCTTGGATGTTCTCCGCAGGCGTGGCGTATACGGGGCGATTTGCCTTGAACAGGTTGGCGATGGCAACGCCGCACTGCTGGACCGCGCCAAGGCGGCTAGGCCCAGTTGGAGCCGGAGAGCCGCCCATAGCGCGATCCATCTCAGGCTGGTAGGCCTCTGACAGGCGTCTCATGCTAGCCAGCTTCTTCGCGCCTTCGACGAGCTGGAGGCGGCGCGCCTCCAGTGTCTCAGCGTCGGCGTCTTCGGGAATGGGCGTGGTTAAGTCTTGTAGTGCCGCATCAAGCGGGTCGTGAGCTCCTCCGCCGGAGTGCTCGCCATTACCGATGACGAGCACCTCTGTGACGGTGGTTCCGCCGCTCTCCGCGTGAGGGAGCGGCTCGTCATAGACCACTACGTTGGTGGGGAACGCGTCGAGCGACGCGGTGTCGGAGTCGACCAGCATCAGGTCGGTGGAGCCTACGGACTCCAAGTCCGCAGCTGGCTCGCTGGCGACATGGAGTTGATCGAGGAGGCCCGTGAGGAGGCTCTCGGGGCCGCCTATGCCCGCATCGGATGCAGGCTCGTCGGAGAGGCAAACCTTACCGACAAGTTCAGCGAGGCAGCTGGCCGCGCAGGCGATTTCGGTGCCATGCAGCACATCAGCGCAGACTTCGTCTGGCGTGCCGGGCTGGCTATGCTCGCCGGGGAGGAAAAGGGTTCCGTCTAGAGCATATCTCCGGACGACGGTGCACCTCGCCCCATGGTGTGCGCCAAATGTCGGGGGTTGGGTGCGACATGTGCCAAAGGATGGCTTATCATGGTGGGAGCGAGTAGAACGTCGCCGGTGCCTGGAAATGGGATAAGGCGAAGGCATGCACGCCGGCGAATCTTACCCAGCTTCAGGGCTCTCCGTGGAGATAACACCCCTACTGCTGCTCTGCGGGGTCTCCGCATGATCACTATGGCTAAGTGTGTACAAGGTTGCTCCTTGAGCTGTTTCCTGGAGGTAGGGGAAGGTAAGGCTAGCTCTCCCCTTCCTCTATGATCTGGTCTAGTGCTTATGGATTCAAACCCTTTGCATGGGTGCCCAGGGGGGTTTATATAGGCCTACCCCCCAGGGGTACAATGGTAATCTGGCTGGG
The DNA here is from genome assembly GCA_032464435.1 of Aegilops umbellulata. Lineage (NCBI taxonomy): Eukaryota > Viridiplantae > Streptophyta > Magnoliopsida > Poales > Poaceae > Aegilops > Aegilops umbellulata. The sequence goes on along the minus strand of CP136058.1, from coordinate 324,467,480 downwards.
CGCGGGACCCAGCCGTCTGTCTCTCTGGCCGCCGTCTTCTCCGCCGACTGGTGGGCCGCGTCGACTGGTACAGTACGGAGCCGACAGGCCGTGTCCGCCGCGGGCGGGTCTTGCCGGCTGCGGATTACTGTAGCCATGCTTCTAATGACGCGGGCTTGGTCATGGGGTCGTGGCAACAGCCCCACCGCCCGGCGGGCGATCACTATTGCCATTCCCCATCGTGTCTGGTTAATGGCGCGTGGGGCCCCTAGGGAGGGGTTGGCCGACTCTCAGGGGCCGACTCCCAACGGGTCCGACTTGTGGTGCTCTCGTCGTCTTCTGTATTCCCGTTGACTGGTGGGACCCGTTGTCCCTGTCGTGCCGGCAGGCCGTCGTGGGCACAGGACTCCGCCCACCTGGGCTGACGTCAGGGCTGGCACGGCGACAGTGCTGCGCCGGACGGAGATCTCCGCGGGTATGGCGCACTGTGGCCACGCCTGCCCTTGGAAAGGGGCGGGAGTGGACCTTACTATGGCCACTCCCCGTCCCGTCCCTCCTTATGAGGGCATGGGGTCTGTTGGTGTCGTGGGCCGACTCCCCATGGCCGGTTTCTCTGGAAGTCGCCAGACAGGAGTCGGCTCATCTTGAAGTCGTCGCTGGGACTCGGCCATGAGTGGGCAGTCGGCTGCCTTGCGGCCGACTCCCAGAAGGTGGCTCTTCGTCTTGGGGTCTTGAGGGGCGCAGCCTACCCCGATGTCTTGAAAGGTTCAGGGGCTCGGGTTAGCCTACCCGTGGCCTATTACTCCGACAGCCCCACAGTGGACACTCAGAAATGTAGTGTCCAGGTTTCTTGCACTTGTGACATGTTTTCTTCTTGTAGTCATGAGTGGAAGCTTCATCATTTCTTGAGCTGGATCGTGAAGACTTTTTGAAGCCCTTCTTCTTAGTGAACTTCTGGAAGTTCTTCACAAGCATAGCAAGTTCCTTTCCAATGTCTTCAGGATCATCAGAACTGCAGTCAGATTCTTCTTCAGATGAGGAAACAGCTTTTGACTTCAAAGCGCGAGTTCGGCCATAGTTGGGACCATAGATATCTCTTTTCTCAGACAGCTAGAACTCATGTGTGTTGAGCCTCTCATGTATATCAGACGGATCGAGTGTCTTGAAGTCAGGACGTTCTTGTATCATGAGGGCAAGGGTGTCAAAGGAGCTGTCAAGTGATCTCAGTAGTGTCTTGACGATTTCATGCTTGGTAATCTCAGTGGCGCGAGAGCACGAAGCTCATTTGTGATGTCGATGAGGCGATCAAACGTGAGCTGGACATTTTCATTGTCGTTTCTCTTGAAGCGGTTGAAGAGGTTGCCAAGAACACTGATCCTTTGATCTCTCTGGGTTGAGATGCCTTCGTTGACCTTGGAAAACCAGTCCCAGACTAGCTTCGACGTTTCTAGAGCACTCACGCGGCCATACTGTCCTTTGGTCAGATGACCACAAATGATGTTCTTGGCAGTAGAGTCCAGTTGAATAAACTTCTTGACATCAGCAGGGGTGACACCTTCACCAGTCTTGGGAACTCCATTCTTGATGACATACCAGAGGTCGACATCAATGGCTTCAAGATGCATGCGCATCTTATTCTTCCAGTAGGGATATTCAGTTCCATTGAACACAGGGAAAGCAGCGGAGACTTTGATTATCCCTGCAGTCGACATAGCTAAAACTCCAGGTGGTTAAACCGAATCACACAGAACAAGGGAGTACCTTGCTCTGATACCAATTGAAAGTGCTAGTTATCGACTAGAGGGGGGTGAATAGGGAATTTTTATGGAAGTCTTCAAAACATGGAAGTTTCGAAGACAAACAATAGAAATGCAGCGGAAGATATACTACACTAAGCAAGCCATAGTCAAGTATGCAATGAGAGTACGAAGACAAATAACAGCTAGGTAGTAAGGATCAGAATGGAAGATGGTATGAAGCCAAACAACAATAGATGTCAAACAGTGAAGACAAATAGGTAAAGCAAGCAGACAATGACTTCACAAAGACAAACTCCAAGTAAAGAGAGGGAGAGGATAGAACCAGTCACTTTTTGAGGACACATGATTTGTTGGAACAGTTCCAGTTGCTGTGACAACTGTACGTCTAGTTTGGGAGGCTGAGATTCAACTCAGAAGACCGCATCTTCACCTTATTCCCCTTGAGCTAAGAACACATAATCCTTGCCCAATTACTCTGGTAAGTCTTCAAGGCAGACTTCCAAACCTTCATAGACTTCGTTCACCGTCGACCCACAATGACTCTTGGATGCTCAGAACGCGGCGCCTAACCGGCTGGAGGATTCACAGTCCTCAAGTGTAATAAGTCTTCAGGTCACGCAGACAGAAAGACTTCAGTGATGCCTAACACTCTTTGGCTTTGGGTGTTTGGGCTTTGTCCTCGCAAGGATTTCTCTCTCTCAAAGGCTTCGAGGTGGGTTGCTCTCAATACTACAAAAGTCGTGCACTAACTCTGAGCAGCCACCAATTTATGGTGTAGGGGGTGGGCTATTTATAGCCACTAGGCAACCCGACCTGATATGTCCGAAATGACCCTGGGTCACTAAGGAACTGACACGTGTTCCAACGGTCAGATTTCAGACACACACACGGCAACTTTACTTGGGCTACAAGCAAAGCTGACTCATCCAGCTCTGGATAAGATTTGCTCTCATTGTCTTCGCTCGAAGACATAGGATTTTGGTTGAGCATCGCTTCAGTCACTCTGATTTTGTTCACTTGGACCCCACTTAACGGTACGGTGGTTCCTATGACTCAACAAAGAAGAAAAGGAAACAACAAAATGACTAAGTCTTCCCGCTCCATAGTCTTCGATCAATGTCTTCTCATGTCATAGTCTTCAATGTGAATATCTTCATATACCACCATTGTCGTCAATGTCTTCATACATTTTTAGGGGTGATCTCCGGTAGGTAAACCGAATCAATGAGGGACTACTACCTGTATCCTGCAATTCTCACAAACACATTAGTCCCTTAACCAGGTTTGTCGTCAATACTCCAAAACTAACTAGGGGTGGCACTAGATGCACTTACAATGCATGATTAGATATAACAACGATAATGACATGCATAATGAAAAATGGACGTCTGCAATATGACTTCGTGCGGGATTTATCATCGCACATGCGGAATTTATCATCGCATCATAGAATAGCAGAAAAAGTAGCAGACGACCATCAAGTTTAAGTGTTACAACTCAAAGAACCAAATGTATCAAAAGCGAGAGTTGTAAACACTAGGCAAAATATAAACCAACCACCCATATGGACTCGCTTGAAGACTATCAACTCATATGCTTCTCCCCCTTTTGTCAGTAAGGACCAAAAAGGTTGGAAGACATAGAGCCTCTACTCGTTCCCAGAAGGAGTAGGTGAAGCTGCAGGGTCGGGGTTTGGCGGTGCAGAAGAACTTGGTGCAGTGTCGACATGCGCTGAAGTTGGAGGTGGTGAAGTAGCATCATCTTGATCATCTATGACTCTGGCATTCACCGTTGCAGCAGAGGAGGAATAATCAGAGTCTTCAAGAGAGGGAGTTCGACCAAAGACAGCATTCCTTGGAGGAGTGGAGTCAAACTTGAATCTTTCAGTGAAGCCATCGTCTTGAAGATCTGCTTCAGCTCTCAGCAATGTCAAACTCTTCCATGACCGCCGACAGGTTTCATGAGTGACAAAGGCATTCTTGGTGGCAAGATTGCGAATTCAATTGACGTCCACCAAGAGGCTTTGCATCTGTCGCTTCAGCCAGTAGTGATGCTTATCATGTTTCTGATGCAGGGCAACGAGAAGCTCTCGGTCATTGAGAACACGAGATCGCTTCCGAGGCCTTTGAGCAATAGTGCTCTCAATGGCTTCAGTTTGAGCACGGTGAGGTAAGCGTGTATTTCCAGCCAAAGGATAAACATGAGTGATGGCCTGGACTCCTTCAAGGGGTTGTGTGAAGCTTTGGTGATTAGCATTGTGAAGACAAACAGGCTCCTTGGCAGGCTCTGGGTATATGGCTTCAACTGACATATCAACCTCTGGCAAAAATATCAGATGGTTGCGAGCAGAAGGCTGATAGTTGACAACAGAATGAAGCTTGATAAGGCGCATAACCCATGGAGCTTAGAATTTCAGTCCAAAGAGATCAGAGCCTGATGCAGCCAATTGCCTGATAAAAAAGTCTTGAGCATTGAAGCTGATGCCATTGAAGATATAAAAGACCAATGTCTTCATCGCTCCTTCAAGCTTCGCTGTAGAAGAATGTCCTTTGACAGGCCATAGAGTTCGCCTGATGATATGATAGATAGTGCGGGGCAGATACTCTAGGTCTTCAACAAAGAACTCTCTTAGGTATTCAGCGTCGTGTGGTAGAGGCTTCATCATGCTCAGCATTTGGCTCATGTTGGGCTCTAGCTTCTGAAAGATGCTCTCCAATGCATTGCGGTGAAGCTGACAAACAGGTTCATATAGTTCACCTGGAGTGGGCAGACAAGTGAGCTCAATGATGTCAATAACTTTAGCTTCATGGTGTACGTTTCCTGTCATCCACTCAAGGACCCATGTCTTCGGATCCTTGTTGTAGCCGCGAATGTGGAGGGTGGCATAGAATTGCAGCAGAAGCTCTTCATTCCAATGCTCCTTATCAGTCACAAAGTTCAGCAATCCAGCATCATGGAAGTAGTCAAGGGCTTCTTCAAGGCATGGCAATCCTGCAATGGCTTCACAGTCAAGACGCATATGAGGGAAGATGCGACCTTGATCGTAGAGAACACAAGAATAGTAACTGCGCTGCTGACACCTCCAGAACCGATCAGATGATATTCTTGGCTTGGAGTAGGGGTTCTTAGCGCTATCAAAGAAGGTGTTGTGCGCAATGAAGCCATTTGCATTGAAGGACCCTGGTGAAGTGGTAGTACCTGGAAACCTGGGTAACCTTGGCTTAGGCTTCTGGACCTGAGGCCTGTTCTCGACATGGTAGTCAAATTAAGGACTAGCAGCAGGCGGAGGAACCAGAATGGGACATCTAACAGTGACCAGCTGACCATGATCATATGCTTGCTCGATTGTGTGTGCCCTTGGAGGCGGTACAGGAGCAGTGGCATTGACTTCAGGCTGCAGATTTGCATCAGGTGCAGCATTGGCTTCAGAAGCAATCACTTCAGGCACCACATTAACTTCAGGCGCCACATGATCGTCAGCCATGACAACGTCATTGGCTTCAGTGGTAGTGTTGGTGGTCACCTCAATGTTATCAACCTCCACTCAAGTAGCTGGAGGTCGGACAAGTTCTCCTCAAGAACAACTTCTGGGTTGGTTGGGGGTGTAGCAACACGTTCTTCTTCATCTCTTTGCTCTTCTTGTTCAGACTCGGAGTTGTTCATAGTTGGAGAGGCTTCAGGAAATACTTGGCGTGATACTGATTGGCGCTCTTCTCCTTATGGAACACTCGAAAGAGTGACTTGTGGCCTTGGTCCTTTACGAAGCCTGCGGAAAGCTGGTGACGCTTCTGGAGATGGAGTAGGTTGGGCCACAAAGTCTTCATCTTCAAGTACCGGAGTGGTGACTTGAGTTGGGGGACTAACTGGTGTTTCTTCTTCACGGGGGGATTCTTGAGGGTGATCAGCCCATGAGTCATCCTGAGCGATTGGCGTCAAAGGACGACCAATGCTGATGAGTTCGTTGTTCGTGAGAACAGATGATCATACCATATTGTGCTCGATCTGAGGAAGGACTTCATCATCTTCAACATTGTCATGATGACCAATGTCTTCAGCTGCGGTAGGGTCAACAACTAGAATGTCTTCAACTTCAGGAGCCTCTGGGGAAGCAGGCTCATGAACTATCAAACGGCGCTCTTGATGTGCAGATGCAGGACAAGCAACAGAAATTGGCTCGAGGACAAGGGGCTCTGTGGGAGCAACCCGATCTTTCTTCTTGGTCTTGCGCTTCTTGGTGGGTGGAGCATCGTCAGTGGTGTTCTTGGTCTTGCGCTTTCTTGCTTTGGCTTCAGCTGCCCTGGTTTTCTGAAGCTCTGAAGCCACTGTGGGGACCTTAGGCTTCACGCCTGTCATACTAGCAGGGAAGACAATGCGAGGTTCTTCCCGCCTGGATGGTTCAGCATGGTACACAGTAGGCTTCTTCTGCTTGGCAGCCATCTTGGGGTCGATGCCAGGACGCCCAAGTGCCTTGCGCTTCTCAGCTTCATTGTAAGCTTGAACACACTTTGCAACTAGAAGCTTCATTCGCTCTCGAGAACCTTTGGCTTCATCACGTTTCTTGTGAAACGCTTCCTTGAGCTCATACCACATTGTATTGAAGTTCTCGACGTCTGTCACGCTGAGCTTGGCCGCATGCTTCTTGAACTGAGCCTTTTCATAGTCGATCTTGTGCTTCAGTTCAACGATTTTCTGAGCAAGAGCCAGCTCAGGAGCAATGGCGCCGTGGAAAAAGATGCTGAGGCCTACGAGGAGTTTCAAATCATCAAAGCTGAGATTGGGGGTGTCAAACCACTCATCGATGAAATTGTTTAGCACTTCCACATCAAAGAGAGGTAAATCATTGAAGATTTCCGCCTCTTGCTTGCTCTTTATCAGCAGTTCTAGATCATCATCAGCAAGATCATCGTCACTCGAAAAATCAATGGCATCATTCTCATTTCTTAGAACAGCAGCAGGAGTCAGTGCTTGACCAGTGGTGTGCACGGGCTTCTTCTTCTTATTCTCAGACTTGGAGATGCGTGAGAGATCTTCAGACTGCACACTTGGTGTAGGAGGAGCAGTGGCCAGAGGCTTCGCTCGAGAAGCTTTTGGTGCAGTGGAAGGTTTCAAAGCCTTGGGTTTCTTCAGCTTCTTAGGCTTTGGTAGTGCAGGCGCTTCGTCAGAATCAACGTCATCTGCAGGTTGATCCACGACTGTCCCTTGAACCATAATGTGAGTGATGAGACCTTTTAGGTTGTAGAAGGGCCCAACAAGATTGGGTTCAGCTTTGCGTGTGCCATCTGCACGAGGAGCAGAGGGACCGGGGTTGAAGTCTAATCCCCGCGACTTCTTGTTCTCTTTGGCCGAGTTTTTGGCAAACTGAAAGTTGTGCTTGAACAGATTGTCGTCACGACACCATAGCAGAGAAGATGGGTCGGCATTAGCAGGCTATGGTCCACGGACCATGCAAGGATAGAAGCCTTGCTCAATGGCTTCAACTCTGGACCTGGGTGGAAGATTTTTGTACAAGATGTCTCCCCAGGGCCGCTTGATGGCATTCTTTTCAGCATATTCCTGGGTCACGAACCTGTACTTGTACCATTGTTCTGCCCAATATCTTCGAATCCATTGGATTCATGTCTTGCGCTGATTGTAGTCCTCCTCTGGATTTGTCTTGTGCAGCTCATAGAGGTCTGGTGGAAAATCCTTCAATGTATTCCTACGGCGCTGTCTGCCACCCTTCCTTGCTGACTTATCCGTTGCCATGAAGGTCAGATTGAATGGCTTCAACACCGTCAAAGGCTTCCGTCTGCTGGTCAGACAGGAACTGGCTTCGGGAGAGTTGATATGATGCTGTAAGAATTCTGCAAATGAATGCAGACTATGAGAACCAAAGGATTCTCCCACGGACATGTACCTGTGACAGCATTAGAGATGCGAGGGAAGGGGAAGAGGTCATATGCATTCTCTGAAGATTTTGAAGATAAATCAGTTTAGAAGACATTGACCTCATAGCGCGAAGACATCCACTTATATGTTGAGAGTTGGTTCTAGATTTGTACGAATCCAAGAATAAGTACAAGTGAGGAATCTAACTACGTGTGAAGCATAAGTGAATATACTAGGCATCATATGAGATGCAGAACAGGATAGATCCAAATTTGTGGAGGCAGAAACCACTTTTGGTAGGAAGGATGAATCTAACAGATCAAAAGGACAGTAAAAAGAGGGTTTTAATTTAACACATGATGAACTTCTAGACGAAGTAGAAGATGAGGCCGAGCAGTTCGATCTTCCGTGCCCTAACTTGGCGACAGAGGACACCTACGGTGGCGGCGGGGAAGACGATGTCCGCGGCCGGCGTGAAGACTGCGTCGGTGAGGTCGCGACAGCTAAGCGCTTCGTCGCCGGCGTCGTCGAGAGCTAGCGGTGGAGCTAGGGTTTGTCGAGCTGGAGAGGTGGAAGAAAGATTTTGACTGTGATTGGATGTGCATTTACAGGGAAAGGGACGGCACAGCGCAATTACGCAGGTGCCCCTAGCGGTTCACATCTGAGGGACACGTGGCGAACATGCAACACATTGGGAGCTGTGTCATGTTCCCACGCACGCCTGGACTGTTGGGTGGTCGTTCCGGCTTCTCCGGGTTTCAGGCAATAAGAATTGAGCATTTAAAACAGATTTAATGTTTGTCTCTGTATCTTCTGCTGACAAGGATGCAGAGAAGACATTCGATAGATTCAACAAAATGCATATGATTTGGATAGATAGAGTTTGAGATAGGAAGCCTAGAGAGGTTAGGGTCCGATCACATTCACTTAATTCAAAAGATTCAAACGAGAAGAAATAGCTATAAGTGAATGTTGTAGAGGACACAACACTAATATATGTATACATCAGAATAAAACCAAATCAACATAGTGAAGATAAACATGAAGTTATGTTAATATTGACGACAAACCAAATGCGAAGACTCAGCAAATGTAACACCAGGGGAAACACTTCAAATAAGGTTTGGTGGTGGCGTTACGCATCGTATAGGAAGTATTAGACCCAGACACGGCGCACAATTATCGTGGCGCTCCGAAGTCGAATTCCGCATTAATGTATTCACACTCAGAGTGTAAGTCTTCATTGATTGAAGACATACATTACTTCGTGTATTGCACATCTAAGTCATTAACATGCATAAGTGTTAGGATGTGTGCCTGATCACAGGACATTCGAGGATTCCAAGCTATTTAGCTCACACCGTAACTTGCAAAACCTTTTCTCATCCAAGGGCTTTGTGAAGATATCTGCCAATTGCTCTTCAGTGTTGACGTGTATGATATCAATATCTTCCTTCATGACATGATCTCTGAGAAAGTGATGACGAATTTCAATGTGATTTGTCTTCGAGTGCTGAACTGAGTTGTTGGCAATCTTGATGGCGCTTTGATTGACATAGTAGAGTGGAACTTGTTTCAGATGGATGCCATAGTTCTTGAGTGTTTGCTTCATCCATAGAAGTTGAGCGCAGCAAGATCCAGCAGCAATGTATTCAGATTCAGCAGTGGAGAGTGATACACAGTTCTGCTTCTTTGAAGACCAACAGACAAGTGATCGTCCCAGAAAGTGACATGTGCCTGATGTAGACTTGTGATCCACCTTGTCACCAGCATAATCAGCATCCGAGAATCCAACTAGATCAAACTCTGAGCCCTTTGGATACCATAATCCTAGTGTTGGGGTGTAAGCCAAATATCAAAGAATTTGGTTCACAGCTAAGTGATGCGATTGCTTTGGTGCCGCTTGGAATCGAGCACACATGTAAACACTAAGCATGATATCTGGCTTAGATGCACATAAATAAAGTAAAAAACCAATCATGGAGCGGTATACCTTTTGATCGAACTCTTTACGATTTGCGTCAGGACCCAGATGACTCTTGGTTGGCATTGGCATCGTATAACCATTGCAGTCTTGCATTCCAAACTTCTTCAGGAAATCTTTGAGATATTTCTCTTGAGATATGAAGATGCCATTGCTTTGCTGATGAATTTGAAGACCAAGGAAGAACTTCAGCTCACCCATCATGGACATCTGATATTGCTTTTGCATCATGTGTCCAAACTCATCACTGTATTTCTGGTTGGTGCAGCCGAAGATAATGCCATCCACATATATTTGGCACACAAATAGTTCACCATCATTTGTCTTCGTGAAGAGTGTAGGATCCAGGGAACCAGGTTTGAAGCCTTTGCTCTTCAGGAAGTCTTTGAGTGTGTCATACCAAGCGCGAGGGGCTTGTTTGAGGCCATACAGTGCCTTGTTTAGCTTGTACACCATATCAGGATGTTTTGGATCTTCAAATCCAAGAGGTTGTGCAACATACACTTCTTCTTCAATCTTGCCATTGAGAAATGCACTCTGCACATCCATTTGATACAGCAGGATGTTGTGATGGTTTGCATAGGCTAGCAATATGCGAAAGCTTCAGGCCTAGCCATAGGAGCAAAGGTTTCATCGAAGTTAATCCCTTCAACTTGAGTGTATCCTTGAGCAACGAGACGAGCCTTGTTTCTAACAACTTGACCATGCTCATCTTGCTTGTTGCGATATATCCATTTTGTGCCTATTATGTTGTGCTTGCGGGGGTCAGGACGCTTGACAAGTTCCCAGACATTGTTCAGCTTGAACTGTTGAAGCTCTTCTTGCATAGCTTGAATCCATTCAGGTTCCATGAAGGCTTCAGCAACTTTCTTGGGTTCAGATATTGAGACAAATGCAAAGTGCCCACAGAAATTTGCTAGTTGTGTTGCTCTTGAACTAGTGAGTGGACCAGGCGCATTGATGTTATCGATTATCTTCTCAATCTGTACTTCATTTGCAACACGAGGATGAACTGGACGAAGATTTTGCTCTTGCTGATCATTGTCATCGTTAGGAGGATTGTCTTTGGGCTGAGCATTGTCTTCAGGTTGATTAGGTGCAGAAATGATAAGTTCCTCTTCAGGATTGTAGAGAATTATATGCACCCACGTATATCTTGAATAATCATCAACAATGACGAAACCATAGAGACAAGCAGTGGTAGTGAGAGTAGAGTAGTGAGTAGGGCCAAATAGGTCCATGTGGAGCAGCTCGAAGGGTTGAGATGTCGTCATGATTGTCTTCGAGGGATGATTGGCCCTTGTCATCTTTCCAGCTTCGCAGGCACCGCACAGATGATCTTCCTTGAACTTGACACCCTCGATGCCAATGACGTGCTTCTTCTTTGCGAGAGTGTCCAAGTTCCTCATGCCAGCATGCCCTAGCCTCCGATGCCAGAGCCAGCACTCCAAGGCTTTTGCTAGAAGACATACGTCAAGCTGTGGTCCTGCTGAGAAATCTACCATGTACAGATCATCTTTCCGATACCCTTCAAAGACTAGAGACTTGTCAGATTCCATTAGTACAAGGCAACGATATTTTCCAAATATCACAATCATCTTCAAGTCACAAAGCATTGAGACAGACATTAAGTTGAAGCCAAGGGATTCAACAAGCATCACTTTATCCATGTGCTGATCCTTTGAGATTGCAACTCTACCTAGACCCAATACCTTTCTTTTACTAGTGTCAGCAAATGTGATGTGACTCTTGTCAGATGGACGTAAGGTTGAGTCCATGAGAAGACTTCGATCACCAGTCATATGATTAGTGCATCCGTTGTCCATAATCCATTCTGAAGCATGAGGTGTCATACCCTACAGTACAGTTAGGGGGATAGGCTTCACCAAGATTATTGTGAAGCATAAACATTTGACGGGCAAGAGGATTATCAAAGCTCAGATCAAGATTAAGACCGATAGGATGATTGGCAAGCGATTCAGGAACAAAATACATAGTAAGACCATTTGGGCATTTGATCTTGTGCCCTACAAGATGTTTTAGGTCCCCAGCATTAGCATCAGACACCTTTGATTTCCGGCTAGAGACCTTTCCCTGCAAAAGAAATTTAATTCTTCTTAACCACCCACATTTTCAGGGGTGGCTTAGAAGCAATGAGTCTAAGTGCAGAATCTGAGAACTTCGGCTTTGAAGCCCTAGCAAATAGCCTTGCAGGAGGTGAATAGTACTCATATGAATAAACAGAAAAGTTCTTAGTTTTATGAACATAGCGGTTTGAAGAAACACGCTCATATTCATAAGTCTGAGTATGACTTCCTTGCAAAACATTGGCGTTAGGGTGACTCAGGTGAGTCCTCTGTCTGTATGAAGCCTTTGGACCATATGAAGCCTTTGGTCTAGGATTTGTCTTCTTCCCAGGCGGTGTCATGGTGACATTCACAGGAAGATTCTCAGGACAACTTTTGGGAACCCAGATCTTCTTCATTGGTGGCCCATTCTTGCAGTTAGTACCAATATACCTGGCAAACACTTCACCATTTTGATTCTTAAACAGTTTATAGTTTGCATCAAAGGATTCATCAATGATAATAGGGTTAGCACAGGTGAAGCCAGATAAGGTGGATGGATCCACTGAAGGTCCCTTTGCAGCAACCCATGTGGTTTTGGGATACTGCTCAGGCTTCCAGTAGGAGCCATCAACATTCATTTTCCTCTCGAACCCAACACCCTCTTTCCTAGGGTTTCGGTTCAGAATCTGCTTTCTGAGGACATCGCACAGTGTCTGATGCCCTTTGAGACTTTTGTACATCCTTATTTCAAGCCATGTCTTCAACCTAGCATTTTCATCAGCAATAGTGATGGCATCCTCAGTAGAGGGGTTAGTTACCACATAAATAGTTGAAGATATTGTAACAGTAGCAGCAGTAGAACATTCGGCAACAGAAGTAGCATTATCACGCTCAAGGCATTTTAGACATGGTGGTTCAAATCCTTACTAAGCGGGACTGATCTGTTGAGCGCGAAGTGACTCGTTCTCTTTTTGAAGATCTTCATGATCCGCTCTCAATTTCTCAAGCTCTTGCTTCCTTTGAAGATAATCATAGGAAAGCTTTTCATGAGTGGTTGAGAGTGTTTCATGATGACTTTCAAGTTCCTGGTACTTAACATGATTATGTCTTCAATTAAGGACTGAGAACGGGTCATTTCCGCGTCCAACGGGTCATCGCTTTTGTCTAACAGTTTTTGAGTATGTTCCATAGCTTTCTGTTGTTCAGTTGTAATTTTAGCAAGGGTTTTGTAGCTGGGTTTGGATTCACAATCAGAGTCATCTTCACTTGATGTTTGAAAGTAAGCATCGCGTGATTTTACCTTGACACCACGTGCCATGAAGCAGTAGGTGGGAGCAGAGTCGTCCTTATCATTAGCAGCAGCGTTGGTGACGAGGCCATTGTATTCAGTGTTGAAGATGGACTTGGCAAGGTAGGCTGTAGCTAGAGCCAGACTTGTAACGCTAGGGTTGGACTCCTCCTCAGACTCCACCTTCGCCTCCTCAGAGGCATATTCCTCCTCTGAATCCATCTCCTTGCCAACAAAAGCACGAGCCTTGCCAGATGAGCTCTCTTATGTGATGAAGACTTGGACGAAGACTTGGAAGAATACTTTGAGGATTTCTTCTTCTTCTTCTTGTCATCAGATCATATTCCTTGCTCTTCTTCTTCTTGTTGTTCTCATTGTCCCACTGTGGACACTCAGAGATGTAGTGTCCAGGTTTCTTGCACTTGTGACATGTTCTCTTCTTGTAATCATGAGTGGAAGCTTCATCATTTCTTGAGCTAGATTGTGAAGACTTTCTGAAGCCCTTCTTCTTAGTGAACTTCTGGAACTTCTTCACAAGCATAGCAAGCTCCTTTACAATGTCTTCGGGATCACCAGAGCTGCAGTCAGATTCTTCTTCAGATGAGGAAACAACTTTTGCCTTCAAAGCGCGAGTTCGGCCATAGTTTGGACCATAGATATCTCTTTTCTCAGAAATCTGGAACTCATGTGTGTTGAGCCTCTCAAGTATATCAGACGGATCAAGTGTCTTGAATCAGGGTGTCCTTGTATCATCAGGGCAAGGGTGTCAAATGAGCTGTCAAGTGATCTCAGCAGTGTCTTGACTGTTTCATGCTTGGTGATCTCAGTGGCGCCAAGAGCACGAAGCTCATTTGTGATGTCAGTGAAGCAATCAAACGTGAGTTGGACATTCTCATTGTCATTTCTCTTGAAGCGGTTGAAGAGGTTGCAAAGAACACTGATCCTTTGATCTCTCTGGGTTGAGACGCCTTCATTGACCTTGGAAAGCCAGTCCGAGACTAGCTTCGACGTTTCCAGAGCACTCACACGGCCATATTGTCCTTTGGTCAGATGACCACAGATGATGTTCTTGGCAGTAGAATCTAGTTGAACGAACTTCTTGATGACATTCACCGGTCTTGGGAACACCATTCTTGACGACATACCAGAGGTCGACATCAATGGCTTCAAGATGCATGCGCATCTTATTCTTACATTAGGGATATTCAGTTCCATCGAAGACGGGGCAAGCAGCGAAGACTTTGATTATCCCTGCAGTCGACATAGCTAAAACTCCAAGTGGTTAAACCGAATCACACAGAACAAGGGAGTACCTTGCTCTGATACCAATTGAAAGTGCTAAATATCGACTAGAGGGGGGTGAATAGGCGATTTTTATGAATGTCTTCAAAACATGAGAGTTTCGAAGACAAACAATAGAAATGAACCTATTGTTATGCAGCGGAAGGTAGATTACACTAAGCAATCCATAGTCAAGTATGCAATGAAGTGAAATCACAAAGACTAATAGCAGCTAGGTAGTAAAGATCAGGATGGAAGATAGTATGAAGCCAAACAATGATAGTAGTCACACAGTGAAGTCAAACAGGTAGTGCAAGCGGGCAATGACTTCATGAAGACAAACTATAAGTAAAGGGAGGGAGAGGATAGAACCAGTCACTTGGTGAGGACACGAGATTTGTTGAACTAGTTCCAGTTGCTATGACAACTGTACGTCTAGCTAGGGAGGCTGAGATTCAACTCAGAAGACCATGTCTTCACCTTATTCCCCTTGAGCTAAGGACACCCAGTCCTCGCCCAATCAGTCTGGTAAGTCTTCAAGGTAGACTTCCAAACCTTCACAGACTTCGTTCACCGGCGATCCACAATGACTCTTGGATGCTCAGAACGCGACGCCTAACCGGCTGGAGGATTCACATTCCTCAAGTGTAACAAGTCTTCAGGTCACACGGACAAAAAGACTTCAGTGATGCCTAACACTCTTTGGATCTGGGTGTTTGGGCTTTGTCCTCGCAAGGATTTCTCTCTCTCAAAAAGCTTCGGAGGTGGGTTGCTCTCAAACGACAAAAGTCGTGCACTAACTCTGAGCAACCACCAATTTATGGTGTAGGGGTTGGGCTATTAATAGCCACTAGGCAACCCGACCTGATTTGTCCGAAATGACCCTGGGTCACTAAGGAACTGACACGTGTTCCAACGGTCAGATTTCAAACACACGCGGTAGCTTGACTTAGGCTACAAGTAAAGCTAACTCATCCAACTCTGGATAAGATTTGCTCTCATTGTCTTCAATCGAAGACATAGGATTTGGTTGAGCATCACTTTAGTCACTCTGACTTTGTTCACTGGGACCCCACTTAACAGTATGGTGGTTCCTATGACCCAACAAAGAAGAAAATGAAACAACGAAACAACTAATTCTTCGCGCTCCATAGTGTTCACGTGATGTCTTCTCTTGTCATAGTCTTCAATGTGAATATCTTCACATACCACCATTGTCTTCAATGTCTTCATACATTTTTAGGGGTCATCTCCGGTAGGTAAACCGAATCAATGAGGGACTACTACCTGTGTTATCCTGCAATTCTCACAAACACATTAGTCCCTCAACCAGGTTTGTCGTCAATACTCCAAAACCAACTAGGGGTGGCACTTGATGCACTTACAATCTACCCTTTTTGGTGATTGATGACAAACTGGTTGAAGTTTTCAACGGGGATAAAAGTATGTGAAATTGTAAAGGTTAAAGGTATTGTCTTCATAAGTAGCAACAGGCTCCCCCTGAAGATGTGCATATAAGTAATTTGCTTTTGGAATGCAAATGCACATGGCAGGTTGTACTTGTGGAGATCCTTTTCAACTTATGAAGACAATTCATCATGCCTTCAGCTCGGCATTCAATGCCTTTAGCTTGGCTGATGCATACATCTGAGCTGCTCGAGACGGGCTTAACACAGCCACAGATCAGCATTTAAAAGATATGCGGGTAAATTTACATTGTACAAATATGATAATTATATACCAGTAGCCCCCGAGACTTGAAGCAGTTAATTAATACAACTGATTTAAGGATCATTGTATAACCAGGTGCTTACGGATAAGAACAACCTGTTGTCTCAAGAGCTAGAAAAATGTCGGACACAGCTAACTGCTGCTACCGCTGAACTGGAGAAATCCAAGAAGGCGTCAACTGGTAATGTTTCCCTCCATCGAGAAAACATAATTATTTGCCAGCTATGTTAACACCGTTGCTTATCTCATGACAGGATTGTCAGATCAACTTGAGGAGCGATTGAAGGCCGCTCAAGCGGGTGAGAAAGAGTCCAAAAGACTACTCGTCGCGGGCGAACGTGTGTTGACACGAGTTAGGGAGGAGAACAACAAACTCCAGGATGCCAACACCCAACTGGGCGATGTAACATCCCAAATTTTCAATTTGGAATGTTATACATTAGATCATCATTGCATATCATATTTTATTGCATTTTGGCTTGATCCTAAAATTCTACGCAACTCAAAGACCCACGGAGAGAGTTGGGGATTTCGTTATTTTTATATTTGAGTTTTCTCAAATTTTGAGAAGAGGATCGTTTGATTTTAATTATTTTCTCTTAGAATATTTCTTTTATGAAAATAAAAGAGAGGGCATAAAATGACTTCCCCAAAATAAAGAAATATTGGGGATTTAATAATAAAATCAAATAAGATTTTATTCGGAGTTTTTATCGCTATTTTATTTGAATTAGGAAAATATGCGTTTTCAAAATTGCACTAGAGGCCCAAATAAATGTTCACCTTGTCAGGTAGATTTTTATAGGGCGGGGAAAATTTATTTTAAGATTTTTGGAGTCCGTTTAGTATTTCTTTTCTTCGTTTTTATCCACGGAATTATTATTTTAAAAAAATCAACCGACCCAACCGGGCCGTGTCCGCCTGGGACACTAGCCCGGCCGGCCCTTTAAAGCCGCGGGGGCCCGAGCCGCCAGTGCCCTGCCCGAAACCATAGCGCCGTCGTCCGAACCGCCCTGCCGCCGCCGGTTCCGCGTCGCCCTCGCCTCCTCGCAGCGCCGCCGCCGCCCCGTTCCGCCACCCCGTCGCCGGATCCCCTCGCCGTCGTCGCTGCCAGCCCCGCCGGAGTCACCGCCGACCTCGCCGGACCTTGCTGAGGCATCCCGCCGCCGCCACCGCCGGTTTTCGTGAAGAAATCGTATGTCTTTTTTCTTAAACCCTAGTTTTTTTATTTAGATCGGTTTTATTTTTTTCCGGTTTAGTTATTTAGCGAACGCCTGTTCGTATGTTCGTTTTAATGAATGGTTTTCATCCGTTAACCGCAGACAGCGAACGTTCGTTCGTTAGCCTGTTCGTCAGTTTTCTTTTTCTAGGGTTTTTCCGCGATTATTTTCGATCGCGATTTCTGCCCTAATCTTCGTTCTAGTATAACTTTTCGCTCGTTTATCGGAATTAGGCGATTCAAGCGCCTAGATCTTCGTCTCGAAACCCACTTTATGTTTATCCAACTTGAACGAGATTTTGCTACTGTGAAATTTGACTTTAGTCCAGATTAGTAAACGGATCTTGTTTCTTTCACAGTTTGAGTTTCGTTGCTTCGTTTGGTTTGTTTCTTTTTGCAAACCAGAGTTCTTAAGTTGAACTTTCTGGTTAGATCTCTTATTTGAGTTTTACCCGTGCGTCTAGTTGTGTGCTTATTGTATGCTTGTTTGTTTGCGATAGAGTACCCGGAGTGCGAAGCGTGCTACTACGAGTCTCTAGGTTTCGCGGATCATCAGCAAGGCAAGTAACACTTTGATCATACCTCTTTACTACCTAGTTTTATTGCATTAGATCAATCCTCAAACAATTGCATGGTTAGGATCTGTTTAACTTGTGGGCTTTGGGAAGTAGATGAGGTAGTACCTACTCACCTGTTTATTATCAAACCTTTGGGAGTTACTTCTACGTTGCTTATATTTCTATGCTATGGTCGTAGACGTGGATTGGGTTTGAGTGTATCCATGACAGATGTGAGTTTATTAATTAATGGTAAACTTCAGGTGGCAACTTAAATACACATCTAGGTGGATTGCTTGTGGGCACCTGGAGAATCCAGTGTTGTCCTAGGATATCCCGGAGGACCCGTGTAATCATCCTACGGCCCGCCGCCCAGGCTTAAAGGGGTCATAAGATTATTCATGCTAGAAACTTCCGTGTGCAGCCACAAGCCATTATGGGCTCTGGCATAGTTGAGTAAGTTGCATGAAGCTCTTGAAGAGGTAGACTAGCAGATGTAGTGGGCTGTAGGTGGTACTGTCTATCCAGAGTAGAGAGTTAATGCTTCAGAAAGACTGTCTCTCGAATCTCCGACCATGGATGTATTCGAGTCTTGTGGGGAAAAGTGCGCAAACCTCTGCAGAGTGTATAAACTAATCATGGTTAGCCGTGTCCCCAGTTATGGACATCTTGAGTATCTGGTTCTTGGATTATCATGTTGATCTCATCACTATTAATATAATTTGATTGGGTAATGATGATGCTTAATTGGGATTGAGTTGGAGGAACCTTCTCAATGTTTAACAACCACCATGATAGTTAAATAAAATATATTCCTTTGTTGTAGGGAAAAATTGGCTTTTCGCAAAACATATTAACGATACAGCCTCCACCAGCCAAATGTGCATGTAGTGATAGCATTTATTCTGTTCATTATTCTATGTGTTACATTGCCAGCATATTCCATGTGCTAACCTGTTTCGGGCTGCAACGTTCATGTTGCAAACTTTTCAAACAACGAGTAAGGAGCCATAGGTCGTTGTCTTTCACTCCGTGATGCCGTTGGAGTTGATGGACTCACTTTATCTTCCAAGCCTTCCGTTGTTATCGATTTTAGATGGCCTTAAGCCATATTTATTGTACTAAGTTCTCTTTTGAGACATTCGATGTAATAAGTGTGTCATTGCTACTCTGTTATAAATCCTCATGTACTGTGCGTGTCAGCATTACCGATCCAGGGATGACACTGATGCACAGAGATCTGACTGTTTGGGGTCTAGTCGCTACAAGCGAAGAACTAAAAGATGTGCGGGCCTAGCTGGAACTCCGTGAAGGAGAATAAAAGGCTGTGAGGCGGCATATTCAGTACGTGGTCGAACTTACCTTCGAGTAATTCGGAGATAAAGGGGACTGACAGAGTTATGTCTACAGGTATGCTGACCGGTCGTCCCGAAGAGGAGATGTCTGGATTCTCGGGCGATCTGCTACAAGAGTTGTCGCAAATGCACGAGCAAGCTCGGCGGGCGATGTGAAGTGTTGCCAAGGCCTTGTGGCCATCCGCCTACCCTCCAGGAAAGATGGAGGAGATTATACATCTATTCGAGGGAGCGCGGCGGCGCTTTCGATTGTGGAAGATATCGGCCTGCCGGGAAGGTGCACGAGAAGCCTGGGCCATGGTGAAAACACAGCATACCAAGCTTGATCCAAATCATATGGCTTGGGTCGGACCTCTAGGGTCAGATGGAAAAGTGGCTCCCGTTAATTTGGTATATGACCAAGTAGAAGTAGTCACCAAGTATTCCCAGCAGGATTGTAAGTTAGACAGCCTGCTGGACGATATAGAGGAGGAAATTTTTGAGTCCAAGTGACTATGTACTTTCCTTGACATATGTAACTCTAGCTAAATTGTAAAATGATTGTCATGGCAGACCTTTTCGCTTTGACCTCTGGACCCGAAGGTGCAGAGTGTTTCTGAATACCTAAGCGGTAAAAAAGACCGGGGTATGCGTGGAAACCAGGCGTAGGGGTCATAGTTGCTTGAACAGACAAGTTGTATCCGGCTAGCTATGTTATATTACCTTATGATTGTAAGAAACATCTTCCAGAGAGAATAGTTCCTTTAAGGGTTCCTTTCCCTGGGTGTGCATGCGTTTGCATGTCCGAACTGTGATTGGAAAATCGCAGTATACGTAACATCTGGGGGTTCACCATGGGGTGAATGCAAAAACATCTTTAATCCACCGACCGAATATTCCCTTAAGAACGCTAGCTTTCGGCTTCACCCAGTTTGAGGTACACGTCCGGATGACCCGGCAGTAACAATTGTAGAGGTGCTCCCTTTATGCCCTAGCCGAACAAACGGGAACCTAGGGCATAAGCACAGGAGCCAGGCAATCCATCTTGGCCAAAACTTAAGTCATATCGATGCATATAATGGCGAAGAAAAGGTACATATGGGAAAAACGCATATGTGATGAGCTTGATGCTCGGAAAATAATAAAAAGCTTCTGTCCGGGAAGCCCCCAGGTATAATGGGCGTACATGTTCGAGGATGTGTAAATCACAGGTGCACGGTTTAGCCGCGCGAAAGCTTTAAGGCTAGAAAAAAAGGAAGAACGAAAAGAGAGGAAAAATAATGGAAAGAACAGGGAGAAGGAGACGAACAAATAGTTCGGCGCTAGGCATAGAATCTTCGGAGTCTAGCCGCATTCCAGGGGTTCAGCTCTAGGCGATTGTCTGATGCATCACACAGGCGGTACGCTCCTCCAGTGAGAACTTCGTCAATGATGAAGGGACCCTCCCATTTGGGCTTGAGTTTGTCCGTTTTCTTGTCCAGCAAGCGTAGAACGAGTTCGCCAACATTATAAGTCTTGGCCCGTACTTCTCTGCTTTGATACTGCGGGCCTGCTGTTGATAAAATGTGGAACGGGCTTTTGCAACATCGCGCTCCTCCTCCAGGGCATGTAGGCTGTGAAAGGATCGAGAAGAGGTGTCTAGAGGGGGGTGAATAGACTCTAATCAAGAAAAGTTGTAGTTTTTAATCTCTTGAGTTGAAGTGGAGTATTAGCACAAGTTTAAACATTCACAATACATACCAAGCAAGCATGCAAGCATACAAAGAGTATATGAGCAGCACAAAGTAAGGGATGCAAGTTGCAAGAATGTAAAGAGAAGAGATTGGAGTGTGCAAACGCAATTTGGAGACACGGAGATTTTTTATCCATGGTTCCGATAGGTGGTGCTATCGTACATCCACATTGATGGAGACTTCAACCCACGAAGGGTAACGGTTGCGCGAGTCCACGGAGGGCTCCACCCACGAAGGGTCCACGAAGAAGCAACCTTGTCTATCCCACCATGACCGTCGCCCATGAAGGACTTACCTCACTCGGGTAGATCTTCACAAAGTAGGCGATCTCCTTGCCCTTACAAACTCCTTGGGTCAACTCCACAATCTTGACGGAGGCTCCCAAGTGACACCTAGCCAATCTAGGAGACACCACTCTCCAAGAAGTAACAAATGGTGTGTTGATGATGAACTCCTTGCTCTTGTGCTTCAAATGATAGTCTCCCCAACACTCAACTCTCTCTCACAGGATTTGGATTTGGTGGAAAGAAGATTTGAGTGGAAAGAAACTTGGGTAAGGCTAGAGATCAAGATTCATGTGGTTGGAATGGAATATGTTGACCTCAACACGAGTGTAGGTGGTTCTCTCTCAGAAAATATGTGTTGGAAGTGTAGGCATGTTTTGATAGCTCTCTCCAAAAATGAAGAGTGGGTGGAGGGGTATATATAGCCTCCACACAAAATCTAACCATTACACACAAATCACCAAACTCGGTGGGACCGAATCATGAAACTCGGTCGGACCGATTTAGTTCAAAATGTGAACGTTAGGCATTTCGGTGGGACCGACTGGATCAACTCGGTGGGACTGATGTGCTAGGGTTAGGGTAAATCCAAAACTCGGTTTGACCGATTACTTAAACTTGTTGGGACCGATTTGGGTAATAAGTGAAACAGAATGTTGGCCAAGCAAACTCGGTGGGGCCGGTTGCAAATCTCGGTGGGACCGAAATTATTGCAATAGACAACAGAGAGTTTGCAAGCCCATCTTGGTGAGAACGAGATCCTATCGGTGAGACCGAACTGATTAGGGTTTCTGGCAGTGGCTTATGTCAACTGAACTCGGTGGCTCCGGATAGAAAGAATCGGTGGGGCCGAGTTGGACTTTTGGTTTGGGACATATTTGGAAGTGGGAAAGTGGTTGAGGGCTTTGGAGCATATCACTAAGCACTTTGAGCAAGCAAGCCATTAAGCAACACCTCATCCCTTCTTAATAGTATTGGCTTTCCTATGGACTCAATGTGATCTTGGATCACTAAAAAAGAAAACTTAGAGTCTTGAGCTTTGAGCTTGAGCCAATCCTTTGTCCTTAGCATATTGAAGGGGTTCCACATCCTCCTGTCCATGCCACTCCATTGTTGAACTTATCTGAAACATACTAGGTAGAAGCATTAGTCCAACAAGAGATATGTTGACATTAATTACCAAAATCACCCAGGGAGCACTTGTGCTTTCAATCTCCCCTTTTTGGTAATTGATGACAACATACATCAAAGCTTTAGATAAAGATATAGAGAGCAATAAGCAAAGCTTTGGAAAGACATGTAACATGCGTACGCTCCCCCTCCATGTATGCAATCATGTAAATATGAAACATAGGAGCATGTGAATGCATAAGCATGACAAAGTAAGCCATGTGTTACATGTATGTTGGCTATTTGCATCAGAGCAAATGATGTGAATATAGAAAATGTACCTTCATGCCCATGAGTCCTTCTTGCAAACAGTATTTACATCAGCAAGAAATCCTCATACACATGACTGTGATGCATATACTTACCTTGTGGTCTTGAGTCGTCTTAGGAAGGAATGAACCTGAGTAAACAAGGTTAGACAACACAGATACACCTACTAGCCAGAGCAAACAGAAGAAACCACAAGAGAACCAAGATTGGGATGACATGTATAGAGTGAGTACTGAGTACCCAATTGGGTATAGACATGTCCCCAAAGGTAAAGATATGCAATAACATCAGAGATTTCCTTCCCTTAGATGTCTTGCTCCCCCTGAATCTTGCATGGGATATTGGGAGAAGATACGGAACAGAAAATCAGAGCAAAAGAAAAAACAACATAATTAATGCAGGCAATCAAATATGAACAAATATGAACATGTCTTTCCCCTCTTAAAGACATGTAATTTCTATCCTCTTGAACACCAAGCATCTGAGGTCTGAGGTTTCTTACACACACTCCCCCTGAGTATCCTCTCGCCCTATAGAAATGATTAAGCATAGAGCTTTGATGTGATCCCTCTCTCCCCCTTTGACATCAATTTCCAAGAAGGGCTCTTCTGGATTTTGTTTTATTGCAAAAGGGTTTGGTCCTTGAGTCACAAAGCAAAGCGACTGTGATGCTGGTAGAGAACAAGAGCCATTGAGTGGAGCTGGAGCAAAAAGACAGCAGAAATAAGTGGCAAGTTGTCTTTCTTGTAGTGAAATCGGTAGCACCGAGTTGTGTGCTTTGGTGGCACCGAGAGAATTCGGTTGGGCCGAAGAAAATAGACCGGTGTGACCGAGTTCATCACAGTAAAACACTTGTCACCTCAGCTCACTAGGCACTTTAAGATCTCACAAGGATTTGCAAGGAATTAGCTGAAAGATTTGCAATGAATTGGATGCAGAAAATGCAGAACAGAAGAGAGAAGAAAATATCTAGATGAAATACAAATGCAAGAGGAAACACAAGAGAACTTCATCTAGAATTGGGCGGTGAAAAAGTCACCTATGTTAGAATATATTGACTTAGGAGTCAAGTGAGATCACTTGATCTTTGGTCATACTCATCGTTTAAGCTCAAAATGGGGTTACCATTTTAGTTTAAGCTTCTTGATGTATTCACATCTTGTTGAGTTGATTTATCCCATGACTTGGAGTAAAGCTTCTCTAAGATGGAATAGCATACCTTGGGTGGTGGTGTTGATCTTGATTATGTAGTCGAACTTGTGTGGGCTGCTCAAGGTTGATGTAGCTCATCAAGAGTTGGGAGCACCACTTGGAGTTTGAGTTCATCTTCCTACATGGGTTAGCTTTGCAAGGAAGAGCACTTGTGTATCCAAAATGACAATCACAAAATTTGACATAGAATGAGTCAAAGGATATATTTGAGGGGTTTTGTGCTTCCTTGACTTCAACCACCATTGTGTAGAGACTTGGTGATGTAGAGATTGCTCAAGATGTGAGTGAGTTGCAATCTCATGGATTTAGATTCATCCAAGTACCTACAAGGGTTAGATAGCATGCAAGGGTGCGAAAGTATCCAAGACATATAGATAGCATCATGAAAGAAATATCAAGGATTAGTCAAAGGCTCATGCCTTGCATGTATCCAAATGGAGTTCCTACTCCAAGTTTGAAGCATCAATGATGTTCATTTCACCTCTCAAACGGCAAAATACTTTCTCATCAAGCAGTTTGGTAAATATATCCGCTAATTGCTTATCGGTGCAAACATGCTTAAGATTAATGTCCCCTTTGGCAACATGGTCTCGAATGAAATGATGACGTACTTCAATATGTTTAGTTCAAGAATGTTGCACGGGATTGTGAGCAATCTTAATAGCACTTTCATTGTCACACAGCAATGGAACATGTTTCACATATATCCCATAATCTTTAAGAGTTTGGGTCATCCAAAGTAATTGAGCACAACATGAACCAGCGGCAATGTATTCCGCTTCGGCGGTGGATAAGGATACCGAATTTTGTTTCTTGGAGGACCAAGACACAAGAGATCTACCAAGAAATTGACAAGTACCCGAAGTGGACTTTCTATCAACCTTGTCTCCGGCATAGTTCGAATCAGAGTAGCCAACAAGATCAAAGGAAGACCTCTTAGGATACCAAATGCCAAAATTTGGTGTATGTATTAAGTATCTCACTATCCTTTTCACAGCCTTAAGATGAGATTATTTAGGGGCCGCTTGATATCGTGCACACATGCACACACTTAGCATAATATCAGGACGAGAGGCACATAGATATAACAATGAACCAATCATAGAGCGGTAAACTTTTTGATCCACCGGATCACCGTCTTTGGTCAAATCAAAATGTCCACTAGTAGGCATGGGTGTAGACATACCTTTGCATTCTTACATATTGAACTTTTTAAATAAGTCCTTGGTGTACTTTGTTTGAGAGACAAAGGTGCCTTCCTTAGTTTGCTTGATTTGCAAATCGAGAAAGAATTTGAGTTCACTCATCATAGACATCTCAAACTTCTCCGACATTAGCTTTCCAAACTTCTCACTAAAATGAGGGTTAGTCGAACCAAATATAATATCATCAACATAAATTTGGCACACAAATAGTTCTCCATTAACCCTTTTAGTAAAAAGAGTAGAATCAATTTTACCAATTTCAAAGCCTTTTTCAACAAGGAACTTGGTCAAGCATTTATACCACGCTCTAAGAGCTTGTTTAAGACCATAAAGGGCTTTGTGAAGTTTGTAGACATGATTAGGCTTCTTAGGATTGACAAAGCCGGGAGGTTGCTTAACATAAACTTCCTCCTCAATTTCACCATTTAGAAAAGCACTTTTAATGTCCATTTGGTACAAGGTGATATCATGGTAATTAGCATAAGCAAGTAAGATGCGAATGGACTCAAGTCTAGCAACGGGAGCATATGTCTCACCATAGTCCATACTTTCGACTTGAGTGTAGCCTTGGGAGACTAGGTGTGCTTTGTTGCGGACGACTTTACCATCTTCATCTTGCTTGTTGCGAAACACCCATTTGGTACCAATGATGTTGTGGTTGTTGTCGGGCTTCTCGACCAATGTCCATACTTGATTTCTCTCAAAGTTGTGTAGCTCTTCATGCATAGCGTTTATCCAATCCGGATCTTCCAATGCTTCTTCAACCTTCATAGGTTCAATGCTAGACATGAATGAGTAATGTTCACAAAAATTAGCCAAACGAGCTTTAGAGCGAGTTATTCTCCCGGTTTGGATATCATTGTAGATTTGCTCGACGGGATGATCTTTCGCGATCCTTGCTCGAACTCGTGGGAGCTTTGGCTTGGCTCGGGGTGGAACATCTTATTCATCTTGTTCTTCTTCTTGGCCTTCTTCATTGTTGACATTGTCGTTCTCTTGTCGTGGTGGAGAAGGACGTTGTTGATATTCATCTTGGTGTACTTCCTCGTTTTCTTCGTCTTGGTGTGTCCCACTTGTGGATGCTTCCGTATCAATTCTTGGTTCACCTTGTCGTGAGGTAGAAGCTTCCACTTGGACGGACGAGGTACTCTCCTTCACCTCCGTTGGATGAATCTTGCCAATAGACAAGTCTTGGATTGCTTCCGAAGGGTCTTTGTCTCCTACATCAATTGCCAATTGCTCTACTTGCGAGTCGTTAGATTCATCAAACTTCACATCTACCGTCTCTTCAACCTTTCGGGTGAAATTGTTGTAGACACGGTAAGTGTGAGAGTTTGAGCCATAACCAAGTAGGAAACCTTCATGAGATTTAGGAGAAAATTTAGAACGACGATGCTTATCAAGATGTAGCATTTTGAGCCAAATACTCGAAAGTATCCAACTTGGGGTTTGTTACCGGTGAGGAGCTTGTATGTCGTCTTGCCGAGTAGCTTGTGAAGATACACGCGATTTGTTGCATGACAAGCTGTCTCAACCGCTTCCGCCCAAAAGTGTTTTGGTGTCTTGTACTCATCAAGCATCGTTCTTGCCATCTCAATAAGAGTCCGGTTCTTCCTCTCAATGACTCCATTTTGTTGAGGTGTGTACGTAGCCGAGAACTCATGTGAAATCCCCTCTTCGTCAAGAAAGGTATCCACATTTGTGTTCTTGAACTCCGTTCCGTTGTCGCTCCGAACCTTCTTGATCTTCACGTCAAATTGATTTTGGGCCTTCCTAGCGAAGTTTTTGAAGATCTTTTGGACCTGCGATTTGTCATCAAGAAAAAACACCCACGTAAATCTTGAAAAATCGTCAACTATGACTAGTCCAAACGAGTTACCACCGAGACTCTTGTAGGTATTTGGATCAAAGAGATCCATGTGAAGTAGCTCGAGCGGTCTTCTCGTGGTCATGATGTTCTTCACACGATGACTTCCTCCAACTTGTTTCCCTTCCTGACAAGCACTGCGAATTCTATCCTTGTCAAATATGACATCTTTTACTCCAAGGATATGATCACCTTTAATAAGCTTATCAAGATTTCGCATACCCACATGACCTAGCCTTCTATGCCACAACCAACCCTTAGAAGATTTAGCAAATAAGCAAGTTCTAGGTTGAGCCTTTTTAGTGAAATCAACAATGTAAAGATCACCTCTACGTATACCGGTAAAGACCATTTTACGATTGTCTCTATGAAACACTTGGCAATCTAATTCAGTGAATAGGACATTGAAACCGAAATCAGCAAGTCTAGAAACTAAAAGTAAATTGTACCCAAGAGATTCAACGAGCATGACATTTTGTATGGAGCTATCATGTGAGATGGCCACCTTACCGAGGCCAACCACCTTACCCTTTGAGTTATCACCAAAAGTGACATATTTTCAAGGGCCGTCGTTTTCAGCAAGCTCATGGAACATATCTTTATCTCCGGTCATATGATCAGTACATCCACTATCAACAACCCATTCCTTTCCTCCAGCCATGTAGCCGCGAAGATTTGCCATAAGACCAAAGTGTCTCATCGCATCATCAAGATCATAGTCACTATCATCATCATCCTCATCATAGTATCCATGTTCAACATCATCTTGTGATTGACCAATTCCTAGTAGATAAATGATCACTTCTATGGTTATCTTTATGGATTCTATTAGCTTCAGAAATGATATTGCTAATGATCCCAACATCTCCTATGGCACGCATGAGATTTGTAAGCTCAAATAGACAATCACCAAAGCTAGGATCTCTAGAATTCATCTTACTCGAGACAATAGACTTATGGAGAATTTCGTCTAAATTTTTCAAGGAATAATCTGGAAATCGTTCCTCAAGAAATCTCCATATAGTATAGGCAGAATCAAGAGTAGGCAAACTAGCAATCAAATTTTTGGGCAATCTTATTATGATAAGATTGATAGTTCTAATATTGTGAATCATGTCAAGATCCTCTTCGGGTGTGGGATGCAAGGGATCAATATGAGGTGCACAAGGGCTAGTAATGCACTTGTTCAAATGATATTCATTGAAAATCAAGCATTTCATTTTTCCACTCATGAAAATATTCTCCATCAAGAATAGGCACTCTATGTCTAAGAATCCCCAAAGTAGACACATCCATCTTCCTCCAAAGGTGTTTAAACCAAGGCAATGGAGACCAATGCTCTGATACCAATTGAAAGGATCGAGAAGAGGTGTCTAGAGGGGGTGAATAGACTCGAATCAAGAAAAGTTGCAGTTTTTAATCTCTTGAGTTGAAGTGGAGTATTAGCACAAGTTTAAACATTCACAATGCATATCAAGCAAGCATGCAAGCATACAAAGAGTATATGAGCAGCGAAAAGCAAGGGATGCAAGTTGCAAGAATGTAAAGAGAAGAGATTGGAGTGTGCAAACGTAATTTGGAGACACGGAGATTTTTTATCCGTGGTTCCGATAGGTGGTGCTATCATACATCCACATTGATGGAGACTTCAACCCACGAAGGGTAACGGTTGCGCGAGTCCACGGAGGGCTTCACCCACGAAGGGTCCATGAAGAAGCAACCTTGTCTATCCCACCATGGTCGTCGCCCATGAAGGACTTGCCTCACTCGGGTAGATCTTCATGAAGTAGGCGATCTCCTCGCCCTTACAAACTTCTTGGTTCAACTCCACAATCTTGACGGAGGCTCCCAAGTGACACCTAGCCAATCTAGGAGACACCACTCTCTAAGAAGTAACAAATGGTGTGTTGATGATGAACTCCTTGCTCTTGTGCTTCAAATGATAGTCTCCCCAACACTCAACTCTCTCTCACAGGATTTGGATTTGGTGGAAAGAAGATTTGAGTGGAAAGCAACTTGGGGAAGGCTAGAGATCATGATTCATGTGGTTGGAATGGAATATCTTGACCTCAACACAAGTGTAGGTGGTTCTCTCTCAGAAAATATGTGTTGGAAGTGTAGTCATGTTCTGATAGCTCTCTCCATGAATGAGGAGTGGGTGGAGGGGTATATATAGCCTCCACACAAAATCTAACCGTTACACACAAATCACCAAACTCGGTGGGACCGAATCATGAAACTCGGTCGGACTGATTTAGTTCAAGATGTGAATGTTAGGCATTTCGGTGGGACCGACTGGATCAACTCGGTGGGACCGATGTTCTAGGGTTAGGGTAAATCCAAAACTCGGTTTAACCGATTACTCAAACTCGGTGGGACCGATTTGGGTAATAAGTGAAACAGAATGTTGGCCAAGCAAATTCGGTGGGGCAGGTTGCAAATCTCAGTGGGACCGAAATTA
Organism: Aegilops umbellulata; assembly: GCA_032464435.1. Lineage (NCBI taxonomy): Eukaryota > Viridiplantae > Streptophyta > Magnoliopsida > Poales > Poaceae > Aegilops > Aegilops umbellulata. Next base: position 324,438,208 of record CP136058.1, on the reverse strand, counting down.
TTGCAACACACAACAGAGAGTTTGCAATCCCATCTTGGTGAGACTGAGATCCTATCGGTGAGACCGAACTGATTAGGGTTTCTAGCAGTGGCTTATGTTAACTGAACTCGGTGGCTCCAGATAGAAAGAATCGGTGGGGCCGAGTTGGACTTTTGGTTTGGGACATATTTGGAAGTGGGAAAGTGGTTGAGGGCTTTGGAGCATATCACTAAGCACTTTGAGAAAGCAAGCCATTAAGCAACACCTCATCCCTTCTTAATAGTATTGGCTTTCCTATGGACTCAATGTGATCTTGGATCACTAAAATAGAAAATGTAGAGTCCTGAGATTTGAGCTTGAGCCAGTACTTTGTCCTTAGCATATTGAAGGGGTTCCACATCCTCTTGTCCATGCCACTCCATTGTTGAACTTATCTGAAACATACTAGGTAGAAGCATTAGTCCAACAAGAGATATGTTGACATTAATTACCAAAATCACCCAGGGAGCACTTGTGCTTTCAGGCTGTCCTGCTGATCAAGCTCGGTCTCTCTCTCTTCGTAGATGCGCACTCGAGGTGAGTCATGAATAATATCGCAGGGCAACACAGCCTCCGCGCCGTACACCATGAAGAAAGGTGTATATCCAGTAGTGTGGTTGGGCATGGTCTGCAGCCCCCAGAGTACGGAGTCAAGCTCCTCAACCCAGTGCTTGTCTGATTCTCTCAAAGACCGCACTAGTCTGGGTTTAATGCCGCTCATAATAAGACCATTGGCCCGTTCGACTTGACCGTTTGTTTGCGGGTGATAGACAGAGGCGTAATCAAGCTTAATGCCCAGATTAGCACACCAAGTTTTCACCTCATCTGCTGTGAAATTGGAGTCGTTATCGGTGATGATGCTGTGTGGAACACCATAACGGTGCACAACACCGGATATGAATTCTATCACTGGTCCGGCCTCAGCTGTTTTAACTGGTTTGGCCTCTATCCACTTAGTGAATTTATCCAGCATGACCAGCAGATACTTTTTCTTATGGCTTCCTCCTTTAAGGGGTCCGACCATATCGAGCCCCCAGACCGCGAAAGGCCAAGTGATGGGAATCGTTTGTAGAGCGGTGGGGGACATATGGCTTTGGTTGGCGAAGAGCTCGCATCCGACGCAACGTTGGACAAGGTCCTGTGCATCTGCTCGGGCCGTCAGCCAATAAAAACATGTACGGAAGGCCTTGCTAACAAGGGCCCGAGCTGCGGCGTGGTGACCGCCGAGACCGGCATGAATTTCAGCCAGGAGCTGCCGCCCCTCTTCCTCGGAGATACATCTTTGAAGGACTCCGGTAGTGCTTTTCTTGTAGAGTTCTCTGTCGTGAACCTTGTAGGCCTTCGAACGCCGGACAATGCGCGAGCCTCATTCTGATCCTCAGGGAGTTCTCTCCTATTAAGGTAGGCCAAGAAGGGTTCGGTCCATGGGGAATGACTGCCATGATGAGATGGGTCGACGGTGTTATTTCGGTGGCTGAGCCCCCGATGATATCTGTCGGGGGAAATCTGCCTCCACGAACACCTATGGGGACCGAGCCCCTTCATTGGTTCGGCGGGGGGCGGAGGTCACGCGAAGAGCGGATCGAGGCAATGCACACAAGGGATTTACCCAGCTTTGGGCCGCAAGGATGCGTAAAACCCTACTGCTGCTTTGTGGTTTTGTATTGTGTTCTTGCTTGGGAGCGTGTGGTGCTACAGTACATGCGAGCTGCTGGCGAGACCGAGCGTGAGTGGCCTCCTTTCTCCTCGTTGCGCATGTGGCCTCCTTTTATATGTGCAAGGGGTTACCCATAGGTGGCAACGTAGGCGGGGGCAAAACTGGAAAACGTTGTGTTGGGTACAGTTGTTTGCATAGTGCTAACATACCTAACTCTGACGGCAGGGGACAAGGGCATTAAATGCCCGTCCGCATCGCCCAGACGATGCAGGAAAGGGAACCGTCAGGAGCGCCACCGTTTGCCACGATGGCTACTCTGTCAGCGTTGCTTCGCCACCGCATGCCCCTGGCTGCGCAGCCTCTCGCCACGTACGCCTGGGATGGCCCCAGAGCGACGCGTGGGTGGATGAGCTAGAGCGCAGGCGTGGGGTGGTGACTTGCCGCGGCAAGCGCCTTGCCGCGGTTGATGCCTTGTCGCGCCCAGGAGCTTGTCGCTCACCGGTCCTTGCCGGGACGCGGAGCGCGTCGCAGCAAGTCTCTTGTCGTGCCTTGGTCGGCCTTCCCGGCAAGCTCCTCTTGCCGGGGCCTTGTGCTTCGAGCGGTCGTCCCGGCAAGCTCCTCTTGCCGGCGCCTTGCTCTCTTCGGGTGGCCCTCCCGGCAGGCTCCTCTTGCCGGGGCCTTGGCTCAAATACTTTATTCTTGGGTGGCCCAAAAAAGGGACCATGGAGAGTCTTGGCGATCACCTGGCAAGCCTTGCCGCGGGGTGCTGCGACTGCCCGTGCACAAGTTCGGGATACTAAGGTACCCCTACTTTAGTACACCGACAGGAGCCCCCGGGCCTAGGCCATACACGGTGCCGAGCGCTGTTGGGCCAGGCCCAAAACAGTGCACGGGCACGCGTGGCCTGGGTCACGCTGCATCTGCTTCTGCGTCCACCACGTCCTGCCCGAGCGGCACGCGTCGAATGCGGCATCGTGGGGAGCGGCGTGCGTGACGTGGGTGGCGTGCGCGGGGCTGAACCCCACAGGCATGCGTCACGTCGCAATAAAGGGGGACGGTTCGCGCTAGCTCCATTAGTGGAGGGAGGCATGGAGGTGTGGCTCGTTCGCTGGACGAGGCCGAGGCACGGTTTCCAAGGCGCCCGCTCCCCACGATCACGGGGTGGGGAGAGGTCGCCTCACCCGTCTCCTCGGTCCTGCACGCCAGCCACGCGGCTTCCATGCACCCGGGGTTGCGGACGGTGGAGGCAGAAAACCGGGCCGTCGCGGGTCGGGGCAGCAGGTCGGCCCCAGTCGCCTGGCCTTCCTGCGTCTTGATTGGCTGAGCGGGGCGGCCGAGCCCCCCACCCTGCTTCTTTATAAAGGGCAAGAGAGGGGGACGGAAATCCACACTCCTTCATCTTTCCTTCCCTTCGGCTTCTGATCCCCTCCCTCCATTCGCCATGGAGAAAGGGAACCCTGGTCCTTCATTGGTGGCGGCGAGGGTTGCCGCTAGGCAACGCGCCCCTCCTCCCCCTGCACCCGCGGTGGCGGAGCCAGCCGTAAGGGGAAGGGGTAGGGGGCGAGGTCGTGGACGAGGTCGTGGACGAGGCCGAGGCGTTCAGGGAAGAGGCGGGCGGGGCGACGCGTCAGCCTCGCCTCCGCCAGCGGCTCTTCTTCCCACGGCGGTCCACATCGGGGACGATCCTTGCGAGTTCTTCGTCAGGTTGCGTCGGGCGCCTCGTCGTCGCCTCCGCCTCCCGGCTCCCTTCGCAAGCGTGATGGAGATGGAGCAACCCGAGACGCTAAGGCTGCGCATGAAGGGCTACGGGATCAGCGGCACGCGGGTCCACGTCGAGTCCCCAGCCCCCGGCGTGGTGTATCTTGGCCGAGGGTGGAAGACCTACGCCCGTATCCACAGCTTGATGGAGGGGTTCACCCTCCATTTAAGTTGATGGAGGGCGATCTCCTCTCCGTCAAGGCCTTCGGGGACTTCGGGACTCGGGCCCGGTGATGCGTGGATAGCTCCTCCGACAGCGAAGGCTCCTCCTCGAGCGAGAGTGACGAGGAGGGGAGCGACAGCGACGACGAGGGCAGCGGTCGTCGGGATGACGGGTCCGACTAGGCGCCGGTCGCGGCTCCGCGTGGCACCGGCGACCCCATCATCCGTGTCGCCGGCTCCTTGAGCTTCTCGGGGCCGTCTTCCCGGGCGGCTGGAGTGGCGAGGCTGCGGAAGAGGAGGAGGACTGGCGGCAAGGCCGTCAACTCGGAGTACGAGGGCTAGGTGCCCCCGACAGCGTGTTGACGTCCCGCTACCTCATCTTCGAGCTCCACTTCCGGCGCCGCCGTCACCATCCAGCCTCCGGAGCCCCCGGACGGCCCTCCGGGCGCTCTGTTGGTGTCTTCTGCCACCCGTAGCTCGCCTAGGTGCCCCTTTTGCCCTTTTCTCCTCCTTGTCCTACCTCCTGAGGAGAGAGACAAGAAAGGGATCACGGGCATCTTATCTTTTTTCAATCTGTAAGCCCTCGGGCCTTAGCTGTGTTTAAAACTTGTAATCCCATCTTTCATGTTTTTCATTCTCTCTGAACTGTACCTGAGCGGAATGTTTTTAATGAAAAGGGGATGTTTGCCGGGCCATTTGTCCCGTGGGTAAATCCCACGCCAAGGAGCGAATCCTTTATATCGTTAAGATAGACACTTCTTTGCCCGGCAACAGGCCCTGCCGTCTTCCCGCGCCACTCGACCTCTCTCATGCCTTTGGCGGAGGAAGGGATGAGGCGGGTTCGGGCTCCTCGTTCCGCCACTTTGCCGCCGCGACTACTACCAAAACGGGCCCCAGGAACGCGCTCTGGGGCCTGTCGTTAAGGGAGCACGGTAGCTTTTAGGAGGAAACAAGGTTTTCGTATTCCACAGTTCATAAGAGAATGCATGACAAGGGATGCAAAAGCTTATCTGGGATTGCAGCCCCCGGCGACTTTGGCTTGCCGCGGGCGAATCTTTGTACTTGCAGCCCCCGGCAACACTGGCTTGCCGGGGACCAGATGCTGGCCCGCCCTTCTTCTCTTCTTCGTCTTTAAGCGATCTGGCCAGGATATGCAAAACCCTGCGAACCAAAGGAAACGAAGGAACAGGAAAAAGGACGCAGACTCGACCTCTAAGCTAGGGGTTAGCAGCCGTTAGGCACTATCAACCCTAACCAAGGACGATACTCGACTCAGCATGCATGCTAAAACTTAGGGCGCCAGCGCTTCATTTACTGCTGCTCAGGGTCTGCGCCTGGCTTTGTACAAAGGATTACATGCAACAGCGGCAAGACTTGTACAAAAGGTTGGTTGCCGGGCGGGGCCCGACAACCACGCCTTACGGGTAAAACTTACGAAGATGCTCAATATTCCAGGAGTTGCTCACTGGAGTGCCATCTTCGGTCTCGAGGCGGACAGCGCCGGGCCTCGTGACTCGTCTCACCCGGTAAGGGCCTTCCCACTTCGGCGTCAACTTTTTATGATTCTTGGCGGACGGGGCGCGCCGAAGAACAAGGTCGCCTTCCTCGAAGCTTCTGGCTTTAACTTTGCGGCTATGGTAGCGATGCAAAGCTTGCTGGTAGCGAGAGGCTCACACAGCAGCCTGAAGACGATCTTCCTCAAGGAGCAGCGCGTCATCTTCATGCAGCCGCTCTTGCTCAAGCTCATCATAAGCGAGCACTCGAGGTGACCCGTATACGAGTTCTGTGGGGGTAACTGCTTCTGCTCCATAGACTAGAGCAAATGGTGTCTGGCCAGTGGCTCGATTTGGCGTCGTTCTGATCAACCAAAGAGCCACCGGCAGCTCCTCGATCCAGTTTCTTCCGCACTTGTGCAGCCTATCGAAAGTTCTGGTCTTGAGCCCGCGCAGTACTTCGGCATTGGCCCTTTCAGCTTGACCGTTGCTCCTGGGATGAGCAACAGAAGCGAAGCAGACCTTGGCGCTGAGATCTTGGACGTATTGCATGAAGGCGCGGCTCGTGAATTGTGTACCGTTGTCGGTGATGATCCTGTTGGGGATCCCGAAGCGGCAGACAATCGACCTGAAGAACTTGATGGATGACTGTGCTGTCACCTTCCTCACTGGTTCCACTTCTGGCCACTTTGTGAACTTGTCGATTGCGACGTACAAGTACTCAAAGCCCCCGACAGCTCGGGGGAAGGGGCCGAGGATGTCGAGCCCCCAGACTGAAAATGGCCAGGATAAAGGGATCGTCTGGAGAGCTTCAGCTGGCTGGTGTATCTACTTGGAATGGAACTGGCACGCTTCACACTTGGTTACTTGTGCAGTTGCATCCTGGAGGGCTGTCGGCCAGAAGAAACCTTGCCGGAACGCTTTGCCGGCAAGTGCTCTTGCGCCAATGTGGTGACCACATATGCCTCCATGTATCTCTGCCAACAGCTTCTGTCCATCTTCCCGGGAAATACACTTCAATTTCACACCGTTGCACCCTCTTCTGTACAGTGTGTTGTCGACGAACTGGTACATACTCGAGCGCCGGGCTACTCTTTCCGCTTCTTCTTGTTCTTCGGGAAGTTCTCCGTGCTGGAGGAAATGGACAGTCTGCTGCGCCCATGCTGGAGCCTGCGGCTCGACAACAAGGACTGAAGGCACTTCTGCTGCTGCGGGAACGTCCGCTTCTACGACGAGGATCTGGGGCTCAGACGGAGCTTGACGTTCCCCGGCAAGCTTGCCGGAGCAAAACTTGTCGAGAGCGCCTGCTTCTACGGAACAAACCCTGGGGTTTCCGGAGCAGACGGCTCCTCAGCGCTCTTGGCGTCGATCTTGGGGACCTTCTTGGCGGCGGCTCCGGGGAGCTCCGCCGGAAGATAGTCACCGGAGACCAACTTCCTTTTCTTGCTCTGTCTGGTTGATGGCGTTACGGATGGCTAAGTCAGCTTGAGCACAAAGGTTCCTGGTTCCACAGGTAACTTAAATGCTGTGCACTTTGACAGGCCATCAGCAATGTCGTTCTCAGCTCTTGGAATGTGTTCCATTTGCAGGCCGTCAAAGTGCTCTTCTAGCTTCCTCACTTCATCAACGTACGCTTCCATCAACGGACTCTGGTAATCTTTGTTCACTTGGCGGACGACAAGCTGCGAGTCACCCCTGACAATGAGCTTCTTGATCCCAAGTTCTGCCGCGATCCTGAGACTGGCGAGCAAACCTTCATACTCTGCAGTATTGTTGGTTGCTTGCTCCTTGGGGAAGTGCATCTGGACTACGTACTTGAGGTGCTCTCCGGTGGGCGCGATAAGTAACGCGCCAGCACCGGCGCCATGCAGCGAGAAAGCACCATCAAAGTACATCAGCCACTCTTTGCTTGCTTCTTTGGCGGGGATGCTCGTCTCTGGGATATCTTCGTCTGGTGTCGGTGTCCACTCTGCTATGAACTCCGCCAATGCTCTGCTTTGGATAGTCGAGGTGCTCTCGAACTGGAGACCGAAGCTCTATAGTTCTAGTGCCCACTCGACAATCCTGCCTGTTGCTTCTGGATTCTGCAGTATCCTCTTCAGCGGAAAGCGGGTGACAACTGTAATTTCATGTGCTTGGAAGTAATGGCGCAGCTTTCTCGAGGCCATGAGAAGGCCGAAAAGCAATTTCTGCACACCAGACTACCTTGACCTAGCCCCCTGCAAAAGGAGCTGACAAAGTAAACTGGGCGCTGCACCATTTTCTTCTTCTGCACCTCCACTTGCTCCTGCGCAGATTCATCCTTGTCAGGGCCAGAGCTTGTCGGGGAAGCCCCCTACTTGTCGTTGAACATGCTTGCCGCGGTTGCTGGCTCATCATCTGCCTCCCTCTCCGCTACTAACGCAGCACTAACCACTTGATTGGTTGCCGCCAGGTATAGCAGCAACTTCTCTTGTGGTTTAGGCGTGACAAGTATTGGAGCGGAGGACAGGTATTTCTTCAAGTCCTGCAGCGCAGCCTCCACTTCCGGAGTCCATTTTACTGGACCCGCCTTTTTCAAAATTTTGAAAAACGGCAGGGCGCGTTCTGCAGACTTGGAAATAAACCTGCTGAGAGCCACGACGCAGCCGGCGAGCCTTCGTACGTCCTTGACACGTGTTGGTGCTTCAATCTGCTCGATGGCTTGATCTTGTCTGGGTTGGCTTCGATTCCTCGCTGAGACACGAAGAACCCAAGAAGCTTGCCGGAAGGGACTCCGAACACGCACTTCTCGGGGTTGAGCTTGAGACTGATCCTGCGCAGGTTCGCAAAGATCTCTTCTAGGTCTTGAATCAGGGTTGCCCTGTCCCTGCTTTTGACCACTATGTCATCCATGTAGGCCTCCACATTTCTGTGGATTTGTGGCTCAAAAGCGGTGTGGACAACCCTCGCAAATGTTGAACCAGCATTCTTCAGTCCGAAAGGCATCCGTACGAAACAGTACATGCCACATGGAGTGATGAACGTGGTCTTTTCTTCATCTTCTTCAGCCATGAAGATCTGATGGTATCCTGAGTAGGCGTCAAGAAATGAAAGCAGGTCACATCCGGCCGTGGAGTCAACAATCTGGTCAATGCGCGGCAAGGGAAAGGGATCTTTGGGACAAGCTTTGTTAACATCAGTGAAGTCGATGCAAAGCCTCCATTTCCCATTTGCTTTGCGCACGACAACAGGATTGGCCAACCACGTCGGATGGAGCACACCCCTGACGAGGCCTGCTGCTTCCAACTTCTTGATCTCTTCTGCGATGAACTCTTGGCGCTCCACCGCTTGCTTCCTGACTCTCTGCTTGACGGGCCGCGCATGAGGTCAGATGGCGAGGTGGTGCTCAATCACTTTCCTGGGAACGCCGGGGATGTCAGATGGCTGCCAGGCAAACACCTCGACATTCGCCCGCAGGAAAGCAACGAGCGCGCTTTCCTATTTGGGGTCGAGTGTGGCACTGATGGTGAAGGTACCACCAGTGCCGTCCTCCTTGGCGGACACCTTCTTGTTCGTTGGCGGAGCTGCCATTGTCTTCTTACTTTTGCCGGTGGAGCTCGATGGCGCGTCCTCGACGGTAGCGCAGCACTCCGAAGAGGTGTGCTTGCCGGAGTGGGCGCCAGAGCACTTGCCGGGCTTGGTCCTCTTCTTCCCTCCGGGAGCTTCAGCGGCAAGTGGCTTGTGGTCCGCTGCGGCTGCTGCTTCCCGGTAGATCTTGTCGGCACAGATAAGGGCATCCTTCTTGTCGCCGGGGACAGAGATGACGCTTATCGGGCCTGGCATCTTGAGCATGTTGTATGCGTAGTGAGAGGCCGCCATGAACTTGGCGAGCGCTGGACGGCCGAGAATTCCATTGTAGGGCAATGGAAAATCGGCAATGTCAAAAGTGATCCTCTCTATCCTGAAGTTCAGCTCGCTGCCAAATGTCACTGGCAACGTTATCTTCCTCTTCGGCTTGCTCCTTCCCAGGTTGATTCCTTGGAACGTGTCGGTCTCTTCGAGCTCGCTGTCGGGGACTTGGAGTTTCCGGAGCACAGCGGAGGAGATCAGGTTCAAGCCGGCCCCGCCGTCAACTAGCATATTAGTGACCTTGAGGTTGCGAACAGTTGGCGAGACCAACATCGGCAAGCACCCGATCGCAGTTGTGCGATCAGGGTGGTCCTCAATATCAAAGATGATAGGCGTGCTAGACCATTTCAGAGGCTTGCGCGACTCGACGGGTGGTTCCGCCGCATTGACTTCCCGCGCCCACTGCTTGAGCTGGCGGTGAGAAGTATGCAGGGAAGCACCGCCGTCCACGCACAAGACCTCTGTGGCTTTCTGAAACTCCTGCTCACTGGTCTCGACGTCATCCATGTCTTCGTCTTCGTCGTCGTCTTCGTTCTTGTCGCGGCCGCGGGGAGGTCTGTCCGCTTGCCGCTGCTTGTCCTTGTCGCGGCGTCCTCCCTGGCCGGGGCGCTTCGTGCCTGATCCTCCGCCACCTCACCGGGCTCTCTCCTTGTCGCGCCGCTCGTACTCGGCCTTTTGCAGCTCGACGAGTCGCTCGACCTGCTTGCAGCTCTGGAGGTCATGGCCCTTCGTGCGGTGGATCTTGCAGTACTGTTTGTTGGTGTCGTCCCGCTTGTCGGCGACCGCCACAGCCTGGCAGTTGGCGCATCCGGCAACCTCCTTGCCGGAGCTACCAGCCTGGGCCTTCTTGGCGGCGCCTTCATCGCCGGACTGCTCAACAACCAGTACTTCTTGGCTCTTCTTCTTCCTGCTGCTCCGCCGCCGGCTCTTCCTTTCCGGGGTGGTATCCTCACTGTCAGACTCTCCTGCTCCAGTGTTCTCTCCGGGGAGTTTCCTCCCCTCCTCAGCACGGGCACACTTGTCGTCCAGGGCATATAGCTCGCTGACGTCTTTGATCTTGCACATCGCCATCTCCTCCCGCATCCTGCGGTTACGCACGTTCTGATGGAACGCGCTGATGACCGCGGCGGGGTGGACGTCTGGGATGTTGTAGTGTACACGGCTGAATATCTGGATGAACTTGCGCAAGGGTTCCCCTTCCTTCTGGACGAGCAGATGAAGGTCGCTCGCTTGGCCATGGGGTTTGTGGCCGCCCGTAAAGGCGCCAACAAACTGATGGCACAAGTCTGTCCAGGAGGTTATGGAGTTGTCCGGCAAGTGCATGAGCCAGGATCTGACGTTGGATTTGAGTACCAGCGGGAAGTAGTTGGCAAGGATCTTGTCGTCTCGCCCTCCAGCAGCCTGCACCGCGATGGTGTAGATGCTGAGGAACTCCGACGGATGCGACTTGCCGTCGTACTTCTCTGGTACGTCTGGCTTGAAATTCTTCGTGCTGGGCCACTGGACTTGCCGCAGCTCACGGGTGAACGCAGGGCAGCCCACCGCGTAAGGCAGGTCGCCTGGTTCCCCCGGTGCATGCATGTCGATAGAGGGCCCAGCGCGCTGGTCTGATTGACGCCGCGCTTCTCTCCGACGCTCGATGCGAGTGCGAGCGTCCTCTTGCTCTCGCTCGTGAAGAACTTGGCGTTGATCGCGACGAGTTCGCGGATTCGACGACGCGGTGGAGTCGTTGTCGTGATGGTTCCGGCGAGTCGGCGATCTTGGCCTTTGGGGCGGGGAGTGCACGGTGGTCGCACCCCCGCCGGTCTTGGCGCCATCGGTTCTCGCCTGGCGGTCCCGTCGCGGCTGCGACGCGCTGTGCTGCCGCGGGGTGTCGCTGTTAGCGAAACCGATGAGGCTCTGTATCGTGGCCCTCCAGTCGTCGAGCTTGTTCACCGTTGGAGGGTAGTCTAGGAGCAGTTGAGCTCGCGCCAGAGCTTCTGCTGGAGTGGCGGGCAGCGGTGGCGAACGGCGCGTGGAGAGGGATGTGCTAGAACTTCTAACTACGTTAGAAGGAGCAACACCCGGACCAGGCAGCCGCGCCACGCTCGCGCCAGCACGTAGGTGTGAGTGCTGGCCTTGAGCGCCCTGGGATCCGCCGGCTCGATCTGGGTCCAGCGAGTGTATGGTACCGTGAGTGCCAAGACGCTGTTGGTCCCGTGCCTCCTGAGAGGGGCGCGGTGCATGTTCGGACGCCGTGGCGCCATGAGCTGGCTCGACGACACCCGTTCCACCGCCGGCGCCGTCCCCACCACCCGTCTGCTCCCAGGGCGGTGGGTTCGACGCGGACGGACCGGCCACCTCCGGAGCTTTCTTCTTCGGTGGCATGTCGACGAAGATGATGGAGATCTAGCCTGTGCAGACGCCGGATCAGGTTCACACAACTTCGACGCCCCCTACCTGGCACGCCAAAGATGTCAGGGGAAATCTGCCTCCACGAACACCTATGGGGACCGAGCCCCTTCCTTGGTTCAGCGGGGGGCGGAGGTCGCGCGAAGAGCGGATCGAGGCGATGCACACAAGGGATTTACCCAGCTTCGGGCCGCAAGGATGCGTAAAACCCTACTGCTGCTTTCTGGTTTTGTATTGTGTTCTTGCTCGGGAGCGTGTGGTGCTACAGTACACATGAGCTGCTGGCGAGACCGAGCATGAGTGGCCTCCTTTCTCCTCGTTGCGCATGGGGCCTCTTTTTATATGTGCAAGGGGTTACCCACAGGTGGCAACGTAGGCGGGGGCAAAACTGGAAAACGTTGTGTTGGGTACAGCTGTTTGCACAGTGCTAACATACCTAACTCTGACGGCAGGGGACAAGGGCATTAAATGCCCGTCCGCATCGCCCAGACGGTGCAGGAAAGGGGACCGTCAGGAGCGCCACCGTTTGCCACGATGGCTACTCTGTCAGCGTTGCTTCGCCACCGCATGCCCCTGGCTGCGCAGCCTCTCGCCACGTACGCCTGGGATGGCCCTAGAGCGACGCGTGGGTGGATGAGCTGGAGCGCAGGCGCGGGGTGGTGACTTGCCGCGGCAAGCGCCTTGCCGCGGTTGATGCCTTGTCGCGCCCGGGAGCTTGTCGCTCACCGGTCCTTGCCGGGACGCGGAGCGCGTCGCAGCAAGTCTCTTGTCGTGCCTTGGTCGGCCTTCCCGGCAAGCTCCTCTTGCCGGGGCCTTGTGCTTCGAGCGGTCGTCCCGGCAAGCTCCTCTTGCCGGCGCCTTGCTCTCTTCGGGTGGCCCTCCCAGCAGGCTCCTCCTGCCGGGGCCTTGGCTCAAATACTTTGTTCTTGGGTGGCCCAAAAAAGGGACCATGGAGAGTCTTGGCGATCGCCTGGCAAGCCTTGCCGCGGGGTGCTGCGACTGCCCGTGCACAAGTTCGGGATACTAAGGTACCCCTACTTTAGTACACCGACAATATCGTTGTGTTCGGAATCTGGGGTTGTGTTCGGATCTGGACTGGTGTTGCCTCTCTCCCCATGCCACACCATGGACGGCTTAGAAAGCCTTTCCAGAAAGATGTTAGGTGGGACGGGGTCGCTCTTGGCGCCGATGCGAGCAAGGACGTCCGCCGCTTGATTACTTTCTCAAGCCACATGATGAAACTCGAGCCCCTCGAACCGAGCTGACATTTTCAGGACGATGTTACGATAAGCCGCCATCTTTGGATATTTGGCATCGAAATCTCCATTTATTTGAGATATTGCGAGGTTTGAGTCCCCGCGTACTTCCAGGCGTTGTATGCCCATGGAGACAGACATCCGAAGACCATGCAATAAGGCCTCGTATCCGGTTGCGTTATTAGAGTATGTGTACAATATTTGGAGTACGCACTCGACTACGTCTCCAGTGGGGGACGTTAAAACGACGCCCGCTCCTAATCCTGCCAGCATTTTGGAACCATCAAAATACATAACCCAGTTGGAATATGTTTCGTACCCTTTAGGGAGTTCGTCCTCTGTCCATTCGGCGACGAAGTCCGCTAGTACTTGGGATTTAATGGCTCGACACTTCGTACTTGGGATTTAATGGCTCGACGCGGTTTGTATGTTATGTCGGATAGAAGGATCTCAATGGCCCATTTGGCAATCCGACCCGTAGCATCGCGGTTGTTTATTAGGTCATTGAGTGGTACTTTGGAAGCCGCCGTGATCGAACACTCTTGGAAGTAGTGTCGTAGCTTCCGAGATGCCATGAAGACCGTGTATGCTATCTTTTGGTAATGAGGGTACCGGGATTTGCATGGTGTGAGGACAGTGGATACATAGTATACCGGCTTATGAAGCGGGAAATTGTGTCTGTCCTGCTCTCGCTCAACGACGAGCACGGCGCTCACCACTTGGTGTGTTGCCGATATGTATAATAACATGGGTTCGCCGACGTTCGGCGCGGCCAGCATTGGGCTGCTCGCTAGGATGGCTTTTATTTCTTACAGTCCGGCCGTTGCCACATCCGTACACTCGAAATGATCGGTGCACCGGAGGAGGCGATACAGTGGCAATGCCTTTTCTCCAAATCTGGAGATAAAGCGGCTTAAAGCCGCCACACATCCGGCGAGTTTTTGGACTTGTTTAAGGTCCGTTGGCGTAGCCAATTGTGACAAAGCTCGGATTTTGGCTGGATTTGCTTCAATTCCTCTATAGGAAACAATGAAGCCCAGCAGTTTTCCAGCAGGGATGCCGAAAACACACTTTTCCGGATTGAGCTTGATGTCATATGCACAGAGTTTGTCAAATGTGATACGTAAATGGTCTATTAGTGACTCGATGTGCCTAGTTTTAATGACGACGTCGTCCACGTATGCTTCAACTGTCTTGCCGATCTGTTTCTCCAGGCATGTTTGAATCATGCGTTGGTAGGTGGCCCAGGTGTTTTTGAGCCCGAAGGGCATGGTGTCGAAGCAGAATGGCCCATATGGGGTAATGAATGTCGTTGCGGCTTGATCGGACTCCTTCATTTTGATTTGATGGTATCCGGAATATGCGTCGAGGAAGCACAGTGAGTCGTGTCCTACAGTAGCATCAATGATATGGTCGATGCGGGGGAGGGGGAAGGGATCCTTAGGGCAGGCCTTATTGAGGTCTTTGAAATCGATGCACAGGTGCCAGTATTTATCCTTCTTTGGTACCATCACCAAGTTTGCTAGCCAGACTGGGTGTTTTATTTCTCTAATGAATCTGGCCTCGATTAGCTTGGCTAGCTCCTCCCCCATAGCTTGACGTTTGGGTTCGGAAAAGCACCATAGTGCTCCTGTCTATTTCCATCTTACTGAGTGTATCCTCGTAAATGAGGTTTAGTCTGCTGCCGCCGTCCATGAGAGCCTTGGCGAGCCGAAAGCTGTACACGATCGGACTGAGGACCAAGGCGGCTGGTGCCCGAACTGTCCTGAATTTTGGTTAATCACCAGCATTAAAAGTTATGGCCGTGTCATTCCAAGGGTCTATTGCTACGATTTGGCAGACTTTGGCGAGGTCGCAGAGTGCCCTTTTGCGCTTATTGTTTGAAGCAAAGGTCTCGAAGACCGTCAATACACTGAGGTCTTCGTCTTCTAGGGGATATTGCTTTGGGGTGTTTTTGGTGAGGATATCCTCACCGCTCTTGGCTACCTGCCGGAGTATCCAACATGCTCTAAGGTTGTAGGTTGATATGGTATCCGGTGTTGCGTGTAATTCGCATGGTCCATCGAGCCATCCCTCCAGAACGGTTTCGTGTCCCGTAGTGGGCTTATATTTCTTTACCATTGGGTCGGGCGTGCCACGAGGGTGCGTCCTTTTCGCCTGAACAAGGGGTTGGGTGGAAACCGGTGGTTCCCAGCGAGCTGCCTGAGTTTCCAGGCGCTTTCCATTGTGCAGTACTTGTATACTATGGTTGCCAAGTCTGCGAAGTGTGATACGTGATGGCGGTTGATGGCGTTGAGGATTCCTTCATCCATGCAATTGTTGTGGAACACTGAGATCGCGCCTCCGTCACGGCAATCTTTAATCTTATCTTTGACAAGGAGGAATCTGGCCTAGAAGTGGTGGACCATTTCCTGATACTGCTGTCGTATGCCCATGAGAGCGCTTATATCTGGGTGGGTGGGTGGTTTGAAATCCGAACCCTGACCCAATTTAGGATCCAGAGTTTGAAGAACTTCTGAACTTAATAGTTCGGGCTCCGGGATGTCAACTGATTTTTGGGGCTTGTCGTCCGATTCTATGTTCGGAGGACAAGGCATGTCTTTCTGCAGGTAGGTGTCCGGATCTTAAAGCTCGGAGATCCGAACATAGTTCGTCCTCAGTATAGAGAAAGAGTTGTCGTCTTGCTCCTCTACTACCGCTATTTGATGGGTGATCGGTGGAGTTTTAATTTCTCTCTGGTCGGGTTTAAGCCCAATCCGATCATAGTCTGTGGCGACCCCCAGGGCGGCGATGAGATCTAGGAGCTCGTTTAAAGACGACAGCTCCGCCGGATCCATCTGCTTGGAGTATTTGGAGTCAACATGGAGGGGACTTTCGATGACCCGAGAAGTTCGTCGGCTTAACGGCCAAACGGGTGGTCATGGTAAAGCCGCCCAGCCGGAGAGTTTGGCCAGGGGCCAGTGCTCCTCCGGAGGTGACATTGTCCTTGAGAACAAGGCGAGCCATCGATCCTATCTTTCGACATCACAGCGGAACTCTCAATGAAAGCACCAATGTCGGTGTCAAAATCGGCAGATCTTGGGTAGGGGGTCCCGAACTGTGCGTCTAAGGTCGATGGTAATAGGAGACGGGGGACACAATGTTTACACAGGTTCAGGCCATCTCTATGGAGGTAATACCCTACTTCCTGCTTGATTAATCTTGACGAATATGAGTATTACAAGAGTTGATCTACCACGATATCGTAATGGCTAAAACCCTAGAAGTCTAGCCTGTCTGACTACAATTATGATTGATTGGCCTCTACGGACCTAGCCCTCTGGTTTATATAGACACCGGAGGGATCTAGGGTTACATAAGGTCGGTTACAGAGAAAGGAATCTTCATATTTGGATGCCAAGCTTGCCTTCCACGCCAAGTGTCAGTGTACAAAAAGGGGGGTACACTTTTTGTACCCCTATAACTGTACACGGGTAGTCTGAGCCACGGGCGCCGCCACACCGAGCACGGTAAGGGAGGTAAGCCAAGGTAAGGCCAAAGCTGAAGAGAAGCAGAACGACGCCAAGACCAAGACCACAAGGAGCAAAGGGGACAGAGCATACCCCCCCCCCGGAAAGATCCTTGCCGGGGGCAGCTTTAGCTAACCCGGCAAGACCCTTGCCATGGCAGCTCGCCCCACACCTACGGAGCGAAGCCACCCTTGAGTCCACTGCCCCCATGGGGCAAGGATTTGGGAGACATCCCCGTGGTGGCATGCAGATCTTTGTGAAGACATTCAAGATCAGATACCCACTTTAGAAGATGATGATCCTTGGCGGGATCCCAGCCAAGGAGGACCACAAGGCCCCCGGCAAGAGCCTTGCCGGGGATGACAGCAGGCGCCACGGCAAGACCCTTGCCAGGGCCGCGGCAAGACCCTTGTCAGGGCCGCAGCAAGGCCCTTGCCATGGACCCCTGTGGGGCAACCATCAGGCCCACGCCGATCAAGCCTCCACCGTGGTTCGCATGCAGCTGCCGACCCAACCAGCTGGGCAGGCACCTGCGTGGCGGCAAGTAGATATTCGTGGAGACCCATCACTGCGCCACCTCAGCTGCCTGCCTGCCTACATGGCACCGCAGGCACCGTTGGCCAGGGCGCGTGTCGACGCAAGAGGGAGCGGCGACGGACGAGACAGGGCTCTCCCCCGTCCCCGATAAAGCAAGGACACCTAAGCAAGGCGCATTAAATGCGCCTTGTCATGTAATGCGAGGGATAGCCTCGCATTACTGTACCCTTTCCACCTCCTGTGTGCCACTGTGGCAACCCCTTTCCTATAAAAGGAGGCCCGAGGCGACCAGGAGGAGGATTCGGCTTTTTGGAGCTCTTGACGCCCATTGCTAGCTCAAGAACACAGATAAACAATCCACCAAAGCAGGAGTAGGGTTTTACGCATCCTCACGGCCCGAACCTGGATAAAGGAACCATGTGCTATCTGTTTGATCTGCTCTTCTCGTAACCCCGCGACTCGCAACCGTAGTAGGGATTCTTGTGATCCCATAGGTGTTGTTTCCCACCGACATCTTTGGCGCGCCAGGTAGGGGGCGGCGCAGTTGTGAGAATCGGCTTTGACAGTTAGCCCGACGCTGCTTCATCTTCGTGACCCTTGAAGAAGTAAGGAGGCACTCGAGCGATCACGAACAGGAGCTAAGTTGCACTGAACCCTTGCTTATACTACCCTTTTTATTTGAGGTTATCCCCCCCCCCCCCGGAGATGTCGCGCCTTTGTATGAAAAACCTGCACGCCAGGGGGCTCTACCACGATCAGAAACGCCCTTGCCCTGTTTCGAGTCCGCTCAACAGCTCAAGCGGCTGCGTCGAGAGTGGCAGAGTAGCCTTCTGCGATCAACAACGCCCTCGATTCTGACTCGAGTCAAGCTCGACAGTTCGAGCGGCCGCGTTCAGAACGGGAAGGTGGCTCGTCCGGCAGCACGCGTACCCGGCAGGCCATGGGGATCCGTCCCCAAGACGCCGCTTGCGGCTTCCGCGCCGGCGAGCCTTCCCAGTCGGCGTAGGGCACACGTACAAAGAGGAATTGAACGGGAAAATAACTTGCATGAAAATTAAGAGTACTTCAAAGTTATATTACATCACATCATTGCTGCGGTTCTAACTAAAGATAAAATTTGTCTTGGTCGGGAACCCGCAGCGGCGAAGAAGAACAGGATGCCTAGTCCCGGCGCTGGCCTTCCACCCTCTTGATGCGCTCCTTGAGCACCGTGAGGTCAACACCATCCGGCAAGCTCGTCATCACGGCCGCAAAGTCAAGGTCGGGATTCCAGTGCGCCACCTTGGTGAGGACCTTGGTCACGACCCTCCGGCAAAGCCGCCGGGCCTCCTCGGCCAGTGTGGCCGTCCTGTTGGAGTGAAGATAGGCCAAGGCTCCGAGGACGCCTTCGAAGAACTGGGTCAGCTTGGCGTTGACGGTCCCGCTGCGCTCAGGGGCGTACCTCACATTTGGCATCCCCATGGTGGCCAATTGCGAGGTGACCCTGCCGGCGACGACCTCCAGATGGCTGATCCACCTGTTCTCACCCGCCACGTATTCTTGGTGGGAGGCGGCCTCGTTTGCCCGCAGCTGTTTCTCCTCTCCAGGCTCTTGGTCAAGCTCTCCTCCCGAGCCCTGCTCTCCGACGAAAGCTTCTCGAGATCCTCCAGCTTCAGCTTGAGGTCTCTGATGGAGTTCCGCGCCTCGGAGAGCTCTCCAGTCCTGCTGATGACCACTCCTTGCGCCTCTACCAAGGCGCGGTTGAGCGTGTTCTTCTCGCCGGACAGCTTGAGGGCCTGCTCCCTCAGCTCGTCCCGCTCTGCTTCCAGCTCCTTCACCTTGCCGGCATGGGCCAGGGCTTGGACATCGAGTGCCTCTCTGTGCCTCTACTCCAGCTCGCGAGTCCGTCGCACGACAAAGGCCTCGAGCTCCTCGTCCTTGCCGCGGAGCGTTGCGGCAAGCTTTGCCTCACGCACGGAGAGATCCTCCTCCTGGGAGTCCAAGACGGCTTGATGCTGGTTCCGGGTGGCCTCGGCCGCGGCAGCCAAGTTCGCCGCCTTCTCCTGGGCCTTCTCGATATCGGCCAGCTTCATGGTGAGCTCCACATCGCGCTGGGCCAATTTCTCCTAAAAGGCCCTCTGCTCCTCGCGAGCCTGGTGGAACTAGGTCTGCGTCTCAGCGACGCGCGCCTTGAAGTCCACCTCCGCGTTGTCCACCGCTGCCGCCCTGGACTTGACTTTGTCCAGACGGGCGCGGTAGAGCACTTGGAGCTTCCGGAAATTGGCCCCCATGGCGCAGAAGAGCTGCTCTTCTGGGGAACCGTCGCTGCCAACGCCCGGCGCGTCGACAACTTCGAACCCGGTGGCGGCAAGCACCTCGCCGTCAAAAACTTCCCCTTCGGCGGGCGCTCGGCTTGACGCCCCCGGGATGTGGACGAAAAGATCATCGCCCACCTTCAGATACCTGCCGGGGCCCGAGGTTGAGGAGGAGGGAGGCTGATCATCCATCACCTCTTCCTCAGCGCAGGCCTTGCCGGCCTCCCCGGCAGGACCACCGCTGGCGCCCTCGGCGGGAGCCTCGCCGGTAGCCTCGGCGGCCCCCGCGGCGGCATCCTCGGCCGCGCCCTTGGCGGCCTCATCAGCGGCGGCCTCGTCAGCATTCTTGGCGGCCTCCTCGGCGGCAATTTTGTTGGCCTTAGCCGCGGCCTCTTCGGCAATATCCCTGACAACAGTGTCCACGTCCTCCGTGTCTGTTAAAGGAGGGCCTGGGCAGCAACAGGAGCAATGAAGACAAGAAAAGTATAAGGGAAAAGAACAGAGACGAAAGACGGGCGACTCACGAGTGCCGGGCTGTGAAGCAGAAGTCCCCTCTCCGCCAGCATTTGGTGCTGAGGCAGAGCCACGAGCGCCTAAGTTCCCCTCTTCCTCCATGGGTGTGGACTCCATGCCTGACGCCCTTGCCGGGGACGCCCCCCATGGCGGCGTAGTCGATGGGGTGGTGTGTTAAGAGTAGCCCTCTGCGGCTCCTCCTGCTGCCGCTCCCCTCCTGCAAACCCGGCAAGGTCAGCGTCGTGGCATCGAGCGCCTACCGCATGTCGAGTGAGAAGAGGGTGACGAACTTACGCTGGGGGCTGCACCGGGGGCTGCTGTCCGGGCTGCTCAGCACCACCAGTGGTGTCTTTGAAGCCCCAGCCGGGGACTGGCCGCTCGCCGAGGTCCTCGCCCTCTTCGCCCTCTGGGCCAATGTCTCTGCATCCCTACAAAAGCAAAAATGGATCAAGACAAGCGATCCAATTCAGGGAAATAGGAATGACAGTAAGGAACAGAGTGTTGGGGAACGTTGCAGAAAATTAAAATTTTTCCTACGGTTTCACCAAGATCCATCTATGAGTTCATCTAAGCAACGAGTCATGGGAGAGAGATTGCATCTACATACCACTTTGTAGATCGCGAGCGGAAGCATTCAACGAACGGGGATGAGGTAGTCATACACAACGTGATCCAAATCACCGGAGATCCTAGCACCGAACGGACGGCACCTCCGCGTTCAACACACGTACGGTCAGCGTAACGTCTCCTTCTTCTTGATCCAGCAAGGCAAAGGAGAGGTTGGGGAAGATGGCTCCAGCAGCAGCACGACGGCGTGGTGATGGTGGAACTGCAGTACTCCGGCAGGGCTTCGCCGTGCTCAACGGAGGAGGAGGAGGTGTTGAAGAGGGATAGGGAGGCGCCAGGGCAAGGGGTGCGCAGCCCTCCCTTCACCCCTCTATTTATAGGGGAAGGGTCAAGGGGGGGCGGCCCCTCTAGATGGGATCTAGAGGGGGGCGGCAGCCAGGGAGGGGGGACTTGCCCCCCAAGCAAGGGGGGCGCCCCCTTTAGGGTTCCCCCCAAACCCTAGGCGCATGGGCCCTTGGGGGGAGGCGCACCAGCCCACTTTGGGCTGGTTCCCTCCCTCATACAGCCCATGGGGCCCTCCGGGATAGGTGGCCCCACCCGGTGGACCCCCCGGGACCCTCCGGTGGTCCCGGTACAATACCGATAACCCCGAAACTTGTCCCGATGTCTGTATGATGACTTTCCATATATAAATCTTTACCTCCGGACCATTCCGAAACTCCTCGTGACGTCCGGGATCTCATCCGGGACTCCGAACAACATTCGGGTTACTGCATATACATATCTTCACAACCCTAGCGTCACCGAACCTTAAGTGTGTAGACCCTACGGGTTCGGGAGACATGCAGACATGACCGAGACGGCTCTCGGGCAATAACTAACAGCGGGATCTGGATACCCATGTTGGCTCCCACATGCTCCACGATGATCTCATCGGATGAACCACGATGTCGAGGATTCAATTAATCCCGTATACGATTCCCTTTGTCAATCGGTATTTTACTTGCCCGAGATTCGATCGTCGGTATCCCAATACCTCGTTCAATCTCGTTACCGGCAAGTCACTTTTCTTGTACCGTAATGCATGATCCCGTGATCAAACACTTTGATCACATTGAGCTCATTATGATGATGCATTACCGAGAGGGCCCGGTGATACCTCTCCGTCAAGCGGAGTGACAAATCCCAGTCTCGATCCGTGTCAACCCAACAGACACTTTCGGAGATACCCGTAGTATACCTTTATAGTCACCCAGTTACGTTGTGACGTTTGGCATACCCAAAGCACTCCTACGGTATCCGGGAGTTACACGATCTCATGGTCTAAGGAAAGGATACTTGACATTGGAAAACTCTAGCAAACGAACTATGCGATCTTATGCTATGTTTAGGATTGGGTCTTGTCCATCACATCATTCTCCTAATGATTTGATCTCGTTATCATTGACATCTGATGCCCATAGTCAGGAAACCATGACTATATGTTGATCAATGAGCTAGTCAACTAGAGGCTTACTAGGGACACGTTGTTGTCTGTTATTCACACATGTATTACGATTTCCGGATAACACAATTATAGCACGAATAAAGACAACTATCATGAACAAGGAAATATAATAATAATGCTTTTATTATTGCCTCTAGGGCATATTTCCAACAGTCTCCCACTTGCACTAGAGTCAGTAATCTAGTTACATTGTGATGAATCGAACACCCATAGAGTTCTGGTGCTGATCATGTTTTGCCTTAGGGAGAGGTTTAGTCAACGGATCTGCGACATTCAGATCCGTGTGCACTTTACAAATTTCTATGTCTCCATCTTGAACATTTTCACGAATGGAGTTGAAGCGACGCTTGATGTGCCTGGTCTTCTTGTCAAACCTGGGCTCCTTTGCAAGTGCAATAGCTCCTGTGTTGTCACAGAAGAGTTTGATTGGCCCCGACGCATTGGGTATGACTCCGAGGTCGGTGATGAACTCCTTCCCCAAATTGCTTCATGTGCTGCCTCCGAGGCTGCCATGTACTTCGCTTCACATGTAGATCCCTCCACAACGCTCTGCTTGCAACTACACCAGCTTACTGCCCCACCATTCAAAATATACACGTATCCGGTTTGTGACTTAGAGTCATCCAGATCTGTGTCGAAGCTAGGGTCGACGTAACCCTTTATGACGAGCTCTTCGTCACCTCCATAAACGAGAAACATTTCCTTAGTCCTTTTCAGGTACTTCAGGATATTCTTGACCGTTGTCCAGTGTTCCTTGCCGGGATTACTTTGGTACCTTCCTACCAAACTTACGGCAAGGTTTACATCAGGTCTGGTACACAGCATGGCATACATAGTAGAACCTATGGCTGAGGCATAGGGGATGACACTCATCTCTTCTATATCTTCTGCCGTGGTCGGACATTGAGCTGAGCTCAATTTCACACCTTGTAACACAGGTAATAACCCCTTCTTAGATTGATCCATATTGAACTTCTTCAATATCTTATCAAGGTATGTGCTTTGTGAAAGACCTATGAGGCGTCTTGATCTATCTCTATAGATCTTGATGCCTAATATATAAGCAGCTTCTCCAAGGTCCTTCATTGAAAAACTTTTGTTCAAGTAGGCCTTAATGTTGTCCAAGAGTTCTATATCATTTCCCATCAAAAGTATGTCGTCTACATATAGTATGAGAAATGCTACAGAGCTCCCACTCACTTTCTTGTAAACGCAGGCTTCTCCATAAGTCTGCGTAAACCCAAACGCTTTGATCATCTCATCAAAGCGAATGTTCCAACTCCGAGATGCTTGCACCAGCCCATAAATCGAGCGTTGGAGCTTGCACACCTTGTTAACATTCTTAGGATCGACAAAACCTTCCGGCTGCATCATATACAATTCTTCCTTAAGGAAATCATTAAGGAATGCCGTTTTGACGTCCATTTGCCATATTTCATAATCGTAGAATGCGGCAATTGCTAACATGATTCGGACGGACTTCAGCTTCGCTACCGGTGAGAAAGTCTCATCGTAGTCAATTCCTTGAACTTGTCGATAACCCTTAGCGACAAGCCGAGCTTTATAGACGGTCACATTACCATCCGCGTCTGTCTTCTTCTTAAAGATCCATTTATTTTCTATGGCTCGCCGTTCAACGGGCAAGTCAGTCAAAGTCCATACTTCGTTTTCATACATGGATCCTATCTCGGATTTCATGGCTTCTAGCCATTTGTCAGAATCCGGGCCCGCCATTGCTTCCTCATAGTTCGAAGGTTCACCGTTGTCTAACAACATGATTTCCAAGACAGGGTTGCCGTACCACTCTGGTGCGGAACGTGTCCTTGTGGACCTACGAATTTCAGTAGGAGCTTGATTAGAAGTATCTTGATCATCATCATTAATTTCCTCTCTAGTCGGTGCAGGCACCTCAGGAACGTTTTCTTGAGTTTCGCCATTTTCCGGTTCAAGAGGTAACACTTCATCAAGTTCTACTTTCCTCCCACTTACTTCTTTCGAGAGAAACTCTTTCTCTAGAAAGGATCCATTCTTGTCAACAAAGATCTTGCCTTCAGATCTGAGGTAGAAGGTATACCCAATAGCTTCTTTAGGGTATCCTATGAAGACGCATTTTTCCGATTTGGGTTCGAGCTTTTCAGGTTGAAGTTTCTTGACATAAGCATCGCATCCCCAAACTTTTAGAAACGACAGCTTAGGTTTCTTACCAAACCATAATTCATACGGTGTCGTCTCAACGGATTTCGACGGAGCCCCTATTTAAAGTGAATGCGGCAGTCTCTAAAGCATAGCCCCAAAAAGATAGCGGTAAATCAGTAAGAGACATCATAGATCGCACCATATCTAATAGAGTGCGATTACGACGTTCGGACACACCATTACGCTGAGGTGTTCTAGGTGGCGTGATTTGTGAAACTATTCCACATTTTCTTAAGTGTGTGCCAAATTCGTGACTCAAGTATTCTCCTCCACGATCTGATCATAGAAACTTGATCTTTCTATCACGTTGATTTTCAACCTCACTCTGAAATTCCTTGAACTTTTCAAAGGTCTCAGACTTGTGTTTCATTAAGTAGATATACCCATATCTACTCAAGTCATCAGTGAGGGTGAGAACATAACGATAGCCACCGCGAGCCTCAACACTCATTGGACCGCACACATCGGTATGTATGATTTCCAATAAGTTGGTTGCTCGCTCCATTGTTCCTGAGAACGGAGTCTTGGTCATTTTACCCATGAGGCATGGTTCGCACGTGTCAAATGATTCATAATCAAGAGACTCTAAAAGTCCATCTGCATGGAGCTTCTTCATGCGTTTAACACCTATGTGACCAAGGCGGCAATGCCACAAATATGTGGGATTATTGTTATCAATTTTAACTCTTTTGGTACTCACACTATGAATATGTGTATCATCACGTACGAGATTCATTAAGAATAAACCATTAACCATCAGAGCATGACCATAGAACATATCTCTCATATAAATAGAACAACCATTATTCTCGGATTTAAATGAGTAGCCATATCGAATTAAACGAGATCCAGACACAATGTTCATGCTCAAACTTGGCACTAAATAACAATTATTGAGGTTTAAAACTAATCCCGTAGGTAAATGTAGAGGTAGCGTGCCGACGGCAATCACATCGACCTTGGAACCATTCCCGACGCGCATCGTCACCTCGTCCTTTGCCAGTCTCCGTTTATTCCGCAGCTCCTGCTTTGAGTTACAAATGTGAGCAACTGCACCGGTATCAAATACCCAAGAGCTACTACGAGTACTGGTAAGGTACACATCAATTACATGTATATTACATATACCTTTTGTTTTGCCGGCCTTCTTGTCCGCTAAGTATTTGAGGCAGTTCCGCTTCCAGTGACCACTTCCCTTGCAATAAAAGCACTCAGTCTCGGGCTTGGGTCCATTCTTTGGCTTCTTCCCGGCAACTTGCTTACCGGGCGCGGCAACTTCCTTGCCGTCCTTCTTGAAGTTCTTTTTACCCTTGCCCTTCTTGAACTTAGTGGTTTTATTCACCATCAACACTTGATGTTCCTTCTTGATTTCTACCTCTGCTGATTTCAGCATAGCATATACCTCAGGAATGGTCTTTACCATCCCCTGCATATTGTAGTTCATCACAAAGCTCTTGTAGCTAGGTGGAAGCGACTGGAGGATTCTGTCAATGACCGCTTCATCCGGGAGATTAACTTCCAGTTGAGTCAAGCAGTTGTGCAACCCAGACATTTTGAGTATGTGTTCACTGACAGAGCTATTTTCCTCCATCTTACAGCTAAAGATTTTGTCGGAGACTTCATATCTCTCGACCCGGGCATGAGCTTGGAAAACCATTTTCAGCTCTTCGAACATCTCATATGCTCCATGTCTCTCAAAACATTTTTGGAGTCCCGGCTCTAAGCTGTAAAGCATGCCGCACTGAACGAGGGAGTAATCATCGGAACGTGACTGCCAAGCGTTCATAACGTCTTGTTCTGCAGGGAGAACAGGTGCGTCACCCAGCGGTGCTCGTAGGACATAATCTTTCTTAGCAGCTATGAGGATGATCCTCAGGTTCCGGACCCAGTCCGTATAGTTGCTGCCATCGTCTTTCAGCTTGGTTTTCTCTAGGAACGCGTTGAAGTTGAGGACTATGTTGGCCATTTGATCTACAAGACATATTGTAAATATTTAGACTAAGTTCATGATAATAAAGTTCATTTAATCAAATTATTTAATGAACTCCCACTTAGATAGACATCCCTCTTCTAGTCATCTAAGTATTACATGATCCGAGTCAACTAGGCCGTGTCCGATCATCACGTGAGACGGACTAGTCAACATCGGTGAACATCTTCATGTTGATCGTATCTTCTATACGACTCATGCTCGACCTTTCGGTCTTCTGTGTTCCGAGGCCATGTCTGTACATGCTAGGCTCGTCAAGTCAACCTAAGTGTTTGCTTGTGTAAATCTGTCTTACACCCGTTGTATGTGAACGTTAGAATCTATCACACCCGATCATAAGGACCCTTTTCATCGAATCCGCTCCAACTAAAGTGGGAGAGACAGACACCCGCCAGCCACCTTATGCAACTAGTGCATGTTAGTCGGTGGAACCGGTCTCACGTAAGAGTACGTGTAAGGTTGGTCCGGGCCGCTTCATCCCACAATACCGCTGAAGCAAGATAAGACTAGTAGCGGCAAGAAAGTTGATAACATCTACACCCACAACAAATTGTGCTCTACTCGTGCAATAGAGAACTACGCATAGACCTAGCTCATGATGCCACTGTTGGGGAACGTTGCAGAAAATTAAAATTTTTCCTACGGTTTCACCAAGATCCATCTATGAGTTCATCTAAGCAACGAGTCATGGGAGAGAGATTGCATCTACATACCACTTTGTAGATCACGAGCGGAAGCGTTCAACGAACGGGGATGAGGTAGTCGTACACGACGTGATCCAAATCACCGGAGATCCTAGCACCGAACGGACGGCACCTCCACGTTCAACACACGTACGGTCAGCGTAACGTCTCCTTCTTCTTGATCCAGCAAGGCAAAGGAGAGGTTGGGGAAGATGGCTCCAGCAGCAGCACGACGGCGTGGTGATGGTGGAACTGCAGTACTCCGGCAGGGCTTCGCCGTGCTCAACGGAGGAGGAGGAGGTGTTGAAGAGGGATAGGGAGGCGCCAGGGCAAGGGGTGCGCAGCCCTCCCTTCACCCCTCTATTTATAGGGGAAGGGGCAAGGGGGGCCGGCCCCTCTAGATGGGATCTAGAGGGGGGGCGGCGGCCAGGGAGGGGGGACTTGCCCCCCAAGCAAGGGGGGCGCCCCCTTTAGGGTTCCCCCCCAAACCCTAGGCGCATGGGCCCTTGGGGGGGAGGCGCACCAGCCCACTTTGGGCTGGTTCCCTTCCTCATACAGCCCATGAGGCCCTCCGGGAGAGGTGGCCCCTCCCGGTGGACCCCCAGAACCCCTCCGGTGGCCCCGGTACAATACCGATATGCCCCCGAAACTTCCCGGTGTCCGTATGACAACTTCCCATATATAAATCTTTACCTCCGGACCATTCCGAAACTCCTCGTGATGTCCGGGATCTCATCCGGGACTCCGAACAACATTCGGGTTACTGCATATACATATCTTCACAACCCTAGCGTCACCGAACCTTAAGTGTGTAGACCCTACGGGTTCGGGAGACATGCAGACATGACCGAGACGGCTCTCGGGCAAGAACCAACAGCGGGATCTGGATACCCATGTGTGCTCCCACATGCTCCACGATGATCTCATCGGATGAACCACGATGTCGAGGATTCAATTAATCCCGTATACGATTCCCTTTGTCAATCGGTATTTTACTTGCCCGAGATTCGATCGTCGGTATCCCAATACCTCGTTCAATCTCGTTACCGGCAAGTCACTTTTCTCGTACCGTAATGCATGATCCCGTGATCAAACACTTTGATCACATTGAGCTCATTATAATGATGCATTACCAAGAGGGCCCGGTGATACCTCTCCGTCAAGCGGAGTGACAAATCCCAGTCTCGATCCGTGTCAACCCAACAGACACTTTCGGAGATACCCGTAGTATACCTTTATAGTCACCCAGTTACGTTGTGACGTTTGGCATACCCAAAGCACTCCTACGGTATCCGGGAGTTACACGATCTCATGGTCTAAGGAAAGGATACTTGACATTGGAAAACTCTAGCAAACGAACTATGCGATCTTATGCTATGTTTAGGATTGGGTCTTGTCCATCACATCATTCTCCTAATGATGTGATCTCGTTATCATTGACATCTGATGCCCATAGTCAGGAAACCATGACTATCTGTTGATCAACGAGCTAGTCAACTAGAGGCTTACTAGGGACACGTTGTTGTCTGTTATTCACACATGTATTACGATTTCCGGATAACACAATTATAGCACGAATAAAGACAATTATCATGAACAAGGAAATATAATAATAATGCTTTTATTATTGCCTCTAGGGCATATTTCCAACACAGAGTACTTACTTATCATCCGTTTCCTCCTCTTCCGCCAGTTTCCTTTTCATCTCCGGACTAAGAGGACCGAGATCAAAAGGGAGCTCCGCGTCATCATCCGAGTCGACGCCTGCCGGAGGAGGCGAAGAAGGCGGCGGGGTCTGTGTGCGCCCAAACGAGGAGGGGGCTGTCACCTTCTTCTTCTCAGCGGCCTTCATCAGCCCCTTCGCTGCCGAGGCCCTCATGTGCCGCCCGGACCCTTCCAAGGTCAATTGAGGCCGCGTGGCCCTGCCAGGCCGGACCGGCTCGCCGGAGCCAGCCCGCCGGAGGACTCGCCCTCTTCCCCTGGCTGGCGTCGAGCCCGCCGCCACGCCCTCCTCCGACGACGACTCTTCGGCCGCGTCCTCGACGAGCGGAGCTCCGGTGTCGACGCCGCTGGCCTCCCTAGTGGCCGCCGCCCACAGGGTGAACTGCTCCTCCTCCGCGGCCGCGGCGACCTCGTCTTCCACGCTGCCGGCCTCCAGAGCAAGCTGTGCCTCCCTCGCCCTGGTGGCGATGTAGTCCAGCTCTGCCTGGGTGGTGTCCATGACAAGCCACCGCTCGGCGTCAGCATTAACGTACACCTCAATCAAGGTGTCGAAGAATTGTTGCACATCTGTGGCCGACGGCTCCCTCCAGCTCGGAATGGGGCCGTGCGCGTTGCAGTCCGGCATCATGGCGATGATCTCAGACCGACGCGAGTTATTGCACAACGGGACCACCCCCGCTGGCAACTTGAAGAGCGGCCCCTTGACGGCCTTGCCGGCCTTTACGGCAACCCTTGCAGCCTTGCCGGTCAGCTCGACCTCGCCGTCGTGATCCACTTCCAGCTGGAAGAGCCACTGGCAGAAGTGGGCATGCCCCATCACCGTGAAGTTGTGATCGAGGCCAGGGCGGAGCCGCATAATGTCAGCCGGATTCTTAAAGAGCCAAGCTGGCCTCCCCTTATTGTGCAGCGGGGCGATCCGACGGCGAATGAAATCCGCCCCGATCATCTCGAGGGTGAGCCCAGCCCGGGTCAGCCGGAGAATCCTGGTGGTGGCGACAGTGAGCCTCCCGTCGGCGGCGTCGACATCACCCCAATCATTACCACGGACCGGCGGCACTCGGCGGACCTTGCAAAATTCCGG
Organism: Aegilops umbellulata; assembly: GCA_032464435.1. Lineage (NCBI taxonomy): Eukaryota > Viridiplantae > Streptophyta > Magnoliopsida > Poales > Poaceae > Aegilops > Aegilops umbellulata. Next base: position 324,409,004 of record CP136058.1, on the reverse strand, counting down.
CGATTCTTCATCTTCAATCCAGCACCACCGGTCACGACATTCATCCCACCTCTCCCTCACGGCACCATCCGGGTACGCCTCCTTGGACCTTGGGATCCAGGTGACGCAACCAGTGACGGCACCTCCCGTTTGGATTCGAGGGTAGAAGTAATGGCGAAAGAGCGTCGTGTTGGGCTGCACTCCTGCAAAGCCCTCGCAAAGATGCGCAAAGCAAGACATACACGCCACCGCGTTCAGAGTAAAATCCAAGAGGCGAAAACCGAAGGTGTGCATGACATCGCAGAAGAAATCGAAGAAAGGAGGGCATAGCCCGCAAGAAAAGTAGTCAACAAAGAAGGGGTACCGATTTGGGGCAGGATCGGCACAAGCGGCAGGAATGACGCGCATCGCCGGGTGTCCCGAGTTCTCTCCCCCCGTCTTCACTCCCCACAGGGGCTTGAAGGCGGCCCGAAGCTCATGAACGTCAACCATCGAGGGGAAGAAGAATTCGGACTTTGTCTTGTCCCCCAACAGCGCGCTCTCCGGCGGCTCCACGGTCCCAGAGCCCTTAGCCACCCCCTTGCCCTTGGCGGATTTAGGCGCCATGGCGGCCAAGGAGTCTAGAGGGTTGAGGCAGGGGGGTGGCGAAGCAGCGACGGCGGGCGGCAGCGGGAGCTTGCAAGGGAAGAAAGAAAGGGAACGGCAGCTCTGAGATTGGAAAAGGCACGAAGGAAGAGGAGAAAGTGAGCCCGCGGTTATTCCTTCTTATGGGGGAGAACGTGGGCCGCCTCCTTTCACATTAACTGTGATGTGACGCATGCCCGCGGGAAGCAACCCCACGCATGCCGCCCACGTCACACATGCCTCCCCACGCCGCGCCACGTGCGGGAAGCGTGGGAAGCGCAGCGCGCGAAGGAACTTACCGCGGTAAAAACCGCCCCGCCTGCCCGCGCACCATTTTTGGGCCTAGCCCAACAACGCGTTGCGCTTATGTGTGGCCCAGGCCCGGGGGCTCCTGTCGGTGTACAAAAGGGGGGTACACTTTTTGTACCCCTATAACTGTGCATGGGCAGTCTGAGCCACGGGCGCCGCCACACTGAGCACGGCAAGGGAGGTAAGCCAAGGTAAGGCCGAAGCTGAAGAGAAGCAGAACGACGCCAAGACCAAGACCACAAGGAGCAAAGAGGACAGAGCAGACCCCCCCCCCCCCGGCAAGATCCTTGCCGGGGGCAGCTTTAGCTAACCCAGCAAGACCCTTGCCGTGGCAGCTCGCCCCACACCTATGAAGCGAAGCCACCCTTGAGTCCACTGCCCCCATGGGGCAAGGATTCGGGAGACATCCCCATGGTGGCATGTAGATCTTTGTGAAGACATTCAAGATCAGATACCCACTTTAGAATATGATGATCCTTGGCGGGATCCCAGCCAAGGAGGACCACAAGGCCCCCGGCAAGAGCCTTGCCGGGGATGACAGCAGGCGCCACGGCAAGACCCTTTCCGGGGCCGCGGCAAGACCCTTGCCGGGGCCGCAGCAAGGCCCTTGCCATGGACCCCCGTGGGGCCACCATCAGGCCCACGCCGATCAAGCCTCCACCGCCGTTCGCATGCAGCTGCCGACCCAACCAGCTGGGCAGGCACCTGCGTGGCAGCAAGCAGATATTCGTGGAGACCCATCACTGCGCCACCTCAGCTGCCTGCCTGCCTACATGGCACCGCGGGCACCGCTGGCCAGGGCGCGTGTCGACGCAAGAGGGAGCGGCGACGGACGAGACAGGGCTCTCCCCCTTCCCCGATAAAGCAAGGACGCCTAAGCAAGGCGCATTAAATGCGCCTTGTCATGTAATGCGAGGGATAGCCTCGCATTACTGTACCCTTTCCACCTCCTGTGTGCCACTGTGGCAACCCCTTTCCTATAAAAGGAGGCCCGAGGCGACCAGGAGGAGGGTTCGGCTTTTTGGAGCTCTTGACGCCCATTGCTAGCTCAAGAACACAGATAAACAATCCACCAAAGCAGGAGTAGGGTTTTACGCATCCTCGCGGCCCGGACCTGGATAAAGGAACCGTGTGCTATCTGTTTGATCCGCTCTTCTCGCAACCCCGCGCCCCACAACCGTAGTAGGGATTCTTGTGATCCCATAGGTGTCGTTTCCCACCGACACCAAGGAGAGTCCCATCCGTACACGGGTAGAGTCTTCGTTCTTTGTATCTTCAGAGCCCATCAGTCCGTCCCGTATCTAATAGGTCGGACACCCGAGGACCCCTTAGTCCAGGACTCCCTCAGGCCATGTAGAAGAAATGCGCGAAGTTCTTGCGCAATGGAAATGGTGTGAAAGCCAATCCACTGGATTCCAAGTCATCGTTGCTCTCTAGAGCTTGTTTCATCAACTCATGGGATTGTGAGGTTGACAAGTAAGCATGGGTACCTACACAACAAATACACAAACGAAAGAAATTGTGTGTGTGGTGATTGTACACATCATCCATCATGATGTGTATGTGCACATGTGAGTTAGCACAAGATAAGCATCGCTCAAAGAAATTTGATGCATGGTACAAAAACATGTCATCCATCATGAAAGAATAGTTGTTATGTATCACACGATGGGGACACAAATTGAGCGTGCAAGTATATGGCACATCAATAGCATTATCATTCATGGGGAGCATATTGTGCACACAATCATGGGAATCATGCAATGGATGGGATGGATCAAAATCTCCTAAAATGTATGAGGAAACTATGGGGGTCGCCTCATGAGCAATAATGGAAACATCATATGGAGAATATTGAAAACATGGTAAACAATGCATGTCCAAAGCTAGGTGGTTATGGCATGGTATATGATGGGTATGATGCAAATGGAGCATATCAAAATCATCACAAGAAAAACAAATGACAATAACCATGGGCTTGTCATCTATGCCATATGTGCAAATTAGATTTATTTTAATGGCATATGCATAGTCAGTACAATGAGATTGCAAATGTGACATATGTTTGATCTCATTCATAGCATATGACAAGTCAGCGGATTGTCAAACAGGATGTGACTGAGAGAATTATCACAAGAAATCATGTGCAAAATGGCATCACAACTAATAGACTCCACATGGAAATCATCAAACTCATCATAAATGGGTAAATCATCGCATGGGGAAATCATACTAGCATGAAGCATGGCAATAGGGGGATCAACATCATGCAAGAAAGCAATGTCAAGAATGTCCACTAGTGGGACTAGAGCATCACCTTCACCTATATAACCTTGTTCATTCCACTCAAGTGGCGTAGGCGAGGTGGAAAAGACCAAATGGTGGTCAATATCATCATCTTGATGGAACCATGTGGGGGTGCATCATATTCCACTATGGCCATTGTCTTGTCCAAAGGAAGGAGGAAGTCATCGATGGTCGGCGCGTCATCGTATATGGAACCTAGCACCAAATGAGAAGACACAATATAGGTAGAGGTTAACTCGTTAGAGTTCAAAATGTACTCACATGACCTATCAACTATCACACTCTCTCTATGTGGTGGCTCACTCACTCCCTCAAAGTAGGTGCGGTCAAAGTCACATAAGGTGGAGTCACTCATCTCACTCAAGTGGTGGGGATTGTGGCTCTCCTCACATGGGAATTGGGGAAACTCACCATAGATGGGGCTAGTGGTGAACTCGCTCTCACTCTCAATATGGTGGCTCATGTCACTCAAGTCATCATACGCCACCGTGGTCAAAGGGAAAATCCCGTGCTCAACCATCTCGTCGTCGTCGTCGTGGATGAAGGCCGAAGATGGCACACCATCACTTGCCTCCACGACCGAAGGGAAAATCCCATGCTCGATCATCTCGTCGCTGTCACCGTGGATGAATGCTAAAGATGGCACATCATCACTCTCTCCTCCAAAGATGGAAGCATCATCCTTGCTCGTCACCATGTCGCTCGCCTCCAAAGCATGTTCCTTGAGAGGCTCCGTAGTCGTAGTCGTCACCGCGTGTCTTGAAAAAGAGTCATGGTAGATTCAGCATAATCAATGCCACAAAGAGGGATGGCGGTGAAATCAAACTTGGGAGTGTCGTTGTCGGTGTCAAAACCGGCGGATCTTGGGTAGGGGGTCCCGAACTGTGCGTCAAGGTCGGATGGTAACAGGAGACAGGGGACACTTTGTTTTACCCAGGTTCGGGCCCTCTCGGTGGAGGTAAAGCCCTACTCCTGCTAGATTAATATTAATGATATGGGTAGTACAAGAGTAGATCTACCACGAGATCAAGGAGGCTAAACCCTAGAAGCTAGCCTATGGTTTGATTGTGTATGAAGATGATTCTGTCCTACGGACTACAACCCTCCGGTTTATATAGACACCGGATAGGGTTAGGGTTACACAGAGTCGGTTACATTGGTAGGAGATCTTGAATATCCGCACGCCTAGCTTGCCTTCTACGCCAAGGAAAGAACCTTCCGGACACGGGACGGAGTCTTCAATCTTGTATCTTCATAGTCCTGGAGTCCGGCGGGAGATGTAGTCCGGCTATCCGAACAGCCCCTAATCAAGGACTCCCTCAGTAGCCCCTGAACCTGGCTTCAATGACGATGAGTCTGGCGCGCAAATTGTCTTCGGCATTGCAAGGCGGGTTCCTCCTCCAAGTTCTTCAAGAAGATGAATAACACCAAAAAAGTGTCCGGCTCTGCAAAACAAGTTTCCACATATTGCCATATAGAGAATAATATTAACACAAATCAGATCTGCTGACGTATCCCGCGGTGCATCATAACACTGCGGCCAAGCCTTCTGTACGGAATATTTTTACTGTTCCACCACTACACGTTTAACGAGGCGGTTTCCTTGGCACGTCTTATCGAAGCAGAGATCGTGCGCCCCCTTCAACGGGATTCTCATTAATACGGACGTGGGTAACCCAACCACGCCATTTACCATGGCGCTTGAGAGGCAAGTGAGTTTTATTAGGCAAGTGGGGACGCATAACCGCATCCGCCCATGTAAGGGGATAAGGATCCACCTTTTACTTACGCCTTCTTCCTCCTCTGCCTATCCATCCTTTGCGCTCCCGAGCTCCAGCGCCCAAGCTCGCACTTCCCATCTCGACCTACTCCAACAATGTCCGGAGCGGGTGGCAAGTGGATGGCCTCCTCCGTCACGGAGGACCAAGTAAAAAAGTTAAGGAAGGCCGGATACCTGTCCAAGGACATCCCACATCGGCTTCCTGAGGAAGGGCGGCTTATTCCTACCCCCAAAGCCCCATGAGAGGGTAGTCTTTCTTCCCCACTTCCTCCGCGGACTGGGTTTTCCACTTCACCCATTCGTGCGGGGTCTCATGTTCTACTACGGGCTGGATTTCCACGATCTGGCCCCGAACTTTATCCTCAACATCTCGGCGTTTATCGTCGTGTGCGAGGCCTTTCTCCGCATCCGCCCCCACTTCGGCCTTTGGCTCAAGACTTTCAACGTCAAGCCCAAGGTGGTGTCCGGCACCCAGGCGGAGTGCGGAGGTGCTATGGCCGGCAAAATGGCCAACGTCCTCTGGTTCGAGGGCTCTTTTGTGGAGACCTTAAAGGGGTGGCAGGCAGGGTGGTTTTACATCACCGAGCCACGCGACTCGAGTTGGGTCGCGGCCCCTGAGTTCCGATCCGGACCCCCCACGCGGCTCACATCCTGGAAAGAGACGGGCCTATCGTGGGGCAACGAAGAAGAAGTGACCGGACTGCAGACATGCATCCGGTCCCTGGTGAACAAGCCAATCAAGCTCGTGAATGTAATCCAGGTTATGCTTGTTCGCCGGATTCTCCCGTGCCAAGAACGGGAGTTCACTCTGTGGGAATTCGACCCGGCGCAGCACCAAACCCTCAATAGGCTCTTCGACACGATGTATGAAGACATCTGGAAGGTGCTAACCAAAGGCGCCGAGTGCCCCACATCCGCTTCCGAGGACCGCGGATACAGCTCGCAGCGCAACGCTGGCGAGGTAGGCTACTTATACCTTTCACAGGTTCATTAAGCTTTTCTACATAGATTAACTCTATGTGGGATCTAAAAACTCCCTTTGCCTTTGACAGGCGTGGCTGAAGATAGCCGGACCAATCAACTGTCCGGCTCCCCTGCCCGAAGACCCAGCCCCAGCTCTCCTAGAGAAGCTCCTGGCTCCGGCGCCCTATGTGGTGCCGGAGAAGAAGGTCAAGAAGAAGAAGACCACCGGGACTCGAAAGAGTGCCCGCAATGTGGTGGTGTCGAGCTCGTCATCTGGCGAGTCTGCGACGCCCTCCTCTCGTGAAAACGAGGAGGAGGAACAAGGAATCCCTCCCTCCAACAGGGGAAGGAAAGAAGAGGAAGGCCGCCCCAGCGGGGGCGGCTACGGGATCCAAAAAGAGAAAGACCCCCACGCCGGACTACTCCCCCGACCCCTACGAGGACGAGGAGGAGCGACCGGAAAGGACCAAGCGTCCGGCGACGTCGTAACTATTCGGATACCAGAGTAACTCATGACATCCTTTCATTTGCACAGCTTTCCCTTATGTTGAATGCAATTGTGCAGGCAGCCCCGGGCCGAACTCGACGATTCGTCGAGTGGTTCCCTGGATTCATCGGACGTGAACTCTGTTCCGCCCGCTGTCTCCCCCCGCCAGGTAGACGACGCCGAAGTGGCGTCCCACCGAACTCCTGGGCAGGAGGAGGTGGTCCTGGAGGAGCCGCAAGGCAACCTTCCGGACTCCAGGAGTGGAGGGGACAAGTCCCCCCAGGGCACCAAGTCCGGCTTTGTGCCGGACTCCGCGCCGGACTCGACAGTCCCGGCCCGCGGTAGGCGAACTCCTTCCAAGAGGAGCAAGCCGTCTGAGCCGGCGACCTCTACCCAACCAGAGGCGTTGGACAACTTGTTGGAGGCGCTTGAAGGCGCCACCATCGATGAGGAGCACCGTACTGTTATGAGTACGGTGGTCCAGAAGGTTCAGTCCGCCAAAAGCGGATTGAACGAAGCTTGCGCTAGCCTTCTAACAGGCTTTCAGGTAAGTAATTAATATGCTAAATTCATTGCCGCATAGACAGTAGCCCCTGATGCTCTGTTCGGTGTTCAGAAAGAAAAGCCGGATAGAGGATCTAATAATTATCGCAGGAGTCTAACAAAAAAGTCAAATATGCGTATGCAGGCTTCACTGCTGTCCACCGCCGCATTAACTGCGCAGGTGGATGTCCTTAAGAAGGACCTTGAGCGGTCCGAGCGAGAGCTCGGTCTTGCCCGAGGGCAGCTCGAGGATAAGGAAGGTAAAAAAGACCGTTAATAATAAAAATTTGCCTATGGGGAGGCTTGATTGCAGAAAATAACAGGTATACACTGCCTAATGTAGGGGCCGCGACAGAGGTGGCCACCCTGAGGCAGGCGCTTACCGAGGCCGAAAAGAAGACGGCCGAGGAGCACATCGAACGAGAAAAGCTTGTGGTCCAATGCGGCGAGGTGCAGCAGAAGCTGCAAGACCTCATGGAAAAACATAAGGGTTTGGAGCTTGACGCGAAAACGCAAGCCACCGAACTCACCTCTGCCGTTGAGGCCACCAAAATTGCCAAGGCCGAAGCCCAGAAGGCCCTCCAAGAGTTGGAGGATGTAAAAAAGATAGCAGCGGGTAAGGCATTCTTAATGCAAAGTAGGAATATAAAAATAAAATACTTGTTTCTTACCCGAATCCGGAGTTCTCCAGGGGCATTTGTCGATCTTCCCCGCAACGCATCCGACGCCGCCGCGTTCTACCGAGCTGAACAGGCCAGCTCGGCGGAGAGTGTGTTCTGGTCTCAGTATTCTGAGGCCGGACACCCTGTGCCCCTGAGTGATCAGCTGAAGCAGCTGGTCGAGCTCCACAAGGCGGCCGAACAGGCTATGAAGGGCCTTCTAGTTCGGCTGTGGCCTGGAGAGGCCCTGCCTGGGAGCTACTTTGGGCTAGTGCGGCGGCTGGTGGAGGCTTGTCCACGGCTTGAGGTCATCAAGCGCTCCGCCTGCATCGAGGGCGCCCGGAGGGCCCTCGCCCGTGTGAGGGTACACTGGGGTAAGCTGAACGGCGAGAAGCTGGTGAGGGACGGGCCGCCGCCAGGGAAGGAACATCGCAAGCCCGAGAACTACTATGAAGAAGTTCTTGCCGGAGCCCGCCTTATTGCGGATGAATGTGCTAAAGATGTAATATTTCCATGAACTCGTTCGTTTGTATCCTGTGCGCTGAAAACTTGTTCATATGCGCTTTAAGCAATGCTTTGAATTTAAAATATTATTTTCTGTGCGTCCGTTTATCAGTATTTGAGAGATGGCGAGTCGTCAGCTTTCTCCCCCCATGCAACTAGTGTTGGGGTGTTCGGGATAAACCTGAGGGCTCTTGTTCCCATAGTTGGGTCCTTCGAGGGAGGCCCTCAGCACAACGAACCAGGCAATCGGACTATAATGCTTGAACACTCTCACTTAGCCATAGAACTTTATAATTTTAAATTTCGGCGAAGCCCCTAGTTCGGAAGGCCGAATTCGGGGCGCTATCCACGCCTTTAGCCGGATTTAACCAGCTCTCCGCTTGAAGCGGCATAAGCCTTTAAGGACTCGAAAAACCTCTCGAACAGCGACCGGTCTCACGCCCTATCATGACAGTCTGTTTTAGCTTTCTCCACTGAGGTGCTCACCCACATGACCTGGGGCACAATCGCAGCGGTTCTCCTAGTGCTACCTTAGCCGATAGAGCGGAACGTAAGGCACCAAAACATAGGAGCCGGGCAAACCCAACATATGACCAAAATCATGACTCGGAGCCGATGCATATAGTGCTATAAGTTCGGGGTGCCGCACTTGTGGAAGTGTACGGACTTCTCACGTCCAGATAAAAGGGTAATGAAGCCCCTGGCGTGGTTTGCCGTACCATGGTGTACGGGTGCGATCATGTTATGGGATAAACATATATATTCAAAGAAGGTGATGCAGAAAATAGACACAAAGCTACGCATTGTTTATAAAGAGGCTATTCGAAGCCGGACGATACAAGTAGTGCGATAAGCAAAAAAACTGGACTATTTAACATGTCCTGGCCAGGTGCAGGCCGCGGAAATTTGGAAACAGATATATCGCTCGAAATAGAGACCACCTGAGAGTTCCGTAGTGCGGCGTAGCTTTGTCTGCTCTCCTAGGCCTTGTATCGTCTGTGCGGCAACAAGGCCGAACAGGTCATCCGGGATGTGGAGTCCTGAAAGTAAAAAAAAGAAAAAGAAAAAATCCGGCAGCCCCTAGTACGTTTAAGGCCGTATTGTAGGCATGCCGTTAAAATGCCTCCTTCCCCTATGCCCATGGAATTTTAAGGGCATAACTGTGTACTCGAGGTACTAGCTTCGCGATGCTGCGATGGCTGGGGTCGGGGCCGTATTGCTACGCATGCTCCGAACATGCCAAGTGGTCTTGTTGCAGGTTACTCCGGGCGCGCTTTGCATTGTCCGGCGTTTTAGCGGTCGGACTGGAGAGTTGCCTTGAGAGGCTACTTTGTACTTCCGCTGCGAGGGTCGCCGTGTGCTGCTCCGTTGTGATGGAGCGTTCGGTGTTTCCGCTGACCGTAATTACTCCTCGAGGGCCTGGCATCTTGAGCTTGAGATATGCGCAGTGCGGAACCGCATTGAATTTAGCAAATGCAGTTCGTCCGAGCAGGGCGTGATAACCACTGCGGAACGGGACTATATCGAAGATTAACTCTTTGCTTCGGAAATTATCCGGAGATCCGAAGACCACATCAAGTGTTATCGAGCCTGTGCAATTGGCCTCTACACCTGGGATGACGCCTTTAAAGGTCGTCCTTGTGGGCTTGATCCTTGATGGATCTATGCCCATTTTCCGCACTGTATCCTGGTAAAGCGGGTTCAGGCTACTACCGCCGTCCATGAGGACTCTTGTAAGATGAAATCCGTCGACGATTGGATCGAGGACCAATGCGGCAAAGCCGCCGTGACGGATACTAGTGGGGTGGTCCCTTCGATCGAAAGTGATCGGGCAAGAAGACCAAGGATTGAACTTTGGGACGACTGGCTCCATCGCATACACGTCTCGTAGCGCACGCTTCCTTTCCTTCTTAGGAATATGGGTCGCGTATATCATGTTCACCATCCGCACTTGCGAGGGAAACCCCTTCTGTCCTTTGTTGTTCGGCGGCCTGGGCTACTGCTCGTCATCGCTGTCCAGCCCCTTGTTTCTATGTTCGGCTCTTAACTTGCCTGCCTGCTTGAACACCCAACAATCTCTGTTGGTGTGATTGGCTGGCGTTTTGGGGGTGCCATGAATCTGGCACGAGCGGTCGAGTATTCGGTCCAAACTGGATGGGCCCTGGTTATTCTTTTTAGATGGCTGTTTCCGCTGACCGGATTTATAGCCTCTGAATCCGGCATTTACTGCTGTATCCTCATTGTTGTCGCTGCAAACGCGGCACTTTTGATTGTTTCGGCGTGACCTGCCATTTTTGTCCTTGGTATCCGGATTACCGGTCCTCTTTGATAGGTTGTTGCTACGAGCTAGCCAGCTGTCTTCGCCCGCGCAAAAGCGGGTCATGAGTGTCGTGAGGGCTGCCATGGTTTTCGGTTTTTCCTGTCCTAGGTGCCGGGCAAGCCATTCGTCGCAGATATTATGCTTGAAGGCCGCTAGGGCCTCTGCGTCCGGACAGTCGACTATCTCATTTTTCTTTGTTAGGAACCGTGTCCAGAATTGCCTGGCCGATTCGTCTGGCTGCTGAATTATGTGGCTTAGGTCATCAGCGTCCGGTGGTCGCACATAAGTGCCCTGGAAGTTGTCAAGGAATGCGGCTTCCAGGTCTTCCCAAGAACCAATTGAATTTGCTGGCAAGCTGTTAAGCCAATGCCGAGCTGGTCCCTTAAGCTTGAGTGGGAGATATTTGATGGCGTGCAGGTCGTCGTCGCGTGCCATATGGATGTGAAGGAGATAATCCTCGATCCAAACTGCCGGATCTGTCGTACCATCGTATGACTCGATGTTGATGGGTTTGAAACCCTCTGGTATTTGATGATCCATTACTTCGTCTGTGAAACATAACGGGTGTGCGGCGCCCCTGTACTGGGCTACGTTACGACGCAGCTCGGAAGAGTTGTGCTTGTTGAGTTCGGCCCGGCCGGAGTTATTGTGTCCGGACTGAAAATCGTCACGTGTTGGGCGTCCGCGCGATCCATAGATCGATCTTGTCCGCCTTGCTTTGTCCTCCAGTACGTCTCGCAGGTCTGGCTCGTTTCCTTGTGCCCTAGCCGAACGGCCCCGGGGCGTGTTTGGCTTGAAATTTCGACGGGCCTCTCTGTCGCGGTCGCGAGGTGGCCGGTCTGCCATGTCATTTGCTTCCTCCTCTGATGGGGGGAGCGGCCTGCGCTTAGGGTAATTTTTGGAGTGGCGCCCGAGTTCGTACTCTTCGGCCGCAAGGACGTCTGTCCATCTGTCAGCTAGCAAATCTTGATCAGCCCTAAGCTGTTGCTGCTTTTTCTTTAGGCTGTTGGCCGTGGCAATAAGCCTGCGTTGAAAACGCGCTTGTTCGTCAGGGTCTGATGGTATGACGAATTCATCGTCGTCGAGGCTTGCCTCGTCTTCGGAGGGAGGCGTGTAGTTATCGTCCTCAACCTCTTGTTCTGCCGCTTCCTTATGAAGGCCGGCTTCTCCATCTTCCCGTGCTGAGTCTTGTTGTGGTTGGTGTTCTTCGGCGGTATTCGGGGTAGAATTATCCCCCGTGCCGGAATCACCGTTCTTGCTTTGGCGGGATTTAGAGCGGTGCCGCTAACGCCGGCGTTTGGGAGGCTTTCTCGAGGTGCCATCCACCGCTGTTCCATCGCCATCTCCGTATTTCGGAGCGTCCACCATGTATATGTCATATGACGAGGTGGCGGTCCAGCGCCCTTCAGGTGCTGGTTGTTGTTCGTCTCCTCCTTCGTCGTCCATACCGTCGAAGTCTTCGGAGCCGAAGTCGAGCATGTCGGTTAGATCGCCGACAGTGGCTATTAAGTGGGTGGTGGGTGGGTTTTGAATTTCTTCATCGTCCGTATCCCAACCTCGTAGACCATAATCCGGTCTGGGCTCTCCTGATAAAGAGAGAGACTTGAGAGAATTCAGGATGTCACCAAAAGGTGAGCACTGAAAGATGTCCGCGGCGGTGAACTCCATTATAGGCGTCCACTCAGATTCGATCGGCGGGGGCTTGGAAAGCCCGGAGTGCGGAGAAGAATCCGGCTCCTTGGAGTCATGGGCGACGCGGAGTGCGGGACCGGCGTTCGGCTCGATCACCTTTAACATCGCAGCCCCTGAGGTGACGTCCAACCGTTCTTCCTCAATGAGCGCAGCGGGCTCCGAATCAAGGATCGGGGCCGGAGCGTATGCGGCCTCCAGGACACTGTTCGGGAGCAGAGCTATATCATGCCCTTCTCGACAGTGCGGCACGCTTGGCTGTGGCTCGAATCCGTCGAAGATCAAGTCTCCGCGGATATCCGCCGTGTAGTTTAAGCTTCCAAACCTGACTTGATGGCCAGGGGCGTAGCTTTCGATCTGCTCTAGATGGCCAAGCGAGTTGGCTCGCAGAGCGAAGCCGCCAAAGACGAAGATCTGTCTGGGGAGAAAAGTCTCACCCTGGACCTCCTCGCCGTTGATGATCAAAGGAGCCATCGAACCTAAAGGTGACGACACAGAGGAACTCTCAATGAAAGCACCAGTGTCAGTGTCAAAACCGGCGGATCTCGGGTAGGGGGTCCCGAACTGTGCGTCAAGGTCGGATGGTAACAGGAGACAGGGGACACTTTGTTTTACCCAGGTTCGGGCCCTCTCGGTGGAGGTAAAACCCTACTCCTGCTAGATTAATATTGATGATATGGGTAGTACAAGAGTAGATCTACCACGAGATCAAGGAGGCTAAACCCTAGAAGCTAGCCTATCGTTTGATTGTGTATGAAGATGATTCTGTCCTACGGACTACAACCCTCCAGTTTATATAGACACCAGATAGGGTTAGGGTTACACAGAGTCGGTTACATTGGTAGGAGATCTTGAATATCCGCACGCCTAGCTTGCCTTCTACGCCAAGGAAAGAACCTTCTGGACACGGGACGGAGTCTTCAATCTTGTATCTTCATAGTCCTGGAGTCCGGCGGGAGATGTAGTCCGGCTATCCGAACACCCCCTAATCCAGGACTCCCTCAGTCGTCCTGGAGCTCGTCGGGCTTGGACATCTTGGTGGTACTATCCTCATGCTCGTTGTCGTCTGTATTGGTCATCGCGAAGTGTGCGTGGGGTGAATAAGTCTTGGCCTTCATGAATTCTTTTTCCACCTTGAGAGCAACAAAGTATTTGTCGTTGAGGGACATGTAGTTCTCGCGTAAGATAGTATTGTGGATGTCGTTGTTCAATCCCCTCATGAAGTAGAACTTCATCGGAATAGGGTCGTCCACACCGGCTCGTTGCAAGGCTTTCTTCATTGTCTTGAAGTACTCATTGATGGACTTGGATCCTTGGATGGTGTTCTCCAATTGGCGAAGAAGATGTTTCATGTAGGTGGAAGGCAAAAACTTTCGCCGCATAGCTTTCTTCGTCTTGGGCCAACTCATGTTGAAGGTCGTCGAAGGTGTGTGAAGCCACCATGTCAACGCGTAGTCGTGGAAGTTACTTATGGCGCACTTCACTTGATCTTCGGAAGGGAATTGATGTAGCTTGAGGTAGTCATCCATCTTACGCTCCCACTCGAGATACTCCTCGAGGTCTTTGAGCCCCATAAAAATGAAGCTCGTAGTCGGTGTTGAGGTCGTAGTAGCTCACGGAAGTCGTGGACTTGAGCTTGGGAGCTTCTCTTGAGCGTAATCTTGAGGTGCTTGTTTGCAAAGAGGTTGCATGTCCAAAGGCGAAGATGCCTTGAAGTCGTTTGGCAAAGATGCCAAGGTAGATGTTGAAGTCGTAGAGCGGTGGTTGGTGTTGAGCTCTTGACCTTCACGTTCTCGTTGGTGGTGGTGTCGATGGTGATGTGACCTTGCCAGAGATGGTAGCTCGAAAGCATTTGCACTAGAGCGTCTTCTCCAAGATGATGAAGACATATTGCCATTCTTGATGAGGGCTTTGAGCTCATCCATCTTGGTGTCGATGAAGTTTTTTGTGGCATCGATCGAACTCGTCATTATTGTTGTAGACCGAAGGAGGTGTGTGTTTCCTATCCATCACAAGACTCGAGCAAATGTGAGTGGAAGAAAGGAAAGAACTAGACCAAATGTACCTTATCCAATGTTGAAGATGGATCGATGATCACTCAATAATGTATTATGGAAATAGCACAATTGGTACCGTATGTTGTCAATTCTCACACCTACACAAATAAGGCTTCTGGAGTAGTTTGGTGAGGATAGTGGCGCAAAAATTGATACAATTGTTAGCAAGAGTCAATAATGTTGAAAGGGATTCACAAATTCGCAAGTGAAACAAGTAGACCAATAGCAATGAACGGCACACGGAAACACAACACACGGATAGATAGATGGGGTCGTGCAACCAAGGAATGAGCACAAAATGTGGAATCTACGGAAAACGCTCGTGCTGCACAACTCAAGAGAGACGCTAGCATGATTGCTCAATAGGCGGATATGACACTTGTGCACACCCTAGAAAGGACAAAACGTATGGAGTTTCCATCCCTAGTATGCTATATATGTATGGTTCCTGGTGTTGTACTCACGATGATCCAAGATGATCAATATGGTAGTATGATATGCAATGTGGTATGATGCTATGGCTCTTGCTTACAAGCTTATTTGCTCTATGTTTCTTTGCTTAAAAGCTTATTCTCTCTCTCTCTCTCTTTGTTATGGCCACTATGCAAAATGCACAGACCAAGATAGCAATTGTGTATATGCGGGAACAATCTTGTGACACAAGAGATGATATGATGATACCAAGATGAGGATACCAAGATGATATGGTATGTGTGCAATGGAAGGTGTAGATCGTTGATCATTATTGTGCACAAGTAATGTTGCCGGCAATACTCAATGGCTAGTCTTGATAGGCAAGTGGCGCAAAATGGGCTAGGGGTTATCAATGCAACGGCAAGGGGGATATACAAAGGTGTCTTCAAAGTTACCATCCCTTGTTTACGGTTGATGGTGTCAAAATGGTGAAGTGGTCAATGTCGATGACGACCTCGTGGCGATGATGAGTGGCAGTGTTCTCTATGTCGAAACGTTCCTAATTAGCTGAAACACCTTAGGAAATGGAAAAAAACGCGAACTCAAAATCTGAAATGTCAAATGTCAAATGGTGGTAGCGGAATGCGGTGGTGGTTTTGTGGAAGCTCAATGGGATTGCGGCAGTGCAATGATGTGTTTTGGAGTAGGTAATGCGGAAGTGGAGGGTTATGCGAGTCAAAGTTGAGGTCGCCATCCCTAAGTAGCCGAAACACCTTAGGAGACACAAACCATGACAAAAACAAGCTCAAAAGTTGGGTTAAGTTGGGGTGGCGGAAGTGTATCGTGGGTAATGTATGCGGAAGTTATTGTGGTGGTTGATAAAGAAGTAACCGTCTCTAAGTAGCCGAAACACCTTAGAAGACTTGAATCACTACTCAAGCAACCACTAATGCTATGGGGAACAAAATAGGTAAGGTTGTGGAAGTCGGTGGTGGTAATGCAGGTGATATGGTGAAGGCCCTAGGCAAAGATGCCAAAGTTCCAAAATTTTGATGGAGTCAAATGATGTTGGAGATATTTTTGTGGGATGGGGGATGTCAATAGCTACAAAACGAGCTAAAGAACGTCAAAATTCGAGTCTAGATGAATTAGTTGTGGCCAAAACAAAAATCAGTCGAAGTCAGTTTCTACAGGTTACGGACGTCCGGAAAAGGACAGATGTCCGGTGGACGGACGTCCAGAAAGTCTGGAAATCCATGATTTCGGTTCTGTTGGGTGGTTTCGGTCATCCAGAAAAGGTCGAACGTCCGGTGCTTCGGAAGGGTCAGAACGTCCATAAAGTGTCGGTCGTTCGGTGGGTCGGGGTCAACGCGGGATTTGAGATCCGGGGCGCGATTTTGAGCGGAAAATGATGATTTGGGGGTCAAAATTGAGGAGATTCCGTGGACGGAAAGTGGGGAAACTTGTGGGAAAGTTAGATCTACTCGAAACACAGCAAATCCATGGACCAAATTCAACAAAATATCATCAAACCAACTAATCCAATAAAATTTGGACTATTTTTGGTGGGGATGTTCGAAATTTAGGACGAAATCAAGCAAAATTAGGCTAGAAAACGATGGGGGAGACTCCAAATTCGTGATCAACGTGGCTCATGATACCAAAGATAATGTAGGGTGGAACCCTAGGGGCCGATCTTTCAAGATTTGGAGGGGGTCCCGCGAAGAACACGGAGAACACACGAGGGGAAACACGAGGGAAATGAGAGGAAACAATAAAATCAACGAGAAATGGTTGCACATGTGCTAGATCCACATACACACGGAGAGATACACAATCCAAATCCAACAAAGGACGATACAAACGGTAGCAAGTTCATCCCAATCCGTGAGGAGTTGAGGTCATAAATCCGAGATGGATCTTCCCTAGGTGGGGTCTTGAATCCACTAGGGATCTTCTCACATGGAGCTCTTGAACTCCATAGGAGTGGTCTCTCTCTCTCTCTCTCTCTCTCTCTCTCTCTCTCTCTCTCTCTCTCTCTCTCTCTCTCTCTCTCTCTCTCTCTCTCTCTCTCTCTCTCTCTCTCTCTCTCTCTCTCTCAAGAGTAGAGTAGGTAAGGAGCAAAGCCCACATACAAATGAGCTATCCTATTTGCTATCCTAGAAAGGAGGATGGGAAGGTCTATCTATAGTCTAAGCCACTAAGGGGTAAGTGGGAGAGAGATACAAGGCCAAAGGCCCAGCTGCGCACTGGCAAGTGTCGAACGTCTCAGGGATGTCAGTCGTCCGGTGGCTCGCGGGGGTCCGGACGTCCGGAAGGGCGTCGGACTTCCGACATTTTGGCTCTGGACAAGTGGCACCGGATTTCCGGTGGGCGTCAGACGTCCGGAGGCTGGGACTTGTCGGACGTTCGGATGTTGTTGGTCGTCGGGCCACTGTAGCGTCTTCGTCTGCGGTTCTTCTGGCTAGGTCTTCCGCATTAGGTACCGGATGTCCGGTGGCGTCCGGACGTCCGGCGGCTGTAGCTTGCAGCAGCTCCGTTTCTTCCATCTTCGCTTCCACGCTTCCCTCGTGGATGGTGTAGGTGATCCTTGGCGCTTGCACTCCTCCTCGTTGTCCGTGAAACTCCAACAATACCCACGAGAGGAATGTCAACTAGTATACCATCCTCGAAGAGGTCAAGTGACCACGCGTAAAGGAGATGATTCACCTTTGTGTATGTGAAGTAGATGTCGCATGTGTCACTCTCTGAATGGGCTCTTGACATGGTGGTGTTCATAGGATGCTCCGCATCAACACCGCATGAATGATGCTCCAACGATGCCCAAGAGAACCATGCGTACGGCTTGATTGCATCTCCACGGAGTTGTAGTTGTGGTCCGTAATCCTACTGCAAAATATAGTCTTAGTTTGATCTGTTTCAGTCATTGCATCGATGGAGATGTTCATCCAAGCATCGCAAAGAGCAACATCATTAATTTAATCATAGTTGGCGGTGCGTGACCTTGACAACCGTGTACTTGCTTCGGTCACCTCCACAACTCCATCTTCATCGGCTACCTCGGCGAGGGCCGTGGACAGGGCGTCGTTGTGGCCTTTTTCTTATTTTTCTTCTTCTTTGCGGCCTCCAAGGTTGGACTTGGAGCTTGAACCCGGTGACATTTTTTCATCCCCAAGCTTTTCTTCGGCGTCGGCGTCGGCGTCGGCACTGGGGTTGTTTCCGGCGGGGACAAGCCGGCGGCGGTGGCTGGCGGGGTGGCGGAAGGGTCCGGACTATCCATTCCGGTGGGAGGGCTGGTTATCGATGGCGGCTGCAGCGGGAATGGAGCCGACGCAATGGCAGGAGAGAGAGAGGGCACCAATTTTACTCAGCGCCGCACGCGGTGAGGATACTTAGGGAGATTTTGTTGGAATTTTGCTAGTAGGCCTTTGGCCCAAAGCCCAACTAAAATTCTGAAATTCTCTTGGCCCATTCATGCACACATGTGAGTGGAGTGAGTGAGGCTAAAGTTTAGTCCCACCTCATAAGTTGAGAGAGAGTTGCACCTCTTTATAAGGTGAGCTCTTCTACCACTTGCAAAATCCGCCTGAGCATTGTGGAAATCAAGATTTTTCTTACCTTCTGGCTTTTTCAACGGCTTGACAAATGTTTGCCACTTTGGATAGATGCCATCCGCTAGATAATAGCCATAATTGTATGTACGGCCATTTGCTACAAACTGCACCGATGGCAACTCCTCATTTGCAATCTTACTCATCAATGGTGACCGGTTGACAACATTGATGTCATTCAAAGATCCAGGCATTCCAAAGAATGCATGCCAAATCCAAGTCTCTTGATCGGCCACTGCTTCAAGGATTATAGTGGAACCCTTTTTTTGGCCGTGGAATTGCCCATGCCATGCCTTTGGACAATTCTTCCAAGTCCAATGCATGCAATCTATTGAGCAAGCATGCCAGGAAAACCGCGAGCTTTGTTCATCGCTAAAAGCCTTGCGACGTCTTCAGCGTTGGGAGATCTCAAATACTCCTCGCCAGAGACTTGCACAATTCCGACTGCGAAGCGCTTGACACACATGATGACTCGGTGCTCATCCTAAACCGGCGACGAAAATACGACTCGGGGTATGTGGGATTCTCCGCAAAATAATGCCTGATCAATCTGTTGTGGGCATCGATCCTATCCCTCCAAATTTTTTGCCGACCCATAACCGAACCACCGTGCTTCGGTTTTTTATTAATATGCACAGCTAGGATCATTGCAAGATCCTCCTCCTCTTCCATATCAAATTCTTCTTCGGAAGAATCATACGACGAACTCATCTACAATGTTGAATACTATGCTATAAATAAAAAACTACAATCAACATGCACGAAATTCATGGCTTTTGGGCAATACATACCTTCTAGGCGTTTTGTCGAACACCTTGCGGGCGCCGAGCGGCAGCGAGCGCGCGGGCGCTGTTCGTCGGCGGACCAGCACGCGCGGGGGGCGGGGGGCCTAGAGGGGGGCCAGAGAAAGCGCGCGCGGGGCGGGGATAGGTCGGGGAAGCGTCGGAATGGTCGCCGGGTGGCGCGATCGGTGGCGGCGACGCGGCTGGATGGGGGTGGGAGGTGCGAGCGAGCCCGCGAGAGTCCAGCGCGCGGGAGCCGGCGCAACAAATAAGCGGCGCGCGATTGCATTTCGGCCCGCGCGCTAGACTACGTATGCCGCGCGCGCGGTTTTCGCGCGCCCGCTGGAGCAACTATTCCGGTTGCGCGCACGCTAAAAGGGGGGATTTTGCGGCGCGGCGCTAGTTTGGCGCGCCTGTTGGAGATGCTATTAATCAAGGAGGTTAAGGATTTCTTATCTCGTTGTTTTGAGATGAAGGATCTAGGAGTAGCTGATGTTATCTTAAACATCAAGCTGTTGAGAGATGAGAATGGTGGGATCACACTGCTTCAGTCTCACTATGTGGAAAAGGTCTTGAGTCGTTTTGGGTATAGCGACTGCACACCTTCTCCAACTCCATATGATGCTAGTGTGTTGCTTCGAAATAATCGACGGATTGCTAGAGATCAACTGAGGTATTCTCAGATTATTGGCTCGCTTATGTATTTGACGAGTGCCACGAGGCCTGACATCTCTTTTGCTGTGAGCAAGCTGAGTCGGTTTGTGTCAAAACATAGAGATGATCATTGGCATGCACTTGAGAGAGTTATGCGCTATTTGAAAGGCACCGCGACCTATGGGATTCACTACACCGGGTATCCAAGGGTACTGGAGGGTTATAGTGACTCAAACTGGATATCTGATGCTGATGAGATAAAGGCCATGAGTGATTATGTTTTTACACTTGATGGTGGCGCTGTTTCCTGGAAGTCTTGCAAGCAGACCATCTTAACGAGGTCAACTATGGAAGCAGAACTCACAGCATTAGACACTGCCACTGTTGAAGCAGAGTGGCTTCATGAACTCTTGATGGACTTACCTATGGTTGAAAAGCCAATACCCCCTATCCTGATGAACTGTGATAATCAAACTGTGATCGTCAAGATAAACAGTTCGAAGGACAATATGAAGTCCTCAAGACATGTGAAGAGGAGACTAAAATCTGTCAGAAAATTGAGGAACTCCGGAGTTATTACGTTGGATTATATCCAAACGTCGAAAAACTTGGCAGATCCCTTCACAAAGGGTCTATCACGTAATGTGATAGATAATGCATCGACGGAGATGGGTTTGAGACCCACCGCATGAGTTGTCCATAGTGGTAACCCACTCTATGTGATCGGAGATCCCGTGAAGTAGAAGTGGGAGACAAGCTGTTGGTCAACTGGGAGGAGCGTATCCCTATATTAACTATCCCACTCCTTGAAGATGCAATACTCTCCTGATTTGCATGGCAGGTTGATACTTATCTTAATGTGTTCCAAGTGGCTTATTCGGGTAAGCAGAGATGTTGTCCTGCAGAACATCTTCTGAGGAACACACCTATATGAATTTGACTGTTAACGTCGCAGTCTGTGAGAATTGGGTGTTCTCTAATAAATTCATGAAAGGCCCTGGAGTATGACGTATACGCTCCACCCGCGGGGAAGCCTTGCGGTAGCCCAGTATCGGTCAAGAATTTGTGTGAAACTAGTCTCGCAGAAAACTTGTAGTTCAAGGCATAGTCCACTATTCAAGTTGTGATCTAGTGTAGCATAAATCTCTAAGTGGAAGTTCAACTTCACAGTTTTCACTAAGCACCGGTATATAAACAATGTTTTGTAACTAAATGATGAGATGTGCCAATGAGACTTTGTGGGGGATTGTTGGAATTTTGCTAGTAGGCCTTTGGCCCAAAGCCCAACTAAAATTCTGAAATTCTCTTGGCCCATTCTTGCACACATGTGAGTGGAGTGAGTGAGGCTAAAGTTTAGTCCCACCTCATAAGTTGAGAGAGAGTTGCACCTCTTTATAAGGTGAGCTCTTCTACCACTTGTATGAGCATGAGAAGAGGAGACCTACACGTGCGCTTCTCCTCCTCGCTTGCCTCGTCACGCCACGCCTCGTCACGACGCGCCGCGGGTTGCGGGATTGAGCCGAGCCGAGGACAGAGCTATGCACGTTGTCTATATTTTTGCTGCTCGGGAAAAATTAATGAGTCATTAATTAATAATTAACGGATGTGTTAATTACTGAACTGTTTCCGATTCTTTTGGATCGTGACAACTCGGACGTGGGGTTTACTCCCACGACCTACCCCGCCCGCACTATATAGTCAGCCAGACGTCTATCCTAGCCGTTGCTGCTTCGTATAGTTTCTCACCACCGTTCCAGATCATTGCGCCGCCAAGCAAGTCTTCTCCATCCCTCCTTTCGGCGTGCACCGGCAGAAGGGACAGCAGGCCTCCGGAACCCCGCCTCTCGTGATCCTGTACGGGAGAGGAGCGATCAGGTTTTTGAGGAGCGCACTCGCGCGACTACTGGCAGTGTCGACTTCGCGAACGACGACTTCTTCCCCGACCTCGGCTACCTCATCCTCGACGACATGGGTGATAATGTCGACGCCGGCGGTGCTGTTCCCGCTGCACCGTATGTGATTCTATCCTTCCTGTTCGAGATCGTGGTAGAACTCATGTTTCTAGTATGTGCCCTAGATGTGATCTATTCATCTACTATGCTAGTTCGCAGGACTAGTTTAATCTCTGCTAGTGCTGTCATGATTTATCTTTTGTTCATTCGGATTAAATCTCGTAGTAATTTGCTCATATTTCCAACAGATTTTTCATCAAAAAAAATATTTAGAAAGATTGAAGGGATTTTCGGCTGGAAATGACAGATTATTCTTCTTTATTTGGTTTAAGGGATTGGCTAGGTGCGGCCTACAACCGGATAAGGGGTCCGCTAGAGTTGACCCTAGAAACGAGCTTGGTGGGTGAGACCGCATCCCGCATGGTCTCCGATCACCATGGCGCGAACGTAGAGCAGCTTGCCGGTGCTCGACTCATCCGGGTCCTGCGTCTAACCGAGAGGTTGTTTCAACTCCGTGCGAACTTTTGTCATGACGACCGGTTGCCGGAGTAGCTCGGCCATCGTCCACTACACAGTAAAGAGGGTTGGTGTCTGTCCCTGCCACGAACAGAACCTGCATGGCCAGAGGGTATGCAGTCATTGTGTACGTTAGGCATTGATAGTTTTATCTTTTTCACATTAGGGCAAATACAACGCAGGCGCTAAGGCAGGGGCGCTGGGAATTAAATCCTGGTAGGTGTGGCAGTTTCCAAGCTATTCCCTGTGCTTTTTTTGGCATCGATGCCAACATAGGAGTCCAGCGCTTAGAAATCACGTACAAAATCCATCTCCTAGCACCTGCTCCTGGCGCCGATGCTTGCGGAAAAAAAGCACCGTTGCATTGAAGATTCGAATCTGAGCCCGAGCTCATCTGCACCTGCGCTCATGAAAAAAATCAAAATAAATACAAGAAAAATTCAAAAAAATTCAAAAAAAATTAGGGTGGTAGAAAATTTAATGCGTGAGGTACGCTCCAATTTTCAAAACATTTGGACTTATGTGCAGCTCTCAGCAAAAAAGACAAATCGGAGATCTGTAAAAATGTGTATTGTTCATATACTGTTCTGGTCTGATTTGTCTTTTTTGCTGAGAGCTGCACAGAAGTCCAAATGTTTTGAAAATTGGATTGTACCTCACGCATCAAATTATCTACCACCCTAATTTTCTTGGATTTTTTTGAATTTTTCTGATTTTTTTACAAAACTTTTTTGACCGGGTGCAGATGCACCCGGGCACTTGAATTTTGAAGCGAACCTCGCGCATCAAATTATCTACCACACAAATTTCTTTTGGAATTTTTTCAATTTTTCTAGTATTTTATTTTTTATTTTTTCCGTGAGCGCGGGTGCAGCTGAGCCCGGGTGCAGATTCGCCGCACTCTTGAAGATACCCTTATATTCTTAGTTGTCTAAAACTTTCATAAACTTTTTTGTAAACACAGCACAAATGGATACGCTCATAAACATATAAAAAAATTAGATGCTCATAATTTTTTTCATAAACTATATGTAGTGATATAAAGTGGAGCTATATACTACTACTTACAAATAACCTGGTACATCCGTCTATGATAAATAATGAATAAATTACTTACTGTTGAAAAACAGGGCCGGAGGAAATAAGAAGAATATGAGTTCAGTATATCATCTCGACCAAACTACAGAGCGTGCAGACCAGAACGCCATCAATTTATCGGGAAAAGAATACAATTTCTCTGGAGATTTTACTACTACTGCTAGTACTACACTTCCAATCTTCCACGTGAATGTATGTTAAGTTTTATAAGAAGCAACGGCCACGAAAGCAGAGTGAGGACGAGCATGTAGCTAATGGCCAACACCGTCGCTCGGCGTCGACCAAAGCGTCCGGCCACGACCAGCGCCGTCGTTCGCTGGTGCATAAGCTGGCGTCAACGTCAGCGGAGCATCACCATTGGCGATGTCGGTGTTACTGGAACCTTGGCCGCCATGCGCGTGCCGATCATCCGGAGCAACCCGAGCATGAACCTGAGACGGTGAGGCCACTAGGAAGATGAACAGGAACACCGTGGCATGCGGCAGGAGAGACATAGACATGGTGATTTGAAGCTAGCTAAGATATCTAGTGCAGGCTATGCACCTGTGGACGATCTTGTGTTGTTGCGACTTGTGTTTGGATATGTTAGGAAGTTGGAAATTTGAGACATATTTATAGGGGAAGGAAAGTATCATCCAATACAAGGAATTAATCTTTGACAGTCAAGTACGGCTAGCGAAGTCAACCAACTTGGCGTTTCCCTCGGGTTCAGGCACGACATTTTGAAAAAGTCCATGTCGATTGCCCCTTTCCGGGATACCGGATTGGCGCGCTGTATGTGAGACAGCTCTATCAGAGTTTTGCATGCCAGCAGACAACGCAGTAAAGGACGCCACCGGTATATCATCAGATGTAGCAACAAGTCCGTAGCCAAGTTGGTCAGAGCATCTACAGCCAAACTTCGACAAATCCAACCCAAACGTCCGCGGACGCTCTCAAATTCATACTATTACATACAACGTCAACCTAATCTTAAGCCAAACCCATCCGGCTCCGTCAAGGTCATGTCCGCCTACACATCACAGAGTGTGTTGGTCCGATCGTCGGCGAGGTTGAGTAGGACATGCGACACGAGCCAGCTCATGGGACTCAAGGCGCCGCCGTCTCCCATGCCTTACTCTTCCTCGTCGGAGCCAGAAACCCTGACGATGCCGGTGGACGTCAGATCAATGATGGATCCAACCTCGAGCCGGCGACATCCACCACGGCGTGGTCGTGGCGCCCGGTGGTGCACCATACGGGGAGCCGGAGAATGCGACTCCACTTCGCCAACGTCCACTGTCGCGAGGGTTGCCGCCGCCCCCCACGCCCGCTGCCTCGCACGGCGGGCACGACACTCCATGTTTGCGTCGGACGACACCTATGGTGTGTTCACTTCCGCCTCGGCGCGCCAATGGAGGGGCTGCGCATCTGCCACCGCATTCAGAGCCAGACGGACTGCACCACCTCCGGTGAGGCAGCGATGCCACATCTCGCGACAGATCCATGCGCCATTTGGGAGGACGCAAATGGATTCCCGACGGAAGGAGTCCGACTGCTGCCGTTGGGCGGCCTCCTCATGGGGGCAGCGAAGTGCAAGCCAAGCGGACATCTCCTCCTCGGGACCGCGTGCGATGAGCTTGGGGTCGACGAATCTGGAGGTGTAGGACTTGAATCGCTGCCCGTCATGCCGGAGAAGGCCGGAGATCGCCGGACAGGAGCTTGGGGGAGGAGGGGAGTAGAGGGAAGGGGAGGGGAGTGGCTAGGGTTTGGTCCGAGAAGTGGATGGGAACGATTATATGTGGGGTCATGCTTGGGCCTCCCGTACCTGTCTCATATTTGGACTGTATATGAGGGGTGTCGATCAGTCCGGGCGTTTGAGGCTGGTTTGATGCGCCCGTCTAGGTTGGTTTTTATTTACTGGTCACTGACCAAGCCGTCCTCCCGAGCATATGAGGAGGGTTTGGGAGGCCCGACTATGGATGCTCTTAAGAGAGGGGGGAGGGGGCAGTGGGACTATGCATCATGCGAGGCAATGTCATAATACGTCATAAACATATCTATATATTTTTATTATATTCATGTCTTATTATTATTATCTATAAAAAGATTGAAGTTTATTTAGACTAACATATTAATAAAGTGCCAAGAGCTAGTTCCTATTTTTGATATTTGTGTTTTTAAGAAAATATTTTTTTAGACTTACTGAAAAATATAAGGATTTTGTTTTTACATAAAGACAGATGAGGGAGTCCTGGATTAGGGGGTGTTCAGATAGCCGGACTATACCTTCAGCCGGACTCCAGGACTATGAAGATACAAGATTGAAGACTTCGTCCCGTGTCCGGAAGGGACTTTCCTTGGCGTGGAAGGCAAGCTTGGCGATGCGGATATTCAAGATCTCCTACCATTGTAACCGACTTTGTGTAACCCTAACCCTATCTGGTGTCTATATAAACCGGAGGGTTCTAGTCCATAGGACAACTTCATCATACAACAATCATACCATAGGCTAGCTTCTAGGGTTTAGCCTCCTTGATCTCGTGGTAGATCTACTCTTGTACTACCCATATCATCAATATTAATCAAGCAGGAGTACGGTTTTACCTCCATCGAGAGGGCCCGAACCTGGGTAAACTTCGTGTCCCTTGTCTCCTGTTACCATCCGGCCTAGACGCACAGTTCGAGACTCCCTACCCGAGATCCGCCGGTTTTGACACCGACATTGGTGCTTTCATTGAGAGTTCCTCTGTGTCGTCGCTTTTAGGCCCGATGGCTCCTTTGATCATCAACGACGATGCAGTCCAGGGTGAGACTTTTCTCCCCGGGCGGATCTTCGTCTTCGGCGGCTTCGCACTGCGGGCCAATTCGTTTGGCCGCCTGGAGCAGATCAAAAGCTACGCCCCTGGCCATCAGGTCAGGTTTGGAAGTTTGAACTACACGGCTGACATCCGCGGGGACTTGATCTTCGACGGATTCGAGCCACAACCAAGCACGCCGCACTGTCTCGATGGGCATGATCTAGCTCTGCCGCCGAACAGTGCCCTGGAGCCCGCACACGCGTCGGTTCTGACCCTTAATTTGGAACCTGCGGCGCTGATCGAGGGTGAGCGGTTGGACGTCACCCCGGGGGCTGCGATCTCAAAAGCGATCGAGCCGAACGCCAGCCCCGCACTCTGCATGACCCGTGACTCCGAGGATCCGGATTCCCCTTCGGACTCCGAACCTCCCGCGCCCCTGCCAATCGAATCCGATTGGGCGCCGGTCATGGAGTTCACTGTCGCGGATATCTTTCAGCACTCGCCCTTTGGCGACATCCTGAACTCACTAAAGTCTCTCTCTTTATCGGGAGAGCCCTGGACGGACTATGGCCAGCAAGGATGGGATACGGACGATGAAGAAATTCAAACCCCACCCACCACCCACTTTGTAGCCGCTGTCGATGATTTAACCGACATGCTTGACTTCGACTCCGAAGACATCGACGGTATGGACGACGATGCAGAAGACGAACAGGAACCAGCACCTGTAGGGCGCTGGAAGGCCACCTCGTCATATGATATATATATGGTGGATACTCCAAAAGATGGAGATGGCGATGGAACAGCGGAGGATGATACCTCCAAGAAACAGCCAAAGTGCCGGCATCAGCGGTGCCGCTCTAAATCCCGCCAAAGCAAAAACGATGATTCCGGCATGGGAGATAATACTACCCCGGATAGCGCCGAAGAAAACCCCCTCCAGCAAGATTCGGCACAGGAAGATGGAGAAGCCAGCCCTCATGAGAGGGCGGCAGACCGAGAGGTTGAGGACGATAACTACATGCCTCCCTCCGAAGACGAGGCAAGCCTCGACGACGATGAACTCGTGGTACCATTAGACCCCGCCGAACAAGAGCGTTTCAAGCGCAGGCTTTTAGCCGCGGCAAGTAGCCTCAAGAAAAAGCAACAACATCTTAGAGCTGATCAAGATCTGCTAGCTGACAGATGGACTGAAGTCCTTGCGGCCGAAGAGTATGAACTCGAACGCACCTCCAAGCGTTACCCAAAGCGCAGGTTGCTACCCCGATTAGAGGAGGAGGCACCTACATCACCAGCGCATGACATGGCCGACCGGCCACCTCGTGGCCGCGACAGAGAGGCCTCTAAGCCCTCCACTCAAGCCATGCCCCGACGCCGCTCAAAACATGCTAAGGCATGGGAAAACGCGCCGGAACTGCGAGATATACTGGAGGACGAGGCAAGGCAAACAAGGTCGATCTACGGATCGCGTGGGCGCCCCACGACACGTGACGGTGATCGTCACTCCGGATACGATAAATCCGGCCAGGCCGAACACAATGGACAAAGCTCCTCCGAGCTGCGCCGTGATATAGCCCAGTATAGAGGCGCCGCACATCCACTATGCTTCACAGATGAAGTAATGGATCATAAAATCCCTGAGGGCTTTAAACCCGTAAACATCGAATCATAAGATGGCAAAACAGATCCAGCGATCTGGATCGAGGATTATCTCCTTCATATCCACATGGCCCGTGGTGATGATCTACACGCCATCAAATACCTCCCACTCAAACTCAAGGGGCCGGCCCGGCATTGGCTCAACAGCTTGCCAGCAAACTCAATCGGTTCTTGGGAGGACCTGAAAGCCGCATTCCTCGACAACTTCCAGGGCACTTATGTGTGACCACCAGATGCCGATGACCTAAGCCACATAATCCAGCAGCCAGAGGAATCGGCCAGGCAATTCTGGACACGGTTCCTAACAAAGAAAAACCAGATAGTCGACTGTCCGGACGCTGAGGCCCTAGCAGCCTTCAAGCATAATATCCGCGACGAGTGGCTTGCCTGGCACCTGGGACAGGAAAAGCCGAAATCTATGGCAGCCCTCACGACACTCATGACCCGCTTTTGCGCGGGAGAAGACAGCTGGGTAGCTCGCAGTAACAACTTAGCAAAGAACCCTGGTAATTCGGATACTAAGGACAAAAGTGGCAGGACACGCCGGAACAAGCAAAAGCGCCGTGTTAACAGCGACAGCAACGAGGATACGACAGTAAATGTCGGATTCAGAGGCTATAAATCCGGTCAGCGGAAAAAGCCATTCAAAAAGAATACTCAGGGCCCGTCCAGCTTGGACCGAATACTCGACCGCTTGTGCCAGATACATGGCACCCCCGAAAGGCCAGCAAATCACACCAACAGGGATTGTTGGGTGTTCAAGCAGGCAGGCAAGTTAAGAGCCGAAAACAGAGACAAGGGGCTGCACAGCGATGACGAGGAGGAGCCCAGGCCGCCGAACAGCAGTAGACAAAAGGGTTTTCCCCCACAAGTGCGGACGGTGAACATGATATACGCAACCCACATTCCCAAGAGGGAGCGGAAGCGTGCGCTACGAGACGTATACGCGCTGGAGCCAGTCGCTCCAAAGTTCAACCCATGGTCCTCCTGCCCAATCACCTTTGATCGAAGGGACCGTCCCACTAGCATCCGTCATGGCGGGTTTGCTGCATTGGTTCTTGACCCAATTATCGACGGATTTCATCTCACAAGAGTCCTCATGGACGGCGGCAGCAGCCTGAACCTGCTTTACCAGGATACAGTGCGGAAAATGGGCATTGATCCCTCGAGGATCAAGCCCACAAAAACGACCTTTAAAGGCGTTATACCAGGTGTAGAGGCCATCTGCACAGGCTCAGTAACACTTGAAGTGGTCTTCGGATCTCCGGACAATTTCCGAAGCAAAGAGTTATTCTTTGATATAGTCCCGTTTTGCAGTGGCTATCACGCCCTGCTCGAGCGAACCGCATTTGCAAAGTTCAATGCGGTGCCGCACTACGCATATCTCAAGCTCAAGATGCCAGGCTCTCGAGGAGTAATTACGGTCAATGGAAACACCGAGCGCTCCCTCTGAACGGAGGAACACACGGCGGCCCTCGCAGCAGAAGTACAAAGCGGCCTTCTTAGGCAATTCTCCAGTCCAGCGGTTAAAAAGCCAGACACCGCCAAGCGCGCCCGGAATAACCTACAACAAGGCCGCCTGGCACGTTCTGAGTAGGCATAGCAGTGCGACCCCAACCCCAGCCCTCGCGACATAGCGAAACCAGTGCTTCGCATACATAACTACGCTCTTGAAATACCATGGGCGCAGGGGAAGGGGCACAATAATGGCAAACCCAAAATACTGCCTAAAATGTACTAGGGGTTGCCTTTTTTCTCTTACTTTCAGGACTCCATACTTCAGACGACCTGTTTGGCAATTCAACCGCCGCACAAATGATGCAAGACCCAGGGAAGCAGACAAGCCATGCCGCACTATGGAACCCCAAGGTGGTCTCTGTTACGAGCAGTATACCTGTTTTTTAATACAATTCTGCGGCCTGCCCCTGGCAAGGACATGTTAAATAGTCCAATATATTTTGCTTATCGCACTATTTGTGTCGTTCTGCTTTGATAGCAGCCTCTTTATAAACAATGCATAGCTTTTTGTCTGTTTTTTTGCATTATCCCCTTTATATATATATGTTCATTAATGACATGTGGCACCCGTACACTGTGGTACGGCAAATATGCCAGGGGCTTCAGTACCCCTTAATATGGTGTAAGAAGTCCGAACACTTCATAAGTGCGGCACCCCGAACTTATAGCACTATATGCATCGGCTCCGAATCATGATTTGGGTCAATAGTTGGGTTTGCCCGGCTCCTATGTTTTGGTGCCTTACGTTCCGCTATATCGGCTAAGGTAGCACTAGGAGAACCACTGCGATTGTGCCCTGGTTGAGCTGGGATAAGCACCTCATTTGAGAAAGCTAAAACTGACTGTCATGATGAGGCGAGAGACCGGTCGCTGTTCGAGAGGTTTTTCGAGTCCCTAAAGACTTATGCCGCTTCGAGCGAGGAGCCGGCTTTGTCCGGCCAAGGTGTGGATAGCGCCCCGAACTCGGTCTTCCGAACTAGGGGCTTCGCCGAAATTTAAAATTATAAAGTTCTATGGCTAAGTGAGAGTGTTCAAGCATTATAGTCTGATTGCCTGGTTCATTGTGCTAAGCGCCTCCCTCGAAGGACCCAAATATGGGAAAAAGAGCGCTCAGGTTTATCCCGAACACCCCAGCACTAGTGGCATGGGGGCGGAAGCCGACGACCCGCCATCTCTCAATTTTTTGATAAACGGCCGCACAGAAAATAATATTTTAAATTCAACAAGCATTGCTTAGCGCATATGAACAAGTTTTCAGTGCACAGGATAAACACGAGCGAGTTCATTAAAAAATTACATCCTTGGTACATTCATCCGCCACAAGGCGGGCACCCGCAAGAACATCCTTATAGTAGTTCTCGGGCTTGCGATGCTCCTTTCCCAGCGGCGGCCCGTCCCTCACAAGCTTCTCACCATCTAGCTTACCCCAGTGCACCTTTGCACGGGCAAGGGCCCTACGGGCACCTTCGATGCAGACGGAGCGCTTGATTACATCGAGCCTTGGACAGGCCTCCACCAGCCGCCGCACCAGCCCGAAGTAGCTCCCAGGCAGGGCCTCTCCGGGCCACAGCCGAACTATGAAGCCCTTCATGGCCTGTTCGGCCGCCTTGTGGAGCTCGACCAGCTGTTTCAGCTGGTCGCTCAAGGGCACAGGGTGTCCGGCCTCAGCATACTGAGACCAAAACACCTTCTCCGTCGAGCTGCCCTCTTCAACTCGGTAGAATGCGGCGGCGGCGGATACGCTGCGGGGAAGATCTGCGAATGCCCCTGGAGAGCTCCGAATTCGGGTAAGTAACAAGTAGTTTACTTTTATATTTCTGCTTTCCATAGAGAATGCCTTACCCGCTGCTATCTTTTTCATCTCCTCCAACTCTTGGAGGGCCTTTTGGGCTTCGGCCTTGGCGGACTTGGCAGTCTCAGAGGCCGCCGCGAGCTCGGACGCTTGCATTTTTGACTCAAGCTCCAAACTCTCATGTTTTTTCATAAGAGCCTGAAGCTCTTGCCGCACCTCGCCGACCTGGGCCTCAAGTTTCTCTCGCTCGGTACGCCCCGCGGCCGCTTTCTTTTCGGCCTCGGACAACGCCTGCTTAAGGGTCGCCACCTCAGTCATGGCCCCTACAATAAGCAGTACAATCCTGTTATTTTTTGCAATCACGTCTTTTTATAGGCATTTTTTCTCTAAGGTATTTCTTACCTTCTTTCTCCTCGAGCTGCCGCTTGGCAAGGCCGAGCTCTTGCTCGGTCTGCTCGAGGCCCTGTTTCAAGGCACCCACCTCCGCAGTCAGTGCGGCAGTGGCTAGCAGCGAAGCCTGCATACGCATATTTGACTCTTTTTTGTTAGACTCCTGCGAAATTTAATAGATCCTCTATTCGGCTTTTCTTTCCGAACGCCAAACAGAGCATCAGGGGCTACTGTCTATGCGGTTATATTCTTACATATTTTATACTTACCTCGAAGCCTGTTAGAAGGCTAGCGCAAGCTTCTTCAGTCTGCTCTTGCCAGACTGAACCTTCCGGATCACCGTACTCATAATAGTACGGTGCTCCTCGTCGATGGAGGCGCCGTCAAGCACCTCCAGCGGATTGTCCGGCACCTCCGGTTGGACGGAGGCCGCCGGCTCAGAAGGCTTGCTCCTCTTGACAGGAGTTCGCCTGCCGCAGTCCGGAACCATTGAAGATTCCGGCGCGGTGTCCGGCTCAAAGCCGGACTTGGAGCCCTGGGGGGTTTTGTCCCCTTTACTCCTGGAGTCCGGGAGGTCGCCTTGCGGCTCCTCCAGGACCACCTCCTCCTGCCCCGGAGCTCGTTGCGACGCCACTTCGGCGTCGTCTGCAGTGCGGGGGGAGACAGCGGGCGGAACTGAGTTCACGTCCGACGAATCCAGGGAGCCGCTCGACGACTCGTCGAGTTCGGCCCGGGGCGGGCTGCACAATTATGTTCGGCATTAGGGAAAGCTGAACGACAAAGGAATATCATGAGTTACTCTGGTATCCGAATACTTATGATTTCGCCGGACGCTTGGCCCTGTCCGGCCACTCCTCGTCGTCCTCGTTCGCGTTGGGGGAGTAGTCCGGCGGAGGGGTCTTCCTCCTCTTGGACCCTTCGGCCTCCCCCGTTGGGGCGGCCTTCCTTTTCTTTCCTCCCCCCGCTGGAGGGGGAGAGGTTTCTTCTTCCTCCTCATTTTCACGGGAGGAGAGCGTCTCGGACTCGTCAGATGACGAGTCCGACACCACCATGTTACGGGCACTCTTTCGAGTCCCCGTGGCCTTCTTCTTCTTGGCCTTCTTCTCCAGCACCACATAAGGCGCCGGAGCCAGCAGCTTCACTAGGAGAGCAGGGGTTGGGTCTTCGGGCAAGGGAGCCAGACAGTTAATCGGTCCGGATATCGCCTGCCAAGCCTGTCAAAGGTGAGGGAGTTTAGATCCCGCATTGAGTCAAACTATGAAAAAACTAAAACATCATGTAAAAGGTGAAAATAGCTTACCTCGCTAGCGTGACGCTGCGAGCTGTATCCGCAGTCCTTGGAGGCGGATGCGAGAGCCTCGGCGCCTTTGGTTAGCACCTTCCAGACGTGTCGAAGAGCCTGTTGAGGGTTTGGTGCTGCGCCGGGTTGAACTCCCACAGAGTAAAATCCCGTTGTTGATACGGGAGGATCCGGCGGACGAGCATAACCTGGACCACATTGACAAGCTTGATCGGCTTGTTCACCAGGGACTGGATGCATGTTTGCAGTCCGGTCACCTCTTTTTCGTCACCCCACGACAGGCCCGTCTCTTTTCAGGACATAAGCCGCGTGGGGGGTCCGGATCGGAACTCAGGGGCTGCGATCCATTTTGGATCACGTGGCTCGGTGATGTAAAACCACCCGGATTGCCACCCCTTTAGGGTCTCCACGAAGGAGCCCTCGAGCCATAGGACATTGGCTATCTTGCCCGCCATGGCGCCTCCGCACTCCGCCTGGCTGCCGTGCACCACCTTGGGCTTGACGTTGAAGGTCTTGAGCCAGAGGCCGAAATGGGGGCGGACGCGGAGGAAAGCCTCGCACACGACGATAAACGCCGAGATGTTGAGGACGAAGTTCGGGGCCAGATCGTGGAAATCCAGGCTGTAGTAGAACATGAGCCCCCGGACGAATGGGTGGAGTGGAAAACCCAGTCCGCGGAGGAAGTGGGGAAGGAAAACTACCCTCTCATCGGGCCTTGGGGTGGGGAGAAGCTGCCCCTCCTTGGGAAGCCGGTGCGCGATGTCCTTGGACAAGTATCCGGCCTTCCTTAGCTTCTTGACATGGCCCTCCGTGACGGAGGAGACCATCCACTTGCCTCCCGCTCCGGACATTGCTGGAGAAGGTTGAGGTGGGAAGTGCGAGCTTGGGCGCTGGAGCTCGGGTGCGCAGAAGATGGATAGGCAAAGGAGGAAGAAGGCGTAGGTAGAAAGGTGGATCCTTATCCCCTTATATGGGCGGATGCAGCTATGCGTCCCCACCAGCCTAGTAAAACTCGCTTGCCTCCCAAGCGCCGTGATAAATGGCACGGTTGGGTTACCCACATCCGTATTGATGAGAATCCCGTAAATGGAGGACATGATCTCTGCTTTGACAAGACGTGCCAAGGAAACCGCCTCGCAAAACACGCTGAGGTGGAAGAGTAAAAACGATTCGAGAAAAGGACTTGGCCGTAGTGTGATGTCACGCTGCGAAATACGTCAGCAGATTAGATTTGTGTTAATATTATTCTCTCTATGGCAATATGTGGAAACTTATTTTGCAGAGCAGGACACTACTCTTGGTGTTTACAAATCTTTTATGAAGAACTTGGAGGAGGAACCCGCCT
Organism: Aegilops umbellulata; assembly: GCA_032464435.1. Classification (NCBI taxonomy): domain Eukaryota; kingdom Viridiplantae; phylum Streptophyta; class Magnoliopsida; order Poales; family Poaceae; genus Aegilops; species Aegilops umbellulata. The sequence continues at coordinate 324,374,972 of CP136058.1, read as the reverse complement.
TGCAATGCCGAAGATAATTTGCACGCCGGACTCGTCGTCATTGAAGCCTGGTTCAGGGGCTACTGAGGGAGTCCTGGATTAGGGGGTGTTCGGATAGCCGGACTATACCTTTAGCCGGACTCCAGGACTATGAAGATACAAGATTGAAGACTTCGTCCCGTGTCCGGAAGGGACTTTCCTTGGCGTGGAAGGCAAGCTTGGCGATGCGGATATTCAAGATCTCCTACCATTGTAACCGCCTTTGTGTAACCCTAACCCTATCCGGTGTCTATATAAACCGGAGGGTTCTAGTCCATAGGACAACTTCATCATACAACAATCATACCATAGGCTAGCTTCTAGGGTTTAGCCTCCTTGATCTCGTGGTAGATCTACTCTTGTACTACACATATCATCAATATTAATCAAGCAGGAGTAGGGTTTTAACTCCATCGAGAGGGCCCGAACCTGGGTAAACTTCGTGTCCCTTGTCTCCTGTTACCATCCGGCCTAGACGCACAGTTCGGGACCCGCTACCCGAGATCCGCCGGTTTTCACACCGACAACAGACCTGGAGGTCAAGACCCAGGGTGAAGGAGGGCCAGGCGCTAGAAAATTAAGGGAGAATATCATACAGAAACCAACATTAAAAAATCATGGAAACCACATTTAAATTTTTTGAAAAAATACAGGATGTTAAGAGGGTGATGTTTTATTGCCACACAAAATTTCAAGTTGAAACAGATTAAGTAATGTGAGCTATAAAAAAACAAATTCAACATTGAATATTAACGTTACTTCTCGACACCATTCAATGCTAGTTTATTTATTTTCATAGCTCGCATCCCGTAATGTGTTTGAACTTGAAATTTTGCATGTCAATAGCATCACTCTCTTAACATCTCATACTTTCTGAAATATTTTGAAACTTTAAAACATCTTTTTCGTGTGGTATTTGCCTGTTTTCACCAAATCTTCGTTTCTGTATGATATTCTGCCGAAAATGAAGGTGCCCCAGGAGGCCTACGCCCATCCTGGCTCCCCTGGTGCCCTTCCAATGTCTCTGACTTATAAATAACTTGAACCTCTCTCTCATATTTATAGTGTGATTTTCAGCCGTTTTCAATTCGCGATATGAGGCTATCACTTATTTAGCATTGTTTCGATACTTTGTCGAAGGGGAAAATCATCGCCGTCTTCATCAACATCGATCTCCCTTGCTCCCATGATGAATTGATGATGTACTAATACATAAGCGAATAGCACTGACGCCTCCTCATTGATCGGCCTAGAGCCACTGGCCAGAGATGAATCTCATCACTGACGAGTTACTGATGGCACTCGGTAATAAGGCTTTAAAGGACCAACCGGAGACTTATCACTGACCGGCCAAATATAGAGTGGTAAGTGATAAGCCTAGTGCCAGTCACGTTATGGTCATCAGTGACCCCAAGTAATCACTACGGGTTACTTACATGGACCGGTCAGTGTTATACATTCTATCACATACCGTCCATTTTGAAGTCCGTTTGTGATGACTACCCCACGAAATGGAGTGTCAGTTTTATCTTTGTCGTGTCTTTCGTGAACCGGTTAGTGATGAGTTGCTTCTATGTATGTGCTCTAGAACTATAGTGTGTATTCCTTTGTGTGCCATTTTGCCCAGCTATGGAGGAGGTGAGCTGCTTGTCTAGATTGTTGTGGCTCATTAGTTTGGTGGGAAACCTCCTTAGTATGGAAGGCCTCTCTGAAGCCTCCCACAGGCTCATGTGATCAACACATTTATCTCATAAACACACAAATTGTCGATTATCTCGGTGTTTTTATTTTTTCATGTAACAATCATTGTGCCTATGGAAGTGTTAATTATATCTTTGCCATAGATGGTTCAAAGATGGAAGTATGAGAATAGGAGACAATGCATTTTATAAAAAAATTGGAATGTTTCAACATATGGAGGCCAATGGTAGATGAAATATGTGTTTCCATGTCGTAGATGTGATAACACGATAATAGTGGAAATGAAAGATTAATTGCAGTATCATTTGGTGAAGATGCATTTTAGTGATGGTTATACAAGCTGGACATCGCATGGTGAGAATGCGGGTGGTGAATATACCAAAGATAATGGTGCCATAGATCATGTTGACGATGAACATGTAACGGGTGAAGAGGGAGATGAATCAAAATCAGAAGATATGGATGAGGAAATGGAAGGCAATGAGACTATGAGTGAGATGTTGGATGATGTGCGTGATCGGGTGATGGAAGATGAAAATGCGAAGGAGGTAGAAAAGTTTGAGCGATTAGTGGAGGACTTGAAAACCCCACCATATCCCAACAACGAAGAAAAAGCACACGCACTTTGATACTTCTCCAATGTATCTATTTTTTGCCAAACACTTTTGCTATTGTTTTGGCCTCTAATCTGCATGATTTGAATGAAATTAATCTGGATTGACGATGTTTTCAGCAAAGTTGCCAGGATGTTGTTTTTATGCAGAAATAAAAGTGCTCAAAATTGGATGAATTTATTTTGGAATAAATAAAAAAATATTGGAGCAAAGAAGTACCGAAGGGGGACCACCAGTCCGCCACACGGCCAGGTGGCGCGGCCACCCCCAAAGGCGCGCCACCTATTTTTGTAAGGCCAAAGAGTCGGAGAGTCAGTATAGGCAACTTTTTTGTTGTGAGGTTGGATCATTTCTGTTTATGAACTTAGGTATTCCCATTCATCACCGTAAGCTCACTAACAAGGAAAGAAAAATTGTTGAAGATTGATTCAAAAAGATGCTCTATAATTGGAAGGGTGAGCTTTTGTCATCTAGAGGACAACTTACCGTCAACGACACTGTCCTTACTAGTCTACCGATGTTCATGGCATCCTTTTTTGAGATACCTAAAGGGGTGCTGAAAAGGCTAGACTTTTATTAGTGTAGGTTTTTCTTGGCAATACGAGGAGGGAAGGAGGAAGTATAGACTTGCTAAATGAGACATTTTGTGTAGGCCTAAGGATCAAGGTGGTTTGGGCATCGAAAACCTCAAAATAAAAGAAACGTGCTTACGCAGCAAATGATTATACAAGCTCCTGAACCTGGAAGGTGTTGGGCAAGAGTTGATGCATAACAAATACCTGAACTCCAAAACATTATACAAAGCAGAGGTTAAACCTACCTATTCACCATTTAGGATGGGCTTGATGAAGGTCAAGTCATCATTTTCTAAGAGAGGTTCTTTTAAGGTTGGTGACAACCAATCACGAGTTTTTGGGAAGATACCTAGTTGGATGACACCCCATTAGCTCTGCAATATTCTCCTTGTATAATATTGTGTTTAGGAAAGATGAATCAGTGGCTTCTGTTCTTGGGGACAGCCCGTTGAACATCCTATTACGCAGGGCTTTACTGGGTGACAAATCGACTAAGTGGACCCATTTGGTTTCTAGGTTGATGTCGATTAATCTAACTCAGATACTAGATTCATTTTGGTGGAGGTTAACCATTGATGATGTCTTCACTTTGAAGTCTATGTATGCGGATGTTATGGATTATGGACCTATTTTTCGCAAGAAGAAAACATATGTGGAAAACAAAGATTCCTTCCAAGATCAAAGATTTCATGTGGTTTTTGCATAGGGAGGTAATTTTTACCAAATAGTATAACGTTGCTAAGCGTAACTGGCATGCTAGCAAAAAAATGTTGTTTTGTGATCAAGAGTAGACAAGTCATCATTTATTTCTATCATGTTCGTTTACTACCTTAATCGGGCGCATGATTCATGTTACATAAAATGTAGCACCATCTATGGGCATTCCAAATTTGTTTCGAAATTTTTTGGGTGGTATTCGTCATAAGCTGAAAGGTCAAACTCGTGTGGGAGTTTGCGCCATTCTATGGAATTCCTGAAATGACTATGTTTTTAACACATCATCTACTCCTAATTTCTTGCAGGTTATCTACAAAGCTATAGCTTTAATCTGTGTATGGTCATCATTGCAGCATGTGGACACATGAGCGGTTATGGCCTCGGGGTATAGGATGCTGAAAACAGTTATGCGGTGTTTATTCAACTAGCTTGGCTAGCGAGCCACTTGTAGATTATGTGGGTGGGCTATATAATCTCCGGTCTGAGCAGTTGTGGTCGTGTTTTCTGTTTGCTTGTATTATTATCTGGTACTCAGTGAACTGAACTTTATTCATGTTTAATGAAATTGTTGCGTGCATCCTGCGACCTTTTTGAAGAAGAAGAAAACATGATGAATAGGTTGGAAATTATTTCCCATAAAAGGGGGCAACTATTTTTTGGGTAGCCCCTAAGATATTTAAGGTATTGGTAATCATATAGAGGATCTACTGGAGTACATTTTATCCACTTTTGGTAGCTTTTAGGAGTTAGGCCCACAGTAGGACCATTGGAGATGTTTTTTTGTTGGGAATCGTTGCATGGAAAACAAAAAAAAATCTACGCACACACAATGATCTATCCATGGAGATGCATAGCAACGAGGGGGAGAGTGTGTCTACGTACCCTTGTAGACCGTAAGCGGAAGCGTTTCACAACACGGTTGATGTGGTCGAACTTCTTCGTGCTTCAACCGATCAAGTACCGAACACACGGCACCTCTGCGTTCTACACACGTTCAGCTCGGTGACGTCCTTCGCCTTCTTGATCTAGTAAGACGTCGAGATAGTGGATGAGCTCTGTCAGCACGATGGTGTGGTGACGGTGATGATGAAGTGATCTCTGCAGGACTTCGCCTAAGCACTACGAAAAATGACTGGGAATGTAAATGGTGAAGGGGGGCGCCGCACACGGCTACGAAATTGTCTAGTGTGTGCTAGGCGCCCCCTCCCACATATATATAGGTGGAAGGGAGGGAGGAGCAGCCAAAGGAGGCGCCCAAGTAGGAGGAATCCTACTTGGGGTCCCTCCCAAGCCATGCCCCCTTCTTTTCGGAGTGAGGGGAAAGGTAGGGGAGGGTGGCGCCCCTCCCTTTCCTTTCTCCCATGAGAGTAAAAGACAGGAGGGGCTAGCCCTTCCTTTGGCCCATTAAGCCCATAACTTGCCGGGGGGTGCCCGGAACCCCTTCCGGTGATCCGATTCCTTCCCGGTACGTCGTGAAACACTTCTGGTGTCCAAATATCATCGTCCTATATATCGATCGTTACCTCTCGACCATTTCGAGACTCCTCGTCATGTCCTTGATCTCATCCGGGACTCCAAACAACATTCATTCACCAAATAATATAACTCTATATCGTCAACGACCGTTAAGTGTGCGGACCCTACGGGTTCGAGGACTATGTAGACATGACCGAGATACCTCTCTGGTCAATAACCAATAGCGGAACCTGGATGCCCATATTGGCTCCTGCATATTCTATGAAGATCTTTATCGATTGAACCGTTATGACAACATACGTAATTCCCTTTGTCTATCGGTATGTTATTTGCCTGAGATTCGATCGTTGGTACCTTCATACCTAGTTTAATCTCGTTACCGGCATGTCTCTTTACTCGTTCCGTAATACATCATCTCGCGACTAACTCCTTAGTCATTTGCTTGCAAGCTTATGATGTGTATTACCGAGAGGGCCAAGAGATACCTCTTCGATACTCAGAGTGACAAATCCTAATCTCGATTATGCCAACTCAACAAACACCTTCGGAGATATCAGTAGAGCATCTTTATGATCACCCAGTAATGTTGTGATGTTTGATAGCACACAAGGTATTCCTCTGATACCTGGGAGTTGCATAATCTCATAGTCGAAAGAATATGTATTTGACATGAAGAAAGCGATAGCAACAAACTGAACGATCATTATGCTAAGCTAACGGATGTGTCTTGTCCATTACATCATTCTCCTAATGATGTGATCCCGTTATCAAATAACAACTCATGTCCATGGTTAGGAAACCTTAACCATCTTTGATTAACGAGCGAGTCTAGTAGAGGCTCGTTAGGGACACTGTGTTTATTTATGTATCCATACATGTATTTAAGTTTCCGATCAATACAATTCTAGCATGAATAATAAACATTTATCATGATTTATGAAATATAATAATAACCATTTTATTATTGCCTCTAGGGCATATTTCATCACTTTTATACCCCTTACCCACTTTGAGTTTTCTAATCATCTTAGGTAGTTTTTTGTTGCATCTCTGACAATTTCTTATCTCAAATATAGTGTCATGGGACAACTAATACTCCATCCATCCCAAAATAAGTGTCTTGAGCTTAGTACAAATTTGTACTAAAATAGTAAAAATTTGTACTAAGCTCAAGACACTTATTTTGGAACGGAGGAAGTATATGCTAATATAATGTATTTTAGATATATTATACGGTCTTTGAAAGTGGAAATCAAGGAGGCTACCTTCACTATGTATCAGAAAAGTGCAGTTTGGATTTTGTTGGTTGCCGGACCATCTGATAATTTACAACATTCAGCCCGACAAATGAGAGTGTTTGGAGAAGAAGTTACAGTTTATTGCTTTAATCCCTTTTTCCCAAAATTGTTTAGAAAAAAATCACAGCTAAAGACAAAAGATGTAAACGTTGAATCAACCAAACAATGTTTAGCGTAATCTATTTCAGTATCAGATTCAGTTTTTTCCTTAGAAAAGCGAGTAGGATATAGACGCTCGCAAATATGTACGCACACTCATCCCTAACACCATATGCCACTAGAAAAATAGCGCTAGGAAATCTGAAATAAATTCAGAAAATATATGAGCATCCATGTCAAATCTAAAACTTCAACTGGGGTGAGTTGATTCCACCACAAGGTCCAAACTAGGCTTAGTTTGTCTGAACTCTCTCTCTTTTCAAACTTAACTTAACTTTGTTTGTGGGCACAACTATATTTTTGCCGGGTTAACAAAGCGAATACAAAATATAATTGTCAGATGGAGCAAATATGTGAGTAAATTATATTTATTTCATATATTAATGACCAATATCATATGAGTTTTTCTTTGAACAGAACATAATTTACATTAAAAAAAAAGGTGCTTGCTTTCAGAACTCAATCTTCGCCAGCCAGCACATGATGCCGTTACTTGATAAAGCCGAACAAATGGCATAAATACTGAAATGGACGGGAGCAATAATACATAATCCACTAGCATGGCCAACCTGGATATTCCTACAAACATGCTTGTCACCGAAAAATGGACCGAGTTTTCTACAGAAATTTCAAAGCTGTATTAATCTTAGATTCAACGTTCATCAATGAATGGACCGAGCCTTCAGGCCTTAATTAGCAGGCCTATGGCTTGGTGAAATAGTCCAAACTAGAAGATGTCAAAGAAGATAATACACTTAGTTAGGACACGTGCTCAGCTGATCATGGGTATTTGTCTAAAAAAAATGATCATGGGTACATCTCATGTCTGCAGTTTTGGTATTGAAATAATACACTTTTTAAGTTTAAGAAAAATAAAAAACATGCGCACAGAGGTTGAATACAAGTATGTACTCCCTCCGTAAAGAAATATATCATTTAGATCACTACATTAGTGATGTAAACGCTCTTATATTTCTTTACAGAGAGAGTACTTCTGTAATTTATCACATAAAATATTCTAATTATAGTACAAATTGCTAGGTTTTAAACTTATGGAAAACTACATCGTGATAATTTAATTTAACTTTGTGCCAGTACAAAGTAACACTACGCAACCCATTACACACATGGGCATATTAGGTGATTCCATTTAACAAAATAATAATCACTCTGTTTCTAAATATAAGTCTTTTTATAAAGATTTCACTACGGACTACATATGGAGTAAAATGAATAAATCTATACTCTAAAGCATGTTTATATATATCTGTATGTAGTCCGCAGTGGAATCTAAAAGGGCTTATATTTAGAAACGAAAGGAGTATTATAATGGAGAAAAAAAATAGTAAATCTATAGTCTAAAATACGTCTATACACATCTATATGCAGTAAACATTGGAATACCTAAAAAGGCTTATATTTAAAAACGAAGGAGATAATAATTAGGTGCTCCCTGCTCTTGCAGTCCTTTCATGCTACAAAACCTCAACCCAAGTTATTAAATGTTAAAAATATTTTTGTACTAATAAACTGTAGGTATCATTAACTTTCAAATCAAAATTCAATTCATTGTTTGAGTAGGAAAGAAAATGCATGTCCAACTTTGAGCAATGCCCGATATCCTAATTAACAATATATTATAGACACATGAGAGCAGCGATTCGGTGCCCAGGCTCATCTGCACCTGCGTTGAACGAAAAATCAAAACAAATACTAAAAAGTTTCAAAAAATTCCAATTTTCTTTGCATGGTAGATAATTTGGTGTGTGAGGCCCGCTCCAAATTTCAGAACATTTGGACATCTAAATAACTCTCTCAATTTTTTCCTGACCAAATGTATAATGACACGTTTACTGTATTTTGCACTCATTTCAGTCTGTATTTGTTCTATATTAAAATATCAAACCATCTTATATTTATTAACTAAGGGAGTACGTAAACATATCTTTCTTCCTCTCCTCTAAGAAAGGCGGCTAGGGTTTCTGCCTCCCGGCGGCGGCGGCGCCGATTTTCCATGTCTTCTGTGGCTTTAGAGCATCTCTAGCAGACCCCGCATCCCTCCGGCCCGTAAAACGCATCTGTAGTTCGCGAAAAAATGGCTTTGCGGGCCGGCGCGGACGGCCGCAGATGCAGACCCCGCATAACGGACCCGTAAAAAAAGATATTCGCGGAATATGCTCTTTTACGGGTCGGCTTTGCGGGGTCTGGTCTGGCACCGCTCCTCTCGGCCCGGAAAACCTAAATTTGTACCTTAATTAGATCCAACATAATGCATTTCTTTGTTTTTTCAACAACATTGGATACATAAGACATCACCAAATCTTTACTAGAATAGGAAGACCAAAGAAAACAAGAACCACAAGTATGGATTTTAGAAGATTTCCAACTTCCATAACTGCTCCCACTAGTTGGACTAATATCTTCTCCATGCAATTCGTTGTTGATCTGTGAATTCTTGATTTTGCATTCTTTTTTCTTCATCTTTGGTTCGAAAGAAGTAGACGTTGCTTCCCCTCTAGTTGCGCATGCAACCGCATCATTGCCTTCGATTCCACTAAGGAGTGCACGGACGTCTATTAAGTTTCTTTCTATCAATAAATCAATGTATTCGCCTTCCCAAAACCAAAATGAGCATCCATCTTCCTACACACATGATGATGTTCGACATGAGCTACCGCAATTGAACCAAAGAATGAACTATCGAAATGAGCTGAATGAAAACAACACGTACCCCTTCGTTTTTGCATTTGGAGAACACCCATCCGGGCTGCTTGGGCGTGCCCGAAGTTAGCCGCAGCAGTGTCCGCGTGCAGTCGTCGCACTGTATGAGCAGCATCGACGAGCCACAGAGCCGCTGCGCGACCGCTGAGCCCGGTGGTCGGCCGGCCGAATCCATGCCCGCAAACTGGCGGCGGCAGGAGGACGAACCCGTACCTACATGTGGTGATGCGACCTTGCCGGGGCTATGTGAGATGCTCCCCGACCATTCCATCGCTTGGCGCAGCCACCGGCGTCCGGAAAAGCCAAATCCGGCGGCCCACGATGAAGGGCCTCGGATCCACAACTTTCCGGCCCGCCGACGTAGGAGGGGGCGGAGGGCAACCTCGTGCGTGTGGCGGCCTTTCGGCGTGCTCCCGCCGGCTACTTTCGCTGGAATCTTGGGCGGCGGCCCGACGGCGGGGCGAGGGGGAGAGGGGAGGTGGTTGTTGGGGAAAAGCGCGAGCTGAAATGTCCTTCCCACCAACCGCTCCCGCTATATGCAGGGCACCGACGGGCCAGAGGGGGAGGGGCAAACCCACGTATTCGCGGGTTGGGGTCAAGTTTTTTTTGGAACAAAGGCTCAAGAAGAGCCCGACTTTGAATTAACAAAGCCATCAACCGTCCAGGATTACAAACTCGAAACCAACACAAGAAAACAAAAAATGACAGCGTACAGAGGCGCTGGAAAGCAGCTCACAAGCCTCACACACACCAAGCTAAAAAAGATCCTACATGGAGACACGCAGCTCGGAGATGTGTAGGTCCTCAAACGCGTACATGTCACTATGGGAGGATAATGTCAGCACATGAACAACACCACCGACAACGAGGAAGGGCATGCCATCGCCAAATCACCAGCGGCCCCGACATGCCATGTCCTCCCAGCTCCACTGCCAAAGAAGGCCCCTGCCTCCTCGCCTGGCTCGAAGGCGCCGAACCGTTGACAGTGAAGAAGTTCACCCTAGAACCTGGGAGGAAGGACACCGACAGGCTGCAGCCGGGAAGGAACCGAGCGCACCCGACTAGCCACGGGGAGCTCACCTGGAGCAGAGCACCACCAAAACCCACGAAATGGACACTGAAGAGAAAGAGATGCCGGAACATACGGAGAAGAGCAATAGCAAGTGACCTAGAAAGGGCACCAGCTACCGTCGCCGTTGCACACCCACTCGCCGAGGAGCCCAAGCCCACCTAGCTCCCAAAAACGACGCCTTCAGGAAGGACGCGGCGCCAAGGGTGCCGCCGCCGCCCAACAGAGTTGTGGTTTTCACCTGGAAGACTAGAAGGAGAGGGGGACGACGAATCTGACCTGAACGGCGCCTCCAAGGAGGGGAACGACGCCCTCGAGCGTCGTCGCTGCCAAAACCGGCAAGGCCGGCTTGGGATGTCTCCCGGTCGCCGAATCCCCGCCACCCTTTCCCCAACGACGCAAGATTCGGCGGCTCGCAAGCAGGCCAGATCCGGCCGGGGCGGAGCACGTCGAACAGGGTAGGCAGAGGCGGCCAGATCTGGCGCTGCCGATAGCCACAACAGCCGCATCACCAAGGCCCCCATCCTCCGGTTCACCCGCCGTCCACACGGCCAGGATCGCCGGCCCATGCCCGCGCCACCGCCTGCCGTAGGGGCGGTGACGCCTCTCCGACCAGGGCCGCCGCCCCGGAGAACGCAGCCTCACTCCGGTTCACCCGCCGTCCACACGGCCAGGATCGCCGGCCCACGCCCGCGCCACCGCCTGCCGTAGGGGCGGTGACGCCTCTCCGACCAGGGCCGCCGCCCCGGAGAACGCGGCCTCACGCAGAAGATGCAGGGCAACCAGGGCCCCGCCGCCACCTTCCTCGGCGGCGCCCCGGGCTTGCCCCGCGGCGGCCTCAGGCGGCGGCGAGGGAGGAAGGGAGGGGAAAGGGGGGAGGCGGCGGAGCTAGGGTTTGGACCCCCGAGTCGCCCTGGCAGGGGCGACACGAGGGGAGGGGGGATCCAACTAGCCAGCATTGCAATTTTCACCTAGGGTCAAGTTTTTGCCGTGCCCCTCAAAAAATTTTGCGGGCCGGCCGCGTTTGCGGGGTCTGTTCGGGCAGGTTTTTCCGCGCTGACCCGCATTTTGACGGTTATTTTGCGGGTCGGGGCTTTTTGCGGGGTCTGCTAGAGTTGCTCTTAGGGCCATGGTGTGCAGTAGATCCCGGTCCTTGCCAGCGGGAGGGCTTCGTTTTCAGGTGCTCCTTCAAGTTTTGTTAGGGTTTCTGTCCTGCTCAAGAAGACAAGATGGTGGTGGCTTCTTGAAGATGAAATAAGTTTCTCCCCGCCTAGCCTCCGTCCCGATGATGTGTCTAACATCGTCGGAGGGTGTGTAGAGGTGTGTCTCCGGCGGATCTCGTGGGATTCGGTCGGTGTTTGTCTTTGGTAGATCCGCTCGGATCTGGTCTTTGTTCGTCTTTGTGCATGTGTCTTCAGGTTGGATCATTCCGATCTAAGCTTCTCTTCTTTGGTGGCGGTTGCTGTTCTGGTGCGTTGGTCCTATGGGGCCTTAGCACAACGACTTCCCGACTGTATATTACAACAAGTTGTGCCCAGCTACGAGGAGGGAGGGGTGATGACGGCGGCGCGCCTTCGGCTCGCTTCAGTGCTTGTAATCGTCGCTAGGCGGTCTATGAATCTAGATATAATTTTTATTATTTCTGATGTTCGTTGTATTGCCATGATTGGAGATGAATAGGTCGGCAGTTTCCCGAAAAAAAACTGAGGGAGTACTATTTATACTCAAATTCAAGGTTTTGCGTCTCACTCGATAAATGAACTTTATACTACTATTTAATAATTAAAATAATTAAAAAGACGCAGTTTTCTAAAGTTGGGTCGGTTAATCGACAATCTACACACAATCCAGTTTTCTCAAAATCGCAAAATTACCCTTCTCACAAACCCTATCTCCTCCTCCTTTCCCCATTCCGTAGCCACCGTACTCCAACCCCGTGCTCTTCTCCGGCCGGCGCGCCACCGCCTTCCAGCCCGCCCCTCGTTTCTTCCGGCGGGCGGGCCACCCCACTTCCACTCGACGCATCTGCTTGGCTCGCCATTAGATCCAGCGGGCAGACGAGGCGGCGCGCTCCCCGTCGTCGTAGCAGGGTGAGCTGGCGCCCCACCCCGCCCCCAGTTCCTCTGCTCGGGCGTCCAGACGCAGGAGCTGTCCATTTCTCGTCGGTCCTCCTCTTCTACCACCGGCTGGTTCTCTCCAACAGCACATCCTAGCTGCTGCTTCGTACATGGCGCTTAGATTGATACGGTAGGAGTCGGTTCTTTCTTGTGTCAGTTTCAGAGTTGATTGGAATGACACATTTCGTGTAGAAATAGATGCTCAATCGTATTTACTCATTTATGCTGCTAAAATTTGTACTGGTTGTGTGTTTCGAAGGAGATGAAGCTACGAGGAGCTCCTGGTGTGAAGAGGCAAGGGTAGAATGGTTTTTTCCTTCTCCAGTTAATTTCTGTTAGTACATTTTGGTTATGAAACTTTCAAAATACATTTGGCAACATTGAAGTTTATAATGGTATTTTGGAGTTTGACCGAAGTTTTAATGGTACACAGGCAATGCTCTGCTCATAGTCTCAGCCACACGCTGCTGCTGCTGTTCGTACGGTCTTGATCTCGTCTGCCGTCGTCCCTCCCCCAACATCCTCCGCGTCGGTCCAGTCGTCGCCTGGCCCATCAGCCCTGCAACCAGCACCGTCTTGCCGTCTGTCGCACTACTCCTCCTCCTCATATCCCTCCCCTTCCACCGCTCTCTTCCGCTCCGGCCTGAGCGCATAGCCCCCGCTCACCATACCATGCTTCTGCGGCATGGTGCACCTCTCTGCGCGCCACGACCGCCAGCAGGAGGCCTCTGCGCTGGAGGTGGCCGCCACGGCTTCACGCTGGCGCTGCCCAATGTCCTTCGCCAGACCTGCTTCTTGTGGGCTGCGAAGACAAGTGGAGGAGCAATCAGGTTAGCTCTCCATACCACTGATTTACGCCACACCCATGATCGCTAATTCAGTGATTTTGTTTGTTGCCTAGCTGTAATATGCTTATTGATTCTTTCAAGCCTAAGTCCAAAGTAGATTCATAGTGCTTGAGATATGTGTTTGGTGGCATCCTTGCCGTGTGCCTCCAGTTAAAAACTTACAATTTAGCAGAAACTTGAAGATTTGGGTTGTTGTTTACTGCCACTTTGACTATGTGCTTAAGTCTCTTTATCGGTAGCAGAGGATCGAGGATTTCCTTCTTGCATACAACTCTTCACCGTCATATACTTAATGTGCCAGTCTTCATGAATTGTATGAGAATGGATGTGTCAATATTTGAACAAAGAAGATTTATCGAATGGAACATGAGAAGCAAGGTCATATTGCTATTTTGGGGGAAGAGAATGCCCCCTTCACTGCCCTGACTCCTGATGATATGCCCACTAACATACTTGCATGTTGATCCAACATTCGTAGGATGATATATACGCTTGAGACTAACCCATTTGAACCTCAACTTTGCCCCTCCACTGCACACATATTTCTGCACAGTGGCCTGACACCCATGTTTGACATGCATCAAGCATGAACACTCCGTTGGCACCTTTTTGACATATATCGCCTTCTTGGTTCTCTCAAGTTATAAACTTGAACTTTATTGATATTAAACTAGGAAGGATGACATCTGCTTTGCTTGTATTTCCTTGTTTTCTGTTGTCTATCGACTATTCCTACCATCTCACTTCCGGGGATGCACTACTGGATTCGACCCACCATGTAGGTGCATTTCCTCTATCAGTGTTGGCCCCTTTGCGACTTGAACTTCTGGTACATCTGCACTGGAATTTTGTTCCATGCCACGTGCATTAACAATCTAATGTTAGAGCAACTCCAACCGGGCGACCCAAACGGACGCGCGGTTTGTCCGCTTTTTGTCCGTTTGGGTCGGCCAGGCGGACGGGCGTGTCTGCTTTTTCATTTGGGTCGGCTGGTGCGCCCAACAGGAGGCAAACCCAAATTTGCCCACGTCCAGAAGAAAAAAAAACAAAAATGATAAACACGTGGCACAAATAAACATAATAGGAACTTAATTAAACATAAGTGGCCGATCAACTGCCGGCCAAAGTGCACTTAAAACATAATGAAACATTAATTAAAACATAAAAAATATTCGTGTCCGCACGCTGCCCTAGACGTCCGCCTTGCCCTTGCCCTTGCCGTCGCCGCCGGTGAGGTCGATGAAGACGGGAGGCGGCCCAGCCCAGCCGAACGTGGCTTGATAGGCCGCCAGGGCTGCCTCCTCCCGCGTCTGCTGCGGCGGCGGCAATGCGGCGACGCAGGCACGCTCCTCCTCCTTGCGCTCCCTCTGCATGCGCCGCTCGCCGTCGGCGCGCTCCTCCGCTAGCGCGCGCTGCCTCTAATGCTCGAGGTATGCGGCCTCCTGCGCCGGCGTCGCGTCGAGCCAAATGGGGGGGGGGTGCTCGGCCGGCTCGGGCATAGTCGTCAGGGGGGGGGGGGTTGAGCGGCGGCGGCGACAACGGCACCATGCAGTCATCGGCCGCAGAGAGGGCGATGGCCTCCGCCAGAGTCGCTTGGTAGTCCGCTTCCGCCTTTAGCCGATCCTCGATGGAGCTCTCCAAGGCCGCCGCCTGGTAGGCAGCCTCGTCCTCCTGCTCCTCCGGCTTGATGACTGGGGGAGGCAGGGGGTTGACGTGGTGGTGCTGCACGCCGAGCCGCCGTTGCTCCTCGTTCTCGAGGGCAAACCAGACCTCCCAATGGGGAGAGTCTGCCGCGTACTCCGGCATCCCTCGTTGCTCCGGCTTGAGCTGCGCACCTCCTCGGCGTGTGCCCGCTGCGACCGCGGCACCGCCGGCACTGGGATACGCTGTGGATCGAGGTGCCAGTGGTGCGGCAGTGGCTGTCTGAACTCCCAGTGCCACCGCGCTTGGTGCACCGGGATGTGCAGACACTGCCTCGCGGAGCAGGCAGGCAGCGGAGGAGGAAGAGAGCGAGAGGAGGAAGCGCCGGGGGTAAACTTCCCCTTGCTCTTGCCAGAGCCACTGCCACTGAAGAACCCCATGTCTAGGGTTTTGGTTGTCGCCGACAAGGAAGTACGCGTGGGGTGGCGGGGGGCCAGATGTGGATGGAAGTGCAAGTGGATGAGGCCGCCCCCCGCATGCTTGGATTAAAAAAGGACACTTACACGAGCTGACGTGTGGGCCCGGTGTCGGTGGTCGCTATTAATATGACCGCGTTCGGTCGTTGGCCGGCCGCCATGTGGGATCGCGGCAGACACCAAGGGGACGCGCGGCACGTCCGCTTCGTGTCCACGCCGACGCATTCCAGGCCCAAATTTGAGCCTGAAATGGGTCGGTGCGGACATGAAGCGGACGCGCTTTGGGTTTGGGTCCGTGCGTTGGGCCGGCGTTTTTGTCGTCGGCGACCCAAACAGACGTGTGCGGACGAAATGGGTCGCCCGGTTGGAGTTGCTCTTATGTTCTATAACAAATCTATTTAAGACATCATTGCCTTAAAACTCTGTAATACTGTAACTTTACCACAAAATGTCAAAATATGAACCTTTGCTGCCCGGTCAGAGACACGAGTTACTTCAAAAGCTACACAAATCAGCAAGACTAAGAGATATTTTGGTTGGTAATATTTTTCTAACAACCATGTCTTCTTATTTGTAAACATATTTTACAGCCATCATATTCTTAGCTACGGATGGAACATGCTCTTTTTGGTGTTTGAAAATGAAAATAGCAACTAAATATTTCTTTAGTCTCAAATCTCTATAAATCTTGGTTGCTAAAACTTAATAGTGATCAGTCATTGAGACTTCAGTTTCATTAGTCTAATGCTTGAATATTGAGGTTCATCGCAGCTTAGATCATATGGCAGTGATAACCCACAGTTATCAACTAATGATTTTAAATTTATAATGTCTTCTCCCACTTTGTTTTATGTTAGTGATATTGACACGCTGTGTTGTATACTGGGTTGTATGGAGACAGGAGAGAAGAACTGTTCTTATTCTTGCTTGTTTTTATTCCCCGTAGGGGGTCCTCTGTATATAGAAGACCTAAAAATCTAATGTATGTAAGACATCATCGATCTTATTTCTACTTGCTTGAGGACCAAGCTAAAATATTTCTTCCTAATTTAAAAAATAGTCTATCTAACGTAGAGATTGGAGAACTCACCCCTTGAAATCGGGGTTGGGGCGCGAGGAGGGGCTGGGAGTTCGACGGGTGTGACGAAGTTTAATTAAACCATTTAATATCATGAAAATGAAAACGATGGTAGTACCAACTTTTCATATGGAAGCATATGGGAATGTTTGCAGAGTTAGATACAAGAGTACAAGATTGTATCATAAGTCTTTGAGATTTTGAGTACCCTACCTTTGTGAAGCTTAGGAACCACGATTTGATATATCTACTCTGTTTAGTTACCAGATGAAAAACTCAAGATGGAGGCCTGTGTTTGCCTTGGAGACAGGTGGACCACCTAATGCAGATGGCGAAGACTTTGAAGAGGACAGTGGTTTTCTTGGCAGGACAAGGCTTGGCCGACTTGCCCAAGCTGCTGGAAGGCAACTACTTGAAAAGCTGAACTCTGCCAGAAGCAAGTCTCCCACAAAGATATTCCTTGTGCTTTTTGGATTCTACACCGCCAATGCTTTGGCAACAATCCTAGGGCAGACTGGTGACTGGGATGTTCTTGTTGCTGGCGTTGTAGTGGCTGCCATTGAAGGAATTGGCATGCTTATGTACAGAAAACCGGTCACCAGGCCTCCGGGACGATTTCAGTCATTTATTTCAATGGTGAACTTCTGGAAAGCCGGTGTATGTCTGGGCCTTTTCGTGGATGCCTTCAAGCTGGGAAGCTGAGTTCTCTGGATTGACCTTGTCTTGTTTATGTATCAGTACTGCGGTTGATCCATTGAGCCCATCATAATGCAAGGATTTAACACCCAAAATGGCCATGCGCTCATGGATCAAGTTTTGGTCTTGCAGTTGGCCCAAGTGCTTGCAAAGATAGCTTATACATGATCAATTTCTTGTTCATCAAGATGTTGTGGAATTAGTGTTCTAATGGGTTGGTGTACTCTTGGTGAGGACTGATCGTATACCAATGTGTTGCGAGCATCATCTCGCCTCATCGGGCCTGAAAATGTACATATGATTGTTGAGTTTCTCTTAGAACCTGATGTTGTGATGGAACTCTTAGTCGGATGTTCATTTTTGTGCCGCAGGGAAATAATCAAGGCTGCATTGTAAATGCTTGTGCGTAGCATGTGATGAGCTGGTTCTTTCTTCTATGTTTTGTAAACATAAAGGTTGTTCTTTCTTTGTAATTTGCTTTGCATTTCTTGCTCAGCACTCTCCCGCCTTCTTTGAAATGGGGGAAAAAAAATCTATGAGACCGAGTCTATCGTCTCATCAAGTTGGACCCATGTGATAACATGACACGTGTCTTTACACATCTCAAAGCCTTTCTTCCCTGTAGGCCTTACAGACATGATATCTGCCCATGGACTAGTCCGCACCAGTCCGCGGATATGGATGAAAGTCGGTCATCCACCCGTATTCCTAAACGTCTATCTAGGTCTGGCCAATTTGAAATTCAATTGCATAGCGTTCAATCACAACCAAAAGGAGGCAAATGTTCATAGTTTTTACATGTATGATCACAAAAGTATCATAGTCCGCAAGAAAATGAACTTTGTCGCTGCCTCCTCCTCGCCGTCCGCTTCCTTCTCACCCGCCCCCTTCTCCGCAGTCTTCAGCTCCTTCAAGCACTTTAAGACGGACGGCTTGCACGATCATCCTTGCATCGTCATCCAACTAGTCCATCTTCAAGGTCAACATCTTCGAATCCCCTGAAGTGGTTGCGATCTCAGCCTTCTTCTCTTCGAGTTTGACCTTCTTCTTTTCAAGTTTGAGCTTCTTATCGGTCGCCGCCATCAAGATGTTAAACCTCTCGACCTTACATATCTCCTCGAACCTCTATGTTATCTTGGTCACTACCCCTTCTCGCTTCTCCTTCTCCTCCTCCCACTTCTTTACTCGGGACCCTTTTCTAACTTTCTTGGGTGGCCCTTTTGTTGGGTCAGTTGGATCACCCACTTCTTCCTCGGTGCCAATGCCGACGGTCTTGACGTAGTTGGCAATGAATAAATTCCACTTCGGATGCCCACTCAACTTCATCCAACAATGCACGAGGACGAAATTTCTCTTCTCCAACTTCAAGAACAAGTTGCACGCACGGAAAAGCTACAAATAAAAACATTGCCAACAAATTGCATATCCGTCCGGCCAAATGACCAACACATAGAGCATATCCGGTCAAATGACCAACACATATAAAAACTTACTTGGTCGGTGATTTGTGCCACTTGGCCACCGACCGATTAGCTGCTTCAAATGGCCACAATATTTGGACACAATCTCTTGGATGATGTATCATCGATGGTTGAGCGAATTTGCCCCACGACTGCGGAAGAGTTCGTCGGTGTAGGGCTCGAAATGCTTGTTCTCATGGAACCAAGTATGAATGTTGGCCTTCTCTTGGGTGTGGAAATCCAAATGTACCAATAAGTGGAAGATCTTCGCGTGACTTCTCTTGGCTGGCTGCTTGAATATCGGGAACGTGTTGAAAAGGAGATACTATGTGATCAACGACAATGTTTACACCTGCCTGCTGTTTTCTTCCCCTCTGACGAAATCGTGACCCACATGTTCTTCGAATGCCCTTTTGTGATTGACTGTTGGAATGTTGTGGGAATCTCCTGACAGAATAGTGACTGCAGATCGATTAGCCCTCTTGCATGAGGGAAGACGTTAATGGAACAAACCACTGTTTATGAAGGTCTTTACCATTGTAGCGTGCGGATATGAAAAGAGATGAATAACAAGCATATGCCATGACTGGATTCTTGGAGGAACATGTTCAGAAGTGACATGTCAATGATGGTACACAGAACAAAGGAGGAACTACATCCCTTCATCAGGGGCTTGGTGGAATCCATCTAGTTTCTCTAGTTTGGATGTTCCTTTTCACCCTTTTCTATTATTTTGTATTTCTTGTGCTTGTGTTTTCTAACTTGTAGTGCCCCCTCTCTCCATGTAACCCACCCCTATACCCAGCCAAATCCACATTTTAATTACATAACCTTGTCCCCTTGCTAATTTAAAAGTCAGTAGGAGCCTCTCCCACTGTCATCAGGTTTCAAAAAAAATGTTGGCCCAAATGTCGCGTCCTTTTGCTTCATGCCATGGATCGGATCTATGGTACAACCACGAAGTGCACAACAACTCGCCCTCCCTCATGTTGAAGTTTTCTCCTCTACCCTTCTTTGGATCGGCCGCAAATTCATCCAAATCAAGGTCATCATCGCAGTCCTCCTACTGCTCCCGCTGGCCGGTGTACGAATCCAGTTATTGGGTGTCCATGCCCAGCTACGTGCCAGACTGTGTGTACGTACCCGACTGCGTGTTCGACTGAGTGTACGTCCCGGTTGCGTGGACTCCGAGTCATCCACCTACCCTCCCCTCGTAGCAGCCTTTGCCTCCGTTGTAGATCATCTCAAACATCTCTCTGTCTGCATCGTCATACACCGGCTTGCCCGATTGAGACATACTGCCGAACAGAGTGCGGGCGCCGAGCTGCTCCACGCTTGGCGTCCGCATTCAGATAAGCTTCAACAATGTAGACTCGATGAAAAAAGAGCGGTGTCACGTTGACGTTGACGCAATAAGGCATGTGCCCGGCGACGGATGCCGGGGGCTGCCTGCCGAACTGTTGGGTGGCGTAGAAGTAGAGAGGCATGTATCGATCCATCTAGGACGACATCTTTTCGGACGAAGACGGCCGTGGCGCCCCACGTCCCAGGCCCCGCCCTGCACCACGCCCCTGTCGTCCTTCTTTTTTAGCGTCCCCACCTCCTTTGCCTTGAGGCGGCGTTCTTGCCATGTCGCCGAGTTGATCTTTCACAGGGATGGAAGTGGGGCGGCACAGTCGACGGTCGGTTGTCGGAGAAACCATAACGGTGATGAGAGGTGGGTGGTGTGGAAGTCCGGAACTGCTTTTAAAGTTTGTGCGATCTACGAAATGCATACAGTCCAAGCAACCAAATGTCTGTTGGGCCGATCCTAAAAAAAAATGTCTGTTGGGCCTCCTGAGACTACCAAACGAGGTCCCTGCAAAAAAAAAGAGACAACCAAACGAGTTTCCGTACCCTGGAAATAGAAATATTGTCGTGTCACTCACGGAAGAAATATTGGTCTGTCGCTCACCAGTCAGGAAAAGAACAGAGGTCACAGCATCTAGGCCAGAGTTCGCAAGCCCGTCATCACTCATCAGCAACCACGCCATCGTCCTTGCCTGTTCCTTCTATCCATCCGTTCCGTTCTCCATCCCATGTAACCAAATCAGCTCAGCTCAGCGACAACAGCGGCGGATGATGAGAGCTCCTCCTCGGCTGCTGTCGCCTCCTTCCTCCGCCACGGCTCCTCACCTCCTCCTCTACGCCTCCTCCGCGGCCTGCCGCCTCCCTCCCTCCGCGGCCGCCGTCGCCCGCTCCGTCTCCGTCTCCACCACCGTCGTCGACGCCCCGGCCGCCGCCGCCGAGCCGGGCTCCTCCGACTCGGCCTCCGCCACGCCGCGCCGCCGCCTCATCCTCCTCCGCCACGGCGACAGCGCGGTTGGGGAACGCTTCACCAGAGGTATATATATACCGTACTACGTGGCACGCAGAATCTACGTGTGTAGGTGAAACTTCTTTGATGAATTTTCAGTTCAAAGTGCTGCCTGGGCGCTTGAGCTCCCAAATACTTTGGGGGTATCAATTAACTCTCACATTGGCTAACATCATTGGTGCTTTGGGCGCCGTAGAAGTTACGGAATGGAATTGTAACACTGGGACTATTCAGATACATTAAACTTGTGGGCGTCTGTTATACTTGAGTTAAAATGTCAGGTTAAAATTCACAATATTATGAATAAGGGGTTTCATAGTTTAGTTGGACGCCGAGCACGAAATGGAAAATCAAGGATCAAGAACATTAAACGGGGTCAGTGTGTTTTTATGCGACAGACTTGGATCAGCATTTTAGCCTGGTACTATGTGCTATTCTAGCAATTTTAATCAGTAATTAATTTTGGTTCTTCTCTTTACTTTTGGCACGATATTGTATGTACTCTTGTTTAGCTGCAGTGCTACAAGAAACCTAGATGCATTCCTTCTTTGTGGTTGCTGGCCTTTTTGCATTTCATTCTTGAAAAACAACAGTTCATATTGCCATCAATGACAGATCATGACAGACCACTGAGCAAAGCTGGAAGAGCTGATGCAATAAGCGTTTCTGATAAATTCCATCAAATGGGATGGATACCTGAGCTTATCCTATGCAGGTACATCCTTATCTTGTGCAGAACAATGTGTACACAGAATAGGGTTTAACGACAGCAGTAGGCGTGTAATGTAGGAACGCTTCAAGGTCCAATTTGGCTGCCCTCGTATTTGTTACTAATTGTGTGGGTGGGTCTCGCAGTTTTAGAAAACTGAAACTGAGGTCCCATTAGAGGCTGGACTTTCACATTAACCAGTTCTTTCCCAGTGGGATAGGGAAATTTTTGGGTTCCTAAATGGGGTCTGAAATTATGTATTCAAGCCACAAGTGTAAATGTTGTTTCTCTGTGATTCACTTACATAAGCAGTAGATAATGACATATATTACATCGAAATGAACATATTACAAGGGTTACTTTTCTATTCTTTAGTTTCATCTTTTTGTGCTATTTAACTTTTGGAGAGACCGAGAGATACTTTCATTTGAAAATGCCAAATTGTAAGCTATGTCTATGAAGATGACATAAAATCACTGTTATGGCGCTGCTAGAAGGAGGGTGCGAGAGTGCCGGCCGGGGGCCTTTTTGCCCACGGCCGGGCAAGAGGGAAGGGATTTCCTTCTTAATTCTTGCTTGATTAGATTGATACATCTCCTCTCTTTATATAGAGAGGTTTACTTGACTCCCAAGCAAGGCTTACTTGACCCCTAACAAGCGACCCTTATCTCTAAATAACCCTAAGACTAACGGGCCCAGGCCCATTACGTACTCTAACACTACACCCCACCTGGACATGCAGCTTGTCCTCGAGCTGCAGCCTAACCAACTTATAACCATGACTCGACGCAACACAAACCTAACACCTAAAAACAAGCCTTTTACATCTCGGCTTGGTTTATTACTCTCAACCTGAAATGGACTGGGACGCTTTATTTTGGACCCCTGAACATAAAGTGGACACCATCTGCACGTCGGACGTGCACGTGTATAGCCACCTGGATCCCATGGAAACCATCTGGACAAAAAGAGTGTATGTGTATGGCCACCTGGAAGTGGTCGCAAGAGCGACCAGCAGAGGCGCCCTCGCAGCGGCCGGCGGCGGAATGCAGTGGTGCTACGTCGTGCGCTCTTGTCGGTGACACCATGCCTTCTCCCCACCGGAAGGCTGTTGGTCTGCATCGCACAGAGAAGAGTGGAGGGCTGTCGATGGAGAATGGCGAGGAGGGGTGCGCCCCCCCAACCGCCGATGTCGCAGACTTTGAGGTCGCTGTCCGTGGGGAAAACAGCATGCCCAAGATCCCCGACGCAGCGGACGAGATCGAGGTCCTTTCCGCAGCGAAGCGCAACTGGGAGGAGCGGCAGCTGCAGACCACGCATCTCCCGCACATGCCGACGCGCTAGGAGGCCGCGCGCAGCAGCCTGCAGCCTCACCGTCGCTGACACGTGGCGGGTAGTGATCCAAGCCGGAAGCGGTGACGGCGACGACGGGAACTTGATCTGCTGGATGGGGACGCCCTGGGGAAGCGGTGATGGCGACGGCGGGAACTTGATCTGGTGGATCGGGACTCCCGCCGGCGCGGTCGATGCGGGGCTGGAGCTGACCGGCGGTGGCTGCTGCAGCTGCTGCGGTGCCGCGCCAGGCAGCGGCAGCGGCTGCTGCGGCGGAGCGCCGGGCGCGGCGGAGGCCACTGCAGCCAGGGCGGGGCGGTGGATTGCAGCTGCAGCGGCCCGGCGAGCGCGGCAGAGGCCGCCTGGTGCAGCGGCTGCCACGGCAGCCATGGCGGCGCGATGGCGGCGATGGGCTGCACAACCGAGTGCGACCCGGCGAGCGCGGCGAAGGCCGCCTGGTTCGGCGGTTGCACGGCAGCCACGGCGGCGCGGTGGGGGCGATGGGCGGCGCAGCCGGGTGCGGCCCGTAGGACCCGGCCAGGAATAGGTGGATCTCCTGGACCGCCTGGGTTAGGTCCCGCAGCACCCCGGACACCTCCTCCGGGGTGAGGACGGCGGGGGCGGGCGCGAGGAAGGAAGACATGACCGAACCGAAGCTAGCTGATACCAAATTGTTATGGCGCTGCTAGAAGGAGGGCGCGAGAGTGCCGGCCGGGGGCCTTTTTGCCCACGGCCGGGCAAGAGGGAAGGGATTTCCTTCTTAATTCTTGCTTGATTAGATTGATACATCTCCTCTCTTTATATAGAGAGGTTTACTTGACTCCCAAGCAAGGCTTACTTGACCCCTAAGCAAGCGACCCTTATCTCTAAATAACCCTAAGACTAACGGGCCCAGGCCCATTACGTACTCTAACAATCACCTACTTTGATTTACTCATATGTGACTTAATGGAGCATGTCATGTCATTCATACCTTCCTAAACTGTTTGTGGACACAGTGATGCAACTCGTACAAAGGAAACTCTTCAGATCATGCAAGAGCATGTTCAAGGATTGTCTCAAGCACTTGTGCATTTCATCCCAAGTTTCTACTCGATTGCTGCAATGGATGGTCAAACTGCCGAGCACTTGCAAAAGGCAATTTGTGAATATTCAACTGATGAGATACTAACGGTGATGTGAGTCTGCTATTATTTGTTCTTCATTATGCTATCTTCTCTGATGTATGCTCAAACTACATAGTCATTTGCTTCTAAGCACCTGTGCATGCTCTGAGAGTTGCTAGGCCTATTTTTGACGCTTTTGTAGAATAAAATTTCAGGTGCATGGGACATAATAAAGGATGGGAAGAAGCAGCCTCTATGTTTTCTGGTGATTCAGTGGTGCTCAAGACGTGTAATGCTGCATTGCTAGAAGCTGCTGGGAAATCATGGATTGAGGTTAGTATTATTCTGATGCCTGAACATAAATTATGCTTCCCTTTTTAACCCCTCGATAGTACTGTTATGTGCCTACCGTCATTGTGGTTGCCAACAACGCCCAAACTGATTGTGCAAATCTGTATTTACTCTAATTCTATATTTTCCCTGTAAAGTTACTGATTTTTAGTTAATGTAGAACTTTAAATGATGCAAGCATTATTCACTGGTGATTTTCAGTTTGGCGGATCCTCTATTCTGCAGTACTACTTGTTATTGTGAGTCATGTGAAAAGCACACACTAAAGGCAATTTAGAAAAGCCAAGTAGGACTAATGTTACTGTCTGTTTGAAGGATACCTGAATGTGATGACTCAGGAAAATAGAAAAGCTTTTGGCAGCACAAAGAATTTCTGGAAATGCTTGTGTTTTTTCTTCAAGAAGTATATTAGTCCGTGTTCTGTAGCACATTCAAGCCCCCTATACTAAACTGAAGGGAAATCAAATCACCATGTGGCAAATCGAAATGGTCAAGTATTATCACCATATCTGAAGTATTTTAGAAACAATGATCAGTTTCATGATGTGGTTCATTATACTCTTCTCATTTAAACAAAATGGCGTGGGTTCATAGTGCACCATTTTTCATGAAATAAAAATCTTGCTGAGCAGATAAGTTAGCAGAAACTTGACTGAATTTCTGTCGTCATGATATACAGGCTTTTTCGCAGGCTGGCCTTGGGGGATGGAAGCTTCACGGCATTGTAAAGCCATAAAGTGAAAACATTGTAGCTAAAGCTAGATACAGTTTTTTTGTAGCATTTTTGTTCTCATTTTGCCTTGTGTAGTTATGATTGAATGTTAATGAAGTTATTGATGTGGATAGATAGATGAAATCAACGCATTTCGCCATACCTGATAAGACTGGCACACACACACAAAAAAACACGTCTCTCTCGCCCAGGGCAGTTCTTTTTTTTTCCGAAGAAACTTCCGCTTTATTCGTCTTGCCATGGCAATACAAAGAATAATAAAACTTACATACATGTTTGTAGACCATCTAGCGACGACTATAAGTACAATGATGTTTACTGAATCACAATTAAGGGACAACATTCATATTACGGCTCGACACGAGCGGTTAGCTGTATGAAAACCAATAAAAAAAATATAGATTAGTATTCAAATGAGCTGCTCAAAGAACTTTTTTTATATGTGGCGTACACAAAAGAACAAACACATCCATCACAATGACCTTTTTTTTTACTTTTCAGGCCAGAATTTTGGGCTGTCATAGTGTCGTCATTTCAGACGCCCCGTCACCATATGATAGTGTTGGCGTTGCATATCTTTCTCTGCTATTCAGTGTCGCATTCAATACATGTACCAGCGCGCCGACAGAAAAGCCTACTGCAAGATTCAGCTGTGAAGTGAGTTGCGGTGAAACGAAACTGCTCCATGCACGACATAAACGGACGATAAATCAATCGCGGTGAAAAACGGGCGTCGTGAAAGGCGAGTTCCCCCACTTGAGCTGTCCAGTAGAGGTTTCGTCCTCGTCGGCACAGCTCCTGCTTTACCCGCGCGCCCCTGGTTTTTTTCTTTTCGAAACGGGATATCCTTTTTCTTTCGAAACGGCCGCGCCCCTGGTTTGGCTTAGGCGCAACTTGTCTGTTAGCCATGGCCAGGTGCCCTGCTCGAGGGAGGAGCTAGCCCGGCCACTTCGCGGGACAAGATTCTTCCGCTTGGCCGTATGAATCGACAGGAAATCGACTCAGCGAGCTAGATTCAAGGAACCATCTAAGCCAAGAGTTAATGCTAATGCACCTTTGTGTAAGATTTTACTTTTACTCTTTTCTGCTAAGGAATACTAGTACAGTACGATGTACGAATCATGCCATACATAGGCGGAAAAAAAGTTACCACATAGCAAGAGCAACTCTAAGAGGGTCGTTGCATACTTGTATACAGTCTCCATAACATGTGTGGAGCGCCCTTGACAATGTTGTGGAGGCTGTCCAAGGTATATGTAAACAGATTCGCCGAAAAGGCTGCCAACAAAATTTTCTTACGTTTAAGACCATTTGTCATTAACTATACGTTTCCCCGCTACTTTTCCACCTCCGTCGCTCTCTCTCCGGTGACAACTCTATATACACCCAATCTTTCACTCGCTGTTAAATTCATACAAAAAGTGAAAGAAAAAAAACATAGAAACGGGAATTTTCCATGTCCTTTTGTGACATTATTCACCCATTTGGTTCAAATGAATGGAGCAACTAAACAATGGGGAAATTTTCCTTTGATCACTTTCTCAAAGAAATATGACTGAGTTTTACAATTCGCTCGATCCTTGTTTAGACATGCTTACAAAGAGCAAGACCTAGATCTTTAGTGGCATAATAACATCCTAGTTGAAATTTTCATGTGAAAATCACTCTGGTTTGTGTTAGAATTAGGTTAAAAACGACAAAACTGTCCCTTTTCAAAAAGTTTAGCACAAAATGAGCCCATTTCGAATTTGTTTTCACAAAATCGCCCTTTTGCATGACACCTGGGCCCGGGGCGCCATGCTAGACATCATGACGCCCCGGTCAAGGGCGCCATGCTAGTCAGCGCTCACGTGCCACGTTGGCAGAGCCTAGGACCATGACGCCCCATGTCAGGGCGCCATGCTTAGTAGTGAAGGAAATATGCCCTAGAGGCAATAATAAAGTTGTTATTTATATTTCCTTATATCATGATAAATGTTTATTATTCATTATAGAATTGTATTAACCGGAAAGTTGATACATGTGTGAATACATAGACAAAACACCGTGTCCCTAGTAAGCCTCTACTAGACTAGCTCGTTAATCAAAGATGGTTAAGTTTCCTAACCATAGACATGTGTTGTCATTTGATGAACGGGGTCACATCATTAGGAGAATGATGTGATGGACAAGACCCATCTGTTAGCTTAGCATAATGACCGTTAAGTTTTATTGCTATTGCTTTCTTCATGTCATATACATATTCCTTTGACTATGAGATTATGCAACTTTCGGATACCGGAGGAATACCTTGTGTGCTATCAAACGTCACAACGTAACTGGGTGATTATAAAGATGCTCTACAGGTATCTCCGAAGGTGTTTGTTGGGTTGGCATAGATCGAGATTAGGATTTGTCACTCTGAGTATCGGAGAGGTATCTCTGGCCCTCTCAGTAATACACATCATAATAAGCCTTGCAAGCAATGTGACTAATGATTTAGTTGCGGGATGATGTATTACGGAACGAGTAAAGAGACTTGCCGGTAACGAGATAGAACTAGGTATGAAGATACCAACGACTGAATCTTGGGCAAGTAACATACCGATGACAAAGGGAATAACGTATGTTGTAAGTACGACTGACAAAGATCTTTGTAGAATATGTGAGAACCAATATGAGCATCCAGGTTCTGTTGTTGGTTATTGACCGGAGAGGTGTCTCGGTCATGTCTACATAGTTCGAGAAGAGGGGGGAGAAATAGTAAATACATAGCAAGCAAGTGCATAACAGGACAACAGGCAGAGCTAGACGTGTTCTAACGCGGGGCTACACGATACCGATGAAGGGGGAAGTCAACCGGGAATGTTTTCCCGGTTCCGGACCTGTGTCAGACAGATGACCGGAGGGGGAAAGTTCCATGTTCAGATAGTTAGAGGCATCTGACAGGTAAATGGACCTCGTGTTCGGATTCGTCTCGTCGTTCTGAGCAACTTTCATGTATAAGGTTTTTCCATCCGAGCCACGGTTTATTTTATATTAATTTTCAAAGATTAAAGCATTTTCAGAAACTATTCAAAATAACAGAAATGGAATTATGACGTCAGCAGAGCATCGACATGACATCAGCAGGTCAACAGACCCGCTGACTGGTCAAACTGACCAGTGGGTCCCACTTGTCATAGATAGTAGGGCTAATAGAGGTTAACCCAAACTAATTAAGTTAGTTAATTAGAATGGGCCCACCTGTTAGTGACTTATTAGGTTAATTAAATTAGCTTAATTAACTTCGTTAATTAGGGGTGTGGACCCCATCTGTCAGTTGCATGGGTCGGTCCAGTCAGCAAGGTGGACCGAGTCAACAAGCCGGCCGGGCCCCTGGGGCCCACGGGTCAGTGACCCAGGTGGTGGCCCCGGGCCGATCACGTCAGCGCGGGCGACGGCGTTTAACTGCCGGTGGCCATAGCCACGGCGGAGGGTCGGGCGCATGCCAGAATCCATCTAGGGGTGGCCTTTTCGCGAGCGGTTCATACCGTTCAAAGGCGTGCACGACGCCGAGTCGGGTGGTGGTGGTGGCTCGCCCGGGGATGGCCGGAGACGGCGCCAGCGTGGAGCACGGGCGGCGGTGGCCTTTGGGCGCAAGACGGCGATGGTGCTTCGGCACACGACTCGTCGTGTGGAGCGGCTCTACGGGCGGCTGGTGCTCGCGCGCATCCATTGCCATAGTCGGTAGTAGGCGGGAGGCGACGAGCTCACCGAAGACGAGCTCGCGGCGGCGGCCGAAGCACTGGCCCGTCGAGGACTGCGCCAGGGGAAGCGGGAGGAGTAGCGGGTGCATGGAGTGGGTGCAGGCGGAGGTGCTGAGCATGACGGGGTAGTCGGCCGCGAGCTCTGCGAGCCGTGGCCACGGCGGCGAGCACCACCGCGGCGACGAGCTCGTGCACGGCGGGGGGAATCAGCTACGGGGAGAGAAGAGATGCGCGAGGAGAGGGGAAGGGAGCCGGAGCTCACCGGGAAGGCACAAGGAGGCCCGGCGACAACTTAGTAGCAGCAGGGGGGTGACCGGAGTGGACGGCGATGACGACGACCGAAGCGGAGGAAGGTGGCGATCCGGTGAGGCAGAGGAGCTCCGAGGTCCATGGCGTGGTCGCGGTCCTCGTGGGGGAGGACGAGGGGGTCTCCTGGACGCAGGCGGACGGAGGACGGCCACCGATGGCCACGCGCACGGTGAGGCCACGACGATGGCTTTGCTCGGGCGGGCGCGGTGCGGTGGATCTGTGAAGGGGAGGAAGGGGAAAGGGGGAGTGGATTAGGGTTCCACGGGGGAGAGAGGGAGCGCTGCGGTTGGTCTTATCCCAACGGCGAGGCCGGCGAGGTGGTCGGGGTCGACCTCACCCCTGTAGCAACACGGAGCAGAGGAACAGGAAGGGGAGGGAGCGACCGGTAAGGGGGAGTGGGCCAGCCTGCTGGGCCAGCTGGCTCGGGTGGGCCGAAGCCCAAGTGGGGAAGGGGCTTTCTCTCTCTCCCACCTCTTCCTTTTCTTTTGAAAACTTTTCTGTTTTCATTTAACAATAGCCTTTTACATTTTCTTTTGCAAAAATGTGCCACTGGTGAAAACAAATACTAGGGGAAGTGGTGCACTGCCACCATAAGCTTGGGATTTATTTGAATCCATTTAGAATTTTCCTAATTGGAAAGGCATTTTAAAATGCTGATTTGCACTGTAATAGTTGCTTCTGTCCACCTTAGCATTGTGGTGAAGTTGTCTTCCCTTAACAATAAATTGTTTTGGAATATTTGCTAAATGATGAACATTTTTCTAGCAACTTTGTGCAACTTGAAATTTTCACTTAGAATTTGAATTGGATTCAGAGAAGGAATTTGAAATGAGATATTAATCCAATATGATTAAGCTTTGTAAATCAAGATGACTTGGCATTGATCATAAGGGATTACTGTAGTGTGATGCTGGGGACGTTACAGGAAGCAATGATCCCGAAGAATATCTCTCATAGGGGTGGAAAGTGGTAGTGGATAATCCGAAATATCCGATGTCCGTATTCGAGAAAATGCCTATCCGTATCCGAAACATCCGCATTCGAACCAAAATGGAAATGGAAATTATCCGTATCCGAATTTATTTAACCAAAATGGAAATGGAAATGGTATGAGATATTGACACAAATATGGATATGGAAGTGGATATATCCGTATCCGAATAACATTATGGGAGGTAATTTTCCAACTTCTAGCCCCAAAATTCCAATTATCCAACACAAAAGCCAAATAAGTGGTCAAAGTTTACTCTTTGTATGATTAAACTTAGAAATTAGTATGCATTACAATAGTGTTTATTCATAAAACCTATTTATCATTGACTTATTGTATGTCACAAGTTAATTTTTTCATGTCATATAGCTATTGACTAATTTGCTTAAGTAATATGTTGTTATTATTCGTATTCGTTCCGAATCGAATAAACATCCGATACGTATCCGTATTTGAATAACATCCGAGCCGCATCCATATCCGATAACATCCGTATTCGCATTCGTATTCGTTCTGAAAATATGGATATGGAAGTGGTAAGAGCACTATCCGATCCGCATCCGATCCATTTCCACCCCTAATCTCTCATGGGCCTTGAAGGTGGACAAGATATTCCGTCTTCACAACTACGACGAGGAAAAGAAGATCCCCATGGCCTCCCTCGAGTTTCAAGACTATGTCCTCATTTGGTGGGAACAAGTGATCGAGCGACGACAAACAAGAGGCGAACCACCAATCACAACTTGGACGGAAATGAAGGATGTCATGAGAGCTCGATTCGTGCCTACACACTACACCCGTTGTCTCTTCAAGGAGTTGCAACTCCTCAAGCAAGGCACGAAGACGGTGGAAGAATACTACCAAGAAATAGAGATTGCCATGATACAAGCCAATGTCAAGGAAAACGACGAGCAAACAATGGCACGCTTCTTGAAGGGCCTCAACCATCCAATCAAGTGGATTGCCGACTTCCAACCATACTCAAACCTTCGCGAGCTAGTTCATCAAGCGACCAAGGACGAGCGACAAGTGCAAGATGACTTCAAATACGCCAAGTACTCGTCCAAGACCTATGGCTCCTACTCTCAAGGTCCCGCGACTTCGGCAACTCCTACCTCAACTAGAGCATCACCAAGTACCTGTGACAAGTCATGCTCCAAGCAAGCTACGCCTTCTTCGACTCGTCCTCTGACAAGCACCTACAAACCCAAGACTCTCTCATCTTCAGCGCCACCGAATGACCCCATCAAGACAAGTTCTTTCAAGTGCTTCACATGTGGTGGCCGAGGACACAAGTCATTCGAATGCACCAACAAGCGGGCAATGATCTTCAACGATGATGGCACATATGACTCGATGAGTGAAGAAGAAATGGTAGCCCTTGAGCACGTGGCCATGCACCGGCGCGTGAACGAAGATGAAGATGATCAAGTGTTTTGTGACAACGATTCAAGTCCCTCCCTCGTGGTCTCCAAGGTCTTGACGCTCCAACACCATCAAGATGAAGACCAACTGTAGCGATCCGACCTCAGATGGTCAAATCTCTGTGTATAAGTGTCATCCCTGGATCGGTAATGCTGACACACACAGTACTTGAAGGATTTATAACAAAGTGCAATCACACACTTATTCATCATACTCATGAAATAGGCAGGGGCATTTGTCAATCCAAATGACATAACCGTGTACTCATATAGCCCGTACCTTATGGTAAAAGCTGTCTTAGGTATATCCTGTTCTCGGATCTTCAGCTGGTGGTATCCTGATCGCAGATCGATCTTGGAAAATACTTTAGCTCCTTGCAGCTAGTCAAATAAATCATTGATCATCGGTAGTGGGTACTTGTTCTTGATCGTTACTTCATTCAATGCACGATAATCAACAACCATCCTCAATGATCCATCACTCTTCTCAACTAAGAGCACTCGGGCTCCCCACGGTGATGAACTTGGTCGAATGTAACCTTTCTCCAATAACTCCTTAATCTGCTTCTTAATTTCCTCCAGATCATTTGCGGGCATCCGGTATGGCCTCTTCGATATTAGTCTGGTGTCTGGCAACATTTCTATCAAAAACTCTACGTCTCGATCCGGCGACATGCCTGGTAGTTCCTCTGGAAATACATCCGGGTAATCCTTCACAATGGGCACATCCTCCTGAACAACTCCTGAGAGCGAGTTTACTTGGGTCCTCCTCGGCGCATGCCGAGACACATACTTAATCCGTTTACCCTCTGGGGTGGTGAGCAGAATAGACTTACTGGCGCAATCGATGTTTCCTCCATACATCGATAGCCAATCCATGCCTAGTATCACATCCAATCCTTGTGACTCCAAAATTATTAGGTCTGAGGGGAAAACATGCCTACCTATGGTCAATGGCATCTGAAAACATCCTCTGCTTGCCATATACTCAGCTCCTGGCGAACTTACTAACATAGGTGTCTTAAGAACTTTGGTGGGCAACTTATACTTATCCACAAACCCCCTTGATATGTATGAATGCGATGCACCAGTGTCAAAAAGAACGATTGCAGTAAATGACTCAATAAAAAATGTACCTATAACTGCATCTGGCCACTCTTCAACCTCCACGTTAACGTGGTTCACCTGTCCTCTGTTGAAAGGGTTGGGCTTCTTCCCAGAGCTTCCATTACCGTTTCCATTCTTTGCTTCGGGGCATCTGTGTCCACATTGTCTAGGGCATAGCGAGCTAACTTGCTGAACTCATCCACATATTGCCCCACAGTACGATTTCCCTAGCGTAAGTTGCGAAACTCACGCTTCTTCATGCTCATAGCTCTAGTTGAGACATGTGCAGTGCAGAATGCTTGCTGAAACTGATCCCAAGTGACATTTTCTATAGGGAAAGTGGCCGTGTAATTCTTCCACCATGAGGCTGCGGGTACATCCAGTTGGTGTGCGGCAAAGCGCACCTTCTCAGCATCTGTGCAACCTGCGATGGTCAACTCCCTTCCAATCCTACGTAGCCAGTCATCAGCAACAATCAGCTCGGTGCTACTAGAAACCACCGGCGGATTCAACCTTAGAAAACGTGCTAAGTTGTCAACTGGAGGTGGTGGCGGTAGGTTGTTGTTGTTTTTGTCATTGTTGTTGTCTTGGTTCTGGACTAGTAACTGCATCAAGGCATTTTGCTGCTGGATCAATTGAGTGAGGTCCGGTGGGAAGACAAATCCGGGGTCACGTCTCGGAGGCATCTGATGGGTTTAGAGGGAAGAGATTTAGAATAGAGTGAGGTCTAAAGAGAAATCACTACCCATATGCACATGAGACAAACACATCCATATCACACAACTCAATTGAAACAAGGGCATACAATCGATCTAAACTACCGTTACAAAATACTCAGACTACTACTATATACATGGGGAATACTACTGATAACATGGTGGTCATCTAGAAATTTTGATCGGTGGAAGACTCCATGATATCCGCTCTAGCTTCGTCTTTGTAATCATCATCACTACTGTCAGGGTCGGAGTCGGTGTCATCGATGATGATGTAGTCCTCGGGATGGTCGTCATCGCCTGGCGCGGGGTCTCCCATGAATACTCCTAGCTTCTTCTTCAGGTCTTCATTCTTCTCCAATAACACTACAATTTCCTCCTCATATCCATCGCATGTAGACTTGAGTTCCTCTTCAAGCTCCATGTTCCTGGTCATCACCTCCTTTAGATCTATCATATTGGCGCACATTTGGTTCTCCTTGCGGCGAATGTGCTGGTTCAACTCCTGGATGAAGGCTGCAATGGACTTGTCCCTCCTGGTGCTGATCATCTCCCATTGCTCATATCGGCGCCCACATATCTGGTAGATGGTGTCCTTAAGATCCTTGTGGTAAGCTTCGCCGATGCGTCCCATGGCGATGTGGGCTGCCATGCTCTTTTCTAGACTCCAGGTTGGTGCATCAAAGGAAAACTCTATGGGCTCAGTAACTGGCGTGAATGTCCTTGCTGGAACATGAAATCGAATCATCCAACGCTCCTCTTCTGGTAAAGTGGCGGTGTAGGTCCCGGTGAAGCTTGGTATCCCGATGTTCAGGTACCTAGTGACTTCCTTCAAGTGTCGTCCAGAAGGTGTGTCTTCATCCAGTTGAGCAAACTTGTTCCTTAGGTCTGCCATCTATAGAGTGGAAAAATGGAGAAGAGTCAGAAATGAGTAGAGAAGAGTGAATTATGGCTTATCTTAGTGGCCGCGTCCTACAGTCAGCGTGTGCTCTGATACCATCTTATAGCAATCCGACCTCAGATGGTCAAATCTCTGTGTATAAGTGTCATCACTGGATCGGTAATGCTGACACACACATTACTTGAAGGATTTATAACGGAGTGCAATCACACATTTATTACATCGAATGTCTCGAAAGAGAACTTATTAGAATACTATGGCTTAAGGCCATCTAAAAGATAACTGAGGAAGCATCGAAGATAAATGAGTCCATCAACTCCAACGGCATAGCTGAGTGCACAACAACGACCTAGCACACCTTACTCTTCGTCTAAAAAGTCTGCAACATAATACGTTGCAGCCCGAAACGGGCCAGCACATGGAATATGCTGGCAAAATAACACTGTAGAGCAATGGACAGGATAACAACTATATCTATATGCATATATGGCTGGTGGAGGCTCTATGGTTATCATATTTTTGCGTAAAGCCAAATTTTCCCTACTGCAAAGGAATATAATTTATTTAACTACAAAGTTGGTTGATAAACATCGAGAAGGTTCCTCCAACTCAATCCCAATTAATAGTAGTTAACAACCCAACAAAATTAATTAAGAGTGATGAGATCAAACCAATAATTCAAGAACCAGATACTCAAGATGTCCATAATCGGGGATACGGCTAACCATGATTAGTTTGTATACTTTGCAGAGGTTTGCACACTTTTCCCCACAAGACTCGATCTCCTCCATTGAACTTCTCGCACTGCATGGTGTTTGAGAAACGGATGATCGAGACACAGTCTTTCCGAAGAGGTCCCCTTAACCGATAGATAGTCCGGTACACCTACAATCCCCTACATCTGCTAGCCCATCATGGAAAGGATTCCCACAACTTACTCAACTATGCCAGAGCCCATAATGGCTTGTGGTTGCACACAGAAGTTTCTAGCATGAATAATCTTATGATCCCTTTGAGCCTGGGTGGTGAACCATAGGATGATCACACGGGTACTCCGGGATATCCCAGGATAGCGCTGGATTGCTCCAGGTGCCCAGACAACGACTGGGTGCTCCAGGGTGCCTCAACCAATCCACCCAGATGTGTATTAAAGTAGCCACCTTAAGTTAACCATTAATTAACAACTCTCACATCTGTCATGGATACACTCAACCAATCCACGTCTACGAGCATAGCATACCAGTATAAGCATAACGTAGAAGTAACTCCCAGGGTTTGATATAAAGGACAATAGGTTCTACCTCATCATCTACTTCCCAAACCCACATGTTAATCAGATCCTACTCATGCAATGTTTGTGGGTTGAAACTAATGCATAAAAACTAGGTAATAAAGAGGTATGATCAAAGTGTTACTTGCCTCGCTGACAATCTGCAAACCCTAGACACTGTAGTAGCACGCTTCGCACTCCGGAAATTCTATCGCAAACAAACAATATCATACATAAGCACTCAAGCATATATGCAAGGGTAAAACTCAGATGAGAAAGTCCAAACTGAAAGTTCAACTGAAGTGCTTCGATTTGCAAAAAGAATCAATCAAATCGGAGCTACGAAACTCAAACTACGATCAAAAGAAATTCGAGCACAAATCTACTTGAAACCAAATTTTAATTTGTCAAAACCATGTTCAAGTTGATTATCTGTAAAGAGGGGTTCAAGACGAAGATTTTGGCGCTGGTTTCACTGGATTTGGATGAACGGTTAAAAAGTTACGAGGGTTTGAAGATCAGGGGCTAATCTGCGATAAAAATAATCGCGGATAGGTCCCTGGCCGAAAATAAAATAAAATAAAAGGACTATCGAACGAACATTCGCTATCAGGGACAAACGGGCGAATCGAGTTTGCTATTAGTGACGTTCGGGTGAATGTTCGCTAATTAGCAAAACCGAAAAAAACAAAACGAACCGATCTAACGAAAAAAACTGGGGCAACGGTTTTGTTCGTTTTACCGGTTCAACAGAAAAAAAACGGCGCGGCGAGATCCGACAATTCCAACGAGTGGCGGCGGCGGCGCGAGCGGCTGCAAGCGACAGCGGCGGCGGCTGCGGCGCGGCTTGGTGGGGACGAGAGGGGGCTGTGGCGGCGGTATAAAAAGAGGGGGGGGGGGGGGATGGCTTGGAGGACGGGCAAAGGCGGCGGGGAGGCGGAGTCCGGCGGCGGTGCAGCTCCTGCGCGGGGAAGGCGGCGGTGGCCCGGCTCGGCTGGGCCTTTGGCCCAGTCGGGCGGAAACTTTTTTTTTATAATTCTGCCGAAGAAAACTCCTAAAAAAATAAAAAATTCTAAAAATGCCAAAACAATTTGCACCGTCTAAATAAAATATTTAGAACAAAGTGAATATTTTTCTGGCCTAAAAATGCAATTTTAAAATAATTCATATTTTTCTAATTCGAATAAAATCTCAAATAAAAACCAAGTAAAATAACTATTTGATTTTTAAAAAAATCCTACAATATTCCTCTCTTTTTGAAGAAGTCATATTATCTTCTCTCTTTTATTTTTAATATTAGAAATATTCGGAGAGAAAAAGATTAAAACCAAATTGATCCTCTTTCCAAATTTGAGAAAATACAAATATGAAAAATATGTGAAACCTCCAACTCTCTCCTTGGGTCCTTGAGTTGCTTAAGATTTCTAGGATCACAACCAAAATGCAAATAAAATATGATATGCATATGATGACCTATGTATAACATCCAAACTAAAAATTGGGATGTTACAAACCTACCCCCTCAAGATGAATCTCGCCTGAGGGAGTCCTGGATTAGGGGGTATCCGGACAGCCGGACTATAACCTTTGGCCGGACTATTGGACTATAAAGATACAAGATTGAAGACTTCGTCCTGTGTCCGGATGGGACTCTCCTTGGCGTGGAAGGCAAGCTTGGCAATATAGATATGTAGACCTCCTTCCTTGTAACCGACTCTGTGTAACCCTAGCCCCCTCCGGTGTCTATATAAACCGGAGGGTTTAGTCCGTAGGACCAAGAACAATCATACCATAGGCTAGCTTCTAGGGTTTAGCCTCTTCGATCTTGTGGTAGATCAACTCTTGTAATACTCATATCATCAAGATCAATCAAGCAGGAGTAGGGTTTTACCTCCATCGAGAGGGCCCGAACCTGGGTAAAAACATCGTATCCTCTGTCTCCTGTTACCATCCGCCTAGACACACAGTTCGGGACCCCCTACCCGAGATCCGCCGGTTTTGACACCGACATTGGTGCTTGCATTGAGTGTTCCTCTGTGTCGTCATCATTAGGCTTGATGGCTCCTTCGATCATCGATAGCAATGCAGTCCTCGGTGAGACTTTTCTCCCCGGACAGATCTTTGTATTCGGCGGCTTCGCACTGCAGGCCAACTCGTTTGGCCATCTGGAGCAGATCGAGAGTTACGCCCCTGGCCATCAGGCTAGGTTTGGAAGCTTAAACTACACGGTCGACATCCGCGGAGACTTAATCTTCAACGGATTCGAGCAACTGCCGAGTGCGCCGCACGGTCACGATGAGTATGATTTAGCTCTGCCATCGGACAGTGTTCAGGAGATCGCACCTACAACCGCTCCGACCCTCAGTTTGGAGCCAATTGCGCCATCCATGGACGGGTGGCTAGACCCTGCCATGGAGGCCGCAGTCTCAGTGGCGATCGAGCCGAATACCAACCTTACCCTTCACGAGAGCCGTGACTCCAAACTGCCGGATTCTTCTCCAGCCACGGAATCCGAACCGCCTGCGCCCGTGCCTATCGAGTCCGACTGGGCACCGATCATGGAGTTCA
Source organism: Aegilops umbellulata (assembly GCA_032464435.1). Taxonomy (NCBI): domain Eukaryota; kingdom Viridiplantae; phylum Streptophyta; class Magnoliopsida; order Poales; family Poaceae; genus Aegilops; species Aegilops umbellulata. The sequence continues at coordinate 324,336,707 of CP136058.1, read as the reverse complement.
CCTCCGCGGATATTTTTCAGCACTCGCCCTTCTGTGACATACTGAACTCATTAAGGTCTCTCTCCTTGTCAGGAGAATCCTGGCCGAACTATGTCCGGCAGGATTGGGATGCGGATGACGAAGAAATTCGCCGCCCACCCACCACCCATTTAGTAGCCACTGTCGATGATTTGACCGACATGCTCGACTTCGACTCCGAAGACATCGACGGTATGAACAACGATGCAGGAGACGAACAGGAACCAGTGCCCACAGGGCACTGGACAACCACCTCATCATATGATGTATACATGGTGGACACTCCAAAGGAAAACGATGACGAGGAGCGGAAGGACGCAGCGAAGGATCGTTCCCTCGAAAAGCAGTCAAGGCGGCGGCGTAAGAGCCGCTCCAAATCCCGCCTCAGTAGAAAAAGCGCTCATATAGACCCAGCGATAGAGCAGGGTGAGCCAGCGGACGACGAACACGGCATTGAACAACCATCCGACCACGGCAACACGAAGAATCAAACCGAACAACCCGTCTCCGGCGAGGATAACAGTCCGGATGATATCACACCGGACAAACACCTGGAGCAACCGAATCTCCATCAAAGGCTTGTCGCCACTGCACGAAGTCTGAAAAAGCAGAAGCGAAAGCTCAAGGCTGCGCAAGATACACTCAGAAGCAGATGGAGTAAAGTACTCAACAACGCGGAAAAATATGGCGGCAGTCGCCATACAAAGAGCTACCCGAAGCAAAAGCTACTACCTGAATTCGATGACGAGACCTTAGAGCCCCCGCAATCAAAAAACAAAACAGCCACCCGGTCGGATAGACGACCTCATGGCCAACATAGAGTGGCAAACGACGCCGCACACAAGCCAGTACGCGATCCACGCGAGGACTCGCATCAAAAGGACGGCCCAATCAGATCCATCTATGGGCCAAGAAAGCGCGCTCCAGCACGCAATGCAACACAACAAACATCCGAACACCACGGTACACCCAAATACAGGGGTGCCGCACACCCCCTATGTTTCACCGATGAGGTGCTGGACCATGAATTTCCAGAGGGATTTAAACCCGTAAACATAGAGGCATACGACGGAATGACAGACCCTGGGGTCTGGATTGAGGACTACATCCTCCATATCCACATGGCTCGAGGAGACGATCTCCATGCCATCAAGTACATACCCCTCAAGCTTAAAGGGCCAGCCCGACACTGGCTTAAAAGCCTCCCCGAAAACACCATTGGAAGTTGGGAAGAGCTCGAGGACGCTTTTCAGGCAAATTTTCAAGGGACCTATGTCCGACCTCCGGATGCAGAAGATCTAAGTCATATAACTCAACAGCCCGGAGAGTCAGCCCGAAAGCTTTGGAACAGGTTTCTCACTAAAAAGAACCAGATAGTCGACTGTCCGAACGCCGAAGCCTTAGCAGCTTTCAAACACAGCGTTCGAGACGAATGGCTCGCCAGACACCTCGGCCAGGAAAAGCCAAGAACAATGGCTGCATTAACAAGCCTCATGACCTGCTTTTGCGCGAGCGAGGATAGCCGGTTAGCCCGATGCAGCACCAGCGACCCAAGTACATCCGAAGTCAGGGACGGAAACGGGAAGCCACAACGTAGCAAAAACAAGCGCCGGAATAAGGAAGACAACCCGAAGAGCATGGCGGTAAACGCCGGATTCAAAAGCTCTCGGCTGGGTCAGCAAAAGCTGCCCCCCCAAAGGCAACAGAGACGAACTGTCCAGCCTAAACAAGATTCTGGGCAAACTATGTCAGATCCACATCACCCCTGATAAACCTGCCAATCATTCCCATAGAGAATGTTGGGTCTTCAAGCAGTCCGGCAAACTCAACACCGAACACAAGGGGCTGGATACTCCAAGTGAAGACGAGGATGAGCCTCGCAAACAAAGCACTGGGGGACAGAAGAAATTCCCACCAGAAGTCAAAACAGTAAACGTGTTACACATGACGAAGGGGAGAAACAAAGCGGCGCTCCTAGAGACAAATGCCCCAGGGCCTATCACCGCGGAGTTCTTCCACTGGCCGTCCCAACCAATCACCTTTGACCATCGGGATTACTCAGCAAGTATCCGGCATGCAGGATGGGCTGCCTTGGTGTTAGACCCGATAATTGATGGATACCACTTCACTCGAGTCCTGATGGACGACGACAGTAGTTTAAACCTGATATATCAGGACATAGTCCGCAAAATGGGGATAGACCCAACAAAAATCAGCCATAGCAACACTACCTTTAAAGGAGTAACGCCAGGCCAAGAAGCCCATTGCTCGGGCTCCCTGCTACTAGAGGTTATATTCGGCTTTCCCGATAACTTCCGCAGCGAAAAGTTAACCTTCCACATCGCTCCGTTCCAAAGTGGCTATCAAGCACTACTCGGACGCGAAGCTTTCTCCCGCTTTAATGCAATACCGCATTACGCTTCTCTCATGCTTAAGATGCCCGGTCCACATGGCATCATTACAGTAAATGGAAATATTTAGCGCTCCTTGCGTGCGGAAGAGCGTGTGGCTGCCTTGGCAGCCGCACACTAGACGGCCTCACCAACTAGAGCATCTGACAGGTCGTCAAGACCACGGACACGGTTAGACGAGTCCGGTATAGCTATACATAATTGATACAGGTTTGATGGCCGCACCCCTATAATAATACAAGGGGCTCAACGCGTGTAAACAAGTGACAATTAGACTCAACTTTACTCATCTTTGAACTGTATACGGTTTATTTAGTATAACCTACCTTTTTGCACGACTACTTTTCAACCAAGTTCCTCTCTTTTACAGATGACCATCGTGCTACACCCGTCCAGGATACAGCACAACGGAGACACAGGCGCACACATGCAGCAGGGACCCATTCCAAGGATTCTTTTTAGATTAAGACCCTGCGTAAACCTTTTTTACTGTCTCTTGTTGATACACATCCCCCGGATTCTCAGTACAATTGAGATGGATGCTGACGTATTGGCATGTGGCCACGTCAGACTACTACACATACCTGGACACCAGGGGCTTATTACAAACGACACTGCTTAGCCCGGTTTACGTAATAAAGACCGAATACCTTAGGGAGTGTTTGACGTCGCGAGTTTGGCCTTATATGCATCAACTTCGAATCATGTCTTTCGTCAAATGTTGGGTTTGCACGGTTCCTGTGTTTTGTTGCCTTACGTTCTGCTCTATCGGCTAAGGCGGCACCAGGAGAACTACTGCAATTGTGCCCTGGTTCATCCGGACGAGCACCTCAGTAGAGAAAGCCGAAAACTGACTGTCATGATATAGCGTGAGACTGGTCAACCACTCGATGACCTAGCAGAATCTTCGGGATTCCTCCGCCTTAATGAAGGGCCGTTTCCCGGCCAGGCATGTACGCGCCCCGAATTCGGATGAGTGCGGAGCCACCAGGGGCTATGTAGTAGCCCCACTGTCAAACTCCTCTGGCTAAGTGAAAGTGTTAAAGCATTATAGTCCGATTGCCTAGTTCGCTGCGCTATCACCTCCTTAATGGACCAAGACGTTGGATCAAGTGTGAACATGCGTCTTCTGCGAGCACCTCCGCATTATATGCGTGGGGGCTAAAGCCGACGACTGCCATCTTTCAGGTTATATACATATATACATAAACGGCCTCACAGGAGGTATTATAATTCTTATAGGCAAAAGTATAAAATAGCCTTTACAATTCGGTAAAACATTGTTTTTCAATGAGAATACATGTCATTAGAACATAATATTCTTCGAGCACAGCGCTTCTATTGAACGAGCACCCTCGAGAACTTCTTGAAAGTAGTGCTCGACAGGTACTCGGCTCTTGTCCGAATCTTGGGCTGCAATGGCGGTGGCCTCCATCTCCGCCCAGTATGTCTTTGATAACCCACAAGTATAGGGGATCGCAATAGCTTTCGAGGGTAGAGTATTCAACCCAAATTTGTTGATTCGACACAAGGGGAGCCAAAGAATATTCTCAAGTATTAGCAGCTGAGTTGTCAATTCAAGCACACTTGGAAACTTAGTATCTGCAGCAAAGTGTTTAGTAGCACAGTAATATGATAGTGGTGGCAACGGCAACAAAAGAGTAGTGCGAGCAATAGTAAATATTTTTGGTATTTTGTAGTGATTGTAACAGTAGCAACGGGAAAGTAAATAAGCGAGAACCAGTATATGGAAATCTCGTAGGCACCGGATCAGTGATGGATAATTATGCCGAATGCGGTTCATCATGTAATAGTCATAATATAGGGTGACATAGAACTAGCTCCAATTCATCAATGTAATGTAGGCATGTATTCCGTATATAGTCATACATGCTTATGGAAAAGAACTTGCATGACATCTTTTGTCCTACCCTCCCGTGGTAGCGGGGTCCTATTGGAAACTAAGGGATATAAAGGCCTCCTTTTAATAGAGAACCGGAACAAAGCATTAGCACATAGTGAATACATGAACTCCTCAAACTATGGTCATCACCGGGAGTGGTCCCGATTATTGTCACTTCGGGGTTGCCGGATCATAACACATAGCAGGTGACTATAGACTTGCAAGATAGGATCAAGAACTCACATATATTCATGAAAACATAATAGGTTCAGATCTGAAATCATGGCACTCGGGCCCTAGTGACAAGCATTAAGCATAGCAAAGTCATAGCAACATCAATCTGAGAACATAGTGGATACTAGGGATCAAACCCTAACAAAACTAACTCGATTACATGATAAATCTCAACCAACCCATCACCGTCCAGCAAGCCTATGATGGAATTACTCACGCACGGCGGTGAGCATCATGAAATTGGTGATGGAGGATGGTTGATGACGACGACGACGATGAATCCCCCTCTTCGGAGCCCCGAACGGACTCCAGATCAGCCCTCCCAAGAGGTTTTAGGGCTTGGCGGCGGCTCCGTATTGTAAAACGCGATGATTTCTTCTCTCTGATTTTGTTCTCTCCGAAAGCAAATATATAGAGTTGGAGTTGGCGTCAAAGGGTCTCCAGGGGGCCGACGAGGTAGGGGGCGCGTCCTAAGGGGGGGGGGGCGCCCCCACCCTCGCGGACAGGGTGTGGGCCCCCTTGTCTTCATCTTTGGCGAGGATTTTTTATTATATTTTATAAGATATCCCGTAGAGTCCAGGTCATTCCGAGAACTTTTGTTTTCTGCACATAAAACAACATCATGGCAATTCTGCTGAAAACAGCGTCAGTCCGGCTTAGTTCCATTCAAATCATACAAGTTAGAGTCCAAAACAAGGGCAAAAGTGTTTGGAAAAGTAGATACAACGGAGACGTATCAACTCCCCCAAGCTTAAACCCTTGCTTGTCCGCAAGCAATTCAGTTGACAAACTGAAAGAAAGAAAGAAAAACTTTTACAAACTTTGTTTGCTCTTGTTGTTGTAACTATGTCAAGCCAGCATTCAAGTTTTCAGCAAAGATCATAACTAACCACATTTGCAAAAATTCTCGGCTCTCATAATTACTCATATCAATAGCATAATCAACTAGCAAGCCATAATAGTAAATCTTGGATGACAACACTTTCTCAAAACAATCATAATATGATATAACGAGATGGTATCTCGCTAGCCCTTTCTGAGACCGCAAAACATAAATGTAGAGCACCTTTAAAGATCAAGGACTGACTAGACATTGTAATTCATGGTAAAAGAGATCCAATCATAGTCATACCCAATATAATTAACAATGATGAATGCAAATGACAGCTGCGCTCTCCAGCTAGTGCTCTTTAATAAGAGGGTGATGACTCAACATAAAAGTAAATAGATAGGCCCTTCGCAGAGGGAAGCAGGGATTTGTAGAGGTGCCAGAGCTCGGTTTTGAAATAGAGATAAATTGTATTTTGAGTGATATACTTTCATTGTCAATGTAACAACTAAGAGATGACGATATCTTCCATGCTAAACACATTATAGGCGGTTCCCAAACAGAATGATAAAGTTTATACCCCCCTCCACCAACAAGCATCAATCCGTGACTTGCTCGAAATAACGAGTGTCTCCAACATACATCAGGTCCCAGGGGTAGTTTTGTTTGCAATTAATTTTGATTTAGTTTGCATAAAGCATGGGACTGGGCTTCCCGGTGACCAGCCATTTTCTCGTGAGTGAGGAGCGGAGTCCAGTCCTCTTGAGAATAACCTGCCTCACACGGAAGATACGGACAGCCTTGGTTGATGCATGAGCTATTCGAGCATACAAAACAGAATGTTTATTTGAAGGTTTAGAGTTTGGCACATACAAATTTACTTGGAACGACAGGTAGATACCGCATATAGGAAGGTATAGTGGACTCATCTGGAATAACTTTGGGGTTTAAGGGATTGGATGCACAAGCAGTATTCCCGCTTAGTACAAGTTAAGGCTAGCAAAAGACTGGGAAGCGACCAACTAGAGAGCGACAACAACCATGTACATGCATTAAAATTAATAAACATTGGATGCAAGCATGAGTAGGATATAATCCACCATGAACATAAATATCGTGAGGGCTATGTTGATTTGTTTCAACTACATGCGTGAACATGTGCCAAGTCAAGTCAAGTCACTTAAATCATTCAAAGGAGGATACCACCCCATCATACCACATCATAATCATCTCAATAGCATGTTGGCACACAAGGTAAACCATTATAACTCATAGCTAATCAAGCATGGCACAAGCAACTATGATCTCTAATTGTCATTGCAAACATGTTTATTCATAATAAGCTGAATCAGGAACGATGGACTCATCATATTTACAAAGACAAAAGAGGTCGAGTTCATACCAGCTTTTCTCATCTCAGTCAGCCCATCATATATCATAATAATTTCCCTTCACTTGCACGACCGAACGATGCGAATAATAATAAGAGTGCTCGTGCATTGGACTAAGCTGGAATCTGCAAGCATTCAATAAACAAGAGAAGACAAGGCAATATGGGCTCTGGGTTAAATTAACAATAAAGCATATAAGAGCCACTTCAACAATTAAATTATGGTCTTCTCCTACTGACCCCCAAAGAAAAGAAAGGAAAATAAAAACTATTTACACGGGAAAGCTCCCAACAAGCAAAATAAGAACGGGAAATATTTTTGAGTTTTCTTTTTAATTACTACTACTACAGCAGAAAAATAAACTACTACTAATTTTTTTGGTTTTCTTAAGGTTTAACAAACACACAAGAAGAAAGCAGGAAAAAGAAAATAAACTAGCATGGATATTACAGTGAAAGAGTATGAGCACCGGCATCTAGCAATGAGTGTGTGTGAACATAAATGTAATGTCGGTGAGAAATACGTACTTCCCCAAGCTTAGGCTTTTGGCCTAAGTTGGTCTATGGCCAGGGATAGCGTGGCGGATACCCATATGTGTAGCTGGGGTCGTACTGCGATACAACAGTTATCCCCTGCTGAGCTGCATCGTGGAGTCGTGCTGCTTCTGCTCTCCTTTCGTACTCATCTGCCTCTTCTTTGGTAATAGTATATCTTCATTTTGTGTGCGAATCAAAGAAGGTAGGAGCAGGGAGAGTAATACGGACAATGTGCCGTTTGTTAAAACTTAAACGATATAAGAGAGGTGATTCAGGCCTCTCTACAAACTGGTGAGAAGCCATAGAGTTATAATCTAAATATGCAGGAGGCAACTCCGTATCACCCTCACGAATGTCTATCTCAAGAAAATTAGCTAAGCGGGTTGCATAAATTCCTCCAAATAAATCTCCATTATGTCTATTATGATGCAACCTACGAGCTACAATGGCTCCCATATGATAAGATTGGTCTCCTAACACAGCACTCCTGAGAATGCTAAGGTCAGGGACACACATGTGACATGCTTCATCCTTAGCATTTATGCATCTACCGATGAATAGAGCAAAATAATGTATAGCAGGGAAGTGAATGCTCCCTATGGTAGCCTGCGTTATATCTCTAGATTCCCCTATAGTTATACTAGCAAGAAAGTTTCTAAATTCAGATTTAGGGGGATCCCTAATACTGCCCCATGATGGAAGTTTGCAAGCAAGAGTGAAATCCTCTAAGTCCATGGTATAAGATTTGTCATAAAGATCAAACATGATTGAAGGAGAATTACACGAAGATGAATACTCAAACCTCCTCACAAACGAACTTGTGAGATCATGATACTGGGGGCATTTGTTAGCCTCAAAATCCTCAAGACCGGCATTGTGCAAATATGCTTTGAATTCTTCTTTAATTCCCGCACGGTCCATAAAATTTTTCGACGGCCATTCGCAAGGCCGCACTAGAGCGTCTCTTGGTGGTTCCTCGTCAGCATCACGCATAGCAATTCTGGGTCCTTGCTTCTTAGAAGAACCACCTTGGAACATCTTCCTAAGCATATTGTTTTTCTCTGAAAGAAATCCGAAATTTTTAGTAACTTCAAACAAAAGTGAACCAACCTCAATAAAATTGATAGCAACTACTCCTACAAGTGCCTAGAGCCTATATCAAGCATTAGAACTACTTGGAACCATATAAATTTGATATGCAAGCTCAAGAACATGGTCACCTATGCAACACAAATTTGCAAAGACTAAAGCACTAGAACAAAAACTAATTGGACCAATGGTGGAGTCACATACCAAGGAACAATCTCCCCAAGCAGTTTTGCGAGAGGTGCTTTGAGCAAGGAGATCGAAAATCACAACAAAAGTGGCTGGAACTCGTGTTTGAGTTGGTTTTTCGGGTTTGTGTGAGACAGAGGAAGAAGATGGGTGCTGGGATAAGTGGAGGAGGGCCACCGTGGGCCCACGTGTAACATCCCAAATTTTCAATTTGGAATGTTATACATTAGATCATCATTGCATATCATATTTTATTTGCCTTTGGTTCTGATCCTAGAAATTCTACGCAATTCAAGGACCCACGTAGAGAGTTGGGGATTTCGTTATTTTCATATTTGAGTTCTCTCAAATTTTGAGAATAGGATCATTTGATTTTAATTATTTTATCATCAATAATTTCTATTACAAAAATATGAGAGAGGTAATAAAATGACTTTTCCAAAATAGAGAAATATTGAGGATTTAATAATAAAATCAAATGAGAATTTATTTCGGAGTTTTCGCTATTTTATTTGAATTTAGGAAAAATATGCGTTTTTCAAAATTGCATTTAGGCCCCAAATAAATGTTCACTTTGTCCGGCTTGATTTTAGAAGTCGGGGAAACTTTATTTCAGGATTTTTGGAGTCCATTTAGTATTTATTTTAATTATTTCTCTGCGTGTTATATTTAAAAAAAACGCAACCGACCTACGGGCCGTGTCCGACCCGGACACTATGCCCGATTGGCCTTTATAAGCCGCCAGCCCACCCCGAGCCAAACCCTAGCCGCCAGCCCCGCCCGCCCTCGAGCCCCGTGCCCCGCACCGCCGCCGCCGCATGCCGCCGCCGCCGCACGCCGCCCGAGGTCGCCTCGAAATCAGCGCCACCGTTTTTCTCAAAAAAACGTTTGGTTTTTCGTCGGTTTTTTTTAGTTTTCGTTTTTTTATTTAGATCGGTTTTTTTGGTTTAGTTTAAATAGCGAGCGTTCGCTCGTTCGTTCGTTCTAACGAACGTGTTCATCGTTTAGATCTAGATAACGAACGTTCGTTCGTTAATCTGTTCATCGTTTTTCTTTTTCTTGGATTTTCCGTGATTATTTTCCGATCCGATTTTTGTTTTAGTATAACTTTTCGCTCGTTTATCGGAATCAGGCGATTCAAGCGCCTGGAGTTTCGTCTCGAAACCCTCTATCCATTTAATCAACTTAAACAAGTTTTTGCTTCTGTAAAATTTGACTTAGATCCAGATTAGTAGAACGAAGTTGTTTTCTTTCGCTGTTTGACTTTCCTTGCTTCGTTCGATTTGATTCTTTTTGCAAACCGGAGTTCTTAAGTTGAACCTTCTGGTTAGATCTCTTATTTGAGTTTTACCTGTGCATTAGATGAGTACTTATTGTATGCTTGTTTGTTCGTCTGCTATAGAATACCCGGAGTGCGCCGCCTGTTACTTCGAATCTCTAGGTTTCGCGGATCATCAGCAAGGCAAGTAACACTTTGATCATACCTCTTTTACTACCCAGTTTTATTGCATTAGATCAATCCTCAAACATTGCATGATCAGGATCTAATTAAACTGTGGGATGGGAAGTAGTTGAGGTAGTACCTATTACCTGTCTTATTATCAAACCTTTGGGAGTTACTTCTACGTTTGCTTTATGCCATGCTATGCTAGTAGACGTGGATTGGGTGAGTGATATCCATGACAGATGTGAGTTTGTTAATTAATGGTTTATCTAAGGTGGCAACTTAAACACACATCTGGGTGGATTGAGGTACCTTGGTATTCCAGGATTGCCTGTTGTTTTTGTTTATGGACCACCACCCAGGCTCAAAGGGATCATGAGATAATTCATACTAGAAACTTCCGTGTGCAGCCACAAGCCATTATGGGCTCTGGCATAGTTGATTATGTCATGCGAACTCTTACAGGGTAGACTAGCAGATGTAGGGGAAAGTAGGTGTACCGGTCTATCCATCGTAAGGTGCTAGCGCTTCTGAAAGACTATGTCTCGGTCATCCGTTTATCAAACATCATGTAGTGCGAGAAATCCAACGGAGGCGATCGAGTCTTGTGGGGAAAAGTGCGCAAACCTCTGCAGAGTGTACAAACTAATCATGGTTAGCCGTGTCCCCGGTTATGGACGTTTTGAGTATCTAGTACTTGGATATCATGTGAATCTCATCATGTTACTCTAAATTAATATTGTTGGGGTTTTAATGATGATTACTTTAATGGGATTGAGGATGCTGTCAACCATTCGCAATGATTAACAACCACCATGATAGTTAAATAAATTGATTCCTTTGCAGTAGGGAAAAATTGGCTTTACGCAAAACTGTAACCATAGAGCTTTCCACCAGCCATATATGCATGTAGTATAGGCTTAATCTTTTCATTACTCTCTATGTGTTACATTGCCAGCATATTCCATGTGCTGACCCGTTTCGGGCTGCAATGTTTCATGTTGCAGACTTTTCAGACGACAAGTAAGATGCTTTTAGGTCGTGGTTCTATACTCAGTGATGCCGTTGGAGTTGATGGACTCGCTTATCTTCCAAGCCTTCCGCTGTTATCGTTATTAGATGGCCTTAAGCCATATTTATTGTAATAAGTTCTCTTTGAGACATTCGATGTAATAAGTGTGTGATTGCTACTCTGTTATAAATCCTTCAAGTAATGTGTGGTCTCAGCATTACTGATCCAGGGATGACACCTGATCACAGAGATCAGACTGTTTGAGGTCTGGTCGCTACAAAGATGGTATCAGAGCAAACGCTGACTGTAGGACACGACCACTAAGCAAAAACCCTAGATTACTACTCTCTTCTCATTTATGACTCCTCATCTCTTTCTACTCTTTTAGGATGACGGAAGCGAGGATCAAGTTCACGCAACCGAATGAAGATACACCTTTTGGACGACACCTGAAGGAAGTCACCAAGTACCTGAACATTGGAATACCAAGCTTCACCGGGACCTACAACGCCACTTTACCCGAAGAGGAGCGTTGGAAGATTCAAGCTCAAGTTCCAGGAAGGACGTTCGCACCAGTCACGGAGCCCATAGAGTGTGTTTTTAATGCACCAACCTGGAGTCTGGGAAAGAGCATGGCAGCTCACATAACCATGGGACGCATTGGAGAAGTCTACCAAGAAGACCTCAAGGATACTATTTACCAGATTTGCGGACGCCGAGATGAACAATGGGAGATAGTTAGCACCAAGAAGGATAGATCCATTGCAGCTGTTATCCAGGAGTTAAACCAGCACATTCGACACCAGGAGAATCAGATGTGCGCAGACATGATGGAGTAGAAGAAAGCAAAAGATTATTGAGCTAGAAGGAGAACTGAAGGACACTCGCAAGGACTACATGGATGAGATAGTAGCTCTAGTGAGACAAAACGACGATCTTAAGGAGAAGATTGAAGAACTCATGGGGAACTCAGCACCCAGAGGAGAAGATGAAGATTGCACCTGTCCGGATAATTACATCATCATCGATGACACCGGTTCCTACCCTAGTGATGATGAATTCGAAGACGAAGCTAGAGCAGATATCATGGAATCTTCATCGAAGCAGTTTTTCTACTAGACTACCATAAGAGTAGTAGTGTTCCACCATGTACATAATATAGTCCACGCACTTTTTTCGATAGTTCTAGACCGATTGTATGCCCTTATTTGATTGAATGTAGTGATTTTGTGTGCATTTTCTTATGTGCATTTGGGTAGTGTTTTCTCTTTAGACCTCATTCTATTCTTAATTCTCATCTTTTCTAAACCCTCAGATGCCTCCGAGACGTGACAATGGATTTGCTTTCCCACCGGAGCTCACTCAGTTGATCCAGCAGCAAAATGCTTTGATGCAGTTGTTAGTCTAGAACCAGAACAACAACAACTACCCACCGCCGCCACCACCAGTTGATCACTTAACCCGTTTTCTTAGGCTGAATCCGCCGGTGTTTTCCAATACCACCGAGCCGATAGTAGCAGATGATTGGCTCTGCAAGACAGGGAGGGAGTTGACCACTGCAGGATGTACAGATGGGGAAAAGGTGAAATTTGTCGCACATCAGCTTGAAGGACCCGCAGCAGCATGGTGGGAGAATTTTACAGCCACTTACCCTGTAGACACTGTCACATGGGATCAGTTTCAGCAAGCTTTTCGTACTGCCCATGTTTCAGCAGGGGCTATGGCCATGAAGAAGCGTGAGCTTCACAACTTGCGCCAAGGAGGACGGACAGTTGGCCAGTATGTGGATGACTTTAGTAAACTAGCACGTTATGCCCCAGATGACGTTGCTACGGATGCAGCTAAGCAGGAGAAGTTTCTGGAAGGACTAAATGACGAGCTGAGTATGCAGTTGATGGTAGCAAGCTTTAACAACTACCAGGAGCTGGTAGATCGTGCTCTTATGATTGAGGGGAAGCAACAGCAGATTGAAAACCGCAAGAGGAAGTATGGACATGGGAAGTACAACTCAGGAGCTCAGCAGAAGCCCCGTCTTACCCCTAAACCAGGAATTCATTTTCAGCATACCCATGGAGGAGGTGGCTCGCACAACCATAATGGCCCCAAGAATGGTAATGGGAATGGAGGAAGCAACGGCCAGAACCGTACCACCCCATCAACCCCAGCCAAGAGAGACCTGAGCCAAGTCACCTGTTTTAAGTGTCAGAAAACCGGACATTATGCCAATGAATGTCCTAAAGGCCAGAATGGCAATGGAAGCTCTGGGAAGAAACCGAACCCTTTCAACAGGGGACAGGTGAACCACGTTAACGTAGAGGAGGTTCAAGCTCAGCCTGATGCAATAATCGGTAAGTTTTTAGCTAAGTCATTTACTGCACTCGTTCTTTTTGATACTGGTGCATCGCATTCATACATGTCAAGGGGATTTGTGGATAAGTATAGCCTGCCCACTAGGATTCTTAAAACACCCATGCAAGTAAGCTCACCAGGAGCGGAGTATATGGCCAGTCAAGGATGTTTTCAAGTGCCATTAAGTATAGGAAGGCATGTTTCCCAATGGATTTAATCATTCTGGAATCACAAGGTTTGGACGTGATTCTCGGTATGGATTGGCTGTCAATGTATGGGGGAAACATCGATTGCGCCAGTAAGACAATTTTGCTTACAACGCCAGAAGGAAGAAGGATCAAGTATGTATCCTGGCATGCGCCAAACAGGACACAAGTAAATTCCTTATCAGGAGTTGTGCAGGAGGAAGTACCAGCGATAAAGGATTTCCCTGATGTATTTCTAGAGGAGTTGCCAGGCATGCCACCAGATAGAGATATTGAGTTTTTGATTGAGCTTTTGCCAGGCACAGGGCCAATATCGAAGAGACCATACAGGATGCCTGCAAAGGATTTGGTGGATATTAAGAAGTAGATTAAGGAGTTACTGGATAAAGGTTACATTCGCCCAAGTTCTTCCCCTTGGGGATCACCAGTACTTCTAGTGGAGAAAAATGATGGATCGTTAAGGATGGTTGTTGATTACCACGGATTGAACGAGGTAACCATCAAGAACAAGTACCCACTACTGATGATCAGTGATCTGTTTGATCGATTGCAAGGAGCTAAAGTGTTTTCCAAGATTGATTTACGATCAGGATACCGTCAGTTGAAGATTCGAGAGCAGGACATACCTAAGACAGCTTTCACCACAAGATATGGGCTGTATGAGTATACCGTTATGTCATTTGGTCTGACTAACGCACCTGCCTATTTTATGAACATGATGAACAAAGTGTTTATGGAGTTTTTGGATAAGTTCGTCGTGGTGTTCATTGATGATATTCTGGTTTACTCGAAGAATGAAGAGGAACATAAGGAACATTTGCGATTAGTACTTGAGAAGCTCAGAGAACATCAGTTATATGCCAAGTTCAGCAAATGTGAGTTTTGGTTGAAGGAAGTAGGATTCCTCGGACACGTTATATCCAGAGAAGGAATAGCAGTTGACCCCACAAAGGTTATCATTGTGACCAATTGGGAAGCACCAACAAGAGTTGGAGAGATCCGGAGTTTTCTTGGACTCGCAGGATACTACCAGAGATTTATTGAGAACTTCTCAAAGATTGCAAAGCCTATGACAGAGTTGTTGAAGAAGGATACCAAGTTCATATGGACTGAGGAGTGTGAGGCGAGCTTCCAGGAATTGAAGAAACGTTTGGTTACCTCACCGGTGTTGATTTTGCCAGATCAGACCAAGGATTGTGAGGTATATTGCGACGCTTCATGTCGAGGTCTTGGAGTAGTACTTATGCAGGAGGGAAGAGTTGTTTCGTACGCTTCACGACAACTGAAGCCTCACGAATTAAATTATGCCACACATGATTTGGAGTTAGCAGCCGTAGTGCATGCATTGAATACATGGAGACATTTCCTCATTGGAAACCATTGTGAGGTGTACATGGATCACAAGAGTTTGAAGTACATTTCCACGCAGAAGGAGTTAAACCTCAGACAAAGGAGATGGTTGGAGCTCATCAAGGATTATGATATGAGATTGCATTATCATCCCGGAAAGGCCAATGTAGTGGCTGACGCATTGAGCCGTAAGAGCCATGTCAATACACTAATGACGGGAGAATTGCCAAAGGAGTTAGCCGAGGATCTTCGTGAGCTATGTTTGGAAATAGTTCCGAGAGGCTATGTAGCAGCACTAGAGATTCAATCAACTTTGATGGATAAAATCAGAGAAGCTCAGAAGACTGACAAGGAGATTGCCTATATAAAGGAGAAAATGAGCGAAGGAAAGGCTAAAGGTTTTCGTGAGGATGAGCACGATACCCTATGGTTTGAAGACCGTGTTTATGTGCCCAGTGACCCGGAGATCAGGAAGTTGACTTTGCAAGAGGCGCATGATTCATCGTATTCGATTCACCCAGGAAATACCAAGATGTATTTGGATTTGAAGGATACTTTCTGGTGGACCGGAATGAAGAAAGATATTGCGGAGTATGTAGCAGTTTGTGATGTATGTCAGAGAGTAAAGGTAGAGCATCAGAAGCCAGCAGGATTGTTGCAGCCATTGCCGATACCCGAATGGAAGTGGGATAAGTTAGGCATGGATTTTATCACGGGATTACCCAGGACTCGTTCAGGCTATGACTCGATTTGGGTTGTAGTTGACCGGTTGACGAAGGTAGCTCATTTCATCCCGGTAAAGACCACTTACACCAGTGCTAAGTTGGCAAAGATATACATGACCAGGATCGTATGTTTGCATGGAGTTCCGAGGAGTATCGTATCAGATAGAGGAACCTAGTTTACCTCAAAGTTCTGGAATCAGTTGCATGAAACTTTGGGTACCAGGCTAGAGTTCAGTACAGCTTTCCATCCACAGACAGATGGACA
The DNA here is from genome assembly GCA_032464435.1 of Aegilops umbellulata. Lineage (NCBI taxonomy): Eukaryota > Viridiplantae > Streptophyta > Magnoliopsida > Poales > Poaceae > Aegilops > Aegilops umbellulata. Next base: position 324,320,759 of record CP136058.1, on the reverse strand, counting down.
GACCGAAAGAGTTAATCAGATTTTGGAGGATATGCTGAGAGCTTGTGCGCTAGATTATGGATCTACTTGGGACGACAATTTGCCATATGCATAGTTCTCTTACAACAACAACTATCAATCCAGTTTGAAGATGGCCCCTTTCGAAGCTTTGTACGGAAGGAGGTGCAGGACACCGTTGTCGTGGGACGAAGTTGAAGACCACCAGTTGTTTGGACCTGATTTGATTAAAGAGTCTGAACAGAAGGTGGAGTTGATTCGCGATAGGCCGCCAGTCATAGCCCAGTCCAGGCAGAAGAGCTACGCAGATTCTAAACGCAAGGAGACAGTTTACGAAGTCGGAGACAAAGTTTATCTTCGAGTATCTCCACTACGAGGAATTAAGTGCTTTGGAGTTAAGGGAAAGTTAGCGCCACGATTTGTAGGACCATACCGAGTTTTGGAGCGTATGGGAGAAGTGGCCTACAAGTTGGAATTGCCCGAAGGATTGTCAGGAGTTCCTGATGTGTTCCACATTTCTCAGTTGAGGAAGTGCCACGCGAAAATGGCTGACATACCCTTGAGAGACACAGTGCCGTTGGAATCAATTTAGTTGGATAACAATTTGACCTATGAGGAGAAACCAATTAAGATTCTCGAGTTTGCCAGCCGAGTCACCCGCAGCAAGGTTATCAAGTTTTGTAAAGTTCAGTGGAGCCACCACACGGAGGACGAAGCCACCTGGGAACGAGAGGAAGATTTGCTCAAGGACCACCCTTACCTATTTTCTAGCCAACCCGAATCTCGAGGGCGAGATTCATCTTAAGGGGGGTAGGTTTGTAACATCCCAAATTTTCAATTTGGAATGTTATACATTAGATCATCATTGCATATCATATTTTATTTGCCTTTGGTTCTGATCCTAGAAATTCTACGCAACTCAAGGACCCACGGAGAGAGTTGGGGATTTCGTTATTTTCATATTTGAGTTCTCTCAAATTTTGAGAATATGATCATTTGATTTTAATTATTTTATCATCAATAATTTCTATTACATAAATATGAGAGAGGGAATAAAATGAATTTCCCAAAATAAAGAAATATTGAGGATTTAATAATAAAATCAAACGGGATTTTATTTCGGAGTTTTCGCTATTTTATTTGAATTTAGGAAAAATATGCGTTTTTCGAAATTGCATATAGGCCCCAAATAAATGTTCACTTTGTCCGGCTTGATTTTAGAAGTCGGGGAAAATTTATATTGAGATTTTTGGAGTCCGTTTAGTATTTCTTTTAATTGTTTTTTAGCGCGTTATATTTAAAAAAACGCAACCGACCTACGGGCCGTGTCCGACCCGGACACTATGCCCGACCGGCCTTTATAAGCCGCCAGCCCACCCCGGGCCAAACCCTAGCCGCCAGCCCCGCCCGCCCTCGAGCCCCGTGCTCCGCGCCGCCGCCGCACGCCGCCGCCGCCACCCGCCACGCCGTCGCCGGAGCCGCCGCCTCGTCGCCCGCCGCCCGAGGTCGCCTTGAAATCCGCGCCGCCATTTTTCTTGAAAAACCGTTCGGTTTTTCGTCGGTTTTTTTAGTTTTAGTTTTTTAATTTAGATCGGTTTTTTCGGTTTAGTTTAAATAGCGAGCGTTCGCTCGTTCGTTCGTTCTAACGAACGTGTTCATCGTTTAGATCCAGATAACGAACGTTCGTTCGTTAATCTGTACGTTGTTTTTCTTTTTCTCGGATATTCCGCGATTATTTTCTGATCGCGATTTCTGATCCGATTTTCGTTTTAGTATAACTTTTCGCTCGTTTATCGGAATCAGGCGATTCAAGCCCCTGGAGTTTCATCTCGAAACCCTCTATCCGTTTAATCAACTTAAACAAGTTTTTGCTTCTATAAAATTTGACTTAGCTCCAAATTAGTAGAACGAAGTTGTTTTCTTTCGCTGTTTGACTTTCGTTGCTTCGTTCGATTTGATTCTTTTTGCAAACCGGAGTTCTTAAGTCGAACCTTCTGGTTAGATCTCTTATTTGAGTTTTACCTGTGCATTAGATAAGTACTTATTGTATACTTGTTTGTTCGTCTGCGATAGAATACCCGGAGTGCGCCGCCTGTTACTTCGAATCTCTAGGTTTCGCGGATCATCAGCAAGGCAAGTAACACTTTGATCATACCTCTTTTACTACCCAGTTTTATTGCATTAGATCAATCCTCAAATGCATGATTAGGATCTAATTAAACCGTGGGATGGGAAGTAGTTGAGGTAGTACCTATTACCTGTCTTATTATCAAACCTTTGGGAGTTACTTCTACGTTTGCTTTATGCCATGCTATGCTAGTAGACATGGATTGGGTGAGTGATATCCATGACAGATGTGAGATTGTTAATTAATGGTTTATCTAAGGTGGCAACTTAAACACACATCTGGGTGGATTGAGGTACCTGGGTAGTCCAGGATTGCCTGTTGTTTTTCTTTATGGACCGCCACCCAGGCTCAAAGGGATCATGAGATAATTCATACTAGAAACTTCCGTGTGCAGCCACAAGCCATTATGGGCTCTGGCATAGTTGATTATGTCGTGCGAACTCTTACAGGGTAGACTAGCAGATGTAGGGGAAAGTAGGTGTACCGGTCTATCCATCATAAGGTGCTAGCGCTTCTGAAAGACTATGTCTCGGTCATCCGTTTCTCAAACATCATGTAGTGCGAGAAATCCAACAGAGGCGATCGAGTCTTGTGGGGAAAAGTGCGCAAACCTCTGCAGAGTGTACAAACTAATCATGGTTAGCCGTGTCCCCGGTTATGGACGTTTTGAGTATCTAGTACTTGGATATCATGTGAATCTCATCATGTTACTCTAAATTAATATTGTTGGGTTTTTAATGATGATTACTTTAATGGGATTGAGGATGCTGTCAACCATTCTCAATGATTAACAACCACCGTGATAGTTAAATAAATTGATTCCTTTGCAGTAGGGAAAAATTGGCTTTACGCAAAACTGTAACCATAGAGCTTTCCACCAGCCATATATGCATGTAGTATAGGCTTAATCTTTTCTTTACTCTCTATGTGTTACATTGGCAGCATATTCCATGTGCTGACCCGTTTTCGGGCTGCAACGTTTCATGTTGCAGACTTTTCAGACGATGAGTAAGATGCTTTTAGGTCATGGTTCTATACTCAGTGATGCCGTTGGAGTTGATGGACTCGCTTATCTTCCAAGCCTTCCGCTGTTATCGTTATTAGATGGCCTTAAGCCATATTTATTGTAATAAGTTCTCTTTGAGACATTCAATGTAATAAGTGTGTGATTGATACTCTGTGATAAATCCTTCAAGTACTGTGTGGTGTTAGCATTACTGATCCAGGGATGACACCTGAGCACAGAGATCAGACTGTTTGAGGTCTGGTCGCTACACCACGAGGCAGGGGGCGCGCCCTAAGGGCGGGCGCCCTCCACCCTCGTAGCCAGGTGGCAGCTCCGCCCGCGGTAATTTTTGCACAGTAAATCCTCAAATATTCCCGAAAAAATCATATTAAATTGGCATGGCATTCTGAGGACTTTTATTTTCGGGATATTTTTATATTGCACGGATAAGCCAGGAAACAGAAAGAATTTTTTTTACTATTTTTACTTTATTTCTACTAAATAACAGAAAATATAGAGAGGGTACAGAAGGTTGTGCTTCTAGTTTCATCCGCCTCATGCTCATAAAAAAGAATCCACTAACAAGGTTGATCAAGTCTTGTTAACAAACTCATTCCGATAATCATGAAACCGGAGAAATTTCGAATATCACTAAGTTACTTCAACGGGGATATGCACATCCCCTATAATAAGTATATCATATTTCTTCTTGACAGTAGGAAGAGGAAATTCAAAACCTCCAATTATAATCGATGGATTCCAATGGAGTTGATACTATGAACTTGAGGTTGTTTCCTCGGAAAGTGTACCGTATGCTCATTACCATTAACATGAAAAGTGACATTGGCTTTGTTGCAATCAATAACAGCCCCTGCAGTATTAAGAAAAGGTCTTCCAAGAATAATATACATACTATCATCCTCAGGAATATCAAGAATAACAAAGTCCGTTAAAATAGTAACGTTTGCAACCACAACAGGCACATCCTCACAAATACCGACAGGTATAGCAGTTGATTTATCAGCCATTTGCAAAGATATTTCAGTAGGTGTCAACTTATTCAAGTCAAGTCTACGGTATAAAGAGAGAGTCATAACACTAACACCGGCTCCAAGATCACATAAAGCAGTTTTAATATAATTTCTTTTAATGGAGCAAGGTATAGTAGGTACTCCGGGATCTCCAAGTTTCTTTGGTATTCCACCCTTAAAAGTATAATTAGCAAGCATGGTGGAAATATCAGCTTTTGGTATCTTTCTTTTATTAGTAATGATATCCTTCATATATTTAGCATAAGGATTTTTTTTGAGCACATCATTCAATCGCATATGCAAAAAGATAGGTCTAATCATTTCAGTAAAGTGCTCAAAATCCTCATCATCCTTTTTCTTGGATGGTTTCAGAGGAAAAGGCATGGGTTTCTGAACGCAAGGTTCCCTTTCTTTACCATGTTTCCTAGCAACAAAGTCTCTTTTATCATAACATTGATTCTTTGATTGTGGGTTATCAAGATCAACAGCAGGTTCAACTTCTACATCATTATCATTACTAGGTTGAGCATCATCATGAACATCATCATTAACATTTTCATTAGGTTCATGTTCATTACCAGATTGTGTTTCAGCATCAGACATAGAGATATTATTTAGATTATCAGGTGGTTCAGCAATAAATTTTCTAGAAGTTTGCACAGTTCGATCATTTTTCTTTTTCTTCTTTTTAGAAGATCTAGGTGCATCAATATTATTTCTCTGAGAATCTTGCTCGATTCTCTTAGGGTGGCCTTCAGGATACAAAGGTTCCTGAGTCATTCTACCAGTTCTAGTAGCCACTCTAACAGCATAATCATTTTTCTTACTATTCATTTCATTAAGCACTTCTTTTTGAGCTTTAAGTACTCGTTCTACTTGAGTGGTAACCATAGAAGCATGTTTGCTAACAAGTTTAAGTTCACCTTTAATATTAGCCATATAATCACCCAAGCGTCTAATCATATAAGCATTTTCTTTTAATTGTCTACCAAAATAAACATTGAAGTCGTCTTGCTTAAACATAAAGTTATCGAACTCATCCAAGCACTGACTAGCAATTTTAGTAGGAGGGACTTCAGCTTTATCATATCTATAGAGAGAATTTACCTTTACTACCTGTGTCGGGATATCAGGATCAGGAGGTTCTTCAGTAAATAAAGAATTGAGATCATATGTTTCTTCGACAGGCGGTAAATTAAGACCATGTATTTCTTCAATAGGAGGTAAATTCTTAACATATTTAGCTTTAATACCTTTTTCTTTCATAGATTTCTTTGCCTCTTGCATATCATTGGGACTGAGAAATAGAACACCTCTCTTCTTCGGAGTTGGTTTAGGAATAGGCTCATTAATTGGAGCAGGAGCTGGCTCAGGGGATGGCTCAGGAGGTGCCCAATTATTTTTCATTTGTCAACATATTATTCAATAGAATTTTAGCTTCATTCGGTGTTCTTTCCCTGCAAAGAGAACCAGCACAACTATCCAGGTAATCTCTGGAAGCATCGGTTAGTCCATTATAAAAGATATCAAGTATTTCAGGTTTCTTAAGAGGATGATCAGGCAAAGCATTAAGTAACTTGAGAAGCCTCCCCCAAGCTTGTGGGAGACTCTCTTCTTTAATTTGCACAAAGTTGTATATTTCCCTTAAAGCAGCTTGTTTCTTATGAGCAGGGAAATATTTAGCAGAGAAGTAATAAATCATATCCTGGGGACTACGCACACAACCAGGATCAAGAGAATTAAACCATATCTTAGCATCACCCTTTAACGAGAACGGAAATATTTTGAGTATATAAAAGTAACGCGATCTCTCATCATTAGTGAACAGGGCGGCTATATCATTTAACTTAGTAAGATGTGCCACAACAGTTTCAGATTCATAGCCATAAAAAGGATCAGATTCAACCAAAGTAATTATATCAGGATCAACAGAAAATTCATAATCCTTATCAGGAACACATATAGGTGAAGTAGCAAAAGCAGGGTCATGTTTCATTTTATCTCTAAGTGATTCTTTGTTCCATTTAATTAATAACCTATTGAGCTCATATCTATCTTTGCAAGCTAAAATAGCGGCAGAAGATTCCATATCAAAAACATAACCCCCAGGAATAACAGGCATATTTTCATCATCACTCTCATTATTGTATTCAGATTCAATAATTTCTTTTTCTCTTGCCCTAGCAATTTGTTCATCAAGAAATTCACTAAGGGGCACAATAGTATCAGGCATAGAAGCAGTTTCATCATAAGTATCATGCATAGCAGAAGTAGCATCATCAATAACATGCGACATATCGGAACGAATAGCAGAAGCAGGTTTAGGTGTCGCAAGCTTACTCATAACAGAGGGTGAATCAAGTGCAAGGCTAGATGGCAGTTCCTTACCTCCCCTCGTAGTTGAGGGATAAATTGTTGTCTTAGCGTCTTTCAAGTTCTTCATAGTGTCCAGCAGATATAAATCCCAAGTGACTCAAAGAATAGAGCTATGCTCCCCGGCAATGGCGCCAGAAATTAGTCTTGATAACCCAAAAGTATAGGGGATCGCAATAGCTTTCGAGGGTAGAGTATTCAACCCAAATTTGTTGATTCAACACAAGGGGAGCCAAAGAATATTCTCAAGTATTAGGAGCTGAGTTGTCAATTCAACCACACCTGGAAACTTAGTATCTGCAGCAAAGTGTTTAGTAGCATAGTAATATGATAGTGGTGGCAACGGTAACAAAAGAGTAGTGCGTGCAATAGTAAATATTTTTGGTATTTTGTAGTGATTGTAACAGTTGCAACGGGAAAGTAAATAAGCGAGAACCAGTATATGGAGAACTCGTAGGCACCGGATCAGTGATGGATAATTATGCCGGATGCGGTTCATCATGTAACAGTCATAACATAGGGTGACACAGAACTAGCTCCAATTCATCAATGTAATGTAGGCATGTATTCCATATATAGTCATACGTGCTTATGGAAAAGAACTTGCATGACATCTTTTGTCCTACCCTCCCGTGGCAGCGGGGTCCTATTGGAAACTAAGGGATATTAAGGCCTCCTTTTAATAGAGAACCGGAACAAAGCATTAGCACATAGTGAATACATGAACTCCTCAAACTATGGTCATCACCAGGAGTGGTCCCGATTATTGTCACTTTGGGGTTGCCGGATCATAACACATAGTAGGTGACTATAGACTTGCAAGATAGGATAAAAAACTCACATATATTCATGAAAACATAATAGGTTTAGATCTGAAATCATGGTACTCGGGCCCTAGTGACAAGCATTAAGCATAGCAAAGTCATAGCAACATCAATCTCAGAACATAGTGGATACTAGGGATCAAACCCTAACAAAACTAACTTGATTACATGATAAATCTCATCCAACCCATCACCGTCCAGCAAGCCTACGATGGAATTACTCATGCACGGCGGTGAGCATCATGAAATTGGTGATGGAGGATGGTTGATGACGATGACGGCGACGAACCCCCCTCTCCGGAGCCCCAAACGGACTCCAGATCAGCCTTCCCGAGAGGTTTTAGGGCTTGGAGGCGGCTCCGTATCGTAAAACGGGATGATTTATTATCTCTGATTTTTTTCTCTCCGAAAGCAAATATATAGAGTTGGACTTGGCGTCGGAGGGTCTCCAGGGGGCCTACGAGGTAGGGGGGCGCGCCCTAAGGGGGGCCCCCCACCCTCGTGGACAGGGTGTGGGCCCCCTGGTCTTCATCTTTGGCGAGGATTTTTTATTATTTTTTATAAGATATCCCGTGGAGTTTCAGGTCATTCCGAGAACTTTTGTTTTCTGCACATAAAACAACATCATGGCAATTCTGCTGAAAACAGCGTCAGTCCGGGTTAGTTCCATTCAAATCATACAAGTTAGAGTCCAAAACAGGGGCAAAAGTGTTTGGAAAAGTAGATACGATGGAGATGTATCAGTCTTCACATGGGCAAGGGCCATCCGCGCACCCTCTACGCACGCCGACCTCTTCATCGCGTTGATGTGCGGCACCGCACCAAGGAACTACTGCACCAAACTAAAATAACTGTTTGGTTTTGGCCTTTCCGGCCACAGATGATCCACAACAGACCTCATGGCGAGTCCGGACAACCTATTCAGCTCAGCCCATTCGGCCAACCGATCAGTCAATGGAAGCAGACGATCTGGAACGTTAAATTGCGACCAGAACAACTTTTCCACTTTGCGATCTTTTGGATCTTGGAAGTATTCGGCCGCATCGGCAGCACTCGCTGCTAAGTCCAGATATGCATCCGCAGAACTCCACAGCCGGTCCAAAGGGGCGTACTTAGGATCTCCAAAATTCATCAGCAGCATAAAGGGCTTCCCGGCCGCAATATCCCCGGCTTGACGCAGCTCCTCCTTCATCGCTCTCATTGCGGAGTGGGTGTCTTTGGCCGCCATCGTGGCCTTCTCCAGGTCTGTCCTCTTCGCTTGATCTTCCTTTTCAAGAAGCTTGCATCGGTCAGTGGCATTCTTCAATTCCACAGCCATCCTGGCTATTTCCTCCTTGCTTTGGCAGTGAGCAGCCTGTTCGTCTTTCAGCTCCTCGATTGCCTTTAGGGCAGCCGCATCGCTTTTTCTGGCTTGTTCTTTGGCTCAGGCAAGTTCTGCCCGATGGTTCTCCACACCCGCAGCTCCGTCTGCATTCACACACATGTTATAAATACTGGCCTCATGCTCCTCTTTCCATGTGTCACCAGAGGAATCACATACCTTGTGCCTCGTCAAGCCGCTTGATGACAAGTACGTTGTCGGCATCTGCCACGTCAAGCTGCCGCTTTAACTCGGCAAACTCTTCAGTCCGGCTGGCTACCGGACACTTCGCCACCTGCATATTAGGGCGACAAGATTATTCCTGGGACTATGATCCTCTGCGCGCCATCGTCTACGACAGCACCCAGAGTCTCAGGGGCTACTGTCTACACAGGGCGCATCTTAAAATGTGCGGTACTGTCAAAAAGGTACATCATTTCACGTACCTCAAAACCCGTCAGTAGACTCATAAAGGCTTCATGCAACCCGCTTTCGGCGGACGAAATCCTTTCAATCACCGTAACCATCAATGTGCGGTGCTCTTCTGAGATAGCTGTTCGCTCTAGCAAATCCCTCAGTACGTCTGACCGCATACCAGACGGTGCCGGACTCTTTCGATTGCTCTCTTCAAAAGCCGGACATTGAGGTCTTCGGGTGGCCATATGACTACCTTCTGGCCTTGCTGGATCAGGAGAAACCCTCCGTGAGGACACCTCGGGGTCGCCCGCCTCGCAAGGCGGCATTGCAGGGGGAGGAGTTACACTCTCCATCATCTCTGGAAGAAGATCCCCTGAAGACGTGCTCTGCTGAGAAGCGCTAAGATCTGAACTGCAAGATAAATGCTTCGGTTATCTTCCTTGGAAGTAAGGCAACATATTTTCATTATCAAGTACCCTTTTAACTTACAGCTCGGTGGAGGGCTGATCCCCTTGAGGGCATAATGCGGTCGGGGTATCCCCCGGGGCAGGACCCTCCGGCGAAGATTTCTTCCCCCGTTTAGAGACCATTGTCTCCGGGTCTTCGGAGGCGGTCCTCCTTCTTCCCTGGGGAGAGGAAGTTTCAGTTCCTCCTCCTCGGCTAGCCTCCTTCGCGGAGGCGTTATCCTCTTTGTTCCCCCCTTTATCTTCTCCTGAAGGCGCTTGGTAAGGCGTGATCTCCAGCATCCTGGTTAACACGGGGTCCGGTGAGGTCTCAGGGAGGGGGGCCGGACACCTGATCAACTTCGCCTTTGCTATCCAATCCTGGTCAAAGAGTGGTTTTTTAGGGCGACGTTGCGATAAATAATGGACAGTGTGTTCGGATGCGGGGCTACTTACTTGGGTATCCGGGCGATTGCTGCTCAGACCTGCATCCTCAGTGGTGTCCGGACACATTATTTGTGATCCGAAGAACAATTTGTACACCTCCTCGGGCGTAATGCTGAGGAAGTGTTGAAGAGATCGCGGTCCCTCCGGATTGAACTCCCACAGGCGAAGGGGACGATGTTTGCAGGGCAGGACTCGGCGAATTAACATGACTTGCATCACCGTGACCAGACTGACATCTCTCTCTAGGAGATCTCGGATGCGGCTCTGCAATATGGGCACATCCTTTACTGGCCCCCAGTCCAGCCCCTTGTTGACCCACGACATTAGTCGTGGCGGGGAACCCGAGCAAAAAACAGGTGGGTCCACCCACTTGGTACCCCTGGGAGATGTGATATAAAACCACTCTTGTTTCCATAAACTGGGCACCTCCTGGAAAGAGCCCTCGGGCCATGGGGCGTCGGCGTTTTTGCTTATCACAGCGCCTCCGCACTCTGCGTGCCGCCCCTCGATCATCTTCGGCTCTACTTTGAAGGTCTTGAGCCACAGTCCGAAGTGAGGGGTAATACGGAGGAAAGCTTCACACACGACGATGAACGATGAGATGTGGAGGATAGACTCCGGAGCTAAATCGTGGAAGTCCAACCCATAATAGAACATAAGCCCCCTCGCGAAGGGATCTGGCACGAAGCCTAGCCCTCGGAGGAAGTGAGATACGAACACAACGCTCTCACCGGGCTTGGGAGTGGGAATGACCTGCCCTTGAGCAGGCAGCCTATGCGGGATTTCACCGGTCAGATACCTGGCCTCCCTTAGCTTTATTACGTCTTCCTCTGTGACGGAGGATGGCATCCACTGACCTTCAAGGTTGGATCCGGACATAATCGAAGGTCCGAAGCGCCTAAACCTGAGCTTTGGGTGTTGGAACTCGAGGCGGGGCGGATTCGATTGAGGTCGAAAAAAAAGAATAGGCCTTGGTCTCTTTATAAAGAGGTTGAATACCAAGAGCCCTCCTCGTGACCGTTTGGGACTTACCTTCAATCGACGGGTCATACCAACAGACATGATTGGATTACCCACGTCCGTGTTGATGAGAATCTCGTAATAAAAGGGGACACGATCTCTGCTTCGACAAGACGTGCCAAGAAAACCGCCTCGCGAAACACGCTGAGATTGGTTATGAAAAACGATTCGAATAAAGGCTTGGCTGTGGTGTGATGTCACACTACGGGGTACGTCAGCAGATTAGATTTGTGGAAATATTATTCTCCCTACGGTGGTATGTGGAACTTGTTTTGCAGAGACGGACACGATCCTCGTGTTCAAAATCTTCTATGAAGTATTCGGAGGAGGAACCCGCCTTGCAATGCCGAAGACAATTTGCGCGCCGGACTCATCGTCATTGAAGCCTGGTTCAGGGGCTACTGAGGGAGTCCTGGATTAGGGGGTATCCGGACAGCCGGACTATAACCTTTGGCCAGACTGTTGGACTATGAAGATACAAGATTGAAGACTGCGTCCCGTGTCCGGATGGGACTCTCCTTGGCGTGGAAGGCAAGCTTGGCAATACGGATATGTAGATCTCCTTCCTTGTAACCGACTCTGTGTCCCTAGCCCCCTCCGGTGTCTATATAAACCGGAGGGTTTAGTCCGTAGGACCAAGAACAATCATACCATAGGCTAGCTTCTAGGGTTTAGCTTCTTCGATCTCGTGGTAGATCAACTCTTCTAATACTCATATCATCAAGATCAATCAAGCAGGAGTAGGGTTTTACCTCCATCGAGAGGGCCCGAACCTGGGTAAAAACATCGTGTCCCCTGTCTCCTGTTACCATCTGCCTAGACGCACAATTCGGGACCCCCTACCCGAGATCCGCCGGTTTTGACACCGACATCGTCCTCGAGATTCGGGTTGGCTAGAAAATAGGTGTGGGTGGTCTTTCCGTAGATCTTCTTCTCGTTCCCTGGTGGCTTCATCCTCGTTATGGTGGCTCCACTAAACTTTGCAAAACTTGATAACCTTACTGCGGGTAACTCAGCTAGCAAACTCGAGATTCTTGACGGGTTTCTCCTCGTAAGTTAGGTCACTATCCAACTCTTCTTTAAGAAATACATTAAGGAATGTAGTTTTGACATCCATTTGCTAGATTTCATACTCATAAAATGCGGCAATTTCTAACATGATTCGGACAGACTTAAGCATCGCTACATGTGAGAAAGTCTCATCATAGTCAACTCCTTGAACTTGTCAAAAACCTTTCGCGACAAGTCGAGCTTTGTAGATAGTAATATTACCATCAGCGTCAGTCTTCTTCTTGAAGATCCATTTATTCTCTATGGCTCGCCAATCATCGATAAGTCAACCAAAGTCCATACTTTGTTCTCATTCATGGATCCTATCTCAGATTTCATGGCCTCAAGCCATTCTGTAGAATCTGGGCTCATCATCGCTTCCTCATAGTTCATAGGTTCATCATGGTCTAGTAACATGACTTCCAGAACAGGATTACCATACCACTCTAGTGCGGAACATGCTCTAGTTGACCTACGAGGTTTGATAGTAACTTGATTTGAAGTTTCATGATCATTATCATTAGCTTCCTCTCTAGTTGGTGTAGGCATCACGGGAATGTTTTTATGTGATGAGCTACTTTTCAATTCGAGAGAAGGTTCAATTACCTCATCAACTTCTACTTTCCTCTCACTCACTTCTTTCAAGATACACTCCTTCTCTAGAAAGGATCCATTTTTAGCAACAAAGATCTTGCCTTCGGATCTGTGATAGAAGGTGTACCCAACAGTTTCTTTTGGGTATCCTTTGAAGACGCACTTCTTCGATTTGGGTTCGAGCTTATCAGGCTGAAGTTTTTTCACATAAGCATCGCAACCCCAAACTTTAAGAAACGACAACTTAGGTTTCTTGCCAAACCATTGTTCATACGATGTCATCTCAACGGATTTACGGTGCCCTATTTAATGTGAATGCAGATGTCTCTAATGCATAACCCCAAAACGATAGTGGTAAATCGGTAAGAGATATCATAGATCGCACCATATATATCTAATAAAGTACGGTTACAACATTCGGACACACCATTACGCTGTGGTGTTCTAGGTGGCGTGAGTTGTGAAAGTATTCCACATTGTTTTAAATGAAGGCCAAACTCGTAACTCAAATATTCGCCTCCGCGATCGGATCGTAGAAACTTTTTTTCTTGTTACGATGATTCTCCACTTCACTCTGAAATTCTTTGAACTTTTCAAATGTTTCAGACTTGTGTTTCATTAAGTAGATATACCCATATCTGCTCAAATCATCTGTGAAGGTCAGAAAATAATGATACCCGCCGCGAGCCTTAACACTCCTCGGGCCGCATACATCGGTATGTATTATTTCCAATAAGTCAGTGGCTCACTCCATTGTTCCGGAGAACGGAGTTTTAGTCATATTGCCCATGAGGCATGGTTCGCAAGCATCAAATGATTCATAATCAAGTGATTCTAAAACTCCATCCGCATGGAGTTTCTTCATGCGCTTTACACCAATATGACCTAAATGGGAGTGCCACAAATATGTTGCACTATCATTATCAACTTTGCATCTTTTGGCATCAATATTATGAATATGTGTATCACCACGATCGAGATTCAACCAAAATAGACCACTCTTCAAGGGTGCATGACCATAAAAGATATTACTCATATAAATAGAACAGCCATTATTCTCTTATTTAAATGAATAACCGTCTCGCATTAAACAAGATCCATATATAATGTTCATGCTCAACGCTGGCACCAAATAACAATTATTCAGGTCTAAAACTAATCCCGAAGGTAGATGTAGAGGTAGCGTGCCGACAGCGATCACATTGACCTTGGAACCATTCCTGACGCGCATCGTCGCCTCGTCCTTAGCCAATCTTCGTTTAATCCGTAGCTCCTGTTTTGAGTTACAAATATGAGCAACCGAACCGGTATCAAATACCTAGGCACTACTACGAGCTTTAGTAAGGTACACATCAATAACATGTATATCAAATATACCTTTTTTCACTTTGCCATCCTTCTTATCCGCCAAATACTTGGGGCAGTTCCGCTTCCAGTGACCAATCCCTTTGCAGTAGAAGCACTCAGTTTTAGGCTTAGGTCCAGACTTGGGCTTCTTCCTGGGAGGTGGCAACTTGCTTGCCATTCTTCTTGAAGTTCCCCTTCTTTCCTTTGCCCTTTTTTCTTGAAACTAGTGGTCTTGTTAACCATCAACACTTGATGCTCCTTCTTGATTTCTACCCCCGCATCTTTGAGCATGGCGAAGAGCTCAGGAATTTTCTTATCCATCCCTTGCATATTATAGTTCATCACGAAGCCTTTGTAGCTTGGTGGCAGTGATTGTAAAACTTTGTCAATAAAACTATCATCTGGAAGATTAACTCCCAGCTGAGTCAAGTGAGTATGTGTTGACTGACAGAACTATTCTCCTCCATCTTGCAGCTATAGAACTTGTTGGAGACTTCATATCTCTCAACTCGGGAATTTGCTTGAAATATTAACTTCAATTCCTGGAACATCTCATATGGTCCATGACGTTCAAAACGTCTTCGAAGTCCCGATTCTAAGCCATTAAGCATGGTGCACTAAACTATCATGTAGTCATCATATTGAGCTAGCCAAACATTCATAACATCCGCATCTGCTCCTGCAGCAGGCCTTTCACCTAGCGGTGCATCAAGGACATAATTCTTCTGTGCAGCAATGAGGATAACCCTCAAGTTACGGACCCAGTCCATGTAGTTGCTACCATTATCTTTCAACTTAGCTTTCTCTAGGAACGCATTAAAATTCAAGGGAACGGTAGCACGGGCCATTGATCTACAACATAGATATGCAAAAACTATCAGGACTAAGTTCATGATAAATTAAGGTCAATTAATCATATTACTTAATAACTCCCACTTAGATAGACATCCCTCGAGTCATCTAAATGATCACGTGATCCAAATAAACTAAACCATGTCCGATCATCATGTGAGATGGAGTAGTCTTCAATGGTGAACATCTCTATGTTGATCATATCTACTATATGATTCACGTTTGACCATTCAGTATCTAGTGTTCCGAGGCCATGTCTGTACATGCTAGGCTTGTCACGTTTAACCCAAGTATTCCACATGTGCAAAACTATCTTACACCCGTTGTATGTGAACGTAGAGCCTATCACACCCAATCATCATGTGGTGCCTCAGCACGACGAACTGTCGCAACGATGCATACTCAGGGAGAACACTCTATGTTGATCATCTTATAATGCTACCGCCGTACTAAGAAAAATAAGAAGCATAAAAGATAAACATCACATGCAATCAAAATATGTGACAATGATATGGCCATCATCATCTTGTGCCTTTGATCTCCATCTCCAAAGCACCGTCATGATCTCCATCGTCATCGGCTTGACACCTTGATCTCCATCGTAGCGTCGTGGTCGTCTTGCCAACTATTGCTTCTACAACTATCGCTAGCACTTAGTGATAAAGTAAAGCAATTACATGGCGTTTGCATATCATACAATAAAGCGACAAGCATAAGGCTCCTGCCAGTTGCTGATAACTTTAACAAAACATGATCATCTCATACAACAATGTATATCACATCATGTCTTGACCATATCACATCACAACATGCCCTGCAAAAACAAGTTAAACGTCATCTACTTTGTTGTTGCAAGTTTTACATGGCTGCTACGGGCTTCTAGCAAGAACCGCTCTTACCTATGCATCAAAACCACAACGGTGATTTATCAAGTTTGTTGTTTTAACCTTCAACAAGGACCGGCCGCAGTCAAATTCGATTCAACTAAAGTTGGAGAAACAGACACCCGCCAGCCACCTTTATGCAAAACTGGTTGCATGTCTGTCGGTGGAGCCGGTCTCATGAACGTGGTCATGTAAGGTTGATCCGGGCTGCTTCATCCAACAATACTGCCGAATCAAAATAAAACATTGGTGGTAAGCAGTATGATGATCACCACCCACAACTCTTTGTGTTCTACTCGTGCATATCATCTACGCATAAACCTGGCTCGGATGCCACTGTCAGGTAACATAGCATGTAATTTCAAAAAAAATCCTTTGCTCACGCAAGATATATCTAGGAGTTGCATAGCAACGAGAGGGGGAGTGTTGTAGGGTGAAACCCTAGGGGGGATCTTTTCATCCTTGGAGGGGGGAGAGTAAGAACACTCAAGAACACAAGGAACAAATCACTCAAACAAACCCAAATATCACGTCCACTAGAGTAGCATACATGAGATCCACAAGATTACATGAACAATTCAAGGAAAATAGCACTAGGGTAAAATTTCTTCCCACTAGGTGAGGTCTTGCATCCAAGAGGATCTTCTCCAAGAGGAGGGCTTGATCTCCAAGAGGAGCTTCTCCAAGAGGAGGTCTAGATCTCCTAGAGGAGGAAGATGAGAAAAGCTCTCTCTTTGTGTTCTAAATACTTTGATATCCCTAAACATAACCCTAGGTACGATTTATATAGTGTTGGGGATAGTCATGAAGACTATACAATTGGGCTTGGGGTCGAAGGGGATGAAGAGGGGAGATCTTAGTCATCCATCCTGGAGAGCCCGTGCGCACGGGGGTCCCGTGGGCACGGTACATGCCCATGCGCACGGAGTGCCCTAGCGCCAACTCTCTGGATAGTCCATGTGTTGGAAATATGCCCTAGAGGCAATAATAAAATGATTATTATTATATTTCCTTGTTCATGATAATTGTCTATTATTCATGCTATAATTGTGTTATCCGGAAATCGTAATACATGTGTGAATACATAGACCACAAACATGTCCCTAGTGAGCCTCTAGTTGACTAGCTCGTTGATCAACATATAGTCATGGTTTCCTGACTATGGGCATTAGATGTCATTGATAACGGGATCACATCATTAGGAGAATGATGTGATGGACAAGACCCAATCCTAAGCATAGCACAAGATCGTGTAGTTCGTCTGCTAGAGCTTTTTCACTGTCAAGTATCATTTCCTTAGATCATGAGATTGTGCAACTCCCGGATACCGTAGGAGTGCTTTGGGTGTGCCAAACGTCACAACATAACTAGGTGACTATAAAGGTATACTACAGGTATCTCCGAAAGTGTCTGTTGGATTGACACGAATCGAGACTGGGATTTGTCACTCCGTATGACTGAGAGGTATCTCTGGGCCCACTCGGTAATGCATCATCATAATGAGCTCAACGTGACCAAGTGGTTGATCACGGGATCATGCATCACAGTACGAGTAAAGAGACTTGCCGGTAACGAGATTGAACGAGGTATCGGGATACCGACGATCGAATCTCGGGCAAGTATCATACTGATAGACAAAGGGAATTGAATACGGGATTGATTGAATCCTCGACATCGAGGTTCATCTGATGAGATCATCGTGGAACATGTGGGAGCCAACATGGGTATCCAGATCCCGCTGTTGGTTATTGACGGAGAGTCGTCTCGGTCATGTTTGCGTGTCTCCCGAACCCGTAGGGTCTACACACTTAAGGTTCGGTGATGCTAGGGTTGTAGAGATATTAGTATGCGGTAACCCAAAATTTGTTCAGAGTCCCGGATGAGATCCCGGACGTCACGAGGAGTTCCGGAATGGTCCAGAGGTGAAGACTTATATATAGGAAGTCCAGTTTCGGCCATCGGGAAAGTTTTGGGGGTAATCGGTATTGTACCAGGACCACAGAAAGGGTCCCGGGGGTCCATCGGGTGGGGCCACCTATCCCAGAGGGCCCCATGGTCTGAAGTGGGAGGGGAACCAGCCCCTGGTGGGCTGGTGCGCCCCCATGGGCCTCCCCCTGCGCCTAGGGTTGGAAACCCTAGGGGTGGGGGCGCCCCACCTGACTTGGGGGGCAAGTCCCCCCCCTTGGCCGCCGCCCCCCTTGGCCGCCGCCCCCCTTGGAGATGGGATCTCCTAGGGCCGGCACCCCCTAGGGGCCCTATATATAGTGGGGGGGGGGGGAGGGAGGGCAGCCGCACCCAAGTCCCCGGCGCCTCCCTCTCCCCTCGTAACACCCCTCCCTCTCGTTGGAGCTTGGCGAAGCCCTGCCGAGATCACCGCTGCTTCCACCACCACGCCGTCGTGCTGCTGGATCTGCATCAACCTCTCCCTCCCCCTTGCTGGATCAAGAAGGAGGAGACGTCTTCCCCAACCGTACGTGTGTTGAACGCGGAGGTGCCGTCCGTTCGGCACTAGGATCTTTGGTGATTTGGATCACGATGAGTACGACTCCCTCAACCCCGTTCTCTTGAACGCTTCCGCTCGCGATCTACAATGGTATGTAGATGCACTCCTCTCTCTCGTTGCTAGATGACTCCATAGATTGATCTTGGTGAAGCGTAGAAATTTTTTATTTTCTGCAACGTTCCCCAACAGTGGCATCATGAGCTAGGTCTATGCGTAGTTTCTATGCACGAGTAGAACACAAGTTGTTGTGGGTGTCGATTTTGTCAATTTACTTGCCGTTACTAGTCTTATCTTGATTCGGCGGCATCGTGGGATGAAGCGGCCCGGACCGACCTTACACGTACACTTACGTGAGACGGGTTCCACCGACTGACATGCACTAGTTGCATAAGGTGGCTAGCGGGTGTCTGTCTCTCCCACTTTAGTCGGATCGGATTTGATGAAAAGGGTCCTTATGAAGGGTAAATACAAATTGGCATATGGCGTTGTGGTTTTGATGTAGGTAAGAAACGTTCTTGCTAGAACCCTATTGCAGCCACGTAAAAACATGGAACAACAATTAGAGGACGTCTAACTTGTTTTTGCAGCATATGCCTTGTGATGTGATATGGCCAAAAGGATGCGATGAATGAATTATATGTGATGTATGAGATTGATCATGTTCTTGTAATAGGAATCGCGACTTGCATGTCAATGAGTATGACAACCGGCAGGAGCCATTGGAGTTGTCTTTATTTATTGTATGACCTGCGTGTCATTGAATAACGCCATGTAATTACTTTACTTCTTTGCTAAACCGTTAGCTAAAGTAGTAGAAGTAATAGTTGGCGAACAACTTCATGGAGACACGATGATGGAGATCATGATGATGGAGATTATGGTGTCATGCCGGTGACGATGATGATCATGGCGGCCCGAAGATGGAGATCAAAAGGAGCAAAATGATATTGGCCATATCATGTCACTATTTGATTTCATGTGATGTTTATAATGTTTTTGCATCTTATTTGCTTAGAACGACGGTAGTCAATAAGATGATCCCTCACAATAATTTCAAGAAAGTGTTCCCCCTAACTGTGCGCCGTTGCGAAAGTTCGTTGTCTCGAAGCACCACGTGATGATCGGGTGTGATAGATTCTAACGTTCACATACAACGGGTGTAAGCCAGATTTACACATGCAAAACACTTAGGTTGACTTGACGAGCCTAGCATGTATAGACATGGCCTCGGAACACAAGAGACCAAAAGGTCGAACATGAGTCGTATGGAAGATACGATCAACATGGATATGTTCATCGATGATGACTAGTCCGTCTCACGTGATGATCGGACACGGCCTAGTTGACTCGGATCATGTATCACTTAGATGACTAGAGGGATGTCTATCTGAGTGGGAGTTCATTAAATAATTTGATTAGATGAACTTAATTATCATGAACTTAGTCTAAAAACCTTTGCAAAATGTCTTGTAGATCAAATGGACAACGCTCACGTCAACCTCAACTTCAACGCGTTCCTAGAGAAAACCAAGCTGATAGATGATGGCAGCAACTATACGGACTGGGTCCGGAACCTGAGGATCATCCTCATAGCTGCCAAGAAAGCATATGTCCTAGAAGTACCGTTAGGTGAAGCTCCCATCCCAGAGAACCAAGACGTTATGAATGCTTGGCAGTCGCGTGCTGATGATTACTCCCTCGTTCAGTGCGGCATGCTTTACATCTTAGAACCGGGGCTGCAAAAGCGTTTTGAGCAACACGGAGCATATGAGATGTTTGAAGAGATGAAAATGGTTTTCCAAGATCATGCCCGGGTTGAGAGATATGAAGTGTCCGACAAGTTCTACAGTTGTAAGATGGAGGAAAATAGTTCTGTCAATGAGCACATACTCAAAATGTTTGGGTTGCCCAACCACTTGTCCCAGCTGGACATTAACCTCCCGGACGAGGCGGTCATTGAAAGAATCCTTCAGTCGCCCCCATTTAGCTACAAGAGCTTTGTGATGAACTACAATATGCAGGGAATGGAAAAGACCATTCCTGAGGTATATTCAATGCTGAAATCAGCGGAGGTGGAAATAAAAAAGGGACATCAAGTGTTGATGGTCAATAAAACCACTAGTTTCAAGAAAGGCAAGGGTAAGAAGAACTTCAAGAAGGATGGCAAGGGAGTTGCCGCGCCCGGTAAACCAGTTGCTGGGAAGAAGCCAAAGAATGGACCCAAACCTGAGACTGAGTGCTTTTATTGCAAGGGAAAGGGACACTAGAAGTGGAACTGCCCCAAATACTTAGTGGACAAGAAGGCTGGCAACACTAAAGGTATATGTGATATACATGTAATTGATGTGTACCTTACCAGTACTCGTAGTAGCTCATGGGTATTTGATACCGGTGCGGTTGCTCATATTTGTAACTCAAAACAGGAGCTGCGGAATAAGCGGAGACTGGCGAAGGACGAGGTGACGATGCACGTCGGGAATGGTTCCAAGGTCGATGTGATCGCCGTCGGCACGCTACCTCTACATTTACCTACGGGGTTAGTTTTAAACCTCAATAATTGTTATTTAGTGCCAGCTTTGAGCATGAACATTGTATCTGGATCTCGTTTAATACGAGATGGCTACTCATTTAAATCCGAAAATAATGGTTGTTCTATTTATATGAGAGATATGTTTTATGGTCATGCCCCCCTGGTCAATGGTTTATTCTTAATGAATCTCGAACTAGATGTTACACATATTCATAGTGTGAATACCAAAAGATGTAAGATTGATAATGATAGTCGCACATATCTGTGGCACTGCCGCCTTGGTCACATCGGTGTCAAACGCATGAAGAAGCTCCATATAGATGAACTTTTGGAGTCTCTTGATTTCGAATCATTTGACACGTGCGAACCATGCCTCATGGGTAAAATGACCAAGACTCCGTTCTCTGGAACAATGGAGCGAGCAACCAACTTATTGGAAATCATACATACTGATGTGTGCGGTCCAATGAGAGTTGAGGCTCGCGGTGGCTATCGTTATGTTCTCACTCTCACTGATGACTTAAGTAGATATGGGTATGTCTATTTGATGAAACACAAGTCTGACACCTTTGAAAAGTTCAAGGAATTTCAGAATGAGGTAGAGAATCAACGTGACCGAAAAATAAAATTCTTACGATCAGATCGTGGAGGAGAATATTTAAGTCACGAATTTGGCACACACTTAAGGAAATGTGGAATCGTTTCACAACTCACGCCGCCTGGAACACCTCAACGTAATGGTGTGTCCGAACGTCGTAATCACACTTTATTGGATATGGTGCGATCTATGATGTCACTCACTGGTTTACCGCTATCATTTTGGGGATACGCTCTAGAGACAGCTACATTCACTTTAAATAGGGCACCGTCTAAATCCGTTGAGACGACACTGTATGAATTATGGTTTGGGAAGAAACCTAAGCTGTCGTTTCTAAAAGTTTGGGGATGCGATGCTTATGTCAAGAAACTTCAACCTGAAAAGCTCGAACCCAAGTTGGAAAAATGCGTCTTCATAGGATACCATAAGGAAACCATTGGGTATACCTTCTACCTCAGATCCGAAGGCAAGATCTTTGTTGCCAAGAACGAGTCCTTTCTGGAGAAAGAGTTTCTCTCGAGAGAAGTAAGTGGGAGGAAAGTAGAACTCGATGAAGTACTGCCTCTTGAACCGGAAAGTAATGCAGCTCAGGAAGATGTTCCTGTGGTGCCTACACCGACTATAGAGGAAGTTAATGATGATGATCAAGGTACTTCGGATCAAGTTGCTACTGAACTTCGAAGGTCCACAAGGACACGTTCCACACCAGAATGGTATGGCAACCCTGTCCTGGAAATCATGTTGTTAGACAACGGTGAACCTTCGAACTATGAAGAAGCAATGGTGGGCCCAGATTCCAACAAATGACTTGAAGCCATGCAATCTGAGATAGGATCCATGTATGAAAACAAAGTATGGACTTTGACAGACTTGCCCGATGATCGGCGAGCGATAGAGAATAAATGGATCTTTAAGAAGAAGACGGATGCGGATGGTAATGTTACCATCTATAAGGCTCGACTTGTCGCTAAGGGTTATCGACAAGTTCAAGGGGTTGACTACGATGAGACCTTCTCACCCGTAGCGAAGCTGAAGTCCGTCCGAATCATGTTAGCAATTTCCGCATACTATGATTATGAGATATGGCAAATGGACGTCAAAACGGCATTCCTTAATGGCTTTCTTAAGGAAGAATTGTATATGATGCAACTGGAAGGTTTTGTCGATCCTAAGAATTCTAACAAGGTATGCAAGCTCCAGCGCTCCATCTATGGGCTGGTGCAAGCATCTCGGAGTTGGAACATTCGCTTTAATTAAATTATCAAAGCGTTTGGGTTTATGCAGACTTATGGAGAGGCCTGCGTTTACAAGAAAGTGAGTGGGAGCTCTGTAGCATTTCTCATATTATATGTGGATGACATACTTTTGATGGGAAATGATATAGAACTTTTGGACAACATTAAGGCCTATTTGAATAAGTGTTTTTCAATGAAGGACCTTGGAGAAGCTACTTACATATTAGGCATCAAGATCTATAGAGATAGATCGAGACGCCTCATAGGTCTTTCACAAAGCACATACCTTGATAAGATATTGAAGAAGTTCAATATGGATCAGTCCAAGAAGGGGTTCTTACCTGTGTTGCAAGGTGTGAAACTGTGCTCAGATCAATGCCCGACCACGGCAGAAGATAAGAGAAAAGATGAGTGTCATCCCCTATGCCTCGGCTATAGGGTCTTCTATGTATGCCATGCTGTGTACCAGACCTGATGTAAACCTTGTCGTAAGTTTGGTAGGAAGGTACCAAAGTAATCCCGGCATGGAACACTGGACAGCGGTCAAGAACATCCCGAAGTACCTGAAAAGGACTAAGGATATGTTTCTCCTTTATGGAGGTGACGAAGAGCTCGTCGTAAAGGGTTACGTCGACGCTAGCTTCAACACAGATCTGGATGACTCTAAGTCACAAACCGAATACATGTATATTTTGAATGGTGGGGCAGTAAGCTGGCGCAGTTGCAAGCAAAGCGTCGTGGCGGGATCTACATGTGAAGCGGAGTACATGGCAGCCTCGGAGGCAGCGCATGAAGCAATCTGGATGAAGGAGTTCATCACCGACCTAGGAGTCATACCCAATGCGTCGGGGCCGATCACTCTCTTCTGTGACAACACTGGAGCTATTGCCCTTGCCAAGGAGCCCAGTTTTCACAAGAAGACCAGGCACATCAAGCATCGCTTCAAATCTATTCGTGAAAATGTTCAAGATGGAGACATAGATATTTGCAAAGTGCATACGGATCTGAATGTCGCAAATCCGTTGACTAAACCTCTTCCGCGAGCAAAACATGATCAACACCGGAACTCTATGGGTGTTCGATTCATCACAATGTAACTAGATTATTGACTCTAGTGCAAGTGGGAGACTATTGGAAATATGCCCTAGAGGAAATAATAAAATGATTATTATTATATTTCCTTGTTCATGATAATTGTCTATTATTCATGCTATAATTGTGTTATCCGGAAATCGTAATACATGTGTGAATACATAGACCACAAACATGTCCCTAGTGAGCCTCTAGTTGACTAGCTCGTTGATCAACAGATTGTCATGGTTTCCTGACTATGGGCATTAGATGTCATTGATAACGGGATCACATCATTAGGAGAATGATGTGATGGACAAGACCCTATCCTAAGCATAGCACAAGATCGTGTAGTTCGTCTGCTAGAGATTTTCCAATGTCAAGTATCATTTCCTTAGACCATGAGATTGTGCAACTCCCGGATACTGTAGGAGTGCTTTGAGTGTGCCAAAGGTCACAACGTAACTGGGTGACTATAAAGGTATACTACAGGTATCTCCGAAAGTGTCTGTTGGGTTGACACGAATCGAGACTGGGATTTGTCACTCCGTATGACAGAGAGGTATCTCCGGGCCCACTCGGTAACGCATCATCATAATGAGCTCAACATGACAATTGGTTGATCACGGGATCATGCAACGAGTAAAGAGACTTGCCGGTAACGAGATTGAACGAGGTATCGGGATACCGACGATCGAATCTCGGGCAAGTATCATACCGATAGACAAAGGGAATTGAATACGGGATTGATTGAATCCTCGACATCGTGGTTCATCCAATGAGATCATCGTGGAACATGTGGGAGCCAACATGGGTATCCAGATCCCGTTGTTGGTTATTGACCGGAGAGTCGTCTTGGTCATGTCTGCGTGTCTCCCGAACCCGTAGGGTCTACACACTTAAGGTTCGGTGACGCTAGGGTTGTAGAGATATTAGTATGCGGTAACCGGAAAGTTGTTCGGAGTCCCGGATGAGATCCCAGACATCACGAGGAGTTCCGGAATGGTCCAGAGGTGAAGATTTATATATAGGAAGTCCAGTTTCGGCCATCAGGAAAGTTTTGGGGGTAATCGGTATTGTACCGGGACCACCGAAAGGGCCCCGGGGGTCCACCGGGTGGGGCCACCTATCTCGGAGGGCCCCATGGGCTGAAGTGGGAGGGGAACCAGCGCCTGGTGGGCTGGTGCACCCCCCATGGGCCTCCCCCTGCGCCTAGGGTTGGAAACCCTAGGGGTGGGGGGCGCCCCACCTGACTTGGGGGGCAAGTCCCGCCCCTTGGCCGCCGCCCCCCTTGGAGATGGGATCTCCTAGGGTCGGCGCCCCCTAGGGGCCCTATATATAGTGGGGGGGAGGGAGGGCAGCCACACCCAAGTCCCTGGCGCCTCCCTCTCCCCTCGTAACACCTCTCCCTCTCGTTGGAGCTTGGCGAAACCCTGCTGAGATCACCACTGCTTCCACCACCACGCCGTCGTGCTGCTGGATCTCCATCAACCTCTCCCTCCCCCTTGCTGGATCAAGAAGGAGGAGACGTCTTACCCAACCGTACGTGTGTTGAACGCGGAGGTGCCGTCCGTTCGATACTAGGATCTTCGGTGATTTGGATCACGACGAGTACGACTCCCTCAACCCCGTTCTCTTGAACGCTTCCGCTCGCGATCTACAAGGGTATGTAGATGCACCCCTCTCTCTCGTTGCTAGATGACTCCATAGATTGATCTTGGTGAAGCGTAGAATTTTTTTATTTTCTGCAACGTTCCCCAACACCATGGGCACGGGGTCTCGGGGGCCCGTGCGCACGGGGTCGCCTGGGACTTGCATTGTTGCTGTTGTTACACTCCGTCTTGCTCCCCGTGGCCTTGGGGTGGTCCTCCTTCTCCTTCGTGACGCTCATGAGCTTCTTGGTGGTGTTCCTCTTCGTACCTAATGAATCATAGCATATTTTGGTGAGGTAGAAACCAAGTTCCATTTGTATCCATATGCAAGTAAAGTAGGAAGGAGTTCACCTCGGTTTCCAATGCACGTGCTCTAGCTCTTGTCATAGGTCCATGTGGGGCTTGATGTGTTGGTGTATTGTCCATGGGGATGATGGAAGGATGCTCCGCATCCCCCCCGCCTTGGGAGAGATCCGTCCACGGATTGTGATCTTCATCACCATGGTACTTGGCCCAAGTCTTTGACGTTGAAGATGCCGCTCACGTTGTACTTGTCTCGTGGAATGTCGACCTTGTAGGCATTGTCGTTGTAGCGTGCGAGCACCTTGAATGGTCCATCGGCTCTCGGAAGTATCTTGGATTTGCGCTCCTTGGGAAAGCGGTCCTTGCGGAGATGTATCCATACTAGATCACCCGGTTGGAACACCATCGGAGACTTGTAGATGTTGAGCTTGGAGGTGAGTCGTTGTACTTGGCGCTCGATTGTGGAACGTGTTTCTTCATGCATCTTTTTGAGGTAGGTGGCTCTTGCGCTCGCGTCCGTGTTTGCTCATTCTTGAAGTGGTAGAGGGAGGATGTCTAACGGTGACAATGGATTGAAGCCGTAGACAACCTTGAAGGGGGACTTGCCAGTTGTAGAGTGTCTTGCACGGTTGTAGGCATACTCGGCGATGGGCAAGCACTCCTCCCATTCCTTGATGTTCTTCTTGATCAACACGCGTAGGAGAGTGGCAAGAGTCCGGTTGGTGACTTCCATTTGGCCATCGGTTTGAGGATGATACGCCGTGGAGAAGAGTAGCTTAATTCCGAGCTTTGCGCATAGCATCTTCCAAAAGTAGCTTAAGAACTTGATGTGTAGATCCAACACAATTGTCTTTGGCACACCGTGCAACCTCAAGATTTCCCTACAAAAAAGATTGGCAACATGTGAAGCATCGTCTATCTTATTGCATGGGATAAAATGAGCCATTTTAGAGAAACAGTCTACTACAACAAATACGGAGTCCTTACCATTTTGAGTCCTAGGTAATCCAAGCACAAAATCCATGATAATATCTTCCCAAGGTTGATGTGGTGTAGGATGTGGCATATGTAAACCATGGGATTGAGATTGTGACTTAGCTTTGCAACATGTAGAGCACCGGTTGGTGAAGCGGGCGACATCACAAAACATCTTGGGCCAAAAATAGTTCTTGGGGAGCGTGGCGAAAGTCTTGTCGCGTCCAAAGTGTCCCATGAGTCCACCTCCATGAGTCTCTTGCAAAAGTAACAAACGAAGAGAAGACTCGGGAATGCGTAGTTTGTTAGCTCTCATAAGATAACCATCTTTGATATAGTATCATTCCCAAGAAGTATGCGTCACACACTTAGCATAAGGAGTAGCAAAATTTACATCATGCTCATACAAATCTTTGATATGATCAAATCCAACAACATTCAATTCAAGTTGAGTAAGTAACATGCATTTGCGGGAAAGGGCATCCGCCACAACATTCTCTTCGCCCTTAATGTACTTGATCACATAGGGGAATATTCAATAAATTCACTCCATTTAGCATGCCGTTTATTCAACTTGGTTTGACCTTTAAGGTACTTAAGTGTCTCATGATCGGTATGTATGACAAACTCATGCGGTCTAAGATAATGTTCCCAAACATGTAACACACACACTAAAGCATACAATTCTTTGTCAAAGATGGGATAGTTAAGTTGAGCACCGGAGAGTTTTTCACTAAAATATGCAATAGCTCATTTTTTCTTGCATCAAAACTCCACCAATTCCATTACCACTAGCATTGCAATTAACCTCAAAAGTTTTGTCAAAGTTGGGCAACGCAAGAATCGGAGCATGAGTAAGCAAACATTTTAGCTCATCAAAAGCGGTAGATTGCAAGGGTCCCCAAACGAATGGAGTATTTTTCTTACTCAAGGCATGCAACGGTGTGGCAATGGTGCTAAAATCTTTCACAAAGCGATGATAGAAACCCGCAAGGCCAAGAAAACTACGCACTTGTTGCAAATTAGTGGGTTGTGGCCAAGTTTTAATTGCTTCAATTTTAGACTCATCAACATGGACACCCTTTGAAGAAACAACGAAACCGAAGAAAACATGCTTGTCAACACCAAATGTGCACTTTTTCATGTTGGCATAGAGACGTTCCTTACGAAGAGTTTGCAACACGGCCCTAACATGCTTCACATGATCTTTGATGGATTTGCTAAAAACAAGCATGTCATCCAAGTAGACCACAACAAACACTCCAATGTAAGGACGAAGCACAAAATGCATAAGTCGCATGAAAGTACCGGGAGCTTCTGATAAACCTATAGGCATAATTAATCACTCGTACAAGCCAAATTTAGTTTTGAAAGCGGTTTTCCATTCGTCACCTTCTTGTATGTGGATTTGATAATATCCACTTTTAAGATCAATTTTTGAGAAAATGGTGGCACCGCTAAGCTCATCTAGCATATCATCAAGGCGAGGTATGAGATGCCTATATCTAACGGTGATAGCATTGATGGGTCTACAATCAGAGCACATGCGAAAACTACCATCTTGCTTGGGTACAAGGATAACCGGAACGGCACAAGGGCTTAAGTTTTCACGTACATGGCCGTTGTCGATGAGTTGTTGTACTTGCCGTTGGATCTCCTTAGTTTCTTCGGGGTTGACGCGGTATGGAGCCTTGTTCGGAAGCGGTGCTCCGGGGACGAGGTCGATCCTATGTTCAATGCCGCGTAGAGGAGGAAGACCGGGAGGTAGCTCATCGGGGAAGACATCCTTGAATTCTTGCAACATGTTAGAGAACACTAGAGGAAGAGGATTAGGAGTGTTAGTTTTTGCCACCTCATCTTTGCAAAGTAGGACAAAGTGGATGACACTTGATGGGTTCTCACACACTTCTCTCATCTCTCCTTTTGTGGCTAGAAGGACTAAGTTTTTCTCTCTTGGCGAAGAGTCGCTTACTTTTGGCTTGTGGCGCTCACTTTCTTTTTGATGATTCACTCTCTCACTAGTATCTCCACGATGGGTGGATGCTTGCTTGTCGGCGATCACTTGGCTTGGTGACATTGGTCGAAGCACATACTCTTTGCCCTTCATCTTGAAGCTATAGTGGTTGGTTATTCCGTTGTGGATGACTCCGCGGTTGAATTGCCAAGGTCGTCCCAAGAGAAGATGGCACGCGGTCATAGGAACTCCGTCACACTCAAACGTGTCCTCGTAGGCGCTGATCTTGAAAGAAACTTGCACCATATGCTCCACTTGAATAGTGCCGGAGTCGCTTAGCCATTGAACCTTGTAGGGACGAGGGTGCTTCTTCTTGACCAATTGCAGCTTGGAACATAGCTCTTTACTTGCCAAGTTGTGACAACTCCCTCCGTCGATGATGACCTTCACGGAACGCCCATTGATGCCGGCCTTGGTGTGGAAGATGTGGCATCGTTGGTGTAGCGATCCGACCTCAGATGGTCAAATATCTGTGTATAAGTGTCATCCCTGGATCGGTAATGCTGACACACACAGTACCTGAAGGATTTATAACAGAGTGCAATCACACACTTATTCATCATACTCATGAAATAGGCAGGGGCATTTGTCAATCCAAATGACATAACTGTGTACTCATACATCCTGTACCTTGTGGTAAAAGTTGTCTTAGGTATATCCTGTTCTCGGATCTTCAGCTGGTCGTATCCTGATCGCAGATCGAACTTGGAAAATACTTTAGCTCCTTGCAGCTGGTCAAATAAATCATTGATCATCGGTAGTGGGTACTTGTTCTTGATCGTTACTTCATTCAATGCACGATAATCAACAACCATCCTCAATGATCCATCCTTCTTCTCAACGGTGATGAACTTGGTCGAATGTAACCTTTCTCCAATAACTCCTTAATCTGCTTCTTAATTTCCTCTAGATCATTTGCGGGCATCCGGTATGGCCTCTTCGATATTGCTACAGGTGCCTAGACAACCATTGGGTGCTCCAGGGTGCCTCAACCAATCCACCCAGATGTGTATTAAAGTAGCCACCTTAAGTTAACCATTAATTAACAACTCTCACATCTGTCATGGATACACTCAACCAATTCACGTCTACGAGCATAGCATAGCAGTATAAGCATAACGTAGAAGTAACTCCCACGGTTTGATATAAAGGACAATAGGGTTCTACCTCATCATCTACTTCCCAAACCCACATGTTACAGATCCTACTCCTGAAATGTTTGTGGGTTCAATCTAATGCATAAAAACTTGGTAATAAAGAGGTATGATCAAAGTGTTACTTGCCTTGCTGGCGATCTGCAAACCCTAGAGACTCATAGTAGCACGCTTCACACTCCGGAAATTCTATCGCAAACAAACAATAGCATACATAAGCACTAAAGCATAGATGCAAGGGTAAAACTCAAATGAGAAAGTCCAAACTGAAAGTTCAACTAAAGTGCTTCGATTCGCAAAAAGAATCAATCAAATCGGAGCTACGAAACTCAAACTACGATCAAAAGAAATTCAAGCTCAAATCTGCTTGAAACCAAATTTTAATTTGTCAAAACCATGTTTAAGTTGATTAACTAGAAAACGGGGGTTCGAGATGAAGATTTTGGTGCAGGTTTGACTGGATTTGGATGAAGGGTTAAAAAGTTGTGAGGGTTTGAAGATCCGGGGCTAATCTACGATAACAATAATGGTGGATAGGTCCCTGGCTGAAAATTAAATAAAAGAAAAGGACTATCGAACGAACGTTCACTATCAGGGACAAACGGGAAAATCGAGTTCGCTATCAGTGACATTCGGGTGAACGTTCGCTAATTAGCGAAACCGAAAATAAGAAAAACGAACCGATCTAACGAAAAAACCGGGGTGACGGTTTTGTTGGTTTTACTGGTTCAAAAGAAAAAACCGGCGGCGGCGAGATCCGGCGAGTCCGACGGGTGGCGGTGGCGGCGCAGGCAACGGCGAGGCGGGGCGGCGACGCGGCAGCAGCGGCATGCAGCGGCGGTGGCGACGTGCGACTGCGACGGCGGCGGCTGCGGTGGGAGGCGGCGGCTGCGGCACGACTTGGTGGGGAGGAAAGGGGGCAGAGGCGGCAGAAAGGGGCACCTTTAGGATCGAAAAACCTTCTTCCAGAAGGTTTTGTCGATCCTAAAGGTGCTAACAAAGTGTGTAAGCTCCAGCGATGCATTTATGGACTGGTGCAAGCATCACGGAGTTGGAATATACGCTTTGATGAGGTGATTAAAGCATATGGTTTTATACGGACTTTTGGAGAAGCCTGTATCTACAAGAAAGTGAGTGGGAGCTCTGTAGCATTTCTAATATTATACGTGGATGACATATTGTTGATTGGAAATGATATAGAATTTCTGGATAGCATAAAAGGATACTTGAATAAGAGTTTTTCAATGAAAGACCTCGGTGATCTATAGAGAAAGATCAAGATGCTTAATTGGACTTTCACAAAGCACATACCTTGATAAAGTTTTGAAGAAGTTCAAAATGGATCAGTCAAAGAAAGGGTTCTTGCCTATGTTACAAGGTGTGAAGTTGAGTCAGACTCAATGCCCGACCACTGCAGTAGATAGAGAGAAAATGAAAGTCATTCCCTATGCCTCAACCATAGGTTCTATCATGTATGCTATGCTGTGTACCGGACCTGATGTGTGCCTTGCTATAAGTCTAGCAGGGAGGTACCAAAGTAACCCAGGAGTGGATCACTGGACAACGGTCAAGAACATCCTGAAGTACGTGAAAAGGACTAAGGATATGTTTCTCGTTTATGGAGGTGACAAAGTGTCGGTGTACAAAAGGAGGGGCGCACTTTTGTACCCCTTTACCTGTGCACGGGCAGTCGGGGCCGCGCCCACGGCCACACCAAGCAGAGCAGGGGAGGCGAACCAAGGAAAAAACCGAAGCCCAAGATAGCCAGAGCAACGCCAAGACCAAGAACGCAAAGAAGCAAAGGGGCGGAGCAGTTTCCCACGGCAAGACCCTTGCCGGGGACGGCCTCAGCAGCCCCGGCAAGACCCTTGCCGGGGCAGCGCGCCCAAACACCAACAAAGCGAGCCACCCTCGAGCCCACGGCCTCCAACACTATCGACCACGTTGGGCCAGGGCTCGGGAGGCACCTCTGTGGTGGCATGCAGATCTTTGTGAAGACATATTCAAGATCATAGAGGGTTAGAAGACAACGATCCTCGGCAAGATCCTTAACGAGGAGAGCCACGAGACCCCGGGCAAGATCCTTGCCGGGAACGACAGCACGCCACGGCAAGGCCCTTGCCGGGCCACCCGACAAGGCCCTCGCCAAGGGCACCAGCAGGGCCACTGCCAGGCCCGCACGAACTAAGTTTCTACCGCCGTTCGCATGCAGCTGCCAGCCTAACCAGCTGGGCAGGCACCTACGTGACAACATGTAACTTCCGGGCCAACTCAGCAAGCACCTACGTGGCGGCATGCAGATCTTCATGAAGACCCTACCACCGCACCACCTCAGCTGCCTGCCTGCCTACATGGCGCCGCACGCATCGCTGGCCAGGGCGCGTGTCGAAGCGAGGAGGAGTGGCGATGGACGGGACGGGCCTCGCCCCCGTCCCCAATAAAGCTAGGGGACACCTCAGCGGTGCATTAAATGCGACTTGTCCTGTAATACGAGCGATAAGCTCGCAATACTGTACGCCTTTCCACCTCCTGTATGCCATTGTGGCAGCCCCTTTCGACTATAAAAGGAGGCCCATGGCATACTGGAGAAGGATTCGGCTCTTTCGAATCACGCACTCACCATAGCTAGTTCGAGAGCTCAAGAATTCTCTAAAATACACCCACCAAAGCAGTACTAGGGTTTTACACATCCTCGCGGCCCAAACCTGGGTAAACGATCCTTGTGCTGATTACTAATCCTACTCTTCTCGCAACCCTGCACCCCAACAACCGTAGTAGGGATCCTTGTGATCCCATAGGTGTCGTTCCACGCCGACATCTTTGGCGCGCCAGGTAGGGGGCGCAATTGTGAGAATCTGGTCTAGTAGCTAGCCTAGCGTTTCTTCATCGCCATGGCTCCCAAGAAGAAGACGACCACGACGATCGGCTCCTCGGGGGCCGAACAGGTCGTACTACTACGGGCGAGCAGTGGCCCAGTCGCGGACAGGACGCGGGCTGCGGTCCGCGAGCACCAGCATCACCCTGGCAGTCAGAGCCTGGCGAGCGGCGTCGTTCGCACGCCCGACGACCGGCCGCACGTTGCCAGATCCAAAGGCGGAGCTGGGCCGATCGCAGGCGGCGCAGGGCCCTCCAGGGGTGTCGTTGTGCCACCTCCGGGCGGCGCAGCGACCTCCAAGACACCCACGCCGGTGACCACTCCGCGCACTTCCCATGGTGTGCGCGACGAACAGCGTCACCACGCCGGCGAACCTGGGCACCGACGTGGGAAGAGCCCTGTGCGTCATCCATGGGATGAAGGAGTTCAGCATGCCCGCCGAAGTGCTGGTGAAAATGGCGCGCAACCGCTGGGTCATGGTGGAGCTCCTTCTAACATGGTTTGAAGTCGAAGCACGCCACGGTCCATGCAGCTATCGTCGCCACCCACGCCAGCGGAAGCTTTGGCGCGCGCACAGCTGCTCCTCGACCTCCCTCCTGCTGCAGAGAAGCTCGACGAGTTGAGAGCCACCATCTGGAGCCTCATCACCATCGCCAACAAAGACGATCCGCGACCGGCGGGGCCCTTGGGTCGGCGCTCCACCGAGCCACCACATGCTGGCGCTGGGAGGACCGGGGGAGCTGCGGCCACGGTGCACTCTCCTCCCCCTCGCCAGCCGCCGCGGGTGTCTGCCCGTCGTGATGACACCCGTGATAACATATATATATATAGCGTCGTCCGACCCGCGGACCCACCGCGACCAGCGCCAAGTTCTTCGAGAACGAGATCACGAAGATGCTCGGACCACTATTGAGCGCCGGCGTGATACACGCCACCAGTCGGACAAGCGGGCGAGAACCGCTATGGACCACCCAGCACTGGGGGGCTCCGGCGGCCTACCTTACGAGGTGGGCTGCCTGGCCTTTACCCGTGAGCTGCGGCAGTTCCAGTGGCCATCCCACCGCACGTTCAAGCCGGACGTCGGCGAGAAGTACTGTCGGTGTCAAAACCAGTGGATCTCGGGTAGGGGGTCCCGAACTGTGCGTCTAGGCGGATGGTAACAGGAGACAGGGAACCCAATGTTTTACCCAGGTTCGGGCCCTCTTGATGGAGGTAAAACCCTACATCCTGCTTGATTAATATTGATGATATGGGTAGTACAAGAGTAGATCTACCACGAGATCAAGGAGGCTAAACCCTAGAAGCTAGCCTATGGTATGATTGTTGTATGTTGGAGTTGTCCTACGGACTAAAACCCTCCGGTTTATATAGACATCGGAGAGGGTTAGGGTTACACAAAGTCGGTTACAATGGTAGGAGATCTGAATATCCGCATCGCCTAGCTTGCCTTCCACGCCAAGGAAAGTCCCATCTGGACACGGGATGGAGTCTTCAATCTTGTATCTTCATAGTCCAGGAGTCCGACAGAAAGTATAGTTCGGCTACCCGGACACCCCCTAATCCAGGACTCCCTCAGTAGCCCCTGAACCAGGCTTCAATGACGACGAGTCCGGCGCGCAGATTGTCTTCGGCATTTCAAGGCGTGTTCCTCCTCCAAGTTCTTCATAAAAGTTTGTAAACACTAAAAGTAGTGTCCGGCTCTGCAAAATAAGTTTCCACATATTGCCATAGAGAGAATAATATTAACACAAATCTAATCTGCTGACGTGTCCCGTAGCGCGAAACGCTATGGCCAAGCCTTTATTCGAATCGTTTTCACTTCCCCACCTCAGCGTATATTGCGAGGCGGTTTCCTTGACACGTCTTGTCGAAGCAGAGATCGTGTCCCCCCATTTACGGGATTCTCATCAATACGAACGTGGGTAACCCAACCGCGCCATTTATCACGGCGCTTGGGAGATAGGCGAGTTTTACCAGGCTGGTGGGGACGCATAGCCGCATCCGCCCATATAAGGGGATAAGGATCCACCTTTTTACCTACGCCTTCTTCCTCCTTTGCCTATCAATCTCTTGCACACCCGAGCTCCAGCGCCCAAGTCCACACTTCCCACCTCAACCTTCTCTAGCCATGTCCGGAGCAGGAGGCAAGTGGATCGTCTCCCCCGTTACGGAGGGCCATGCCAAAAAACTAAGGAAGGCCGGATACTTGTCCAACAACATCGCGCACCGGCTTCCTGAAGAGGGGCAACTCCTCCCCACCCCTAGGCCCCATGAGAGGGTCGTATTTCTCCCCCACTGCCTCCGTGGACTGGGTTTTCCACTCCACCCATTTGTCCGGGGACTCATGTTCTACTATGGCCTGGATTTCCACGATCTGGCCCCGAACTTCATCCTCAACATATCGGCGTTTATCGTCGTGTGCGAGGCCTTCCTCCGCATCCGCCCCCATTTCGGCCTTTGGCTCAAGACTTTCAACGTCAAGCCGAAGGTGGTGCGCGGCAGCCAGGCGGAGTGAGGAGGCGCCATGGCGGGCAAGATAGCCAACGTCCTATGGCTCGAGGGATCTTTTGTGGAGACCCTGAAGGGGTGGCAATCGGGGTGGTTTTACATCACCGAACCGCGCGACCCTGAATGGGTCGCAGCCCCTGAGTTCCGATCCGGACCCCCTATGCGGCTCACGTCCTGGAAAGAGACGGGCCTGTCGTGGGTCAATGAGGAAGAGGTGACTGAACTGCAAACCTGCATCCAATCCCTGGTGAACAAGCGACTCAAGCTTGTCAATATAGTCCAGGTCATGCTCGTCCGCCGGATCCTCCCGTGTCAACAACGGGCTTTCACTTTGTGGGAGTTCGATCCGATGCAGCACCAAACCTTGAGCAGGCTCTTCGACACGATGTACGAAGATGCCTGGAAGGTGCTATTCAAGGGCGCCGAAGCTCCTGCATCCGCGTCTGAGGACCGCGGATTCAGCACGCAGCGTCCAGCTAGCGTGGTAAGTTATCTTTACCTTTTACAGGAAATTTGTTTCTCATAGTTTGACTCTATGCGGGATCTAAACTCCCCTGCCTTTGACAGGAGTGGCAGGCAAAGTCCGGACAGGTCAACTATCCGACCCCTTTGCCCGAAGACCCAGCAGATGCTCATTTATCGAAGCTGCTGCCTCCGGCACCTTACGTGGTGCCAGAGAAGAAGGCCAAGAAGAGGGCCACGGGGACTCGAAAGGGTTCCCGGTGTATGGTGGTGTCGGACTCATCGTCCGACGACTCCGAGACGCACTCCTCCCATGAAGACGAGGAGGAGGAAGAAGAAACCTCTCCCCCTCCAGCGGGGGGAGGAAAGAAGAGGAAGGCCGCCCCAACAGGGGAGGCCGAAGGGTCCAAGAAGGGGAAGACCCTTCCTCAGGACTACTCCCCCGACGCCGACGAGGGCGAAGAGGAGTGTCCGCAAAGGGCCAGGCGCCCGGCGGGATCGTAAGTATTCGGATACTAGAGTAACTCATAGCTTTCCTTTGTTGCACAACTTTTCCTTATGTTGAATATAATTATGCAGTCCGCCCAAGGCCGGGCTCGACGAGTCGTCGAGTGGCTCCCTGGACTCGTCGGATGTGAATTCACTTCCGACGGCTACCTCCCCCCGCCCTACGGACGACGCCGAAGTTTTGTCCCAACAGGTTCCAAGCCAAGAGGAGGTGGTCATGGAGGAGCCGCGAGGCAACCTCCCAGACTCCAGGAGTGAAGGGAACAAGACCCCCCAGGGCCCCAAGTCCGGCTTCGAGCCGGACACCGTGTCGGAATCTTCAACGGTTCCGGACTGCGGTAGGCGAACTCCTTCTAAGAGGAGCAAGCCTTCTGAGCCGGCGGCCTCCGTCCAACCAGAGGTGCCGGACAATCTGCTGGAGGTGCTTAACGACGCCTCCATCGACGAGGAGCACCGTACTATTATGAGTACGGTGATCCAGAAGGTTTAGTCCGCTAAGAGCGGACTGAATGAAGCTTGTGCTAGCCTTCTAACAGGCTTCGAGGTAAGTGAAAAATATGTAAAAGTATTACCGCATAGATAGTAGCCCCTGATGCTCTGTTTGGCGCTCGGAAAGAAAAGCCGAATAGAGGATCAAATAATTTCGCAGGAGTCTAACAAAAAATAAGTCAATATGCGTGTGTAGGCTTCGCTGCTTGCTACCGCCGCACTGACTGCGGAGGTGGGCACCCTGAAGCAGGGTCTCGAGCGGTCCGAGCAAGAGCTCGGCCTTGCCAAGCGGCAGCTCGAGGAGAAAGAAGGTAAGAGATACCTTATAGAAATATATATAAAAAGGTGCAATTGCGGAAAATGATAGGATTATGCTACTTATTGCAGGGGCCACAACTGAGGTGGCAACCCTCAAGCAGGCGCTGTCCGAGGCCGAGAAGAGAGCGGCCTCAGAGCGCAACGAGCAGGAGAAATTTGAGGCGCAGGTCGGCGAGGCGCAGCAAGAGCTTCAGGCTCTGATGAAAAAACATGAGAGTTTGGAGCTTGACTCGAAGACGCGAGCGTCCGAGCTCGCCGCGGCCATCGAAACTGCTCAGTCTACCAAGGCCGCAGCCCAGAAGGCCCTCCAGGAATTGGATGCGGTGAAAAAGATAGCGGCGGGTAAGGCATTTTTTATGCAAAGCAGACATATAAAGTAAGATACTTGTTACTTACCCGAATCCGGAGCTCTCCAGGGGCGTTCACAGATCTTCCCCGTAGCGTATCTGATGCCGCCGCATTTTATCGAGCCGAAGAAGGCAGCTCGACGGAGAAAGTGTTCTGGTCTCAGTATGCTGAGGCCGGACACCCTGTGCCCTTAAGCGACCAGCTGAAGCAGCTGGTCGAGCTCCACAAGGCGGCCGAACAGGCCATGAAGGGCTTCATTGTTCGGCTGTGTCCTGGAGAGGCCCTGCTTGGGAGCTACTTCGGACTGGT
This sequence comes from Aegilops umbellulata, assembly GCA_032464435.1. Classification (NCBI taxonomy): domain Eukaryota; kingdom Viridiplantae; phylum Streptophyta; class Magnoliopsida; order Poales; family Poaceae; genus Aegilops; species Aegilops umbellulata. Next base: position 324,283,135 of record CP136058.1, on the reverse strand, counting down.
GCGGCGGCTGGTGGAGGCCTGTCCAAGGCTCGAGGTCATCAAGCGCTCCGTCTGCATCGAAGGAGCCCGGAGGGCCCTTGCCCGCGCTAAGGTGCACTGTGGCAAGCTGGACGGCGAGAAGCTTGTGAAGGACGGGCCTCCGCCGGGGAAGGAGCATCGCAAACCCGAGAACTATTATAAGGATGTGCTGAAGGGCGCCCGTCTTGTGGCGGATGAATGTACCAAGGATGTAATTTTTGAATGAACTCGCTCGTGTTGTCCTATGTGCTGAAAACTTGTTCATTTGCGCTAAGCAATGATTGTTGAATTTAAAATATTACTTTTTGTGCGGCCGTTTATCGAAAAATTGAGAGATGGCCAGTCGTCGGCTTCTGCCCCCATGCCACTAGTGCTGGGGTGTTCGGGATAAACCTGAGCGCTCTTTTTCCCATGTTTGGGTCCTTCGAGGGAGGCGCTCAGCACAACGAACAAGGCAATCGGACTATAATGCTTGAACACTCTCACTTAGCCATAGAACTCTATAATTTTAAATTTCGGCGAAGCCCCTAGTATTCGGAAGACCGAGTTCGGGGCGCTATCTACGCCTTGGCCGGACAAAATCCGGTTCCTCGCTCTAAGCGGCATAGGTCTTTAAGGACCCGAAAAACCTCTCGAACAGCAACCGGTCTCTCGCCTTATCATGACAGTCAGTTTTAGCTTTCTCTACTGAGGTGCTCACCCCAGCTCAACTGGGGCACAATCGCAGTAGTTCTCCTAGTGCTACCTTAGCCGATATAGCGGAACGTAAGGCACCAAAACATAGGAGCCGGGCAAACCCAACTATTGACCCAAATCATGATTCGGAGCCGATGCATATAGTGCTATAAGTTCGGGGTGCCGCACTTGTGAAAGTGTTCGGACTTCTCACACCATATTAAGGGGTACTGGAGCCCCTGGCGTATTTGCCGTACCATAGTGTACGGGTGCCATATGTCATTAATGAACATATATATAAAAAGAGAGTAATGCAAAAAATAGACAAGAAGCTATGCATTGTTTATAAGAAGGCTGCTATCCAACCAGAACGATACAAATACTGCAATAAGCAAAAGAAATTGGACTATTTAACATGTCCTGTCCAGGGGCAGGCCGCGGAATTGTATTTAAAACAGGTATACTGCTCGTAATAGAGACCACCTGGGAGTTCCATAATGCGGCATGGCTTGTCTGCTTCCCTGGTTCTTGCATCGTTTGTGCGGCAGTTGAATTGCCGAACAGGTCGTCCGAAGTATGGAGTGCTGAAAGTAAGAGAAAATAAAGAAAGAATTCGGCAGCCCCTAGTATGGTTTAAGCCGTGTTTTGGGCGTGCCGTGATGGTGCCCCTTCCCCTGCGCCCATGGTATTTTGAGAGCGTAGTAATGTACGCGAAGTGTTGGTTTTGCTATTTTGCGAGGGTTGGGGTTGGGGCTGCATTGCTACGCCTGCTCGGAACGTGCCAGGTGGTCTTGTTGTAGGTTACTCCGAGCGCGCTTGACAGTGTCCGGCTTTTTGAAGGCCGGACTGGAGAATTGCCTGGATAGGCTACTTTGTACTTCTTCTACGAGCGCTGCCGTATGCTCCTCCGTTCGGAGGGAGCGTTCGGTGTTTCCATTGACCATGAGTATTCCTCAGGGCCTGGCATCTTAGCTTGAGGTATGCATAATGCGGTACCGCATTGAACTTTGCGAATGCGGTTCGTCCGAGCAGTGCGTGATAGCCACTGCGGAACGGGACTATGTCGAAGATTAACTCCTCGCTTCGGAAGTTATCTGGAGATCCGAAGACCACTTGTGACTGAGCCTGTACAGTTGGCCTCTACACCTGGTATGACGCCTTTAAAGGTCGTTTTGGTGGGTTTAATCCTTGAGGGATCTATGCCCATTTTCCGCACTATATCCTAGTAAAGCAGGTTCAGGCTGCTACCGCCATCCTTAAGGACTCTTGTGAGATGAAATCCGTCAATAATTGGGTCTAGAACCAATGCGGCGAACCTGCCGTGACGGATGCTAGTGGGGTGGTCCCTTTGATCAAAAGTGATCGGGCAGGAGGACCATGGGTTGAACTTTGGGGCGACTGGCTCCAGCGCATATACGTCCCGTAATGCACGCTTCCGCTCCCTCTTGGGGATGTGGGTTGCGTATATCATGTTCACCGTCCGCACTTGTGGGGGAAAACCCTTCTGTCCACTGTTGTTCAGCGGCCTGGGCTCTTCCTCGTCGTCGCTATGCAGCCCCTTGTCTCTATTTTCGGCATTTAACTTGCCTGCCTGCTTGAACACCCAACAATCCCTGTTGGTGTGATTGGCTGGTCTTTCGGGGGTGCTATGTATCTGGCACAAGCGGTCGAGTATTCGGTCCAAACTGGACGAGCCCTGAGTATTTCTTTTGAATGGCTTTTTCCGTTGACCGGATTTATAGCCTCGGAATCCGGAATTGACTGCCGTATCCTCGTTGCTGTCGCTGTTAACGCGGCGTTTTTGCTTGTTCCGGCGCGACCTGCCACTTTTGTCCTTGGTATCCGAATTGCCAAGGTTCTTGGTTAAGTTGTTGCTGCGAGCTAGCCAGCTGTCTTCTCCCGCGCAAAAGCGGGTCATGAGTGTCGTGAGGGCTGCCATAGATTTCGGCTTTTCCTGTCCCAGGTGCCGGGCAAGCCATTCGTCGCGTATATTATGCCTGAAGGCTACTAGGGCCTCTGCGTCCGGACAGTCGACTATTTGGTTTTTCTTTGTTAGGAACCGTGTCCAGAATTGCCTGGCCGATTCTTCTGGCTGCTGAATTATGTGGCTTAGGTCATCAGTGTCCGTTGGTCGCACATAGGTACCCTGGAAATTGTCGAGTTATGCGGCTTCCAGGTCCTCCCAAGAACCGATCGAATTTGCTGGCAAGCTGTTAAGCCAATGCCCGGCTAGTCCCTTAAGTTTGAGTGGGAGGTATTTGATGGCGTGTAGATCATCGTCGCGGGCCATGTGAATGTGAAGGAGATAATCCTCGATCCATACCGCAGGATCTGTTGTGCCATCATATGATTCGATGTTCACGGGTTTGAAACCCTCAGGGATTTGATGATCCATTACTTCATCTGTGAAGCATAGTGGGTGTGCGGCGCCTCTGTATTGAGCTATATCACGACGCAGCTCGAATGAGCTTTGTCTACTATGTTCGGCCTGACCGGATTTATTATGTCCGGAGTGACGATCACCGTCATGTGCCGTAGAGCGCCCACGCGATCCGTAGATCGATCTTGTTTGTCTTGCCTTGCCCTCCAATATCTCTCACAGGTATGGCACGTTTTCCTGTGCCTTAGCATATTTTGGGTGGCGCCGGGGCATGGCTTGGTTGGAGGGCCGAGAGGCCTCTCTATCACGGCCACGAGGTGGCCGGTCGGCCGTGTCATGCGTTGGTGATGTAGGTGCTCCCTCCTCTAATCGGGGTAGCAGCCTGCGCTTTGGGTAACTCTTGGAGGGGCGTTCGAGTTCATACTCTTCGGCCGCAAGGACTTCAGTCCATCTGTCAGCTAGCAAGTCTTGATCAGCTCTAAGTTGTTGCTGCTTTTTCTTGAGGCTCCTTAAGCCCGCGTTTAAAACGCTCTTGTCCGGCTGGATCCTCTGGCACGACGAATTCGTCGTCGCCGAGGCTTGCCTCATCTTCGGAGGGAGGCATGTAATTATCATCCTCAACCTCTCTGTCTGCCGCTCTCTCGTGAGGGCTGGCTTCTCCATCCTCCTCTGTCGAATCTTGCTGGAGGGGGTGTTCTTCGGCACTATCCGGAATATTATTATCTCCCGTGCTGGAGTCACCGTTTTTGTTTTGGCGGGATTTAGAGCGGCGCCACTGACGCCGACGCTTGGGGTGTTTCTTGGATGTGTCATCCCCTGCTGTTCCATCGCCCTCTCCGTCTTTTGGAGTGTCCACCATATATATGTCGTATGACGAGGTGGCCTTCCAGCGCCCTACAGGTGCTGGTTCTTGGTCGTCTCCTGCATCGTCGTCCATACCATCGATGTCTTCGGGGTCGAAGTCGAGCATGTCGGTTAAGTCATCGACAGCGGCTACGAAGGGGGTGGTGGGTGGGCTTTGAATTTCTTCATCGTCCGTATCCCAAGCTTGCTGACCGTAGTCCGGCCAGGGCTCTCCTGATAAAGAGAGAGACTTTAGCGATTTCAGAATGTCGCCGAAGGGCGAGTGCTGAAAGATGTCCGCGGCGGTGAACTCCATGATCGGCGCCCAATCGGATTCGATCGGCAGGTGCGCGGAGAGCTCGGAGTCCGGAGAGGAATCTGGCCCCTCGGAGTCACAGGCCTTGCGGAGTGCGGGGCTGGTGTTCGGCTCTACCGCCTTTGAGATCGCACCCCCCGAGGCGGCGTCCAACCACTCATCCTCGATTGGCACAGTAGGTTCCGAATTAAGGGTCGGGACCGAAGCATGTGCGGCCTCCAGGGCACTGTTCGGCGGCAGAGCTAGATCATGCCCATTGAGACAGTGCGGCGCGCTCGGCTGTGGCTCAAATCCGTCGAAGATCAAGTCCCCGCGGATGTCAGCCGTGCAGTTTAAACTTCCAAATCTGACCTGATGGCCAGGGGCGTAGCTTTCGATCTGGTCCAGGTGGCCAAGCGAATTGGCCCGCAGTGCGAAGCCACCGAAGACGAAGATCTGTCCAGGGAGAAAAGTCTCACCCTGGACCGCATCGTCGTTGATGATCAAAGGAGCCATCGGGCCTAAAAGCGACGACACAGAGGAACTCTCAATGAAAGCACCAATGTCGGTGTCAAAACCGGTGGATCTCGGGTAGGGGGTACCGAACTGTGCGTCTAGGCGGATGGTAACAGGAGACAGGGAACACAATGTTTTACCCAGGTTCGGGCCCTCTTGATGGAGGTAAAACCCTACGTCGTGCTTGATTAATATTGATGATATGGGTAGTACAAGAGTAGATCTACCACGAGATCAAGGAGGCTAAACCCTAGAAGCTAGCATATGGTATGATTGTTGTATGTTGGAGTTGTCCTACGAACTAAAACCCTCCGATTTATATAGACACCGGAGAGGGTTAGGGTTACACAAAGTCGGTTACAATGGTAGGAGATCTGAATATCTGCATCTCCTAGCTTGCCTTCCACGCCAAGGAAAGTCCCATCCGGACACGTGACGGAGTCTTCAATCTTGTATCTTCATAGTCCAGGAGTCCGGCAGAAAGTATAGTCCGGCTACCCGGACACCCCCTAATCCAGGACTCCCTTAAGTACACTGGCAAGACCCATCCGTCCGAGTTCCTCAACATCTACACCATCGCGATGCAGGCGGCCGGAGCTCGCGACGACAAGGTGCTTGCCAATTATTTCCTGCTGGCGCTGAAGCCCAATGTTATGTCTTGGTTGATGCACTTGCCGGCGGATTCCATTTCTTCTTGGTCGGATATGTGCCATGAGTTCGTTGGCGCCTTCACAGGAGGCCACCAAGCTCATGGCCAGGCCAGTGATCTGCCTATCATTCCCCAGAAGGAAGTCGAAACCCTGCGCAAGTACATCCAGAGGTTCAGCCGGGTGTAGTACAACATCCCTGACGTTCATCCCGCCGCTGTGATCAGCGCGTTCCACCAGAACGTGCGCAACCGCAAGACGCGCGAAGAGCTGGCGTTGACCAAGGTTAAGGATGTGGCCGAGCTCTACGTTCTGGCCGATAGATACGCCCGGGCTGAAGAGGAAAGGAAGTACCCCGGTGAAGATGCCGGTGCGGAAACCGACTCTACTGACAAAGATGCCGCCACCCGAACAAAGAAGGGCCAGCGTCGCAACAGGAAATGCAAGGGCAAGGCCGTACTTGCCGTCGAGGGGTCTGACGACACCGGCGCTGCCAAGAAGGTCAAGGAAGACGGCCTCGGCAAGGAGATTGTCGGGTGCACCGCCTGCTGGGCCTTAGCAACTGCCGACAAGCCATGGGGCTCCGGCAAGCAGTACTGCCAGATCCACAGCACCAAGGGCCACGACGTCCAGAACTGCCGACAAGTCGAGCTGCTTGCCGAAAAGCAAAAGGACGAGTATGAAATGCGGGACAAGGAGAAAGGTCGGGACAGTGCCGAGGGATCCGGCAAGAAGCGTGGTGGCCAAGGAAGCCGCCCCGGCAAGGACAACCAACAAGAGAGGCCCGCCCGGGGCCGTGACAAGAAACAAGAAGACGATGATCACGACGAGGACGACGAGTCCGGTGAGCAAGAGTTCCAGAAGGCTATGGAGGCCATATGCGTCGATGGCGGCGCCTCGCTGCATACTTCTCACCGCCAGCTCAAGCAGTGGGCACATGAGATTACAGCGGCGGAGCCGTCGTTCAACACTCTGAAGCCGCTGAAGTGGTCCAGCACACCCCTCATCTTTGACGCCGAGGACCACCCTGACCGCATGACCGCGGGTGTTTGCCATTGTTGGTCTCACCAACGATACACAACCTCAAGGTGAACAAGATGTTGGTTGATGGCGGGGCCGGCCTGAACTTAATCTCGCCCGTCGTGATCAAAAGGCTGCAAATTCCTGATGAAGACCTCGAGGAAACAGGCACGTTTCAAGGGGTCAATCCGGGGAGGAGCCAGCCGAAGTGGAAGGTCACACTGCTCGTGACATTTGGAGGAGAGTTGAACTACAGGACGGACATGATCATCTTCGACGTGGCCGAGATCCCCTTGCCCTACAACGGGATCCTCGGTCGCCCGACACTAGCAAAGTTCATGGCGGCCTCACACTACGCCTATAACATGCTAAAGATGCCCGGCCCGTTGACCATCATCTCCATCCCCTCCGACAAGAAGGACGCGCTGATTTGCGCAGACCAACTCTACCGGGAAGCAATTGCAGCAGCTGCCGTCAAGGCACCTACTCCTGCCACTGAAGGCCTGAGAGGGAAGAAGAAGCCCGGCAAGACCTCTCGCACCCACTCCGGCAAGCACACCTCCTCGGAGTTTTGTGCTACCATCGAGGACGTGCCAAAGAGTTCTACCAGCAAGAGCAAGAAATCCAGAGCTGAGTCGCCACAGACCAAGAAGGTGTCCGCTAGGGAGGATGTCAAGGGAGGGACCTTCACCATAGGCTCCACCCTCGACAGCAAATAGGAAGGCGCGCTCATCACCTTCCTGCGGGTGAACGTCGACGTGTTTGCGTGGCAAGAATCCGACATCCCCGGTGTTCCCAGGGAGGTGATTGAGCACCACCTAGCTGTCTGTCCTCATGCACGGCCCGTCAAGCAGAAGGTCAGGAAGCAGGCTCTGGAGAGGCAAGAGTTCATCACAGAGGAGATCCGAAAGTTGGAAGCGGCAGGTTTGGTGAGAGGAGTGCTCCACCCGACATGGTTGGCCAATCCGGTAGTGGTGCGCAAGGCAAATGGGAAGTGGAGGCTGTGTATTGACTACACAGATATCAATAAGGCTTGTCCTAAGGACCCCTTCCCATTGCCGCACATCGACCAGATTGTCGACTCCACGGCCGGGTGTGATCTACTGTCATTCCTCGACGCCTACTCGGGCTACCACCAAATCTTCATGACAAGAGAAGATGAAGAGAAGATAGCATTCATCACCCCATGTGGTACGTATTGCTTTTTACGGATGCCTTTTGGGTTGAAGAGTGCTGGCTCGACGTTTGCAAGAGCAGTCCAAATTGGTTTTGAACCCCAGCTCCATAGAAATATGGAAGCATACATGGATGACATAGTGGTCAAAACCAAAGACGGGGCAACTCTTGTGCAATATCTGGAAGAGACATTTGCCAACCTGCGCAAGATCAACCTCAAGCTGAACCGTACGAAGTGTGTATTTGGTGTTCCGTCCGGCAAGCTTCTCTGGTTCTTTGTGTCGCAGCGCAGGATCGAGGCAAACCCAGACAAAATCAAGGCTATTGAGCAGATTGAGGCACCCAAGCGGATCAAGGATGTGTGTCGGCTCACCGGCTGCGTCGCCGCCATGAGCCGATTCATCTCCAAGTCCACCGAGCGCGCCCTTACTTTCTTCAAAATCTTGAAGAAGGCAGGCCCAATGGAGTGGACCCAAGAAGCCGAGGCAGCATTGCAGGATCTGAAGAAATACCTTTCCTCCATGCCAATACTGGTGGCGCCTAAACCACAAGAGCCGTTGCTGCTGTATCTGGCGGCGACGAATCAAGTGGTCAGCGCCGCACTGGTGGCACAGAGGGAGGTCGACGAGGAGGCAGTGGCGGCGGCAGAACTAGCAGATGGCGAGCCAAAGAGGCCCCCGGCAGAGTCTGATGCCACCAAGGCAGTTCCCACGCAGTCGAGTGAGGTGGTGCAGAAGAAGAAGATGATGCGGCGCCCGGTTTACTTTGTCAGCTCCCTCTTGCAGGGAGCTAAGTCGAGATACTCCGGTGTGCAAAAATTGCTCTTCGGCCTCCTTATGGCCTCGAGGAAGCTGCATCATTACTTCCAAGCCCACGAGATCACTGTCATCACCCGCCTCCCGTTGCAACGGATACTGCATAACCCAGATGCAACCGGAAGGATTGTGGAGTGGGCCCTGGAGTTGTCAAGCTTCGGGTTGAGGTTTGAAAGTACCTCGACAATCTAGAGCAGAGTCCTAGCGGAGTTCATTGCAGAATGGACCTCAACGCCCGACGAAGAAATCCAGGAGACCGCTCTCCCCGGCAAGGAAGCAGATCGCGACTGGGTCATGTACTTTGATGGGGCTTTCTCACTGCAAGATGCCGGTGCCGGTGTGCTGCTTGTTGCGCCCACCGGAGACCACCTCAAGTATGTAATCCAGATACACTTTCCTAGGGAGATGTCCACAAACAACACTGCTGAGTACGAGGGCTGCTTGCCGGTCTCAGGATCGCGGCATACCTCGGGGTGAAGAAGCTCATCGTCAGGGGTGACTCGCAGCTTTTCGTCAGACAAGTCAACAAGGATTACCAGAGCCCATTGATGGAGGCCTACGTAGATGAAGTGAGGAAGATGGAGGAGCACTTTGACGGTATCCAAGCGGAGCATGTTCCCCGAGCGAAGAACGACATCGTCGATTACCTGTCAAAGCACGTTGCGTTCAAGCTGCTTGTGGAACCAGGTACCTTTTTGCTCCAGTTAACTCAGCCATCCATCAAACCATCAACGGGGCAGAACAAGCGGAGGAAATCAGGTCCCGGCAAGTACTTTCCCGCCGAGCCCCCTGGGGCTGCCAGCAAGGATGTTGCCGTGCTCACTGAGCCTGCCGAAGAGCAACTGGCTCCGGCAGGGTGACAAGCCCTGGCCGTAGAGACAGCCGCTCCCATGGCGGAAGAGATGCCTTTGGTCCTTGCCATCGAGCCCCAGGCTCCGGCATGGGCGCAGCATACTGTCCAATTCCTCCAGACAGGGGAGCTTCCTGAGGAGCAGGAAGAAGCGAAGAAAGTAGCCCGTCGGTCCACCCTTTACCGGTTCGTCGATGACGTCCTGTACAGGAGGAGGCCGAACGGTGTGAAATTGAAGTGCATCCCCCGAGAGGAAGGACTAGAGCTGTTGGCGGAGATACATGGAGGCATATGTGGCTCCCACATAGGGTCGAGGGCCCTCGTAGGCAAGGCGTTCCGGCAAGGTTTCTTCTGGCCCACCGCCCTCCATGATGCGGTGGCACTAGTAAACAAGTGTGAAGCATGTCAGTTCCATTCAAAGAAGCTTCATCAACTAGCTCAAGTCCTTCAAACAATCCCTCTCTCTTGGCCATTCTCGGTTCGGGGGCTCGATATACTGGGCCCTTTCCCCCGCACTGTCAGCGGCTTTGAGTACTTGTATGTTGCAATCGACAAGTTCACAAAGTGGCCGGAAGTGGAAGCAGTGAGAAAGGTGACTGTTCAGTCAGCCGTCAAGTTCTTCAAGGGACTGGTCTGCCGTTTTGGTGTGCCAAGCAGGATTATCACCGACAACGGCATGCAGTTCACGAGCCATGCCTTCATGCAGTACATTCAAGACCTTGGTAGCAAGGTCTGTTTTGCTTCCGTGGCACACCCACGGAGCAACGGCTAAGCGAAGAGGGCAAATGCTGAAGTGTTGCGAGGCCTGGGACGAAGACCTTTGACAAGCTGCACAAGAGTGGAAGGCGCTGGATTGATGAGTTGTCGGCGGTTCTTTGGTCGATTAGGACGACGCCGAATCGAGTCACGGGTCAGACACTCTTTGCCCTAGTATATGGGGCGGAGGCAGTTCTCCCCACGGAACTCATATACGGGTCACCTCGAGTGCTCGCTTATGATGAGCTTGGGCAAGAGCAGTTGCGGCAAGATGACGCAATGCTCCTTGAGGAAGATCGTCTTCGGGCGGCTGTGAGAGAAGCACGCTACCAGCAAGCCTTGTGCCACTACCATAGCCACAAGGTTCATGCCCGAAGCTTTGAGGAAGGAGACCTTGTTCTTCGGCGCGTTCAGTCGACCAAGAATTCCAACAAGTTGACGCCAAAGTGGGAAGGCCCTTATCGGGTAATTTGAGTCACCAGGCCCAGCGCAGTCCGCCTGGAGACCGAAGATGCTGTCCCAGTGAGCAACTCCTGGAACATCGAGCATCTTCGCAAGTTTTACTCATAAGGCGCGGCTTGCCGGGCCTCCCGGCAAGCCACCTTTTGTACAAGATTTGCTGGCAAGGCATGTAACCCTTGGTACGAAGCCAGGCGTAGACCCTGAGCATAAATAAATGAAGCGCCAACGCCCTAAGTTATAGCATGCATGCTAGTCGAGTCTCTTCCTTGGTTAGGGTTGATAGTGCTTAGCGGCGACTAACCCCTAGCCTAGAGGTCGAGTGCGCGTCTATCTGTTTCTTTTCTGTCCTCCTTTGGTTCGCAGGGCACATGAGCACTTCTGCTGAGCTACTTGGAAGAAAGGAAACGGACCGGCGTCCTGACCCCAGCAAACCAGAGTTGCCGGGGGCTGCAAGCGCAAGGATCCAACCGCGGCAAGACAAGGTTGCCGGGGGCTGCAGATCTAGATAAGTCTTTCATCCTCTATCTTGCATTTCGGAATGGAACTGGGATATGTGAAACCTCGTTTTATTTCTAGGCCACCGTGCTCCTCTTTTCTATACCCAAGGATTATCTCCTGGGCCCGGATTTGGGTCTAGTCGCGGTGGCAAGGAAGTAGAACGAGGGGCCTAAGCTCGTTTCATCCCTGCCTCCACCAAGGGCGCGAGAATGGTCGAGCGAAGTGGGGGGGGGGGGGACGGCAAGGCCTGTTGCCGGGCGAAAAACATTTTTCTTAAATTGTAACAAGGATTCGCTCCTCATCGTGGGGTCTACCCATGGACGAAAACCCCGGCAAACACCCCTTTTTCATTAAAAACATCCCACGCAGGTACAGTCCGTACGGAATGAAAAACATGAACAAAGGGGATTGCAAGTTCTAAACTTAAAAAAGGCCTGAGGGCATACAAACTAAAAAAGAGATAAGATGCCCGTAATCCCTTACTTGTCCCTTTCCTCAGGAGGCAGGTCAAGGAGGCGAAAGGGCAAAAGGGGCACCTAGGTGAGCTACGAGCAGCAGAAAGCACCAAGAGAACACCTCGGTGGCTGCCCACGGATAGGCTGGTGATGACGGTGCCGGGAAAGGAGCTGGAAGACGAGGCGGCAGGACCGGCAATACGCGATGAAGGCGTCGGTGCCCGCGTACTCCGAGTTGACGGCCTTGCCACCCGCCCTCCTCCTCTTCCGCAACCTCTCGACGCCAGCCGCCCAAGGAGATGGCCCCGAGAAGTTCAAGGAGCTGGCCCTGCCCCCGGCAAAACTCTGCCGGAGGAGCGGCCAGGTGCAGATGCTGCTGCTGCCGCACCCGCCCAGGCGCAGGGCGTCCGACGCCTAGTCGGACTGGTCCCCGTCATCTGCCCCGCTGTCCTCCTCATCACTTTCGCTCGAGGAAGGGCTTCCATCGTCGGAATCTCCGTCGGAGGAGCTCTCCACGTAGTACTTCAGGCGAGTCCCGAAGTCTCCGAAGACCATGACAGAGAGGAGGCTGTCCTCCATTAATTTGAAGTAGAGGACGAGCCCCGCCGTCAGGCTGTGGATGCGAGCGAACGTCTTCCATCCACGACAGAGGTACATGACCCGAGGAGTCGGGAAGTCGACATCGACCCGCGCGCCCCCATTCCCACAACCCCTCATGTGCAATCTGAGGGATTGGGGCGGATCACGCTCCATCTCCCGAGCAAACGGGGCGGGAAGAAGAAGACGGCGACGCGGAGGCCGGCGCAGCCTGATGAAGAATTCGCAGGCTGGTCTCCAACATGGCCTTCCATCGGAAAAGGCATTATTCATGGGGGCGAAGCTGGCGCGCCGCCCCGTCCTCCTCTTCCCCGAGCACTATGACCTCTGCCCCGACCTCGCCCCCTCCCCCTTCCCCTCGCGGCCGGCTCCACCACCACGGGCTCAGGAGGGGGAGGGACGCGCTGTCAAGCGGCGACCCTCGCCGCCACCGACGAGGGACCAGGATTCCCTTTCTCCATGGCGAGTGAAAGGAAGAAGAGGAAGCAGGAGGAGATAGATGGCAGAAGAGTGCTGGATGACATCCCCCCTTCCCCCTCCTTACAAAGGGGCGGGGTCGGGGCTCGGCCGCCCCGCTCGGCCAATCCAGCCACCAGAGGGGCAGGGAATCAAGACTGACCCGCTGCCCCAACCAGCGACGACCCGATTTCCCGCCTCCACCGCTTGCCACCGCAAGCGCATGGAGGACGCGTGGTGAACGTGCAGAATCAAGGGGATGGGTGAAGCGACCTCTCCCCACCCCGTGATCGTGGGGTGTGGACGCCTTGAAGACCGCAACTCGGCCCCGCGCAGTAAACAAGCCACGCCTCTACGCCTTCCTCCTTTCATGGGGAAGGCGCGAGCTGCCCATTTACTACGATGTGACGCATGCGTGCAGGAACCGCCCCATGCATGCCACCCACGTCATGCGCGCCCCTCCACGTCGCGCCTTCAACACAGTTCATGGGAAGCGCAGCGCGTGAAAAGTTTCACCGCGGTAAAAACCGCTCCACCTGCCCGCGCACCATTTTGGGCCTGGCCCAACAACGTGTCGCGCTTATGTGTGGCCCAGGCCCGGGGGCTCCTGTCGGTGTACAAAAGGAGGGGCGCACCTTTGCACCCCTTTACTTGTGCAGGGGCAGTCAGGGACGCGCCCACGGCCACACCAAGCAGAGCAGGGGAGGTGAACCAAGGCAAAACCGAAGCCCAAGACAGCCAGAGCAACGCCATGACCAAGAACGCAAAGAATCAGAGGGGCGGAGAAGTTTCCCCTGGCAAGACCCTTGCCGGGGACGGCCTCAGCAGCCCCGACAAGACCCTTGCCGGGGCAGCGAGCCCAAACACCAACAAAGCGAGCCACCCTCGAGCCCACGACCTCCAACACTACCGACCACATTGGACCAAGGTTCGGGAGGCACCTCTGTGGTGGCATGCAGATCTTTGTGAAGACATATTCAAGATCAGATGAGGGTTAGAAGACAACGATCCTCGGCAAGATCCTTGCCGAGGAGAGCCATGAGACCCCGGCAAGATCCTTGCCGGGAACGACAGCGCGCCACGGCAAGGCCCTTGCTGGGCCACCCGGCAAGGCCCTCGCCAAGGGCACCTGCAAGGCCACTGCCAGGCCTGCACCAACCAAGTTTCCACCGTCGTTCGCATGCAGCTGCCAGCCCAACCAGCTGGGCAGGCACCTGCATGGCAACATGCAGCTTCCGGGCCAACTCAGCAAGCACCTGCGTGGCGGCATGCAGATCTTCGTGAAGACCCTACCACCACGCCACCTCAGCTGCCTGCCTGCCTACATGGAGCCGCACGCATCGCTGGCCAGGGCGCGTGTCGAAGCGAGGAGGAGCGGCGACTGACGGGGCGGGCCTCTGCCCCGTCCCCGATAAAGCTAGGGGACACCTCGGCGGCGCATTAAATGCGACTTGTCCTGTAATACGAGCGATAAGCTCGCAATACTGTATGCCTTTCCTCCTCCTGTATGCCACTGTGGCAGCCCCTTTCGACTATAAAAGGAGGCCCATGGCATACTTGAGAAGGATTCGGCTCTTTCAAACCACGCACTCACCATAGCTAGTTCGAGAGCTCAAGAACTCTCTGAAATACACCTACGAAAGCAGGACTAGGGTTTTAAGCATCCTCGCGGCCCGAACCTGGGTAAACGATCCTTGTGCTAATTGCTAATCCTGCTCTTCTCGCAACCCTGCACCCCGGCAACCGTACTAGGGATCCTTGTGATCCCATAGGTGTCGTTCCACGCCGACACAAAGAGCTCGTCGTAAATGGTTACGTCGATGCTAGCTTTAACACTGATTCAGATGACTCTAAGTCACAAACCAGATACATATTTATATTGAATGGTGGAGATGTCAGTTGGTGCATTTTCAAGCAAAGCGTCGTGGCGAGATCTACGTGTGAAGTAGAGTACATAGCTGCTTTGGAAGCAGTGAATGAAGGAGTCTGGATGAAGGAATTCATATCTGATCTAGGTGTAATTCCTAGTGCATCGGGTCCAATGAAAATCTTTTGTGACAATACTGGAGAAATTGCCTTGGTGAAGGAATCCAGATTTCACAAAAGAACCAAACACATCAAGAGATGCCTCAACTCCATCCGTGATCAAGTCAAGGAAGGAGACACAGAGATTTGCAAAATACATACAGATCTGAATGCGGCAAACCTGTTGACTAAGCCTCTTCCACGAGGAAAACATGATCAACACCGAAACTCCATGGGTGTTAGAATCATTACAATGTATTCTAGATTATTGACTCTAGTGCAAGTGGGAGACTGAAGGAAATATGCCCTAGAGGCAATAATAAAGTTGTTATTTCATTTCCTTATATCATGATAAATGTTTACTATTCATGCTAGAATTGTATTAACGGGAAACTTGATACATTTGTGAATACATAGGCAAAACACCGTGTCCCTAGTAAGCCTCTACTAGACTAGCTCGTTACTCAAAGATGGTTAAGTTTCCTAACCATAGACATCTGTTGTCATTTGATGAACGGGATCACATAATTAGGAGAATGATGTGATGGACAAGACCCATCCATTAGCTTCGCATAGTGATCGTTAAGTTTTATTGCTATTGCTTTCTTCATGTCATATACATATTCCTTAGACTATGAGAATATGCAACTCCCGGATACCGGAGGAATACCTAGTGTGCTAGCAAACGTCACAACGTAACTGGGTGATTATAAAGATGCTTTGCAGGTAGCTCCGAGGTGTTTGTTGGGTTGGCATAGATCGAGATTAGGATTTGTCACTCCGAGTATCAGAGAGGTATCACTGGGCCCTCTCAGTAGTACACATCATAATAAGCCTTGCAAGCAATCTGAATAATGAGTTAGTTGGGAGATGATGTATTACGGAATGAGTAAGGAGACTTGTCGGTAACGAGATAGAACTAGGTATGAAGATACCAACGATCGAATCTCGGGCAAGTAACATACCGATGACAAGGGAATAACGTATGTTGTCATTACGGTACGACCGATAAAGATCTTCGTACAATATGTGGGAACCAATATGAGCATCCAAGTTCCGCTGTTGGTTATTAACCGGAGAGGTGTCTCGGTCATGTCTACATAGTTCTCGAACCTGTAGGGTCTGCACGCGTAACGTTCGATGACGTTTTTTATTATATGAGTTATGTGATTTATTGCCAGAATGTTGTTCGGAGTCCCGGATGAGATCATGGACATGAAGAGGAATCTCGAAATAGTTGAGGGTAAAGATACATATATAGGACGATGATATTCGGACACTGGAAGTGTTCCGGGGGTACTGGGTACATATCGGGTCACCAGAAGGGGTTCCGGGCAACCCCGCGGCAACTATCACTACAAAAAAAGACACATCCATGACATTTTGGTCAAACGAATTTTTTTTGTCATACATATGATACTTCTATGACCATAATTGTGACAAAACCCGGTATCATCATAGATGTGGTGGGGTCCTACTTCTATGACAAAAAATCATGATAGAAAATGGGCTTTTCATCCTGGGCGGGCTGGAGACGTAGCTGCATGACATTCTTTGGGCCGTCCATGATGGAAAAAACCGTGGTAGAAGCGAGGGGGAGGAAAATTTCGGGGAGTTCCCGGTTACGGTGGGAGGTCGGGGGCCGAGCGATGCGCGTTTCTCTCGTACACGTATGCGCGTGTGTACGAGGCGTTGGCTCTAACTGAACCCGAGCGAGGCGTTGGGCTCTAACTGAACCCGAGCGATTGCACTGCAGGCTACACGTTACTGAACCCGAGCGATCGATCGATGGCTGTTAACTGAACCCGATCGAGCGATTCCTTGGCTACTGCTGCTAACTAAAGCCGATCGATGCTGCCTCTGGATGAACAGCGAGCGTTGCGCGCGCGCGGGGGGGGGGGGGGGGGGTTGGACGAACAGTTCCTGGTGGGGGTGGATGAACAGGACCCCGTGGTGTTGCCTCTGGATGAACAGGACCCCGATCGATCGAGCCGGTTGGGGCTGGATGAACAGGACCCCGTGGAGGGCTGGATGAACAGGACCACCCCGTGGAGGGCAGGATGAACAGTAGACGGTGGAGGGGTGCCCGTGGAGGGGTGGTTGAACAGGACCCCGTGGTGTGGAGGGCTGGATGAACAGTAGACGGTGGAGGGGTGCTTGAACAGTAGCCGGTGGAGTAGCGCGCGGTGGAGGCTGGATGAACAGGAGCCCGTGGAGGCTGGAGGAGGTCGACGGTGAATGAACAGTAGCTCGTGGAGGCTGGAGGGGGTCGACAGTGGAGATGAACAGTATCCCGTGGAGTCCCGTTTTGCGGTACGCCACACCCCTCCCAATGAACAGGACCCCTGTTTCGACCGTAGCGCTCCAACACAAGTCCGTTTCCTCTGTTTTGCGGTAGGCCACACCCCTCCCGATCAACAGGACCCCCGTTTCGACCCCATGAGGTCCGTTTCCTCCGTTTTGCGGTACGCCACACCCCTCCCAATCAACAGGACCCCCGTTTCGACAGTAGGAGGTCCGTTTCCTCCATTGTGCGGTATGCCACACCCCTCCCGGTCAACAGGACCCCCGTTTCGACCGTGGCCGGTCGAACACAAGGCCGTTTCCTCCGTTCTGCGGTACGCCAGGCCTCGTTTCCATCGCCTGTTCCGTCCAAGCCCTCCCGATGAACATGACGCATTCCGTTGCCTCCCCATGAACATGACGCATTCCGTTGCCTCCCCATGAACACGACGACGACGCTGTTTCTCCGTTCCGACCCAGCCATGTCAGCGAGCCCTCGCCGTATGTATGCGCGAGTAGGCGTTCGAGACCCCACCCGTATGCACACATACGTGGCCGTATTTTCTTTCATGCACCCTGGCCGCTATACGTACGTGTACATGCTATGTGCGCGCCTCTACTGCGACACGTGTGCGCCTCTACTACGACACGTGCACGTCTCTACATCCACCAGTATATATGTACGTACACGTTCGCGACCAGAATGACAACGCTACGTACGCTTCGACCAGGTGGGTCCCGACTGTCAGGCACTTCCTTGCCTGCGAAGATGTAGCTAGTGGGTCCCAGCAGTCAGGGGGGCGAAATACGGTGGCCTGTCAGGTGGAGGAATAATTATTTTGCACGTAATAAGGAGGCACTTCCTTGCTGCGGCCATGGACCCAGCTGTCAGCCTCTCCACATACAGTCCACGTCCGATGGAAGCTGTTCCTTGACCACGTTGACCACGCCGTGCCGAGAGCACCAGGGCGGTGGACGACGGCGAGGCCTAGGAAGGGTACGGCAGGGAGCCGGGGAAGACGCGGCAGTGGAAGCCCGCGCGTGCACGGAGAGGAGTACGAGGGTTCACTGGTTCGGCTGCGGTGTGAGGCTGCCGTCGCCGCAGGGCCTGGCCAGCGGTGGGAATAGTAGGGGGCAGTGAGGCCTCCGCGGCAGCACAGCCGGACACGGGAGGCAGGAGCAGGCGGCATGACCGGCGCTGCTTTGAGCGGCTGGAGCAAGAAGACCAGAGGTTGAAGAAGCACTACAGCCGTTGGATGGACATCGTACGGTCACTGCAGCTAGAATCGTTTATATTGACTAAGTTGACAAAGCCCTTGGTACGTCAACTTAGTAGGCCCACAAGTCAGCTTTTGAAACGGTGCGCCCCAGATGTCAGGGGGAGGAATCATTTTTTGGGCGGGTGAAGCTAGAATATCAGAGATTGAAGAAGAAGCACGGCATCCGTTGGATGGACATCCAACGACCACTGCTGCTAGAACCATGTGTTGACTATAAGTTGACAAAGCCTTGCATACGCGTCAACTTTGTTTTTTTAGGGGACGCGTCAACTTAGTAAGGCCAGAAGTGTGTGGCAGAGAACTTATAGCCCATTTGAGATTTGTAAGAATGTGTAGCCCATTTTTGAATTCTAATGGAATTTACTACAACCCATTTACAGTTTGTTAAAAGTACAACCCATTTCAACCAACCGTTCAAAACAGAATTCAATAAAATTTCCCACATTTTGATGGGATCCGAAATATTTTTATCCCGAAATTTATAGTCAGATTAAATAAATTTATATTACGTAAAAATCCAACGAAACATTGCGCTCGCAACAATTAATGAAATTAAAAAATTTAATATCCAAAAATAATATTTTATAAAGTAATCACGTGTTTGGTGCATTTTTTTATAGTTACTGCCCAGTTTTTGTAATTACGTCTCATTTATTATTTCTTAAATCCCATTTTCTTGTTAAGCCTAATGCATCCCTCCTAGGAAAGATTTGCAGCCCAGCGGGGCGGAGAATAACAACTTGACCTTGCCTGGGTATTCCTAAAAAAAGTATAGCTAAGCTAGCCATTTTCAGCTTGAAAAAAATTAATATCTGGGCTGGATATCTGGCCTGGGCTAGACGGGCCACAACCCGCCCAGTTAATACCTGCAACGATGTTTCCGTTGTTGTTTAGAGGAGAAAAAATAATATCTGGGTTAAACATCGAAAAACTCTGCAGTGCTCACACCTCAAAAACACAAATACTGCTCGAGCTGCTTGGTCCCAGCTGTCGACCTCTTCTTGTGCAATTCTCTTGTTTATTGACTACTACATAGGTTGACAGTGGTGTGGGACCGTGATGTCAGGAAACCAGGGGGAAGCAAATAAATTACTCCAGCGAGCACTTCCACCTCTGCCTCGTTGTCTCCCGTGGAAACCCCTTTCCTCCCTTTTTTTTGCTTGGGCAAGGACCAATGCATGCAGCACGTCCATGCGGTTATTAGGCAAGAAATAAAAGCGCTTTGCATGCTATGAATTACGATGGCCTGCATGGGTAGCTAATAAGGCATCCTTTTAACGGCTGTGATTAAATGTTGTGTTTAGAAGAGAGAAATATTCTTCTTTTCCACCAATCTGCTTGCACCTAGGTCGTGATGCACCTTCTAATACGACTTATTCACCTAGACGGAGGGAGTATAGTTTTATACATATATATAAATATATATAATAAGGAGGCACTTGCGTACGTGAGAATATGGACCTGGTGGGTCCCCATTGTCATCCTCTCCAAGTAAAGTCATCTCGTCGTCCGCGCGCGCTTTCCGCCCGAAACAGTCAGCGCCGCCCGCCCCGCTTCCTGGTGTAGGCGATTGCTCCGCCTTCAAACGACACAAGTGCCGTCCGTCCGTCCATCTACTACCCACATTAATGATACGCGGTTGCCGAGGCGGCTACTTCGGCGCCACACGTCCGTCCCTCCGCCCGCAAACCATTGCTATATAAACTACTGCGCCGGCCATAGCCGCAGTCATCCACATTCGTTCCCTTTCTCCTGTCCACACCACTACTGCCCACCATGGCTTCCTCGCGTTCCAGCACTCTTCGGGACGGGCGGACGATGGACCACAAGGAGACGGCAGCCATTGCTGCCGACCGGCTGGCTGACAGGCAGCCGGAGGACGACGACGTTCCAATGGAGAATATGGTAGCCGATGATCCGGCGCCAACCCTCTCCTCCGCGCCATCCTCGCCGGTGCATTGCACCATGACCATCGGCGAGGCCCGTGCCCAATATATGGACAGTGTGAGGCAGATGCGTTAGGAGCAGTACCGGGAGGCGCAGGCCGACACCGCCTACAACCACCATCTCCTCCAGGAGCACCTGTAGGCGGAGGAGCAGATCGCCGCGGAGCGGGCGGAGCAGGAGGCGCTGCTCGACTCGTACCGCTCCGCCCGCAAGGGCGGCCACGGGCGCTGGCGGTACCACATGCGGGTGGCGGAGGCTGCGGCCGCCTACAAAGAGGCTAGCAAAGAGGGCGATGAAGCGGGCGAGGCGCTGTTTGGCGAAACCGAGGATGAGGCAGAGGACAATGCCGACTCCGACGAGTCCCCGCTCCGCTGGCGTCGACGAGGCCCTGCTACGCTGAGGCCCCGCGGCGCCAACAACGAGGCAGAGGACAGTACCGGCTCCGCCGAGGCCCCGCCCCGCCAACAACGAGGCAGAGGACATCGTCGGCTCAGCCGAGGCCCCACCCTGCCGGCAACGCGGGGGAGGATTTCCACCGCTCCGCTGAGGCGCCGCCCGCCGACAATGAGACAGAGGACATCGCCGGCTCCGCCAAGGCCCCGCCCCACTGCCAACGAGGCCGCACCACACAGAAAATGAGGAAGAGTAGAACACAGTAGGTCACTGCCGCTCGGGTCCAAGTAAGCCCACCGCTGCTACCCTCCTGTTGAAGCCAAGCTAGGCGGGTTGACCATTGATGGCCGGTTAGCTTCTTGGCGGTGGTGACGTGGAGTCAGGGAGTTGTGCTGGAGAATAACGCTGCTGATCATTGGGCTCCTAGTTGCCCTAATCGCTATGACAAGCTAACATCCAGCGCACCCCTTTATAGTTGAAATGTAATGAAATCCGGCATGTTTATATGAAATCTGACCATGTATGAATGAATTTATTTCGATTAGTTCGAATTCCTGTATCACTGGCATTGGATGAACATGCAAAACAATACGTACTAGCATTATTCCCAGGGTGATCACCTCGTTTGCAGCAGTTTCACATGTACTCCCTCCGGTCCTTTCTAGTCTGCATACAAGTTTTGTCTGCAGTCAAAGTATCTCTACTTTGACCAATCTTATACAAAAAAGTATGCACTTACACAATGTGCGAAGTAAAAAGGAACAGAAGGAGTACAAAGAGTGAGCAGCTTTTTAGCGTTTCTGTACATTGCAATCAAACACACAGGCCTGGCAATCCATATAGAACATTCAAAACAATCAATGATTATGCATCTCAGCGACTGACATGTCAGAGGCAATATTTACTTCACAACTAAAGAATAAAGAAAAAATTGATCGATGCTGCTGACAGCAAAGGGCATCCCATTCGAAAATATCAAACGCATGTCTTGCTAAAACCAATGAGCAAAATTTGACAAGGTTGTCCCATTCCAAAATATCAAATGCCCGCGATTGTGGAATGGGCAGGGTTTGCCATCAGTTCGGACATTGACATGGCACCTCGTGCTAAATAAACCAGCTGTTCTTTTTGTGCAGTTCCACTAAAATCAACCAAATTCGCGCGTAGCTTGTATGATTTCGCCCTTATATGTTGCAACGCCTTGAACTTATCAGCACCTCCTTTCTTGTGGTGGAAATGAATGATTCGATGTATCCATGAACATTTTGTGCAGTTCCCATTGAAATCAAGCTGAGCACCCATGTTTGCACAAATACAAAAAAAGTGATTAGTATAGAGCAAACTGTACTATGAATTGACAGTTTCAACATGCACATACATGGTCCATGTAGAGCACACTTTTAGAAAAATGGAACTCACCAGAAAGAATCCTAGAACAACAGCAAAAAAATGGAGATTTTGTCAGTCCTTCTGAGCTGAAGTTAGTTTGGTCTTGTGGGGAGTAACGTAACCATCCTGGCTTAATCGGAACTAGCAACTTCACGTACTCCATATTCTTCTTCAGAGGAAGATGATCCTGTTGTGCAACGACAAGAGGACTACTAAATGCTAGCATCACTGTTTGCTCGAGAAAAAGGAAAAGGAAATATTTAAAACAACACAGATGAATAACTTCTCAAGGACAATACCACTTTTTCATGACAGTATCTAAACAGTAGCACAACACCAATAGAGATGACAAAGCTCAATCATATGGATGAAATCAGTGGGCGAGTACCAACCTTTGTCAGGAGGCTTATTGTGTAGAGCATACAGATGAAGCATTTCTCCGGAACCATCTGTTGCTATCTACGGTGGTGGCCAAGCTTACTATATACTCCTCGATTAGTTTAATGTTCCCAATATCTTCTTGTGCAGTTCCACTAAAATATATGGTATCTTCAAAGAAGATCCCTGTTTGCACAAGTAGAGATAATTACATATTACATTAAGAGTGGCATCAAATCAGTGGCAAAACAATTGCTCGTTCCAGCCATAGCAATAAATTAAGATGCAAAACTATATCATTAGTTGTGCCATCATAGTTCCAGTGCTTCATTACAGCACCGGGAGTTGATTTTTGTTTTTATTCCCCTTGTTCTTCCCCTTCATCACTTGGTTCAATAACAAACAAGCTTCGCCTTCAATGTAAGATTTGACATGTCAATTAGGGAGCACAAGTATAGTACTAAACTTAATTTTCTGATGAAAGTGGCAAAATACAGGCCAACAGTTGTGAAATATCCTTATCTTACCTCAATGGGATATTACGGTGCACATACAGATTGGAAGTCTTGTCTCCATTTGTGCATTTCACTAAAATCAAGCAACATTATCGTACAAGTAGCACAACATATGAATGCACACTGCAGAATCATGTGAAAGAAGGCTAGTACTGACCTCTCATGATGCGGAATTCAAACAACTCACAAGAAGAAGATCTGAAGCAAATTCGCCTTAACGGATAGGAAGTAAGATCTGCTCTTGTGAAGTTCCACTAAGATCAAGCAATCAAGCAACGTTGTTGGTGTGACATTTTGGTTGAACTGCACAAAACACTCTTAAAACAAAAGTGTTTTGTGCAGTGCAACAAAAGGTCACAATGGCAACGAGGTGAAGCAGATAACCCTGTTTACACAGAGGTGCAAAGGAAACAATTAGTGGTCAATAACGGCGGATGACACACAAGCCAACAAAAAGAAACATCTACCTTATCTAAATGGGAAAGAAAGCAAGACAGTAGCATTTCTCAAACGATGGCATTGATTAATATTAACATAGAGATTATATTAACAATAAAATTCGTTAAACATGTAATTTGCTTTTAACTGTGGCATTGCGTCAATTTTGCAGCGGCATTATTAGAGGGTGTTTGTTTACAGGGACATTTTGGTGTAGGGACTAAAAAAACTCCGTGTCAGTCCGTGTTGGTCCCAGTTTTGTTATCAGACGCCTTTCCCTATGTGAGCGCAGCAAATCTAGTCCTGCTCAAACTCTACATCCTTGTCCCTTCCTTTCCTTTTTAAACTAGTACTTTCGCCCCTTCCTTTCCTTATTGAACCACGTCCTAGATTTATGCGATACAACTTTCCCCACTACTTTCCCCCATTCCTTTCCTCTTTGAACCACGTCCTAGATTAATGCTATACAACTTTCCCCCTTCATTTCCTCTTTGAACCGCGTCCGACAATCATGCTATATACAACTTTTCCCACTCCTTTCCTCTTTGAACCGCGTCCTATATTCATGGTATACATGCAGCTAGAGCAATGCATGTGGAGTAAGTAAATTATACCTTAAGGTTCTTGGGGCGTGGTTCGGCGGGCGACGGGACGACGACGAAGAAGAAGGGGTCGGAGGCCCTCCCGCGCCACCGCTGGGTGGAAAGTGAACAGCTACGCCGGTAGTCCCTCGCCGACGGCGACAGCGTTAAGCCTCCTTCCCTTCCCGGCGGACGGATCCTACCGGCTCTTTGAGCAGCAGTGAGGGGAGAGAGAGGCCAACGAAGTCTTGTTTAGATCTGGAGAGGGCGAGAGAGTGTGAAGAGAGCAACTACAAGCGCTGAGGCTCCAGCGTGTATATATATACTGTAGAGAGAGTGTGAAGCGTGCAAACGCTAGAAAACATTTTGACCAGTCAAAGAATCCTCCTGGCACAAATTATGCTCCAAGTGTAGTTATCGAACCCGAGACCTCAAGTTTGATGAGCGAACAGGCTAACCAGCTACACAACCCTCCCGTTATGTTCAACGAGAGGGAAATAACCTTTTATACATTCCTGAATCCTTATTATAACATGCACACAAATTTTGGGCACTTGTATTCGACTTAAGTCAGTGTGCCACCGTATCTCGTATACTTACTACTCCCTCCGTCTAGGTGTAATAAGTCACGTTAGAAGGTGCAACGGGACGAAGGTGCGTGCGTGCACGCGCGCGCGCGCGCGCGCGTGTGTGTGTTTAACAGCATGTGTGTGTTAGAGAGAGCGACAGATCGACCAACTACTACAGAGAGATGTTGTGTAGTGTACGATTTTAGCCGCGAGAGTCGGTGCATCCTCTCGTTTCCGGGCGTGTCCGGTAGGGACATGCGGACAGCTGCCACGGCCGCTCCTGACCAGCCTGGCCCACCCAAAGCCCCTCCATCGCCCCCGCGCGCTTCCCACCCGAAACGGTCAGCGCCGCTCCAAAGAATCGGTGCCGCATTCATGCCCGGGCAGAGCGGACGCGACCTCTCACTGGCGCGAGAGTGATGGTTGCTTTGTCCGTCCAACTTACTGCTGGGTCTATGTGATTTGATGGCTCATTGGTCTTTATTACTGAGGTCGTAGGACTGCTGGATGTCCCACACTTTCGGCGAAATGAGGTATACCTACTAGATTACAATTTTCTCCATTCTTACAACGGAGGCATGCAAGAGCAGTGAAAACACGCAGGCTCAGTGATCCGCATGTGGTTCATGGTGAAATCTCTACAAAGACTTATATTTAGGAACGGAGGAAGTACTAGTATAGTACGTACTGTAATTTATCAGCGAGATAAATTTGTACAATGCTATGAAGCTTCCAGCTTCTGTTACATGTAGCTTGCGTCCAAGGTTGCCCGTTGCAACATTTCATCAAATACAAAGGAGACTAACATGCATGCTATTGCATCTCAATGATTGACAGATCATAGCAAATATGTACTCCCTCCGTTCCAAAATAAGTTTCTCAACTTTGTGCAAACTTTGTTACAAAGTTGTACTACTACTAAAGTTGACACTTATTTTGGAACAGAGGCAGCTAAAGAAAAAAACGATCCATGCAGTCCCTAGCCCTTGAACCGTGAACCCTGACCAGGCTTCAATTTGCTGGCAGCGTTCGAGCTTCTTAATAAGTGAAGTTTGCAACCTTTTGACCATCGGATCATTTTGTGCAGTTTCACCAAAATCGAGATGAGCATCCCCGTGGCAAAGAAATTGAACAAGCGTGATTAGAATAAGATTACTGGGACTAGTTGTTTAGACATAAACTCATCACAAATACAGTAGTAGAAGGCAGTAGAGGTATGTGCGGGGCAAAGAAGTAGAGAAATATCCATAGGGAGTGATGTGGGCAGCTGGAGCAGTGGTGCAAGCCGGCTGTAAAGGGAGTTGTACCTGAGGGACATAGCTCAACCTTGAGGAGGGCGGCGGGAGGCAGCAACTGCCCACGTCGCGGCAGTGAGCAAGGGACGAAGGCAACCTTACCGGCTTTGTGAGAGAGAATGGCGGGGACCCCTGATCGGGACGTGCCGACAATGGTTTTTCGCCGTCGGCGACGGCCACCGCATCTACACTAAGCATCCACCCCTTCCCCAAGCGGACGTGATCCGCCGGGATGTTAGAGATGTGGCCACAGTCGTTTTGTGCGAGAGAGTGTGAAGAGAGCAACCCCAGCAAGCAACTGTGTAGGCTGGCCCGTCCTAACTATGTATATAGTAGAGCGGTTTCCTTTTCTCTCCATATGAACCTATCATATTGCGTACGTGCCACTGAAGAAAAAAAACTTTATATATAAATGACGCGGCACCTACTACTCGTTCTCCTATAACCTTGCGCTTGGCATCTCCAAGATAATAACCTTGCGATTGGCTCTTTGCCTCTTCGGGAAGTCGAGCAATAATGGTAGTGCAGTATATATTGTTCTAGCTATATGAGACCGAATGAATTGCTGCATGTCCACCACATGGGCGAGGGTCGAGGGGCGAGGGAGAGTGCTACATACGGAGCAAAGTGAGTGAATCTACACTCTAAAATACGCCTGTATTACATCACTGTTTGGAGTATGTACTAGTAGTTCATATTGAAATCTACTAAAGGACATATATATTCCAAACAATATGATAGTATAATCTCTATAACCAAGGTAGTAGGGACGAGTAAAATTTTCTCCTCAGGCTGCGAGCCACCGCGCGCGTGGGCGAGGGAGCGGGCGTAAGGCGTGGTAAGCAAGCTTCACCTCATCCTGCGAGCCACCGCGCCCGTGGGCGGGGGAGACGGCGTACTAAGCAAGCTTCTCCTCATTCTGCGAGTTGACAGGACACATCAAAAGTACTCTAGTGTATAGAGCCTTGCCTCTAAGGTAGGCCCCACATGGTTTGCCTCTTTTTTTAATTTAACATAACGCGTCAAGTCGCAATTTGTTTGTTCACCCGTGGTAGACGATCCTCCCTCCACCAAGTGGACAACCAGTACACGTGCCAAATTACCACGTGGGCTGCCTTTTTCATACAGAAATGAGCTCCACCGTGTACCTGCGCGGGTGTGGCTGGGAAAGAGACGGGAGTTAGTGCGCCGTGCGTGCACCTCTTCTCTTCGTGCACGTCCCCCACCTACGTGGGTGTGTGTGAGAGATACAAACCGCGTTCATGAGTGTTTTTTGTTTTGGGGTGGGGGTGGGGTGGGGGGTTGATTTCGTGAATTATTTGTGGGAATATGTGTCGATGACATCTCAAACAAAATTTTGCATGCAATGTGTGTGAAATGGAGGCCTATCCATATCATACATAGAGGGTCGGGCAATCCACGAGAAGAGAGGGAGGGGTCATAGCTATCGATAGAGTCAAAGAGAGGATCAAGTGGGTGGGTGCGAGATCGATGAAGAGAGCCATCGAAATTGTTTGTGCGTACAAGTCAAAGATATAGGGCGACTAGCCTACCGGAACGTTAGAGGGCACACATCAAGTTTGTGTGTGGCAGGGAGACATGACTAGAGCGCTCGATGTATCGGTGTGTGTGTGGGGGAGGGGGTGGTGGGAGGGGTAGGCATAGGCCTAACTATAGAGGTAGAACGACTCGTATATGTGTTGAGAAGGAGAGACCCAGCTATGTCTTGACGGAGATAGGTCGACATCCATACATAACTGAAGGACGGGAAATATGATGGGACAAAGAGAGAGAGAGAGAGAGGAGGGAGAGAGGGAGGGAGAGGGTTAGAGTGCTGGATGGGTGATGGAGTTGCTTCTCGAAGATGGTGGGAGAGGCCTACTAGACAAACTGAGGGTGGAACTGCAATGTTATCAATAAGAGTGGGGATGTGTTTCTGTGTGTGTCTATGCGTGATAGATCTATCGGGACGCAACCATAGATGATGAAGGGGAACCACGTGTTTGGTAAGCAAACTTAACTAGATCGATAGATCAATTGTTGTTTGTCGGAGGAAGGGAGAGACACAACTAATGAGGTAGGTCGATTGACGTGTGGGTAAAAACGAGTTATAAGGACCTAGCTAGCTATATGTATA
This sequence comes from Aegilops umbellulata, assembly GCA_032464435.1. Classification (NCBI taxonomy): domain Eukaryota; kingdom Viridiplantae; phylum Streptophyta; class Magnoliopsida; order Poales; family Poaceae; genus Aegilops; species Aegilops umbellulata. The sequence goes on along the minus strand of CP136058.1, from coordinate 324,255,446 downwards.
GCGAGAGATCGGTCAGTGCACGTCCATTTGTTAGAGGCAAATAAGGCCCAGCGAGACGGATAAACAGAGAGAATGGAGCTAGGAGGTGGTGCGAGAGGCCCAACTACTAGCTAGATAGGGGGAGGAGTGTGCGGTTGTGAGAGCGATGAAAAGAGGGGCGAGAGTTTACACGTGTGTCTGACCGTATGAGAGACACGAGGCAAGGACACATAAAGGAGGAGATTGAAGGTGTGTTTGTATGTTGTAGGCAGGCACTGCTGGAGAGGTTTATCGATCGGTGTGTGTCGGAAAGGATTTGTGGAGACTCTGGGAGAACGACCTAAAGAAAAAATGAATGTGCCAGGTGGATAGAATGCCGAGGGAGGGGGAGGGCGAGGAGGGCATGTGCATGCGCGAGAGAAAGTTAGTGGTAGCTACAAAGGTTAGAGGATTGTGTGGGTGTAAGAGACTAACAAAGATCATAATTTGATATGAAAGCAGATTCATATATTTGAATAGGAGATCATAGTGTTTTAAACATTGCATGCATGAATATAGCGGTGATACACGTGATGTGCACATGTTATACCATAATGTGATAATGCATGGCGTTTGCAACTCACAACTAAATGCCGAACAATCTAAACCATACTATACATCAAACAATCCCACATTTTATTTGAATTTGTGATAATGTGTGGCGTTCGCAGCTTACAGCTATGTTAGGACCCCGATCCTAAGCCACATCGATCCAGCATGTAACACATCATATCACTTTGCGGCCTCACGCACGGTACTCCCACGGGTGCCACCTTACCTGGCCCGGGACCGTTTGCGCCTTTTGGCTCACGTATATGATAATGTCGCTAGCATCCATATGACAGACAACCCGGGCCGACATGGCTAGTCTTGAACCCAAGGCGGCACTAACCCATGAGGACAGGCATACATGAATCACATCGAGCATGTCGGTCAACAACGTATAAATCCAGGCTGTAGCACTGGGCTAACAGGACTCCGGTAACCCGGGCTGTAGCAGGCTAGGCAGGACTCCGGATAACACCGCGTGACATTTCCCTGAAGGGACAGACACAGGAATGAAGTGAAACACATGCCGACTAGTCATGTGTTCCAAGCAGTAGTGCTGGGCTAGCAGGACTCCGGTGAACCGGGCTGTAGCGGACTACTATCTCTCAGAAGCACTAGACTACATTTCCTCATATGATAGGCTGCCAAGGATAAACAACTAGATAGTCGGATCCCACTCATACCAAGCATTTCAATCATACACACAATATGCTCGATATGAGTAAATACAACATTGCATCACAACAAAACTCTACAACTCAAGTACTTTATTGAAAAGGCTCCAAAGAGCCATACATATCATCCATACAGATAGGGGTCACATGACCCGACACTCAAGTCATACAATCATACAAGCACATGCGGAAGCAAAGTGGTCTGAGTACAGACACTAGAAAGAAAGAAGGCTTGACGAAGCCTGTCTATCTACATCGACCCTTCACAAGTCTTGGATCACCACCTGGGTGATAAGTCACTCGTCAACGTCCAGGTCTACATAGAACCCATCGGAGGGGTTGGCGCTGTCGTCTGAAAACATTAATTAAAGCAACATGAGTACGAAGGTACTCAGCAAGTCTTACAACAGAATCCTACTATACATGCACATTCTCAAGAAGGTAGTGGAGTTATTGCAGCAAGCCAGCTTTGACTCATGGCTAAGCTATCCTACGGTAGACACAACTTGTAAAACATTTGTCGCACACGAGTCCACTATCACCAACACAATACTCCACCGTGGATCCTCTCTCGTCATCCTACGAGAGGGCCATCCGCGGTACTCACACTTATCTTGAGGCTTTTAGTGGTATCCATTTAATTGTCTATGAACTGCATAGGTGACCAAGTAGTCCTTTACCGCGGACGCGGCTATTCGAATAGTTTCATACCCTGCAGGGGTGTACTTCTTCACACACACGCTCCCACCACTTATCGCTGTTACACGACGTGTACTCGGCAACCTTCAAGCGGAAGCCCAACGAGGGTGTCGGCCACGACCTGACTAAACACACAAGTCCCTAGTCTAGGTTTATCGCCTATTCGGGTTCCATCCGCAGGGAGTCCGGCCGAGGTTTCCACTAACGGCCCCGAACGATGTGAACAGGGTTCCCGAGACACCAAACGGGCGAATCGGTACACCGTGCCACGTGCCTACCGCAACACAGCCCACCCCTATGGTCAGCGCTGCGTGCGGCCCCCAGCATGGTACAAACACCAGAAACTACTCGCAACTCCCGGACAGAGGACAAGAGTGGTTAATAAGTCGAGAGAGTCAATTAAGGATCCCAATGTGTGGTAGTAGCTTAATCTTAAATCACACACACAGATCTCAGTTCTTAAGGACGGCCTCAATGAAACAACCCACCATGTACTCCTACATGGCCTCTCATCAATTCCTTTACCAAATCGTATTCAACACTTTCACACTCTCGACACCGTCACAACCTTTCACTCTAGTTCATCATCCCGATGAGCCAGACCTGACACAACTCTAAGCATAGCAAGCATAGCATGGTAGGAACACACACACATATGGCTCAATCAACTCCTACACATGCTAGTGGGTTTCATCTAGTTACTGTGGCAATGACAGGTCATGCAAAGGAAGTGGGTTCAACTACCGAGACACACAGCAGTTTGAATCGCGTTGTCTTAATGCAGTAAACGAGAGCAGAAGCGAGAACATGGGTTTGTATCGGAATGATCAATGGGTTGCTTGCCTGATGGAGTGGTGGTGGGATATTGCCCTTCAGTTGGATACTCTTGAATATCCTCGGAGGCAGAACCTACCACGAAGAACACATCGGAACACAATCAACACATGACGATACGCAACAATATGATGCATGCTATGACATGGCAATATGAGAGTGTCTTGGCCTAATGCAAGCTAAAACAGGGAGGAAAGTGCTTATTTGAACCAAAGGTTCAAGTGTTAGATCACTTAACATACCCATTATAGAGCAGCACCTTATATTGTATAAACAGCAGGTTTAACTTGTTCTGACATGCATGAAACCAGCACCAATGGATAGATTGGATTTTTCTGATCAAATTTCATATATAAATCTTTGCATTTGAAGTTATAGATTAATTTCTATGAATTTTTGAAGTTTGAACTATTTTATGGAATTTCCTGTATAAAAATAATTCCAGTAATTAAATTACTGCGTCAGCACTACGTCAGGATGACGTCAGAGGTCAACGGGGTCGTCCAGGTCAAACTGACCAGTGGGTCCCACATGTCAGCAATTAGTTAAACTAATTAATTTTAATTAAAACTAAACCAGTTAGTTAGCGGAGGGGGGCCCCACTTGTCATTGACTCAGAGGAGTCAACCGGGGCCCACCCAGTCCATGTCAGGGTCAAACCCGCCGGTCAACGGGTCAAAGCCTGCCGGCGTTTAGCCGCCGGCGAGGCCAGACGCGGCGGCGTGCTGCGGGATTCGCCCACAGGGCTCCGTTTGCTACGCGGAGAGCAGCTACGGGCAGCTGGTGCTCGCCCGCATCCAGCCGTGGTGGTGGCTTGGCCGGGGAGTGGCCGGAGCTGCAGGACACGGTGGAGCAGCACGGGGGCGACGGAGGGCGTGGGTTCACGGCGGCGCGGACGCAGCGGCGTTGGCCATGGCGGTGAGGAAGCAAGGGAGAGGGGCAGGGGGGTGAATGCGATGTCCACGGGGTCGGGACGGCGACGTGGAGGTCGCCCAGCGTCCAGGCGCGCGAAGCGACAAGCTGCTGGCGCCGTGGCGAGCTTGCGCTCGCCGGCGTCAGCTCCCTGCCTGCCTGGCGGGGACGAAGCAGCTGGCGGGCGCGGGCCAACACAGTGCTGGGCCGTCAGGTGGGCTGGCTGGTGGCTGTGGCCAGGTTAGCCCTTTTCCCTTAATTGTTTAGTTTCTGTTTTCTTTTTCTATTATTCTGTAACTTTGTGACATTATTTAAAATACCTAGGCACTTTCTAAAATCCTGGAAATAATTGTGGGCTCTGTTGGGACTATTCCTAACAGCCCCGACTTATTTCCAGAATTATTTTAACATTTAAAATATTTATTAGCATTTAAATGTCCAAAATAAGAATACATATGATTTAATTCAGTGACCTTTTGCTGACCTAGAAAATTGTGCACCTATTTTGCCAGAGGTTCTAACCCAAGACAAAGAGGGTGAACATTTTAGAAGGGCATTTCAGGTTCATTGAAAATGTTTTTAGTAAACCCTAGTTGAATTCAGGAGGGGGGTGCTGGGGGTTTTGCCTTCCCCATTTCAAGTTTCTGATGAAAGGTAAACATGATGCACACTCTAATGCATGGTCTAACTAGGATGTGACAACTCACCCCCACTCGAAAGAATCTCGTCCCGAGATTTAGGATCCGTCTTAAAGAAGGTGGGGTACTCGAGTCGAAGACGATCCTCCCTTTCCCAAGTAGCTTCTTGCTTGGAATGGTGCAACCATTGAACTTTGAGAAACTTGATATTCTGGCGTCGAGTGGTACGCTCGGCTTGATCAAGGATACGAACGGGGTATTCTCGATATGTGAGGTTATCTTGGAGATCAAGCGTTTCGTGGTCCACTCCACGGATAGGATCCGAGAAGCAACGCCTGAGCTGAGAAACGTGGAAGACATCATGAACTATGGAGAGATGCGGAGGTAGTTCCAATTGGTAGGCAACTTCCCCTCGTTTAGCGAGAATGCGAAAAGGTCCAATGTAACGAGGGGCCAACTTACCTTTGATACCGAATCGATGGGTTCCCTTTAAAGGTGTAACCCGAAGGTAAGCCATCTCGCCGATTTCATAAGCCATAGTCTTATGCTTGCGGTCATACTGACTCTTTTGTCGAGATTGGGCAGTTTTCAATTTCTCACGAATAATGCGAACCTGCTCTTCTGCTTCCTGGATCATATCCGGGCCAAAGAGTTGTCTCTCGCCGGTTTCTGACCAGTTAAGAGGCGTTCGACATTTTCGTCCATAGAGAACTTCGAAAGGAGCTTTGCCCAGGCTAGCTTGATAACTGTTGTTATAAGCGAACTCGGCGAATGGAAGGCACTTCTACCAATTCATACCAAAAGAGATGACAGAAGCTCGGAGCATATCCTCCAGAATTTGATTGACTCGTTCTACTTGACCACTTGACTGAGGATGGAAGGCGGTGCTAAAGGAGAGACGAGTCCCCATAGCAGTTTGGAAGCTTTCCCAAAATCGAGAGGTGAAAAGACTTCCACGATCTGAATTAATTTCCAATGGAACACCATGGAGGGACACTATTCGGGAGATGTACAAATCAGCTAGCTGGCTAGCGGTTATACTCTCGCGAACAGGTAAGAAGTGGGCTACTTTGGAAAGCTGATCAACAACAACGAAGATAGCATTATTCCCTCTCTTGGTCCTGGGAAACCCGGTAATGAAATCCATACCAATTTTATCCCATTTCCATTCAGGAATCTCCAATGGTTGAAGGGTGCCAGCAGGCCGTTGATGCTCTGCTTTAACACGACGACAGACGTCGCAATTTGCAATGTATTGAGCGATTTCTCTCTTCATCCTAGTCCACCAAAACTTCTGGCGTAGGTCTTGATACATTTTAGTACTACCTGGATGAATGGTGAGAGGGGATTCATGAGCTTCCTTAAGGATCATTTGCCGTAGATGTTGTTTCTTGGGGACCACCAAACGGTTCTCGAAGAAGACAACACCTCGCTCATCCATGGAAAAACATTTAGCGACTCCGCTAGCAATGTTTTCCTTAATCCGGGATATTCCTCTATCATACCGCTGAGCGGTTATGATTTGATCCGTAAGGTTGGGTTTCGCCACCAGGGTGGAAAGGAATCCTCGAGGAACAATGTGAATATTAAGCTTACGAAATTCCTCGTGGAGAAGTGGTTGACTTTGTTGTAACATCAGATTGTTACAATAAGATTTACGACTTAGTGCGTCAGCCATGACATTGGCTTTGCCTGGGGTGTAAGTTATTCCTAAGTCGTAATCCGAGATCAACTCGACCCAACGTCTTTGCCTGAGATTCAAATCCGGTTGGGTGAAGATGTACTTCAAACTTTGGTGATCAGTGTAGATTTCGCAACGATTACCAAGAAGGTAATGTCGCCAGGTTTTTAGTGCATGGACTACAGCTGCAAGCTCTAGATCATGTGTGGGATAGTTATCCTCATGTGGACGCAACTGTCGAGAAGCGTAAGCAATCACATGACGATCTTGCATGAGTATGCAACCTAGTCCTCGTCGCGAGGCGTCGCAATAGATAACAAAGTCCTTAGAAAAATCTGGTGGTACCAGTACGGGAGCAGATGTCAGGCGTCTTTTCAGTTCCTGAAAGTTGAACTCGCACTGTGGGGTCCACTCGAACTTTTTATCTTTCTTGAGGAGTTCAGTTAGAGGCTTAGCAACTTTGGAGAAATTCTCGACGAAGCGGCGGCAATAGCTCGCTAAACCAAGAAAACTCCGAACTTGCTTGACCGTTTCAGGTGGAGTCCAGTCAAGGACGGCTTGAACTCGCTCGGGATTGACAGCAATGCCCTTACCAGAGATTACATGGCCCAGATAGGTCACTTCTGGCAACCAGAATTCACACTTGGAGAATTTGGCATAAAGGCGATGCTCTCGAAGTTTCGTCAATACTAGTCTTAGATGTTCGGCATGTTCCTCCTCATTCTTGGAGTAGATGAGTATATCATCGAGGTAAACCACGACGAATTTATCCAAATACTCCATGAAGATCGAGTTCATTAACCGAGAGAAGGTGGCTGGAGCATTGGTTAAACCGAAGGACATGACAGTGTACTCGTATTGGCCATAACGGGTAACAAAGGCCGTTTTGGGAATGTCCCCGTTCTTGATTTTGATTTGATGGTAGCCCAGCCTCAAATCCATTTTGGAAAAGACTGAGGATCCAGCGAGCTGGTCATACAGGTCATTGATCCTAGGGAGCGGATACTTGTTCTTGATAGTGACCAAATTGACAGGTTGGTAATCTACAACCATCCGATCTGTTCCATCCTTCTTCTTGACGAAGAGGACGAGGCAAGCCCATGGAGAAGAACTAGGACGGATGAAACCCTTTTGCAAGGACTCATCGAGTTGTTTCTTAAGCTCGGCTAGTTCTAAGGGTGCCATCTTGTAAGGTCTTCTAGATATTGGGACGGTTCCTGGAACAAGGTCTATCACGAACTCGACATCTCTGTCAGGTGGAACACCTGGCAGCTCCTCTGGAAAGACATCCGGGAAGTCACGAACTACCGGAATATCTTCAAGGTCTGGAAGGGGGTTGGCATTTAGAGAGTAGAGCTCACGCTCAGACACTCGGGTCAAAACATGGACTGTCTTGCCCGATGGATGGGTGAGTTGAACGGTTCTAGTAGAGCAATCAATCTTAGCGTAATGGGCTGACATCCAGTCCATACCCAAGATGATGTTTATGTCCGAGGACTTGAGAGCTATTAGTGACGCGAGGAAGACCAATCGGCCGACAAGAATTTCATTTCCATGGTTGATTCTAGAGGTTTGCCACTTAGAACCAGGGGTTTGAATTACCATGGAGGTGGGCATGTCACAAAATGTGGTGTTGTGCAAACGAGCATAGCTCTCAGAAATAAATGAATGAGATGCTCCAGTATCAAAGAGAACAGTTGCCGGATGGCAATTAACAAGGAGCGTACCGAGAACAACGTTGGGGTCCTCCTGAGTCTCTTCAGCTGAGACGTAGTTGACATGGCCACGAGCAGTGGTGGCCGGCTTGGCGACAAGCACTTTTGCTGTTGGCTTACCACGGCCAACAGACTTTCCGAACTGGTTGGGGTTGTTCTGGGGACACTCACGGATGTAGTGGCCCGTCTCTCCACACTTGAAGCAGGTTATCATATTGGGGCGTGGAGCAGCATTAGCAGCGGGACCACCATAAGACCTAGGCGGTACATATTGCTGGTTGGGGCGAGGCGCCTCAAAGGATGGCCTCGGGGTGAACCTGGATGGCACAGCGGTATTTGGGATCCAGACCCGGCGCTTCTGAGACCCAGAGCCGGACGAAGATCCAAAATCACGGGAGTGTTTGCGTGAAGCTTCAAAGTCATTCTGCCCTGTCTCGGCACTGATGGCCTTGTTGACCAATTTCGGAAAAGAGGTGCATTCGTGCAGACGAAGGTCACGGCGAAGCTCGGGGCTAAGTCCCTTGCGGAACCTTGCATGCTTCTTGGCGTCGGTGGATACCTCTTCAGGAGCATAACGTGCTAACTTCCCAAACTCTCGACTGTATGCATCCACAGTCAGTCTACCTTGGGTGAAGTTACAGAACTCCTCCCTCTTGCGATCCATGAGGCCTTCCGTAATGTGATGCTCACGGAAAGCAGCACTAAAGTCAGCCCAAGTAGTGATTTGTCCGACTGGGCGCATAGCCTCATAATTTTCCCACCAAAGGCTAGCAGGGCCTTCGAGGTGATAAGCAGCGAAGGTGACTTTATCCTCTTCGGCTACGTTAGCAGAACGTAGCTTGTGGGCGATGCTGCGAAGCCAGTCATCCGCATCGAGAGGTTTGATGGAATGGTTAAACTTTGGTGGATACAGCTTGACAAAGTCATTGATTGACACTGGAATGTTTCTCTGCCGGCGTGCAGTATTCTGCTCAATCTGCTCCAGCAAGCGGTTAGTCTCGCGCTTGTTTCGTTCTGCCTCCAGTATTACTTCGGCCAGAGAAGGCGGTTGAGGCAGATTCTCATCCCTAGCTGCGCTAGCTTCACCCTGCTCTGGAGCAGCAGGGTTGCTGCAGGTGTTGACCATCCTAGGAAAAACAAAACAACGATTTAGACCAGGATGGCAAAATCTGGGCAAGGAAGTGCAGAATGTAATGGATAACAAGGAATGCAGAGATGTTCATCCGTATGACATGGTAATACAGAAACTGCCATATATTAACCAACAGTCATACACACCATACATAGTTTAGTACAAGCCCAAGCTAAGGTACAACTATGATGAAAGGTGTTACATCTCATCGGAGGCATTCCAAACTCCTATACATTATTTTTCTACACCTCCGGAATGGATACACACTAAGTCATATTCCGCAAGTCACGCAGGACGGTGGACATACAACTGTTACAATACCAGCGAAACTACTACTAGCTCAGGCAGCTCCGTAGTAATCCTCATAGAAGTCACCACCCAAGCCTGGAAGCGGAACATGATCATCTGGGAACAGACGGTCCTGTGGGGCTTGCGGACCATAGGGACTTGGGTGTGGCCTTGGTCCAACAAACGGCGGCAGACGAGGTCCACGAGGAGGGGTGATGCCTCCCACCTCACGCCACTCCATGAAATCTGGCAGACTGGCACGCACAGGGTACAAGTCCCTCATGTCCATGTATCCGGCTTGCACTGCAGGGGCAAACCGAGTCAAAGTGGCCCAGTGATCAGAACGAGCATTAAAGAGCTCCATACGCAAGGCCCGGTTTTCACGGTCCTTGTCTTCCAACATCTCAGTAGTGGTGCGGAGGAGTGAGTCCTCATGGGATGCATCGCTATACATACCCTGAAGGTAACCATGCGCCCCAGGGAGGGATGCTGGCATGTAGCGGAAATCAGTGTTGCTCAGCAAGGCAGTTCTGGCTCGAATAATAGTCATCATCGAGTAGGCTGCATCCTGCACGGACATCCCAATGGTGATCCCAAGTCCATAAGAACAATGGAGCGGTTCAGTAGCTCCGGGATAAGATGGATATATCCTGACTGTGCACAGATATTGGCTTTGATTAAACTCTCTAAACTATTCCTCGACGGTATATTTAGGATACCATCGGTAACCTGTCTCGACCATCACTCGAACCAACATGGCTGTGTGTCCACATACATCAATGCAATGGGTCAGACGAACCACTTGGTTCTGGGAACGGGTGGCCATCTGGAAGCACAAAATAATGCAAGGGCATTAGAATTTTCTAGGAGAATTTGGACAGCATAACGGCTGTAAATGCTCAGAAAAAGGAGATGAGACATCCACAACAGTCGCAAAACCACTCAACAACCATCATATCAAGGTTCTGGTTCAACTGGCAACATACTAAGATTTAGTAGAAACTGAACTGGTTGTAACCAACAATTCTATAGGTTACTACGGATTAGTAACACGTGAACCTGATAGAGAGAAGAGAGCCTAGTCCTTAACCTATGTAGAATGAGAAGAGAATGACTCAAGATAGAGGGCATAAGATAAAGGAGTAAAAGAGCCTTACGTTCCCTCCCACAATCAATTCCCTACATATAACTAGAGCATTTCTAGACTCGACATCGACCAGTTTGGCTTAGCAAACCTACAGGCAGTCCGGCTCTGATGCCAACGCTGTCAGGACCCCGATCCTAAGCCACATCGATCCAGCATGTAACACATCATATCACTTTGCGGCCTCACGCACGGTACTCCCACGGGTGCCACCTTACCTGGCCCTGGACCGTTTGCGCCTTTTGGCTCACGTATATGATAATGTCGCTAGCATCCATATGACAGAGAACCCGGGCCGACATGGCTAGTCGTGAACCCAAGGAGGCACTAACCCATGAGGACAGGCATACATGAATCACATCGAGCATGTCGGTCAACAACGTATAAATCCGGGCTGTAGCACTGGGCTAACAGGACTCCGGTAACCCGGGCTGTAGCAGGCTAGGCAGGACTCCGGATAACACCGCGTGACATTTCCCCGAAGGGACAGACACAGGAACGAAGTGAAACACATGCCGGCCAGTCATGTGTTCCGAGCAGTAGTGCTGGGCTAGCAGGACTCCGGTGAACCGGGCTGTAGTGGACTACTATCGCTCAGAAGCACTAGACTACATTTCCTCATATGATAGGCTGCCAAGGATAAACAACTAGATAGTCGGATCCCACTCATACCAAGCATTTCAATCATACACACAATATGCTCGATATGAGTAAATACAACATTGCATCACAACAAAACTCTACAACTCAAGTACTTTATTGAAAAGGCTCCGAAGAGCCATACATATCATCCATACAGATAGGGGTCACATGACCCGACACTCAAGTCATACAATCATACAAGCACATGCGTAAGCAAAGTGGTCTGAGTACAGACACTAGAAAGAAAGAAGGCTTGACGAAGCCTGTCTATCTACATCGACCCTTCACAAGTCTTGGATCACCACCTGGGTGATAAGTCACTCGTCAACGTCGAGGTCTACATCGAACCCATCGGAGGGGTTGGCGCTGTCGTCTGAAAACATTAATTAAAGCAACATGAGTACGAAGGTACTCAGCAAGTCTTACAACAGAATCCTACTATACATGCACATTCTCAAGAAGGTAGTGGAGTTATTGCAGCATGCCAGCTTTGACTCATGGCTAAGCTATCCTACGATAGACAAAACTTGTAAAACATTTGTCGCACACGAGTCCACTATCACCAACACAATACTCCACCGTGGATCCTCTCTCGTCATCCTACGAGAGGGCCATCCGCGGTACTCACACTTATCTTGAGTCTTTTAGTGGTATCCATTTAATTGTCTATGAACTGCATAGGTGACCAAGTAGTCCTTTACCGCGGACGCGGCTATTCGAATAGTTTCATACCCTGCAGGGGTGTACTTCTTCACACACGCTCCCACCACTTATCGCTGTTACACGACATGTACTCGGCAACCTTCAAGCGGAAGCCCACCGAGGGTGTCGGCCACGACCTGACTAAAGACACAAGTCCCTAGTCCAGGTTTATCGCCTATTCGGGTTCCATCCGCAGGGAGTCCGGCCGAGGTTTCCACCAACGGCCCCGAACGATGTGAACTGGGTTCCCGAGACACCAAACGGGCGAATCGGTACACCGTGCCACGTGCCTACCGCAACACAGCCCACCCCTATGGTCAGCGCTGCGTGCGGCCCCCGGCATGCTACAAACACCAGAAACTACTTGCAACTCCTGAACAAAGGACAAGAGAGGTTAATAAGTCGAGAGAGTCAATTAAGGATCCCAATGTGTGGTAGTAGCTGAATCTTAAATCACACACACATATCTCAGTTCTTAAGGACGGCCTCAATGAAACAACCCACCATGTACTCCTACATGGCCTCTCATCAATTCCTTTACCAAATCGTATTCAACACTTTCACACTCTCGACACCGTCACAACCTTTCACTCTAGTTCATCATCCCGATGAGCCAGACCTGACACAACTCTAAGCATAGCAAGCATAGCATGGTAGGAACACACACACATATGGCTCAATCAACTCCTACACATGCTAGTGGGTTTCATCTAGTTACTGTGGCAATGACAGGTCATGCAAAGGAAGTGGGTTCAACTACCGAGACACACAGCAGTTTGAATCGCGTTGTCTTAATGCAGTAAACGAGAGCAGAATAGAGAACATGGATTTGTATCGGAATGATCAATGGGTTGCTTGCCTGATGGAGTGGTGGTGGGATATTGCCCTTCAGTTGGATACTCTTGAATATCCTCGGAGGCAGAACCTACCACGAAGAACACATCGGAACACAATCAACACATGACGATATGCAACAATATGATGCATGTTATGACATGGCAATATGAGAGTGTCTTGTCCTAATGCAAGCTAAAACAGGGAGGAAAGTGCTTATTTGAACCAAAGGTTCAAGTGTTAGATCACTTAACATACCCATTATAGAGCATCACCTTGTATTGTATAAACAGCATGTTTAACTTGTTCTGACATGCATGAAACCAGCACCAATGGATATATTGAATTTTTCTGATCAAATTTCATATATAAATCTTTGCATTTGGAGTTATAGATTAATTTCTATGAATTTTTGAAGTTTGAACTATTTTCTGGAATTTCCTGTATAAAAATAATTCCAGTAATTAAATTACTGCGTCAGCACTACGTCAGGATGACGTCAGAGGTCAATGGGGTCGTCCAGGTAAAACTGACCAGTGGGTCCCACATGTCTGTAATTAGTTAAACTAATTAATTTTAATTAAAACTAAACCAGTTAGTTAGCGGAGGGGAGCCCCACTTGTCATTGACTCAGAGGAGTCAACCGGGGCCCACCCAGTCCACGTCAGGGTCAAACCCGCCGGTCAACGGGTCAAAGCCTGCCGGTGTTTAGCCGCCGGCGAGGCCAGACGCGGCGGCGTGCTGCGGGATTCGCCCACAGAGCTCCGTTTGCTGTGCGGAGAGGAGCTACGGGCAGCTGGTGCTCGCCCGTATCCAGCCGTGGTGGTGGCTTGGCCGGGGAGTGGCCGGAGCTGCAGGACACGATGGAGCAGCACGGGGGCGACAGAGGGCGTGGGTTCACGGCGGCGCGGACGCAGCGGCGTCGGCCATGGCGGTGAGGAAGCGAGGGAGAGGGGCAGGGGGTGAATGAGATGTCCACGGGGTCGGGACGGCGACGTGGAGGTCGCCCAGCATCCACGCGCGCGAAGCGGCAAGCTGCTAGCGCCGTGGCGAGCTTGCGCTCGCCGGCGTCAGCTCCCTGCCTGCCTGGCGGGGACGAAGCAGCAGGCTGGCGCGGGGCAGCACAGTGCTGGGCCGCCAGGTGGGCCGGCTGGTGGCTGCGGCCAAGTTAGCCCTTTTTCCTTAATTGTTTAGTTTCTGTTTTCTTTTTCTATTATTCTGTAACTTTGTGACATTATTTAAAATACCTAGGCACTTTCTAAAATCCTGGAAATAATTGTGGGCTCTGTTGGGATTATTCCTAACAGCCCTGACTTATTTCCAGAATTATTTGAACATTTAAAATATTTATTAGCATTTAAATGTCCAAAATCAGAATACATATGATTTAATTCAGTGACCTTTTGCTGACCTAGAAAATTGTGCACCTATTTTGCCAGAGGTTCTAACCCAAGACAAAGAGGGTGAACGTTTTAGAAGGGCATTTCAGGTTCATTGAAAATGTTTTTAGTAAACCCTAGTTGAATTCAGGAGGGTGGGTGCTGGGGGTTCTGCCTTCCCCATTTCAAGTTTCTGATGAAAGGTAAACATGATGCACACTCTAATGCATGGTCGAACTAGGATGTGACAAGCTAAATATCAAACAATCTAAACAATACTATATATCGAACATTCTCACATTTTATTTGAATTTGTGGTAATGTGTGGTGTTTGCAACTCACATCTAAATACTTGTAGGCGTAGGGAGCGGGGCACCATACATAATGTGATAAACACGTTATACATATGAGACATGGTTTAGATTATGAAGATATGTAATGTGATTTGAAATCAAAATAAAGTGGATTCAAAAAATCTTGTTGGAGTTCATATAGGAGTACACATAGTTCATATGTAACTCGAGACTAATCATGTGGTGTGCTGTGAAGATAATACACAAACGATGGTTTAACTTGACAATAATGATGATTGTAGATCTTATTAAAATAGAGAAACAAATTCAAATGCTTTGACTTCACAACAATCATTACTGTAGATCTTATTCAAATAGAAAAACGAATTCAAATTTAGTTCATATTGAAGCGGTAGTATATACGTTTGGAATGCAATAAAACGTTCATCTGAGTAGTAGGTTGCATGCATTATACACTAGCGCAATATTTTAATTGAACATAACATGAATTCAAAGTTTTGAATGACATTTGTAGGGCGCATTGATTTGGGACATTACACGTTAGCCTTGTCCGGAAATTTCAACCCGCGCCTTGTTAGGCCGAAATATTAAGATATATCTTTGTCTCGTTGTGCTCCAACAACTCCCTCCATGTCAACCCGCGCCTTGCTATTCCGAAATTACAACGCGAAATGCCCATGGTACCCCTGAAACGCCCATGGTACCCCTGAACCGAAAGAACCGCCTCAAATCGGTGGGGGTACTTTTGTAACTTACCCCACATTTCGGACAAGCGCGTCTCTAAGCCATGGTTCCCCACTGCCATCCCATCCGCCCACCCATTCGTACATCGAGGCCGCGAAAACCCGTGATGAAACCCCACACCCTGCTCCGTCCGCCACCCAGCCGGAGCCTTTTCCCCGACGACGTCGTCCACAGCAACACCTCGACGTCCCTCATCCACTGTACCGGATGAGGATCCGTCGTCGATCTCATCGTCCCGCCAGTTCAGCCACCCCGTCCTCCACCTCCAAGGAGCTGCCCCGACGTTCCCCTCGTCTTTCGCGCCACCTCCATTCCCACACCACCGTCTTCACCTGCACCACCGGAAGAGCATCATCATCACCGTTTCCTCAGATGAAGCTGCGGCCTAATCGGCGCCACCAAAGAGGTTGTACACTAATCGCCGCATTTTCTTCTTGATTCGATCTCACGGTGCTGCCGGTGCTCGGTCCCGAGCTGACACGACGCGGCTCCATCCACGGCGGTGTCGCCGGCCACTTCCTTCACGGTGTCGCTCCCTCGGCGGCGACGTCCACATCAGTAGGACCTGCTGCTGCTTTAGCTCTCGCTCGCGCTGCTGCTCTGCTCTTTCTCTCGATCCCCTGCCTGGTCTGCTCTTGCTATTGCTCTTGCTCGCGCTGCTGCTCTCGCTCTTGCTCTTCCTTGTGATGCTGCTGTGATTTAGCTACACTTCAGTCGACTGAATCGACTTTTGGGTCAGTCGATTTTCAGGTGGTGGGAGGGGGCTCGCTGGGGTGAAGGAAGAACCAGCCGCAACGGGGAGGGGGCTCGCTGGAGAGATACCCCACTATCTTTCTTAGGGTTCAGGATGGGGGCGGTGTTCGCCGGCGGTGGCGGGGCGTTGGCGGGGCGGTGGCGTGGGGATCGCCGGAGAAAAAGCTCGGCATGGGGTGGCCTAGAGGGATGGCCGGGGCGGCCGCGGACCGGTGGTGGGGAGTGTTTTCGGGGTGGGCGGGGCGGCACACCGCCGGTCGCGGGCGGCGGGGGGCTGTTGTTTGGCCGGCTCTGGGGGGTGGAGGTTCAAGATGAACCGTAGGCCCTTGATTTCGTATCCAACGGCTACAAAATCGACTGACCAGAGATGAAAAAGTCAGTCGACCGACGTGTAGCCTCACCTTGCTAGTGCGTTCAGTTTCGGCAGCAAAATTCAGTTTCGATAGCAAAATTCAGTTTCGGCAGTTAAGTTCAGTTTCGACAGTTAAGTTCAGTTTCGACAGTTAAGTTCAGTTTTGACAGTTAAGTTCAGAGATGAGCGGCTGATGTATTTTACATCTAGCACTTTGTGGTTATGTATTTTACGTCATGTATTGGAGATGCTATTAGAATTCTACTTAGGTTAACGTTGTTCGTTGTCTCTCTTGTTCTGCTTCAGCCTCGGCGTCGTACAACTCACCGGAGCTGCTCCAACAACGAAACCCCCCATCACAGCGGAGCAGTACCTCGGGCTCCATCTCCAGACGCCTAAGATCTTATTCCCCTCCTCCGACAACCAAGTCAGTCGGAGCATCCTCACCGGCCAACCCAATCACGCTGAGATCGACATGGCTTCGCCAAAGAGGTTCTACACTTGTTGCATCTCTTTTTTACTCTACATGTTATATATATTGTCCACTGAGCACACAGATTTGTTCCTTTAGTGTCTCCCTGAAATAAAAAACGTTGGAATTTTAATTTTCACTTGTCCTCCTTTACAAATTCCTATTCATGAAGCACAAGACTAAGAGATAGAAGCATAATAGCATTATAACCATACATTTTCTTGTGCTTTGACTTAATGTCACCATGCTTGTTTGCATCCTGTGATCTTCCAATTGTTGTGAATCAAACACCCAGATTGGCAGAAATCCTGTGTTTTTAAATTCTCTGTTTTGCACGTGCATTCGTATCCTATCCTGTCTATTTCCTATCCCTGCATTGTTGGAATCCTCCAATTCAAACGAGCCCTTACAGAATTACTTCTCTTACAGATAGTTGTCAAAGAAAACCTTGCGTGGTTTGCCCCGCTCCTGCTGCGCCGTCGTCCACCCGAGCTCAGCTGCTCCAACGACAGAAGGGTCCAGCACAACAGGGATCCGGCCTCCAGACTATCTTTCGCTGCCTCAGATCTTCTTCCCCGCCACTGGCAGCCATGAAAACTGCACTACCATCATCAACCGAGCAGATGACCTCGAGGACTACACGGGTCCGCAAGAGAGGTCTCACTCTTTCGTGTCTGCTTATGTTATGCATAGCTTAATATTACATGCTACTTTATCGTCCTGTTCACCGATTAGCTCCAAACTAATGGTCAAACTTGAGTTTTTAAATGGTTGTGGGGTACATATCGGGTCCGCTATCAATAGTATCTATCTACTATCTGGTTAATCTCCGGTGTCTACTATGAGTTTCATGTTGGGTGGGAAACAAACAGTAAAGAAGCCATTATCTGTATTTTTTAACTGAAGCCATTATCTGCCTGCTATTATTGGTTTTGGGTCTATCCACAGGTTGATACCATCACTCTGGATTTCTGCATGCACTCCTTACATAATCTCACTATGTTTTATTCCTATGCATGACAGTTATTGTAAACAGTGGAACTGAACATGTAGAGCAAAAGAGACGAGCCTTGCGCGCCAATAAAATTTCATGCAGATGTCGCTCCATGGTAGGTGCAAAGGCAGCCCCCCTCCATGCATTTTGGATTGTAATCGAGAGGAAGATATCTGTTCTGAGGGGGATTCAGAAGGAGAAGACAACTCCTATTTACCCCCTAAGGTCTTCGCTCTAACCTGGCATGCTGATGTTGGTTATATCATGCATATGGTGTCTTGCATTGCTTACTTTATACATCAAATATGTCATCTGCTTAGTTTAGACTTCCTTTGTGCGAATGCCATCTGTTTAGTTTATTCATCGTTTATGTGAATTATGCAACGCCATCCTATTTAGCCAGTCATCATATATGTGAATTTTGCAATGCCATCCTGCTTAGCCAGTCATCTTATATGTAAATTATATCAGGCCATCCTTTTTTTGGTTACATATTACATTTGTCAAAAAATGTTATTACATTCAACTGCTCTTCGTGTGCATCAGCCATTCGACATGGTGATGGCAAATTCTGGAGTGAAAACAAGGTCTTCAGAGCAGACTATGCTATCTGACGAAGCACATATCTCGCTGGTTACGGATAGCTCCTCAGAGGAGGATTCAGAGACAGATGACCAGTCCTATTCCCCCCCCCCGAGGTGTATGCTCTAACTTGGCAGGGTTATGTTGCTCATATCGTGCGTATGGTGTCTTGCATTGCTATGTCATTTGATTAGTTTAGACATGCTTTGTGTGAATGCCACCTGTTCAGTGTCTAATTACCATATATGTGAATTATGCATTGCCATCTTGTTGAAAGACATTATATATGTGAATTATACAATGCTATCTTGTTGCAAAGGCAATATATATGTGAATTATGCAATGCCATGCTGTTTAGCCAATCATCATGTATTTGAATTATATCATGCTATCATTTTTTGTATTACGTGTTCCATTTGTCGACAACGTTTGCATATTCAACTACTCTTCCTGTGCATCAGCCATTTGAAGCGGTGATGGAAGTATCTGGAGTGAAAACAAGGTATTCAGAGCAGATAATGCTACCTGCTGAAGCAGACATCTTGCTGGTTACAGAGAGCTCCTCAAAGGAGGATTCAGAGACTAATGACCAGTCCTATTTTCCCCCTGAGGTCTATGCTCAAACTTGGCAGGGTTATATTACCCATGTCATGCATGTTGTCTTGCATTGCTTAGTTTTTACATCATATATGGATTGCCATCTGCTTACTTGCTTACTATATAAATCATATATTTGAATTATATCATGCCATCATGTTTACACAGTACATAAACATCATCTATCTGAATTATGGCATGGCAACCCATTTAATAAAGACATCATATAGTTATATCATCTCATCCTGTTTAGTGTTTACAGTCATCATATTTTGAATTATGGCATTCTATCCGTGAATGTATGTGAATTATGGCATGCCAACCTATTTAATAAACACATTATATAGTTATGTCATGTCATCTTGTTTACATAGTCTCATATTTTGAACTATGTCTTTCCATCTTTGTTAGTTAGCCATCATAATGTGAAATTGTGTCATGCTATCCTGTTTAGTTAGCCATCATATATGTGAAATTGTGTCATGCTATCCTGTTTGGTTAGACAACATAAATATGAATTATTTCATGCCCTCTTTTATTCCCCACTATCCATTGCACCTTTCTATCATACAATGTCTATACTTTCAATTACTTTTCTTGTTTATCAGCCATTTGAATTGGAGAGCGTGATGGCAGTATCTAAGGGAGTAACAACACAATCTTCAGAAAAGATAGTGCTACCAGTTGATGCAGATAGAACCATGGTTGTACTTGCCCAAGGACCAGATCCACCGCACATAACCTAGACTCTCGCAGATTGTACCCCTACCCAGTTGGACAGAGAACCAGCTACACCCCTTCTAACCCCAACCCCGGCAGATAGTAACCCATTTCCAGTTGACACAACACCGTCTCCATCATAGAGCACCCAAACACGAGCAGTTAGTAAGGGAACTGCAGTGCCCAAAGCACGAGGACCACCACTTCGAATCCCAACTCAACGCTTAAAGGAGAAGAACATTTGTTCTCAGGTTAGGTTCTGTAGCTATGGTTCATACTCCTTTGCTCTTGCATGACTGTATTTACTCATACCAACTATTTTTGAATTTGAAGGACGGAATTGAAACTCCAATGGCGCAACAGGTATGTTTTAAACCTGTTTCTTTAACTGGTTTGCTGTTGTAACCCGCTCTATGTTGATTTCAATTTCAATTGAATAAACAGTTATGTTCTCATGTCATGCACATTACAAGTGTTGTTTTTGCTCTATAGTTACCCACACTTATATTCTGTCTATTCTGCTTTGTCTTGAACAAATATTATTTGAACTGTGTCTCTATCTTGATTTGGCAACAAACACTAGAATGATATAGACCATAAAGTGACCATGGTACATAGATATATGCTTGGTTCATGCTGTTATCCTGTCCACTTTACTACTGAACTCATTTACCAAAATGAGTTTCATATACAACATGGTAAACATGTGATGTGTCTGCTTGTTTCTCTTTTAGAATGCGGACAAAATATTGGAGAACAATACCGCGTTATCCAATGGTAAAGGAAGTAATGCAGATAAGGTTCAAGATAGTGAGACATCCCTGTTGGTCTCTAAGAAAGCTGATAAAAACTATCTTGACGACCGTGAGGGAACCCAAAACTCCTGTCTTGATGTAGTGTTCGAGTTACTGGCCACTACTGCTGGCACAAGCTCTTCGAACTCGGTGCCTGAATCAGTTCGTCTTCTTGAGCCTCAACTTCAAGTTGAAAGACATCGATCAGATGTGCTACTACAGGAAGCTGAAGGACTGAGGAAGTCCCTATAGAATTCAGATGCATATTTTCTGGTGCAACAGCAAGCACTGGAGGATTTAAGCGCCAAACAAGAGAAAGTTAATAAGCTTGCTAAGCATCTTGCCACCATTATGGGTACCCAGGATATTGTTTCTTGAGATCTTCTGAAGTGGTTTCAGTTCTGGATTTGTTTTGTTGCGGCGTTTATTTGCGTCGCTAACTTTGACAACCAGTGTATATGATATGCTGCTTTGTTCCCTATATTTGCACTGGTGGCGAACTTGGATGCTCAATGGATGTAATATGTATAATAGCCGTGATAGCCTAGCGTTAGTTGCTTGCGTATTTCTTTCCTCCTTGTTGTCTTTTTTATTTGTTTGCTTGTAGTCATTGCAGTTCTTTTTCCGCGGTTAGCTAGTGGCTGCAATAACCTATTTTTTAAAACTAGGCCACAATAACCATGGGCTAATATTTATTGTAGTGACACTGGGCCTCCTACTGGCCGTAGAAACAGTGGGCCTTCTACGGGCCGTAGAAACAATGGGCCTTCTACGGGCCGTAGAAATAATGGGCCTTCTACGGGTCGTAGAAACAATGGGCCTTCTGCGGGCTATATTATCAATGGGCCTTATACGGGTCGTATAATCGATTGGCCAAACATGGGCCAAACAGGCCACATTATGGCCGTAAACGGGCTAGAGTTGGAATCTTTCGTTCATGGGCCGACCATATCGGGCCATCGTTAATAGGTCATATTTGATGATGCTATGAAATCGGCCCAACGTATTAACAGACCACAAACGAGCCGACTGTAACCACGCGTTGAATTTGGCCCACAAGCAGAAAATGACAGTAACGGGCCGTAAGTAAACGAACGCTGGAAATGAGCCCAAGAATAAATGGGCTCTGAGAAGGCCGAAAGGTAACATGGGCTGGAAACGGCCCAACGGAATAACGGGCCATTAATGGGTATAAAGTGATACTCTGTTCATTACGGGCCAGTTTCACCACGGGCCGTTAATGGGTGTAAAGTGATACACTGTTCATTACGGGCCAGTTTCACCACGGGCCATTAGTAGGCCAAGAGTTACATAGGGCCTATATGGGCCGAAAGACGTCATGGGCCATACATGGGCCAGAAGTGAAAACATGCTGGAATCATATTGGATGGCCCAGATGACGCTACTGGGCCTAATTCGGATAGGGCGTAACGGGCCTTGGGTTAGCGGGCTGTAAATGGGCTATATTCGAACATGCCGTTAACAGGCTTTCCATGGGCCGGCCCGCCAGCTTTTGACCAAGTCAAACGGGCTGGCCTTTTCACAGAAATGGGCCTCTGTTGGGCCGTGCCACGTCTCGACGTATCATAGGCGCCTATCTGACCCACTGACGAGCTGACACGTGTTTCGTCCGGCCAATAAGAATTTTACACGTGGAAATTTCCCATTGGTCGGGGCTGTTAAAGGGTTATCGGATCCAAAACCTGACCCGATAGCTTAACGGCGTTCCGTTACGGTGGGTGCCACGTGTCAGTCACCCTTGACGAAAGCACTTCTGTGACACGCGATTTATCGTCATGGAAGTGGACACTTCCGTGATGATAATTTTGGTAATGTCATGGATCACTTCTACGACAGCACAGGTATGACTATCTTGATTCTGTCATAAATTTGTCATGGATGTACATGCATGACAAAAAAAGCGACCTACTGTGACAAACACGTATCATCACGGAAGTGTATTTTTTGTAGTGTATATGGGCCTAATGGGCGAAGAGGGGAAACTCAGTAGCCAGCATGGGCTGTTGCGCCCCCATATAGGCCGAACCTGGAGGGAAGGAAAGAGGGGAAGAGAGAAAGGAAGGGGAGGGATTCGACCTCCCCCTTCCTTCCCTCCTCCCTCCTCCTTCCTTCCCCCTTTGAAAATTATGGTAGAGGGGTGGCGAATAGGATTAGGGCCCCAAGTAGGATTCCTCCTACTTGGGCACCCCTTTGGCTGCTCCCTCTCCCTCCGACCTATATATATGAGGGCAGGGCACCGCTAGAATACACAACACTAATTCATAGCCGTGTGCAGCGCCCTCCTCCACAGTTTATGCCTTCGGTCATATCTTCGTAGTGCTTAGGCAAAGCCCTGCGCGGATCACTTCACCATCACCGTCACCAAACCGTCGTGCTGACGGAACTCTCCCTTGACACTTTGCTAGATCCAGAGTTCGAGGAACGTCATTGAGCTGAACGTGTGCAGAACTCGGAGGTGTCGTACATTCGGTACTTGATCGGTCGGAGCAAGAAGAAGTTCGACTACATCAACCGCATTAACAAACGCTTCCGCTTTCGATTTACGAGGGTACGTGGACACACTCTCCCCCTCTCGTTGCTATGCATCTCCTAGATAGATCTTGCAGCGTAGGATTTTTTTTGAAATTACATGCTACGTTACCCGACAAGTAGCGCGTCACCCCAGCCTACGACACCAATTCCCTTGAAACAACAAAATGGCAACCTCGGCCGTCCCACTCACCCCACTCCCTAATGCCTACTAAATTTCATAGATTGGATCTCCAAATCGGTGAATTATCCTCCCCTTCGGCCCCTCAAGGTATTCTCCCTCATTCCTCCTCTTTTTGTTGGTTGAAATGTTTGCATTATGCCAATTTGCAGAAACCCTATGTCATCCATTTTTGCTATTTCCATTGATGCATTTTGGTATTTATTTTTGTAGATGGCAAGGATCGTGAATGTGCATCATGTGGACTTTGCCTCTTTTGAGAAGGGAGACGCCGAATATGGTGACCCGGAGAAGAAGGCAGTAGTGATGGTGTTTGCAACAAGTCCTAGCCTTGAGGAGGTTGTGGTTTGATACGTCCATTTTGCATCAGGCTTTTATATCGATATTTATTGCATTATGGGCTGTTATTACACGTTATGTCACAATACTTATGCCTATTCTCTCTTCTTTTACAAGGTTTACATAAGGAGGGAGAATGCCGACAGCTGGAATTCTGGGCTGGAAAAGGAGCAAATAGTAGAGACCTATTCTGCACATCTCCAAAAGTCCTGAAACTCCACGAAAGTCATTTTTGGAAATAATGAAAAATATTGAGCGGAAGAAGTTCACTAGAGGGGGGCCCACCTGTCCACGAGGGTGGGGGGCGCGCCCCCTACCTCGTGGGCCCCCTGTTGGCTCTCCGATGGCCATCTTCTGCTATATGAGGTCTTTCGATGAGGAAAAAAATCATAAGCAAACTTTCGGGATGAAACTCCGCCGCCATGAGGCGGAACCTTGGCGGAACCAATCTAGGGCTCCGGCAGAGCTGTTCTACCGGGGAAACCTCCCTTCAGGAGGGGGAAATCATCACCATCGTCATCACCAATGCTCCTCTCATAGGGAGAGGGCAATCTCCATCAACATCTTCACAAGCACCATCTCATCTCAAAACCCTAGTTCATCTCTTGTACCCAATTCTTGTCTCCAAGTCCGGGATTGGTACTAGTAGGTTGCTAGTAGTGATGATTACTCTTTGTAGTTGATGCTAGTTGGTTTATTTGGTGGAAGATCATATGTTCAGATCCTTTATGCATATTAATACCCCTCTGATTATGAACATGAATATGCTTTGTGAGTAGTTACGTTTGTTCCTGAGGACATGGGAGAAGTCTTGCTATTAGTAGTAATGTGAATTTGGTATTCGTTCGATATTTTGATGAGATGTATGCTGTCTAGCCTATAGTGGTGTTATGTGAACACCGACTACATAACACTTCACCATTATTTGGGCCTAGATGAAGGCATTGGGAAGTAATAAGTAGATGATGGGTTGCTAGAGTGACAGAAGCTTAAACCCTAGTTTATGTGTTGCTTCGTAAGGGGCTGATTTGGATCCATATGTTTCATGCTATGGTTAGGTTTACCTTAATACTTTTGTTGTAGTTGCGGATGCTTGCAATAGAGGTTAATCATAAGTGGGATACTTGTTCAAGTAAGAACAGCAGCCAAGCACCGGTCCACCCACATATCAAATTATCAAAGTATCGAACGCGAATCATATGAACGTGATGAAAACTAGCTTGACGATATTCCCATGTGTCCTTATATAAGAGTTTGTCTAGGCTTGTCCTTTGCTACAAAAAGGATTGGGCCACCTTGCTGCACTTTATTTACTTTTTTTACTTGTTGCTCGTTACAAATTATCTTATCACAAAACTATCTGTTACCACTTATTTCAGTACTTGCAGACAATACCTTGCTGAAAACCGCTTATCATTTCCTTCTGCTCCTCGTTGGGTTCGACACTCTTACTTATCGAAAGGACTACGATAGATCCCCTATACTTGTGGGTCATCAAGAATCTTTTCTGGCGCCGTTGCCGGGGAGTGAAGCGCCTTTGGTAGGTGGAATTTGGTAAGGAAAAATTTATATATAGTGTGCTGAAATTTACTGTCACTTGTTACTATGGAAAGTAATCCTCTGAGGGGCTTGTTCGGGGTATCTTCACCCCGACCAGTAGAGCAAAGTGTTGCTCCGCAACCTACTGAACCTACTGATAATGAAATTATTCCCTTTGAAGTTCCTTCAGGTATGTTAGAAAGACTGCTTGATAACCCTTTTACACGAGATGGAACAAAGCATCCTGATGAACATCTACTCTATGTGGATGAAGCTTGTGGATTATTTAACCTTGCAGGTATACCCGATGATGTTGTTAATAAGAAGGTCTTACCTTTATCTTCGAAGGGAGATGCATCGACATGGTATAGGCTATGTGATGATACGGGATCATGGAACTATAAATGAATGAAGTTGGAATTTCGTCAAAAGTATTATCCTATGCATCTTGTTCATCATGATCGCAATTATATATATAATTTTTGGCCTCGCGAAGGAGAAAGCATCGCTCAAGCTTGGGGGAGGCTTAAATCAATGTTATATTCATGCCCCAATCATGAGCTCTCAAGAGAAATAATTCTTCAAAAAATTTATGCTCGGCTTTGTGAAAACAATCGCATCATGCTCGATACTTCTTGTGCTGGCTCTTTTATGATGAAGACTATTGAATTCAAATGGAATTTATTGGATAGAATTAAACGCAACTCTAAAGATTGGGATCTCGACGAAGGTAAGGAGTCGGGTATGACACCTATGTTTGATTGTGTTAAGTCTTTTATGGTACCGATGTTTTCCGTAAATTTAGCACTAAATATGGACTTGACTCTGAGATAATAGCTTCATTCTATGAATCTTTTGCTACTTATGTTGATCTCCCCAAGGAGAAGTGGTTTAAATATCATCCTCCCATAGAAGTAAAAGTAGGTGCACCAACTAAAGTTGAAGAAAAGATTATTACTTATAATGATCCTGTTGTTCCTACTTCTTATGTTGGGAAACCACCTTTCCCTGTTAGAATAAAGGATCATGCTAAAGCTTCAACTTTGGTTCATAAAAGCAATATTAGAACTTATATACCTCCTGAGCAAGTTAAAGTTGATCCTAATATTGCTATTTTTAAAGATCTCTTGGCTGATAATATTGATGGGCATGTTATTTATTTCTGCGGTGAAACTGCTAGAATTGCCAAACCTTGTGCTAAAGATAAACATAGACCTGTGGTAGGCGTGCCTGTTATTTCTGTTAAAATAGGAGATCATTGTTATCATGGCTTATGTAATATGGGTGCTAGTGTTAGTGCAATACCTTATGACTTATACAAATAAATTATGCATGATATTACACCCGCTGAGATAGAAGATATTGATGTCACAATTAAACTTGCCAATAGAGATACTATTTCACCAATGGGAATAATTAGAGATGTTGAAGTGTTGTGTGGGAAAACTAAATATCCTGCTGATTTTCTTGTTCTTGGTTCCCCACAAGATAGCTTTTGTCCCATTATATTTGGTAGACCCTTCTTGAACACTGTTAATGCTAAGATAGACTGCAAAAAGAATGTTGTTACCATTGGTTTGGGTGATATGTCTCATGAGTTTAATTTCTCTAAATTTAGTAGACAACAACGTGAAGAAGAATTACCTAATAAGGATGAAATTATTGGTCTTGCTTCTATTGTTGTACCTCCTAGTGATCCTTTAGAACAATATTTGCTAGACCATGAAAATGATATGTTTATGAATGAAAGAAGGGAAATAGATGAGGTATTCTTTAAGCAGGAACCTATTCTGAAACACAATTTGCCTGTTGAAATCCTAGGGGATCCTCCTCCTCCCAAGGGTTATCCCGTGTTTGAGCTTAAACCGTTGCCTAATAATCTTAAATATGCTTATCTTGATGAAAAGAAGATATATCATGTTATTATTAGTGCTAACCTTTCAGAGCATGAAGAAGAAGGATTATTGAAAACTCTGAAGAAGCACCGTGCTGCTATTGGATATACTCTTGATGATCTTAAGGGCATTAGTCCCACTCTATGTCAACATAAAATAAATTTGGAAGAAGATGCCAAACCAGTTCGTGATCATCAATGAAGGCTTAATCCTAAAATGAAATAAGTGGTAAGAAAAGAAATACTAAAGCTTCTAGAGGCAGGTATAATTTATCCCGTTGCTGATAGCCAGTGAGTAAGTCCTGTCCATTGTGTCCCTAAGAAGGGAGGTGTTACTGTTGTTCCTAATGATAAAGATGAATTGATTCCGCAAACAATTATTATAGGTTATAGGATGGTAATTGATTTCCAAAAGTTAAATAAGGCTACTAAAAAGGATCATTACCCTCTTTTATCGATCAAATGCTAGAAAGATTATGCAAACATACACATTATTGCTTTCTAGATGGTTATTCTGGTTTCTCTCAAATACCTGTGTCAGCTAAAGATCAATCAAAGACCACTTTTACTTACCCTTTTGGTACTTTTGCTTATAGACGTATGCCTTTTGGTTTATGTAATGCACTTGCTACCTTTCAAAGATGCATGATGGCTATATTCTCTGACTTTTGTGAAAATATTTGTGAGGTTTTCATGGACGACTTTTCCGTCTATGGATCTTCTTTTGATGATTGCTTGAGCAATCTTGATCGAGTTTTGCAGAGATGTGAAGAAACTAATCTTGTCTTGAATTGGGAAAAGTGCCACTTTATGGTTAATGAAGGTATTGTCTTGGGGCATAAAGTTTCTGAAAGAGGTATTGAAGTTGATAAAGCCAAGGTTGATGCTATTGAAAAGATGCCATGTCCCAAGGACATCAAAGGTATAAGAAGTTTCCTTGGTCACACCGGTTTTTATAGGTTCATTAAGGACTTCTCAAAAATTTCTCGGCCTCTGACTAATTTATTACAAAAAGATATACCATTTGTTTTTGATGATGATTGTGTAGAAGCATTTGAAATACTAAGAAAGCATTGATCTCTGCACTTATTGTTCAGCCACCTGATTGGAATTTACCCTTTGAAATTATGTGTGATGCTAGTGATTATGCCGTAGGTGCTGTTCTAGGGCAAAGAGTTGATAAGAAATTAAATGTTATCCATTATGCTAGTAAGACTCTAGACAATGCTCAAAGAAATTATGCTACTACTGAAAAAGAACTCTTAGTAGTTGTATTTGCTTGTGATAAGTTCATACCTTATATTGTTGATTCTAAAGTAACTATTCACACTGATCATGCTGCTATTAAATATCTTATGGAGAAGAAAGATGCGAAACCTATACTTATTAGATGGGTTCTCTTGCTACAAGAATTTGATTTGCATATTGTTGATAGAAAGGGAGCTGAGAACCCCGTTGCAGACAACTTGTATAGGTTAGGAAATGTTCTTGATGACCCACTACCTATTGATGATAGCTTTCCTGATGAGCAATTAAATGTTATAAGTACTTCTCGTAGTACTCCATGGCATGCTGATTATGCTAATTATATTGTTGCTAAATTTATACCACCTAGTTTCACATACCAACAAAAGAAAAAGGTTTTCTATGATTTGAGACATTACTTTTGGGATGACCCACATCTTTATAAAGGAGTAGATGGTGTTATTAGACGTTGTGTACTTGAGCATGAAGAGGAACAGATCCTATGCAAGTGTCACTCCGAAGCTTATGGAGGACACCACGCTGGAGATAGAACTACACATAAGGTATTGTAATATGGTTTCTATTGGCCTACTCTTTTCAAGGATGCCCATAAGTTTGTCTTGTCATGTGATGAATGTCAAAGAATTGGTAATATTAGTAGACGTCAAGAAATGCCTATGAACTATTCACTTGTTATTGAACCATTCGATGTTTAGGGCTTTGATTATATGGGACCTTTTCCTGCCTCTAATGGATATACTCATAATTTAGTTGCTATTGATTACGTTACTAAGTGGGTAGAAGCTATTCCAACTAGTAGTGCTGATCATAACCCTTCTATTGAGATGCTTAAAGAAGTTACTTTTCCGAGGTTTGGAGTCCCTAGATATTTAATGACTGATGGCGGTTCACATTTTATTCATGGTGCTTTCCGTAAAATGCTTGCTAAGTATGACATTACTCATAGAATTGCATCTCCTTATCACCCACAGTCTAGTGGTCAAGTAGAATTGTGTAATAGAGAGCTCAAATTAATTTTGCAAAAGACTGTCGATAGGTCTAGAAAGAATTGGTCCAACAAACTTGATGATGCATTATGGGCCTATAGAACTACATATAAAAATCCTATGGGTATGTCTCCGTATAAAATGGTTTATGGAAAAGCATGTCACTTACCTCTCGAATTAGAAAATAAGGCATATTGGGTAATTAAAGAGCTCAACTATGATTTTAAACTTGCTGGTGAGAAGAGGTTATTTGATATTAGCTCACTTGATGAATGGAGAACCCAAGCTTATGAAAATGCCAAGTTGTTTAAAGAAAAATTCAAAAGATGGCATGATAAAAGGATACAAAAGCGTGAGTTTAATGTAGGTGATTATGTATTGCTATACAACTCTCGTTTAAGGTTTTTTGCAGGAAAACTTCTCTCTAAATGGGAAGGCCCTTACGTTATCGAGGAGGTTTATCATTCCGGTGCCATAAAAATCAACAACTTCGAAGGTACAAATCCGAAGGTGGTTAACGATCAAAGAATCAAACATTATATCTCAGGTAATACTATAAATGTTGAAACCAATGTTATTGAAACCGTAACCCCGGAGGAATACATAAGGGACACTTTCCAGAACGTCTCAGACTCCGATAAGGAGTAGGTATGTGGTACGGTAAGTAAACCGACTCCAAAATAGTTTTTAAGGCAATATTTCTCCATTTTGGAATATTTAGAAAAATAGAAAATTAAGTAGCAGTCCGGGAAGGACACGGGGGCGCCACGAGGGTGGAGGGCGCGCCCTACCCCCTGGGCGCGCCCCCTACCTCGTGGGCACCTCGTGTGCCTTCCGGACTCCGTTTTCTTGCATGATACGTATTTTGGTCGGTAAAAATTCATTATATATTCTCCCGAAGGTTTTGGCTCCTGTATCACGCAATTATCCTCCGTTCTTGTTTTGAGCTGTTCTCTGTCAGGGTTGTCAAGGCCAGGCATCATGTCGTCCCCCTCCTCCAACAATGGTGACAAAGATGCTTGGCTAATGAAGATAGAGCTGAAGAGGGAAGAACCCATAGAGATCAACAAGGATGAAGGGATCAAGAAGGCCATGGAGAACCAAGCTCCGGCAGCAGAAGACACCCTTCAACTTGATCACAATCTTCTTACCCCAACTGATATCAAAGCTTTCAAGATGATTGAGTTAGCTCGTATTCAAAACAAGTATCTCACAAGTGAAAATATTTTGTTGAAGGAGCATATCGTTGCACTCAAAGGCATTATCCGCAAGTTGTAGGACCTCTTACGCTCGATGTGCGACTATCCATTACCACCACCTTCTTCACCAACAAAGGAGACATAATCACATGGGTATGGGCACTCCCCTTGGCAACTGCCAAGCTTGGGGGAGGTGCCCCGGTATCGTATCACCATCACACTCCTATCTTTACCATTTTTCTTAGTTCGATCCTATTAGTAGTATTTTGATATAGTAGAATAAAGTTTACGGCATGATCTAGTTTTGAGTTTTTCTTTATGATCTCTCTATGTAATCGAGTCCGTGAGCTATATATAATAAAGATTAATTAGTGTTGAGTCGAGGGCCTGATTATTTTGCTATGATCTTGGGGTAATAAAAGAAAATAAGAAAAAGAATAAAAGAAACAAAGAGTTCATATTGATCTTATTGAAAGTAATGACTTCACATAGAAAGAGTGATGATTAAAAGTTGTTGGGAGTTGGCAGACATAGGTTTGGTCATCATTGCAATTAATAGGAAGTAATAAGGAAAGAGAGGTCTCACATATAAATATACTATTATTGACATCTTTTATGATTGGGAGCACTCATTAAAATATGACATGCTAAAGAGTTGATGTTGGACAAGGAAGACAATGTAATGGGTTATGTTTTCTTATATTTGAGATAAAGTATGTTGTCACGGATCATCCAACATGTTGAGCTTGCCTTTCCCCCTCATGCTAGCCAAATTCTCAGCACCAAGTAGAAATACTACTTGTGCTTCCAAAAACCCTTAAACCAGTTTTGCCATGAGAGTCCACCATACCTACCTATGGATTGAGTAAGATCCTTCAAGTAAGTTGTCATCGGTGCAAAGCAATAAAATTGCTCTCTAAATATGTATGATTGATTGGTGTGGAGGAAATAAGCTTTATATGATCGTTTGATGTGGAAGAAATAAAAGCGACAGACTGCATAATGAAAGTTCATATCACAAGGGGCAATATAAAGTGACGTTCTTTCGCATTAAGATTTTGTGCATCCAACCCTAAAAGCGCATGGCAACCTCTGCTTCCCTCTGCGAAGGGCCTATCTTTATTATTATCTTCTACCTTATGCAAGAGTCATGGTGATCTTCACCTTTCCTTTTTCATTTTATCCTTTGGCAAGCACAGTATGTTGGAAAGATCCTGATAGATTTATCTAATTGGATGTAGGGGAGCATGAGGTATTATTGTTGACATTACCCTTGAGATAAAAGGTTGGGAGGCGAAACTATAAGCCCTATCTTTCTCTGTGTCCGATTAAAACTCCGTAACCACAAGTATCGCGTGAGTGTTAGCAATTATGAAAGACTAAATGATAGTTGAGTATGTGGACTTGCTATTAAGCTCTGACATAGACTCTTTCTGATGTTATGATAAATTGAAATTGCTTCAATGACTGAGACTATAGTTTGTTGGTTTTCAATAAAGTTTATGATTCATACCTTTGTATTGTAAATAGATTATTACTTGAGCATAAGAAATCATATGACAATATCTATATATGTTGCTGTTATGAGAATAATCATGATGCCCTCATGTCCGTATTTTATTTTTATCGACGCCTCTACCTCTAACCATGGGGACATATTTATTGTTATTGGCTTTCGCTTGAGGACAAGCGAGGTCTAAGCTTGGGGGAGTTGATATGTCCATTTTGCATCATGCTTTTATATCGATATTTATTGCATTATGGGCTATTATTACACGTTATGTCACAATACTTATGCCTATTCTCTCTTATTTTACAAGGTTTACATAAGGAGGTAGAATGCCGGCAGCTGGAATTCTGGGCTAGAAAGGGAGCAAATATTAGAGACCTATTCTGCACAACTCCAAAAGTCCTGAAACTCCACGAAAGTCATTTTTGGAAATAATGAAAAATATTGAGCGGAAGAAGTTCACCAGAGGGGGGCCCACCTATCCACGAGGGTGGGGGGCGCGCCCTACCCCCCAGCGCACGCCCCCTACCTCGTGGGCCCCCTGTTGGCTCTCTGATGGCCATCTTCTCCTATATGAGGTCTTTCGATGAGAAAAAAATCATAAGCAACCTTTCGGGACGAAACTCCGCCGCCACGAGGCGGAACCTTGGCGGAACCAATCTAGGGCTCCGAAAGAGCTGTTCTGCCGGGGAAACTTCCCTCCGGGAGGGGAAAATCATCGCCATCGTCATCACCAACGCTCCTCTCATCGGGAGAGGGCAATCTCCATCAACATCTTCACCAGCACCATCTCATCTCAAAACCCTAGTTCATCTCTTGTACCCAATTCTTGTCTCCAAGTCCAGGACTGGTACTAGTAGTTTGCTAGTAGTGTTGATTACTCTTTGTAGTTGATGCTAGTTGGTTTATTTGGTGGAAGATCATATGTTTAGATCCTTTATGCATATTAATACCCCTCTGATTATGAACATGAATATGCTTTGTGAGTAGTTACGTTTGTTCCTGAGGACATGGGAGAAGTCTTGCTATTAGTAGTCATGTGAATTTGGTATTCGTTCGATATATTGATGAGATGTATGTTGTCTAGCCTATAGTGGTGTTATGTGAACGTCGACTACATAAAACTTCACCATTATTTGGGCCTAGAGGAAGGCATTGGGAAGTAATAAGTAGATGATGGGTTTCTAGAGTGACAGAAGCTTAAACCCTAGTTTATGCATTGCTTCGTAAGGGGCTGATTTGGATTCATATGTTTCATGCTATGTGTAGGTTTACCTTAATACTTTTGTTGTAGTTGCGGATGATTGCAATAGAGGTTAATCATAAGTGGGATGCTTGTTCAGGTAAGAACAACACCCAAGCACCGGTCCACCCACATATCAAATTATCAAAGTACCGAACGCGAATCATATGAACGTGATGAAAACTAGCTTGACGATATTCCCATGTGTCCTCGGGAGCGCTTTTCCTTATATAAGAGTTTGTCTAGGCTTGTCCTTTGCTACAAAAAGGATTGGGCCACCTTGCTGCACTTTATTTACTTTTGTTACTTGTTGCTCGTTAGAAATTATCTTATCACAAAACTATATGTTACCACTTAATTATTTCAGTACTTGTAGAGAATACCTTGCTGAAAACCGCTTATCATTTCCTTCTGCCCCTCGTTGGGTTCGACGCTCTTACTTATCGAAAGGACTATGATAGATCGCCTATACTTGTGGTTCATCATGGTTGAGCTTCGAAGAAGGTTGAATTGGCTGGATGAAATCGATGGAGTAGACTTAATCGGAAGGTATAATGTTGGGTTTGGACAATACATTCTTTGGAAGACAATGCCTCTTGTCTCTGAGTTTCATTAGGAAGCATATAAGGAGAGTGTCTTGGCCCCACAAGGTAAATCATTCGAGTTAATTGCCATAGAAGAAGGTTGGTGATCGGTTGCATATTGATTTTAATCGGTATGCATCTTCATGTGATGTTAGAAGCCCAGTTCGAGATTCACCACATGTCAATCCACATGTGTATGACACAACAATGAGTCAACCTCCATTGACCCAACCTTTGAGCCCCATCCGGAATGACCAACATGATAATCAAGACTTGCTCCTAGAGGGTGATGAGTTCGAGGGTGCTGAATCGGAGGCTTATCTTTGTGACCATTGTGTTGGCGATGTGGAGGCAAATTGCATGAAAGAGGACATGGACCATGATATTCCATACAATAGGTCCTATGCGGGGGACTCGGAGGATGAAGGATCGTATGAAGAAATAGATGAGGATGGTTTGTCATCTAAAGAAGCCAATGCTTTCAAGAAGGTAATAGGTCGGGGTCATGAGACATCATTGTTCCATATCTGAGCCTAGCTGATAAGGCGATTGTTGATGGTGGAACAAGTAAAATTCTTGCACTAAGGTTAACTTCAAAGCGAGATAACATGGAAAGTGTGTATGGTGTTAGTGAAGGAACAATTTTTGAAAGCTTGATAGAACTTCAACTCTAGCTCAAGGACTATGCGACTAAGTTTCATAGACCATTCGAGGTTGATAAGTCAGACTCTAAATTGTGTTACATGGTCAAATGTGAGGAACACAAGAATCACTGTCCTTGGGTTATACGTGCAAGATGTGTCAAAGGTGGGGCCCAATGGAAGATTACAAATTCCTTGTTTCAACATTGATGTAGTGGCAAGAATATCGATGATTCTAGTGTAAAGGATGATCACCATCAATTGACATCCCAATTCATTGCATACTGATTTTCACCCTCCATAAAGATACTCCCAACATATCCCATTAAGGCATTGATGGAAATGGTGAAGGAGGCCTTCGGGTACATGGTGAAGTACGTGAAGGCATGGAATACCAAGCAAGTCACCTTTGACATATTGCATGGTAAAGGTAGTCCAGATTGCGTATTCAATTTCATTTACATTACTATCTTGAAACAATGAAAAGAGCATTTCAAGTGCTATTAAACAATTACCTATGCAAATGTAGCAAAATGTCCTTAAATTTTGGTGGGGTCTCTTGAAATAATATAAACAGTGTCATAACCCGATGTGGCTGATGAAACTCGATATCACGGTGACAAATCAGCAGGCAACACATCTGCCATAGGTGTGCTTCCTCTAGACACTTCTGGTTCAATCTGAAATTAAGACTTCTGCCGATATTGCCTGTTGTTCCGTATAGTTCCGAAATCATCTATCACATGGTTAGTATATGACTTTTGGAAAATCGAAGGGACAATAAGGGCAACAAGCTACTGAGATAACCTGCTCTAAGCTCGTTGAAGTGGTGCAAGTACATGGCCTTTGAATTACCAACAAAACCTTCAACATTATCCCACTTATATGCCCATGTAGGCATGCGGTCCGGGTCATCATGATCACCCCACGCCTCGTAACCATCACCCGAAGGCGCCGACTGCCCAACTAGCAAGTGCTCCCAACTCCAGATTGATAAGAGAAGCATCTGACCACCGATATTGGCTTCCTTTGATACTATGCAAAAAAATATAGCATGCCTCGGCCAGCTACACAAAAAAATATGTCAATACAAACTAGAAAAAAATTCTACATTGTGATGATACTATGCAAGTAAAACTAGTTACCTGGCAATACAAATAAGCTAGTGCCACCATACCCCAACCGAGTCCATGTCCCCACCCAGAAAACAACTTAGGCCACATAAAGGAATCGTCACACTAGTGTCGTAAGAGAAAATAGTCCGACTAACTACATACCACAAGTATGCCCTGTTGTACTGCTGCATCGTTTCATCATCCGCGTCACCAGGGCACTCCCCAAAGTTCTCAGCAATCCAATGATACCTTGCACCAACGAACTTCCATCGAACCCCTGGCTCCCTCCTAATGGGTCCCACCATAGTGTCACGCCATCCCTCGGAATCTGTGCTAAAAAAATAGGCTCTCCTTTGATGGGAAGTCTTGTGATCAATGAAACATCTTGCCAAGTCACCGTCATCTCCCCAGCAAAGAAGTGGAAAGTATGTGTCTCAGTACGCCATCAGTCAACGATGTTGTGATCGCACAAGGGTTCATCTTCGGCATCGAACGAGACAGAAGTGAGATAAAAGGAAGAAGCCTTGTCTTCTTAATATACTTTTTGTATCGCTCATCATACTTCATCTTGTCATGAACCGAACCAGACCTCAGGTGAAGCTGATAAAAAACCCTTTCTTCATCTACCATGTATCGTCCACGATGCAATTGATTCTACGATGGATGGATAAGAGAATCCATCCTGCAAAATTGCAATGGATACCATAAGCCTCATTGTCATTTGCAAATATCTGCACTAGTGAAAATACATACATACATACATACATACATACATACATACATACATACATATATACATACATACATACATACATACATACATACATACATACATACATACATACATACATACATACATACATACATACATACATACATACATGTGCAAATATCCATATTCATACAATAAAATTTCTATGCACCGAATGGATACATACATGTGTAAGCATCAATGAATACAAGTGCCTAGCTGACAAATACAAGTCCTAAACCATACCTAAAATAATCACTACACATACTAATCCTACCATATCACTAACCATGTCATAAGCAACATCCCTAGCCATATCTAAAAAAATTCTCACCATATAAATACTAACAAACCCCTATCCATGCACCATCAAATACCTCACATATCCCCATCCATACATCAAAAACCTAATAAATCCCTAAAAAGAGCATGAACTAGGGTTTCTCCAACGTGAAGATTTTGACTACTAAAAAGAGGGAAGAAGGATAGAAATACCTCCAGGAATGGAAGGGGAATGAGACCCAACTTTTTTTAGATCCAATCCATCACTTCTGGCCTCCGATTTGAGAGGAGGGAGAGAGGGGCGACAGGGTGGTGATAAGAACACAGACAAAAGAAACAGAGCCTTTGGCTCAGGCCGCGCTTGAGCGGGGAGTTATGCCCAGCGAAGGGGCATGGTGCCCTGGGCCAAGGCGCCATCCTAGGCCCCAGGGCGCCCCTGACTGGGCATCACACGCCATCAATTGGGCCCCCAAGGAAGCTGACGTGGCGGGTCAGCGCGGTCGAATGGTTCCGTGGCCAAGGCGTTATGACATCTAGCATCATGGTGCCCCATGCCCGGGTAATGCGGAGCATCCTACGGACATCACCATGTCAAGAGTCCGTTCGGCAAGCGACACGTGCGACATCTACTTCACATACACAAAGGTGAATCATCTCCTTTACACGTGTTCACTTGACCCCTTTGAGGATGGTATACTACTTGACACTCCTCTCGTGTGCGTGCATAGGTATTGTCGGAACACCATGGACGAGGAGGAGGAGTGCGAGCAAAAGTGTACAACTACACCATCCGCGAGAGAAGCATGGAAGAGAAGGAGGAAGAAGACCAAGAGCGAGCGGTACTACCGCCCGATGTCCGGTACTACCTCCTGCCTGCGCGCAGAATCGGGCCTGAGGCCCATGTATCCCTTTCCCACTTACCCCTTCGTGGCTTAGACTATAAATAGACCACCTCCACCCCCTTTCTAGGGATAGCAAAGTATATGACATGATTCAGTGAGCTTTGCTCCTTGTATCTCCTCTTGTGAGAGAGAGACCACTCCATTGGAGTTCAAGACCTCCTATGGAGAAGATCCCTAGTGGATATCAAGCCCCCATCTTGGGAAGGATCCCCATCATAGGATCATCAAGACCTCTCTCCTCATAGGATTGGGATGAACTAGTACCTTGTATCTTTCCTTTGTTGTTCTTGGATCATTGTGACCTCTTGTGTGTTCTTGGATCTAGCATATGTTTGATTGGATATAGTCAATTTGAGTGTTTCCCCTCTCTTGTGTTCTTTGTGTTCTTGGGGATTTCCCCTACAATTCGTGAAAGATGTCCATCTAGGGTTCCACCCTACAACATCTTGGTATCATGAGCCACGTTGATCACGATTTCGGAGCCTCCCCTCTTTGTTTTCTAGCCTAATTTTGTTGTGTTCTTCCCCGATTTGGAAAATCCCCACCAAAAATAGCCCCAATTTTTTTTTGTGATTTGTTGGTTTGATGAAGTTTTGTTGGATTTCATCCATGGATTTGCCTGGTTTCGAGTGGATCTAGCATATCCCCAAGTTTCCCCACCTTCCATCCACGAAATTCATCAAATTTTGCCACCGAAATCACCGAAGAATCCCTACACGAGCGGTACTACCGCCTATAAGCAGAACTACAGCCCTCCCTAGCGGTACTTCTGCCCAGCCCAGTTTCAGCCCAAAACTGCTGAAAAATCCCGACACGAGCAGTACTACCGCCCATCCCAAGCGGTACTACTGCCCTCCCGAGCGGCACTTCCGCCCCTCCCAGTTTCAGCGTTCTGAGTTTCACCATTTCGGCCATAACTTTCGCTCCAGGAGTCCGATTTTGACATTCTTTAGCTCGTTCAGTAGCTATTGACACCCCCATCCATCTAGATAGGTTCCATCACCATTTAAATCCATCAAAAATTTGTCATTTTGGCATCTTTGCATAGGCCATCCACCATATCATCCGCCAAACCACCATAGCTTTCCGAAACCTAACCCAATTTTTGCTCCTTATAGCATTTGTGGTTGCTTGAGTGGTGACTTGAGTCTCCTAAGGTTTTTTGGCTACTTAGGGACGGTCGCTTCATCAGCATCCATCGCCACAACTTCCGCATTGCCAACTCCGAAGCCACCAACGCATTCCGCTACCACCATTTGACATTTGCCTTTGGAGATTTTGAGTTCGCAGTTTTTATCGATTCCTAAGGTGTTTCGGCTACTTAGGGATGGGTCTACATCATCTTTGTATCTACATCAATAACACCGCCTCTCATCATCGCCATGAGGTTATCTTCGACATCGACCGCTTCACCTTTTTGACAACCTAACCATAAGCAAGAATGGTAACCTCTATATCATCTTGGTATCGTGGTATCCCTTCATTGTACATTCTTGCCATTACATTGTTAACCCCTTAGCCCATTTTGTGTCACTTGCCTATCGAGACTAGCCTTTGAGTATTGCCGGCAATGTTACTTGTGCACATTAGTGATCTGTACCTTCCATTGCATACATACCATATCATATTGGTATCATCTTGGTATCATCATATCATCCCTTGTGTCACAAGATTGTTCCCGCATATACACAATTGCTATCTTGGTTTGTGCATTTCGCATAAGTGGCCATATAAAAAAAGCTTTTAAACAAAAGGAAAAGAGAGCAAAGAGCTTGTGAGAATTAGCCATAGCATCATACCACATTGCACATAAGATTGCCATATCCGATCATCTTGGATCATCTTGAGAGAAACACCAGGAACATCATACACATATCATACTTGGGATAGAAAGTTTATCCATTTTGCATCTTCTAGGTTGTGCACAAGTGTCGTATCCACCTATTGAGCAATCGTGCTAGCGTCTCTCTTGAGTTGTGCAACACGAGCGTTTTCCATGGATTCCACATTTTGTGCTCATTCCTTGGTTGCACGACCCCATTTATCTATCTTGTGTGTGTTTCTGTTAGCCATTCATTGCTATTGGTCTACTTGTTTCTCTTGCAAATTTGTGAATCTTCTCCAACATTATTGAGTCTTGATAACATTTTGCATCAAATTTTTGTGCCACTATCCTCACCGAGCTCCACAATAAGCCTTACTTGTGTAGGTGTGAGAATTGACAAGATCCGGTACCAATTGTGCTATTTCCTTGATACATTATTGAGTGATCACTGATCCATCTTCAACATTGCAAAGGTACATTTCGTCTAGTTCTTTCCTTTCTTCCACTTACATTTGCTCGAGTCTTGTGATGGATAGGCAAGGCATTTCATCTCTGGTCTTCCACGACAAGGACGAATTCGATGCCATCAAGAACAATTTGGACGCCAAGATGGATGCTCAAATGGAGGAGCTCAAGGTCCTCATCAAGTCCTACAAGAGATCATCATCTTCGAGAAGATGCTCAAGTACACATGCTTCCGAGCTACCATCTCCGACAAGGTCACATCGGCATCGACACCACCAACGACAAGAACGTAAAGGTCAAGAGCTCAACACCAAAAACCGCTCAACGACTTGACCATATCCCTTGGCATCTTCGCCGAGCGACTTCAAGGCATCTTCGCCTACGGACATACAGAATCTTCGCCAACAAGAACCTCAAGGCTACGCTCAAGAGAAGCTCCCCAAGCTCAAGTCCGCGACTTCCACGAGCTACTACGACCTCGACACTGACCAGGAGCTTCCTTTCTATGGGACTCAAGACCCCGAGGAGTATCTCTAGTGGGAACGCAAAATGGACGACTACCTCAAGCTACATCAAGTCCCTTCCAAAGACCAAGTGAAGCGCGCCTCAAGTAACTTCCACCATTACGCGTCGACATGGTGTCTTCATACACCTTCGAAGAACTTTGACATGAGTTGGTCCAAGACGAAGAAAGCTATGCGGCAGGAGTTTTTGCATTCCACCTACACGGAACATCTTCAACGCCAATTGGAGAACACCATCCAAGGATCCAAGTCCCTTGACAAGTACTTCCTCGAGATGAAGAAAGCCTTGCTACGAGCCGGTGTAGACGACCCCATTTGGATGAAGTTCCACTTCATGATGGGATTGAACAACGACATCTCCAAAATTATCTTCCTCGAGAACTACAAGTCCCTCGACGACAACTACAATGGTGCTCTCAAGGTGGAACAAGAACTTATGAAGGCCAAGACATCTCCACCCCAAGCACAATTCGCAAAGACCATCCTCAAGGACGACGAGCATGAGTCTAGTACCACGATGTCCGAGCCCAACGAGCTCCAAGACTACGCTCCCAAGTTCGACTCCACCGCCACCCCTCTTTGTGGCATTGATGATGCCGAGTCTACTTCAACTCTTTTTCAAGATGGTGCGGCGATGAGTACAACTACGGAAACCATCAAGGACCAAGCTTTGGAGGCGAGCGACACGGTGGCGAGCAAGGATGATGCTTCCATCTCTGGAGGCGAGGGTGATGATGTGCCATCTACGGCCTTCATCCACGGCGACGACGATGAGATGGTTGAGCATGGGATTTTCCCTCCGACCACGGTGACGTATGATGACTTGAGTGACTTGTGCCACCATATTGAGAGTTAAAGTGAGTTCACCACTAGCCCCACATATGACGAATTGCCCCAATTCCCATGTGAGGAGAGCCACAACCCCCACCACTTGACTGAGATGAGTGACTCCACCATATGTGAGATTGAGTGCACCTACCTTGAGGGAGTGAGTGAGCCACCACCACACAGAGAGAGTGAGGTCATTTCGATTTCTAACAACTTAACATCTACCTCTATTGTGTCATCCCATTTGGTTATAGGTCCCATATATGATGACACGCTGATTCGCGACAACTTCGTCCTTCCTATGGACAAGACGATGGCCATGGTGTAATATGATGCACCCCCACATGGTTCCATCAAGATGAAGATGATGACCACCATTTGGTGTTTGCCACCTCACCTACACCACTTGAGTGGAATGAACAAGGTAACATAGGTGAAGGTGATGCTCTAGTCCCACTAGTGGAGACTCTTGACATTGATTGCTTGCATGATGTTCATCCACCTATTGCCATGCTTCATGCTAGTTCGACTTCCCCATGCGATGATTTACCCATTTATGATGAGTATGGTGATCCTCATGTGGAGTCTATTAGTCATGATGCCATGTTACATAGGGTTTCTTGTGACAATTCTTTAGGTCACATCTTGTTTGACAATCCGCTTGACTTGTCATATGCTACGAACGAGATTAACCATATGTCTTACTTGCAATCTCATCGTAGTGACTTTGCATATGCCATTAAAATTAACCCAATTTGCACTTATGGCATAGATGACAAGCCCATGGTTATTGGCATTTGTTTCTCTTGTGATGATATTGATATGCTTCCTTTGCATCATTTATCTCATATGCCATGCCATGACCACCTAGCTTCGGATATGCATTGTTTTGGATGTTGTCCATTTTTTCCATATGATGTTTCCAATATTGCTCATGAGGAGACCCCCATAGTTTCCTCACACATTTTAGGAGATTTTGATCCATCCCATTCATTGCATGATCCCAATACTTGTGTGCACAATATGCTCCCCATGAATAAACATGCTATTGATGTGCCATATACTTGTATGCTAAATTTGCATCCCCATCGTGTCATACATAACGACTATTCTTTCATGATGGATGACATGTTCTTATATCATGCATCAAATTTCATTGAGCGATGCTTATCTTGTGCTAACTCACACATGCACATACACATCATGATGGATGATGT
Organism: Aegilops umbellulata; assembly: GCA_032464435.1. Classification (NCBI taxonomy): domain Eukaryota; kingdom Viridiplantae; phylum Streptophyta; class Magnoliopsida; order Poales; family Poaceae; genus Aegilops; species Aegilops umbellulata. The sequence continues at coordinate 324,213,442 of CP136058.1, read as the reverse complement.
GTACTGTCGGTGTCAAAACCGGCGGATCTCGGGTAGGGGGTTCCGAACTGTGCGTCTAGGCGGATGGTAACAGGAGACAAGGGACACGATGTTTTTACCCAGGTTTGGGCCCTCTCGATGGAGGTAAAACCCTACTCCTGCTTGATTAATATTGATGATATGGGTAGTACAAGAGTACATCTACCACGAGATCAAAGAGGCTAAACCCTAGAAGCTAGCCTATGGTATGATTGTTGTTGTCGTGTCCTACGGACTAAAGCCTCCTGTTTATATAGACACAGGAGGGGGCTAGGGTTACACAGAGTCGGTTACAAGGAAGGATATCTACATATCCATATTGCCAAGCCTGCCTTCCACGCCAAGGAAAGTCCCATCCGGACACGGGACGAAGTCCTCAATCTTGTATCTTCATAGTCCAATAGTCCGGTCAAAAGTTATAGTCCGGCTGTCCGGATACCCCCTAATCCAGGACTCCCTCAGTAGCCCCTGAACCAGGCTTCAATGACGACGAGTCCGACGCGCAGATTGTCTTCAGCATTGCAAGGCAGGTTCCTCCCCCGAATACTTCATAGAAGATTTTGAACACGAGGATCGTGTCCGGCTCTGCAAAATAAGTTCCGCATACACCGTAGAGAGAATAACATTTCCACAAATCCAATCTGCTGACGCATCCTGCAATGTGACATCACACCACAGCCAAACCATTGTGCGAACCGTTTTTTTACAGCCAACCTCAGCACATTTTGCGAGGCGGTTTCTTTGGTACGTCTTGTCAAAGCAGATATTGTGTCCCCTTATCGCGGTATTCTCATCAATACGGACGTGGGTAACCAACCGCGCCATCAATTACGGCGCTTGGGGGACGAGCGGGTTTTACCAGGCTGGTGGGGACACATAGTTTCGTCCACCCATATAAAGGGACAAGGGTTCACCTTTTTCCATCCACGCCTTCTTCCTCCTTCGCTCATCCATTCTTGCGTACTTGAGCTCCAGTGCCCAAGCCCACATTTTCTCCCTCAACCTTCTCCAACCATGTCCGGAGCGGGAGGCAAGTGGATGGTCTCCTTCGTCATGGAGGGACACATCAAGAAGCTGAGGGGAGCCAGATACTTGTCCGTGGACATCGCGTATCGTCTCCCAGATGCGGGGCAGTTCATCCCCAGCCCCAGGCCCCACGAGAGGGTAGTGTTTCTCACCCATTTCCACCGCGGACTGGGATTTCCTCTCCATTCATTTGTCTGGGGGCTCATGTTCTACTACGGCCTGGATTTCCATGATATGGCCCCGAACTTCATCCTCAACATCTCGGCGTTTATCTTCGTGTGCGAGGCCTTCCTCCGCATCAAGCCCCACTTCGGCTTATGGCTGAAGACTTTCAATGTCAAACCGAAAGTGGTGCGCGGCCAACAGGCGGAGTGCGGAGGCGCCATGGTGGGCAAGATGCCCAACGCCACATGGCTCGAGGGCTCCTACGTGGAGACCATAAAGGGGTGGCAATCGGGGTGGTTCTATATCACCGAGCCGCGTGACCCCACATGGGTAGCGGCCCCCGAGTTCCGATCCGGAATCCCCATGCGGCTCACCTCCTGGAAAGAGAGGGGCCTGCCCTGGGGTAGTTCGGGAGAGCTGACCGGACTCCAAACCTGTATCCAAAACATGGTGAACAAGAAGCTCAAGCTTGTCAACATAGTCCAGGTCATGCTCATCCGCCGGATCCTCTCATGTCAACAACGGGCGTTCAACTTGTGGGAGTTCGACCCGGCCCAGCACCAGACTCTGGGTGAGCTCTTCGACACAACACACGAGGATGCTTGGAAGGTGCTATTCAAGGGCGCCAAGGTCCCCCCTCCCCTTATCGAGGATCGCGGATTCAGCACGAAGCGCCAAGCCAGCGCGGTAAGCTATTTTAGCTCTTATAGGGTATTCATCCTTTACATTTTAATCATATGCGGGGTCTAAACTCCCATGCCTTTGACAGGACTGGCAGGAGACGGCCGGACAGATCGACTGTCCGGCTCGTTTGCCCGAAGGCCCAGCAGACGCCCGCTTGGCGGAGCTGCTAGTTCCGGCACCTTACGTGGTGCCGGAGAAGAAGGCCACGGGAACCCGAAAGAGTTCCCGGCGCCCGGTGGTGTCGGACTCGTCGTCCGATGACTCCACGAAGATGAGGAGGAGGAAAAAGAGGCTTCTTCCCCTCCAGCGGGGGGAGAAAAGAAAAAGAAGGCCGCCCCAACTGGGGAGGCCGGAGGTTCCAAGAAGGGACGGACCCTTCCTTCGGACTACTCCACCAACGCCACCGACAGCGAAGAGGAGTGGCCGCCCAGGGCCAAGCCCCTGGCGAAGTCGTAAGTATTCAGACACTAGAGTGACTCATAGTGTTCCTTTATTGCACAGCTTCTCCTAACGTCGAATATAATCATGCAGTCCACCCCGAGCCCAAGTCGACATATCGTCGAGTGGTTCCTTGGATTTGTCGGATGTGAATAGCTTTTCACTTCTAACCGCTTCCACCCCTCGTCCTGCGGACAACGCCAAGGTGTTGTCCCAAAGGGTTCCAAGCCGAGGGGAGGTGGTCCTGGAGGCGCCGCAAGGCGACCTTCCGGACTGCAGGCACAAAGGGAGCAAGGCTCCCAAGGGCTCCAAGTCCGGCCCTGGGCCAAACACCGCACCGGAGCCTTCAGTGGTTCCGGACTCCGGCAGGCGGCCCCCCACTAAGAAGGGAAAGCCTACCACGCCGGTGACCTCCATCCAACCGGAGGCACCGGATAACTTGCTGGAGGTGCTTAACAGCGCCTCCATCGACGAGGAGCACCACACTATTATGAGTGCGGTGATCCAGAAAGTTCAGTCCGCCAAGAGCGGGCTGACTGAAGCCTGTGCCTGCCTTCTAACAGGCTTTGAGGTATGTAAAAATTATATGAAAATATTACCGCATAGACAGTAGCCCCTGATGCTCTGTTTGGTGTTCACAAAGAAAAGCCGAATAGAGGATCTAATAATATTCGCAAGAGTCTAACATAATTATGTCTATATGCGTATGCAGGCTTCGCTGCTGGCCTCTGCCGCACTGACTGCGGAGGTTGAGGCACTGAAGCAGAACCTCGAGCGGTCCGAGAAAGAGCTCGGCCTTGCCAAGAAGTAGCTCGAGGACAACCAAGGTACATAATGCCTTGTCTGTGTGTGTATATAAAAAAAGATGCAGTTGCAAAAAATGATAGGATCGTTATTTGTGTGCTAGGGGCCACGACCGAGGTGGCGACCCTGAAGCAAGCGCTTACCGAGGCCGAAAAGAAGGTGGCCACGGAGCGCACCGAGTGGGAGAAACATGAGGCACAGGTTGTCGTGGTGCAGCAAGAGCTCCATGCTCTCGTGAAGAAGCATGAGACTTTGGAGCTGGACTCGAAGACTCGAGAGTCCGAGCTCGCAGCGGCCCTCGAAAGCGCCAAGTCTGCCAAGGCCGAAGCCCAAAAAGCCCTCCAGGAAATTGAGGCAATGAAGAAGATAGCGGCGGGTAAGGCATTCATTATGCAAAGCAAGCACGTGAAAGTGAATTACTTGTTACTTACCCGAGTCCGGAGCTCTCCAGGAGCATTCGTAGATTTGCCCCGCACCATGTCAGATGCCGCCACCTATTACCGGGCTGAGGAAGGGAGCTCGACGGAGAAGGTGTTCTGGTCTCAGTATGCTGCGACCGGACACCCGGTGCCCTTGAGCGACCAGCTGAAGCAATTGGTCGAGCTCCATAAGGTGGCCGAACAGGCCATGAAAGGTCTTATAGTCCGGCTGTGGCCTGGAGAGGCCATGCCAGGGAGCTACTTCGGGCTGGTGAGGCGGCTGACGGATGCCTGTCCGTGGCTTGAAGTCATTAAGCGCTCCGTCTGCATCGAGGGCGCCCACAGGGCGCTTGCCCATGTTAAAGTACACTGGGGCAAGATGGATGCTGAGAAGCTGGTGAAGGATGGACCACCGCAGGGCAAGGAGCATCGCCACCCCGAGATGTACTATGAGGGCATCCTGAAGGGTGCCCGCCTTGTGGCGGATGAATGTTCCAAGGATGTAATATTTGAGTAAACTAGCGCGTGTGATCCTGTACGCTGAAAACTTGTTCGTATGCGCTATGCAACGCTTGTTTGAATTTAAAATTTTACCTTCTATGCGGCCGTTTATTAAATCTGAGAGATGGAGAGTCGTCGGCTTCTGCCCCCGTGCCACGAGTGCAGGGGTGTTCGGGATAAACCTGAGCACTCCTTTTCCCATTCTTGGGTCCTTCGAGGGAGGTGCTCAGCACAACGAACAAGGCAATCGGAATATAATGCGTTATCACTCTCACTTAGCCAGAGAATTCTATAATTTTAAATTCCGGCGAAGCCCCTAGTGTGCGGAAGACCGAGTTCGGGGTGCTATACACGCCTAGGCCGTACAAAGCCGACTCCTCGCTCTAAGCGGCATAAGTCTTTAGGGACTCGAAACCACTCGAACAGCGACCAGCTCTTGCCCTATCATGACAGTCAGTTTTAGCTTTCTCTAGTGAGGTGCTTAGCCCAGCTGAACCGGGGCACAATCGCAGTAGTTCTCCCAGTGCTACCTTAGCCGATGTAGCGGGACGTAAGGTACCAAAACATGGGAGCCGGGCAAACCCAACTATTGACCAAAGACATGATTCGGAGCTGATGCATATAATGCTATAAGTTCGGAGTGCCGCACTTGTGAAAGTGTTCGGACTTCTCACGCCGTATTATGGGGTGTTTGAGCGCCTGGTGTATTAGCCGTACCAAAGTGTACGGGTGCTAAATGTCATGAATGAACATATATACATAAAAAGGAATGAATAGCGAATGCAATAATAGACTGAAGCTAAGCATTGTTTATTCGAAAAAGGTGCATTAAAAGCAGAACGATACAAATAGTGCATAAGCAGGAGATGGGACTATTTGACATGTCCCCTCCAGGGGCGAGCTGCGGAACGGTATGTAAGACAGGCATTTTGCTCGTTATAGAGACCACCTGGGAATTCCACAGTGCGACGTAGCTTTCTGCCTCCCTGGTTGTTGTATCGTGTGTTTGGCAATTGTACTGCCGAGCAGGTCTTCCGGAGAGTAAAAGTCCTGAAAGTAAGAAAAAATGATAAAATCAGCAGCCCCTAGTGCGGTTGAGCCGCGTTTTGGGGCGTGCCGTGGTCGTGCCCCTCCCCCTGTGCCCATGGTATTTTCAGAGCGTAATTATGTACGCGTAGCATGGATTTCACCGTTTCGCGAGGGCTGGGGTTGGGTCCGCATTGCTACGCTTGCTCGGAACGTGCCAGGCGGTCTTGTTGTAGGTTACTCCGAGCGCGCTTGATGGTGTCCGGACGTTTCATCGCTGGACTGGAGAATTGCCTTGAGAGGCTGCTTTGTACCTCCGTAGCGAGGGTCGCCGTGTGCTCCTCCATTCGGAGAGAGCGCTCGGTGTTTCCATTGACTGTAATGACTCCCCGAGGTCCTGGCATCTTGAGCTTGAGGTATGCATAGTGCGGCACCACATTGAACTTTGCAAACGCGGTTCGCCCGAGCAGTGCATGGTAGCCACTGCAAACGGGACTATATCGAAGATTAACTCCTTGCTTCGGAAATTATCCGGGGATCCGAAGACCACTTCAAGTGTGACTGAGCCTGTGCAATGGGCCTCTACACCTGGTATGACACCCTTAAAGGTCGTTTTTGTGGGTTTAATCCTTGAGGGATCTATGCCCATTTTGCGCACTGTGTCCCGATAAAGCAGGTTCAGGCTGCTACCGCCGTCCATAAGGACTCGAGTGAGGTGAAATCCGTCAATGATTGGGTCTAGAACGATTGCGGCAAATCCTCCATGGCAGACACTAGTGGGGTGGTCCCTGCAATCGAAAGTGATCAGGCCGGAGGACCATGGGTTGAACTTTGGGGCGACTGGCTCCAACGCGTATACGTCCCTTAACGCACGCTTCTGCTCCCTCTTGGGGATGTGGGTGGCGTATATCATGTTCACCGTCCGCACTTGTGGGGGGAAACCCTTCTGTCCTTTATTGTTTGGCGGTCAGGGCTCCTCCTCGTCATCGCTATGTAGCCCCTTGTCTTTGTTTTCGGCATTTAATTTGCCGACCTGCTAGAACACCTAGCAATCTCTGTTGGTGTGGTTCGCAGGCTTGTCGGGGGTGCCATGTATCTGACACGAGCGATCGAGTATACGGTCCAAACTGGACGAGCCCGGAGTGCTTCTTTTGAATGGCTTTTTCCGCTGACCGGGCTTAGAACCTCTGAATCCGGCATTAACTGTCGTATCCTCGGTATTGTCGCTGTTAATGCGGCGCTTGTGCTTGTTGCGACGTGACCTGCCATTGCTGTCCTTGGTATCCGAATTACTAGGGCCCTTTGACATGTTATTGCTGCGAGCCAGCCAGCTATCTTCTCCCGTGCAAAAGCGGGTCATGAGTGTCGTGATGGCTGCCATAGATTTCGGCTTTTCCTGTCCAAGGTGCCAGGCAAGCCACTCGTCGCGGATGTTATGCTTGAAAGCCGCTAGGGCCTCTGCATCCGGACAGTCGACAATTTGATTTTTCTTGGTTAGGAACCGTGTCCAGAATTGTCTGGCCGACTCCTCTGGCTGCTGAATTATATGGCTCAGGTCATCGACGTCTGGTGGTCGCACATAGGTGCCCTGGAAGTTGTCGAGGAATGCGGCTTCCAGGTCTTCCCAACACCCAATGGATTCTACTGGCAAGCTGTTGAGCCAATGCTGAGCTGGTCCTTTCAGCTTGTGTGGGAGATATTTGTTGGCGTGTAGATCATCGCCACAGGCCATGTGGATATGAAGGAGATAGTCCTCGATCCATACCGCAGGATCTGTCGTACCATCATATGATTCGATATTCACGGGTTTGAAACCCTCCGGGATTTGATGATCCATTACTTCATCTGTGAAGCATAGCGGGTGTGCGGCGCCTCTGTACTGGGCTATATCACGACGCAGCTCGAATGAGTTTTGTCTGTTGTGTTCGGCCCGGCCGGATTTACTTTTACTGTATCCGGCGTGACGGTTATTGTCTCATGTCGTGGGGCGCCCATGCGATCCGTAGATCGATCTTGTTTGCCTTGCTTTGTCCTCCAACATATCTCGCAGGTCTAGCACATTTCCCCGTGCCTTGGTATTTTTTGAGTGACGTCGGGGTGCGGCTTGAGTTGTGGGCCGAGAGGCCTCTCTGTCACGGCCACGAGGTGGCCGGTTAGCCGCGTCATACGCTGGAGATGTAGGTTTAGATGCTTCCTCCTCTAATCGGGGTAGCAACCTGCGCTTTGGGTAGCTCTTGGAGGGGTGTTCGAGTTCGTATTTCTCGACCGCAAGGACTTCAGTCCATCTGTCAGCTAGTAAGTCTTGATCAGCTCTAAGCTGCTGCTGCTTTTTCTTGAGGCTATTTGCCGTGGCTATAAGCCAGCACTTGAAGCGCTCTTGCTCAATAGGATCCTCAGGCACGACAAATTTGTCGTCGTCGAGGCTTGCCTCGTCTTCGGAAGGAGGCATGTAATTATCATCCTCTTCCTCTTTATTCGTCGCTCTCTCATGAGGGCTGGCTTCTCCATCCTCCTGCGCTGAATCTTGCTGGAGGGGGTTGTCTTCGGCACCGTCCGGGGTGTTATTATCTCCTGTGCCGGAATCACCGTTTTTGCTCTGGCGAGACTTAGAGCGGCGCCGCTGACGCCGGCGCTTAGATTGATTCTTGGAGGGGTCATCCTCCGCTGTTCCGTCGCCATTGCCTTCTTTATGTGTGTCCACCATATATATATATATATATATATATATATATATATATATATATATATATATATATATATATATATATATATATCATACGACGAGGTGGCTTTCCAGTGCCCTATAGGCGCTGGTTCCTGTTCGTCTTATGCATCGTCGTCCATACCGTTGATGTCTTCGGAGTCGAAGTCGAGCATGTCAGTCAAATCATCGACAGTGGCTATGAAGTGGGTTGTGGGTGGGCATTGAATTTCTTCGTCGTCCGCATCCCAATCTTGCCGGTCATAATCCGACCAATATTCTCCTGACAAAGAGAGAGACCTTAGGGAATTCAGTATGTCGCCAAAGGGCGAGTACTGAAAAATATCCGCGGCGGTGAACTCCATGATCGGCGCCCAATAAGATTCAAGTGGCAGGGGCGCGGAGGGTTGAGAGTCCGGAGAAGAGTCCGGCAATGTGGAGTCATGGGCCTCGCGAAGGGTAAGGCTGGTGTTCGGCTCGATCGCCGTTGAGGCTGCAGCCTCCTTGGCGGGGTCTAACCACCCGCCCTCGGACGACGCAGTTGGCTCTGAATTAAAGGTCGGAGCGAATGCGGGTGCGATTTCCAAGACACTGTTCGGCACAAAGCTAGATCATGCCCATCGTGACAGTGCGACGCACTCGGCCGGGGCTCGAATCCGTCGAAGATTAAGTCTCCACGGATGTCGGCCGTGTAGTTCAAGCTTCCAAAACTGACCTGGTGGCCAGGGGCGTAGCTTTCAATCTGCTCCAGATGGCTAAGCGAATTGGCCCGCAGCGCAAAGCCACCGAACACGAAGATCTGTCCAGGGAGAAAAGTCTCACCCTGGACTGCATCTCTGTTGATGATCGAAGGAGCCATCGGGCCTAAAGATGACGACACAGAGGAACTCTCAATGAAAGCACCAATGTCGGTGTCAAAACCGGCGGATATCGGGTAGGGGGTCCCGAACTGTGCGTCTAAGCAGATGGTAACAGGAGACAAGGGACACGATGTTTTTACCCAGGTTCGGGCCCTCTCGATGGAGGTAAAACCCTAATCCTGCTTGATTAATATTGATGATATGGGTAGTACAAGAGTAGATCTACCATGACATTAGAGAGACTAAACCCTAGAAGCTAGCCTATGGTATGATTGTTGTTGTTGTGTCCTATGCACTAAACCCTCCGGTTTACATAGACACCGGAGGGGGCTAGGGTTACACAGAGTCAGTTACAAGGAACAAGATCTACATATCCGTATTGCCAAGCTTGCCTTCCACGCCAAGGAAAGTCCCATACGGACACGGGACGAAGTCTTCAATCTTGTATCTTCATAGTCAAATAGTCCGGCCAAAAGTTATAGTCTGGCTGTCCGGATACCCCCTAATCCAGGACTCCCTCATGTACATTTACCACGCACACAATTTCTTTGGTTTGTGTCTATTTTGTGTAGGTACACATGAATACTTGTCAACCTCGCAATCCCACGAGTTGACAAAATGAGCTCTAGAGAGCAATGATGACTAGGGATCCCATGGATTCCTTTCCCACCGCTCTTTTCGCGCAAAGACTTCGCGCATTTCTTCTACATGGCACTCACTTGGTTATGGGTTATTGTCCATTACATATTATATGCCCATATTGCCATGTTCACTTTGCATGATATGCTCTTTCCTATGCGTTTGCCATGCATTTGTGACCCATGCTTTTCATTACACATGATGATTGATTCTAGTACGTGTATGTGTATTTGCAAGCTTGGTGGAGATATTGCTTGTTATGGCCATGTTTGCTATGTGCCCCATACCTATGATGATACATTGATCTTGCATTGTGCTCGTGCTCGCGATATGTCATGTGCATTTCCTATATATATTATGTGCTCACATGACATGATTGCCATGATTTCCTCTAGTGTGTTGCATCTTCGCTCCACTAGTTTGCACGACGTGATTGCTATGCTTTCTCATGTTGCATCCCATTCTTGGATTACTTGCTACTATCACATTTTTGGTTGCAACAATGTCTTTACTTCACATATGCCATGTCCCATTGATTGCTACATGCTTGTCTTGATTGCCTCACACATGATGAACAATTTCTCTTTCCATTGTGTTGAGTGCCACACGATATTCACTACACCCTATGCACTTTATGCTCGGATTGTCTTGCACTTGACCCATGTGTTTAGACACTTCATTTTGTTTGGTGTTGTGAATGATTCTTATGCCTACCATAGACCTTTCATTGAGCAATTTGTGAATGCTTGCTATGAACTTGAGGTAGATGCTTATTCTCTTGTCAAACATATGCGTATCTCTACCTCACATTTACATGCTTGTCCCCATGATATCTTTGCTTGTGCTCAATTCATATGCTCACATGCCATGACACAATCCCTTGTCACACCATATGCTTTGCATGATGCCGACACTTGTTGGGTGAATCACCGCTTGAATGCTTGGTTTTGCACTAACGCTAACCACATTTGTTTTTCCAAGTGTTTGTTGTCCTTGCTCCTTTTGAAGGAATCCCAAGACGGTGCGACATTGGAGAGTGCCCATTTCGAGCTTCAAGATGACAAGTACTTGGTGAGCGTCCACTCCTACACGTCGATTCCATCTCTTTCCCATGGTGATTTGGTTTTCGATCCGAGGTCGGATCTTTCCCAAGGGGGAGGGGATGATGCGGAGCATCCTACAGACATCACCATGTAAAGAGTCCGTTCGGCAAGCGAAACGTGCGACATCTACTTCACATACACAAAGGTGAATCATCTCCTTTACCCGTGTTCACTTGACCCCTTCGAGGATGGTATACTACTTGACACTCCTCTCGTGTGCGTGCATAGGTATTGTCGGAACATAGTGGATATCAAGCCCCCATCTTGGGAAGGATCCCCATCAAAGGATCATCAAGACCTCTCTCCTCATAGGATTGGGATGAACTAGTACCTTGTATCTTTCCTTTGTTATTCTTGGATCATTGTGACCTCTTGTGTGTTCTTGGATCTAGCATATGTGTGATTGGATCTAGTCAATTTGAGTGTTTCCCCTCTCTTCTGTTCTTCGTGTTCTTGGGGATTTCCCCTCCAATTCCTGAAAGATGTCCATCTGGGGTTCCACCCTACAACATCTTGGTATCATGAGCCACGTTGATCACGATTTCGGAGCCTCCCCTCTTTGTTTTCTAGCCTAATTTTGTTGTGTTCTTCCCCAATTTCGAAAATCCCCACCAAAAATAGCCCCAAATGTTTTTGTGATCTGTTGGTTTGATGAAGTTTTGTTGGATTTGATCCATGGATTTGCTTGGTTTCGAGTGGATCTAGTATATCCCAAGTTTCCACACCTTCCATCCATGAAATTCGTCAAATTTTGCCACCGAAATCATCCATTTCCGCCCCAAAATCACGCCCCGGTTCGATCTGCGAAGAATCCCGACACGAGCGGTACTACCACCCGCCAAGCAGTACTACCGCCTATAAGCGGAACTACAGCCCTCCCGAGCGGTACTTTCGCCCAGCCCAGTTTCAGCCCAAAACTGCCGAAAAATCCCGACACAAGCGGTACTACCGCCCATCCCAAGCGGTACTACTACTTACAAGCGGTACTACCGCCCATCCCAAGCGGTACTACCGCCCTCCCGAGCAGTACTTCCGCCCCTCCCAGTTTCAGCGTTCTGAGTTTCACCATTTCGGCCATAACTTTTGCTCCCGGAGTCCGATTTTGACGTTCTTTAGCTCGTTGAGTAGCTATTGACACCCCCATCCATCTAGATAGGTTCCATCACCATTGGACTCCATGAAAAATTTGGCATTTTGGCATATTTGCATAGGCCATCCACCATATCATCCGCCAAACCACCATAGCTTTCCGAAACCTAATCCAATTTTTGCTCCTTATAGCATTTGTGGTTGCTTGAGTGGTGACTTGAGTCTCCTAAGGTGTTTTGGCTATTTAGGGACGGTCGCTTCATCCTCATTCACCACCACCACTTTCGCATTGCCAACTCCAGAGCCACCAATGCATTCCGCTACCACCATTTGACATTTGCCTTTGGAGATTTTGAGTTTGCAGTTTTTACCGTTTCCTAAGGTGTCGGCGTTCTGGGAACGGGGGTCCCCAGACTTGCCTGCCTGCGGCCTGCGGCGTGGCTCAAATGGGGGCCCAGCGCGGCCCGTCTTCATCAACACAAGACCCAAGACCCTCGCGAGGGGCCAAGCCTCGCGGGGCGGACGACATGGCGCTTCCTCGGGCGCGGCCTCCTCAGGATGGCTCGTGAGGAGGCGGAGAGATCAAGGCCGGGTACCTCGCGAGGTGCCCATGACGCAAGCCATGACGACCAAGGGTGCCAGGCGGGCGCCAGCCCGCGCAGCTTTCCCCTTTCCTCTTTGGTGCAAAGGGGGCAAGCGCAGGCGAGGGGATCATGCAAAGGCACCCATTTCGGTGCAACAAGACCAAGACCAGTCCAACGGTGGGAAGGAGGTCACCATGGAGCCCAGAACGGCGTCACCACAGGGCCTTTGGCAGGCGAAGACCAACTTTAGTCAGGATAAGTCTACCAGATGTTCCCCTTCGAATTGGCCAATTGTTGGCGCCCTTCCCGCTCAAATATTTGGGAAGAGGCCTAGGGCCTTTGCCTATAAATAGGACTAGCCGCCCTCAGGGTAGGAAGGAGAAAACCAGGTAGAACATAGCAACACACCCAGAGAGTGAGAAGGGCGATCGAACTCCCCCAGCAGTTCATCCCCTAGCCAAGAACAGACCCTCGCGAGGCTGTTCTTCCCTGTACTGTTCATCCTCATCAGCCCGAGAGGCAATCCATCCACCACAAACTAGAGTAGGGTATTACACCACAATGGTGGCCCGAACTAGTATAAACCCTGTGTCTCTTGTGTTGTTCGCTCTGTAGTTTAGATCCTTGCGAGACGGAGAGGTAGAGGGCGTAATCTCCGCGCGCACCCCAGAGTTCGAACCTTAAGGGTCTGCCGGAACCCGTGATCCGACATTTAGCAGGCAAGGTAGGGGTGCGCCAGAATTTGCCTTCCTACCGCTCCGCCTCCCGTCGCATCGTCATCACCATGTCCGGCGACCAGGCGGGCAACCAAGGTCCATGGGCGGCGTGGCCCATCTGCGCGGAGCCGCCCGCCCCGGGCGACCCCGCGCCCCAGGCAGCTCGCGGTCCGCAGGGCGCTGCGGGCCGCGGGCGACGCGGACAGGCCTCCGCGACCCTCACACCGCGGCAGGCGCGGTCGGCAGCAAGGGCCTCCAACCACGCCGCGACTACGACACCGTACACCCGCCGAGAGCAGGCGAACTCGAGGGCCGCACTCACAGTAGCACGGGAGCTGCTGTAGTGCAGGCTGCTGGAGGGTGGCCGCGACGTGCTGCTGGAACTGGTCGCCGAACTCCTGGGCTTTGCCGCTTCGGGGGCTCACCCCTTCTGCGTCCAACTTCCGCCCCAAGCCCAGGGCGGCGCACGAGGAGGCCCCGCACGCTCCCGCGGGCCTCAGGGCTACCCCGACACCGGCGAACCCGCTGGCGCTAGACTGGCGGTGGCACTACCCCCACCCCCAGCGCGCGAAGGAGAGGGGCTCGGTGTGGCCCACGGCGCCAGCGGGCAACCGCACTACCACCCCGTGGTGGGCATGTCGAGCAACGCCACATGGCGCATGGAGCACTACAGCACAGCATTCGGGGTGGCGGCGCCAGAAGAATACGTGCCTCGCATGATGGACCAAGGGCACGCTCACGAGGGCGAGCAGGGCTCGCTCTTCAGCCCCAGCTGGGAAGACGAGACGCCAGAGGCCGAGCCCTTCCAGGAGCCCCAGGATGGCTCCGTCGGCCACGCTGGAGGCGACAACTATCGGGTACCGTTAATTCCTCAAGAGCAGACGTATGCTAATCATGGGTCACAGGAGGTGCAGGTCGCCGCAGCGAGCAGCTGCCCTGCTCCCGCAGCCTCCTAGCCCTCGGGAGGGGGACGCAGGGGCCGCAGGAGAGGGGCAGGGATCCTACATCACCACCACGGCGTTCGGAGCAAGGTGTTCTTAGAAGGTAGGCCCTCCGCTGGGGAGGCTCCTGAGGGCCTGCCCCTGGCGGAGGACCCGTGGTCGTCGGGGGAACCGCTGGCGACCGCTCTACCCCACCGGCGGCGTCCTGGTTTTCAGTCGTCGTTGGTGGCACTAGAGTGTGGCGCAAGGCGGGGCCCTCGTCTGTCGATATGAAGCAAGGCCGGTTCCTGTGAAGAAGGCCCAGTGCCTGTGAAGCTCGCTGCCCCGTGACACTCTCACGTAATAATGAGTGGGGCTGTACACGCCCCGGAGGCTCAGGGGTGCCAGCCTCAGGCCCTGGGGCTCCCTCCCACGCCTAGTGGACAACACTTAGCTCCGCGCTGGTGAGAAGACGTCCAAGACTAGATTAGGCGCCGGACGCGGCTTTTTGTCTGCTTTCATTGCCTTTTCCCTTTGGTTGTAACTTTTTCCCCGCTGGATTTAAGTTGAATTCGAATTTGAGCTTTGCGTGTGTTCGGGGAAGGGGTGCTTGGTCTCGTTCGAACCATTTCTCGTGTTCTGGTCACCGCCTCACCACAGCTGCCTCCCCTCGCGAGCCCCTCGTGAGTCGGGCCAGGCCTAGCTCGAGCGCATCCCTGACTGCCGCTGTCGCTTCCTCACGAGATTACCTTTTGGTGACTGCGGAGGTTGTCCTTTCCTAAAAAGGCCCAGAGCCTATGAAGAAGGCGAATGCCTGTGAAGCCATTGCGTTTAGGAAAAGGCCCGAAGCCTGTGAAGAAGGCGAATGTCTGTGAAGCCATTGCGTTTAGGAAAAGGCCCGGATCCTGTGAAGAAGGCAAATGCCTGTGAAGCCATTGCGTTTAGGAAAAGGCCCGGAGCCTGTGAAGAAGGCGAATGCCTGTGAAGCCATTGCATTTAGGAAAAGGCCCGGAGCCTGTGAAGAGGGCGAGCGCCTGTGAAGACATCCCGCTCGGGAGAAGGCCCGGAGCCAGTGAAGAAGGCCTACGCCTGTGAAGTTTCCCATCAGCAACGATCCCACATCCTGAGATGTCGACTAGAGGACACCCAAGGCGCAGCGCCCTCCTGCAAGCGGCCTTGGAGCCAGCGAGGGACAAAGGTAAACCAGCCCACCATAGGGCACACGCGCGATTGGACTGCCACTGATATAATGGACACAAGTTCTTACATGAGGGGCTTCCCCTCCCAAAAATGCTCTCACAACCGTCAGGCCAAACACCTGAGTTCTGTCCATGCAGGGTAAAAAGACGGGAGTGGTACATGATTAGTCTGACAAGTCTCCCAATGCATCCTCGGGAGCGCCTCCTGAGCTGTCGCTGGCATCGCTGAACTCGCTTTCGTTATCTGCGCCACCACCAGCGGCGCCGGGATCATCCACCACGCCGCCCTCGTCGGCAGCCACGATCACGTCATCGTCATCCGAAGTGAAGGCCCGGACGAGAGCATCCACGTTGCTCTCCACCCAATTCGCCAGGTCACCTCGGACGGCCTGGGGGACTGGGGCGATGGCGGCATCAAAGTTGAAGTGGGGGTCCATACCCTGAAGGTGGCTGGAGACGTGGGAAAAGGCGCGCCCGAGCAGGGCGCGACTCCTCTCCTCCACCAACCTGTCAGCCCTGGCCGACCATGTCTCCAGCTGCGTCACCACCGCGGTGAAGAACTGCAGGTTACCGGCGTAGTTGATCGTATGCGGCTCGCCAACGGCTGCCTCACAGATGTTGCTCAGGGCAGTGTTAGCCCATTCCCCGAGCGTGGTGAGCATGGGGCCGTGCACGTGCTCCAGGACTTGCCGCTGGCGTATCTCATCGACATTCTGACGCTCGACGGCCTCGGCCTTCTCCACCCGCTGGCGGAGACGGAGCACCTCGGCCTGAAGGGCGGACGATTCCTTCTGCGCTGCCTCAAGGGCAGCCCGAGAAGCATTGGCCCGCCGCGTCGCCTCCTCCCGCAAGGCCCTCAAGGTCGTGGTCCTCCCTTCGGCCTCGACCTGAATCAGCTCCAGCTTCCTCTCGAACTCGCGCTCGAGGCCTTGGCGCGCCATCGCCACCCGATGACCAACCTCCTCCAAGACACGCGTCTCTCGCGCGGCGACATCGTCTTCCGCATGCGTCACCAGGCGCTCCCTCGTCTCCAGCCGCTCGTACTCAAGGGAGCGTTCGGCGGCTTCCAGCATCAGCGCCTCCTCGCGCTTCCGAAGACCAACCGGGTCACCGGAGGCCACCTTGATCGACACAAGGGCCGCCTCGCGCAGCTCCACCTGCTCCTCCAACGAGCGGCACCGGGCCAGGAGCTCCCGGGTCTGTTCTTCTGCTGCTTCTCGCTGTCGGTCAGCTCTCCGGGCCTCCTCAATGGCCTGGGATCGAGCCGCCAGAGAGGCCTCCAGCGACGCCATCGCCTTTTCGTCATCGAGGTCGCGCTGATGACGCGCGAGGGCAGCGGCGGCCTCCAGCTCGCGCTTCTCTGCGGCCAGGCGCAGGCCCTCGGCTTCCAGGCGCGCGTCTTCATCGGTGAGCTCCTGCCCAAGCAGGTCTATGACGCCACTCGCCCTTCGAAGGAACTCGTGACGACGGGCACGGCGCTCCCGAGCACGCTCAAGCACGTTTGCCACACCATCACCTGCCCCTGGCGGGCGTCGAGGACCGCGGACCTTCTCTCCGGCCCCGGCAGGAGGCCGGGGGCTGGGGCCCTCACGACTGCCGGCCGCGCCGCATCAGAAGCCCGGCCTGAGTCCAGCCCGACCTCAGTAGAAGAGCCCAAGGGGTGCCTCAGCCAATCGCAGCCCGCGACCAGACGAGAAGCCCATGGCAGGCTGCCAATGCCAAGAGAGGGGCCGCAGAAGGAGATCGCAGGGACAGAAGGGCCGCCGCGCATTATGTGACGGTCCACCCCGTCGTTCTCCCTAACCACAAGGGCAGTGCTGCTCGGGGCACTCGGGGGTGGCGGAGGAGACAAAGTCAAGGGAGGCGACACCTCAGCGGCCTCCATGACCTCGGCAGGAAGGGGCCTGCAGAGCAAGGATCAGTAAACGCAACAAGGGGATCAGGTGCCGGGGAAGGAGAAGGCTTACTCGTCGGTGGAAAAGTACTTCCGGCGCTTCAGCAGGCAACAAGGGGAGTCGTCACCCAAGGCCTCCCTTTTCCTCCGGAGAGCCTCAAAGTCCACACGGAAGCGGCCCAGGAGAGGTGCACAGGAATCAACCCGCGAAGAGGATGTAGCACCAAGGCGACCTGCGTCGAGCACGCATGCCTGGCGCGCACAGTCAGTTGCCTTGACAGAAGGCACGGCCGGGGGCTCAGGAGCCCCTGCCTCAAGCGTCGGAAGAGGCTGCACCTCGCCCGCAGCCTCGGCGGCACGGGCCTCAGGAGCTGCCCCATCAAGGGCATCGCCAGGTGCGGTCACATCATCGGTGGCTCTCTCGAACCCCGCTGTCTCCTGCCTCCCTGCTCCACCACTTGAGGAGGATTCGCCTAGGCCGACCGGAAGGGTAACCACCACTACAGGGTTCTCGCGAGGCCCTTGGAAGCCGGCAGGGCACAGCCCCCACTCGTCGAAAGGTGGCATCTGCCTCACAAAGTCATTCCTGTTCTGGCAGAGGTACAACAAAGCTCCTCCCCGCTGGATGCTGCCCGGGTTGGGGTCGCCCGTCAGGACCAAGAGCACCATCCTCAGCGCCGCGGCGTCAAGTCTTCTTCCTGAAGTCTCATGCGATCATCATGCCCACTGAAGGCCCACATTCGACGAGAATGGCGCTGGAGAGGGGCAATGTGGTGCAATAGGAACTCCTTCACCACCTTGGGCACCGTTACGCCAAGCTTTTTCAAGAACATGAAGCGGCGCCAGACGAAGGCGTGCCGGGGGCTCTCGAGCGTCTCCTGGCCCCAGCCACAGTTGGGTACAGCAGGCGAAGTTGGCTTCACCAGCAGGGGGCTGGGCACCCCGACATCAACGTACAACCACCGCTCACGGAACCCGGCTTAAGGCGGAGGGAGATGGAAGTCGATACCAGAGGCAGCAGCTTCGGGCGAAGCTACGAAGCTCACGCATGCCGAGCATTGAGCGGAGTCGACAAGGCGCAAGGAGAAGAAATGGCGCAGCAAGGCAACAGAAGGAGGGATGCCCATCAGCGCCTCGCAAACGAAAGCAAAAACTGAGAGGAGGGCAATGGATTCAGGACCCAGATGCATCATGTGGATCTAGTAATGGGAGAGGACGGCATTGAAGAAATGGGAGAAAGGAGGAACCAGACCCGCCCACAAGGCGTCGGCAAAATAGTGAACCTCGGTGATAATCCTGTCCGCGGGGAGGTGGGACGTAGGCCAAGCCGTCGTCCTCCCACACTCGTTAAAGACGGTGGCCAGAGCAGGACTGAGCTTGTCCAGGCACTCCAGATTGAGTATGATCGAGTGGCCGACGGCGGGAGCCACCGGCGGCGGCGGGCGAGATGGGGGCGCAGGCTTCTTCCCTTTCTCTTTCCTCGTCGGAGCCATGGCGGTGGATGGGAGAGAGGAGAGGTGAGATGGGATTGGAGGCAAGAGTCAGAGTTCAAAGGGAGGAAGAACAAGGGACAGTCGGGCAACAGGAAGAAGGGCGGCTGTGTACAACCGTGGGGCAACCTAGCGCGGCGCAAAATAAGGGAGCGTGGGCAAATAGTGCCGGCCACGCCCAATCAACCGCCACGCGGCGCCCAAGGCCGCAGGCTGTTAGGGCCCGCGGCGCTTCGCCCTTGCCCTTTCGCCTCTCGGCACGGCCGAGTCCATGCGCGCCTTGGGACCGGGGGCTATTGTCGGCGTTCTGGGAACGGGGGTCCCCAGACTTGCCTGCCTGCGGCGTGGCTCAAATGGGGGCCTAGCGCGGCCCGTCTTCATCAACACAAGACCCAAGACCCTCGCGAGGGGCCAAGCCTCGCGGGGCGGACGACACGGCGCTTCCTCGGGCACGGCCTCCTCAGGACGGCTCGTGAGGAGGCGGAGAGATCAAGGCGGGGTACCTCGCGAGGTGCCCATGACGCAAGCCATGACGACCAAGGTTGCCAGGCGGGCGCCGGCCCGCGCAGCTTTCCCCTTTCCTCTTTGGTGTAAAGGGGGCAAGCGCAGGCGAGGGGATCATGCAAAGGCACCCATTTCGGTGCAACAAGACCAAGACCAGTCCAACGGTGGGAAGGAGGTCACCATGGAGCCCAGAACGGCGTCACCACAGGGCCTTTAGCAGGCGAAGACCAACTTTAGTCAGGATAAGTGTACCAGATGTTCCCCTTCGAATTGGCCAATTGTTGGCGCCCTTCCCGCTCAAATATTTGGGAAGAGGCCCAGGGCCTTTGCCTATAAATAGGACTAGCCGCCCCCAGGGTAGGAAGGAGAAAACCAGCTAGAACATAGCAACACACCCAAAGAGTGAGAAGGGCGATCGAACTCCCCCATCAGTTCATCCCCTAGCCAAGAACAGACCCTCGCGAGGCTGTTCTTCCCTGTACTGTTCATCCTCATCAGCCCGAGAGGCAATCCATCCACCACAAACTAGAGTAGGGTATTACACCACAATGGTGGCCCGAACTAGTATAAACCCTGTGTCTCTTGTGTTGTTCGCTCTGTAGTTTAGATCCTTGCGAGACGGAGAGGTAGAGGGCGTAATCTCCGCGCGCACCCCAGAGTTCGAACCTTAAGGGTCTGCCGGAACCCGTGATCCGACATAAGGTGTTTCGGCTACTTAGGGATGGGTCTACATCATCTTGGTATCTACATCAAGAACACCGCCACTCTTCATCGCCACGAGGTCGTATTCGACATCAACCACTTCACCTTTTTGACAACCTAACCGTAAGCAAGAACGGTAACCTCTATATCATCTTGGTATCATGGTATCCCTTTATTGTACATTCTTGCCATTACATTGTTAACCCCTTAGCCCATTTTGCGTCACTTGCCTATCGAGACTAGCCTTTGAGTATTGCCGGCAACGTTACTTGTGCACATTAGTGATCCGTACCTTCCATTGCATACATACCATATCATATTGGTATCATCTCCGTATCATCATATCATCCCTTGTGTCACAAGATTGTTCCTGCATATACACAATTGCTATCTTGGTTTGTGCATTTAGCATAAGTGGCCATATAAAAAAAGCTTTTAAGCAAAAGGAAAAGAGAGCAAAGAGCTTGTGAGCATTAGCCATAGCATTATACCACATTGCACATAAGATTGTCATATCCGATCATCTTGGATCATCTTGAGAGAAACACCGGGAACATCGTACACATAGCATACTTGGGATAGAAAGTTTATCCATTTTGCATCTTCTAGGTTGTGCACAAGTGTCTATCCGCCTATTGAGCAATCGTGCTAGCGTCTCTCTTGAGTTGTGCAACACGAGCGTTTTTCGTGGATTCCACATTTTGTGCTTATTCCTTGGTTGCACGACCCCATTTATCTATCCGTGTGTGTGTGTTTCCGTGTGCCATTCATTGCTATTGGTCTATTTGTTTCTCTTGCAAATTTGTGAATCTTTTCCAACATTATTGACTCTTGCTAACATTTTGCATCAAATTTTTGTGCCACTATCCTCACCGAGCTCCATAATAAGCCTTACTTGTGTAGGTGTGAGAATTGACAAGATCCGGTAGCAATTGTGCTATTTCCTTGATACATTATTGAGTGATCATTGATCCATCTTCAGCATTGGAAAGGTACATTTGGTCTAGTTCTTTCCTTTCTTCCACTTACATTTGCTCGAGTCTTGTGATGCATAGGCAAGGCATTTCATCTCCGGTCTTCCACGACAACGACGAATTCGATGCCATCAAGAACAATTTGGACGCCAAGATGGATGCTCAAATGGAGGAGCTCAAGGTCCTCATCAAGTCCTACAAGAGATCTTCATCATCTTCGAGAAGACCCTTAAGTACACATGCTTCCGAGTTACCATCTCCGGCAAGGTCACATCGGCATCGACATCACCAACGACAAGAACGTAAAGGTCAAGAGCTCAACACCAACAACTGCTAAACGACTTCACCATCTCCCTTGGCATCTTCGCCGAGCGACTTCAAGGCATCTTCGCCTACGGACATACGACATCTTCGTCAACAAGAACCTCAAGGCTACGCTCAAGAGAAGCTCCCAAGCTCAAGTCCGCGACTTCCACGAGCTACTATGACCTCGACACCGACCACGAGCTTCCTTTCTATGGGACTCAAGACCCCGAGGAGTATCTCGAGTGGGAGCGCAAAATGGACGACTACCTCAAGCTACATCAAGTCCCTTCCGAAGACCAAGTGAAGCGCGCCTCAAGTAACTTCCACGACTACACGTAGACATGGTGGCTTCATACACCTTCGAAGAACTTTGACATGAGTTGGTCCAAGACGAAGAAAGCTATGTGGCGAGAGTTTTTGTGGTACGTAACTGTTTCAGGCTATCTTTCGTTTTTGTGATGGCCGGATTGTCTGCGATATAGATTTCTACGTACTCAAAGGCCTTGGTCATCACCCTAATTACCACCTGTGTTTAGAAATGTATGTGCCTTTTCATGTTAAACATAAAAAGGTTATATTGATTCAAATGATCAATAAGACCAAATGATCAGCCCAATTTTGCGACCAATCATAATTTGGATGTGGCTTGTAGATTGTGTCTCAACCAATTTTTCTTGAAGCTCCGTGACACCAAGCATGTGAGTGCTGATGTCCGTTTGTGAATATTTCTCGAATGACGAAATCATATCCGGAACCATTTAACTAGCGAACCAGGAAGCGTGGCAATTGTGAATGATTTTGTATGCCATTTCATGTTGGCTGGGGATAGCAAGTTTACTAGAAAGCATGTCAAATCAGCACAATTCATTGTTTTTTCAGAATTTGCTTCGTTTTGCCATGTTTTTCAGGGGACGTCAGCACAATATCACTACCATGAATACTGTATATGCGTATATGAGGACTACGACGAGTAGTCCTTGAATTCAAAAAAATAAAAAGAGGAGTCCTCCTCTAATTTCAGATGGGAGGCACAGGCAGCAGTCCGTACTCGGTAATTAGCAAAGCATGGTACGACCAACTTGTCCAGTTGAACCTAAATTTCCGTCGCTGCTGCCACCTGCCAGCGCCGGTTCAATGGCTCCGGCCTTGTTTGAATCGGATATTTATCTCCACTTGCTGCTCACTGGCCTGCGCCTCTTGGTGTGCGCTCGACAAGCCTTATCCACTTGCTGCACAATGTTCCAGAAACTTCGAACCAAGCAACACATCCTACTCGGACAGTTATCCAACATGAAGTTTTGTCCAAGGATTCTCGGAGATGCTATGCAATACAGGCCAGGTGCAGAAATAGAAATACTCCACTACGACGAGTGATGCTTTACGTTTCACCTGACCTCTATATAAGGCCGACGTGCTACGCGAGGAAACACACAACCTTCCTTCGACAACGCGAACAGCTACGTACCTGAAACAACAAACATTGATTCCCCGTACACGATGTGCGGAGGGAAGTTCGCCGCCAACGACCGAGGCAAGGGGCGTCCCGGCCAACCCCCGTCGACGGGGAAGGCGGAAATGCGCGGCAGCTGGCCGACGGACGAGGACTCTGACGACTGGGAGGCCGCCTTCCGGGAGTTCATGGCCGCCGACGACGGCGGCGACCGCAATGAGCTGCTCCCCACAGGCATCATGGCATCCTGCGAGCTATACCGCTCGCCGGCCATGCCGAGGCCGAGGCGGCGCAGGGCGAGCCCTAGCCACCCGTACCGCGGCATCCGGCAGCGGGCGTGGGGGAGGTGGTCGGCGGAAATCCGCGACCCTTTCAAGGGCGCTCGCGTCTGGATCGGCACCTTCGACACGGCCGAGGAGGCCGCGCGCGCCTACGACGCCGAGGCGCGGCGCATCCACGGTAGAAAGGCCAGGACAAACTTCCCTGCAGTGCCAGCGGAGCCGTGCAGCCATCGTCCTGGACCGTCTTCTTGCAGCACCGATGACGGCGCGGACAACGTGGCCCGTGCGACGGAGAGCGTCTCGTCGTCGTCTAAGGATGTCCACGGGACTGCGCCTTCCGACGCGCGCATACTGCTGGAGTGCTGCTCGGACGACGTCATGGAGAGCCTCCTCGCCGGCTCCCACATGGCCGGCAACATGGACCTCTGGAGCTTGCGGTTGCCGAGGTAACGATAACACATGCATCCGGTAGCAATTCTGTTAAAAACACTTTGTATGAAACATACACGTACGTGTACGTAAGTGCGTCTCGTTTCTTTTCTGTCTTGCAACAAGAGAATGAGCAATTTTAACGACCTTTGCTACACTACCTAAAATTTTCTAAGGACGTGTTTGGTTGATTGCATCGATTTTCGCTGGTTTTATTGAAAAAACGAGTCAAACTGAGTGGAGACTGGTTGAAGAAATACAGAGTAAAATACCACGTTTGCATATTGTTTGGTTGTCTGCATACGTAGTCTCTTCATCGTGAAAGCACTTTTCATCCGGTGTTTGATAGCCTGGCTCGCATGATAATTAGGAGTTAACTACTACACTTAAACCAGAGCACCTCGGCTAGCGGCATACGGTGATGACACCGGCATGAAGCATCACGGTAGTTTCGCGGAGGCCATTGGCTGAAGTCGCCGCCACCACTGCATGTCGCTCAGCTCTAGGTCCAGGCCACCCAGCTGGTCCTGCTGCTTCGTCGGTGGGGACTGCAGGACAACCTCTGGGCTGACGATAGCAGGCGTGTGGCCGTCGAGAAGTCGCTTAGCTCTGTGTTTAGGCCGCCAAGCAGGTCCTGTTGCTGTTGCGTCGGTGGGGACTGCAGCACCAACCTCCGGGCAGACGACAGCAGGTGCGTGGCCGTTGAGAAGTCGCTCGGCTCTGTGTCCAGGCCGCATAAGTTGATACGTCCATTTTGCATCATGCTTTTATATTAATATTTATTGTATTATGGGTTGTCATTACACATTATATCATAGTATTTATGCCTTTTCTCTCTTATTTTATAAGGTTTACATGAAAAGGGAGAACGCCGGCAGCTGGAATTCTGGACTGGAAAAGGAGCAAATATTCTAGACTTATTATGCACAACTCCAAAAGTCATGAAACTTCACGGAGAATATTTTTGGAATACATAAATAATATTGGGCGGAGAAAATACCAGAGGGGGGCCACCAGCCAGCCACAAGGGTGGAGGGCGCGCCCCCGTCCTTGTGGTGCCCCTAGCAGGCCCCCGACGCCCATCTTCTGGTATATGGGGTGTTTTTACCTGCAAAAATCAGAAGAAAGCTTTCGGGACGAAGCGCCGCCGTCTCGAGGCGGAACCTGGGCAGAACCAATTTAGGGCTCCGGCGGAGCTGTTCTGCCGAGGAAACTTCTCTCCGGGAGGGGGAAATCGAAGCCATCGTCATCACCAACGATCCTCTCATCGAGAGGGGGTCAATCTCCATCAACATCTTCACCAGCACCATCTCCTCTCAAACCCTAGTTCATCTATTGTATCCGATCTTTGTCTCAAAACCTCAGATTGGTACCTGTGGGTTGCTAGTAGTGTTGATTACTCCTTGTAGTTGATGCTAGTTAAATTATTCGGTGAAAGATAATATTTTCAGATCCTTAATCATAATTAATACTCCTCTGATCTTGATCATGAATATGCTTTGTGAGTAGTTACGTTTTTTCCCGATGACATGGGAGAAGTCTTGTTATAAGTAATCATGTGAATTTGGTATTCGTTCGATATTTTGATAAGATGTATGTTGTCTTTCCTCTAGTGGTGTTATGTGAACGTCGACTACATGACACTTCACCATTATTTGGGCCTAGGAGAAGGCATTGAGAAGTAATAAGTAGATGATGGGTCGCTAAAGTGACAGAAGCTTAAACCCTAATTTATGCGTTGCTTCGTAAGGGGCTGATTTGTATCCATATGTTTCATGCATGGTTAGATTTATCTTAATTCTTCTTCCATAGTTGCGGATGCTTGCGACAGGGGTTAATCATAAGTGGGAGGATTGTCCAAGGAAGGGCAGCACCCAAGCACCGGTCCACCCACATATAGATTATCAAAGTAATGAACACGAATCATATGAGCATGATGAAAATTAGCTTGACAACAATTCCCATGTGTTCTCGGGAGCGCTTTGCTTTATATAAGAGTTCGTCCATGCTTGTCCTTTGCTACAAAAAGGATTGAGCCATCTTGCTGCACCTTGTTTATGTTTGTTACTTGTTACCCGTTACGAATTATCTTATCACACAACTATCCGTCACCGATAATTTCAGTGCTTGTAGAGAATACCTTGCTGAAAATCGCTTGTCATTTCTTTGTGCTCCTCGTTGGGTTTGACACTCTTACTTATCGAAAGCACTATGATAGATTCCCTATACTTGTGGGTCATCAAGACTCTTTTCTGGCGCCATTGCCGGGGAGTGAAGCGCCTTTGGTAAGTGGAATTTGGTAAGAAAATATTTATATAGTGTGCTGAAATTTACTGTCACTTGTTACTATGGAAAATAATCCTTTGAGGGGCTTGTTTGGTGTATCTTCACCTCGACAGGAAGAGCAAAGAGTTTCTCCTCAACCTACTGCACCTACTAAAAATATTTATTATGAAATTCCTTCGGGTATGATAGAGAAACTGCTAGCTAATCCTTATACAGGAGATGGAACATTACATCCTGATATGCACCTAATCTATGTGGATAAAGTTTGTGGATTATTTAAGCTTGTAGGTATGCCCGAGAATGTTGTCAAGAAGAAGGTCTTCCCTTTATCTTTGAAGGGAAAGACATTGACATGGTTTAGGCTATGTGATGATATTGGATCATGGAACTACAACCGATTGAAAGTGGAATTTCATCAGAAGTTTTATCCTATGCATCTGGTTCATCGTGATCGCAATTATATATATATATAATTTTTTCCTCGTGAAGGAGAAAGTATCGCTCAAGCTTGGGGGAGGCTTAAGTCAATGTTATATTCACCCCCAATCATGAGCTCTCAAGAGAAATTATTATTCAAAATATTTATGCTCGACTTTATCACAACGATCGATCCATGCATGCTCGATACTTCTTGTAATGGTTCTTTTATGAAGAAAGATATTGAATTTAAATGGGGTTTATTGGAAATAATTAAACACAACTCTGAATATTGGGAACTCGACGAAGGTAAGTGATGTCTACTATGCAACTTTATTCTTGTAGACACATGTTGGGCCTTCAAGCGCATAGTTTTGTAGGACAGTAGCAATTTTCCCTCAAGTGGATGACCTAAGGTTTATCAATCTGTGGAAGGCGTAGGATGAAGATAGTCTCTCTCAAACAACCCTGCAACCAAATAATAAAAAGTCTCTTGTGTCCCCAACATACCAAATACAATGGTAATTTTTATATGTGCACTAGTTCGGCGAAGAGATGGCGATACAAGTGTAATAAGGATAGTCGATATTGATTTTTGTAGTAGGAAAAATAAAAAACAGCAAGGTAGCAATTGATAAAACGGAGCACAAACGGTATTTCAATGCTTGAAAATGAGGCCTAGGGTTCGTACTTTCGCTAGTGCAATCTCCCAACAATGCTAATATAATTGGATCATATAACCATCCCTCAACGTGTGATGAAGAATCACTCCGAAGTTCCTATCTGGAGGAGAACATAAGAATAAATTGTTTGTAGGGTATGAGACCACCTTAAAGCTATTCTTTCGGATCGATCTATCCAAGAGTTCGTACTAAAATAACACCAAAGCAAATTCAGATTCGTAATACTCAACCCAACACAAAGAACCTCAGAGAGTGACCCAAGATTTCTACCGGAGAAACAAAGACAAGAACGTGCATCAACCCCTGTGCATAGATTACCCCAATGTCACCTCGGGAATCCGCGAGTTGAGTGCCAAAACATATATCAAGTGAATCAATACGATACCCCATTGTCACCACGAGTATTCATATGCAAGACATATATCAAGTGCTCTCAAACCCATAAAAGTATTCAATCCGATAAAACAAAATCTCAAAGGAAAACTCAATTCATCACAACAAGATAGAGAGGGGAAAACACCATATGATCCGACTATATTAGCAAAGCCCGCGATACATCAAGATTGTGACATCTCAAGAACACGAGATAGATAGATAGAGAGAGAGAGTGAGAGAGAGAGATTGAACACATAGCTAGTGGTACAAACCCTCAGCCCTGAGGGTGGACTACTCCCTCCTCATCGTGGTGGCCGCCGGGATAATGAAGATGGCCACCGGTGATGATTCCCCCCTCCGGCAGGGTGCCGGAATGGGGTCTAGATTGGTTTCTCGTGGATGCAGAGCCTTGCGGCGGTGGAACTTCAGATCTAGGTTTACCCCGAGGGTTTTTGGAATATTTGGGAATTTATAGGGTAACTAGGGGATGCAGGAGGCCACCTAGGTGGGCACAACCCGCCTGGGCGCGCTTGGACCCCCAGGCGCGCCCTGGTGGGTTGTGCGCCCCTCGGGGAACCCCCTAGGTGCTTCTCTGGCCCACTGGATGTCTTCTAGTCCATAAAAATCCACAAGAAGTTTCACGGTATTTGGACTCCGTTTGATATTGATTTCCTATGGTGTAAAAAACAAGCAAAAAACAGCAACTAACACTTGGCACTGGATCAATAGGTTAGTCCCAAAAAATGATATAAAGTTGGTATAAAATGATTGTAAAACATCCAAGAATGATAATATAATAGCATGAATACTTCATAAATTATAGATACGTTGGAGACATATCAGCATCCCAAGCTTAATTCCTACTCGTCCTTATGTAGGTAAATGATAAAAGAAATAATTTGTGAAGTGTGAATGCTAGCAAAGTGCACAAGTTTGGTCAATGACAATTTCAATCACTTTTCCTTGCATCATAACATCAATTCTTTCTGATAAAACTTCTCGTGTTAAAGTAGCTTCATATGGTAAGGTTCAGACAATGAATTCCCTTGAAACTCAACAACCTATATTCTTAGTCACCAAACAATTGCAATTCAACTTATTTAACAGAGTCTAAGTAAGAGCTCCACATACTCAACCATCATATAGCCTTCTATGATTGCTAACACTCGTCGCATACACATGAGCAAAACGTTTCAACCGGACACACAGAAAGATAGGGGCTTATAATTTTGCCTCCCAACGTATTCACCTCAAGGGTGATGTCAACAATAATAACTCATGCTACCCATATCCAACTGGATATACGTGCCTAGATCTTTCATCACCACATGATGCTTGCCAAAGGAGAAAAATAAAAAGGAATAGAGAGACAAACTTTGACACTTGCATAAAAGTAAATACATAAAAGTAAAAGATAGGCCCTTCGCAGAGGGAATCAGAGGTTGTGATGCGCTTTTTGTTTGTATGCTCAATCCCTTAGTGCAAAAGAACGTCATATTATATTGCCCCTTATGATAGCAACCTTTATTATGCAGTCTGTCGCTTTTATTCTTTGCCATCACAAGTTCGTACAACGCTCAATTTTCTCTTACACTAAATAATCTAACACTTTTAGAAGCAATTTTTATTGCCTTATTGCACCGATGAAAACTTACTTGAAGGATCTTACTCAATCCTCAGGTAGGTATAGTGGACTCTTGAAAATAAGATTTGGGTTGAAGGTTTTTGGATGCACAAGTAGTATCTCTACTTGGTGCGGAATTTCTGGCTGGCAAAGATAGGGGGCAAGCACCACATGTTGAAGGATCTATGACAATACAACTTCTATGTGAATATGAACAAACATAAACCATTGCATTGTCTTCCTTGTCCAACATCAACAATTTTGGCATATAATATTTTGACGGGGGCTCACAATCACAAAAGATTTCCAAGATAGTGTATTTGCATGTGAAAGTTCTCTTCCTTACTAATCATTCATGAATTGCTTGTATGACCAATATTGTGATTGTCAAGCTTCAAAAGATTTCACTTTCTAAACCCAACGTGAAGCTACCACTAGGCATGGTATGAACATATAATTTCAACTTCATGATATTCAATTCATTCAACAATTTATTCATAGGATATAAGTGAAGTACGAGAGTAAATGACAAACTACTCAAAAAAGATATAAGTGAAGATCATGCGAGTAGTTAAGTAAATGGGTAGCTAACTGAGGACTCTCTATTATTTAAAACTTTCAGATCTAAGTATTTTATTTAAACAGGAAGCAAAACAAAATAAAATGATATTTCAAGAATAGAACAACTTATGTGAAGAAGCAAAAACTTAGGCTCAACCGATACTAACTGATAATTGTTGATGTAGAAAGGTGGGATGCCTACCGGGGCATCCCCAAGCTTAGATGTTGAGACTTCTTGAAATATTATCTTGGGATGCCTTGGGCATCCCAAAGATTGAGCTTTTGTGTCTCCTTAATTCCTTTTATATCACGGTTTCCCTAAATCTTAAAAACTTCATCCACACAAAACTCAACAAGAACTCATGAGATAAGTTAGTATAAACCAATGCAAAAACCTTATCATTCTCTTCTATAGCAAACCACTAAAATTATTATTCAACATTGCATACTAAATTCCTATGCATATTTAATACTCCTATCCTCGAATAGAATCATTAAACAAGCAAACATGTGCAGACAATGCAAACATAACAGCAATCTGCCAAAACAGTACAGTCTATAAAGAATGCAAGAGTATCAATACTTCTTTAACTCCAAAAATTATGAAAATTTGACACACTGCAGACAATTTATCATATCTTATTTTGCAAAAAGTTCCAACATTTTAGCACATTCTGAATTTTCTAGGATATTTTTGCAATAGCGATAAACTTTCTATTTTGAAACAACAACATGTAGACTTGCAAAATAAGCATGGTAAAGGCTATCCTTGACATTTTTATTAAAAATAAAGATGCAAAATATTATTCTAAATAATAGAAAGAAAATCCTAACAAAATAAAATGATTGTAACACCCGGATAATTTAGCTACAGTAATCCTATGTTGATGGTGCCACGTCACCACTGTTACTGTTACTAACCTCTCTTAGATTCGAAAGCGACTCGAATTCAAATTCGAGATAAAGTAAAAATGAAATTTTTTCAAATGTCAAAAGTAAAATGTGCAAACCGTGGCAAATAATTCATAGGTGTTATTGGTGAGGAAACCAAAACTTTTATAAAAGGTTTAAGTGATAAAAAATAATTACATTAGTGGCTTAAACAATTATATAAATGCCTTTTATAATTTCTATAATGTTAAACTATTTTTTTGAGCGAAACTTTTTGTAGCAGAGGTATACATAGTGATACTAATTTAGGTGATGTAAAGATAACTTCTAAAACTAAATAAATAAAACAAATAAACATAAAATAAATAAAAGCGAAAGAAAAACTAAACAAACTGAACCTATTGGGCACCTTGGCCCATGTAGCTATAACAGCCCCAGCCCACCTAACTCTTCCCCTCCCCACTACAGGAGCCGAGGGGGATCGTGGCGGCCATCCATGGCGCCCCGGCCAGGTGTCGGCTATCCACGGCCATCCCCCTCGTCTATAAGACCCGACCCCCTCACTAGAACCCTAGTTCCCCTCCTCTCCTCCCTCCCTCGCGCCCCCGTCCTCTTTTTCCCCTCTGGTTGCCCGTCGACGGCGCGCCCTACCGACCCATATCCGCGGCCGCCGCTGCCCGCGCCACCCGCTGCTCCCCACCCCCGCGGTTGTGCACTCCGGTGTCCGGCATCCGACGCTCCGTCGCCCGGGTTCGCCCCGACGGGAAACCCTGCCCGTAGCCTCGTTAACCCACACGCCCGAAAGGCCTCTGGGCCGCTGACTGTTGGGGCCCAGCGCCCCGGCTTTAAGAAAAAGAAAAAAGGTTTAAAAATGAAAATAATCAACTAATTAATTAGGTAATTAATTAACTTAATTAACTAGGATTAACTAGCCTAATCACTGGACTAGCTGAAATTGGAATTAATTAGCTAGACCTAGTCTATGATAGGGTGGCCCCACCCCCTATTAACCAGTCAACGTTGACTGGTCAACTGGGTCCCCCTGGACCCGCATGTCACCCTCTGGTACACCTCTGTGTACACAGATCTGGGTGCACATAGCATTTAGCTATTTAATTTTGAATTAATAATGATTTCATAATATTGCTAAAACTTTAAAAAATCGTAGAAATTAATCCGTAACTCGGATGAAAAAGTTTTGTACATGAAAGTTGCTCAGAAGGACGAGACGAATTTGAATACACAGTCCGCTCGTTTGCCACATGTCCCTAGCATAGTGAACATGCAACCTTCCCCCTCCGATTCGTCTGTCTGAAAATGCCTAACTTCGGGAAAACTTTCCGAATGTTTTCCCCCTTCATCGGTATCGTGTAGTACCGCGTTAGGTCACATCTAGCAGTGTGTTTCGTCATGTCATGCATACTATTGCATCTGTTTGCATTATATTTACTGTTTCTTCCCCTCTCTTCTCTCCGGTAGACCCCAAGACTGCCGCTAATGCCCCTATGATCGACTACGTCGACGATGACCCTTCTTCCCTTTCAGTGGAGCTTCCAGGCAAGCTCCCCCTTTGATCATCCCGATATAGCCCATTCCATTCTCTCATGCTTGCATTAGATTTTGCTACTGTAATTGATTGCTCCTATTCTGATGCATAACTTGCTTTTGTACCTGCTATTGTGACCTACCTGCTTATCCTAAACTGCTTAGTATAAGTTGGATAGTGATCCATCAGTGACCCCCACCTTGTCCTTGTTGCCCCTACTTCATCATCGACGACTCGATCAACGTGATTGACGACCAGAGTCCGACACCTCACGTCACATCACGCCCTTTTTTGTTGCTCGACTCTACAGAGTTAACAACAAGTGCCGAGGGTGGAACCTCATACATCACTCCCGATGAGATATCTGTAGTGTAGCTATTCGGTCGTGGTCATCGAGGGTGGTTCCTCCTTCACCATTTCCGATACGGCTCTGTCGTGTAACACCTTAAGTGTGAACCTCGAGGGTGGTTCCTCTTACGTTCACCTTGATGATTACATCGAGTGGAATCCATCGGGGGTGATTCCTCGGGTTATCCCCTTGATGTCTGGACACACAGTTACCTTGACTTTACTTGAGACCGTTGTGAAAGCTTGGCGGGCCCGAAGAGCACCCGTGCGACGTGACAATGGCGGCTGGCTATTTAGCGGTATCACCCAGGAGGGGGTCATAGCTCCAAACTTGTCCCGACAACCATCACTACTTTAATTGTTAATGCATTAACATGTTTGGGTATTTGTTCTGAATTGGCCTTTGGCCTTTACGCACTAACCACCACGTGAGAATAGTTATGGGCCTCGATGTCGTAGTATCAGCTAAAGCTTTGTCAGACGTCCAGTTCAGCATTGTGGGCCTGTCGGGCCAGTGCCATCTAGTATGAGGTGGTGCTCGTCCCGGCTCATCGCACAACGACCCGGAGTGCAACGGGCGATGGGCCAAGACCCCAAAGTGCTTATGATGTAGACCGGAGGGGACCTCTCTGTTGAGCCTAGGTAGGGCTACGGCATGTTGATCTTCCGAGGACGAGCATGGACCCAGAAAAGTATGTCCAGCCAGAGTAATCAAGCGTGTTGGAAAACGTGGTGCACCCCTGCAGGGAAGATTATCTATTAATAGTCGTGTCCACGGTAACAGACGATTAGACTTATATCCTGATCTATTACAACTAGAAACGGATACTTTGGATATGTGGCTCTGGGATTTCTTTCTCACAGGGAGTCGAGGAAGGATCTCTGGGCATTAATGTTACAACATGCTTGTTAAATATAAACTGCTATTCTTTACTCTTCTACATGCTGCAAGATGCTTGGAGCTTCTTGAAGATGCTTGTCTTCGATAGGCTAGGCCTTCCCCTCTTTTCTGGCATTCTGCAGTTCAGTCCACAGATACAACCCTTACTTTTGATACCAATGCATACTTAGTTTAGATCTGATGCTTGCGAGTACTTTGGATGGGTACTCACGGTTGCTTTGCTACCCCTTTCCCCCTTCCTTCTTCTTTCTGGTTGATGCAACCAGATGGTGGATCCCTGGAGCTAGATGCCACCGCTGATGGATACTGCTACTTGGAGATCGCCAACGCCCAGGAGTAGTTAGGAGGTCCCAGGCAGGAGGCCTTGCCTCTTCGATCGTTGATTTTTATGCTAGCCTTCTTAAGGCATCCTTGTCTAACTTATGTTTGTACTCAGATATTGTTTCTTCCACTGACACTTGTGTATCGAGCTTGTTCGAGCCCTCGAGGCCCCTAGCTTGTAATATGAAGCTTGTATTATTTGAATTTGTGTCTAGAATTGTGTTGTGATATCTTCCCGTCAGTCCCTGATCTTGATCGTACACATTTGCGTGTATGATTAGTGTACGGCCGAGTCAGGGGCGTCACAAGTTGGTATCAGAGCCGACTGCATGTAGGAACCCCTTTCCAACTCCTTGGCCGATGTTGAGTCTAGCCTTTGAAAAACTGTTTTACTAACATGGTTGTGTGGCTTACGGGCCCACGTCGCCAATTGGGTGGTATTAGGATCTTTTACTCCTCGTCTATACTCTGGGACTCTGATCTCTCCTATATTTGGGTTAAATGATTTTGCTAAATCTAACATTAGGATCTCGTGATCACATCCACCCGGAGATTTGTATTACGCCTTTCTTGAATTGAGGGCCAAGATCTGCTTCACAATGTTCATTAACCACAGGATCCTTTCATCGAGGGCACCCTGCGTCGTCACTTTCAAATCCCTCACTTCGGAGGTTTTCCCCGGCGTTGATGTAGCCTTCGTGTCGTGGTTTTGTCACGGCGGATGCCCTCGTGAAAGGACTTAGTCGTGGAGCCATCGCTAAGTATATGCTTAAAGGGTTTAAAGCGGACAAGGGACGCAAGAGAGTTTTATATTAGTTCGACCCCTTACGATGAAGGTAAAAGCCTACGTATAGTTGAGTTGTGATGGAATTGATGGGGTTTTGATGACCAGGGAGCGAATACGCTTTGCTTGAGTCTCGAGTTGTTGTCTGTTGTCCTTGAACCGCCCTCGGATCGTCCCCTTATATACATGGGTTGACGCCCGTCGGTTTACAGAATCCCTGGGCCGGCTCATAAATGTGTTCGGCTCGGTCTCCGCTATTTTCTATCTTACAACACAAGTTACATACCAACGCCGGTTTAAGTCTACGGGCCTTAAACCGGTTCTGGGCTCTGGGCCTTCATAAATCATTACCGTCTGTCTTCATGGGCTTCAGATATAATGAACTACTAATGGAGTTAACCCGGCCTCTCCTGGCCGGTTTACGCCTAGTGGTAATATCCCCAACATTAGGCCCCAGACTGACTTGAACTGGTTCATGTCAGTCCTCAATAATTAAGAAAACTTCGTCTTCAACATCTTCACATAACCTTGTAAATCACCGTGACGTCATCTTCCAGGACCGTGGTAAACCGCCGTGGCGTCATATGTTATTAAAAACTGTGTATAACCCATCTTCATTAATGGGCCTCCAACAATCGAGGCGACAGCTCCGCCTCATATCCAAATTTCTGGCTCCTCGATTTTCACGCCTGACGCTTATCCCTTGCCTTTATAAATAGGTCCAGGGGGTCTTTCCATTTCCCCCCGTACCTCTTCATCTCATCTTCTTCCTTCCGCTGCCCAACCTTTGGAGCTCTGCCGCCACCGCCGACCGTCGCTTTTGCCTCAACTCCGGCCGCTGCATCACCCCGAACGTACCAGAGAACCGCGATGCTTCTCCGCTCTTCCATCGGTATCGGTAAGCTTTTTGTTTTTCCGCCATAGATCTGTCTCTAGGGTTTCAGTGTCCTTCGGTGTTCGTTGGTATTCATCGATGTTCATCGGTGTTCATCCTTTGCGCGATATCTCTCTGTCTCAACCTTGATATTTAATCTTGCATAGCGATAGCCGTAGCCTTTCCACATATGCATCCCATCTAAGTAGAAAATCTCATCTGAACCTTCACCAACTGTTTCGGTACTAATATTCTGGTCTGAGTATATTTTTCTTTTCTGACATGCGGTGGATCCAAAATTAGAATACCAACTTGTGAAACCTGTTTTTCCTTCACTTATGCATCTTTGGACTTCAATATCAGATTAGGCGGTTTAAGTCCAAAAAGGACGACCCAGTAGAGACCATTAGTCCCCTTGTTGAACCGCCAATGTACTTCACCATTATACTGTCTCCATTTAATAAGCTCCGGTTTACGAACAGCCAACTCCGGTTTAACAACACACTTGCACCCTTATATCGCTATAGAGTTGCCCACTATAAATCTTAAACCGGTGAAAATAATGTTTCAGATTTCATTGTCATGGCCAAGCAAGTGTATGAATGCAATTGGGCTCCTTCGCGAGTGACTGAAGAACAGTTAAACAACTGTGTTAAAACGGGTGTTTTGGCGAAGAAGGATGTCATCCACTGGCTGGTCCCTGGCCCAGAAAGTCCTCCGAAACCCCAAGAAGTAGAGGTAATTCTGTTTGCTAATCATCTACGCCGGGGTTTCAGCCCTCTGGGTTCCACATTCTTCCAGGATGTACTTGCCAACTTTCAATTGCGCCGACAAGACATCGGTCCAAATTCTGTGACCAACATCTGCCACTTCCATGTTTTTTGCGAGGCTTACCTTCAAGAGGAACCTACAGTAGAACTATTCAGGGATTTCTTTCATTTAAACCGTCGCACAGAATTCACAGATGGCCCCAACACTGAATTGGGCGGAATGGCGGTTCAGAAGAGGAAGGAAGCTACTTTTCCTCATCCTAAGCTTCACAGTCACCCCAAAGAGTGGAATGCTACTTGGTTTTATTACAAGGACACGTCTCCTCCTGATGAAAACCCCCTGCGGGTTACCGCCCTTAACGCCTTAGCAACACACATCCTTTTCGTCAGAGGTTGACAGCAAAAGAAAGGGCCAACTATGCTCCTCAATTATCAAAACTTAGAGCTTTCATCTAGAACGGTTTGACTGGAGTTGATCTTGCTCGTTGTTGGATAAGCTGGAGTATTCTGCCCTTAAGCCGGCACTCCGGTTTGATGTGTGAGTATACGGGGAGTTTGAAGGATGCTCAGCGGCACATTGACATTCAGCTTTCAGATGCAGAAGTCACTGAGGCTGTAAAGAAAATGTTGAATGAACCGGAGGCTGTCTGTGCCCAAATCGGACTACTCCCTTTCTACACTTTCAACAAACCGCCAGCTGTAAGAATCATATAATCTTTTTATCTAAAATAGCTTCTGTCCAAATATTCTCTGAAAGTGTGATTATTTTTTGACAGGGTGATGATCCATTCTGGAACAAGAAACCACCACAAGAAAAACCGGCGAAGCCGCAAGACAAACCGGTCAAGCCAGTTCGTCCAAAAACCAAGGTCATTAAAAAACCTGCCAAGAAAAGGACTACTGCATCCTCCAATCTACCAGCTGATGATGATGTGGGTAACCCGGATTTAGAGGTAGAACTTGATTCTCTTGGTTCATTCTTCATACATCTCATTGATAATGATTATTGTCAGGACGATGCGGAAGGCAGCCAAGCCGATGCCGTAGAGGTATTCGTTCTTTCTTCCGATTCAGATCCTTTGCCAACACTAAAAATCCGTCGAGCAAACCAGAAAGTAAAATTTTCTCATCCTCTTGCTTACTTGGATCCGAACTTTCTTGTGAAGATGCAGCAACATGAGGCTCGCCGTACAACCCGACATAGCGGCCAGGTAGTTACCTCCGCCGGTTTATCGAACACTCCGGTTCGGAAACGCTGATCAGAGGTCTCTTATCCCCTTGACACTTCACGCCGCAAAGAGGGTTGCTTTCGTCAACCTCTTAACCCGTCTGATTCGAATTATCAGGGTACTTCTCATTCCTCTTCCAGTGAGTCATCGGCCACCAAACTGCCACCCCTCAAAACAGTTCTTGGGTGAGTCATATGCTTATTTGTATCCTTGATATGTTATTTGAATGTATATCGTGATGATCCTCATGTTTATTTTTCTCAGCGCCAAGCCCAGACCCAGCAAGAAGGCCCGGTTGAATAAACCGGCTGATGAGGACGCGGATGTTGAACCGGAGAAAACTCCAGATCCTGAAGAGGCCAATACTGATACCATACTAAATGACCCACCGCCTCAAGATTATGACATAGTCACGGAGCAGGTAGAAGTTGACACCACAGGCCATGCTGACCAGCCAACCAGCCCTGTCCGAACTGACAACAAACCGGCAAGTCCGGTGAGAAATACTGACAAACCGTCATCTCCAGTACCGGCTGCTGACGACAAAGATGATGATATCATGATTACTGGTATTGGCCACACCGCTCCTGGCAATCCTGTCGCTTTGTCAAAGCATACTGCCAAAGAGGAATTCTCTGCAATTGGTAAAGGCAAATGGAACGTCGACTTGTCTAATTATGCTCATCTGAATGCTCAAGACCTTCACTCTGGCTTCCTGAACCGTCTGTATACCAGCCGTGACTATGAAGCCGGTTTGGTAAATATGATGAAAGAGCGATATGAGGTAATTTCCTACATGTTTCTCTCTTGTATTTTATGACAGCTTATCAACTCCAGTAGCCCTCAAGTGATGGCTTAACATATCAATGGAAACCGGGACTTAGAAATAATTTCATGCTCACAACAATGCATCGTAGCTTCACTGATGTAGCTCCCAAGGGCCGGTTTAACTTTACAAAGAGGAACCGGGACTTTGTATAAGAATTTTCGAATTAGCCATGTAGGAGCAAATACACATTGGCCCCCGAGTGCCAAGCTTAATACTTGTATTGTGCTTGGGACTTATAAAAATTTCTAATAAAGAGCAAATGTGCATTAGCCCCCAAGTATCAAGGGCATAATTTGTTATGTTCTTGGTACTTAAAATATGTACTGTGCACTCATTATATATCTGCCTCTTTATAGGCTGAACTGAGCAAGAAAGAAGGCCAAACCGCTGATCTGCAGGAGAACCTCAAATCCCAACAAGCCGAGACCTCCAAAGCCAAGGAAGAGCTAACAAGCGCTCTAAGCGCTATGGAGAAACTTAAATAGGGCTTCAACAAGGAGTGGGCGGATTGGGAGATTGAAAAATCCGCTTTGATAAAAAGGGCTAAAGACGCAGAAGCAACGCTTAAACCGGTGGTTGACAAACTGACCGGTGTAAAGCGACAGGTTCATGCCATGACTGCTGCTGTGTTCGATAAACATTCTAGACTTATGCTTTTAACATATCCTTTCATGTATTGCCGGTTTACTAATGCTCGTAATGATACATGAACTCGTATTAGCCATCTGGGCTCTGATGTGCAGAAGAAGTTGAAAGCAGCCTATACGCTGATAGAGCAGTTGTATACCGGTGCCTAGCGGATAATCTATACTGCTTCACACAACAATCCTCCTCCTAGTTTGATCAAGGATACCTTAGAAAGGTTGTCTATGCTTCCTGTCCGGGTGGATGAGCTGAAAAAGTCTGCCGCTAGAACGGGCGCTTTGGCCGCAGTGATCCAGGCAAAAGCGTGGGTACCTGACTTTGATCCGGTGGAAGCAGCCCAAGGTTATCCCAATTTGAAGCAGGATGGAACAAAATTCAACAATGATGATCTCTGAATCATAAACCGGGAAGAACACCCATTGGCTTGTCAACTGGTTGAAGAGGCAGATCTTTCATACTATCAGGCGAGTTATGACGACAAGAACAAGCGGGTTGCTGCACCAATTCCAGAAGCGCAAAGTCTTATCCCACCCATCCGTAAGCATACTTATGCCCCTAATATTGAACCGTCAACACTGATAAGTGATGAAGCTGTATTCCAAGCCCTAACCGGGATCAACTGGGCAACTGTTGACTTCCAGCCACTAGGTAGAGATGAAGGAGTTGAATCGGCGCAAGATGATCCGCAACCGTCCGGTCGAGCTGGCGACCAATCATGAACCGGAAACCGGTTTAGGCTTCTACATGGTGCAACATTTTATGAGAACAATTATCCTTTTGGGCAGTGAACTGCTTTGTAATTGGCTAGAAAGAATACTGTCTTGTATGCCTTCATGCATATTTATTTGCAACTGATGCCTGCTTAATCTGGTATGCTGAAGAGATGATATTCATACTCCATATTCCTTTACTGTTCCTGCAGACAAAAAAGCTGAA
This sequence comes from Aegilops umbellulata, assembly GCA_032464435.1. Taxonomy (NCBI): domain Eukaryota; kingdom Viridiplantae; phylum Streptophyta; class Magnoliopsida; order Poales; family Poaceae; genus Aegilops; species Aegilops umbellulata. The sequence continues at coordinate 324,174,500 of CP136058.1, read as the reverse complement.
AGGGCCCTGGCGGTTTACCCCCGGGCGGGTCATGATACCCAAATATATATATATATATATATGTATATATATATATATATATATATATATATATATATATATATATATATATATATATATATATATATGACCAACGTTTGTAACCAAGGTTGTAAAAGATAACCAAATATGGAGATATAGAATACCTGCGACCTTTAGGCATGATATTGGCTGACCAACTTTGTAGCGAGGGCCATAACCCTACTCTGGAGGATAAGTAACTCCTGGTATATGATGCTGGTTTACAATAAAACCGTACTGGGTTGTGATATACACAGGATTATTCCATACTGGTGACTTTAAATCAATCCAGACCGGGCTGATAGTCTCCGGATTATATTTTGATCATGCACTGACAACTTGTAGTTGACAGTCTAACCGAGTTGATAAACACCGGTTTGAAAATATCATAAATCTTTATGAAAACAAAGAAAACTTAGCAAAGGCAAGTAAAAACCGTTGTAGTCGAGTGTCGGCGTTCTGGGAACGGGGGTCCCCAGACTTGCCTGCCTGCAACCCGCAGCGTGGCTCAAAGGGGGGCCCAGCACGGCCCATCTTCAGCAACACAAACCCAAGACCCTCGCGAGGGGCCAAGCCTCGCGGGGCGGACGACACGGAGCTTCCTCAAGCACGGCCTCATCAGGCTGGCTCGCGAGGAGGCGGAGAGATCAAGGCGGGGTACCTCACGAGGTGCCCGTAACGCAAGCCATGACGAGCAAGGGCGCCAGACGGGCGCCAGCCCGCGCAGTGTCCTCCTTTCCTCTTTGGTGCAAAGGGAGCAAGCGCAGGCGAGAGCATCAAGCAAAGGCACCCATTTCGGTGCAACGAGACCAAGACCAGCCCAACGGCAGGGAAGAAGTCATTGTGGAGCCCAAGCCGGCGTCACCACCAGAGCCTTTGGCAGGCGAGGACCAACTTGAGTCAGGATAAGTGTACCAGATGTTCCCCTTCAAAATGGCCAATTGTTGGCGCCCTTCCCGCTCAATATTTGGGGAGAGGCCCAGGGCCTTTGCCTATAAATAGGACTAGCCACCCCCAGGGTAAAGGCAATCAGAGGCGGAGAGAGAGAAGGGTGACTGAACTCCTCCAAGCAGTTCATCGCCCCAGCCAAGAATAGGCCCTTGCGAGGTTGCTCTTCCTTGTATTGCTCATCATCATCAGCCCAAGAGGCAATCCACCACACCACAAACTGGAGTAATGTATTACACCACATTGCTGGCCCAAACCAGTATAAACCCTGTGTCTCTTGTGCTGTTCTTTTCATAGCTTAGATCTTAGCAAGGCGGTGGGGTTCAGGTAGGTAGAAGGCGAAATCTTCACGCGCACCCCAGTGTTCGAACCTCGTGGGTCTGCCGGAACCCGAAATCCGACATTTGGCGCGCCAGGTAGGGGTGCACCGGAGTTTTCCCTTCCGCCACCGCCACGACTTGCCTCGCGATGAGTAGCGCGTCGCCTGGCCCGGCCGCCGGTGCCAGCACGAGGGCCAGGGGGCTCCGAGCCCTGACCCCAGCCCTGCAATGGGTACGGTGGCTGGACAAGTTCAAGCCAACGACGCCGCCGCATTACAGCGGCGTGACTGGTCCGCTGGCCTTCTTGCTGGCGTACGAGGAGGCCATCCTCGAAGCTGGAGGTGATGGTAGGGTCATGGCCGACTGGCTTCCCATGGCCCTCACCGGCGCTCCGCGCGCATGGCGGCTCCACCTGCCGGCGGCCTCCGTGGCCTCTTGGGAAGAGCTCCATGGCCTCTTCCTCGCCCACCACGCTACACCAACACCCTCGGTCGTCGCGGCCCTCCTGGGCGGTTCGCAGGCGCCGCCTACAAGTCACCGCGTCAAGCCGTTCGTCCGCCGGGTTGGTGCCGCTTCCACGCGGCAGGGGACTCTCCCGGACCGGGTGGCGCCCAAGGCCGGCCTGACCTTCAGCTCGGAGGACCACCCCTCCAACTCGGTCTGCTCGGGTGCGCTCCCCATGCTGTGCACCCCCACCATCTGCCAGGTGGCCGTCACCAGGACTCTCATCGATGGCGGCGCGGGCCTCAGCGTGCTCTCGGTTGAGGCCTTCAACCTCCTCTGCATACCCATGGAACAGCTGCAACCCAGCCGGCCCTTCTCAGGCGTTGGGGGCGGGTCATCCAGCTCCTTGGGACAGATCCGGCTCCCAGTAACCTTCGGCACCTATGACAACTTCCGCATGCAGCTGGTCAACTTCGACATCGCCCCCATCGGCCTCCCCTACAACGCTATCCTCGGCTATCCAGCGCTGGCCTAGTTCATGGCCGCACAACCTCATGAAGATGCCCGGGAGCAGCGGTGTCCTCACCGTGCACGGGGACACCGGAGACGCGCTGCAAGTGCTCAAGCTCGCCTTCAAGACGGCGGCATCGGCACAGCCCGCCGACTCGGAGACCCCCAAGCCCAAGGGGGCTGCACCCGCCAAGAAGAAACAATTGTTCACCCAAGACAAGGCAGAAACCAAGTAGATACCCGTCGATGAGGACGGGTCCACCAACGCCACTTTCATCATAGGCGCCAACCTCGAGCCCGAGCAGGAGGAGGCCCTGGTCAAGTTCCTGCGTGCGAATAGAAAGTTATTCGCTTGGGAGCCTGACCAGTTGGTGGGGATCCCTAGGAGCGTAATCGAGCATCACCTCAACGTGTGCCCCAACATGCGCCCTGTGAAGCAGAAGGCAAGGCGGCAGTCCACAGAAAAGCAGGCCTTCATCATCTAAGAGACCTGCAAACTGGAAGCCACCGGGGTCATTCGCGATGTCCGATACCCGGATTGGTTGGCCAACCCTGTCGTTGTGCCAAACAAGGGAGGGAAGGAGCGCATGTGTGTCGACTTCACCAACCTCAACAAGGCATGCCCGCAAGACCCGTTCCCGCTCCCCCGCATCGACCAGATCGTCGATTCCACCGCAGAATGCGACCTGCTGTGCTTCTGGGATGCCTTCTCTGGGTATCACCAGATCAAGATGGCGGTGGAAGATGTCGAAAAGACAGCCTTCCTAACCCCGTGTGGGGTGTACTGCTACACATGCATGCCATTTGGGCTGCGTAACGCAGGGGCGACCTTTCAGCGGCTGATGCACATCACCTTGGGCCCGCAGCTCGGGAAGAATGTTGAGGCTTACGTCGATGACATTGTGGTGAAGTATCGGGAGGCCAGGACCCTGATACAAGACCTGGAGGAAACCTTCGCGAGCCTCAACGCAGTGAACCTGCGGCTCAACCCAGAGAAGTGTGTGTTCGGAGTCCCCTCGGGCAAGCTCTTGGGTTTCCTCGTGTCCCACAGAGGCATTGAGGCTAACCCGGAAAAGGTCAAGGCGGTCGAGGACATGAGCCCGCCAAAGACCCTCAGAGAAATGCAGAAGCTCACTGGGCGCGTGACCGCGCTAGGGCGCTTCATCTCCAAGTTGGGGGAGCGAGCGCTGCCCTTCTTCCAGCTAATGAAGAAAAAGGGGCCCTTTGAATGGACTGAAGAGGCCGACAAGGCGTTCCAAGATCTCAAGAGATACCTGACCAGCCCTCCGGTCATGGTGGCTCCGCGCCCTTAAGAGCCCCTGGTGCTTTACCTCGCCGCCACTCCCTACTCCGCCAGCGCAGCCCTGGTGGCGGTTAGGGAAGAGCGTCGAATCAAAACCACAGCAGCAGCCCGGTACAAGGCAAAACAGGAACAAGGAAGGCCCACAGAGACCGCCGCCATGGCTGAGGAGGATCAGCCGCCACAGAGGAGTGCACCGGAGGCGGAAGAAGCCCCTCTCCCAGATGGCCAACCTCTGGAGGCCTCATCGCCTCAGGAGGCGCCATGGTCTCCGGAGGGCGCCACCAGCACTGACGCACCCAACCTCGTTGAGCACCCGGTGTACTTCGTCAGCACGGTGTTGCGGGACGCGAGGGCACGGTACCCCATGCCTCAGAAGCTCCTCCTCACGCTACTGGTGGCCTCGCGCAAGCTGCGGCAATATTTTCAGGGTCACCCCATCAAGGTCGTCTCGTCATACCCCTTGGAGAGAGTGCTCAGGAGCCCTAACTCAGCCGGAAGGGTCGCTGAGTGGAACATAGAACTGCAAGCATTTCAGCTCGAATTCAGCATGACCAGAGTCATGAAGGGAGCAACATTAGCAGATTTTGTGGCAGAATGGATGGAGGCACCAGGCCTCAAGGCCGACGAGGATCAATCCCTCTCCCCGGGAAGCGAGGCGCCGAAAGGCTGGGTCATGTACTTCGATGGGGCGTTCTCCAGGCATGGCGCTGGGGCTGGGGCGGTGCTTATATCACCCACTCAAGAAAAGCTCTACTATGCTGTACAGCCCTGTTTCCAGCAAGGTGAAAAGGTATCCAACAACATAGCGGAGTATGAAGGTCTAATAGCGGGCTTGAAGGCCGCAGCCGCCCTGGGGGTGAAACGCCTCACCATCAAGGGCGATTCGCAGCTCCTTGTCAATTTCTCCAACAAGGTGCACGAGCCGAAAGATGAGCACATGAAAGCCTACCTTGCGGAGGTCCACAGGATGGAGAAGCAGTTTTGGGGGGTGGAGTTGCAGCATGTGCCCCGTGGCACCAATCAGGAGGCCGACACCATCGCCAGACGGGCGTCCAGGCGGTTACCTCAGGAGCCTGGCGTCCTCAAGGAGCAGCTCTTCAAGCCCTCAGCCCTGCCGTCATTGTCAAACACGGCTCAGCCTCGGGAGGAGCTCCCCCAGCCACCTGCCTCCGGAGCCCCGGTCTGTGGCCCGGCCTCAGGAGCACGCCTGCTCCTGACGATGGAGCCTCAGGAGGGGTGCTGGATCACGGAGCTCTGGAGTTACTTAATGCAAGGGACCCTGCCGGAGAAGGAGGAGGAAGCGGAGCGTGTGGCACGGCAGGCCACGGCATACTGCATCAAGGATGGAGAGCTCTACCAGAAACGACCAAATGATGTATCCCTGCGCTGCATCTCCAGGGAGCAAGGAAAGGAGCTGCTGGAAGATATACACGGCGGAAACTGTGGACATCATTCATCATCACGAACCCTCGTCGGCAAGGCGTTCCGCAGTGGGTTTTATTGGCCCACCGCACTCAACGGCGCCGTCGAACTGGTGAAGGCTTGTGAGGCCTGCCAGTTCCACGCCAAGCAGATCCATCAGCCGGCAGGAGGCCTGCAGACTATACCCCTTTCGTGGCCGTTCGCAGTCTGGGGGCTGGACATCCTGGGCCCGTTTCCTCGGGCGCCAGGGGGCTACCGCTACCTCTACGTCGCCGTGGACAAGTTCACCAAGTGGGCTGAAGTAGAGGCCGTCCGCACCATCCCCGCGGCTTCCGCGGTCAAGTTCATCAGGGGCATCGTGAGCCGGTTCGGGGTGCCGAACCGCATCATCACAGACAACGGTTCGCAGTTCACCAGTAACCTCTTCAAAACATACTGTGCTAACCTTGGAACGCAGATATGCTACACTTCGGTGGCGCACCCCCAAAGCAACGGCCAGGCCGAGCGAGCCAATGCAGAGGTCCTGAGGGGCCTCAAGACCAGGATGTTCAAGAAGAAGCTGGAGGCCCGCGGCAGAGGTTGGTACGATGAGCTTCAGTCTGTGTTGTGGTCCATCCGCACCACCGCGACCAAGCCGCCTGGAGAGACCCCATTCTTCCTGGTCTACGGAGCCGAAGCGGTCCTCCCTCACGAGGTCAGACGTCGCTCCGCACGGGTCCTGGCGTTCGACGAGGCGCAGCAGGACGCCATGCGAGGGATGGACCTCGTGCTGGGGGAGGAACATCGCCGAGAAGTCGCGCTGCGAGCGGCGAGGTACCAACAAGCACTGCGATGATATCACTACCGCAACATCCGCCCCAGAACCCTTGAGGTAGGAGGCCTCGTGCTCAGGCGGGTTCTCTCCAGGGAGGGACTGCACAAGCTCTCTCCCATGTGGGAGGGCCCGTTCAAGGTTGTTCATGTTTCCAGGCCTGGCTCCGAGCGCTTGGAGACTCAGGAGGGGGTGCCGGTCCAGAACGCATGGAACATCCAGCACCTCCGGAGGTTCTACCCCTAAAAAGGCCCAGTGCCTGTGAAGAAGGCGAATGCATGTGACGATTATCCTTTTTGGAAAAGGCCCAGAGCCTGTGAAGAAGGCGAATGCCTGTGAAGATTATCCTTTTTGGAAAAGGCCCAGAGCCTGTGAAGAGGGCAAATGCACGTGAAGCTTGCTTCCCCCAAGAAAGGCCCGGAGCCTGTGAAGAAGGCCAACGCCTGTGAAGCTCGCCGCCCGTGACACTCTCACGTAATAATGAGTTGGGGCTGTACACGCCCCGGAGTGTCAGGAGCGCCGGCCTCAGGCCCTGGGGCTCCCTCCCACGCCCAGTGGCAGTACTTAGCTCCGCGCTGGTGAGAAGACGTCGAAGACTAGATTAGGTACCGGACGCAGCTTTTTCATTTGCTTTCCGCAGTTGGCTTGTTCATTTTCTTTCCGAAGTTTTATTAAAGCTGTTACCGACTTTGGCTTATGGTTCTTCGCCTTTTCACTCTCCTGCCTCGATTTCTCTTATGCAAGGCCTCGCGAGGGGGGCAACCGAGCGCCCTTGTGAGTGTTTCTGTCTTAGTCGTTCAAAGGTTCCGCGACCTGGGTCCATTACAGAAGCACCCCTCCAGTTCGTGCCCCACGGGCACCGCAACACGAACACAGAGCCTGGGTCGGTCGCCCCCCATGGCTGGGGCTGGGAACTATCCACGAGCGGGCACGTAGCCGGGAGGCAAAATAACGAAAGCAAAGCGATGACTAACAACAATAACCCAAACACGCCCCCGCGGGGCTCCACGATACTGTCTTTTTACGCAGGAAGAAGGAAAAGAAAGAGCAAATCAGGCGCAGCTCGCCTCACACCGGCCTGCAGGGAAGACTCGAGCCGCCTCCGGGGCTCAAGCAGACTCCCTCTTGCGCTTCACCGAGGCGCGACGGCAGGCAGACGCGCCACCACCTTCCAAGCAGGTGCGACAACGTGGGGGCTGGCCGCGGCCGCTGCTAGAAGAGTCGCCGCCTGAAGAAGAACCAGTGAGGCTTGGGGAACCCTGAGCGCCGCCGATCAGCGAGCGCTGTCCTCTCCGTCATCGCCGAGGCTGGGTCCCCGGCCGTTGTCATCGTCCTCAGGGCAGCACCCTGCGCGGCGACCATCTTCCCCAAACACCCTCACGTAGAGGGTGGCATCGCCGTCAAACTTGAAGTGCAGGGTGCACCGACGGCTCAGGCCACGCGCGCGGGCAAACGTCTGCCAACCGCGAGTCAAGGCCGGTCTCCCGGCTGCGGAGACCTCCAGTGAAGCCCATGAGGCCCGGCTGCAGCAGCCGTCTGCCTAAAGCTAGAGGCCGCCCGGGGCGCTGGCCGGGAGCTCGCCGAGGAGGAAGCGAGGAAGTTGAAGTCGGGCGCTGGTCGGCTCCGCTGACGACACAACGAACTCCGGCAGCACCTCTGCAGCGCGAAAGCGTGGCCTAGGGGGGCACGCGACCGAAGCGCGCCCCCCGGCCGCAGCTGTCCGCCCGTCACCGTGCTGGAAACCATCTCCACGGCCGCGGGGAGCTGCCGTGGTAGCCTCAGAATGTTTGCAAGGGCGCCCAAGTCCACGCTTGGGCAGGGGAGAGGCAGGCTCAACCTGGCGAGCCTTCCCCTTCTCTGCGGCTCCTCGACGGAGCCATCACAGCAAGACGGAGCAAAGATCGGGAAGAAGGAGAAGCAAGAAGAGATGGGCTGAAGGGCTTGTGTCGTTCCGTATTTATGGCCGGCGAAGGCCAACCGCCGACCTTCGCGATCGCAGGTAATCATGACCCGCTTTGCATGCAGGGACTTGTCCAATCCATGCAGTTGCCGAGGCGTCATGGGGAAGCGGAGACGCCCAAGTCCAATCAACCGCCACGTGGCGCCCAGGGCCACAGGCTGTTAGGGCCCGTGGTGCTTTGCCCTTGCCCTTTCGCCTCCCTGCACGGCCAAGTCCGGGCGTGCCTTGGGCCCGGGGGCTACTGTTGGCGTTCTGGGAACGGGGGTCCCTAGACTTGCCTGCCTGCGGCCCGCGGCGTGGCTCAAAGGGGCCCCAGCACGGCCCATCTTCAGCAACAAAAACCCAAGATCCTCGCGAGGGGCCAAGCCTCGCGGGGCGGACGACACGGAGCTTCCTCAAGCACGACCTCATCAGGCTGGCTCGCGAGGAGGCGGAGAGAACAAGGCGGGGTACCTCATGAGGTGCCCGTGACGCAAGCCATGACGACCAAGGTCGCCAGACGGGCGCCAGCCCGCGCAGTGTCCTCCTTTCCTCGTTGGTGCAAAGGGAGCAAGCGCAGGCGGGAGCATCAAGCAAAGGCACCCATTTCGGTGCAACGAGACCAAGACCAGCCCAACGGCAGGGAAGAAGTCATTGTGGAGCCCAAGCCGGCGTGACCACCAGAGCCTTTGGCAGGAGAGGACTAACTTTAGTCAGGATAAGTGTACTAGATGTTCCCCTTCAAAATGGCCAATTGTTGGCGCCCTTCCCGCTCAATATTTGGGGAGAGGTCCAGGGCCTTTGCCTATAAATAGGACTAGCCACCCCCAGGGTAAAGGCAATCTGTAACGCCCCAGACACACCCTCCGGTGGTTGTTACTCCTGGCGGGATCTAGACTGGCCCCACAGATCAATACTAGTCTTTTCTGCGCACTTTGTCCTCACTTGTGCGCACCCGGGAGCAACTTCCCGGTCGGTCACCCATCCTGACACTACTCCAAGCTGAGCACGCTTAACTTTGGAATTCTGTCCGAGTGGGCTCCCGGAAAAGAAGGAATTCCTTATTGATATGAGTAGTCTATCATCCCTAATAAGCCAGGCTATCACATACACCCCCACTCAGAGGAACCGACGTCCTCGTCGGGCCACAGGAACGTTCCCTCTTTGCACAAACGTCTGTGCTTCCAGTCCGGTACATGTGCCATGCCGGGTGCCACGATGGGTCACAAACGTCATGAACAACATGACCACGCACCTGTCCGCAACCATCCGTGTAACCGCGAGGGTCGGCTCTGATACCAACTTGTAACGCCCCGGACACACCCGCCGGTGGTCGTTACTCCTGGCGGATCTAGACTGGCCCCATAGATCAATACTAGTCTTTTCTGCGCACTTTGTCCTCACTCGTGCGCACCCGGGAGCAACTTCCCGGTCGGTCACCCATCCTGACACTACTCCAAGCTGAGCACGCTTAACTTTGGAGTTCTGTCTGAATGGGCTCCCGGAAAAGAAGGAATTCCTTATTGATATGAGTAGTCTATTATCCCTAATAAGCCAGGCTATCACACAATCAGAGGCCGAGAGAGAGAAGGGTAACTGAACTCCTCCAAGCAGTTCATCGCCCCAGCCAAGAACAGGCCCTCGCGAGGCTGTTCTTCCTTGTATTGCTCATCATCATCAGCCCAAGAGGCAATCCACCACACCACAAACTGGAGTAGGGTATTACACCACATCGGTGGCCCGAACCAGTATAAACCCTGTGTCTCTTGTGTTGTTCTTTTCATAGCTTAGATCTTAGCGAGGAGGTGGAGTTCAGGTAGGTAGAAGGCGAAATCTCCGCGCGCACCCCAGTGTTCGAACCTCAAGGGTCTGCCGGAACCCGAAATCCGACATCGAGGCTTTTCATGGGCTGCCAGGCCACTGAGTTAAACAATTTTTGCAAAGCCTTTTAAGATGGTCCTCAATCCTTAACCAATCATCGTTTTAACTTGACAAGTTTAGGATCTTCATTTTAGAGTAACTTGTCAAAGTTCGAAGGGTCATACCAGGTTTACCTGGGCGGAGTAACTTACTTAAATAGGCAGGTTAACCCGGGGTTTTAGGTGTATACACCAGGCTTCCAAGCCATGGCTTGATAGCCCATTACAAGTGTAGATTCTAAGTTCATTGTGATAGCAAAGAATCCCCAAGTAACGTTTTGAGCAATGCTCAATGGGTGCCTATGTTTGAGTTGTTGTTTTACAACACTCTCTTTGGCCCCGGATTGATTTGGCTTTAAGCTGATCAAGAGGTGTGACTGTGGTTCGGATACGACCAAGCCCCCAAGTGATGTTGTGGCATTACGCCGATCAAGAGGTGTAGCTATGGTTCGAATACGACCAAGCCCCCAAGTGATGTGATATAAAGCTTTGAAAAACTAAATCAAGGGGTAAATCGGACGCCGCTCTATAAACAGAAGCTCCATGTAACCACACATGATATAAGAAAACAACAGATACCCCGCTTTAGCTGAGGTCCCGATTTATTATATTGATCATAATATATACATTGTCATAATATGTACATAAGTAGAGCCTATAGCTCAAGTATAGTAAGGCCGAAGATGAGCAATATTCCACGGCCGATTGATCTTTACGTGAGTCTTTGCGCTCTTGAACATCGATTAGGTAGTACGACCTGTTGTGTAGATTCTTGCTGACCACAAAGGGTCCTTCCCAAGGGGGGGGATAACTTGTGCATATCCGTCTGATCCTGGATGAGTCGAAGCACTAAATCTCCCTCTTGAAAGGTTCTGGTTCTAACCCGGCGGCTATGATAACGACGCAGATCTTGCTGATAAATCGCTGAACGGGCTGCCGCCATGTCACCCTCCTCATCTAACAGGTCAAGAGCGTCCTGTCGTGCCTTCTCGTTGTCAGCTTCAACGTATGCCGCTACACGAGGTGAGTCATGACAGATGTCACTAGCAAGAACAGCTTCCACTCCATAAACCATGAAGAACGGTGTGTATCCTGTCGATCTGTTGGGCATGGTATTGATGCTCCATAACACTGAGGGTAGCTCCTCCACCCAAAAACCCGGCGTCCGTTGCAAAGGAACCATAAGCCGGGGTTTGATGCCTATTAAGATCTCTTGATTGGCCCTCTCCACTTGACCATTGGATTGGGGGTGAGCCACTGACGATATGTCAAGCCGGATGTGCTCACGTTGATAGAACTCCTTCATGGCACCTTTCGACGGATTGGTACCATTGTCTGTTATAATGCTATGTGGAAAGCCAAACCGGAAGATCACCTTCTTGATGAATTGAACCGCCATGGCTGCATCACACTTACTAACTGGCTCTACCTCTACCCACTTCGTGAACTTATCAACCGCCACCAAAAGGTGGGTCTTCTTGTCCTTGGACCTCTTAAAAGGCCCAACCATATCTAGCCCCCAAGTCACAAACGGCCGCGTGATTGGAAATCATCCTCAATTCTTGAGCCGGTACATGAGCGTGCCTTGAAAACTTCTAACAGCCATCACATCTTTTGACCAACTCCTCGGCATCAGCATGAGCTGTTAACCAATAAAAACCGTGACGAAATGCCTTGGCCACCAAAGACTTTGAACCGGCATGGTGACCACAGTCTCCTTCGTGGATCTCACGCAAAATTTCACAGCCTTCTTCAGGAGATACACAGCGTTGAAATGCCCCTGTCACACTGCAATGATGCAATTCTCCATTGATAATGGTCATGGACTTGGACCGCTGGATTATTTGTCTGCCAGCGTCTCGTCCTCTGGTAACTTGCCCCTGTTCATATATGCTAGATATGGAACCGTCCAATCCGGGATAACATGAAGAGCTGCCACTAACTGAGCTTCCGGATCAGGAATAGCCAAATCTTCTTCACCAGGGAGCTTGACGGACGGATTATGCAACACGTCCAGGAAGACATTAGGTGGAACCAGTTTACGTTGGGAACCCAGGCGGCTTAAAGCGTCCGCCACTTCGTTCTTCCGTCGATCCACATGATCCACCTGGTAACCTTTAAAGTGACCTACAACAATATCCACCTCACGACGGTATGCTGCCATGAGTGGGTCCTTGGAGTCCCAAGTGCCGGACACTTGTTGAGCCACCAAATCTGAGTCACCGAAGCACTTAACTCGGCTTAGGTTCATCTCCTTAGCCATCCGAAGACCATGGAGTAAAGCCTCATATTCAGTTGCATTGTTAGTGCAAGGGAACATTAAACGGAGAACATAACAAAACTTATCACCTCGTGGGGAAGTTAACACGACTCCAGCCCCTGAGCCTTCCAATTGGCTGGACCCATCAAAATGAATAGTCCAATAAGTATGATCCGGCTTCTCTTCTGGCGCTTGTAATTCTGTCCAATCATTGATGAAATCCACAAGTGCCTGAGATTTGATCGCTGTTCGGGGTATGTATTTCAACCCGTGAGGCCCGAGTTCAATAGCCCACTTGGCAATCCGGCCAGTTGCTTCTCTGTTCTGGATGATATCCCCCAAAGGAGCAGAACTGACCACTGTGATAGGATGACCCTGGAAATATTGGTTAAGCTTCCGGCTGGCCATAAAAATTCCGTACACCAATTTTTGCCAATGTGGATACCTCTGCTTGGACTCGATAAGTACCTCACTGATATAGTAAACCGGACGTTGAACCGGATATTCCTTTCATGCCTCCTTGCGCTCCACCACAATAGCCACACTAACTGCCCGTGCGTTAGCTGCCACATATAGCAACAATGGCTCTTTGTCAACCGGAGCAGCAAGAACCGGCGGGTTAGCCAACTGCCGCTTTAAATCCTCAAACGCTTCATTTGCAGCGTTACTACAGGCGAAGTTATCCGGTTTCTTCAGCATCTGATACAAAGGAATGGCCTTCTCGCCAAGGTGGCTGATAACCGGCTCAACGCGGCAATCCGGCCTGCCAGGAGTTGAACATCATTGATACACTTCGGTTTTGCCAAGGAAGTAATGGCCTTGATCTTTTTTGGATTAGCCTCAATGCCCCTGTTAGACACCAAAAAGCCCAAGAGCTTGCCTGCCGGTACACCGAAAACGCACTTGGCCGGATTAAGCATCATTTTGTAAACCCGCAGGTTATCGAAGGTTTCCTTCAAGTCATCAATCAATGTCTCCTTCTTCCTTGATTTCACCACAATATCATCCACATAGGCATGAACATTACGACCGATTTGTTTATGAAGACAATTCTGTACACACTGTTGATAATTCGCCTGGGCACTCTTGATCCCAAAGTGCTGGACACATAGCAGAAAGCTCCAAAGGGAGTTATGAAGGCTGTTTTTTCCTGGTCCTTAACTGCCATCTTGATCTGATGATAACCAGAATATGCAGCCAAAAAGCTCAAACGCTCGCAACCCGCCATAGCATCAATAATTTGATCAATACAGGGGAGGGCAAAAGGATCTGCTGGACAAGCTTTGTTGAGATCTGTGTAGTCCACACACATACGCCAAGTGCCATTCTTCTTAAGGACCAGCACCGGATTAGCCAACCACTCCGGATGGAATACTTCAACGATAAATCCAGCCGCCAAGAGCCTGGCCACTTCTTCTCCAATAGCTTTGCGTCTTTCCTCATTGAACCGGCGGAGAAACTGCTTGACCGGTTTATACTTGGGATCAACATTAAGAGTTTGCTCAGCGAGTTCTCTCGGTACACCTGGCATGTCAGAAGGCTTCCATGCAAAGATGTCCCAATTCTCATGGTTGAACTCGATGAGCGTGCTTTCCTATTTCTGATCCAAGTTGGCGCTGATGCTAAACTGATTGGATGAATCGCCAGGCACAAAGTCAACAAGCTTAGTCTCATCAGCCGATTTAAACTTCAAGGCCGGATCATGCTCTGTAGTTGGTTTCTTCAACGAAGTCATATCTGCCGGATCAACATTGTCTTTGTAAAACTTCAACTCTTTTGTTGCACATACTGACTCAGCATAAGCCGCATCACCTTGTTCACATTCCAGAGCGATCTTGCGGATCCCATGCACGGTTATAGTTCCCTTGTGACCCATCATCTGAGCTGCAGATAGACATAACAAGGTCGTGCCATAAACTTAGCATAAGCTGGCCGTCCAAACAGGGCATGATACGGGCTTTTGATTTTCACCACTTCAAAAGTCAAGGTTTCTGATCTTAAGTCATGCTCGTCTCCAAAAGCCACCTCCAGAGCTATTTTACCAACAGGATACGCCGATTTACCAGGTACCACACCATGGAACACCGTATTGGACGGTTTAAGATTTTTATCTATTAACCCCATGCGAAGGAAAGTTTCATAATAAAGGATATTGATACTACTCCCTCCATCCATGAGTACTTTAGTGAACTTATAGCCTCCCACCTGAGGTGCCACCACCAGTGCCAGATGACCCGGATTGTCAACCCGAGGCAGGTGATCTTCTCTACTCCATACAATCGGCTGCTCGGACCAACGCAAGTAACGGGGCACCGCTGGTTCGACAGTATTCATTGCCCTGTTATGAAGCTTTTGATCGCGCTTCTCTAGGCTAGTAGTGAAGACATGATACTGTCCGCCATTCAACTGCTTCGGGTTGCTCTGGTAACCCGACTGTTGCTGCTGCTGTTGCTGATTCCCTTGATTGTTATAACTACCTTGATTGCCATGATTGCCTTGATTGCTATACCCGTTCTGGTTACCGTGAAATCCTGAATCGGAACTGCCTCCACCATAACCCGGCCCATGAGACCCGTGTCCCGAACCGCCACCCGGCCCATTATCATACCGGAAAGAATTAGAACTTTTGAATTCCTGCATGATGTAGCAATCTTTCTAGAGGTGCGTGGATGGAATATCCTTCGTCCCATGCTTCGGGCAAGGCTGGTTCAATAGATAAGATAGGCGGTCCGGGTTAGGGCTTGGTGCTCCACCGTGCTGGGGCGGTTTACCCTTACGTCGCTGGACCTTGTCCTGCGTGCTGGTATTAGCCACAAAGTCCAAGCTATGATCCACTTTACGTTTACCGCCGTTTCCATGACCCACCGGGTTGTGGTGCTGCCCCTTGGCATTCCTGCTCCTTTTCCCTTCCCTGTCTTATCATCACCAGACTCAAGATCCTTGGTACTATCAGAGTCGGCATACTTCACCAGAGCAACCATGAGGGTTCCATGTCATTACAGTGACGTTTGAGCCGTCCCAACTTCAACTTTAGAGGTTCGAACCGGCAATTGCCTTCCAATGTTAACACTGCGATATCAGCGTTGATGCGGTCCGATGAATGCAGAATTTCCGAAACTCGGCGCACCCAACGGGTTGTTGATTCTCCTTCCTCCTGGACACAGGCAGCTAAGTCCACAATTGACATGGGCTGCTTACATGTATCCTTGAAATTCTGAATAAACCGGGCTCTCAACTCGGCCCATGACCTGATGGGATTAGCCGGCAAACTCTTTAACCAAGTGTGGGCCGTCCCTTCCAGCATCATGCTGAAGTATTTCACACATGCCGCATCATCCACATCCAGAATCTCCATGGCCATCTCGTAGCTTTCGACCCACGTCTCAGGGGATAAATCGGCGGTGTAACTCAGCACCTTGTGCGGGCCTTTGAAATCCTTGGGCAGGCGCACATTGCGCAACGCTGGGACGAGACATGGTACTCCCAAAGAACTAGAAGTCACTCCTGGTTCCACCGACATGGTTGGACGAACCGGAGTAAGCTGACGGGCTTCATGCTGCGCCGCTAACTCGGCCTCTCTGCGTGCCCGAGCTCGGTCCACCACCTCCTGGGCATCACCCGCCGGGTTATTGCCACGGGGCGGATCATGGTTCCGTGCGTTGCTTGACACCGCCGGTTCATTCATACGCCTGCTGTAACTCCGGCTTGGACGAGGAGTGGAATGAATCCGATCGTGACTATATGAATAAGCCACCTATTGAACCAAAGTTGTTTGAAGGAGCTCCTTGACCCGACGCGTCTCAACCGCCGCCGAAGAATCGCCTTCGATCGGGATGGCCGCCAGCCGTGAAGCGGCAGGGACAAGGTTGTCCATCGGGGTAGAGTAATGACCCGATGGTGTTGGGATAGGCTGTGTCACAATGTCATTCTGACGAGGCGGATCCATCAAACGTGGCTGAACCGGCCCCCCTGCTCCAGGTGCCTGTCGGGGTAAATGACCACGGGTAGCCTAGCCGGCTCCCCCTAGCACTTCAGAAAAAATCACGAGCCGATCCGGCCTCCAAGAAACCAAGACGTGGGGTCGCCTTCCCCTTGCCGGCTGCCTCTCAGGCCGGCTATCGAAAGGCGGCCCGGCCTTAACCATCATGAAGAAAGCCGCGTAAGGGCCGGCTCCAAGAAGCCGGCCATGAGAAGGCCGACTCCAAGAAGCCGGCTCCCACAACACGGTCTAGATCGTACCCTCGAAGTCCGCATCCATGTAACGGCGATGGGACGGGGCGTGGCTACAGTAAAGCCTGCCACCCCTGAAACCCGGAGCACGCCTGGCACAGTGCACCGTACGGGGCAGCCCTGACCCGTCCGGCGCGACACTGTTGCCATGATAACAATGACGCCATCCATAGTGGGCTGTCAGCGCGGTCCACGGGCGGTGGGCCCTCTTGGGCAGAGAGACACCCGAAGGCGGCTAGGCCTCCTCCAGTCGGCCCAAGACATGGCCGGCTTCCCCAAGCCGGCTTGCCCCCTCCCTCGAAGGAGGCGCCCCATTAAGGAGACAAGATGACGTGAGTCTACAGCGATCGCCCGCCAGGCGGCGGGCGCTATAGCCACGCTTACCTCGATAAAGCCCTCATCATCAGGATTGAGGCAACAGTAATCAGTCGCCGACAGGGCCCTAGGAAGTAGGGCCTGCCTATCGACCAAGAGGCCGGCAGCCGGCGGGGCCCTTCAGCCGGCGGGCCCCAGCAGCCGGCGCAGAAGTCGGCGAGTGTAGACACTGACGGCTGGGACCCGCGCCCAGCCGGATTACCATTGTACCCCCGGGGTAGGCCTATATAAACCCCCCCGGGGCACCCATGCAAAGGGTTGATCTCATCTAGGTTACAACACACATAGAGAGAAGAGTAGAGCTAGCCTTGCCCTTCTTCTTCTTCTCACCAAACAGCTCGAGGAGCACCTTGTAGTTACATGTTCATCGAGTGATCATGCGGAGACCCCGCAGAGCAGCAGTAGGGGTGTTATCTCCATGGAGAGCTCCGAAGCTGGGTAAGATCCGCCGGCGTGCATGTCTTCGCCTCATCCCGCTTCCAGGCACCGGCGATGTCTTACTGGCTCCCACTCAGATAAGCCACCCGTTGGTATATGTCGCACCAACCACCCGACATTTGGCGCCCACCGTGGTGTGGTACTACTACTACGCTACCACGCTGCTACTGGTTTCGCAGTTCGGACGGGACCATCTTCACCATCTCCGCCACGGCGTCGCGCCGTCTCTCCGGTAGCGCTCGGGGGCTCGACTTCGACCCGCCCCCGGAGCGGCCGTGCGGGACGGTGCGCCCTGGCCGTCGGCTTCGCCATCTTCGTCATCACCAACGCAGCGCCGGCCGTCCGTCCGTGCGCGCGCGCGGTGCCTCGTTTCGGTCGGCCGTGACCATCCACGCGCCGCTCGCGTTTGCTCCTATCCGTGTTGCGCCTTTATTTGGCCGAAGAGCGATTTATCTCCTCCATATTTCGCCCATACAAGCTAGCTAGACGCTAGTCAAACCGTGGTCAAACACTACCCGTGTACTACATGTGCAATGGCGCCATTTGCTGCTGCTCTGCCTCATGCATCTCCCACCATTGCACTTCGCCCCGCCGTGCAGAGGGCAGCGCCCAGCTCCATCAGCGGCGCATGATCCCGTTGTCTCCGGCCGCTGTCACGCATCCTGCGTCCGCCCGCGCATGCATCGGCCAAGGCTGCACGGCCCGCCAACGCCGCGTTGCTCCACTCCTCCGCCCAGTGGGTTGCTGTGCCCCGCCGTCCCCGTCGCGGCTCCACCAGCGCCTGCAAGCGTGACCCCTTAACCACTCCCAGCAGCAGTAGGCCGCGCTGTCCCCGCCCGCAGCGGCGCCGGGTCCGGCCCCATTCGCTGAACTGCTAGAGTCCCCCGACCGCACGGACGTCGGCGGCCCCGCGCCTGCACCACATCGCCCCTGCCCATCACCGCTGCACCAACCGCGCCGCATCCGGTTTCGCCGGCCGCCGGGTCACCACCCCCGGCTCTCTCCGACTCCGCGTCCCGCAGGTGCCGGCCCCGTCTCCGTCCAGCTGGCCGCGCCGGCTCCGGCTCCCACTCCATGGCGCCGGTTCACCGACCAACCCGACCGCTCTGCCTTCCTCACACACGTCGGCTCCCCTGCGAGCCCCGTGCCGAGCCGGCGCCGTCTCCCCCGCCCTCCTCCGGCCTCGCCAAAGGCTTCGCCCCGCCCGGTGTCTGCTCTGACCTGCGTGGCCGCCTTCCCCGCTGTGGCCGGGTTGCGGCCGCCAGGTCGCCCCGCGCCCCCGCCGGCTTCTGCAGCCGCGGCCTCCCTCTGCCGAGTTGCCGCGGCCGGCTCCGCCTGCCCCGCGCCTGGCCAGGTCCAGCTCCCTCCTCGTAGGCGTCTCCTCCGCTGGACGGCTCCACCAGCAAGCCGGCCCCAAGCCCGGCCTCCTCTCGCCGTCCCGCTGGCCTCTAGAGCACTTGCCGGGTCGCAGTCTCTTCGGTCGCCTCCCGTGGCGCCCGCGCGTCCCGGCCGCTCTCGGATGGCTCCCTCCGCCTCCCGCGCGACCCGGATGCCGCCTCCGGCGCGACCCGGCCGGCGGGCTCCCGCGCTCGCCGGTTTCCCCGCAACCCGGCCTCCTGCGTTGGCTGACTCCGCCCAGCGAACCGGTCGGCCAACTCCCCCGCAACCCGGACTCCGACCTCTGGCGCAACCCGGTTGTTGGCTTCCGCCGCGTCCCGCTCCTGCCAGCTCCTCAGGCAGAAAATAAAGAGAGCAGAAAGAAGAGGCCGACTGCCGGCTGAAAAAGTCAAAGGTCGGATGCTTGAGGCCGGCTGGAGTGTGTTCGACTGCACATAGTTGGCGGACGAAAAAAAAGGGGGAGAGAATCCAGCTGAAAAGACACTGCCGGCTGCCTATCTGGGCGGACAAAGAAGACAAAGTAGTCGCCGGGAGATCCGGCCCGACTGCTCAGCAGTCAGCCCGAATCTCAGGGGCTACACCCAGCGGGTGCGCTGACGCGCCCCCGCGAGAGTGAGAAGACAAAGTAGTCGCCGGGAGATCCGGCCCGACTGCTCAGCAGTCGGCCCGAATCTCGGGGGCTACACCCAGTGGGTGCGCTGACGCGCCCCCGCGAGGAAGAAGACAAAGTAGTCGCCGGGAGATCCGGCCCGACTGCTCAGCAGTCGGCCCGAATCTCGGGGGCTACACCCAGCGGGTGCGCTGGCGCGCCCCCGCGAAGATTGCAGACAAGAGAAGAGTTTTGTCCGGCTACCAGCAGCGGGCAGAAGAGAAAAAGAAGAAAAAGGGCGCTGCAAGTCGCCTCGCCACCTGGCTGGTCGAGCCTGACCAGCCGGGAGCCCCTTCGAGCACCCAGAGGCTCGAAGACTACACCCAGCGGGTGAGCCGACGCGCTCCGCGAGCGCCGAGTCGCGCCGGCTATTTTCGACGACCGCGACTACATGAAAATCAATGTGAGATCCTCACCCCCATATTTTTGCACCGCAAGAGCACGGATAACCCCGAGCGATGCTCGGGGGTATCTCCGCATTTTATTACAGTTGCATCACTGTTCGCCCCGGCGCCAGCCAGAGTTGGCCCGGGGGCTGGCCGCTTGGCCTGAGACGTTAGTTCCCGCAGACGGCTTAGTAGCGTGCGCGGTACCAAAGGCTCACTCTTAGTCACAGACCGCAGAGCGGCTGTCCGGCTAGCAAGGGTGAATGCTGGAGGCCACCCACGCGAAAAACGTCCGGGAAGAAAAACGGTTCGGGCGACCCGGCCGTTTTCCTTTACAAGTATCTACTCGGTTGAATCTGCTCCTAGACTCTGAGTACTGTACACTCCACTTCGCGGCCCACTCTTAGCCACAGACCGTAGAGCGGCTGTCCGGCAAGCAAGAGCACAAGCCAAAAAGCGGAGGGAACACGAAAAAGATTAATGGGGCTCGGACGAAACCGAGTCGGCACCCTCCGCATAAAACTTGCAATGCTAAAAGCAAACATTTGATATATCCGCACGGACTAACTTTGCCTTTTTTCATGATCATTTCCATGAACACTCGCCAAAAAAACCTCCGCCCAACTTTGCCAAGTTGCCCGGAGGCTTGGGGGCTACTGTCGGAGTAATCGACCACGGGTACACCGACAAGACACCGACAAGACATCGACAAGACAGCCACACCGCGGCCATGCCTGGCCACTATTGCCGCATAGGCGTACACTATTCATCCACAGTACACTCCATCATGTATAGTGCAGTACCATCAATAGTGTAACTTGTCCCCTGGGCACTAGTATATAAAGTGACCCAGGGGAGCAAGCCATCGGGCCATGGCCACAAGGCCTCACACAAGCTAGCAAACTAGCTACCCATCCACCCATCCAGGATGAACACACTCCACGCATACATGGTAGCTAGCAAGCTAGCTAGCACACACCACATCCATTCATCCATCCACCCACGGCCAAGCACGCACTTGTGCTCATATGCATATACGAGGCCAGATGCCTATGGCATTGACCTCAGATACAACTCCAGGAGCAACTCTGTACCAGATATACTAGATACACACAGACATGCAGCAGTAGGAGTATTATCTCTCCGGAGAGCTCCGAAGGTAGGTAAACCACCGCGTGCTACTCGCATACCCGCTCCCGTGCCTATCAGCAGCATTCTTAGTGTGTGGGTAAGGGCTTAGTGTGTGGGTAAGATGAGCCGTTTCGACGAGGTCGGTGCAGATGTCCGGGTCAGGGCCCGGTTCGCCGATCTTGCCAATGAAAACGTGTATGCCACCAAAGGGGACCCGGTACCCGTACTCGATTGAGCCGGCCTCGGGGCCCTAGCTTGCATCGTCGATGTAGAGCTTGCCGCGACCACTCTTGGTCATCCGGCCCACAGCGTAACCCTTGAGTCCTTCAAAGCTGCCCTCCAAGAACTTGAAACCATCGTGCGATAGCCCCACGATGGGCGCCAACTGTCGTGGTTTTGTCACGGCAAATGTCCTCATGAAAGGACTTAGTCGTGGAGCCATCGCTACGGGTTAGCTTAAAGGGTTTAAAGCGGACAAGGGATGCAAGAGAGTTTTATACTAGTTCGGCCCCTTACGATGAAGGTAAAAGCCTACGTCTAGCTATGATGGAATTGATGGAGTTTCGATGACCAGGGAGCGAATACGCTTTGCCTGAGTCTCGAGTCGTTGTCCGTTGTCCTTGAACCGCCGTCGGGTCATCCCCTTATATACATGGGTTGACGCCCATCGGTTTACAGAATCCCTGGGCCGACTCATAAACGTGTCCGGCTCGGTCTCCGCTATTTTCTATCTTACAACACAAGTTACATACCAATGCCAGTTTAAGTCTACGGGCCTTAAACCGGTTCTGGGCTCTGGGCCTTCATAAAGCGTTACCGTCTATCTTCATGGGCTTCAGATATAATGAACTACTAATGGAGTTAACCCGGCCTCTCCTGGCCGGTTTACGCCTAGTGGTAATATCCCCAACACTTCGCTATGTCCTGTTGATGTATCCCTCCATCGCGTGCCAGCGTGCCGCCTAGTATGTCTAGGATGATTCTCTTGTCCGAACTCATACTAACAATGTGTAAATGGCTCTGTATATGTATATGTATGTCTTTAATGACTACTGTTTTGTACATACTATGCATTTGCTCATGTTCAAGTTACACCATGAATGACTCCATACACTTGCTCCAAACCTTGCTAAACTACCCTTGTTGCATTTAAGCAGTGTGTGTTAGACCCGATGGATGTGGTCGTGGTGCCAACAATCCACCACCGCCTAATTACATGGCCGGAATGATACAACAATTTGATGTTGAATTGCCAGTTCATGGGAGGAATCATAGCTCAGTTTCCGCGTCCCAATATGAATCATCAACCAGCCCCAGTTACTCTGCAAAACTTTGCACATCTCAACCCTGTCATCTACCGCAACTCAACTCAGCCCCTTGATGCTGATGATTGGCTCTGTGACATCACTTTTGAGTTGGAGACTGTTGATGTAGCCCCTTCCAACTATGTCACTTCGCGACTTACTACCTGAAAGGTTCCGTTGCTACCTGTTGAAACCGCCATTACTTGGCCGAAATTCCAAGCTGCATTCCGCGGGCCAATGTCGAACCAACATGGTTAGTCTCAACGTCCCCGTAGAAATTGAAGGGCTGGAATTTCATGTTTCCCCCATTATTTTGAAGTCGTCCAATATTGACCTCATTCTAGGCATTGAATGGTTGAAAACACATACCTCTTCTATCGTTTGCGCCATTAAAACCGTCCATCTACTACATCCTTCAAGTGATATAGTAAGCTACCATGCTCATCTTGTTCGTAATATCCGTTAAACGCTTATCCTCTTGTGAGAATTGAAAACGCTCCAGTTGTTCCCAGTCCATGACCTTGAACTTGTTGCAGTTAAACTTGCACTGAAGTTATGACGACATTATCTTCCTGATAATCGTCGCGAGATCTTCGCCGATCATCAAAGTTTGAAGTATCGGTTACTCAACTAGATCTAAATCTCCGTCAGCAATGATGTATGGAAACAATTACAGACTATGACTACAATATTTCTTGTTGGCGTTCTGGGAACGGGGGTCCCAGACTTGCCTGCCTGCGGCCCATGGCGTGGCTCTACGAGCGGGCCCGTACGACCCATCTTCACCAACAAGCATTCAAGACCCTCGCGAGGGGCCAAGCCTCGCGAGGCGGACGACACAAGACCTCCCCGGGAGCGGCTTCATCAGGCTGGCTCGCGAGGGGCGGAGAGATCAAGGCAAGGCAAACCTCGCAAGGTTCCAATGACGTGAGCCATGACGATCGGGACCAGGTGCGCGCCAGGCGGGCGCCAGTGCGCACAGTGTCCTTGTTTCCTCTTTGGTGCTAAGGAGGCAAGCGCATGCAAGGAGTACCAAGGTGTCAAGCAAAGGTTTCCATATCAGTGCAACGAGACCAAGACTAGCAGGACGGTAGGACGGAGGTCACCATGGAGCACAAGGCTGCGTCACCACCAGAGCCTTTGGCAGGAGAAGACTGATTTTGTCAGGATAGCTTGTACTAGCTATCCCCTTTCAAATAGGCCGTTGTGGCATCCCTTCCCGCTCAATATTTGGGGAGAGGACCAGGGCCTCTATAAATAGGATTAGACACCACAGTAGGAGGCAACTCATCTCGAGCTGAGTCTCAGCCATCTCATCTTGGACTAGATCCAATCCATCCATACACCCACCAAGCACAAGAACACCTCTTCTCAGGAGGTTGTTCTTCCCCTTGTACTGTTCATCCTCAGCCCAAGAGGCAATCCACCACACCACACTGGAGTAGGGTATTACACCACAACGGTGGCCCGAACCAGTATAAAACTTGTGTCTCTTGTGTTGAGTTCGTCGAGTTAGGCTTAGAGATTCCGACGAGGTTGAGGGCGTGATTCGGTAGGGGGAGATCTTCGTGCCCACCCTAGTGTTCGAACCTTGAGGGTTTTGCCAGAACCCAAGATCTGACATTTGGCGCGCCAGGTAGGGGTGCGCCAGAGCTTTCTTTCCGACAATTCATGCTCCACCACCCTCGCGCCCGTTCTCCATGGCTGGCGCAGCTCTTTCGGCTGGACCTATGGGCACCCACGATGACACCCGGGGGCTCCGAGCCCTTGCTTCCACCTTCCAGCGGGTGCGTTGGCCACCCAAGTTCAAGCCGGAGATGCCGCCGCGCTACAACAGCGCGGCGTACTCGTCGGCTTTCCTGCTGGCGTATGAAGAGGCCGTCCTCAAGGCCAGGGGCGACGACAAGGTCATGGCCAACTCGCTTCCCATGGCTCTCACTGGCGCACCACGTGCCTGGTTTCTCAACCTCCCCGGATCCACGGTGGCATCTTGGGAGGAGCTGCGCGGTCTCTTCGCTGCGCGCTACACGGTACCGGTGCACCACACGGTCGCGGCCCTCCTCGGCGGCTCGCAAGCACCGCCCTCGGATTGTCACGTCAAGCCGTTCCTTCGCCAGATCGGCGCCGCTTCCAAGCGCCCGGGGGCTCCACCGGCCTGGGCCACGCCCGAGGCCGACCTCACCTTCAACTAGGGGGATCATCCCGTCTCCACCATCGGCTCGGGTGTGCTCCCAATGCTTTGCACGCCCACCATCTGCAATGTGTCCGTCACCAAGACGCTCATTGACGGCGGCGCCAGCCTCAACGTGCTCCCTGTCGAGGCCTTCATCCTTCTTCACGTATCGCTCGAATGGCTCCGCCCTAGCAAGCCTTTCTCAGGAGTTGGTGGAGGCTCCGCCCACTCCCTGGGGCGGATCCACCTCCCTGTAACCTTCGGAACACGCGACAACTACCGCACCAAGCTGGTTGACTTCGACGTCGGCTGCATCGGCCTTCCATACAACGCCATCCTCGGGTACCCAGACCTGGCTCAGTTCATGGCGGCGACCCATCCGGCCTACAACCTCATGAAGATGTCCGGGAGCAAGGGTGTCCTCATAGTAGTTGGGGACACCAAGGAAGCCCTAATGACGCTCAAGCTTGCCCTCAAGACTGCTGCGACGGTGCAGCCTACCGACGCAGACACCTCCAAGGCCAAGGCGGCCGCACCAACCAAGAAGAAGCAGTTTTTCACTCAAGACAAGGCAGAAACCAAGCAGGTGCCGGTCGAGGAGGACGGGTCCTCGGGGGCAACTTTTACCATAGGCGTCAACCTTGAGCCCGACCAGGAGGAGGCGCTGGTGAAGTTCTTGCGCGCGAACAAGGAAGTGTTCTCTTGGGAGCCAGACCAGCTGGTACGGGTCCCAAGGGGGGTGATAGAGAACCACCTGAAGGTGTGCCCCAACATGCGCCCCGTAAAGCAGAGGGCGAGGCGGCAGTCCACGGAGAAGCAAGCTTTCATCGTCCAAGAGATCCGCAAGTTGGAGGCTGCGGGTGTCATTCGCGAGGTTCGGTACCCCGAGTGGTTGGCGAATCCCGTTGTCGTACCAAAGAAGGGTGGGAAGGAGCGAATGTGCGTCGACCTCACCAACCTCAACAAGGCCTACCCCCAAGATCCATTCCCGCTTCCACGCATCGACCAGATCGTCAACTCCACCGCCGAGTGCGACTTGTTGTGCTTCCTGGATGCGTTTTCGGGATATCACCAGATCAAGATGGCGGTAGAAGACGTAGAGTAGACAGCCTTCCTGACCCCGTGTGGGGTGTATTGCTACACCTGCATGCCATTTGGGCTGCGCAATGCAGGCACAACCTTCCAACGGCTCATGCACATCGCCTTGGGTCGGCAGCTTGGGAGAAACGCTGAAGCGTACGTCGACGACATCGTGGTGAAATCTCAGGAGGCGAGAACTTTGATTCAAGACCTGGAGGAAACCTTCGCGAGCCTTGGCCAGGTGGACTTGCGGCTCAACCCGGAGAAGTGCGTGTTTGGCGTCCCTTCCGGCAAGCTACTGGGCTTCCTTGTGTCACACAGGGGGATCTAGGCCAACCTAGAGAAGGTCAAGGCCATCGAAGACATGAGTCCACCGCAAACCCTCAAGGAAATGCAGAAGCTTGCCGGACGAGTGAATGCGTTGGGACGCTTCATTTCCAAGCTTGGAGAGCGTGCCCTACCCTTCTTCAAGCTAATGAAGAAGGGCCCGTTCGAGTGGACCCGGAGGCCGACCAAGCATTTCAAGACCTCAAGAGATATCTGACCAGCCCTCGAGTGATGGTGGCGCCTTGACCTCTCGAGCTCTAGTGCTTTACCTTGCCACCACTCCCTACTCCGTCAGCGTGGCTCTACTGGCGGTTCGGGAAGAACACCAAGCCAAGGGCGCGTCACACCGAGCTACGCCGCCAGCAGAAGCGACGCAGGACCAGGAGGGTGCCGCGAAGGCCGCAGCTGCGGCAACAGAGGATCAAGTCCAGTAGGACGACGCCCCCGAGCCCGCAGAGCCCTCAACAAGCGATCAGGCATTTGGGGGCTCCCCCACCTCAAGAGGCGCCGCGACTTGCAGGAGAATCAAGCCTCATCAGTACACCTACCTTCGTCGAGCACCCGGTATACTTCGTCAGCACCGTGTTGCAGGATGCAAGAGCACGGTACCCCTTGCCCCAGAAGCTCTTACTCGCGCTCTTGGTGGCCTCGCGTAAGCTGCGGCATTACTTTCAAGGTCACCCCATCAAGGTCGTCTCAGCCTACCCATTGGAAAGGGTGCTCAGGAGTCCCAACTCTGCCGGGAGGGTTGCCGAGTGGAACATCGAGCTGCTGGCATTCCAGTTGGAGTTCAGCACCACCAGGGTCATCAAGGGAGCTGCGCTCGCTGGTTTCTTGGCAGAATGGATGGATGCCCCGGCGCTTGAAATAGGCGAGGATCGGTCCCTCTCGCCGGGGACTGAGGCACCCACCGGCTGAGTCATGTACTTCAATGGTGCCTTCGCGCGCCAGGGCACGGGGGCTGGGGCAGTTCTCATCTCACCCACTCAGGACAAGCTCTACTACGCTGTGCAGCTCTGCTTTCAGCACGGCGAGAAATTCTCCAACAACATTACAGAGTACGAAGGCCTCATAGCCGGCCTGAAGGCTGCGACGGCCCTGGGGGTGAAGCGTCTCACCATCAGGGGCGACTCGCAGCTCCTCGTCAACTTCTCCAACAAGGTATATGAGCCGAATGACGAGCACTGCTACCTCTTGAGCACTGCGTTGGTTTTCCCTTGAAGAGGAAAGGGTGATGCAGTAAAGCAGCGTAAGTATTTCCCTCAGTTTTGGAGAACCAAGGTATCAATCCAGTAGGAGGCCACGCACGACTCCCTCGCACCTACACAAACAAATAAATCCTCGCAACCAACGCGATAAGGGCTTGTCAATCCCTACACGGTCACTTACGAGAGTGAGATCTGATAGATATGATAAGATAATATTTTTGGTATTTTTATGATAAAGATGCAAAGTAAAATAGAAGGCAATAAAAATAACTAAGTGTTGGAAGATTGGTATGATGGAAAATAGACCCCGGGGCCATAGGTTTCACTAGTGGCTTCTCTCGAGAGCATAAGTATTACGGTGGGTGAACAAATTACTGTTGAGCAGTTGATAGAATTGAGCATAGTTATGAGAATATCTAGGTATGATCATGTATATAGCCATCACGTCTGAGATAAGTAGACCGACTCCTGCCTGCATCTACTACTATTACTCCACACATCGACCGCTATCCAGCATGCATCTAGAGTATTAAGTTCATAAGAACAGAGTAACGCCTTAAGTAAGATGACATGATGTAGAGGGATAAACTCATGCAATATGATATAAACCCCATCTTGTTATCCTCGATGGCAACAATACAATATGTGCCTTGTTGCCCCTACTATCACTGGGAAAGGACACCGCAAGATTGAACCCAAAGCTAAGCACTTCTCCCATTGCAAGAAAGATCAATCTAGTAGGACAAACCAAATTGATAATTCGAAGAGACTTGCAAAGATAACCAATCATACATAAAATTCAGAGTAGATTCAAATATTGTTCATAGATAAACTTGATCATAAACCCACAATTCATCGGTCTCAACAAACACACCGCAAAAGAAGATTACATCAGATAGATCTCCACGAGAGAGGGGGTGAACATTGTATTGAGATCCAAAAAGAGAGAAGAAGCCATCTAGCTAATAACTATGGACCCGAAGGTCTGAGGTAAACTAATCACACATCATCGGAGAGGCTATGGTGTTGATGTAGAAGCCCTCCATGATCGATGCCCCCTCCGGCGGAGCTCCGGAACAGGCCCCAAGATGGGATCTCACGGGTACAAAAGGTTGCGGCGGTGGAATTAGGTTTTTGGTTCCGTATCTGGTAGTTTGGGGGTACGTAGGTATATATAGGAGGAA
Source organism: Aegilops umbellulata (assembly GCA_032464435.1). NCBI lineage: Eukaryota > Viridiplantae > Streptophyta > Magnoliopsida > Poales > Poaceae > Aegilops > Aegilops umbellulata. The sequence goes on along the minus strand of CP136058.1, from coordinate 324,146,681 downwards.
GGAGCTAGTACGTGATGGAGCAACATGGGGCCCACGAGGGTGGAGGGCGCACCTGGGGGGGTAGGCGTTCCCCCCTACCTCATGCCCTCCTGGTTGATGTCTTGACGTAGGATCCAAGTCCTCTGGATCACGTTCGTTCCGAAAATCACGTTCCCGAAGGTTTTATTCCGTTTGGACTCCATTTGATATTCTTTTTCTGCGAAACTCTGAAATAGGCAAAAAACAACAATTCTGGGCTGGGCCTCCGGTTAATAGGTTAGTCCCAAAATAATATAAAGTGTATAATAAAGCCCAATAATGTCCAAAACAGAATATAATATAACATGGAACAATAAAAAATTATAGATACGTTGGAGACGTATCAAGCATCCCCAAGCTTAATTCTTGCTCATCCTCGAGTAGGTAAATGATAAAAACAGAATTTTTGATGTGGAATGCTACTAGGCATAATTTCAATGTAACTCTTCTTAATTGTGGTATGAATATTCAGATCCAAAAGATTCAAGATAAAAGTTCAATATTGACATAAAAATAATAATACTTCAAGCATACTAACTAAGCAATTATGTCCTCTCAAAATAACATGGCCAAAGAAAGTTCACCCCTACAAAATCATATAGTTTAGTCATGCTCCATTTTCGTCACACAAGAATGCTCTCATCATGCGCAACCCCGATGACAAGCCAAGCAATTGTTTCATACTTTAGTAATCTCAAACTTTTTCAACGTTCACGCAATACATGAGCGTGAGCCATGGATATAACACTATGGGTGGAATAGAATATAATGATGGGGGTTATGTGGAGAAGACAAAAAAGGGAGAAAGTCTCACATCAACGCGGCTAATCAATGAGCTATGGAGATGCCCATCGATTGATGTTAATGCAAGGAGTAGGGATTGCCATGCAATGGATGCACTAGAGCTATAAATATATGAAAGCTCAACAAAAGGAACTAAGTGGGTGTGCATACAACTTGCTTGCACACGAAGACCTAGGGCATTTGAGGAAGCCCATTGTTGGAATATACAAGCCAAGTTCTATAATGAAAAATTCCCACTAGTATATTGTCGGGGGTTAGGTGCGACATATGCCAAAGGATGGCTTATCATGGTGGGGGCGAGTAGAACGTCGCCGGTGCCTGGAAGCGGGATGAGGCGTAGATATGCACGCCGGCGGATCTTACCCAGCTTCCGGGCTCTCCGAGGAGATAACACCCCTACTGCTGCTCTGCGGGGTCTCCGCATGATCACTATGGTGATATGTGTACAAAGTTGCTCCTCGAGCTGTGTTCTGGAGGTAGGAGAGGGCAGGGCTAGCTCTCTCCCTTCTATGCTTCTGTCTAGTGCTAAAAGGATCAAACCCTTTGCATGGGTGCTCCGGGGGGTTTATATAGGCCTACCCCCCGGGGGTACAATGGTAATCCGACTGGGCGTGGGTCCCAGCCGTCTGTCTCTTAGGCCGCCGTCTTCTCCGCCGACTCCTGGGGGCCACCTCCGGTGGGCCCTGCCGACTGACCTGGCCACTGTAGCCGCGCCTCTGATGACGTTGGCTGGGTCGTGGGGGCGTGGCAACAGTGCCGCCGCCTGGTGGGCGATCACTGTCGCCACACCCCGTCTTATCTGGTTAATGGCGTGTGGGGCCCGTGGGAGGAACAGGCCGACTCTCGGAGGCCGACTCCCACGGGGTCCGTCTTCGGGTGCTCTCGTCGTCTTCGTCCCTCCCGCTGACTAGCGGGGCCCGCCGTCTCCAGTCCGTACAGCGGGCCAACGTGGGAACAATGCTCCGTCGTCAGGGCCAGTATGGTGACAGTGCCGCGCCGGACGGAGCTCTCCTCCGGTACGACATACTATAGCCATACCTGCCCCTGGTAATCAACGTAGGGGAGGGCCGTACTCCGGCCATCCCCGGTCTCGTCCTTCTTCTCGAAGGCAGAGAGTGGTGAAGTCGCGGGCCGACTCCCCATAGTCGGCCTCCCTGGAGTCGCCGATCGGGAGTCACAGCCATCTCTGGGACTCAGCCGTGAGTGGGTGTCGGCGATGCTGCGGCCGACTCCCAGAGTCGGCTGATCGTCTTGGGATTCTTTGAGGGGCGTGGCCTGCCCCGATGTCTTGAAAGGCTCTGGGTCTCGGGTTAGCCTACCCGTGGCCCAATACTCCGACAGTAGTCCTCGAAGCTGGTGAGGCGCCGAGGGAGACCTGTCGAGGAGCCTCAACAGCTTCTTCCTCCGAGTGGATCGTGGGGGAGGCGATCTTTATCGAGGCCGCCCCCGACGAGCCGACTATGGGAAGCCGGACTCGTCGAAGGTCCTTTTAATCTGCAATGAGTTTGAAAGCCGTGGCAGGACACGGGGGGCGTGTCTGATAAGCCACACGGCCGCCACCCGCCGCGGACCCGCCGAGGGACGCCACGTGGCCGAGCCAGTCTGCCAGCCCACGCGCGCGACTGTAACGCCCCAGATGTAACTTGCCATATTTGTAATCCAACTCTTGCCATTTCCGGCTATGTGTTATGATATTTCATCCGTGTTGGGTTTCCCCTCGTTTTGCATTTTGGTCATGTCATGCATTTCATATCATGTCATCATGTGCATCGCATTCGCATACGTGTTCGTCTCATAAATCCGAGCATCTTTCCCGTTGTCTGTTTTGCAATCCGGCGCTCCTATGTCTCCCGGCGTCCCCGTTTACATTTCTTCTTGAGCGGGTATTAAACATTCTCGGAATGGACCGAGGTTTGACATGTGGCCTCGGTATAGCACCGGAAGACCGCCTGTCAAGTTTCGGGTCAATCGGAGTTCGTTTGGTACTCCAACGGTTAACCGGGTAACCGTGAAGGCCTCGTGTGTGTTGCAGCCCAACACCCCTTCAAAACAGCCCAATAACCCATCTAAGTCACTTCCATGTCCTCCGCCGTTCGATCACGATCGCGTGGCCGGAAACCGCGCTCCATTTGGAGCCTCCTAGCCCCCTCTAGCTATAAATATGTGCACCCCTCCGTCAAATCCGGGTCCAAAACCATAGCCCCGCTCCCTCCGCGCGCCGGACACATCCGGTCCGCGCCGGACGAAACCCGCCGCCGCCCACAGCCAACAGCAGCGCGACACGTGTCCTCTCCGCCGCCGTCTCCGCCGCTGGCCCGCGAGCCCGCGTCAGGCCCGCGGGGCCCGTTCCGCGCCACCGCCGCCCTGCCGCATCCAAGCGACCGCGCCGCCCACGCGCTTCGTCGCGCCGCCGCCTCCTCTCCGTCGCCGGCCGCGCCGCCCGCTCATCGCCCCCGTCGCCGCCTCCTCCGCCGGGTCCGGCGCCCCGCGCCCTCCCGGTGCCAGATCCGGCCATCCCGGCCCGGATCCGGACGAACCCCGCCGCCGCAGCTCCCTCTCCGGCGCTTCTCCGGTGGCCCGCGCCGGCGAACTCCGGCATCCGTGCCCTGGTTGACTTTCCCCCTCTCAAAAATATCTTGAAGTCCCAGTATTTTTACATTATCATCTCAAGTTCGACCTGCCATAACTTTGCATCCGTAGCTCCGTTTCGCGCGTATAATATGTCAAATTGTTCGCCTCGCAGAGTACACCATTTTGTTCCATTGCATCATTTTCATTTGAAGTCAACTTGATGCCCGAAATGCTGTTAGTAGAGGGCTAGTTGCTGTTAGTTGCTGGATTTTATCTGAACATGCACTTTTGTCATTTTTGCCATGATTGATGCGCACCGCCTATGAAGTTGAGTCCTACATGAGTTTTGTTATATGTCATGTTACCTATCCAGAGTATTTTGCCATGTATTTTTGTGATCTATGTGGTGACTAGCACAAGCATGCAAACTAGGTCACTTGATGTTGCTGATTTCAGAGACTTAGTGATTTCACTAAGTCCCTGACTGCTGTTATTTTCATGCCATGTATTCATGTTGTTTCTGAGAGATCTATGCATAATTTGAGCATGATCAGTAAGGGAGTTTTGAACTTGAGTATTTGCTCTATCCATCCATGCCTTTGGTTGCAATTATGGAGTGCCATAGCTTGAGTCAATCGAGCTCTGCTTTTGCTACAAAATGTTGCTGGCAGATTGTTTACGTGTTATTCGATTTGCCAAGCTTGGTGTAGTTGATCCTTGCATGATATGATGTTATTCTTGCCATGTATGGTTACTATGCCATGTCTTCTTGATGTATGTATGCTTAGTTTATCATGCAATGCTCTGTAGTGAGTTCATCGATCTCACGAACATGCCTAGTCGTTATCTGTTTTTTGTCATGTCCAGTGTCCTGCTAAGTCTGAAACCTGTAACGAAACTTGCTTATTTGACATGGGTGTAATCATATTTTATGATCCTTTTGGCTTATGGTCAGTAAGGGACTTTTGTCAAGTGCTATGAGTAGATTCATGCCATGCCTTTCTTTGCTATGTTATGAACCTCTAGCATGTTGTTTCGTTGCTCTGAACATGTCATCCTGATGTTTGTTTTCTGCTATGTTGTTAATTTCACTAAGTCTGAGAACCTGTTATCTTGTGCATTTTTGCCATGCTTGTTTGGACCTGTTATGATGTGAACTAGCCGTAGCTCAGTGTTCATCTTTTATCGTGAATCTTGTGTAGATTACTGTCATATGCTTTGTTGCCATTTTTGGGTGCAGTAGCTTAATTATTTGTTGCTTGCTAAGTAGCATCATGCTGTTAATGGCAGATTGGTGTCATTCTTGTATTGCTTGCCATTTGCAAACCGTGCATCCGATTCCGGTGAACTTTATATCGATTTCAACTGAAATCACCTCACCTATCCAGTGGCATGCTTGGTTTGCCAAGATTATGCCCTGTTCATCCTTGTCCTTCCGGAGCATGCATACGCATTGCATATCACCTCTCGCATATCATGCCATGTTTTGCATCATGTTGCTTGCGCATTGCATCGTGGTTGATATTGGTTCCTTTGCTTGTTCTCTTGTCTTGGGTAGAGCCGGGAGACGAGTACGTGAACGAGGATTCCGTTGAGAACGCTTTCGAGGACCAAGCTTTCGACAACTCTGAGACTCTTGCAGGCAAGATGACCATACCCTCGAAATCACTTCTATCTTTGCTTGCTAGATTGCTCGCTCTTTTGCTATGCCTATGCTGCGATACCTACCACTTGCTATATCATGCCTCCTATATTGCCATGTCAGCCCCTAACCATCCATGTCCTAGCAAACCGTTGTTTGGCTATGTTACTGCTTTGCTCAGCCCCTCTTATAGCGTTGCTAGTTGCAGGTGAAGATGAAGTTTGTTCCTTGTTGGGACATGATCTTGTTGTTCCTTGTTGGAACATGTTTACTTGTTGGGATATCACAATACCTCTTATTTAATTAATGCATCTATATACTTGGTAAAGGGTGGAAGGCTCGGCCTTATGCCTGGTGTTTTGTTCCACTCTTGGCACCCTAGTTTCCGTCATACCGGTGTTATGTTCCCGGAGTTTGCGTTCCTTACATGGTTGGGTGATTTATGGGACCACCTTGACAGTTCGCCTTGAATAAGACTTTTCCAGCAAGGCCCAACATTGGTTTTACCATTTGCCACCTAAGCCTTTTTCCCTTGGGTTCTGCAGACTCAAGGGTCATCTTTATTTTAACCCCCGGGCCAGTTCTCCTTCGATTGCTGGTCCAACCTAGAGCACCGTGCGGGACCGTCCCTTCGCAACTTGGGTTATGTTGGTACCTGTACGCTTCGCTTATCCAGATGTGCCCTGAGACCGAGATATGTGCAGCTCCTATCAGGATTTGTCGGCACAATCGGGCGGCTTTGCTGGACTTGTTTTATTACTGTCGAGATGTCTTGTAGTCCGGGATTCCGAGTCTGATCGGGTCTTCCCGGTAGAAGGAATATCCTTCGTTGACCGTGAGAGCTTATAATGGGCTAAGTTGGGACACCCCTGCAGGGTATTATCTTTCGAAAGCCGTGCCCGCGGTTATGAGGCAGATGGGAATTTGTTGATGTTCGGTTGTAGAAAACCCGAAGTTGACCTTAACTAAAACACGTCAACCGCGTGTGTAACCGTGATGGTCTCTTCTCGGCGGGGTCCGGGAGGTGAACACGGTTGTTGGAGTTATGCCTGACGTAGGTTGTTTCAGGATCACTTCGTGATCACTTCTAGTTTCTCGACCGTGCTTTGCCTTCTCTTCTCGCACTCCTTTGCGTTGTAGTCACCATATGCTAATCGCTTGCTGCAGCTCCACCTCACTATCTTTTTCCTACCTATAAGCTTAAATAGTCTTGATCTCGCGGGTGTGAGATTGCTGAGTCACCGTGACTCACAGATATTATCACAACAGTTGCAGGTTCCAACGATGCCAGCGCAGATGACGCGTCCGAGCTCACTTGGGAGTTCGACGAGGAAAGTGGCCGTTACTATGTTTCTTTTCCAGATGATCAGTAGTGGAGCCCAGTTGGGGCGATCCGGGGATCTGTTTAGCATTTGGGGTAGTCTTCTTTCATTTTGGTACCGTAGTCGGACCTTGAGTGTAATCTGTATGATGGATGTTATTTATGTACTTGTGTGAAGTGGCGATTGTAAGCCAACTATGTATCTTTCCCCTCTATTTATTACATGGATTGTGTGAAGATTACCTCACTTGCGACATTGCTTTCAATGCGGTTATGCCTCTAAGTCGTGCCTCGACACGTGGGAGATATAGCCGCATCGAGGGTGTTACAAGTTGGTAATCAGAGCCTTTCCCCGACCTTAGGAGCCCCCACTGTTTGATCGTCTTTAGTGGCCGAGTTGTGTCTAGAAAAATGTTTTGAGTCATTTAGGAATTATATATCGGAGAGTTTAGGAATTCTTTTTACTCCCCAGTCCCTTCGACCTTCTGGTAAGGCATCCTGACGTAGAGTTTTGACTCTTCTCTTCTCAAATTTCACTAAAAAATTTTTTAGGATCACTCGGGTATATTACAATCGTTCCGATGGTTTTATGATGACAACATTGTCTTGGTTGCCTCCTGACATTTAGTGGTTGTGGCAGTGTCCCGGGGAGTTGAGCTCCGAGGTGTTGTCGTCATAATCTTATCGTTGCGGTTTTGGAATACCTGAGTTTAGTACGCCGACATCGAAAATCTCTTTTGTACAGTTGTTGGTGAGATAACCCTGATAGCCCAGTACTGAGGCGAGTGCGGGAGTATTGCCATGACTCGTATAACGGATGCTTTTCGAAGGTTGAGGTAGATGATTTCCGAGGATTTCTTGGTTATGTGTTGAAGGATGGATACAGCTGGATCTAGGTATTGTTAGTTTGGGTGATATATTTTGTGTCCCCTGTATCCCCAACACCTGATTGCATAACCAGAAAGTTTCGGGAGTTTATAAGTGGGAATTCTTGTAGCTCTAGTATTTCTTCCGCAGATATTTGGTTTGTGATTGGGTAATCCTTACCAAGTATTTGTTCACATCCGTACCTTGTTGGTTTTATTCCATACCATGTTCTATGTGGCTTCTCAGCTTTGGGAGTGTGATGTTTTACATTGGAATTCATTCGTTCATTCTTGTTCGAATGTTAATTGTGAAGACTATATGTTGCAATTTCGTTCCTTTGATTCAGCTTCAATATATCTCTGTCAAGATGCTAATGGATGTCACCCTCTTCAGGATGGCTCCACCAACGCGTCAGAATCCGGAACGCAATGAAGGGAATCAGGCTAACCCTCCGCCACCACCTCCGCCTCCGGAAGCTTGGCAGGCCCTGATGACTGCCACAAATGCCAATGCTCAGATTCTGATTCAGCTCTTGCAAGATCGCAACCAAGGGCAAGCTAATCAAGAGAATCAAGGCCAAGGGAACAATCAGCCGCATTTCGCTTCACTGAACCAGTTCCTTGCTAATCAGCCAAAGACCTTCAGCTACTGTGTCGAGGCCACAGATTCCGATGATTGGCTCATGGACATCAGCAAGCATTTCGAGTGCAGCAATGTCAGACCTGAGGACTTTGTCAAGTTTGCCTCTTTTCAACTCAAAGATCAAGCTGCTGAGTGGTTCCAGCAATACAAAGATTCCAGAGGAGGTCATGTGATTACCTGGGATGATTTCCGCCGTGACTTCAAAGCTCACCACATTCCAGAAAGTGTTGTTGAGAGTAAGCGTGAGGAATTCCGCAATCTCAAGCAAGGCAACATGTCTGTCTATCAATACAACACTCAGTTCCAGAAGCTCTCTCGTTTTGCAAGGCAAGACATTCCTGATGAGAAGAGTATGACCTACCAGTTCAGGCGTGGTCTCAGAGAAGATCTGCAACTTGCTCTCGTGCTTTTCGAGCCATTAAAGTATGATGAATTCTACAACATGGCACTGAAACAAGAAGCTGCTCAGCTCAAGTGTGAGGCATCTAAGAAGAGAGTCAGAGACGCAGTCCAGTCTTCTTCTTCTTCACTTGTGGCAGCTAAGCAACAGAAGTTCTGGTTGCCTCCTCCTCCTCCGTTCCGTCAGCCTTATCAACAGAAGAATTCAAGTGGTCGTGGATCTTCCCACCCACCCAACCCTGGCTATCAGAACAAGTCTCAGAATCAAGCTCCAAGGCCAAGTGCTCCTTACCATCGTCCGCTCTCAGAGGTGACTTGTAACAAATGTCAGCAGAAGGGTCACTATGCGAACAAGTGCTTCAACCAGAGGCGCCTTCCGCCTCCTCCTCCTGTGAAATCTTCCAGCAATGCAGGGGTCAAGCGTAATCCTAAGTCTGCAAAGGTGAACATGATGAACGCAGCTCAAGCAGAGGATTCTTCTGAAGTGATCATGGGTAATCTTCCTGTTAATGATATTCCTGCCAAAGTCTTATTTGATACTGGTGCATCGCATTGTTTCATGTCAAGATCGTTCTTTGCAAAGAATGATTTTTCTTGGACTTACCTGGATAAACCTTTGGGTGTTATTTCTCCGGGAAAGTCAATGAGAGCAAACTCGATAGTTCCTGATGTCTCTATCAAGATGGGCGACTATAAATTTCTGTCTTCTCCACTGGTGCTTGGTGATTCTGATATTGATCTTATTCTCGGGATGGACTGGCTTTCTAAGCACAAGTCTCAGCTTGAGTGTGCTGCCAGGGAAATCAAATTGACTCACACTTCGAACGATGTGATCATCTATGCTTCTCGTGATGATACCATTCGGTTGTTTTCTCTCAATGAGAATGATGAATTGGAGGCTATCTCTCAGATTCCAGTTGTTTGTGAGTACCAAGATGTTTTTCCAGAAGAGCTTCCGAGTATGCCTCCCCGCCGGCCAGTTGAATTCGTGATTGATCTCGAGCCTGGCACAGAACCCATTTGCAAGCGTCCTTACAAGCTTGGACCAGATGAGTTGAAGGAATTGAAGAAACAACTCGATAAACAAGAGCGTCTGGGTCTGATCAGACCGAGTTCTTCTCCATGGGGTTGTGGTGTTCTTTTTGTCAAGAAGAAGGATGGCACGGACCGACTTTGCGTCGATTACCGTCCATTGAACAAGAAGACTATCAAGAACAAGTACCCACTACCCAACATCAATGAGCTTTTCGAGCAACTCAAAGGTGCTAAAGTGTTCTCCAAGCTTGACCTTCGTATCGGTTATCACCAGATTCGCATTCGTGAAGAAGATATTCCCAAGACAGCATTCAGAACAAGCTTTGGTTCTTATGAATATACTGTCATGTCTTTCGGCCTTGTCAATGTTCCTCCGTATTTCACTCGCTTGATGAATTTCATCTTCAACCCCTACATCAACGAATTTGTCTTGGTCTATCTCGATGATATTTTGGTCTTCTCCAAGAATAAGGAGGATCATGCCAAGCATTTGCGTTTGGTACTTGACAAGCTCAGAGAGTATCAATTATATGCGAAGTTCTCCAAATGTGAATTCTGGCTTGATGAAGTTCTTTATCTTGGCCATATCATCTCTGCCAAGGGCATTGCTATTAATCCAGAGAGGGTGTCTGCAGTTTTGAATTGGCAACCCCCTCAGAATGTCAAGCAGCTTCGCAGTTTTCTGGGACTTGCAAGCTATTGCCGAAGATTCGTTGAGAATTTCTCAAAAATTGCAAAGCCTCTTTCCAACCTCCTCCAAAAGCATGTGAAATATGTCTGGTCTCCTGAGTGTGACGTTGCTTTCAACACTCTCAAAGAGAAACTTGTCACTGCTCCAGTTTTGACTCCTCCTGACGAATCCAAGCCTTATGAAGTATTCTGTGATGCTTCTCTTCAGGGCCTCGGTGCTGTGTTAATGCAAGAGAAGAAGGTTGTTGCCTATACCTCTCGCCAGTTGAAGCCCAATGAAAGGAACTACCCCACTCACGATCTTGAGTTGGCGGCAGTTGTCCACGCACTAATAACATGGAGACATCTCCTGTTGGGAAGGAAAGTGGACATTTTCACCGATCACAAGAGTCTCAAGTATATCTTCACTCAGCCTCACCTCAACCTCAGACAAACTCGATGGGTCGAAATGATTCAAGAGTATAATCCGAGTATTGAGTACACTCCAGGCAAGGCTAATGTGATTGCAGACGCTTTGAGCAAAAAGGCTTACTGCAACAGCTTAATCCTCAAGCCATTCCAACCGGATCTCTGTGAGGCTTTCCGCAAGTTGAATCTTCAAGTTGTTCCTCAAGGTTTGCTTGCCAACCTCATCGTCTCTCCTACTTTGGAAGATCAGATTCGTGAGGCACAATTGTTGGATACCATGGTGAAGAAGGTGAAACGTGGTATTGAAAAGAGCATCCCCAAATACAAGTGCTATCGAGTTGATGACAGAGATACTCTTTTCTTCGAGGACCGGATCGTGGTTCCAAAGGGTGATCTTTGTAAAGTCATTATGAACGAAGCGCACAATTCTCTTCTGTCAATTCATCCTGGAAGTTCGAAGATGTACCATGACCTCAAGCAGTCGTATTGGTGGACTCGAATGAAGCGTGAGATTGCTCAATTCGTGAATGAGTGTGATGTCTGCAGAAGGGTGAAAACAGAACACCAACGACCAGCTGGACTTCTCCAACCTCTTGCTATTCCAGAATGGAAGTTTGTTCATATCGAAATGGACTTCGTGACTGGTTTTCCTAAGTCCAAGCGTGGAAATGATGCTATCTTCGTCGTCATCGACAAGCTCACCAAAGTGGCTCATTATCTTCCTATCAAAGAGTCTATCACAGCAGCGCAGCTGGCAGAGCTCTACACCTCCAGAATTGTCTCTTTGCACGGCATTCCGCAATTGATCTCTTCAGACCGTGGCAGCATCTTTACCTCCAAATTTTGGGATTCTTTTCAGAAGGCCATGGGCACCAATATTCGATTCAGCACAGCTTTCCACCCTCAGACTAGTGGACAATTCGAGTGTGTCAACCAAATTCTTGAAGATATGCTCAGAGCCTGTGTTATCTCTTTCGGCATGAAGTGGGAGGATTGTCTTCCTTATGCTGAATTCTCTTACAACAACAGTTTTCAAGCCAGCTCGGGCAAAGCCCCATTCGAGATTCTCTATGGCAGGAAGTGCCGTACTCCTCTCAACTGGTCTGAAACCGGTGAACGTCAATTGCTCGGCAATGATTTGATCTCAGAGGCTGAGGCTATGTGCAAGGTGATTCGTGAGAACCTCAAAGCCACGCAGTCGCGCCAGAAGAGCTATTACGACAGCAAACATCGTGATGTGGCATTCGAGATCGGAGACCATGTTTACCTCCGTGTCTCGCCAATGAAAGGAACTCATCGCTTCGGTATCAAGGGGAAACTTGCTCCGCGATACGTGGGTCCCTTCAAGGTCATCGGCAAACGAGGCGATCTAGCCTATCAACTTGAGCTTCCCTCCAACTTTGCAAATGTGCACGATGTCTTCCACGTGTCACAGCTTCGCAAGTGCTTCAAGACGCCTGAGCGCACCATCAACTTCGAAGAGATTGATCTTCAAGAAGATTTGTCCTATCATGAGCATCCAGTTGCCATTCTTGAGACAACTGAGTGCAAGACTCGCAACAAGTCAATCAAATTCCTCAAAGTGAAATGGTCACATCATTCAGACCGAGAAGCCACCTGGGAGCGTGAAGACCACCTACGTTCTGAGTATCCGGAGTTCTTTCAGTCCTAGATCTCGGGACGAGATCCTCTCGTAGTGGTGGTGTGTTGTAACGCCCCAGATGTAACTTGCCATATTTGTAATCCAACTCTTGCCATTTCCGGCTATGTGTTATGATATTTCATCCGTGTTGGGTTTCCCCTCGTTTTGCATTTTGGTCATGTCATGCATTTCATATCATGTCATCATGTGCATCGCATTCGCATACGTGTTCGTCTCATAAATCCGAGCATCTTTCCCGTTGTCCGTTTTGCAATCCGGCGCTCCTATGTCTCCCGGCGTCCCCGTTTACATTTCTTCTTGAGCGGGTATTAAACATTCTCGGAATGGACCGAGGTTTGACATGTGGCCTCGGTATAGCACCGGAAGACCGCCTGTCAAGTTTCGGGTCAATCGGAGTTCGTTTGGTACTCCAACGGTTAACCGGGTAACCGTGAAGGCCTCGTGTGTGTTGCAGACCAACACCCCTTCAAAACAGCCCAATAACCCATCTAAGTCACTCCCATGTCCTCCGCCGTTCGATCACGATCGCGTGGCCGGAAACCGCACTCCATTTGGAGCCTCCTAGCCCCCTCTAGCTATAAATATGTGCACCCCTCCGTCAAATCCGGGTCCAAAACCATAGCCCCGCTCCCTCCGCGCGCCGGACACATCCGGTCCGCGCCGGACGAAACCCGCCGCCGCCCACAGCCAACAGCAGCGCCGTCTCCGCCGCCGGCCCGCGAGCCCGCGTCAGGCCCGCGGGGCCCGTTCCGCGCCACCGCCGCCCTGCCGCATCCTAGCGACCACGCCGCCCGCGCGCTTCGTCGCGCCGCCGCATTGCCGCTCGCGCCGCCGCCTCCTCTCCGTCGCCGGCCGCGCCGCCCGCTCATCGCCCCCGTCGCCGCCTCCTCCGCCGGGTCCGGCGCCCCGCGCCCTCTCGGTGCCAGATCCGGCCATCCCGGCCCGGATCCAGACGAACCCCGCCACCGCAGCTCCCTCTCCGGCGCTTCTCCGGCGGCCCGCGCCGGCGAACTCCGGCATCCGTGCCCTGGTTGACTTTCCCCCTCTCAAAAATATCTCCAAGTCCTAGTATTTTTACATTATCATCTCATGTTCGACCTGACATAACTTTGCATCCGTAACTCTGTTTCGCACGTATAATATGTCAAATTGTTCGTCTCTAAGAGTACACCATTTTGTTCCATTGCATCATTTTCATTTGAAGTCAACTTGATGCCCGAAATGCTGTTAGTAGAGGGCTAGTTGCTGTTAGTTGCTGGATTTTATCTGAACATGCACTTTTGTCATTTTTGCCATGATTGATGTGTACCGCCTATGAAGTTGAGTCCTACATGAGTTTTGTTATATGTCATGTTACCTATCCATAGTATTTTGCCATGTATTTTTATGATCTATGTGGTGACTAGCACAAGCATGCAAACTAGGTCACTTGATGTTGCTGATTTCAGAGACTTAGTGATTTCACTAAGTCCCTGACTGCTGTTATTTTCATGCCATGTATTCATGTTGTTTCTGAGAGATCTATGCATAATTTGAGCATGATCAGTAAGGGAGTTTTGAACTTGAGTATTTGCGATATCCATCCATGCCTTTGTTTGCAATTATGGAGTGCGATAGCTTGTGTCAATCGAGCTCTACTTTTGCTACAAAATGTTGCTGGCAGATTGTTTACGTGTTATTCGATTTTGCCAAGCTTGGTGTAGTTGATCCTTGCATGATATGATGTTATTCTTGCCATGTCTAGTTACTATGCCATGTCTTCTTGATGTATGTATGCTTAGTTTATCATGCAATGCTCTGTAGTGAGTGCATCGAGCTCACGAACATGCCTAGTCGTTATCTGTTTTTTGTCATGTCCAGTGTCCTGCTAAGTCTGAAACCTGTAATGAAACTTGCTTATTTGACATGGGTGTAATCATATTTTCTGATCCTTTTGGCTTATGGTCAGTAAGGGAATTTTGTCAAGTGCTATGAGTAGATTCATGCCATGCCTTTCTTTGCTATGTTATGAACCTGTAGCATGTTGTTTCGTTGCTCCGAACATGTCATCCTGATGTTAGTTTTCTGCTATGTTGTTAATTTCACTAAGTCTGAGAACCTGTTATCTTGTGCACTTTTGCCATGCATGTTTGGACCTGTTATGTTGTGAACTAGCCGTAGCTCAGTGTTCATCTTTTATCGTGCATCCTTTGTAGATTACTGTCATATGCTTTGTTGCCATGTTTGGGTGCAGTAGCTTAATTATTTGTTGCTTGCTAAGTAGCATCATGCTGTTAATGGCAGATTGGTGTCATTCTTGTATTGTTTGCCATTTGCAAACCGTGCATCCGATTCCGGTGAACTTCATATCGATTTCAAATGAAATCACCTCACCTATCCAGTGGCATGCTTGGTTTGCCAAGATTATGCCCTGTTCATCCTTGTCCTTCCGGAGCATGCATACGCATTGCATATCACCTCTCGCATATCATGCCATGTTTTGCATCATGTTGCTTGCGCATTGCATCGTGGTTGATATTGGTTCCTTTGCTTGTTCTCTTGTCTTGGGTAGAGCCGGGAGACGAGTACGTGAACAAGGATTCCGTTGAGAACGCTTTCGAGGACCAAGCTTTCGACAACTCTGAGACTCTTGCAGGCAAGATGACCATACCCTCGAAATCACTTCTATCTTTGCTTGCTAGATTGCTCGCTCTTTTGCTATGCCTATGCTGCGATACCTACCACTTGCTATATCATGCCTCCTATATTGCCATGTCAGCCCCTAACCATCCATGTCCTAGCAAACCGTTGTTTGGCTATGTTACTGCTTTGCTCAGCCCCTCTTATAGCGTTGCTAGTTGCAGGTGAAGATGAAGTTTGTTCCTTGTTGGGACATGATCTTGTTGTTCCTTGTTGGAACATGTTTACTTGTTGGGATATCACAATACCTCTTATTTAATTAATGCATCTATATACTTGGTAAAGGGTGGAAGGCTCGGCCTTATGCCTAGTGTTTTGTTCCACTCTTGCCACCCTAGTTTCCGTCATACCGTTGTTATGTTCCCGGAGTTTGCGTTCCTTACACGGTTGGGTGATTTATGGGACCCCCTTGACAGTTCGCCTTGAATAAGACTTTTCCAGCAAGGCCCAACATTGGTTTTACCATTTGCCACCTAAGCCTTTTTCCCTTGGGTTCTGCAGACTCAAGGGTCATCTTTATTTTAACCCCCGGGCCAGTTCTCCTTCGATTGCTGGTCCAACCTAGAGCACCGTGCGGGACCGTCCCTTGGCAACTTGGGTTATGTTGGTACCTGTACGCTTCGCTTATCCGGATGTGCCCTGAGACCGAGATATGTGCAACTCCTATCAGGATTTGTCGGCACAATCGGGCGGCTTTGCTGGACTTGTTTTATTACTGTCGAGATGTCTTGTAGTCCGGGATTCCGAGTCTGATCGGGTCTTCCCGGTAGAAGGAATATCCTTCGTTGACCGTGAGAGCTTATAATGGGCTAAGTTGGGACACCTCTGCAGGGTATTATCTTTTGAAAGCCGTGCCCGCGGTTATGAGGCAGATGGGAATTTGTTGATGTCCGGTTGTAGAAAACCCGAAGTTGACCTTAACTAAAACACATCAACCGCGTGTGTAACCGTGATGGTCTCTTCTCGGCGGGGTCCGGGAGGTGAACACGGTTGTTGGAGTTATGCCTGACGTAGGTTGTTTCAGGATCACTTCGTGATCACTTCTAGTTTCTCGACCGTGCTTTGCCTTCTCTTCTCGCACTCCTTTGCGTTGTAGTCACCATATGCTAGCCGCTTGCTGCAGCTCCACCTCACTATCTTTTTCCTACCTATAAGCTTAAATAGTCTTGATCTCGCGGGTGTGAGATTGCTGAGTCCCCGTGACTCACAGATATTATCACAACAGTTGCAGGTTCCAACGATGCCAGCGCAGATGACGCGTCCGAGCTCACTTGGGAGTTCGACGAGGAACGTGGCCGTTACTATGTTTCTTTTCCAGATGATTAGTAGTGGTGCCCAGTTGGGGCGATCCGGGGATCTGTTTAGCATTTGTGGTAGTCTTCTTTCATTTTGGTACCGTAGTCGGACCTTGAGTGTAATCTGTATGATGGATGTTATTTATGTACTTGTGTGAAGTGGCGATTGTAAGCCAACTATGTATCTTTCCCCTTTATTTATTACATGGATTGTGTGAAGATTACCTCACTTGCGACATTGCTTTCAATGTGGTTATGCCTCTAAGTCGTGCCTCGACACGTGGGAGATATAGCCGCATCGAGGGTGTTACAGCGACGGGACAGGCCCATGGGTGGGGCCCGCCATCACCGCGCCTCGGCCCTCGAACGGATTCATTGCGGCCGCGCGGGCGGTTGAGCTTCTCAGCGTAGTAAATGCGCGTGGTAACTTCCGTGGTAAATCGTGGGGGTCGTGGGGCCGTGGGCGCAGTTAATCCCACGACTCCCCCTCGGCTCTTCAGCCTGTAGGCCTATCAGTAGGCGAAGGGAACGGCGTGGCGAAGCACGCGCGCCCGCTCCCCTCTGCTCCCTTTGCTTCTTTTCTCCTCCTCCTTTCTCCCACCGCTGCCGCGCCGGACTGCGCCCTGCACGCAGCGATGAGCTCTTCCTCCGCCGCCGCGCCCGCCGCCGTGCGCTCCGGCGTATGGGATGGTTCTGAGATCGACGACGACATGATCGACTTCCTCCGCAAGACGCGCCGCATCCCCGGCGCGCACCTCGTGCAGGCCCGCGCTCCGCCGTCGACGGAGGTGACGCCGGCGCCGGAGGAGGGCGAGCGGCTCATGTTCCGCTCCCACCTCATGCGCGGGCTGGGGCTGCCGGCGAGCGGGTTCTTCCGCTCGTTCCTGGAATTTCATGGCCTCCAGCCGCACCACCTTACTCCAAACACGGTGGTGCTGCTGGCGCCCTTCACTGTGTTGTGCGAGGGCTTGCTCGGCGTTCTCCCCACCATCGAGCTGTGGGGAGAGTTTTTTCACTCCAAGCTCGGCACGCATGTCGCCGGCGTGCCAGCTCAATGTGGTGCCTTCATCGCGCTGCGGAGGTTGACGGCCGACAACCCGTTCCCCGCCATCCAGCTGATCAAATCGGTGAAGATGTGGCAGCGCTCCTACTTCTATGTGAAGAACGTCGCCTCTCACGACGGCTGGGTTAACTTGCCGGCTTACGCAGCCGGCGCACCGGCCGGGAGGCAGCCCAGCTGGTCCTACCACGCCAAGACGCTGACTCCCGCTGGAGCCGCCACCGTATTGCGACTTCGAGTGCTGACGCAGTCAGCCGGCTTGACCGGGGCCGACTTGCTGGCCGCCTTCGTGGTTCGCCGAGTCCTCCCGCTCCAAGGCCGGCCTCATCTGATCTGTCAGATGAGTGGCCACCGGGACCCCAGTCGGACGTGCACCAAGGACATGCCTCACGCGGAGGTAGCCGACACAGTGAACTACATCGCGAACTGCGGCCTCTCAAAGGATTGGCAGTTCGGCCTGGATCTGTACTCGCGCGCCAACCCCCCGCCGGTGGTAAGTGATTCTTCTTCTTCTTCTTCTTCTTCAGCCGAATCCGACTCCTGACCTCTTTATTCTTATCTCTTGAACCAGAACCCTCTCCTCCAGCCCGCGGCCGACGCCACGGGGCCGCCCCGCCAATTCGCCCCCGATCGGGCGAAGAGCGACGTCGACGACCCCGACTTGGGGGCGGCGACGATGGAGGCCGACGCCGAAGGGGGTGGCGAAGGGGAGGAAGGCGGCCCCGGGCCCTCGGCCACCTTCGCCGACTGGCCCGTCGGCGAAGACGGGGGAGTCGCCCCGCGCCATCAACCGAGGCAAGACGGCGCGAGGAAGCGTCGGGCCGGGCCGAGTTCCCTCGGAGGCCGAGAAAAGAAGTTTAAGGGGGCGGCCGCCGCGACCAAACGGGAAGAGGCGGTCATGAGGGCCCATCACTTCTGCAAGGAAGTGAAGAAGCCGCCGCTGTCTTCTGGTTACGTGTTTCCCTTCCTAGTCTTGTTTTATCTCTTGGTGGATTTTGTCTGAGTCCTTACGTGTCTTCCTGTTCCAGCGCTCCCCTCGCCCTTGGGAGAGTCGCCGCCGCCTCCATCAGGGGGTCGATGGAGTTGTCCGCCATGACTCGGCGTATCGACCCCGCTGCCGACCTCCGGGAAGCGACGGAACGGAACGCGCAGGAGAAGCGCGACGAGGACGAGGCCGCCCGCCGGGAGAGGGCGGAGGCCGAGAAGGCGGCCGCCTCCACCTAGTAGGGGCTGGAGGGAGCAGAAGCCGCCGCCGCGGCCAAAAAGCGGGCCGAAGAAGCTGCGCGCCACCAGCTGGCGCTGCTCGTTGTCCCATTGCGCTCGGCGCCGCCTCCGGATCCCATGGAGCAGTCTGGGGAGGCCGGCGGGGAACATGCCGTCGTGGAGAGGGAGGGCGGCGATGCCCCCGGTCTGGACACTGTGGTGCCGCCACCACCGCCTCCGCCGCCATCGGGAGGCGCGAGGGAAGAACGACTGGCGGACCCGCCGGTGCCGCCGACCACGGACAAAGCCGAGGCGAACTTGCTTCTCCAAGTCACCTCGCTGACACGCCGCCGTATGGAGAAGGCGACTTCAGCGCCGCGACCTCTGGAGACTGGGGCAGCCAGCTCGGCCGCCCCAGACGTCGAGGTGATGAGCGCCGCGCCCGTCGGGTGGGTGCGAGGAGGCGGCACCGGCCCGCTGAACCAGGCACTCCTGGACGCCCAGGCGAAGCTGCGGGCCAAGAGCGACGCCCTCCAGAACTGCACCAAAGCGCATCTGGCGTCGCGTGCGGCCGTCCGGGTATGTTTCTTCTGTTTTTGTTTTTCTTGCTCTTCTTTGTGGGGGGGCACCAGCGCACCCACTGGGTGTAGTCCCCGAGTTCCGAGCCAGCTGCTGAGCAGGCGGGTTGGAACTCTACTGGCGAGTTCCAGACGCTTATTCTTTGAAAATGCTTATCATAGGACTACCACAACCTCCGAGTCACCGTCTTCAACCGCAATGTTGAAGAGCTGGGCAAGCGGACTGCCGACTTGTCGAAGAGCTGGAGTGAGTTTCCTTCTTTCGCGGGGGCGCGCTGGCGCACCCGCGGGCTGTAGTCCCCGAGATTCGGGCCGACTGCTGTGCAGTCGGGCCGGATCTTCTTGGCGACCTTTTCTGATGACTTGTGTCCTTTTTCTTCTTTCTTCAAAGGCCAACGCCGTTCTTCAGCAGCAGCTGGGCGAAGCCAACACCGCCTTGCGCGCCAAGGAGGTGGAGTGTGGCAAACTCGTCACGGAGCACGACCTGCTGGCCGCGCAGCTGGCGGAGCAGAAGGAGCTGCTCAAGAAGGCGCAGGAGGAGGCGAAGGAGAGGGAGGCTGGGCTCCAAGCTGAGTTCGAAGCCGAGCGCTCCTCTTGGACCGATAAGGAGGCGATGCTGACCTCCGGCTTCCACGAAATTGAAGATATCGTTGATGGTAAGTTTTCTTTACTTGCTTCCTTTGGGCAGCCAACTGTGGGCCGACTCTTGCCCTTTCTGACTTGCTTCTCTTTTTTCCGTCTTGGTAGATTTCTTCCCAGGCCATGCGCAAGCCGCCGTTCAAGCCATCGAGGCCGATCGCGAAGCGCGGAGGGCGGCCGGCGAGGAGGTTGCTGCCAACGCACCCCGGACTCTTGATGAACAACTTTTGAGCGTTGAGGCTCACCTGCGGCCGGCTCACCGGATGCTGCGCCGGCTTCAGCACGCCGGCGCCCAGGCGATTGCTGCTTTGTGGCCGGAGATGCCGATTCTGCGCACCCCCAGACGGATAGCTGACTGGCTGGAGGTCGTAGCAGGCCGCTTGGAGGCCTGGAAAGGCTCCTCGTCACGCGCCGGAGCGTGTTGTGCCTTGGAGTTCGTCAAGGCGTGGTATCCGGACCTGAGCCTGGACCAGCTGGCCACGCTCCGGGCTGAGGCCCAGCTGGAGCTGGCAGCCATGAAGGACGACTTTGTCAAGCGCGCCGCAGCACTCGCCGAGTACGTCGACCCCAATGTCTTTGTTCCTGAGCTAGCTGACAACGGCGAGGAGGCGCCGCCGGAGTGGTTCGGGATGAACCCGAACTACGGCGAGGACTCGGTGGAGGTAATCGGCTCCAGTGTCGAGGAGGGAGGCGAGGTGGAGATCGGAGACGAGATGGAGGCGCCAGAAGCCGGAGCGGGCGATCATCCTCAGCTCGACCGTGCCTCCAACAATGAGCCGCGCCCAACTGCGCCGACTGCTGCTGGAGGTGATCAAGCCGAGTCTGCCCAGCCAGCTACCCCAACGTCCGACACCGCCATCTCCTCTGAGCCCCCGAACCCGTCTGCGGCTTCATAAGCCGCTGCCTTGATTTATTTATCTTCTTAGTAGCTGCTCGAAGAATTTTGTTAATTCGCACAACTCCACCCGCTGGGTGTATTTTGAACTTCCGTTCAATGATTCGGCCAATGGCCTCTGTGATGTAAATATTTATCTGGGTTCTATCATTTCTTGCTTATTGCTCTTTTGGCTTTTTCCTTTTGCCGCCTTCCCCTAGATGCCGTCTTTGCCAGTCGGGCAGCCGCTTCGTGGACTGCCGTTGGATCAAATACTTGTCTACTTTGGGGAAGGAGAGTACTCAGCCATTCTAGAGTTTGGTTAGCAAGTCGGATAGAAAGCAGTAAGCCGACTATTCGGAGTCGGATTTGTGAGGAACTGCTGGAAAGCCGGCTCAAGCTATGTTTGTGCTTTGAGTCCTTAGCCATTTTTCGTGTGGGCGCCCATTCTTCCCTACTCCTGCCCGCCGGGCAGCCGCTCTGCGAGCTGCGGCTTCTAACAGGAGGCGGCTTAAGCACCACACGCTACTTGTCCGACTGCAGGAAGCGTTTTCATAGCGCGAGACGGCAAGTCCCCGGGCCGACTAGTCGAGCCCGGCGCCAAGCGGCATAACAAAGAGTAGCATACTCGGAAGCATAATACTTATTATACAGATGTTAAAAGGGGCAGTCCCCGAGTCCGTCTCGGGGTCCCAGAGTCTTGGTACTTCGTTACAAAAGGGTAGCATGGTACATACTGCATCAGCTGTAAAATCTTCAAAGAAGATTCGCGTTCCATTGTCGCTCCGTCTCTTTCCCGGAGTCGTCCCTCTTTCGTGCTCGGGGCTTCTGAGCGTCGATCAGGTAGTAGGAGTCATTTCCTAGCACCTTGCTGATGATGAAGGGGCCTTCCCAAGGTGCAGACAACTTGTGCTGGCCGGCTGTTCGCTGGATCAGCCGGAGCACAAGGTCGCCTTCTTGGAAGGATCTCGGCCTGACCTTCCTGTTGTAGTAGCGACGCAGGCTCTGCTGGTAGATGCTGGACCGGCTGAGTGCCAACAGCCGGCCCTCTTCCAGCAGATCGACGCCATCTTGTCGTGCTTCTTCTGCTTCCTGCGCAGTGTACATCGTGTCTCGCGGGGAGCCGAACTCTATATCCGTTGGGATGACGGCTTCAGCACCGTAGACGAGGAAGAAGGGTGTGAAGCCGGTCGACTTGTTTGGAGTCATGCGCAGACTCCGGAGGACGGCTGGCAACTTGTCAAGCCAACAGCCGGCCGAACGCTCTAGTGGTTCGACCAACCGAGGCTTGATGCCGGACAGGATGAGCCATTCGCCCGCTCCACCTGCCCGTTCGATTGCGGATGGGCAACGGACGCTAAGTCCAGTCGGATGCCCTGCGTCGCGCAGAAACGGGCCAAGGCGCCTTTGGCAAAGTTGGTGCCATTGTCGGTGATGATGCTGTGTGGTATGCCATACCGAATTGTGATGTCTGAGATGAATGTCACGGCAGTCGGACCATTCAATTTCTTGATGGGCTTCACTTCTATCCACTTGGTGAACTTTTCCACCGCGACAAGCAGATGAGTTAGGCCGCCTCGTGCCGTCTTGAAGGGTCCCACCATATCCAGGCCCCAAACTGCAAAGGGCCAGGCGATGGGGATAGTCTTGAGTGCTGAAGCCGGCTGATGCGGCTTGGATCGGAACTTCTGGCACCCCTTGCATTTCTGGACCAACTCCTTGGCCTCTTCGAGGGCAGTCGGCCAGAATAAACCGTGTCGGAAGGCTTTGGCGACGAGCTCTCTTGAGGCCGCATGGTGGCCGCACTCGCCTTGATGGATATCTCTGAGAATTGCTTGGCCTTGCTCTGGCTCGACGCAGCGCTGGTAGATGCCTGTGACGCTGCGCCTGACCAGCTCTCTGTTGATTATGGTGTATGCTGCCGCTCGGCGTTGTATTTGTCGAGCCAAGGTTTCATCAGTTGGTAGCTCCTTGTTCGCCAAGAATTTGAGGATGGGTTGGGCCCATGATGGTGCTGTTATCTCTTCAACCGCCAGAACTGCAACTTGGACGAGGGCGGCCGGGCTGGGAGGCGGCGGGCTGGGGTCCGCGGCCGCTTGCTGGATCAGTGAAGTCCCCGGGCCGAGTGGTGCAGTCCCCGGGCCGAGTTCTGGAGTCTTTTCTCTGGTTGCCGCAGTCCCCGGGCCGAGTTCTGAAGTCCTCGGGCCGGCTTTGACTGCGGCGTTCTTGGAGTCATCTGCGAGGGTTTTTGCGCCGTCTGCTTGGGCTTTGGAGTTGGATCCGACTTCTTCTGGAGGAGCCGGCACAAAAATGGAGTCTGACTCTGGCGAAGGCTTGATGGATGGCTTGAGGAGGCGCTGAAAGCGACGCCAGATGGTATCGCTTGGCGAGTGGAGCCGATTCATGCCAAAGTATCTGCTAGGTTGTTGTCGTTTCTTGGCACGTGGAGGAACTCGCACCCCTCGAAATATCCGCTGAGTTGCTGCATGAGGAATCGGTAGCTCGCCATGTTTGCGTCCTTGGCGTCCCAGTCGCCAGATGACTGCTGGACCACCAAGTCGGAGTCACCATAACACAGGATCCGGCAAATGCCGAATTCTTTGGCAAGCCGGAGCCCGTGAATGAGCGCCTCGTACTCAGCGACGTTGTTGGAGGCGGCGAAATGGATTTGTAGTGCATACTGGAGCTTGTCGCCTTTGGGAGAGGTGAGAACGACGCCGGCTCCCAAGCCGGTGCGCATCTTGGAGCCGTCAAAATGCATCCGCCAATGAGTGGAGTCGGGCGCTGGCGGCAGGTACTGGGTCTCGGCCCAGTCGACGAGTAAATCGGCCAGTGCTTGCGACTTGATGGCGGTGCGGGGTTGATAGTAGATCGTGTAAGGTGCCAACTCTATGGCCCATTTGGCCACTCGGCCAGACGCATCTTGGCTTCCAATGATCTCGGCCAATGGGGCTGTGCAGACCACTGTGATTGGATGTTCTTGGAAGTAAGGCTTCAGTTTCTTGGCGGCGAAGTGCACACCGTAACACATCTTCTGATAGTGGGGGTAGTTCTGCTTGGAGGTCGACAGTACTTCACTCAGGTAATATACCGGTCTCTGGACTAGCAGTGCCTTGCCTTCCTCCTTGCGCTCTACTACAATGACTGTGCTGACTACTCGGCAGGTGGCGGCGATGTACAGGAGCATGGGCTCCTTGGGAGTCGGAGCCGCCAACACAGGGGGAGTAACCAACATCTTCTTCAGCTGCAGAAAGGCCTCATCCGCCTTGTGGTTCCACTCAAAAAAATTGGTCTTCTTCATGAGCTGGTACAACGGGAGAGCTTTCTCGCCCAGCCGGCTGATGAAACGGCTGATGGATGCCAGGCAGCCAGTGAACTTCTGCACATCCAACAGTCGGCTGGGTACCTCCATCCTCTCGATGGCCTTGATTTTCACAGGGTTGCACTCTATGCCGCGTTCGCAGACCAGGAAGCTGAGTAGCTGGCCGACTGGTACTCCGAAGACGCACTTCTCGGGGTTTAGCTTGATCCGGAATCGGCGTAGGTTTTCAAAGGTTTCTTTGAGGTCTTCCAGCAAAGTTCTGCGCTTTTCTGTCTTCACCACCACATCATCCACGTAAACGTGGGCATTTCGGCCGAGTTGCTTGAGGAGGCACTTCTGCATGCAACGCTGAAAGGTGGCGCCGGCGTTCCTCAAGACGAACGTCATGGTCAGGTAGCAGAAGGCTCTAAACGGCGTGATGAAGGCGGTCTTTAATCGGTCTGCCGGGTTCAGCTTGATCTGGTGATATCCTGAATAGGCATCTAAGAAGCTCAACAGCTCGCACCCGGCTGTGGAGTCTATCACCTGATCAATTCTCGGCAAAGCAAACGGGTCCTTGGGGCAGGCTTTGTTAAGGCTTGTGTAGTCAATACACATTCGCCACTGCTTGTTCTTCTTCAGCACTAGGACTAGGTTTGCTAGCCACTCTGGGAAAAAATACTTCCATGATAAAGCCGGCTGCAAGCAGCCGGGCTATCTCTTCACCAACAACTCTTCTCTTCTCTTCTGACAGGCGGTGCAAGGGCTGCCTGACGGGCTTTGCATCGGGCCGGACATGCAACTTGTGCTCGGCGAATTCCGTCGGCACACCTGCATGTCTTTGGGGGACCATGCGAAGATGTCCCGATTCTCACGGAGGAAATCGACGAGCTCGCCTTCCTATTTGCTGTCAAGGTTTGCACCTATGACTGCGTACCTCTCCGGGTGCTCTGGGTCCAAGGGTATCTTCTTTGTTTCCTTCGCTGGCTTGAACGAGCCCTCAACTTCCGACTCCTTGGGGTTGGGCGACATCTCAGGCTGCTTGCCGGCCATCGCCACAACCCGATCAAGAAGCCGCTTCTCTGCTGCAATGACCAGGGACTCGGCCAGCCGACTACTCTCGGCCGCGCAAGCGGACGACTTCCTGTAGTCACCGGTTACAGTCAGAATTCCCTTGGAACTCGGCATCTTCATCTTGAGGTAGGCGTAGTGGGGGACCGCCATGAACTTGGCCAAAGCAGGTCGGCCAAGCAGCGCATGGTATGTGCTTCTGAGGTCCACCACTTCAAACCAGACTGGCTCTCGGCGGAAATGTTCCTTGTCCCCGAAGAGGACGTCTATCAGAATCTTGCCGATTGGGGAGCAGGAAAGGCCAGGGACGATCCCATGGAACACGGTTCGGACGCTCTGGAGCTGTCTTTGCTTGATTCCCAGCTTCTCCATTGTATCCTTGTATAGGATGTTGATACTGCTACCTCCATCTATCAGAACTCGCGAAAAGCGAGCTGCCCGCCTATCAGTGGCAAAGGTGGCCTCCAGGACCAGGGCAAAGGACCCTGGATTCGGCATCACTTCTGGGTGATCAGCTCTGCTCCAGCTGATAGGCTTCTCGGACCAGTGCATGAACACTGGAGTGTCTGATGCCACTGCGTTGACTTCTTGCTGCTGCAGCCGCTTGCTGCGTCTGTCATCTGCCACACTGGTGAACACCACGTAGGCTCCATGCTCTTCTGGATACTCGTCTTGTACTGCGCCGACTGGCCTGGCAACCGGCTGCTGGGGCGGAGGCGGAGGCGGCTGCCCAGCCGGTGGGGGAGGCGCCAGACCGTCTCCTTTGGCAATCCGGGTAAGCCAATGGCACTTTCTGGTGATGTGGTTCGATGGCTTCGTGCCGCTGTTGAACTTGCATGGACCATTCAGGGTCTACTCGTAGGAGAAAGCCGGCAACCAATTGGGCTTGCCGCCCTTCTGCCGCTTGGGCGGTGGCTGCTCCTCCGGTTGTTGGTCTTGCGGCGCCGCGACCTGCCGGCTACTGGAAGCCGGTTGCGGGGCCTTGCGCTTGTGATCGTTCTGCTGTTGTCGCCGACTGGTGTCTCCTGTCGGAGTTCTGGGAGCCTGAGGGGCCATTTTGCCGTTCGCGCCGACTCGGATCTCCGTCTTCATAGACGAGTCGGCTGTGGCGTACTTGTCTGCTATGATCAGCAGCTCGTCCAGGGTCTCCGGCTCGTCGCGGAGGAGCTTATGCTTGAGGAGGGTGCCTTCTCTGCACCCGGCGGTGAAGTACTCGATGGCCTGCACCTCGTGCAGGCCCTCGCAGGAGTTTCGAAGCTCGGCCCAACGCGTGAGGTAGTCGCGAGTCGATTCGTCGGGGCCTTGCACGCACAAGGAGAGCTGGCGAGGCTTGGGAGGTCGCTTGTATGTGCTCGTAAAGTTGCGGATGAAAGCCTCGGTGAAGTCGGACCAGCCGTTGATGCTGCGGGGTTTCAGGCTATTCAGCCATGTCCGGGCTGTGCCCTGGAGCATGAGCGGAACATACTTCACGGCAACACGCTTGTTGCCGTTCGCTATGCTGACGGCTGTGGAGTAGTCAACCAGCCAGTCCTCTGGCTTCACGGAGCTGGTGTACTTGGGAGTGTCTCTAGGGAGAGTGAACCCTTTGGGGAAGGGCTCATCTCGGATGCGGGGGCCGAAACACGGCGGTCCCAGCTCGTCTTCTTGTTCGAGCTCCAGGGATCGGTGGAGTCGGTCGATCTGGTGGCGGGCATCATTCTCTCCGAATCCCTCTCGGCGGCCGAGGCCGCCTCCGAGAGTCGGATGGTCGACAGGCGGCGGGGAGACTCGCCTTTCTCTGCGGGGTGGAGGAGGCACATAGTCGTCCCGCCGCTCTACTGCTCTTGGGCGGCCGTCTTGGTCGCGCTTAATGGTGAGAAGAGTCCGACTGCGGCTCGCAGCCGGCTCCTTGTCCTTTCTTCCGCGAACCCCGCCAGTCGGCGTCCGAGATGTCGCGCCTTGGTCTCGGCGGGGCGGCGGGTCGTCGTTCTGCTGCTGCGGCCCCTCGGTTCGGCAGCCGGCCGCGTTCTGCGCGCCAGCCGCGTCGAGGATTTGCTGGACTCGCTCCGTCATCAGTCGGCGCTCTTCACCTTCGAGTCCATCTAACTCATCTGCCGCCGCCTGGGCAGCCCGAATGTTCTCGGCGGGCGTGGCGTACATGGGGCGATTGGCCCCGAATACGCTGGCGATGTCCGCACCGCATTGCCGGACCGCGCCTAGGCGGCTCGGCCCCGTCGGAGCCGGCGAGCCGCCCATAGCGCGATCCATCTCACGCTGGTAGGCCTCTGACAAACGTCTCATGCTGGCCAGCTTCTTCGCGCCTTCGACGAGCTGGAGGCGGCGTGCCTCCAGCGCTTTGGCGTCGGCGTCCTCTGAAATGGGCGCATCCAGGTCTTGTAGCGCCGCATCAAGCGGGTCGCGAGCTCCTCCGTCGGAGCGCTCGCCATGGCCGATGACGTGCACTTCTGTGACGGTGCTCCCGCTGCCCTCCGCGCGAGGGAGCGGCTCGTCGTAGACCACCACGTTGGTGGGGAAGGCGTCGAGCGACGCGGTGTCGGAGTCGACCAGCATCGGGTCGGTGGAGCCTACGGACTCCAGGTCAGTGGCAGGCTCGCCAGCAACGTGGAGGTCGTCGAGGAGGCTCGCGTGAAGGCTCTCGGGGCCGCCGGTGCCTGCGTCAGATGCAGGCTCGTCGGAGAGGCTAACCTCGCCAACAAGATCGGCGAGGCCGCTGGCCGCGCAAACGGTCTCAACGTCGTGCAGCGCGTCGGTGTGAACTTCTTCTGACGTGCCGGGCTGGCTGCGCTCGCCAGGGAGGAAAAGGGTTCCCGTCCAGAACAGATCTCTGGACGACGGTGCACCTCGCCCCATGGTGGGCGCCAAATGTCGGGGGTTAGGTGCGACATATGCCAAAGGATGGCTTATCATGGTGGGGGCGAGTAGAATGTCGCTAGTGCCTGGAAGCGGGATGAGGCGTAGACATGCATGCCGGCGGATCTTACCCAGCTTCGGGGCTCTCCGAGGAGATAACACCCCTACTACTGCTCTGCGGGGTCTCCGCATGGTCACTATGGTGATATGTGTACAAAGTTGCTCCTCGAGCTGTGTTCTGGAGGTAGGAGAGGGCAGGGCTAGCTCTCTCCCTTCTATGCTTCTGTCTAGTGGTAAAAGGATCGAACCCTTTGCATGGGTGCTCCGGGGGGTTTATATAGGCCTACCCCCCCGGGGGTACAATGGTAATCCGACTGGGCGCGGGTCCCAGCCGTCTGTCTCTTAGGCCGCCGTCTTCTCCGCCGACTCCTGGGGGCCACCTCCGGTGGGCCCTGCCGACTGACCTGGCCACTGTAGCCGCGCCTCTGATGACGTTGGCTGGGTCGTGGGGGCGTGGCAACAGTGTCGCCGCCTGGCGGGCGATCACTGTCGCCACGCCCCGTCTTATCTGGTTAATGGCGTGTGGGGCCCGTGGGAGGAACAGGTCGACTCTCGAAGGCCGACTCCCACAGGGTCCGTCTTCGGGTGCTCTCGTCGTCTTCGTCCCTCCTACTGACTAGCGGGGCCCACCGTCTCCAGGCCGTACATGCGGGCCAACATGGGAACAGTGCTCCGTCGTCAGGGCGGTCGTCAGGGCCAGTATGGAGACAGTGCCGCGCCGGACGGAGCTCTCCTCCGGTACGGCATACTGTAGCCATACCTGCCCCTAGTAATCAACATAGGGGAGGGCCGTACTACGGCCATTCCCGGTCTCGTCCTTCTTCTCGAAGGCAGAGAGTGGTGAAGTCGCGGGACGACTCCCCATAGTCGGCCTCCCTGGAGTCACCGATCGGGAGTCACAGCCGTCTCTAGGACTCAGTCGTGAGTGGGTGTCGGCGATGCTGCGGCCGACTCCCAGAGTCGGCTGATCGTCTTGGGATTCTTTGAGGGGCGTGGCCTGCCCCGATGTCTTGAAAGGTTCTGGGTCTCGGGTTAGCCTACCCGTGGCCCAATACTCCGACATATATGAAAGTGACAAAACAAGAGACTCTCTATCATGAAGATTATGGTGCTACTTTGAAGCACAAGTGTGGTAAAAAGGATAGTAACATTGTCCCTTCTCTCTTTTTCTCTCATTTTTTTGGGCCTTATTCTTTTTTCTATGGCCTTTCTCTTTTTTTCCTCACTTGGGACAATGCCCTAGAAAATGATAATCATCACACTTCTATTTGTTTACAACTCAATGATTACAACTCCATATTAGAACAAAGTATGACTCTATATGAATGCCTCCGGCGGTGTACCGGGATATGCAATGAACTAAGAGTGACATGTATGAAAGAATTATGAATGGTGGCTTTGCCACAAATACTATGTCAACTACATGATCATGCAAAGCAATATGACAATGATGAATGTGTCATGATAAACGAAACGGTGGAAAGTTGCATGGAAATATATCTCGGAATGGCTATGGAAATGCCATAATAGGTAGGTATGGTGGCTGTTTTGAGGAAGATATAAGGAGGTTTATGTGTGAAAGAGCGTATCATATCACGGGGTTTGGATGCACCGACGGAGTTTGCACCAACTCTCAATGTGAGAAAGGGCAATGCACAGTACCGAAGAGGCTAGCAATGATGGAAAGGTGAGAGTGCGTATAATCCATGGACTCAACATTAGTCATAAAGAACTCACATACTTATTGCAAAAATCTACAAGTCATATAAACCAAGCACTACGTGCATGCTCCTAGGCGGATAGATTGGTAGGAAAAGACCATCGCTCGTCCCCGACTGCCACTCATAAGGAGGACCATCAAAGAACACCTCATGTTTCAAATTTGTTACATATCATTTACCATACGTGCATGCTACGGGACTTGCAAACTTCAACACAAGTATTTCTCAAATTCACAACTACTCAACTAGCACAACTTTGATATCACTACCTCCATGTCTCTAAACAATCATCAAGCATCAAACTTCTCTTAGTATTCAACAACCTCATTAGAAAGTTTTTTACTAGTCTTGAATACCTAGCATATTAGGATTATTTAAGAAAATTACCATGATGTTTAAGACTCTCAAAATAATATAAGTGAAGCATGAGAGAATAATAGTTTCTATAAAACAAAACCACCAGCGTGCTCTAAAAGATATAAGTGAAGTACTAGAGCAAAAACTATTTAACTCAAAAGATATAAGTGAAGCACATAGAGCATTCTAATAATTTCCGAATCATGTGTGTCTCTATCAAAAGGTGTGTACAGAAAATATGATTGTGGTAAACTAAAAAGCAAAGACTAAAATCATACAAGACGCTCCAAGCAAAACACATATCATGTGGTGAATAAAAATGTAGCTCCAAGTAAAGTTACCGATGGAAGTAGATGAAAGAGGGGATGCCTTCCGGGGCATCCCCAAGCTTTGGCTTTTAGGTGTCCTTAGATTATCTTGAGGTACCATGGTAATCCCCAAGCTTAGGCTCTTGCCACTCCTTATTCCATAATCCATCAAATCTTTCACCCAAAACATGAAAACTTCACAACACAAAACTCAACAGAAAATCTCGTGAGCTCCGTTAGCGAAAGAAAATAAAAGACCACTTCAAGGTACTGTAATGAACTCATTATTTATTTATATTGATGTTAAACCTACTGTATTCCAACTTCTCTATGGTTTATAAACTCTTTTACTAGCCATAGATTCATCAAAATAAGCAAACAACACACGAAAAACAGAATCTGTCAAAAACAGAACAGTCTGTAGTAATCTGTAACTAACGCAAACTTCTGGAACTCCAAAATATCTACCAAAATAGGAAGACCTGGAAAATTTGTTTACTGATCAGAAGAAATTGGAATCAATATTTTATCACGTTCTGGTGATTTTTCACAATTATTTTCGTGAACAAAAAGTTTCTGGAATTTTCAGCAAGATCAAATAACTATCATCCAAGAAGATCCTATAGGTTAAACTTGGCACAAACACTAAATAAAACATAAAAAGAAATCTAACCAGAGGCTAGATCAAAGATTTATTCCTAAACAGAAGCAAAAAGCAAAAAAAACTAAAAATAAAATTGGGTTGCCTCCCAACAAGCGCTATCGTTTAACGCCCCTAGCTAGGCATAGATAATTTTAATGATGCTCTCATGAGAGACAAGAATTGAAGCACAAAGAGAGCATCATAAAGCATATGAAAAACACATCTAAGTCTAGCATACTTCCTATGCATAGGCATGTTAAAGGCAAATAAATTATCATAGCAAGCAAAAACTAGCATATGCAAGGAAGAGGAAAGAAACAATAGTAATCTCAACATATCGAGAAGTAATTTAGCAACATGAAAATTTCTAAAACCATATTTTCCTCTCTCATAATAATTATATGTGGGATCATAAGCCAGTTTAACAAATAGCTATCACATAAAATATTTTCAACATAATCCACATGCATGCGAAGTTGACACTCTTCCAAAATAGTGGGATTAATATTAACTAAAGTCATGACCTCTCCAAACCCACTTTTATCAAAAATTTCATAAGATTGAACATTTTCCAAATATGTGGGATCTAAAGTTGACACTCTTCCAAACCCACTTTCAATATTATTGCAAACATTATTATCAATCTCATATTCATCATGGGGAGTAAGTAAATTTTCAAGATCGTAAGAAGAATCACCCCAATGATGATCATTGCAACAAGTAGAGGAGATAGCAAAACTAGCATCCCCAAGCTTAGGATTTTGTATATTATTAGCACAATTGACATGAAGAGGATTTATAGTAAAATCATTGCAATCATGCTTTTCATCAACGGAACTATCAAGTATGGGCGCAATAGCAACGATCTCATGTTTAACATAAGGAACCATAGCAAATTCATCTTCATAAATATTGGCATCATGGCCGAACGAATAGCAAGCATCATGTTCATCAAGGGATATTTCAATCAAATCATCGGAATCATCATTATCTATAGATTCATGCATATCATTATTTTCTTCCAAAGCAACAGTCATTCTCTCAATAAATTTTTGACATAGACATTATGAGCATAGTTTTTGTAGCAATATTTAAGTATGTCAAAATTTTCAGATTCGTAAAGAGTAATATCATACTTTTTAATCAAAGAAGCAACTTCATAAGCACCCCTAAAAGCAACAAATTCTTCACTTTGTTCGATATCATAGTAACTATAAACACCCTTTGCATAAGAAGATAAGATTTCATTTTCATTAAACTCACATAGGTAGGGAAGGTGTTTTTTAGGGTTCTTAGATCAACAAGTAAAATCATGAATTTCACAAAGATTCCAAGGATAACACAGCAATCTATTTATTTGACCCCACAAGAGTTTCCCTTTTTCAGACAAACGGTGACGCACAAAATGAGCATGCTCATCTAAAGATTTCACATCAACTAGGCTAGTTGGGGTTTCAGCACGAGCGCATAAGGATCGAAGATGATCCAAGTAGAAAAATTTAAGTGGATCCATATCAATAGATTTTTAGCAAGCAAAGATGCAAGCAAATAGAAGGCACATGGAAACAAAAACAAAAGTTCATACAAGAAGAAGGCGAAGAAAAGGCGAATAAAACGGCAAGGGTGAAGTGGGGGAGAGGAAAATGAGAGGCAAATGGCAAATAATGTAATGCAGGAGATAAGGGTTTGTGATGGGTACTTGGTATGTTGACTTTTGTGTAGACTCCCCAGCAACGACGCCAGAAATCCTTCTTGCTACCTCTTGAGCACTGCGTTGGTTTTCCCTTGAAGAGGAAAGGGTGATGCAGTAAAACAGCGTAAGTATTTCCCTCAGTTTTTTCGAACCAAGGTATCAATCCAGTAGGAGGCCATGCACGAGTCCCTCGCACCTACACGAACAAATATATCTTCGCAACAACCGCCATAAGGGGTTGTCAATCCCTACACGGTCACTTACGAGAGTGAGATCTGATAGATATGATAAGATAATATTTTTGGTATTTTTATGATAAAGATGCAAAGTAAAATAGAAGGCAATAAAAATAACTAAGTGTTGGAAGATTAATATGATGGAAAATAGACCCGGGGGCCATAGGTTTCACTACTGGCTTCTCTTGAGAGCATAAGTATTATGGTGGGTGAACAAATTACTGTTGAGAAATTGATAGAATTGAGCATAGTTATGAGAATATCTAGGTATGATCATGTATATAGGCATCACGTCCGAGACAAGTACACCGACTCCTGCCTGCATCTACTACTATTACTCCACACATCGACCGCTATCCAGCATGCATCTAGAGTATTAAGTTCATAAGAACAGAGTAACACCTTAAGTAAGATGACATGATGTAGAGGGATAAACTCATGCAATATGATATAAACCCCATCTTGTTATCCTTGATGGCAACAATACAATACGTGCCTTGTTGCCCCTACTGTCACTGGGAAAGCACACCGCAAGATTGAACCCAAAGCTAAGCACTTCTCCCATTGCAAGAAAGATCAATCTAGTAGGCCAAACCAAACTGATAATTCCAAGAGACTTGCAAAGATAACCAATCATACATAAAAGAATTCAGAGGAGATTCAAATATTGTTCATAGATAAACTTGATCATAAACCCACAATTCATCGATCTCAACAAACACACCGCAAAAGAAGATTACATCAAATAGATCTCCACGAGAGAGGGGGAGAACATTGTATTGAGATCCAAAAAGAGAGAAGAAGCCATCTAGCTAATAACTATGGACCCGAAGTTCTGAGGTAAACTACTCACACATCATCGGAGAAGCTATGGTGTTGATGTGGAAGCCCTCCGTGATCGATGCCCCCTCCGGCGAAGCTCCGGAACAGGCCCCAAGATGGGATCTCACGGGTATAGAAGGTTGCGGCGGTGGAATTAGTTTTTTTGCTCCGTATCTGGTAGTTTGGGGGTACGTAGGTATATATATAGGAGGAAGGAGTACGTCGGTGGAGCAACATGGGGCCCACGAGGGTGGAGGGCGCGCCTGGGGGGGAGGGTTAGGCACGCCTCCCTACCACGTGCCCTCCTGGTTGATGTCTTGACGTAGGGTCCAAGTCCTCTGGATCACGTTCGTTCAAAAAATCACGTTCCCAAAGGTTTCATTCCGTTTGATATTCTTTTTCTGCGAAACTCTGAGCCTGGCGTCTTCGAGGAGCGTCTCTTCAAGCCATCTACAACGCTGCCACTTTCAAGGACAACGCAGCCTCGGGAGGAGCTCCCACAAGCGCGTGACACGGGAGCCCCAGCCTGTGGCCTGACCTTAGGAGCGCGTCTAGTCTTGGCACTCGAGCCCCAGGAGGGACGCTAGACCAAGGAATTCAAGGAATATCTGATGCGAGGGACGATGCCGGAGAAGGAGGAGGACGCGGAGCGTGTGGCTCGGCAAGCCACGACATACTGCATCCAGGATGGTGAGTTATATAGGAAGCGGCCAAATGACGTTTCTCTGCGTTGCTTCTCCAGGGAGCAGGGGAGAGAGCTGCTAGCCGACATACACGGCGAGGACTGCGGGCACCACTCGTCGTCACGAACCCTTGTCAGAAAGGCGTTCCACAGCGGATTCTACTGGTCTACGACGCTCAACGACGCAACTGAGCTGGTGAAGTCCTGCGAGGCCCGCCAATTCCACGCCAAGCAAATCCATCAGCCAGCCCAGGGCCTCCAGACCATTCCACTCTCGTGGCCGTTCGCAGTCTGGGGACAAGATATCATGGGCCCTTTCCCTCGAGCGCCTGGGGGCTATCGATACCTCTACGTTGCCATCGACAACTTCACCAAGTGGGCGGAGGTGGAAGCCGTCCGCACCATCCCAGCTAGCTCTGCGGTCAAGTTCATCAAGGGTCTCGTGAGCCGTTTTGGGGTCCCCAACCGCATCATCACCGATAATGGCTCACAGTTCACCAGTAATCTCTTCAAAACATAATGTGCTAACCTTGGAACGCAGATTTGCTACGCTTCAGTGGCGCACCCCCGGAGCAATGGTCAAGCCGAATGCGCCAACGTGGAGGTCCCGAGAGGCCTCAAGACCAGGACCTTCAAGAAGAAGCTCGAAGCCTGCGGCAGGGGCTGGCACGACGAGCTCCAGTCCATGCTATGGTCCATCCGCACCACCTCCACCAAGCCAAAGGGCGAGACCCCATTCTTCCTCGTCTACGGAGCAGAAGCGGTTCTCCATCACGAGGTCAAGCATCGCTCCGCACGGGTCCTGGCGTTTGATGAGACGCAGCAGGACGCCACGCGGGGGATGGACCTCGTGCTGGGGGAGGAACGCCGCTGCGAAGCTGCACTATGGGTGGCAAGGTACCAGCAGGCTCTGTGGCGGTACCACTGTCGCAGCATCCGCTCCAGGACGCTCGAGGTGGGCGACCTTGTCCTGAGGCGGGTGCTCTCCAGGGAAGGGCTGCATAAGCTCTCACCCATGTGGGATGGGCCGTTCAGGGTCGTCCATGTCTCCAGGCCTGGCGCCGCGCGCCTGGAGACGCAGGACGGGGTGCCCATCCAGAACGCCTGGAACATCCAGCACCTCCGGAAGTTCTACCCATGAAGAAAGGCCCAGCGCCTGTGAAGAAGGCCCAGTGCCTGTGAAGGTCTCCGCTCATGACACTCTCACGTCATAATGAGTGGGGCTGTACACGCCCCGAAGTCTCAGGAGTGTCGCCCTCGGGCCTTGGGGGCTCCCTCCCATGTCCTAGTGGCAGCACTTAGCTCCGCACTCGTGAGAAGACATGAAGACTAGACTAGGTGCCGGCCGCGGCTTTTCATTTGCTTTCCGAAGTTGGCTCGCCCCCCTTTAATTGAAGTTTGCTTCTAAGTGTTCTTTGCCAATTTGGTTCCATCGTCTTCTGCCACTCTTTCCGTCTTCAGTTTAGCCCGTACTATCTCGCACATACCTCGCGAGGGGGCTGGGCAGGTACCCTCATGAGCATTTTTTCCTTTTTCTGCTTTTTCGCGAGGCACCCTCATTCGAGCTCGCAAGTTGGCGCACCTCTCCTAATCCGTGCCCCTCGGGTACCACGATACAAAGCACTGGATCAAGGCCAGCGGCGCCTGCGACCAAGGCTCAGGTAAATGATGAGCTTCCTAACGAGCTTTTTGCAGTTCTTAAGCACCTACCAGGCCAAGGAGGCCTCGGCAGGCACCAGGAAGCAAGCACCTCGTGAAGAAGAGACCACTCCGAGCACGTCGAGCTAAGTTATCCCTACATAAAATGACGATGTTGGGACACAACACAGGAGCGATGAGCATAGCATAATAACTGAGAAATCATAGTTCGTCGCACGCCCCTGCGGGGCCCCATACTAGTTTCTTTCTTAATACAGGAAGGAAAGGAAGCACAAAACAAAAGTGGCGTGTGCCCCCATAGCGGTCCGCGAGAGCGGGCTCTTGGCGTCATCACGGGCTCAGCCAGACCCCTCCTCGCGCTTCACGGAGGCGCGGTGATGAGACGACCCGCTGCCACCTTTGAAGCGGGCACGGCGGCTGGTCGTAACCACCGGTGCTGGAGCTGTCGCCGGAGGAAGAGCCGCCGCAGCTAGACGAGGCACCAGGGGCGGGTTCGCCCTAATCCTCGTCACGGCCATCGCCAAGGCCGAGCACCTCATCACCGTCGTTGACCTGAAGGCAGCACCCGGCGCGGCGACCATCTCCCCCAAAGACCCTCATGTAGAGGGTCGCTTCGCTGTCGTACTTGAAATGGAGGGTGCACCGCCTGCCCAGGCCGCGCGCGCGGGCAAACGTCTGCCAGCCACGGGCCATGGCTATGTTGCCCGTGACGGAGATCTCAACCGCGACCCAGGAAGCCCTGCTGCAGCAGCCGCCCACCTGCAGCCAGAGCCCGCCTGAACTTGCGGTCGATAGCTCATCGGCGAAGAAGCACGGAAGCTGAAGCCAGTTGCCGGCCGGGTTCTCCGACCAGACAACGCACTCCGGCAGCACCTCCGCCGAGTGGAAGCATGGCCGGGGAGGCCGTGCGACCACGGCACGTCTCCCTTCATCGACAGGGCTGCCACGACCAGGGCGACCCCTACCATGCGGAGCGGCACCGCCGCGGCTGCGGGGGGCAGCGGCGGGGGTCACGGTGTGCTTGAAGGGGTGGCCGCGTCCGCGCTTGGGCGCCGGAGAGCCGGGCCCCTCGTGGGGAGCCTTCCCCTTCTCCGCGGTGGAGAATATCTTCGACATCGCCATTGGTGTCGCTGGTGGCAATGGTGCAAGGGGGAGAAGCGAGTGGAAAGGGAAGAGATGGGCGACGGGGGTTCTGCCCCCCTCCCCATTTATAGTAGGACAAGGCCAACCAGCGCCCCCCCACGATCATAGGTAATGATGGTTTTTCCTTGCATGCAGCAGTGACTCGTCAAGTCGGGCAATTGCCGAGGCAGCATGGGGAAGCGGAGACGCCCACGTCCATTCAACCGCCACGCGTGGACCAAGGCCGCAGGCTGATGGGGCCCATGGCGCTCCGCACTTGGCATTTGGCTTCACCTCAAAGCCAAGTCCGAGCGCGCCTTGGGCCCCGGGGGCTACTGTCGGTGTTCTGGGAACGGGGGTCCCCAGACTTGCCTGCCTGCAGCCTACGGCATGGCTTTGTGAGCGGGCCCGTATGACCCATCTTCACCAACAAGCTTTCAAGACCCTCGCGAGGCGGACGGCACAAGAACTCCTTGGGAGCGGCTTCATCAGGCTGGCTCGTGAGGGGCGGAGAGATCATGGCAAGGCAAACCTCATGAGGTTCCAATGACGTGAGCCATGACGATTGGGACCAGGTGGGCGCCAGCGCACACAGTGTCCTTGTTTCCTCTTTGGTGCTAAGGAGGCAAGCGCAGGCGAGGAGTACCAAGGCGTCAAGCAAAGGTTTCCATATCAGTGCAACGAGACCAAGACCAGTAGGACGGCAGGACGTAGGTCACCATGGAGCCCAAGGCGGCATCACCATCAGAGCCTTTGGCAGGCGAAGACTGCTTTTGTGAGGATAGCTTGTACTAGCTGTCCCCTTTCAAATTGGCCGTTGTGGCATCCCTTCCCGCTCAATATTTGGGGAGAGGACCAGTGCCTCTATAAATAGGATTAGCCACCATAGTAGGAGGCAACTCATCTCGAGCTGAGTCTCAGCCATCTCATCTTGGACTAGATCCAATCCATCCACACACCCACCAAGCACAAGAACACCTCTTCTCAGGAGTCTGTTCTTCCCCTTGTACTGCTCATCCTCAGCCCAAGAGGCAATCCACCACACTACACTGGAGTAGGGTATTACACCACAACGGTGGCCCAAACCAGTATAAATCTTGTGTCTCTTGTGTTGCGAGTTCGTCGAGCTAGGCTTAGAGATTCCGACGAGGTTGAGGGCGTGATTCGGTAGGGGGAGATCTTCGTGAGCACCCCAGTGTTCGAACCTTGAGGGTTTTGCCGGAACCCGAGATCCGACATTTCTTATACCCCTGGCAAGGCTAATCATGGCTGATGCCCTGAGTCACAAGTTTTATCGCAACAACCACATGGCTTATATAGCTCATCCCCTGCAAGATGATCTCACTTACAGATAGTATCTGATCCGCATTCTCTTTCAAGATGAACGTCACACCCATCAGAGGGCTATCCAATTTCTTAAAAATCAGTGGTCAAATTATTCTGAAGATGAAGCCACTTGGGATCGCACTGATCATCTTCATAATAAATACCCTGCTTTGTTTTCGTCTACCTCATAAATCTCAGAACGAGATTTCTTGTAGTGGAGGAGATTTGTAACGCCCGGATAATTTAGCTACAGTAATGCTATGTTGATGGTGCCACGTCACCACTGCTACTGTTACTAACCTCTCTTAGATTCAAAAGCAACTCGAATTCAAAATTGAGATAAAGTCAAAATGAAAAGTTTTTCAAATGTCAAAAGTAAAATGTGCAAACTGTGGCAAATAATTCATAGGTGTTATTGGTGAGGAAACCAAAACCTTTATAAAAGGTTTAAGTGATAAAAAATAATTATATTAGTGGCTTAAACAATTATATAAATGCCTTTTATAATTTCTATAATGTTAAACTATTTTTGTGAGCGAAACTTTTTGTAGCAGAGGTATAGATAGTAACAATAATTTAGGTGATGTAAAGATAACTTCTAAAACTAAAATAAATAAAACAAATAAACAGAAAATAAATAAAAGCGAAAGAAAAACAAAACAAACTAAACCTATTGGGCACCTTGGTCCATTTAGCTATAACAGCCCCAGCCCACCTAACTATTGCCCTCCCCGCTACAGGAGCAGAGGGGGATCATGGTGGCCATCCATGGCGCCCCGGCTAGGTGTCGTCCATCCACGGCCATCCCCCTCATTTATAAGACCCCGAACCCCTCCCTGGAACCCTAGTTCCCCTCCTCTCCTCCCTCCCTCGTACCCCCCGTCCTCTTTTTCCCCTCTGATCGCCCGTCGACGATGCGCCCTGCCGGCCCATCTCCGCGGCCGCCGCTGCCCGCGCCGCCCGCTGCTCCCCACCCCCGCGGCTGCGCACTCCGGCGTCCAGCACCCGACGCTCCGTTGCCCGGGTTCGCCTTGACGGTCAACCCTGCCTGTAGCCCCATTAACCCACACGCCCGAAAGGCCTCTGGGCCGCTGACTGCTGGGGCCCAGCACCCTAGCTTTAAGGAAAAGAAAAAAATAGGGTTTTAAAAAATGAAAATAATCAACTAATTAATTAGGTAATTGATTAAATTAATTAGCTAGGATTAATTAGCCTAATCACTAGATTAGTTGAAACTGGAATTAATTAGCTAGACCTAGTCTATGACAGGATGGCGCCACCCCCTGTTGACCAGTCAACGTTGACTGGTCAACTAGGCCCCCCTGGACACGCATGTCACCCTCTGGTACACCTCTGTGTACATAGATCTGGGTGCACATAGCATTTAGCTATTTAATTTTGAATTAATAATGATATTAGGATATTCCTAAAACTTTAGAAAATCGTAGAAATTAATCCGTAACTCGGATGAAAAAGTTTTATACATGAAAGAATGCTTAGAATGAGACGAATCCGAATATGCAATGCGCTCGTTTGCAACACGTCCCTAGCATAGCAAACAAGCAACCTTCCCCCTCCGGTTCATTTGTCCGAAAATGCCTAACTTCGGGAAAACTTTCCCGGATGTTTTCCCCCTTCGTCGGTATCGTGTAGTACCGCGTTAGGTCACATCTAGCACCGCGTTTCATCATGTCATGCATAGTATTGCATCTGTTTGCATTATATTTACTGTTTCTTCCCCCCCCCCTCTTCTCTCCGGTAGACCCTGAGACCGCTGCTGATGCCCCTGTGATCGACTACGTCGACGACGACCCTTCTTCCCTTTCAGCGGAGCTTCCAGGCAAGCCCCCCCCTTTAATCATCCCGATATCACCCATTCCATTCTCTCATGCTTGCATTAGATTTTGCTACTGTAATTGATTGCTCCTATTCTGATGCATAGCCTGCTTTTGTACCTGCTATTGTTACCTACCTGCTTATCCTAAACTGCTTAGTATAGTTCGGATAGTTATCCATCAGTGACCCCCACCTTGTCCTTGTTGCCCTTGCTTCATCATCGACGACTCGATCAACGTGATCGACGACCAGAGTCCGACACCACACATCACATCACGCCCTTTTTTGTTGTTCCAAATTCCACTTGAGCATCCAAATCTGGATCAATACCAGCAAAAACATCTCGGAATGGAGTCCTGAACTAGCCGCAGCTTGTGAAGTATGGAAGACGATCAAATTCGAGTTCGAGCCGGTAGATACTATTGATTAACTAGATAAAACTAAAGATAAAGAAGGTATAAATAAAAAAGAAACGAAATAAAAAGAGAAAAAAAATCAGTTATGAAATGCAGTAATTCTTCTTTATTCTTCTTGCTATTGAAAATTCGTTCCTCTAGCAGTTCCGGTTTGAGCATTCCGTTCCCTTTTTCAAACTCCACTTCTTTTCATATAGCAATCCCTGATCAAAGAGAGAACAATATCCATTTCGAGTGCCGAGGGTGGAACCTCATCCATCACTCCTGATGAGATCTCTGTAGTGTCGTGGTCATCGAGGGTGGTTCCTCCTTCACCATTTTCGATACCGCTCTATTGTGTAACACCTTAAGTGTGAACCTCGAGGGTGGTTCCTCTTACGTTCACCTTGATGATTACATCGAGTGGAATCGACCGGGGGTGATTCCTCGGGTTTTCCCCTTGATGTCTGGACACACAGTTACCTTGACTTTACTTGAGACCGTTGTGAAAGCCGGGCGGGCCCAGAGAGCACCCATGCAATGTGACAGTGGCGGCTGGCTGTTTACCGGTATCACCCAGGAGGGGGTGATAGCTCCGGACTTGTCCCGAAAGCCGTCACTACTTTAATTGTTAATGCACTAACAAGTTTGGGTATTTGTTCTGAATTGGCCTTTGGCCTTTATGCACTAACAACCACGCGAGAATAGTTATGGGCCTCGATGTCGCAGTATCAGCTGAAGCTTTGTCAGACGTCTAGTTCAGCATTGTGGGCCTGTCGGGCCAGTGCCATCCAGTATGAGGTGGTGCTCGTCCCGGCTCGTCGCACAACCACCCGGAGTCCAACAGGCGATGGGCCCAGACCCCGGAGTGCTTAGGATGTAGGCCGATGGGGACCTCTCTACTGAGCCTAGGTAGGGCTACGACGTGTAGATCTTCCGAGGCCGGGCATTGACCCAGAAAAGTGTGTCCGGCCAGAGTAATCAAGCATGTTGGAAAACGTGGTGCACCCCTGCAGGGAAGGTTATCTATTAATAGTCGTGTCCACGGTAACGGACGTTCAGACTATTATCCTGATCTATTACAACTATAAATGGATACTTTGGATATGTGGCTCCGGGATTTCTTTCTCGCAAGGAGTCGAGGAAGGATTTCTGGGCATTAATGTTACAACATGCTTGTTAAATATAAACTACTATTCTTTACTCTCCTACATGCTGCAAGATGCTTGGAGCTGCTTGAAGATGCCAGTCTTCGATAGGCTAGGCCTTCCCCTCTTTTCTGACATTCTGCAGTTCAGTCCACAGATACAATCCTTCCTTTTGATACCAATGCATACTTAGTTTAGATCTGATGCTTGCGGGTACTTTGGATGAGTACTCACGGTTGCTTTGCTACCCCCTTTCCCCCTTCCTTCTTATTTCCGGTTGATGCAACCAGATGGTGGATCCTGGAGCTAGATTCCACCGCTGACGGATACTGCTACTTGGAGACCGCCGACGACCAGGAGTAGTTAGGAGGTCCCAGGCAGGAGGTCTTGCCTCTTCGATCGTTGATTTTTGTGCTAGCCTTCTTAAGGCATCCTTGTCTAACTTATGTCTGTACTCAGATATTGTGTCTTCTGCTGACGCTTGTGTATCGAGCTTATATTCGAGCCCTCGAGGCCCCTGGCTTGTAATATGAAGCTTGCATTATTTGAATTTGTGTCTAGAGTTGTGTTGTGATATATCTTCCCGTGAGTCCCTGATCTTGATCGTACACATTTGCGTGTATGATTAGTGTACGGTGAGTCGGTGGCGTCACAATGACGCTTCAAGCAAACCACATATCATGTGACGAATAAAAATATAGCTCCAAGTGAGGTTACCGATAATGTTGGAGACGGAAGAGGGGATGCCTTCCAGGGCATCCCCAAGCTTAGTTCCTTGGATCTTCCTTGAATATTGCCTTGGGGTGCCTTGGGCATCCCCAAGCTTAGGGTATTGTCACTCCTTATTCTCCTCGTATGGACATCTCACCCAAACTTAAAAACTTCAGTCACACAAAACTTAACGGAACTTCTTGAGATAGGTTAGTATGATAAAGAGCAAACTATTTCACTTTGGTACTGTCAAAGACAAGATTCATAATTGTTTCCACACAATGCCTACTATAGCATATCATTTCCACAATTTATATTGAGCTATATAAGCCACAGAAACTAGGAAACAAGCGAACTATGCATTGAAAACATAACAGTCTTTAGTAATCTGTACTCCAACCATATTTATGCTACTCCAAAAATTCTAAAAAATTAGGACAACGTACAGAATTTGTATATCTATCACCTATAAAAAAATCAGAATTTTTCCATGTTCCAGTGAAATATAAGAACGCAGAAGTTTCTGTTTTTGCACAGAATCAAGTCAACAATCATCCACACTATCCCAAAGGCTTTACCTGGCACTTTATTGAAACAAAAGCAATAAAACATAATTACTACAGTAGCTTAATCATGTGAACACATAAAAATAGTAGGCACAAGTGTTGGGTTGTCTCCCAACAAGCGCTTTTCTTTAATGCCTTTTAGCTATGCATGATGATTTCAATGATGCTCACATAAAAGTAAAGAATTGAAACATAACGGGAGCATCATGAAGCATATGACTTAACACATTTGAGTCTAACCCACTTCCTATGCATACGGATTTTGTGAGCAAACAAATTATGGGAACAAGAATCTACTAGCATAGGAAGGCAAAACAAGTGCAACTTCAAACTTTCAACACATAGAGAGGAAACTTGATATTATTGAGATATGTAAAAGCATATGTTCCTCTCTCGTAATAATTTCCAGTGGCATCATGAATGAATTCAACAACATAACTATCACATAAAGCATTCTTTTCATGATCCACAAGCATAGGCAATTTATTACTCTCCACACAAGAAAAATTATTCTCATGAATAGTAGTGAGAGAAAATTCAACAAAATAACCATCATGGGATTGAAAATTAAAATCATGATGACAAGTTTCATGGTTATCATTATTCTTTATATCATACATGTCATCACCATAATCATCATAGATAGCCACTTTGTTGTCCTAGTCAATTGAAACCTCATCTGAAATGGTGGATTCATCATTATAATCATCATAAATAGGAGGCATGCAATAATTATAACAAATTTGCACATAAAATCTCGGGGGACTAAAAATATCATCTTCATCAAACAAAGCATCCCCAAGCTTATGGCTTTCCATATCATTAGCATCATGGATATTCAAATAATTCATACTAATAACATTGCAATCATGCTCATCATTTATGCCAACCATTTTATTGAACTTTATTCTATCAATTGAGCACAATTTTCTAATCCATCATTTTCAAGAAAGATAATATAAAGATGAATAATATGATGCTACCTCAATTCCATTTTTTTGTAGTTTTCTTTTTATAAACCAAACTAGTGATAAAACAAGAAACTAAAATATTCATTGCAAGATCTAAAGATATACCTTCATGCACTCACCTCCCCAGCAACGGTGCCAGAAAAGAGCTTGATGTCTACTATGCAACTTTATTCTTGTAGACACGTGTTGGGCCTCCAAGCGCAGAGTTTTGTAGGACAGTAGAAATGGATGACCTAAGGTTTTTCAATCCGTGGGAGGCGTAGGCTGAAGATAGTCTCTCTGAAACAACCCTGCAACCAAATAATAAAAAGTCTCTTGTGTCCCCAGCACACCAAATACAATGGTAATTTGTATAGGTGCACTAGTTCGGCGAAGAGATGGTGATACAAGTGTAATAACGATAGTTGATATTGATTTTTGTA
The DNA here is from genome assembly GCA_032464435.1 of Aegilops umbellulata. Lineage (NCBI taxonomy): Eukaryota > Viridiplantae > Streptophyta > Magnoliopsida > Poales > Poaceae > Aegilops > Aegilops umbellulata. The sequence continues at coordinate 324,102,393 of CP136058.1, read as the reverse complement.
GTAGGAACAATAAAAACAGCAAGGTAGCAATTGATAAAACGGAGCACAAACGGTATTGCAATGCTTGAAAATGAGGCCTAGGGTTTGTACTTTCGCTAGTGCAATCTCCCAACAATGCTAATATAATTGGATCATATAACCATCCCTCAACGTGCGATGAAGAATCACTCCGAAGTTCTTATCTAGCGGAGAACATAAGAATAAATTATTTGTAGGGTACGAAACCACCTTAAGGCTATTCTTTCCGATCGATCTATCCAAGAGTTCGTACTAAAATAACAACAAAGAAAATTCAGATTCATAATACTCAATCCAACACAAAGAAACTCAAAGAGTGCCCCAAGATTTCTACCAGAGAAACAAAGACAAGAACGTGCATCAACCCTTGTGCGTAGATTACCCCAATGTCATCTCAAGAATCTGCCAGTTGAGTGCCAAAACATATATCAACTTAATCAATATGATACCCCATTGTCACCACGAGTATTCATATGAAAGACATATATCAAGTGCTCTCAAATCCATAAAAGTATTCAATCCGATAAAACGAAATCTCAAAGGGAAAACTCAATTCATCACAACAAGATAGAGAGTGGAAAACACCATATGATCCGACTATATTAGCAAAGCCCGTGATACATCAAGATTGTGACATCTCAAGAACACGAGAGAGAGAGAGAGAGAGGGAGAGAGAGAGACAGGGAGAGAGAGATTAAACACATAGCTACTTGTACAAACCCTCAGCCCCGAGGGTGGACTACTCCCTCCTCATCGTGGTGGCTGCCAGGATGATGAAGATGGCCACCGGTGATGATTCCTCCCTACGGCAGGGTCTGGAACGGGGTATAGATTGGTTTCTTGTGGATACAGAGCCTTGCGGCGGCGGAACTTCTGATCTAGGTTTACCCCGAGGGTTTTTGGAATATTTGGGAATTTATAGCGTAAAGAGGGGGTGCGGGAGGCCACCGAGGTGGACACAACCCACCTGGGCGTGCTTGGGCCCCTAGGCACGCCTGGTGGGTTGTGCCCCCTCGGGGCACCCCCAGGTGCTTCTCCGGCCCACTAGATGTCTTCTAGTCCATAAAAAATCCACAAAAAGTTTCGCGATGTTTGGACTCCATTTGATATTGATTTCCTACGATGTAAAAAACAAGCAAAAAGCAGCAACTGGCACTGGGTCAATAGGTTAGTCCCAAAAAACGATATAATGTTGTTATAAAATGATTGTAAAACATCCAAGAATGGTAATATAATAGCATGAATACTTCTTAAATTATAGATACGTTTGGATACGTATCAGTAAGGAGTCAGGTATAAACCTTAAGTTTGATTTTGTAAAATCTTTTATAGACACCGATGCTTTTCGTGATTTTAGCACTAAATATGGAATTGACTCTGAGATAGTAGCTTCTTTCTATGAATCTTTTGCTACTCATGTTGATCTCCCTAAGGATAAGTGGTTTAAATATCATCCTCCCATTGAAGTGAAAGTAGTAGAACCTATTAAAGTTGAAGAAGAAACTATTGCTTATAATGTTGATCCTATTGTTCCTACTGCTTACATTGAGAAACCACCTTTTCCTGTTAGAATAAAGGATCATGCTAAAGCTGCAACTGTGGTTCGTAAGAGTTATAATAGAATACCTATACCCTCTGAGCAAATTAAAGTTGAACCTAGTATTGCTATGGTTAAAGATCTCTTGGTCGATAATATTGATGGGCATGCTATTTATTTCTGCGATGAAGCTGCTAGAATTACTAAACCTGATACTAAAGATAGACATAGACCTTTTGTTGGCATGCCTGTTGTTTTTGTTAAAATTGGAGATCATTGTTATCATGGCTTATGTGATGTGGGGTGCTACAGTGAGTGGAATTCCTTATACTCTTTATAAAGAAATTATGAATGATATTACACCTGCTGAGATAGAGGACATTGATGTTACTATTAAGCTTGCCAATAGAGATACTATCTCACCAATTGGGATTGTTAGAGATGTTGAAATCTTGTGTGGGGAAATTAAATACCCTACTGATTTTCTTGTTCTTGCTTCCCCACAAGATAATTTTTGTCCCATTATATTTGGAAGACCTTTCTTGAATACTGTTAATGCAAAGATAGACAGTTAGAAAGATATTGTTACTGTTGGTTTAGGGGATTTGTCTCATGATTTTAATTTCTCTAAATTTCGTTGACAACCCCATGATAAAGAATTGACTAGTATGGATGAAATTGTTGGTCTTGCTTCTATTGCCGTGCCTCCTACCGATCCTTTGGAACAATATTTGCTAGACCATGAAAATGATATGTTTATGAATGAAAGTAGGGAAATAGATGAAATATTATTTAATCAAGGGCCTATTTTGAAACACAATTTGCCTGTTGAAATCCTTGGGGATCCTCCTTCACCCAAGGGTGATCCCGTGTTTGAGCTTAAACAATTACCTGATATTTTGAAATATGCTTATCTCGATGAAAAGAAGATATCTCCTGTTATTATTAGTGCTAACATTTCAGAGCCCAAAGAAAAGAAATTATTGAAAACTCTGAAGAAGCACCGTGCCGCTATTGGATATACTCTTGATGATCTTAAGGGCATTAGTCCCACTCTATGTCAGCACAAAATTAAATTGGAACAAGATGCTAAACCAGTTGTTGATCATCAACGATGGTTAAATCCTAAGATGAAAGAAGTGGTAAGAAATGAAATACTAAAGCTTATGGAGGCAGGTATAATTTATCCTATTGCTGATAGTAAATGGGTAAGCCATGTTCATTGTGTCCCTAATAATGGAGGTATTACCGTTGTTACTAATGATAAGAATGAATGGATTTCACAAAGAATTGTTACAGGTTATAGAGTGGTAATTGATTTTTGCAAATTAAATAAGGCTACTAGAAAAGATCATTACCCTCTACCTTTTATTGGTCAAATGCTAGAAAGACTATCCAAACATACACATTTTTGCTTTCTAGATGGTTATTCTGGTTTTTCTCAAATACCTGTGTCAAAAGATGATCAGGAGAAGACCACTTTTACTTGCCCTTTTGGTACCTTTGCTTATAGACGTATGCCTTTTGGTTTATGCAATGCACCTGCTACCTTTCAAAGATGTATGACTGCTATATTCTCTAATTTTTTGTGAAAAGATTGGTGAGGTTTTCATGGATGATTTCTCCGCTTACAGAACTTCTTTTGACGATTTCTTAAGCAACCTTGATCGAGTTTTGCAGAGATGTGAAGAAACTAATCTTGTCTTCAATTGGGAGAAGTGCCACTTCATGGTTAAATGAAGGTATTGTCTTGGGGCATAAAATTTCTAAAAGAGGTATTGAAGTTGATAAAGCTAAAGTAGATGCTATTGAAAAGATGTCGTGTCCTAAAGATATCAAAGGTATAAGAAGTTTCCTTGGTCATGCCTGTTTCTATAGGAGGTTTATTAAAGACTTCTCTAAAATCTCTGGGCCTCTCACTAATCTCTTGCAACAAGATGTTCATTTTGTTTTTTATGATGATTGTGTAGAAGCATTTGAAATACTTAAGAATGTCTTGATTTCTGCACCTATTGTTCAACCACCTGATTGGAATTTACACTTCGAAATTATGTGTGATGCTAGTGATTATGCTGTTGGTGTTGTTCTAGGACAAAGAGTTGATAAGAAATTGAATGTTATTCATTATGCTAGTAAAACTCTAGATAGTGCCCAGAGAAATTATGCTACGGCTGAAAAAGAGTTTTTAGCAGTTGTATTTTCTTGTGATAAGTTTAGACTAATCGTGCTTCTATTAAATATCTTATGGAAAAGAAAGATGCTAAACGGGTTCTCTTGGTACAAGAATTTGATTTGCATACTATTGATAGAAAGGGAGTTGACAACCCTGTTGCAGACAACTTGTATAGGTTAGAGAATGTTCTTGATGACCCACCGCCTATTGATGATAGCTTTCCTGATGAACAATTAGCTATCATAAATGCTTCTCGTAATACTCCATGGTATGTTGATTATGCTAATTACATTGTTGCTAAATTTATACCACCTAGTTTCACATACCAGCAAAAGAAAAAGTTTTTTCTATGATTTAAAACATTACTTTTGGGATGGCCCACACCTTTATAAGAAGGAGTAGATGGTGTTATTAGACGTTGTATACCTGAGCATGAATAGGGATAGATCCTACACAAGTGCCACTCCGAGTCTTACGGAGGACACCATGCTGGAGATAGAACTGCACACAAGGTATTGCAATCTGGTTTTTACTGGCCTACTCTATTCAAGGATGCTCCTAAGTTTGTCTTGTCTTGCGATGAATGCCAAAGAATTGGAAATATTAGTAGACGTCAGGAAATGCCTATGAATTATTCACTTGTTATTGGACCATTTGATGTTTGGGGCTTTGATTATATGGGACCTTTTCCTTCCTCTAATGGGTATACACATATTTTAGTTGTTGTTGATTACGTTACTAAGTGGGTAGAAACTATTCCAACTAGTAGTGCTTACACTTCTATTAAGATGCTTAAAGAAGTTATTGTTCCGAGGTTTGTAGTCCCTAGATATTTAATAACTGATGGTGGTTCACATTTTATTCATGGTGATTTCCATAAAATGCTTGCTAAGTATGATGTTAATCATAGAATTGCATCTCGATATCACCCTCATTCTAGTGGTCAAGTAGAATTGAGCAACAGAGAGATTAAATTGATTTTGCAAAAGACTATTAATAGATGTAGGAAGAATTGGTCCAAGAAACTTGATGATGTATTATGGGATTATAGAACCGCTTATAAGAACCCTATGGGTATGTCTGCATATTAAATGGTTTATGGAAAGGCTTGTCACTTACCTCTTGAACTAGAACATAAGGCATATTGGGCTATTAAAGACCTCAATTATGACTTCAAACTTGCCGGTGAGAAGAGGTTATTTGACATTAGCTCACTTGATGAATGGAGAACCCAAGCCTATGTAGGCGGATGCGACACCTACGGGATAACGTGGATCCCTTCTATGGTTTGGCAGGGAAGAGGGGTGTGCAAAGAGCAGATCTAATGATCAACACGATGGATTTTTACCCAGGTTCGGGCCATTGAGAAGCGTAAAACCCTAATCCTGCTTGAGTGTATATTCTGTGTTCTTGAGCTTCGGCTAGCTGCTATCCATGCAAGCTAGGCCGAGAGGTTCAAAAGTCCCTATCCCTCTCTTCAGTATGCCTTGGGCCTCCTTTTATATGTCCAAGGGGTCACCACAGCGGCATAAATGAGGTGGAAAGTAGCTACAGTGCCTATGCTTATCACTGACATCCTAGGACAAACGCATTAAATGCGCTACTTACATGTCTTCTAGCTTTATTGGGGATGGAAATAGAGCCCATCCCATCCGTCGCCGCCTCTCCCCATCTTGGCATGCATCTAGGCTGACGAGGCATGCAATGCCAGGCTGGCTGGCTAGACGTTGCGCTGGAATAGTGACACGATCTTCATGAAGATCGGCATGCCACCATGCAGGTGCTTGTCAGGCTGGCAGGCCAGTCGCTGCACTGGAGTGGTGGTGGGGTGGCGGAGTCTTGACGCGGCCTCGCTAATGTCCCTGGCAAGGATCTTGCCGGGGCCTCGCAGACACCCTCAACAAGGATCTTTCTAGAAACTTCTTCTTCTGGTCTTCACAAAGATCTACATGCCACCACGCATGCGCCCCTAGGTCTTGGTCTTAACATTGTAGATGGTGTCAGAGCTCTCAACCTCAAGGGTGGAGTTCTTGTTAGTGCTTCGCAAGACACCCCGATAAGGATCTTGCAGGGTGCTTAGTGAGCGGTCCCGGCAAGAATCTTGTCGGGCTTCGTGAGCCGCCTTGGCAAGGATCCTGCCGGGGGCCCAGCTTGCCCTCTGCTTTCCAGTTACTGGCTTGGTTGCCTTGTATTTCGTCCCGAGCTGCCCCCGCCAAGCCCCACCACGGGTGCGGCTGCATCTGCCCGTGCACAAGTAAGGGGTACCAAAGGGCCCAAACTTTAGTACATCGACAGGAGCCCCCGGGCCTGGGCCACACACAAGTGCGAAGCGTCGTTGGGCCAGGCCCAAACAGTCTACGGGCACGCGTGGCAGAGGTTAACTGCTGTAATCTTCTCGTCCGCTGCACTTCCCCACGATCCGTATTGAGTGCGCGACATGGGGGTCGTGTGTGGAACGGTCACAGCATGCCTGTGCCTGCGCCAATGCCTTCACATTGAACAGTAAAGAGGCAGCCCTGCGCCTTCCTCATAAGAAGAAGAATCCGCAGGGGCGCTCCTCATTTACCCCTTTCGCCCATTCCAATCTAGGAAAACGCCGTCTCCTTCTTCTTCCTTGAGCCCAATCCAATGCTTTCTCCCCCATCCGCTGCCGCTGTTCCCTCACCACCTTCAGTCCCCCGCCCTCCATCGGCTGCTATGGCGCCCAAAAACAAGGGAAATGGAGTGGTGCCCAAGGCGAGCGAGGGGGAAGAGGTGCCGGAGAGCGAGCTAGTGAAGATGCAGAGGGGGCACGCCGTCTTCACTCCGACGCTCGACATGCACGCGCTCAGGGACCGATACCAGTGTATGTCGGGGAGAGGGATGACGGGGCATCACGCCACTCGCGTCATCCCGGCTCCCAACACTGCGCCGGGTCCAGATAAATTCCCCTTCTTCGTCGATTATCTCTACTGCAGGCTCTGCCCCCCATTCTCAGATTTCTTCATCGACATCATGTATACCTTCGGCTTCCATCTTTTGGATTTTACGCCGAATGCCGTGGCGTGCATGGCTATCTTCGCCCACCTCTGCGAGAACTTTGCCAGGGTGGTCCCCAACACGGCGCTCTTCCACTACTACTTCGTCCCCCGCGTGCAGCCAGGAGGGGCTCTGTCTGCCTGCGTCACCTGGATTCCGAGGGCCTTGTGGAAGGAGACGTACCCAAACAGGACCCACAAGGAAAAGTGGGAGGAATGGCGGAGCAAGTGGTGCTGGATCATGGAGAAGGAACCGCAGCCATTCTGTCATGGAATTGTCACGGCAGATGTCCTAGTGAAAGGACTTAGTCGTGGAGCCATCGCAACTAGGAAGCTTAAAGGGGTTAAAACGGTACAAAGGACACGAGGGTTTTTACTGGTTCGGCCCCTTGCAGTGAAGGTAAAGGCCTAATCCAGTTTGAAGTGGTATTGCATATGTTTCGATTACTAGGGAGCGAATCCGCTTGACCTAGCTTTCGATCTGATGTTCCTTGTCCGTAACGCCGCCGGGTCGTCCCTTTATATATGGAGGTTGACGCCCAACGGCTCACAGAATCCCGGCCGGCTCATAAACAGTGTCCGTCCCGGTCTCTAACTATCCCTGCCTTATAATACATGTTATGTACATATGGCGGTTTAGCTCTACGGGCCTTAAGTCGCCCTTGGGCTTTTGGGCCCTTAACTGAACTGCCATCTTCCAGAGCTGTCTTGGGCTTCATGAATCGCCATCGGTATAACCTGGCCCCTCCTGGGCGGGTCATACCTAATAGTTATATCCCCAACATTAGGCCCCTGATTGATTTGAACTAGTTCATGTCAATCTTCAACACTTAGAGAAAATCTTCTGCTCTTCTTTGTGCAAGAATTTGTAACCCGCCGTGACGTCATCTTCTAGATTTGTGATAATTAGCCATGACGCCATCTACCATTACTTCACACTTTATCCAATTTATCTCAACAGATCCTTATCGTAATGACCATCCCGAGAATCAAGGCGTCCTGGTAGCTGGATAACCATATTTTCGGCCTCCTCTATTTTCGCGCCCACTTAAGAGTCTTTCCTTATAAATAGGCATGACCGGTCTTTCCTCATTCTCCCCCTTTCCAGCGTCTTCTTCCTCTTGCAACTCTTCTGCCGCTCGTCCTCCGCCGCCGCCACAGAGCACCTCGTCTTCCTCAACCTCGATCGTTGCATCAACTTGAGTCGGTCCAGAGAACGGCGGCGACCCTCCGCAGTAGATCTGCAGCTGTAAGTTTCTGCCTTCCCAAACCTCAGATCCGCATTAGGGTTTGTGAGTTTCTCCGTGTGTCGGTGTACAAAAAAAGGGGTACACTTTTTGAACCCCTATGACTGTGCACGGGCAGTTTGAGCCACGGGCGCCGCTGCACCGAGCCCGGCAAGGGAGGAAGAACCAAGGTAAGGCCGAAGCCAAAGAGGAGCAGAACGACGCCAAGACCAAGACCACAAAGAGCAAAGGGGACGAAGCGCGCCCCCCCGGCAAGATCCTTGCCAGGAGGCGGTTTTTGCAAACCCGGCAAGACCCTTGCAATGGCTGCCTCGCCCCACACCTACGGAGCGGGTCACCCTTGAGTCCACTGCCCCCATGGGGCAAGGATTCGGGAGGCATCCCCGTGGTGGTATGCAGATCTTTGTGAAGACATTCAAGATCAGATGCACACTCTAGAAGATGATGGTCCTTGGCGGGATCCCAGCCAAGGAGAACCACAAGGCCCCCGGCAAGTGCCTTGCCGGGGATAGCAACAGGCGTCGCGGCAAGACCCTTGCCGGGGCCCCAACAAGACCCTTGCCGGGGCCGCGGCAAGGCCCTTGTCGAGGACACCCGCGGGGCCACCATCGGACCCGCACCAGTCACGCCTCCACCACCATTCGCATGCAGCTGCCGACCCAACCAGCTGGGCAGGCGCCTACGTGGCGGCATGCAGATCCTCGTGGAGACCCACCGCTGCGCCACCTCAGCTGCCTGCCCGCCTACATGGCATCGCAGGCACCGCTGGCCAGGGCGCGTGTCGACGCGGAAGAGAGCGGCGACGAACGAGACAGGGCTCTCCCCCGCCCCGATAAAGCAAGGACACCTAAGCAAGGCGCACTAAATGCACCTTGTCATGTAATGCGAGGGATAACCTCGCATCACTGTACCCTTTCCACCTCCTGTGTGCCACTGTGGCAGCCCCTTTCCCTATAAAAGGAGGCCCCAGGTGACCAGGAAGAGGATTCGGCTTTTTGGAGCTCCTCACGCCCCATAGTTAGTGTAACGCCCTCGATGCGGCTATATCTCCCACGTGTCGAGGCACGACTTAGAGACATAACCGCATTGAAAGCAATGTCGCAAGTGAGGTAATCTTCACACAATCCATGTAATAAATAAAGGGGAAAGATACATAGTTGGCTTACAATCGCCACTTCACACAAGTACATAAATAACATCCACCAAACAGATTACACTCAAGGTCCGACTACGGTACCAAAATGAAAGAAGACTACCCCAAAAGCTAAACAGATCCCCGGATCACCCAACTGGGCTCCACTACTGATCATCTGGAAAAGAAACATAGTAACGACCACGTTCCTCATCGAACTCCCAAGTGAGCTCGGTCGCGTCATCTGCACTGACATCGTTGGTACCTGCAACTGAGGTGATAATATATGTGAGTCACGGGGACTCAGCAATCTCACACCCGCGAGATCAAGAATATTTAAGTTTAAAGGTGGGAAAGGGGTTTATGAGGTGGAGCTGCAGCAAGCGACTAGCATGTGGTGGCTATAGCGCAAAAGAGAGCGAGAAGAGAAGGCAAAGCACGGTCGGGAAGCTAGAAGTGATCAAGAAGTGATCCTGAAACAACCTACGTCAGGCATAACTCCAACAACCGTGTTCACTTCCCGGACCCCGCCGAGAAGAGACCATCACGGTTACACACGCGGTTGATGTGTTTTAGTTAAGGTCAACTTCGGGTTTTCTACAACCGGACATCAACAAATTCCCATCTGCCTCATAACCGCGGGCACGGCTTTCGAAAGATAAAACCCTGCAGGGGTGTCCCAACTTAGCCCATGATAAGCTCTCACGGTCAACGAAGGATATTCCTTCTACCCGGAAGACCCGATCAATCTCGGAATCCCGGACTACAAGACATTTCAACAGCAATAAAACAAGTCCAGCAAAGCCGCCCGATTGTGCCGACAAATCCTGATAGGAGCTGCACATATCTCGGTCTCAGGGCACATCCGGATAAGTCAAGCTACGAGTAAAACCAGCCCTCGAGTTGCCACGAGGTGGCCCCGCAGGTTGCTCGGTTCGGGCCAGCACTTAGAGAAGCACTGGTCCGGGGGGGCTAAAATAAAGATGACCCTCGGGCTCGCGAAAACCCGGGGGAAAAAGGTAGGTGGTGGCAAATGGTAAAACCAATGTTGGGCCTTGCTGGAAAAGTCTCATTCAAAGCGAACTGTCAAGGGGGTCCCATAAATCACCCAACCGTGTAAGGAACGCAAACTTCGGGAACATAACACCGGTATGACGGAAGCTAGGGTGGCAAGAGTGGAACAAAACACCAGGCATAAGGCCGAGCCTTCCACCCTTTACCAAGTATATAGATGCATTAATTAAATAAGAGGTATTGTGATATCCCAACAAGTAAACATGTTCCAACAAGGAACAACAAGATCATGTTCCAACAAGGAACAAACTTCATCTTCACCTGCAACTAGCAACGCTATAAGAGGGGCTGAGCAAAGCAGTAACATAGCCAAACAACGGTTTGCTAGGACATGGATGGTTAGGGGCTGACATGGCAATATAGGAGGCATGATATAGCAAGTGGTAGGTATCGCAACATAGGCATAGCAAAAGAGCGAGCAATCTAGCAAGCAAAGATAGAAGTGATTTCGAGGGTATGGTCATCTTGCCTGCAAGGTTCTCAGAGTTGTCGAAAGCTTGGTCCTCGAAAGCGTTCTCAACAGGTTCCTCGTTCACGTATTCGTCTCCCGGCTCTACCCAAGATAAGAGAACAAGCAAAGGAACCAATATCAACCACGATGCAATGCGCAAGCAACATGATGCAAAACATGGCATGATATGCGAGAGGTGATATGCAATGCGTATGCATGCTCCGGAAGGACAAGGATGAACAGGGCATAATCTTGGCAAACCAAGCATGCCACTGGATAGATGAGGTGATTTCGGTTGAAATCGATATAAAGATCACCGGAATCGGATGCACGGTTTGCAAATGGCAAGCAATACAAGAATGACACGAAACTGCCATAAACAGCATGATGCTACTTAGCAAGCAACAAATAATTAAGCTACTGCACCTAAACATGGCAACAAAGCATATGACAGTAATCTACTCAATATGCTCGACAAGAGATGAACACTGAGCTACGGCTCAATCCCATCATAACAGGTCCAAACAAGCATGGCAAAAGTGCAAACGATAACAAGTTCTCAGACTTAGTGAAAATATCAACAAGCAGAAACTAACACCAGGATGACATGTTCAGAGCAATGAAACAACATGCTACAGGTTCAGAACATAGCAAAGTAAGGCATGGAATGAATCTACTCATAGCACTTGACAAAAGTCTCTTACTGACCATAAGCCAAAAAGGATCAGAGAATATGATTACACCCATGACAATTAAGCAAGTTTCGTTACAGGTTTCGGACTTAGCAGAAAACTGGACATGGCAGAAAACTGTTAACGACTAGGCATGTTCGTGAGCTCGATGCACTCACTACAGAGCATTTCATGATAAACTAAGCATACATACATCAAGAAGACATGGCATAGTAACTAGACATGGAAAGAATAACATCATATCATGCAAGGACCAACTACACCAAGCTTGGCAAAATTGAATAACACGTAACCAATCTGCCAGCAACATTTTGAAGCAAAAGTAGAGCTCGATTGACTCACGCTATGGCACTCCATAATTGCAAACAAAGGCATGGATGGATAGAGCAAATACTCAAGTTCAAAACTCCCTTACTGATCATGCTCAAATTATGCATGGATCTCTCATAAACAACATGAATACATGGCATGAAAATAACAGCAGTCAGGGACTTAGTGAAATCACTAAGTCTTTGAAATCAACAACATCAACATCCCTACTTTGCATGCAATTTCTGGCCCCCTCAAGCATCACAAAAATACATAGCAAAATTCCCTGGAAAGGTAACATGGCCCCCTCAACCTCATAGGAGGTACACATCAATCATGGCAAAAATGTCAAAAGTGCATGTTCAGATAAGATCCAGCAACTAACATCAACTAGCCCTCTTCTAACAGCATTTCGGGCATCAAGATGACTTCAAATGAAAATGATGCAATGGAACAAAATGATGTACTCTTCGAGGCGAACAAAATGACATACTATACGCGCGAACGGAGCTACGGATGCAAAGTTATAGCATGATGAACAGGGGTACATGAAGTAGCAATCCAGGGACTTAGCAATATTCGGGGAGAAGATAAAAGTCAACCCGCGGCGCGGAGAGCGAGGTACGCCGGAGAACTCGCCGGAGTGCGGCGGCGCGGCGAGGCGGGCGCGCGGCGGGGCGGGGCCGGCCGGATCCGGCCGGGCCTGGCCGGATCTGGCGCCGGCGGGCGGCGGAGGAAGGAGGCGGCGAGCGGCGGAGGAGGCGCGGTGGCGCCGGAGTGAGGCGGCGGGGGCGGCGCCGGCGACGAGGAAGCGGCGGCGGCCGGCGTCGAGGCGCGGGGCGGCGCGAGGCGGCGCGGGCGGCGGGGACAAGGCGCGGGGAGGCGCGAGGCGTGGGAGGCCGCGGCGGCGGCGGATGGGCTTCGGGGGGCCCCGACCGGGCCTGGCGGGCCGGCGGCGGCGCGCGGCGGCGCCCGCCACGTGGCGTGCCCCGGTTGGCCCGGTTGGCGGCGGCGGGTGAACAGTGCGGCGGAGGGCTTCGGGGCACGGGTTTCGAGGCGAAGACTAGGGTTAGGGGTGTCTCACTCTCAGATTTGGACGGGGGAGGCATTTTTATAGATAGGAGGAGCTAGGAGGCTCCAAACGGAGTGCGGTTTTCGCCCACGCGATCGTGCTCGAACGGCGGAGGATATGGAAGTGACTTAGATGGGTTATTGGGCTGTTTTGAAGGGGTTTAGGGCTGCAACACACACGAGGCCTTCACGGTTACCCGGTTAACCGTTGGAGTACCAAACGAACTCCGATTGACCCGAAACTTGACAGGCGGTCTTCCGGTGCTATACCAAGGCCACATGTCAAACCTCGGTCCATTCCGAGAATGTTTAATACCCGCTCATGAATAAATGTAAACGGGGGTTCCGGGAGACATAGGAGCGCCGGATTGCAAAACGGACAACGGGAAAAATGCTCGGATTTATGAGACGAACACGTATGCAAACGCGATGCACATGATGACATGAAAAGAAATGCATGACATGACCAAAATGCAAAACTGAGAGAACCCAACCACGGAGGGAATATCATAACACATAGCCGGAAATGGCAAGAGTTGGATTACAAATATCGCAAGTTACATCTGGGGCGTTACAGTTAGCTCAAGAACACAAACATATAATCCACCAAAGCAGGAGTAGGGTTTTACGCATCTTCGCAGCCCGAACCTGGGTAAAGGAATCATGTACTGCCTGCTCGATCCGCTCTTCTCACGACCCCCGCGCCCTGCAACCACAGAAAGGGATTCTCATGATCCCATAGGTGTCGTTTCCCACCGACATCTTTAGCGCGCCGGGTAGGGGCAGCGCAGTTGTGAGAATCGGCTTTAGCAGTCAGTTCGATGCTCCTTCGTCTTCGCGATCTTTGAAGAAGAAGAGGGGCCAGGGGATCGATGCTCGAGCGCTCGCAGGCAAAAAGCTAAGTTGCACTAAACTCTTGCCTATAATTCCCTTTTTGTTTTGAGGTTATTCCCCCCCGGAGATGTTCGCTTTGTATGAAAAAAACCTACACGCCAGGGGGCTCTACCACGATTGGCAACGCCCTCGCCCTGTTTCGAGTCCGCTCAACAGCTCGAGCGGCTGCGTCGGGAGCGGCAGGGTAGCCTCCCGTAATCGGCAACGTACTCGATTCTGACTCGAGTCAAGCTTGATAGTGCGAGCGGCCGCGTTCGGAACGGGAAGGTGGCTCACCCGGTTGCACGCGTACCCGGCAGGCCATGGGGATCCGTCCCCAAGACGCCGCTTGGGGCTTTCGCACCGGCAAGCCTTCCCGATCGGCGTAGGGCACACATACAAAGAGGAATTGAACGGGGAAATAACATGCATGAAATTAAAGAGTACTTCAGAGTTATGTTACATCACATCATTGCTGCGGTTCTAACTAAAGATAAAATTTATCTTGGTCAAGGGCCCGCAGCGGCGAAGAAGAAGGGGACGCCTAGTCCCGGCGCTGGCCTTCCACCCTCTTGATTTCGCCGATGCAGTCGGTGATGGGCTTGATGCGCTCCTTGAGCACCGCGGGGTCAGCATCCTCCGGCAAGCTCTTCATCGCAGCCGCGAAGTCAAGATCGGGATTCCAGTATGCCACCTTGGTGAGGACCTTGGTCACGACCCTCCGGCAAAGACGTCGGGCCTCCTCGGCCAGCGTGTCCGTCCTGTTGGAGTGGAGATAGGCCAGGGCCCCGAGGACGCCCTCGAAGAACTGGGTCAGCTTGGCGTTGACGGTCCCGCTGCGCTCAGGAGCGTACCTCACATTTGGCAACCCCATGGTGGCCAATTGCGAGGTAACCCTGCCGGTGACGACCTCCAGATGGCTGATCCACCTGTTCTCGCCCGCCACATACTCTTGGTGGGAGGCGGCCTCGACTGCCCGCTGCTGCTTCTCCTCCTCTAGGCTTTCGGTCAAGGCCTCCTCCCGAGCTCTGCTCTCCGGCAACAGCTTCTTGAGATCCTCCAGCTTTAGCTTAAGGTCTCTGATGGAGTCTCGTGCCTCGGGGAGCTCACCAGTCCTGCTGATGACCGTTCCCTGCGCCTCCACCAAGGCGCGGTTGAGCGTGTCCGTCTTGCCGGACAGCTGGGGGGCCAGCTCCTTCAGCTGGTCCCGCTCTGCCTCCAACTCCTTCACCTTGCCGGCGTGGGCCAGGGCTTGGGCATCGAGCGCTTCTCTGTGCCTCTGCTCCAGCTCCTGGGTCCGTCGTGCGACAAGGGCCTCAAGCTCCTCGTCCTTGTCGCGGAGCGTAGCGGCAAGCTTCGCCTCGCGCGCGGAGAGGTCCTCCTCCTGGGAGTTCAGGGTGGCTTGATGCTGGTTCCGGATGGCTTCGGCCACGGCAGCCAAGTTCGCCTCCTTCTCCTGGGCCTTCTCGATGTCGGCCATCTTCAGGGCGAGCTCCACCTCGCGCTGGGCCAACTTCTCCTGGAAGGCCTTCTGCTCCTCGCGAGACTGGTGGAACCAAGCCTGCGTTTCAGCGATGGACGCCTAGAAGTCCGCCTCCGCGTTGTCCACCGCTGCCGCCCTGGACTCAACTTTGTCCACGCGGCCGCGGTAGAGCGCTTGGAGCTTCCGGAAGTTGGCCCCCATGGCGCGGAAGAGCTGCTCCTCTGGAGAGCCATCGCGGCCGGCGCCCGGCGCATCGACGATCTCGAACCCGGTGGCGGCAAGCACTTCGTCATCAAAAACTTCCCCTTCAGCGGGCGCTCGACTTGGCGCCCCTAGGAGGTGTACGAACAGATCATCGCCCACCTTCAGGTACCTGCCGGGGCCCGAGGCTGAGGAGGAGGGGGGCTGGTCATCCATCAACTCTTCCTCGGCAGGGGCCTTGCCGGTCCCCTCGGCCGGACCACCGCCAGCGCCCTCGGCGGAGGCTTCATCGGCAGCCTTGGCGGCCCCCGCGCCGGCACCCTCGGCGGCGTCCTTGGCGGCCTCACCAGCGGCGGCTTCATCAGCGCTCTTGGCGGCCACCTTGTCGGCCTCAGCCGCGGCCTCTTCAGCAATATCCCTGACAACGGAGTCCACGTCCTCCGTGTCCATTGGGGGAGGGCCTGGGTGGAGATAGGAGCAATGAAGCCAAGAGAAGCACAGGAAAAAAGAACAAAGGGCGAAGGGCAGGCGACTCACCAGTGTCGGGTCGTGTAGCAGAGGTCCCCTCTCCGCCGGTCTTTGGCGTCGAGGCAGAGCCACCAGTCCCCAAGTTCCCCTCTTCCTCCATGGGTGTGGGCCCCGTGCCTGGTGCGCTTGCCGGGGACGCCCCCCGCGGCGGCGTAGTCGATGGGGGTGGCGTGTTGGGGGTAGCCGTCTGCGGCTCCTCCTGCTGCCGCTCCCCTCCTACAAACCCGACAAGGTCAGCATCGTGGCATCGGGCGCCTACCCCAAGTCGAGTAAGAAGGGGGTGATGAACTTACGCTGGGGGCTACGCCGGGGGCTGCTGTCCGGGCTGCTCAACACCACCAATGGTGTCGTTGAAGCCCCGGCCGGGCGCTGGCCGCTCGCCAAGGTCCTCGCCCTCTTCGCCCTGTGGGCCAGCGTCTCTGCGTCCCTACAAAAGCGAGATGGATCAGGACAAGCGGCCCCCTTCAGGGAAATGGAAACAACAATAAGGAACGGAGCGCTTACTCATCATCCGTCTCCTCCTCCTCCGCCGGCTTCCTTTTCCTCTCCGGGCTGAGGGGCCCGAAGTCATAGGGGAGCACCACGTCGTCATCCGAGTCGACGCCTGCCGGAGGGGGCGGGGAAGGCGGCGAGGTCTGCGTGCGCCCAGAAGAGCAGGAGGCTTCCGCCTTCTTCTTCCCAGCGGCCGTCGTCAGCTTCTTCGTTGACGAGGCCCTCGTGTGGCGCCCGGACCCTTCCAGGGTCAATTGAGGCCGCGGGCCCCTGCCAGGCCGGACTGGCTCGCCGGAGCAGGCCCGCCGCAGGACTCGCCCTCTTCCCCTGGTTGGCGTCGAGCCCGCCGCCACGCCCTCCTCTGACGACGACAATTCGTCGGCCGCGTCCTCGACGAGCGGAGCCCCGGTGTCGGCGCCGCTGGCCCCCGTGGTGGCCGCCGCCCACAGGGAGAACTGCTCCTCCTCTGCGGCCGCGGCGTGCTCGTCCTCCATGCCCCCGATGCTGCCGGCCTCCAGGGCGAGCTGTGCCTCCTTCGCCCTGGTGGCGATGTAGTCCACCTCCGCCTGGGTGGTGTCCATGACGAGCCACTACTCGGCGTCGGCGTTGACATACACCTCAGCCAAGGTTTCGAAGAACTGCCGCACGTCTTCGGCCGCCGGCTCCCTCCAGCTCAGGACGGGGCCGTGCGCGTTGCAATCCGGCATCATGGCGATGATCTCGGACCGGCGCGAATTGTTGCACAGCGGGACGATTCTCGCGGGCAACCTGAAGAGCGGCCTCTTGACGGCCTTGCCAGTCTTCACGGCAACCCTCGCGGCCTTGCCGGTCAGCTCGACCTCGCCGTCACTATCCACGTCCAGCTGGAAGAGCCGCTGGCAGAAGTGGGCGTGCCCCATCACCGTGAAGTTGTGATCCAGGCCAGGGCGGAGCCGCATGATGTCGGCCGGGTTCGTGAAGAGCCAAGCTTGCCTCCCCTTATTGTGCACCGGGCCAATCCGACAGCAGATGAAATCCGCCCCAATCATCTCCAGGGTGAGCCCCGCCCGGGTCAGCCGGAGGATTCTGGTGGTGCCGATGGCGAGCCTCTCGTCGGCGGCATCGACCTCACCCCAATCGTTGCCACGGGCAGGCGGCGTTAGGCGGACCTTGCAAAATTCAGGTGGGTCTTCGTCTTCGATCCAGCACCACCGGTCACGGCATTCGTCCCACCTCTCCCTCATGGCGCCATTCGGGTACGCCCCCTTGGACCTTGGAATCCAGGCGGCACAACCAGCAATGGCACCTCCAGTTTGGATTCAAGGGTAAAAATAATGACGGAAGAGCGCCGTGTTGGGCCGCACTCCGACAAAGCCCTCGCAAAGATGCGCAAAGCAGGACATGCACGCCACCGCATTCGGAGTAAAATCCACAAGGTGGAAGCCAAAGGTGTGCATGATATCGCAGAAGAACTCGGAGAAAGGGGGGCATAACCCACAAGAAAAGTAGTCGGCAAAGAAGGGGTACCGATTTGGAGCAGGGTCGGCGCAGGCGGCAGGAATGACGCGCGTCGCCAGGTGCCCCGAGTTCTCTCCCCCTGTCTTCACTCCCCACAAGGGCCTGAAAGAAGCCCGGAGCTCGTGGACGTCGACCGACAAGGGGTAGAAGAAGGCGGACTTCGTCTTGTCCCCCAGCAACGCGCTCTCCGGCGGCTCCACGGTCACGAGGCCCTTAGCCACCCCCTTGCCCTTGGCAGATTTGGGCGCCATGGTGGCCAAGGAGCTTAGAGGGTTAAGGAAGGGGAGGAGGGCGGGGACGTGACAGCGACGACAGGCGACGGCGAAAAGCTTGCAAGAGAAGGAAGGAAAGGAGCGGCGGCTCTGAGATTGGAAAAGGCACGAAGGAAGAAGGAAAGTGAGCAGCGCGCCCGCGGTTATTCCTTCTTATGGGGGAGAATGTGGGCCGCCTCCTTTCACATTAACTATGATGTGACGCATGCCCGCGGTAAAAACTGCCCTGCCTGCCCGCGCAAGCCCAAGTCATGCCCGCCTCCCCACGCCGCGCCACGCGCGGAAAGCATGAGAGGCGTAGCGCGCGAAGAAACTTACCGCGGTAAAAACTGCCCTGCCTGCCCGCGCACCGTTCTTGGGCCTGGCCCAACAACGCGTTGCGCTTATGTGTGGCCCAGGCCCGGGGGCGCCTATCAGTGTACAAAAAAGGGGTACACTTTTTGATCCCCTATGACTATGCACGGGAAGTCTGAGCCACGGGAGCCGCCGCACCGAGCCCGACAAGGGAGGAAGAACCAAGGTAAGGCCGAAGCCAAAGAGGAGCAGAACGACGCTAGGACCAAGAACACAAAGAGCGAAGGGGACGAAGCGCCCCCCCGGCAAGATCCTTGCCGGGAGGCGGTTTTTGCAAACCCGGCAAGACCCTTGCCGTGGCAGCCTCGCCCCACACCTACGGAGCGGGTCACCCTTGAGTCCACTGCCCCCATGGGGCAAGGATTCGGGAGGCATCCCCGTGGTGGTATGCAGATCTTTGTGAAGACATTCAAGATCATATGCACACTCTAGAAGATGATGGTCCTTGGCGGGATCCCAGCCAAGGAGAACCACAAGGCCCCCGACAAGAGCCTTGCCGGGGATAGCAACAGGCGCCGCGGCAAGACCCTTGCCGGGGTCGCGGCAAGGCCCTTGCCGAGGACACCCGCGGGGCCACTATCGGACCCGCACGAGTCACGCCTCCACCACTGTTCGCATGCAGCTGCCGACCCAACCAGCTGGGCAGGCGCCTGCGTGGCGGCATGCAGATCCTCGTGGAGACCCACCGCTGCGCCACCTCAGCTGCCTGCCCGCCTACATGGCATCGCAGGCACCGCTGGCCAGGGCGCGTGTCGACGCAGAAGAGAGCGGCGACGGACAAGACAGGGCTCTCCCCCGCCCCCGATAAAGCAAGGACACCTAAGCAAGGCGCATTAAATGCGCCTTGTCATGTAATGCGAGGGATAACCTCGCATCACTGTACCCTTTCCACCTCCTGTGTGCCACTGTGGCGGCCCTTTCCCTATAAAAGGAGGCCCCAGGCGACCATGAAGAGGATTCGGCTTTTTGGAGCTCCTCACGCCCCATAGTTAGCTCAAGAACACAAACATATAATCCACCAAAGCAGGAGTAGGGTTTTACGCATCTTCGCGGCCCGAACCTGGGTAAAGGAATCGTGTACTGCCTGCTCGATCCGCTCTTCTCACGACCCCCGCGCCCTGCAACCACAGAAAGGGATTCTCGTGATCCCATAGGTGTCGTTTCCCACTGACACCGTGTTCTTCGTAGTTCATTATAGTTCATCTTCTCAGCTGTTCCGCGAGCTCCATTGATCTGAAAATGGTGTTAAACCAATGCGATAGTTGTTTTATTTCTAATTTTGATATCAATAGATCCCCTTTCCTGGAAGCAAAATCTTGTGAAAAGCTCATGAACTCATCTGTACTGGTTTTTCGGTCTAGATTTATTTTTCTTTTCCTGACCAGTCGTTGATCCAAAATAATGGCTGCAGCCTGTGAAATCTGTTTATGGAACACTTAGGCAAAAAACTGCATTTGTTAGATCCATCTAGCCATGGCGGCTCAAATTGCCGACTTAATTTGAAATGCTCAACAGACATCATCCAACTTATCATGGCGGCTTAAATTACTTGCACTGCTCCTGGCGGTTTACGTAACCTGACATAATTTAGCCATATACCATTAGGCCCCTTTGTAAGCCGCCATCTTGAATATGCACTGTAATGTTTTTCTTCTCCGGCTTGAACCGGAAATTTCACTCTTTTATTAGGCCTCCACCTTCATAATGCCGCCCAAAACACCCACTACATGCAATTGGGTCAAGTCCATCGTCACAAATAGCACACTTGATGATTTTGTAAAGACTGGCTATCTGCTAAAGAAGGAAATCATGTCGTATCGTGCCCCTGATCCAACCGAGGAAAAGCCTCAACCCATTGAGGGGGAAGTCATTGTCTTCACTAACCACATGAACCAGGGTTTTTCTCCACCTGGCTCAAAGTTTTTTTAGAGACGCCCTACACTTTTTTGACCTCCATCCTCAGGACATCGAACCCAACTCCATGTCTAATATTTGCAACTTTCAAGTGTTCTGTGAGGTGTATCTTGTAGAAGAACCCAGCTTGCTACTCTTTAGAGAGTTATTTTATTTGAACCGCCAGAATGAATGTGCCAACGGACCTAGCTTGGAGGTTGGTGGGGGTCTCAATCCAACGAAGGAGAGACGCCATTTTCCCTTATGCAAATCCACAGAGTCACCCCAAAGACTGGAACCAGACATGGTTCTATTGCCAAGACACTACTCCGGCTGATGAGAACCCTCTGCCCGGCTTTCGCGCCCTGCGCCTCAAGTCTATTCATCCTCTACCAGACAAGTTGTCCGATGCTGATCGCCAAAAACTCGTCCCCACCATGAAAAAAGTCAAGGCTCTTTTGGGGAATGGTTTAAGTGGTATCGACTTAGTTCGGGTTTGGCTTGCCTGGTGGATCATCCCATTGAGCCGCCGTCCTGGTTTGATGTGCACCTACACATGCAAGAAGAATGATCCTCTGCGGCACCGCCCTGACGATTTATCTGACGACGTCATTGATGATATGACAAAGTCGCTCTTGAACGAGAGCCTAGCAGACTGTGGCAAGGTGGGCTTAAGCCCTTTCTGCAAAGCTAACCCTGCACCAACGATAAGCCGCTAATTTGATCATTTTTTTACCTTCACCCTTGAAGCTGTCTTTACTCAGACTCTTGCTGACTTTCACAGTACAATGACCAATTCTGGAAGGAAAAATACGATCATGAAGCTGCAAAGAGAGCCAGAAAGGCCAAAAAAGCTGCCAGGAAAGCCGCCGCCAAGAAGAAAGGAAATAAGACCAGCGCCTCAGACTTGCTTCGACTAGAAGATACCTCTGAGTCGGAGGTAGCTCTTGACTCATTAGGCTCCTTTTTTAATTACCTTATTGACACTAATTATCATTAGGAGGACACGGTAACGAGTCACGGAGTGGATGAAGAGGTAACTATTATTTCCTACGACTCCGAGCCTTTGCCAAGACAGAAAATCTGAAGAGTGACCCGGAAAGTAAGATTTTCACATCCTTTAGCTTATCAAGATCCTCAATTTCTTTTGAAGCAACAGATATACGAGAGCCAGAGGCAGACCCGGACCAGCAAGGACGCAAAACTCTCCTCCGGCTTACCAAATACACCAAGAAAGCGCCGGAACGAGGTCACTTCTGACTTAACTCCTTTTTATCCTTTGGCGGGTCTCACTCGTCAACCACTCAACTCTTCTGACTTGAATTATCAGGAAACTTCACCTTCCTCCGGTGACTCACTCCAGTCCAACATGCCTGCTTTTAAGACCGCTCCAGGGTAATTGATAACTTACTTATCATGTATTCATTTCTATTCCTTATACTTGTACTAATATTGTGATCTTATGAAGCGGACAATCAAAGCCCAGCAAGAAAGTGAAAAAGAGCAAGCCGGCCGAAGAGCCATCCTTCAAAGAACTAGAACTCCAGGCGACCGCGCCTGAGGCCTCTGTTCCTGAGCCTCCACTCGAACCGGCGCATGACACGCCAATATTAATTACTAATCCGCCTGCCGATTAAACTGTCGATGGCTCTGAAAATCTTGAATTCTCTAATGTATTATGGCTTTGACCCGGCGCACCCAATGGGTTGTGGACTCACCCTCCTCTTGCTTGCAATTAGTCAGATCCACAATTGACATGGGCTGCTTGCAGGTGTCTTTGAAGTTCTGAATAAACCGGGCCTTTAACTCTTCCCATGAACCAATGTAATTAGGTGGCAGCCCCTTTAACCAAGTGCGGGCCGTTCCATCCAACATCATGGTGAAGTACTTGGCCACTGCAGCATCACTGACCTCCAGTAGTTCCATGGCCATCTCATAGCTTTCAATCCATGCCCTGGACTGTAAATTGGCCGTGTAATTAGGCACTGCCGGTGTACAAAAAGAGGGGTACACTTTTTGTACCCCTATAACTGTGCACGGGCAGTCTGAGCCACAGGCGCCGCCACACCGAGCACGGCAAGGGAGGTAAGCCAAGGTAAGGCCCAAGCTGAAGGGAAGCAGAACGACGCCAAGACGACAAAGAGCAAAGGGGACAGAGCAGACCCCCCGGGCAAGATCCTTGCCGGGGGGCAGCTTTAGCTAACCCGGCAAGATCCTTGTCGTGGCAGCTCGCCCCACACCTACGGAGCGAAGTCCCCCTCGAGTCCACTGCCCCCATGGGGCAAGGATTCGGGAGACACCCCCGTGGTGGCATGCAGATCTTTGTGAAGACATTCAAGATCGGATACCCACTTTAGAAGATGATGACCCTTGGCGGGATCCCAGCCAAGGAGGACCACAAGGCCCCCGGCAAGAGCCTTGCCGGGGATGACAGCAGGCGCTGCGGCAAGACCCTTGTCGGGCCCGCGGCAAGACCCTTGCTGGGGACGCAGCAAGGCCCTTGCCAAGGACGCCCATGGGGCCACCATCAGGCCCGCGCCAATCGCACCCCCACCACCGTTCGCATGCAGCTGCCGACCCAACCAGTTGGGCAGGCACCTGCGTGGCGGCGTGCAGATCTTCGTGGAGACCCACCACTGCACCACCTCAGCTGCCTGCCTGCCTACATGGCACCGCGGGCAACGCTGGCCAGGGCGCGTGTCGACGCAAGAGGGAGCGGCGACGGACGAGACGGGGCTCTCCCCCCCGATAAAACAAGGACACCTAAGCAAGGCACATTAAATGCGCCTTGTCATGTAATGTGAAGGATAGCCTCGCATTACTGTACCCTTTCCACCTCCTGTGTGCCACTGTGGCAACCCCTTTCCTATAAAAGGAGGCCCGAGGCAACCAGGAGGGGGATTCGGCTTTTTGGAGCTCTCGACGCCCCATAGCTAGCTTAGGAACTCAGATATACAATCCACCAAAGCAGGAGTAGGGTTTTACGCATCCTTGGGGCCTGAACCTGGGTAAAGGAACCGTGTGCTACCTGTTTGATCCGCTCTTTTCACAACCCCGCGCCCCGCAACCGTAGCAGGGATTCTTGTGATCCCATAGGTGTCGTTTCCCATCGACATCTTTGGCACGCCAGGTAGGGGGCCTGCAATTGTGAGAATCGGCTTTAGCAGATAGTTCGACGCTTCTTCATCGTCGTGGCGCCCAAGAAGAAGACGACGGTGGCAGTTGGCCCGTCGGAAGCCGGGCATCCCGTCCCGACGCGGGCGAGCAGCGAACCGGTCGCAGAAAGGACCCGTGGCGCTGTTCGCAAAAACCAACAACGTCCCAGCAGCCGGAGTTTGGGAGGCGGCGATGTTCGTGCGCCTGGCAACGGGTCGCACGCCGCCAAATCTAAAGACGGAGTCGGGCCCTCCGCGGGTGGCGCGGGGCCTTCCAGGATCGCTGCCGCCCTGCCCGAGGGCGACGCAAGGGCTTCCAAGACTCCCATGCCGGCGCCGACGACGCGCTCCTCTCAAGCGGCGAGCGACGAACGGCGTAATCGCACCGAAGACCCTGGGCGTCGCCGCGGGAAGAGCCCCGAGCGCCACTCCCGGGATGTAGAAGACCGGCCCGCTCGCCGGGGCACTGGTGAAGATGGCATGCGACCGCGCGATCATGATAGAGCTCCTTCTGACATGGTCAGAAGTCGAAGCGCGTCGTGATCTATGCAGGTTTCGCTGCCACCGACGCGAGCAGAAGCCCTGGCGCGCGCGCAGTTGCTCTTCGATTTTCCTCCCACTACGGGGAAACTCGATGAATGGAGAGCCACCATCCGAAGCCTTGTTGCGGTGGCCAACAAAGACGAACCAAGTCCGGCGGAGCCCCCGGGTCGACGTTCTGACGGAGTCCCGCGTACCAGTGGCAGGAAAGCCGGCGGCGCCGCGACAACGGTGCATTCGCCTCCTCCTCGCCCGGTACCGCGGACGCCTACCCGTCGCGACATTACAGGCGACGAAATCTCCATAGCGTCGTCCGACCCACGGACCCACTATGACCAGCGCCAGGTCCTTCGGGATCGGGAACATGAAGACGCTTGGACCACTATCGAGCGCCGGCACGGAGTGCGCCACCAGTCAGACAGGCGAGCAGGGCCTGCTGTGGACCAACCGACACCGGAGAGCCCTGGAGGCCTACCTTATGAGGTAGGCTGCCCGGCTTTTACCCGTGAGCTGCGGCAGTTCCAGTGGCCCACTCACCGCACCTTCAAACCTGACGTGGGCGAGAAGTACGGCGGCAAGACCCACCCGTCCGAGTTCCTCAGCATCTACACCATCGCGATGCAGGCTGCCGGAGCCCACGATGATAAGGTGCTTGCGAATTACTTTCCGTTGGCTCTTAAACCCAACGCCATGTCATGGTTGATGCACTTGCCGGTAGACTCCATTTCCTCCTGGTCGGATTTGTGCCATGAGTTCGTGGGCGCCTTCACTGGCGGTCACCAAGCTCATGGCCAAGCAAGCGATCTGCACGCCATTCCCAGAAGGGAGGCGAGGGTCTCCGCAAGTATATACAGAGGTTCAGCCGGATACAGTACAACATCCCTGATGTTCATCCTGCCGCCATCATCAGCGCGTTCCATCAGAACGTGCGTAACCGCAAGATGCCAAAGAGCTGGCAATGAACAAGGTGAAAGATGTAGCAAAACTCTATTTTCTTGCTGACAGATGCGCCCGGGCTAAAGAGGGAACGAAGTACCCCGGCGTAGATGCCGGCGTGGAAACCGACTCCTCAGATGAGGATACTGCCGCCCCGGCGAAGAAAGGCCGGCGCCGCAACAGGAAGCGCAAAGGGAAACCCGTGCTTGCCGTCGAGGGATCTGATGACACCGGCTCCACCAAGAAAACCAAGGCAGATGACCCCGGCAAGGAAATTGCCGGATGTGTTGCCTATTGGGCCTTGGCGGCTGCCGAGAAATCAGGAAACTCCAACAAGCGGTACTGCAAGATCCATTGCACCAAAGGCCATGCTCTCCAAGACTGCCGATAGGTTGAGCTCCTCGCTGAGAAGCAGAGGGCTGAATATGAGAGGCGGGACAAGGAGAAGGGCCAAGGCGGTGCTGAGGGGTCCGGCAAAAAGCATGATGGCCAGGCGGGCCGTCGCGGCAAGGATAAACAACAGGAGAGGGCCGCCCGGGGCCGTGACAGAAAGCCAGAAGACGACGATCACGAAGAGGACGACGAATCCGGCAACCAAGAGTTTCAGAAAGTTACAGAGGCCATGTGCGTCGATGGCGGCGCCTCGCTGCATACTTCTCACCGCCGGCTTAAATAGTGGGCGCGAGAGATTACAGCGGCAGAGCCGTCATTTGATGCCCAAAGGCCGCTGAAGTGGTCCAGCACACCTATCATCTTTGACACTGAGGATCACCCTGATCGCACTACTGCTGTCAGGTGCTTGCCATTGTTGGTTTCAAAGATGCTAGTTGATGGCGGGGCCGGTCTGAACTTAATCTCGCCTGCCGTGATCGAGAAACTGCAGATTCCTGACGGAGACCTCGAAGAGACGGGCACGTTTCAAGGGGTCAACCCGGGAAGAAGCCAACCCAAGGGAAAGGTAACGCTGCCCGTGACTTTTGGAAGCAACCTGAACTTCAGGACAGAGAGGATCGTGTTTGATGTTGCCAAGATCCCCTTGCCCTACAACGGGATCCTTGGGTGCCCAGCGCTAGCGAAGTTCATGGCCGCGTCACACTACGCATACAACACCCTGAAGATGCCAGGGCCCGTGAGGATCATCACCATCCCCTCCGACAAGAAAGATGCGCTGATTTGCACTGACCAACTATACCAGCAAGCAGTTGCAGCAGCTGCCGCCACTAAGGCACTTGCTCCTGCCGCTGGGACCCCGGGAGGGAAGAAGAAGAAGAAGAACGGTGAGACCTCGGGAACCCACTCCGGCAAGGGCACCTCTTCGAAGTGTAGCGCTGCCGTCGAGGACGTGCCAGAGAGCTCCACCGGCGGGAACAAGAAGTCCAGGTCCATACTGCCGGGAACCAAGAAGGTTTCCGTCAATGAGGACGACACGGGAGGAGCTTTCACCATAAGCTCCACCCTTGACGACAAATAGGAAGACGCGCTCGTCACCTTCCTGCGGACGAATGTCGATGTGTTTGCATGTCAAGCTTCCGACATCCCCAGCGTTCCCAGGGAGGTGATTGAGCACCACCTTGCTGTCTATCCTCATGCGCGGCCCGTCAAGCAGAAGGTCAGAAAGCAAGCTTTGGAATGACAAGAGTTCATCACAGAAGAAAAACGGAAACTGGTAGCAACAGGTTTGGTAAGACGAGTGCTCCATCCAACGTGGTTGGCCAATCCGGTCGTAGTGCGCAAGGCAAATGGGAAGTGGAGACTGTGTATTGATTACACAGATATCAATAAGGCTTGTCCTAAAGACCCCTTCCCGTTGCCGCGCATCGACTAGATTGTTGACTCCACAGCTGGGTGTGATCTGTTGTCATTCCTCGATGCCTACTCCGGCTACCACCAGATCTTCATGACAAGAGAAGACAAAGAGAAAACAGCATTCATCACCCCATGTGGTACGTATTGTTTCATACGGATGCCTTTCGGGTTGAAGAGTGCTGGTTCGACGTTTGCAAGGGCGGTTTAGATTGGTTTTGAACCCCAGCTCCATAGAAATATGGAAGCTTATATGGACGACATAGTGGTCAAAACCAAGGACATGGAAACCCTCATCACAGATTTGCAAGAAACATTTGCAAACCTGCGCAAGATAAATCTCAAGCTAAACCCTGAGAAGTGCGTCTTTGGCATCTCGTCTGGCAAGCTTCTCGGGTTCTTTGTGTCACAGCGTGCATTAGAGGCCAATCCGGACAAGATTAAAGCTATAGAGCAGATTGAAGCACCCAAGCGAATCAAGGATGTGCGTCGGCTTGCTGGTTGTGTCGCTGCCATGGGCAGGTTCATATCCAAGTCTGCCGAGCGCGCCCTTCCCTTTTTCAAGATCCTGAAAAAGGCGGGCCCGATGGAGTGGACGCCAGAAGCCGAAGCAACATTGCAAGATTTGAAGAAGTACCTCTCCTCCGCGCCAACACTAGTTGCGCCTAGGCCCCAGGAGCCGTTGCTGCTATACCTAGCGGCAACGAACCAGGTGGTCAGCGCCGCACTAGTAGCACAGAGAGAGGTTGACGACGAGGTGATGGCAGCCACAGATCCCGACACGACCAATGCGGAGACGACACAGCCAGTCGAAGTGCCGCCGAAGAAGAAAATGATGCAGCACCCGGTCTACTTTGTTAGCTCCCTCCTGTAGGGGGCTAGATCAAGGTACTCCGACGTGCAGAAACTGCTCTTTGGCCTCCTCATGGCCTCGAGGAAGCTGCGTCACTACTTCCAGGCACACGAGATCACTGTCATGACTCGCCTCCCTCTGCAACGGATATTGCACAACCCAGATGCAACGGGGAGGATTGTGGAATGGGCACTGGAGCTGTCCAGCTTTGGCCTCAAGTTTGAAAGTACTTCGACGATCCAGAGCTGAGTCCTGGTGGAGTTCATTGCAGAGTGGACCGCAACACCTGACGAGGAAGCCCAAGGGACTGCTCTCCCCGGCATGGAGGCAAGTTGCAATTGGATCATGTACTTTGATGGAGCTTTCTCCCTAGAAGGTGCCGGGGCTGGCGTACTGCTTGTCGCCCCCATCGGAGAGCACCTCAAGTACGTGATCCAGATGCACTTCCCCATGGAAGTGTCAACAAACAATACGGCAGAGTACGAAGGGCTGCTTGCCGGTCTTAGGATCGCGGCGGACCTCGGAATCAAGAAGCTCATTGTCAGGGGCGACTCGCAGCTTGTCATCAAGCAAGTCAACAAGGATTACCAGAGCCCGTTGATGAAGGCCTACGTTGATGAAGTGAGAAAGCTGGAAGAGCGTTTTGATGGTATACAGGCTGAATACGTTCCCTGAGCGGAGAACGATATCGCCGATTACCTGTCAAAACGCGCTGCCCTCAAGCTACCTGTGGAACCAGGTACCTTTGTGCTTCAGCTAACTCAGCCATCCGTTGATCCATCAATAGAGAAGAACAAGAGGAGGAAATCAGGGCCCGGCAAGTACTTTCCCGCCGAGCTCCCCGGAGCCGCCGGCAAGGATGTTGCCGGGGACACTGAGCCCGCCACGGGACGGCTAGCTCCGGCGGAGCGTCAAGCTCTTGCCGTCGAGACAGCCGCTCCTATAGCGGAGGAGATGCCTTTAGTTCTCGCCGTCGAGCCCCAGGCTCCAGTGTGGGCACAGCATACCGTCCAATTCCTCCAAACAGGGGAACTTCCTGAGGAGCAGGAAGAAGCGGAAAAAGTAGCCCGTTGCTCTACCATGTACCAGTTCGTCGATGATGTCCTGTACAGGAAGAGCCCGAACGGTGTGAAATTGAAGTGTATCCCTCGAGAGGAAGGACTGGAGCTGTTGGCGGAGATACACGGAGGCATATGTGGATCCCACATCGGGTCAAGGGCCCTTGCCGGCAAGGCATTCCGGCAAGGTTTCTTCTGGCCCACCGCCCTCCAGGATGCGACGACACTCGTCACCAGGTGTGAAGCGTGTCAGTTCCATTCAAAGAAGCTTCATCAGCCAGCTCAAGCCCTTCAAACCATTCCTCTCTCCTGGCCCTTCTCGGTCTGGGGGCTCGACATACTGGGCCCTTTCCCCGCGCTGCCGGGGGCTTTGAGTACTTGTACGTTGCAATCGACAAGTTCGCAAAGTGGCCAGAGGTGGAAGCAGTGAGAAGGTCAAAGCTCAGTCAGCCGTCAAGTTCTTCAAGGGGCTAGTGTGCCATTTCGGTGTACCCAACAGGGTCATCACCGACAACGGTACACAGTTCACAAGCCGCACCTTCATGCAATATACTCAAGACCTCGGCAGCAAAGTCTGTTTCGCTTCCGTTGCTCACCCGCTAAGCAATGGTCAAGCTGAGAGGGCAAATGCTGAAGTGCTGCGAGGCTTAAGGACCAAGACCTTTGACAGGCTGCACAAGAGCGGAAGGCTCTGGATTGATGAGTTGCCGACGGTTCTTTGGTCGATCAGGACGATGCCAAATCGAGCCACCGGCCAGACACCCTTTGCCCTAGTATACGGGGCAAAAGCAGTTATCCCCACTGAACTCAGATACAGGTCACCTCGAGTGCTCACTTATGATGAGCTTGAGCAAGAGCAACTGCGGCAAGATGACGCACTGCTCCTTGAGGAAGATCGTCTTCGGGCGGCTGTGAGAGCAGCACGCTACCAGCAAGCCTTGCGCCGCTACCATAGCCACAAGGTTCATGCCCGAAGCCTTGAGGAAGGCAACCTTGTCCTTTGGCGCGTTCAGTCGGCCAAGAATTCCAACAAGTTGACGCCAAATAGGGAAGGCCCTTATCGGGTAATACGAGTCACCAGGCCCGGCGCAGTCCGCCTGGAGACCGAAGATGCCGTTCCGGTGAGTAACTCCTGGAACACTGAGCATCTTCGCAAGTTTTACCCGTGAGGCGCGGCTTGCCGGGCCCCCCGGCAAGCCACCTTTTGTACAAGCATTGCCGATGATGCATCTAACCCTTCGTACAAAGCGAGGCGCAGATCCTGAGCATAAATAAACGAAGCGCTGGCGCCCCTAAGTTATAGCATGCATGCTAGGTCAAGTCTCATCCTTGGTTAGGGTTGATAGTGATTGGCGGCGGCTAACCCCTAGCTTAGAGGTCGAGTGTGCGTCCCGTTGCCGTCCTTTTGCCTTCTTTGGCTCGCAGGACTAACTGATATCCTTGCCGGATCACTTGAGAATGAGGAAGAGAAGGGGGACGAACCAGCATCTAAACCCCGGCAAGCGAGTATTGCCGGGGGCTGCAAGCGCAAAGATTCACCCACGGCAAACCAGAGTTGCCGGGGGCTACAGCTTCAGATAAGTTCTTCATCCCTTATCATGCATTCCCTTATGGACTAAGGTATGTGAAACCTTGTTTTTCCTAAAAGCTACCGTGCTCCCCTAACTCTAGGCCCTAGGGCTCGTTCCTGGGGCCAGGTTTAGTTGTAGTCGCGGTAGCGAAAGGATGAAATGAGGATCCTAAACCCACCTCATCCCTGCCTCCGCCAAAGGCGTGAGAAAGGTCGAGTGAAGTGGGGAGACGGCAAGGCCTGTTGCCATGCAAGGAAATGTTTATCTTAAAGATATCAAGGATTTACTCCTTGTCGTGGGTTCTACCCGCAAACAAATAGCCCGGCAAGCATCCCTTTTTCATTAAAAACATTCCACTCAGGTACAGTCCATAGGGAATGAAAAACATGAATGATGGGGTTACAAGTTTCAAATTCAGCTAAGGCACGAAGGCTTACAAACTAAAAAGAGATAAGGTGCCCGTAATCCCTTTCTTTTCTCTCTCCTCATGAGGCAGGTCAAGGAGGCGAAAAGGGCAAAAGGGGCGCCTATGCGAACTACGGGTGGCAGAAGACACCAAGAGAACATCTCGGTGGCCGTCCGGAGGCTGGATGGTGATGGCGGCGCCGGAAGCAGAGCTCGAAGACGAGGCGGCAGGACGTCAGCACGCGTCGAAGGCGTCGGTGCCCGCGTACTCCGAGTTGACGGCCTTGCCGCCCACCCTCTTCATCTTCCGCAACCTCCCAACGCCAGCCGTCCAAGGAGACGACCCCGAGAAGTTCAGGGAGCTGGCGACACGGATGATGGGGTCGCTGGTGCCGCACGAGGCGGCGCCCGACACCTAGTCAGACCCGTCATCCTGCCGCCTGCTACCCTCGTCATCGCTGCCGCTGTCCTCCTCGTCACTCCCGCCCGAGGAGGAGTCTTCGCCATGAGAAGAGCTCTCCACGCAGCACCTTGCCCGTGTCCCGAAGCAGCCGAAGACCTTGACGGAGAGGAGGCCGCCCGCCATCAGCTTGAAATGGAGAGTGAGCCCCTCCATCAAGCGGTGGATATGAGCGAATGTCTTCCATCCCCGACAAAGATACATCATGTGAGGGGCTGGGATGTCAACGCGAACCTGCGTACCGCTGATCCCACAGCCCCTCATGTGCAGCCGCAATGATTCCGGCGGATCCAACCCCATCACCCGCGCGAGTGGGGTCGGGAGACGAAGGCGACGGCGAGGCGGCCGGCGCAGCCTGACGAATAACTCACAAGGGTCGTCTCCAACGTGGCCCTCCATGGGGGGAGGAGCTGCTGGCGGAGGCGAGGCCGGCGCGCCGCCCCGTCCTCCTCTTCCCCGAGCGCCTCGGCCTCGTCCACGGCCTCGCCCCCTCCCCCTTTCCCTTGCGGCTGGCTCTGCCACCGCGGGTGCAGGAGAAGGAGGGATGCGTTGTCGAGCAGCGACCCGCGCCGCCACCGTTGAAGGACCAGGGTTCCCTCTCTCCATGGCGAATGCAAGGGAGGGGAGCTGAAGCTAAAGAAAGAAGGAGATGAAGGAATGCAGGACGCCATCCCTCCTCCCGCTCTTTATAAAGGAACGGGGTGGGGTTCGGCCGCCCCGCTCAGCCAATCAAGATGCGGAAGGCGCAGGGAACTGGGACCGACCCGCTACCCCAGCCCGCGACGGCCCGGTTTCCCGCCTCCACCGACCGCCACCCTAAGCGCATGGGAGCCACGTGGCAAGCGTGCAGGACCGAGGCGACGGGTGAGGCGACATCTCCCCACCCCGTGATCGCAGGGAGTGGACGCCTTGAAGACCACGCCTCGGCCCCGTTCAGTAAATGGGCCGCGCCTCCACGCCTCCCTCCGTTTATGGGAAAGGCACGAACCGCCCCCTTTACTACAACGTGACGCATGCGTGCAGAGCTCAGACCCACGCATGCCGCCCACGTCACGTGCGCCTCCCCACGCCGCGCCACGCGTGGGACGCGTGGGAAGTGCAGCGCGCGAAGGAACTACCACGGTAAAAACCGCCCCGCCTGCCCGCGCACCGTTTTTGGGCCTAGCCCAACAACGCGATTGCGCTTATGTGTGGCCCAGGCCCGCTGGCTCCTGTCGGTGTACAAAAAGAGGGGTACACTTTTTGTACCCCTATAACTGTGCACGGGCAGTCTGAGCCACGGGCGCTGCCACACCGAGCACGGCAAGGGAGGTAAGCCAAGGTAAGGCCCAAGCTGAAGGGAAGCAGAACGACGCCAAGACCGCAAAGAGCAAAGGGGACAGAGCAGACCCCCCGGCAAGATCCTTGCCGGGGGGCAGCTTTAGCTAACCCGGCAAGATCCTTGTCGTGGCAGCTCGCCCCACACCTATGGAGCGAAGTCCCCCTCGAGTCCACTGCCCCCATGGGGCAAGGATTTGGGAGACATCCCCGTGGTGGCATGCAGATCTTTGTGAAGACATTCAAGATCAGATACCCACTTTAGAAGATGATGACCCTTGGCGGGATCCCAGCCAAGGAGGACCACAGGCTCTTGCCGGGGATGACAGCAGGCTCCGCGGCAAGACCCTTGCCGGGGCCGCAGCAAGGCCCTTGCCAAGGACGCCCGTGGGGCCACCATCAGGCCCGCGCTAGTCGCACCCCCACCATCGTTCGCATACAGCTGCCAACCCAACCAGTTGGGCAGGCACCTGCGTGGCGGCATGCAGATCTTCGTGGAGACCCACCACTGCGCCACCTCAGCTGCCTGTCTGCCTACATGGCACCACAGGCACCGCTGGCCAGGGCGCGTGTCGACGCAAGAGGGAGCGGCGACGGACAAGACGAGGCTCTCCCCACCCCTGATAAAACAAGGACACCTAAGCAAGGCACATTAAATGCGCCTTGTCATGTAATGCGAAGGATAGCCTCGCATTACTGTACCCTTTCCACCTCCTGTGTGCCACTGTGGCAACCCCTTTCCTATAAAAGGAGGCCCGAGGCAACCAGGAGGGGGATTTGGCTTTTTGGAGCTCTCGACGCCCCATAGCTAGCTCAGGAACTCAGATATACAATCCACCAAAGCAGGAGTAGGGTTTTACGCATCCTTTCGGCCCGAACCTGGGTAAAGGAACCATGTGCTACCTGTTTGATCCGCTCTTTTCACAAACCCGCGCCCCGCAACCGTAGTAGGGATTCTTGTGATCCCATAGGTGTCGTTTCCCACCGACAGGCACCTTTCGAGGGACCTTGAAATCCTTTGGCAAACGCTCATTACGTAGAGCTGGCACCAAGCAAGGGACACCTGTAGTCCTCGTGGCCACGCCTGCCTCAATAGAAGTCGTCGGATAAACTGGAAAAGACCGGTAAGCTACCCGCTGAGCCGCCTGCTCAGCCGCCTGCTGAGCGCCTGCTCCGCCGCTTGGTGTATCCTGTCCTGATCAACCAAGTGAAGAGCTCCATCACGCGCCGGGTCATGCCCGCGTGGTTGGTCACAGCACCGAATGTTGCTTGAAACAGCTGCTGAATCCATATGCCTGCTATAACTTGGGCTCCGGCTTGGGCGAGGGGTTGAGTGGATCATGTCTCGACTGTAAGAGTATGCCTCCTACTACGCCAGAGCCATCTGAAGAAGTTCTCTGACCCTTCATGATTCAATCATTGCCGGAGAGTCGCCCTCCACCGGGAGAGACGCCAATCATGCCTCCGCAGCGACCATGTTCTCCAATGGGTTAGAATAATGACCAGGTGGTGTTGGTACATAATGAGGTGGAGCAGTATTCATACGAGGAGGTTACATCACCCGTGGTTGCACCGGTGTCCCATCCCCGGGCGTTGCAACCCGGTTTACCTCCTGTGGGTTACTGGGGCCTACACCGGGTGTGCGGAAGAGGTTTCTAGGATCATAAGTCAGAGGCAGATGGGATTGAGCCTTCTGGTGCCTTCTCCTCAAGACCTCATTTGAAGCGTTCAAATCCATCGTAAGCTGGAAAGCCTCTAATTGAATCTGTCGCGCTCGAGCATCCAAAGCTGCCTGCTCTATTGCTAGCCTGACGTCCTTCCCTGCTAGGTTTTCTTTGTCTTGTGCTACCTCCTCACGCAACCGTGCCACTTCTACATCATGTTGAGCCTCATCCACCGGATTGACCATGGTAGTTAACAGGGCTGTCAACTTATCTATGAGATCCATCAACACCTAAGCCGGCAGGCGCGCCGGGCATCCTGCCCCGGCTGCCACTGACCCGGAGGTTATGCTACCGCAGCCGTAGAGTTTTGAACGGGTTGCGTGCCAACCATGAAGATCCTCACTCTGCTCGGCGGTTCAAAGGGGTCCGAAATACTGCTGCCATCAGAATAGCCCCCAAGCCCGCCATCTTGTAATTGATACAATGAATCCTTCTCACCCGTGGATGACTCACCATCAGAATAGATGGCCATCTCACCGTTAGACACAGATCCTTCAGAAAATTCCCCTCCATGGATGCATCCCACGAAGGCACGCTTCATGGCAGGCTGAGCCTGGGCGGGTCTCGCACGCTGAGCCGTTTCGATGATGTCGGTGCAGATGTCCGGCTCAGGGCCAGGCTTGCCGATCTGGCCGATGAAGACGTGGATTCCGCCGAAGGGGACCCGGTACCCGTAGTCAATTGAACCGGCGTCGGAACCCCAGCCTGCATCATCGATGTAGAGCTTGCCGCGACGACTCTTGGTCATCCAGTCCACAGCGTATCCCTTGAGCCCTTCGAAGTTGCCCTTCAAGAACTCAAATCCACTGTGTGTTAGCCCCACGGTGGGCGCCAACTGTCGTGGAATTGTCACGGCAGATGTCCTAGTGAAAGGACTTTGTCGTGGAGCCATTGCAACTAGGAAGCTTACATGGGTTAAAGCGGGACAAAGGACACGAGGGTTTATACTGGTTCGGCCCCTTGCGGTGAAGGTAAAGGCCTAATCCAGTTTGAGGTGGTATTGCTTATGTTTCAATTACTAGGGAGCGAATCCACTTGACCTAGCTTTCAATCGGATGTTCCTTGTCCTGAACCGCCGCCGGGTCGTCCCTTTATATACGGAGGTCGACACCCAGCGGCTCACAGAATCCCGGCCGGCTCACAAAAAGAGTGTCCGGCCCGGTCTCTAACTATCCTTGCCTTCTAATACAGGTTATGTACATATGGCGGTTTATCTTTACGGGCCTTAAGTCGTCCTTGGACTTTGGGCCCTTATCTGAACCGCCATCTTCTAGAGTTGTCTTGGGCTTCATGAATCACCATAGGAATAACCCGGCCCCTCCTGGGCGGGTCATACCTAATAGTTATATCCCCAACACATTATGCATGCCTCGGCAAGCGCAAGTGGTTCGCCGCGGCAACTGGGGAGATCTTGACCCTCAAGACGAGAAGCTTACAGTCGCCACCACCAGAATCCATTGCCTTAAGGTCACCAGGCTCACCCTGGAGATGATCGGGGCCAATTTCCTCCGCCGTCGTATCGCCCCCTTGCAAAACAAGGGGGGGCTAGCTTGGACTTCCGAAATGTGGCAGACATCATGAGGCTGCGCCCTGTCCTGAACCGCAATTTTACGGTGATGCAGCACACAGCTCTTTGCCAAAGGTTGTTCCAAGTTAAGGCCGACAAGACCAGCAAGACCGAGAAGGCTGGGAAGGCCGGGAAGGCCGAGAAGTCCGACAAGCCGTTCAAGTTGCCGGCGGCCGTGGTCCCCCTGTGCAACAATTCCGCCCGGACCTCCATCATCGTCATGATGCCAGTGTTCAACGCCCACGGCCTCGACCAGACCTGGGTCGAGCCGGACGCGGTGCAGGTGCAGGAGTTCTTCCACAACATGTCCGAGAGGCCCATCCGCGAAGAACCGTGGCTCATCCACGACACCACCGATGAAGGGTTCACTAGTACAGCGAGCTCCTAAAAACGGTTTTAACCCCTTTCCACGACGGCATTTGGAACCGCCGCCAAGTGAGTGTGGGCGATAGGGGGATCCTTCCCACACGACCCAGAAAACGTCGGGGATATGCCCTCTAGGCACACACATTTGGCAAAATGAGGTCGTGTGCGACTGGCGAGCGCTCAAATACGGAAATCCATATAGTAGAGCTAAAAAATACAATTATACGACAAAATTGTTTCCAGTCGCAAGTACATCCCACACAGTCAGTCCCCGCTAAACGTTTCCGTTTGTATGTACATCCCACATAGTCCCTCCAAGGAAAACGTTTCCGTTCACAGGTACATCACACACAATTTTTCCTGTTAAATCGTTTGCGTTATTGAATATATCACACACGGTCCGTGGAAGAAACTGTGTCTCAAAGGTTGTCCGTCACACACAGTTTTTATGTGATAAACGTTTGCGCACGGTGGCCTAATGCAAACAGTTTTCAAGAGAAATTTGTGTGTGATTGTTCATTGATCCAACATGGTTTATTCCTAGAAACTGTGTGCGTTGGCTGAGGTCATCGCCCACGGTATTTTTTCAACAACCGTTTGCAATAGCAAAACCCAATTAGTAGGCTAATTATCCGATTATTCAAAATCCATTTATTAATCTAATTGACATTTGATATTAAGCACACAGTATATTTCATTTTCATAATTGAAATACATCAGAGTACAACATCATATAGCTTCAGCACCCAGCTACTGCATTACACAACTACCCCAGGACCAAGTTTCACATGCAACATCTATGACCTTTCAAAATTAGCATCATAGACGGTACATAGACAGATGTATCTCATCTGGAAAACTGCTGAAGCAGAAGGCGAATATTGAGCCTTCATTGATGTTGAAGGTCTTTGTAACTTTAGGCCAGTGCCTGTGGATGATTGACCGTCCATCCTTCGTCCTCTTCAGGAACACTTCAATATTGAACTGTGGGTGTTGTATGAATACCTTCCTCGCCTCCTGACCATACAGGTGGTTTGAGAGGTAATCATCAGTGAACTGCTTTGGAAAGGCCTGAAAACAAGGATGCGCATAGATATCTTCTCTATATTGGAAATGGGGCAAAGGAATAAAAAAGGCAAGGTATAATAGTTAGTACCATCCTATAGTGAACTGATGTCTTCTTCATTGTGCAGACAAAGATCTTGTTATTTTTTCCCGCTAATTTCTTTATCCTAACAATTTTTCATAGTGAACTGATATTCACGGACAACTCATTTCCCCATATGCAAAAGGGGTCGAATAGTGGGTCAAAACCTCTGACAGCAAGACCTACATGTGCAAGACCAAATTGTAAAAAACCTAAATGTTAGAAGGGTTCCTGCAATTGCACAATAAAGTGCTATTAGACAACGGACCATGCACGTGCTATCCTCGATTGGAAACCTCAGTGCTTCCCATTGTTTCCCTGAAACACA
The DNA here is from genome assembly GCA_032464435.1 of Aegilops umbellulata. Taxonomy (NCBI): domain Eukaryota; kingdom Viridiplantae; phylum Streptophyta; class Magnoliopsida; order Poales; family Poaceae; genus Aegilops; species Aegilops umbellulata. Next base: position 324,064,849 of record CP136058.1, on the reverse strand, counting down.
TATAAGGTAGTTAGTCATCAGGTCAAGTAAGGGTTCACATGCTATCAGTAAAATATGTTGATGAAAAATAATCACATTGCAGATTCATCAGATTAATTCAAGCCACACGGAAAACCCATTTATCCAAACCAAGCATGATTAAGAACTAGGAAATATAGCACTTGTATATGTTTCTCATGTATTAAGTGCAGCCAAATTCGAATTATTCCTCACATGCACAACAATACAAAATTACCCACGACAATTAGACATCGCATTGCAGAATTGAACCAAGCAGTTAACTACACAATGTATAACCAAACCAAGCATGCTTGGCAACTTGGAAATGTAGCAATTGTATTCGTTTCTCATGTATTTTGTAAAGATAAATTCGATTTATTTCTCACATGGAAGACAATACAAAATTGCAGCCTGAAGAATTGAACATCACATTTGCAGAATTGAACCAAAAAATTAACTGAAGATGACAACTAATTAACAAAACAGTTAATAAGTGAGCACCACACTACACGACATATAGAACATAAACACTAGAGCAACAGATTGCATGGTAAAATTAGGTAGCACAATTCACTAGAATTTGTGAAGGAAAGGCAAGAGCAGCACATGCAACGGGTAAACCGAGCATGCTTAACCGGCATAGCTAGTAAATCGCAAGGTGCTCCTTCAAGATCTGGGGGTCGGCACGAATGGCAGCCATCACGACCTCATCCGCGCGTGCGGCCGCGATTTGCTTCTCCGCTGCCAAATGCTCCTTGAGGTCCTAGCTATACTGCATGCACCATGGCTTAGGCCGGCGCTTATTTGGCGGAGGGGTCGGTGATTTGGGTGGAAGGTGTCGCGCTCGCGCCGGCGGTCGGGGCATGTGGGATGTGGAAGGAGGAGAAGGATGGGGGTCGGGTGTGGATTACTTGCCTGGATAGGCGAGGCCGAGGAGCGTGAAGGAGGGTCGAGGTGGCGGTGCTGCAAGGAAGGAGTTAAGGTTTCAACTTGGAAAGGAAGGAGGAAAGAGGGGAAATGTGGCTTTTGGTAAGAGCAGGGGGCGGGGAGGTAGATATTTCCGCGGAAGCCGAAAATTTGGAATCGCTTCAGTGAAAAAACTGGCGCGCAAAGTGTCATCAAACACAATCCCTTATTCAGAACTTCGTACGATATGTGAACATCGCAAACGATTCAGATAGCTTAACCCGTGTGTGTTGAGTTTGAACGTCAAAAATTTTGGTTCGAATTTCCCTGGTTACAGTGGTCATCCACATCATTGCATAATTTGGGTACACAAAGGAGACTAACTTCTTAATCAAGCAAGTTCAGCAATTAAGCAGAGCTAGCTGACCTAAACATTACTCTAAGAAATTAAAGACTGGCGCTCTTAATTAAACAAAACAAAGAGTACTCGCGCCCGACTGGTGCTCGTCGATCTCCGCCGCCGCCTCCATGTCCAGCTCGCGCCCGACGGTCTCCTAGGGAAGGGGCTCCATGGCATCAATTGCACCATACTCGGCGAGCGTCTCGCCATCCGCGTCCGCCATATCTTTGGAATAGGCCGCCACGAGCTGGGCGTGGGCTACCGTGATCTAGGCTCTGGCGGGCTCCATCGTGGCAAGGTATGCCGCCCAGGAGAGGACGGCTGCTCGAACTCTCTCGGTGATTGCAAGCTCTTCGGCTGTGGGTTGCTGACTGTTGTCGGAGAAGCTTCGTTTGATTTGTGCGGTGACCGCCACGAGTTGGGCGTGGACGGCCTCGACATGGTAGTGGGCGGCCTCCAGCAGGGCTAAGACCGCTGCTGAGGAACGGACATCTGTTGTGCCGCTCTCGCCAGTTGCTATCCCCGAGGCACATGCTGCTGCCGCCGCTTGAAAAGCAATAGCGGCCGTTTGGCTGCCTTGGCCGCCCGGACGCAGACTGCGGTCACCCTCACGAAGGTTGTTAGCACGCGCCTGGCAGCTACGGCCATGCTCTCGCCGGCGTGGGCCGCCGAAGTTGCCCTCACGACTTGGGTCCACGTCCCCATCTTTCACCAGCAACGAATGAATAGTGAAATGATATTTGGGGAGTGAGCTAGTGTGCTTGACACGCCGGCTTTGGACTGTAGCCGATGCACCTTCTCTCGTAAGCCATGGGCGTACTATACACCGACGGTGCTCCAAGATATTTTGTGCTGCATCTCACACGGTTGGTGATAATAAGCTGTGTGCGATCTAGTTGATTTATCGTCTTGATCATTTGAATCACGTAATGGGGTCACAGCTACAAAGGATGGAGTTTGAATTGTTAGAACTTTTATCTACAGTGAACATGCAACTATAGGTGTGTCATCAAAAAAATTGGAATTATTCAGGGTTCGTTTGTACATTTTTATACATTAACTGGGGTTTCCAGACATTTTATGCGCATAATTCAAATTTGAACTACATGCACATGCTCCAGTGCATATAAACTGATTGAAAAATCAAATATGTGTCCTTGGTTGCATGCTTAGGTCTCATGCAAGAAATGGGAATGAATTTCAAACACCCTGCCACCGTCAATCGGCCGCAAACATTGAGATACCTGGTTTTTAAATTCTAGTAAATCCAAACCTCGACTGAAATTCATGAAACTTGGCATGCTATCATGGAGCAACATCAACATGCCGTGGTAAAACTTTTGTCCCATTTGGGGCAGGTTTGGGTATATGCTTCTCACAAACCGGAGCTTCTCACAACAAGCATGACGGTTTTCGGTAGAGAACATGCCACCTTTGGGGACGAAACGATATTCATTGCCTCTTATTGCTTTCAAATTTTTTTCTCGTGTCAACATAGAACAACAGGAGTGTTGTGTGAATTTTTGTGATTTTTCGGGGTTCGTTTGGACATTTTTATGCATTAACTAAGTTTTCAATGCATTTATGTGCATAATTCAAATTTGAACTACATGGACATGCTCCAATGCATATAAATTGGTTGAAAAATCAAATCTATGTCCTTGGGTGCTTGATTAGGTCCCATGCAAGAAATGGGAATGAATATCAAACACCAGGGCACCGTTGATTGCCGGCAAAACATTGAGATGCCTAGTCTTTAAATTCTAGTAAATCAAAAACTCGTCTAAAATTCATGAAACTTGGCATGCTATCATGGAGCGGCATCAACATGCCGTGGTAAAATTTTTGTCCCATTTGGGGCAGCTTTGGGTATATGCTTCTCACAAACCGGAGCTTCTCACAACAAGCATGATGGCTTTCGGTAGGGAACGTCCCACCTTTGGGGACGAAATGATATCTATTGCCTCTTATTGCTTCAAAAAATTTCTCGTGTCAACATAGAACAACACGAGTGTTGTGTGAATTTTTGTGATTTTTCGGGGTTCGTTTGGACATTTTTATGCATTAACTGAGTTTTCAATGCATTTATGTGCATAATTCAAATTTGAACTACATGCACATGCTCCAGTGCATATAAATTTGTTGAAAAATCAAATCCGTGTTCCTGGGTGCATGCTTAGGTCCCATGCAAGAAATGGGAATGAATTTCAAACACGAGGGCACCGTTGATTACCGGCAAAATATTGAGATGCCTGGTTTTTAAATTGTAGTAAATCCACAAATCGTCTGAAATTCATGAAATTGGGCATGCTATCATGGATCGGCATCAACATGCCGTGGTACGAATTTTTTCCCATTTGGGGCTGGTTTGGGTATATGCTTCTCACAAACCGGAGCTTCTCACAACAAGCATGATGGTTTTTGGTAGGGAACGTGCCACCTTTGGGGCCGAAACAATATCCATTGCCTCTTATTGCTTTGAATTTTTTTCTCATGTCAACATAGAACAACAGGAGTGTTGTGTTATTTTTTGTGATTTTTTGGGGTTCGTTTGGACATTTTTATGCATTAACTGAGTTTTCCATGCATTTAAGTGCATAATTCAAATTTGAACTACATGCAGATGCTCCAGTGCATATAAATTGGTTGAAAAATCAAATTTGTGTCCTTGGGTGCATGCTTAGGTCCCATGCAAGAAATGGGAATGAATTTCAAACACCGGGGCACCGTTGATTGCCAGCAAAACATTGAGATGCCTGGTTTTTAAATTCTAGTAAATCCAAAACTCGTCTGAAATTCATGAAACTTGGAATGCTATCAAGGGGCGTCATCAACATGCTGTGGTACAAATTTTGTCCCATTTGGGGCAGGTTTGGGTATATGCTTCTCACAAGCCGGAGCTCCTCACAACAAGCATGATGGTTTTCGGTAGGGAACGTCCCACCTATGGGGACGAAACAATATCCATTGCCTCTTATTGCTTTAAAAAAAATTCTCATGTCAACATAGAACAAAAGGAGTGTTGTGTGAATTTTTGTGATTTTTAGGGGTTCGTTTGGACATTTTTATGCATTAACTAAGTTTTCAATGAATTTATGTGCATAATTCAAATTTGAACTACATGCACATGCTCCAGTGCATATAAATTGGTTGAAAAACAAATCTTTCTCCTTGGGTGCATGCTTAGGTCCCATGCAAGAAATGGGAATTAATTTCAAACACCAGGGCACCGTTGATTGCTGGCAAAACATTGAGATGCCTGGTTTTTAAATTCTAGTAAATCCAAAACTCGTCTGAAATTCATGAAACTTGGCATGCTATCATGGAGCGGCATCAACATGCCGTGGTACAATTTTTGTCCCATTTGGGGCAGGTTTGGGTATGTGCTTCTCACAAACCGGAGATACTCACAACAAGCATGATGGTTTTCGGTAGGGAACGTCCCACCTTTGGGGACGAAATTATATCCATTTGCATATGTCATATTGGCTATGTTGCCATTTGTCCAACTGGAAAGATTTACATTTGTTGATCTAGTAACGTTACCATTTTGTCAATGCTTGTAACACTGCGATTTGTCCAAATATGCAGCTAGAAATCATTAGCACTATGTAATTTTTGCAACTAAAATTTAGTAATTAAGCATAGATTTCATTGATAGATTAAGCAGTCGTTCTTAATTTATACAAATAGTTCAACTCGACAGCTGAATTGACCAAACTTCTCCCCAATTGTTGCCAACCACGTACTGAAATAGCTAGTTCAACTATATAGTAGCTAATGTTAAGTATGTTGTACAGTTCGACCACACATCTATAGTCAGATGAACTAAACAAAATAGCTCCTAAATACTATTACTACCACGGAGGGGCTTTGTGCTACTTCCGGCAGCCTCTCCTCTGCCGAGCGTGCTCAGTAAGAGGCAGAGGAGGAGGAGGAGGATCCTACCGACGAGCTGGACAAATGCAATACGGTGCCTGCCGCTGCTACACGTTCAGCGACGCTCGCCAGGTTGAACGCCCACTGCCGCTCCAGACGATCCCTCTCGAAGCGTCCCGACTGCTCGTAGATCTCCTGATTCCTCGCCTCTGCGTCGGCGTGTGCTGCGGCCACGGCTGCGGTAAGGCTCTTTGCGAGCTCGACAAGGCGCTCCTCCTCGTCCCGCAGGAACTTGACATAGCGTGCAAGGTCGCTGACGCATGTGCGGGCCTCCACCTCCGCCTCCCTCCTTCGGGCGGCGGTGGCGGAGAGGGTGGTAATCCCGGTGGTCGACGGTGGGCTGGCGGCCACGACCACCACCTCCCGCCTTCGGTCCGCGGTGGCGGAGCGGGTGATGGCCAGGGTGGCCGGCAGTGGCGTGGCAGCCACGATGGGCACCTCCCGCCTTCGGGCCGCGGCGGCGGAGCGGGAGATGGCCTTGGCTTTCGACGGTGGTGTGGCAGCAACGGCGGCCGGCAACAGCTGCTGACGGGCAGCAGCGACAGACCGTGTGGTGGGTGTTCCGCGCACACCCAACAGGGACGCCACGCGCACTACTAGTTGTCCTCTGATGACGACGGAGTGGCTGAGCGACGATGACAGACCGGTGCCATTGGTGATTGTGGGAGAAGCAGACGAGATAAGTTGCAGGGAGGGAGGGGAAAATGCGACGCAGGACTCGCCGGCCATGAGGGTTTTTATAGTAGGCCGGTAAGCATTGGGATTTTGGGGGATTTCACCGAGTCGGGCGGGAAGCTTGCGCGGTAACCTGCGAGGTTGCGCGGGAACGGGCTCATCGACGATTCATTGGCGCCACCGTTTGGCCCCCGTGCGCTGCGCAAGCTTGCGTTGTAAGCCGTCTGCGGCAGCGGGGTGACAAGACGTGCAAGAGGAGGACGAGAGGACATGTACACATACAGTTAATAAAAAATGCTTGCGATTTAATTACCTACTATACCCGTGTCCTAGTTTGTAAGTTGGATTTAACTAATAAAATGCAAAAGCATGTCGCCAAATATTATATCGTTGGAGTCGTATATGAAAATAGTTTCCAGCTATACAATTTTTGTAACATGCATTAACACTTTTTTGGTTAAATTTAAGGTTATACACCAGCAAGCGTTTGCCCGCAACACACACGGCTTATTCCATCACAAACAGCTTGGATGGATCAAATGTATGCCACGTATCGCACATGCAACTCTAATCTGATTCGTGCTTGATGTCTCCGACATCGCTCGCACAGTTCGTCTTATTTGCCACGTATCATTGTGCCGTCCTCTGCTCGCGTCCCTCGGCAAGCTCTACTTGCCGATAGGCGCCGTTGGCGCACTCTGCTCGCGTCTGTCGGCGTGCTCGGCTTGTGGACAGCTTTTTCTTGGCGTTCAACTACTATATATATATATATATATATATATATATATATATATATATATATATATATATATATATATATATATATATATATATATATATATATATGGTTGCTCGCCGTTGAGGCGACCGCGGAGCGCTCTGCTCGTGTCCCTTCGCGCGCGCTCTGCCAGCGGTTGGGCATGCGCACGATCACGTCGGGGGCTCCATATGCATGCGGTTGCGCCGCGTGCGTTGCCATGCGATGCAGTTACGTGCGGCACGATGGAGTTACGCGCTGCAAATTAGAACTGCCATCAGGGCCATATTCCTGGCCGTTCGGCTTCCCCTTTAATTCCCGCAACCATTATAATCTTAGTCTCTTCAACCTTTCGATCGTGCCCCACGACACAACAAGCACACCCACGATGACACATAGAGAGGGGATGTCCAGCAGTGCTCCAATGGAGTTCGGCGAGCATAGAGTGGAGACCCATGCGAGGGAGACGGATCTCTCGGTGGTGTACACCATCGACCCGGCCGTGGTGGACGACTACATCAACAGCGTTGAGCAGTTGCTTGCTGGAGACAAGTACAAGGTGGTCGGCATCGACCTCCAGTACACTGCCGGTCGTCCCGGCATAGATCATAAGGTTTCCATTGCCCACTTGTGTATGTGTCATCATGTCCTCATCTACCACTACTGCATGGCCATAAAGCCTTGCAACTGTTTCAACAGGTTTGTCAACAACACTAACTACAAGTTCGCCACGGTGGATACCACCAACGATGTAAAAGAGCTCAGTTTTACAGGCTTGGCCTGCAAGAACCTTGTCGAAATCCATGACCACTACAGGGTCTGGGGCGGCACAAAGAAGGACTCCCAACTCGAACTCTCCCGGCCATCATCGACCCCTACTACGAAAACATGAAGCAGGATGCCCAGAGAACAAGTCCCGTATCCTGGCACGGGGCCTGTATGCGGCAACTGGATGAACCTCACCTCAAGTTTGCGGCCAAGAGCGTGTACACATGCTACGAGATGCACAGGCGGATCATTGACATGAGGAAGCGCCTCGTTACCAAAATCGATGAGCCCGGATCGAGCCACAAGCACAACAAGCGTCACAAGAAGTAGATGATGATCATATGATCGTTTATGCTAGTTAATCATGCATGTAATATATAGTTTACTTTATTGGTGTGTGGAAATGTCATGTGTGTAGTAGCCACCTATCACTACTGCAGGATGCTGCTAATGCGACACTACGATCAGAGACCCTTCGAGAAATTGTGTGCGATGCAATAATCACAAACAATGTTGTATGGAAACCGTCAAAAAAGGTGAAAATGTTTGCGATGGAGGATGCATCAAACACAGTTCAGATTTTAGTTGTGTGTGCGATGAAGGACATATGGTTCAGTTCAATTAATTGTTTACGGTGAGGAGGAACAAAAGAAACGGGCAGCCAGATGAAGGCGTGTGCGATACACAGCATATGGTTCACTTTGATGAACTGTTTGTGATTAGGCAATACAAAAGAAATGGGCAGCCACATGAAGGTGTGTACGATATACGGCATACGGTTCACTCGGATGAACTTTTTGTGATTAGGAAACACAAAAGAAACGGTCAGCCAGATCAAGGTGTGTGCGATATATGGCATGCGGTTCACTCGGATGAACTGCTTGCGTTGACACAAGAGAATAGAAATGGCTCAACTTAACAAGACGTGTGTGTTGTGCAATGGGATTGCATGCGGTTCACTCGGCCCTTGTCGTCAGTGTGTGACCTCTGTGGCAACCGTTCACTCCCTAGGTGCCTCTTCGTGTACCGTGGCAACCGTCCACCGACTCTTCGCCTTTCCCTCTCAATTTGGAACTGCTATTGCACGCTAGCTCTTCCTTCCTCCTCCATTTTCCTTCACCCTTCCTTCTGCCATTGTTTGATCGTCTTCTCCATGGAGGGAACAAGCCGGAAACGACCCTGTTATTCTTGCCCCGATCTGAATGATGACGCGGTAGAGGAACTCATTGATCGGTGCGACGTCATCACCACGGCTAGCATGGGAGGTTCGTTCAAGCCCATTCTCGACTCAATTAATAACATCATTACAAGGAACCCAAGGGTCCAGGAGCAGTTTGATCTCCCCTATCTTCTTCGCCGTGACCCTGCTGACTGGCGTGGGGACGAGGGAAGCCTCGCCTTGTGCAAGTTGATGCCGCTGGATAATGATACGTATGATGTTAAGATGCCATCACCCTAGGGCAAGGCTTGGGCAGGCGCAAATGGAGATTGGGTTGTTTACATTGGGTACAACTGCGAGTGGGAACTTGTGAATGTGTACACTCGTCACCGGGTTCCACTTCCAAAAATCTCAGACGACCGCCCAGAGGTTGAGTACACCGGTATTCTACATGAGTTCAAATATGATCATGGTGACTGTCGTCTATGGAAGATAGCAATTTGTCGAGTTCCCAGCCGCTCTTGGGATTACTCGAACTATGAAGTTATTGCTATTTTTGACAAGCTTGTTGCCTTCCTTACTTCCACGTCTCGATGGATATTGTTCAAAAATAAATTTGTATGCACGGATGAATACTGTGATGCAATTCAATATGAGGGACTTGTGTTTGCTGCCACCACTCGTGGCACTGTTTTTGCATGGAATCATCATGCTTTTGGTACGTTTGCCTTCCACCGTAATTATAATTGTTTCATCCACATGCATGTGGGTTAGCTAGTTTCCCTTTACTAATTAACCTTCTTGTGTTTCCAAGGTCCTGTGAACATTCCACCACCTATACTTGAAAATTTTATTCACGAGCATGAGGACAAGCAGGACCCAGATACTCAGTGGCACTTGGCAACTAATTCCGATGGATCACCTCTTCTTGTCTGTATACGGGGCACTACTGATGTTACTAAGGAAGTAGGTGTTGTCTCGTATGGTCGCACTCTCCATACCTATTCCAACATCTGTTGCAGGGTATTCGGGATGGATACTAGTGTACTAGCGCCAACACCTTCTCCCTGGTTCAGTATTGAAAGTGTTGGAGGAAACTCGCTCTTCCTTGGACAAAACTATCCAATGATGGTGGAAGGCGATCCAGCTGCTGTTGACACAACGTTTAACGCCCTCGATGCGGCTATATCTCCCACGTGTCGAAGCACGACTTAGAGGCATAACCGCATTGAAAGCAATATCGCAAGTGAGGTAATCTTCACACAACCCATGTAATACATAAGGGAAAGAGATACATAGTTGGCTTACAACCGCCACTTCACACAATACATGGGTAAAGCATTACATCAAACAGATACAATCAAGGTCCGACTACGGAACCAAAATAAAAGAAGACTACCCCAAATGCTACACAGATCCCCGATCGTCCCGACTGGGCTCCACTACTGATCAACTGAAACGAAACAACACAATGAACAAGATCTTCATCGAACTCCTCCTTAAGCTCGGATGCGGCACCTGCACGGTTTCATCAGCACCTGCAAACTGGTTTTGGAAGCATCTGTGAGTCACGGGGACTCAGCAATCTCACACCCGCGAGATCAAGACTATTTAAGCTTAAAGGTAGGACAGGATAGTGAGGTGGAGTTGCTGCAAGCGACTAGCATATATGGTGTCTAACATACGCAAATGAGAGCGAGAAGAGAAGGCAAAAGCACGGTCGAACAACTATGATCAATAAGTGATCCTGAACTACTTACGTCAAACATAACTCCAACACCGTGTTCACTTCCCGGACCCCGCCGAGAAGAGACCATCACAGTTACACACGCGGTTGATGTAGTTTAGTTAAGATCAACTTCGGGTTTTCTACAACCGGACATTAACAAATTCCCATCTGCCACATAACCGCGGGCACGGCTTTCGAAAGTTCAAACCCTGCAGGGGTGTCCCAACTTAGCCCATGATAAGCTCTCGCGATCAACGAAGGATATTCCTTCTCCCCGGGAAGACCCGATCAGTCTCGGAATCCCGGCTACAAGACATTTCGACAGTAATAAAACAAGTCCAGCAAAGCCGCCCGATGCGCCGACATCCTGATAGGAGCTGCACATATCTCGTTCTCAGGGCAACACCGGATGAGCTGTCCGTACAACTAAAACCAGACCTCAAGTTTCCTTGAGGTGGCGCTGCGAAGCGCTCTAGTTCGAACCAGCACTTAGAGAAGCACTGGCCCGGGGGGGCTGAATAAAGATGACCCTCGGGCTGGCCGACCCAAGGGAAAGGGATAGGTGGTAGGCAAATGGTAAAACCAAAGTTGGGCCTTGCTGGAAAAGTCTTATTCAAAGCGAACTGTCAAGGGGGTCCCATAAATCACCCGACCGCGTTAGGGACGCATAATCCAGGAACATAACACCGATATGACGGAAACTATAGCGGCAAGAGTGGAACAAAACACCAGGCATAAGGCCGAGCCTTCCACCCTTTACCAAGTATATAGATGCATTAATTAAATAAGATATATTGTGATATCCTAACAAGTAAAACATGTTCCAACAAGGAACAACATCTCCGTGTTCCAATAAGGAACAAACTTCATCTTCACCTGCAACTAACAACGCTATAAGAGGGGCTGAGCAAAGCGGTAACATAGACAAACAATGGTTTGCTAGGACAATGTGGGTTAGAGGCTTGGTTTAATAATATGGGAGGCATGATAAGCAAGTGGTAGGTATCGCAGCATAGGCATAGCAAAAGAGCGAGCAATCTAGCAAGCAAAGATAGAAGTGATTTCGAGGGTATGGTCATCTTGCCTGAAATCCCGCAAGGAAGAAGAACGAGTCCATGAAGAAGACAAACGGACGTAGTCGAACGAATCCTCACAACTCCGGAACGAAACCGAAGCTAACGAGAGAAGCAACCCGGAAAGAAACAAACAACATAGTAAACAACCATCACATAAACATGGCATGATGCACAACCAAGTATGATGCATGTCCGGTTTAATGAGGCATGGCATGGCATGGCAAAATGCAACAGACAATTCTACAAATTAAGTGGAGTTCAATATGCAGCGAGTTGCATATTGACGAAACAACACATCAAGTTATTTAGTTCTCTCTCGTTTAGGTACCCATCAATATTAAAGGTTGTTAAACATGGCAATGGGTGAAGCATATAAATCTAGCTATTTAGGCAAGTTTAAATGAGGCCAGAACAACAAACATCAATTCCGGAAACTCCTCATATGCATATATTAGGTTTGGTACTGTTCTGCCATAAACACAATTTTAATGTTGTTAAACAGCAAAATAAAGTGCACCATGTTAAACTAGGCATTTTTCTACCCCATTTACATATATAAATTATTAAATTATGAGTTACGGTTATTTAGTTATGAAATAAAGCATTTTAACATGGCATTTAAGCAAATTTAATCAAACATCATTTTAAACATTTTAAACATGGATGAGAGTTGCATATTATGAAACTACACAAAATTCTAAGCAACTTTCATATGTTAAGTTTTTACATGTGATGCACCATTTGTGAGATATTATATGCATGTTGCTTGGGGGGTTTTCTGCAATTCTGGCGTTCTCTGGATAAATAGCTAAAACGCAGATCTGAAAAAAAACAAAACAATGGCCGAAACTGCTGGGCGCTGGGGCGCTCACCATGGGCTCTGGGCCCAGATCTGCTGGGCTTGATGGCTGAAGGGGCGGGGCTGGGACTTGCGCGAGATGCGGCCCGGGCATGGTCGCGGTCAACGAACGAGGAGCGGGACGAGGCGCTGGATGAGCGAGGCGACTGGTCAACGCATGCATGACCCGTTGTGCTCTGTCGTTCGAAGCAGGGGATGCAGCGGCGGCTTGGAGTGGCTCGATGTAGGAGCAAGGCAACGGCGACTTGGCGCTACGGTCGTCCTTGAAGCAGAGGAAGCAGGGAAAACAGGGGCGCGGGACTCCGGCGACACGGAGCTCCGGGAAGAAGATGGCGACGGTTCTGGCGTGCATCTATGCCGATCTGAACGGTGGCAGCTCCCTGGGCAAGAGAGAGAGAAATAAGAGGGAGCGACAGACAGGAAGGAACGAGAGGAGAAGAAGGATGGGCAGCGGCACGGCGACCTGCGGTGCTCCAGCGTCGCGCTCACCGGCGCGGCGAAGGAGGCCAGGACGGTGAGGTCGCCTGGACCCTGGGCGGTGGAGGTCGTTCCCCACGGCGGACTTGACGGATCGAGGTAGGAGAAGGCCCTGGGCGGCCATAGTCTTGGAGCTCGGGGTCGGGGAGGTCGCGGGCGAGGACACGGTGCAACGAGGAGGTCGGGGACGGGGCCGGAGATGCGATCCAGGGCGGCGGAACTTGGGGCTCCATGGCCACGGCGAGGGGTTCCATGGGCGGCGGTGCTGTTCGGTTCCTGCAGGGAGGCGAGGTGAGAGACAGAGAGATCATGAGCGAGAGAGAGGACCAGAGAGGAAACGAGGAAAGGTAAAGGGAGGCGCGGTGCCTGCTGGTTCGGTGGTGGTTGTCGCCGTTGGCGTCTGGTACTCGGGCGAGGCGGCGCTGGTGGATCGAGGTGCTCGGGGACGAGCGAGCAAAGGAGGGGATCGATGGATTTGGAAGGAGTGCACTGGTTGGGTGGCGGCGGAAATCAAGGGAGAGGGTCGGAGAGAATTTGGATAGGGAGGAGATCCCGAGGTGGGATGGTGAGTGGTGGCGGCGGCTCGGGAATGGGTGGATGGATGGGACAGGATCCCTAGTTTCTAGGTTTAGAGTAGACTGATTATATAGGTAGGAGACTGGGTAGGGACTAAACCGGTTCGTCTGATTTTAATCGGGCGGCTGAAAAAGAATAGCTTAGGGAGTCCAAATAACAAAACGGAGATATTTTATAGATGTTAGGGGATGATCCGGACACAACGATAGCGACAGTCCGGTTCGGGTCCGGCACAACTTTCGGACGTGCGCGCAAGGAGGTCCGTGGGCTGACAATAGAGGTTAGGTTGGGTCTGGCGGATTGTGAAGAGAGGGTTGGTCTCAGAGAAGAGGGGAGAGATGCAACCCGGCATGGTTTCCGGAGATCGAAAACGTCTGACGTTAGACCGGCTACAATGCCGCTAGATTTATTCATTGGGGCGTCAAACGGACTCCGAATGCGATGAAACTTGCCAGGCGGTCTATTGACACCAAAACAACACCGCACGCCAACTTTCATCCCATTCCGAGAACATTTTCCGGCCACTAATAAAATACTATTTCGGAGATGCCGCGGGCGCGTGCAAGTGTGGTTGGTCTCAGAACGGACAAGGGAGAGAACTCGGAGAACCCGGACGGATGCAAGTTTCGAAAACATGATGATGCAATGCGGATGATGACATGGCAAGATGCGACACGCAAGCAAATGACAAAGCAACAACAGCGAATAACGGGAGGACAACTGGCACATCGGTCTCGGGGCGTTACAACACTCCACCACTACGAGAGGATCTCGTCCCGAGATCTAGGATGGCACCGGAGACAAACGGAAGAGGAAGAGGTAAAACAAAGTTGCTTCTTCGACAAACGAGTGATACCACGAGCCTTGAGATAGATCTTTGGAATAAAGGAATGGAGAAGAAAATGACAACTTCTACCACAAATGAGTTTGGAAAGCACCCTTAAAAGAAGGATAGAACGGAGTTGTTGGAAAAATCAACAACGATAAGATATGATTCCCGTGGACTTATGGAAAACATCTCAAAACTTGAGGTGAAAATCTGCCACTAACGAAAACAATTGCTTGCTTGAGATCAACGAAGAGATGAAAACTTCTTCCACCAAGAGGATAAAGAGCAAGCTTGGGTCATGCACGATCACCACAAATAGCAACAACCCTTAAGGAAAGGCTTTAGGTGAAATCTGACACAAGATAACTCCAACAAAGAAATTATTGGGTTGAAAAGATCTCGCGAACAAATTGTAAATGATGGGTTTAAAATATTTCATTCTTGACAACTTGTGAATCATGAAACACGAAGGGAAATTGTCAAGAATGACATAACACCACCTCAAAAGATAAGGTAGAAAGAATTGCACTTTAAAATGCAGGATAAAGAATACTTGAGCTCCTCTAAAAAGAATCTCGATGAACACTTCGAGAAGGAATTAAATCCTTTGTGAATCATCATGTAGCCTCCATAAAGAACTCCGGTAATAAAAGGATGATCAGATGAAATGAAGGATGAAAAGAATAAGGTTGAAGCCTTGCAATGACTAGATGGATCTCCGTGGTGATATAATTGCGAGAGCTTGGAACTCCGAGGAAGATAAGGTGAAACAATTGAAATCAAGAATTTTGATGAACCTCCGGAATAAGGAATTGAATTTACTCAATGAAACAAGAATAGGAATTACATTATGCTCATCCTTCACCAATTAAATTGATGACAAGCAATGGATTTGACATACCACTTATTCTCATAGAAAGGATCAAGAGAGATATAGCACAAACTTGGGAAGGTCTTCAACGAACCACTGGTAGGATCGGAAAGAACGAAAGAATCTATATGATAACGAAGGAAGAGAACTCTTGAACGAACCACCGTAAGAATTGAAAATGAACAAGGGAAAAGATAAAGAAACACCGGGTAGAATTAGAAAATGAACGAAGATGCTTGCTAGGATTTAGATACATGAGAACGAAGAGATCATGAACTGATTAGAGTATATTTGAACGATGCACCGGTAAGATTTGGAGAACGAGAGCTGAAAGCTTGAATGAATAATTCTGAGATGATGGGCACCGGAGAATCAAACTGAAAAGACTTCTGAAAAGCTCCGGATGGGTGAAAAGAATTCTCACAATCTCAAATAATTATGAGAGGATGGCATCAATCTAGAACCATGCATCTTCAAGAGAGTGGACAAGATTTAAGGGAAACTCTCCTTCAGTCTTCAAATGTTGAGAATGACGATGAGAAACACCACCATGAATTGTTGAGGCACTCCAGAATGAGAATTGGAAAGGTTGAACTAATGATGAAAAGAATTTGAAAGATCTTGGAGAAAGATATATGACTGATGAAAATTCATTCTTACGTCAAACTTCGAGAAGAATTTGGGAATAGCTCCGGGAAAAATAGAAGAGTCGGGTAGGATCCTGGGAAAAGACCTATGGGTTAGGGACCACTCAAAAGGAACAGCGTTGAAAAAATTGCTTGAAAAGAGAGATTACACCGGTTGAGTTAAATGGCTTGAAAGAGATAACATCCTCAAAAGAACTTGAGTGAATTGAGAATGGAAACTTGAATCTTCTGAGATATCTTCATCACTCCGGAACAAATGAATAGCGAGAGGTGAATGATTAAGAGATACACCGACATAAGAAAGCACTTGAAATGAGAAAGGGAATATGATCAACACCGAAAGCTTGAATTGGAACCACCGGAGAAGAAAAGAATGACGAATGATGAACTTGAAACTCCGTTAGTATCTTCATGGAAATCACCGGATAAGAACATTGACGGAAAAGAATGGAGAGACTTCCCATCTATAAGATGGATACTTGGTTAAGAAATCTGAGTCCTTGAAGAAAAAAGGGTGGGAGGGCGGGAAAAACAAAGACAACTTGGAACGGATGAAGCAAACACCGTTGAGAAGAACTGATAATTGATCTTGCGAATGTTGAAGTGAACGGATCCACTTGAAGAGGGACACACCGGTTGAATTCGAATTAACATGACAACCTCGATGATCAAGAAGGATTAGTATTCACATAGCAATATGAGAACACCGTTTAGAAAAGGTATGGAATCAACACTTGACATCGAAGCAACTCGAATACCGCAAATAAAACAAAACAAAGGATTTGGCTTGCAGAATAAGCCGGAACAAATACATATGATGGAGATTTACCCAATCCCATATCATGCATCTGTCGGAAAGATATTCTAGGAGCTACTAGAATTCCCACCTATAAACTCCCGAAACTTTCTGGTTATGCAATCAGGTGTTGGGGATACAGGGGACACAAAATATATCACCCAAACTAACAATACCTAGATCCAGCTATATCCATCCTTCAACACATAACCAAGAACCTTCAGAAATCGTCTACCTCAACCTTCGAAAAGCATCCGTTATACGAGTTATGGCAATACTCCCGCACTCGCCTCAGTACTGGGCTATCAGGGTTATCTCACCAACAACTGTACAAAAGAGATTTTCGATGTCGGCGTACTAAACTCAGGTATTCCAGAACTGCAAC
This sequence comes from Aegilops umbellulata, assembly GCA_032464435.1. Taxonomy (NCBI): domain Eukaryota; kingdom Viridiplantae; phylum Streptophyta; class Magnoliopsida; order Poales; family Poaceae; genus Aegilops; species Aegilops umbellulata. Next base: position 324,048,000 of record CP136058.1, on the reverse strand, counting down.
GATAAAATTATGATGACAACACCTCGGAGCTCAACTCCCCGGGACACCTCCACTAAACCCCTGCTGACAGGAGGCACCAAGACAATGTTGTCATCACAAAACCATCGGAACGATTCTAAGATACCCGCGTGATCCTAAAAAAAATTCATGAAATTTGAGAAGAGAAGAGTCAAAACTCTACGTCAGGATGCCTTACCTGAGCGATGAGGAGACTGGGAAGTAAAAAGAATTCCTAAACTCTCCGATATATAATTCCTAAATGACTCAAAACATTTTTCTAGACACAACTCGGCCGCTAAAAACGATCAATCAGTGGGGGCTCCTAAGGTCGGGGAAGGCTCTGATACCAACTTGTAACGCCCTCGATGCGGCTATATCTCCCACGTGTCAAAGCACGACTTAGAGGCATAACCGCATTGAAAGCAATATCGCAAGTGAGGTAATCTTCACACAACCCATGTAATACATAAGGGAAAGAGATACATAGTTGGCTTACAACCGCCACTTCACACAATACATGGGTAAAGCATTACATCAAACAGATACAATCAAGGTCCGACTACGGAACCAAAATAAAAGAAGACTACCCCAAATGCTACACAGATCCCCGATCGTCCCGACTGGGCTCCACTACTGATCAACTGAAATGAAACAACACAATGAACAAGATCTTCATTGAACTCCTCCTTGAGCTCGGATGCGGCACCAGCACGGTTTCATCAGCACCTGCAAACTGGTTTTGGAAGCATCTGTGAGTCACGGGGACTCAGCAATCTCACACCCGCGAGATCAAGACTATTTAAGCTTAAAGGTAGGACAGGGTAGTGAGGTGGAGTTGCAGCAAGCGACTAGCATATATGGTGTCTAACATACGTAAATGAGAGCGAGAAGAGAAGGCAAAAGCACGGTCGAACAACTATGACCAATAAGTGATCCTGAACTACTTACGTCAAACATAACTCCAACACCGTGTTCACTTCCCGGACCCCGCCGAGAAGAGACCATCACGGTTACACACGCGGTTGATGTAGTTTAGTTAAGATCAACTTCGGGTTTTCTACAACCGGACATTAACAAATTCCCATCTGCCACATAACCGCGGGCACGGCTTTCGAAAGTTCAAACCCTGCAGGGGTGTCCCAACTTAGCCCATGATAAGCTCTTGCGATCAACGAAGGATATTCCTTCTCCCCGGGAAGACCCGATCAGTCTCGGAATCCCGGCTACAAGACATTTCGACAGTAATAAAACAAGTCCAGCAAAGCCGCCCGATGCGCCGACATCCTGATAGGAGCTGCACATATCTCGTTCTCAGGGCAACACCGGATGAGCTGTCCGTACAACTAAAACCAGACCTCAAGTTTCCTTGAGGTGGCGCTGCAAAGCGCTCTAGTTTGGACCAGCACTTAGAGAAGCACTGGCCCGGGGGGGCTTAATAAAGATGACCCTCGGGCTGGCCGACCCAAGGGAAAGGGATAGGTGGTAGGAAAATGGTAAAACCAAAATTGGGCCTTGCTGGAAAAGTCTTATTCAAATCGAACTGTCAAGGGGGTCCCATAAATCACCCGACCGCGTTAGGGACGCATAATCCGGGTACATAACACCGATATGATGGAAACTATGGAGGCAAGAGTGGAACAAAACACCAGGCATAAGGCCGAGCCTTCCACCCTTTACCAAGTATATAGATGCATTAATTAAATAAGATATATTGTGATATCCCAACAAGTAAAACATGTTCCAACAAGGAACAACATCTCCGTGTTCCAATAAGGAACAAACTTCATCTTCACCTGCAACTAACAACGCTATAAGAGGGGCTGAGCCAAGCAGTAACATAGCCAAACAATGGTTTCCTAGGACAATGTGGGTTAGAGGCTTGGTTTAATAATATGGGAGGCATGATAAGCAAGTGGTAGGTATCGCAGCATAGGCATAGCAAAAGAGCGAGCAATCTAGCAAGCAAAGATAGAAGTGATTTCGAGGGTATGGTCATCTTGCCTGAAATCCCGCAAGGAAGAAGAACGAGTCCATGAAGAAGACAAACGGACGTAGTCGAACGAATCCTCACAACTCCGGAACGAAACCGAAGCTAACGAGAGAAGCAACCCGGAAAGAAACAAACAACATAGTAAACAACCATCACATAAACATGGCATGATGCACAACCAAGTATGATGCATGTCCGGTTTAATGAGGCATGGCATGGCATGGCAAAATGCAACAGACAATTCTACAAATTAAGTGGAGTTCAATATGCAACGAGTTGCATATTGACGAAACAACACATCAAGTTATTTAGTTCTCTCTCGTTTAGGTACCCATCAATATTAAAGGTTGTTAAACATGGCAAGGGGTGAAGCATATAAATCTAGCTATTTAGGCAAGTTTAAATGAGGCCGGAACAACAAACATCAATTCCGGAAACTCCTCATATGCATATATTAGGTTTGGTACTGTTCTGCCATAAACACAATTTTAATGTTGTTAAACAGCAAAATAAAGTGCACCATGTTAAACTAGGCATTTTTCTACCACATTTACATAAATAGATTATTAAATTCCGAGTTACGGTTATTTAGTTATGAAATAAAGCATTTTAACATGGCATTTAAGCAAATTTAATCAAACATCATTTTAAACATTTTAAACATGGATGAGAGTTGCATATTATGAAACTACACAAAATTCTAAGCAACTTTCATATGTTAAGTTTTTACATGTGATGCACCATTTGTGAGATATTATATGCATGTTGCTTGGGGGGTTTTCTGCAATTCTGGCATTCTCTGGATAAATAGCTAAAACGCAGATCTGAAAAAAAAAACAAAACAAGGGCCGAAACTGCTGGGCGCTGGGGCGCTCACCATGGGCTCTGGGCCCGGATCTGCTGGGCTGGACGGCTGAAGGGGCGCGGCTGGGACTTGCGCGAGATGCGGCCCGGGCATGGTCGCGGTCAATGAACGAGGAGCGGGACGAGGCGCTGGATGAACGAGGCGACTGGTCAACGCGGGCATGACCCGTTGTGCTCTGTCGTTCGAAGCAGGGGATGCAGCGGCGGCTTGGAGTGGCTCGATGCAGGAGCAAGGCAACGGCGACTTGGCGCTGCGGTCGTCCTTGAAGCAGAGGAAGCAGGGAAAACAGGGGCGCGGGACTCCGGCGACACGGAGCTCCGGGAAGAAGATGGCGACGGTTCTGGCGTGCATCTATGCCGATCTGAACGGTGGCAGCTCCCTGGGCAAGAGAGAGAGAGAAATAAGAGGGAGCGACAGACAGGAAGGAACGAGAGGAGAAGAAGGATGGGCAGCGGCACGGCGACCTGCAGTGCTCCAGCGTCGCGCTCGCCGGCGCGGCGAAGGAGGCCAGGACGGTGAGGTCGCCGGGACCCTGGGCGGTGGAGCTCGTTCCCCACGGCGGACTTGACGGATCGAGGCAGGAGAAGGCCCTGGGCGGCCATAGTCTTGGAGCTCGGGGCCGGGGAGGTCGCGGGCGAGGACACGGTGCAACGAGGAGGTCGGGGACGGGGCCGGAGATGCGATCCAGGGCGGCGGAACTTGGGGCTCCATGGCCACGGCGAGGGGTTCCATGGGCGGCGGCGCTGTTCGGTTCCTGCAGGGAGGCGAGGTGAGAGACAGAGAGATCATGAGCGAGAGAGAGGACCAGAGAGGAAACGAGGAGAGGTAAAGGGAGGCGCGGTGCCTGCTGGTTCGGTGGTGGTTATCGCCGTTGGCGTCTGGTACTCGGGCGAGGCGGCGCTGGTGGATCGAGGTGCTCGGGGACGAGCGAGCAGAGGAGGGGATCGATGGATTTGGAAGGAGTGCACTGGTTGGGTGGCGGCGGAAATCAAGGGAGAGGGTCGGAGAGAATTTGGATAGGGAGGAGATCCCGAGGTGGGATGGTGAGTGGTGGCGGCGGCTCGGGAATGGGTGGATGGATGGGACAGGATCCCTAGTTTCTAGGGTTAGAGTAGACTGATTATATAGGTAGGAGACTAGGTAGGGACTAAACCGGTCCGTCTGATTTTAATCAGGCGGCTGAAAAAGAATAGCTTAGGGAGTCCAAATAACAAAACGGAGATATTTTATAGATGTTAGGGGATGATCCGGACACAATGGTAGCGACAGTCCGGTTCGGGTCCGGGACAACTTTCGGACGCGCGCGCAAGGAGGTCCGTGGGCTGACGATAGAGGTTAGGTTGGGTCTGGCGGATTGTGAAGAGCGGGTTGGTCTCAGAGAAGAGGGGAGAGATGCAACCCGGCATGGTTTCCGTAGACCGAAAACGTCCGACGTTAGACCGGCTACAATGCCGCTATATTTATTCGTTGGGGCGTCAAACGGACTCCGAATGCGATGAAACTTGGCAGGCGGTCTATTGACACCAAAACAACACCGCACGCCAACTTTCATCCCGTTCCGAGAACATTTTCCGACCACTAATAAAATACTATTTCGGACATGCCGCGGGCGCGTGCAAGTGTGGCTGGTCTCAGAACGGACAAGGGAGAGAACTCGGAGAACCCGGACGGATGCAAGTTTCGAAAACATGATGATGCAATGCGGATGATGACATGGCAAGATGCGACACGCAAGCAAATGACAAAGCAACAACAGCGAATAACGGGAGGACAACTGGCACATCGGTCTCGGGGCGTTACAACACTCCACCACTACGAGAGGATCTCGTCCCGAGATCTAGGTATGCACCGGAGACAAACGGAAGAGGAAGAGGTAAAACAAAGTTGCTTCTTCGACAAACGAGTGATACCACGAGCCTTGAGAGGTTGGAAAAATTGAAAGAAGGATACAATGGAGATGAACGAGATAGCAAACACTCTGTTAGCAAAGAGGAACAAGTTACATTATGAGAACCTTGTAGGTTGCAAACTCGTGAATCAAGATCTCAAGGGGCAAGAAGAAATTTAAAACCATTCCGGTTAAAATTAGCTAGACAAGGAATAGATTAAAGAATTCGGGCAGCACTCCGGTTGGAAATGGAAGGAATAGAATATGAACTTGGCAAGATGCGAGGATACCTTATGAGATCAACAACACTCTGCCTCCGAAACTATTGAAAGAATGGCACAATGGGTAAGAAAGATTTCATACGGCACTCCGGTTGAGAAGGGGGGCAAAACTTGCTAAGATGATAGAACTTGAATGGAGGACACGACACTCCGGTTAAATGGATAAGCACGAAAAGAACACGACCTTGGCAAAACAAGAAGATGGGTTGAAGAGAACAACATCCCAATGCCTCCGGAAGAAAAATTGAAGATAGATCATTGGAATAAAAGAATGGAGAAGAAAATGACAACTTCTACCACAAATGAGTTTGGAAAGCACCCTTAAAAGAAGGATAGAACGGAGTTGTTGGAAAAATCAACAACGATAAGATATGATTCCCGTGGACTTATGGAAAACATCTCAAAACTTGAGGTGAAAATCTGCCACTAACGAAAACAATTGCTTGCTTGAGATCAACAAAGAGATGAAAACTTCTTCCACCAAGAGGATAAAGAGCAAGCTTGGGTCATGCACGATCACCACAAATAGCAACAACCCTTAAGGAAAGGCTTTAGGTGAAATCTGACACAAGATAACTCCAACAAAGAAATTATTGGGTTGAAAAGATCTCGCGAACAAATTGTAAATGATGGGTTTAAAATATTTCATTCTTGACAACTTGTGAATCATGAAACACGAAGGGAAATTGTCAAGAATGACATAACACCACCTCAAAAGATAAGGTAGAAAGAATTGCACTTTAAAATGCAGGATAAAGAATACTTGAGCTCCTCTAAAAAGAATCTCGATGAACACTTCGAGAAGGAATTAAATCCTTTGTGAATCATCATGTAGCCTCCATAAAGAACTCCGGTAATAAAAGGATGATCAGATGAAATGAAGGATGAAAAGAATAAGGTTGAAGCCTTGCAATGACTAGATGGATCTCCATGGTGATATAATTGCGAGAGCTTGGAACTCCGAGGAAGATAAGGTGAAACAATTGAAATCAAGAATTTGGATGAACCTCCGGAATAAGGAATTGAATTTACTCAATGAAACAAGAATAGGAATTACATTATGCTCATCCTTCACCAATTAAATTGATGACAAGCAATGGATTTGACATACCACTTATTCTCGTAGAAAGGATCAAGAGAGATATAGCACAAACTTGGGAAGATCTTCAACGAACCACTGGTAGGATTGGAAAGAACGAAAGAATCTATATGATAACGAAGGAAGAGAACTCTTGAACGAACCACCATAAGAATTGAAAATGAACAAGGGAAAAGATAAAGAAACAGCGGGTAGAATTAGAAAATGAACGAAGATGCTTGCTAGGATTTAGATACATGAGAACGAAGAGATCATGAACTGATTAGAGTATATTTGAACGATGCACCGGTAAGATTTGGAGAACGAGAGCTGAAAGCTTGAATGAATAATTCTAAGATGATGGGCACCGGAGAATCAAACTGAAAAGACTTCTGAAAAGCTCCGGATGGGTGAAAAGAATTCTCACAATCTCAAATAATTATGAGAGGATGGCATCAATCTAGAACCATGCATCTTCAAGAGAGTGGACAAGATTTAAGGGAAACTCTCCTTCAGTCTTCAAATGTTGAGAATGACGATGAGAAACACCACCATGAATTGTTGAGGCACTCCGGAATGAGAATTGGAAAGGTTGAACTAATGATGAAAAGAATTTGAAAGATCTTGGAGAAAGATATATGACTGATGAAAATTCATTCTTACGTCAAACTTCGAGAAGAATTTGGGAATAGCTCCGGGAAAAATAGAAGAGTCGGGTAGGATCCTGGGAAAAGACCTGTGGGTTAGGGCCCACTCAAAAGGAACAACGTTGAAAAAATTGCTTGAAAAGAGAGATTACACCAGTTGAGTTAAATGGCTTGAAAGAGATAACATCCTCAAAAGAACTTGAGTGAATTGAGAATGGAAACTTGAATCTTCTGAGATATCTTCATCACTCCGGAACAAATGAATAGCGAGAGGTGAATGATTAAGAGATACACCGACATAAGAAAGCACTTGAAATGAGAAAGGGAATATGATCAACACCGAAAGCTTGAATTGGAACCACCGGAGAAGAAAAGAATGACGAATGATGAACTTGAAACTCCGTTAGTATCTTCATGGAAATCACCGGATAAGAACATTGACAGAAAAGAATGGAGAGACTTCCCATCTATAAGATGGATACTTGGTTAAGAAATCTGAGTCCTTGAAGAAAAAAGGGTGAGAGGGCGGGAAAAACAAAGACAACTTGGAACGGATGAAGCAAACACCGTTGAGAAGAACTGATAATTGATCTTGCGAATGTTGAAGTGAACGGATCCACTTGAAGAGGGACACACCGGTTGAATTCGAATTAACATGACAACCTCGATGATCAAGAAGGATTAGTATTCACATAGCAATATGAGAACACCGTTTAGAAAAGGTATGGAATCAACACTTGACATCGAAGCAACTCGAATACCACAAATAAAACAAAACAAAGGATTTGGCTTGCAGAATAAGCCGGAACAAATACATATGATGGAGATTTACCCAATCCCATATCATGCATCTGTCGGAAAGATATTCTAGGAGCTACTAGAATTCCCACCTATAAACTCCCGAAACTTTCTGGTTATGCAATCAGGTGTTGGGGATACAGGGGACACAAAATATATCACCCAAACTAACAATACCTAGATCCAGCTGTATCCATCCTTCAACACATAACCAACAACCTTCGGAAATCGTCTACCTCAACCTTCGAAAAGCATCCGTTATACGAGTTATGGCAATACTCCAGCACTCGCCTCAGTACTGGGCTATCAGGGTTATCTCACCAACAACTGTACAAAAGAGATTTTTGATGTCGGCGTACTAAACTCAGGTATTCCAGAACTGCAACGATAAAATTATGACGACAACACCTCGGAGCTCAACTCCCCGGGACACCTCCACTAAACCCCTGCTGACAGGAGGCACCAAGACAATGTTGTCATCACAAAACCATCGGAACGATTCTAAGATACCCGCGTGATCCTAAAAAAAAATTTCGTGAAATTTGAGAAGAGAAGAGTCAAAACTCTACGTCGGGATGCCTTACCAGGGCGATGAGGAGACTGGGAAGTAAAAAGAATTCCTAAACTCTCCGATATATAATTCCTAAATGACTCAAAACATTTTTCTAGACACAACTCGGCCGCTAAAAACGATCAATCAGTGGGGGCTCCTATGGTCGGGGAAGGCTCTGATACCAACTTGTAACGCCCTCGATGCGGCTATATCTCCCACGTGTCGAAGCACGACTTAGAGGCATAACCGCATTGAAAGCAATGTCGCAAGTGAGGTAATCTTCACACAACCCATGTAATACATAAGGGAAAGAGATACATAGTTGGCTTACAACCGCCACTTCACACAATACATGGGTAAAGCATTACATCAAACAGATACAATCAAGGTCCGACTACGGAACCAAAATAAAAGAAGACTACCCCAAATGCTACACAGATCCCCGATCGTCCCGACTGGGCTCCACTACTGATCAACTGAAACGAAACAACACAATGAACAAGATCTTCATCGAACTCCTCCTTTAGCTCGGATGCGGCACCTGCACGGTTTCATCGGCACCTGCAAACTGGTTTTGGAAGCATCTGTGAGTCACGGGGAGTCAGCAATCTCACACCCGCGAGGTCAAGACTATTTAAGCTTAAAGGTAGGACAGGGTAGTGAGGTGGAGCTGCAGCAAGCGACTAGCATATATGGTGTCTAACATACGCAAATGAGAGCGAGAAGAGAAGGCAAAAGCACGGTCGAACAACTATGATCAATAAGTGATGCTGAACTACTTACGTCAAACATAACTCCAACACCGTGTTCACTTCCCGGACCCCGCCGAGAAGAGACCATCACGGTTACACACGCGGTTGATGTAGTTTAGTTAAGATCAACTTCGGGTTTTCTACAACCGGACATTAACAAATTCCCATCTGCCACATAACCGCGGGCACGGCTTTCGAAAGTTCAAACCCTGCAGGGGTGTCCCAACTTAGCCCATGATAAGCTCTCGCGATCAACGAAGGATATTCCTTCTCCCCGGGAAGACCCGATCAGTCTCGGAATCCCGGCTACAAGACATTTCGACAGTAATAAAACAAGTCCAGCAAAGCCGCCCGATGCGCCGACATCCTGATAGGAGCTGCACATATCTCGTTCTCAGGGCAACACCGGATGAGCTGTCCGTACAACTAAAACCAGACCTCAAGTTTCCTTGAGGTGGCGCTGCAAAGCGCTCTAGTTTGGACCAGCACTTAGAGAAGCACTGGCCTGGGGGGCTGAATAAAGATGACCCTCGGGCTGGCCGACCCAAGGGAAAGGGATAGGTGGTAGGCAGATGGTAAAACCAAAGTTGGGCCTTGCTGGAAAAGTCTTATTCAAAGCGAACTGTCAAGGGGGTCCCATAAATCACCCGACCGCGTTAGGGACGCATAATCCGGGAACATAACACTGATATGACGGAAACTATGGCGGCAAGAGTGGAACAAAATACCAGGCATAAGGCCGAGCCTTCCACCCTTTACCAAGTATATAGATGCATTAATTAAATAAGATATATTGTGATATCCCAACAAGTAAAACATGTTCCAACAAGGAACAACATCTCCGTGTTCCAACAAGGAACAAACTTCATCTTCACCTGCAACTAACAACGCTATAAGAGGGGCTGAGCAAAGCGGTAACATAGCCAAACAATGGTTTGCTAGGACAATGTGGGTTAGAGGCTTGGTTTAACAATATGGGGGGCATGATAAGCAAGTGGTAGGTATCGCAGCATAGGCATAGCAAAAGAGCGAGCAATCTAGCAAGCAAAGATAGAAGTGATTTCGAGGGTATGGTCATCTTGCCTGAAATCCCGCAAGGAAGAAGAACGAGTCCATGAAGAAGACAAACGGACGTAGTCGAACGAATCCTCACAACTCCGGAACGAAACCGAAGCTAACGAGAGAAGCAACCCGGAAACAAACAAACAACATAGTAAACAACCATCACATAAACATGGCATGATGCACAACCAAATATGATGCATGTCCGGTTTAATGAGGCATGGCATGGCATGGCAAAATGCAACAGACAATTCTACAAATTAAGTGGAGTTCAATATGCAACGAGTTGCATATTGACGAAACAACACATCAAGTTATTTAGTTCTCTCTCGTTTAGGTACCCATCAATATTAAAGGTTGTTAAACATGGCAAGGGGTGAAGCATATAAATCTAGCCATTTAGGCAAGTTTAAATGAGGCCGGAACAACAAACATCAATTCCGGAAACTCCTCATATGCATATATTAGGTTTGGTACTGTTCTGCCATAAACACAATTTTAATGTTGTTAAACAGCAAAATAAAGTGCACCATGTTAAACTAGGCATTTTTCTACCCCATTTACATATATAAATTATTAAATTCCGAGTTACGGTTATTTAGTTATGAAATAAAGCATTTTAACATGGCATTTAAGCAAATTTAATCAAACATCATTTTAAACATTTTAAACATGGATGAGAGTTGCATATTATGAAACTACACAAAATTCTAAGCAACTTTCATATGTTAAGTTTTTACATGTGATGCACCGTTTGTGAGATATTATATGCATGTTGCTTTGGGGGTTTTCTGCAATTCTGCCGTTCTCTGGATAAATAGCTAAAACGCAGATCTGAAAAAAAAACAAAACAAGGGCCGAAACTGCTCGGCGCTGGGGCGCTCACCATGGGCTCTGGGCCCGGATCTGCTGGGCTGGATGGCTGAAGGGGCGCGGCTGGGCCTTGCGCGAGATGCGGCCCGGGCATGGTCGCGGTCAACGAACGAGGAGCGGGACGAGGCGCTGGATGAGCGAGGCGACTGGTCAACGCGGGCATGACCCGTTGTGCTCTGTCGTTCGAAGCAGGGGATGCAGCGGCGGCTCGGAGCGGCTCGATGCAGGAGCAAGGCAGCGGCGACTTGGCGCTGCGGTCGTCCTTGAAGCAGAGGAAGCAGGGAAAACAGGGGCGCGGGACTCCGGTGACACGGAGCTCCGGGAAGAAGATGGCGACGGTTCTGGCGTGCATCTATGCCGATCTGAACGGTGGCAGCTCCCTGGGCAAGAGAGAGAGAGAAATAAGAGGGAGCGACAGATAAGAAGGAACGAGAGGAGAAGAAGGATGGGCAGCGGCACGGCGACCTGCGGTGCTCCAGCGTCGCGCTCGCCGGCGCGGCGAAGGAGGCCAGGACGGTGAGGTCGCCGGGGCCCTGGCGGTGGAGGTCATTCCCCGCGGCGGACTTGACGGATCGAGGCAGGAGAAGGCCCTGGGCGGCCATAGTCTTGGAGCTCGGGGTCGGGGAGGTCGCGGGCGAGGACACGGTGCAACGAGGAGGCCGGGGACGGGGCCGGAGATGCGATCCAGGGCGGCGGAACTTGGGGCTCCATGGCCACGGCGAGGGGTTCCATGGGCGGCGGCGTTGTTTGGTTCCTGCAGGGAGGCGAGGTGAGAGACAGAGAGATCATGAGCGAGAGAGAGGACCAGAGAGGAAACGAGGAGAGGTAAAGGGAGGTGCGGTGCCTGCTGGTTCGGTGGTGGTTGTGGCCGTTGGCGTCTGGTACTCGGGCGAGGCGGCGCTGGTGGATCGAGGTGCTCGGGGACGAGCGAGCAGAGGAGGGGATCGATGGATTTGGAAGGAGTGCACTGGTTGGGTGGCGGCGGAAATCAAGGGAGAGGGTCGGAGAGAATTTGGATAGGGAGGAGATCCCGAGGTGGGATGGTGAGTGGTGGCGGCGGCTCGGGAATGGGTGGATGGATGGGACAGGATCCCTAGTTTCTAGGGTTAGAGTAGACTGATTATATAGGTAGGAGACTGGGTAGGGACTAAACCGGTCCGTCTGATTTTAATCGGGCGGCTGAAAAAGAATAGCTTAGGGAGTCCAAATAACAAAACGGAGATATTTTATAGATGTTAGGGGATGATCCGGACACAACGGTAGCGACAGTCCGGTTCGGGTCCGGGACAACTTTCGGACGCGCGCGCAAGGAGGTCCGTGGGCTGACGATAGAGGTTAGGTTGGGTCTGGCGGATTGTGAAGAGCGGGTTGGTCTTAGAGAAGAGGGGAGAGATGCAACCCGGCATGGTTTCCAGAGACCGAAAACGTCCGACGTTAGACCGGCTACAATGCCGCTATATTTATTCGTTGGGGCGTCAAACAGACTCCGAATGCGATGAAACTTGGCAGGCGGTCTATTGACAGCAAAACAACACCGCACACCAACTTTCATCCCATTCCGAGAACATTTTCCGACCACTAATAAAATACTATTTCGGACATGCCACGGGCGCGTGCAAGTGTGGTTGGTCTCAGAACGGACAAGGGAGAGAACTCGGAGAACCCGGACGGATGCAAGTTTCGAAAACATGATGATGCAATGCGGATGATGACATGGCAAGATGCGACACGCAAGCAAATGACAAAGCAACAACAGCGAATAACGGGAGGACAACTGGCACATCGGTCTCGGGGCGTTACACAACGTTACTACCATTTATGAGAAAAAACTATATCTATACCTCGGACATTACTATGCTTCCCTACCGCCCCAATATGGGTCCTGACATAGGCCGCTTCAGCCTCGATGATCAGTCTTGTGTTGGTCTCGAGATTGACAGTAGCTGGCCCTTCCCAGAGAATCACTTCTGTTTCAAAGAAAGTGTTTCCAACACCGACGAGTGGTCGAGCTGAAGTTCATTTCATCGCTTTGTTATTTGTTGTGTGAGAAAAACTTTACTAGAATGTTTTGTTGGAAATGAGCTATAATCCAACGTGTATCCTCGTTGTCGTTGTGGGTTGATGACTTGTTGTATGTAATCAATGGTACATCTACATATGCGTCCATGAACTCACGCCTACTAGTGGTGTCCATATGAACAGTGCTAGTGATTTTAGTTGCAAAAATTACATAGTGCAAGTGATTTGTAGCTGCATATTTTGACAAATCGCAGTGTTACAAGGTTGAAAAATGGCAATGTTACTAGATAAACAAATGTCAATGTTTCCAGTTTGAGAAATGGCAACATACCCAAAATGGCAGATATGCAAATCTTACCCAATTGTTTATACGTGGTTGCACACAGGTCATGCAAAACAACCATTTGCGTTGAAGGGATGCAGAGATCCTGCTTGGCACATTTTCCCTTGGCTTCCTGGGGAAGCTGTCGGTTTGCATACGGGTGTTCTAACTAAAACGTTTGTGATGAGTTTTAATATTTAAAAACCACTAAATTTTTTTCAAAAGAAAATCGTTTGATAAGTCTGTACATTAAGAGAGAAAAACGCAAGTTCGTTCAAACCACATCTTTCATTCAGTCACACTGCGAATTTATATTCATATGATCAAGAATTCCAGATATAGTATTAAACCCCAAAAAAACTATTTCCGGCGGTGGCGGAGGCGGCGTGCCGTGTCGTCGTTGTCGTTGTCATCCTTAGGGACGCCGTTGTTGAAGTCTTCAAGACAGCACAAAATGTTCTTCACTTGTAAATCAAACATCATGTCATCGCGCGATCGACAGGCGGGGCACGGGAGGACGGCAACTGGCACCGCTGAGAGGTAGCGGTCGACGGCAGCGTCCCATGCCGCTGAGGAGGGGGCGGGCACGGGCATGGCGGGTGCAGCCAAACACACGGGGTCCGCCGCCGTGGGGGGTGGAGGGGCGCGCACGGGCGCCGCGGGTGCAGCCAAACGCACGAGGGCCAGCGCATAGGCATGGACACGGGCGCTGGCGCTGGCATGTACACGAGCTCGCACGGGTCCGCGGAGACCTCGCTGACGCCCGCGGCTTCCAGCTCTGCGGTAGTGCTCGGCGACGAGCCCGTCAATGCTACAGGGATGGTCGCTGGCGCGGGCGCGGGGATGGGAGCTGGGACGGGAGCGGGGGCAGCAACCGCCGCGGCCACCTCGTTCTGGGCCATGTCCATGAGGCCCCATTCCCCCTTATTTTCTATCTCGTCCGGCTCGGAGTCGACTTCCACAAACTTTAAGACTAGTGGCAGATGATCATTCTGTGCCATGGCGGTGGAGGTCTACGGGGGGGGGGAGGGGAATGGGAGGCGAACAGTAAGGCCGCCCGTATTAAACAGCAGCTCAGGCGCCATTAATGGAGAGGAAGGCGGGCGGCCATGGAAGTCAAAGGGCTCGCTTCCCAGTGAGCCTGCGCAGCGTAAACCTCGCACACTTCCGGGTGAGCCTATGCATTGGAGGGCAGCTTGCACGCCTCTCGGTCAGCCTGCACACCGACTGTGCTGCACGCCTCCCGTTCAGTCAAGGTCAAGCAGCTGTCCGCACGGCACCTCCTACAGCCATTAAAACCAAGACACGTGGCGTCATGTGAATGTTTAACAGAACACACACATTTTGAATTATACAAATGTTTGAGATATTAAAGTGGCAGCTATTTTTTCAAAATGCCTTTGTTGGTTGTCATTATTCGAGTGGGCCTTCTCTCAAAATGGACACGAAAAATACCACATCATGTCGGGTCCATTCCATGATAGCATGCCAAGTTTCATGAATTTCAGACGAGTTTTGGATTTACTAGAATTTAAAAACCAGGCATCTCAATGTTTTGTCAGCAATCAACGGTGCCCCGGCGTTTGAAATTCATTCCCGTTTATTGCATGGGACCTAAGCATGCACCCAAGGACACATATTTGATTTTCAACTAATTTATATGCACTGGAGCATGTGCATGTAGTTCAAATTTGAATTATGCACATAAATGCATTGAAAACTCTGTTAATGCATGAAAATGTCCAAAAGAACCCCGAAAAATCACAAAAATTGACACAACACTCCTGTTGTTCTATGTTGACACGAGAAAGATTTTGGAAACAATAAGAGGTAGTGGATATCGTTTCATCCCCAAAGATGGGACGTTCCCTACCAAAACCATGACGCTTGTTATGAGAAGCTTTGGTTTGTGAGAACCATATACCCAAACCTCCCCCAAACGGGACAAAAATTTTACCACGACAAGTTGATGCCGCTCCATGAAAGCTTGCCAAGTTTCATGAATTTGAGACGAGTTTTGGATTTACTAGAATTTAAAAACGAGGCATCTCAATGTTTTGCCGGCAATCAACGGTGCCCTGGTGTTTGAAATTCATTCCCATTTCTTGCATGGGACCTAAGCATGCACCCAAGGACACATATTTGATTTTCCAACCAATTTATATGCACTGGAGCATGTGCATGTAGTTCAAATTAGAATTATGCGCATAAATGCATTGAAAACTCAGTTAATGCATAAAAATATCCAAACGAACCCCGAAAACTCCCAAAAATTGACACAACACTCATGTTGTTCTATGTTGACACGAGAACTTTTTTTTGAAAACAATAAGAGGCAATGGATATCGCGTTCCCTACCTAAACCATCATGCTTGTTGTGAGAAGCTCTGGTTTGTGAGAAGCATATACCCGAACCTGCCCCAAACGGGACAATTTTTTTAACACGGCATGTTGATGCCGCTCCATGATAGCATGCCAAGTTTCATGAATTTTAGACGAGTTTCGGATTTACTAGAATTTAAAAACCAGGCATCTCAACGTTTTGCCGGCAATCAACAATGCCCTGGTGTTTGAATTTCATTGCTATCTCTTGCATGGGACCTAGAAATTCACCCAAGGACACATATTAGATTTTTCAACCAACCTTAGTGCATTGGAGCATGTGCTTGTAGTTCCAATTTTAATTATGCACATAAAATGCCTAGAAAACCCAGTTAATGCATAAAAATGTCCAAACGAACCCCGAAAAATCACAAAAATTGACACAACACTCCTGTTGTTCTATGGTGACACTACAAAATATTTGAAAGCAATAAGAGGCAATGGATATAATTTTGTCCCCAAAGGTGGGATGTTCCCTACCGAAAACCATCATGCTTGTTGTGAGTAGCTCCGGTTTTTGAGAAGCATATACCCAAAGCTGTCCTAAATGGGACAAAAATTGTACCACGGCATGTTGATGCCGCTCCATGATAGCATGCCAAGTTTCATGAATTTTAGACGAGTTTTGGATTTACTAGAATTTAAAAACCAGGCATCTCAATGTTTTGCCGGCAATCAACGGTGCCCTGGTGTTTGAAATTCATTCCCATCTCTTGCATGGGACCAAGAAATTCACCCAAGGACAAATATGTGATTTTTCAACCAACTTTAGTGCATTGGAGCATGTGCTTGTAGTTCAAATTTGAATTATGCACATAAAATGCCTAGAAAACCCAATTAATGTATAAAAAGGCCAAATGAACCCCGAAAAATTCCATGATTGAACACAACACTCCTGTTGTTCTATGTTAACACTAGAATTTTTTTTGAAAGCAATAAGAGGCAACGAGTATCGCCCCGTCACCAAAGGTGGTACGTTCCATATCGAAACCATCATGCTTGTTGTGTGAAGCTCTGGTTTGTGACACTACAAGAATACCCCCTATAAAGCAACACATATACTACATCGTTTTGGCTATTCGTTGCAAAATTCACAGTAGATACACATACAAGCGGTGTAGTGTATGCATTGATGAGTTGCAGCTCGTGACCCTACTATAGTGCAACAGATCTTACATGTTGCCATGTATTGGTTGCAAATTATATCTTTTATAAGACTGCAAATATACATAATAAAAAATAATTCATTGCAAAAGGAAATTAATTAGTCACGCCGGTACACATAATGAATGTGGCGCCAAAATCTGTGCTAACCGTCCGAGCAAAACCAAATCGCGCGAAGTCCACCACTTTATTCTCCGATCCAGATTGATATTCGCCTTCAATTCCGGATCGATCTAGGTCTACTACGGCACAAATCAATCATCAAATCTCCTCTCGTTGAGCAGGAAGGCTGGAAGGCGGACGGACAGGAGGGTGGCTGGAAGGCGGCGACGGACTAGGGACCGGCGGGAAGGCGGCGACGGATTAGGGACCGGCCGCTTTGCGGGCGGTGAAGAAGGGAGAAGAAGCAAGGCCGCGGTAGGAAGGCTGCAAGTCATGTGCTAGCGTGCCCTGCTCCGATCCGGCTACCCCTCCAGCCTGCCGGCCGCCGGTGCGCTGCTCCTCCGGCCGCCCTTCTTCTCCCTCACAGCCTCACCGTGTACGAGGCGAGACTGGCCTCCGAGGTAACCCTCCCTTCATCCCACCTTCCCGTCTCCTCTCATTCAGTCACCTTATTCATGGGCACTCAAGACATGGCCGTGGGATGTAGGGGATTTGGTAGGTGATGAAGGGGATTGACCGTCAGTAGGAGAGATGGATCCATTCCCCTGTCTTTGCGATCAAATCATCTGAGAGAGAGGTGCTTCAAGCTTGTTACAATTTCAGAGATGTTCTGTACCACCTGGTCTATGTTCAGTTGTTTGGGATTTGTTTCCAACAGGGAATTGATCACTGTGGGGTTTGAGTGAAACCATTGTCTGTTACTCTAATCCCTGTTGGGGTTTGTCCCCTATACCTCCTAATTCCTGTCTACTTCATTGCTGTTCGGTCGGTCAGGGATTGAACAAAATTTGTACAGGAATACAGTATTAACGTTGCACTAAGTAATTATTCATCAATGAATTCAGTTTGTACAGGGAATGCTTGAAATATTCAGGGAATGCAGTGTAAGAATTGCACCGAGTAAACATTCATCTCTGAATTCAATTTTTACAGGGAATACAGTGTAAGAAAGCACATGCACTGTTTTAGATATTACATTTGAAGTTTCCTAAATACTCAAGAGTTTGGGACTGTAAATATTCAATGGAACAATTTCTTGTGTGTGAGCACATCAGGACCAACACAAGGACATGATGAGAGATGATTACATGAACGTCTATATTTTTATATGTTAAGAGTAATACTTAGACGTATCTCAAATCTGTTGGAGAATATACACTTATGTCATTTGTTGCCAAGAATATTATATCTACTTCAGAGTATTTTCTGAATCCAGTGTTGTTTTTTTAACCAAATCTCAATAACAAGGACAAGATGAGAGATGATTACATGAACCTCTATATTTTTATATGTTAAGACTAATACTTGGTGTTGGGGAACGTTGCAGAAAATTAAAATTTTTCCTACGGTTTCACCAAGATCCATCTATGAGTTCATCTAGCAACGAGTCATGGGAGAGAGGGATTGCATCTACATACCACTTTGTAGATCGCGAGTGGAAGCGTTCAACGAACGGGGATGAAGTAGTCGTACACACCGTGATCCAAATCACCGGAGATCCTAGCACCAAAAGCACGGCACCTCCGCGTTCAACACACGTACGGTCAGCGTAACGTCTCCTTCTTCTTGATCCAGCAAGGCAAAGGAGAGGTTGGGGAAGAAGACTCCAGCAGCAGCACGACGGCGTGGTGATGTTGGAGTCGCAGTACTCCGACAGGGCTTCGCCGAGCTCTTACGGAGGAGGAGGAGGTGTTGGAGAGGGAGAGGGAGGCGCCAGGGCATAGGGTGCGCTGCCCCCCTCCCCTCCCCCCCTTTATATAGGCCTCTTGGGGGGGGCGCCGGCCCTAGGAGATGGAATCTCCTAGGGGGGCGGCGGCCAGGGAGGGGGGGCTTGCCCCCCAAGCAAGGGGGGCGCCCCCTTTAGGGTTTCCCCCCCTTCCCCCAAACCCTAGGCGCATGGGCCCTTGGGGGGAGGCGCACCAGCCCACTATGGGCTGGTTCCCTCCCTCATACGGCCCATGGGGCCCTCCGGGATAGGTGGCCCCACCCGGTGGACCCCCCGGGACCCTCCGGTGGTCCCGGTACAATACCGATAACCCCGAAACTTGTCCCGATGTCCGTATGATGACTTTCCATATATAAATCTTTACCTCCGGACCATTCCGAAACTCCTCGTGACGTCCGGGATCTCATCCGGGACTCCGAACAACATTCGGGTTACTGCATATACATATCTTCACAACCCTATCGTCACCGAACCTTAAGTGTGTAGACCCTACGGGTTCGGGAGACATGCGGACATGACCGAGACGGCTCTCGGGCAATAACCAACAGCGGGATCTGGATACCCATGTTGGCTCCCACATGCTCCACGATGATCTCATCGGATGAACCACGATGTCGAGGATTCAATTAATCCCGTATATGATTCCCTTTGTCAATCGGTATTTTACTTGCCCGAGATTCGATCGTCGGTATCCCAATACCTCGTTCAATCTCGTTACCGGCAAGTCACTTTTCTCATACCGTAATGCATGATCCCGTGATCAAACACTTTGATCACATTTAGCTCATTATGATGATGCATTACCGAGAGGGCCCGGTGATACCTCTCCGTCAAGCGGAGTGACAAATCCCAGTCTCGATCCATGTCAACCCAACAGACACTTTCAGAGATACCCGTAGCATACCTTTATAGTCAGCCAGTTACGTTGTGACATTTGGCACACCCAAAGTACTCTTACGGTATCCGGGAGTTACACGATCTCATGGTCTAAGGAAAGGATACTTGACATTGGAAAACTCTAGCAAACGAACTATGCGATCTTATGCTATGTTTAGGATTGGGTCTTGTCCATCACATCATTCTCCTAAGGATGTGATCCCGTTATCGATGACATCCAATGTCCATAGTCAGGAAACCATGACTATCTGTCGATCAACGAGCTAGTCAACTAGAGGCTCACTAGGGACATGTTTGTTGCCTGTTATTCACACATGTATTACGATTTCCGGATAACACAATTATAGCACAAATAAAGACAATTATCATGAATAAGGAAATATAATAATAATGCTTTTATTATTGCCTCTAGGGCATATTTCCAACAGTCTCCCACTTGCACTAGAGTCAATAATCTAGTTACATTGTGATGAATCGAACACCCATAGAGTTCTGGTGCTGATCATTTTTTGCCTTAGGGAGAGGTTTAGTCAACGGATCTGCGACATTCAGATCCGTGTCGACGTAACCTTTTACGACGAGCTCTTCGTCACCTCCATAAACGAGAAACATTTCCTTAGTCCTTTTCAGGTACTTCAGGATATTCTTGACCGCTGTCCAGTGTTCCTTGCCGGGATTACTTTGGTACCTTCCTACCAAACTTACGGCAAGGTTTACATCAGGTCTGGTACACAGCATGGCATACATAATAGAACCTATGGCTGAGGCATAGGGGATGACACTCATCTCTTCTATATCTTCTGCCGTGGTCGGACATTGAGCTGAGCTCAATTTCACACCTTGTAACACAGGTAAGAACCCTTTCTTAGATTGATCCATATTGAATTTCTTCAATATCTTATCAAGGTATGTGCTTTGTGAAAGACCTATGAGGCGTCTCGATCTATCTCTATAGATCTTGATGCCTAATATATAAGCAGCTTCTCCAAGGTCCTTCATTGAAAAACTTTTATTCAAGTAGGCCTTAATGATGTCCAAGAGTTCTATATCATTTCCCATCAAAAGTATTTCGTCTACATATAATATGAGAAATGCTACAGAGCTCCCACTCACTTTCTTGTAAACACAGGCTTCCCCATAAGTCTGTGTAAACCCAAACGCTTTGATCATCTCATCAAAGCAAATGTTCCAACTCCGAGATGCTTGCACCAGCCCATAAATCGAGCGTTGGAGCTTGCACACCTTGTCAGCATTCTTAGGATCGACAAAACCTTCCGGCTGCATCATATACAATTCTTCCTTAATGAAACCATTAAGGAATGCCGTTTTGACGTCCATTTGCCATATCTCATAATCATAGTATGCGACAATTGCTAACATGATTCGGACGGACTTCAGCTTCGCTACCGGTGAGAAAGTCTCATCGTAGTCAATTCCTTGAACTTGTCGATAACCCTTAGCGACAAGCCGAGCTTTATAGATGGTCACATTACCATCCGCGGTTGTCTTCTTCTTAAAGATCCATTTATTTTCTATGGCTCGCCGTTCAACGGGCAAGTCAGTCAAAGTCCATACTTCGTTTTCATACATGGATCCTATCTCGGATTTCATGGCTTCCAGCCATTTGTTGGAATCCGGGCCCGCCATTGCTTCCTCATAGTTCGAAGGTTCACCGTTGTCTAACAACATGATTTCCAAGACAGGGTTGCCGTACCACTCTGGTGCGGAACGTGTCCTTGTGGACCTTCGAATTTCAGTAGGAGCTTGATTAGAAGTATCTTGATCATCATCATTAATTTCCTCTCTAGTCGGTGCAGGCACCTCAGAAACGTTTTCTTGAGTTTCGCCGTTTTCCGGTTCAAGAGGTAACACTTCATCAAGTTCTACTTTCCTCCCACTTACTTCTTTCGAGAGAAACTCTTTCTCTAGAAAGGATCCATTCTTGGCAACAAAGATCTTGCCTTCGGATCTGAGGTAGAAGGTATACCCAACAGTTTCTTTAGGGTATCCTATGAAGACGCATTTTTCCGACTTGGGTTCGAGCTTCTCAGGTTGAAGTTTCTTGACATAAGCATCGCATCCCCAAACTTTTAGAAATGACAGCTTAGGTTTCTTCCCAAACCATAATTCATACGGTGTCGTCTCAACGGATTTAGACGGAGCCCTATTTAAAGTGAATGCGGCAGTCTCTAAAGCATAGCCCCAAAAAGATAGCGGTAAATCGTTAAGAGACATCATAGATCGCACCATATCTAATAGAGTGCGATTACGACGTTCGGACACACCATTACGCTGAGGTGTTCCAGGCGGCGTGAGTTGTGAAACTATACCACATTTTCTTAAGTGTGTGCCAAATTCGTGACTCAAGTATTCTCCTCCATGATCTGATCGTAGAAACTTGATCTTTCTCTCACGTTGATTTTCAACCTCACTCTGAAATTCCTTGAACTTTTCGAAGGTCTCAGACTTGTGTTTCATTAAGTAGACATACCCATATCTACTCAAGTCATCAGTGAGGGTGAGAACATAATGATAGCCACCGCGAGCCTCAACACTCATTGGACCGCACACATCGGTATGTATGATTTCCAATAAGTTGGTTGCTCGCTCCATTGTTCCTGAGAACGGAGTCTTGGTCATTTTACCCATGAGGCATGGTTCGCACGTGTCAAATGATTCATAATCAAGAGACTCTAAAAGTCCATCTGCATGGAGCTTCTTCATGCGTTTGACACCTATGTGACCAAGGCGGCAGTGCCACAAATATGTGGGACTATTGTTATCAACTTTAACTCTTTTGGTATTCACACTATGAATATGTGTATCATCACGTACGAGATTCATTAAGAATAAAACATTAACCATCGGAGCATGACCATAAAACATATCTCTCATATAAATGGAACAACCATTATTCTCGGATTTAAATGAGTAGCCATCTCGAATTAAACGAGATCCAGACACAATGTTCATGCTCAAACTTGGCACTAAATAACAATTATTGAGGTTTAAAACTAATCCCGTAGGTAAATGTAGAGGCAGCGTGCCGACGGCGATCACATCGACCTTGGAACCATTCCCGACGCGCATCGTCACCTCGTCCTTCGCCAGTCTCCGTTTATTCCGCAGCTCCTGCTTTGAGTTACAAATGTGAGCAACTGCACCGGTATCAAATACCCAAGAGCTACTACGAGCACTGTAAGGTACACATCAATTACATGTATATCACATATACCTTTGGTTTTGCCGGCCTTCTTGTCCGCTAAGTATTTGGGGCAGTTCCGCTTCCAGTAACCACTTCCCTTGCAATAAAAACACTCAGTCTCGGGCTTGGGTCCATTCTTTGGCTTCTTTCCGGCAACTTGCTTACCGGGCGCGGCAACTTCCTTGCCGTCCTTCTTGAAGTTCTTTTTACCCTTGCCCTTCTTGAACTTAGTGGTTTTATTCATCATCAACACTTGATGCTCCTTCTTGATTTCTACCTCTGCTGATTTCAGCAAAGCATATACTTCAGGAATGGTCTTTACCATCCCCTGCATATTGTAGTTCATCACAAAGCTCTTGTAGCTAGGTGGAAGTGACTGGAGGATTCTGTCAATGACCACTTCATCCGGGAGATTAACTTCCAGTTGAGTCAAGCGGTTGTGCAACCCAGACATTTTGAGTATGTGCTCACTGACAGAGCTATTTTCCTCCATCTTACAGCTAAAGAATTTGTTGGAGATCTCATATCTCTCAACCCGGGCATGAGCTTGGAAAACCATTTTCAGCTCTTCGAACATCTCATATGCTCCATGTCTCTCAAAACGCTTTTGGAGCCCCGGCTCTAAGCTGTAAAGCATGCCGCACTGAACGAGGGAGTAATCATCGCAGCGTGACTGCCAAGCGTTCATAACGTCTTGTTGTGCAGGGAGAATAGGTGCGTCACCCAGCGGTGCTCGTAGGACATAATCTTTCTTGGCAGCTATGAGGATGATCCTCAAGTTCCAGACCCAGTCCGTATAGTTGCTACCATTGTCTTTCAGCTTGGTTTTCTCTAGGAACGCGTTGAAGTTGAGGACTACGTTGGCCATTTGATCTACAAGACATATTGTAAATATTTAGACTAAGTTCATGATAATAAAGTTCATTTAATCAAATTATTTAATGAACTCCCACTTAGATAGACATCCCTCTTCTAGTCATCTAAGTATTACATGATCCGAGTCAACTAGGCCGTGTCCGATCATCACGTGAGACGGACTAGTCAACATCGGTGAACATCTTCATGTTGATCGTATCTTCTATACGACTCATGCTCGACCTTTCGGTCTTCTGTGTTCTGAGGCCATGTCTGTACATGCTAGGCTCGTCAAGAAAACCTAAGTGTTTTGCATGTGTAAATCTGTCTTACACCCGTTGTATGTGAACGTTAGAATCTATCACACCCGATCATCACGTGGTGCTTCGAAACAACGAAATGTCGCAACGGTGCACAGTTAGGGTGAACACTTTCTTGAAATTATTATGAGGGATCATCTTATTCACTACCGTCGTTCTAAGTAAACAAGATGCAAAACATGATAAACATCACATGCAATCAAATAATAAACATGACATGATATGGCCAATATCACATAGCTCCTTCGATCTCCATCTTGGGGCTCCATGATCATCTTGTCACCGGCTTGACACCATGATCTTCATCATCATGATCTTCATCATCGTGTCTCCATGAAGTTGCTCGCCAACTGTTACTTCTACTACTATGGCTAACGCGTTTAGCAATAAAGTAAAGTAATTTACATGGCGTTTCTCAATGACACGCAGGTCATACAAAAAAAAATAAAGACAACTCCTATGGCTCCTGCCGGTTGTCATACTCATCGACATGCAAGTCGTGATTCCTATTACAATAGCATGAACATCTCATACATCACATATAGATCATTCATCACTCATCACAACTTTGGCCATATCATATCACAAAGCACTTGCTGCAAAAACAAGTTAGACGTCCTCTAATTGTTGTTGCAAGTTTTACGTGGCTGAATTAGGGTTCTAGCAAGAACGTTTTCTTACCTACGTAAAAGCCACAACGTGATTTGTCAACTTCTATTTACCCTTCATAAGGACCCTTTTCATCGAATCCGCTCCAACTAAAGTAGGAGAGACAAACACCCGCCAGCCACCTTATGCAACTAGTGCATGTTAGTCGGTGGAACCGGTCTCACGTAAGCGTACGTGTAAGGTTGGTCCGGGCCGCTTCATCCCACAATACCGCTGAAGCAAGATAAGACTAGTAGCGGCAAGAAGAGTTGACAACATCTACGCCCACAACAAATTGTGTTCTACTCGCGCAAGAAGAACTACGCATAGACCTAGCTCATGATGCCACTGTTGGGGAACGTTGCAGAAAATTAAAATTTTTCCTATGGTTTCACCAAGATCCATCTATGAGTTCATCTAGCAACGAGTCATGGGAGAGAGGGATTGCATCTACATACCACTTTGTAGATCGCGAGCGGAAGCGTTCAACGAACGGGGATGAAGTAGTCGTACACACCGTGATCCAAATCACCGGAGATCCTAGCACCAAAAGCACGGCACCTCCGCGTTCAACACACGTACGGTCAGCGTAACGTCTCCTTCTTCTTGATCCAGCAAGGCAAAGGAGAGGTTGGGGAAGAAGACTCCAGCAGCAGCACGACGGCGTGGTGATGTTGGAGTCGCAGTACTCCGACAGGGCTTCGCCGAGCTCTTACGGAGGAGGAGGAGGTGTTGGAGAGGGAGAGGGAGGCGCCAGGGCATAGGGTGCGCTGCCCCCTCCCCTCCCCCCTTTATATAGGCCTCTTGGGGGGGGGGCGCCGGCCCTAGGAGATGGAATCTCCTAGGGGGGCGGCGGCCAGGGAGGGGGGGCTTGCCCCCCAAGCAAGGGGGGCGCCCCCTTTAGGGTTTCCCCCCCTTCCCCCAAACCCTAGGCGCATGGGCCCTTGGGGGGAGGCGCACCAGCCCACTATGGGCTGGTTCCCTCCCTCATACGGCCCATGGGGCCCTCCGGGATAGGTGGCCCCACCCGGTGGACCCCCCGGGACCCTCCGGTGGTCCCGGTACAATACCGATAACCCCGAAACTTGTCCCGATGTCCGTATGATGACTTTCCATATATAAATCTTTACCTCCGGACCATTCCGAAACTCCTCGTGACGTCCGGGATCTCATCCGGGACTCCGAACAACATTCGGGTTACTGCATATACATATCTTCACAACCCTATCGTCACCGAACCTTAAGTGTGTAGACCCTACGGGTTCGGGAGACATGCAGACATGACCGAGACGGCTCTCGGGCAATAACCAACAGCGGGATCTGGATACCCATGTTGGCTCCCACATGCT
Source organism: Aegilops umbellulata (assembly GCA_032464435.1). Classification (NCBI taxonomy): domain Eukaryota; kingdom Viridiplantae; phylum Streptophyta; class Magnoliopsida; order Poales; family Poaceae; genus Aegilops; species Aegilops umbellulata. Next base: position 324,022,164 of record CP136058.1, on the reverse strand, counting down.
CCACGATGATCTCATCGGATGAACCACGATGTCGAGGATTTAATTAATCCCGTATATGATTCCGTTTGTCAATCGGTATTTTACTTGCCCGAGATTCGATCGTCGGTATCCCAATACCTCGTTCAATCTCGTTACCGGCAAGTCACTTTTCTCATACCGTAATGCATGATCCCGTGATCAAACACTTTGATCACATTGAGCTCATTATGATGATGCATTACCGAGAGGGCCCGGTGATACCTCTCCGTCAAGCGGAGTGACAAATCCCAGTCTCGATCCATGTCAACCCAACAGACACTTTCAGAGATACCCGTAGCATACCTTTATAGTCAGCCAGTTACGTTGTGACGTTTGGCACACCCAAAGTACTCTTACGGTATCCGGGAGTTACACGATCTCATGGTCTAAGGAAAGGATACTTGACATTGGAAAACTCTAGCAAACGAACTATGCGATCTTATGCTATGTTTAGGATTGGGTCTTGTCCATCACATCATTCTCCTGAGGATGTGATCCCGTTATCGATGACATCCAATGTCCATAGTCAGGAAACCATGACTATCTGTCGATCAACGAGCTAGTCAACTAGAGGCTCACTAGGGACATGTTTGTTGCCTGTTATTCACACATGTATTACGATTTCCGGATAACACAATTATAGCACGAATAAAGACAATTATCATGAATAAGGAAATATAATAATAATGCTTTTATTATTGCCTCTAGGGCATATTTCCAACACTTGGAACTATCTCAAATCTGTTGGAGTACATACACTTATGTTATCTGTTGACAACAATATTATATCCACTTTAGAGTGTTTTTTTGAATCTCAAAGTGGACAACAGTTAAAAAATGCACAAAGATGCCACTCTGAAGATGCACAAAGATACACCTTGCTTAAACTTATTCTTGACTTCCATTTCTTTCCCTTAACATGTGAATGCCTCTCTGTTTCCTGGAAGATCAATGCTTTTGTTTTATTTGGCTCGAGTGTTTGTTGTGTTCAGCTCAACTTGGATCCTTGCTGGTTTAAGTCAACCAAGAGAGAAAAAGAACCTTGATTTTTTGTGTAATATACTTGTATGGCATATGTTTAGAATGTTTTTGCTTGTAGTGAATTGTTAGATAAAAGAATTCAGATTTTACAACATGGTTCCAGGTGTTTTGGACTAGCTGAGGTTTGGCAGCAGCTGTTGGTGTTGTATCATGAGGAAAATTCAATCAATCAACAATTAAATTGGACTATTTGAACTTGCTAGCTGCTGTCGTACAAGAGGTGACGGCTAGTTATACTATTTACTGCTTGTGATGTACTATGTGTTCTAAGATTTTATCTAGTTGTACTTTGTGTTCACAAATTTACTGTCAGGATGTGATGTTGGATGTTAAATTTAACATTGTTAGGAAATGGTGTACAATCTGGTGTACAAATTTTTCACATGAAACTTACTAGTCTATTTCTTTGCTACTGCATGCAGGTTCGATGGATAATGAAAAAGTCACCGATCTGAAAATGTGGAGCCTAGTCGAAGTGACGAATTCATTAGTGTTATTTGATTTTTTTATGTCCATATTTACTTTATAATTCATACAAGAAGATTCTACGTGTGACTGTCCTAAAGTGTCAATACTTGATTACAAACATGTTGGTGTTGGTCGTTCTGTTTCCTACACATTCTCTGCCCCCTTCTTCACTAAGGCACAAATTGTATTATTTAGAAATTTTTTGAAATGTACCTTCTCATACTTTTTATATAAACATGGTAATAAAGCAATGATTTGTATTATAGAAATTTTGTCAAATTTTATGATGAGTTTCAAAAATGTAGTAACTATTAATTTTCAGAAATATTTTAAGACAATTATCTTCAGTTCGAAATTGCAGCAGATGTAGGAGGTGAAGAAGAGCAGCAGTAGCGATCTGCAGTACGAGGGCATGGAAAAGAGCAGCAGAGAGGAAGACTTGAGCAGGACAGCAGCAGCGGAGGACTTCGCTGGCGATCAGACAGCATGGCTGCCCTTGTCTGATGGAGAGCTGGCGCAGAGGACCAGACCAGGCGCGGCCGCTCGGGTGTCTGGTGGAGCGCGCCGTCTGGTGGTTGCCTGGCTTCCCTTTTCTCTGCTTCCTTTCTCTCGTCTCAATTTCTTCCCTGATGTCGTGGCTTCCCTCTTCCCTTTTCTTTCTTCTCTCCTCTCGATCTCTCCCAGATCCCGTGGCTTCCAGACTGGTTCTTGGACAGTGATGTGGTAGCCAGCCATACAACCGCACTTGCATTCATTCAAAACAAACTCAAATTAAACCAAATGAAATTCATCAAATACGATGGAATTCACTAAAGTTTGTACATAAAACAGATGGCATTTTGTCCGTTTAGGGTTGCCCTTTTTTTTCTTTTTCCTTTGATCTTCGGATCCTCCCCATATTGTTCTTCCGCTACTTTCTGCTAAATCTAATTGAAGCCACCAATTTGCTGGATATTTCAAACAAAAACTTGTAGCAGACGGTGATCTCGTATGCGTGACTGCCTTGGTGGGCCACATCGCCGTCATCTTTGGAGTAGTCCTTCCAGCGGCGGAAGGTTCTCGGGGCGCGGCATCCCTTCCCGTTAGTGGGTGCTCACGGAGGAGCCGCTCAGCTTCCTCGTGCATCGTCCGGAGGGCCACCAGACCCTGGCCGTAGTGCCCTGGCGGCGGCGGAGGTGTCGCCTTAGCGACCACTCGCCTATCCTGGCGAGATCCCTGTCAATGCAGTGGCGGTGCCGCACATGTCGTTTCCGCGATGGTGACGAACTGATCATGGGTCCAGCCCTCCGCCGGGTCGGAGTCCTTGCAGACCTAGGCCGGCGTCACGTCAGACATGACGAACATGGAGTAGCACGCTGCATTGCACCGCTCCTTCGCACCGCCTTCCTCACTGCCCTCTCCTCAGCCGACATAATGGTCGGCAAGGAGGAGTCTGCGTCGCCACAGCCATCGATGTAGTGGAGGAGGTGGCCAAGCGCCTTCGCAATCGCCGTGGGCACCTCCTCCGTAATGGACTCGCCGCCCTCTCCTCGGCTGACACAAAGGCCCGTGACAAGGAGTCAACATCGCTGCTGCCACTAAGGAGGAAGTTGTCACACGCCTTCATGATCGCCGGCGGCACCTCCTCCATGGAATTTTTGCATTGTGCCACTCCTATCGCGGCTCCTATCTCGCCGCCTTCTCCTTAGCCGACATGATGGCTCGTGACGAGGAGTCGGCGCCACCACGGCCATTGAGGGTGTGGAGGAGATGGTCGTGTGCTTTCCGATTGGTGACGACACCTCCTCCTTGAAAAACTTGCCATGTTGCGCCACTCCTGCCACGCTGCTCTCTCCTCAACCTTGCCGTCTTGCGCTAGTGCTGTCATGCCGCCCTCTCCTCAGCGGACACGATAGTTGTGCGCCGGTAAGGGTGACTCGTCCTCACGCGGCGCCCGATCTGGAGTTCTGGGCACCGCGGTTGCGCGTAGGGGACAACTAGTGATCTTGGATCTGATGGACGACAACTAGTGATCTTTGATGACAATTATACATGTATGTCGGAACATTCAAGCTAATGATTTTTTTGTTTTTGGATTAATTTTTTTCTACTGTTTGAGCAATAGAATTCATTTTTAGTTCACCCATATTGGACTTAATTTGTGAAGAAGCATGTTCTGTTTGGCACAAATATATGTACAAGTGCATGCTCGTCACGGGCCAGATGACAATAACAAAATTTATAAAAAAATCACTTCAAATTGTTAGACTCCCCTATATATTTTTTGTTTTTAGTTTTGCTACAATACAACTTTTACCTTTCCCTCCGTTCTCTCCCGCCAACAGCGACTAACCTGGCAAACAAAAACTAAGTACGCGCGCTTCATTACCATGGCCCCACCTGTCATAGGAATCCAGGACGGAGACTAACATCGGTCAAAGAGATTGCGATGAGGTTACTGCACAAAGAAAATCGGAAGCCTCCCCCATATCAGCACGGTTCCCTTCCTCGTCTCCTACTCGGATTCATCGCACGCCCGGCGGCCGGTGGCTGATGCATCTCCACGAAATGAGCAAGGTTAGTTCTTGGCCAACTCTCCCACAATTCATCCTCTCTTGATCCCTCCTCTACCGATCTGTTCTCTTAATCAATTCACATCTCTCTTGCCAGGCAGATCCGGCCGGCTGGTAGATTGTCCAGATCCGGCTAGTACGTGGTGGCAAACAATCCCGCGAGTTCATGTAATTAGTACCCTACTCCTTATCCGATCTCACTGCTACAATTCATGCCCTCTGTATTGGTTCTCAGCTGTATTTTTTCACCCACCATGCAATCGATATACAGAGAGATTTGTTTTTCCTATTTTGTTTGCACAGTTACCTCATCGTGCATGATTTGTCTTTGAGAACCCATGAACAACACCTGTGCAGGCTCTATCTAGGATGGTGGAAGACACTGACACCTGGACATTGCAGGGAGGAATAGGATCACCTGCTTGATCCCCAAGCCATTAGAAACTGCTTAGGCGCTTCAGACGTAGTTTACGTTTTTCGCTGTGTGCCATCTTGGCACTTGGGCTAGGCCCGGGTTGTATTTCTACCCCTTCTATTTAAGTGAGAAGCTGCTGGGCAGCCTTTTCGCCAACAAAAAAAAACTTAGATATTACAATTCTATTTAATCTGACATTGATTCATATGTTCGGTTTACCCATTGCCAAAGTTACCATTGTTTTATTACCGAAATAGCCAAATTCTAATGTCCAGTGTCTAAGATTATCCCTTCCCATGGATCCTAAACAAATTCTAATGTTTGGTATCTCTCCCAGATTGAATAGTAAATTTTCAAATGTCCGTGTGCTATATACTGTAGTTTCCGAAACCAACATATATTGTATTTTACATACATTATTGAAACTTCGGTCATTCTCATGTTGCAGCAGATATGTCACGGACAAGAATTAACATTGTTGAATCCAATGAAGAGATAAATGCTTCTATCATTTTTTTTCCTATTTATTTTGCATTACATCATCTCTGCTTATGTTCTAAATTATATCTTTATGATGCCAGGGCTGCAAGGAACCAGGTATGAGGAACACGGTTGTGCTGCCCTCCATTCTCCTGTACAGAAAGTCACTATATTTACTTTCAATTTTCACTTTCATATAGAATCAAAATTACAATCATTATTCTGTCGGCTTTTTGTTGCAACCTGTGCTCCAGCTCGAGATACCAGTTCAAGTAATGTTGCTTGGGGACATTCCACTCTAGTTGGACCAGTGAGTTGATTACAGATTTTCGGATGGCAGTTATTATGTACTTTGCAGGGACCTCCAGGTCTTTAGTTGTGCTCCGGAGTCCAGATTGAAAGTTAAACTCAGTACTAACACAACAAATAGTATGTTACTGCTAGAGATTTTGCTTTAGCCACACTGTTTCATACACTCAGCATTCTGTAAACTCTATTTCCCAGTGACTTAACTATTCACATTTTATTTCTAGTTTGGTGAGGTGATTGCGACAACGGGGCATGATGAATCAAGTATAATAACTGAGATTGATTATTCATTGATTGAGCATAGGAGGTAAGCAGAATAAATATTTTTCTTTTCCATGTTGCTGTTTCTTCTCAGCTTGGTCTAATAGATAGATATTTTGTTCAAGCAATTTATTCCTCTGCGACATCAATGATGTGGAGATCTTTATCGGTTGGTAGAAGTCCAGGGATCGGTTTCCATGTAGACTGTCCGAATTGCTCGGGTACGCATGATCCGTGAAGCAAGAATCGCTGATTGTTAAGGCAAACTCATGCTTCAGTTCCTGAGATGTTGTATGTGCCACATCTTTGCCTGTAGCTTGCACTCCAGCCACATAATGTGTGAAAAGGGGGCAAAACCAACAAGGAGATATGTAATGATGTCTAAGAAATAACTACTAATGATGAAGAAGGCTTCACAGATTGTGATGATACTAGTGCGGATGGAAATGAAGATGGTAAGTTTGTTGCGCATTCCTTACTGATTGCAATCTATTTTTATTCATCATCGTAACATATATAATTCATGGTTCTATATATTTAGATGAAAATGCAGAAACAAAAGAGTGCAAGAAGAGGAAGCTTTTTTTTGTGGGGGAGGAAGCTGAAATATATTTGGAACCTTCCAAAAGGGAAAAGGATAATGGTTTGTTGCAATGACCTTCCAAATAAATTCTGCTGCACACAAGGTATATTTCAATTACCATATATATACAATATGTTCAACATATATTTGTTTGATGTTTATGTATCAGCCGGTTGTCTTGCTATCAGAATGATGTTCAGAACAAATAAACTCTGCTCGAGAATGTCATTGCATGTCACGACGAAAAAACTTCTGCTGAAACTGGTATATTCTCATAGTCACATATAAATTTGTGTTCAAACTATAGTGCTATCTTGTTTATTACTTGTTTTTTGCGTTCAGAGTGTTGTCTTGACCAAAAAGCAACAAAAGGTGCCAATGCAGCATGTAAGAGTGCTCAAGGTGGTTCGCTTAGTTGGCCGGGTGCTAGTGAACTACGTGTAAAAGTGCTCAAATTCATTTCTTATGTCCCCACATGTTTTGTCTTTGTTTTTTCATGTGTATTGAGGATGATTCTGCCAGTGGTAACTTTGGTTTTCTCTATTAGGCAGGAAGTACAGTATTCCTGAAGAGCCTGAAAAACCATAACAAGGACGTAACTCTTGCTACAATTGTAAGTTGATATTCTAAATTTAAACATCATGGTGTTGAAATTAGAAATGAATTCAAGGCAGTGCATGTCGATATGGCACTTGTAAAAACTAAAAATTTGGTACGGAGTTGCAAAAACTGCAATACACTCGGTAATGTAGAAGAAACTAAGATTGCATGGCCTTCAATCTTTGTACGTGTCTAATTCCTTGCCTCTATTACTACTTGCATCATGTGAATACATTGTGTTAACAGTTCATTTTGTTTTCTTGTTTGTATATTCAAAAGATAAATGGATGAGTATATGGGTGCGTGGAAAGTATACTGCTATGAGGATGTTGATGTTCCGCTTTATGATGATGATGACGGATGCTTTCAGTTTTAGTTGAGTAGTAGGGATGAAAGTCCAGTTGGATGTTGTTCCTCGATTCAGTTTTAGTTAAGTTGTAGGGATGTTGATCGATGCTTTCTGATTAAGTTTCACTATTAAGAAAATAGTTAGATTATGCATCACATTAGGATGATGTCCCTCCTATAATATGCACTGTTGTAATCCAGCATTTTAATGTAATACTCCTCTCGTGAGTATATTCTCTTGTTTTCACATTACATGGATCATTAATTTAATTGCTGGCAATAATAATAATAATAATAATAATAATAATAATAATAATAATAATAATAATAATAATAATAATAATAATAATCACAATATATATGTACCAACACTTGAAGCGTTGGAAATTCTTCGTAGCCAAGCAATGGGATTTTGATTCTAGTATATTACGCACCAACATAAAAAAGTGTTGTAGAAGTCCATTATATCTGTTGTAGTCTTGCAACGGTCCCTTTACCAACAAAAATATAAGCATTGCATTATGCGCTAGCAACACTGGATAAGGCCACGCATCCTAAACCGTTGGTAAAGACACTAGCAACACATATATGGACTTTTAGATACGAAGAAATGCGTTGCTATAGAGGGGTTCCTCTTGTAGTGTGAGAAGATTATACCCAAACCTGCCCCAAATGGGACAAAATTTTCACCACGGCATGTTGATGCCGCTCCATGATAGCATGCTAAGTTCCACGAATTTCAAACGAGTTTTGTATTTACTAGAATTTAAAAACCGGGCATCTCAACGTTTTGCCGGCAATCAACAGTTCCATGGTGTTTGAATTTCATTCCCATCTCTTGCATGGGACCTGGAAATTCACCCAAGGACACACATGTGATTTTTCAACCAACTTTGGTGCATTGGAGCATGTGCTTGTAGTTCTAATTTGAATTATGCACATAAAATGCCTAGAAAACCTAGTTAATGAATAAAAAAGGCCAAACGAACCCCGAAAAATTCCAAGATTGAACACAACACTCCTATTGTTCTATGTTGACACTAGAATTGTATTGAACGCAATAAGAGGCAACGAATATCGTCTCATCCCCAAAGGTGGTACGTTCCATATCAAAAACATCATGCTTGTTGTGAGAAGCTCTGGTTTGTGAGAACCTTATAAACAAACCTGCCCCAAATGGGACAAAATTTTCACCACGGCATGTTGATGCCGCTCCATGATAGCATGCCAAGTTTCATGAATTTCAACAAGTTTGAAATTCATTCCCATCTTTTGCATGGTTCCTATAAATTCACCCAAGGACACACATGTGATTTTTCAACCAACTTTAGTGCATTGGAGGATGTGCTTGTAGTTCAAATTTGAATTATGCACATAAAATGCCTAGAAAACCCAGTTAATGTATAAAAAAGGCCAAACGAACCCCAAAAAATTCATTCTCATTTCTTCCATGGGACCTAAGCATGCACTGAAGGACACGTATTTGATTTTTCAACCAATTTGTATGCACCAGAGCATGTGCATGTAGTTTAATTTTGAATTGTGCACCTGAAATGGCTAGAAAACTAGTTTAATGTAAGAAATGTCCAAATGAACCCTGAATAATTCCAATTCTTTTACGACACACATACAATTGCATGTTCACTGCAGATAAAAGGTCTAGCAATTCAAACACCGTCCATTGTCGTTGTGACCCCATTTTGTAAATCAAATCAAGTAGATCCCAAACAGTTTATTCTCACCAACCGTGTGAGATGTAGTACAAAATATCTTGGAGCACCGTCGGTGTATAGTACGCCTATGGCTTACGCGAGAAGGTGCGTCGGCTACAGTCCACAACCGGCGTTCAAGCACACTAGCTCGCGCCCCCAAAACTCCCGCCTCTACTTGACTCGCAATCTCGAAAATATCTACCACCTGGAAGGTTTTAATGTTTAACAACACACGATTAGTATGTGCGGACCGTGTGCGATGTCTGTTACTCCCGCTCTGCTTCAGTCCCTTGATTCAAATTTTTAGTAGCCCCGGCATTTTACTCCCGCCTCTTCATCCGTCGCAATCTCAAAAATATTTGCTCGCCCTTGATCCAAATTTTCAGTAGCCCCGCCTTGTTACACCCGCCTAGTAAAATTTTCAGTTGCCACAGTATTTCCTCTAACACAACCTTGCTCCCCCCCTCCACACACACACACACCAAAATCTCCGCTCACACAGACACACACAACCCTCAAAACCATTGGTAGGTCACCGCCATCGTCGGCGCCTCCATCCTCAACCTCTGCCCGTGTGCCGGGGAGCTCGAGGAGCCAATGGCCAAAAAGAGGTTTATCGCGGCCTTTTTGCCCGACGCCGGCGAGGTGGCCGTCGAGGTGTCCCCGTCGTCCTCCGCAGGCCCAATCCGCCATCACCGGTCCCCCGATCCACCCGTCGTCGCGCCCCTACGCCGGTTCGAGGACTTCCCCGTCCTCCCTCGGACCCGGCAGCCGACGCAGTCCTACCTCGGGGTCCGGCAGCGGCGGTGGGGGAGGTGGGTCGCCGAGATTATAGATCGAGAGACCCACACCCGCCGGTGGCTCGGTAGCTTCCACACGACCGATGAGGCCTACTTGCAAGAGCTCCGCTGGCAGCACCCAGAGCTCGTGGAGGCGGAGCGGGAGATCTTTGCCGGCGCGGAGGGCGGTGAGGTTATCGCGCTCTCCTCCGGTGACGAGGTCGAAGGCAGTGAGAACGGTGGCGCGGAGGGCGGCAAGGTTATCGCGCTCTCCTCTGATAACGAGGTCGAAGGCGGTGACGGCACGGAGGGCATCAAGGTGGGCCCCGAGGACTAATAGATCGACATCGACGAGTGGAGGAGTGCCTTCCTCAATGACCCCAACGACGGTAATGGCCCGGACCCAGCTCGCGGCACACCGTACATGACGAGGAAGGATTTGCTCGACCTCTACTTCGACCGTAAGTAGTTTAACTTAGCTTAAATTTATGTTTTATGTTCGGTTATGCAAAACTATCTATGTTCATGTTTGAATGCATGCTACTTTCGGTTGAACCTGCTTTGAACTTGATCAAATTGAAGTTTACAACCTTAAGTTTAGGGGATCGACTAGAAAAGGTAAAAAATTGTTGGAGTATATATATATCCACTAAGGGTTTTAGTCCTTTAACTTTTTACGGATCACCTAGAGATGTCCTTATGACTTGTTTATTTCAGTTCTTCACAATGTGATGTTCTATATGTGCAACTATTTGTTGTGCAGTTCAATCTCATCAATAACAGTTTCAACAATACCACTATGAATTACGATATTTGGTTGTTGTTAGGGATATTGTAGTTGACATGCCTTTTCATTTTTATATTGTTGTTTAGCAACATGCATTGTACTCAATGACTAAATATGCAATCCCACGCTACATAGCAACAAGGAAGAGTGTTACCTTAATGTTCTGATGATGTCTAGATATACATGTAATAAAATCTTATATAATGGGATGGATGGAGTGTTGTACTACATCATTTTTCAATTGTTGTTTAGCTTCTAATATTAACTTGGTGCTTTTAGGTACATATATCATTGCCAAAGATCCATACTTCGACCCTTTCTGTGTATTGGGCAATGAGATATTCACGAACCAGCATCAAGTGAGGAAACTGATAAAGATTGTTACTAAAATGGGTCAAAAGATGTCAATCAAACTATTCGTTTACACTTTATGCAAGACAACAGTGAACAGCAGGATGGTAAGTAAGAACCATGTAGCCTTCTTTTTACTGCCCGTAATGAGTCGTGTTAGATGACAATATCTGAATCTTTTTTCTTTTGCAGTTGATCCTGAAGCAGTTTACTCAAGATTTTCTCTCAAACTACATGATTGGAGTCCGTCCATCACAAGGGGTTGGACTAGAGTCCTGCATGCCTTCTGCATCCAGGAGAGCACAATAGGGCCATTCCGCTTCACCTTGTTCAGCAACTGGAATGTCTGTCACCTCTTTCTTTACCATCTGTAATAGTACAAGTATAGAACCCTGGTACATCATTGTTTATTTTGTGCTTCTGTAATCCTTAAACATATGTACCTGTGAATCGAGTAATGCATTGGTTATTTGAACCTGATGGATATGAATAAAGCTATGGCCTAATTTCAAGTTTAAATTAGGTACAATTTTAAGTAGCAGCAATTAAATTAGGGCGAAATTATGTTGTGCAGGTCATTATGGCACACACGGTCGGTAAAACCCAAACGTTCGCGATATACACCATAATCCGAGACGGTTCACAGAGAGGAAACGTGTGCAAGCATGCACACACTTGACATTCGCAAAGCGTGTGTGATGTCAGGCACTATCACATATGGTGCGGGAAAACTAAATGTGTGTGATTGTCTACCTATCGTACATAGTTTATAATCATGAACTGTGTGTGATGTGCCAGGCATCGTAAATCTCCTGTGCCTGGAATCTACCTAGAATCTGCCTGGAAAGCTCCCGTGCCTAGAATCTGCCTAGTTTTAGGTAGAACCACAAAACTCTGACTGTGATGGCAATGCGAGCACAAATGAGTAGCAAGGATGAAGCGTTTGGGATATTCGAGATATCAGAAACGGTTATATAGGGACAACTGTATGGATCAAGGCTCCCTATCCCCGACGGTTTCTGGGTCGTGTGGGAAGGACCCCCCTATCGCCCACACTCACTTGGCGGCGATTCCAAATGCCGTCGCGGAAAGGGGTTTTAAACCATTTTTTAGGACCGACGCGCACTAGTGTATGTAATTATCCATGTAATAGTTTACTTTGGTGTGGGCAAATGCCATGGTTGTAGTAGCCACCTATGTAAGTGGATGTTTAATTTGGTTATGCAAGCATGTCCTTATAAGTGTGTGTGTGTGTGTGTGTGTGTGTGTGTCTATATATGTTGTGTTTTGTATGCCATCCCATCACACAACACACACGTCTTATTAGCAGCAACCGTCTGTGTTATTATCGGTATTCACACACATTTCTGATTACAGACCTGTTTGTCGCGTATCACACACATCTTGTTCATTTGAACCATTTCTGTTCTCATGTGTCAACGCAAGCAGTTCATCCGAGTGAACTGTGATACGTCTCCAATGTATCTATAATTTTTTATTGTTCCATGCTATTATATTATATGTTTTGGATGTTTAATGGGCTTTACTAAGCACTTTTATATTATTTTTGGGACTAACCTACTAACCGAAGGCCCAGTGCAAATTGCTGTTTTTTTGCCTATTTCAGTGTTTTGCAGAAAAGGAATATCAAACGGAGTCCAAACGGAATGAAACCTTTGGGAGAGTTCTTTTTGGAACAAACTTGATCCAGAGGACTTGGAGTGGACATCAAGAAAGAAGCGAGGAGGCCACGAGGCAGGGAGGCGCGCCTGCCCCCTGGGCGCGCCCCACCCTCGTGGGCCCCTGCAGCTCCACCGACCTACTTCTTCCTCCTATATATGCCCATATACCCCGAAAACATCCAAGGGCACCATGAAACCCTATTTCCACCGCTACAACCTTCTATACCCGTGAGATCCCATCTTGGGGCCTTTTCCGGTGCTCCGCCGGAGGGGGAATCGATCACGAAGGACTTCTAAACCAACACCATAGCCTCTCCGATGATGTGTGAGTAGTTTACCACAGACCTTCGGGTCCACAGTTATTAGCTAGATGGCTTCTTCTCTCTCTTTGGATCTCAATACAAAGGTCTCCTCGATTCTCTTGGATATCTATTCGATGTAACTCTTTTTGCGGTGTGTTTGTCAAGATCCAGTGAATTGTGGGTTTATGATCAAGATTATCTATGAACAATATTTGAATCTCCTCTGAATTCTTTTATGTATGATTTGTTATCTTTGCAAGTCTCTTCAAATTATCAGTTTGGTTTGGCCTACTAGATTGATCTTTCTTGCAATGGGAGAAGTGCTTGGCTTTGGGTTCAATCTTGCGGTGTCCTTTCCCAGTGACAACAGGGGCAGCAAGGCATGTATTGTATTGTTTCCATCGAGGCTAAAAGCATGGGGTTTATATCATATTGCTTGAGTTTATCCCTCTACATCATGTCATCTTGCCTAATGCGTTACTCTGTTCTTACGAACTTAATACTCTAGATGCATGCTGGATAGCGGTCGATGTGTGGAGTAATAGTAGTAGATGCAGAATCGTTTCGGTCTACTTGTCGCGGACGTGATGCCTATATACATGATCATGCCTAAATATTCTCAAAACTATGCACTTTTCTATCAATTGCTCGATAGTAATCTGTTCACCCACCGTAATACTTATGCTATCTTGAGAGAAGCCACTAGTGAAACCTATGGCCCCCGGGTCTATCTTCCATCTTATTATTTTCCCGTCAACTAGCCAATTTCTGTCGCCGTTTATTTTGCAATCTTTACTTTTCAATCTATATCATAAAAATACCAAAAATATTTATCTTATTATCTCTATCAGATCTCACTTTTGCAAGTGGCCGTGAAGGGATTGACAACCCCTTTATCGCGTTGGTTGCAAGGTTATTATTTGTTTGTGTAGGTACGAGGCGACTTGTGTGTAGTCTCCTACTGGATTGATACCTTGGTTCTCAAAAACGGAGGGAAATACTTACGCTACTTTGCTGCATCACCCTTTCCTCTTCAAGGAAAAAACCAACGCAAGCTCAAGAGGTAGCAAGAAGGATTTCTGGCGCCGTTGCCAGGGAGATCTACGCCAAGTCAGTCAATTCAAGACATACCAAGTACCCATCACAACTCTTATCCCTCGCATTACATTATTTGCCATTTGCCTCTCGTTTTCCTCTCCCCCACTTCACCCTTGCCATTTTATTCACCCTCCTTTTTCGTTAGCTTTTTCTTTGCTTGCTTCTTGTGTGCTTGTGTGTTGGATCATTTGTCACGATGACTCAAGACAATAATAAATTGTGGGACTTTTCCAATACCAATAATAATGATTTCCTTAGCACTCCGATTGCTCCTCTTATCGATGTTTAATCTTGCGAAATTAATGCTGCTTTGTTGAATCTTGTCATGAAAGATCAATTCTTTGGCCTTCCTAGTGAAGATGCCGCTACACATCTAAACAACTTTGTCAATTTGTGTGATATGCAAAAGAAGAAAGACGTGGATAATGATATTGTTAAATTGAAGCTATTTCCGTTTTCGCATAGAGATCATGCTAAAACTTGGTTTTCATCTTTGCCTAAAAATAGTATTGATTCATGGAATAAGTGCAAAGATGCTTTTATCTCTAAGTATTTTCCTCCCGCTAAGATCATCTCTCTTAGAAACGATATTACGAATTTTAAGCAACTAGATCATGAGCATGTTGCACAATCTTGGGAGAGGATGAAATTAATGATACGTAATTGCCCTACACATGGTTTGAATTTATGGATGATTATACAAAAATTTTATGCCGGATTGAATTTTGCTTCTAGAAATCTTTTAGATTCGGCCGTGGGAGGCACTTTTATGGATAATATTATGGTTAATTATTCTCAATAGCACACCGAAAGATCTACTAGTAGAAAAGTTCATGCGATAGATGAGATTAATGTTTTGAGTGGAAAGATGGATGAACTTATGAAATTTTTTGCTAATAAGAGTGCTCCTATTGATCCTTATGATATGTCTTTGTACACTTTGGTTGAGAATAATAATGAATCTATGGATGTTAATTTTGTTGGTAGGAACAATTTTGGTAAATTTAATCCTAGGCCATATCATAGTAATTCCTCTAATAATTATGGTAATTCCTAAAACAAATCTTATGGAAATTTTAATAAGATGCCCTCTGATTTTGAGACTAGTGTTAAAGAATTTATGATTTCTCAAAATAATTTTAATGCTTTGCTTGAAGAAAAATTGCCTAAGATTGATGAGTTGGCTCGGAACATGGATAGAGTTTTTCTTGATGTGGATTCTTTGAAACTTAGATCTATTCCTCCTAAGCATGATATCAACGAGTCTCTCAAAGCCATGAGATTTTCCATTGATGAGTGCAAAGAAAGAACTGCTAGGCTGCATGCTAAGAAAGATTGCTTTGTAAAAGCGTGTTCTTCTAGTTTTTTCATGATAATAGGGATGAAGATCTAAAAGTTACTGATGTGTCCCCTATTAAATCTTTGTTTTGCAATATGAATCTTGATAATGATGGGATTTGAGATGAGTCAACTTTAGTTAAAAGGCGTCCTAATGATTCGGAGTTTTTAGATCTTGATGCAAAAATTGGTAAAAGTGGGATTGAAGAGGTCAAAACTTTACGTAACAATGAACCCACTATTTTGGATTTCAAGGAATTTAATTATGATAATTGTTCTTTAATAGATTTTATTTCCTTGTTGCAATCCGTGTTAAATTCTCCTCATGCTTATAGTCAAATAAAGCTTTCACTAAACATATCGTTGATGCTTTAATGCAATCTTATGAAGAAAAGCTTGAATTGGAAGTTTCTATCCCTAGAAAATTTATGATGAGTGGGAACCTACTATTAAAATTAAAATTAAAGATCATGAGTGCTATGCTTTGTGTGATTTGGGTGTTAGTGTTTCCACGATTCCAAAAACTTTGTGTGATGTGTTAGGTTTCCGTGAATTTGATGATTGTTCTTTAAACTTGCACCTTGCGGATTCCACCATTAAGAAACCTATGGGAAGAATTAACGATGTTCTTATTGTTGCAAATAGGAATTATGTGCCCGTAGATTTCATTGTTCGTGATATAGATTGCAATCCTACATGTCCTATTATTCTTGGTAGACATTTCCTTAGAACAATTGGTGCAATTATTGATATGAAAGAAGGAAATATTAGATTCCAATTTCCGTGAAGGAAAGGCATGGAACACTTTCCTAGGAAGAAAATTAAATTACCTTATGAATCTATTATGAGAGCCACTTATGGATTGCATACCAAAGATGATAATACCTAGATCTATTCTTGCCTTTATGCCTAGCTAGGGGCGTTAAACGATAGCACTTGTTGGGAGGCAACCCAATTTTATTTTTGTTTCTTGCTTTTTGGTTCTGTTTAGTAATAAATAATTCATCTAGCTTCTTGTTAGATGTGGTTTTATGTTTTAATTAGTATGTGTGCCAAGTAGAACCTTTGGGAAGACTTGGGTGAAGTCTTTATGATCTTGCTGTAAAAAAACAGAAATTTAGCGCTCACGAGATTAGCTACAACATTTACTGGAGAGTTCTATTTAGTTGATTCTTTTTGCAGATAATTAATAGACAAATTCCTCACGTCCAGCAATTTATTTTAGAATTTTTGGAGTTACAGAAGTATACGTTTGATACAGATTACTACAGACTGGTCTGTTTTTGACAGATTCTGTTTTTCGTGTGTTGTTTGCTTATTTTGATGAATCTATGGCTAGTATCGGAGGGTATGAACCATAGAGAAGTTGGAATACAGTAGTTTTAACACCAATAAAAATAAAGAATGAGTTCATTACAGTACCTTATGATGGTTATTTGCTTTCTTATACTAACGGAGCTCATGAGATTTTTCTGTTAAGTTTTGTGTTGTGAAGTTTTCAAGTTTTGGGTAAAGATTTGATGGATTATGGAATAAGGAGTGGCAAGAGCCTAAGCTTGGGGATGCCCAAGGCACCCCAAGGTAAAATTCAAGGACAACCAAAAGCCTAAGCTTGGGGTGCCCCAGAAGGCATCCCCTCTTTCGTCTTCGTCTATCGGTAAATTTACTTCAGGCTATCACTACAAAAAAATACACTTCCGTGATGATACGTGTTTGTCACAGTAGGTCGCATTTTTCTGTCATGCATGTACATCCATGACGATTTAATGACAGAATCAAGATAGTCATACTTGTGCGGTCGTAGAAGTGTTCCATGACATTACCAAAATTATCATCACGGAAGTGTCCACTTCCATGACGATAAATCATGTGTCACAGAAGTTCTTTCGTCAAGGGCGATCGACACATGGCATACACCGTAACGGAACGCCGTTAAGCTATCGGGTCCGGTTTTGGATCCGATAACTCGTTAACAGCCCGGACCAATGGGGATTTTCCACGTGTAAAATCATCATTGGCTAGAGGAAACATGTGTCAGCTCCGCGTTTGGCACAGGTGTCACTCATCCAGTGGGCGAGATGCGCCTATTATATGTTGACACGTGGACCGGCCCAAAAGTGGCCCATAAAGTTTAAATAGGACGGCCCAAATAAAGGCCCACAAGATTTTGCGGACCATAATGGGCCGGCCTAGCTAAAGGCCCACGAGATTTTGCGGACCATAATGGGATGGCCTAGCTAAAGGCCCACAAGATTTTGCGGGCCATAATGGGTCGGCCCAGGTAAAGGCCCACAAGATTTTTGCGGGCCATAATGGGCCGGCCCAGGTGAAGGCCCACAAGATTTTTGTGGACCATAATGGGACGGCCCAGCTAAAGGCCCACGAGATTTCGCCGACATTAATGGGTCGGCCCAGCTGTAGGCCCAAAAGATTTTGAGGACCCTAGTAGGCCGGCCCATTAACTGGCTGCCATGTTTTGGGCCAAATGCCGGCCCATATTTGATCCGGTCCATTAATGGCCTGCCACATTTTGGGCCTAATAATGGCCCATATGAGATCCGACCCGTTAAAAGCCTACCACGTTCTGGGCCAAATTACAGCCCAGATCAGGTCCGGCCCTTTAAGAGGCTTTGGGCTAAATTATGGCCCATATCAGATTTGGCCCGTCAACTGGACGCTATGCTTTTGGTCCCACTTGCTAAAGGCCTGTTAGTAATTCGGCCTAATATTAGTTTCGACCTGTTAAGGGCCCGTTTAACATTTCGGCCCTATATTAATTTTGGCCTGTTAAAAGGCCGTCATATAGTTGGGCCTAACTACGACCCGGTTTGCATCCGGCCTGCTCGCAACCGATAATATGATTGGGCCAAACAAGGACTAAGACAATTTTGGCCTGTTAAAAGCCCGTGATTTGATTGGCACAATCATGGGCCGGGGTCCATTTTGGGCTGCTGCCGGCCCGTGAGCTGTTCGGCACGTTTCAGGCCCAACCTACTTCTCAACCTCCTAAAAGCCCATTTAGTTTTCTTGTGAAAAGAGGGTCGGCGGTTTACTCGGCCTATTCAAGGCCCGGATCTAATAGTGGGCCAGTTTGCATTTAGGCCTTTTAACGGACCAAGACGATGGGCCCCATGATGCGGATCATACATCGTGATTGCATGATGGCTCGATTATGTACTGTAATTTTATGGTTTGGCCGGTTTACTGCGAAGACAGGATATATATACAGTAAAATAACTGCAGCATCGTGAATAAGAAAAAAAACCTAGACTATACGTTAAAGAAATTATGTCATATTACATCCACTTGGCATCAAAGTTCGCCACTATGATAATAAAGCACAAGCAGACAACAGATTACATACACTGGGCATCAAAGATCGCCACCAGTGCAAATAAACAGGCCGACAAAATAATATACAAAACCAATAGCACTTCAATAGAGTTCAAGAAAGGTTAGACCTGATGGGGAGCTGCAGCGCAAGCAGCTAAGCAAGCTGATGAGACTGCGCTTGTTTAACACTTATATCCTCTTCACTCTGAAAGATAAACAAGCAGACAGATGACAGGTTTTGCACATAAAAGTATCAGTGCTGACAATTCATCACATTTCTTACTGACGAATAAAGTGACACAGTTTAAAATTGCATTAACACAATATGGTATTGTTCAGGTCAAGACATGGCAGGAAAATGACGCTGTGAAGGAGTTGGCAGCTTCACGACACCACTGGATTACAGATAAAGAACTCATAAGTATCAATGGTTAGTGTGTTGTCAATTTATCCCATTTCAGATTGGCAACGAAAGAGATGGTTTAAATAATAGTAGAATGATATGACATTGTTCATAGTTAAGACAATGCACAATATGACATTGTGCTGTAGTGGGTAGGTTCACCACACCACTGGATTACGGATCAAGAACAGAAGCATACATGCAGTGCAAAAGAAGATCACTTGCTCTGTATAGTTTAATTTACATGGTATGAAGAAGGAACTTGGTTGTACGATTGAAAACTTAAATTGAGAAGGACAAACTTCCGTTTATGAACTACATAATAAACTTTAAACATGCAATTTGATGCAAACACCAAAAATAAACAACTGTTGCAGTCATGCCTAACCAAATATACACAACAAAGTTTGAAGGCTTGAGAAGGACAAACTTACATTATTGGTGAAGACAGGCTCTATAAAGCCCTTGTCCATGCTGATGGGGGGGGGGAATTCAAGAAGTTTACCACATAATCTTCTTCATAAGCATTTCCTTTATTCTACATTTTGTTAAGAGTAAATATAGATGTGATAATATAAGAAAAAATCGAGAGTATTTAAGATAAGATGAAGAGTGATGCTACATAACCAAGTAGCTATAAATGTAAGTACAGCGATACAGGCAAAAGGTACAACCATTAGTAATGCACAGCTAAACTTCTTCAGTACCATCGGTGTTATCTAACCTTATGGTAAGATTAAATATAGATATGATGTGTAGAAAATGGAGGGCAAAGGAAAATAAGTTGCAGAGTGATGGTACATGAACCACTACCTGTCAATATAAGTACACTGATAAAGGACAACAAGTACTTACAAGAACAATGCAGAGCTAAAAAATTTCATTGGCATTGGATATATTTTACACTAATGTAACCATTTATAAAGATCAGATAATTTGGAGTGAACAATTGATAAGCAAGCTATCATGCATACTACTGTCACATAATGAACCAGGTATGTATGCAAGTACTGTGATACAGGACAACAGGTACTAACAAGAGCAAAGCAGCGGGCAGCATATTTGCGATATCTTGTCGTTCTTTTCAAACTAGAATTCTTCTTCGAGCAGATGTCCTGCAAAAAAGATCTGTAAGGCACATGCGAAAAAGTAGAAGTTCAAATTGTCATGTGATTTCATAGGTAGTACCTCATCCTGGGAACGAGGCCAGTTCATAACAAGGTTTTTCCATTCAATGCCTTCTAAATTTAGCATAGGAGACTTCCCCGGAAATTCGTTTATAGACTTGCCATCAAAGTGTGATTTCCTCAGGTAACACCGATACTGCTGCAATGCTTCCTTGAAAAGCACAAGCAAGCTTTGCTCGTCATGACTATCCAGATTGACCCTCGCCCAATTACAACAATGTAATGTAAATCATTGATGTGTTCAATAAGCAGAAAATAGGAAAATAATAACCATGAATAATAGCACTTACACGTAAGTTGGACATGAAGATGTGAAAATGGTGTTTGTCTTCACTATAATCTTCCCGTGATGGGAATATATGCACGTAGTCCCTAACAACATTGAAAGCATTGTCTTTTAAACTGGGAATAATAGGAATGGGGTTCCAATCTGCAGGAATTGACCGTCTCTACAGTTGGGATAGGTCTTCAGTCGGTGGACTTGCTGTACTTTTTGCTGGAGTGGGATTTTTCTGTGGTACGGCTGGTGCAATGGCAACTGAAATCGGTATACCTTTTGCTGGAGTGCAGGTCTTGTGTGGTGGGGCTAGTGGTGTGGCCAGTGAAGTATGGGTACAGTCTGCTGGAGTCGGTCCTACGTTTTGTGTCACTGGTTGTACATCCAATATAAGTGGGGTGCTTTCTGATTTCTCCGGCACCACCACGTTTTTCAAGAACTTTGCTGGTGCTCCTTTAGATTCGGCAATCACCCTCTTCCTTTTTGATGTCTGATGCACAAGAACAGCATTTGAGTGAAAAAACATGGAATGATGACAGATGGAATATGTATTGATAATGGATGGGCATGGCATCTCAACATATATGATGAGTACACTAAGGAGATGGTGGTGCAACAAAGTAGAAGAAATGCAAGACAACATATGCAAGACACACTTAATCAATAAAACCTTGCCAAATTAGAACAGGCACCTTGATGGGTGAACAGGACAGGCCATCTGCCTTTGACTCCTCGAGGTTAGAATAGTCATTAGGATCATATTCTGAACAAGAATCAACAAGTGGGAAGCGTATGAGTTTCATTGCATCCAGAATGGCACTAAATGCCTTGGTGCCAATTTTGTAAGTCATTGCAGTGTTTAGCTTCAAGAGTGGACTGCTGCTAGTGTGACACAAAGCAGCTACACAGATCATAGTGTAGATATAACAGGAAAACCGTAAGCATCAGAGTAAAATCAGCAAAGTGGAACTTGCTGGAATATATGTGCTAGTATTGCCGATACGGCTAGAAAGGCTTCGGACCCTAGCTCTCTTCAACTAAAGGTGCGGTACTGTAACATCCCAAAATTCTAAATTTTGGAATGTTATAATAAATAGATAGATTTGCTTGTTTGTTTGATTGTTGTGTGATTGATTGACTGAATATGAGTGAAATTCAAACTTTTTGAAAGTTAAATGAGAGGGAATAAAAGGACTTTCCCAAACTTTCATTTTGCATTTATGATCTTCGTGAATTCAAATTCTTTTCAAATACAAAACCCTAGACAGAAGATGACATGACTTCTTCCATTAAAATACATGAAAAGGGTGTTTGAAAATATTTGAATTCCATTTGGAAAATATTTCCAATTCAAAAACTTCATGCAACTCAATGATTTTCATGAGAGAAGATAAAATGACTTCTTCAAAACATATGAAATATGAGTTGGGAGTTTCGAAGAATCAAATTCAAAGTCCTTTTGAAATCATTTTCAATTTGGAGTTATTTGAATTTTATTCAAATTATTTTTCTCCAAAAATAAAATATATGGAAATTAGGGTAACATGATTCCCTATATCAGAAAATTGGAGAGAAATAAATTTGAATTAATTTTGGTATTTTTAAAATGAATTTTACTGGATTTTACTAGAGCAGTAGCACTCTTTGCTTTATTTGAATTTGTGTGGATTTGATTTGACTCTAGAAAAATGTTAAACTTGTAGAAAATCGTTTTCTGAAAATTTTGATATATAATATACCTATATAAAATTTTACTTTATTTTCTTTATCCGGTTTTTCTTTTGTTTCTATTTTAGAAAAACTATACATGCGGCCTATAGTTATTTACCGCCCACATGCGTACCATAGCAGCAGGCCGGCCCGGTTTCTTTTGTTTTCTTTTGTCTTGTTTTTTTATTTTATTTTCGTTGGTTTTTAGTTTTTTTTAACAAATTTCAAAAAAAAAGACTTTGGAAAAAATGCAGCCCGTGTACGGCGCGCGGCCGGCCGAGGCCTTTAGGCCCGTGCGAGGCGTTAGCCTTTTTCTTCTCTGTTTCGTTTCATTATGTCTACGTTTAGTCCCACATTGCCTAGCCTTTGACCCATAAGCCTCTTTTCCACCAATAAATATAGACCCATAGAGCCTCCAAAAATCATCCGATTCGGGTTAAATCAATATTTTGGTTTGACTAGATTCTTTAAAGAAAATATTTTTTTTCTTCTCCGGCGCGACTTTTGGGAATTGTCTCCTCTCTCCGAAGTCATATTTTCTCTGCCTTATAAAGGTATCTTTCTCTGTTTTTTTATACTTCCTAGTTTATTATTTCTAGACTAATACGATAGATTAATTAGATTACCAATTAGTCTACGTATTTATACATTAGACCTTAGCCGTAGCTATTTTTCTTTCATAAAACAGCTTGGCCCTGATTTTTCAAATAGCCATAACTTTTCACTCGTTTATCCAAATTAGATGAAACCAGCGCCTATAGCTTCGTCTTGTTTCACCTATTCAGTGAACCTGTCACATCAACTTTTTGAAATTTTGAATTTTGTTCAGATTCATATTCAAACTTCTTTTGAACATAACTTGAGTTTCGTAACTCCGATTTAGTCGATTCTTTTTGCAAATCAAAGCTCTTGACCTAAACTTTCTGATAAGGCCAAATTCACATAATTTTGGTACTGTTAGAAATTGTTTTATGCTGCAAGAGTTATTTGCTTGGTTTTGATGTTTTCTGAACTGTCTCCTTCGTTCTTCCCGATCTTTTGAGTGATTGCTTATGTGTGATTACTATTGCTTGCCTACGATAGATTGACCGGAGTGTGATGAGTAGAACTATCAAGAGTTTTGAGTGCGAATCATCTTCATCAACATTACAGGCAAGTTCACACTTTGATCATATCCCCTTCATACCCAGTTTTTATGCATTTGTTTCACCCCTCAAACATTGCATGAGTAGGATTGATAACATGTGGGTACTGGGAAGTAGTTGATGAGGTAGGAACCTATTGCCCTGCATTCAAACCCTTGGGAGTTACTCCTACGCGTTGCTTATATTGACATGCTATGCTCGTAGACGTGGTTTGGGTGAGTGAAATCCATGTCAGATGTGAGATTGTTAATTAATGGCTCAACTTAAGGTGGCAACTTTAATACATCTGGGTGGATTGCTAGGGGCACCCTGGGGATATACCAGTGGACTTGCCCGGAAACCTGGGGAAATACCAGTGTTGTCCTAGGAGATCCCGAGGATATACTGTGTGATCATCCTACGGTCCTCCACCCAGGCTCAAAGGGATCATAAGATTATTCATGCTAGAAACTTCCGTGTGCAGCCACAAGCTATTATGGGCTCTAGCATAGTTGAGTAGGTTACATGAAGCTCTTGAAGAGGTGGATCAGCAGGTAGAGGGTTGTAGGTTTGGTATGGTCTGCCCGGAGTAGAGAGTTGATGTTTCTGAAAGACTGTGTCTCGGTCATCCGTTTCTCAAACACCATGTAGTACGAGAAATCCAACGGAGGTAATCGAGTCTTGTGGGGAAAAGTGCGCAAACCTCTGCAGAGTGTACAATCTAATCATGGTTAGCCGTGTCCCTAGTTATGGACAATTTTGAGTCTCTGGTCTTTGGATATTCATTTTGATCTCAACACTTTAATTATTAATTTGATTTGGGTTAATGATTATTATTTTGGGATTGAGTTGGGGGTACCTTCTCAATGTTTTTCAACCAACTTTGTAGTTAAATAAAATATATTCCTTTGTTGTAGGGAAAAACTGGCTTTTCGCAAAAACCATAACCATTGAGCTTTTCCACCAGCCAAATATGCATGTAGTGATAGTTATTATTCATCATTATCCTATGGTGTGAATTTGCCAGTACATTCAATGTACCGACCCTTGTGGCTGCAACGTCTCATGTTGCAGGATATCTTACGACGAGTAAGTGATATGTTAGGGTTACGATTTCTACACTCAACTTTGCCGTTGGTGTTGATGGGAATCCACAACCTTGTTGTTACTTCCGCTATTTGGATTGAGGTAATAGTATTTATGTTATTTTATACATGTGATTTACCTCTGTTATAAATCCTCGAGTACTGTGTGTGTCAGCATACCGATCCAGGGATGACACTTAAGCACAGAGACTTGACCATCTGAGGTCGGGTCGCTACAAGACCCATTAGAGGATAAATGGAGATGAGCTTGTATTTTCTGGACCGATAAGTCAATTGGAGACAGAACAATGGACTCAAAACATGGAGGATCATATGAAGAATAACCCTATAGTCGGAAAGGACATGGCCCAGCATGCTCTTCAGTGCTCTGTAAGAGTTGCTGCTACTTCGTGGAGGATGTACCAACCCATCAATGGATGGCAAAGAGTAACCATTTGGGAAGAATTTAAGTTGACTCTGCAAAGATCTCGTCTTGTGTCCCAGAAGTTGAGGCCTTATGGAAAGGATATGAAGAAACCTTGTGCATACAAGCTTTGTGGAGAAATAGGACACAACCATAAAGAAAACAAGGACGAATGCCCTCATAAGCGGAGGATTACCAAAGGAGTTAGCCAAGGATCTCAGGGAACTTCGGTTGGAGATTGTTCCCATAGGTTTTGCTGCATAAATGGAAGTTCAGTCTACATTGTTGGGAAAGATCCGTGAAGCTCAAAAGGATGATGAAGAGATGGCTGGAAAAAAAGGATGAGCAAAGGAAAGGCCAGAGGTTTTCATAAGGATGAGCACGACACCTTATGGTTCGAGGACCGTGTACATGTGCCCAATAATGCAAAGATTAAGAAGTAAATACTTCAGGAGGCTCATGACTCACCATACTCGATTCGCCCTGGAAACATCAAAGATGTATTTGGATTTGAAGGAGCGTTTCTGGTGGATTGGTATGAAGAAGGATATTGCGGAGTATGTAGTCGTAGGTGATGTATGCCAGAGAGAGTAAAAGCAGAGCATCAGAAGCCAGCAGGATTACTACAGCCTATGCCGATACCCGAATGGAAGTGGGATAAGCTTGGCATGGATTTCATTACCGGATTTCCCAGAACCCGAATGGAACATGATTCTATCTGGGTAGTAGTTGATTCGCTTGACCAAAGTGGCTCACTTTATCCCAGTGAAAACCACCTATACAAGTGCGAAGTTGGCCAAGATATATATGACCAGGATCGTATGTCTGCATGGAGTTCCGAGGACCATCGTATCAGATAGAGGAACACAGTTTACCTCAAAGTTTTGGAATCAGCTGCACCAAACTTTGGGTACTAGGCTAGAGTTCAGTACAACCTTTCATCCGTAGACAGATGGATGGACCGAGAGAGTCAATCAGATTCTGGAGAATATGTTGAGAGCATGTGCGCTAGATTATGGATCTAGGAGGGATGATAATCTGCCTTACGCAGAGTTCTCATATAACAACAGTTACCAAGCCAGTTTGAAGATGGCCCCTTTTGAAGCTTTGTATGGGAGAAGAAGCCAGATACCGTTGATGTGGGATGAAGTTGGAGACCGTCAGTTGTTTGGACCAAATGTGATCAAGGAGTCAGAAGAGAATGTTAAGTTGATTCGAGATAGACTAAAGGTAGCTCAGTCCAGGCAGTAGAGTTATGCAGACTCGAAAACGCAAGGAGGTAGTCTATGAAATTGGAGACAGAGCATGTCTTCGTGTGTCCCCTCTGCGAGGAATTAAACAATTTGTAGTTAAGGGAAAGTTAGCCCCGAGATTTGTAAGACCATACCGAGTTTTGGAGCGTATGGGAGAAGTGGCCAACAAGTTGGAGTCACCCGAAGGACTGTCAGGAGTTCATGATGTGTTTTACGTTTCCCAGTTGAAGAAGTGCCATGCAGAGATGGCCAATATTCCCCTGTAAGGACGCTTGACCCTGGAAAGGATAATGATGTTCCACAAAGTGGAATATGGACTTCATAAGTATAAGTTTTTATCTCGGTATGAGGGATATCCCACGAGGATGAAGAGATAAATTACTATTGGATATAAAGGAGGTATGATGTCGGAAATATGGATCAATGGAAACTCCATGATGAGTCTGAGTAATCATGTCCTAGTTTGGTGCCAATAGAAGGAAGGAAGACAGTACAATTGGATGGATTTAAGAATACTAGGAAGTTGGAAGTTGGAATAATGATCGGTTGCCCGATGATAAGTTCAAGGTTTACAAGTGATGAGATGGGCCATAACCCACAGGCCCAGGACTTGCCAAGAAGCAAGCACACTCTTGCTGAAGGAAAAACCTTGGAAGAAGTTACGAGGTTATCGATAGACGATCTTATAGGATTACCGCATACCTGAAAGTTGTGAAGGAACGATAGATCTTTATTTGGCTTGCAGAATCCATGGATTTATCCGAACGTGGTTCGTCGACAAGAGAAATTTTGTAATGCTTGTGAGGATGACCGAGTGATAGCATGCGAGATTTGCTAAACCGTATACAAGGTAATGCTTTGGGTGCGGGATGGATTGATCACCATACCGACTTACTCTTATTATTCACCTTGCTATATGGAATGGTAAATCTGAGTGACTTACCTATAGTAAAGAGACAACGATATGAAAATCTTGTTTAACATTAGAATGGTATAAGTAGTTTTCCCTTGTACAAGGCAGTTTTTGCCAACCGTAGGTTATACGGTGAGGATCAACCCAGACCCATTTCCTGCAGGAGAAACCATAAATTGTTGACCACCATGAGTTATCGATAGTTGTTTAGTACTGGCGCCAGACCCGTCAGCTAAGAAGACCCAGTCTCGGAGTAACCTTACCAAGATAAAAGGACGGAAGGAATTGAGGAAAAGGTTATGCCGCTACGGAAGAGCCCAGAGAAAGAATTTCCCCGAGGATCTGAGAAGAACGACCATGTCAAGAATAAGGATGGAGTATATGAGTTTTTGATGGCACCGTAACAATGATTCTAAGGGTGGTAGCACCCCAGACCCCCTATGATGATCGATGGATTTCGAGAAGACCCCAAACCTAACCTATTTCTTTCTAGCCTCTCCGAATCTCGAGGACGAGATTCATTTTAAGGGTGGTAGGTTTGTAACATCCCAAAATTCTAAATTTTGGAATGTTATAATAGATAGATAGATTTGATTGATTGTTTGATTGATTGACTGAAAGTGAGTGAACTTGAAACTTTTGAAAGTTAAATGAGAGGGAATAAAAGGACTTTCCCAAACTTCCACTTTTCATTTTATGATCTCTGTGAATTCATATTCTTTTCACCACAAAACCCTGGAGAGAAGATGACATGACTTCTTCCATTTATTTAAATGACAAGGGGTGTTGAAAATATTTGAATATCATTTGAAAATATTTAAATTCATAAACTTCATGCAGCTCAATGATTTTCATGAGAGGAGATAAAATGACTTCTTCAAATTACATGAAATATGAGTTGGGAGTTTCAAAGATCAAAATTAAAGTTCTTTTGAATTTATTTTTCAATTTGGAGTTATTTGGATTTTATTCAAATTATTTTTCTCCAAAAATAAAATATATGAAAAATAGGGTAACATGATTCCCTACATCAGAGAATTATAGATAAATAAATTTGAAGTCATTTTGGTATTTTTAAAATGATTTTTATTGGAATTTAATAGGGAAGTAGCACTGTTTGGGTTATTATAATTTGTGTGTATTTTATTTAATGCTAGAAAAATGTTCACGTTGTAGATAATCTTTTTCTGAAAATTTTGATATATTATATGCCTATATAATATTTTTACTTTTTTTGTTTTTATTATTTTAGTTCTTTGAAAAAAAACGTTTATAGAAAAGAGTTTCCCTCGCCGACTGGGCCGGCCCAGCCGAAGCCAGGCCAAGGCCCAGCTCCGCGCCGCCTCGCCCGTCGTCCCCGACCGGGACTCTCCCCGGAGTCCGGCGCCGCCACGGCCTCGGCGCCCCCTCCCGCAAGCCGTCTGTCGCCCCCTGGCCCTTAAAAGGCGGACCTTGGACCCCCTCTCCTCCCGAGCCGCGTCGCCGCCCTCGCGCCAGCGCCGCCGCCGCCGCTGCATCTCGTCGTCGCCGCCCTTTTGCTTCAGCCGCCGCCGCCGCAGCGCACCCCGCCTCCTCTCGCCTCGCGCCGCCGCCGCTGCTAGCTCCGCTGCCCCGCGCCGCCTTCCCGCGCCGCGCAACCACCGCCCACCCCGCCGTCGCCGCAGATCTCGCCGGAGATCGCCGGAAACCGCCGCCACCGGTTTTTCGCCGAAAACCACCCCAAACCGCCCAAGCCGGTATAACCGCTATAAAACCCTCCCCGGTTTTTCTTTAGTTCGGTTTTTCTTTTAGTCGGTCTATTTTTTTAGGTTTTGTTAAATAGCGAGCGTTCACCCGTTTAGATCTCTAGCGAGCGGTTTTTCGTTCTTTAGCATTCTGTAGCGAACGTTCGTTTGGTAGAATTTTTCTTTTTCTTTTAATTTCCGCCAGGGACCTATTCATGATGTTTTATTTACAGATTAGTCCCTCTATTTCAAACGAGAACATCTTTTTACTCGTTTGTCCAAATTCAACGAAACCAATGCCCACGTCTTCGTTATGATCTCCTCTATCCAGTAAAACAACTTAAACATGTTTTTGAAAGTTTGATCATAACTTGAGTTAGATCAGATTTGAATTAGATTAGATTTGAATTCAAACTTCGTTTGATCATAACTTGAGTTTCGTAGCTCCGTTTGAGTTGATTCTTTTTGCAAACCGAAGCCCTTGACCTAAACATTCTGATAAGGCCAAATTCACATAATTTTGGTACTATTAGAAATTGTTTTATGTTGCAAGAGTTATTTTCTTGGTTTTGATGTTTTCGGAATCGTCTTCTCCGATCTTTCTGATCTTTTGAGTGATTGCTTATGTGTGGTTACTATTTATTGCTTACGATAGATTGACCAGAGTGTGACGAATAGATCTACCAAGAGTTTTGAGTGCGAATCATCTTCATCAACATCGCAGGCAAGTTCACACTTTGATCAGATCCCTTTCATACCTAGTTTTTATGCATTAGTTTTCAACCCTCAAACATTGCATGAGTAGGATTGATAACATGTGGGTATTGGGAAGTAGTTGATGAGGTAGGAACCTATTGCCCTGCATTCAAACCTTGGGAGTTACTATTACGTTATGCTTATATTGCCATGCTATGCTCGTAGACATGGATTGGGTTTGAGAGTATTCATGACAGATGTGAGATTGTTAATTAATGGTTTACTTAAGGTGGCAAATTAAACACACATCTGGGTGGGTTGAGGTACCTGGTTATTCCAGGATTGCCTGTCTAGGCACCTGGGTAGACCAGGATTGCCTGTTTTTTATGGACTGCCACCCAGGCTCAAAGGGATCATGAGATTATTCATACTAGAAACTTCCGTGTGCAGCCTCAAGCTATTATGGGCTCTAGCATAGTTGATTAAGTCGTGCGAACTCTTACAGTGGTAGACTAGCAGATGTAGGGGAAAGTACGTGTAACGATCTACCCATCGTAAGGTGCTAGTGCTTCTGAAAGGCTATGTCTCGGTCATCCGTTTCTCAAACACCATGTAGTGCGAGAAATCCAACGGAGGAGATCGAGTCTTGTGGGGAAAAGTGCGCAAACCTCTGCAGAGTGTACAAACTAATCATGATTAGCCGTGTCCCCGGTTATGGACAATCTTGAGTATCTAGTTCTTGGATTATCATGTTGATCTCATCACGTTACTTAAATAATTTGTTGGGTTTTAATGATGATGCTTAATTGGGATTGAGAATGCTGTCAACCATTCTCAATGTTCAACAACCACCATGATAGTTAAATAAAAATTTATTCCTTTGCAGTAGGGAAAGATTGGCTTTTCGCAAAAACCTTATAACCATAGAGCTTTTCCACCAGCCATATATGCATGTAGTGCTATTGTTCGTCATTCTCTATGGTGTGAATTTGCCAGTAAATTCAATGTACTTACCCTTTGTGGCTGCAACGTCTCATGTTGCAGGACTTCTTACGATGAGTAAGTGATACGTTAGGGTTACGATTTCTACACTCAACTTTGCCGTTGGTGTTGATGGGAATCCACAACCTTGTTACTTCCGCTATTTGGATTGAGGTAATAGTATTTACGTTATTTATACATGTGATTTACCTGTGTTATAAATCCTCGAGTACTATGTGTGTCAGCATACCGATCCAGGGATGACACTTAAGCACAGAGACTTGACCGTCTCAGGTCGGGTCGCTACAAAGGATATGGCCCAGCATGCTCTTCAGTGCTCTGTAAGAGTTGCTGCTACTTCGTGGAGGTTGTACCAACCCATCAATGGATGGCAAAGAGTAACCATCACTAGTAGAAAAAGGGTCAAATGTGAAGCACAATAGTGCCGGTTTGAATTTCAGCCGGCACTAATGTGTACATTAGTGCCGGTTCGTGGCGGCGATCAATAGCACCGGTTCGTGGCGAACCTTTAGTACTGGTTCATGCCACGAACCGGTACTAAAGAGGCTGTGTCAGCCTGCGGTCAGGCTATGGCCCCACCATCATCATTTAGTGTCGGTTCGTACCACGAACCGGTACTAATGAGGTTATGGCAAGCTGTTTTTAGTCCCACCTCGCTCCCCTAACAAGCCTTTTACCACCTTAAATATGTTATTTCTCAAACTATCACAAGCACTTGGTCTTCATTGAACTCTATGTGTAGAATTTGTGGCTGCAATATGAGTCTTCATCGGTTTATAAATCATTGATGACTCATATTGACAATTCAGATTGTACACACAAAGATCATTGATGATCAAAGTCTTTTTGATGTTATATATGAATTTTTTGCGTTAAGTATGTGTAGACTAAATATAAGATGTGTAGAATTTGTGGCCGCAATTATAAGATCATATTGACAATTTAGACTGTAAAGAAATATAAGATCATGATCTAAATGCTCTTATATTTTTTGCGTTAAGTATGCACCATTCAAAGCGACGCCATCAACTTTCATCCGTTTATGCCTTCATTTGCTAGTTTTCATGCATTAAATGATTTGTTTTGAGAACTAAATGACCTGGAAATTGAAAAGCACTACAAATGAACTCTGAAAAAGTTGAAACTTGGCATGGTATCATCATTTCACCCACATATATATCATGTTCAAAAAAGTAGAGAGGGTTACGGCAAAAACTGGATGCACTTCCTTTACAAACTGGACAATCTCTTTCGAAGTATTCGGGTTTGTGACGAAATTAAACTCATCTGTTACAAAGGCATTTCATTTTTTTAACTTATTACAACTCCAGACTTTTTGTGCATTTAGTATGCACCATTCAACTGCTAGGTGGGAGGAGCTCTTAAGTACCGGTTCCAACTGCTAGGCGGGAGGAGCTCTTTAGTACCGATTCCAACTGCTAGGCGGGAGGAGCTCTTTAGTACCGGTTCGTGGCGAACCTTTAGCACCGGTTCGTGCCACGAACTGGTACTAATGAGGTTGTGTCAGGTAAGGCTGGGGCCCCACGAGCACCTTTAGTACCGGTTCATGGATGAACCAGTACTACAGTTTCTTAGTAAGCTGTGTTTTAGTCCCACCTCGCTAAGAGAGAGGGACTAGGAGCAGTTTATAAGCCCTGAGTGCATAGACGATGAAGAAGAGGCTGAATGCTCACGTTGCTTAGCTTCAAGCCTTCAGGAATATGGTAGACTGCACGGAGCTATGCGCAGTGCAGTTTACACAATTCCGAAAGGCCTGAAGCAAATTAACGAGCATTGCACCTCTTTTTTATTTTTAATAACTTATTACAACTCCGGACTTCTTCTGTTATGGCAAAAACTAATTGCACGTCGGCATTTCTTTTTTTTAAACTTTGGTTATAACTCCAGACTTTGACCATCCAGTTTTGCATAAAAGAAAAAATAGCAGAAAAGGAAAAATAGCAGAAAAGAAAAAATAGCAGAAAAGAAAAAAAACTATAGCTGACAAGAAAAAATACTATATAAAAAACTACTCAGAAATAAATAGAAGAAAAAATAAAGCAGAAAAGAAAAAAAATTGCTATTTTTCAATCGTTTACAAAATGACCGTGAAATTAAAAATCACTACAAAATGAACTCTGAAAATGTTGAATTTTGGCAAACTAGATGAAAAACTACTCACAGATAAATAAAAGAAAATAAATAAAGCAGAAAAGAAAAAATATATAAAAAAATTGGGGCGCTGCCCTGTGGGCCTGCTAGGCCACGAGCGTGCAATTACAGGCCTGAAAGGCCCAGCAGACTCACAGGGCAGCGCGCAAAATTTAGGCCCACAAACCTGCTATATAGAGGAGTTCGAAGAGGTAGCCGCGGCTGGGTTTATAAACCAGTGCGGCTGCCCTTCGCCCGGTGAGGTGGGACTAAACTTTGGGGTGGCAGCGCTAGGCCTTTAATACCGGTTGGTGGCTCCAACCGGTACTAAAGACCACCCTTTAGTACCGGTTGGAGCCACCAACCGGTACTAAAGGCCTGCTCTTCCCGCCTCTTGGCCTGGCCAAAGTTGGCCTTTAGTACCGGTTGGTGGCTCCAACCGGTACTAAAGGCCTCTCCTATATATACGGCACTTACGAAAATTTCAGTTACATCTCCCCACTTCTTCGCGTCTCCAACCTCTCGCGCGCCGCCCGAGTCCCGTCGTCGCCGCCCGCCGCGCCCGTCGCCCGTCGTCCGGCAGTCGCCCGTCGCCCGCCGCCCGTCGCCCGCCGTCCGTCGTCGTCGCGCCGCGGTCCGACCCGTACGTATACTCTCTCGCTCTCGCCGCCCCCGCCCTGTACGTACGCCGCCGCCCCCGCCCTGTACGTACGCCGCCGCCCCCGCCCCGTACGCCGGCGCCCCCGCTCGTACATACGGGGCGGCGGCGTACGAGGCCGCGCACTGCAGTGTACGTATACGTACACAGACACACACATATATACACACATACACACACATATATACACACACATACACACACACACATACACACACACACACATACACACACACATACACACATACACACACACTAGTTTATTTTTAGTAAGAAAATTGTCGAACTAATTTATTTAGGTATATGAGATTTGAACTAGTTGAATAATTAGTATAACTAGTTTATTTTTAGTAAGAAAATTGTCGGACTAATTTATTTAGGTATTCGAGATTTGAACTAGTTGAATAATTAATATAACTAGTTTATTTTTAGTAAGAAAATTGTCGTATCTGAGATTTGATGATCTAATTAAAATATTATTTGTTAATGAGTTTTTCTGTTTATTTAATGTTTATATATTTTGAGTTTATATAAATGTTAGATTAATGTCAAATGTTAGATGAATTAGATAGAAAAGTTAAATGTATAGTAATGTCAATTGTTAGAGATGAATATAGTTATTTATATATTTGAATTGGCTAGATATTAATTAATGTTAGATAGTAATAAGTGTTTAATGTTTCACCTATATGAACATATAGGAAATGTCATCTGACGACGAAAAAGATTTCATTATGTGCGAACACTGTGAGGACCAGCGCGGCCTGGGCGACAGAAATTTCCTTGTTGATGGTAGACGCTTCATCATCAAGCTGAATGAGACATTCGAAGTGGATACAGTAAGTCACAACGGCAATTATTATTTGAATGCAAAACTTATGCTTCATTTGCTTCAACTTATAATTTTAAAGCATGACTTATGCTTCATTTGCTTCAACTTATAATTTTAAATTTTCACTATTGGACTAGCGCATCCCCTGGCATGCAAGAATTTTTGTCTTGGATAAGATAGGTTTTAGTGCTATAGATGATATGGAGGTAAAGAGAGTTTACTTGAAGACGAAGCATGGGTATACTTTCAACGTCAAATTATACAATGGAGACACATACACCAATTTTGAATGCAAAACTTGGCAAGCACTATGCAAGGCTTATGCATTTGAGCCTGATATGGTTATCACCTTTGATATTCGTCCGGAAGATGATATTGAAGGTAATATAGACATCTGGGTCGATGTGCAAACGCCTCCAGTTCTACCATTATGTGAGTTTTTCTCACCCATGCATGCATATGTTTATGTCTTTGATACAGTTTATTCAAAAATAGTTGACAACTAATTTGTATTGTCAGCTTATTTCGGTTCAAGCAAACATGTCCGGCGCTTGGTAGACAGGACCTACTACTGCCCCGGAGCTCAACTAAACTACGAGGAGATAAGTCATTATATTTCATGGCTTGAGGATCTTAATACTGTCAAGACAAAAAAAATTCCTGAAGTTAGAAATGTTAGTACAAAAAATGTGCGACCAATGGTGATCGTATTGAACTACGGTCACATCTATAATTGAAAGATGGTAAGATTTTAACTATTTGTCCTTAATTAGTGCATCTTTTGCATACATTATTTTTGAAGCTAAACATTCATTGCTTAGTATATTAATTACTATATGATGTTCTTCAACAGGGACTTCCGATGACAGTTGTGCCTCAGTGGATCGAGACAAAAGGTCGCATGTCAATGGTTAGCTTACGACCAAGATTTCCTACATTGCACATGAGTGCATTCAGGATTTCTGAAAGCGAAGAATGCTTAATAGTGAAAGATTGGAGCAAAATTGTTAACGATCGCAGAGAAGTACTAGGGGGCAGCAAGGAGAAGCACAACCCAAGATTAGGAGACAGATTCATCTGCATGCTCCAGTATGATCAATCAGGAGAGCTATACATGTTCTGTGCTATTCTACCTGAGAGGGAGGAGCAGGAGTAGCTAGTTCATGCTCTCATGTCCGTATTGTCCTGAACTTCGACGTTGGTGATGATTATGTTGAACTCGATGATATCTTTGCTTCTGTTACAAAGTGAATGTTTCTTCTTTAAGCTAGCCAGTGTTGGTGATGATTAGATAGCTAGCGGTAATGACTATGATGATTAAATAGTGGTAATTAATGACGACTACGATGATTTTTAGCTAGCTAGAGTTTATTTATTTATTAATATGCGATGATGATGATGATGACGACTACAACTCATTATAACGTAAAACAATCCTAAATTAAATTGATAACACATATTTAATTGAAAAATAAAACAAAAACCCACAAACATTTAGTACCGGTTGGTGTTACCAACCGGTACTAAAGGGCTCCCGGCCCCCGGAGCTGGCTCGTGCCACGTGGTTTCCCTTTAGCACCGGTTCATGCTGAACCGGTACTAAAGGAAGGGGGCCTTTAGTGCCCACACTTTAGTGCCAGTTCCTAAACCGGCACTAAAGGGCCTTACGAACCGGTGCTATTGCCCGGTTCTGCACTAGTGCATTTGGGAATAATTTAAGTTGACTCTGCAAAGATCTCGTCTTGTGTCCCAGAAGTTGAGGCCTTATGGAAAGGATATGAAGAAACCTTGTGCATACAAGCTTTGTGGAGAAAAAGGACACAACCATAAACAAAACAAGGACGAATACCCTCATAAGCGGAGGATTACCAAAGGAGTTAGCCAAGGATCTCAGGGAACTTCGGTTGGAGATTGTTCCCACAGGTTTTGTTGCAGAAATGGAAGTTTAGTCTACATTGTTGGGAAAGATCCGTGAAGCTCAAAAGGATGACAAAGATATGGCTGAAAAAAGGATGAGCAAAGGAAAGCCCAAAGGTTTTCGTAAGGATGAGCACGACACCTTATGGTTCACGGACCGTGTACATGTGCCCAATAATGCAAAGATCAGGAAGTAAATACTTCAGGAGGCTCATGACTCACCATACTCGATTCGCCCTGGAAACATCAAGATGTATTTGGATTTGAAGGAGCGTTTCTGGTGGACTGGTATGAAGAAGGATATTGCGGAGTATGTAGTCGTAGGTGATGTATGCCAGAGAGAGTAAAAGCAGAGCATCAGAAGCCAGCAGGATTACTACAGCCTATGCCGATACCCGAATGGAAGTGGGATAAGCTTGGCATGGATTTCATTACCGGATTTCCCAGAACCTGAACGGAACATGATTCTATCTGGGTAGTAGTTGATTCGCTTGACCAAAGTGGCTCACTTTATCCCAGTGAAAACCACCTATACAAGTGCGAAGTTGGCCAAGATATATATGACCAGGATCGTATGTCTGCATGGAGTTCCGAGGACCATCATATCAGATAGAGCAACAAGTTTGGAATTATGAGTGGCACGTTGTTTAGCTTGATGGATTCAGGAGCAGTGCTAAGCAGGTACGATGATTGCACTGAATATAAAGGCATGTCTGCATGCAAGTCGCGTGACTTTTGTCATTTGGGTCAGTCGATGTCAGGACCCCGATCCTAAGTCACACCGATCTAGCATGTAACACATCATATCACTTTGTGGCCTCACGCACGGTATTCCCACGGGTGCCACCTTACCTGGCCCGGGACCGTTTGCGCCTTTTGGCTCACATATATGATAGTGTCGCTAGCATCCATATGACAAAGAACCCG
This sequence comes from Aegilops umbellulata, assembly GCA_032464435.1. Taxonomy (NCBI): domain Eukaryota; kingdom Viridiplantae; phylum Streptophyta; class Magnoliopsida; order Poales; family Poaceae; genus Aegilops; species Aegilops umbellulata. Next base: position 323,985,424 of record CP136058.1, on the reverse strand, counting down.
GGCCGACATGGCTAGTCGTGAACCCAAAGCGGCACTAACCCATGGGGACAGGCATACATGAATCAACTTCGAGCATGTCGGTCAACAGCGTGTGAATCCAGGCTGTAGCACTGGGCTAACAGGACTCCGATGACCCGGGCTGTAGCAGGCTAGGCAGGACTCCGGATGTCACCGTGTGACATTTCCCCGAAGGGACAGACACAGGAACAAAGTGAAGCACATGCCGGCCAGTCAAGTGTCCTGAGCAGTAGTGCTGGGCTAGCAGGACTTTGGTGAACCGGGCTATAGCAGACTACTATGGCTCATGGGAGCACAAGACTACATTTCCCCATAAGAGAGGATACCATGGATAAACAACTAGGTTGTCAGATCCCACACAAACCAAGCATTTCAATCATACACACAATATGCTCGATATGTGTAAATACAACATGGCATCACAACATAACTCTACGACTCAAGTATTTATTCATTAGGCTCCGAGGAGCGAGATATTACAAACATGGGTCTCATGACCCAACATTCAGAGCATACAAGCAACAAGCACATGCGGAAGCTTAACATGTCTGAGTACCGACATCTACCAATGAAAAAGGCTGAGAAGCCTGACTATCTACCAGATCCTGCCGAGGGCACAAGATCGTAGCTGAGGTAACAAACTAAACGTCGAAGTCCAAGCGGAACTACTAGCGAGACTGACATCTCTCTGCAAAACATAAAATAGGAAAACGTGAGTACAAATGTACCCAACAAGACTTACATCAGAACTAGCTACGTATGCATCAGTATCAATAAAGGGGTGGTGGAGTTTAACTGCAGCAAGCCAGCTTTGACTCAGTGGCTATCCTGAACTACGACTGCAAGTAACTCTTTTGAGGTGGCGCACATGAGTCCACATATTCACCATATCAATACACCACTATGGATCCACTCCCGTCTCCCTACGAGAAGGCCATCCATAGCACTCATGCTTATCTTGCGCATTTTAGAGTATCCACTTTCACTTGTCTATGAACTATACAAGGGATCCAAGTTTCCATATCCGAGGAATCCGGCTATTCGAATAGATAATGATAACCCTGCAGGGCTGTACTTCTTCACACACGCTCTCGCCACTTACCACCATGTACACGTCATGTACCTCGGCAACCTTCAAGCGGAAGCCTGGCGAGGGAGTCGGCCACGACCTGACTAACCACACAAGTCTCTAGTCCAGGTTTATCGCCTATTCGGGTTCCATCCGCAAGGAGATCCGGCCGGGGTGTCGCTCACGGACCCAAACGATGTGAGCAGGGTTCCCAAGCCCACCATCCGGGTGACACTTGGTACACCGTGCCACTGTGCCTAGTCTATCCCAAGCCCACCTGTACCGGGTGCCACTTGGTAGACTACTAACACTACCTACAAACACCAAAAACTATTTGCAACTCCTGGACAGAGATCAGGTTGATTAATAAGTCGAGAGAGCTTGGAGCGCCCTGAGCCCACTGTGTGGTAGTAACTGTTCATGGATCACAAACACAGAACTCAGTTCCTGAGGACGGCTGCAATGAGACAACCCACCATGTACTCCTACATGGCCTCTCACTGCTACCTTTACCAAATCGTGTTCACACACTTAGCTCTCAACAGTAGGACAGGTTTCACCACATTCCAATTCATCCCCGATGAACCAGACCTGACTCAACTCTAAGTAGTAACAGGCATGACAAAAAGCATGAATGAGTAGGCACATCGGGGCTCAAACAACTCCTACTCATGCTAGTGGGTTTCATCAATTTATTGTGGCAATGACAGGTCATGCAGAGGAAAGGGGTTCAGCTACCGTAGCATGTAACAGTTGAAACGTTGTTGTCCTAATGCAGTAAAAGAGAGCAGGAGCGAGAGAGTGGGATTGTATCGGAATGAACAAATGGGTTTTGCTTGCCTAGCACTTCTGAAGATAGTATAGTTCTTCATCGGTGTCATCGATAACGTCGTCGGAAACATGTCTACTGAGAGGGGGCAAATACCGGCAAACAAAGAAGAACACCATCAATGCAATGCAACAATATGATGCATGATCATGACATGGCAATATGCTTGTGTTTGAGCTAATGCAACTAGAGTCCAGATTAGATGAAGTTGGTTTGAACCCAAGGTTCAAATTCAAACTTCATATGTGAAAAATCAAATGCCATTTACATAGTTTGTGCTAAACAGTGATGTTAACTTGCTCAAACATGCATTAACATGGCATAAACAGATTGTTCATATTTTTATGATCATTTTTCATATATAAATTATTTCATTCTGAGTTACGGTTAATTTTATATGAATTTTAGAAGTTTATACTAATTTCTAGAATTTCCTGGATTATTAATAATCCAGAAAAACACTTATTGCGTCATGGTGACGTCACTGTGTTGTCAGCAGTCAACAGGGCCAGTCCAGGTCAAACCTGACCAGTGGGGTCCATCAGTCAGTGACACAGTGCTGGTTAGCGTCGCTGACAGGTGGGGCCGGGTCAACAGACACGTCAGCAAAGTTAACCTGACGTGTGGGCCCAGTCGATTAGTCTAAGTTAAACAGGAAATAAATGCCGAGGATTAATTAGGGTGGTGGGCCCATCCGTCAGTGGCACATGGGTTAAGCTAACCGCGGGGTTAGTGGCTAAACTAACCTGCCACGTCATCTAACCGGCGTTTAACCGTCGGCGCTAACAGAACGCGGCGGCGCTCCTCGTCCGGCCATCTCCGACGACGGGAGCTTGCGTGGCTGGGCTCTACGGACGCGTTGCGGTGAGGCGCATCTAGTGGAGCACGCGGGGCGAGCTGGGGTGGTCAGTGGCAGCGACGGAAGTTGGTTCAGAGGTGTCAAGTAGACAGGTTAGATCTTCTCTTCCTTCTCATACTGCGAGTAATATCTCTACTACACTTTCCACTTTATGTTGATCAATTTGAGCATGAGAAGCTCGTTCAGGAGCAGCCGCCCGTGGAACTCGGTTTCGCGGGGACGGCAGCTAGCGAACGGGAAGGGGGGTGAGCAAGGGGGAAGGGGCAGGTGCTCACATCGGTCCAGATGAGCAGCTCAGCCGGCCCGGGGAAGCTCTGGAGCAGACGGAGCGGCGGAATCGATCTCGGTGAGGCCGAGGTTGAAGAAGACGGTGTGGACGTCGCTTCGGGGCGTCCGGTGTTGCTTGGCTCGGTGGAGATGACGAGGACGATGTCGCGGAGCTATTAGGCACGTCAGAGGGACGAGGCGGAGGCGGAGGCGGTGGTTGCGGCAGCAGCGATCGGCGGCGACGAGCTCGCTCAGATGCGAGAGAGAGAGAGATAGGAAAGGGGGTGAGAGCGAGGGAGAGTGGGAGAGAGAGTCGAGGGGGTCTGCGTGGCGTCTCCAGGGGTCGCGGGAGCAAGCAGGGAGGCAGGAGGTGGCGTGCGGTGGCCGTGCGCGCGTCGGGCACGCGTTGTGCATCCGACTGGCGGTAGGAAGAAGACCTCCCTACCCCTGGTGGGCTGGGCCGGCCAGATGGGCTGCCAGGTGAGTGCCAGGTAAGTGCTTTCTCCCTCTCTCTTTTTTATTGTTTCAGTTTTCTATTTTCTGCTGTTGTTTTTGATTTAGTAAAAATACTAAACCACTTGGTAAAATCCTGAAAATAATTTTAGGCACCTTTGAAATATTTCTCAAAAGCCCTCAAGTACTTTCAGGATTATTTGGACAACTAAAAATATTTATAAGATTTAAATGTCCAAATTCAAATACTTATGGATTAATTCAAAAATGCAAAGTGTCCTAGAAAAGTGTGCACCACTTTTGTGAGAGGTTCTAGACCAATTCAAAAATGATGAAATTTTGTGAAGGGCATTTTGGGTTCATTGAAAAGATTTAATTTTTACCCTAGTTCAATTTCATTTGCTGCTAGGGTTTATCAGTCCCCATTTCAGGTTTCGGGTAAAATGAGACATGATGCATGGATGCAACGCCACAAGTTACAAGCAAACTCTAGGGCTGTGACAGTCGACCATTTCAGGCGGTTGGATGAAGATCCTACGTCTCCTAACCCTTCTTCTTCCTCGTCTCTGATTCTTCCCATATAGAACACCGCATGGGCCGCCAGCCGGACCACCGGCCCCCACCGCCTATGTTCCTCCGCCACCCCCGCCCCCACCCGCGTCGTGTTTTCTTTGTTCGGCGAGGGCCCACCACCGCCTCTTGAGGGAGTCCTGGACTAAGGGGTCCTCGGGCGTCCGGCCTGTTATCCATGGGCCGGACTGATGGGCTGTGAAGACATGAAGGACGAAGACTATACCCGTGTCCGGATTGGACTCTACTTGGCGTGGAAGGCAAGCTTGGCGACCGAAGATTCCTTCTTATGTAACCGACTCTATGTAAACCCTAGATCCCCCCCAGTGTCTATATAAACAGGAGGGGTTAGTCCGGAAAGGACACATTACCATAGTCATACAAGCTAGACTTCTAGGGTTTAGCCATTACGATATCGTGGTAGATCAAGTCTTGTAATACGCATATTCATCAAGATCAATCAAGAAGGAAGTAGGGTATTACATCCATAGAGAGGGCCTGAACCTGGGTAAACATCGTGTCCCCCGTCTTCTGTTACCATCGATCCTAGACGCACAGTTCGGGGCCCCCTACCCGAGATCCGCCGGTTTTGACACCGACATTGGTGCTTTCATTGAGAGTTCCACTGTGCCATTGACAAAAGGTTCGATGGCCCCTGCAATCATCGATAATGACACTGTCCAAGGAGGAACCTTCCTCCCCGGACAATTTTTTGTGTTCGGCGGCGTCGTACTGCAGGCCAACTCGCTTGGCCATTTGGAGCAGGTCAATAGCTACACCCCTGGCCATGAGGTCAGATTTGGAAGCTTGAACTATGTCGCGGATATCCGTGGAGACTTAATATTCAATGGATTTGAGACCGCGGTGATCGCTCCCCCTCACTCTGATAAACATGACTTAAATCTGTTGTCGGATCACGTCCAGGAGATGGTTCCTATTGCTGCAACGACCTTAGAACCGGAGCAGATCGTGACACGCAAAGCCATAGAGTCCGCGGCGTTGGAGCCGCACACGGACTCAACACCCTGCAAAACTTGCTTCAACGGAACTTAGAACTTGTTTCCGGCTATAAGTTCCGGACCATGCACGCCTACAGACACCGAGCTAGATCGGTTATCGATCTTCGAATTCAGCACCACAGACGTTTTTTAGCACTGACCTTTGAGCCATGTACTGAACTCTTTAAAGCATTTGTCCTTGGAGAAGGACTCGTACCCGAACTATGTTCTGTTTGAGTTAGAGGCTGATGATGGGGAATTTTGCTTCCCACCCGCCACCCACTTCATAGCTACCGTCGAGGACTTAACCGACAAGCTCGATTATGGCTTCGAAGACATCGACGGTATGGACGACGATGTCGACAAGGAGCAAGGCCAAGACCCGCCATTCACTGGACATTGGACGGCCACCTCTTCATACGACGTCTACATGGTTGATACACCTAAAGGATCTGGCGACGACAAAGAAGATCCAGATGCGAATAAACCCTCTAAGACACAGTCCAAGCGCCAGGGCCCTAAACGCAGCTCTAAGCCTCGTCGCTCAAAAGATGGCAACACTGGCACTGGAGAAAATAGTACTCCGGGCGACGCCGAAAATAATGAAGGCCCTGTTGGAGCTGCATCTGAACAGGAGGAGCAAGACAACGAGCAAGTTAACCCTGATAAACAAGCCACGACAAATGACTTGGATGATGATAGTTATCATCCACTCTCCGAGGATGATGAGAGCCTTGGCAATGAGGACTTCATCCTGCCTGAGGCACCCCTCGAGCAGGAGCACTTTAAGCGCTAGCTCATAGCTACTGCAAGAATCCTAAAGAAAAAGCAGCAACAGCTCCAAGCAGATCAAGACCTACTCATCGGTAGATGGACCGATGTCCTGGCAGCCGAAGAATACAGCCCCAAGCGCCCAGCCAAGATTTACCCAAAACGCAGACTGCTATCTCAGTTCGATGAGGAGGCACCAGATCCCATACCTCCCTCACGCAATGCGGACCGACCGCCACGCGGTCGGGATAGTGCGGCAGACCGACCACCCCGCGGTCGGGATAAAACGGCAACTCGGGCCGAACAACAGCCCGCCCCACCGCCTCGCAAACACAGGGACAGACCAGCTCGGGACCATACATACGATCTTCGCCAGGAATTGGATAGTAGAGCAAGACACACCAGATCTATATACGGATCGCGAGGACGCTTCCCTACTCGAGATGATAGCTACCTATTCGGACGTGACAAACTTAATCACACCCAGGCCGATAAGCACAGACGGACTTCGTCGGAGGTGCTCCGTGACGCGGCCCGCTATAGAGGCGCCGCACACCCTCTCTGCTTCACAGATGAGGTGCTGGACCACAAATTCCCCGAGGAGTTCAAGCCTATCAATATTGAATCATACGACGAAACAACCGACCCCGCAGTGTGGATCGAAGATTTTATTCTCCACATCCACATGGCCCGAGGAGATGACCTCCACGCTATCAAATACCTCCCGTTAAAGCTCAAAGGACCATATCGACACTGGCTAAATAGTCTCCCTGAGAACTCCATCGGCAGCTGGGAGGACTTGGAAGAAGCCTTCCTCGACAACTTCCAAGGTACATATGTTCGGCCACCCGATGCCGACGAATTAAGCCACATAGTTCAACAACCTGGAGAATCAGCCAGAAAATTCTGGACTAGGTTCCTAACCAAAAAGAACCAGATTGTTGAGTGTCCGGACGCCGAAGCCCTAGCAGCCTTCAAACACAGTATCCGTGACGAATGGCTCACCCGCCACCTCGGCCAAGAAAAGCCGAAATCCATGGCAGCCCTCACAGCACTCATGACCCGCTTTTGCACGTGTGAGGACAGCTGGCTGGCCCGAAGCAAAAAACACAACCAATGAGGCAGGCCCCTGTGAGGCCAAGAACAGCATCGGCAAGCTCCGGCGCAATAGACACAAACGCCGAAGCAATGGCGATAACACCGACGACACCACAGTGAACGCCGGATTCAGCGGCTCCAAGTCCGGCCAACGGAAGAAGCCTTACAAGAGGAACAATGAGGGACCTTCCAGCCTGGACCGCATACTCGACCGTCCGTGCCAGATACACGGCACCCTAGACAAACAAGCCAATCAGAACAACAAAGATTGTTGGGTCTTCAAACAGGCTGGCAAGATTAATGCCAAAAACAAAGAAAAGGGATCACAAAGTGAGGACGAGGACGAAGAGCCCCGGCAGCCGAACACCGGGGGGCAGAAGAAATTTCCCCCTAAAGTCAAAACGGTGAACATGATATACGCCACGCACATTCCCAGAAAGGAGCGCAAGCGGGCACTCAGGGACGTCTACGCGGTAGAGACAGTCGCCCCAAAATTCAATCCATGGTCGTCATTTCCAATCACCTTCGATTGTCGAGATCATCCTACTAGTATCCGCCATGGCGGTTTTACCACACTGGTCCTTGACCCAATCATTGAAGATTCCATCTCACACTAGTCATGATGGATGGTGGAAGCAACCTTAACCTCCTCTACCAGGATACAGTATGGAAGATGGGCATTAATCCCTCATGAATCAAGCCCACAAAGACTACCTTCAAAGGAGTCATACCAGGCGTTGAGGCCCGCTGCACGGATTCAATCACGCTGGAGGTGGTCTTCGGTTCTCCGGAAAACTTCCGAAGCGAAGAGTTAATCTTTGATATCGTCCCCTTCTGCAGTGGCTACCACGCACTGATCGGACGAACTGCGTTCTCTAGATTCAACGTGGTCCCACACTATGCTTACCTCAAGCTCAAGATGCCCGGTCCACGTGGCGTCATAACAACTAATGGAAATACGGAACGCTCCCTCCATACAGAGGAGCACACCGCCGCCCTAGCAGCAGAAGTACAGAATGGCCTTTTCAAGCAGAACCGCAATCCGGCTGCCGAGCCCTCGGAGACCGTCAAGAAGGTCCAGACTATGCTGCCACAGGACAACTTGGGCCGTCAAGAGCTTGACTATCAATTCCGCCTCTGTCCCAGCCCTGATCAAGTAGTGGCACTCGTACCACGCGCACATAATTACGCACTTAAAATCCCATGGGCATCGACGGAGGCACAGCTTGTGGTCCACAGTACGGCTTGACCGACCCCAGACTCACACATACTTTCACCCTTTTTCCCTTTTGTTTCAGGTTCTTTTTCAAGGATCGACACACTAAGACGGCAAGCAATATAAGTGCGTAGGGTAACCTCTACACATTCTTCTTGACGGTATTTCTAATTATTTCTCAGGACCCGCACGCTGCGCCCTCTTAATTTCGGCATGTTAAAGAGCCCGGATGCTTATCGCACTTTTTGTACAGGATATGCCTTGAGGTATCCATACAGTTATAATGTAAATGGTTTGCGGCCCAGTTTCTGTGGTTTTCATTTCCTACTTCATTTTTATTTTGATTTATCAATCGCATCTGTACAATCTGGTATGTCTCATACTCGCCAAGGGCTCCCCATCGTCCCATAATATGGCAGGAAAGTCCGAACACTTTTTATAGATAAGTTCAACACCCCGAATTTAGCATTATATGCATTGGCTCCGAATCATGTCTTTGGTCAATAGTTGGGTTGCCCGGCTCTTGTGCTTGCTACCCTACGTTCCGCTGAATCAGCTAGGGTAGTAAAGGGAGAACTACTGCGATTGTGCCCTGGCCTTGACCAGATGAGCACCTCAGTAGAGAAAGCCGAAAACTAACTGTCATGATATGGTGAGAGACGGTCAGCTGTTCGAGGGTTACAAATTGTTGGAGATTTTTTCCGCATTATGCGAAAGATCGGCACTTCCCGATCAGATGCTGACAGCATTCTGGTTTGAACCAGGGGTTGCGCCCATGCTTTATTATAAAACTCCTATGGCTAAGTGAGGGCGTTTAAGCCGTATAGTCTGATTGCCTTGATTGTTGTGCCAAACAACTCCTTAAGAACCATACTATTGGATCAAGATTGCTTAGGTTCCATCCCGAACACCTTTGTATTACCTACGTGGGGGCAGAAGCCGACGACTGGCCAACCCTCAGATTACACACAACACGGCCGCATAGGAGGAAACAATTAAAAGCATAACCAAATTACATTACAAAACAGGCTTTGTTTTCATAATACAAGGCAAAGGCAACACAAATGTTTTCATTCAAAAATAATGTCCTACCCGCACTCAGCTGCTGCAAGTCGAGACCCTTCTATAACATCCGCAAAATATCACTCGGGTGTGTGGTGCTCCTTGCTCTCTGGCGTCCCTCTGGCCACTTCAATGGCGCTCATCTTTGCGCACCACATCTTGCAACAGGTGAAGGCCATGCGGGCACCTTCAATACAGGCAGAGCGCTTGACGACGTCTAGCCGAGGACAGGCGTTCACCATCCGCCTCACAAGTCCGAAGTAGCTGCCAGGCATAGCTTCGGTTGGCCATAGACGGATTATCAAATCCTTCATGGCTAGTTCGGCCACACTATGCAGCTCCACTAGCTGTCTCAGTTGATCGGTGAAGGACACGGGAGGTTCTGGCACCGCATACTGTGACCAGAATAGCTTTTCCGTCGAACTCGCTTCTTCGGCTCGATAGAACTCCACGGCGTCTGATACACTGCGTGGTAAATCCGCAAAAGCCCTGGGGAACTCCGAACCTAGGTTAGTAAAAGGTACTGCTTCTCCGCATACTTCCTTTGCATCTTAAATGCCTTACCCGCCGTGATCTTCTGGGCCTCATTCTGTGCGGCCTCCGTGCTCTGACGAGCCTTGGCGAGTTCGCTCCCTTGAACCGACGCATCATGCTCCAAGGCCTTGCATTTCTTCACCGCATCCTGGAGCTCCTATTGGATTTCTTTGACCCGGGCCTTGAGCTTCTTACGGGTGGCTTGCTGCTGGACAACCTTCTCCTCGGCCTTGCCTAGGGCCTTCCTCAGGGCCTCGACCTCGATAACGGCTCCTGCACATATTACGGCACTACAGTCAATATACAATGCTTATGCTTTCCGAACACACAGCAAGTCGTTTCTCACCTTGCTTCTCCTAGAGCCGAACCTTAACCTCGCCGAGCTCGTTCTCGGTCCGCTCCAGCCTCTGCCTCAATTCAGAGACTTCGACAACATGCGAGGTTGCGGCCAATAGCGACGCCTACTTATGCATACATATTACGTTAGTCTCCTACAATAGAAGATTGATCCTCTGTCCGATTCTTTTCATCGAACACCGGACAGTGTCTCAGGGGCTACTGACTACATGGGGTTTGTAAGTGCATCTAGTGCCCCTTAGTGATTTTGGTGTACTGAAGACTTATAGGTTAAGGGACTAATTTGTTTATGAGTGTACACAGTTCTATAAGTCTATGAGGAGTTTGATATTTATAGAGAAAGTCGACCCCTAAAAATGAAGTTCTTCGACTGAAGACTTTGGATTTCTGATGACTTTTTGAAGACTTTGAAAGTGAAGAAATTGGTGTGACCTTGAAGACTTGGTATTCATTCAAGGAACCTGAAGCGTGAAGACTTTAGTTTTCGTAGTTTCATTTTCTCTTTCTCGAGTCATAGGAAACACCGCACTGTTAAAGGGGGTCGAGGAAATACTAAGGAAAAATTTCCATGTGATGCTCAACTCAAAATCCTACACCTACCAATCCCTTCGAGTGAAGCCATTGGAAATCTCATACAGTACAGTCATATTCTTCAGTGACAGAGATGAAGTTCTTCTGGTCTGTGAGGAATTTGTTCTGACTGAGGAGTTAGGAATTTGCCAGTGCGGATTGCCTACACAGTGAGGAACATGATAGCCCTGAGGAATTTGAGCTTCAAATTTCCGACCGTTGCTGTGCTACGCGCCAGCTGTCCCAAAATATCTTATCAACCTAACGGTCATATCATTGAAGGGAATTTATGTCTCATCATGTCAGGTTGCTCCCTAGGTTATAAATAGCCACCCCTACAACCACTAGCTGGTTGGCTGCTCCGAGAGAAACTGACACTTGTCATTTGAGAGCATCTCATCCTCCAAGGACTTTGAGCGAAAATCATCGAGTGAGGAAAACCCAAACACCTACAAACCCAAAGTGATTGAGCATCACTAAAGAGATTGATCCTGCGTGGATCTGACGCTCGTTACCTTTGAAGATTGTGCTTCTTCCAGACGGTCAGGCATCATGGTCTAGAGATTCCAAGAGGAATTGTGGATCGCCGAGTGACCGAGTTTGTGAAGGTTTGGAAGTCACCTGAAGACTTACCACGAGTGATTGGGTGAGGTCTATGTGACCTTAGCTCAAGGAGAATACAGTGAGGACTGTGTGCCCTCAGGTTTAAATACCTAGCCGCTCCAACCAGATGTACAACATAGACAGTAGTTGGAACTGGTCTACCAAATCATTGTCTTCACCAAGCTTACTGGTTCTATTTCTTCAACTCTTTCATTTCCTCATTACAAGTTGTTGTGTGCTTGTTCATATCTATTTGAAGACTTTGACTGAAGACTTTCTCAATTTCCTCAGTTCCATTTCTCCAGTCTGTTTGTCTTCATCATGTGTTATCTCGTGATTAATCTTTCCATACTCTGTGCTTGTCTTCATTTCATCATGACGACCATGCTTGTGTTCTGTTATGTTTACTTTTGAGTACTTATTCCGCTGCTAGTAGTTCTTCGCTAAGGAATTTCCTCACCCGCAAATTCCTCAGTGAAGAATTCATAAAAATCGCCTATTCACCCCCTCTGGTCGATATAACACACTTTTAGGGTTTTTTATCTTCCTATGTCGCTTACCGCGAAACCTGTCAACAGGTTGCCGCAGGCTTCGTTCAGTCCACTCTTGGCGAACTGAACCTTCTCGATCATAACGGAGGCACCTCGTAGCACCTCCATCAGCTTATCTGGCGCCCCTGGATGGACGGGGGCCACCGGTGGAAGTGGCGCACCCCCCCCCTTTAAAGAGGGCTGCTTGCCTGACTCCGACGCTATATGAGTCTCCAGATTCATATTCGGCTGAGGGCCGAACTGGATGCGGCCCTCCTCGTCAATCTCCATGGGGAGCGGCTCCCCCGTATGTCCGCTAGTGGAGGTATTGCCTTGCAGCGCCTCCCGAACAGCGTCTTGGGCTCCTCCCCGGTTCAGATCGGTCCTCCGGGACAACACTTCGGTGTCGTCCCTGGCCCTGGGGGAATAAGTAGGCGGTGGCGACATGCTCGCCATCTCCGACGGAGCCAATGAACCTCCAGATGAGGATCACTGGATAAGGTCGCGGGTCGGACTGCGATAGTGCAGTTAACCATGTCAAGATAATAAAGAGAAAGGGTCAGATGTGCGCATGAGCGAGCCATGTTAGTTACGATGCATCCTGGGGCTTTGTGCGGAGGCGTCGTTCCGGACTGCTGTCAACATCCCACGCGGTGTTGACCGCTGGGATGCCCTTCCCCTTCTTGGGCGTTTCCGCCTCCAGATGCACCAAAGCCGCCCTCCTTTTCTTCTTCTCCTCGGGGGGAGGGTTGTTTTCCTCCTCCTCCTCTTCCTCGTCATTGCCCTTAGGGACAGAGGAATGAGCTTCATCGTCTTCGGACATCACGTCCGAAGTGCCCTTGAGACGGGGGCCACTCTTGGCCCCCTTGGCCTTCTTCTTGGCCTTCTTCTCCGGCGCCTTATACGGCGCCGACACCAGCATCTTTGCTCGACGCAGGATGACTGGTTCTTCAAGCAGCGGAGCCAGACATTGGACCCGCTTCGCCCTCTCCATCTAGTCCTGAAAGAGCTATAATAAAAGCCCAGACATCATCCTTGAAACATTTAAGTTGGGGATACGTCAAAAGTAACATACCTCGCTGGCGGGGTGTTCACAGTCATGACCATGTTCTGAATCCGTGGCCGGTGGTTTCTCGTTGCCCTTAAAGAGCAACTTCCAGGCATCTTCGTGGGTGGTCTCGAAGAGCCTCACCAGGGTCTGATGCTTTTCCGGATTGAAATCCCACAGAGGGTGACCTCTGCGCTGACATGGAAGAATCCGGCGAACTAGCATCACCTGGATCACATTGACGAGCTTAACGTCCTTGGCTATCATGCTCTAGACGCGCGTCTGCAACGCTATCAGCTCATTGGGCGAACACCAGTCCGGACTATTCTCGACCCAAGAGGTGAGCCGCATGGGAGCACCGGAGCGGAATTCGGCAGCCGCAGCCCAGGTGGTGCCGCAAGGTTCCGTGATATAGAACCATTGTCTCTGCCACTCCTTCATGTCTCCACAAAAGTACCTTTCGGCCAGGAGACGTTGGGTAGTTTGCTCACCATGGCTCCTCTGCACTCCGCGTGCTGGCCGTCCACCACCTTCGGCTTCACGTTGAAGACTTTGAGCCACAGCCCGAAGTGGGGTTGGATGCAGAGGAAGGCCTCGCACATGACGATAAACACTGAGATGTTGAGGAAGGAGTTCGGGGACAGATCATGGAAATCTATCCCGTAATAATACATCAGCCCACAGACGAAAGGGTGGAGCGGAAACCCTAGCCTGTGGAAGAAATGGGGCATGAATACAACCCTCTCAGTGGGCTTCGGCGTGGGGACGACTTGTCCCTCGGCCGGCAGATAGTGGGCGATCTCCGTCGCCAAATACTCGCCCGCCCAAAGCTCAGTAATGTGCTCCTCCTTGACGGAGAAGACCATCCACTTGCCCTGACCTCCGGATCCGGACATGGTTGCTTGAGTGGAAAGGAGATGAGTACTTGGGCACTAGAGCTCGAGATTGGAAAGATGGAGACAGAGAGAGGGTGTGAGATATGAAGAGGGAGTCCTCATCCCCTTATAAAGGCAATGAATATTAAACACCTCCTCACTCGCCCTGAAAGCTCGCCTATTCCCAAGGGTCGTATAAACGACACGGTTAGAATACCCATGCCCGCATTGATGAGAATCCCGCAATAAGGGGACACGATCTCTTCTTTGAAAAGACGTGCCAATGACAACCGCGTCTCAAAACATGGAGCGGCAGACGAAAAACGGTTCGAAATTATGACCGAATAGGTGTGGTGCCGTGTTATAAAAAGCTGTCAGCGGATAGAACTCATGTAAAAATATATATTCTCTCTGCGGCTATGTATGGTGTGTATGTGGCAGGTCCGGATATTATCATAGCGTCTGAAGACTATCTTGGAGTTCGGAAAGGGGAACCCGCCTTGCAATGCTGGAGACAATCTACGTGTCGGACTCCTAGTCATTGAAGCCAGATTCAGGGGCTACTGAGGGAGTCCTAGACTAAGGGGTCCTCGGGCGTCCGGCCTGTTATCCATGGGCCGGACTGATGGGGTGTGAAGACATGAAGGCCAAAGACTGTACCCGTGTCCGGATTGGACTCTACTTGGCGTGGAAGGCAAGCTGGGCGACCGAAGATTCCTTCTTATGTAACCGACTCTATGTAAACCCTAGACCCCCCTGGTGTCTATATAAACCGGAGGGGTTAGTCCGGAAAGGACACATTACCATAGTCATACAGGCTAGACTTCTATGGTTGAGCCATTACGATCTTGTGGTAGGTCAACTCTTGTAATACTCATATTCATCAAGATCAATCAAGCAGGAAGTAGGGTATTACCTCCATAGAGAGGGCCCGAACCTGGGTAAACATCTTGTCCCCCGTCTCCTGTTACCATCGATCCTAGACGCATAGTTCGGGACCCCCTACCCGAGATCCGCCTGTTTTGACACCGACACCCCCCACAACCACCGTCCCCACCCGAGCCCCTTCATTCGCACCGGCGAACTCCGGCGAGCTCTGAAAAATCGACTGACCCATTTTTGAAATTCAGGCTACTGTGATTTAACTAGTGTGTAATATAAAAGGGGGAAACCATAAGCATTGGTAGTATAGTGTTGAGCGTGCCATGGCGGATTTGAAGGTGCAAACCGGACAAAGGCAACTTCACAACCAATGTTTGCTTTCAACTAGCAGTAAGTGATGGACAATAAATCAGAGTAAAGCAGTGGCGATCTATTTTCTTGCTGCGATAAATAAGTTAAGCAGATACGAAAGAGTATCGCCTCTGGTGCGGCGTCGTGTATGCATCTACTGAGAATTTGACGGTGCTGCGGTAGCGATGGCTGTCGGCGGCATGGACGCAGATCTAGGAGGGTAGACGGTGGCGGCAAGGCACGGTGGACGAGACGGTCATAGGAGCGGCGCCGTCAAGGTGGACAACGGCGGGGATGAAGCGAGAGGACGAATGCAAGGATCCCGGTCCGAAGCTGTGGATGAGAGAGGTCGATCTCTTGTAATGGACGACGGCATCGGGGTATCAGCTTCGGCATGGTGGAGGAGAACGGCGGTGGATGGGGTGGCGGACAGAGGTGGCTGGGGTGGAGAGGGTGTTTTGGCGCCCACGGGGTACGAATGGGGAAATGGAGGTAGAGAGGAAGGGGGAACCATGTCTTCAGGGCGCGCTTGTCTCAAATGCAAGGAAATTTACAAACTTAGCCCGCGTTTCAAATTTCCTACATCACAGCAATATTAGTCGGTTGGGGATAGGACGGTAATCTCACATACACCAAATATTTGCCGACGAGAGTTTGTTTTTGGCGCCCACCGTGTATGAATCGGGGGGGAGTCGATTTCGGCCGAGGACACACTGTGTTTTGGCACCCACTGTGTATGAATCCGGGCGATAGGAGGTTATGTCACGTTTGAGTGAACTTACAAACCTACCCCTATCGAAACCTATAGAAATAGAGCAGATAGGCTTTGCGTGGCAGGGATAGGCAATAGTAATTTCCATCTCGCAGATTTTTGTTTCGGGTGGTTACTGCAACTTTCCCCGCTTCATTCAAATTTTCCAGAGTGCACGTTTACCGTGCCAACTCAATTCGAATCCCGTTTGTATTCTATTTTTTTCGGGCGGGATCCATTTTCGATTGGAATAAAATTATATATACATCATTTTTATATATACTTTCAAAAGCACAACAAAGAATTCTTCTCCTTTATATGTATAATATGATTTACAAATACAATGATCTCAAAATCATAAGGTTGAATTCAAAACAAATAAACCAAATTATGTTCTACTAAAATGTATAGATCAGTAATATCTACATATTAAATAACATAGATGCGCGTGAATTCATATGAGTATGCATGTTTGATAGATCAATTTTGGTTCGAGTATGGATTACATGTATCATCATCTCAAATTCAAATATTTGAATCCCTTTTATGTTCACTCCTTTCACGCCCATCTCTCTTGCATGCATGCTCCTTCATGTAGCTATCACTCTCTTTTCTCCAGCTCACCTGCACGCTCAGTTCATGTTTCTCCTATCCTCGCAAACATGGTCTCTCGACGTCTCCCTTGAGAAGTGTCACACTCTGCCTATCATTATACATTACACGGTTTTCATTATCTCTCGCGTCTCTACCGTTCTCTCGTATCATTAGATACCTAAGCTTTCCTTTTCACCGCCACACACACAGTCTCCACTCGTCTTTCACTTTGTCTTTCTCTCGATGGGATTCTCTCACACACCCTATATGTCTCTAGATATGACTCATACCACCAAAATTACACACTCTCTCTCTCTCTCTCCTGTAGACACAACATTTGTTGCGGTCTCCTTTTCGTCTCCATCCCAGACTGACATTATTCATTTGTTTACCTGTCACACAACCCCCCCCCCCTCTCTCTCTCTCACACACACACACAACTCCTGCTTCCACTCCCCTTCCCGACTACCGTCTCTCTCTCACACACACAAAACTCTCGCTTTCGCACCCCCGACTCGTATTTCTCTCACAAACATTTATAGACTAGCCTCTAGATAGGTTTATACACCCGCACACTCGTGCTTACACTATCGCATACATGTCTCTCTCCCGCTCCTTGTATCTATGTAGATTTTTCTTCCCTTCTTGGCACACGCCCTCTTGATCGTGCACACACACACTACCGCCTCATTTTAAGTTGATACCTCTCGCACACACACTATTTGTGTCTTTGTCACACATGCACTCCGTCCTCCTCCTCTCTCCCTCTCTCTCTCTCATACACATGGGCTTTTTGCAATAACTAGCAAGATGCCCATGCGTTGCACGAAAATCAAGATGCATTTGTATGAGTAGTTTATCTTGTGGGATAAAAGGATGAACGAGGGAAGGCCTTATTTGCAAGTGTGGAGAGGAGTGTGGGTATCTTTTTGCAAAATTGCCATAGTTTCCTCCCTATCCGTCAGATATAGATCGGACGGCCTATATTGCAGGATGGGAGGCACACGATCATCACCGACTATACTTTTTATAAGAGTAGGGATAAAAAACAGAGTTGGTGATGATGGTGGGCCTGCCATCTTGAAATATAGGTCGTTCGATTTATATCTGACGGATAGGAAGGAAACTATGGCAATTTACCTGCACTCCTCTCCACATTTGCAGATAAGGCCTTCCCTCGTTCATCCTTTTCTCCCACAAGATCTTGATGTTCTGTGCAACGCACGGGCATCTTGCTAGTAAGAGTAGAAATTAGACATATACCACTTCTCAAATCTTGAAACCAACAATATTCCTCCCTTATCTCATCAAAACCGCCAAAGCAATATATTTTGAGTGAAACATAACATATTTTTAGTGATATACGTATTTCAAAACTAGACTTTTTTTCTATCAAATCGGTGAACATGTATTAATCTACTCTGATCGCGTGGCAACGCATTGGCACATTGCTAGTAGTTATTATATTTTTTTGGACACCACACAAATGGTGGAGTACATAAACAAAGAGAAGAGGTGCACGCACGCAGTCGGTCTCTCGCTGTCTCGCACACATTTACGTAAAGGCAACGTTAACAAATAAACCCTAAATCCCTAGGTGCACGATTGCTGCATTCGTGGGTACCGGGTACATGGTGGAGCGCACCTTTGTAGGAATAGTCAGCTCGTGTGATAATTTGATCCATAGGAGTTGGAGGCGGTGGCTCGCCAGTTGCCACAGATCGAGTAGCCACGTTTAAAATATCATTTTTTAGCGGGGTTAAGAGTTCCGATTTTCAATGGCGCGTTATAAGTACTAAGTAGTTTTAAGAACGATTGGTATGGAGCGAAAATGGAATTCATAGTACTACGTACCTCCTTGGCATATGGTTGTATGGGTTTATGTTGCGAGATGTTGAACCTGGTAGTTCTAGGGCAAATACTATGGTTTAGATTTAGATGTTGGTTTTCAGTAATGAAAATTGGAAGGGGGGAAACCCTCCTTTGATTAAAAAAACTACTACCTCCATTCTGGTTTACTAGTCCCCATCGTATTTTGGGTCAAAGTTTGTCCATGAATTTTACTTGTAAAATGTGAATGGAAAACGAGATTTTGTTATACCCAAACAAAAAAGGACTGGAGGGAGTGATTGCTCTGACACGGACGCGACCTTTCATAGCGCAGGCATTGAACCAGCGCGCCGGCCAAGAGGGCCCCACTCGCTGCAGGCCCGGATGAACACGCCTCCTCGCCGCATGCAACCGGCTTCAGACTGCCCTGCCTGCCTTCATTGAATCCACGCGTGTGCCGGCAACACGTCCTTCCGTGAGCCAGCCGGCATTTTAGAACACAAAGAATGACCAAAATATAATTAATTACGCATGGTCTTGACTTGTTGTGCTCGCACTGGTAGCAGGAACTAGAGGTTTTTCTTTATTTATAACTCTCCTCAGTTTTTTTGGCTTTGAAGTGAATCATGGTTGTGGACATTATGTATGAATGTGCAGATATCTGTGAACATGAGTTTGATGTGGAAGTTGAACTTGGAATGTCGGGCTTGCGCGTGAACTATACCATGTCCAATGCTTCGTCTGTTATTGTTTGGAAAGTAATTGTTGTTATTACATGACCTGAAAAAAAAATATTTTGTGCCAAATCAGTAGATGCACGGACATCACAACAGGCATGTTGACTGGATAAACATTTGAACCTAGCTATTATGAAGGAAATTTTGTATTGACAACAGTTTTAGATAGAGGAGACGCCTAGCCTGATCTGCCTCTGCTAGCTTATTTCTGGCTTCTTCCATCTCTTCTTTGGCATGGATGAAGAGAGCATCTGATTGCTCTTTTCGCTTCTTCAAGAACTCAGCTACATTCTCAAGGGCTGCTGCATGCTTTCTTTCGGCCTTTACTAGAGCCACGAGGACACGAACAGCTAACGACTCCACCTGGCTTGTGTGTAATCCAACATCATCTGGGAATTTGAACTTTGAGTCTAATCCAGCATCATTAGGGAACTAGCACCTTGTGTGTAATCCAGCCTCATTTTGGAAACATGATA
Organism: Aegilops umbellulata; assembly: GCA_032464435.1. NCBI lineage: Eukaryota > Viridiplantae > Streptophyta > Magnoliopsida > Poales > Poaceae > Aegilops > Aegilops umbellulata. The sequence continues at coordinate 323,966,076 of CP136058.1, read as the reverse complement.
TCGAGGTTGACCACACTTCCCTCCTCGCAGGAACTGCATCCTGACATGAAGTTACTTCTTTTTTAGATCAATACTCAGAGCAACCCAGATCCATTTAGTAGAAGCCAGATGAACAGAACTGGGAGAAGTGAATTCAAAAGGAAAAAAAATATAAAAACAGACTACAAAGTGAGAGCATCCACTTCCTACATCAAGCTAAAAATGAAAGAATTAGGACGATTAAGACTCTTCTTATTACACATCGAAGAACACGAGGCTTGAGAGAAACAGAAACTACAACATATACACATCGAAGAACATGAGGCTAAATGAAAGTAATTGAAAGGGTGTTACTTACCAAAGCTCATTTTACAGGTTCGGTGCAACTCCTCTTTAACTTGCCACGCTCCTTGAAGATGTCCCCAATATCCTGTGTTTGGTCTTCATTGCTCCTCTGCATGTTCGCACTCGTGGTTTTAAAATCTCAACATGGCAAGAAACATATACTACTAGTAATACTCTCGCATCTTGTGGGCAACATTAAAGCACTCATCTGCCATGTTAGAGCATCTCCAACAGAATCGCAACGCGCGGCGCTTTAAAAAGGCGTTTACAGTGCTGAGATCGATAAGTAGAGATAGAGAGTAGAGACTAGAGAGTAGAGGATAGTTCTCAGCATACATAGATAAAAAAATAGATTATTCAACTACTCCTCATCGTCCGACTCCTCCTCGGTGATGTCCTCCTCCGACGTCTGACTGTAGGCATGAAGATACCGATCGTCGTCGGATTCCCAGGGCGACACTGCTCCTAGCCTCATGTTGAATTGAGCGTCCGCTTTTCACCTACGCTTGTCCTCGCGATAGGCGGCTCGCTCCGCCCTCCTCTTATCCCTCTCCGCCCTCCTTTGCGCATAGAACTCGCGCTCGTTGATGATGTCATGCAGGAAGCGTTAGCGCCATAGCACCATGGCTTCCTTGTCCATCTCGGCAATGCCGAGACAGTGTTCCCACCTTCGGTTGTCGCGACGATCCTCGTCGGTGATAAGCCGCGGCAGAGGCGCAAGCTCCTGTGTCTGCTCTCGCGTCGGCACATTGGGGAAGTTCAATGTTCCATGAGGCCACCGGAGGCGCCCCGCCGCCGCATCGTACGCGCGGGCGGCCTCATTGGCGGGGTCGAAATTGCCGAGGCCGAGGCACATCCCGCAGAACTGGATCTCGGTGGAGAAGCCGCCGGAGGGGCGCGCGCGAACGCTGCAGTATCCCCAAGTTTCCTGGCGACGCGGCTGCATGGTGGCGCGGCAGCGGCGACGCGAGAAAGAGCGGGGAGAGAGCGGTGGCGAGGCACAGAGCAGGGAGAGAGCGGTTGCAAGGCACAGAGCGGTGGGAGGGCGTTGGATTTTATAAAGTGCGTCAGACGCCGCAAGCCAAAACTAGCGCACGCCCGGCCGCTTTTTCCCCCGCGCGCGCAATCCTTTCCCAACATCTATTTTATCTCTACTATCTTCTCTACTGTTATATTTATTTTATATTTAATATTTATCTCTACTTATCTACTCTCTACTTTTTTCTCTACTTTTTTTCTTATAAAAAAACAGAGTTGGTGATGATGGTGTGCCTGCCATCCTGTAATATAGGTCGTTCAATTTATATCTGACAGATAGGAAGGAAACAATGGCAATTTTGCAAAAAGATACCCACACCCCTCTCCAGATTTGCAACTAAGGCCTTCCCTCGTTCATCCTTTTCTCCCACAAGATAAACTACTCATACAAATGCATCTTGATGCGTGCAATGCATGGGCATCTTGCTAGTTCTAAAAAACTTTCCATCGTTTGCCACACTACTAGTTGCAGATGAAAAACCTACCCTAGCACAGCGCGATACAGGAGCGGCGCACAACTAGAAGCTGATATTCTGTTGGAGAATGGAGGCTATAACCAATTACTTTTACGGGAACAATAGCACGCAAGAAATTTGAAGAGTAGGTATGAACAAAATTGGAATTGTGCATGTACTGCTAAGTGATTCAATACACACATTACCAATCGAGGAGGAGAACGATGGTCGCGGCGGCCTCTATGGGTCATGGTCGGCAACGGGAGTCAGTGCATTGTCCACGACGGTGGTGCTTCTGCGCTTGGCATCGGCTTCCGGGGAGAAGATCCGAGGCCGTGGAGGACGGTGCCGGGGAAGAGGCTCCGTGTACGACGACGACGACGGTGGACCGGCTCCAGCGTGGCGTACGAGGTCATCGATGAGGCAGATGCACTGCGGTGGATGAGTGCGCCAATGTAGAACGGGAGGAGCACGAAGGTTGCGGTGCCGTGGAGAAGTCTATTTTGCGGTGGGGATAGAAAATGGGGAGTATTCAGGTGTACTACCATGGGTGCCGGGGTGGGGTTGGCTGGGTAGGGTGAACCTGAAGTTACGAAAACAGCCCCTACCAACCGTCATCCGTAGGCCTGTTCCGAAGGCTATGATGGTAACTTCCCACTGCTCGAATCATGGTCGCGGGGGATTTTCCCGCTGACCTCAAAATTTTGTGACACTGAACTCCCCGTGTGGCGTGTTGGGTGATTCGGCTAAGCAACTAGCGAGTAGTACTAGTAAACTCTGCATATTAGGTTTGACCAAAGTCAAACTTCCTAAAGTTTGACCAAGTTTATAGAAAATATAAACATTTGCCATAACAAATATGTATGATGTGAAAGTACATTCAATAATGAATCTAATGGTATTTATTTGTTATTGTATATGTTAATATTTTTGTTATAAACTTTCTGACAGTTTACAAAACTTGACTTTGGCCAATGCTAATACGCGTACTTAAATAAAAACAGAGGGAGTACACATTAGTTTTCTTAGTTTGCAGTGAATTAATCATTTGTTGAAATTGTGAAATAAATATATTAGGCTACTGACTTCGAATGTAATGGTCTATACAATTCAATTGTTACAATCATTATCGAATTCCAAGATGTATACGAGGTCTATAGTACTTCACAACATGCTCAAACTCACATAATCCCAGTCAAATGACAATCAAAATGCATTTCATAGTTATTACTTTATAGGATGTAACAAAACCAACAATGACTCTACATCGGCCATTATAAAAGCAACATTTTGAACATATCCCAATGTATGAATGAAACATGCAGAGAGATCTTGCGAAGATGGAGTAGATAGGGCAGGAAATATTGTATGTATGTGGACGAGAGAGTAGGAGACAAACCTAACGAAATAGAGAGAGAGAGAGAGAGAGAGAGAGAGAAAGAGAGAGAGGAAGAAGTTAGGTCTGTGAGAAAGATGGAGACATGTAATATATGTGAGATGAATGTGCATCCGGATTCTGTACACGTGGAAGGAGAAGAGACAACAGGTTTGATGAGAGAGCTGGAAAAACATGGATGAGAGGGGAAGGATCTCGTGGGTTGAGGGATTGATAATTTTGTTCGGGGGAGAGAGGGATTGGTAATTTTGTGCGAGAGAGAGAGGGTGGGGGAGGAGTCAGTCAGCCATCGTCACATCATCCTGCTTCCAAATGGCCCCGCATTCTCTAGTGCAGTGTGGTCACTGCCTTCGATCTCCTCGATGCCCTCTTTGAAGATTGAGGTGTTGTGCATGCTGTGGTGCAGAGAAGCACAAGCGAGAGTGGTCGCCATATAACCTTGGATGGGGATGAATTGTGTGCTCGGGGGAGGGTGTCAGTGTCAAAACCGACGGATCTCGGGTAGGGGGTCCCGAACTGTGCGTCTAAGGTGGATGGTAATAGGAGGCAGGGGACACAATGTTTACCCAGGTTCGGGCACTCTCGATGGAGGTAATACCCTACTTCCTGCTTGATTGATCTTGATGATATGAGTATTACAAGATTTGATCTACCACGAGATCATAGAGGCTAAACCCTAGAAGCTAGCCTATGGTATGATTGTTGTTGTCCTACGGACTAAACCCTCCGGTTTATATAGACACCAAAGGGGGCTAGGGTTACATTGAGTCGGTTACATGGGAGGAGATCTACATATCCGTATTGCCAAGCTTGCCTTCCACGCCAAGGAGAGTCCCATCCGGACACGGCACAAAGTCTTCAATCTTGTATCTTCATAGTCCAACAGCCCAGCTAAAGTACATAGTCCGGCTGTCCTTGGACCCCCTAATCCAGGACTCCCTCATTAGCCCCTCAACTAGGCTTCAATGACGATGAATCCGGCGCGCAGATTGTCTTCGGCATTGCAAGGCGGGTTCTTCCTCCGAATACTCCATAGAAGATTTTGAACACAAGGGTAGTGTCCGGCTCTGCAAAACAAATTATGTGTACCACCGTAGAGAGAATAATATTTCCACAAATCTAATCTGCTGACAACTTTTCACAACATGACATCACTCCACAGCCTGGTCATTATTCGAACCGTTTTTTCCAGCCTGCCACTGCATGTTTCGCGAGGCGGTTTTATTGGCACATCTTGTTGAAGTAGAGATCATGTTCCCCTTATTACGAGATTCTCATCAATACGGGTATGTGTAACCCAATCGTGCCTGTTGGTATGACTCCTCGATTTCAGGCAAGTGCCAAACGGCCGCGCGAAGGACGCTTGATGTTCACCCTCTTTATAAAGGGGCCAAGGCCTGTCCTTTTCTTCTCGCGCTCAATCGAATCCTTCCCCCACCTCGAGTTCCAACACCCAAGGCTCAGGCTAGGCGCTTCTGACCTTCAATCATGTCCGGATCCAACTTCAAGGTCGGTGGATGCCCTCCTCTGTCACATAGGAGGATATCAAGAAGCTAAGAGAAGCCAGGTATCTGACCGCCAAAATCTCGTACAGGCTGCCTGCTCGAGGGCAGGCCGTCCCCACTCCCGAACCTAGCGAGAGTGTCGTATTCGTCTCCCACTTCCTCCGAGGGCTAGGCTTTAGTCTAGATCCCTTTGTCAGAGGGCTCATGTTCTATTACGGGCTCGATTTCCATGATCTGGCCCCGGATTCCATCCTTCACATCTCGTCGTTCATCGTCGTGTGTGAGGCCTTCCTCCACGTCACCCCACACTTCGGCTTATGGCTCAAGACCTTTGATGTGAAGCCGAAGATGATTAATGGGCGACACGCAGAATGCGGAGGTGCCATAATAAGCAAAGGCGTCGATGCTCCATGGCCAAAGGGTTCCTTCCCGAAGGTGCCCATCTTATGGCAACGGGAGTGGTTTTACATCACAGCTCCCGAGGGTACTAAGTGGGTAGCCGCTCCTGCCTTCCGCTCGGCCCCCCCACCACAATTGGCGTAATGGGTCAACAAGGGGCTGGCCTGGGGACCAGTAAATGATGTGCCGACATCGCAGAGTCGCATCCGAGATCTCCTCGAGAGAGACATCAGCCTTGTCAAGGTAATGCAAGTCATGCTAGTTCGTCGAGCCCTGCTTTGCAAACGTCGACCTCTCCGTATGTGGGAGTTCAACCGAGAAGGACTGCGAACTATTCAACACTTCTTCGGCGCGACGCTCGAAGAGATGTACAAATTGTTCTTCGGATCACGAATAAAGTGTCCGGACACCACCGAGGATGCGGGTCTAAACTGCAATCTTCCAGACACCCAAGTAAGTGTTCTTCAGCCGAACATGCTGTCTCTTTATTTATCACAAGATCATTCTGAAAAGTCGCTCTTTGACTAGGACAGGGTAAAAAAGGCGAAGATGATCAGGTGTCCGGCCCCCCTTCCCGAAGGCTCAACAGATCCAGTACTAGCTAGAATGCTTGAGCTCGCGCCTTATCAAGCACCCTCAGGGGAAGATAAAGGGAGGAACAAAGAAGCCGAAAGCGGGCCTCACTCATTATTCATCCAGACCGGGGGAATTAGTGCCTCCGCGAAGGAGGATAACCAGGGAAAGAGTCCAAAATCCCCTCTCCCCAAGGAAGGAATAGGACCGCCTCTGAAGACTTGGAAACAATGGTTTCCAAACCCCGGAGGGTACCCTTCCCGCATAGTGCCTGCAAGGGGTCAGCCCCCCACTGAGCTGTAAGTAGATAAAAGTACTTTATAGTAAATATATTCTTCTTTATTTCCGAGGACAATAACCGAGACGTATGTCTTGTAGTTTGGATCGTAGCCCTTCTCAACAGAGTTCGTCTTCGGGGGATCTTCTTTCGGAGATGATGGAGAGAGAAACACCTCCCTATGCCTCCCCGCCTCATGAGGCGGATGACCCTGAGGTGTCGTCACGAAGGATCTCTCCTGATTCGCCAAGGCCGGAAGGTAACCCTTCGGCCACCCGGAGTCTAGAGTATTCGGCTCGTAAGGGGAGCGACAGAAAGAGTCCAGAACTATCCGGGGCACGACCAGACTCGCTGAGGAATCTTCTGGAGAAAGTGGCTATATCAGAAGCGCATCGTACATTAATGGGTATGGTAGTTGAGAAGTGTCGGTGTCAAAACCGGAGGATCTCGGGTAGGGGGCCCGAACTATGCGTCTAAGGCAGGTGGTAACAGGAGGCAAGGGACATAATGTTTACCCAGGTTCGGGCCCTCACGGTGAAGGTAAAACCCTACTTCCTGCTTGATTGATCTTGATGATATGAGTATTACAAGAGTTGATCTACCACGAGATCGTAGAGGCTAAACCCTAGAAGCTAGCCTATGGTATGATTGTTGTTGTCCTACGGACTAAACCCTCCGGTTTATATAGACACCGGAGGGGGCTAGGGTTACACAGAGTTGGTTACAATGGGAGGAGATCTACATATCCATATCGCCAAGCTTGCCTTCCACTCCAAGAGAGTCCCATCCGGACACAAGACGAAGTCTTCAATCTTGTATCTTCATAGTCCAACAGTCCGGCCAAAGGATATAGTCCGGCTGTCTGGATACCCCCTAATCCAAGACTCCCTCAGTAGCCCCTGAACCAAGCTTCAATTACGATGAGTCCGGCGCGCAGTTTGTCTTCGGCATTGCAAGGCGGGTTCCTCCTCCAAATACTCCATAGAAGATCTTGAACACAAGAATAGTGTTCGGCTCTGCAAGTAAAGTTCCACATACCATCGTAGAGAGAATAATATTTACACAAATCCGACCTGCTGACGTATTTGATATCATGACATCACGCCATGGCCCGGTTATTATCGAACCGTGTTTTTCGACCAGCCTTGGCGCACATCGTGAGGCGGTTTCCTTGGCACGTCTTGTCGAAGCAGAGATCGTGTCCCTTTATCACATGATTCTCATCAATACGGGCGTGGGTAACCCAATCGTGCTCGCTAGTATGACTCCTCAATTGTAGGTAAGTCCCAAACGGTCAATAGGAGGACGCTTGGTATTCACCCTCTTTATAAAGAGGCCAAGGTCTATCCCTTTTTTATTCCTCGAACTCAATCGAATCCTCCCCCCGCCTCGAGTTCCAACACCCAAAGCTTAGGTCAGGCGCTTCGGACCTCTAGCCATGTCTTGATCCAACCTTCAAGGTTGGTGGATGCCCTCCTCCATCACGGAGGAAGACGTCAAAAGTTTAAGAGAGGCCAGGTTTTTGACGGCGAGATCGCGCACCGGCTGCCTGCTCCAGGGCAGGTCGTACCTACTCCCAAATACGGCGAGAGCGTCGTGTTCATATCTCACTTCCTTCGAGGGCTAGGCCTCACTCTGGATCCCTTTGTGATGGGGCTCATGTTCTATTACGGGCTGGACTTCCATGATTTAGCTCCGGATTCTATTCTCCACATCTCGTCCTTTATCATCGTGTGCGAAGCATTCCTCCACATCACCCCTTACTTCGGCTTGTGGCTCAAGACCTTCCAAGTGGAGCCGAAGATGATCGAGGGGAGGCACGCGGAGTGTGGAGGCGCCATAATAAGCAAAAGCGCTGACGCCCCATGGCCCGAGGGTTCCTTCCAGGAGGTGTCCAGCTTATGGCAACAAGAATGGTTTTATGTCATAGCTCCCAGGGGTACCAAATGGGTGGCTCCCCCTACCTTTCGCTCAGGTCACCCTCCACTACTAATGTCGTGGATCAACAAGGGACTGGACTGGGGGCCAGTAAAGGATGTGCCCATACTACAGAGCCGCATCTGAGATCTCCTCGAATGAATTATTGGTCTGGTCATAGTAACGCAAGTAATGCTACTTCATCGAACCCTGCCCTGCAAACGTCACCCCTCCGTCTGTGGGAATTCAATCCGGAGGGACCACGAGCTATTCAGCACTTCCTCAGCATGACGCTCGAGGAGATGTACAAATTGTACTTCGGACCACAAGCACTGTGTCAGGATTCCATCGAGGACGCGGGTCTGAGCTGTAATCGTCCAGATACCCAAGTAAGTCGCCCTCTGGCCGAACACGTTGTATTTTTATTCACCACAACATCATTCTGAAAAGCCGCTCTTTGACCAGGACTGGATAGCAAAGGCAAAGATGATAAGGTGTCCGGCCCCCCTCCCCGAGGTCTCATCGGACCCGGTACTAGCCCGGATGTTGGAGCTTGCGCCTTACCAAGCGCCCTCAGGGGAAGATAAAGGTGGGAAGAAAGAGGCTAACGCCTCCGCGAAGGCGGACAACTAGGGAGAAGAAGCCAAAGTTCCCTCTCCCAAGGAAGGAAAAGGATCGCCTCTGAAGGCCCGGAGACAATAGTCTCTAAAGGGGGGAAGAAATCTTCGCCAGAGGGTCCTGGCCCAGGGGATGCCCCGGCCATACAGTGTCCGCAAGGGGATCAGCCCTCCACCGAGTTGTAAGTAGAAAAGGGGTTTAATAGTAAAAAACATCCTACTTTACCTCTGAGGAAAATAACCGAAGCATCTGTCTTGTAGTCTTGATCGTAGCCCCTCTCGGCAGAGTTTGTCTTCAGGAGATCTTCCGAAGATGATGGAGAGCGAAACGCCTCCCCATGCCATCCCGCCTTACAAGGCGGGCGACCCCGAGGTGTCGTCTCGGAGGGCTTTTCCTGATCCAGCAAGGCTGGAGGGTGATTCTTTGGCCACCCGAAGTCCTCATGATCCGACTCTTGAAGAGAGCAACTGGAAGAGTCCGGCTCCGCCTGTAATGCGGCCGGACGCACTGAAGGATCTGCTAGAGTAGGCGGCTATCTCAGAAGCGCACCATGCGCTAATGGGCACGGTGGTTGAGAGGATTTCATCCGCCGAAAGCGGGTTGCATGACGCCTTTATGAGTCTACTGAAAGGTTTTGAGGTACGCGAAATAGTGTGTATTTTTGACAATACCGTGCATGTGTTAGATGTGCCCTGTGTAGATAGTAGCCCCTGAGACTCTGGTTGACGTCGGAAATGGCGGCGAACAGAGGATCGTAGTCCCAGGTAACAATCCGGCCGTCTTCATATGCAGGTGGCGGGAGGTCCGGTGGCTAGCCGGACTGGTGAGGTCACCGAGCTAACGCGGCGACTTGACGCAGCAAATGCCGACATCGTGCTTGTCAACAGGCGGCTTGACGAGGCGTAAGGTATGTAGTTTCTCCGGTGATCAACATATGGTAAGAGGATCGTAATGCTAGTATCTTGAACATGTTGTGAATTGCATATGGAGCTGCGGCAGTGCAGACCCTTCGGGCGGAACTTGCCCGAGCCAAAAAGCAAGCTAGGGATGGTGATGCGGCCGCTCTGAAGGCGGCTGAAGAGCTGAGGGCCGAACAGGCTGCCCATTGCCAAAGTAAGGAGAAGATGGCCAAGATGGCCATTGAGTTCAATGATGCCGCCGACCGATACCGTCTTCTTGAGAAGGAAAGCCAAGCGAAGGCTACAGAGCTGGAGAAGGCCAAGGTAGCAGCCAAGGAAGCCCGCTCTACAATTAGATCAATGAAGGAGGAGCTGCATCACGCCGGGGATATCGCGGCGGGGAAGCCCTTTATGCTGTGGATGAATTTCGTAGATCCTAAGTATGCTCCTCTGGACCGGCTTTGGAGTTTGCCAGACGCCTATCTGGATTTAGCAGCGAGTGCTGCTGATGCAGCCGAGTTCTTCAAAGATCAAAAAGATCACGAAGTGGATAATCTGTTCTGGTCGCAAATTAATGGTACAGCGCGTCCGCTTCCTCTGAATGAGCGGATGGCCGAGTGGGCCGAGCTCCATAGGTTGTCCGGACTCGCCATGAGGTCTGTTGTGGATCACTTGTGGTCGGCAAGGCCAAGGCCGAACAGTTAAATCAGCTTGGTTCAGCAGTTCCTTGGTGCTGTGCCATGCATCGACGCTATGAAGAGGTCCACGTGCATCGAGGGTGCGCGGATGGCTCTAGCCCGTGTCAAGACGCATTGGGCGGAGATGGAAGCCACCGCAATTGCAGCCCCTAGTTCGGTAGTTAGCCGAGTAGCTGCCGAGCACTACTATGATGAGGTCCTTGAAGGCGCTCGTTCAATGGAAGCACAGTGCTCGAAGAATATTATGTTCTAATGACATGTATTCCCATTGAAAAACAATGTTTTACTGTTTTATATAAAGGCTATTTTTATACTTTTGCCTGAAAGTATTATGATGCCTCCTGTGCGGCCGTTTATGTATATATGTATATAACCTGAAAGTTTGCAGTCGTCGGCTTCCGCCCCCACGCATATAATGCGGGGGTGTTCGCAGAAGATGCATGTTCACACTTGATCCAACGTCTTGGTCCATCAAGGAGGTGATAGTGCAGCGAACTAGGCAATCAGATTATGTTGCTTTAACACTTTCACTTAGCCATAGGAGTTTCACAGTGGGGCTACTATATAGCCCCTGGTGGCTCCGCACTCATCCGAATACGGGGCGCGGTTGTCGGATTTCGGGTTCCGGCAGACCCTTGAGGTTCGAACACTGGGGTGCGCGCGGAGATCTCTCCCCTACCATTCTACGTCCGATCCCCCAAGCGATCTAAGTTGGAAACGATGAACAACACAAGGGATACGAAATTTATACTGGTTCGGGCCACCGTTGTGGTGTAACACCCTACTGCAGTGTGTGGTGTGTGGATTGCCTCTGGGGCAGATGATGAACAGTATAGGGGAAGAACAGCCTCGCGAGAGGTGTTCTTGTGCTGGTGCGATGAACTGCTTGGGTGAGTTCAGTCGCCTCTCTCTCTCTCTCTGCTAGGGCTCTAGCAGATCTCTGCCTGGATGGGTCGATCCCCCTCACCCTATGGTGGCTAGCTCTATTTATAGAGGCCCTGGGCCTCTCCCCAAATAATGAGCGGGAAGGGCGCCAACATTTGGCCTTTTTGAAGGGGAACATCTAGTACAAGTTATCCTGACCAAAGGAGGTCTTCAGCAGCCAAAAGCACTGGTGGTGACGCCGTCTTGGGCTCCACAGTGACCTCTGTCCTGCCGTCCGGATGGTCTTGGTCTCGTTGCACCAGAATGGTAACCTTTGCCTGATACCTTGGCCTGCGCTTGCCCCCTTTGCACCGAAGGGGAAACAAGGACTCTGCGCAGGCCGGCGCCCACCTAGCGCCGCCTGGTCTTGATTCGTCATGGCTTGCGTCATTGGATCCTCGCGAGGTACCCTCGCCTTGATCTCTCCGCCTCCTCGCGAGCCTGCCTGATGAGGCTGCCTCTGAGGAAGCTTCCTGTCGTCCGCCCCGCGAGGCTTGGCACCTCGCGAGGGTCTTGAGCTTGAGCTGATGAAGATGGGCTGCGTTGGGCCCCTACTTGAGCCATGCCGCAGGCCGCAGGCAGGCAAGTCTGGGGACCCCCATTCCCAGAATGCCGACAGTAGCCCCCGGGCCCAAGGCGCGCGCGGGCTTGGCTTAGCAGAGAAGCGAAGGGGCAAGCACGAAGTGCCGCAGGCCCCAAAAGCCCGCGGCCTTGGGCGCCGTGCGGCGGTTGATTGGGCGTGGGCGACTGCGCTTCCCACGATGCCTCGACAACTGTCCATCTTACAAAAGGAGTACCCTGGCCAGACTTACTTGCTTGGCTCTCGTTCATCTCACCCCAGATCCCCTTACTCGCTCTCCTCCTTCTTGCTTCCGAAATCCTCCAGATCTGCCTCAATCCTCCTCATCCTGCACGCCATGGTGCCTCGCAAGCTCCCGACCGAGGCCTGGTACTCGCCGGCTCTGGATGCCCTGAACCTGTCGGAGAAGAACCTCGCCCTCACGCGCTTGATGATGGTGGCGCAGGGACGCAAGGGGGCGACCGTGCTCAAGGCCGACTCCGACCAGCCTGAGGGCAAGGGGAGCACCTTCTACCCGCTCTTTGTGAGCGCCATTGTACCCGGTCTGGTGCCTCCTTTCTCTGAATTATTCTTAGTTGTCCTTCGTCTATACAACTTGCAAGCTCTGCACCTCCATCCCAACTCCGTTCTTCTCCTGGCGATTTTTGCTTACTATTGTGAGGCTCACGTCGGGGTGAAGCCCTCAGTGGCCTTGCTACGCCACTTTTTCTCCCTCCGGGTTTCTGGTGCCCATGTCTCCGCATGCGCGAGCTTTATCGCATACTCCAGCTCCAATGGTATCTCGAAGCCTGGGAAGAGGATCGAAGGCTTCCGAAGCAAGTGGGTCATGGTGGATGTGGGGCGCATCCACCCCCGGCTGGTGTTGCCCACAGGGCAGCCCAAGGCTGTTGACGTGTGGTCCCATGCGGAGCTCGTCGACCCCCATGCAAAGGCGGTGCTGAAGAGGATGAACGCGGGCTTGAGGCCCAGCAACTTAGGGGCGGCGAAGCTGACCGGGGCCACGCTCGTGAGGGAGTTCTTGGAGCACCGGGTGGCCCCACTCCAGGAGCACTCGCTTCCATTGTGGAGGCTTGGGCGAGCAGACGCCACCCTGCGCCTGAGCTCCGAGGCCCTCACTGACAAAGATCTGGTCGCGGCCCTCCATTCCTTGGTCGGCGGAGACGTGGCGAGCCCGATGGGCGCCCCCGTCCCTCTGTTCCTTCGCGACGACTGGGAGCAGGTGGTGAGCGCCATGCCCACCTTCAATGGTGAGGGGCTGGTGCCCATGGAGGCTCCCGAGGATCTGGCGGTGCTGCGACGGTGAACTTGTCCTCCGGCAGCTCCAGCGGGGGAAAGGGGGGAGAAGAGACGGAGGAGGAAGAGTCCGACTCTGAGGAGACTGGCGAGGATTGGGGGAGTCCTTCCCTCAGCGTAGGTCCCAGGCCCTCCGCTCCATGCCGGATGACGACGAGGCCAGCGCCAGGCAAGGAGGGGAGGGTTCTTCCTCGGTCACGAGGAAAGGCAGGTCAAGCTTGGTTCCTCCAAGGTCTGTTCTGGTCCCTGGGGGGACCAAGGCCAGCTCCAACCCTCCTGACGTGCCTTCTGCTTCTGGGCGTCCCAAGGCCGACCCCCGCTGCAGGCTCTCGGGTTTCAAGTTCGGCCGGAGGTTGCTTGAGTCCGCGGATGACGTCCAGTGAGTGCTCGATTTGTGCTTTTACTCGGTTTCTGCCGCTGAGGCTTGACATCTGCATTCTTTTACCAGGCCGGCGCCTGCAGCCAAGAGGTTGAAAGAGGCTTCTGCGGCCCTGCTCGAGGCGAATCCATCCGCCGGGGCGACGCCTTCATCTGCTGGGGGATGCTTCTACAGCCCTGCTCGGGGCAAATCCTTCTGCTGGGGCGATGCCTTCATCTGCTGGGGGAGAAGACGGCAAGGCTCGCGCCTTTCTGGCCCAATCGCCCTCGCGAGGAGAACTAGGGCACCTCGGCAAGGAGCCAGCCCGTGTGGCCCCTTTGAACCTGGAGTCGACTGTGCCCGATGCTGCAGCCGAGGCGGCCAAGGCCCCGGAGGTTCCTTCCTGCCAAGCTGTGGTCACGCTGCCGTCTTCTCCGCCCGCTCCACAGGTTCCTGTCTCTTCTGCTCCCTCTGCCACCATCCTAGACCAAGTTGCCAACGAGCTGAGCCAGCTGCGGGAGGATCTTCTGAGCACGGACCCTCGCCTGGTGGCCGGGCGTCTGGAGCTGGCTTCTGGTTGGGCTCGTTCTGCCGCCTCCGTTCGAGCGGCGCTGAGCAAGGCCGTGCCGGCCTCCGATGGAGAGAAACAGGCCGCCAACCAACCAAGGCCGCTGGCGACGCTGCCCTGGGCGACGTTGCAACTACCCAGGGCCGCTGGCGACGCTTCCCTGGGCGACGTTGCAACTGCCCAGGGCCGCTGCAAGACGCTGGAGGCCGAGCTGCAAGGCCTGCGCGATGAGCTCGCCAAGGAGGTGCGCGACCGCCAGGAGAAGGAGGAGGATATGAAGGCTCGGGAGGCTGCCGTCAAGGATCGGGACACCAAGCTTGATGACCGCCACAGCCGACTAGAGACACTGGAGCGGTCGCTGAAGGCGGAGAGGACCGAGCTGGACGCCAAGGCGAAGGTCCTGGTGGAGGACCGAGTGGCCTTCGCGAAGCTGGAGAAGAAGGCTCGCGCCATTCTGAAGATGCTTTATGAGAGCGGCCTGGAGATGCCATTGGCTGGTGCCGAGGACGGCCCCGCCAAGCTGCTCCCCTTCCTGGTTGATGCGCTTGAGGATGTCGCAGACGGCCTTGGCCCCACAGTCGAGGCCGAGGCGCGTGCTCTGTCTTCTGCGGCGTTGACGCATGTCCTCAGCCATGTCAACTTGCGCGACCCCAACATCGACTTTGACAGCGTGCTGGAGCCCGTGAGCGGCGACTGTGCCGCCGCTGTCGCTGAGGTCGTGAAAGGTCGAGCCGAGGTTTTGCTGGGGAAGTTCCGCTCCCCCAGCATCTTACCCGAGCGCGACACCGCCAGCTCCGCGACCTCAGGAGGCGAAGTCGCCCAGCGTGACTCCACCACCGGCGACGGCATCACGGGAGAGATCCTTCGTGGCTTCTGTCCTGCTTTTATTCCTGCAAGATGCACCATGCCTCGCGGAGGCGTTTAAACTTGTGTTTGGCTTTATGAAACAATTTACGGCTTGTAATATTTGCTTTAAATTTCCTAGAATTTGCATATTCCTCTCCTACTTGCTTGCGCTCTACGTCGGCAGGGCCCGGCCCCGCGCGTACCTCACCCAACGTTAGCCCCGACCGGAAACCAAGGACAGGGCTAAGGAGTGAGGGGCTACGTGGCAAGTTAGGCTCCTGAGTCGTGATGCTCAGGAGTCCCCCTTGACGCGCGAGCAACAAGTAGGGAAGGGGGGGCGAGGAGTGGATTGATCATTCTACGTCGGCAGGGCCCGGCCCCGCGTGCACCCCACCCAGCATTAGCCCTGACCGGAAACCAAGGACGGGACTAGGGAGTGAGGGGCTACGTGACCAGTTAGGCTCCTGAGTCGCGATGCTCAGGAGTCCCCCTTGACGCTCAAACGGGTCTTCATACCTTGGCTCCGCTCGGGGAGGGCGCGCGACGACCAGGTTCGAGGGACCTGGCTGGGTGGCGTGCGCTCGGGCGAGGCCCGGGCGTAGCCCCCGTGTCCAGCCCCCTCGCGCGGCGCTCCCGAGGGGAGGCGTTGCGACGGTGCCAGACACTGAGCACTGGGCTCCATGAGGTTGGTACGGTCGTGGGCCGCCCTCAATTTTTTATCACCAGCGCGGAGCATAGTGCTTTCGTATGTGTACGGGCATAGCCGCTCCTCGGCAGTGTCGTCAGCCAGCACGGAGCATGGTGCTTCCACTGGTGCGTGGGAGGGGGCTCCCCTCCGGGAGGAGCCCCCGGGGCGTGTACAGCCCCGCCCTGACATGTGGCCGGCACGGTAGGGCTAGGAGAGGTGTATCTGGGCACCCGTGAGCCAGCGTGGGACTCACGAGGCCCTACCTCGAGGCGGGTTGCGCCTGGCTCTGGGCCTTTATCAATGGTGTGTTCCTGCAGGGTGGGTAGAATGCAAATGCTCTACGTCCTCACATCCCGGCCCTTGAGCGAGCTCAGCCGCCGCTGGTATGACAGGTTGCGATGCCGTGGGTCAAGGCCAGGGGATGAGGGCTGGAGAGCCAGTAGGAGCCCATGAGTCGCGATGCTCAGGTACCCCCCTTTTAACATGCAAGCGCTTTGCATGACGATAAGCAGCAGGTGACAATCATAGAAACCGAATTCATTTTAAGCAGAAAGCGGGAAAAGCAACCGCCGTTAGGTCAGGCTCGAGCAGCTTGGGGATGATGCAGCCCGAGGGGTGCCCCCAGCAAGGTAAGTAAGGAACATAAGCAAAAACGGATACATGCCGCGGGGACGGACCCACGCGGCCTGGGAATGATGCGGCCCTGTGGGCGCTCCCAGCTGAAAGTAGAACTCTAAAAGATGTCACCTGATGCTGTTGAAGATGAAGTGACGCTGAGGAAGTGAGCGATGCGCAGTGAAGACGTCGGCCCTCACGAGCCCCCAGGCCCATGGGCCTCAGGAGGCTCCGGTGGCCCAGGTGGGTCCTCGAGAGCCATCTCCATCTCTGTCAGGACTACATAGTGCCTGACCTCCTGAGCCTCCAGAATGCTCCTCAGCAGGCGCTGGTGAGTGGCGACTGCGTTTGGCAGGCCGAAGGGCATGCGAACGTAGCTGTGAGGTGGCACCTCACAGGGCCCCACGCGCGAAGGCCAGAGGCGCTCCTGAGACGCGGCTCGGTTGAGCCCCGGGACATCGATGCAGACGCGCAGCCCACCATCCTCGCCTGGATGTGGGGCTATGGTGGGCAAGCGGCGGCTGCCGCGCATGACTCTTGACTCTTGTAGTTCCTGGGCGTTTCTTGCGATGAACTCCTGAGGGTTTGGTCTTCCCTGCCTTGTATCTTCCTGAGGGAAACATGCCTGGAAGCACCCCTCCAAGTGGTGCCCGAGCGCCTCCCCCGCGACCTTGGCAAGCTCGGTGGCTCTCCAAGAGAGAGCCCCCGAGCCCTTCCTGAAGAAGGCACTGAGCGCGCCTTCCTATGCGTGAGAGGGTGGCGCTCCCTGATCTGGCGCGAAACCTAACGCAACACCTCCGGAGGCGCCGGCCTCCTTGTGGCTTGGGACAGGCGAATCCTTCTTCTTCTTGAGGGTCGCCTCGGGAAGTCTCCCGCTCCTGTGATCTGGGTCTTTGATTGATGCGGCTTGGAACGCACACTCAAATGAACACACTGCGTCTCTTTCTTCATAGGGTACGGTGATGACTCCACCGCTCCCTGGCATCTTGAGGACATTGTAACCGTGGTGAGTCACTGCCATGAACTTGGCTAGGGCTGGGTACCCGAGGATGGCGTTGTACAGCAGGCGGATGTGGGCGACGTCGAAGTCGATGAGCTCAGTGATGCAGGCGAGCTAGTCCTCGTAGAGGTCGTCGACGGGGCGGTAGTGCAGGAGCTCTCTTGCCAGGAGCAGCGAGGCGTGCGCAACCATGGGAGCGTGACGGGCCTGGGACGACGAGCCAGCTGGAGTCAACGACGGGGTGGCGGTGCGGCCATCCCGCCGCACCAAAGGATGCTGGGACGAGGCCTGCTGCTCGTTCCCCGCCGGGCCGGTGGCAGCGTTGGCGGCAGGCGAGGGGGAACGACGAGGGGGACCGCCGACGGGCGCCGTCTGGGCGACGCGAGTGGAGCGAGCAGCCCGGCGCTCGGCGCGAGCCCGACGAGCGTCAGCCATCAACATGAGGGAAGATCACACGCGAACAGCGGAAGCAAGGTTCTGGCGCACCCCTACCTGGCGCGCCAAATGTCAGATTTCGGGTTCCGGCAGACCCTTGAGGTTCGAACACTGGGGTGCGCGCGGAGATCTCTCCCCTACCGTTCTACGTCCGATCCCCCGAGCGATCTAAGCTAGAAACGATGAACAACACAAGGGACACGAGATTTATACTGGTTTGGGCCACCGTTGTGGTGTAACACCCTACTCCAGTGTGTGGTGTGTGGATTGCCTCTGGGGCAGATGATTAACAGTACAGGGGAAGAACAACCTCGCGAGAGGTGTTCTTGAGCTGGTGCGATGAACTGCTTGGGTGAGTTCAGTCGCCTCTCTCTCTCTCTGCAAGGGCTCTAGTAGATCTCTGCCTGGATGGGTCGATCCCCCTCACCCTGTGGTGGCTAGCTCTATTTATAGAGGCCCTGGGCCTCTCCCCAAATAATGAGCGGGAAGGGCGCCAACAATTGGCCATTTTGAAGGGGAACATCTAGTACAAGTTATCCTGACCAAAGGTGGTCTTCGGCTGCCAAAAGCACTGGTGGTGACGCCGTCTTGGGCTCCACGGTGACCTCCGTCCTGCCGTCCGGCTGGTCTTGGTCTCGTTGCACCAGAATGGTAACCTTTGCCTGATACCTTGGCCTGCGCTTGCCCCCTTTGCACCGAAGGGGAAACATGGACTCTGCGCAGGCCGGCGCCCGCCTGGCACCCGCCTGGTCTTGATTCGTCATGGCTTGCATCATTGGATCCTAGCGAGGTACCCCCGCCTTGATCTCTCCACCTCCTCGCGAGCCTGCCTGATGAGGTTGCCTCTGAGGAAGCTTCATGTCGTCCGCCCCACGAGGGTCTTGAGCTTGAGCTAATGAAGATGGGCCGCACTGGGCCCCTACTTGAGCCACTCCGCAGGCCGCAGGCAGGCAAGTCTGGGGACCCCCGTTCCCAGAACGCTGACAGCTTTCATGCCTGACCGGGAAACGGCCCTTCGTTAATGCGGAGGAATCCCGAAGATTCCGATAAGTCATCGAGTGGTTGACCAGTCTCTCGCTTTATCATGACAGTCAGTTTTTGGCTTTCTCTGCTGAGGTGCTTGTCCGGGCTAGCCAGTGCACAATCGCAGCAGTTCTCCTTGTGCCACCTTAGCCGATAGAGCGGAATGTAAGGTAGCAACACACAGGAGCCAGGCAAACCCAACATTTGACCAAAGACATGATTCTGAGCTGATGCATATAAGGCCTAACTCACGACGCCGAACACTCCCTAAGGTGTTCAGTCTTTGAAATATATAGTGGGCTTAAACGATGCCCTTAGATAATGAACCCCTAGTGTCCGGGTACGAGCCATATTCTAACGTGGCCACATGCCAAGATGCCAGCATCCTTCTCGGTTGTATTGAGAATCCGGAGGATGTGAACAACAAAAGACAGTAAAAAGGTTTACGCAGGGTCTTAATCTAATGAGAAACCTTTGCACGGGTCCCTGCTGCACGTCTGCGCCTGTGTCTCCGTTGTGCCGTATCCAGGACGGGTGTAGCACGATTGTCATCGTCTACACGGGTATAGCCATCGAACCAATCTCTATCCAACGATTACCGGACTCGTCTAGCCGTGTTCGTGGTCTTAACGACCAGTTATCTATTCTGGTTGGTGAGGCCGTCTAGTGTTCAGCTGTTAAAGCAGCCGTACGTTCTTCTGCGTGAGAGAAGCGCTCAACATTTCCATTTACTGTGATGGTGCCACGCGGACCGGGCATTTTAAGCTTGAGTAAGGCATAATGTGGTATTGCACTAAAACGAGCAAAAGCCCCTCGTCCGAGTAGTGCTTGATAGCCACTTCGGAATGGAGCTATGTCGAAGGTTAACCTTTCGATCCGGAAGTTGTTGGACGAGCCGAACACAACCTCTAGTACTAGAGAGCCCGTGCAGCGGGCCTCTGTGCCTGGTATTACTCCCTTGAAGGTAGTATTACTATGGCTGATCGTTGTTGGGTTTATCCCCATTTTGCGGATGGTGTCTTGATATATTAGATTTAGACTACTGCCGCCGTCCATAAGGACTCGTGTAAGATGGTATCCATTTATTATTGGGTCCAGCACCAAGGCGGCTGGTCCTGCCAGTCGGATACCTATTAGGTGATCCCTGCGATCAAAAGTGATCGGGCAGGCCGATCAGGGGTAGGACTCATGGGTGACGGGCTCTAAGGCTTGTGTATTTCGGAGTGCGTATTCGCTTCTCCTCTTTGTTACTTGGCTAACATTTACTGTTTTGACTTCTGGTGGGAATTTTTTCTATCCCCCAGTGTCCTCGTCCTCGCTTGGAGTGTCCTCCCCCTTGTGTTCTGCGTTTAGCTTGTCGACCTGCTTGAAGACCCAGCATTCCCTGTGGATACTTGTTAGGTGATCCCTACTATCAAAAGTGATCGGGTAGGCCGACCAAGGGTTAAAATTAGGGGAGACAGGCTCTACGGCACATGTGTCTCGGAGTGCATGTTTGCTCCTTCTTTTTGTTACGTGAATCATGTTCACTGTTTTGACCTCTGGTGGGAATTTTTTCTGTCCCCCAGTGTTCTGCTGGCGAGGTTCATCCTCGTATTCACTTGGTATCTCCCTCCCCTTGTGTTTGGCGTTTAACTTGGTATCTCGACCCAGCATTCCTTGTGGGTGTGATTTGTAGGTTTATCGGAGGTGCCATGAATCTAACATAATTTGTCTAGACTCTTGTTTAGGCTGGACGGTCCATCTCTGTTGCCTTTGAAAGGCTTTTTCCACTGACCGGGTCGAGAGCCCCTAAATCCGGCGTTTACCGCCGTGTTGTCTGGGCTGTCTTCGTTATTTCGACGCCTGCTTTTACTGCGTCATGGTTTTCCATTGCCATCCCTGACTTCAGATGTGCCTGGGTCGCTGGTGCTACTACGGGCCAGCCAGCTATCTTCGCCCGCGCAAAAGCGGGTCATGAGGCTTGTTAGGGCTGCCATTGTCCTTGGTTTTTGTTGGCCGAGGTGTCTGGCGAGCCAATCGTCTCGAACGCTGTGTTTTAAAGCTGCTAAGGCTTCGGCGTCCGGGCAGTCAATCATTTGATTCTTCTTAGTGAGAAATCTGTTCCAAATCTTTTGGGCTGACTCTCCGGTCTGTTGAATTATATGACTTAAATCGTTTGCATCCGAAGGTCGGACATAGGTCCCTTGAAAGTTAGCCCTAAAAGCATCCTCAAGCTCCTCCCAACTTCCA
This sequence comes from Aegilops umbellulata, assembly GCA_032464435.1. Taxonomy (NCBI): domain Eukaryota; kingdom Viridiplantae; phylum Streptophyta; class Magnoliopsida; order Poales; family Poaceae; genus Aegilops; species Aegilops umbellulata. The sequence goes on along the minus strand of CP136058.1, from coordinate 323,945,415 downwards.
ATTGAATTTTCGGGGAGGCTCTTTAGCCAGTGCCGAGCTGGTCCTTTCAACTTGAGGGGCAAGTATTTGATGGCGTGGAGATCGTCTCCGTGAGCCATATGGATATGGAGGATGAAGTCCGGCCTCAATCCAGACCCCAGGGTCTGTCGTTCTGTCGTAAGCCTCTATGTTCATGGGTTTGAATTCCTCTGGAAATTCATGATCCAGTACCTCATCGGTGAAGCATAGGGGGTGTGCGGCACCCCTGTATTTGGATGTGTCATGGCGTTCTGACGGTTGTAGTGTTCGGTTTTGATCCTGTGCCGGGTGCGCTTCCTAGATCCGTAGATAAACCTGGTTATACCTGCTTTTTCTAGCAACTCTTCACGTGAGTCGTGTGCTGGCTTATATCTAACATCGTTAGCCGCCCTATCGCGGCCACAGGGTGGTCGATCCGGCTGATTGGCCATTTTATTTTTTGGCTGTGTAGGCTCTAAAGCCTCGTCGTCGAATTCGGGTAGCAGCTTGCGCTTTGGGTAACTCTTTGTGTGGCGACTGCCACCGTACTTTTCAGCAGTGTCCAGCACTTTGTTCCATCTACTGATGAGTGTATTTTGCGCAGCCTTGAGCCTTTGTTTCTGCTTCTTGAGACTCCTCGCGGTGGCAATAAGCCTTCTGTGTAGGTTCTCTTGTTCCAAGCTCCTTTCCCGGATGATGTGTATATCATCATCCGGACTATTTTTCCTCTTCGGAGACAGGTTGATGATTTCTACCCTCGGCGTCGCCGTGATCGGACAGTGGCTCTGTACTATGTTCGCCGTCCGCTGGCTCGTCCTGCTCTTTGGAGTCGACTGGGGTCTCATTCTTTCTTCCGCTGCTATCGCTGTTTTTGCCGAGGCGGGATTTGGAGCGGTGTCTGCGTCGTCGCTTTGGTTGCTTCTCGAGGGGTTTGTCCTTCGCTACATCCTCCCGTTCTTCATCATTGTCTTCTTTGGGTGTGTCCACCATGTAATATCATGTGATGAAGTGGTTGTCCAGCGCCCTGTGGGCGATGGTTCTTGTTCGTCTCCTGCATCGTCGTCCATACCATCGATGTCTTCGGAGCCGAAGTCGAGCATGTCGGTTAAGTCGTCGACAGTGGCTACTAAGTGGGTGGTGGGTGGGGAGCGAATTTCTTCGTCCGCATCCCATTCTAGACGTACATAGTTCGGCCAAGGGTCTCCTGACAGGGAGAGAGACCTCAATGAGTTTAGCATGTCGCTAAAGGGCGAGTACTGAAAGATATCCGCGGAGATAAACTCCATGATCGGTGCCCAATCGGATTCGATAGGCACGGATGCAGGCGGCTCGGAGCCCGTGGCCGGGGATTAATCCAAGTGTCCGGCAACGCGGGTCTCATAGCAAGTGACATCAACATTCGGCTCTACCGCCACTGAGTGCGCGGCCTCCGAGGCAGGGTCCATCCACCCGTCCTTGGATGATGCAATCTGCTCCGGTTTGAGGGCCGGAGTAGTCACAGGTGTGATCTCCCGAGCACCGTCCGGCGGCAGAGCTAAATCATGCCCGTCGTGACTGTGCGGCGCACCTGACATGGGCTCGAATCCGTCGAAAATCAAGTCTCCGCGGATGTCGGCAGTATAGTACAAGTTTCCAAACCTGACCTGATGGCCAAGGGCGTAGCTCTCGATCTGCTCCAGATGGCCAAGCGAGTTGGCCCGCAGTACGATGCCGTCGAATACGAAGATCTGTCCGGGGAGGAAAACCTCACCCTGGATCGCATCGTTACCGATGATCGAAGGATCCATCAAGCCTTATGGTGATGGCACAGTGGAACTCTCAATGAAAGCACCAATGTCGGTGTCAAAACCGGCGGATCTCGGGTAGGGGGTCCCGAGCTATGCGTCTAAGGCGGATGGTAATAGGAGGCAGGGGACACGATGTTTACCCAGGTTCGGGCCCTCCCGATGGAGGTAATAGACTACTTCCTGCTTGATTGATCTTGATGATATGAGTATTACAAGAGTTGATCTACCACGAGATCATAGAGACTAAACCCTAGAAGCTAGCCTATGGTATGATTGTTGTTTTCCTATGGACTAAACCCTCCGGTTTATATAGACACCGGAGGGGGCTAGGGTTACACAGAGTCGGTTACATGGGAGGAGATCTACATATCTGTATTGCCAAGTGTCGGAGTAATGGGCCACGGGTAGGCTAACCCGAGACCCAGAACCTTTCAAGACATCGGGGCCGGCTTCGCCCCTCAGGAACCTCTGGGCGGAAGGCCGCCTCTGGGAGTCGGCCGCAGCACTGCCGGTTGCCTGCTCACGGCCGAGTCTCAGGGACGACTACAAGATGAGCCGACTCCTAGCTGGCGGCTTCCAGTGAAGCCGGCCATGGGGAGTCAGCTCGCGACTCCAACCATCTCATGCCCTCGCGAAGAGGGACGGGACGGGGTGTGGCCTCAATACGGGCCACGCCCGCCCCTTACCAAGGGCAGGCATGGCCATAGTGCGTCGTACCGACGAAGATCTCCGTCCGGCGCGGCACTGTTGCCATGCCAGCCCTGACATCAGCCCCAGGGGGCGGAACCCTGTGCCCACGTCGGCCTGCCTGTACGACCCAGAGACGGCGGGCCCCGCTGGTCAGCGGGGGTGCAGAAGACGGCGAGAGCTCCACAAGATGGGCCCCGTGGGAGTCGGCCTCCGGGAGTCGGCCGGCTCCTCCCACGGGCCCCGCACGCCATTAACCAGACAAGACGGGGAGTGGCAACAGTGATCGCCCGTCAGGCGGCGACACTGTTGCCATGACCCCATGAACAAGCCAGCATCATTAGAAGCACGGCTACAGTAATCCGCAGTCAGCGGGGCCCACCAGCTGGCGGCCCCCAGAAGTCGGCGGAGAAGACGGCGGCATGAGAGACAGACGGCTGGGACCCGCGCCCAGCCGGATTACCGTTGTACCCCCGGGGGGTAGGCCTATATAAACCCCCCGGGGCACCCATGCAAAGGGTTGGATTCTTTTAGCACTAGACCAGAGAACACAGGGGGGAGAGAGCTAGCCTTGCCTCCTCCTACCTCCAGGAAACAGCTCAAGGAGCAACCTTGTATACATTTTGCCATAGTGATCATGCGGAGACCCCGCAGAGCAGCAGTAGGGATGTTATCTCCTCGGAGAGCCCTGAAGCTGGGTAAGTTTCGCCGGCGTGCATGTCTACGCCTCATCCCGCTTCCAGGCACCGACGACGTTCTACTCGCCCCCACCATGATAAGCCATCCTTTAGCATATGTCGCACCCAACCCCCGACATTTGGCGCCCACCATGGGGCGAGGTGCACCGTCGTCCGGAGACCTGCTCTGGACGGGAACCCTTTTCCTCCCTGGCAAGTACAACCAGCCCGACACGCCAGAGGGAGTTTGTGCCGATGCACTGCACGGCGCTGAGATCGCCTGCGCGTCCAGCTGCCTTGCCGACCTTGTCGGCGAGGTTTGCCTCTCCGACGAGCCTGCATCCGATGCCGGCACCGGCGGCCCCGAGAGCCTTCTCGCGGGCCTCCTCGACGAACTCCATGTTGCCGGCGAGCCTGCCGCAGACCTGGAGTCCATAGGCTCCACCGACCCGATGTTGGTCGATTCCGACACCGCGTCACTCGATGCGTTCCCTACCCACGTGGTAGTCTACGACGAGCCGCTCCCTCGTGCGGAGGGCGGCGGAAGCACCGTCACAGAAGTGCTCGTAATCGGTCATGGCGAGCACTCTGGCGGCGTGGCTCACGACCCGCTCGATGCGGCGCTGCAAGACCTGGATGCGCCCATCCTAGAAGACGCTGACGCCGAGACACTGGAGGGACGCCGCCTCCAGCTCGTCGAAGGCGCGAAGAAGCTGGCAAGCATGAGACGCTTGTCAGAAGCCTACCAGCGTGAGATGGATCGCGCTGTGGGTGGCTCGCCAGCCCCAGCGGGCACTAGCCGTCTAGGCGCGGTCCGGCAGCGCGATGCGGACATCGCCAACATGTTCGGGGCCAATCGCCCCGTATACGCCACGCCCGCAGAGAACATCCGAGCCGCCCAGGTGGCGGCAGACGAGTTGGACAACCTCAAAGGCGAAGAGCGCCGACTGATGACGGAGCGAGTCCAGCGACTCCTCAACGCGGCCGCCGCGCAGAACGCGGTCGGCTGCCGCACTGAAGCGCCGTAACGACAAAACAACGACCTGCCACCCCGCTGAGATCAAGGCGCGATGTCTCGGACGCCGACTGGCGACGTTCGCGGAAGGAAAGACAAGGATCCGGCTGCCAGTCGCAGTCGGACTCACTTCACCATCGAGCGCGACCAAGATGGCCGCCCAAGAGCAGTGGAGCGGCGGGACGACTATCTGCCTCCTCCACCTCGCAGAGAAAGGCGAGTCTCCCCGCCGCCCGTTGAGCATCCGACTCTCGACGACCGCCTTGGCCGCCGAGAGGGAGTCGGAGAAAATGACACGCGTCACCGGATCGATCGGCTCCACCGATCCCTGGTGCTGGAAGAGGAGGATGAGCTGGGCCCGCCATGTTTCGGCCCCCGCATTCGAGATGAGCCCTTTCCCAAAGGGTTCACTCTTCCCAGAGACACTCCCAAGTACACCGGCTCCATGAAGCCGGAAGACTGGGTGGTTGACTATGCCACGGCTTGTCGGATCACGGGTTCCGGCAGACCCTTAAGGTTCGAACTCTGGGGTGCGCGCGGAGATCGTGCCCTCTACCTATCCGTCTCGTAAGGATCTAACTACTGCAAGAACAACACAAGAGACACAAGGTTTATACTAGTTCGGGCCACCATTGTGGTGTAATACCCTACTCTAGTTTGTGGTGGGTGGATTGCCTCTTGGGCTGATGAGGAAGAACAGTACAAGGGAGAACGGCCTCGCGAGGGCCTGTTCTTGGCTAGGGGATGAACTGCTAGGGGGAGTTCGATCGCCCTTCTCTCTCTCTCTAGATGCTGGATTTGATCCCTCCACCCTGGGGGTGGCTGGTCCTATTTATAGGCAAAGGCCCCGAGCCTCTTCCCAAATATTGAGCGGGAAGGGCGCCAACCATTGGCCAATTTGAAGGGGAACATCTGGTACACTTATCCTGACTAAAGTTGGTCTTCGCCTGCCAAAGGCCCTCTGGTGACGCCGTCCTAGGCTCCATGGTGACCTCCTTCCCACCGTTGGACTGGTCTTGGTCTCGTTGCACCGAAATGGGTGCCTTTGCTTGATCCTCTCGCCTGCGCTTGCCCCCTTTGCACCAAAGAGGAAAGGGGGACGCTGCGCGGGCTGGCGCCCGCCTGGCACCCTTGGTCGTCATGGCTTGCGTCATGAGCACCTCGTGAGGTACCCGCCTTGATCTCTCCGCCTCCTCGCGAGCCAGCCTAAGTAGGTCGTGCTTGAGGAAGCGTCGTGTCGTCCGCCTCGTGAGGCTTGGCCCCTCGCGAGGGTCTTGAGCCTTGTGCTGATGAAGATGGGCCACGCTGGGCCCCCATTTGAGCCACGCCGCAGGCCGCAGGCAGGCAAGTCTGGGGACCCCCGTTCCCAGAACGCCGACAGTAGCCCCCGGGCCCGAGGCGCATGGACTTGGCCGTGCCGAGAGGTGAAAGGGCAAGGGCGAAGCGCCGCGGGCCCTAACAGCCTGCGGCCTCGGGCGCCGCGTGGCGGTTGATTGGACGTGGGCGGCACTGTTTACCCATCCTCCCTTATTCTTCGCCGCGCTAGGTTGCCCTACAGTTGTACACAGCCGCCCCTTTTCCTGTTGCTTGACCGTCTCCTGCTCTTCCTCCCTCCGAACTCTGACCCTTGTTTCCAATCCCATCTCGTATTTCCTCTCTTCCGCCCGCCGCCATGACTCCAAAGAAAGGGAAGGGAAAGAAGCCTGTGGCTCCGTCTCGCCCGCCGCCGCCGGTGGCGCCTGCTGTCGGCCGCTCAATCTTACTCAACCTAGAGTGTCTGGGCAGGCTCAGCCCGGCTCTGGCCACCGCCTTCAACGAGTGTGGGAGGACGACGGCTTGGACTATGTGTCACCTACCCACTTGTAGGATAATCACCGAGGTCCATTACTTTGCTGATGCCTTGTGCGCGGGTTTGGTGCCTCCTTTCTCCGATTTCTTCAACGCCATTTTCGATCATTATCAGATCCACATGATGCATCTGGGTCCCGAGTCCATTGCTCTCCTTTCAGTCTTCGCTTTTGTTTGTGAGGCGATGGTGGGCATCCCTCCTTCTATTGCCCTGCTGCGCCACTTCTTCTCCTTGCATCTTGCTGACCCCACGCAATGCTCGGCATGCGTGAGCTTCGTAGCTTCGCCCGAGACCGCAGCCTCTGGTATCGACTTCAACCTCCCTCTGCCTTCAGCCGGGTTCCGCGAGCGGTGGTTGTACATTGATGTCGGGGTACCTAGCCCCCGGCTCGTGAAGCCGACATCGCCTGTTGTGCCTAATTCGGGCTGGGGCCAGGAGACGCTCGTAAGTCCCCGGCTCGCCTTCGTCTGGCACCGCTTCATGTCCCTGAAGAAGCTTGGCGTAACGGCGCTCAAAGTGGTGAAGGAGTTCCTATTGCGCCGCATTGCCCCTCTCCAATGCCATTCTCGTCGAATGTGGGCCTTCAGCGGGCATGGTGACCGCATGAGGCTTCAGGAAGAAGACCTGACGCCCGAGGTGCTGAGGAAGGTGCTCTTGGTCCTGACAGGCGATCCCAACCCCGGGGGTGTCCGGCAGGGGGGAGCTTTGCTGTACCTCTGCCAAAACAGGGGTGACTTCGTGAGGCAGATGCCCCCCTTCGACGAGTGGGGGCTACGCCCTGTCGGCCTCCAGGGGCCTCGCGAAAACCCTGTGGTGGTGATTTCCCTTACGGTCGGCCTGGGTAGATCCTCCTCGAGTGGTGGCGCAGGGAGGCAGGAGACAGCGGGGGTCGAGGGAGCCGCGGACGATGTGACCGCACCTGGCGATGCTCTTGATGGGGCAGCTCACGAGGTCCGCACTGCCGAGGCCACGGGTGAGGCGCTGCCACCTCCAATGCTTGAGGCCGAGGCTCCTGAGCCCCCGGCCGTGATCTCTGACGAGGCAACTGCCCGTGCGCATCAGGCATGCGTCCTCGACGCCAGCGGCCTTAGCGCTCCGTCTTCTTTGCAGGCTGATTCCTGTGCATCTCTCCTGGGCCGTTTCCGTGTGGACTTTGAGGCCCTCCGGAGAAAAAGGGAGGCCCTGGGCGACGACTTCCCTTGCCGCTTGCTGAAGCGCCGGAAGTACTTTGCTGTCGATGAGTAGGTCTTCTCCTTTTCTGTCCCCTATCCTGCTTGCCGCATCCGCTGATCCTTGCTCTGCAGGCCTCTCCCTACTGAGCTCGATGAAGCCACCGAGTCGATGCCTTCCTTTGCTTCGTCTCCTCCGCCACCCCTTGGTTCCTCGAGCTGCACTGCCCCTGTGGTTTGGGCGAGCAACGGCGCGGACCGTCACTCAGCGCGTGGTGACTCCTCTGTTCCCGTGATCTCCTTCCGCGGGCCTTCCCTTGACATAGGCAGCCTGCCGTGGGCTTCTCATTGGGTCGCGGGCTGCGACTGGCAGAGGCTCCCCTTGGGCCCTCCCCATGAGGGCAGGCTGGACTCGGGCCGGGCTTCTGATGCGGCGCGGCCAGCCGTCGTGCGGGCGCCAGCCCCCAGCCCCCTGCCCGGGGCTGGAGCGATGGTCCAAGGTCCTCGACGCTTGCTTGGGGCGGATGATGGCGTGGCAGATGTGCTTGAGCGTGCTCGGGAGCGTCGTGCCCGGCGCCATGAGTTCCTCCGAAGGGCGAGTGGCGCCGTAGACCTGCTTGGACAGGAGCTCGCTGAGGAAGACGCGCGCCTGGAAGCCGAGGGCCTGCGCCTGGCCGCAGAGCGGCGCGAGCTGGAGGCCGCCGCTGCCCTCGCGCGTCGTCGGCGCGACCTTGATGACGAAGGAGTGAAGGCGTCACTGGTGGCTTCCCTGGCGGCTCGGTCTCAGGCTGTTGAGGAGGCCCGAGGAGCAGACCGACGGCGAGAAGCAGCAGAAGAACATGCTTGGGAGCTCTTGGCCCGGTGTCGCTCGTTGGAGGAGCAAGCGAAGCTGCGCGAGGCAGCCCTTGCATCGATGGAGGTGGCTTCTGGCGACCCGGCTGAGCTTCGGAAGCGCGAGGAAGCGTTGGTGCTGGAGGCCGCCGAACGTGCTCGCGAGCACGAGCAACTGGAGACGAGGGAGCGCCTAGTGACGCAGGCGGAAAATGATGTCGCCGCGCGAGAAACGCGGGTCCTGGAGGAGGTTTGTCGTCGGGTGGCGACAGCGCGCCAAGGCCTCGAGCGTGAGTTCGAGGGGAAGCTGGGGATGATCCGAGTCGAAGCTGAGGGTAGAACTGCCGCCTTGAGGGCCCAATGGGATGAGGCTACGCGACGAGCGGATGCCTCCCGGGTCGCCCTTGAGGCAGCGCAAAAGGAGCTGGCCACCTCCCAGGCCGAGGTGCTCCGCCTTCGCCAGCGTGTGGAAGAGGCCGTGGCCGTCGAGCGTCAGAATGCCGACGAGATACGCCAGTGGCAAGTCCTGGAGCACGAGCACGGCCCCATGCTCACCAAGCTCAGGGAGAGGGCTAACATTGCCCTGGGCAACATCTGTGAGGCTGCCGTGGGCGAGCCGCACACGATTAACTACGCTGGCAACCTGCAGTTCTTCACCACCGTGGTGACACAGCTGGAGGCACGGTCGGCCAAAGCCGAGAGGTTGGTGGAGGAGAGGAGCCGCGCCCTGCTCGGGCGCGCCTTTTCCCGCGTCTTCAGCCATCTTCGGAACATGGATCCCCACTTCGACTTCGACGCTGCCATCGCCCCAGTCCCCCAAGCCGTTCGAGGTGACCTGGCTGAATGGGTGGAGAGCAACGTAGATGCTCTTGTCCGGGCCTTCACTTCTGATGATGACGATGTGGTCGTGGCCGCCGACGAAGGTGGCGTGGTGGAAGACCCCAATGCCGCTGATGGGGGCACAGACAACGAAGGTGAGTTCAGCGACGCCAGCGACAGCTCGGGAGGCACCTCCGAGGATGCATTGGGGGATTTGTCAAATTGACCATGTAATATCCCTGTCTTTTTACCCTGCATAGATAGAACTCAGGCGTTTGGCCTGACGGTCGTGAGAGCGTTTTGGGAGGGGAAGCCCCTCATGTAAGAACTTGTACCCATTATATCAGTGGTAATAAAATCGCGAGCGAGCCCAACGGTAGGCTGGTTTACCCTTGTTCCTTGCTGGCTCCGGAGCTGCCTGCTGGAGGGCGTCACGTCTCGGGTGCTGTCTAGTTGAAACCTCAGGATGTGGGGTTGTTGCTGACTAAAAACCCCACAGGCGTGGGCCTTCTTCACAGGCTCCGGGCCTTCTCGAGCGAGACGTCTTCACATGCGTTCGCCTTCTTCACAGGCTCCGGGCCTTCTCGAGCAAGACGTCTTCACAGGCGTTCGCCTTCTTCACAGGCTCAGGGCCTTTTTCTGAGCGGGACGGCTTCACAGGCGTTCGCCTTCTTCACAGGCTCAGGGCCTTTTTCCGAGCAGGACGGCTTCACAGGCGTTCGCCTTCTTCACAGGCTCAGGGCATTTTTCCGAGCAGGACGGCTTCATAGGCATTCGCCTTCTTCACAGGCTCAGGGCCTTCTCCCGAGCGGGATGGCTTCACAGGCATTCGCCTTCTTCACAGGCTCAGGGCCTTTTTCCGAGCAGGACGGCTTCACAGGCGTTCGCCTTCTTCACAGGCTCAGGGCCTTACTCCGAGTAGGACGGCTTCACAGGCATTCGCCTTCTTCACAGGCTTAGGGCCTTCTCCCGAGCGGGATGGCTTCACAGGCGTTCGCCTTCTTTGCAGGCTCAGGGCCTTTTTCCGAGCGGGATGGCTTCACACGCATTCGCCTTCTTCACAGGCTCCGGGCCTTTCATGAGAAAACGATCTCCGCAAGCACCAAAGGTCACCTCGCGAGGGAGCGACAGCGGCAGTCTGGGCTGTGCTCAAGCTGGGCCTGGCCCGACTCGCGAGGGGCTCGCGAGGGGAGGCAGCTGTGGTGAGATGGTCACCAGAACGTGGGAAACGATTCAAACAAGACCAAGCACCCCTTCCCCGAACGCACGCAAAGCTCAAATTCGAATTCAACTTAAATCCAGCGGGGGAAAAAGGTTACAACCAAAGGAAGAAGGCAATGAAAGGAAACAAAAAGGCCGCGTCCGGCACCTAAACTAGTCTTCGACGTCTTCTCACCAGCGCGGAGCTAAGTGCTGTCCACTGGGCGTGGGAGGGAGCCCCAGGGCCTGAGGCCGGCACCCCTGAGACTCCGGGGCGTGTACAGCCCCACTCATTATTACGTGAGAGTGTCACGGGGCGGCGAGCTTCACAGGCACTGGGCCTTCTTCACAGGAACCGGCCTTGCTTCATATCGCCAGACGAGGGCCCCGCCTTGCGCCACACTCTAGTGCCACCAACGACGACCGGAAACCATGACGCCGCCGGTGGGGTAGAGCGGTCGCCAGCGGTTCCCCCGACGACCATGGGTCCTCCGCCAGGGGCAGGCCCTCAGGCGCCTCCCCAGCGGAGGGCCTACCTTCTAAGAACGCCTTGCTCCGAACGCCGCGGTGGTGATGTAGGATCCCTACCCCTTTCCTGCAGCCCCCTGCGTCCTCCTCCCGACGGGTAGGAGGCCGCGGGAGCGGGGCAGCTGCTTGCTGTGGCGACCTGCACCTCCTGTGACCCATGATTAGCGTATTCCTGCTCTTGAGGAATTAACGGTACCCGATAGTCGTTGCCTCCAGTGTGACCGACGGAGCCGTCCTGGGGTTCCTGGAAGGGCTCGGCCTCTGGCGTCTCGTCCCCCCAGCCGGGGCTGAAGAGTGAGCCATGTTCGCCCTCGTGAGCGTGCCCTTGGTCCATCATGTGGGGCACGTATTCCTCTGGCGCCACCACCCCGAATGCCGTGCTGTAGTGCTCCATGCGCCACGCCGCATTGCTCGCCGTGCCCACCGTGGGGTGGTAGCACGGTTGCCCGCACGCGCCATGGGCCGCGCCGAGCCCTTCTCCTTCTCACGCCGGGGGCGGGGGTAGCGCCACCGCCAGTCCAGCGCCGACGGGTTCGCTGGTGCCGGGGTAGTCCTGAGGCCCGCAGGGGCGCGCGGGGCCTCCTCGTGCGTCGCTCTGAGCTGGAGGCGGAAGCCGAATGTAGAAGGGGTGAGCCCCCGAAGCGGCGAAGCCCAGGAGCTCGGTGACCCGCTCTAGCAGCACGTCGCGGCCACCCTCCAGTAGCCTGCACTGCAGCAGCTCCCGTGCTACTGTGAGCGCGGCCCTCGAGTTCGCCTATTCCTGGCGGGTGTACGGTGTCGTAGTTGCAGCGTGATTGGATACCCTCGCTGCCGACCGCGCCTGTCGTGGTGTGAGGGTCGCAGAAGCTTGCCCGCGTCGCCTGCGGCCCGCAGCGCCCTGCGGACCACGAGCTGCCTGCGGCGCAGGGTCGCCCGGAGCGGGAGGCCCCGCGCAGATGGGCCATGCCGCCCATGGGCCTTGGTTTCCCGCCTGGTCGCCGGACATGGTGACGACGACGCAACGGGAGACGGAGCGATGGGAAGGCAGATTCCGGCGCACCCCTACCTGGCGTGCCAAATGTCGGATCACGGGTTCCGGCAGACCCTTAAGGTTCGAACTCTGGGGTGCGCGCGGAGATCGTGCCCTCTACCTCTCCGTCTCGTAAGGATCTAACTACTACAAGAACAACACAAGAGACACAAGGTTTATACTAGTTCGGGCCACCATTGTGGTGTAATACCCTACTCTAGTTTGTGGTGGGTGGATTGCCTCTTGGGCTGATGAGGAAGAATAGTACAAGGGAGAACGGCCTCGCGAGGGCCTGTTCTTGGCTAGGGGATGAACTGCTAGGGGGAGTTTGATCGCCCTTCTCTCTCTCTAGATGCTGGATTTGATCCCTCCACCCTGGGGGTGGCTGGTCCTATTTATAGGCAAAGGCCCCGGGCCTCTTCCCAAATATTGAGCGGGAAGGGCGCCAACCATTGGCCAATTTGAAGGGGAACATCTGGTACACTTATCCTGACTAAAGTTGTTCTTCGCCTGCCAAAGGCCCTGTGGTGATGCCGTCCTGGGCTCCATGGTGACCTCCTTCCCACCGTTGGACTGGTCTTGGTCTCGTTGCACCGAAATGGGTGCCTTTGCTTGATCCTCTCGCCTGCGCTTGCCCCCTTTGCACCAAAGAGGAAAGGGGGACGCTGCGCGGGCTGGTGCCCACCTGGCACCCTTGGTCGTCATGGCTTGCGTCATGAGCACCTCATGAGGTACCCGCCTTGATATCTCCGCCTCCTCGCGAGCCAGCCTAAGGAGGTCGTGCTTGAGGAAGCGTCGTGTCATCCACCTCGCGAGGCTTGGCCCCTCGCGAGGGTCTTGAGCCTTGTGCTGATGAAGATGGTCCACGCTGGGCCCCCATTTGAGCCACGCCACAGGCCGCAGGAAGGCAAGTCTGGGGACCCCCGTTCCCAGAACACCGACACGGCTGTCGACATAGCAAGCGGCAACAAGCGCGTTGCCGTAAAATACGTTCCCCTCATGGTCCAGGGCACGGCCAGGACATGGTTGAACAGCCTGAAGCCCCGCAGCATCAACAGCTGGGTCAACTTCACTGAAGCTTTCGTCCGCAACTTCACAAGCATGTAGAAGCGACCTCCCAAGCCTCGCCAGCTTTCCTTGTGCGTGCAAGGTCCCAACGAGTCGACTCACGACTACCTCACGCGTTGGGCCGAGCTCCGAAACTCCTGCGAGGGCGTGCACGAGGTGCAGGCCATCGAGTACTTCACCGCCGGGTGCAGAGAAGGCACCCTCCTCAAGCACAAGCTCCTCTGCGATGAGCCAGAGACCCTAGACGAGCTGCTGATCATAGCAGACAAGTACGCCACGGCCGACTCCTCCATGAAGACGGAGATTCAAGTTAGCCCGGCTGGCAAAGTAGCCCCTCAGGCTCCCAGAACTCCGGCTCGAGACGCTAGTCGGCGACAACAGCAGAGGGACCACAAGCGCAAGGCCCCGCAGCCGGCTTCCAGTAGCCGGCAGGTGGCAACAGTCGAAGACCAGCAGCCGGAGGGGCAGCCTCCGCCCAAGCGACAGAAAGGCGGCAAGTCAAACTGGTTGCCGGCCTTTTCTTACGAGCAGACTTTAGATGGTCCCTGCAAGTTCCACAGCGGCGCGAAGCCGTCAAACCACACCACTCGGAAGTGCCACTGGCTCACCAGGATTGCCAAGGCAGACGGCCTGGTGCCTCCTCCGCCTGCTGGGCTGCCGCCTCCACCCCAGCAGCTGGCTGCCAGGCCAGTCGGCGCAGTACCAGACGAGTACCCAGAAGAGCATGGGGCCTATGTGGTGTTCACCAGTGTGGCAGATGATAAACGCAGCAAGCGGCTGCAGCGGCAAGAGGTGAACGCGGTGGCGTCAGCCGCTCCCGAATTCATGCACTGGTCCGAGAAGCCTATCAGTTGGAGCAGAGCTGATCACCCAGAGGTGATGCCGAATTCGGGCTCCTACGCCCTAGTCTTGGATGCCACCTTCGCCACAGACAAAAGAGTCGCTCGCTTCTCGCGAGTGCTGATAGACGGAGGCAGCAGCATCAACATCATGTACAAGGATACCATGGAGAAGTTAGGAATCAAGCAAAGACAGCTTCAGAACAGTCGGACTGTGTTCCACGGCATCGTGCCCGGCCTTTCCTGCTCACCAATCGGCAAGATTCTGATAGATGTCCTCTTTGGAGACAAGGATCATTTCCGCCGAGAGCCAGTCTGGTTTGAAGTGGTGGACCTTGAGAGCCCATACCATGTGTTGCTTGGTAGGCCCGCTTTGGCCAAGTTCATGGCTGTCCCCCACTACGCCTACCTCAAGATGAAGATGCCGAGTTCCAAGGGAATTATGACCATAGCCGGCGACTATAGAAAGTCGTCCGCTTGCGCGGCTGAGAGCAGTTGGTTGGCCGAGTCCCTGGTGATTGCAGCTGAGAAGCGGCTTCTTGATCGGGTTGTGGCGATGGCCGGCAAGCAGCCAGAGATGTCACCCAACCCCAAGGAGTCGGAAGCTGAGGGCTCGTTCAAGCCGGCAAAGGAGACGAAGAAGATACCCTTGGACCCAGAGCACCCGGAGAAGTATGCTATCATAGGTGCAAACCTTGACTGCAAATAGGAAGGCGAGCTCGTCGATTTCCTCCATGAGAATCGGGACATCTTCGCATGGTCCCCCAAAGACATGCCAGGTGTACCGACGGAATTCGCCGAGCACAAGCTACATGTCCGATCTGATGTGAAGCCCGTCAGGCAGCCCTTGTGCCGCCTGTCAGAAGAGAAAAGAAGAGTTGTTGGAGAAGAGATAGCCCGGCTCCTTGCAGCCGGCTTTATCATGCAAGTGTTTTTTCCAGAATAGCTAGCAAACCCAGTCTTAGTGTTGAAGAAGAACAAGCAGTGGCGGATGTGTATTGACTACACAAGCCTCAACAAATCTTGCCCCAAGGACTCGTTTGCTCTGCCGAGAATCAATCAGGTGATAGACTCCATAGCCGGATGCGAGCTGTTGAGTTTCTTAGATGCCTACTCAGGATATCACCAGATCAAGCTGAACCCGGCGGACAGACTAAAAACCGCCTTCATCACACCGTTTGGAGCCTTCTTCTACCTGACCATGATGTTCGGCTTGAGGAATGCCGGTGCCACCTTTCAGCGTTGCATGCAGAAGTGCCTCCTCAAGCAACTCGGCAGAAATGCCCAAGTCTACGTGGATGATGTGGTGGTGAATACGGAGAAGTGCGGGACTCTCCTGGAAGACCTCATGGAGACCTTTGAGAACCTGCGCCGATTCCAGATCAAGCTCAACCCTGAAAAGTGCGTCTTCGGAGTACCAGCCGGCCAACTCCTTGGCTTCCTGGTCTCCGAACGCGGCATAGAGTGCAAACCTATGAAGATCAAGGCCATCGAGAGGATGGAGGTACCCAGCCAACTGTTGGATGTGCAAAAGTTCACTGGCTGCCTGGCATCCATCAGCCGATTCATCAGTCGGCTGGGCGAGAAAGCTCTCCCTTTGTACCAGCTCATGAAGAAGACCAATTTTTTCGAGTGGAACCACAAGGCGGACGAGGATTTTCTCCAGCTGAAGAAGATGTTGGTTACTCCCCCTGTGTTGGCGGCTCCGACTCCCAAAGAGCCCATGCTCCTGTACATCGCCGCCACCAGCCGGGTAGTCAGCACAGTCATCGTAGTTGAGCGCAAGGAGGAAGGCAAGGCACTACCTGTCCAGAGACCGGTATATTACCTGAGTGAAGTACTATCGACCTCCAAGCAGAACTACCCCCAGTACCAGAAGATGTGCTACGGCGTCCATTTTGCCGCTAAGAAGCTGAAGCCTTACTTTCAAGAGCATCCAATCACTGTGGTCTGCACAGCCCCGCTAGCCGAGATCATCGGAAGCCGAGATGCGTCTGGCCGAGTGGCCAAATGGGCCATAGAGTTGGCCCCCTACACGATCTACTATCAGCCCCGCACCGCCATCAAGTCGCAAGCACTGGCCGACTTCCTCATTGACTGGGCTGAGACCCAGTACCTGCCGCCAGCACCCGACTCCACCCATTGGCGAATGCATTTCGATGGCTCCAAGATGCGCACTGGCTTGGGAGCCAGCGTTGTCCTCACTTCTCCTAAAGGCGACAAGCTCCAGTATGCGCTACAGATCCATTTCGCCGCCTCCAACAATGTTGCTGAGTACGAGGCGCTCATTCACGGGCTCCGGCTTGCCAAAGAACTTGGCATTCGCCGGATCCTGTGTTATGGCGACTCCGACTTGGTGGTCCAGCAGTCATCTGGCGACTGGGATGCCAAGGACGCAAACATGGCAAGCTACCGCTTCCTCGTGCAGCAACTCAGCGGATATTTCGAGGGGTGTGAGTTCCTCCACGTGCCAAGAAACGACAGCAACCAAGCAGATACTTTGGCATGGATCGGCTCCACCCGCCAAGCAATACCATCCGGCGTCGCTCTTCAACGCCTCCTCAAGCCGTCTATCAAGCCTTCACCGGAGTCAGACTCCATTTTCGTGTCGGGTCCCCATGAAGAAGTCGGATCCAACTCAAGAGCCCCAGCAGACGGCACAAAAACCATTGCAGACGACTCCAAGAACACCGCAGTCAAAGCCGGCCCGGGGACTTCAGAACCCGGCCCGAGGACTGCGGCGACCAGACGGAAGACTCCAGAGCTTGGCCCGGGGACTACACCAGTCGGCCCGGGGACTTCATTGATCCAGCAAACGGCCGCGGACTCCAGCCCGCCGCCTCCCAGCCCAGCCGCCCTCGTCCAAGTCGCAGTTCTGGCAGTCAAAGAAATAGCAGCACCCTCATGGGCACAGCCCATCCTCAAATTCCTGGTGAATAAAGAGCTACGAACTGACGAAATGTTGGCTCGGCAAGTACAACGCCGGGCGGCAGCATACACCATAATCAACAGAGAGCTGGTCAGGCGCAGCGTCACTGGTGTCTACCAGCGTTGCGTCGAGCCAGAGCAAGGCCAAGCAATTCTCAGAGACATCCATCAAGGCGAGTGCGGCCACCATGCGGCCTCAAGAGCACTCGTCGCCAAAGCTTTCCGGCACGGTTTTTTCTGGCCGACTGCCCTAGAAGAGGCCAAGGAATTGGTCCAGAAATGCAAGGGGTGCCAGAAAATTCGTTCCAAGCCGCATCAGCCGGCTTCAGCGCTCAAGACTATCCCAATCGCCTGGCCTTTCGCAGTTTGGAGCCTGTACATGGTGGGACCATTCAAAACGGCGCGAGGCGGCCTAACTCACCTACTTGTCGCGGTGGACAAGTTCACCAAGTGGATAGAAGTAAAGCCCATCAAGAAGTTGAATGGTCCGACTGTTGTGACCTTTATCTCCGACGTCACAATTCGGTACGGCATACCGCACAGCATCATCACCGACAACGGCACCAACTTTGCCAAAGGCGCCCTGGCCCGTTTTTGCGCGACGCAGGGCATCCAACTGGACTTAGCGTCCGTTGCCCATCCGCAGTCAAACGGCCAGGTGGAGCGGGCGAATGGCCTCATCCTATCCGGCATCAAGCCTCGGCTGGTCAAACCACTGGAGCGTTCGGCCGGCTGTTGGCTTGACGAGTTGCCAGCCGTCCTCTGGAGTCTGCGCACGACTCCAAACAGGTCGACCGGCTTCACGCCCTTCTTCCTCGTCTACGGCGCTGAAGCTGTCATCCCAACGGATATAGAGTTCGACTCCCCGCGAGTCACGATGTACACCAAGGAAGAAGCAGAAGAAGCACGGCAAGATGGCGTCGATCTGCTGGAAGAGGGACGGCTGTTGGCACTCAGTCGGTCCAGCATCTACCAGCAGAGTCTACGCCGCTACTACAATAGGAAGGTCAGGTCAAGATCTTTTCACGAGGGCGACCTTGTGCTCCGACTGATCAAGCGGACAGCCGGCCAGCACAAGTTGTCGGCACCTTGGGAAGGCCCCTTCATCATCAGCAAAGTGCTGGGCAACGACTCCTACTATTTGATCGACGCTCAGAAGCCCCGAGCACGCAAGAGGGACGACTCCGGCAAGGAGACAGAACGGCCATGGAATGCAAATCTTCTCCGAAGATTTTACAGTTAATGCAGTATGTACCATGCTACCCCTTTGTATTAAAAGTACCAAGACTTCGGGCCCCGCGAGACGAGCTCGGGGACTGCCCTTTTTGTTATCTGTATGATAAGAATTATGCCTTCGAGCATGCTACTCTTTGTTATGCCGCTTGGCACCGGGCTTGACTAATCGGCCCGGGGACTCGCCGCCTTGCGCTATGAAATGCTTCCTGCAGTCGGACAAGTAGTGTGGCGCCTAAGCCGTCTCCTGTCGAAAGCCACAGGTCGCAGAGCGACTGCTTGGTGGGCAGGAGTAAGGAAGAATGGGCGCCCACACGAAAAAGGCCAAGGATTCAAAGCATAAAACATAGCTCAAGCCGACTTTCCAGCCTTTCTTCACAAAACTGACTCTTGAGTAGTCGGCTTGCCGCCTTCTATTCAACTTGCTAAGAAGACTCTAAAAATGGCTGAGTACTTGCCTCCCCAAAGTAGCCAAGCACTTGACCCAGCGGCAGTCCGCGGAGCGGCTGTCCGACTGGCAAAGACGGCAACTAAGGGAAGGCGACAAAGTAAAAAGCCAAGAGGGCAATAAGCAAGAAACGGTAGAACCCGGATAAATATTTACATAGCATAGGCCCTTGGCCGAATCTTCGAGCTGAAGTTCAAAATACACCCCGCGGGTGAAATTGTGTGAATTAACAAGTTCTTCAAAGACTATTTAAGCAGATGAAATAAAACAAGGCAGCAGCCTAGGAAGCAGCAGGCGGGTTTGGAGGCTCGGAGGAGATGGCGGTGTCAGATGTAGGGGCGGCCGGCTGGGCAGTCTCGGCTTGATCGCCTCCGGCGGCAGCCGGCTCGGTTGGGCGCGGCTCGTTGCTGGAGGCACGATCGAGCTGAGACTGGTCGTTTGCTCCGTCTTCTGGCGCCTCCATCTCGTCTCCGACCTCCGCCTCGCCTCCCTCCTCGGCGCTGGAACCGATCACCTCCGCCGAGTCCTCGTTGTAGTCCGGGTTCATCCCAAACCACTCCGGAGGTGCCTCCTCGCCGTCATAAGCCCGCTCGGGAATGAAGACACTAGTATCAGCGTACTCGGCGATCGCCGCGGCGCGCTTGACAAGGGCGTCTTCCATGGCTGCCAGCTCCGGCTGGGCCTCTGCCCGGAGCGTGGCCAGCTGGTCCAGGTCCAGGTATGGATACCACGCCTTGACAAACTCCAAGGCCTGGCGCGCTCCAGCCCGTGCCGAGGAGCCCTTCCAAGCCTCAAGACGGCCGGCTGCGACCTCCAGCCAGTCGGCAGTCCGGCTGGGGGTGCACAGAATCGACATGTCTGGCCACAAGGCAGCAATCGCGTGGGCGCCGACATGTTGAAGCCGGCACAGCATCCGGTGGGCCGGCCGCAGACGTGACTCGATGCTAAGAAGCTGCTCATCAAGGATCCGGGGGGCATTGGCGGCAACCTCCTCGCCAGCTGCTCTCCGCGCCTCGCGATCAGCCTCGACGGCGTGGGTGGCAGCGTGCGACTGGCCAGGAAAGAAGTCTGCCAAGACAAAAAGTGGCAAGTCAAAAAAACCGGAGTCGGCCCAACTCGCAGTCGGCGGCTCAAAGAAAGAAAGTAAAGAAAACTCACCATCGACGATATCCTCAATCTCATGAAAGCCGGAGGTCAGCATTGCCTCCTTGTCGGTCCAGTAGGAGCGCTCGGTCTCGAACTCGGCCAGGAGCGCGGTCTCTTTCCTCTCCGCCTCCTCCTGCGCCTTCTTGAGCAGCTCCTTCTGCTCTGCCAGCTGCGCGGCCAGCAGGTCGCGCTCTGAGACGAGCTTGCTGCACTCCACCTCCTTAGCACGCAAGGCGGTGTTGGCTTCGCCCAGCTGCTGCTGAAGAATGGCGTTGGCCTCTGAAGAAAAAAGGAAAAAGACGTAAGTCGTCAACAAAGAAGGTCGCCGGAAAGATCCGGCCCGACTGCTCAGCAGTCGGCCCGAATCTCGGGGACTACAGCCCGCGGGTGCGCCAGCGCGCCCCCGCGAAGAAGAAGGAAAACTCACTCTGTCTCTCCGACAAGTCGGCAGTCTGCTTGCCCAGCTCCTCAACGTTGCGGTTGAAGGTGGTGACCCGGAGGTTGTGGTAATCCTGCGATAAATATTTCAAACAAGAGTAAGTGTTTGGAACTCTCCAGTGGAGTTCCGACCCGCCTGCTCAGCAGCCGGCCCGGAACTCGGGACTACACCCAGTGGGTGCGCTGGCGCGCCCCCACAGAGAAGAGCAAGAAAAAACAAAGTCAGAAGAAAACATACCCGGGCGGCTGCTCGTGACGCCAGATACGCCTTGGTGCAGTTCTGGATGGCGTCGCCCTCAGCTCGCAGCTTCGCCTGGACGTCCAGGAGCGCCTTGTTCAGCGGGCCCGTGCTGCCTCCTCGCACCCACCCGACGGGCGCGGCGCTCGTTGCCTCGACGTCTAGGATGGCCGAGCTGGCGGCACCGACCTCCAGAGGGCGTGGCGCCGAAGTCGCCTTTTCAAGACGGCGGCACGTTGGCGAGGCGACTTGGAGGAGTAGTTGCGCCACGGCCTCGTCGTTAGTTGGCGGCACCGGAAGGTCCGCCCGCTGTTCGCCTCGCGCGCTCCCAGACAGCGGTGGAGGTAGCGGTGGCGGCACGACCGTTCCCGACTCGTAGGCCTCGCCGCCTTCCCTCCCCTTGATGGGATGATCGCCGCCGGCTTCCCCAGTCTGCTCCGTGAAATCTGGCGGCAGCGCCGAGTTCAGCGGGATGACGAACAACGCCGACTGGTGGCGCGCGGCTTCTTTGGCCCGCTGTTTTGCCGCGATGGCGGCTTCGGCTTCATCTAGCTTCTTCTGGGCGGAGGCGGCCGCCTTCTCGGCCTCCGCCTTCTCTCGGCGGGCGGCTTCATCCTCGTCACGCTTCTCCTGCGCGTTCCGCTCCGTCGCCTCCCGGAGGTCGGCAGCGGGGTCAACATGCCGAGTAGCGGCAGACGTCTCTGTCGACCCCTTGATGGAGGCGGCAATAACCCTCCCAAGGGTGAGAGGAGCCCTGGAACAGGGAAAGCATATAAAGATTTGGACAAAATCCACTAGAAGAAAGTAAGACACAAGACGAAGGCGCTTACGCAGAAGTCAGTGGCGGTTTCTTCACTTCCTTGCGGAAGCGTTGGGCCTTCGCGACCACTTCTTCCCGCTTGGTCGCGGCAGCCGCCCCCTCGAACTTCTTCTCCCGGCCACCAATGGAGCTCGGCCCGGCCCGACGTTTCCTCGCGCCGCCTAGACCGCCCAAGGCGGCGGACGAGCTCGCGCCATAGTGGCCGGCTCTTGATTGGTGGCGCGGGGTGACTTCTCCATCGTCATCAGCAGGCCAGTCGGCAAAAAGTAGCCGAGGGCCTGAGGCCTCCTTCCTCTCCTCCGCCGCCTCCGTCGGCATCGGCCTCCATCACCGCCGCCCCCAGGTCGGGGTCATCAACGTCACTCTCCGCTAGGTCGGGGGCGAACTGGCGGGCGGGCCCCGTGGTGCCGGCCGAGGGCTGGACGAGAGGATTCTGATTCGAAGGCTAGAAAGATCAGGAGTCGGATTTGGCTGCAAAAAGGAAACAGAAGAAGAGAGACAACTTCCAACCGGCGGGGGGTTGGCGCGCGAGTACAGCTCCATGCTGAACTGCCAATCCTCCGTGAGACCACAGTTCGCGATGTAATTCACCGTGTCTGCCACCTCCGCGTGGGGCATGTCTTTGGAGCACATTCGACTGGGGTCCCGGTGGCCGCTCATCTGACAGATCATATGAGGCCGGCCTTGGAGCGGTAGGACTCGGCGCGCCATGAAGGCGGCCAGCAAATCGGCTCCAGTCAGACCCTCCGACTGCGTCAGCACTTGGAGTCGCGCGACGGCGGCGGCACTGGCCGGAGTCAGCGTCTTGGCCCGGTGGGACCAGCTGGGGAGCCTTCCCGCTGGCGCGCCAGCTTCGTAATGTGGCAGGTTGACCCAGTCGCCCTCTGGGGCGACGTTCTTCACGTAGAAGTAAGATCGCTGCCACATCTTCACCGACTTAATCAGCGAGATGGCGGGGAACGGATTGTCGGCCACCGACCTCCGCATCGCGATGTAGGCGCCGCATTGGGCCGGCACGCTAGCGACATGCGTGCCAAGCTTGGAATGGAAGAACTCCCCCCACAGCTCGATGGTGGGGAGGACACCGAGGAAACCTTTGCACAAGGTGGCGAAGGCAGCCAGCAGCACCACCGTATTCGGAGTGAGGTGGTGCGGCTGGAGGCCATGGAACTCCAAGAACGAGCGGAAGAAGCCGCTCGCCGGCAACCCCAGGCCGCGCATGAAGTGCGAGCAGAATACGACCCGCTCGTCCTCTTCCGGCGCCGGCGACACCTCCTTCGCCGACGGGGCGCGAGCCCGCACTAAGTTCACGTCGGGGACGCGACGCGTCTTGCGGAGGAACTCGATGAGGTCGTCGTCGATGTCGGAGCCGTCCCATGCGCCGGAGCGCATGGCAGCAGGCACGGCGGCGGAAGAAGAGCTCATAGCTGCAAGCACGACGTAGTTCGGTGCAGCAGCGGCAGGAGGAAGAAGAAGCAAAGAGAAGCAAAGGGAAGCAAGGGAGAGCGGGCGCGCGTGCTTCGCAGCCCGCTCCCCCCCCCCCCCCCCGCCTACTTATTGGCCCGTACGCTGAGAAGCCAAGGGGGCGTCGTGGGATTAACTGCGCCTAGGCCCCCACGACCCCCACGATTTACCACGCGCAGTTACTGCGCCGGGATCCCAACCGTCCGCACGGCCGCAACGGATCCGTTCAAAGGCCGAGGCATGGTAGTGGCGGGCCCCGCCTGCGGGCTTGTCCCGTCGCGCGCATGGGCGGGCAGGCTGGCCCGGCCACGTGGCGCCGCCCGGCGGGTCCACAACGGGCGGCTGCTGGGAAGCTTATCAGACACGCCGCCTGAATCCCGCTACGACTTTCAAACTCTTTAAGGAATGAGACGGCCTTCAACGAGTCCGGCTCCTGATAGTCGGCTTGGCGAAGACGGCCTACGCAAGATCACCTCCCGATAGTAGGCTTGGAGGAAGACGGCGGGCAAGGCCTAGATCCAGCTACCGGAAGGAAGAAACTGCTAAGGCTCCTCGACATATCTCCCTCGGCGCCTCACCAGCTTCGGGGACTACTGTCGGAGTAATGGGCCACGGGTAGGCTAACCCGAGACCAGAACCTTTCAGGACATCGGGGCCGGCTTCGCCCCTCAGGAACCTCTGGGCAGAAGGCCACCTCTGGGAGTCGCCCGCAGCGCTGCCGGCTGCCTGCTCACGGCTGAGTCTCAGGGACGACTACAAGATGAGCCGACTCCTAGCTGGCGGCTTCCAGTGAAGCCGGCCATGGGGAGTCGGCCCGCGACTGTCGGCGTTCTAGGAACGGGGGTCCCCAGACTTGCCTGCCTGCGGCCTGCGGTGTGGCTCGAAAGGGGGCCCAGCACGGCACATCTTCATCAACACGAGACCCAAGACCCTCGCGAGGGGCCAAGCCTCTCGGGGCGGACGACACGGCGCTTCCTCAGGTACGGCCTCGTCAGGCTGGCTCGCGAGGAGGCGGAGAGATCAAGGCGGGGTACCTCACGAGGTGCCCATGACGCAAGCCATGACGACCAAGGGTGCCAGGCGGGCGCCAGCCCGTGCAGCGTCTCCCTTTCCTCTTTGGTGCAAAGGGGCAACCGCAGGCGAGAGGATCAAGCAAAGGCACCCATTTCGGTGCAACGAGACCAAGACCAATCCAACGGTGGGAAGGAGGTCATCGTGGAGCCCAGAACGGCGCCACCACAGGGCCTTTGGCAGGCGAGGACCAACTTTAGTCAGGATAAGTGTACCAAATGTTCCCCTTCAAATTGGCCAATTGTTGGCGCCCTTCCCGCTCAATATTTGGGAAGAGGCCCAGGCCTTTGACTATAAATAGGACTAGCCACCCCCAGGGTAGGGGGACACAGAGAGGATTGGGTGTCTAGAGAGAGGATTGGTTATCTAGAGAGAGAGAGAGAAGGGCGGCTGAACTCCCCCTAGCAGTTCATCGTCCTAGCTAGGAGCAGACCCTCGCGAGGCTGTTCTTCCTTGTATTGTTCATCATCATCAGCCCAAGAGGCAATCCACCCACCACAAACTAGAGTAGGGTATTATACCACAATGGTGGCCCGAACTAGTATAAACCATGTGTCTCTTGTGTTGTTCTTTCAGTAGTTAGATCTTTGTGAGACGGAGAGGTAGAGGGCATAATCTCCGCGCGCACCCCAGAGTTCGAACCTTAAGGGTCTGCCGGAACCCGAAATCCGACAGCGACTCCAACCATCTCATGCCCTCGCAAAGAGGGACGGGACGGGGCGTGGCCTTAGTACGGGCCACGCCCGCCCCTTACCAAGGTCAGGCATGGCCACATGCGTCGTACCGACTGAGATATCCGTCTGGCGCGGCACTGTTGCCATACCAGCCCTGACATCAGCCCCAGGGGGCGGAACCCTGTGCCCACGTCGGCCTGCCTGTACGACCCAGAGACGGCGGGCCCCGCTGGTCAGCGGGGGTGCAGAAGACGGCGAGAGCGCCACAAGACGGGCCCCGTGGGAGTCGGCCTCCGGGAGTCGGCCGGCTCCTCCCACGGGCCCCGCACGCCATTAACCAGACAAGACGGGGAGTGGCAACAGTGATCGCCCGTCAGGCGGCGGCACTATTGCCATGACCCCATGACCAAGCCAGCGTCATTAGAAGCACGGCTACAGTAATCCGCAGTCGGCGGGGCCCACCAGCCGGCGGGCCCCAGAAGTCGGCGGAGAAGACGGCGGCCTGAGAGACAGACGGCTGGGACCCGCGCCCAGCCGGATTACCATTGTACCCCCAGGGGTAGACCTATATAAACCCCCCGGGGCACCAATGCAAAGGGTTGGATTCTTTTAGCACTAGACCAGAGAACACAGGGGGGAGAGAGCTAGCCTTGCCTCCTCCTACCTCCAGGAAACAGCTCAAGGAGCAACCTTGTATACACTTTGCCATAGTGATCATGCGGAGACCCCGCAGTGCAACAGTAGGGGTGTTATCTCCTCGGAGAGCCCTGAAGCTGGGTAAGTTCCGCCGGCGTGCATGTCTAGGCCTCATCCCGCTTCCAGGCACCGGTGACGTTCTACTCGCCCCCACCATGATAAGCCATCCTTTGGCATATGTCGCACCCAACCCCCGACACCAAGCTTGCCTTCCACGCCAAGGAGAGTCCCATTCGGACACGGGACGAAGTCTTCAATCTTGTATCTTCATAGTCCAACAGTCCGGCCAAAGGATATAGTCCGGCTGTCCGAGGACCCCCCCTAATCCAGGACTCCCTCAGAGGGTGTGTGTGTGTGTCAGATATTGAGATGAAATAAACCTAAGGAGAGAAATGTGTGTATGTGGTGGAAAGCTACATGCTAAACAGGGTATTCACGAAGAGATTGTGCGTGCGAGTTAGAGAGCGATGTGCGGGCCTTGAGGTGGGCAGGGGCCGGGTGAGGGTGTCAAAATGTGCACGTTGATGCATGTGTTACATGCGATCGTGCGAGGGACGGACGAATCAAGAGAGATGGTTGTTGTGTGACGGATGCTTCTCTCTATCTCACACACACACAAGTAAAATAGAAGACTGTTCTCTCATGTATACACAACGTATCGACATCTGTCTATGTCTCACTCATGCATGATCATTTGCACATTCACACCTCATATCTCTATCACACGCACACCATCTCCACATTTCCCTTCCGCCACAACACACATATGGACACATACACACGTTCTCTCTCAGTCACACACACAAAATCAATATTAAAAAAACTAGGGCGCACGTAAAACGTCCAAATCCAAATAAACACGAACTGGAGCTAAATTCAAATATATGGAAATACTGTAGCGTCAAGAACTTTTCCAGGAAAAAAAGTTGAGTAATATTCGGGGATTGTTTTCACACACATAAAAAGGTTCGGTGGATGTCCTTCGAGCGCGACACGGTGACGCACTGTTCGATCGACCGCGCGGCCACGGTTCACGCGCTTGCACTGGATTTTGTATCGTGGTTGTGGTAACTAATAAAAGCGCTGCCTAAGTCTAATGTTTACGTGTACTAGTACGGTTTTCTTTTAAGTTTGACCAACCCTGTATAAAACTAAACTAAGCTCCCATACACGCACTCATCAATATGCCGCCGCTATTGCACATGACAGCGCCCGCCTACTCCGGCCAACAATTTCTCGCCCATCACCGCCGTGTCACCGCCATCCATGTGCCATGAAGCCGAAGGCTCGCCCGCTTACGTCGTCTGCAGTCCCTCCTCGCGATGTCGCTGCGCTGCCAAGCACGCGAGCGCTGGTGGAACCGCGTCTATGCACGCAGCATACAAAGAGGAGGACGAGTGCGTGCTCCGGCACGCCGGCGAGGAGGAACTAGCGTGTCATTGTCGTCTCCGCCCGTGCGGAGGAGGCGCGCATGGTGGTTGTCACGGCGGAAGCCGATCGCGCGCGCGTTGAGCCTGCAAACCGGGTGCGGACGCGGAATCTACCTTCGAGACCTCGAATGCCACGTGGATCCTGCAATCTGAAGGAGCAATTTGGGTCTGTCGACTCTTGTGAGCCATTTGATGCAACATGGATGGCTAGAAGGGCTTCTTCAACCTCTGAAATTGTTGCACGGTTCATCTTCTCAGCCCGCCACATGCCTAAGCGCCTGCCGCCGCTGCCGCGCCCTCCCCTAAACCGCCTGCCACCGCCATGCTCCCCCCACCCCCGCCATTCGTTTAACCCCGGGCATGATCCATTTTTTTCCGACGAACTGCATTCCATACCCAACACTCATAAGATAGATCATGGACACCCTGCCACCCTAATATAGATACTGGGGTATCTTCTTTGCCGTCTTTTTTCTTCACCCCGTCGAACTTCTTTCACAAATCAACTGGCCCAAATTATACTACTAGTATGAACGTATTAAGCACAATAGGAACACGAAGATACGGGCAGTAGTACCAACTGCAAGAAGAACAGTAGTAAGACATAGTACTAGTACTACTGTACGTACCAAAGAGTTCAAATAACGAGCAAGAACATAAACATAGTTCTGCTGGGGCCTCAGCACAACACACCCTTGAAAATAAACTAAGCAACTAGTCCGCTTGACACTGCAGTAGAACCAGCTTGAGCGACGGCACTGCCACCTACTCGGAGTCCGAGTCCACGTCCTCGACTTCGTCCTCGTCCCTCTTGCTCTTCCTCTTCGCCGACGCTTCTTTGCTTGAACTGGACACTGGGCTCTGCTTCTTCATCCAACCCTTGTAGATATTTAAACAAAGGTAGGCATCCATTGTTGCGTACAGGATGTGATCTTCATCTAATGTCTTCGACTCCCATGCATGATGAAACTCGTGGTGAGGTTTCTTCAGTTTAGCGTACAAAGGATCAATCATGGTTGCTGTCAGGGTCAACATTGAAGGCTGAGAGGAGGACACCAGGCTTGCCTTCTGGAGATCGAAGGGATGGCCTACAATGACGCCTATCCGACCCAAGACATCCCTATCGTTCCTAAAGTCTACAGTAATGAATTTCACTCTTTCGTCCTTGAGGAAGTTCTTAAAATCCTGGCACTCAATGTCGGCATGGCATATGTGGTAGACCGAGCACACGTTATGTACGCAAACCTGGATCACGGCGGGCTTCTTCTTCCCTACCTCCTTTATAATCTTCTCTCTTTGCAGGACTGTGGTGTACTCAACATCTAGCCCAGCGACCCACTCATCCGTTGAACTGTTGAACATGTGTAGGAAGCGAGCAAGGCATGCTTTCACCGTGGCGGATCCACGTGTGTATATGGAGATGAACTGATCACTGGTGATGGATCTAACCTGGTACTCAGCGGTGACCATGGAGATTTGGGAGGCCATGGATTTTGGAGGAGGGTTAGGAGAAGTTGAACTAGTGCAATGTGAAAGGACGGGACAACTTGGAGCGAACTGTTGTAAGGTACTGTACTAGTAGAAGACGGGTGAGGGAGTCCTGGATTAGGGGGTGTCCGGATAGCCGGACTATAACCTTTGGCCGGACTCTTGGACTATGAAGATACAAGATTGAAGACTTCGTCCCCTGTCCGGATGGGACTTTCCTTGGCATGGAAGGCAAGCTTGGCGATATATATGTGAAGATCTCCTTCCGTTGTAACCGACTCTGTGTAACCCTAGCCCTCTCCGGTGTCTATATAAACCAGAGGGTTTTAGTCCGTAGGAAGAACAACAATCATACCATAGGCTAGCTTCTAGGGTTTAGCCTCTCTGATCTCGTGGTAGATCTACTCTTGTACTACCCATATCATCAATATTAATCAAGCAGGAGTAGGGTTTCACCTCCATCGAGAGGGCCCAAACCTGGGTAAAAACATCGTGTCCCTTGTCTCCTGTTACCATCCGCCTAGATGCACAGTTCAGGACCCCCTACCCGAGATCCGCCGGTTTTGACACTTACA
This sequence comes from Aegilops umbellulata, assembly GCA_032464435.1. Taxonomy (NCBI): domain Eukaryota; kingdom Viridiplantae; phylum Streptophyta; class Magnoliopsida; order Poales; family Poaceae; genus Aegilops; species Aegilops umbellulata. The sequence goes on along the minus strand of CP136058.1, from coordinate 323,917,291 downwards.
TTGGTGCTTTCATTGAGAGTTCCTCTGTGTCGTCACTATTAGGCCCGATGGCTCCTCCAATCATCAACAGCGATGCGATCCAGGGTGAGATTTCCTCCCAGGACAGATCTTCGTATCCAGCGGCTTTGCACTGCGGGCCAATTCGCTTGGCCATCTGGAGCAGATTGAAAGCTACGCCCCTGGCCATCAGGTCAAATTTGGAAGCTTGAACTACACGGCTGACATCCGCGGAGACTTGATCTTCGACGGATTCGAGCCGCAGCCAGGCGCGCCGCACTGTCACGATGGGCATGATCTAGCTATGGCGCCGAACAGTGCCCTGGAGGCCGCACCCATGTCCGCTCCGACCCTTAGCTCGGAGAAGACTGCGCCAATCGAGGACGGGTGGCTGGACACTGCCTCGGGGGCTGTAATCTCTACGGCGATCGAGCCGAATACCAGCCTTGTCCTTTGCGAGGCTCGTGACTCCAAGGTGCCGGACTCCTCTTCGGACTCCGAACCCCCCGTGCCCCTGCCAATCGAATCCGATTGGGCGCCGATCATGGAGTTCACCACCGTAGACATCTTTCAGCACTCGCCCTTCGGCGACATTCCGAATTCACTAAAGTCCCTCTCTTTATCAGGAGAGTCCTGGCCGGACTATGGTCAGCAAAGTTGGGATGCGGATGACGAAAAATTCGACGCCCACCCACCACCCACTTCGTAGCCACTGTCGACAATTTAACCGACATGCTGGACTTTGACTCTGAAGACATCGACGGTATGGACGACGATGTAGGAGACGAACAGGAACCAGCGCCTATAGGGCACTGGACAACCACCTCATCTCACCATGTATACATGGTATATACACCTAAAGGAAGCGGCAACGAGAAACAAAGGGACGCAACGAGGGATTGTTCCCTCGAAAAGCAGTCAAAGCGGCGGCGTAAGCGCCGCTCCAAGCCCCGCCTCGACAGAGATAGCAGCCATACGGACCCAGCCACAGGGCAGGACAAATCGGCGGACGACAAACATGCCATCGAGTAACCGTCCAAACAGGGCAACTTGCACAAACAAACCGAACAACCCATCCCCGGTGAAGATAAAAGTCCGTACGACCTCACGCCGGACAAGTTCCTAGAGCAGAAGAACCTCCACAAAAGGCTCGTCGCTACCGCGCGTAGCCTGAAAAAGCAAAAGTGGAAGCTCAAAACTGCGGAAGATGCACTCAGAATCAGATGGAGCAAAGTACTCAACACCGCAGACAAATACGGCGATAGTCACCACACAAAGAGCTACCCAAAGCGAAAGCTACTGCCCGAATTTGATGAGGAGGCCCTAGAGCCCCCAAAATCAAAAAATAAAGATGCCACCCGGTCGGATAGACGACCCCATGGCCAACATAGACCGGCATATGGCGCCGCACACAAACCAACACGCGATCCACTCAAGGATTCGCATCAAAAGGATGGCCCAGCCAGGTCTCTATACGGGCCAAGAAAGCAAGCTCTAGTAAGCAATGCGACGCAACGAATATCCGAACAATTCGGCACACCCAAATATAGGGGCGCCGCACACCCCCTTTGTTTCACCGATGAGGTGCTGGACCATGAATTTCCAGCGGGATTTAAGCCCGTAAACATAGAGGCGTATGACGGAACAACAGACCCTGGAGTCTGGATTGAGGATTATATCCTCCACATACACATGGCCAGAGGAGACGACCTCCACGCCATAAAATACTTACCCCTCAAGCTCAAAGGGCCAGCCCGGCATTGGCTTAAAGGCCTTCCCAAAAACACCATTGGAAGTTGGGAAGAGCTCGAGGAGGCTTTTCGGGCAAACTTTCAAGGAACCTATGTCCGACCTCCGGATGCAGATGATTTAAGTCACATAACTCAACAGCCCGGAGAGTCAGCCCGGAAACTCTGGAACAGATTTCTTACTAAAAAGAACCAGATAGTCGACTGTCCAGACGCTGAAGCCTTAGCAGCTTTCAAACACAGCGTCCGAGACGAATGGCTCGCCAGACACCTCGGCCAAGAAAAGCCAAGAACAATGGTTGCATTAACAAGCCTCATGACCCGCTTTTGCGCGGGAAAGGACAGTTGGTTGGCAAGATGCAGCACCAGCGACCCAAGTACATCCGAAGTTAGGGATGGAAACGGGAAACGGCGCCGGAATAAGGAAAGCAGCTCGAAGAGCACGGCAGTCAACGCCGGATTCAAAAGCTCTCGGCAGAATCAGAAAAAGCTGCCCTCAAGGATAACAGGGATGAGCTATCCAACCTAAACAAAATCTTAGATAAGATATGTCAAATCCACAGCACCCTCGGGAAGCCTGCGAACTATACCCACAGAGAATGTTGGGTCTTCAAGCAATCCGGCCAACTCAATGCCGAACACAAGGGGCTCGACACACCAAGTGAGGACGATGACGAACCCCACAAGCAGAGCACCGGGAAACAAAAGAATTTCCCACACGATGTCAAAACAGTAAACTTACTTCACGTGACAAAAGGGAAAATAGAGTGGCGCCTATACGGCCTACCCCAAAGGAGCCTCGCCACTGGTCGTTAAAACCGATTACCTTCGACCATCAGGACTACTCTAGAAGTATCCGGAACGCAGGTTGGACTGCCTTAGTGTTAAATCCAATAATCGACGGACTCCACTTTACACAAGTCTGATGGACGGCGGCAGTAGCCTAAACCTGCTATATCAGGACACAGTCCGCAAAATGGGGTTGGACCCAACAAAAATCGGCCTTAGCAACACTTCCTTTCAGGGAGTAACGCCAGGCCCGGATACCCATTGCACGGGTTCTATCCCGCTAGAAGTTATGTTCGGCTCTACCGATAACTTCCGCCACGAAAAGCTAACCTTCCACATCGCCCCATTTTCAAGTAGCTATCAAGCACTACTGGGGTGCGAGGCTTTCGCCCGCTTTAACGCGATACCGCATTATGCATCTCTCACGCTTATGATGCCCGGTTCACGAGGCATCATCTCACTAAAGGGAAACATCGAGTGTCCCTCGCACGCGGAGTAATATGCGGCTGCCTTGACAGCCACACATTAAAACAACATCTAATAGGTCATTAAGACCATGGACACGGCTAGGCTAGTCCGGAGCAAACATATAATTGGTAAAGGTTAAGTAGTCTGGTTGCCTGGTTCGCTGCGCTATCGCCTCCCTAATGGGACCAAGACGTTGGATCAAGTATGAAAATGTGCCTTCTACGAACACCCCCGCATTATATGCGTGGGGGCTGAAGCCGAAGACTGACATCTTTCAGGTTATATACACATATACATTAACGACCGCACAGGAGGTATTTTAATTCTTGAAGGCACAAGTATAAAAAACTATTACATTCCATCAAAATATTGTTTTATAATAATACATGTCATTCGAACATAGTATCCTTCGAGCACTGCATCTCTATTAAACGAGCGCCTTGCAGAACTTCCTGAAAATAGTGCTCGGCAGGTACTCGGCTTCCATCCGAGTCTTGGGATGCAAGAACGGCAGCCTCCATCTCTGCCCAGTATGTCTTAACACGGGCAAGGGCCATCCGCGCACCCTCTATGCATGCTGACCTCTTCATGGCATTGATACGCGGCATTGCACCAAGGAACTGCTGCACCAAGCTACAATAAATGTTTGGCTTTCGCCTTCCCGGCCATAGATGATCTACGGCATCCTTCATGGCGAGTCCGGACAACCTATTCAGTTCGAACCATTCGGCCAAATGATCGGTCAATGAAAGTGGACGCTCCGGATTGTTGAACTGTGACCAGAAGAGCTTTTCCACTTTGCTATCCTTCTGATCTCGGAAATTGTCGGATTTCGGGTTCCGGCAGACCCTTAAGGTTCGAACTCTGGGGTGCACGCGGAGATTATGCCCTCTACATCTCCGTTTCGCAAGGATCTAAACTACCAAAAGAACAACACAAAAGACATAGAGTTTATACTAGTTCGGGCCACCATTGTGGTGTAATACCCTACTCTCGTTTGTGGTGGGTGGATTGCCTCTTGGGCTGGAGATGATGAACAATACAGGGAAGATCAGCCTCGCAAGGGTCTGCTCTTGGCCAGGGGGGATGAACTGCTAGGAGGAGTTCAACCACCCTTCTCTCTCTCAGATTCTAGGTTCTGCTTGCCTGATCGCTAGGTACCGAATTGTTGTCTCCCTCTACCCTGGGGGTGTCTAGTCCTATTTATAGGCAAAGGCCCTGGGCCTCTTCCCAAATATTGAGCGGGAAGGGCGCCAACAATTGGCCAATTCGAAGGGGAACATCTGGTACACTTATCCTGACTAAAGTTGGTCCTCGCCTGCCAAAGGCCCTGTGGTGACGCCGTCCTGGGCTCCACGATGACCTCCTTCCCACCGTTGGACTGGTCTTGGTCTCGTTGCACCGAAATGGATGCCTTTGCTTGATCCTCTCGCCTGCGCTTGCCCCCTTTGCACCAAAGTGGAAAGGGAGTACACTGTGCGGGCTGGCGCCCGCCTGGCGCCCTTGGTCGTCATGGCTTGCGTCATGGGCACCTCGCGAGGTACCCTGCCTTGATCTCTCCGCCTCCTCGTGAGCCAGCCTGACGAGGCCATGCCTGAGGAAGTGTTGTGTCGTCTGCCCCGCGAGGCTTGGCCCCTCGCGAGGGTCTTGGGTCTTGTGTTGATGAAGTTGGGCCGTGCTGGGCCCCCCTTTGAGCCACGCCGCAGGCCGCAGGTAGGCAAGTGTGGGGACCCCCATTCCCAGAACGCCGACAGTAGCCCCCGGGCCCAAGGCGCGCATGGACTTGGCCGTGCCGAGAGGCGAAAGGGCAAGGGCGAAGCGTCGCGGGCCCTAACAGCCTACGGCCTTGGGCGCCGCATGGCGGTTGATTGGACGTGGGCGCCTCCGCTTCCCCACGACGCCTTGGCAACTGCGTGACTTGACTAGTCCCTGCATGCATAGATACGGGTCATTATTACCTAAGATCGTGGTGCTCGGCGGTTGGTTTTCTCCGGCTATAAGTACGGGGCCGCGCGAGCCTCGCCAGTCCGCCCCTTCCTGCTTCTCTTCTTCTTCTCCTTGGCCACTCGCCGCTCTCATGGCTCCGAAGAGGTTCTCAGCCACGGAGAAGGGAAAGGCCTGCCGGGCAGAGCCCGACTCTCCACCGGCCAAGCGCGGCCGGGGTCACCCCCGCAAGCATCCCGCGGTCCCCATTGCGGCTCCCCGCGGCCACAGGGGTGGTTTCCCGCATGGTGGTGAACGCTCGGCTGCCAAGGGGAGGCAGGCCATGACTGCGCGGCCCCCCAGGCCGCGCTTTCGCTCGGCGGAGGTGCTTTCGGAGTTCGTCGTGTGGTCGGCGGACCCAACCAACACATGGCTCCAGCTCCCCCGCTTCTTCATCGACGAGCTGCCAGCCAGTGCCCGGTGCGGCTTCTGGCTCCAGGATGATGGTTGTTGCAGCAGGGCCTCCTGGGTCTCGCTTGAGGTCTCCCCTTCTGGAAACGGGGCCCTGACTCGTGGCTGGCAAACGTTTGCCCGCGCGCGCGGCCTGAGTCAGCGGTGCACCCTGCACTTCAAGTTCGACGGCGACGCCACCCTCTATGTGAGGGTGTTTGGGGAAGATGGTCGCCGCGCTGGATGCTGCCCCGAGGGCGACGACCGCGGCCAGGGGTCCCGCCCCGACGACGATGGAGGAGACAGTGCCTGCAGGGATGGCGGCGCTCGTTGCTCCCCGAGCTTCACCAACCCCTCTTCAGGCGACTCCTCCAGCGGTGGCCGCAGCCAGCCCCCACGCCGTCGCACTTGCTTGGGGGGCGGCGAGTCGTCCGCCCGTCGCCGCCCCCCGGTCAAGCGCGAGAGGGAGTCCGCCTGAGCCCTGGAGGCATCCCAGGTCACCTCGGCTGGACGGAGCGAGGCGAGCCACGCCGGGCCCGTCCTTTCTTTTCCTTTTGTTTCCTGCGTAAAAGACAACAGCTGCATGGAGCCCCGTGGGGGTGTGTTGGTGGTTATTGCTGTTAACAACTACCTTGATTTAGCTTTCGCGCTTTTCAGCTGTGTGTCTGCACGTAAATAGTTCCCGGCCCCAGCCGTGGGGGGCGACCGACCCAGGCCCTCTGCGTGTGTCGCGGTGCCCGAGGGGCACGGACTAGAGGGGTGCTCCTGCAATGGACCCGGGTCGCGAAACCTTAGAACGATTAGAACAGGAACCCTCGCGAGGGCGTTTGGCTTCCCCCCTCGCGAGACTTTTTGCAAGAGGAATCAAAATGGGGGAGGGTGAAAACCAACGAAATATAAACCAAAGATGGCAATAATTTCAATAAAACTTCAACTACGAACAAAGCGAGCCAACTGCAGAAAGCAAATGAAAAAGCCGCGTCCGGCACCTAATCTAGTCTTCGACGTCTTCTCACCAGCGCGGAGCTAAGTGCTGCCACTGGGCGTGGGAGGGAGCCCCAGGGCCTGAGGCCGGCGCTCCTGAGACTCCGGGGCGTGTACAGCCCCACTCATTATTACGTGAGAGTGTCACGGGCGGCGAGCTTCACAGGCGTTGGCCTTCTTCACAGGCTCCGGGCCTTTCTTCTCGGGGTAACGAGCTTCACAGGCGTTTGCCTTCTTCACAGGCTCAGGGCCTTTTCCAGAAAGGGTTAATCTTCACAGGCGTTCGCCTTCTTCACAGGCTCAGGGCCTTTCCCAAAAAGGGTTAATCTTCACAGGCATTCGCCTTCTTCGCAGGCTCAGGGCCTTTTCCAAAAAGGGTTAATCTTCACAGGCGTTCGCCTTCTTCACAGGCTCAGGGCCTTTTCCAAAAAGGGTTAATCTTCACAGGCGTTCGCCTTCTTCACAGGCTCAGGGCCTTTCAGGGGTAGAACCTCCGGAGGTGTTGGATGTTCCATGCATTCTTGATCGGCTCCCCTTCCTGAGTCTCCAAGCGCATGGAGCCTGGCCTGGAAACATGAACAACCTTGAACGGGCCCTCCCACATGGGAGAGAGCTTGTGTAGCCCTTCCCTGGAGAGAACCCGTCTGAGCATGATATCTCCTACCTCGAGGGTCCTGGGGAGGATGCTGCGGCAGTGATATCGTCGCAGCGCCTGCTGGTACCTCGCCGCTTGCAGCGCGGCTTCTCGGCGGCGTTCCTCCCCCAGAACGAGGTCCATCCCCCGCATGGCGTCCTGTTGCGCCTCATCGAACGCTAGGACCCACGCGGAGCGATGTCTGACCTCGTGAGGGAGGACTGCTTCGGCTCCGTAGACCAAGAAGAACGGGGTCGTCCTGGTTGGTTTGGTCGCGGTCGTGCGGATGGACCACAACACGGACTGGAGCTCATCGTACCAACCCCTGCCGCAGGCCTCCAGCTTCTTCTTGAATGTCCTTGTCTTGAGGCCCCTCAGGACCTCCGCGTTGGCTCGTTCGGCCTGGCCGTTGCTTCGCGGGTGCACCACCGAAGCGTAGCATATCTGCGTTCCAAGGTTAGCACAGTATGTTTTGAAGAGGTTACTGGTGAACTGCGAACCGTTGTCTGTGATGATCCGGTTCGGCACCCCGAACCGGCTCACGATGCCCCTGATGAAACTGACCGAGGAACCCGCGGGGATGGTGCGGACAGCCTCCACTTCTGCCCACTTGGTGAATTTGTCAATGGCGACGTAGAGGTAGCGGTAGCCCCCTGGCGCCCGAGGGAACGGGCCCAGAATGTCCAGCCCCCAAACTGTGAATGGCCACGAAAGGGGTATAGTCTGCAGGCCTCCCGCCGGCTGATGGATCTGTTTGGCGTGAAATTGGCAGGCTTCACAAGCCTTTACTAGTTCGACAGCGTCGTTGAGTGCGGTGGGCCAGTAGAACCCGCTGGTGACAGGCCATCCATTGTCGATCTGGAGACCAATGCAGGACTGATGTGGCATAGCAAAGGACTCCTAGGCGACTCCTAGGCGACTCCACCGTCGGTGGCCACTCCGGCCCCGGCGTCCACCTCCCTGGCCGACCAATGGCGCCCCCTCTCCTTGACTTTGCCAGAGGTAAGGCCTTTCAACTTGGCATGCGCCAAAAGTTTGGACATCCGGTGGTTTTCTCTCCTGGTTTTCGCCAACGTGAGTTCAAGCTTGTGGTTTCTTTCGGTCGGGCGTGCTTTCGTCTGGATTGCCACACTGTGAGCATTGTGCTACAATCTTGCTTTGGTGGATACCCTCAAGGTTTTAAGGTTAAGTTTCTCCGGGACCGTTCTTTTCAGTTTTTGGTTGCCTCAAAATCTGTGGGGTTTGAACTCTACAATGGTGGTCGCATTTCTGAGAGGGATTTTGAGTTGGTTTTTAGCCTTTGGGGTGAAGGAGGTCCCAATTGGCGCAGAGAGGAGCGTCTGTTCTACCAAGAAGAGCAAAATTCATGGTCTTTAGTCACACGAGGGCCTTCCCGTTCTTCCTCCCAGGGAGGCTCCGGCGATCGCCGGAGGGAGCAACCCCACCGTGTTTCAGTTTTCCAACGGCTAGCGGGATTATCGGACTCATCTTCGGATTTGCATGTCACTGCTATTGATGAAGGGCATATTGAAAGTTTTATTACACCTCCGATCAATGATAGCGTGGTTCAGGGGACGGAGGGCGCGAATTCTGGAACTTCAAATTTGGCTATAACATGCTACGGCTGTGGTGATCTGGGCCACATGGCTTGGGCCTGCCCTGAGCCTCGCCTCACTGGCCTTTGGCCATTCTTTAGGGTGGCTACTTTTCCCTCCCCCCCGGCTGAGGCATGGGCCCCTGGGGTGGTGGATGACTGGTTTTCGGCCATCGGCCCAGCCCAACCGGCGATTCGAGCTTCCTCTTTTAAACAACTCTGTGAGGGCATGTTCCCGAATTTTCGGCCTAGATTCCCACTTGCCTCTTCGTCTCCTCCCTTGCTTTCCACTGTTCAACCTCGGGCTCGTCAGTCTTCCACCTTGCAGCCTGAGGAAGCCGCTACCGGCGTTGAGCCGGCCATGGCCAACATTCCGTTTGATCCACAACCTTTTGTCCCCCATGGTTTCAATATCCTCAACGTCGAAGGCCGTAATGGAGTGGCAAGAGTGGTTCTACCTCACCGTCAGAAGTGACACGAGGATTGGGCCATCGTCACCATTGAGCCGCTTCCGGATGAGGTACTTTTCCCGAATGTGCAAGAAGTTCTAGATGAGTTCTTTGCGGATGTTCAGCAAGTACAAATCAGAGAAATGCAGCGCTGTCCGTTGGGGGAAGCATATGTGCGTTTTGTCAATCCTAGAGACAGAGACAGGTTAGTGATTCAGAGTCCCCACCAGTTTGGAGATGTGTTTATCTCCTTCCACGACCATGATAATGGACGCAACTGCAGGAGAACCTAGTTTAATAGAACAGTTTGGCTGCTCATCCTTGCGATTCCTTTTGATTTTCGTAATTCTGAAGATATTGCCAGGGCCATCAGTCATTTTGGGCGGCTAGTTTCTTGGGAGAATGATCCTCTCCATATGGGTAGAGTTATTGCAAAAGCTAAAGTCAGAGATCTGGAATCCATCCCTAAAAGTGTCAGATGGTCTGAAGGTGAAGTTTTGGATGAAGATGATTGGTCCTCTTCAGTGGAAATTCTTCTGCAGCAGATGATGGGTGGGGCCCCTGCTGATGAGGACCCAATACCACCTGACAATGTGGACCCTCATCCTCTGCCAGGCAACAACAATGCTTTTACTGGTTTTCATATTAATCCACAACCTGTTCAGCAAGATGATATGGATGCAGATGAAGGGCACTGGGCTCTACAGCCTCCAGTTCTTAATAATGTTGAGGTTCAGGATGATTTTGATTTTCTGGAAGGTGCTCAGCAAGAAGAAATTGCTTGGGCTGATGGGGAGGAGCTACCTCCTCCATTGGAGGGTCACAGCAGCATCACAACAACTGTCTCATTGTCTGAAGGATTATCTTCCCATGCAAGTGAGGAAGTGAATCAACTTCCACATGTACAGCAACTTCAGGGCAATGGTCTTGAGCTTTTGATGTTGGACTACCAAGAAGAGGAGCAAGAGGTTCCTGCAATCCAAGTTCCTCAGGCCCCTCTTGCTTTAGCAGATCCTCAGGAGCACTTTATACCTGCAGTTCTAGTGGAGGACCCCCAGATTCAACCAGTCTTGGAGGAAGTAAACCAACTTGCTGAGCCAGTTATTGAACAGAGCCCTGCTATGCTTTAGGGCCTGCCTCTGGACCCTAACAGAAGCTTACCTGTTGACAAGGAGGTAACAGGCCATGACAAGGAGCACTTTCAGTTAACAGCTGCTAATTTGCATGGGGAAGCAGGTGCTAGTTCTCCTTCAGGGAACACACATCTTTTAGATCCTACTAGGGTTGAAAGCACTTCCAAAAAAGGTAACTGGATTGCACAAATTGAGGAACACTTTGAGTTTGCACCCTCCCTACTTGGTTTGAAATCTATTCAGCTAAAGGCATTAGCTAATAAAGATACTGTTCTGTCAGAAGAAGGTCTGGAGATTTGGAAGGAGAATTTTGCTCAAAAACCTTTGGAGGATGTTCCTTCACTTTCTGTTCAAGTCCCAGTAAGTTGGTTCAATTTTATTGTGCACCTTCTAATGACACCACACAAGTTTAACTGGACACTCAACATGCTTAAATCTCCTTTGTGGGAATTACTTGCTGAAGTAGAGGGTTCTGAAAATTCCTATAGCTTTCACATTCCTGATAAATGTATTGCTACTAAGGCACCTACCTGCAAGCAGCTCATGTATCAAACTCATCAGCAGGACACAAATAAGGAAAATGAAGGAGATTCCTCCAACCAGCTGGACTTGGACTCCTTGGCCCTTCTTCAACCCTTTGGGATTGAAAATTCTAAGAAAAGAAGGGGAGGAAAGACACCTCTTGTGGAAACAGAGGTAAGGAGGAGTGATAGAATTAAAAAAGATAATGCTGGGTTTAAAAGAGGTTCTTGCTCTAATAATAAATGTCTGCCATGTAATGCTGCTCCACCAGTTGTTCAGAAATGAGTGGTTAAGAACCTCACAACCTCTTTTTGCAAGGTGGCTGATCAGGAGTTGGAGGGAAAGCTCTCTAAGAAGCCCAAGATAAGGGAGGGGAAGGACTTGGCTGGGATGATCCCATCCAATGAGGACAGGCAGGACAACCCCAAAAGTATCTAGATGATCACATTAGGTGCTTTTGTTGAGGAGAGACAACGGATTAAAGTCATGAACTATATGAATGTTCCTTTTGGTTGTAACTACACCTTATGGGCCCTATGGACTTGCTGTAATGGATCATGTGCTTCTGTCAATGCACTTTGCTACTTTTATTACTCCTGGGTAGTTATCTACTTTGATATGCTGTGGATGATGTGGTTGCCTTCACTGATGTTTTGTTGGTCTGATTTCCATGGGTGCTGGCCAAGTGGTGGTGCTTGGTTCCTGGTTTCTCTCTTAAACTGTTTCCATGAATAGTCATAACAGAAGCTGGAATATTCTAAACTGGAACATCAGAGGGGTTAACTCACTTGATAAATGGCTTGCTCTAGGGCAAAAAATTGAAGAAAGTGCATGTGCTATTCTATGTCTTCAAGAAACCAAGAGGGAGCATTTTGATGCTCCTTACATTAAGAACTTTTGTCCCAATAGGCTTAATAAATTTGCCTTCCTGCCCTCAATTGGTGCTTCTGGAGGGCTTCTAATCACGTGGAATGGATCACTTTTTGAGGGAGAAGTTATCTTCCAGAATAGATTCTCACTCTCAATTAGCTTTACTAGTCTTTTGTGCAATCAAACCTGGGTCCTCACCAACATATATGGACCTTGTGAGCAAGCAGACAAAATTGAATTTATAACTTGGTTTTCCAACATACATATGCCTCTGGACACAAATTGGATTCTAGTTGGAGATTTCAACTTTATTAGGGCTCCTACTGACAGAAACAGACCTGGTGGGGATGTTAATGAAATGCTCCTCTTTAATGAAGCCATCAGTAATCTGGGTTTAATTGAGCTACCTCTACATGGCAGAAAATACAGCTGGAGTAATATGCAGCAGAGTCCTCTGTTGGAAAAGCTAGATTGGTTCTTCACCTCTGCCTCTTGGATGACAGCTTATCCTGATACAGTTGCTATGCCTCTTTCCAGGCCTATCTCAGATCATCTTCCATGTGTAATCAAAATTGGGACTTCTATTCCTAAAGCCAGGGTATTCAGATTTGAAAACTACTGGTTAAAGCACTCAGACTTTAAAGAGGTTGTCTCTGCAGCCTGGAATATTCCTGTGGGAAATATTGATGCAGCAAAAAGCCTAAATGCCAAGTTGAAAAACCTCAGAAGGGCTCTTAAACTGTGGGCCAAAAACCTGTCCTGTCTGAAATCAAAAATTGCTGCAATTAATGAGGCTATCTTCTTGTTTGACTTGTTTGAAGAATTCAGAGACTTGGGAGATTTTGAGTGGAATTGCAGGGTGATCCTGAAAGAACACTTGCTCATTTTATTAAGGAACCAAAAAATTTATTGGAAGCAGAGAGGTAAGATCAAGGGTGTTAAGCTTGGTGATGAAAACACAAAAAAAATTCATACAAAAGCCTCTATAAATCACAGGCACAATCACATTGCTATGCTAAAAAATGAGGACCAAGTGGAAATAACAGATCATGCAGGGAAAGCTGCCCTGCTGTGGAATGCTTTCAAGAGCAGATTAGGAAGGTCACAGCAAACCACCATGCACTTTGATTTACCTTCTCTGCTGCAACACCAAGCTACTCCTTCAGATTTTGAACAACTGGAAATTCCTTTCACTGAGGAAGAAATCAATGAGGTTATCAAGCAATTGCCTCCAGACAAGTCTCCTGGACCTGATGGATTTAACAATGAGTTTTTCAAGAGCTGCTGGGATATTATAAAACCTGATGTCACTAGATTGATACATGAGTTCTATGCAGGGCAAATTTCTCTAGAGAGCATCAACACTTCTTTCATAACTCTAGTTCCCAAGGGGCCTTCTCCCAGTACTGCCAATGATTTCAGACCTATATCCTTACTCAATTGCTGCCTCAAACTCATCACCAAATTGCTTGCAAACAGGCTACAGAAGGTAATCCTCAAAATGGTTCATAAAAATCAGTATGGATTCCTTAAAGAAAGAGTTATTCATGACTGTCTTGGTTGGGCTTATGAGTACCTTCATCAGTGCCACAAGTCAAAGGAGGAAATTGTTGTGCTGAAACTTGATTTTGATAAGGCATTTGATCTCATTGAACATTCTACAATCCTTGATATCCTCAGAGCAAAGGGTTTTGGAGAAAGATGGATTGGATGGATTAAAATGCTATTTACTTCTGCTTCTTCACAAGTGATTCTCAATGGCATTCCTGGGAAAAAGTTTTATTGCCTGAGAGGTGTAAGACAAGGGGATCCCCTCTCTCCCCTTCCTTTTGTGTTGGCTGCAGACCTCCTTCAGTCAATCATGAACAGAGCAATGAACCTGGGTCTTCTCACCCCACCTTTGCAAGTACAGTCATGTCAAGATTTTCCCATAGTTCAATATGCAGATGATACCCTGATTCTCATGCAAGCTGATGCCCCACAACTCCATTGTCTTAAAGCCCTACTACACACATTTGCAGATGCCACTGGATTAAAGGTCAATTATAGCAAATCAAACCTGATACCAATCAATGTGAGTGATGAAAAAATGGAAATTTTGACTGGTACATTGAACTGTTTGAAAGGATCATTCCCCTTCACTTACCTGGGCATGCCTTTAGGGCTTCAAAAACCAACAGTGGAACAATGTTTGCCTTTAGTGAGCTGAATTGCAAAAAAACTGGTGGGATTATCTTCTTTTATGACTCTTGCTGGAAGATTATTCCTGGTCAAGTCAGTGCTAAATTCACTTCTCATATACTTCATGGGATGTCTGGATGTTCCTATAACCATCAAAAACCAGGTTAACAAATACTTGAGACATTGTCTTTGGAGGGGACCAGATCTGGAGGATCACAGACCAGCTTTAGTAGCTTGGTCCACTGTTTGTAGGCCCAAAAATCAGGGTGGCCTTGGAGTTATGAATATCTTTGTTCAAAACCAAGCCCTTCTGCTAAAATACCTCCACAAATTCTACAATAGAGAAAACATCCCATGGGTCAATCTCATTTGGGAGGCCTATTATGCCAATGGCACCTTACCAGGACAAAAATGGGAAGGGTCTTTCTGGTGGAAATGCAACCTGAGGCTCATTGATAGTTACAAATCCATGGCAAGATGCACAATAGGTGATGGGAAATCTGCTCTTTTTTGGTCTGACCTCTGGCACACAACTTGCCTGAACCAATTATTCCCTCATCTTTACTCCTTTGTTAGAGATCAGAATCTTTCAGTGCAAAATGTGCTTATGTTTGAATATTTGGAAGATTTATTTCACCTGCCACTGACTCGGGAGGCTTTTCTGGAATTTGAGCTGATGGAAGACATCTGTGATACCCTCAGAACTTCTGCACCCAATGAGCACTTCGATACTTGGAGTTATATGTGGGGTAATCATATTTTCTCAGTGGCCAAAGCATACAAAATTCTGATAGGTGTAAAAATTGTACCAGCATAGTTCAACTGGATATGGAAAAGCTCTGCCCAGCCAAAACACAAGGTCTTCTTTTGGAGACTGCTTCATGATAGACTCAATACCAGGAATCTGCGAAGGAAAACTTTTCATCTTAACAATTATAATTGTGCTACTCTCAACTGCCAGCAGGAAGAAACAATTTAACACCTCTTTTTGACCTGCCCTTTTGCTTCTGCTTGTTGGGATATTCTCTGCCCTAACAGACAAAGAAACCTCTCCATCATGGAAGCCATTCCAGACTTAAGAAGCAACATACATCAACCTTTTTCCATGGAGATCATTATCATTGCAGCTTGGGCCATTTGGATAGTCAGGAATGATAAGATTTTCAATAGCATTCCAACCAGCATTGACAGATGGAAATTCATCTTCCTCTCAGAACTACACCTGCTCAAATTCAGAATTAAGGACAAATTTTCAGCTACTTTCTGTTCCTGGCTAGACAACCTTGTTCTGTAATCTTTTGTAGTTTTTTTAGTTTCTTTTCTTTTGCCTAGATGTTGGCTGTTTTTTTAGGTTAGTTTTCCTTCTTTGGGGCTTATCTCAAGCCTTGTATGTTTGAGCTCTCTTTTTATTTATTAATATAAAAATTGCAGTGGGGTTTTGCCCTACTGTGTACAGTCAAAAAAAAGTAGAACCCGCTGCGAAATGCCTTGCCGACGAGGGTCCGTGATGACGAGTGATGCCCACAGTCCCCGCCATGTATGTCCTGCAGCAGTTCCTTTCCTTGCTCCCTGGAAATGCAGCGCAGGGATACGTCATTCGGTCGCTTCCGGTATAGCTCTCCATCCCTGATGCAGTATGCCATAGCTTGTCGCGCCACACGCTCCGCCTCTTCCTCCTTCTCCGGCAGGGCCCCTTGCGTTAAATAACTCTAGAGTTCCGTGATCCAGCACTCCTCTTGAGGTTCCATAGTCAGGCGCAGGCATGCCCCTGAGGCAGGGCCGCAGGCCAGGGCTCCTGAGGCAGGTGGCTGGGGGAGTTCCTCCCGAGGCTGAGCAGTATTTCATAATGCCGGCTGGGCCGAGGGCTTGAAGAGCCGCTCTTCAAAGATGCTAGGCTCCTGAGGTAACCGCCTGGATGCCCGTACGGTGATGTCATCGGCTTCCTGATTGGTGCCGCGCGGCACATGCTTCAATTCCAACCCCCAGAACTGCTTTTCCATCCTGCGGACCTCCGCCAGATAGGCCTCCATGTGCTCATCCTTCGGCTCGTACACCTTGTTGGAGAAGTTGACAAGGAGCTGCGAATCGCCCTTGACAGTGAGGCGCTTCACCCCCAGTGCTGCTGCGGCCTTCAACCCTGCTATCAGACCCTCATATTCCGCTATGTTGTTGGAGACCTTTTCGCCTTGCTGGAAACAGAGCTGCACGGCGTAGTAGAGCTTGTCCTGAGTGGGCGATATCAGCACTGCACCAGCCCCAGCGCCATGCCTGGAGAACGCCCCATCGAAGTACATGACCCAGCCCTCTGGCGCCTCACTCCCTGGGGAGAGGGATCGATCCTCGTTGTCCTTGAGGCCTGGCGCCTCCGTCCATTCCGCCACGAAGTCCGCTAATGCTGCTCCTTTGATGACACGGGTCGTGCTGAACTCGAGTTGAAACGCCTGCAGTTCTATGTTCCACTCGGCGACCCTTCCGGCTGAGTTGGGGCTCCTGAGCACTCTCTCCAAGGGGTATGGCGAGACGACCTTGATGGGGTGACCCTGGAAGTAGCGACGCAGCTTGCGCGAGGCCACCAGTAGCGCGAGGAGGAGCTCTTGAGGCATAGGATACCGTGCCCTCGCGTCCCGTAACACCGTGCTGACAAAGTAGACTGGATGCTCAACCAAGCTGAGAGCATCAGCGTCCGTGGCACCCTCCTGAGGCAAGGGCGCCTCGCGAGGTGACATGACCTCGGGAGGCGGCCCGTCCAGGTGTGTGGCCTCTCCTGCTTCTAGTGCGTTCTTCAGCGGCTGATCCTCCTCAGCCACGGTTTCGTCTCCTGTGTGCCTTCCCTGTTCCTGCTTCGTCTTGTCCCGAGCTGGTGATGTGGCTTTGATTTGGCGCTCCTCCCGGACCGCCACTAGGGCTGCGCTGGCGAAGTAAGGTGTGGCAGTGAGGTAGAGCAGCAGGGGCTCTCGAGGGCGAGGAGCCACCATGACTGGGGGACTGGTCAGGTACCTCTTGAGGTCTTGAAACGCCTTATCTGCCTCTTCAGTCCATTCAAAAGGCCCCTTCTTCTTCATTAGCTGGAAGAAAGGCAGCGCTCGCTCCCCCAGTTTGGAGATGAAGCGCCCTAGCGCGGTCACGCGCCCGGTGAGCTTCTGCATTTCTCTGAGGGTTTTCGGCGAGCTCATGTCCTCGACCGCCTTGACCTTCTCCGGGTTAGCCTCGATGCCTCGGTGGGACACGAGAAAGCCCAAGAGCTTGCCTGAGGGGACCCCGAACACACACTTCTCTGGGTTGAGCCGTAGGCTCACTGCGTCGAGGCTCGCGAAGGTCTCCTCCAGGTCTTGTATCAGGGTCTTGGCCTCCCGAGACTTCACCACAATGTCGTCAACGTAAGCTTCGACATTCTTCCCGAGCTGCAGGCCCAAGGTGATGTGCATCAGCCGCTGAAAGGTCGCCCCTGCATTACGCAGCCCAAATGGCATGCATGTATAGCAGTACACCCCGCATGGGGTTAAGAAGGTGGTCTTCTCGACGTCTTCTTCCGCCATCTTGATCTGGTGATACCCAGAGAAGGCGTCCAGGAAGCAGAGCAAGTCGCACTCTGCGGTGGAATCGACGATCTGGTCGATGCGGGGGAGCGGGAACGGATCTTGTGGGCATGCCTTGTTGAGGTTGGTGAAGTAGACACACATGCGCTCCTTTCCTCCCTTCTTGGGCACAACGACAGGGTTGGCCAACCAGTCCGGGTATCGAACCTCGCGAATGACCCCTGCGGCCTCTAACTTGCGGGTTTCTTGGACGATGAAGGCATGCTTCTCTGCGGACTGCCGCCTGGCTTTCTGCTTCACGGGGTGCACATTTGGGCATACGTTGAGGTGATGCTCGATGACGCTCCGAGGGATCCCTGCCAACTGATCAGGCTCCCAAGCAAATACCTTCTTATTTGCACGCAGGAACCTGACCAGGGCCTCCTCCTGCTCAGGCTCGAGGTTGGCGCCTATGGTGAAAGTGGCACTGGAGGACCCGTCCTCATCGACAGGTATCTACTTGGTTTCTGCCTTGTCCTGGGTGAACAACTGCTTCTTCTTGGCCGGCGCAGCCCCCTTGGGCTCGGGGGTCCCTGCGCCGGCGGGCTGTGCCGACGCGCCGTCTTGAAGGTGAGCTTGAGTACCCGCAAGGCGTCCCCGGTGTCCCCATGCACGGTGAGGACACCGCCGCTTCCGGTCATCTTCATGAGGTTATATGCCGGGTGCATGGCGGCCATGAACTGGGCCAGCGCTGGGTACCCAAGGATGGCATTGTAGGGGAGGCCGATGGGGGCGATGTCAAAGTCGACCATCTCCTTGCGGAAGTTGTCGTAGGTGCCGAAGGTTACTGGGAGTCGGATCTGTCCCAAGGAGCTGGATGACCCGCCCCCGACACCCGAGAAAGACCGACTGGGTTGCAGCCGTTCCAGGGGTATGCGGAGGAGATTGAAGGTCTCGACCGAGAGCACGCAGAGGCCCGCGCCGCCGTCGACGAGGGTTCTGGTGACGGCTACCTGGCAGATGGTGGGGGTGCACAACATGGGGAGTGCGCCCGAGCCGGCCAAGTTGGCGGGGTGGTCCTCCGAGCTGAAGGTCAGTCTGGCCTCACGCGCCATCTGGGCCGAGGGAGCCCCCTGCCGTGCGGAAACGGCGCCGACCTGACGGACAAACGGCTTGACATGGCGACTTGTGGGCGGCGCCTGCAAGCCGCCCAGGAGGGTCGTGACGACCGGTGGTGTTGATGCAGCGGTGCGGTCACCTCGCCGCACAGGCAGATGCTGGGGTAGCGCTTGCTGCTCGTTCCCCGCCGGGCCGATGGCGGCGTTGACGGCGGGCGACGGGGAACGACGAGGACGCCCACCGACGGGGGCCATCTGGGCGACGCGGGAAGCAATGGCGGTCCGGCGCTCGGCGCAGGCCTGACAAGCGTCAGACATGGACGCAATGGTCGGCGGAGAGCGGAGCAGTGGAAGACAAATTCTGGCGCACCCCTACCTGGCGCGCGAAATGTCGGATTTCGGGTTCCGGCAGACCCTTAAGGTTCGAACTCTGGGGTGCGCGCGGAGATTATGCCCTCTACCTCTCCGTTTCGCAAGGATCTAAACTACCAAAAGAACAACACAAAAGACACAGAGTTTATACTAGTTCGGGACACCATTGTGGTGTAATACCCTACTCTAGTTTGTAGTGGGTGGATTGCCTCTTGGGCTGGAGATGATGAACAATACAGGGAAGAGCAGCCTCGCGAGGGTCTGCTCTTGGCCAGGGGGGATGAACTGCTAGGAGGAGTTCAACCACCCTTCTCTCTCTCTCAGATTCTAGGTTCTGCTTGCCTGATCGCTAGGTGCCGAATTGTTGTCTCCCTCTACCCTGGGGGTGGCTAGTCCTATTTATAGGCAAAGGCCCTGGGCCTCTTCGTAAATATTGAGCGGGAAGGGCGCCAACAATTGGCCAATTCGAAGGGGAACATCTAGTACACTTATCCTGACTAAAGTTGGTCCTCGCCTGCCAAAGGCCCTGTGGTAACACCGTCATGGGCTCCACGATGACCTCCTTCCCACCGTTGGACTGGACTTGGTCTCGTTGCACCGAAATGGATGCCTTTGCTTGATCCTCTCACCTGCGCTTGCCCCCTTTGCACCAAAGTGGAAAGGGAGTAGACTGTGCGGGCTGGCGCCCGCCTGGCGCCCTTGGTCGTCATGGCTTGTGTCATGGGCACCACGTGAGGTACCCCGCCTTGATCTCTCCGCCTCCTCGTGAGCCAGCCTGACGAGGCCGTGCCTGAGGAAGTGCTGTGTCGTCCGCCCCGCGAGGCTTGGCCCCTCGCGAGGGTCTTGGGTCTTGTGTTGATGAAGTTGGGCCGTGTTGGGCCCCCCTTTAAGCCACGCTGGAGGCCGTAGGCAGGCAAGTCTGGGGACCCTCGTTCCCAGAACGCCGACAGAAATGTTCGGCCGCATCAGCGGCACTCGCAGCCAAATCCAGATAGTCGTCCGCCGAACTCCACATCCGATCCAATGGAGCATACTTAGGATCTCCGAACTTCCTCCGCAGCATAAAGGGCTTTCCAGCCGCGATATCTCCGGCCTGACGTAGCTCCTCCTTCATCGCTCTCATCGCAGAACGAGCATCCTTGGCCGCCGTAAGGGCCTTTTCCAGGTCGGTCCGCTCCACCTGATCTTCCTTCTCAAGAAGCTTGCAGCGGTCTTTAACTTCGCAGCCATCTCGGCCATTTCCTTTTTGCTTTGGCAATGAGCAGCCTGTTCGGCTTTCAGCTCTTCAACCGCCTTTAAGGCAGCCGCATCGCTTTTTCTGGCTTGCTCCTTGGCTCGGGCAAGCTCTGCCCAAAGGTCCTCCACAGCGGCAGCCCCATCTGCATCAAGTGCAATACGGTAAGATACTGGCATCAAGCTCCTCTTACCAGGCGTCTCCGGAGAGATTACATACCTTGTGCCTCGTCGAGCCGCTTGTTGACAAGCGCGATGTCGGCATCTGCCATGTCAAGTTGCCGCTTTAGTTCGGCAAATTCATCAGTCCGGCTAGCCACCGGACACTTCGCCACCTACACAGGAAAGGCGACATATTACACCTGGGATTATGATCCTCTGCGCGCCGTCACTTTTGACAACACACAGAGTCTCAGGGGCTACTATCTACACAAGGCGCATCTTATATATGCGGAACTGTCAAAAGATACGTCATTTCGCGTACCTCAAAACCCGTCAGTAAACTCCTGACGGCCTCATGCAACCCGCTCTCCGCGGATGAAATCCTTTCAATCACCGTACACATGAGCGTACGGTGTTCTTTTGAGATAGACGCTCGCCCGAGCATATCCTTCAGCTCCTCCGGCCGTGCACCAGATGGTGTCGGACTCGTCCGATGGCCTTTTTCAAAGGCCGGATGCGGAGGGCTTCGGGGGGCCATATGACTGCCTTCCGACCCTGCCGGATTTGGAGAAACCCTCTGTGACAACACCTCAGGGTCGCCCGCCTCGTGAGGCGGTACGGCAAGGGGAGGCGTTCCGCTCTCCATCATCTCCTGAAGAAGATCCCCGAAGATGAGCTCTGCTGAGAAGGGCTGAGATCCGAACTACAAGGTAAAATTTCGGTTATTTTTCTCAGGAATAAAACAGGGGTGCCTCTCATTTTAAACTCCCCTCTCTACTTATGGCTCGGTGGAGGGCTGATCCCCTTGGGGGCATAGTACGACCGAGGTATCCCCCGGCGCAGGACCCTCTGGCGAAGATTTCTTCCCCCGCTTTGAGACCATGGTCTTTGGGTCTTTAGAGGCGGTCCTCTTCTTCCCTTGGGTAGAGGAATTTTCGATTCCTCCTTTCCCAACAGACTCCTTCGAGGAGGCGGTAGCTCCCTGGTCCCCCTCCTCGTTCTCTTCCAAAGGCATGATCTCCAGCATCCTGGTCAACATAGGATCCGGCGAGGTCTCAGGAAGAGGGGACGGACACCTGATTAACTTCGCCTTTGCTACCCACTCCTATTTCAAAGACAACTCTTTTAAGGGTGATATTGTGATGAATGAACGGATGGTGTGTCCGGAAACAGGGCTACTTACTTGAGCATCCGGACGATTGCAGCTTAGTCCTGCGTCCTCTATAGAATCCGGACACATTGCTTGTGGTCCGAAGAACAATTTGTACATCTCCACTGGCGTCATGCCAAGAAAGTGTTGGAGAGCTCGCGGTCCCTCTAGGTTGAACTCCCATAGACGGAGAGGGCGACGTTTGCAAGGTAGGACTCGGTGAATTAACATAACCTGCGTCACCACGATCAGGCTGATATCTCTTTCTAGGAGATCTCGAATGCGGCCTTGCAACAGGGGCACGTCTTTTGCCGGCCCCCAGTCCAGCCCCTTGTTGACCCATGA
This sequence comes from Aegilops umbellulata, assembly GCA_032464435.1. NCBI lineage: Eukaryota > Viridiplantae > Streptophyta > Magnoliopsida > Poales > Poaceae > Aegilops > Aegilops umbellulata. The sequence continues at coordinate 323,895,654 of CP136058.1, read as the reverse complement.
CGCTAGTCAGGGCGGGGGACCCGAGCGGAAAATAGGCGGCGCCACCCACTTGGTGCCCCTGGGAGCGGTGATATAGAACCACTCTTGTTGCCATAAGCTGAGCTCCTCCTGAAGAGAGCCCTCGGGCCATGGAGAGTCAACATTCTTGCTTATAACAGCGCCTCCGCACTCCGCGTGCTGTCCCTCGATCATCTTCGGCTCTACTTTAAAGGTCTTAAGCCACAATCCGAAGTGAGGAGTAATGCGGAGGAAGGCTTCGCACACGACAATAAACGATGAGATATGGAGGATGGACTCCGGAGCTAAGTCGTGAAATTCCAGCCCATAATAAAACATGAGCCCCCTCACGAAGGGATCCGTCGGGAAGCCGAGCCCACAGAGGAAGTGAGACACGAATACCACACTCTCACCGGGCTCGGGAGTAGGAACAACCTGCCCTTGAGCAAGCAGCCTGTGCGAGATTTTGCCGTTCAAGAACCTGGCTTCTCTCAGCTTTAGCACGTCCTCTTCCGTAACGGAGGAAGGCATCCATCGGCCTCGAAGGTCGAATCCGGACATCGTTGAAGGTCCGAAGCGCCCGAAATCTAGGGCCTTGGGTGTTGGAACTCGAGGCAAAGGGTGGAATCGATTGAGATCAAAAGAAAGGAGTGAGGCCTTGGTCTCTTTATAAGAGGTTGAATACCAAGAGCCCTCCCCATGACCGTTTGAGACTCGCCTTTGATCGAGGAAACATACCAACGGGCACAAACGGGTTACCCACGTCTGTATTGATGAGAATCCCGTAAATTAAGGGACACGATCACTTCTTCGACAAGACGTGCCAAGGAAACCGCCTCGCAAAACGCACTGAGGTGGAACAGTAAAATGATTCGGATAAAGACTTGGTCGTGGTGTGATGTCATGCTACGGAGTATGTTAGCAGATTAGATTTGTGTAAATATTATTCTCCCTATAGCAATATGTGGAACTTATTTTGCAGAGCTGGACACTATCCTTGTGTTCAAAATCTTCTACGAAGTATTCGGAGGAGGAACCCGCCTTGCAATGTCGAAGAAAATTTGCGCGTCGGACTTGTCGTCATTGAAGCCTGGTTCAGGGGCTACTGAGGGAGTCCTGGATTAGGAGGTGTCCGGATAGCCAGACTATAACCTTTGGCCGGACTCTTGGACTATGAAGATACAAGATTGAAGACTTCGTCCCGTGTCCGGATGGGACTTTCCTTGGCGTGGAAGGCAAGCTTGGCGATATAGATGTGAAGATCTCCTTCCGTTGTAACCGACTCTGTGTAACCCTAGCCCTCTCCGGTGTCTATATAAACCGGAGGGTTTTAGTCCGTAGGACGAACAATAATCATACCATAAGCTAGCTTCGAGGGTTTAGCCTCTCTGATCTCGTGGTAGATCTACTCTTGTACTACCCATATCGTCAATATTAATCAAGAAGGAGTAGGGTTTTACCTCCATCGAGAGGGCCCGAACCTGGGTAAAAACATCGTGTCCCTTGTCTCCTGTTACCATCCGCCTAGACGCACAGTTCGGGGCCCCCTACCTGAGATCCGCCGGTTTTGACACCGACAACAGGGACGAGTAGGGCGTGCGAAAGGCGTGGGGTTCTTGGCTTGCCCGATGGATAAACGACTGCAAGCCCCCAAAGTGTTCTCGAGAACTATGCGGGGCCCACTAGATGTCTTGTCTACTAGACCCATATCGCAGGCCCGACGTTATAGCTTCTGCCTATTCGCATGCCATGCCGGCGCGTGGGTAACTTCACTTAATTCCATCAACCGGCACGCCTCCCACGACCTTTGCCTCCCTCGTGCGGTCGCGCCCTTTGAGACTTCGACCGGCTATAAATGAGCAATTGTTTTGCCTACTCCGCATGCATGATCCTCCCTCTGGTCCTTTTTAATTCCGTCAACCGTTTGCAAAGTGTTTGACCAAATTTATACTAAAAATATCAATATCTACAATACTGATTATAATGAGTATAAGAACTACATTTTATAATGAGTATAAAAATATTGATTTGACATTGTGAATGTTGATATATTTTCCTATAAGTTTGGTCAAAGTAGAGGTACATTGACTTCAGACAAAACTTAAATGCACAATGCAGACTAGTTCCTCTATCCAGGTGCATGCCATGTCCTATCTTGTCATCACAACAAGGTTAGCTATTAGAGTACTACTACCTCCCTTCTAGTTTAAAGGGCTCGATTCAAAATTTTCACCTACTCTTAGCAAGATAGAGGCGGTGGAATAGTTTTTGTAGTATGCAAAAGTACTCAACTAATGCTGTCGTTCTTCACAAAAAATGTGTTTACCAATAAGATACCACCATTATGGCCAGACATAATCATTGCATGCAATAATTTAGTGCACCTTGAAATATGAACATGTGTGGGGCGTGTATGTTTTTAATGACTTGAGACTATACCTAGCCCGGCATGCAAGATGACTTATTATGCACCGTTCCCCATACCTGCAGGAAGCCCGTTTGTCTCCAAATCTTTTCCTCTCCATGTGTTGAAACAATATGCCTGCCAGACACTCCTTCTCCCTCTGGTGGTCCCACCACTCCACCCCGTGTGGAAAAAATTTGCATGCATGACTCTCCTCCCCCCGCACTCGTCCAATCCGTTGTGACCAGCAATATTTCCACCCCTTCCCTCCCCCATAATTTACTCCAACAAATATGCCCACGTAGCTGTTATGTTAATCACGCAATATATCTTTCGGGACGCTGCTTCAGTTACTTAACTGCAGGTGCATTGGGTCACTGACATATTGTAAGGGCATATTTATCCCTAATGTGTTTTGGTGATTGATGACAATGCTTTTGCGGACTAATCATGTGCCTTGAGTATTTCAGACGTTTTGTCGCTAGGCACAAGATGGTTTGGTGCCCCCCGAAGACTACTGAAGACAGCGTTTTTCCTATGTTTCTTTTCGGTGGATTTGAGTCATAGGAAAGTCGTACTATTAAGAGGGGGTCCGCTTTGGAAAGGTTCAGGTGGAATCATCACGTACACGTCTTCTTCCTATGCACCGCCTTTCCCCTTGCGCTTTGGAGCATCCTTCGTTTTCCTCATTTATATGCAAAGAGAAGGACTCCTAGTGTTGATGTTCTGGGGCATGCGGTAGTACTGCTCTTCGGAGCAGTAGTACCGCAGGCCCGTGCGGTAGTACCGCAAGACCTTGCGGTAGTACCGTAGGCGCCCACGGTAGTACCACTCCCTAGGAGTTGTAGTATTGTGGCCTCGGTCCAGACTTAGCCGCTCGTGCGGCTGTAGGGGCGGATGTAATTTTTTACATCCGCGCCCTACGCGGTAGTACCGCCCCACGCGTGCAGTAGTACCGTGAATCTTGGTCTGGCACAACAATAGGAGCGGAAGTAGGGGCGGATATATTTTTTTACATCCGCTCCCTGCGCGGTAGTACCGCATGCCGTGTGCGGTAGTACCGTGTCAGATTTTTGCATCGGTTGTTTTTCAGCAGAAGTTGGCACGAATGTGTTTTTATTCATCCGCGCCCTTCCCAGGCTAGTCCTATATTGCCTTGCGGTAGTATTGCAAGGGGGAGCGGTAGTACCACACCAGTGGCAGTACCGCCCTCAGCCTTTGCGCTTTAGGCCTGGGCTAGTTCCTGCCGTAGCAGCGGTAGTACCGTGGTCCTTTGCGGTAGTACCGTGAGGCATTGTGATAGTACCGCTTGTCTGGAGCGGTAGTACCGCAGGTCGCGGGCTGGTTAAGTGGATAACGGTTGGATTTGTCTCTCCACTATATAAGGGGTGTCTTCTTCCTCTAGTTGACCACCTCTTCCAACCCCAAGCTCCATTGTTGCTCCAAGCTCAATTTTCGCCCGATCTCTCTCCTTAGCCAATCAAACTTGTTGATTTTCTAGGGATTGGTTGACAAGGCCCCGATCTACACTTCCACCAAGAGAAATTTGATTCCCCCCACTAATCCCTTGCGGATCTTGTTACTCTTGGGTTTTTGAGCACACGGTTGAGGTCACCGCGGAGCCATAGTCCATTGTGGTGAAGCTTCGTGGTGTCGTTGGGAGCCTCCAATTAAGTTGTGGAGATTGCCCCAACCTTTTTTGTAAAGGTTCGGTCGCTGCCTCCAAGGGCACCAATATTGGAATCACGGCATCTCGCATTGTGTGAGGGCGTGAAGAGAATACGGTGGCCCTAGTGGCTTCTTGGGTAGCATTGTGCCTCCACACCACTCCAACGGAGACGTACTTCCCCTCAAAAGGAAGGAACTTCGGTAGCACATCCTCGTCTTCAAAGGCTCCACTCTTGGTTATCTCGTGCCTTTACTTGTGCAAGCTTATTTGTGTTATATCCCTTGCTTTCTTGTGTGCTTGTTGTTGTTGCATCATATAGGTTGCTCACCTAGTTGCATATCTAGACAACCTACTTTGATGCAAAGTTTAAATTGGTAAAGAAAAGATAAAAAATTGTTAGTTGCCTATTCACCCCCCTCTAGTCAACTATATCGATCCTTTCAATTGGTATCAGAGCCTCGTCTCTTTATTAAGAACTTTGCCATATGAAGAGTATGGTTGACACCGTAGACGGTGTGGAGGAGCACTCCGGTGCGAATCCGGTCTCGTCTACGGGCGATGGGGGAACCTCGGTCTCTCATGAGGAATTCAATGTATCTTTGGACACATTGAAAACCTCCATGACGACCGAGGTTGAAAGCATGTTTAATAAATCCATTGAAGGGCTCAAACTATCTACCGCACCATTGAAAGTGGGTGATCCCACTAACAAGGTGACGGATGCTAACTCCGACAAGGGGGAAGCTACTAGTGAAAAGGCCCCTTCTTCTAGTGGTAAGAATGGCACCGACATCTTTGCCCATGTGGAACCTCCACTTGTTTATGGTGGACCGATTCCTTCTACTCATTTGAATCATGCCGGTCCTCCCCCTAAGATTGTGAAAAATGAGGACTTTGATTCTTGGGTCTATCGGTTTAAGCGTCATTTAAATCATGTGAATACTAATCTTTGGAGAATCGTTTAAGAAGGTTTCTATCCGCATGACTGAAGCAACTTCACTCCTAGAGAAGCCATGGATAATCAATTCAACGAGAATGCTCTCTTCACCATCCAAGATGCAATTCCACCTGAAGATCTTCCTCACCTCCGGCCCTATGACATGGCCAAAGATGCATGGCACCAAGTTGTTTCTCTCTACCGGGGAAGCGCAAGCATTCAACGCTCCAACTATGAAGTGGTGCAAGATGAAGCCGACGAGTTTGCAATGAAGGAGTATGAAGAACCTTGTGAGCTTTATTGGAGAGTAACCAAACTCGCGGTTTCACTCCGAGATCATGGAAGCAAGGACACGGATGACGGATCAAGCACAAATTCCTCGAGGCAATGATGCCTTACCACAAGGCCATGTCCTCCGTTATTCGTCAAAGGCCGGACTTCCACACTTTGTCCTCAAGTGAAGTGTTGAATGAGTTTGTGGCTATGAGCATCTTGGACAAGACCGCCGACAATGCAGTGCTACTCTCTCAAAGGGCAAAGAAGCCCAACCTTGCATTAAAGGCCAAGGTTTGTGTTGAAGAAGAATAAGAAGAGGAAGAAGAGGAAAGCAACCCCGAAGATACAAATTATGCTTATCATGAACACATGGCTCTTGCTTCAAGGCTATTTTGGAGCAAGAAGAACACAAGGCCCAACTTCAACAAGAGCAACTCAAGTGGCACGAAGGTCAAGCAACGTGTGAGGACTTGCTATAATTGTGGCAATGTGAGCCATTTTGTTGCGGAATGCCCTTATGAGAAAAGGGAAGACAATGGTGGCAAGCTCATCCAAAAGGACAAAGCCAAGTCTTTCTCTAACAAGAGCAACTTCACCAAGAAGACTCCTCCCAAGGCGTTGGTGGTACAAGAAGAGTACAATGAGGATGAGGATGATGAAGAAGATGGTGAGTCGGTTGCCATGGCCTCCGTTGCCATTGCAACAACTCCACGGGCTTCTCTCTTCGACTCACCTAATGAGAACATCACCGCCAAGTGCCTCATGGCTAAAGCCACCAACAAGGTAACCCCCAACATCAAAACTACCATCATTAATAATCCCTCTTTGATGCATTGCATTGATGAACATGAGGGGTCTTGTGTGGAGGAGAATGAGTTTGAGTCTTTTATGAAGAAACTCAAAGGTAAACCCAAGAAGCACTTCGTTGCTCTCTTGGAACAACTTGGTGAAGCCAATGACATGATCGAGGCTCACGAAGATACCATCTCTAAGATGGAGGGGCATAGTCGTGACTATGCCGATGAGATTTCGGATCTTTCCAATGCTCTTGAAGAAGAGTGTGGTCTTCGTTTGGCTCTTGAGGAGTCACATAACGATGATCATGCTAAATTAAAGAAAGATCTTGATCATGCTCGTGTTGTATCTCGTGTGCTAAATTCCGAGAAGGCCAAACTTGGGGTTGATCTTGCTAGACTCAAGGAGGAGTTTGATATACTTGAAAAGGCTCACAAGGCCTTAAAAGGTGTTCATGCTAGCCTCCAAGAGTCTCATGATCAACTCCAAGTGAAGCTACCCAAGGAGAAAGCCACCTTTCCTCATATGGTCTTAATTGATAATGCAGATGCTACTAACCCTTGTTGTGAGCATGTGCATCTTGTTGAGGAGAATGCTAAGTTGAAGGAGCAACTTGAGAAAGGCCTTGTGTCGTGCATTCAAGGTGAGAAGAACCTCAACGACCTTTTGAGCAATCAAAAGGAAGTTGTGGCCAAGGAAGGGATTGGGTTCGCACCCATGCCCAAGAACAAGAAGAAGAATGACAAGACCAAACGACCTCCCCCTCTCAAGAAAACCTTTGTGAAGGAGGGAGAGGGTGCTTCCAAGGAGAAGAAGAACAATGTGAAGGGTGGTGGTGTCAAGAAAGGCAATGCCACCCCTTCCAACAAAGTCGGCGACTTTAACCCTTCTTATGTATTGTGCCATGCTAGTGATGGGCATGTTTATGCCAAATTTGTTGGTTCTCCTCATGGGTATATTGAATGGTCTATTTGGGTTCCTAAGACCCTTCTCACTAACATCAAAGGACCCATTACAAAATGGGTACCTAAAACCAAGCATTGATCTCTTGTAGGTGTTTGCTTCCGGTGGGGGATCATGGTTGCTCGATCGTGGAGCCACTAATCATATGACCGGAAGCAAGGACTTGGTGGTGGACATTCACAAGATTCCATCTATTCCCACCAATGTCGAGTGGGGTGATGCCTCGTCCTCTAAGGTATTGGGGCTTAGCAAGGTTGTCATCTCTCATGATCTCATGATCGAGAATGTCATGCTTGTTGAGTCGCTTGCATACAATTTACTTTCCGTTCGTCAACTTGCAATCATGGGCTTTGCCACTTTCTTTGATATTGATACCATGGCCCTCTTGTGGAGAAAGACTCTTAAAGTAGCCTTTGTTGGGCATGTCGAGAACGGTCTATATGTGATTAACTTTTTGGAGCAACCCACTAAGACCGCGACATGCCTAATGGCTAAAGTTGACGTGGGATGGCTTTGGCATCGCCGTTTAGCCTATGTCAACATGAGATCTTTGCAAATTCTTCTCAAGGGGGACCATGTCCGTGGACTTACGAATGTTAGTTTTGCTAAAGATCGTGCTTGCAGTGCTTGTATCGAAGGAAAGCTTCGTGAAAAGGCTCACCCTCCCACGACTGTCATCTACTCGAAGAGGCCTTTGGAGCTCCTTCACTTGGATCTCTTTGGGCCTCCATCCATTGATAGTCTTGGGGGTAGAAAGTATTGCTTGGTGATTGTGGATGACTATTCAAGATACACTTGGGTATACTTCTTCAAGAGGAAGAGCGAGACCCAGCAAACCGTTATTGACTTTGCAAATGAAGCTCAACGACAACACAATGCAAAGATCTTGACAATAGGAAGTGCCAACGGCACCGAGTTCAAGAACTACACCTTGGATGAGTTTCTTAGTGATGAGGGGATCAAGCATCAATATTCTGCACCATACACCCCTGAACAAAATGGTGTAGCGGAGAGGAAGAACTGGACGTTGATGGATGCAGCAAGGACCATGGTGGCGGAGTTCAAGTCTCCATACAACTTTTGGGCCGAAGCCATCAACAACGCATGTCATGCATCCAATCGGCTCTATCTCCGCAAAGGCTTGAACAAGACTCCATATGAGATTCTCACGGGTAACAAGCCCAACCTCAACTACTTCCGGGTGTTCGGGTGTAAGTGTTTCATTCTCAAGAAAGGTGTTCGGTTGTCTAAATTTGAGGCTAGAGCTTATGAGGGCATATTTGTTGTCTATGCTACAAACTCTCATGCTTACCGTGTCCTCAATAAATCCACGGGACTTATTGAGGAGACGTGTAACGTGGAGTTTGATGAGAATAACGGCTCCCAAGTGGAGCAAAGTGGCACTTGTGATGTAGGTGATGAAATTCCTCCCCAAGCCATAAGAAGAATGGGAGTTGGTTTTATCCTACCCATTGAGGAACCCCTTGTGGCCGAAGGAGAAGGACAATGCTCCACTCAAGTGGAGCCATCACCAACCCAAGGCCCACACACTTCTGAAGAACAAAATAAAGGCCCTCAACCTCAACAACAAGTCCAAGGGCAAGATCAATCTCAAGATGGTGTTGTAACATCAAGTGATGCCCAAGGTCAAGTTCTCTCCTCCGAGCAAGTTCAAGATCAAGAGCCTCCTCGAGATCAAGATCAAGCTCAAGACAACGCTCAAGATGATCAAGAGACCGCTCCTCGACTCACCCCCGAGGAGGAATTGGAGCGTCGTGCCGCCAAGATTGCATCCAAGCTCTCCACCAAGGGTCATCTCATGAAGAATGTGCTTGGGAGCATTCAAAAGGGGGTAAGAACTCATAGAAAATTGGCAAACTATTGTGAACATCACGCGTTTGTCTCTTGTTTGAACCCCAAAAGGTATATGAGGCACTCGAAGATCCGGATTGGCTTAATCCCTTGCATGAAGAACTCAACAACTTCGAGTACAACAAGGTGTGGACATTGGTGCCAAGGCCAACGGGGGACCACAATGTCATTGGAACCAAGTGGATATTCAAGAACAAGCAAGATGCTCATGGGACCATTGTTCGCAACAAGGCAAGGTTGGTGGCACAAGGCTACTCCCAAGTCGAGGGTATCGACTATGGTGAAACCTTTGCTCCCGTTGCTCGCCTTGAATCCATTTGTTTGTTGATTGCTTATGCTTCTCATCACAACTTTAAGTTGCAACAAATGGATGTGAAAAGTGCTTTCCTTAATGGTCCTATTAATGAGTTGGTATATGTCAAGCAACCCCCCGGGTTCGAGGATCCCTACTTTCCCGGTCATGTGTATCAACTCGATAAGGCACTCTATGGCCTTAAACAAGCCCCACATGCGTGGTATGACCACCTTACCGAGTTGCTACAAGACCGTGGATTTGAAGTTGGGCTAATCGACCCCACTCTTTTTACTAAGAAAGTCAAAGGGGAGTTGTTTGTGTGCCAACTATATGTTGATGATATTATCTTTGGTTCCCCTAACAAAGCTTTCAATGAGTAATTTGCCGCTCTCATGACCTCAACGTTCAAGATGTCTTCCATGGGAGAGTTGAAGTTCTTTCTCGGGTTCGAAGTGAAGCAAAGAAGAGAAGGAACCTTCATCAACCAAGCCAAATACACTCAAGACATGCTCAAGAGATTCAAGCTAAGTGATGTCAAGCCGGCTTCCACTCCAATGCCCACCAAGTGCCAACTTGACATTGATCCCCATGGTAAAGCGGTGGATCAAAAGGCATATCGCTCCATGATTGGCTCCTTGCTTTACCTTTGTGCATCTAGACTGGATATCATGTTGAGTGTGGGAATTTGTGCACGGTTTCAAGCCGCACCTAAGAAAAGCCACTTTGTGGTGGTCAAGCGAATCTTTCGATATTTGGCTCATACCCCAAACTTTGGCTTATGGTACCCAAGGGGAGCAAACTTCAAGCTTGTAGGATATTCGGACTCCGATTAGGCGGCAGACAAAGTGGATAGGAAGTCCACTTCCGAAGGGTGCCAATTTCTTGGTTATACTTTGGTGAGTTGGTCTTCCAAGAAGCAAAGTTGTGTGTCTCTCTCGTCCACCGAAGCGGAGTATGTGGCGGCCGGTAGTTGTTGTGCACAACTCTTATGGATGAGGCAAACTTTAAAGGATTACGGTGTCATTTATGACAAAGTGCCTCTTCGGTGTGACAATGAAAGTGCCATCAAGATTTCTCTCAATCCGGTGCAACACTTCAAGACAAAGCATATTGAGATTCGGTATCACTTCATCCGGGATCATATTAGGCGAGGGGAGATCGAGCTCCACTATGTCAACACCCATGACAACCTTGCAGATATTTTCACGAAGCCCTTGGATGAAGCAAGATTTCGCGAGTTAAGGCATGAGCTAAACATCATTGATTCGAGCAATGTGACTTGAACCCTTGCACACCCCACCACACTCAACTTGTTGTCTAGTTTAGATGTAGGCATGGACATAGTGGGGGTGTTGTTCTCTCAATGAACTCTCCCTTCCCCCATTATGCATAAATTGATCAACTCTTTCACATTAGCCATTTTTTATGGTACTTGTGCTTCAAAGACGAGTTTTGGTCATGGGCCCAAGGATAATTCTCGATGCCATACCAATTGACTCAAACATAGGTGGCTCCGGCCACCGCCCTCTCCTTGGAGAGGTTGTGTCTCGTGGTTGGTCCTTGTTGTCTCTTGCCTTTCTTTCTTCGTGCTGAGCGTGTTCTTGTGGTGTCTCGTTCGCTTGAAGTTTCCTTGCGAAGACCCTTTCTCTTTCATTTGAAACTTGCATCTTCTTGAGCTCACGGTAATACCACGGCCTTCCACGGTACTACCGCATGTGGAGCGCACGGTACTTCCGCACCCAGCACGGCAGTAATTTTTTACTATCACCTGGGGGAGCGGTACTACCGCTTCGGTACGGCACTTCCGCCCGAGCGGTACTACCGCGATGAGGTGCGGTACTACTGAACTGCCGAGGGCGCGTGGGGGTTAAGACCCGGGCAGGGGGAGTTCCAACTCCCCCATACCCATTCCTCTGTTTCTCTCCCCGTCGCCTCTCTCTCTCTCCTGCTCAAGAATGGCGCCGGAGACCCTCACCGGATCTCCGTCTCCGGCCGCTCTCCTTGGATTCCGACCGGTGGGATCATTCCCCACCACTTCGTCTTGCCATGGAACAAGGTTTCTCTCCAAATCCCTCTCTTTCTTGTTCGTTCTTGTGCTTCTAGGCTTTTGGGGAGTTGCATGTTGTTCTTGAGATTTTAGGCCAAATCTATGCAAGAGTAGGATGTAGGAGAGTAGTGTTGCGTAGAAATTGTACTTGATATGTTGTCCCATGGTAGATTTTATCAACCGTAGTACCGCCTCATTTTCGCAGTTGTTCTCGGATTCAATTGGTTCGGATCTGACGCTGTGCGGTACTACCGCATCTTAGATGTGGTGCTACCGCTGGTACGGTACTACCGCCCCTCAGGTGCGGTACTACCGCACGAGCTGTGGTACTAAAGTCCTACTACTGCTCCGAGCCCCGGTACTACCATGCCTCCACGCGGTACTACCACGACTAAGAGCGGTACTAAAATTTTAGTACCGTGCAAACTCGCAGTACTACCATTGTTGTCCAATCTTCTTCTTGGCAATTACCAAGTATGCTTTCTACTTGTTTCCCTTGTTTTGCTGAGGTCTTTGCATTGATCCTTCTCGCTTCTCTTGCATGTGTTGTGGTTTGTGCCCTAGGTGGTGGCTCCGGTGCTTCTGCTCGCCGTTCCAATCCCAGTCGTGACACTGGCTCCAAGCGTCTACACAATCAAGGTGAAGCTCCAGAGGGCTCCAATGCCCCCAAGCGCAATGTCAAGACCTCCACTAGAAAGTACAAGGAACCCGCAAAGGGCATGGACGAGATTCCCCTTGCTGAGTTTATCTCTCGAAGGCAGATCAACCCGTATGTGAATGCCCGTGCTGTCTTCAGAGGGAATGACTTGTTTTGGACCAAGCAGCAGACTCTCATATATCTGGATGTGATCAAGGCCAAGCAAAACACCTATGTGGATGTGCACTGGATTGACATGCATCACATGAGGAAGGACAAATACCGTACTTACTTTGGTGAGGCTCTGGACCTGGTGGAGCAGTTTGGCATTGAACATGTGATCTCTTTCCACCTGGACTATGACCCTGAAATCATTGCCCAGTTCTTTGCCTCTGTTCACTTTCACACTGGGGAGGACCGAAGGATGACCTGGATGACCAATGGACGTCAGTTGTCTGCTACCTGGAAGGATTTCATGGATTTTCTCCACGTACCTGATGAGGGGCTCACCACGCCCGTTGGTGTCCGCCCTCATGCCAACCCCGAGTTAGCTAACAAGAACAAGCTCATGCCATATTATGTTGAGAAGTTGCTTCCCAGTGGCAAGAAGACGTGGGTGTTGAACCCCTTTCTGGACATCATGTATCGCATCTTCCGCAACTCCCTCTTTCCTCGCATTGGTGACAAGGACAAGGTGCATGCCTATCTAGTGGATATGATGCTCCTGTGTGAGGAGGCGCATGTGTCTCAGTCTCAACCACTTGATGTCTCACATATCATGTGGTGTGAGCTTCGGTTCGCGGTGTTCAACCGCAAGGTACCCATCTATGGACCGTACCTGTTTCTGTTGATCCCCAAGACTTGGGAGAAGCTGTTCTCCGGTGATGAGTTCCTTGCTCCGGACTGGATTCGTCATGAGTCCATCAGGCTCCGTGTCAATCCCAAGTGGGCAACACTACTACTTGTGTTGAGGCGACGGCTGCTAAGAGGGCTGTTGATGGGGAGGAGAGTGAGGCGGAGGATGCTGATGAGGACCACGCTGCTGGGTATGCCCCTCGCTCCTCTGAGCCCTCGTGGGCCAAGAAGCTGAAGGACAAGATGAAGACCCTGTTCTGCATGTAGGCAAAGGGGCAGTACAAGACTCACGTTGCCTCCAAGGAGAGTCGCTGCCGCGACAAGAAGATTATGAGGATCTTTGGAGAGGAAGTCTTTGGCGGATCTGAGGAGGTTATCACTCCAGAGGCTGAGTGGATGGCTAAACAAGGCTTCAAGTGGACTGATTCTGAGAAGGACATCGAGGAGACCGTCTTCGCTGCCGAGTCTGACGAGGAGGGTGCGAGTGATTACTCCGCTTGAGACACCCCTTGTGTGTAGGTTTCCTCTCTGCCTTTTGGGCGTCTCGATGCCAAAGGGGGAGAGAGTGTAGGATTTGCGAGTTGTTTTATCGTGTTGTCTCGTTTGCGTTTGTTCAGTTGAACCTTGTTTGCTTGGTTTTGGTTTGCACTCTTGAGACTTATCTTTCATATGGTGTAAGACATATGCACTCTATTGTATCTTAGTAAGCTTATGATATATTGTGCTATTTATGTTTTGCTCTTGTTTACTACCTTGCTTAGTGTTAGCCTTATTATTGCAAGATATGTCTTGTCTATAAAATATAGGGGGAGTGTTGATCCTAGTATGTGTGTCGTGCAGTCCAAAGCACCTATCTAGATTGCACACATCTAGGGAGAGCCCGTCTATATTTTAGAGATGAGGGGTTTGCTTATGCTCTATATTATTTCCCTTTGTGCAAATCCCATATTGTCATCAATCCACCAAAAAGGGGGAGATTGTAAAGGCATATTTATCCCTAAGGTGTTTTGGTGATTGATGATAATGCTTTTGCGGACTAATCGTGTGCCTTGAGTATTTCAGACGTTTCGTCGCTAGGCACAAGACGGTTTGGTGCCCGTCGAACACTATTGAAGACGGCGTTTTTTCTACATTTCTTTTCGGTGGATTTGAGTCATAGGAAAGCCGTACTATTAATAGGGGGGCGCTTTGGAATGGTTTGGGTGGAATCATCACATACACATCTTATTCCTCTACACCGCCTTTCCCCTTGCGCTTTGGAGCATCCTCCGTTTTCCTCATTTATATGCAAGAGAAGGATTCCTAGTGTTGCTGTTCTGGGGCATGTGGTAGTACTGCTCTTCGGAGCGGTAGTACCGCAGGCCCCTGCTGTAGTACCGCAAGACCTTGCGGTAGTACCATAGGCACCCACGGTACTACCGCTCCCTAGGAGCTGCAGTACCGTGGCCTCAGTCCAGACTCAGCCGCTCGTGCGGCTGTAGGGGCGGATGTAATTTTTTTACATGCGCGCCCTACGCGGTAGTACGGCCCCACGCGCGCGGTAGTACCATGAATCCTGGTCAGGCACAGCAATAGGAGCAGAAGTAGGGGCGGATGTAATTTTTTACATCCGCTCCCTGCGCGGTAGTACCGCATGCCGTGTGCGGTAGTACCATGTCGGATTTTTGCATCGGTTGTTTTCAGCGGAAGTTGGCACAGATGTATTTTTACTCATCCGCGCCCTTCCCAGGCTAGTCCTATCCTGCCTTGCGGTAGTACCGCAAGGGGAGCGGTAGTACCGCACCAGCGGCAGTACCGCCCTCAGCCTTTGTGCTTCAGGCATGGGCTAGTTCCTACCATAGCAGCGGTAGTACCGCGGTCCGTCGCGGTAGTACCGTGAGGCATTGCGGTAGTATCGCTTGTCTGGAGCGGTAGTACCGCAGGTCGCGGGCTGGTTAAGTGGATAACGGTTGGATTTGTCTCTCCACTATATAAGGGGTGTCTTCTTCCTCTAGTTGACCACCTCTTCCAACCCCAAGCTCCATTGTTGCTCCAAGCTCCATTCTCGCCTGATCTCTCTCCCTAGCCAATAAAACTTGTTGATTTTCTAGGGATTGGTTGAGAAGGCCCCGATCTACACTTCCACCAAGAGAAATTTGATTCCCCCCACTAATCCCTTGCGGATCTTGTTACTCTTGGGTGTTTGAGCACCCTAGACGGTTGAGGTCACTGCGGAGCCATAGTCCACTGCGGTGAAGCTTCATGGTGTCGTTGGGAGCCTCCAATTAAGTTGTGGAGATTGCCCCAACCTTGTTTGTAAAGGTTCGGTCGCCGCCTCCAAGGGCACCAATAGTGGAATCACGACATCTCGCATTGTGTGAGGGTGTGAGGAGAATACGGTGGCCCTAGTGGCTTCTTGGGGAGAATTGTGCCTCCACACCGCTCCAACGGAGACGTACTTCCCCTCAAAAGGAAGGAACTTCGGTAACACATCCTCGTCTTCACTGTCTCCACTCTTGGTTATCTTGTGCCTTTACTTGTGCAAGCTTATTTGTGTTATATCCCTTGCTTGCTTGTGTGCTTGTTGTTGTTGCATCATATAGGTTGCTCACCTAGTTGCATATCTAGACAACCTACTTTGATGCAAAGTTTAAATTGGTAAAGAAAAGGTAAAAAATTGTTAGTTGCCTATTCACCAGCCCCCCCCCTCTAGTCAACTATATCGATCCTTTCACATATGGGCCCAACAGGGGTCTGGCCCACATATCCGTGATGCAACTAGAGCTACAGTTAAGTCAGTGCAGCTCGGCCCATATCTTAAGTAGGTGTGCCACTGCTCGCTATAAAATACTGCGCCACCCACGGCATTCGGAAGAACGCTTACGTTCGTCGCTATCTCCTCCCCCTCCCTCTCACGTCGACCACCATGGCATCGCCCCTCCCAAGCCCTAGGCGCCCCTCGCTGCACCACCTAGACGGTCACGCGTCGCCGTCCCGTTCCTCGCCGCCACTAGTCGAGGAGGACGCGTCGGCGTTATACTCCTTGCCGCGACGCGTCGAGGTGGACGCATCGGCGTTCCCAATCTTGCCAGCACGCGCGTCGGAGGACGCGTCGGCTCCCTGCTACGAGGAGAACGCCGCGCCGCCCGCCGAGCCCCCCCCCCCCCCAGCCTTGAGGAGCTTTGGAAAGAAATGGATGTCGC
The DNA here is from genome assembly GCA_032464435.1 of Aegilops umbellulata. Lineage (NCBI taxonomy): Eukaryota > Viridiplantae > Streptophyta > Magnoliopsida > Poales > Poaceae > Aegilops > Aegilops umbellulata. The sequence continues at coordinate 323,879,725 of CP136058.1, read as the reverse complement.
CATGTAGGAGGTGTCGGTGTCAAAACCGGCGGATCTTGGGTAGGGGGTCTCGAACTGTGCGTCTAGGCGGATGGTAACAGGAGACAAGGGACACGAAGTTTACCCAGGTTTGGGCCCTCTCGATGGAGGTAAACCCCTACTCCTGCTTGATTAATATTGATGATATGGGTAGTACAAGAGTAGATCTACCACGAGATCAAGGAGGCTAAACCCTAGAAGCTAGCCTATGGTATGATTGTTGTATGATGAAGTTGTCCTACGGACTAGAACCCTCCAGTTTATATAGACACCGAATAGGGTTAGGGTTACACAAAGTCGGTTACAATGGTAGGAGATCTTGAATATCCGCATCGCCAAGCTTGCCTTCCACGCCAAGGAAAGTCCCCTCCGGACACGGGACGAAGTCTTCAATCTTGTATCTTCATAGTCCTGGAGTCCGGCTGAAGGTATAGTCCGGCTATCCGAACACCCCCTAATCCAGGACTCCCTTAGTAGCCCCTGAACCAGGCTTCAATGACGACGAGTCCGGCGCGCAAATTGTCTTCGGCATTGCAAAGCGGGTTCCTCCTCCAAGTTCTTCATAAAAGATTTGTAAACACCAAGAGTAGTGTCCGGCTCTGCAAAATAAGTTTCCACATATTGCCATAGAGAGAATAATATTAACACAAATCTAATCTGCTGACGTATTCCGCAGCATGACATCACACTACGGCCAGGTCCTTTTCTCGAATCGTTTTTACTCTTCCACCTCAGCATGTTTTGCGAGGTGGTTTCCTTGGCACGTCTTGTCAAAGCAGAGATCGTGTCCCCCATTTACGGGATTCTCATCAATACGGACGTGGGTAACCCAACCGTGCCATTTATCACGACGCTTGGGAGGCAAGCGAGTTTTACTAGGCTGGTGGGGACGCATAGCCGCATCCGCCCATATAAGGGGATAAGGATCCACCTTTTTACCTACGCCTTCTTCCTCCTTTTCCTATCCATCTTCTGTGCACCCGAGCTCCAGCGCCCAAGCCCGCACTTCCCACCTCAACCTTCTCCAGCAATGTCCGGAGCGGGAGGTAAGTGGATGGTCTCCTCCGTCATGGAGGGCCATGTCAAGAAGCTAAGGAAGGTCGGATACTTGTCCAAGGACATCGCGCACCGGCTTCCCGAGGAGGGGCAGCTTCTCCCCACCCCAAGGCCCCATGAGAGGGTAGTTTTCCTTCCCCACTTCCTCCGCGGACTGGGTTTTCCACTCCACCCATTCGTCCGGGGGCTCATGTTCTACTACGGCCTGGATTTCCACGATCTGGCCCCGAACTTCGTCCTCAACATCTCGGCGTTTATCGTCGTGTGCGAGGCTTTCCTCCGCGTCCGCCCCCATTTCGGCCTCTGGCTCAAGACCTTCAACGTCAAGCCCAAGGTGGTGCACAGCAGCCAGGCAGAGTGCGGAGGCGCCATGGCGGGCAAGATAGCCAACGTCCTATGGCTCGAGGGCTCCTTCGTGGAGACCCTAAAGGGGTGGCAATCCGGGTGGTTTTACATCACCGAGCCACGCGATCCAAAATGGATCGCAGCCCCTAAGTTTCGATCCGGAACCCCACGCGGCTTATGTCCTGGAAAGAGACGGGCCTGTTGTGGGGTGACGAAAAAGAGGTGACCGGACTGCAAACATGCATCTAGTCCCTGGTGAACAAGCCGATCAAGCTTGTCAATGTGGTCCAAGTTATGCTCGTCCGCCGGATCCTCCCGTGTCAACAACGGGACTTTACTCTGTGGGAGTTCAACCCGGCGCAGCACCAAACCCTCAACAGGCTCTTCGACACGACGTATGAAGACGTCTGGAAGGTGCTAACCAAAGGCGCCGAGGCTCCCACATCCGCCTCCGAGGACCGCGGATACAGCTCACAGCGTCACGCTAGCGAGGTAAGCTATTTCCACCTTTCACAGGATGTTTTAAGTTTTTCATAGTTTGACTCCATGCGGGATCTAAACTCCCTTACCTTTGACAGGCTTGGCAGGCGATATCCAGACCGATTAACTGTCCGGCTCCCTTGCCCGAAGACCCAGCCCCTGCTCTCCTAGTGAAGTTGCTGGCTCCGGCGCCTTATGTGGTGCCGGAGAAGAAGGCCAAGAAGAAGAAGGCCACGGGACTCGAAAGAGTGCACGTAACATGGTGGTGTGGGACTCGTCATTTGACGAGTCCGAGACGCTCTCCTCCCGTGAAAACGAGGAGGAAGAAGAATAAAACTCTCCCCCTCCAGCGGGGGGAGGAAAGAAAAGGAAGGCCGGCCCAACGGGGGAGGCCGAAGGGTCCAAGAGGAGGAAGACCCCTCCGTCGGACTACTCCCCCAACGCCAACGAGGATGACGAGGAGTGGCCGGACAGGGCCAAGCGTCCGGCGAAATCGTAAGTATTCGGATACCAGAGTAACTCATGATATTCCTTTGTCATTCAGCTTTCCCTAATGCCGAACATAATTGTGCAGCCCGCCTCGGGCCGAACTCGATGAGTCGTCGAGCGGCTCCCTGGATTCGTCGGACATGAACTCAGTTCCGCCCGCTGTCTCCCCCCGCACTGCAGACGACGTCGAAGTGGCGTCGCAATGAGCTCCGGGGCAGGAGGAGGTGGTCCTGGAGGAGCCGCAAGGCGACCTCCCGGACTCCAGGAGTAAAGGGGACAAAACCCCCCAGGGCTCCAAGTCCGGCTTTGAGCCGGACACCGCGCCGGAATCTTCAATGGTTCCGGACCGCGGCAGGCGAACTCCTGTCAAGAGGAGCAAGCCTTCTGAGCCGCAGCCTCCGTCCAACCAGAGGTGTCGGACAGTCTGCTGGAGGTGCTTGATGGCGCCTCCATCGACGAGGAGCACCGTACTATTATGAGTACGGTGATCCGGAAGGTTCAGTCTGCCAAAAGCGGACTGAACGAAGCTTGCGCTAGCCTTCTAACAGGCTTCAAGGTAAGTAAAAAATATGTAAGAATATAACCGCATAGACAGTAGCCCCTGATGCTCTGTTTGGCGTTCAGAAAGAAAAGCCGAATAGAGGATCTATTAAATTTCGTAGGAGTCTAACAAAAAGGAGTCAAATATGCGTATGCAGGCTTCGGTGCTAGCCACTGCCGCACTGACTGCGGAGGTGGGTGCCCTGAAACAGGGCCTCGAGCAGACCGAGCAAGATCTCGGCCTTGCCAAGCGGCAGCTCGAGGAGAAAGAAGGTAAGAAATACCTTACAGAAAAAATGCCTATAAAAAGACGTGATTGCAAAAATAACAGGATTGTACTACTTATTGTAGGGGCCACGACTGAGGTGGCGACCCTTAAGCAGGCGTTGTCCGAGGCCGAAAAGAAAGCGGCCGCGGAGCGCACCGAGCGAGAGAATCTTGAGGCCCAGGTCGGCGAGGTGCGGCAAGAGCTTCAGGCTCTTATGAAAAAACATGAGAGTTTGGAGCTTGAGTAAAAAACGCAAGCGTCCGAGCTCGCGACGGCCTCTGAGACTGCCAAGTCCGCCAAGGCCGAAGCCCAAAAGGCCCTCCAAGAGTTGGAGGAGATGAAAAAGATAGCAGCGGGTAAGGCATTCTTTATGCAAAGCAGAAATATAAAAGTAAACTACTTGTTACTTACCCGAATCCGGAGCTCTCCAGGGCCATTCGCAGATCTTCCCCGTAGCGTATCCAATGCTGCCGCATTCTACCGAGCTGAAGAGGGCAGCTCGATGGAGAAGGTGTTCTGGTCTCAGTATGCTGAGGCCGGACACCCTGTGCCCTTGAGCGACCAGCTGAAACAGCTGGTCGAGCTCCACAAGGCGGCCGAACAGGCCATGAAGGGCTTCATAGTTCGGCTGTGGCCCGGAGAGGCCCTGCCTGGGAGCTACTTCGGGCTGGTGCGGCGGCTGGTGGAGGCCTGTCCAAGGCTCGATGTCATCAAGCGCTCCGTCTGCATCGAAGGTGCCCATAGGGCCCTTGCCCGTGCAAAGGTGCACTGGGTAAGCTAAACGGTGAGAAGCTTGTGAGGGACGGGCCGCCGCCGGGGAAGGAGCATCGCAAGCCCGAGAACTATTATAAGGATGTTCTTGCGGGTGCCCGCCTGTGGCGGATGAATGTACCAAGGATGTAATTTTTGAATGAACTCGCTCGTGTTTATCTTGTGCGCTGAAAACTTGTTCATATGCGCTAAGCAATGCTTGTTGAATTTAAAATATTATTTTCTGTGCGGCCGTTTATCAAAAAATTGAGAGATGGCGAGTCATCGGCTTCCGCCCCCATGCCACTAGTGCTGGGGTGTTCGGGATAAACCTGAGTGCTCTTTTTCCCATATTTGGGTCCTTCGAGGGAGGCGCTCAGCACAACAAACCAGGCAATCGGACTATAATGCTTGAACACTCTCACTTAGCCATAGAACTTTATAATTTAAAATTTCGGCGATGCCCCTAGTTCGGAAGACCGAGTTCGGGGCGCTATCCACGCCTTGGCCGGACAAAGCCGGCTCCTTGCTCGAAGCGGCATAAGTCTTTAGGGACTCAAAAAACCTCTCGAACAGCGACCGGTCTCTCGCCTCATCATGACAGTCAGTTTTAGCTTTCTCCACTGAGGTGCTTAACCCGGCTCAACCGGGGCACAATCGCAGTGGTTCTCCTAGTGCTACCTTAGCCGATATAGCGGAACGTAAGGCACCAAAACATAGGAGCCGGGCAAACCCAACTATTGACCCAAATCATGATTCGGAGCCGATGCATATAGTGCTATAAGTTCGGGGTGCCGCACTTATGAAGTGTTCGGACTTCTTACACCATATTAAGGGGTACTGATGCCCCTGGCGTATTTGCCGTACCACAGTGTACGGGTGCCACATGTCATTAATGAACATATATATATAAAGGGGATAATGCAAAAAAACTGACAAAAAGCTATGCATTGTTTATAAAGAGGCTGCTATCAAAGCAGAACGACACAAATAGTGCAATAAGCAAAAGATATTGGACTATTTAACATGTCCTTGCCAGGGGCAGGCCGCGGAATTGTATTCAAAAACAGGTATACTGCTCGTAACAAGGACCACCTTGGGGTTCCATAGTGCGGCATGGCTTGTCTACTTCCCTGGGTCTTGCATCGTTTGTGCGGCGGTTGAATTGCCGAACAGGTCGTCCGAAGTATGGAGTCCTGAAAGTAAGAGAAAAGAAAAAATTCGGCAGCCCTAGTACGTTTTAGGCCGTATTTTGGGTTTGCCATTATTGTGCCCCTTCCCCTGCGCCCATGGTATTTCAAGAGCGTAGTTATGTACGCGAAGCACTGGTTTCTCTATATCGCGAGGGCTAGGGTTGGGGTCGCACTGCTATGCCTGCTCAGAACATGCCAGGCGGCCTTGTTGTAGGTTATTCCGGGCGCGCTTGGCGGTGTCTGGCTTTTTAAAGGCCGTACTGGAGAATTGCATAAGAAGGCTGCTTTGTACTTCTGCTGCGAGGGCCGCCATGTGTTCCTCCGTTCGGAGGAAGCGCTCGGTGTTTCAATTGACCATAATTACTCCTCGAGGGCCTAGCATCTTGACCTTGAGATATGCGTAGTGCGGCACCGCATTGAACTTTGCAAATGCGGTTCGCCGAGCAGGGCGTGATAGCCACTGCAAAACGGGACTATATCGAAGATTAACTCTTCGCTTCGGAAATTGTCCGGAGATCCGAAGACCACTTCAAGTGTTACTGAGCCTGTGCAGCTGGCCTCTACACCTGGTATAACGCCTTTAAAGGTCGTTTTTGTGGGCTTGATCCTCGAGGGATCGATGCCCATTTTCCGCACTGTATCCTAGTAAAGCAGGTTCAGGCTGCTGCCGCCGTCCATGAGGACTCTTGTGAGATGAAATCCGTCGATAATTGGGTCAAGAACCAATGCGGCAAACCTGCCATGAAGGATGCTAGTGGGATGGTCCCTTCGATCAAAGGTGATCGGGCAAGAGGACCATGGGTTGAACTTTGGAGCGACTGGCTCCAACGCGTATACGTCTCGTAGCGCACGTTTCCGCTCCCTCTTGGGAATGTGGGTTGCGTATATCATGTTCACCGTCCGCACTTGTGGGCGAAAACCCTTCTGTCCACTGTTGTTCGGTGGCCTGGGCTCCTCCTTGTCATCGCTGTGCAGCCCCTTGTCTCTGTTTTCGGCTCTTAACTTGCATGCCTGCTTGAACACCCAACAATCCCTGTTGGTGTGATTTGCTGGCCTTTCGGGGGTGCCATGTATCTGGCACAAGCGGTCGAGTATTCGGTCCAAGCTGGACGGGCCCTGAGTATTCTTTTTGAATGGCTTTTTCCGCTGACCGGAATTATAGTCTCCGAATCCGGCATTTACTGCCGTATCCTCGTTGATGTCTCTGTTAACACGGCGCCTTTGCTTGTTCCGGCGTGTCCTGCCACTTTTGTCCTTGGTGTCCGAATTACCAGGGTTCTTTGCTAAGTTGTTACTGCGAGCTAGCCAGTTGTCTTCTCCCGCGCAAAAGTGGGTCATGAGTGTCGTGAGGGCTGCCATAGATTTCGGCTTTTCCTGTCCCAGGTGCCGGGCAAGCCACTCGTCGCGGATATTATGCTTGAAGGCTGCTAGGGCCTCAGCGTCCGGACAGTCGACTATCTGGTTTTTCTTTGTTAGGAACCGTGTCCAGAATTGCCTGGCCGATTCCTCTGGCTGCTGGATTATGTGGCTTAGGTCATCGGCATCCGGTGGTCGCACATAAGTGCCCTGGAAGTTGTCGAGGAATGCGGCTTCCAGGTCCTCCCAAGAACCGATTGAGTCTGCTGGCAAGCTGTTGAGCCAATGCCGGGCCGGTCCCTTGAGTTTGAGTGGGGGGTATTTGATGGCCTGTAGATCATCACCACGGCCCATGAGGATATGAAGGAGATAATCCTTGATCCAGACCGTTGGATCTGTTGTGCCATCGTATGATTTGATGTTTACGGGTTTAAAGCCCTCAGGGATTTTATGATCCATTACTTCATCTGTGAAGCATAGTGGGTGTGTGGCGCCTCTATACTGGGCTATATCATGGCGTAGCTCCGAGGAGCTTTGTCCATTGTGTTCGGCCCGGCCGGATTTATCGTATCCGGAGTGACGATCATCATCACGTGTCGTGGGGCGCCCGCGCGATCCGTAGATCGACCTTGTTTGCCTTGCCTTGTCCTCCAGTATATCTCGCAGGTCCGACACGTTTTCCCGTGCCTTAGCATGTTTTGAGCGGCGTCGGGGCATGGCTTGAGTGGAGGGCTTAGAGGCCTCTCTGTCGCGGCCACGAGGTGGCCGGTCGGCCATGTCATGCGCTGGTGATGTAGGTGCCTCCTCCTCTAATCGGGGTAGCAGCCTGCGCTTTGGGTAACGCTTGGAGGGGCGTTTGAGTTCATACTCTTCAGCCACAAGGACTTCAGTCCATCTGTCAGCTAGCAGATCTTGATCAGCTCTAAGTTGTTGTTGCTTTTTCTTGAGGCTGCTTGCCGTGGCTAAAAGCCTGCGCTTGAAACGCTCTTGTTCGGCGGGGTCTGATGGTACGACGAATTCGTCGTCGTCGAGGCTTGCCTCGTTTTCGGAGGGAGGCATGTAGTTATCGTCCTCAACCTCTCGGTCTGCTGCCCTCTCATGAGGGCTGGCTTCTCCATCTTCCTATGCCAAATCTTGCTGGATGGGGTGTTCTTTGGCGCTATCCGGGGTAGTATTATCTCCCGTGCCGGAATCACCGTTTTTGCTTTGGTGGGATTTAGAGCGGCGCCGCTGACGCCGGCGCTTTGGCTGTTTCTTGGAAGTATCATCCTCCGCTGTTCCATCGCCATCTCCATCTTTTGGAGTATCCACCATATATATATCATATGACGAGGTGGCCTTCCAGCGCCCTACAGGTGCTGGTTCCTGTTCGTCTCCTGCATCATCGTCCATACCGTCGATGTCTTCGGAGTCAAAGTCAAGCATGTCGGTTAAATCGTCGACAGCGGCTACAAAGTGGGTGGTGGGTGGGGTTTGAATTTCTTCATCGTCCGTACCCCATCCTTGCTGGCCATAGTCCGGCCAGGGCTCTCCCGATAAAGAGAGAGACTTTAGTGAGTTCAGGATGTCGCCAAAGGGCGAGTGCTGAAAGATGTCCGCGGCGGTGAACTCCATGACCGGCACCCAATCGGATTCGATTGGCAGGGGCGCAGGAGGTTCGGAGTCCGGAGGGGAATCCGGATCCTCGGAGTCACGGGTCATGCAGAGCGCGGGGCTGGCGTTCGGCTCGATCGCTTTTGAGATCGCAGCCCCCGGGGTGACGTCCAACCGCTCACCCTCGATCAGCGCCGCAGGTTCCGAATTAAGGGTCGGAACCGGCGCGCGTGCGGGCTCCACGGCACTGTTCGGCGGCAGAGCTAGATCATGCCCATCGAGACAGTGCGGCGCGCTTGGCTGTGGCTTGAATCCGTCGAAGATCAAGTCCCCGCGGATGTCAGCCGTGTAGTTCAAACTTCCAAACCTGACCTGATGGCCAGGGGCGTAGCTTTCGGTCTGCTCCAGGCGGCCAAACGAATTGGCCCGCAGTGCGAAGCCGCTGAAGACGAAGATCTGTCTGGGGAGAAAAGTCTCACCCTGGACTGCATCGTCATTGATGATCAAAGGAGCCATCGGGCCTAAAAGCGACGACACAGAGGAACTCTCAATGAAAGCACCAATGTCGGTGTCAAAACCGGCGGATCTCGGGTAGGGGGTCCCGAACTGTGCGTCTAGGCGGATGGTAACAGGAGACAAGGGACACGAAGTTTACCCAGGTTTGGGCCCTCTCGATGGAGGTAAACCCCTACTCCTGCTTGATTAATATTGATGATATGGGTAGTACAAGAGTAGATCTACCACGAGATCAAGGAGGCTAAACCCTAGAAGCTAGCCTATGGTATGATTGTTGTATGATGAAGTTGTCCTACGGACTAGAACCCTCCGGTTTATATAGACACCGGATAGGGTTAGGGTTACACAAAGTCGGTTACAATGGTAGGAGATCTTGAATATCCGCATCGCCAAGCTTGCCTTCCACGCCAAGGAAAGTCCCCCCCGGACACGGGACGAAGTCTTCAATCTTGTATCTTCATAGTCCTGGAGTCCGGCTGAAGGTATAGTCCGGCTATCCGAACACCCCCTAATCCAGGACTCCCTCAGGAGGCTTTGCCACCGGCAGAGCATGCCAAAATAGATGCGGAGAAGAAGGCCGAGGAAGAGAAGCGTGCCGCAGGGCAAGCTGCCTGGCAGGTCTATGTCATGTCCGAGAGAGTCAGGCAATTGGCTCTTTGGCAGAAGGCTCGTGCAAGGGCCGTGAGGGTGGCGGAGGATGCCCGTGCCAAAGCCCTGAGTGTAGTCGGGCCCAAGCGCCTCATCTACGCTTGGCGGTACGTGGACCAAGTGCATGCTTCCAGCAAGGAGGAGTACCTGTTGGCCCCGGATCACCACACCGATGACATCGCACTCGCCCGCCGGCAAGCTGTCAATCAACACCTCACGAGTTGCGAGGCTGAGGAAGAAGCGTTGTGTCGGCACGCCGGGAAACGGCCGCGCACCAGGGCACTCGTGGCGTGCCGCAAGCGCTCCTGCGAGCGTCGTCGCTTTTAGTAGGAGTATAATTTAGTTTCGTAAGGTGATCTCATTAGCTTTGGGATGCAAATGATAAATCCCGAACGTTCGGGAATTATTAGCGTCCTTAATTAAGTATGTAAGAGGGAAAGTTTGGAAACCTTATGTATCAGTACGCATTTTGTAAATAGGTGCATATAGCACAAACTTTACTATATACTATCGCAGTACATGTCTCTCTATATATATGCTTGCAGACTGTGCTACTCCCTCCGTCTAGGTGAATAAGTCATCTTTGGTTGTGCACCGTGACCAAGAAGGAGGGAATACTTTATACACCTAGACGGAGGGAGTGCAACTATTACTTATGTACGTGCAAATGCATGTTTTAACATTACGATGCGGTTTTTCTAAAAGTAGAAAAACATCACTAGTCAAGCTTGTGAAACGATTCAATGCAAAACAAATGCAAAAATGCTAGTTCGATTGTTTACTTTTAGCTTCCTTCTCTGTGGTTATTTCTCTGTCATACTTTGTACGGAGTATCTCACTGGTCGGAAAGACATGCAAATTCCCAAACCGCTACCTATACCTTGTATCGATTTTTTTGCCGAACAAGTTGTGCCGTGCAATTGAAATTCCAACTTGAGTACTAGTACTACTAGTAGGAATACCAGGGCCAGTTTGTTTAGGCTTCTAGATTAGTAGTAATCCCATTACTACTAGCTCCGTCCTGGTTTATTGGTCCCCATTGTAATCTGTGTCAAATTTTGATCATAAATTTAACTAATGAAATGTTTGTGCATGGCACATGCACTAACATTTTATCAGTTAAATCTTTGGTCAAAATTTACCACAAATTACAATGGTGACGAATAAACCAGGACGGAGGTACTAGTACTCCCTCCTTTCCAGTTTATAGGGCTCAATTCAAAAATCTCACCAACCAAGGTAGATGGTAAGTAGTGGAATACTTTTCGTAATTTGCAAAAGCACCCAATTAATGCTCTTGTTTTCCTCAAAAATTCATGTTTACCAATGTATTAATTGCAATGCATGCATGCATAAAGTGCATGCATTGGTCCATTTTCTCTCAATACTTGCATGCAATTATTTAATGCACCTTGGAATCTGAAATTGTGATGGGGAACAACCAAATTGAGCCTTATAAAATGGAAAAACTAAGATTTCGAGATAAGCCCTATAAACCGGAAAGGAGGGAGTAGTAGTTTAGAATCCCAAATAAATTAGTGAGGCACCTTAATGTTACTCTCCACTTTGACTAGTCTTATGGGAAAAGCTGGGGAAGAGATGACTTATTTTTTAAGCCGCCAAAAGAACTGGCCCTAGGAGTGGTAGCTAGGGATACTAGGAGTAGTAGCTAGGGATCGAGTGTGTGAGATGAACCAGAGAAAGTAAATGCAGAGAGATGAAATGCAAAAAAGACGGAGGGGTGTGATGGTTGCTTGTCTGTTTATTTTACCAGGCCACTTATTACTGGCAGTGGTTGGGTTTTGTGATATGACGGCTTTACTGCGCCACGAGCGGGGTGAGAGTGAGACTCCCGTGCAGCACCGTCCTCTACACTTGTACTACATCGGTCATGGTTTATTAGTCCCCCATTGAATTTGACTGAAGATTTAACTGACAAAATGTTAGTGCATGTTAAAAAAAACTATATCGTCGGATTCGTATTTGAACATAGTTTTCAATGATATAATTTTAGGTGACATGCATTAGCATTTATCGTACTATATATAATGTTAGTTCAATTTTTGGCCATACTAATCTATAGTACTCCCTCCATTTACTTATACAAGGCCACTATGGAATATACACTTTGCATCTATACAAGGCCACCAACAGTAATCAAGGCAAAATAAATGATATTTCCTCATACTAGCAACTTGTTTAATACTTGCATGCATGCAGTCATAATGATAGTCAGCTACTTCCTCCACTCAGTTTGCTTGCATGCACGCGGCATATTAATGATGCCAGTAAATGAAAAGAATAGTTGATTTGCAAAGCAGGTATTAAATTTTACATTGGTACATGTAATCTGAGTTTGTGGACTTGTATATAAAAATGAAGGGAGTAGTAAGGTGCCCGTGCGTTGCACGGAAGAGTGAAATGCACTGATCGGGGAGTTTTTTATTTTGACAAAGGATGTGGGGGTCATCTCTAGAGCTCACAAACATCCGGGTGAAATAGATAAAAAGGTAACTTTTGCAAACAAAAGCGTTCAACTATTCAACCTGCATCCAAAACTTGTGAAGAAATAACACTTATTGTGCTTTGCAAGAAATGATCTTTAAGAATTAGTTTTTGAGTATCAATTGTTATACGTGTTGGCTACATATGACATGGCACTTTCTTATAGTCAACAGTTGGTATACTATTAAGTATTAACCATGCCCTTATACACCTAGATGGAGGGACTAAATCAGGATGACTTGGAAGGGCAGAGGAGATGTAATAAATGGTTCATAGTAAGTCTTTCACCAGTACTGTAGTAAAAATTCATACAAGGAAGATTCTAGACTAAACTATAAATGGATACACTTTTATTCATGCGCGATACTCCAATAGAGCAAGATCATGCATGGAAGTATCCACATGCTTAGACAGCGGATTACACTGAGCGAAGACCATTGATCAACATTTAACTTGATAATGCGTATGTCCAGGTGAACCTCCTTGGAGTCCCCGTGCACCGCGTTGGGGGGTAAATCATACCATGTGTCTTCCATGTCCACATCGGCGGGAAGGTCCCAGCTCTGCACAGTCCTAGTCAGCATGATGGAGCCGGTGTCGCCGTCCACGTACCTCGGAGGGGTAGTAACAGTGAGCACGCACCCGTACATCGGCCTCGTGTCAGTGTTAGTGTCAGCGGCATCGCCCCTGATGCACACTACAGAGACGGGGCGGCGGCCTGCGCGGGCCTTGCCGGTGCCCACGATCAAGAGGAAGACACTGTCGTTCTCCTACAAGACTAGCAGGCGGCGGTGATCCTCCAGCGACTCCGGCATGGTGAACGGGTAGCACGTCTTGTACTTGATGTTCTCCGCCAAGGGCCAGTAGTGACCTTTTGTTTAATAATGATATCTGGCGATTGTTCGGCACGGGCTCAATCCTGGCGAATCCCACGTCACCGTCAGATTTCCATCCGACGGTGGCCTATTTTTAAGCCATAGTATTTGACAAAACCGCCACCCTTACACACGTATTGTAACTGCGTCGCGGGCGTTTGCAACTGCCATGTCTCCCAGCGAACATTTGCTACGGATTGGAGTTAGCACCGATGGCGGTTTGTAGTCGTTCCACGCTCGGGCATTGAAGTTTGTAACTATTTTAGATTAGAATATACTACTCCTCCGGTGCTAGTAGTAGAGCAGAGTCCTACTCCACTACTACTCTACTCAAGCAAGTTAGGGCATAGTAGTAGGTACTGTAGGGAGTACCAGTACTGTGATCACTCAAGCAAGTTGTCTGACTTTGATATGACCCTACATTGTTGGTATGTTTCTCGTAAGTCAAGCGGCGTGCTGTAGTCATCATCACCTGTCCACTTCCCGCAGCACATATTCACTTCTCCATCTGTGTCCGCTCTTCCATCCCCGCTAAGGCGCCTTCCCCCTCGTCCAATCTTCCATCCCTGCTAAGGCACCTCCCCCCCCCCCCCCTCGTCCGAAACCCAAGCACTAACAATGGCAGAACCGAGCAGCGTCCGCCGAAAGAGTGGCTGGAATTCCCTCCCCACAGAGGTAATCAAGCTCATTGTTTCGCGTGTGGACAATCTTAGTACCATGCCGCTCGCCGCGTGCTCGTCGGGGTTGTACTGTTTACTCAAAGCCCTCAGGTCGGAGCTTTTTAAGCCGGCTCCTTGCTTGCTGATGTCGCCTGATCTTCAGAAACGGCGTGTCACGCAGCATAACGATCGTAGGGTGGCGAGCATCAACCCCCTTGACTGCGATCCGATCCCCATCACCCGCAACTACATTAACGGTATGTACTAGGTCGGCATGAACACATCTTGGATGGTGCTCGTCGATGGTCGGGGCAGCTGGATGCTCGTGGAGGTCTACACCCGGCGCTTGATCCCCCTTCCTTCGATTAACACTGCACTGCTTTGGCACCGCGGCCCAGAATAATCGACATCTTACAGTAGCCAACTTGATACCAAGTTTGATTTGCTCAAGGTTGTAATCTGCCAAGTGCCAACAAGATTTGCGAATTATAAAGACTTCAGGCTAATTGCGTTCTTCAACCGCGGTCTTGCCTATCTGACAGGTCACTGCGGTAAGTGGATAAATCTGCACGTCCATCGCAGGATCATACATCCTCCATGGTTCTCTGATGTCATTGAACACAAGGGCTTCATTTACGCTGTCGACTCCTTCTATGGTTGGACGTATTGCTGGCCTACTCCAGTCATTGCTACAAATGGTTGTTACAGCAGTATGTACTATCCTATGATATCATGATGGCTTGCTTATATTACTCTCAACATTTACTGAAAAATATTCATGCCCATAACATGTTGTTCTTAAGATTGACTACATCAGCAGCCCTTTTTATTTGACTCCAACTTGATATGATGTTGTAGGCCGCCTAGTGACCCTACCCTTCCTAATCCCAGAACCTTTCAAAGAAAAGCTGCATGGCAGTTGCAGGTGGTTCCTGGCTCGATCAGACGACGGCGAATGATTGATGATCGTTCACACGTACCGGACGTGTTGTTTCCCGGAATACAATCACAGTCACACAAGGTCTTTGAACAGGATCCCAGCTTCTCTGGGCCTTCAGGAATTTTTGAGTGGAGGTTGGTAAGTAGCCTTGGTACACGATCTCTGTTTGTCGGACTGAATTATCCGATTAACCAGGAGATAACCGATGGTAAGGATCATGATGGCAGCGCAGTTTCATTCATCAGGAAAAACTGTGTGTACACAGTGTACCATGCGTCTCTGCATGCACCATACCTTGATATGTGCTGCCACGCTCTGCAGCCCAAAGTAGGAGAGATGGTCACAAGTATCAAACTTCGACCTGCTGGCTGGAGTTTCCCCCGTCAGGCACCCATCTGGTTCAAGCCGTCAGCCAATCTCCACACCTTAATAAATAGTAACGTCTAACTGAGCCAGTTAGTTTGATGCGTACACTTGGTGTAGTAGGATCTTTATTTAGTTTGATGCATACACTTGTTCTTTTTTGGTAGCCCTTTTGTAATGATGGCTGATGTTTGGTTTGGAAGAGAGAGCTGCGTCTTCACTCTTCTAGCCTGCTTACTGCTTCTGTTGCACCCCCAGCCCTGGTTGTTGTTGCTGCTGTTTTCAATATACAATCAGTAGTATATTTTGTCTGTTGGTTGAAAAAATGTGTTGTTAGAACGACAAACACAATGTTTTGGAAGTCGTTGCACGGTTCGATCCTTTAGTGCCCCGTACCGTACGAAACACACTTTCCACTTGTTGATAACATGCATCCCACTGATGAAGGCCCAATAGACGAGCCCATAATTAACTAGAAGGGAGGCTCTCACATGAATCCGGCCCAGGTACATGCTCATGGTCCCCTAAACTTAAATAAGTAAATAAATAAATAAAGCTAAATGCTCATGCACCAGTTCTTTAAATTCATGATTTAACCGGAGGATATTATTTGCTATGATAGTGTCGTTACATTTAGTCGATATTATTCTTAGGCAAAGATAGAGACCAATCTTCTTTCTCCCAGCATTCTCTTCTTGCAACCAGCGGACCCATGCAAATCGTAGTCAATGTCGTAAATAGTTCCGGTCCATTTTTATTTTTCAATAAGAATGTCCAACCCAACCCAGCACATTGGCGACAGCACTTTATCCTCCGCCTTGGTGCGCTCCCCGCGGCGCCGCCGTCCGGCCCTGACAACATAGCTTTTTTTTTGAAACGGTCCCTGTGAACATAGTGAATTGGGAGAGGACTGTAGTTGTGAGTATGACTATACGGAACAACCCGGTCCACTCCCGAACACAAGCAAGCGCCTCTTTTACTACTCAGATGAACCCCTCGTTTTTTTACTCTAATCCACCCTACTGATATCTGGGACCCACATCATTTTCAATGTATAGTCAATTAATGACAGAATTGCACAACTTTTTTTGAGTAGTAATTCAGAGGAGCAGGCTATAAACTGGGTTGTACGGTCTCTGTGGCCCATCTAACAACATGACCAGCCCAACAGTTTTTTCTTTGGGAAAATAGGTAGCCCAGTATTTCTTTTTGAAGAATACCCAAGCTAGGCCTATTTGTTTTCTTCGACTTACTAGGCTGCAAATCTTTCAAGACGAGGAGGGATGCATTCTGGCCTGACCAAAGAGTATGGTCAGTGTATGTTAAAAGTAATATCAAAAGGGGTTTAAAATTCCAAAAAAATTATAGCAAATGGGATATTAGTTTCTTTTTTTGTTTTTATTCTTCATTGATATCTTATACTGTATTTCATTGGATTTAACATGACATAGTACTAATTTATTTTTAAATTTGTTTTAGTATGGCTACTAATTTTTGGATTAAGAATATTTTGTGCCCCAGCAAAAATTTGCGAATTTTCAAAAATTCGCACATATTTAGTTATTTTTTTAACCCTGGTACTGACCAGAAAATGAGCAGCAATTCTAAAAATGGAAAACGGGCTGCAATAAATTACATATGAATTAGAAAATGAGTAAAAATTAAAAAAAATAATAGCAAATGGGTTGTACACGCTACAGATTTCGAGGCTGACTTGTTTACGCAAGGCTTTGTCGGTCAACACATGATTCTAGCAGCAGTGACTGTTGGATGTCCATCCAACGGCCGACGTGCTTCTTCAATCTCTGAACTTCCTGCTCCAGCCGCCTAAACTAGCGCCGGCGGGCCTGCCTACTCCCTCCTCTTGTGGCCTGCTATGATGTCACGCAGGCTTCCCCGGCCCACCCTACTCCCTCCGCTGGCCTGGCCGCACGCAATCAATTGCCTCCTTATTACGCGAAAAAAATGATTCCTCCCACTAACATCTGGGGCGCACCGGTTGGGAGGATGACCTGTGGGCCTACTAAGTTGATGCGTACGCAAGGCTTGTCAACTTAGTCAACAAACATTTCTAGTAGCAGTAACCGTTGGATTTGAATCAAATAGTCCTGCTGCTTCTTCAATCGCTGCTCTTCTTGCACCAGCCGCCCAAACCAGCACCGACGAGACCGCCTGCTCCTGCCTCCAGTGGCCGGTTGTGCTGCCGTTGAGGCCTCACCGCCCCCTACTACTCCCACCACTAGCCAGGCCCTGCGGCGACGGCAGCCTCACACCACAACCGAACCAGTGAACCCTCTTACTCCTCTCCGCGTGGGCATCCACTGCCGCGTCTTCCCCGGCTCCGCGACGTCCCCTTCCTACGCCTCGCATCGTCCGCCACCTTGGATGCGCTCGGCGCGGTCAACATGGTCAACGAACGACACCATCGGAAGTAGACTGTGCGTGGAGAGGCTAACAGCTGGTTCCACGGCCACACGCAAGGAAATGCCTCCTTATTACGTGCAAAATAATGATTCCTCCACCTGACAGCTGGGACCCACTGGAAGGGCCTCTGTATTTCGTGAAAAAATGTTCCCATCGCTGACAGGTCGGACCCACCAGCTATATCTTCGCACGTAAGGAAGTGTCTCCTTATTACGCACAAAAAAATGAATACCCCCTGCTAGCTAGGACCCACAATAGTGGGAGGCTGACTTGTGGGCCAACTAAGTTGACGGGGATGGAGGGATTTGTCAACCTAGTCAATATGAACGATTCTAGCTCCAGTGACCGTACGATGTCCATCCAACGGCCGTAGTGCTTCTTCAACCTCTGGTCTTCT
Organism: Aegilops umbellulata; assembly: GCA_032464435.1. Lineage (NCBI taxonomy): Eukaryota > Viridiplantae > Streptophyta > Magnoliopsida > Poales > Poaceae > Aegilops > Aegilops umbellulata. The sequence continues at coordinate 323,862,310 of CP136058.1, read as the reverse complement.
TGCTCCAGCTGTCCAAACCAACGCCGGTCGTGCCTCGTACTCCTGCCTCCCGTGACCGGCTGCGATGCCGCGAAGGCCTCACCGCCCCCTACTACTCCCACCGCTGGCCAGGCCATCCCTCTACTCACCCACAACCCCTGTTATTCTGCGGCGACGGCAGCCTCACACCGCAGTCGAACCAGTGAACCCTCGTACTCCTCTCTGCGTGGGCATTCACTGCCGCATCTTCCCCAGCTCCGCATCGTCCCCTTCCTAGGCCTTGCTATCGTCCATCGCCTTGGTGCTCTCAGCGGGCGTGGTCAATGTGGTCAACGATCGACTTCCATCGGAAGAGTATTGTACGTGGAGAAGCTGACAGTTGGGTCCACGGCAGCCGCAAGGAAGTGCCTCCTTATTACGCACAAAATAATTATTCCTGCACCTGATAGCTGGGACCCACCGGACGGGCCACTGTATTTCGCAAAAAAAATGTTTCCCCCCTGACTGCTGGGACCCACCAGCTACATCTTCGCATGCAAGGAAGTGCCTGACATTCGGGACTGACCTGGTCGAAGCGTACGTAGCGTTGTCATTCTGGTCGCGAACGTCTACATACATACTGGTCGATGTAGAGGCGCGCACGTGTCGTAGTAGAGGTGCACACGTAGCATGTACACGTAGGTACATCAGCAGTGTGCAAGAAAGAAAATACGGCCACGTACGTACATACAGGCTGGGTCTCGAACGCCTACTCGCGCATACGTACGGCCAGGGCTTGTGTACATGGCTGGGTCGGAACGGAGAAACTGCATCGTCGTCGCGTTCATGGGGAGCCAACCGACTGGGTCGGAACGGAATGCGTCGTCGTGTTCATCGGGAGGGCTTGGATGGAACAGCCGATGGAAACGAGGCATGGCGTACTGCAGAACGGAGGAAACGGCCTTGTGTTCGACCGGCCACAGTCGAAATGGGATCCTATTCATCGGGAAGGGTCTGGCATACCGCCAAACGGAGGAAATGGACTTGTGTTGGGCCTCCTATGGTCGAAATGGGGTCCTGTTGATCGAGAGGGGTGTGGCGTACCGCAAAACGGAGGAAACAGACTTGTGTTGGAGCACTACGGTCGAAACGGGGGTCCTGTTCATCGGGAGGGGTGTGGCGTACCACAAAACGGGACTCCACGAGATACTGTTCATCTCCACCGTCGACCCCCTCCAGCCTCCACAGGCTACTGATCATCTACCGTCGACCTCCTCCAGCCTCCACCTGTGACTGTTCATCCACGGGCTCCTGTTCATCCAGCCTCCACCGCGCGCTACTCCACCGGCTACTGTTCAACCATCCCTCTCCATGGGCTCCTATTCAACCAACCCTCCACGGGCTACTGTTCATCCAGCCCTCCACCATCTACTGTCCATCCAGCCCTCCACGAGGTGGTCCTGCTCATCCAACCCTCCACTGGGTCCTGCTCATCCAGCCCCAGCCGACTCGATCGATCGGGGCCTGTTCATCTAGAGGCAACACCATGGGGTCATGTCCATCCACCCCCATCGGGAACTGTTCATCCAAACCCCCCCCCCCAGCAACACTCACTGTTCAACCAGAGGCAGCATCGATCGGCTTCAGTTAGCAGCAGTAGCGAAGGAATCGCTCGATCGGGTTTAGTTAACAGCCATCGATCGATCGCTCGGGTTTAGTAACACGTAGCCTTCAGTGCAATCGCTCGGGTTCAGTCGGCGAACGCCTTGCTCGGGTTCAGTTAGAGCCCAACGCCATGCACCCACATGCGTGCGTGTACGCATGAGAGAAACACACAAACCTATGTGCACCGCTCGGCCCCGACCACCCACCGTAACCGGGAACACCTCGATATTTTCCTCGCCCTCGCTTCTACCACAATTTTTTTCGTCATGGACAGCCCAAAGAATGTCATGCAGCTGCGTCTCCGGCCCGCCCAGGACGAAAAACCCATTTTCTGTCATGATTTTTTGTCATAGAAGTAGGAGCCCACCACATCTATGATGATACCGGGTTTTTTCATAATTATCATCATTTAAGTGTCATAAGTATGATAGATTTTTTTCCGTTCGTCCCAAAATGTCACGGATGTGTCTTTTTTTTGTAGTGTATATTTTTATTCACCACATGATATGGGTTTTGCTTGGAGCGTCTTGTATGTTTTGAGTCTTTGCTTTTAGTTTACCACAATCATCCTTGCTGTACACACCTTTTGGGAGAGACACACATGAATCGGGATTTATTAGAATACTCTGTGTGCTTCACTTATATCCTTTGAGCTAAATAGGTTTTGCTCTAGTGCTTCACTTATATCTTTTTAGAGCACGGTGGTGGTTTTATTTTATAGAAATTATTGATCTCTCATGCTTCACTTATATTATTTTGAGAGTCTTTTAGAACAACATGATAGTTTGCTTTGGCTATAAAATTAGTCCTAATATGATGAACATCCAAGATGGGTATAATAAAAACTATCATATAGAGTGCACTGAATACTATGAGAAGTTTGATACTTGATAATTGTTTTGAGATATGAAGATGGTGATATTAGAGTCATGCTAGTTGAGTAGTTGTGAATTTGAGAAATACGTGTTCTAAAGTTTGTGATTCCCGTAGCATGCACGTATGGTGAACCGTTATGTGATGAAGTCGGAGCATGATTTATTTATTGATTGTCTTCCTTATGAGTGGTGGTCGGGGACGAGCGATGGTCTTTTCCTACCAATCTGTCCCCCTAGGAGCATGTGCGTAGTACTTCGTTTTGATAACTAACACATTTTTTCAATAAGTATGTGAGTTCTTTATGACTAATGTTGAGTCCATGGATTATACGCACTCTCACCCTTCCACCATTGCTAGCCTCTTTAATACCGCGCACCTTTTGCCGGTATCATACACCCACCATATACCTTCCTCCAAACAGCCACAATACCTACCTATTATGGCATTTCCATAGCCATTCCGAGATATATTGCCATGCAACTTACCACTGTTCCGTTTGTTATGACATGTTTCATCATTGTCATATTGCTTTGCATATAGTGCTCAAGTAAAGGATCCACCCGGATCCCAAGGTATATCAAAGCCGATTTTAATTAACAATGATTTGTGATTTAGTAGTGAGCACAAAGTAACATATATCATGCAACAACGAAGTCTAACTCTCTTCCTATGCATCGACATGTCATAAAAGAACAATTCATGCACACAAAGTAAAGGCCAATGCATAGTATAAACAGTTTCTTGCAATTTTATCATATTGGAAACATGGAGAGGCGGAGATGTAGTTCCTCTCTGATAATAATTGCAAGTAGGAGCAGCAAGCACATGCATATTATATTCATCAAAATTATCATGTGCAACGGTAAAAGGCAACCCATCAATATAATCCTTAATAAGGGCAAACTTCTCCGATATAGTGTAGTCGGGAGAATTCAAAAAGATAATAGGACTATCATGCGTGGGTGCAATAGCAACAATTTCATGTTTAACATAAGGAACTATAGCAATTTCATCTCCATAAGCATAACTCATATTGGCATCTTGCCCACAAGCATAGCAAGCATTATCAAAAAGGGATATTTCAAAAGAATCAACGGGATCATAGCAGTCATCATAGCAATCATCCTTCGGTAAGCACGAAGCGAAATTAAACAATGTATGAGTTGAAGAGTTACTCTCATTAGAAGGTGGGAACGGGTAGCTAATCCGCTCTTCCTCCTTTTGTTCTTCGCTCTCCTCATCATCTTTTTCATCCAATGAGCTCACAGTGTCATTAAATTCTTCTTCCATAGACTCCTGCAAAATATTACTCTCTTCTTGGACAGCGGAGACTCTCTCAACAAAAATCATCAATATCAAAATTGAATTCATAATTCTCATAGCAATATTTAAGGATAGCTAAATTTTCAAGTCTATAAACTGAATCATCAAAATCTTCAAACTCTTTAAACAAAGATTCAATTTCATAAGCACCCATAAAAGCAACAAATTCTTCTATTTGTTCCGCATCATAGTAATCATATATACCATTAGCATAAGAAGCCAAGGTTTTATCATCATTAAATTTGCATGAAAAGGGAAGGTGTGGAGCCTTCATCCTAGAGCAACAAGTATAATCATATCTCAAGCATAGTTCCCGAGCATACCAATGCAACATATGAATTTGATCCCATAATAGTTTCCCTTTTTGAGTCAAGCGCTAATCCCTAAAGTATTCATGTTGATCCAATGTGTCTCCCATTACATAATTGAATGGGGTTTTCTCAGGATTATCAAAGTAGTACATAATATTTTCACATAACCAACATTGAGGGTTTTAGGAGGTTCCCCATCTCCATGAGTAGCAAGTAAACCTGATTTTTTTGGTATTTCGTGTTCCATATCCATAAGTAAAGATAGAGAACAACTTGGAACAGCAAATAAAAACTACTTAGTGATAAAGCAAACAAGCACACACGAGAATATTCACCCCATGCTATGACTCCCCGGCAACGGCGCTAGAAAAAGGTCTTGATAACCCACAAGTATAGGGATCAATTGTAGCCTCTTTCGATACGTAAGAGTGTCGAACCCAACGAGGAGCTAAAGGTAGAATAAATATTCCCTCAAGTTCTATCGACCACCGATACAACTCTACGCACGCTTAACGTTCGCTTTACCTAGAACAAGTATGAAACTAGAAGTACTTTGTAGGTGTTGTTGGATAGGTTTGCAAGAATATAAAGAGCACGTAAATAAAAAGTAGGGGCTGTTTAGATAAAGACATAACTAAATTAGTTTTAGTAGAGAGCTTTTTGTCACGGGAAAGTTATTTGTCCCTAGGCAATCGATAACTAGACCGGTAATCATTATTGCAATTTTATTGAGGGAGAGGCATAAGCTAACATACTTTCTCTTCTTGGATAATATGCACTTATGATTGGAACTCTATCAAGCATCCGCAACTACTAAAGATCATTAAGGTAAAACCCAACCATAGCATTAAAGCATCAAGTCCTCTTTATCCCATATGCAACCACCCCCCTTACTCGGGTTTGTGCTTCAGTCACTCACGCAACCCACTATAAGCGAATCATGAACGTATTGCAACACCCTATAGCGGGAATCCCTCACGCTTGCGAGACACCGAGAGCACCATAGGACAGCACCAATAATAAAACATGCAACTCAAACCAATCACGATCATCAATTAACCCATAGGACAAAATAGATCTACTCAAACATCGTAGGATAGCCATACATCATTGGAAAATAATATATAGCGTTGAGCACCATGTTTAAGTAGAGATTACAGTGGGTAAAAGAGGGGTTACACCACTGCATAGAGGGGGAAGATTTGGTGATGATGGCGGTGAATTTGTTGGTGTAGATTGCGGTGATGATGATGGCCCCGACGGCGTTCCGGCGCCACCGGAAGCGAGGGGGAGAGAGCCCCCCTCCTTCTTCTTCTTCCTTGACATTCTCCCCAGATGGGAGAAGGGTTTCCCATCTGGTCCATGGTCTCCATGGCATGGGAGGGGAGAGAGCCCCTCCGAGATTGGATCTGTCTCTTTGTCTCTCTTAGTTTCTAGTTCCTGATTCTGCCCTTCACCGTTCCTTAAATTCCCGGAGATCCGTAACTCTGTTTCAGCTGAATTTTGCACACGATCTCTATCCGGATATTAGCTTTCTTGCGGAGAAAGAAGGGCACCAACCGCCTTACAGGGTGGCCACGAGGGCCCAGGGCGCGCCTGGCCCCCTGGGGCGCGCGCCCCTGCCTCGTGGCCCCCTCGGGCATCGTATCGCGTTGATTCTTCTTCCCAAAAATCACATATATTCCAAAAAAAACTCTTCAGTTTTTATTCCGTTGGACTCCGTTTGTTATGGATTTTCTGTAAAACAAAAAACATGCAACAAACAGGAACTAGCACTAGGCACTGGATCAATATGTTAGTCCCAAAAATAGTATAAAAAATTGCCAAAAGTATATGAAAGTTGCATAATATTGGCATGGAACAATAAAAAATTATAGATACGACGGAGACGTATCACTAACCTACTAACCGAAGGCCCAGTGCAAATTGCTGTTTTTTGCCTATTTCAGTGTTCCGCAGAAAAGGAATATCAAACGGAGTCCAAACGGAATGAAACCTTCGGGAGAGTTATTTTTGAAACAAACGTGATCCAGAGGACTTGGGGTGGACGTCAAGAAAGAAGCGAGGAGGCCACGAGACAGGGAGGCGCGCCTGCCCCCTGGGCGCGCCCCCACCCTCGTGGGCCCCTCGCAGCTCCACCAACCTACTTCTTCCTCCTATATATACCCATATACCCCGAAAACATCCGAGGGCACCACGAAACCCTATTTCCACCGCCGCAACCTTCTGCACCCGTGAGATCCCATCTTGGGGCCTTTTCCGGCGCTCCGCCGGAGGGGGAATCGATCACGGAGGGCTTCTACATCAACACCATAGCCTCTCCGATGATGTGTGAGTAGTTTACCACAGACCTTCGGGTCCATAGTTATTAGCTAGATGACTTCTTCTCTCTCTTTGGATCTCAATACAAAGTTCTCCTCGATTATCTTGGAGATTTATTCGATGTAACTCTTTTTGCGGTGTGTTTGTCGAGATCCGATGAATTGTGGGTTTATGATCAAGATTATCTATGAACAATATTTGAATCTCCTCTGAATTCTTTTATGTATGACTTGTTATCTTTGCAAGTCTCTTTGAATTATCAGTTTGGTTTGGCCTACTAGATTGATCTTTCTTGCAATTGGAGAAGTGCTTGGCTTTGGGTTCAATCTTGCGGTGTCCTTTCCCAGTGACAGCAGGGGCAGCAAGGCACGTATTGTATTGTTGCCATCGAGGATAAAAAGATGGGGTTTATATCATATTGCTTGAGTTTATCCCTCTACATCATGTCATCTTGCCTAATGCGTTACTCTGTTCCTATGAACTTAATACTCTAGATGCATGCTGGATAGCGGTCGGTGTGTGGAGTAATAGCAGTCTACTTGTCGCGGACGTGATGCCTATATACATGATCATGCCTAGATATTCTCATAACTATGGACTTTTCTATCAATTGCTCGACAGTAATTTGTTCACCCACTGTAATACTTATGCTATCTTGAGAGAAGCCACTAGTGAAACCTATGGCCCCCGGGTCTATCTTCCATCATATTATTTTCCCGTCAACTAGCCAATTTTTGTCGCCGTTTATTTTGCAATCTTTAATTTCAATCTATATCATAAAAATACCAAAAATATTTATCTTATTATCTCTATCAGATCTCACTTTTGCAAGTGGCCGTGAAGGGATTGACGACCCCTTTATCGCGTTGGTTGCAAGGTTCTTATTTGTTTGTGTAGGTACAAGGTGACTTGTGTGTAGTCTCCTACTGGATTGATACCTTGGTTCTCAAAAACTGAGGGAAAAACTTACGCTACTTTGCTGCATCACCCTATCCTCTTTAAGGGAAAAAACAACGCAAGCTCAAGAGGTAGCAAACCGCATGCCGTATATCGCACACACCTTTGATCTGGCTGACCGTTTCCATTGTGTTACCTAATCACAAACAGTTCATTCGAGTGAACTGTATGCTGTACATCGCACACACCTTCATCTGGCTGCTCGTTTCTTTTGTTCCTCCTCATCGCAAACAGTTATTTGAGCTGAATCGTATGCCCTGCATCACACACGCAACTAAAATCTGAACCGTGTTTGATGCATCCTCCATCGCAAATGTTTTGCACCTTTTTGACGGGTTTTTTTACACCACCGTTTGCGACTATGGCATCGCACACAGTTTCGTCGAAGGGTCTCTGATCGTAGAGTCTTGTTAGCAGCATCATGCAGTAGTGGGTGGCATACATCGCTAGCAGGGCGGAAGATGCGGCCCTTGCCGAGGAGGCCGGCAGCATCGGCTTCCAGGAAGACAAGGACGGCGCAGAAGATGATCTCGCCGAGTGGGAGGAGCCCGCCGGGGAGCACAGTGGCGCCGCTATGGGGGGCCTTCTGCCGAGGAGGCGGCCGACGACGCGGATGAGGAGGAGCTGCAGGAGGAGCCCCCAATCCAAGGAAGGAAAAAGCGCATCCTCCGGCGATTTGGCTCCAGCGAGCCAGTGCGGCGTGCCTCCTCGCCCGAAGAGGTCCCCGCCAAGAGGGCGGCCGGCAAGGCTGCCCAGCGGCAAGAGGCCCAGGCGCAACCTGTGCGCCATATGAGTCGCACGGCCGCGGCAGCAAAGGAAGAAGCGGCCTCCGCCTCCGCCATGGCCAAGCGGCCCAGGTCTCCATATCCACCCCTCTGCACGGACACCATACCAGAGGCCGACTATGACCTCTCTTCCATGAGACCGAACAGGAGGAGGTGAGAAGAAGAGGACGAGTAAGTTCTTCACCACTTTCCCCATTTCGTGAATCTCTGTTTTGGTTACCTCGCTTGATTTGATCTTGTCCTGGCTTGCCTCTATAGGGACACGGAGACATTGGCACAGAGGATGGCGAAGAGGGCCAAGACCTCGATGGGCGACGAGCCCCCAGCAAGCACCTCAAGCGCGCTGGAGGTGATCACGATCAGCCCAGGCCCCAACCCATGACACAGCCCCAGACTCAGCCCCCAGCGTGAGTCCATTACCCACTTTCTGCTGCCGGGCGCTGGGGTGTGTCTCTTCACAGTTAATCTTGCCGGGTTTGTAGGGGAAGAGCGGCAACAGGAGGAGCCGCCAAGGGCCACCCCCAACATGCCTCCTCCATCAACCACCACCCCACTCAGGGAGGTTCCCTGGCAAGGGCTTCCTCCGGTGAGCCCATGCCGCCAAGGGAGAGATCCCCGGCAAGGGCCCCTACCGATGAGCCCATGCATGCGGAGGGAGAGCCGGCAAGCACTAGTGTTGGCGGCTCCATCCCAGCAACGAGTGTTGTCGGGGAGGGAACCACTCCTCCCTAACTCATCGTATGTAAGCCGCCCACCTCCTAGTCTTAACCAGTTTTCGAGTGCAATCTTTTTCTTTTGCTTTGAACTTCGATCTTGGTTTCATCTTTTTCTCCTCCTTGGTTTTCAGACCTCTCCTCCGTGGGTCATATGGATATCGATGCCACCATAGAGAAGACCGCCAAGGATGCCGCCGCCGAGGCCGATAAGGTTGCTGCCAACGAGGCTGCCAAGGAAGCACATGAAGAGGCCGCCAAGGGGTCTGCCGGGGAGGCCAGCAAGGAGACCGGCGACCGTACTGACGACATCCCTGCCTCAGGAGCACCTGGCGCTACATCGGTCCGTCCACCTCCAAAGCCCCCGCCTCGAGCAGATACCTGAAGGTCGGCGAGGATCTGTTTGTCGGCATCCCGAGGATGGCAAGCACCGTAGCACCTGCAGAGGGGGAGGTCTTTAAGGAAGAGGTCATTGTCGGTGTCAAAACCGGCGGATCTCGGGTAGGGGGTCCCGAACTGTGCGTCTAGGATCGATGGTAACAGGAGACGGGGGACACAATGTTTACCCAGGTTCGGGCCCTCTCTATGGAGGTAATACCCTACTTCCTGCTTGATTGATCTTGATGAATATGAGTATTACAAGAGTTGATCTACCACGAGATCGTAATGGCTAAACCCTAGAAGTCTAGCCTATATGACTATGGTAATGTGTATATCCTATCCGGACTACGTCCTCCGGTTTATATAGACACCGGAAGGATCTAGGGTTACATAGAGTCGGTTACATAGGAAGGAATCTTCATAGTTGATCGCCAAGCTTGCCTTCCACGCCAAGAAGAGTCCTATGCAGACACGGGTACAGTCTTTGGCCTTCATGTCTTCACATCCCATCAGTCCGGCCCATGGATAACAGGCCAGATGCCCGAGGACCCCAAAGTCCAGGACTCCCTCAGTAGCCCCTGAACCTGGCTTCAATGACTAGGAGTCCGGCGTGTAGATTGTCTTTGGCATTGCAAGGCGGGTTCCCTTTTCCCGAACTCCAAGATAGTCTTCAGATGTAATAATTGTATCTGGACATGTATACACAACTGCAGAGGATATATAATATTTTACGAGTCCAATCCGCTGAGAACTTTTTGGTAACATGACATCACGCCTGCTCGGCCATTATTTTTGAACCGTTTAGCTAGCCTGTCGTCCCATGTCTCAAGACATGGTTTTATTGGCATGTCTTATCCCAGCGAAGATTGTATCTCTTCCTTTTTAAGGGATTCTTATCAACCCAGACGCGGGTAACCCAACCGTCACTTGGGTACAACTCCTAGGGAATAGGCAAGTTTTGAGGCCCAGGAGGAGACGTTCGATATTCGCGGCCTTTATATAGGGGTACAGACCCGTCTTTTTCGTTCATGCTTGCTTCTTCCTCAACCCCTGCTACCCCGAGTTCCAACACCCGGGTTCCAATCACCACAAGCACCAATCATGTCCGGATCCAGCCGTCAAGGGCGGTGGGTGGCTTCTTCTATTACAGAGGGAGATATTGCAAAGCTTCGGGCGGCGAGATACCTGACCTCAGAAATCCTTCATCGGCTACCTGCCGAGGGGCAGGTTATTCCCACCCCCAGATCCGGCGAGAGGGTCGTGTTCGTGTCCCACTTCCTCCGCGGTTTAGGGTTTGCGCTTAACCCCTTCGTCTGAGGGCTCATGTTCTATTATGGGCTAGATTTTCACAATCTAGCCCCGGACTCTATTCTTCTTATCTCAGCGTTTATTTTCACGTGCGAAGCCTTCCTCCGAACTCCTCCGCACTTCGGCTTATGGATCCAGACCTTCAATGTGAAGCCGCGAGTGATAGAGGGGAAGCAGGCAGAGTGCGGTGGCGCCATAGTGAGCGAGCTTGCTAGTGCTGTTTGGCTGAAAGGATCTTTCACCAAATCCTCCGACTTATGGCAGCAAGGCTGGTTCTATATCACCGAGCCCCGTGGCTCCAAGTGGGCAGCTGCGCCTGAATTTTGATCCAGCTCCCCAATTCAGCTGGCATCATGGATTAATAAGGGGCTGGACTGGGGATCAACGGTCAAGGTGCGAACTTTGCAAAGTCACATCCGAAGCCTCATTGAGAAGGACATCAATGTCGTCAATGTTGTTCAAGTAATGATGGTCCGCCGGACCCTGTCGTGCCAGCGACGGCCTCTCCGCATGTGGGGGTTTAATCCAGAAGGGTCGCGGACTCTTCAGCACTTCTTCGACACTACGCACGAAAGAATGTGGAAATTATGTTTCGGGAAATGAAAGCAATGGCCGGATACCACCGAAAATATCGGCCTCGACTGCAACCATCCACACACCCTGGTAAGTACTCGTTCGTCGAACACCTTATATTCGGATACACAGTGGCAAGACACTGACCGAATCATCCTTTTTCAAGGCTGGATAAAGAAAGTGGAGTGGATTAGGTGTCCGGCTCCCCTTCCCGAGGACTCAGCCAGTCCTGCATTAACAAGGATGCTGGCCTCAACACCATACCAGGCGCCGGCAAGGGAGAGTAAAGAGGAGGGTGAGAAGACCTAGGATGACCTTGGTTCCGAAGGTAAGTCGGACACTTGTCGGCGTTCTGGGAACGGGGGTCCCCAGACTTGCCTGCCTGCGGCCTGCGGCGTGGCTCAAAGGAGGCCCAGCACGGCCCAACTTCATCAACACAAGACCCAAGACCCTCGCGAGGGGCCAAGCCTCGCGGGGCGGACGACACGGTGCTTCCTCAGGCACGGCCTCGTCAGGCTGGCTCACGAGGAGGCGGAGAGATCAAGGCGAGGTACCTCACGAGGTGCCCATGACATAAGCCATGACGACCAAGGGTGCCAGGCGGGCGCCAGACCGCACAGTGTCCTCCCTTTCCTCTTTGGTGCAAAGGGGGCAAGCGCAGGCGAGAGGATCAAGCAAAGGCATCCATTTCGGTGCAACGAGACCAAGACCAGTCCAACGGTGGGAAGGAGGTCATCGTGGAGCCTAGAACGGCATCACCACAGGGCCTTTGGCAGGCAAGGACCAACTTTAGTCAGGATAAGTGTACTGTATGTTCCCCTTAGAATTGGCCAATTGTTGGCGCCCTTCCCGCTCAATATTTGGGACGAGGCCCAGGGCCTTTGCCTATAAATAGGACTAGCCACCCCCAGGGTAGAGGTAATTAGAATTGGATGGAATAGGCACAGACACACACAGAGAGAGAGAGAAGGGTGTCTGAACTCCCCTAGCAGTTCATCGTCCCAGCTAGAACACGCCCTCGCGAGGCTGTTCCCCCTTGTACCGTTCATCATCATCAGCCCAAGAGGCAATCCACCCACCACACTGGAGTAGGGTATTACACCACATCGGTGGCCCGAACCAGTATAAACTCTGTGTCTTTTGCGTTGTTCTTTTGGTAGTTTAGATCCTTGCGAGACGGAGAGGTAGAGGGCATAATCTCCGCGCGCACCCCAGAGTTCGAACCTTAAGGGTCTGCCGGAACCCGAAATCCGACATTTGGCGCGCCAGGTAGGGGTGCGCTAGAATTTGTCTTCCACCGCTTTGTTCTCCTCCGACCGTCGCGTCCATGTCTGACGCTCGTCGGGCCCGCGCCGAGCGCCGGGACACCATCGCCTCCCGCATCGCCCAGACGGCCCCCGTCGGTGGGCGCCCTCGTCGTTCCCCGTCGCCTGTCGTCAACGCCGCCACCGGCCCGGTGGGGAACGAGCAGCAAGCATCATCTCAGCACCCGTCCGTGCGGCGAGACGGCCGCACCGCTACTCCGTCGCTCATGCCAGCAGGCTCTTCGTCCCACGCGCTCTGCGCTCCCTTGGAGGCTCGGGCTGCACTCATCGCGGCAAACGAGCTTCTGCGCTACCATCCCGTCGACGACGTCTACGAAGAGTGGCTCGACCGCGTCGCCGAGCTTGTCCGCGCCGCAGGGGGCTCTCCTGCATCGTCCGCTCCGCTGCGCCGCACCCCGCCACGTGCTGGCAATGAAGTTCCGGGGGCGTACCAGCCGCCTCCCCACCAAGAAGACGTCGTGGCCCCAAGGCTCGTGGCCCCTGGGCGGAACCCGCTCCGTCAGGCGCCAGCCCAGCAAGAACGGAGCTGCCAAGAAGTCCCTCGACTGCAAGAGGCTGCCCGAGCGCTTCCTGCTCCGGCTCGCCGCGACCCTGCTCCAGCTCCGGCACGTCAAGACCCCGCGCTGCTTCCGGCTGCAGCGCATGGGGACCCTCAAGGCCAAGCTCCCCCTCGACCGAAGCCTCCCGTGGCCACGGCCGGCTGCCGCGCCTACACCACCGAACTGCGCAGCGTTGCGTGGCCCGGCAAGTTCAAGCCAGACCTGCCTCCTTACTACGACGGCACAACTGACCCCGCTGAGTTCCTCCAGCTTTATGAGTTGGGCATCGAAGCTGCCAGCGGGGACGAAAAGGTCATGGCGAACTGGTTCCCCATGGCACTCAAGGAAGGAGCCCGTACCTGGCTCCTGAACCTGGCCCCGGGCACGATCTCTTCCTGGGACCAGATGCGCACCCGCTTCATCGTCAACTTCCAAGGTACTCGCGACCGGCCGCCCGCCGTGAGCGACATGCGCCGCATCAAGCAACAACCCGGAGAGACCCTGTAAAAGTACATCCAGCGCTTCAACAGCGCGCGACTCAAGATCCCCAAGGTGTCCGAGGAAGCCATCATCTCAGCCTTCTCCGACGGTGTGCGCGACGTCAAGATGAAGGAGGAGCTGGCGATGCATGAAGACCTGTGCACCTCCCTGGAGCTGTTCAACTTGGCGACCAAGTGCGCCAGGGCTGAGGAGGGGCGTCTCTCCCTCCTCGAGCTGCCCACCGCGTACCCAGAGGAGAAGAAACCCAAGGCCAAGGACGTGAAGCGCAAGAGGGCTGCCGTGCTCGCGGCAGAGCACGATACCAAGCGAGGCAAGGACCTGCTCGAGTCCTCCAGGGGCAGCCTATACTGCGTGTACCACGACCTCCACACCCACAACACCAATGAATGCCAAGAGCTCCGCGCCGTACGAGAAGGAAGGATCGGCTGACGCCCTGACCGCGCTGACCGGGGCTACGGCCGAGGAGGAGGAAGAAACCCAGGATGCTGGGAAGATCGCGGCCCGCGCCAAGGGTGGCGTGATCAACCTCGCGAGGACCGCTGGCGGGACCTGCCTCGCGAGGGGGATTGGAGGGATCAACCTCGTGAGGATCGCCTGCAGGGCAACGCAGGCCTTCCCCCGCTGCCGCCTCAGCCAAGGAGGAACAAGAACCGCCACCAAGACGAGGGGGCTGGGGGCTTCCAGGAGCCGCGCGCAATCGCCTGCATCCTGGGCGGAGCTCAAGCCCCAGCCTCCCAATGCATCTTCAAGCAGTTTGCCCGTGAAGTGAATGCAGTCCTCCCTAGGCTCGAAGCAACGCGCCCTCTCAGGTGGTCGGCGTGCACCATCACGTTCAGCTCAGCGGATCACCTCGAGTGCGCGGCCATGGCCGGGGTCCTCCCGATGCTTTGCTCTCCAGTCATCAGCAACGTACTGGTCACCAGGACCCTCATCGACGGTGGGGCAGGGCTCAACGTCCTGTCCGTGGAAACATTCAACAATCTCCAAGTGCCCTATGACCAGCTTCAGCCAACCAAGCCTTTCTCCGGAGTCACCGACGGTTCCACGATCCCGATCGGGCAGGTCCGCCTCCCTGTCACCTTCGGGGCCCGCAGCAACAACCGCACCGAGCTCATCGACTTCGACATCGCTCACATCCGCCTGCCGTACAACGCCATCCTTGGGTACCCGGCGCTGGCCAAGTTCATGGCCGTAACTCATCATGGCTACAACGTCCTCAAGATGCCAGGAAGTGGCGGAGTCATCACGGTGCTGTGTGAAGAAAAGGATGCAGTGTGTTCCCTGGAGCGAGCCTTTCAGGCCGCGTCACTAGAAGACCCAGATCACGGAAGCAGGAGGCTTCCCGAGATCACCCCCAAGAAGAAGAAGACATCGTCAGGCTCAGCCCCTCAGGAGGCAGGCCCCTCAGGGCCCGTGTCTGCCCAAGGGGACCCTCCATCCATCGCATAGGAAAGCGCGCCCGGCGCCCTCCTCAGGCAGGGCCCGGGGGCTCTCACCTGGAGGGCCACCGACCTGGCCAAGGTCACAAGGGAGGCGCTTGGGCACCACGTGGAGGCGTGCCTCGAGGCACGTTTCCCTCTCGAAGGAGCAAGGCAGGGAAGGTCAAACCAGCAGGAGTTCGTTAACAAGGCCGTTCAAGAACTACAAGAGTCAAGAATCATGAGAGGTTGCCACCGTCTACCAGCTATGGCCCCCCATCCAGGCGGGGATGGTGGGCTGTGCATCTGCATCGACGTACCAGGGCTCAATCAAGTCGCCACAACGGAGCGCCTCTGGCCCTCACAAGTGTTGGGGAACGTTGCAGAAAATTAAAATTTTTCCTACGGTTTCACCAAGATCCATCTATGAGTTCATCTAAGCTACGAGTCATGGGAGAGAGATTGCATCTACATACCACTTTGTAGATCACGAGCGGAAGCGTTCAACGAACGAGGATGAGGTAGTCGTACACGACGTGATCCAAATCACCGGAGATCCTAGCACCGAACGGACGGCACCTCCGCGTTCAACACACGTACGGTCAGCGTAACGTCTCCTTCTTCTTGATCCAGCAAGGCAAAGGAGAGGTTGAGGAAGATGGCTCCAGCAGCAGCACGACGGCGTGGTGATGGTG
Source organism: Aegilops umbellulata (assembly GCA_032464435.1). Lineage (NCBI taxonomy): Eukaryota > Viridiplantae > Streptophyta > Magnoliopsida > Poales > Poaceae > Aegilops > Aegilops umbellulata. The sequence continues at coordinate 323,846,660 of CP136058.1, read as the reverse complement.
GAGCTGCAGTACTCCGGCAGGGCTTCGCCGAGCTCTACGGAGGAGGAGGAAGTGTTGGAAAGGGAGAGGGAGGTGCCAAGGACCAGGGTGCGGCTGCCCCCCTCCCCTCCCACCTTTATATATCCCCCTAGGGGGGGCGCCGGCCCTAGGAGATGCAATCTCCTAGGGGGCGGCGGCCAAGGGGTGGGGCTTGCCCCCCAAGCAAGGGGGCGCCCCCCTTTTAGAGTTTCCCCCATCCTAGGCGCATGGGCCTCTAGGGGCTGGTTCCCCTTGGCCCATGTAGGCCAAGGCGCACCCCCTAGAGCCGATGTGGCCCCCCGAGGCAGGTGGCCCCACCCGGTGGACCCCCCGGGACCCTTCGGTGGTCCCGGTACAATATCGATAACCCCGAAACTTGTCCCGATGGCCAAAACAGCACTTCCTATATATAATTCTTTACCTCCGGACCATTCCGAAACTCCTCGTGACGTTCGGGATCTCATCCGGGACTCCGAACAACATTCGGGTTACTGCACATACATATCTTCACAACCCTAGCGTCACCGAACCTTAAGTGTGTAGACCCTACGGGTTCGGGAGACATGCAGACATGACCGAGACGGCTCTCGGGCAATAACCAACAGCGGGATCTGGATACCCATGTTGGCTCCCACATGCTCCACGATGATCTCATCGGATGAACCACGATGTCGAGGATTCAATTAATCTCGTATACGATTCCCTTTGTCAATCGGTATTTTACTTGCCCGAGATTCGATCGTCGGTATCCCAATACCTTGTTCAATCCCGTTACCGGCAAGTCACTTTACTCGTACTGTAATGCATGATCCCATGATCAAACACTTTGATCACATTGAGCTCATTATGATGCATCATTACCGAGAGGGCCCGGTGATACCTCTCCGTCAAGCGGAGTGACAAATCCCAGTCTCGATCCATGTCAACCCAACAGACACTTTCGGAGATACCCGTAGTATACCTTTATAGTCACCCAGTTATGTTGTGACGTTTGGTACACCCAAAGCACTCCTACGGTGTCCGGGAGTTACACGATCTCATGGTCTAAGGAAAGGATACTTGACATTGGAAAACTCTAGCAAACGAACTATGCGATCTTATGATATGTTTAGGATTGGGTCTCGTCCATCACATCATTCTCCTAATGATGTGATCTCGTTATCAATGACATCCAATGTCCATAGTCAGGAAACCATGACTATCTATCGATCAACGAGCTAGTCAACTAGAGGCTTACTAGGGACATGATGTTGTCTGTTATTCACACATGTATTACGATTTCCGGATAACACAATTATAGCACGAACAAAGACAATTATCATGAACAAGGAAATATAATAATAATGCTTTTATTATTGCCTCTAGGGCATATTTCCAACAGTCTCCCACTTGCACTAGAGTCAATAATCTAGTTACATTGTGATGAATCGAACACCCATAGAGTTCTGGTGCTGATCATGTTTTGCCTTAGGGAGAGGTTTAGTCAACGGATCTGCGACATTCAGATCCGTGTGCACTTTACAAATTTCTATGTCTCCATCTTGAACATTTTCACGAATGGAGTTGAAGCGATGCTTGATGTGCCTGGTCTTCTTGTGAAACCTGGGCTCCTTTGCAAGTGCAATAGCTCCAGTGTTGTCACAGAAGAGTTTGATTGGCCCCGACGCATTGGGTATGACTCCGAGGTCGGTGATGAACTCCTTCACCCAAATTGCTTCATGTGCTGCCTCCGAGGCTGCCATGTACTCCGCTTCACATGTAGATCCCGCCACGACGCTCTGCTTGCAACTGCACCAGCTTACTGCCCCACCATTCAAAATATACACGTATCCGGTTTGTGACTTAGAGTCATCCAGATCTGTGTCGAAGCTAGCGTCGACGTAACCCTTTACGACGAGCACGTCACCTCCATAAACGAGAAACATTTCCTTAGTCCTTTTCAGGTACTTCAGGATATTCTTGACCGTTGTCCAGTGTTCCTTGCCGGGATTACTTTGGTACCTACCTACCAAACTTATGGCAAGGTTTACATCAGGTCTGGTACACAGCATGGCATACATAATAGAACCTATGGCTGAGGCATAGGGGATGACACTCATCTCTTCTATATCTTCTGCCGTGGTCAGACATTGAGCTGAGCTCAATTTCACACCTTGTAACACAGGTAAGAACCCCTTCTTAGATTGATCCATATTGAACTTCTTCAATATCTTATCAAGGTATGTGCTTTGTGAAAGACCTATGAGGCGTCTTGATCTATCTCTATAGATCTTGATGCCTAATATATAAGCAGCTTCTCCAAGGTCCTTCATTGAAAAACTCTTATTCAAGTAGGCCTTAATGCTGTCCAAGAGTTCTATATCATTTCCCATTAAAAGTATGTCATCTACATATAGTATGAGAAATGCTACAGAGCTCCCACTCACTTTCTTGTAAACGCAGGCTTCTCCATAAGTCTGTGTAAATCCAAACGCTTTGATCATCTCATCAAAGCGAATGTTCCAACTCCGAGATGCTTGCACCAGCCCATAAATCGAGCGTTGGAGCTTGCACACCTTGTCAGCATTCTTAGGATTGACAAAACCTTCCGGCTGCATCATATACAATTCTTCCTTAAGGAAACCATTAAGGAATGCAGTTTTGACGTCCATTTGCCATATTTCATAATCGTAGAATGCGGCAATTGCTAACATGATTCGGACAGACTTCAGCTTCGCTACCGGTGAGAAAGCCTCATCGTAGTCAACCCCTTGAACTTGTCGATAACCCTTAGCGATAAGCCAAGCTTTATAGATGGTCACATTACCATCCGCGTCTGTCTTCTTCTTAAAGATCCATTTATTTTCTATGGCTCGCCGTTCAACGGGCAAGTCAGTCAAAGTCCATACTTCGTTTTCATACATGGATCCTATCTCGGATTTCATGGCTTCTAGCCATTTGTTGGAATCCGGGCCCGCCATTGCTTCCTCATAGTTCGAAGGCTCGCCGTTGTCTAACAACATGATTTCCAAGACAGGGTTGCCGTACCACTCTGGTGCGGAACGTGTCCTTGTGGACCTTCGAATTTCAGTAGGAGCTTGATTAGAAGTATCTTGATCATCATCATTAATTTCCTCTCTAGTCGGTGCAGGTACCTCAGGAACGTTTTCTTGAGTTTCGCCATTTTCCGGTTCAAGAGGTAACACTTCGTCAAGTTCTACTTTCCTCCCACTTACTTCTTTCGAGAGAAACTCTTTCTCTAGAAAGGATCCATTCTTGGCAACAAAAATCTTGCCTTCGGATCTGAGGTAGAAGGTATACCCAATAGTTTCTTTAGGGTATCCTATGAAGACGCATTTTTCCGACTTGCGTTCGAGCTTTTCAGGTTGAAGTTTCTTCACATAAGCATCGCATCCCCAAACTTTTAGAAATGACAGCTTAGGTTTCTTCCCAAACCATAATTCATACGATGTCGTCTCAACGGATTTCGACGGAGCCCTATTTAAAGTGAATGCGGCAGTCTCTAAAGCATAGCCCCAAAAAGATAGCGGTAAATCGGTAAGAGACATCATAGATCGCACCATATCTAATAGAGTGCGATTACGACGTTCGGACACACCATTACGTTGAGGTGTTCCAGGCGGCGTGAGTTGTGAAACTATTCCACATTTTCTTAAGTGTGTGCCAAATTCGTGACTCAAGTATTCTCCTCCATGATCTGATCGTAGAAACTTGATCTTTCTATCACGTTGATTTTCAACCTCACTCTGAAATTCCTTGAACTTTTCAAAGGTCTCAGACTTGTGTTTCATTAAGTAGATATACCCATATCTACTCAAGTCATCGGTGAGGGTGAGAACATAACGATAGCCACCGCGAGCCTCAACACTCATTGGACCGCACACATCGGTATGTATGATTTCCAATAAGTTGGTTGCTCGCTCCATTGTTCCTGAGAACGGAGTCTTGGTCATTTTACCCATGAGGCATGGTTCGCACGTGTCAAATGATTCATAATCAAGAGACTCTAAAAGTCCATCTGCATGGAGCTTCTTCATGCGTTTGACACCTATGTGACCAAGGCGGCAGTGCCACAAATATGTGGGACTATTGTTATCAACTTTAACTCTTTTGGTATTCACACTATGAATATGTGTATCATCACGTACGAGATTCATTAAGAATAAACCATTAACCATCGGAGCATGACCATAAAACATATCTCTCATATGAATAGAACAACCGTTATTCTCGGATTTAAATGAGTAGCCATCTCGAATTAAACGAGATCCAGACACAATGTTCATGCTCAAACTTGGCACTAAATAACAATTATTGAGGTTTAAAACTAATCCCGTAGGTAAATGTAGAGGTAGCGTGCCGACGGCGATCACATCGACCTTGGAACCATTCCCGACGCGCATCGTCACCTCGTCCTTCGCCAGTCTCCGTTTATTCCGCAGCTCCTGCTTTGAGTTACAAATGTGAGTAACTGCACCGGTATCAAATACCCAAGATCTACTACGAGTACTGGTAAGGTACACATCAATTACATGTATATCACATATACCTTTTGTTTTGCCGGCCTTCTTGTCCGCTAAGTATTTGGGGCAGTTCCGCTTCCAGTGACCACTTCCCTTGCAATAAAAACACTCAGTCTCGGGTTTGGGTCCATTCTTTGTCTTCTTCCCGGCAACTTGCTTACCGGGCGCGGCAACTTCCTTGCCGTCCTTCTTGAAGTTCTTTTTACCCTTGCCCTTCTTGAACTTAGTGGTTTTATTCACCATCAACACTTGATGTTCCTTCTTGATTTCTACCTCTACTGATTTCAGCATAGCATATACCTCAGGAATGGTCTTTACCATCCCCTGCATGTTGTAGTTCATCACAAAGCTCTTGTAGCTAGGTGGAAGCGACTGGAGGATTCTGTCAATGACCGCTTCATTCGGGAGATTAACTTCCAGTTGAGTCAAGCGGTTGTGCAACCCAGACATCTTGAGTATGTGTTCACTGACAGAGCTATTTTCCTCCATCTTACAGCTAAAGAATTTGTCGAAGACTTCATATCTCTCGACCCGGGCATGAGCTTGGAAAACCATTTTCAGCTCTTCGAACATCTCATATGCTCCATGTCTCTCAAAACGCTTTTGGAGCCCCGGCTCTAAGCTGTAAAGCATGCCGCACTGAACGAGGGAGTAATCATCGGAGCGTGACTGCCAAGCGTTCATAACGTCTTGTTCTGCAGGGAGAATAGGTGCGTCACCCAGCGGTGCTCGTAGGACATAATCTTTCTTGGCAGCTATGAGGATGATCCTCAGGTTCCGGACCCAGTCCGTATAGTTGTTGCCATCGTCTTTCAGCTTGGTTTTCTCTAGGAACGCGTTGAAGTTGAGGACTACGTTGGCCATTTGATCTACAAGACATATTGTAAATATTTTAGACTAAGTTCATGATAATAAAGTTCATCTTAATCAAATTATTTAATGAACTCCCACTTAGATAGACATCCCTCTTCTAATCATCTAAGTATTACAGGATCCGAGTCAACTAGGCCGTGTCCGATCATCACGTGAGACGGACTAGTCAACATCGGTGAACATCTTCATGTTGATCGTATCTTCTATACGACTCATGCTCGACCTTTCGGTCTTCTGTGTTCCGAGGCCATGTCTGTACATGCTAGGCTCGTCAAGTCAACCTAAGTGTTTGCATGTGTAAATCTGTCTTACACCCGTTGTATGTGAACGTTAGAATCTATCACACCCGATCATCACGTGGTGCTTCGAAACAACGAACTGTCGCAACGGTGCACAGTTAGGGGGAACACTTCTTGAAATTATTATGAGGGATCATCTTATTTACTACCGTCGTACCAAGTAAACAAGACGCAAAACATGATAAACATCACATGCAATCAAATAATGAACGTGACATGATATGGCCAATATCACATAGCTCCTTTGATCTCCATCTTGGGGATCCATGATCATCTTGTCACCGGCTTGACACCATGATCTCCATCATCATGATCTCCATCATCGTGTCTCCATGAAGTTGCTCGCCAACTATTACTTCTACTACTATGGCTAACGTGTTTAGCAATAAAGTAAAGTAATTTACATGGCGTTTCTCAATGACACGCAGGTCATACAAAAATAAAGACAACTCCTATGGCTCCTGCCGGTTGTCATACTCATCGACATGCAAGTCGTGATTCCTATTACAATAGCATGAACATCTCATACATCACATATAGATCATTCATCATTCATCACAACTTTGGCCATATCATATCACAAAGCACTTGCTGCAAAAACAAGTTAGACGTCCTCTAATTGTTGTTGCAAGTTTTACGTGGCTGAATTAGGGTTCTAGCAAGAACGTTTTCTTACCTACGTGAAAGCCACAACGTGATTTGTCAACTTCTATTTACCCTTCATAAGGACCCTTTTCATCGAATCCGCTCCAACTAAAGTGGGAGAGACAGACACCCGCCAGCCACCTTATGCAACTAGTGCATGTTAGTCGGTGGAACCGGTCTCACGTAAGCGTACGTGTAAGGTTGGTCCGGGCCGCTTCATCCCACAATACCGCTGAAGCAAGATAAGACTGGTGTTCTACTCGTGCAATAGAGAACTACGCATAGACCTAGCTCATGATGCCACTGTTGGGGAACGTTGCAGAAAATTAAAAAATTTCCTACGGTTTCACCAAGATCCATCTATGAGTTCATCTAAGCTACGAGTCATGGGAGAGAGATTGCATCTACATACAACTTTGTAGATCACGAGCGGAAGCGTTCAACGAACGAGGATGAGGTAGTCGTACACGACGTGATCCAAATCACCGGAGATCCTAGCACCGAACGGACGGCACCTCCGCGTTCAACACACGTACGGTCAGCGTAACGTCTCCTTCTTCTTGATCTAGCAAGGCAAAGGAGAGGTTGAGGAAGATGGCTCCAGCAGCAGCACGACGGCGTGGTGATGGTGGAGCTGCAGTACTCCGGCAGGGCTTCGCCGAGCTCTACGGAGGAGGAGGAGGTGTTGGAGAGGGAGAGGGGGGCGCCAAGGACCAGGGTGCGGCTGCCCCCCCTCCCCTCCCCCTTTATATAGCCCCCTAGGGGGGCGCCGGCCCTAGGAGATGCAATCTCCTAGGGGGGCGGCGGCCAAGGGGTGGGGCTTGCCCCCCAAGCAAGGGGGCGCCCCCCCTTTTAGGGTTTCCCCCACCCTAGGCGCATGGGCCTCTAGGGGCTGGTTCCCCTTGGCCCATGTAGGCCAAGGCGCACCCCCTAGAGCCCATGTGGCCCCCCGAGGCAGGTGGCCCCACCCGGTGGACCCTCGGGACCCTTCGGTGGTCCCGGTACAATACCGATAACCCCGAAACTTGTCCCGATGGCCAAAACAGCACTTCCTATATATAATTCTTTACCTCCGGACCATTCCGAAACTCCTCGTGACGTCCGGGATCTCATCCGGGACTCCGAACAACATTCGGGTTACTGCACATACATATCTTCACAACCCTAGCGTCACCGAACCTTAAGTGTGTAGACCCTACGGGTTCGGGAAACATGCAGACATGACCGAGACGGCTCTCAGGCAATAACCAACAGCGGGATCTGGATACCCATGTTGGCTCCCACATGCTCCACGATGATCTCATCGGATGAACCACGATGTCGAGGATTCAATTAATCCCGTATACGATTCCCTTTGTCAATCGGTATTTTACTTGCCCGAGATTCGATTGTCGGTATCCCAATACCTCGTTCAATCCCGTTACCGGCAAGTCACTTTACTCGTACCGTAATGCATGATCCCATGATCAAACACTTTGATCACATTGAGCTCATTATGATGATGCATTACCGAGAGGGCCCGGTGATACCTCTCCGTCAAGCGGAGTGACAAATCCCAGTCTCGATCCGTGTCAACCCAACAGACACTTTCGGAGATACCCGTAGTATACCTTTATAGTCACCCAGTTACGTTGTGACGTTTGGTACACCCAAAGCACTCCTACGGTGTCCGGGAGTTACACGATCTCATGGTCTAAGGAAAGGATACTTGACATTGGAAAACTCTAGCAAACGAACTATGCGATCTTATGCTATGTTTAGGATTGGGTCTCGTCCATCACATCATTCTCCTAATGATGTGATCTCGTTATCAATGACATCCAATGTCCATAGTCAGGAAACCATGACTATCTATCGATCAACGAGCTAGTCAACTAGAGGCTTACTAGGGACATGTTGTTGTCTGTTATTCACACATGTATTACGATTTCCGGATAACACAATTATAGCATGAACAAAGACAATTATCATGAACAAGGAAATATAATAATAATGCTTTTATTATTGCCTCTAGGGCATATTTCCAACAACAAGTGGGGCGTTGTGGAGGTCCACCCCACAGCTATGTTCGCATGCCTTACGGCTTGCCGAGCGTGGCTACTGCGTACCAGCGCCTCATGAGGGGCATCATGGAGACTCAGGAAGACAGGCGTTCCGCAGTCCTGACAGAGATGGAGATGATTCGCGAGGAGCCACCAGCGCCTCCGAGCCTCCTTAGGCCCCTGGGCCTGGGGGCTCGTGAGGATCGGCTCCCGCAACCCACCGAGTCTGCTACACCAACACCACTTCGTCCGCGACAACCCCAGGTGACATCTTTCAAGCTTCATTTCCGGCTGGGAACGCCCCCAGGGCTGCTTCATTCCCAGGCCGCGTGGGTCCGTCCATGCGGCATGTATACCTTTTTAGTTTTCGATCGTTAGCTTGCTTTGTTGGGGGAGCCCCTTGGGCTGCATCATCCCCAGGCCGCTCAGGCCAGGCCCAGTGGCGTGTATCTTCCTTGCGTTTATTCCCAACTATGCATTCGCCTATCATGCTTGATTACTTGACGCCCGTTCACGGCACCTCTTCTTCCCAATGTCGACCACTTGCACGTTAAAGGGGGGTACCTGAGCATCGCGACTCAGGGCTCTTACTGGCTCTCCAGCCCTCACCCTCTAGCCTTGTCCACGGCATCGCGACCTGGCATACCAGCGACGGCTGAGACAAGCTCGAGGGCCGGGACCCGAGGACGTAGAGTGCCGGCATCTAACCCAATCTGCAGGAACACATCTCAAGATACGGCCCAGTGCCAGGCGCAACCCGCCTAGAGGTAGGGCCCCGTGAGTCCCGCGCTGGCTCACGGGTGCCCAGATACACCTCACCTAGCCCTACCATGCCGGCCACGTGTCAGGGCGGGGCTGTACACGCCCCGGGGGCTCCTCCCGGAGGGGAGCCCCCTCCCACGTACCAGTGGAAGCACCATGCTCCGCGCTGGCTGACGACACTGCCGAGGAGCGGCTATGCCCGTATACATACGGAAGCGCTATGCTCCGCGCTGGTGATAAACAACTGAGGGTGGCCTCCGGGCCGCATCAACCTCAGGGAGCCTAGAGCTCAATGTCTAGCCTCGTCGCAATGCCTCCCCTCGGGAGCGCCGCGCGAGGGGGCTAGGAACGGGGGCTACGACTGGGTCACGCCCAGGCGTACACCACCCAGCCAGGCCCCTCGAGCCTGGTTCGTCGCGCGTCTCTCCCCGAGCGGAGCCAAGGTATGAAGGCCATTTGAGCGTCAAGGGGGACCCCTGAGCATCGCGACTCAGGGGCCTAACTGGTCCTGTAGCCCCTCACTCCTTAGTTCCGAAAGGCTATGCTGGGTGAGGTACGCGCGGGGTCGGGCTCTGCAGACGTAGAACGGTGGTCTCACTCGCATCTCACCTCATCACCCGCTGTTTGCGCGTCAAGGGGGACCCCTGAGCATCGCGACTCAGGGGCCTAACTGGCTCCGTAGCCCCTCACTCCTTAGTTCCGAAAGGCTATGCTGGGTGAGGTACGCGCGGAGTCGGGCTCTGCAGACGTAGAACAGAAGATACACCTACATCACACTTCCCTACTTGTTGTTCATGCGCCAAGGGGGACTCCTGAGCATCGCGACTCAGGAGCCTAACTTGTCACGTAGCCCCTCACTCCTTTGGTCCCGTCCTGGTTTCCGGTCGGGGCTAGTGCTGGGTGAGGTACACGCGCGGCCGGGCTCCGCCGGCGTAGAACACAAGCAAGTAGGGAGGAAAAGCATAAAACTCAAAGAAATTAAAAGCAAATATTACAGTCCATACTATCGTCTCAGTACCAAACGCAAGTTTAAATGCCTCCTCGAGGCGTGATGCATGTGCAGGAAGTAAAAGAAGAACAGGAGCGGCAGCGGAGTCACTTGTCGGCGGTGGGGCAGCGCGGAGTGGCCTCGCTTCATGGAGCAGTAGGGTCGGCAGCGCCTTGCTTCGGCTTGGTGCTGAAGGCCCGGAACTTCCCCAGCAGTGCCTCAGCGCACCCCTTCACGGCTTCGACAGCAGCAGCAGCACCCTCGCCACTCACCGGCTCCAGCAGGCCGTCGAGGTCTGCGCTGGGATCGCGAAGGTAGATGTGGGCGAAGACCCGCGTCAGCGCAGCAGAGGACAAGACTCGCGCCTCGGCCTCGGCCATGGGGCCAAGGCCAAGGGCGACATCCCCAAGGGCACGAACCAGGAAGGGAAGTAGCTTGGCGGGGCCATCCTCGTCACCGGCCAGCGGGCTCTCCAGGCCGCTCTCGTAGAGCGTCTTCAGCGAAGCACGGGCATCTTTCTCCATGTCTACGAAGGCCACGCGATCCTCGGCAAGGACCCGGGCCTTGCGGTCCAGCTCGGCCTTCGTCACCTCTAGCTCCTTCTTCAGCGCGCCTAGGCGGTCGCGGCGCTTCTTGAGCTTGGCCTCCCGATCCTCGATGGCCGCCTCGCGACCCTTCGCGCCTTCCTCGTGCTCTTGGTGAAGGCGGACCTCCTTCGCGAGCTGGTCCCGCAGGCCCTGCAGCTCGTCTTCCAGCTCCTTGCAGCGACCACGGACTCCAACCACCTCTCCTAGGGCCGCGTCTCGGGCAGCCTTCGCCTCGAGAGTGGCCTCCCTCTCTCCGTCACAGGTCGTCAAGGCCTGAACCAGCGTCGCCCGGATCGAGGCGTCGGAGCGGATCCACCCCGAAGCCAGCTCCAGGCGCCCGGCCACTAGGCGAGGGTCGGCGCCAAGAAGATCCTGCACCAACCGGTCCAGCTCAGCAACGGCATGCTCCAGGACGGCAGAAGAAGACGGGGAAGCATCGCCGCGCTCCAAGGCAGCATGAGGAGTTGGGGGAGCAGCGGACAGTGGAATGGGAGGACAAGGTAGCGGCAACGAGACCACAGCATCCTGAGGCGGGGTCTGCTGCGCCCCGACAACCGTGGTGCCGGCGGCAGGCAGGGGCACCTCAGGAGTCACTTGGGCCATGGGGGCTGGGCCCGCCCCAGCCAGCTCAGCTAGGCCGCGCAAAGATGACCGGGCAGGAGAAACCCGTGCGTCACGGTCGCCTTCCCCTGCAGGCGGAGGCGTTGCCGCGGACGGGGCCTCGGGAGCCCCCTTCGGCTTCTTCGCCGAGGGCGCCAGCCTATCCAAAGAGAAGCAAACATCAAGCCTCAGCGGTGGAACAAGAAACAGAAGACGAAGGATCAAGCACTTACGGGTCGTCGCTGGAGAACTCGAGCAGCCTCCGGCCATACTTGAAGCCAGAAAGCCGGGTGGAGGGATCCGCCTCAGGCGCAGAGGGCGTGTCTGTGGACCGCCCCGGAGCCGGAGCGGACCCGCGGGGGATCAGCCCAGTTCTGCCCTTCTTCGGGATCGGGGGTGAGCTCCCGCTACCCAGCACGTCGTCGACCTCATCATCATCGCTTGACAAAAGGCGGAGAGTACGGGACTTGTGTCGGGGGAGGGGAGCCCTCGACTCTCTGTCAGTTGCCTCGGAGTCAGGGCCCTCCTCCCGCTCCTCTTCGCCCTCCTCTCCGCTGGGGTCGCCGGAAGACACGTCCACCAGTCCCTCGGGAGCCACCGCGGGCACGGGCCCGTCCCCGTTGAAGACGGGCATGGACTCCACCACCTGCTTCCAGTCGTCGCGAAGGAACAAGGGCGCAGGCGCGCCCTCCAACCTTGCCACCTCGCCCCCAACTAGGGATTGGAGAACCGCGGTCAAATCCTCGTTGCCCAAGGCCGTGGGGCTCGGATGAGGCCTCCACATTGGAGGTGAGTACCGCCGAAGCGGAGCCAGGTGGTGCTCCAGGAACTCCCTCAGCAGCGATGCGCCGGTCAGCTTCGCCACCGCCATGCCGGCCGGCTTTAGGTCCGCGTCCATCCTCTCCAGAACCGGCTTCGCGCGAGGGTCCGTGAGATCCGCCAAAGACCAGTCGCCGGAACTCACGGGCTGCTCCGTGGGAAGGATCAGCCGAGGGTGGATGCGCCCGGCGTCCACCAAGACCCACTTGCTCTTGAAGCCCTCAATCCTCTTCCCGGGATTCGAGATGGCAATGGCGCCACCACACATGACGAAGCTCGCGCATGCGGAAGGGAAACCACGGGTGACCCGGAGGTAGAAGTAGTGGCGCAGCAAGGCCACTGAGGGTTGCACCCCAACATGAGCCTCGCAGTAGTAGGCGAAGATCGCCAGGAGAAGGATGGAGTTGGGGTGGAGGTGCAGAGCTTGCAAGTCGTAATGGCGAAGGACAGAGAGGAAGAACTCGGAGAAAGGAGGCACCAGGCCCGCAGTAATGGAGCTTACGAAGAGAGGGTAGAAGGTGCTTCCTCGGCCCTCAGGGGTGGCGGAGCCGACCTTGAACACCCGCGCCCCGTCAATGCCCCACGCCGCCGCCATCCGGCGCAGCCGGGCAAGGCTCACCTCCGACACATTCGGCGAGTCCAGGGCTGGCGAGAACCAAGCTTCAGCAGGAGGCTGACGCGGCGCCATGTCTTCCAAGGTCACAGGGGAACAGATCTGGGAGTTTGGAGGAAGGAAGGAGAGGCGCAAGAAAGGGGATCTGGGCAGCGACAGGAGGAAGAGAAGAGCAAAGTCTGGGCAGACACTGCGCCTTTAACCTGCGCCGTTGCGGAGGCGCTCGCGTCCAATCAACCACCACGCGGTGCCCAAGGCCGCAGGCTGTTAGGGCCCGTGGTGCTTCGCTCTTGCCCTTTCGCCTCTCGGCACGGCCAAGTTCAGGCGCGCCTTGGGCCCGAGGGCTACTATCGGCGTTTTGGGAACGGGGGTCCCCAGACTTGCCTGCCTGCGGCGTGGCTCAAAGGAGGCCCAACACGGCCCAACTTCATCAACACAAGACCTAAGACCCTCGCGAGGGGCCAAGCCTCGCGGGGCGGACGACACGGTGCTTCCTCAGGTGCGGCCTCGTCAGGCTGGCTCACGAGGAGGCGGAGAGATCAAGGTGGGGTACCTCACGAGGTGCCCATGATGCAAGCCATGACGACCAAGGGTGCCAGGCGGGCGCCAGACCGTGCAGTGTCCTCCCTTTCCTCTTTGGTGCAAAGGGGGCAAGCGCAGGCGAGAGGATCAAGCAAAGGCATCCATTTCGGTGCAACGAGACCAAGACCAGTCCAACGGTGGGAAGGAGGTCATCGTGGAGCCCACAACGGCGTCACCACAGGGCCTTTGGCAAGCGAGGACCAACTTTAGTCAGGATAAGTGTAATGTATGTTCCCCTTCGAATTGGCCAATTGTTGGCGCCCTTCCCGCTCAATATTTGGGACGAGGCCCAGGGCCTTTGCCTATAAATAGGACTAGCCACCCCGAGGGTAGAGGCAATTAGAATTGGACGGAATAGGCACAAACACACACACACAGAGAGAGAGAGAGAGAGAGAGGGGCGGCTGAACTCCCCTAGCAGTTCATCGTCCCAGCTAGAACACGCCCTCGCGAGGCTGTTCCCCCTTGTACCATTCATCATCATCAGCCCAAGAGGCAATCCACCCACCACACTGGAGTAGGGTATTACACCACATCGGTGGCCCGAACCAGTATACACTCTGTGTCATTTGCGTTGTTTTTTTGGTAGTTTAGATCCTTGCGAGACGGAGAGGTAGAGGGCATAATCTCTCCGCGCACCCCAGAGTTCAAACCTTAAGGGTCTGCCGGAACCCGAAATCCGACAACACTGAGTCCGGAGAAATCAATCTCTCCTCGCCTGAAGACAGAGGCGGAAGAGGACCCAGTATCCCTTCTACGAGCATGGGGAAAAGGGCCACCTCAGAAGGTTGCGAGGGGCGGTCTCCCAAGAGGGGCAAGATGCCGCCGTCGAGCGGCTTGAGTTTGCGACACCGGTGAACAGCTCCAACAAGGGGACAAACCCTCGGGCAAACCGTAAGTGAATCCGTAGTACTTTGATAGTGCCTCGCTCCATTGTGTAACGTGTTCGTGCACTTTTACAGGTTGGCACAGAGTTTTTCTGGGCAATCCTCTTCTTCAGGAAGTCTCCTCCCAGAGATGATGGAAAGTGAGACGCCTCCCCCGACCTCATCGCCCAATAAGGCGTATGACTTCGAAGTGTCATCGCGGAGGGTTTTTCTTGCTAAACAAGCTATGCCGGGGATGAAAGAGGTAGTACCCGAAGGTGGATCTCCGACTGTCCGGGATTCTGAGGCCAATAATAAAGGCCCCGGACTATCTGACTTGCAGCCGACGATGATTCTGGAGACGGGTGAGCAAATTCCTTCAAAGGATGACTATGCTCCTAAAGCGGCTTCCGGAGACCCAACGGCTCCGGACATATTACGGGACATGTTGCGAAATGCATCTGTCTCTGGGGAACAGCATACCTTGATGGGTACAATGGTTGAGAAAATTTAGTCCTCGAAGAGCGGATTAAAAGAAGCCTTCGAGAGCCTGCTGAAGGGCTTCGAGGTTTGTGATATAACATTTTCGGCTATGTTTTATTTGCAAATATGCGCCTGTGTATAGGTAGTAGCCCCTGAGACTCGGGTTGGCTTCCACTAGAAAGCAACCAGAGGATCGAAAAGGATCGTTTGAGGACTAACCTCATGATCTTGAACACAGGCTGTTTCTCCCTTGGCCACTACCCATACTATGGAAATTGCCGAGCTGCAACGGAAGCTTGATGTGGCAGGGGATGATCTTGCATTAATCAATGTGCGTCTTGACAAGTCGCAAGGTATGTAATCGGGGCAATCCCCATACAGTTTTGTGATATAAGCATGACGCTGAAATTGACATGCTGGAGTGTGCATGGCTGCAGATGGTGCTGCCGTCGTTGAGGTTCTTCGAGCGGAGATGGCCCGGGCCAAGGAGCAGGCCCGGTGTGGCAATGCTGCTGCCGAAAAGGCATCGGCTGAGCTAAAAGCCGAACAAGCTGCACGGCGCCAAGACGAGGAGAAGATATCCACGATGGCACTTGAACTGGAAAATGCCACTGGCCGCTATGAATTTCTGGAGAAGGAGAATAAAGCCTTAACGGCTGAACTTGACAAGGATTTACAAGAGGCAAGAGAAGCGCGGTCAGAATCCAGAGCAATCCGTGAGGAAGTTCGGCAGGCGAAGGAGATTGTGGCTGGAAAGCCTTTTCTGCTGCAAACTAAGTTTGGTGACCCAAACTATGCCCAGCTTAACCAAGTGTGGAGTTCTCCGGACGAGTATTTAGACTTGACGAAGAGTTCTTCTGATGCGGCGCGGTATTACCAAGCGCGAGATGGATATGCAACGGAGAAGCTTTTTTGGTCGCACTTTGGCGCGTCAAAGCGCCCTCTGCTGCTTAATGAACAGATGTCCCAATGGGCCGAACTTCATAGGATATCTGGCGCTGCCATGAAGGATGTCATAATCCAGTTATGGCCAACCGAGCCTGCGCTGAATAGCTATTTTGGTTTGGTGCAGAAGCTTGTTGACGCGGTGCCGCGTATCGACGTTGTGAAGCGGTCAACGTGCATTGAGGGTGCACGGATGGCCTTCGCCCGAGTCAAGACATTCTGGGGGAAGATGAAGGCCGTCGATGTTGCGACGAAGAGTCCACCCAAAGCTAAGGACCGTCCGGAACCGGAGCATTAATTTGAAGACGTCCTAGGGGCCGCCCGCCTGATAGAGGGCCAATGCTCGAAAGACATAATGTTCGAGTGAAATGTAAGATAATTGTAAAACACAATTTTATAGTTAATCTATTTATATGTTCTTGCTTGAAAGCTTGAATTCCTCCTGTGCGGCCGTTTTCGATATAAACTGAAAGTTTTCCAGTCGTCGGCTTCAGCCCCCTCGTAGGAAGTGTGGGGGTGTTTGGAAAAGCATTTAATCACTCTTTATCCAACGCCTTGGTCCATGAAGGAGGTGATAATGCAGCGAACCATGCAATCGGACTATATGGCGTTCACGCTTTCACTTAGCCATAGGAATTTTATTGTGGGGCTACGACATAGCCCCTGGTATGTATGCGGCATAGGCTGCCTTACATTTTTTATCTTGAAAAAGATCCCTCGTGTTACACAGAGAATCGCTAAAGATTCCAAGAAGTCGTCAAGTGGTTGACCAGCTCTCGCCGCATCATGACAGTCAGTTTTCAGCTTTCTCTACTGAGGTGCTCATCCGGTTTAGACCAGGGCACAATCGTAGTAGTTCTCCCTTTACTACCCTAGCTGATAGAGCGGAACGTAGGGTAGCAAGCACAGGAGCCGGGCAACCCAACTATTTACCCAAGACAATGATTCGGAGCTGATGCATATAAGGCCAAACTTGCGACGCCGAAGTGCGCTGTAGAGTTGTTCGGGCTTTTGCTGGCAACTCATTTGTTCCCATACCGAACCCCTGGCAGGTTATGTCAGGCTATATTTGTGAAGAAAATGTGGCAGCCGTATTCCGTGGCGAGACAACATGGATGATTAGCTCGGATATGTTTTACTAGGAACTGAGCGGTGTGCCAATGATTACTTATGATATATATAAAAGCCATCCTCCCGGCTATTTGACATGCTCGGGGTTGGAGGCGGAGGAACAGGCATAGTACAGGCTTGAGAAATAGAGAGTGCGGTCTACAAAAAATTATTTTGGACCTCCTGTCGCACGTCTGCGCCACCTGTCCTCGGTGGGGGGAATCCTTGATGGAAATAGCCCCTTAGGTGAGTATACGGATCCGGACTCCGATAGAGCCAATTCCGACATTTATCATGTTCGTCGCCTATTTTTAAAGGATAGCCAAGGAAGAAAAAATAAAAAGGAAAATAAATAAAAAATGTTACTGGGGTGTTTGCAGGGTTGTCCGTGTTGTGCTTCCGCCACTGCCCATGGTATCTTGAGTGTGTAATGATTTATGCGCGGTACAAATTTTGTGGGTGTACGAAGTGGGCGGCGGAAGCCGGGTTGCTATTTCCGTTCTGGGAGTAGTTGATCTTCCGGTGGAGATTGCTTCTTACCCCTGGTGCTTCGTTGGTGAACCTTTTCGCCATCCCTGTCGTTTGGCGGCCTCTTTCCCCTGTGTTCGGCGTTGAGCTTGCCGGCCTGCTTAAGGACCCAGCAATTTCTGTTAGTACGACTAGCACAAATGCCCGTGCATTGCAACGGGAGACATTGTTACCTATCTCATCCCTCGACCTATTTCCTTCCATCCTCATCTCTTTGTCCATGTCGGTTATCAACATCTCCTAAGCCCCACTGTCCTCCTTCCCGCCTTTAGTGAACCATTATGTGTACCTCAGGCAGTGAGCTTCTTCGCATTAATTAATGCAGTCTTCCGTTGAAATGTGATGTTTCATCATGTATGTTGCATGCTCACACGGGATAACCAATAACCAGAAAAAGATGAATTGTTTTGCGGAAGAATTTTTGGACCTATAAAAAGCGGGATTTGCGTTTGTGACCATTCTCGAGCATGCGGAGCTGAAAACAAAAGGAGAGCACATAGTTGTCGTGGTCATTGCATGCATAAGATGGTGTGTAGAAAGAGATTGAGATATGTTTTAGTAACATCAAATAGAAGGCATGCATTAAGGTAATACCTGTAATCAGCTAGCAAACAACATCAATAGCCTAGCAGCAAGCAGCAAGTCACTTGTTTACTTTTTTTGGATATTAATTATGCAGCAAGCATGTAGTGTGTCTTGTAGGTTTCCTTTTTAATTGGCCGCCAGTTAGCCTGAATCCCGTTTACTTAGCAATGCAAGTATGATGGATGCAGAAAAAAAAAGATCGTAAAAAAAGTATGATGGATGCATTAGGAAATTAACATGGTGATTAACCGAATTGACTATTTTAATAAGATAATTTCCCCGTTTACTGATGGATGCACGTTTTAGCAAGTTCCTTGTTGTAAAGGGCGCCCATGTACAAGGTGCAATGCAAGTACGCATGCATTGGATCCCTTTCTTAAATAACCCATATAGGACTCACCTTTTTATTATATGCAGCGATGTATGAGGAATCTCTCTTAATTTCTCCCGTTTAATTGCCCACCATAGTTGTTTTTAGGAATCCTTTTATCATGCATGCAACAATATTTCTCAATTCCTTAATTAATTATCCCACAATAGTACTGATTCCTTTTTGCCCCATTCGATTGCCCACGGATGGCGAGGTGAATGTGAAGAGCACGCAGCCCCTTCTCCACTACTCCCCCTTTCGACCCTCTCTCTTGTCTTTGGTCCGCGCGCCATCGGGGCGGCGTGGACGTCCGCCGCCTTCTCAGCGCCTGTACCTTCGTTACTCCACATGGAGCTCTGTAATCTTGATTTCAACTATTCCTTCGTTTCCTCCTCCTTGGGCCTTCTGTAAATCTTGATTATTTGCTCCTTCATGTTTTCTTTCGTTGAGGATCCCTCTGCTTGTAGATTTCGAGGTGGCTTGTTTTCAGGCAACTCATGGACGTATATGAATTGGTGTGATCAGATACAGATAAGCAAGGTGGGACTATTAATTTATTTGGAGAAGGAATCTTTGTTCAGCGTCAAGGGACGGGAGGTTTGTTTGTGATTTCGATAATCCGTGGTTCTAGGCCTCACGTGGCCTGTGGCCCAGGCCCCTTAAAAAATTAAACGTGGTTTTTCTCCTCGCATTGTACTGTTTAGTACCACCTCAGATATGTTTTAAATTCAAACTGAAAGCGTAAAATCATGGAAAGAAACGTATTGTGACGGTGAACCCACGGAGTCAATCCGTGCTTTATTATTAGGGATAGCAAAAGGGCCCGTGCGTTGCAACGGGTGAATAACTGTCATTCATGAAATTAGATCTCCCATTGCAACACACGGGTCCTTCACCTCGTAAATCTTCAGCAGAGTTTCCTTGAGTTTTGCTTGCACAAACACAAATCAGCCTGAACAATCCCTTTTTTGTCTTCAGGGGGAAAGCGAAAAACAATGGCCATGCCAGTCTTTGAAAGTTGATTTCACACTCGGTGCAAAAGCATGGAGATTCCTTGTGGTTAACTCGTGCTTCGAATAGAAATCTATCTCTGTTGCGTTCTCTTTCTGAAAGGTAACAACTTAGAACAGGACTTAACACATATTTTCACGTGCTAAATGCGTTCAGGGCCTCTAACACCGTAACTCACATTGTGCACCCAGAAATTATCAAATTCAATCAAATATTTACCAAATTATTATACGCTTCTGTCCAACAAAGATCAATCCAAGTCACGCACGCACAGGATATTGGACGCATGTACCTGAATATTTGATCAAGGCTATTGCAACTCCTCTAGCAAATTTCCATGATGACCCAGCCAAATAACTACAGAGACATACAGTGACCGTGACAGCGATCTTTTTTTGCTGGAACTATTTTTTTTGCTGGGACCGACCAATTCTTTTGCTGCAGCCTGGCGATATACTAATATACTAATTAATTAATACGGTAACTAACTATAATATACTAATTACTTACCGTATCTGGGCGGACAGTCTTGTGTAAAAACGTTTAAATAATACCTAGTAGTTTGCAAGGAGCATAAACATTTTTTTTCAAATGGGGTATATACAACTGATAGTGCTTTAACTGAAAATAAACCTACCGTTGCCTGCTCTCTGATTTCAGAGCAGCATGGTTTAATTCATTCATGACCTCTGCATTTTATTCAGAAACAAGCATGCACCAAGATACTCACTTAGAAAGCAGAATCCTCTCTTTCACAGGGCTATTGTTTCATCTAGCTCTAACATATCCTCTCCTTCTCCCTTTTAATAAGTAGTATAGTTGATGACATACAGACTTAAGAAGTAAATAGATGATGACAGATGCAAATCGATGACACTGTAGTGTATGTACCTCAGGTCAAAAAATTGATGAACTTGAAAAAGATAGAGAAATTTCAAAAAAGTGTACAATTTTAAAAAAATACGAACTTGAAGAAAGTATGTGAATTTCATGGGTTTAAGAAATACGTGATTTTGAGTTAGCTATGGTCAAAACCAGGGTGAATCGGCACCAAAACCAGTCAAAATCGAGACCATGGATGAACCTTGTCTGGTTCTCAGTAGTTAGGGGTGCAAGTTGTCCGGTTTCAAAGTTGAGGGACCAAATCTAGACTGGACAATAGTTGGGGGACGAAAAGTATACTTTTCTCTCTAAAGACCCACATTATTCATTGCCAAGTGATCCAAGTTCAATTGTATTTGTTTTTTGGCAAGAAAGATACTCAGTTTTTATGAAATGAATAGAAATTGAACATATGAGATTGAGCTACTGAATTATTTTTTATTAAATAAGAAACATATGAGATTGGAAATTAAATGAATAGAAATTAAAACAAATGAGATTGGCTACTAAAATAATTTCAGTAAATAGAAAAGCAAAAACATATGAGATTGAGCCACCGAAAAATTTATTAAATAAAAAATATGATGGTTTCATTGCCAAGTCCTTCGAGTTTGAATCTCTGTGTCTCTCAACGGGAAGCGTGTTCAAATGTATTTGTTCGGCTTTGCGGGGAAGATAGTCAGATTTTTCATTAAATAAATAGAAATTAAAACGTATAGATTGAACTACTGAAATATTTTTATTAAGTGAAAAGACGTGTGAGATTGGCAATTAAATGAATAGAAATTAAAACATATGAGATTGAGTGATTAGATAAATAAAATATGATGGCATCATTGCCAATTGCTCCAAATTTGTATCAATGTGTCTGTCAAATGGAAATGTGTTTAAATGTATTTTTTTGTGGGAAATTATTCGTATTTTCCATTAAATAGATAGAAATTAAAATATTTTGATTAAGCATTGAAATATTTTTTGATTCAAACCCAGACAAGGTTCATCCATGGTCTCGATTTTGACTGGTTGTTTTGGGGCCGATTCACCCTGGTTTTGACCATAGCTAACTCAAAATCGCGTATTTCTTAAACCCATGAAATGGTTTCATTGCGAAGTGCTCCAAGTTTGAATCTGTGTGTCTGTCAAATGGAAGCGTGTTCAAATGTATTTGTTTTTTTTGTGGGAAATTATTCGTATTTTCCATTAAATAGATAGGAATTGAAATATTTTTTTATTAAATAAAAAGACATATGAGATTGGCAATTAAATGGTTTCATTGCAAAGTGCTCCAAGTTTGAATCTGTCAATTGGAAGCGTGTTCAAAATGTATTTGTTCTTTTTGGGGAAATTAGTCAGATTCTTTATTAAATAAAAAATATGATATTGAGCCGTTGATATAATTTTCATTAAAAAAACCATTCGAAATGTATTTGTTCTTTTTGGGGAAATTAGTCAGATTCTTTATTAAATAAAAAATATGATATTGAGCCGTTGATATAATTTTCATTAAATGATTCTATATAAAATAAAAATTTTGATATTGATCCGTTGATATAATTTTCATTAAATAAAAAAAACCATTTGAGACTGACCTACTAAAGAAATAAAAAGATGGTGGTCTGTTATGGAACGGCTTTGAGCCAGAGCGGGCCCAAGGTGCAGCGGCCTGTTCTTCCACCGTTGGGAGCGGACAGTGAGCGCTGCTGGTGCCTGCCACTTCAGGGACAGAGAGGCCGTAGCTTTCGCAACAGCCCCCCAGCTCACTACCAACTTGGAATGGGCAAGCCAGCAATATTACAACACAAGCCCAGGCCCACCAGCTTGGAATGGGCAAGCCAGCAATATTACAACACAAGCCCAGGCCCAAACCAAAGCCCACACCAAACATCCACAACACCTTAACGCCCCCATATGGGTGACAAGCTCTCGTGACTGAGATCGGCAAGAACGAACGTTCAGTCGGGTATTTAAGCTGGTGTTTGTGCTTGTAAACTAGCTAGGTGGGACTAAATAGAGTGGAATGGACGGTGGAGAGACAACACAGTGAATGCAAAGCTGGTGCTCCTCTGCAGCCTAACACTGGGAGGCCTCGTATGCTCCAGAATGCGTCGGCCCGCTCCCAGCAGGCCTCTGCAACCGGCTTCCTGTTAAAGATTAATTTACCCAATTTGTTTTGATTAATCTACCCAATTTGTGAAACGTGACAAATAAACATGGATCTTCAGCCAAGTAGTACTATATTAGTTTGCCCACACAAATTTTCTGCTAAACCTAACTTTGTAATGCCCCGGTCCCAGCGATGAATTTTGCATGATTTACGTGAAAAAAAACTTTGCATGATTTAGGTAAAGATATGGGTCCCGATGCATCCATCGATTAGCTGGCTTGGCGCAGCTTTTAGCGACGAAAATACATATCGTGTGATTCCTGCAAAAAATAAATACTCCTCGATCGTATGGAGCATATACGTGTACACAACATAGTGGGTCTCGTTTCTTGATGGTTTGATGCTTCCTGATTCGCCGTCTTCTTTCTGCCTTAACGGGGGAACATCTTGGGTTACTTCCTGCTTGCATGCATTGCATATTGCATTTCCCTAAAATTTATCCAGATCCAAAAGATTCAGTAGTACTATGTGTGAACTGTAGAGCTAATCAACTCGTGACACGCTGCCACTTGTGTTAAGGAAAAAAAACCGTGTGCCACTTGGTCATCGCTTTCGTGTCCTCCTATGTCCTATGAAGGATCCGAGTTCAATTCTTATAATTAACAGGTGATGTACAGGGTTTTCCCCCGTTTATTAAGGATCAAGCTTGGTGTGTGGGAAAACCTCTTATCAAGAAATATCTTGATACTCATCTAAAAGAATCGAGGACCATGTTTATCTTGGTACTCATACTAAAATGGCCGTATGCATCCCTGGTTGGTGCAGAGGCCGGGAAGTGAAAATTCTCTCCCATTTTCAAAGATCTACTGTACGAATTCATCATCGACCTCGCGTCGTCCTCAACCGGGCGACACGGGGGACACAACTACCAGCTGCCGCCGGCCTCTCCCTCACCTCCCTCCCTACCCCCGCCGCTGCCGGAGGAGGCCGTCCGACGGCGGACGGCGGCGGCGGGGCGTCCTCGGAGTTTCCTTCATTTTTCCCTTCGCCCGGCCCTAGCTCATTCTCCTATCACCACATCCATGTCGATCTGATTTGATCTGATTGCCGAGACAACCTTGGCCAAGATCGTGGCGCCAATCTCGCCGTGGACAGCGGCGCTTAGTCACAATCCGGCGAGGCGCGCGCCCCTCCAGCCGCGGTCGTCCATAGTGACGGAGGCGAGGGGCATGATGCCATCTGCTGCTGCCCACAGATGTTTCTTGTCTGGTACCGTTGTGTGGCCTTTTCCCGAGATCTTCGGCGCTAAGCACGGATCACAGTGACAAGGTACAATAGGCGGCACCACCACATCGTATTATCCACCTCGTCGGCCAAAAATTACCGGAGGTGGATATGTCTAGATGGATTGAAGGCCAGATGTTCTACAGACTTATACTGTGTGAACTTGGTAATGGCGGTGATGTAGAAGAAGACTGGATGGGACAGATCGAAAGAAGTTTGCGTGTTGGACAATTGGAATTTTGCAGCAGTAATCTCGACGAGTGGGGCAGCAACACTGGTAGACTTCGTTCTTGGCGGTCTTAGTTTCCGAGGTGAAAATCCTAGGTCTTGTACCTGACAATGGCAGCTTACTAGTCGTTTCCTTGTTGAAGGCATTGTTTGGAGATTGGACGTTATTCAGGGTGAAAATCCAGGATCTGACTGTGATAGTTGGATCGGACGACGATATTATTTGTGCACTATAACCTTTCTGAAGGCGTCGTTTTTGAAGAATCCTTTTCGGAGTTTACATGTTGCCATCACTAGTGGTGCTCTTGCAGCTGTGAGCCTCTCTTTGTTTCGACGGGGCCTTTGTTTTTTCTCTTCTCTTTTTTTTTTTGGCCGCGTGCATCCGTGATGTCTAGAGACTAGAGTTACTCTGAATATTACGTTGTTGCAGAGGCCCGGTGTAATTGGTATCATCTTAATATTAATATATTCTCTTTGTCCAAAAAAATGTCCTATGAAGGCTGGGTTTGCATACTAGATGCTTTAGATGCGGTAATGTTGTCTCTACACGTATAAAAGAAACTATTTTGTCCATCTGCTTTGAAAAGGTTTCGTAATTTTTAAATATATATAATTGCCTTGTGCTCCCTCCGTCCTATAATGTAAGATGTTTTGTCAAAAAAAGGTCTTACATTATGGGGCAGAGGGAGTATCACTTATTCTATTTGCACATCTCCAGATAGAAAATTACATCAGTTAATTATGTTTATGTTAAGATAGTATTATGTTTTTATCATCCACATGCTTGACTAGGAGTCTGGATCAAACGTGGGGATGTTGATATATCCTAAATGTATCTATATTTTTGACACAACTACAAATTTGATGTCAGATTTTTTACAATGGCAAATCGATTTTTTTATGGCAATTTATGTTTGTCAATGATGACAGGTCTAGTAGACAAGCGTGACAAAATCAGCCTGAGTTCGTGCTTGCAAACTAAATTTGTCATCCTCGCACCAACATAAATTGTCATAAAAACATTTAATTTGGCATGCTTAAAAATTTGAAGTCGGCTTTTCAACATTACCGATATCTATTGTTATATTCATGTCATATGAATTAAGGGTTTATAGTAAGTGAAATAACATTTGCTGCCCTAAGTGGGTTTTGGTATAACGACATATGGATTAAGCACTAAACATGTGTTATTAAAAAAATGAGACCAACCTAAGGGCTAACCTTCGTTGGCTTTTCTTTATAGGAGAAACTCTGTGAGCACCACGCGTCCGTGTCGGGACTCGAACTCGGGTGGGTTGGCAGCAACCTCAGCTGCCCAGCCAACGGGTCGACGCCAGTCAAAGGTGGATGGTCACCCCCGCATTGCTAAAAGAGAGAATAAGGAAGTCACACTTAAACTATGCATCTTTTTCCTTTGATCACGAGTCATAGGATAGCTCCGACTTGGCTTTGGAACCTTGCAAAGCGGAAAACCTTGCCCGAAAGAAGTGTCGTCGGAGGCAGCGTGAGCGTGAGGCGACAGAGAAGATAGCGATGTATTGTTGAATGTATGATGAATTTGCATTGTATGATCATTATGTATGGATTTTCATGAATTTGGGTATCAAGGTTTGAGTAGTGCGGTTGTGGAGAGGGCCAAATTAAGACATGCCCGACGCTGTCCGCCGGCGTACAGGGCCCTGGATTAGGCAATTTCGGTTGTACATGTTCTAAAAAAGTTGAAGCTGGAACTTTAAAATTCAAATCTCTACTACTACTAAACAAGCAAATATATTCATCTCTAGGTACACCCAGCCTAAGGTACACAGAACAACAGGGGAGAAATTACAGCCAGGCGATTAGATAACTTAATTTGATCTAACCGCCGAGATTACACAAACCCACGTCCAGAATGCTTTTAGCAATTTTTTTCTGGCGGACAAAAACTCTGGCGTTCCCACGCCCGCACGAGTAGTACAGATCCCACGCCCGCACAAGGTAACAACCCGTCCAATTCCCATGGAATTGGTCAACAATATGGAAAGAAATATGCTAAATTAGGGGGAATCATTCCAGGCGTCCAGCTTGACATGCGCCATCGTTGCCCTGCGCAGCCGCCGAGGCACCCGACGACGGCCGCGGTGACGAGCCTTCGCCAGCACAAGTGCAAGCACCGAGTCACCCGACGACGGCCACGCCGACGAGTTCTTCGCCAACACAGGCGTAGCCGCCGAGGCACCCGTCCACGGCTGCGACGACGAGCTCTTCGCCAGCACAAATGCAACCGCAGAGTCACCCGACGACGGCCACGACGCCGAGCTCTTCACCAACACAGGTGTAGCCGCCGAGGTGCCAGTCCATGGCCGCGACGACGAGCTCTTCGCCAGCACAAGTGCAACCGCCGAGTTACCCGACGACGGCCACGGCGACAGGTCTTCGCCAACACAGGTGCATCCACCGAGGCGCCCATCCACGGCCGCGACAACGAGCTCTTCGCCAACACAGGTGCATGCTCTTCAATATAAAAACTGATCTCAAGTTTGTAAGGCGATTACACCTCGCTGCCGCTGCCGCTGCCGCCTCCAACACTAAGACTGTCCTGCCGCATCGCCACATTGCTCGCATGACAACTTCAGCGCCGACGAACTGCTCCGTAGATGCAGGCTCATTTGCCAACTTGTTCACAGTGTGATCCATCGATTGCTTTCATTGTTCGTGTTGTCAAACAAAAACATGTTGGCATTCTATATTTTATGAAACAACAAAGTAAATCACGAGAAAAATGTATGAAGTGTAACAGGGTGACTCTTACGGCATATGCTATATTGGTTCCTATTGTGCGTACCTGATCTAAACCTGAAGTTGTGTCATGAAGCCTTGGCAAATGAGCATTGTACTGACCTCACATAAAAGCCTCCTCAATCTGCATATGGATATTCAATGCTTAGTTACAAGTAATATGAACACAAATAAAGACACACCCAGAAAGAGACCTAGATGAATGGTATTACAACAGGACATGCACCCCGTTCCAGGATATAATGGGGCGCACACACAGCTGGCTGTATCACAAGGTAATGATGATCAACTTCATGATATATGGCCCAGTTGTATTGCTATATAATGATCTGTGATCTGTTCTTCAAACATGCAGACTGTAATGAGATTAAGAATATACCGTAGAGTATTCAAAAAGAAGATATGGCATGTAGATACTATAATGAATCATATAGCAGACTAACATGCGATAACCACAGTGGGCTAGAATACCTGTTCCAACATACATCAAACCAGTTGTTGGGAACTCCCGAGAATACCTCTTCTAACTTCTACCGTGGGGAGAAACAAATTAATTCCACTGAAAACATAGAAACAACCATCAACATTTCTTCCAAGTAATATTTGCATGCTAAATAAAAAGATAAGCTGCAAGACTGCTATCACTCACGCTCAAACTGAGCTACATCTATTTGTCATTTGTAAACAACCGGGAAGAATGAATCTCCAGGTGAAAGACAAATAACATTAAAAAAATTAACCAGAGAGACTAAAGAGATCCACAAAGTGTCAAAAGACTGCAACAAAACATACTCTTCGGTTCAGACTTGTTGCTCCCATCCTCTTTCAGCAACTCCTTCTTCTCCTTGGGGAAATCTGAACCATTAAGGGCCGCATCATCAATACAACCACCAACTAGGCAGATGATTTCTCATATTACATTCTTAAAAGGAAACATTCTAATAGAAAACACACTTTATCTTTACCTAATAATAAATGACGAAAGTTTTCATAGTTCTCCATACGTCACTCCTTTATATCCGTTGATTTTGCGTTAGTTATGAAGATTGACGGTTTAGATTTAAAAATAGAAAAATGAAACGATGGATTCCATCGTTCCTTGCGCCCTCGGAAAAAAGCAAATTGTATCCTATCAGGAAACACAACCGTTTCCGATGTACGTCCAGTTGAATACTAGGTAAAGATTTACCGTTAAAAAAAGGGAAATGTTAACGCCCACACGTGTGGGTGTTTGCACATCGCGCACACGCCTCCATCACCACTCATTTTGCCACGTATGAATAGATAACATTAGCAGAATTTTTTTTGGTTTTCAGCTTAAAAATGTTGTATCTCCTAAATAAAAAAGCGAACTAAAAATCCGTTTTCACCATTAAATCCGTCTCGACGAGATCTTCAAAACTATACCCCATGTTGATATGTTTCTACGAAATTTTTTTTTGCCAGAAGTTGCCATGATGTTTACACTGCAGTTGCCATAGGGCTTAAACTAAAGTTGCCATGTGGCAATTTTAGTTTGTAGATCATGGCAATTTTAGTATTTTGATGATGGCAACTCCAGTACTTTGACCATAAAAATTATTTTTTGTATGAACCATGTCAATTTTACGTGCATGTATCATGGCAATTTTAGTTTATGGTTCATGGCAAGTCTAGTTTCTTAATTTCCCGTTTTATAAATGTCAAAATTTACTTTTAAATTTAGAAGAAAATAACTGAAACACATCATGGCAACTTCAATGTAAACATCATGCCAATTCATATGCAATAGACATGGCAACTTTTAATCCAAAAAAAATTCATCAAAACATATCAACATGGGATCTAATTTCGAAGATCTCATCACGAGGGATTTAATGATGAAAACAGATTTTCAATTGGATTTTTCGTTTAAGAGATAAAACATTTTAAAAACTGAAAATCCAAAAAGATTCTTCATGCATGCATACGATGACGTGACAATCTGTTTACATTAGAGATCGTATGGTGCGCCTTCTTTCCTGCCACACGTCAGTTAGTGTGATCTAAAAAAAATTAGATCTAGAAAAAACGAAATAGCTTAGGAAAAAAGGCTGCCTGACCCGACCCTTCTTCCCCAATCTGGACGGCCTGACCACTCCGCGCCGTCGACATCGCCCACTGCGCCAACCACCCCACGATGGTCGCCGCCTAGGAAACCCTCGCCTCTGCTCATTGCTGCGTCAGTCGCCACCGCCGAGGTTCCCCATCGTCATCGGCTCCCTTCATGCCCATCCGCCATCTCAAGGGCCTCGCCCTGCGCTCCCCTGGACCTTGAGCGCCGCCGCCCTCAGCCACCGATGAGCCTCCGCCAGGCCATCCCGCTCGCCGCTGATCTCATGTGCTGCCGCTCGAAGCTCCCCTGCTCACTGCCCTCCACCTAACGCCGCCCCGGCCTAGCAGATTAATTTTGGGTGCAGCCGACATCGGTTTGTGCTTCGATGCTCCTCACCGTTCACCAGCTGCGGCACCCAACTTCTCCACTACGGTGACCCTCTCCACGGACTTCCTTCGATTCCGTCCAACAGCAGTAGCCCCGACCCCGCCGTTTCTCTTCTCCATTGCCTCAACCTCTTCTTTCTGTTGGTGTGTGGTTCGTTGCAGCAGCGTACAACCACCACATCATAGAGAACATGGAAGAGGAGAAAGGATATGGCGCAGTGCCGCAGTCAGTGCCATGTGGAATACACGACAGGAAATAAATACGACAAAGCTAAATATCTGCCGACTGTTCGTTAACGACAGATACGTACGATCGCTCCCGTCAGTTTTTTTTTCCTTCGATCTATCGTTCCCACCCCCGCTCGCTTTTTTCCCTTCGATCTTTCTTTCTGATCGCTCATGTCTGCCTTTTTTTTCCTTCAGCGCTATGCTTTTTTTTTTCCTTCAGTGCTAAAAAAATTTAAGTGTACGTGTAGGATTCGAACCTAGCACCTGTTGTGTTTATACACATCATACTTACCATTACAACAACTAGTACTGGTTGTTCTTTATGAAAAGATAACGAGGTATTTGTACCTTTTTACGACTATGAGAAAAGAAATGAAAAAAAAATCTTGTTCTTTTTCTTTGGATTTCTCCAATAACTCATGTACAATCATCATGATATCTAGTTTCATGAGTCTCAAGTTGATAACACCCTATTAATTTTTGTGCGGGGGTGGGGGTGAGGGGGGAGTTGATGAAACATCCACTCAGTAACTTTTTGTGTGAACAGCATGGTAACTCACACATCATAGACCTGATAACTCGCATATCACAGATCTGATAACTTATATAACTTAGTCCTGATAACTTTGGCGTAGGGGGGGTGTTGATGAAACATCCCTCGGGAAATTTTGGTGTGAATAGCATGATAACTCATACATCGGAGACCTGATAACTTATGCAACCCGGTCTTGATAAATTTTGGCCAATAGAGGTGATGAAATATACTCCGATAACTTTTATGTGAATGTATGTATGTCATTTACAACCCCGGCGTATTGAGGCCGCTTGAAGGCCCTGCTCACCCGAAGTGATTTATAAAAATTCTTCTTTCTATCACGGTAACTCACACATCGCTGACCTTATAACTTATGTGCATAGGTCTTGGTAATCTTGGCGACCGGGTGGAGGGAGGCACGTTGATGAAATACCCCTTGGTTATTTTTTGTGCGAATAACTTGATAACTCACACATCGCAGGCCTGATAATTTTGGGAGAAAAAGATGTTGAAAACAAATCTTGATGCTAGTAGTTTCGACCTTGTAGTTTTATAGCCTAAAAAATCATGATAAAACTGATAATTGAACTCAAGACTTCAATATTGAGATCTTAACACACTAGCCAACTCACCCACTACTTGGCTCCTGACAAGTTCAAATAAAATACCACTTTTTTTTTACCATCTGAGGTGAACAAATTGTTAAAATATACCCCCGGTAGCTTTCTGTGTAAATAAGATGATAACTTACGTACAATTAACCTGATAACTTACATATAAACGCATTGATAACTTTTCACCTTGGACGAAAAGTTCTAGAAATATGCCCTGATAACCTAGTGCAAATAGCATGGTAATTTACGCACTAGACAACCGGTAACTTACATCCAACACATTTGGCAACTCTTTACCCATGTGAAAAACGTTACTGAAACATGTCCCGATAACTTTTTGTTGTCGAAACATACCCCAGTGTGAAGTTACCACTACCCCATTCTAAAGTTATCGTGCTTCTCATCGTATAGTCATTAACCTTCTCATATTATAATTATCAGGCTTATCATAGTATAGTAATCATGTTGCTCAAGTCATAGTTATCACGCTGGTCATGCTAAAGTTACCAAGCAAAAACTATTATTATCGCTGATATGACAGAAAAAAGGAAGGTTAAAATAATCTTGTTTATATTTGATAGACAACAACTAAGGGTGGCTTAGTTGGTTATTGGGCTCAAACTCTAATGAATAGACCTGTGTTCAAGTCCCCTTTCTGGCACTTTAATTTTCTTTTCATATTGTGTAGCCAAAAAACCAGAAAAACCACTAGCGATTTACTATTGGCGTATATGGTTTTCTAGCGATTTACTATTGGCGTATACGGTTTTTGAGAGAAGAAAAAAAATCGATGGAATCGAGCGCGAGGGGAAGCTGGGTTACCGTCGTGCGGATCTGTCGCTAACGACCAGTCGACTGGTCGTTAGCACAGTCCAAATAAATATGTACAATATTATCTATTATGCAAGCAATAGACATAGCGAGACACACCATGCAAATGCCCTGCAGGTGGCCAGACCTTAGGACTCCATCGACATTGACAATGAGTTGTAGCACTCTGCAGTCTGCAGCCAACAACTCCTTTTCTCTGCCAGTCTTGGCAAGGTACTCCAACTATTTGATGAATTGAACTTGCCATGAGTTCAAGTCGATAAAAGATTTATCCTCGGGAATTTGTTTATCAGCCACTAATACCACAAAAACTATGGAACAATGTTATTACTGCTAATGGATAGATGCACTATAGAAATATGAATACTTTTGGTCAAAAGAAATGCCAGGCTGCTCTTTCGTATTAGTTATCACGCTCACGGTTCCTAATAGATACCCTGGAAGCTCTTGAAACTACGGTGGAGTCAGTTCCCCGTCAGTAGGAAATGCTTGTGTTAGGCCATCAGACAAAGTTGTAAATATGTTATTACGTCGAGCTTTTCCACCCAGCTTTCAAAACAGTATCAAAGTAGAAGTTGTTAAACATGAAACTACCAAGTTACGCATTCTGCGATTATGGTTGTGAAGCTTGTACAGTCTGCTAGATGTCTGCACCAAATTTCGTTCAGGCAACAGGATGATGAGTTCAGGGCTAATCATAGACAAAGAATGTTGGACTTATGTGGATTTTCATTACAAGTTTGAAACAAAGAATATTTGTGAAGTTATTATTTTTATTGAAGTGTAGCGTAAAAAAAACGAGTGTTGCAAGGGAAGTAACTGGAGTACATGCTACTACTTTTCTAGGAAAAGAGCCTAAACGACCCAACTTCTGCAATCTACACATGCTGCTTACAAAATCCGGTATAGAGCCATGCATCTGCAACCATATATTCGTAACATCAGGTTTGTGTTTGTATCTGCTCTTCCTGCATCATTTCTTGATCATTATGTTATTTCTTTTGTCATCTTGAATCCTTAATATTATAGCTATACATTCTCTTTTGGTTTAAGAAGATAACATTCCAGTTTCACTAAATGCATTTTCCGTTGAAGTCAGATTCTTTAATAATTCAATCTGTACTACGTGCTCGTCTATAATTTCATTTCTTTGGTCATTAATCTTCCTTTTTCCTGAGATTGTTTCTCATACTGAACATCTCACAAAAAGGATTTGTAGGAAATAGACAAGAATGATAAGGTACATACTGATGTTTTCCGTCATCTTTCATGTATGTTTCAAAATAAGTGTATTGCAGCAGAAGATTCGAGGGCGATAACACAAGGAGGAAAAACTGTCCGTTGTGGGGAAGAAACTTTTGCCCCTTAGACTTTCAAGTTCAAAAGTTTCCCTTACATAGATTTTTTGCACATGATACATTTGTTATCACTGGGAGGAACTGATACTTCCGCAGATGAGAATTCTTATCCTTCTGATTATGGCATGCTTTTTAGTCCGCCCAGGTTTAGGTAGTTTATGCTGACTCCTTGATTCTTCAGTGATTGTCAGCTACTCATGGATCCGACAACAGACTGGATTTGTTTTGGCCCAAGATCCTGGACACATGAATGCCCTTTATTGATCATGTACTTGAGAGACCGCTTTTGTTTGTTTTTGTATTTTATGCATCTTCTGAGCTTGTGGAACCCATTTATTTTCGCAAAGATCTCACTTGTGCCTGCTAACCTCGGGAACTGTATTTAGGCATCCCTTGGCCCTCTTATGCGGGTCATTTTACATTTTGCTTTTGTATTTGAATAAGTAATTACTATGTAATCAGAACCATTTTTTATTCCTGCGGGATTGTCCTGTATGATTACTTGATAAGGCATGTGAACCTTTTTCTATGTCAAAAATGGTCAATCCATAGAAGAATGCATGCTCCTGGGCAATGGAAGAAATTAGCAACTAGACAAAAGTTAAGTGCGTAAGGCAAGACTAGCACACTGATGTATATACCTTCATTTGATTTTATTACTTCGAATAGGTTCATGCCAAAAGATAAATTTTCTTTTTTGAGGAATTTAAAGATAAGCTTTCAGATGTACATGGTATCACCCTCACCTCTGATGGCACAAACGCTATATTTGATTTTCTTCGGGAGAGGTTCAAGATTAGATTCAGGGAGAGAATACAGCCATGGTCACACTCAATAAAGTGAATCAACTGCCAGCCTTACAAGAGAGGGAGTAGTACAGGCCTATCATACCATGTAAATCCATGAATTGCTCTTTGTAGAATTGCTACAAAATTCATCTTAACTTCCTGCGGATCAATAAGGTCCTGTTTTTTCTCTACGAATTTCTATTCCCCGTTTTCTAGCTTTAGTAAGGTGGACATGTCTAATAGTATTGTAGAAAGCACTGCAAGTGTTTTGCCTCAAATGAAACAAGGTCTTTAGGTGCGACTGTTAGGCAGCCCAAACATTTTTACTTGTTTTTTGAATTCCAAGTTATCCTCTATTTCCTTGCTTCGTTTTTATTGGTTGTGAAGCATTCGTTGTTGTCACTAAATCCATGTTGGAAAATCTACATCGGTTTGACATAGGCACTTTGATGAGACGGCTTGAAGCCGCCACAGTTGAGCCAGAGCCATCTCATTTTAAAGTTTGAGTTGTCCGTGTTTCCAGTAAGAGGCCTGCTATTGATTTTTTTGCAGTGAAACATAGTATGCATTCACTTTTATGTTGGAAACAGAACTTGCCACATCTAGAAAAGAATCCTTATTGTGTCACCAGTTAGCAACAATTAATTGAATCCTAATGGTTAGGAGCATGTTTCACTTCTTGCGCTGAAAACTTTTGCTGTTACTTTCCTTTCATGAGTTTTTATTTGTTCCTATTGCTAATCGACTGCCCTGTTTTTATAATTTCTGAGTACTTTTCTATTATGACATTCTTACGTTCATCTTCATACAACTAGATAGTTTTGGCTTTCTTTGTTTCTCTTTCCAGGCTAGGGGGTTTATATCCTTGTTAATCTGTGAATGGCAGTGAAGATGCTCTTGTGGGTCACATAACACATGTTAAGACTATCTCCCGGTGCAACGCACGGGCAATTTTCCTAGTAAAGATTAAACGTGACACCCATTTTTGTTCCATTTTATAAAAAGAATTGCCAGTTTTTATATTCAAATGTCATATCTGAATGTAGTATGCTTAAAAATTTGCATATGCTAACTGATTAGTTAGTGTAGGCATGAGAGTCATGCACTTCTTGTTCCATTTTAGCTCTTGAGAACCACATAGCAATGAATTCCTCTTCAATAATAACTTCTCCAACATCGTTTCTTTTATGAAGATAATGTACCATCTTTCAAAAAGATACTGCATCATGTTAACTCTTGGATCCACTAACAACTAGAAGGTGCAGCAATCTAGAGCAGAATAATACTCAATTAAATCAGCTTTTCTAACAAAGCCCTATAACAGAACAAATTATGCACAATCTTGAAAAGGAACATTCATGGTGATTTCTCAGTGAGGCGATGCACCTGGCGACTAACCGAATTGACGGGGAGGAGCAGACAACATGGTCGGAGAGAGAGATTACCTGGACTTGGAAGATCGCGCGTGTCGGTGTACAAAAAGGGGTACACTTTTTGTACCCCTATAACTGTGCACGGGCAGTCTGAGCCACGGGCGCCGCCACACCAAGCACGGCAAGGGAGGTAAGCCAAGGTAAGGCCGAAGCTGAAGGGAAGCAGAACGACGCCAAGACCACAAAGAGCAAAGGGGACAGAGCAGACCCCCCCCCCCGGCAAGATCCTTGCCGGGGGGCAGCTTTAGCTAACCCGGCAAGATCCTTGCCGTGGCAGCTCGCCCCACACCTACGGAGCAAAGTCACCCTCGAGTCCACTGCCCCCATGGGGCAAGAATTCGGGAGACATCCCCGTGGTGGCATGCAGATCTTTGTGAAGACATTCAAGATCAGATACACACTTTAGAAGATGATGATCCTTGGCGGGATCCCAGCCAAGGAGGACCACAAGGCCCCCGGCAAGAGCCTTGCCGGGGATGACAGCAGGCGCCACGGCAAGACCCTTACCGGGGCCGCGGCAAGGCCCTTGCCATGGACCCCCGTGGGGCCACCGTCAGGCCCGCACCAGTCGCACCCCCACCGCCGTTCGCATGCAGCTGCCAACCCAACCACTTGGGCAGGCACCTGCGTGGCGGCGAACAGATCTTCGTGAAGACCCACCACTGCACCACCTCAGCTGCCTACCTGCCTAAATGGCACCACAAGCACCGCTGGCCAGGGCGCGTGTCGACGCAAGAGGGAGCGGCGACGGACGAGACGAGGCTCTCCCCCGTCCCCAATAAAGCAAGGACACCTAGGCAAGGCGCATTAAATGCGCCTTGTCATGTAATGCGAGGGGTAACCTCACACTACTGTACCCTTTCCACCTCGTGTGTGCCACTGTGGCAACCCCTTTCCTATAAAAGGAGGCCCGAGGCGGCCAGGAGGAGGGTTCGGCTTTTTGGAGCTCTCGACGCCCCATAGCTAGCTCAGGAACTCAGATATACAATCCACCAAAGCAGGAGTAGGGTTTTACGCATCCTTGCGGCCCGAACCTGGGTAAAGGAACCGTGTGCTATCTGTTTGATCCGCTCTTTTCACAACCCCGCGCCCGACAACCGTAGTAGGGATTCTTGTGATCCCATAGGTGTCGTTTCCCACCGACATCTTTGGCGCGCCAGGTAGGGGTGCGCAGTTGTGAGAATCAGCTTTAGCAGATAGTTCGACGATTCTTCATCGTCATGGCGCCCAAGAAGAAGACGACAGTGGCGGTTGGCCCGTCGGAAGCCGGGCATCCCGTCCCGACGCGGGCGAGCAGCGGACCGGTCGTAGAAAGGACCCGGGGCGCTATTCGCGAACACCAACACCGTCCCAGCAGCCGGAGTTTGGGAGGCGGCGATGTTCGTGCACCTGGTAACGGGCCACACGCCGCCAAATCCAAAGACAGAGCCGGGCCCTCCGCGGGTGGCGCGGGGCCTTCCAGGATCGCTGTCGCCCCGCCCGAGGGCGACGCAAGGGCCTCCAAGACTCCCACGCCGGCGCCGACGGCGCGCTCCTCTCAAGCGGCGCGCGACGAACGGCGTAATCGCACCGAAGACCCCGGGCGTCGCCGTGGGAAGAGCCCCAAGCGCCACTCCCGGGATGTAGAAGACCTGCCCGCTCGCCGACGAGCTGGTGAAGATGGCATGCGACTGCGCGATCGTGATAGAGCTCCTTCTGACATGGTCAGAAGTCGAAGCGCGTCGTGATCTGTGCAGGTTTCGCTGCCACTGACGCCAGCAGAAGCCCTGGCGCGCGCAGTTGCTCCTCGATTTTCCTCCCACTACGGGGAAACTCAACGAATGGAGAGCCACCATCTGAAGCCTTGTTGCGGTGGCCAACAAAGACGAACCAAGTCCGGCGGAGCCCCCGGGTCGACGCTCCGACGGAGTCTCGCGTACCAGTGGCAGGAAAGCCGGCGGCGCCGCGACCACGGTGCATTCGCCTCCTCCTCGCCCGGTACCGCGGACACCTGCCCGTCGCGACGTTACGGGCGACGAAATCTCCATAGCATCGTCCAACCCGCGGACCCACTGTGACCAGCGCCAGGTCCTTCGGGATCGGGAACATGAAGACGCTCGGACCACTATCGAGCACCGGCGCGGAGCGCGCCACCAGTCAGGCAGGCGAGCAGGGCGTGCTGTGGACCACCCGGCACCGGAGAGCCCTGGAGGCCTGCCTTACGAGGTAGGCTGCCCGGCTTTTACCCCTGAGCTGTGGCAGTTCCAGTGGCCCACTCACCGCACCTTCAAACCTGACGTGGGCGAGAAGTACGACGGCAAGACCCACCCGTTCGAGTTCCTCAGCATCTACACCATCGCGATGCAGACTGCCGGAGCCCGCGACGATAAGGTGCTTGCGAATCACTTTCCGTTGGCTCTTAAACCCAACGCCATGTCATGGTTGATGCACTTGCCGGTAGACTCCATTTCCTCCTGGTCGGATTTGTGCCATGAGTTCGTGGGCGCCTTC
This sequence comes from Aegilops umbellulata, assembly GCA_032464435.1. Lineage (NCBI taxonomy): Eukaryota > Viridiplantae > Streptophyta > Magnoliopsida > Poales > Poaceae > Aegilops > Aegilops umbellulata. Next base: position 323,809,398 of record CP136058.1, on the reverse strand, counting down.
ACTGGAGATCACCAAGCTCATGGCCAAGCAAGCGATCTGCACGTCATTCCCCAGAAGGGAGGCGAGCGTCTCCGCAAGTATATACAGAGGTTCAGTCGGATACAGTACAACATCCCTGATGTTCATCCTGCCGCCATCATCAGCGCGTTCCATCAGAACGTGCGTAACCGCAAGATGCGCGAAGAGCTGGCAATGAACAAGGTGAAAGATGTAGCAGAACTCTATGTTCTTGCTGACAGATGTGCCCGGGCTGAAGAGGGAAGGAAGTACCCCGGCGTGGAAACCGACTCCTCAGATGAGGATACTGCCGCCCCGGCAAAGAAAGGCCGGCGCCGCAACAGGAAGCGCAAAGGGAAAGCCGTGCTTGCCGTCGAGGGATCTGATGACACCGGCTCCACCAAGAAAACCAAGGCAGATGACCCTGGCAAGGAAATTGCCGAATGTGTCGCCTGCCGGGCCTTGGCGGCTGCCGAGAAGTCAGGAAACTCCGACAAGCGGTACTGCAAGATCCATCGCACCAAAGGCCATGCTCTCCAAGACTGCTGACAGGTTGAGCTCCTCGCTGAGAAGCAGAGGGCTGAATATGAGAGGCGGGACAAGGAGAAGGGCCAAGACGGCGCTGAGGGGTCCGGCAAGAAGCGTGACGGCCAGGCGGGCCGTCGCGGCAAGGATAAACAACAGGAGAGGCCCGCCCGGGGCCGTGACAGAAAGCCAGAAGACGACGATCACGAAGAGGACGACGAGTCCGGCGACCAAGAGTTTCAGAAAGCTACAGGGGCCATGTGCGTCGACGACGGCGCCTCGCTGCATACTTCTCACCGCCGGCTTAAACAGTGGGTGCGAGAGATTACAGCGACAGAGCCGTCGTTTGATGCCCAAAGGCCGCTGAAGTGGTCCAGCACACCTATCATTTTTGACACTGAGGATCACCCTGATCGCACTACTGCGGTCGGGTGCTTCCCGTTGTTGGTTTCACCAACAATACGCAACCTCAAGATGACAAAGATGCTAGTCGATGGCGGGGCCGGTCTGAACTTAATCTCGCCTGCCGTGATCGAGAAACTGCAGATTCCTGACGGAGACATTGAAGAGACGGGCACGTTTCAAGGGGTCAACCCAGGAAGAAGCCAACCCAAGGGAAAGGTCACGCTGCCCGTGACTTTTGGAAGCGACCTGAACTTCAGGATGGAGAGGATCGTGTTTGATGTTGCCAAGATCCCCTTGCCCTACAACGGGATCCTTGGCCGCCCAGCGCTGGCCAAGTTCATGGCGGCGTCACACTACGCATACAACACCCTGAAGATGCCAGGGCCCGTGACGATCGTCACCATCCCCTCCGACAAGAAAGATGCACTGATTTGCGCTGACCAACTATACCAGCAAGCAGTTGCAGCAGTTGTCGCCACTAGGGCACTTGCTCGTGCCGCTGGGACCCTGGGAGGGAAGAAGAAGAAGAAGAAGGCCGGTGAGACCTCGGACACCCACTCCGGCAAGCGCACCTCTTCGGAGTGTAGCGCTGCCGTTGAGGATGTGCCAGAGAGCTCCACCGGCGGAAACAAGAAGCCCAAGGCCATTCCGCCGGAAACCAAGAAGGTTTCTGTCAATGAGGACGGCACGGGAGGAGCTTTCACTATAAGTTCCACCCTTGACGACAAATAGGAAGACGCGCTCGTCACCTTCCTGCGGGCGAATGTCGATGTGTTTGCCTGGCAAGCTTCCGACATCCCCGGCGTTCCCAGGGAGGTGATTGAGCACCACCTTGCTGTCTGTCCTTATGCGCGGCCCGTCAAGTAGAAGGTCAGAAAGCAAGCTTTGGAACGACAAGAGTTTATCACAGAAGAAATCCGGAAACTGGAGGCAGCGGGTTTGGTAAGAGGAGTACTCCATCCAACGTGGTTGGCCAATCCGGTCGTAGTGCGCAAGGCAAATGGGAAGTGGAGGCTGTGTATTGATTACACAGATATCAATAAGGCTTGTCCTAAAGACCCCTTCCCGTTGCCGCGCATCGACCAGATTGTTGACTCCACGGCTGGGTGTGATCTGTTGTCATTCCTCGATGCTTACTCCGGCTACCACCAGATCTTCATGACAAGAGAAGACGAAGAGAAAACAGCATTCGGGTTGAACAGTGCTGGTTCGACGTTTGCAAGGGCGGTCCAGATTGGTTTTGAACCCCAGCTCCATAGAAATATGGAAGCTTATATGGACGACATAGTGGTCAAAACCAAGGACACGGCAACCCTCATCACAGATTTGCAAGAAACATTTGCAAACCTGCGCAAGATCAATCTCAAGCTAAACCCTGAGAAGTGCGTGTTTGGCGTCCCGTCCGGCAAGCTTCTCGGGTTCTTTGTGTCACAGTGTGGGATAGAGGCCAGTCCGGACAAGATTAAAGCTATAGAGCAGATTGAAGCACCCAAGCGAATCAAGGATGTGCGTCGGCTTTGCTGGTTGTGTCGCTGCCATGGGCAGGTTCATATCCAAGTCTGCCGAGCGCGCCCTTCCCTTTTTCAAGATCCTGAAAAAGGCGGGCCCGGTGGAGTGGACGCCAGAAGCCGAAGCAGCATTGCAAGATTGGAAGAAGTACCTCTCCTCCGCACCAACACTAGTTGCACCTAGGCCCCAGGAGCTGTTGCTGCTATACCTAGCGGCAGCGAACCAGGTGGTCAGCGCCGCACTAGTAGCACAGAGAGAGGTTGACGACGAGGTGATGGCAGCGACAGATCCCGACACCACCAATGCGGAGACGACACAGCCAGTCGAAGTGCCGCCGAAGAAGAAAATGATGCAGCACCCGGTCTACTTTGTTAGCTCCCTCCTGCAGGGGGCTAGATCAAGGTACTCCGGCGTGCAGAAACTGCTCTTCGGCCTCCTCATGGCCTCGAGGAAGCTGCGTCACTACTTCCAGGCACACGAGATCACTGTCGTCACTCGCCTCCCTCTGCAACGGATATTGCACAATCCAGATGCAACAGGGAGGATTGTGGAATGGGCACTGGAGCTGTCCAGCTTTGGCCTCAAGTTTGAAAGTACTTCGACGATCCAGAGCCGAGTCCTGTCGGAGTTCATTGCAGAGTGGACCGCAACACCTGACGAGGAAGCCCAAGGGACTGCTCTCCCCGGCAAGGAGGCAAGTTGCAATTGGATCATGTACTTTGATGGAGCTTTCTCCCTACAAGGTGTCGGGGCTGGCATACTGCTTGTCGCCCCCACCGGAGAGCACCTCAAGTACGTGATCCAGATGCACTTCCCCAGGGAGGTGTCAACAAACAATACGGCAGAGTACGAAGGGCTGCTTGCCGGTCTTAGGATCACGGCGGACCTCGGAATCAAGAAGCTCATCGTCAGGGGCGACTCGCAGCTTGTCGTCAAGCAAGTAAACAAGGATTACCAGAGCCCGTTGATGAAGGCCTACATTGATGAAGTGAGAAAGCTGGAAGAGCGTTTCGACGGTATACAGGCTGAATACGTTCCCCGAGCGGAGAACGATATCGCCGATTACCTGTCAAAACGCGCTGCCCTCAAGCTACCTGTGGAACCAGGTACCTTTATGCTTCAGCTAACTCAGCCATCCGTTGATCCATCAACAGAGTAGAACAATAGGAGGAAATCAGGGCCCGGCAAGTACTTTCCCGCCGAGCTCCCCGGAGCCGCCGGCAAGGATGTTGCCGGGGACACTGAGCCCGCCACGGGACGGCTAGCTCCTGCGGAGCGTCAAGCTCTTGCCGTCGAGACAGCCGCTCCTATAGCGGAGGAGATGCCTTTAGTCCTCGCCGTCGAGCCCCAGGCTCCAGCGTGGGCACAACATACCGTCCGATTCCTCCAAACAAAGGAACTTCCTGAGGAGCAGGAAGAAGCGGAAAAGGTAGCCCGTCGCTCTACCATGTACCAGTTCGTCGATGATGTCCTGTACAGGAAGAGGCCGAACGGTGTGAAATTGAAGTGTATCCCTCAAGAGGAAGGACTGGAGCTGTTGGCGGAGATACACGGAGGCATATGTGGATCCCACATCGGGTCAAGGGCCCTTGCCGGCAAGGCATTCCGGCAAGGTTTCTTCTGGCCCACCGCCCTCCAGGATGCGACGACACTCGTCACCAGGTGTGAAGCGTGTCAGTTCCATTCAAAGAAGCTTCATCAGCCAGCTCAAGCCCTTCAAACCATTCCTCTCTTCTGGCCCTTCTTGGTCTGGGGGCTCGACATACTGGGCCCTTTCCCCCGCGCTGTCGGGGGCTTTGAGTACTTGTACGTTGCAATCGACAAGTTCACAAAGTGGCCAGAGGTGGAAGCAGTGAGGAAGGTCACAGCTCAGTCAACCGTCAAGTTCTTCAAGGGGCTAGTGTGCCGTTTCGGTGTACCCAACAGGGTCATCACCGACAACGGCACACAGTTCACAAGCCGCACCTTCATGCAATATACTCAATACCCCGGCAGCAAAGTATGTTTCGCTTCCGTTGCTCACCTGTGAAGCAATGGCCAAGCTGAGAGGGCAAATGCTGAAGTGTTGCGAGGCTTAAGGACCAAGACCTTTGACAGGCTGCACAAGAGCGGAAGGCGCTGGATTGATGAGTTGCCGACGGTTCTTTGGTCGATCAGGACGACACCAAATCGAGCCACCGGCCAGACACCCTTTGCCCTGGTATACGGGGCAGAAGCAGTTATCCCCACTGAACTGATATACGGGTCACCTCGAGTGCTCGCTTATGATGAGCTTGAGCAAGAGCAATTGCGGCAAGATGACGCACTGCTCCTTGAGGAAGATCGTCTTCGGGCGGCTGTGAGAGCAGCACGCTACCAGCAAGCCTTGCGCCGCTACCATAGCCGCAAGGTTCATGCCCGAAGCCTTGAGGAAGGCGACCTTGTCCTTTGGCGCGTTCAATCGGCCAAGAATTCCAACAAGTTGACGCCAAAGTGGGAAGGCCCTTACCGGGTAATACGAGTCACCAGGCCCGGCGCAGTCCGCCTGGAGACGAAGATGCCGTTCCGGTGAGTAACTCCTGGAACATTGAGCATCTTCGCAAGTTTTACCCGTGAGGCGCGGCTTGCCGGGCCCCCGGCAAGCCACCTTTTGTACAAGCATTGCCGATGATGCATGTAACCCTTTGTACAAAGCCAGGCACAGACCCTGAGCATAAATAAACGAAGCGCTGGCGCCCTAAGTTATAGCATGCATGCTAGGTCGAGTCTCGTCCTTGGTTAGGGTTGATAGTGCTTAGCGGCGACTAACCCCTAGCTTAGAGGTCGAGTGTGCGTCCCTTTGCCGTCCTTTTGCCTTCGTTGGTTCGCAGGACTCACTGATATCCTTGTCGGATCACTTGAGGACGAAGAAGAGAAGGGGGACGAGCCGGCATCTAAACCCCGGCAAGCCAGTATTGCCGGGGGCTGCAAGCGCAAAGATTCACCCACGGCAAACCAGAGTTGCCGGGGGCTACAGCTTCAGATAAGTTCTTCATCCCTTATCATGCATTCCCTTATGGACTGAGGTATGTGAAACCTCGTTTTTCCTAAAAGCTACCGTGCTCCCCTAACTCTAGGCCCTAGGGCTCGTTCCTGGGGCCAGGTTTGGTCGTAGTCGCGGTAGCGAAAGGATGAAACGAGGAGCCTGAACCCGCCTCATCCCTGCCTCCGCCAAAGGTGTGAGAAAGGTCTAGTGAAGTGGGGAGACGGCAAGGCCTGTTGTCGGGCGAGGAAATGTTTATTTTAAAGATATCAAGGATTTACTCCTTGTCGTGGGTTCTACCCGCAAACAAATGGCCCGGTAAGCATCCCTTTTTCATTAAAAACATTCCACTCAGGTATAGTCCATAGGGAATGAAAAACATGAATGATGGGGTTACAAGTTTCAAATTCAGCTATGGCCCGAAGGCTTACAAACTAAAAAGAGATAAGGTGCCCGTAATCCATTTCTTGTCTCTCTCTTCAGGAGGCAGGTCAAGGAGGAGAAAAGGGCAAAAGGGGCGCCTAGGCGAACTACGGGTGGCAGAAGACACCAAGAGAACATCTCGGTGGCCGTCTGGAGGCTAGATGGTGATGGCGGCTCCGGAAGCAGAGCTCGAAGACGAGGCGACAGGACGTCAGCACACGTCGAAGGCGTCGGTGCCCGCGTACTCCGAGTTGACGGCCTTGCCGCCCGCCCTCTTCCTCTTCCGCAGCCTTCCAACGCCAGCCGCCCAAGGAGACGACCCCGAGAAGTTCAGGGAGCCGGCGACACGGATGATGGGGTCGCCGGTGCCGCACGAGGCGGCGCTCGACACCTAGTCGGACCCGTCATCCTGCCGCCTGCTACCCTCGTCGTCGTTGCCGCTGTCCTCCTCGTCACTCCCGCCCGAGGAGGAGTCTTCGCTATCAGAAGAGCTCTCCACGCAGCACCTTGCCCGGGTCCCGAAGCACCCGAAGACCTTGACGGAGAGGAGGCCGCCCTCCATCAGCTTGAAATGGAGAGTGAGCCCCTCCGTCAAGCGGTGGATATGAGCGAACGTCTTCCATCCCCAACAAAGATACATCACGTGAAGGGCTGGGAAGTTAACGCGAACCCGCGTACCGCTGATCCCACAGCCCCTCATGTGCAGCCGCAATGATTCCGGCGGATCCAACTCCATCTCCCGCGCGAATGGGGTCGGGAGACGAAGGCGACGGTGAGGCGGCCGGCGCAGCCTGACGAAGAACTCGCAAGGGTCATCCCCAACGTGGCCCTCCATGGGGGAGGAACCGCTGGCGGAGGCGAGGCCGGCGCGCCGCCCCGTCCTCCTCTTCCCCGAGCGCCTCGGCCTCGCCCCTCCCCCTTCACCTTGCGGCTGGCTCTGCCACCGTGGGTGCAGGAGAAGGAGGGGCGCGTTGTCGAGCGGCGACCCAGGCCGCCACCGTTGAAGGACCAGGGTTCCCCCTCTCCATGGCGAATGGAAGGGAGGGGAGCAGAAGCTGAAGGAAGAAGGAGATGAAGGAATGCGGGACGCCATCCCCCCTCCCGCTCTTTATAAAGGAACGGGGTGGGGGCTCGGCCGCCCCGCTCCGCCAATCAAGACGCGAAAGGCGCAGGGAACTGGGACCGGCCCGCTGCCCCAGCCCGCGACGGCCCGGTTTCCCGCCTCCACCGATCGCCACCCCAAGCGGATGGGAGCCACGTGGCAGGCGTGCAGGACCAAGGCGACGGGTGAGGCGACCTCTCCCCACCCGTGATCGCAGGGAGTGGACGCCTTGAAGACCACGCCTCGGCCCCGTTCAGTGAATGGGCCGCGCCTCCACGCCTCCCTCCGTTTATGAGGAAGGCGCGAACCGCCCCCTTTACTACGACGTGACGCATGCGTGCAGAGCTCAACCCGACGCATGCCGCCCACGTCACGCACGCCTCCCCACGTTGCGCCACGCGCGGGACGCGTGGGAAGCACAGCGCGCGAAGGAACTTACCGCGGTAAAAACCGCCCCGCCTGCCCGCGCACCGTTTTTGGGCCTAGCCCAACAATGCGTTGCGCTTATGTGTGGCCCAGGCCCGGGGGCTCCTGTCGGTGTACAAAAAGGGGTACACTTTTTGTACCCCTATAACTGTGCACGGGCAGTCTGAGCCACGGGCGCCGCCACACCAAGCACGGCAAGGGAGGTAAGCCAAGGTAAGGCCGAAGCTGAAGGGAAGCAGAACGACGCCAAGACCACAAAGAGCAAAGGGGACAGAGCAGACCCCCCCGGCAAGATCCTTGCCGGGGGGCAGCTTTAGCTAACCCGACAAGATCCTTGCCGTGGCAGCTCGCCCCACACCTACGGAGCGAAGTCACCCTCGAGTCCACTGCCCCCATGGGGCAAGGATTCGGGAGACATCCTCATGGTGGCATGCAGATCTTTGTGAACATTCAAGATCAGATACACACTTTAGAAGATGATGATCCTTGGCGGGATCCCAGCCAAGGAGGAACACAAGGCCCCCGGCAAGAGCCTTGCCGGGGATGACAGCAGGCGCCATGGCAAGACCCTTGCCGGGGCCGCGGCAAGGCCCTTGCCATGGACCCCGTGGGGCCACCGTCAGGCCCGCACCAGTCGCACCCCCACCGCTGTTCGCATGCAGCTGCCAACCCAACCACTTGGGCAGGCACCTGCGTGGCGGTGAACAGATCTTTGTGAAGACCCACCACTGCGCCACCTCAGCTGCCTACATGGCACCACAAGCACCGCTGGCCAGGGCGCGTGTCGACGCAAGAGGGAGCGGCGACGGACGAGGCGAGGCTCTCCCCCGTCCCTGATAAAGTAAGGACACCTAGGCAAGGCGCATTAAATGCGCCTTGTCATTTAATGCGAGGGATAACCTCGCACTACTGTACCCTTTCCACCTCCTGTGTGCCACTGTGGCAACCCCTTTCCTATAAAAGGAGGCCCGAGGCGGCCAAGAGGAGGATTCGGCTTTTTGAAGCTCTCGACGCCCCATAGCTAGCTCAGGAACTCAGATATACAATCCACCAAAGCAGGAGTAGGGTTTTACGCATCCTTGCGGGCCGAATCTGGGTAAAGGAACCGTGTGCTATCTGTTTGATCCGCACTTTTCACAACCCCGCGCCCCGCAACCGTAGTAGGGATTTTTGTGATTCCATAGGTGTCGTTTCCCACCGACAGCGCGGGAGAGGGTAGAGAGGCTCATGGCGACAACGGCGAGGGCATCGGCAGGATGGAGGGACCCTACGTCGCCGGTGAGCATGCCGAGCTCGAGCGCCTCCTCGAGCACTTCGGGGCCGGATTCGAAGGAGCAGGGCAGAGTCGGGTGTGCAAGTCCCGCGCCTCCGCGTCCGCATCCGGCGGTGCCTAGTGCTGGCGCGAGCATGCCGAGCTCGAGGGCCTCCTCGGCCACTTCTGCAACCTGATTCGAAGGGGAGGGTGGCCTGCCAGGGAGCGGCGACGCTGGTGATGAAGGGGAGAGCGGCCTGACCAGGGAGTGCCGGCGATGGTGACAAGGGGAGGGGGCGGCCTGACTAGGGAGCGCTGGTTGTGGAAGATAGAATGGGGAACGGAGGAGATTGTGAGGCAATCAGTGGTGGGGAACTATCCAGAGAAGAAACGTGAGGGGGCAGTGGAGAGGATGACCGATGTTTTTTTTTCTTTTTGAGAAACGTGACGTTTTTTTTTCTTTTTGAGTACTAGGCAGTGACGGGAGAAATTTTGATCGATCACGGCGTTGTCCGACCAAAAAAAATCTTCTTTTTATCCGCCGTGTCTGATTCACCTTACATTCTTCTAATAAAAACCCATTATTTTTATGGTTATAATCATTTGATACATTAAAAGGTTTTCTGTATAAATAATATCTATAAAAGTTGATAAAAAATCACTGGTAAAAAACACATTGATATATCTGGATTTTAGTTGAGTAAATGAGTGTGAGTAAATAAATTCAAACACGAAGCAAAAGTTTTGATGTTTTCTTGACTAATAAGAAGATTGTCCGGCTAATATAACAAAAAACCATACAAACACACACTAGCTTGGGGGACTTGCTTCGCCGAAAAAGCCTCTCTTCCATCACCGTAGGAAAAGAACTCATGAAGCACTCTCCCGAGCTAATGAAGAGATAAGCATTTCGCATGCCTGCAATAGTTGCAACCCACACGATATGTGGTTCACGTCGTAGAAGTTGAAAAGCTCGCAGGGACGCTGCACTGGCATCCACGGCTCCAACACACCTTGCACACTTAACTGGTACCGCTTTAGGGGTTGTCATACCGACATGCCACTTGCATAGTGGCGCCAGTGTTATAAAATCTCGAACACACCAATCCATAATGAATAGTACTTCCTCTGTCCCAAAATATAAAACGTTTTTGATACTAGCTTTATATTTTGGGACAAAGGGAGTACTTCCTCCGTTTCTAAATAATTGTCTTTTTAGAGATTTCAATAAGTGACTATATACGAAGCAAAATGAGTAAATCTACACTCTAAGACATGTCTACATACATCCGTATGTTATAGTTCATTTGAGATGTTTAGAAAGACAAATATTTAAGAACAGAGGGAGTAGAAATTTATGGCATCGCCTCAGGCAGACACGAACAAAACAATGCCCATACACCTTTTTTTTATGGAATGCCCAGGCAACTCGAGGAAGTGAACGAAACACGCTCGCTGTGCTAGAAAGTGGCGGCCCCACCAACAAGCCGCACTTTCTAAGCTTCCTCCCAGTCGTATCCCGGCAGTCTTCCGGAAGGCCCCGATTGACTGATCCCCGCGTCGCCGGCCGCCGCCCCCAGCGTTTCTCGCCGGCCGGCATGTCGCTGGAGCTGAGCATGGCCCTGGCGGCGCCGCCGGGGGGCGGGCTGCTGGCCCCGCCCCCTCCCGCCCCGCCCGGCAAGGAGCAGCAGGTGGCGGGGGTGGGGATCCTGCTGCAGATCTCCATGCTCGTGCTCTCCTTCGTGCTCGGCCACGTCCTCCGCCGCCACCGCTTCTACTACCTCCCCGAGGCCAGCGCTTCGCTCCTCATCGGTATGCTTATGTCACATCACGCACGCACGCCTCCGCGGCCGAGGCGACTGCCTGACCCTTGCGTCTGAACCCTAACCCTTGTCGCCGGCTGCTCGCACGTCTGATCATTTCGTAGATTCTGGAAACTTCTGTTTTAATTCTGATTATGTTAGTTGCTCGACCCCGTTTCCTCCTTGTTTGGCCTTAAGCTGGCACAAACCGCACAGAAGAACGGGATAATTAGTATTTCTGGTAACTTTAAGCTAGGCTAGTAGCAGGGTCTGTTGTCTTGCCATCAAATTGAGTATACCTGGGGTTTAAATCCATCATATGATGTCATGCCCCTGGGAATGTGCAAAACGTATGTTGGTGAAAGTCATTCGAGGGCTCTCCCCCGACTTATTATAACTGTCAATTCCAGTTTCGAGTTCTTTGAGATATATCATTAAAAAATGGCAGCTAGTTTGATGTTCTGTGTTTTAGAGTGACCCAGTTTAAAATAAGATAATTGTTTAAAATGTGCCATCAATTTTATGCAGTCCAACTGTAGCTAGCTCCTCACTTGGTAAAGGAGAACCATTGCATAAATATTTGCTTCCACGAAGTCTTCCATCAAATGGGCAAACTGATATTTGAACAAGAAAATAAATCGAGATCTCCGATTGCTCTATTGTATATTTTACACCAGTTTCATAGTTCCTGTTTTCATTTCATTTCATTTGTTATATTGTGGGCATTCTTTGACTTACGGAACTTTCATGACTGTATTACAGGACTAGTTGTTGGTGGGCTTGCTAATATTTCGAACACAGAGACCAACACTAGGTTCGTGTTGATTGTGTAGTTTTGTTCTTATTTGGACTTCTGCATCATTTTACTGTAGCCTAGATCTTACACACGATGTTTACATGTTCCACTTGATCATGCCTTGTTCCCTTTGATTCGCAGGACATGGTTCAACTTCCATGAAGAATTCTTCTTCTTGTTCTTATTACCTCCTATAATATTATATCCTTTTTCTTCAGTCTTCTTGTTTTTAACATTGCTAGTACCTTGGTGACCAAAATAGGCTTCCTAACTTGTAACTTCCCCAAATACTTCTCTAACCCTCCTAACTGGAATATTTCTCTTTTCCAAATTGAAACTTGTATTCCTTGACTTCGGTGAACCCAATCAGGATTCAGCTTATCCCCAGTAAGTACTATACATTGATAATACTTCCTTTATCTAAGCTACTTTTCCTAAGACGTCTCTTTTCAGAAACCATTCTTTGCCAACTTTGGGGCTATTGTAACTTTTGCCATTCTTGGGACATTCATCGCTTCCATCGTAACAGGGATGCTTGTGTAAGCATAACATACTTTATTTATCTACTTATATTAAAATCTCTCATCTTCTAAGCCTGTATCTGTTTTCCCTGCAGCTATCTTGGTGGACTCACGTTTCTAATGTATAAACTTCCATTGGTTGAATGTCTTATGTTTGGCGCTCTTATATCCGCGACTGATCCTGTCACAGTATTATCAATATTCCAGGTGCCTAGCTTTTCTTTTCTCCATCTCATTCTCGGACCTGTATAGTTAGCAATATTTGTTCCGAGTCAGTTTTACTCTGTAGTGATTTAACTGTTGTTGTGGGCCTTTGCGCCTTTGTTCCCAAGGATTTTGGGATGGTGTAGTGATTTAACTGATGTTGAATGCAAATCTTAGTCAGGAACATATCACTATATCAGTAAATAAGTCACTAAAGTTGTCTCTGTTGTATGAAGAAACGCGAAGGATCTTATTTCCTAGTTTTCCGCTAGAAAACGGGGTTCCTCATGCTTGAAAAGTGAAGCATCATTGCTTTACTAATGTAGGTAATACTTGGTAAGTATGTTCCATGGGCTAGTTGTAACGCCCAGCCACAACCATCGGTTCCTGTTACGACCGGTGGGATCTAGACTAGCCCCACAGAACAACACTGGTCTTTCTTACACACTCTGTCCTCGCTCGTGCGCACCCGGGATCAACTTCCCAATCGGTCACCCATCCTTAAATTATTTCAAGCCAAACACACTTAATTTTGAGGTTCCTTGCGAATGGGCTCCCAGAAAATAAGGAATTCCATATTGACATGAGTAGTCCATCATTCCTATTAAGACATGATGTCACATACACCCCCACTCAAAGGAACTGACGTCCTCGTCGGCCCAGCAGGAACGTTCCCTCTTAGCACACGCCTATGCACGCCATTGCCAGCATCCACATGTGCCCATGCGGTGTGCCACAATGGGTCACACATGCCATGTACATGTCTGCGCCACTGATCCGCACAGGCCTGTGTAACCGCGAGGGACGACTCTGATACCATTTGTAATGCCCCGGCCATAGCCCACTGATTCCTGGCTGTTACGCCTGGCGGGATCTCGACTGGCCCCACAGACCAACACTGGTCTTTCCTGTGCACTTTGTCCTCACTCGTGCGCACCCAGGATCAACTTTCCAGTCGGTCACCCATCCTAATGTTGCTCCAAGCCAAGCACGCTTAACTTTGAGGTTCATTGCGGATGGGCTCCCGGAAAAGAAGGAATTCCTTGTTGATATGAGTAGTCTATTGTTCCTATTAAGACAGGATGTCACACTAGTCTGAAAGTTCATATTTCCTCTCACGGTCTCGCCTGCAAGATGAAGCGTCATAGCATATAAATATTATTAATGTCAGCATTTGAAGGTTCAGTTGTTACATTGATGGTCAGTATTTAATGCTACATTTATTGAAGAGGTAATGCAAATGTGCGACTCTGAGTATGCTGAGTCCCTGAACTAATGACATGAAATTTGTGCTATCATTTCTGTGCAGGAACTGGGAAGTGATGTTAACTTGTATGCTCTGGTGTTCGGCGAATCTGTTTTAAACGATGCGGTCTGTTTTTACTTGTTTCCAGTGCATGCAAGTATAGTCAGTACTTCCTCGTGCCTATGACTAACTTATATGTCTTACTATTTGGGGAGTGCAGATGGCAATTTCTCTTTACAGGTTTGTTTCTATCAATGAGCCTGTTACATAATTCTTCGAAGATGTGCACTTCTTGCTTATGTCCATTATTTTCTTCAGGACAATGTCATCAGTCAGGAGTAACGCAGCAGGAGGCGAGAACATTTTTATGATGATTCTACAGTTCCTTGAGATCTTTGTTGGTTCAATGTCATCAGGTTAGCACCAGTGCCAAAGATAGCACTTTTCAATTGGATGTAAGACTCCCAAAACGATACATACTTGGTTACACATTTTGGGCACTTACTAGCTAGAACATTTTAGTAATGACCAATCACAACTCGACTATTAACTTTTTTCGATAGAGTTATAGACAACATTCATTATTTCTTCATTTTCTGGACGTACAATGCATGACCCTTAAGGGATTACTGTTACTTAGTTACTCAATTTGACCCATATAACACAAACGTTATTTCAAGCCTCGATCATCAAAAAACTGTACTCCTAAATAATCAGACTCAACCCGTATTTTCTATTGAATAACTGCACGATTTGCTGAGAAATAGCCAACCCCTGATCCGATTGATCGGTCTAGATCGGGGTTGGAATTACCCCCAGTTCTCTGTCTCTGTGTTCGCAACCTGCATGGACCCATATAAGTTTCCATGTCATTCAACAGTACTGCTGCCCTTGCTGTTTGATTATGGTGCTTCCTTTGCCACTTTATCGTCTTGGTGCCATCGCCGAGCACAATCTCTATCACCGTCTTATCGCCATCGGTGTCGTCCTTGAGGAGTAGCAGGTATGGCTGCGAGAAGGGAGATGCAATGCAAGGGTGGATGTCACGGTGGGGAAAAAGCAGCAGGGAGGCAGTAGGAGTGTGGGAGATGGGGGAGTACATGTGGAGGTGGCGTGGTGTAGCAGATGGCTATTTTGGTGTTTGTCCATGTATTTCATTCCTGATTTGCGAATCAGAGTGTATACTCCTCATAAAACTCGAATCATAGGAAATAATAATGAATGGCGAAACCAAATCATGAACCGAGTGAACCGCAAATCTGGTAATGTGCTAAACATGCTTCCCAAGCACGAGTAATGCTGGAGCAGTACTGCTATGCATCACTAGTGCTGATCCATTGCAGTTCTTGTGTCACTTTCATGATATACAACTATATCTTTGATGAACGAAAATTGGGAGAATAGTTAATTCGTTGTTGAGGTTCAGTTCACGTCCCTTTATAGGGATGAATCGATGCACTGCAACCATTACAAGTTTTGAGCAGCAAAATTGGCCCAGCTGCATTTATGCCATTTGACTTACGATTTCTACGGTACATGTCAGTACCTGACCTCAGCCTCTATGCCTACTTGTGAGCTTTGGAACTCTGTTCCTAGTAGCAGGACTTAATTCTTATATTGCTATTCTTTCTACGGATGTGCTGATTTTGTATTCCTCCTGGACATCTTGAGGATGTGGATTTAACATGTATTCTTCCCTCGTACACTTGAGAGACATTGGTACGCTGCACAGAGTTATAATATGTTTGGCTTACAGACCCTCTTTGATGTTCCTTCTCGTGCAGTTCTCGTTAACAATACATGTGACCCCAGAGGAGGTGCATCAGTATCTTAACTTAGGAATATTTTTTCTGGATAATAATATATTACTGTATTATTAGTTCTTTCTGATTTAGTAGTGTCTCATGTAATCATTCCATTTCTATGATTTGCAGGTGTCGGAGTTGGATTTATCTCTTCTCTTATATCCTTTCTCATTGTCTTGCATACAAAACTCTGTTTACTAGTTTGCCTCATATGATGTCTATAATTCATGTTCTGTATGTTCTAGTGAACTTCACATTGTTGCTTCTAGTCCTCGACAACTATTACTAGTGAAATGTTGTTCTTACATAGCTGCAACCAAGAAAAATTGGTACTATCTACATAATATTATCTCGCTTCCCGTTGTTGGCATCACATACCCTTTTTTTGCCCTACTGTAAGATGCGTCGTCATTCTTGTTTGCTGCTTTTGAGTGTGTGTGCTGGGGGGTAGGGGTGGAATGCACGATGTAAATTTGGATTATTTAGGCATCATTCCATCCTCACCACTTCCTATACGGTGTTGATATTGTGATGCCTTGACCACCTGGTACCTATTTAAATATGCGGGATTGGATATTGACAAGTAAGTCATATCATGTTACCTATTTTCAGTCTTCACTTAAAATAAATTGACATATGTTGCCAGTTCTAAATTTGTGGTATGTTTACTATTTCAGTCTTCAGAACTTGGAGTGCTGCCTTTTTGTTCTCTTCCCATACTTCTCGTAAGGACATTTGAAACTTCACTCTTTCCATTTTGGGGTATTTTTTCATTGAACCGTTTCACTTTAATTTTTAGGTATATGTTAGCAGAAGGACTTGGCTTGTCAGGAATTGTTTCTATACTATTCACAGGGATGGTAGGAACAATATGGAGTTTATTATGTGATATCTAGTCATGTTTCTACTGTGGCTAGGTCTCCTGACATCATATTTGCTATTTCTTCTCAGGTTATGAAGCACTATACGTACTCTAATCTGTCAGATAACTCGCAGCGCTTTGTTTCGGCCTTCTTTCACTTGCTATCATCTTTGGCTGAAACATTTGTGTAAGCCCCGGGACACTCATAATGAGCAACTAGATAATGCCCCGCGCGTTGCTGCGGATTTTCTAAGCAATGAACTTATCAAAAAGTAAATTAAAATATATGAGAATAGTACCGCACCACATTCAACCTAGAGGTAAATGGAGGGTGTATGCATGTTCTATTGTCTTGTGAATTCAAGTTCAATTATTTATTGTTGAAAAATAAAAATAAAAATTAATGACGTGGAGGGCTTTCATGTTCTTTGATGATGTGGAGGGTTTGCATGTGATAGAAAGTGGAAACTGAAAAGTTGAATGATTGCATGAACGCTTGGTGATGTGGAGGGCGTGCATATGGTGGAAAAGTTGATTGATTGCATGCGCTTGATGTGGGGGGCTTGCATGTGCATTTAAATGGGAGATGGCATGTGTGGGACATATGTGAGGAGGTGGATAGGCTGCATATTAAGATAAATAAGATAGTGGGAATGAACTTCTTAGGTGTATAGGATTGGAATATAACTGCGTTTTTTTGTCCCAATTGACTATTTTTTATTTTTCAGCTTCATTTATATGGGCTTTGATATTGCCATGGAAGAGCATAGCTGGTCACACGTTGGGTTCATCATCTTCTCGATTGTATCCTTTGTTTTACTTTCACATATCACCAGTTGGGTCTATTCAATTCTTTGCTTGAAGTTTGGTTCCTTGACTTGACAATAGATATTTATAATTGTTGCAAGGTACTCCTACGGCTATGCCCTTATTTCACATATATAGTACTGCCTCCGTACCAAAATATAAGACGTTTTTGTAGGCTAAACTAGCCTACAAAAACATCTTATACTTTGATACGGTGGGAGTACCTGCTAAGTTACTAGACACTACATAGTAGAAAGCATGTTTCGTTTAGATCTCACAACTGTGTCCTGCACTGCTTGGGCATTTAGCAGTGCTCATATTTTTATCTGTATAAAATACTCATGCCTTGTTACCGTGTTGTTAGTCACATACTTGAATTGAAGTCAAACTGGGTCTGCAATGATGTAGAACATGTAGAAAATAATGCATAACTTATCCCAACTATCGAATTTGTCATATCCAAGTAAGTTCAGTGGTGAAACAAGCACACTCTCTGACATTCTTCCCTGCAATTTTGTTTCTTTGTAGGGCAGCAAATGTCTTTTCTTGTGCCTACTTGGTTAATATATCACGGCCAGAACATCGGCGTATACCTCTAAATCACCAGAAAGCTCTTTGTTTTAGTGGTGAGTTTCATTATACTGTAGTTGGCAACTTTAGACATATATGATAAGGGCTTCTATAAAGCCAACTTTCATTATTTGGATTTTGGACAAATAGGGCTTAGAGGAGCCATGGCTTTTGCGCTTGCTCTCCAATCTGTGCATGAACTTCCTGAAGGACATGGAAAGACGATATTAACAGCTACCACAGCCATTGTCGTTTTAACGGTATTTGCACATTTTCCACATTCTTTAATTTTGGGCACTAGTCAAGAAATGATGGGATGACATTTTTTATATTTGTATTGCATTTCTTTGGATGTCATGATGTGCTGCTTATAATTTTTGCTAGTTGGTCCACTTCTATATTAATTAAGCTTTTATTTTGCTCTGCTGCGTATTACAAATATAGTTTCATAGAAACAAACTATTTTGCCGAAATAATTAGGTAAACCTAAGGAGCACATAATCAAGTTGGTACATCCTTTCTGTGCAGTAAAAGTTCTTTGCAAGTGTTGCATACATGGCATTTCTGTGCTCTATTCTGGGATAGTTGGCACGTAATTCCATATTACCATCAGATACTCTTAAAGTGAGTTGCACAACTGTCATGAATTACTTGAAATCATGCAGGTTCTTCTTATTGGAGGGTCGACAGGCACCATGTTAGAAGCTTTGGATGTAATTGGTGATGAAAATACATCAATAGAAGTAAGCATTGATTTGGTTTTCTGTTCTCACTACTCTTATCTATTTTCTGTTCTCACTACTCTTAATTTAATGCTGGGATCCACTGGTATTCATTGTTTTTGGGGTAATAGCTACTCAGGGTCGTATTTTGCTATGGGCCTACAAAACAATTGCCCTCTAGCTGGGTAGCTGATCATGATTTGTAGGTTCTTATTTACATTGTATTATCATGCTGTGTGGCACAGTTTGCTTGCTTTTGATATTTCCGAGGATAATTTTGGATTTAGGACTAATTTCTGTGTGCCACCATTCTCAGACTTACGAGGATAACAATGGTTACATTCCCCCAACTTATGAGGAAGGTACATCGTCTGGAGGAGGATTGAGAATGAAACTCAAGGAGTTCCACAAAAGGTACTCGTTGTCAGATCATGTATTTCCATTTACATACAAATCATTAGCGGGCAAACAACTGATTACCGTTCAAATGATGACACAGCACAACATCGTTCACCGCCCTTGACAAGAACTATCTAACTCCATTTTTCACCAGTCAGACTGATGACGATGCTGATGATTTCGGTAGGTAAAAAGTATTCCGTCATTCAGTGGCCAGAGTGCCCACATACATGATTACTACAGAATGAATTCTGGTTTGAAGCGTGTTATATTGAGTCATTAGTTTTAGTTTTTCCATCTGAATAATTCGCTGAAGAGTGTCCCTGAAATTGCTGATTGCTCTGCTTGGTTCGCGACAGGTGATCAACCCGAAAACCAGAGACGAGGATTCTATGATCAATAGCAGAGTTTGACTAGAGCTATACACAGTGCCAAGTGCCAATGGACTTAATGATATCGTAGAACGTGGGATCCAGATTGGAACCATTTAACGATATAAACACACGCCTTTGCCTTAGTTTAGTAGCATATGGCAGAGCATACTGTAGGATAGAAATCATAAGGCTGATCTGGACAGCATGCCTCCTGTATATATTTACAAGGCTCAAATGGTACATGGTGGAGCTCCAGTTGGAAAGGCAAAGTTCTGTGACGAACTTTGTTGACCCAAGCCCTTGTCTTACACCAGATCATTTGTTTCCAACAGCTCAGCGCTGATCATTGCCAACTGCATTGGCTTGGAAAACCCTTGTTGTGAAGTGAACGCACGGCGTCAAACATTACCATTACTGTGATGTATTCCAGTGAAATCTAAAACTGTTAGTAACATAATTAAGCTGTCACGGAAATGCCTGTCGTGAAGTGACAATGTATCGAAAGGTAAGCCCGTCTTACCTCTGTGGTTCCTGGTGTATGTTTGCGGTTGTCTGTTGTTGTGCAAACTGATATCTGCTGTGTCGCTGTCAAATTTTTTTTTTAAAGGGTCGCTGTCATGTTCTTAGAGCTTTCGAGTCCGTATGTTCCTGATGTATGTTTGCCGTTTTCTGTTTTTAATTAAAAGAAAAACGTTTCAGTGTTTCAAAAATTCTGAAGAAAATCCATAGTATCATGTGGATGTATACTGCATGTGTGCAAATTTTCATGGCCAAATACATTGACACGCAAAGTACACAAGAATAAGTACTTGGTGATTTAAAAAACAGTTAATCGTAATGCACTGTTCACTACATAAAACCATCCATATGTGGTAGGGTGTTACCCATAGAGTAGAGGGCCCGTAAGATCCGAGTCCTTCTCCGTGAAGGTCGCCATCTTGATCTCGGGATGACGAATTCCGCATCCAGTGGCGGAGGCAGAGGGGGACCAGCAGGGGCCCTGGCCCCCCCTAACAACAGGGATTTCATGCTAATTTGCTTATGAACAGTACATCATTACTGGTTATTTGAAGCTAAACACTCATTTTTCTAAGATTTAGCCCTCCCCAACATGTTTTAGCATCACTCGGCCCCCCTGATCATACTTTCCTGGCTCCGCCACTGTCCGCATCGACCTGAGTCTCGATCTTCGAGAAGTTCAAAACCTGCTTTGACCGGCCTAGCCGCCAACGCGTTCTTGAAAGCGCGAGCTGCAACGTCTGGCTCGTCATACGTGCTGAGCCAGTACTATCGTTGTCGTGCGTGAACCCGGCCAAGAAACGGTTGGAGTCACGCAGACGAACATCATGGAAGCCGGTGGAGTTCCTCGCTTGGCGACGCGACGACATACATTGGCCGCGGAAACGGCGGCACTGGCGGGCGGAGAGAGGCAGGGGGTGGATCTACGGCGACGACGTTTGACGGTGGCATCGGGGGCACAACCTGGCGGATTCGGCGCCGTGAAGAGAGGTTGGGAGAGGGGGGGGGGGTGGATCGAGACGTGCGGGTGCGTGGTGTCTAGGATTTCACGTGCGCATGAGGGTAGTCTTTGGAGGTTCCACTGCGGGCGACACGCAAGTTGCGCCTGTTTTTGTGTTTGGGCAGCCGGCTTCGTGATCCAAATATGCATCATTCGGCCTAGATATTTTAGGCACCTCTAAAACGAGACAAGTGTATACGTTTAGGACTGTTATTGGAGCTCGTTTTTTAGCCGAAGTTGGGCAGCCCTATTTCAAGACTGCTGTTGGAGATGCCACTAATGCCTCTTTTGGTTCATAGGGTAGGAAAATTATAGGAATAGGAAAGTCATAGGAAATGAAATGACATGTATCTTAAATCCTATGAATAAAAATAAAAAAGTAGATGCCCTTTGGTTTACATCATAGGATTTTTTCAATTGAGTCTAGACTAATGTTTATTTTCCTATGAAATGTGGAGGATAGGAAGAATTCCTTCATAGGAATAGGATTCTATTCCTACAAACCAAAGAGCTCTAAAGGAATTTTTCTTATAGAAATCCTATCCTATAAAATTCCTACAAGATTCCTCTAAACCAAAGAAGGCCTAAGTTTCTGAGTTGAATTCCCGCAAAAGTAAAGTTTGAAGAGCTGAATCATTGCGTAACTTATCGAGACGAGAGATGATGTGGAGTGGTGGAACTGGAATGATCTTGATCTGCCGGGCATGTTTCTCCCTCGACCCGCCATCATCCATTCATGATGATTCATCGGCGATCATCGTGATATACAGAGACAAACTTCTTCCGGGCCCACCTCCCAGTGGATACAAACCCACCTCTTCCTCCGCCTCCCGTGCCTACCGTTAAACGCCCTTCGACGACGGCCGTATTAAACCCAGACCCGCCCCCCTTCCCCGAACTAGCCGTTACGCTCCTCTCTATCCCCTCCCATCCTGAAAATCCATCTCATTACGCCTCAACGGCTATTTACTCCCCCTCCGCCTCCGCTCCGATCGAATCCGATCCCCGCCCCCATGGCCGCCGCCGCCGCCTCCGCGTCGCCGCACCCGGCGGCCGCCGCTGACCTGCCCCCGCCCCCGCCGCCGCTCCACACCGCCGCGCCCCGCCCGCGCCGCCGCGCGAGGGAGGTCAGCTCCAGATACCTCTCCACGCCGGCCCCCGCTCTCTCCTCCTCCGCCTCCTCCTCCCCGCGCCTCTCCACCTCCTCGTCGCGCGCCTCCTCGCCCACCCCGTCCCCGCGCGCCCACACGCGCGTCGCCACGCCCTTCGCCAACGAGAACCAGCCCCCGCTCGTCCCGCCCTCCACCCGCAGGCGCGCCGTGCAGAAGCTGTTCGGCGAAATCGGCGCCAACCCGCGGGCCTCCGTCTCCTCCTCCTCCGCCGGCGCCGGCGCCCCGCCCCCCAGGCTCCTGCCCCGCGCGTCCAGCGGGCCGGTCCCGTCCACGGGGCGCAGGGGCTACCCGCGCCCCCCGACGCCCGCGCGCGCCTCCTCCTGCCCCTCCTCCGCGGACGACGCCGCGTCCTGCAGCTCCACGGACACCTCCTCCACCCTGACCGACTTCTCCGAGCCTGATGGGATCCTGGTGCCCGCGGCGCCCTGCGAGAGCCCGCCGCTGCTCGGCCCGGCATCCTGCCGCGGCGGGCGCCTGTCGTCGGAGCTCCGGTCGTCGGTTCCTGAGTCGGGCGGGTCCACACGCGGGGCGGCTATCCCGCTGTGCCACCGATCACTTAATTCGGCTCTCTCGAGCTGCCCGGCTCCGGCGGCGAAGGTGATGGCGGCGCCAAGGCCGCCGCAGCCACACGGGACGAAACTAGCGGAGATGAAGAAAGCTGTGGTCATTGGGGGGAGAAAGGTTGCCGGGAAGCAGGAGGACGTGCACCAGCTGCGGCTGCTGGACAACCGCTACGTTCAGTACAGGTTTCTGAACGCCCGGGGGGCAGAGGCGGCCAGGGCCAAGGCTGCTGCGGCGGAGGTGAGGCCATTTTACCGTGACAGAGGATGTAGTTTGATCTCCACAATTTGAACTGAGATGCTGATGTTGTTATTGTTTTCATTTTGTTGCGTGTGAAGAACTCCCTGTTCGGACTGGCTGAGAGAATGGTTGGGCTACGAGAATCAGTCGCTGATAAGAGGGCAGAGGCTGAGAAGATCAAGAGGGATCAGAGATTGTGCTCAATTGTTGGTGGTCAGGTAGTAACAATTTTTCTTGCACATATTGCTTTCTGTATATTTTGAAGTGTTGTATAGGCTATCTTAGATAAATCTCTGGCTATCGAAGTTGAGCTATCAAAATGTTTAAATTGTGTGTGTCACATGAACGAATTCATTTCCTCACTCGCATGAGATGAAGCCATCGAAGGGACATGACTCAGCATCACCACCTTAACTGTTTTGATCTCAGTTTGTCCTACTATGAACCAACTGAAGTATGACACTAAATCATATGTTGTCAATTATCTACTCCCAATGGAGTACTGAAATTTTAACCTACAACTACATTCAATATGTGCCCAATGGATATTACGTGTGTGCACTAGCATTGGCACACTTAGGATGATTTATGTGTAAACTTGTTGTTCAAAATAAAAATAATAATCAGCATACATAGTGGGAAATAGAGAATATCAAGTGTGCATTTATCTTCTAGTATGTGAGAACATATGCTCTATCAAAAATTAATTTGTTCATTTGCAAAAATGTCAGGTGCCGTATTTGGATCGATGGAGTGATGTTGAGGAGGATTATTCCAGCTGCTTGACAGGGGCAACATCTGCGCTGCATAACGCCTCACTAAGGCTGCCTATAATTGGGGGTGTTCGGGTAAGATTTTGCTCTAATTTCACATTCCAGGCATAGATGGCACCAAAATATGTTCGTGATGCAGGTAAAATATTATGTTCTAAGACTACTCCTTGCAGGCAAACTATGAGGAAATCTCAGAAATTCTTAACTCTGCTGCGCAACTACTGGAACCGGCGTCGCCTCTTGTTCGAAATTTATTACCAAAGGTGAGAAAACTATCAAATAGCTGTCATGCCTAGATATGTTACCTTTTTGAAATGGTTCTTTTAAATTGTGTTTACTAAATGTTACTACCTCCGATACATAAAAAAGTATTGCAGTTTTGAACTAACCCCAGCTCAAAACTGCGACGCTTATTTTGGATCAGAGGGAGTATATCTTATAGCTGATTTTTAAAAAAATCTGCATATTGATCTTCTATGTGAGAACATATCCAGTATCAAACAACTATATTGTGGTGGATGGAGGTTGTGAAGTTCACCACCATCCAAATTCAGTTCTAACTCAAAACACAAGTAGGAAGCTTTATTTGCAATTTTACTAAGCATACAAATCCATGTTCATGTGATTGACAATTGAAAGTACACACTAAGATATGTCCGTACTCCAAAGTGAACATGTATTCGCCCAAACCTAATGTACTTGATAACTGAGAGTCGCTTCCTCGGCTAGCTGTGCTAGTGTCCAATGATCATGCCGTTGCCTTTCTATAAGAAATACCAAGGGAGGCTGGTGTCATTTGTTTTTTAAACTTGTATACTTGTAAGAAATATCCAATCGTTTATAATTGCCAACGCAGTCATATCTGTTTGAAACCTGGAACACCAGAAGTTTTCCCAGCATTATAAATGTCTACTTATAGCAATCTGGAATTTTAGACGCGCAAGTAATTTCCTTTATAGATGGCCAAATGTAAAATGTCTTGACTGGTACGAATTCTAAATGAGTTGCATTTTGAATTGGAGGCAGTATCATTTTGAGTTATTCTTGTTATATTGATGCGATCTCATTTTGCTCTTGTCATATAGGTTGAAGAAGTTGATGGCGTGGCCTCCAAACTTGCACAAATAATCACTAGTGAAAGGGACTTGATAGAAGAGTGCGGAAATCTACTAAATCAAGCACACCATATGCAGGTACAATTTTAAATGAATAATTACTTGCACTCGGCTCGGAATATACATCATGTTCTTGTGCGATCCTACCTTTACCACGGAAATATCTAACTGGTTTCTTGAAAATTGCCCATTACATAGATGAGGGAGTACAGCTTGAGAAGCCAGCTGCTGCAGTTGAGAAGTTAAAGTGAAAGCGGAGGAAGCGCAGAAAATTAACACGGCACCAAGTCATTTCTTCCGACAAGTGGAGCTAATTGTGCTCACCACTGGAAACATTTTCCAGTAGGAGAGAGAGGTGGCCTGATGATCATATACAAAGTAAAAGGCAGAAGTATCCTTCTGCTCTTTTTCTTGTTGGCGGGAAGAAGTCCTTCTGCTGATCAAGAATTCCTGATTCTTTGTGGTATATATGGTGTTTTTGTCTTCGGTCTCTTGTTTCTGTTATCCTTGTGTAGCCATGGAAAGAATAAACTGATAGAAGCATTGCCCTTTACATAATCAAAATTCGTTGATTCTTTGTGTACTTGTAACATACTGCGTTGCTCAGATAGTGCTGTTATTTTCTTTTTGCCAACGGAACAAATTCTCATTGATGGCTTGGTTGAAGAACGGTGCTCGTTTTTATTTGATAGTTGGGCATGCACACGTAGCAGTGGTTTTTTGCATCTTCCCAGTCAAGTTGCTGGGCAGGGCACAAAGAACACTTGCAAGAACTATCCTGGCCCACTTTGGTGGTGTCTGTTGCCTTCGACCGAGGTGTTCTCCTTTGTGATGTAGAAGTATGGGGGTTTGTGATTGATTGTTGCATGTCGGGAATATTTGTTGGGTCGACTGTGTGTATATGGTTTTGTTTGTATTGATTTTTCGTTAATTAACTGAACAATTCTCTTTTGCTTAATTATTATAATCAATGAGGAATGAGACAAACTGTTGTAGGGTGAAAAGGAGGAAAAGGAGGAAAAACACTCAAGAACACAAGGCACAAATCACTCAAACAAACCAATATCACATCCACTAGAGTAGCCTACAAGAGATCCACAAGATTACATGAACAATTCAAGGAAAATAGCACTAGGATAAAGTTCTTCCCACTAGGTGAGGTCTTGAAATCCAAGAGGATCTTCCCCAAGAAGGAGGGCTTGATCTCCAAGAGGAGCTACTCCTAGAGGAGGTTTTGATCTCCAAAAGGAGGAAGATGAGCAAAGCCCGAAGAGGCACGCACGCCCACGGTGGGGTGCGGGCACCCGGGGTCATGGGGGTCGTGCACCCGGACCGGCCAGGGGACACCCGCGGGTTCGGCCGGGCACCCGGAGGCGAGGGGACCGGGCACCCGGCCCGTCCAGGGGCGCGACAGGAGGTGGCCCGGGCACCCGGGGTAGCGCCAGGCGGGCGGCTGGGAGGGTGCGGGCACCCGGGGGTCCCATGCCCGCGCACCCGGAGGGGCGGCCAGCGGCTGGGCGAGGAGGGCCCGGGCACCCGGGAGGCGGGGGGCCGGGCACCTGGGGTGGACCTGGGCAGCACCCAGCGGGGGAGGCCGGGCACGCGGAGTGCTCAGGTTTTTTTTCCCCACGCTTCCTTCTTCATTCTTCTTGTCTTCTCCTTCCTTCTCTTGCTCCATGGATGCTCGATCCTCCGTCTTCTCCCTCCCATGATCATCTTCGATGTACCTAAGAGTGCATAGCATATCTCTTTGAGGTAGAATCCCATTCTCATGTGAAACCGAACAGAACTCGGAGAGGAAAGAAGTGACCTCGTTCTCGATGTTGCGTGCACGTGCTCTTGTCATTGGCCCTCTTGGTGCTTGCGATGGTGATGGAGTGTCGGTGCGGGTAGGCAAGGGATGCTCCGCATCATCTCCCCCCCCTGGGAGAGATCCGTCCACGGATCGTGCTCTTCATTACCATGGTACTTGGCCAAGTCTTTGACGTTGAAGATGTCGCTTACGTTGTACTTGTCACGTGGGATGTCGACCTTGTAGGCGTTGTCGTTGTAGCGTGCTAGCACCTTGAATGGGCCGTCGGCTCTCGGTAGTAGCTTTGACTTGCGTTCCTTGGGGAAGCGGTCCTTGCGGAGATGTATCCATACTTGATCACCCGGTTGGAACACCATCGGAGACTTGTTGATGTTGAGCTTGGAGGCTAGTCGTTGTACTTGGCGCTCGATCGTGGAACGTGTTTCTTCATGCATCTTCTTGAGGTAGGTGGCTCGTGCGCTTGCGTCCATGTTAGCTCGTTCTTGAAGTGGTAGAGGAAGGATGTCCAACGGTGACAATGGGTTGAAGCCGTAGACAACCTCGAAGGGGGACTTGCCGGTTGTGGAGTGTCTTGCGCGGTTGTAGGCGTACTCGACGATGGGTAGGCACTCCTCCCACTCCTTGATGTTCTTCTTTATCAACACGCGTAGGAGAGTTGCAAGTGTTCGGTTCGTGACTTCCGTTTGGCCATCGGTTTGTGGGTGGTACGTCGTGGAGAAGAGTAGCTTGATTCCGAACTTGGCGCATAACGTCTTCCAGAAGTAGCTTAAGAACTTGACGTCTCGATCCGACACAATTGTCTTTGGCATGCCGTGCAACCTCAAGATTTCCCTACAAAAGAGATTGGCAACATGTGAAGCATCGTCTATCTTATTGCATGGGATAAAATGAGCCATTTTAGAGAATCGGTCCACAACAACAAATACGGAGTCCTTGCCATCTTGTGTCCTAGGTAAGCCAAGCACAAAGTCCATGCTAATATCTTCCCAAGGTTGATGTGGAATAGGTAAAGGCATATGTAAACCATGGGATTGAGATTGTGACTTAGCTTTGCAACATGTAGAGCAACGGTTGGTGAAACGGGCGACATCGCGAAACATCTTGGGCCAAAAGTAGTTCTTGGAGAGCGTGGCATAAGTCTTGTCGCGGTCAAAGTGTCCCATGAGTCCACCTCCATGAGCCTCTTGCAAAAGTAACAAACAAAGAGAAGACTCGGGAATGCATAGTTTGTTAGCTCTCATAAGATAACCATCTTTGATATAGTATCGTTCCCAAGAAGTATGCGTCACACACTTAGCATAAGGACTGGCGAAAGTCACATCATGCTCATATAAATCTTTGATATGATCAAATCCAACAAGATTCAATTCAAGTTGAGTAAGTAACATGCATTTGCGGGAAAGGGCATCCGCCACAACATTCTCTTTGCCCTTAATGTACTTGATCACATAGGGGAAAGATTCAATAAATTCACTCCATTTAGCATGTCGTTTATTCAACTTGGTTTGGCCTTTAAGGTACTTAAGTGTCTCATGATCGGTATGTATGAAAAACTCGTGCAGTCTAAGATAATGTTCCCAAATATGCAACACATGCACGAGAGCATACAATTCTTTATCATAGATGGGATAGTTAAGTTGAGCACCGGATAGTTTTTCATTAAAGTATGCAATAGCTCGCTTTTCTTGCATCAAAACTCCACCAATGCCATTACCACTTGCATCACAATGAACCTCAAAAGTTTTGTCAAAGTTGGGCAAAGCAAGAATCGGAGCATGAGTAAGCAAGGATTTGAGCTCATCAAAAGCGGTTGATTGCGAGGGTCCCCAAACAAAAGGAGCATTTTTCTTACTCAAGGCATGCAACGGTGCGGCAATAGTGCTAAAATCTTTCACAAAGCGACGATAGAAACCCGCAAGGCCAAGAAAACTTCGCACTTTTTGCAAATTGGTGGGTTGTGGCCAAGTTTTAATTGCTTCAATTTTAGACTCATCAACATGGACACCCTTTGAGGAAACAACGAAACCCAAGAAAACAAGCTTGTCAACACCAAAAGTGCACTTTTTCATGTTCGCATAAAGACGTTGTTTGCGAAGAGTTTGTAAAACAGCCCTAACGTGCTTTATATGATCTTTGATGGATTTGCTAAAAACAAGTATGTCATCTAAGTAGACCACAACAAACACTCCAATGTAAGGACGAAGCACAAAATGCATAAGAAGCATGAAAGTACCGGGAGCTTCCGATAAACCCATAGGCATAACCAACCACTCATACAAGCCAAATTTGGTTTTGAAAGCAGTTTTCCATTCATCACCCTCTTGTATGCGGCTTTGATAATAGCCACTTTTAAGATCAATTTTTGAGAAAATGGTGGCACCGCTAAGCTCATCTAACATATCATCTAGGCGAGGAATGGGATGCCTATAACGAACGGTGATAGCATTGATGGGTCTACAATCGGAGCACATGCGAAAACTACCATCTTGCTTGGGCACAAGTATAACCGGAACGGCACAAGGGCTTAAGCTTTCACGTACATGGACGTTGTCGATGGGTTGTTGTACTTGCCGTTGGATCTCCTTCGTTTCTTCGGGGTTCACGCGGTATGGAGCCTTGTTCGAAAGAGGAGCGCTGGGGATGAGGTCGATCCTATGTTCAATACCACGTAGAGGAGGAAGACCGGGAGGTAGCTCATCGGGAAAGACATCCTCGAATTCCTGCAACAAGTTTGAAAACACTAGAGGAAGAGGATTAGGATTGTTAGTTTTTGTCACCTCATCCTTGCATAGGAGGACAAAGTGGATGACACTCGATGGGTTCTCACACACTTCTCGCATCTCTCTTTTTGTGGCTAGGAGGACTAAGTTTTTCTCTCTTGGCGAAGAGGCGCTCAATTTTGGCTTGTGGTTCTCACATTCTTTTTGGGGGTTCACTCTCTCACTAGGATCTCCTCGATGGGTGGATGCTTGCTTATCGGCGATCACTTGGCTTGGTGACATTGGACGAAGCACATATTCCTTGCCTTTCATTTTGAAGTTGTAGTGGTTGGTTCGTCCGTTGTGTATGACTCCGCGGTCGAATTGCCAAGGCCTCCCCAAGAGGAGATGGCACACGGACATCGGGACCACGTCGCACTCCAAGGTGTCCTCGTAGGCGCCGATCTTGAAAGAAACTTGCACCGTATGCTCCACTTGAATAGTGCCAGAGTCGCTTAACCATTGCACCTTGTAGGGGTGAGGGTGCTTCTTCTTGACCAATTGCAGCTTGGAACATAACTCTTCACTTGCCAAGTTGTGACAACTTCCTCCGTCGATGATGACTTTGACGGAACGCCCATTGATGTCGGCCTTTGTGTGGAAGATGTGGCACCGTTGGTCTTCATCTTGGTGTTGTTGAAGCGTCAAGACCTTGGAGACCACAAGAGAGGGACTTGAATCGTTGTCGCAAAACACTTGGTCATCTTCATCTTCGTTCATGCGCCGATGCATGGCCACGTGCTCAATGGCTTCCATTTCTTCTTCACTCATCGAGTCGTATGTGCCATCATCGTTGAAGATCATTGTACGCTTGTTGGTGCATTCGAAGGACTTGTGTCCTCGGTCACCACATGTGAAGCACTTGAGTGAACTTGTCTTAACGGTGTCGGTTGGTGGCGCCGAAGATGAGGAAGACTTGGGCTTGTAGGTGCTTGCCGGAGGACGAGTCGAGGAGGGCGTAGCTTTCTTGGAACTTGACTTGTCGCCGGTACTTGGTGATGCTCTAGTTGAAGTAGGAGGTGCCGAAGTCGCGGGAGCTTGAGGGTAGGAGTCATAGGTCTTGGACGAGTACTTGGTGTATTTGAAGTCATCTTGGACTTGTCGCTCGACCTTGGTCACTTGATGAACTAGCTCGAGAAGGTTTGAGTATGGTTGGAAATCGGCAATCCGCTTGATTGGGTGGTTGAGGCCGTTCAAGAAGCGTGGCATTGTTTGCTCGTCGTCTTCCTTGACATTGGCTCGTATCATGGCAATCTCCATTTCTTGGTAGTATTCTTCTACCGTCTTCGTGCGTTGTTTGAGGAGTTGCAACTTCTTGAAGAGATCGCGGGTGTAGTGTGTAGGCACGAATCGAGCTCTCATGACATCCTTCATGGCCATCCAAGTTGTGATTGGTGGTTCGCCTCTTGTACGTCGTCGCTCAATCACTTGTTCCCACCAAATGAGAACGTAGTCTTGGAACTCGAGGGAGGCCATGGTGATCTTCTTTTCCTCGTCGTAGTTGTGAAGACGGAAGATCTTGTCCACCTTCAAGGCCCATGAGAGATACTCTTCGGGGTCATTGCTTCCTGAGAACTTGGGCATGGTGAGCTTGAGCTTGCCGTATCAGAGTTCTTCATCGAAGTAGCAGTTTTGATGTCGCTCTTGCCATGGAGGAAGGTCCTCAAATGCTCGTTCCTCACGTTGTCGCTCTTGGCGTGGAAGAGGGTCTTGAAGCACTTGTTCCGCTTGGTGTCGCTCTTGTCTTGGAGGAGGACGAGGGATATGCGCTTGGTTGCGCCTTTCTTGTTGCTCTTCGCGACGCGCGGTTTCTTCTTGTATCTCGCGATGAAGAGCTTCCTCTTGTTCTCGCACTTGGCGGTTGTGCTCTTCAATGGCTCAAGTGGCGTCGCGGAGTGCGCGTTGTGCTTCGAGTTCTTGCGCTTCACGTTCGAGGGCTTGTGCTTCATGGCGCTCTTGTGCATGTCGAAGTGCCTCACCATCTTGAGGGTCTTGACGAGGCACTTGTGGAGGTATTTGCTCTTGCTCCATTGCTTCTTGCGCTTGGTGTCTTGCCCTTTCACGTGCTCGAACTCGGTCTTGTAAACCATTGCCATGGAATGGGTTGTCTTGAGAATGGCGATCTTGGGGAGCATCACGTCGAGGGGCTCGAGCTCGGGGAGGACTTGTATCATACGATGTGTAGTCCGAAGAGTGTCGACTTGAGCGGTGGCTTGAGTGGCGCCGTCTTGTTGAAGTAGACGAGGAAGGCGGGCGTCACACGATCATGTTGCAGAGCTCTTCCATTTGTGTAGTGAACTTGTCGTCGATGTAGTCGCGGTTCCTTGCTTCCGCTTGACGAACGTCGGCGGCGAGTCGGTCGAGGCGTTCACCCAAGGCCTCACTTTCTTGATGGGAAGCCCTTTGCATGATGAAGAAGTGGCCCTTGGTGACGTAGTCGTTATCACCATCTTGCTCCACAAAAAGCGGGTTCGCCGACAAACTTGGCCTATCCATCATAACCAAGTGGGGTGAGTAGGAAAGTGAGAGAACAATACCGAAGTTACCTTTTCCGAGGATTGAGGATGTAACAAGTGTCCCTCAAAGTAATGCCACAATAGTAGAATTGGAACCGGGTTTGTTTCTCACACCTACAAGTAAAAGGCTTATGGAGGAGCTTGGTTAGGATGGTGGCAAAAATTTCAAGCAAATGTTAGTCAAGATATCGACAAGGTTGAGAAGGTTCACAAAAATGCAAGTAAAGCAAATAGATCAAAGCCAAGGATATCATTAGGAACACACACACGGAAGATAGATGGGATCCGCACAACCAAGGGGTGAGCTCAAAATGTGCAACCACGGATAATGCTCTTGTTGTGCGAATGCTAGAGAGACGCTAGCTCGATTGCTCAAATGGGCTAGATACGCATGTGCACCAACCTATAAGAGAAACGTGCCATCTTCAATCCCGACTATGCTATGTATGCGGTGAGTGATACGTCTCCAACGTATCTATAATTTTTGATTGCTCCATGCTATATTATCTACTATTTTGGACTACATTGGGCTTTATTTTCCACTTTTATATCATTTTTGGGACTAACCTATTAACCGGAGGCCCAACCCAGAATTGATGTTTTTTTTGCCTATTTTAGAGTTTCGGAGAAATAGAATATCAAACGGAGTCCAAACGGAATAAAACCTTCGGGAACGTGATTTTCTCACCGAACGTGATCCAGGAGACTTGGACCGTGCTCTAAGGAACAAAAGAGGCGGTCACGAGGGTGGGGGGCGCGCCCCCTTCCTCGTGGGCCCCCTGTTGCTCCACCGACGTACTTCCTTCCTCCTATATATACCTACGTACCCCCAAACGATCATAACGGAGCCAAAAACCTAATTCCACCGCC
This sequence comes from Aegilops umbellulata, assembly GCA_032464435.1. Taxonomy (NCBI): domain Eukaryota; kingdom Viridiplantae; phylum Streptophyta; class Magnoliopsida; order Poales; family Poaceae; genus Aegilops; species Aegilops umbellulata. The sequence continues at coordinate 323,777,312 of CP136058.1, read as the reverse complement.
GCAACTTCCTGTATCCACGAGATACCATCTTGGGGCCTGTTCCGGAGCTCCGCCGGAGAGGGACGTCATCACGGAGGGCTCCTACATCATCATAGCCTCTCCGATGAAGTGTGAGTAGTTTACCTCAGACCTTCGGGTCCATAGTTATTAGCTAGATGGCTTCTTCTCTCTTTTTGGATCTCAATACAATGTTCTCCCCCTCTCTTGTGGAGATCTATTCGATGTAATCTTCTTTTTGCGCTGTGTTTGTTGAGACCGATGAATTGTGGGTTTATGATCAAGTCTATCTATGAATAATATTTGAATCTTCTCTGAATTCTTTTATGTATGATTGGTTATCTTTGCAAGTCTCTTCGAATTATCAGTTTGGTTTGGCCTACTAGATTGGTTTTTCTTGCCATGGGAGAAGTGCTTAGCTTTAGGTTCAATCTTGCGGTGTCCTTTCCCAGTGACAGAAGGGGCAGCAAGGCACGTATTGTATTGTTTCCATCGAGGATAACAAGATGGGGTTTCTATCATATTGCATGAAACTATCCCTCTACATCATGTCATGTTGCTTAAGGCGTCACTCTGTTTTTAACTTAATACTCTAGATGCATGCTGGATAGGGTTGATGAGTGGAGTAATAGTAGTAGATGCAGGCAGGAGTCGGTCTACTTGTCTCGGACGTGATGCCTATATACATGATCATACCTAGATATTCTCATAACTATGCTCAATTCTGTCAATTGCTGAACAGTAATTTGTTCACCCACCATACAATACTTATGCTCTTGAGAGAAGCCACTAGTGAAACCTATGGCCCCCGGGTCTATTCTCATCATATCAATCTCCATCACTTTATTATTGCTTTGCTTTTTTACTTTGCCTTTTACTTTTCACTTTGCATCTCTATATCAAAAATACCAAAAATATCATCTATCAGATCTCACTCTCGTAAGTGACCGTGAAGGGATTGACAACCCCTAATCACGTTGGTTGCGAGGAGCTATTGTTTTTGTGTAGGTACGAGGGACTTGCGTGTAGCCTCCTACTGGATTGATACCTTGGTTCTCAAAAACTGAGGGAAATACTTACGCTACTTTGCTGCATCATCCTCTCCTCTTCGGGGAAAACCAACGCAGTGCTCAAGAGGTAGCAAGAAGAATTTCTGGCGCCGTTGCTGGGGAGGCTTACGCGAAGTCAAGTCAAGATTTGACTCCCGACAACGAGCCATTTCTGGCGCCGTTGCCGGGGAGTCTGCGCAAAAGTCAACATACCAAGTACCCATCACAATCTCTATCTCCCGCATTACATTTGTTGCCATTTTCCTCTCGTTTTCCTCTCCCCCACTTCACCCTTGCCGTTTTATACGCCCTCTCTTTTCCGTTCGCCTTGATGTCTTTCTTGGCTCGTTTTCTCGCTTGGTTGAAATAGTTGAGTATTTATTCCTAAACAGAGAAGCTAATATCTATGGATCCTCATCCGCTTGCCAATCTTTTTAAGAGATCCAATTATGATGAACCAATTCCTAGTGATTTGGATGCACCAGATTATCTTTATAAGCTTTTGCCTGAAATCCGTAAATCTGAAAATTGTGATGAAGTGCTTCATGATAGATCTTTGAATAAAAAGCATGATTGCAATGATTTTATTATAAATTCTATTGATGTAAATTATTGTAACGCCCCGAGACCGACGCTCCAGACGCCTTTCATGTTTTCCGAGTTTCGTTGTGTCATTTATTTGGTTGTTGCATTCATCATGACATCATGCGCATTGCATCATCATGTTTTCATAAAACTTGCATCCGTTCGTAGTTGTCGCTTTTCCCCTTTGCCTTTGTTGACCGTTCCGAGACCAGCCAGGTTTTGCCTCCCTCTTGCTTGGCTTCCTAACCTTTTTGCACAGCCCGCAAACCTCTCGCGCGCATCCGATACTTCCTCGAACCCGACCCGGATTGTTGTTATCGGCGGGTCTGGATCATCCCCTAACATGTATAAAACATCTCTGTTCTCTTATTTGGACTCCTCACCTATTTATTCACAACCGCTCGATTTTGATCGAAGGATCCAGATTAGCCCCTAGCCAAACACCTACCTTTTATAAATAGCAGTGCAATCATCAGACAAATCCCTAATTTCTAGGGATCCTCCTAGCCGCCGCCGCCGCACTCACCTCTCTTCCTCGGGATCTCCTCCCGATCCAACCAGCAAATGACTCCACCCTCTTCCCTCGATTCCCCGTCGCTCCAATCACCAGCTCGCCGGAGCAGAGCTTCTCCTGCCGACGCCCTACGCCACCCAGGCGAGCCCCCGTCGCGCCCTCTCCTTCCTCCGTTTTCCTCCTCTCTGTATCTCATCTCGCTCTCTCCCTCGCCTCGCCTCTCTACCTCTCTGCCTCCAGGAAACGAACGAGTTAGCCGCCATGGACACCGACGCCTGGAGCTCCAAGTCCACCGTTCGCCCTGGATCCACCGGAGTTCGCCTTCCGGCCCCGGATCCGCGCATCCTTGCTGTTTCCCGCGCCTCTGCCTGCGTTGCTGCGTTGCCAGAGGTCGCCTCGCGTGCCAAGTTCGCCTTCGCCGTTCCCCTGCATCGCCGCTGCCGCCACAGAGCTCCAACTCCGGCCACCTCGTCTCCGCGGTGATCTGACGCCTCGGGTTTCGTCCGATCGCCGGCATCCCGTCCTCGCCTCTACTTCGAACACACGCGCGCGCCTGCCTCCCTCGTCTCGCAAGCCTCGTCGCGGGTCAACCGCGTCCGCCGCCATGGTTTTCCTCATGGAGCACCACCACCGCACCTCCTCGGATCCGTCGGGTCCCGACCATCCCTGTCGTTGCCGGACTTCTCAGCTCGCTGGAGCCCCAAGACCTCGCGCCCAAGTCCCACGTCGCCGGCAGCCGTTCTAGCCGTCCGTCTCCCTGAACCTGCTGTTGGTTTTGTTCTCCAGAAACGAGCAGCAGTAGCAGCTCGCCCGCACTTCGCCCATTGACCGATTCGGCTGCTCACATGGGCTGCAACCGCGGGTCGGCTTCCTCCGCGCCAAGGCCCAGCGCGCCCCTTCGCGGCCGCCCAGCCTCCTCTACACCGAACGGCCCAAGGCCACTTGGTGAGCAGCCCCGCCCCCTGTGCATTGTTGGCCCAGCCAGATTCGGCCCATATCATGTTTTTTTTCCAGCGTCTGCGAATTTGTGTTTTATCCAGAGATTTACCGTTTTGCAGAATAGTCCCCCTAGATCATGCATTTAATAGCTCACAAATGGTGCATCGGATTAAAATGATTTTAACATGTAAAATGCTTAGATTTCTGTCTAGTTTCGTAATATGTCACTTTCATCCATGTTAAAAATGTTTAAAATGCTGTTTGTTTAATTTTGCATAATGCCATGTTAAAATGATTTATTTCATAACTAATTAACCGTAGCTCCAAATTTAATAAACTTTATATGTAAATGGGGTGGAAAAATGCCTAGTTTAACATGGTGCACTTCATTTTGCTGTTTAACAATATTAAAATTGTGTTTAGGGCAGAACAGTAGCAAATTCAAAGTATGCATATGGGGATCTTCCGGAATTGTTGTTTGTTGTTCCGGCCTCATTTAAACTTGCCTAAATAGTTAGTTTTCATATGCTCCGCCCCTTGCCATGTTTAATAACATTTAATATTGTTGGGTACATAACCGAGAGTAACTAAACAATTAAATGTGGTGTTTCGTCAATATGCAACCCGTTGCATATTGAGCTACACTTAATTTGTAGTGTTGTTTGTTGCACTTTGCCATGCCATGAATCATTAAACCGGACATGCATCATACTTGATTGTGCATCATGCCATGTTTATGTGATGGTTGTTTACTATGTTGCTTGCTTCTTTCCGGTTGCGCTTCTCGTGGATAGTTCCGTTTACGTCGCGTTTGTGAGGATTCGTTCGACTTCGTCCGTTTGTCTTCTTCAGGGACTCGTTCTTCTTCCTTGCGGGATTTCAGGCAAGATGACCATACCCTCGAAATCACTTCTATCTTTGCTTGCTAGATTGCTCGCTCTTTTGCTATGCCTATGCTACGATGCCTACCACTTGCTTATCATGCCTCCCATATTGCCATGTCAAGCCTCTAACCATCCTCCCTAGCAAACCGTTGTTTGGCTATGTTACCGCTTTGCTCAGCCCCTCTTATAGCGTTGTTAGTTGCAGGTGAAGATGAAGTTTGTTCCTTGTTGGAACATGGAGATGTTGTTCCTTGATTGGAACATGTTTACTTGTTGGGATATCACAATATCTCTTATATTATTAATGCATCTATATACTTGGTAAAGGGTGGAAGGCTCGGCCCTATGCCTGGTGTTTTGTTCCACTCTTGCCGCCCTAGTTTCCGTCATATCGGTATTATGCTCCCGGATTTTGCGTCCCTAACGCGGTTGGGTGATTTATGGGACCCCCTTGACAGTTCGCTTTGAATAAAACTCCTCCAGCAAGGCCCAACCTTGGTTTTACCATTTGCCTACCTACCACCATATACCCCTTCCCTTGGGTTCTGCAGACTCAAGGGTCATCTTTATTTTAGCCCCCCCGGGCCAGTGCTCCTCTGAGTGTTGGTCCGAACCGAGCAGCCTGCGGGGCCACCACGGGGAAACTCGAGGCCTGGTTTTACTCGTAGCTTGACTTATCCGGTGTGCCCTGAGAACGAGGTACGTGCGACTCCTATCGGGATTTGTCGGCACATCGGGCGGCTTTGCTGGTCTTGTTTTATTACTGTCGAAATGTCTTGTATCCGAGATTCCGAGACTGATCGGGTCTTCCCGGGGAGAAGGAATATCCTTCGTTGATCGCTAGAGCTTATCATGGGCTAAGTTGGGACACCCCTGCAGGGTATTATCTTTCAAAAGTCGTGCCCGCGGTTATGAGGCAGATGGGAATTTGTTAATGTCCGGTTGTAGAAAACCCGAAGTTGACCGTAATTAAAACACATCAACCGCGTGTGTAACCGTGATGGTCTCTTCTCGGCGGAGTCCGGGAAGTGAACACGGTGTTGGAGTTATGCTTGACGTAAGTAGTTTCAGGATCACTTCTTGATCATAGTTGTTCGACCGCGCTTTGCTTCTCTTCTCGCTCTCTTTTGCGTATGTTAGCCACCATATATGCTAGTCGCTTGCTGCAGCTCCACCTCATACCTTTACCCTTCCCTTAAGCTTAAATAGTTTTGATCTCGCGGGTGTGAGATTGCTGAGTCCCCGTGACTCACAGATACTTCCAAAACCAGTTTGGAGGTGCTGATGAAACCGTGCAGGTGACGCACCCGAGCTCAAGGAGGAGCTCGATGAAGATCTTGTTCATTGTGTTGTTTCATTTCAGTTGATCAGTAGTGGAGCCCAGTTGGGACGATCGGGGATCTGTGTAGCATTTGGGGTAGTCTTATTTTATTTTGGTTCCGTAGTCGGACCTTGATTGTATCTGTTTGATGTAATGCTTTACTCATGTATTGCGTGAAGTGGCGATTGTAAGCCAACTATGTATCTCTTTCCCTTATGTATTACATGGGTTGTGTGAAGATTACCTCACTCGCGACATTGCTTTCAATGCGGTTATGCCTCTAAGTCGTGCTTCGACACGTGGGAGATATAGCCGCATCGAGGGCGTTTCAAGTTGGTAATCAGAGCCATCCCCGACTTAGGAGCCCCCTGCTTGTTTGAATCGCTGCCTTTGTTGAGTCTAGAACAAAATGTTTTGAGTCTTAGGATTATATATATCGGAGAGTAGGATTCTTTTTACTCCTCAGCCCCTTCGTCGCTCTGGTGAGGCCCCCCGACGTAGATGTTTTGACTTTCCTCTTCTCAAATTTCACTAAAAAAAAATTAGGATCACGCGGGTATCTTGGAATCGTTCCGATCGTTTTGTGACGAGAACATTGTTCTTGGTGCCTCCTGACATTTAGGGGTTGTGGCAGTGTCCCGGGGAGTTGAGCTCCGAGGTGTTGTCGTCACAATTTTATCGTTGCAGTTCTGGAATACCTGAGTTTTGCCGACATCGAAAATCTCTTTTATGTAGTTGTTGGTGAGATAACCTCGAAAACCCAGTACTGGGGTGGGAGTTCGGGTGTATTGCCATAACTCGTATAACGGATGCTTTTCGAAGGTTGAGGTACACGATTTCCGAAGGTTTCTTGGTTATGTGTTGAAGGATGGATACAGCTGGATCTAGGTATTGTTAGTTTGGGTGATATATTTTGTGTCCCCTATATCCCCAACACCTGATTGCATAACCAGAAAGTTTTGGGAGTTTATAAGTGGGAATTCAAGTATCTCGTAGGATATCTTTCCGACAGACACATGATACGATATGGGATCTATCATATGTTTGTTTCCGGCTTATTCTGCAAGCCAATCCTTTATTTTGTTTTGGTTTGTGGTATTCGAGTTGCTTCCAAGTCAAGTGTTGATTCCATACCTTTCCTAAGCGGTGTTCTCATATTTCTATGTGGATGCTAATCCTTCTTGTTCATCAAGGTTGTCTTTTCAATCCTTTCCAACCGGTGTGTTTCTCTTCAAGTAAATCCGATCATTCCAACATTCGCAAGATCAATTCTAAGCTTTTTCTCAACGGTGTTCGTTTCATCCGACCCAAGTTGCTTTTGTTTTCCCACCCTCCCACCCTTTTCTTCAAGGATTCAGATTTCGTAATCAAGTATTCTTTTTATTGATGCGAAGTCTCTTCATTCTTTTCTTTCAATGTTTCTTATCCGGTGATTCTCATGAAGATTCTAACGGAGCTTCAAGTTCATCATTCGTCATTCTTTTTATTTTCCGGTGGATCCAAGTCAAGTTTTGTTGATCATATCCTTTCCTCGTTTCAAGTGCTTTCTCATGCCGGTGCACCTCTTAATCATTCCCCGCTTGCTATTCTATTGTTTCGGAGTGCTCAAGATATCTTGAAGATTCGTGTTTTCACTCTACATTCGTTCAAGCTCGTTCAAGGATGTTATCTCATTCAAGTCTTTTAATTCAACCGGTGCAATATCTCTCTTTAATTCATTTCGACGGTGTTTCTCTTGAGTGGGCCCTAACCCACAGGTCTTTTCCCCCAGGATCTTACCTGACTCTTCTAATTCTTTTCGGAGTGATTCTCAAATTCATTTCGAAGTTTGTCGTAAGAATGGGTTATCATCAGTCATATGTCTTCCTCCAAGATCTTTCAAATTCTTTTCATCGTGGGTTCAACCTTTCTATTTTTCTTTCTGGAGTGCCTCAACAATTCACGGTGGTGTTTCTCGTCGTCATTCTCAGATTTTGAAGACCGAAGAAGAGTTCCTCTTATACCCTTACCCGTTCTTCCAAAGATTCATGGTTCTAGCTTGATGCCATCCTCTCATAATTGTTTAAGAATTGTGAGAATTCTTTTCACCCATCCGGAGCATTTCAGAAGTTTTTTCAGTTTGATTCTCCGGAGCCCATCATCTCAGAATTATTCATTCAAGCTTTCAGCTCTCGTTCTCCAAATCTCACCGGTGCATCATTCAAGTATTCTCTAACCAGCGCGTGATCTATTCATTCATTTGTATCTAAATTCCCTCAAGTATCAACATCATTTTCTAATTATTCCCGGTGTTTTTTATTGTTTCTTCGTTCATTTTCATTTCTTACGGCGGTTCATTCAAGAATTCTCTTCTGTTGTTATCGTATCAATTCATTCGTTCTTTCCAAATCCTACCGGCGGATCGTTGAAGAATTTTCCCAAGTTTGCGCTATATATCTCTTAATCCTTTCTACGAGAATAAGTAGTATGCCAAATCCATTGCTTGTCATCAATTTAATTGGTGAAGGATGAGCATAGTGTAATTCTTATTCTTGTTTCATGGAGTAAATTCAATTCCGTATTCCGGAGATTCATCAAAATTGTTGATCTCATTTGTTCATTTTTTTTTCTTTCCGGAGCTCCAAGTTATTTCAATTACATCATTTCAAAGCTTCATCAAATCATTTCAAGGCTTCTCTCAGAGTTCTTTTCAACTTCTCTTTCTTTTTATCATCCTTTCATTACCGGAGTTCTTCATGAAGGCTCTACATGGTGGTTCGTCAAGGATTCCTTTCATCCTTCAATTGTTTTTCAAGAATTCTCTCGAAGTTAAGATCCGCCAAGCTATACTCTGAAATAAAGATGGTGCTCAACACATGTTTTGTTTGGAGGAGTTCAAGCATTTCTTCATCTTGCATTCCGAAGTGCAATTCTTTCTATCTTACCTTTTGAGGTGGTGTTATGTCATTCTTGATAATTTGAGTTCATGTTTCATGACTCACATGTTGTTAAGAATGAGGTATTTTAAATCCATCGACCTCTTCGTTGGAGTTATCTTGTGTCATGTTTCACCTAAAGCATTTCCTAAGGATTGTTGCTATTTAGGGTGCTCATAAATGACCCAAGTTCTTCTTTTATCCTCCCGGTGAATAGTTTCTCGTCTCCTTGTTTATATCAATACAATCTTTTGCTTCCGGTTAGTGGCAGAAGCTCACCTCATAATTTTGAGATGTTTCCATAAGCCCACTACAAGCTTATTCGTCTCGTTGTTGATTTTTCAACAACTCCTTTATAACCTTCTTGGAAGGGTGCTTTCCGAGCTCATTTGTGGTAGAAGTTGTCATTTTCCTCTCCATTCCTTTATTCCAATGATCTATCTTCTATTTCTTCTTCCGGAGGCATTGTGATGTTGCTCCCTTCACTCTTCTTCTCGAATGGTGAGGATCATGTTCTTTGCTTTTGCTTATCCATTTAACCGGAGTGTTATGTTTATCATTCCTCTTTTAACCGGAGTCTCATCCAAGTGCTTTCATTTTGCCAAGTTCAAATTCTATTCCTCCATTTCCAACCGGAGTGTTGTATCATCTCTTCAATATCGTCTCATCTTATCAAGTTTTCTTCTCTTTTCTAACGGAGTGTTGTCCAAATTCTGTCATTCTTCTTCCTTGACTATCTCATTATACCGAGGTGGTCATATTCTTTTCGTTCGCGAAGCTCTTATTTCCATGTCTTTCAACCTACAAGGTTCTAGTAATGTTCCTTGTTCCTCTTTTCTAACAGAGTGTTCTCAATTTTGTTCATCTTTGTTGTATTCTTTTGTTCAATTTGTTTAACCTCTCATGGTTCGTGGGTTCACTCGTTTGCCAAAGAAGCAACTTTGTTTTACCTCTGCCTCTCCCGTTTTCCCTCCGGTGCCATCCTAGATCTCGGGACGAGATCCTCTTGTAGTGGTGGAGTGTTGTAACGCCCCGAGACCGACGCTCCAGACGCCTTTCATGTTTTCCGAGTTTCGTTGTGTCATTTATTTGGTTGTTGCATTCATCATGACATCATGCGCATTGCATCATCATGTTTTCATAAAACTTGCATCCGTTCGTAGTTGTCGCTTTTCCCCTTTGCCTTTGTTGACCGTTCCGAGACCAGCCAGATTTTGTCTCCCTCTTGCTTGGCTTCCTAACCTTTTTGCACAGCCCGCAAACCTCTCGCGCGCATCCGATACTTCCCCGAACCCGACCCGGATTGTTGTTATCGGTGGGTCTGGATCATCGCCTAACATGTATAAAACATCTCTGTTCTCTTATTTGGACTCCTCGCCTATTTATTCACAACCGCTCGATTTTGATCGAAGAATCCAGATTAGCCCCTAGCCAAACACCTACCTTTTATAAATAGCAGTGCAATCATCAGACAAATCCCTAATTTCTAGGGATCCTCCTAGCCGCCGCCGCCGCACTCACCTCTCTTCCTCGGGATCTCCTCCCGATCCAACCAGCAAATGACTCCACCCTCTTTCCTCGATTCCCCGTCGCTCCAATCACCAGCTCGCCGGAGCAGAGCTTCTCCTGCCGACGCCCTACGCCACCCAGGCGAGCCCCCGTCGCGCCCTCTCCTTCCTCCATTTTCCTCCTCTCTGTATCTCATCTCGCTCTCTCCCTCGCCTCGCCTCTCTACCTCTCTGCCTCCAGGAAACGAACGAGTTAGCCGCCATGGACGCCGATGCCTGGAGCTCCAAGTCCACCGTTCGCCCTGGATCCACCGGAGTTCGCCTTCCGGCCCCGGATCCGCGCATCCTTGCCGTTTTCCGCGCCTCTGCCTGCGTTGCTGCGTCGCCAGAGGTCGCCTCGCGTGCCAAGTTCGCCTTCGTCGTTCCCCTGCATCGCCGCTGCCGCCACGGAGCTCCAACTCCGGCCACCTCGTCTCCGCGGTGATCTGACGCCTTGGGTTTCGTCCGACCGCCGGCGTCCCGTCCTCGCCTCTACTTCGAACACACGCGCGCTCCTGCCTCCCTCGTCTCGCAAGCCTCGTCGCGGGTCAACCGCGTCCACCGCCATGGTTTTCCTCATGGAGCACCACCACCGCACCTCCTCGGATCCGTCGGGTCCCGACCATCCCTGTCGTTGCCGGACTTCTCAGCTCGCTGGAGCCCCAAGACCTCGCGCCCAAGTCCCACGTCGCCGGCAGCCGTTCTAGCCGTCCGTCTCCTTGAACCTGCTGTTGGTTCTGTTCTTCAGAAACGAGCAGCAGCAGCAGCTCGCCCGCACTTCGCCCGTTGACCGATTCGGCTGCTCACATGGGCTGCAACCGCGGGTCGGCTTCCTCCGCGCCAAGGCCCAGCGCGCCCCTTCGCGGCCGCCCAGCCTCCTCTACACCGAACGGCCCAAGGCCACTTGGTGAGCAGCCCCGCCCCCTGTGCATTGTTGGCCCAGCCAGATTCGGCCCATATCATGTTTTTTTTCCAGCGTCTGCGAATTTGTGTTTTATCCAGAGATTTACCGTTTTGCAGAATAGTCCCCCTAGATCATGCATTTAATAGCTCACAAATGGTGCATCGGATTAAAATGATTTTAACATGTAAAATGCTTAGATTTCTGTCTAGTTTCATAATATGTCACTTTCATCCATGTTAAAAATGTTTAAAATGCTGTTTGTTTAATTTTGCATAATGCCATGTTAAAATGATTTATTTCATAACTAATTAACCGTAGCTCCAAATTTAATAAACTTTATATGTAAATGGGGTGGAAAAATGCCTAGTTTAACATGGTGCACTTCATTTTGCTGTTTAACAATATTAAAATTGTGTTTAGGGCAGAACAGTAGCAAATTCAAAGTATGCATATGGGGATCTTCCGGAATTGTTGTTTGTTGTTCCGGCCTCATTTAAACTTGCCTAAATAGTTAGTTTTCATATGCTCCGCCCCTTGCCATGTTTAATAACATTTAATATTGTTGGGTACATAACCGAGAGTAACTAAATAATTAAATGTGGTGTTTCGTCAATATGCAACCCTTTGCATATTGAGCTACACTTAATTTGTAGTGTTGTTTGTTGCACTTTGCCATGCCATGAATCATTAAACCGGACATGCATCATACTTGATTGTGCATCATGCCATGTTTATGTGATGGTTGTTTACTATGTTGCTTGCTTCTTTCCGGTTGCGCTTCTCGTGGATAGTTCCGTTTACGTCGCGTTTGTGAGGATTCGTTCGACTTCGTCCGTTTGTCTTCTTCATGGACTCGTTCTTCTTCCTTGCGGGATTTCAGGCAAGATGACCATACCCTCGAAATCACTTCTATCTTTGCTTGCTAGATTGCTCGCTCTTTTGCTATGCCTATGCTATGATGCCTACCACTTGCTTATCATGCCTCCCATATTGCCATGTCAAGCCTCTAACCATCCTCCCTAGCAAACCGTTGTTTGGCTATGTTACCACTTTGCTCAGCCCCTCTTATAGCGTTGTTAGTTGCAGGTGAAGATGAAGTTTGTTCCTTGTTGGAACATGGAGATGTTGTTCCTTGATTGGAACATGTTTACTTGTTGGGATATCACAATATCTCTTATATTATTAATGCATCTATATACTTGGTAAAGGGTGGAAGGCTCGGCCCTATGCCTGGTGTTTTGTTCCACTCTTGCCGCCCTAGTTTCCGTCATATCGGTATTATGTTCCCGGATTTTGCGTCCCTAATGCGGTTGGATGATTTATGGGACCCCCTTGACAGTTCGCTTTGAATAAAACTCCTCCAGCAAGGCCCAACCTTGGTTTTACCATTTGCCTACCTACCACCATATACCCCTTCCCTTGGGTTCCGCAGACTCAAGGGTCATCTTTATTTTAGCCCCCCCGGGCCAGTGCTCCTCTGAGTGTTGGTCCGAACCGAGCAGCCTGCGGGGCCACCACGGGGAAACTCGAGGCCTGGTTTTACTCGTAGCTTGACTTATCCGGTGTGCCCTGAGAACGAGGTACGTGCGACTCCTATCGGGATTTGTCGGCACATCGGGTGGCTTTGCTGGTCTTGTTTTATTACTGTCGAAATGTCTTGTAGCCGGGATTCCGAGACTGATCGGGTCTTCCCGGGGAGAAGGAATATCCTTCGTTGATCGCGAGAGCTTATCATGGGCTAAGTTGGGACACCCCTGCAGGGTATTATCTTTCGAAAGCCGTGCCTGCGGTTATGAGGCAGATGGGAATTTGTTAATGTCCGGTTGTAGAAAACCCGAAGTTGACCGTAATTAAAACACATCACCCGCGTGTGTAACCATGATGGTCTCTTCTCGGCGGAGTCCGGGAAGTGAACACGGTGTTGGAGTTATGCTTGACGTAAGTAGTTTCAGAATCACATCTTGATCATAGTTGTTCGACCGTGCTTTGCCTCTCTTCTCGCTCTCTTTTGCGTATGTTAGCCATCATATATACTAGTCGCTTGCTGCAGCTCCACCTCATACCTTTACCCTTCCCTTAAGCTTAAATAGTCTTGATCTCGCGGGTGTGAGACTGCTGAGTCCCCGTGACTCACAGATACTTCCAAAAACAGTTTGCAGGTGCCGATGAAACCGTGCAGGTGACGCACCCGAGCTCAAGGAGGAGCTCAATGAAGATCTTGTTCATTGTGTTGTTTCATTTCAGTTGATCAGTAGTGGAGCCCAGTTGGGACGATCGAGGATCTGTGTAGCATTTGGGGTAGTCTTCTTTTATTTTGGTTCCGTAGTCGGACCTTGATTGTATCTGTTTGATGTAATGCTTTACTCATGTATTGCGTGAAGTGGCGATTGTAAGCCAACTATGTATCTCTTTCCCTTATGTATTACATGGGTTGTGTGAAGATTACCTCACTTGCGACATTGCTTTCAATGCGGTTATGCCTCTAAGTCGTGCTTCGACACGTGGGAGATATAGCCGCATCGAGGGCGTTTCAATTATGCTAATAATATGCAAAACCCTAAGCTTGGGGATGCTAGTTTTGCTATGTCCAATAGTCATGATTGGGGAGATTCTTCTTATGATCTTGATAATTTATTTAAGCCCCATGACGAATATAAGATTGATAATAGTGTTTGTAATAATATTGAAAGTGGGTTTGGAAGAGTGTCAACTTTAGATCCCACATATTTGGATAACATTCAATCTAATGAAATTTTTGATAAAGGTGGGCTTGGAGAAATCATGACTTTAGTTAATGATAATCCCACTATTTTGGAAGAGTGTCAACTTCGCATGCATGTGGATCGTGTTGAGAATATGTTATGTGATAGATATATTGTTGAATTTTCTTATGATCCTACATGTAATTATTATGAGAGAGAAAAATATGGTTATATAAATTTTCATGTTATTAAATTACCTCTCGTTATGTTGAGATTGCTATTGTTCTTTTCCGCTTCCTTGCATATGCTAGTTTTTGCTTGCCTTGATAATTTGTTTGCCTATAAGATGCCTATGCATAGGAAGTATGTTAGACTTAGATGTGTTTGTCACATGTTTTATGATGCTCTCTTTGTGCCTCAATTCTTGTCTTTCTTGTGAGCATCATTGAAATCTCAATGCCTAGCTAAAAAGGCTTTAAAGAAAAGCGCTTGTTGGGAGACAACCGAATATTTTTCCTTGCTGCTTAGTAATAAATAATCCATCTACCTTCTTTTTGGATGTGGTTTTGTGTTTTAATTAGTGTTTGTGCCAAGTTAAACCTATAGGATCTTTTTGGATGATAGTTATTTGATCTTGCTGTAATTTCCAGAAACTTTCTGTTCACGAAAACAATTGTTAAAAATTACCAGAACGTGATAAAATACTGATTACAATTGATGCTGATCAATAAACCGATTGTCTAAGTCGTACTATTTTGGTAGATTTTTTGGAGTTCCAGAAGTTTGCGTTAGTTACAGGTTACTACAGACTGTTCTGTTTTTTGACAGATTCTGTTTTTCGTGTGTTGTTTGCTTATTTTGATGAATCAAAGGCTAATAAAATAGTTTATAATCCATAGAGAAGTTGGAATACAGTAGGTTTAACACCAATATAAATAAAGAATAAGTTCATTACAGTACCTTGAAGTGGTCTTTTGTTTTCTTTCGCTAACGGAGCTCACGAGATTTCTGTTGAGTTTTGTGTTGTGAAGTTTTCAAATTTTAGGTAAATTCTTTTGATGGATTATGGAACAAGGAGTGGCAAGAGTCTAATATTGGGGATGCCCATGGCATCCCCCAAGATAATCAAAGGACACCAAAAAGTCAAAGCTTGGGGATGCCCCGGAAGGCATCCCCTCTTTCGTCTACTTCCATCGGTAATTTTACTTGGAGCTATATTTTATTCACCACATGATATGTGTTTTGCTTGGAGCGTCTTATATTATTTGTGTCTTTGTTTGTTAGTGTGCCACAATCATCCTTACTGTACACACCTTTTGAGAGAGCCATACATGAATTGGAATTTGATAGAATACTCTATGTGCTTCACTTATATCTTTTGAGCTATGTAGTTTTGCTCTATGTGCTTCACTTATATCTTTTGAGCGTTATAATTTTGCTCTACGTGCTTCACTTAGATCTTTTAGAGCACGGTGGTGGACTTGTTTTAAAGAAACTATTGATCTCTCATGCTTCACTTAGATTATTTTGAGAGTCTTTAATAACATGGTAATTTGCTTAATAATAATGTGCTTGGTGTTCAAGATTTGTGAAACTTTCTTTTGAGTGCGTTGAATACTAAGAAAAGATTGAAGCTTGATAATTGTTTTGAGATATGAAGATGGTGATATTAGAGTCATGCTAGTTGAGTAGTTGTGAATTTAAAGAATACTTGTGTTAAGGTTTGTGATTCCCGTAGCATGCACGTATGGTGAACCGTTATGTGATGAAGTCAGAGCATGATTTATTTATTGATTGTCTTCCTTATGAGTGGCAGTCGGGGACGAGCGATGGTCTTTTCCTACCAATCTATTCCCCTAGGAGCATGCACGTAATACTTTGCTTTGATAACTTCTAAATTTTTGCAATAAGTATATGAGTTCTTTATGACTAATGTTGAGTCCATGGATTATATGCACTTTTTCCCATCCTTCCACCATTGCTAGCCTCTCTAATACCACACACTCTTCGCCGGTATCATACACCCACCATATATCTTCCTCAAAACAGCCACCATACCTACCTATCATGGCATTTCCATAGCCATTCCGAGATATATTGCCATGCAACTTTCCACCGTTCCGTTTATTATGACACGCTCCATCATTGTCATATTGCTAGCATGATCATGTAGTTGACATCGTATTTGTGGCAAAGCCACCATTCATAATTCTTTCATACATGTCACTCTTGATTCACCGCATATCCCGATACACCGCCGGAGGCATTCGTATAGAGTCATATCTTTGTTCTAGTATCGAGTTGTAATTGTCGAGCTGTAAGAATAATAAAAGTGTGATGATCATCATTTTTAGAGCATTGTCCAAAGTGAGGAAAGGATGATGGAGACTATGATTCCCCCACAAGTCGGGATGAGACTCCGGACGAAAAAAAATATATAAAAAAAAAGAGGCCATAAAAAAGAGAAAATGCCTAAATAAAAAAATGAGAGAAAAAGAGAGAAGGGACAATGTTACTATCCTTTTACCACACTTGTGCTTCAAAGTAGCACCAAGATCTTCATGATAGAGAGTCTCTCATTTTGTCACTTTCATATACTAGTGGGAATTTTTCATTATAGAACTTGGCTTGTATATTCCAATGATGGGCTTCCTCAAATTGCCCTAGGTCCTCGTGAGAAAGCGAGTTGGATGCACGCCCACTTAGTTTCTTTTGTTGAGCTTTCATATACTTATAGCTCTAGTGCATCCGTTGCATGGCAATCCCTACTCACTCACATTGATATCTATTGATGGGCATCTCCATAGCCCGTTGATACGCCTAGTTGATGTGAGACTATCTTCCCCTCCTTTTGTCTTCTCCACAACCACCATTCTATTCCATATATAGTGCTATATCCATGGCTCACGCTCATGTATTGCGTGAAGATTGAAAAAGTTTTGAAAATGTTAAAGTATGAAACAATTGCTTGGCTTGTCATCGGGGTTGTGCATGATTTAAATACTTTGTGTGGTGAAGATAGAGCATAGCCAAACTATATGATTTTGTAGGGATAACTTTCTTTGGCCATGTTATTTTGAGAAGACATAATTGCTTTGTTATTATGCTTGAAGTATTTTTTTATGTCAATAAGAACTTTTGTCTTGAATCTTTCGAATCTGGATATTCATACCACAATTAAGAAGATTTGCATTGAAATTATGCCAAGTAGCACTCTGCATCAAAAATTCTCTTTTTATCATTTACCTACTCGAGGACGAGCAGGAATTAAGCTTGGGGATGCCTGATACGTCTCCAACATATCTATAATTTTTGATTGCTCCATGCTATATTATCTACCGTTTTGGACTATATTGGGCTTTATTTTCCACTTTTATATTATTTTTGGGACTAACCTATTAACCGGAGGCCCAGCCCAGAATTGTTGTTTTTTTGCCTATTTCAGAGTTAGTTGTTTGTCCTTGGTAGCCTCTCTTATGGGGAAATGTAGTCTTGTGCTTCCATGACCCATAGTAGTCCGCTACAACCCAGTTCATCGGAGTCCTGCTAGCCCAGCACTACTGCTCCGGAACACTTGACTGGCCGGCATGTGATTCACTTCGTTCTTGTGTCTGTCCCTTCGGGGAAATGTCACGCGGTGACATCCGGAGTCCTGCCTAGCCTGCTACAGCCTGGTTCACCGGAGTCCTGTTAGCCCAGTGCTACAGCCCGGATTCGCACGCTGCTGACCGACATGCTCGATGTTGATTCATGTATGCCTGTCCCTGTAAGTTAGTGCCACTTTGGGTTCACGACTAGTCATGTCGGCCCGGGTTCTGTGTCATATGGATGCTAGCGACACTATCATATACGTGAGCCAAAAGGCGCAAACGGTCCCGGGCCATGGTAAGGCGACACCCGTGGGAATATCGTGCGTGAGGCCGCAAAGTGATATGAGGTGTTACCGGCTAGATCGATTCGGAGAAATAGAATATCAAACAGAGTCCAAACGGAATAAAACCTTCGGGAACGTGATTTTCTCACCGAACGTGATCTAGGAGACTTGGACCCTGCTCCAAGGAACAAAAGAGGCGGTCACGAGGGTGGGGGCGTGAGGCCGCAAAGTGATATGAGGTGTTACCGGCTAGATCGATTCGGAGAAATAGAATATCAAACAGAGTCCAAACGGAATAAAACCTTCGGGAACGTGATTTTCTCACCGAACGTGATCTAGGAGACTTGGACCCTGCTCCAAGGAACAAAAGAGGCGGTCACGAGGGTGGGGGCGCGCCCCCCCTAGGGCGCGCCCCCTGCCTCGTGGGCCCCCTGTTGCTCCACCGACGTACTCCTTCCTCCTATATATACCTACGTACCCCCAAACGATCAGAACGGAGCCAAAAACCTAATTCCACCGCCGCAACTTCCTGTATCCACGAGATCCCATCTTGGGGCCTGTTCCGGAGCTCCGCCGGAGAGGGTCGTCATCACGGAGGGCTCCTACATCATCATAGCCTCTCCGATGAAGTGTGAGTAGTTTACCTCAGACCTTCGGGTCCATAGTTATTAGCTAGACGACTTCTTCTCTCTTTTTGGATCTCAATACAATGTTCTCCCCCTCTCTTGTGGAGTTCGATGTAATCTTCTTTTTGCGCTGTGTTTGTTAAGACCGATGAATTGTGGGTTTATGATCAAGTCTATCTATGAATAATATTTGAATCTTCTCTGAATTCTTTTATGTATGATTGGTTATCTTTGCAAGTCTCTTCGAATTATCAGTTTGGTTTGGCCTACTAGATTGGTTTTTCTTGCCATGGGAGAAGTGCTTAGCTTTGGGTTCAATCTTGTGGCGTCCTTTCCCAATGACAGCAGGGGCAGCAAGGCACGTATTGTATTGTTGCCATCGAGGATAACAAGATGGGTTTTTTATCATATTGCATAAAACTATCCCTCTACATCATGTCATCTTGCTTAAGGCGTCACTCTGTTTTTAACTTAATACTCTAGATGCATGCTGGATAGCGGTCGATGAGTGGAGTAATAGTAGTAGATGCAGGCAGGAGTCGGTCTGCTTGTCTCGGACGTGATGCCTATATACATGATCATACCTAGATATTCTCATAACTATGCTCAATTCTGTCAATTGTTGAACAGTAATTTGTTCACCCACCATACAATACTTATGCTCTTGAGAGAAGCCACTAGTGAAACCTATGGCCCCCGGGTCTATTTGTTGGGGAACGTAGTTATTTCGAAAAAATTCCTACGCACACGCAAGATCATGGTGGTGCATAGCAACGAGAGGGGAGAATGTTGTCCACGTACCCTCGTAGACCGAAAGCGGAAGCATTATATCAACGCGGTTGATGTAGTCGTACGTCTTCACGATCCGACCGATCCAAGCACCGAAACTACGGCACCTCCGAGTTCTTGGCACACGTTCAGCTCGATGACGATCCCCGGGCTCCGATCCAGCAAAGCGTCGGGGAAGAGTTCCGTCAGCACGACGGTGTGGTGACGATCTTGATGTTCTACCGTCGCAGGGCTTCGCCTAAGCACCGCTACAATATTATCGAGGATTATGGTGGAGGGGGGCACCGCACACGGCTAAGAGAACGATCACGAAGATCAACTTGTGTGTTTGGAGGTGCCCCTTCCCCCGTATATAAAGGAGCAAGGGGGAGGGGCGGTCGGCCAGGAGGGGCGCGCCAGGGAGGAGTCCTACTCCTACCGGGAGTAGGACTCCCTCCTTTTCCTTGTCCAAGTAGGAGAGGGGGAAGGAAGGGAGAGAGGAGAGGAAGGAAAGGGGGGGCGCCGCCCCCTCCTTGTCCAATTCGGACTAGAGGGGGAGGGGGCGCGCGGCCTGCCCTGGCCGCCCCTCCTCTTCTCCACTTTAGTCCCATAAGGCCCATTAACCCCCGGGGGCGTTCCGGTAACCCCCCAGTACTCCGGTTTTATCTGAAACTTCTCCAGAACACTTCCGGTGTCCAAATATAGTCGTCCAATATATCAATCTTTATGTCTCGACCATTTCGAGACTCCTCGTCATGTCCGTGATCATATCCGGGACTCCAAACAAACTTCGGTACATCAAAATATATAAACTCATAATGAAACTATCATCGTAACGTTAAGCGTGCGGACCCTACGGTTCGAGAACAATGTAGACATGACCGAGACATGTCTCCGGTCAATAACCAATAGCGGAACCTGGATGCTCATATTGGCTCCTACATATTCTACGAAGATCTTTATGTTGGAAATATGCCCTAGAGGCAATAATAAAAGCATTATTATTATATTTCCTTATTCATGATAATTGTCTTTATTCGTGCTATAATTGTGTTATCCGGAAATCGTAATACATGTGTGAATAACAGACAACAAACATGTCCCTAGTGAGCCTCTAGTTGACTAGCTTGTTGATCGACAGATAGTCATGGTTTCCTGACTATGGACATTGGATGTCATCGATAACGGGATCACATCATTAGGAGAATGATGTGATGGACAAGACCCAATCCTAAACATAGCATAAGATCGCTTAGTTCGTTTGCTAGAGTTTTCCAATGTCAAGTATCCTTTCCTTAGACCATGAGATCGTGTAACTCCCGGATACCGTAGGAGTGCTTTGGGTGTGCCAAACGTCACAACGTAACTGGGTGACTATAAAGGTATACTACGGGTATCTCTGAAAGTGTCTGTTGGGTTGACATGGATCGAGACTGGGATTTGTCACTCCGCTTGTCGGAGAGGTATCACCGGGCCCTCTCGGTAATGCATCATCATAATGAGCTCAGTGTGATCAAAGTGTTTGATCACGGGATCATGCATTACGGTACGAGAAAAGTGACTTGCCGGTAACGAGATTGAACGAGGTATTGGGATACCGACGATCGAATCTCGGGCAAGTAAAATACCGATTGACAAAGGGAATCGTATACGGGATTAATTGAATCCTCGACATCGTGGTTCATTCGATGAGATCATCGTGGAGCATGTGGGAGCCAACATGGGTATCCAGATCCCGCTGTTGGTTATTGCCCGAGAGCCGTCTCGGTCATGTCTGCATGTCTCCTGAACCCGTAGGGTCTACACACTTAAGGTTCGGTGACGCTAGGGTTGTGAAGATATGTATATGCAGTAACCCGAATGTTGTTCGGAGTCCCGGATGAGATCCCGAACGTCACGAGGAGTTTCGGAATGGTCCGGAGGTAAAGATTTATATATGGAAAGTCATCATACGGACATCGGGACAAGTTTCGGGGTTATCGGTATTGTACCGGGACCACCGGAGGGTCCCAGGGGTCCACCGGGTGGGGCCACCTATCCCGGAGGGCCCCATGGGCTGTATGAGGAAGGGAACCATCCCAAAGTGGGCTGGTGCGCCTCCCCCCCAAAGGCCCATGCGCCTAGGGTTGGGGGGGGGAAACCCTAAAGGGGGCGCCCCCCTTGCTTGGGGGGCAAGCCCCCCTCCCTGGCCGCCGCCCCCCCTAGGAGATTCCATCTCCTAGGGCCGGCGCCCCCCCAAGGGGTTATATAAAGGGGGGAGGGGAGGGGGGCTAGACACCCTTTGCCCTGGCGCCTCCCTCTCCCTCTCCAACACCTCCTCCTCCGTAAGAGCTCGGCGAAGCCCTGTCGGAGTACTGCGGCTCCACCATCATCACGCCGTCGTGCTGTTGCTGGAGTCTTCTTCCCCAACCTCTCCTTTGCCTTGCTGGATCAAGAAGAAGGAGACGTTACGCTGACCGTACGTGTGTTGAACGCGGAGGTGCCGTGCTTTCGGTGCTAGGATCTCCGGTGATTTGGATCACGGTGTGTACGACTACTTCATCCCTGTTCGTTGAACGCTTCCGCTCGCGATCTACAAAGTGGTATGTAGATGCAATCTCTCTCTCCCATGACTCGTTGCTAGATGAACTCATAGATGGATCTTGGTGAAACCGTAGGAAAATTTTTAATTTTCTGCAACGTTCCCCAACAGTGGCATCTGAGCTAGGTCTATGCGTAGTTCTCTATTGCACGAGTAGAACACAATTTGTTATGGGTGTAGATGTTGTCAACTCTTCTTGCCGCTACTAGTCTTATCTTGCTTCAGCGGTATTGTGGGATGAAGCGGCCCGGACCAACCTTACACGTACGCTTACGTGAGACCGGTTCCACCGACTAACATGCACTAGTTGCATAAGGTGGCTGGCGGGTGTCTGTCTCTCCCACTTTAGTTGGAGCGGATTCGATGAAAAGGGTCCTTATGAAGGGTAAATAGAAGTTGACAAATCACGTTGTGGTTTTCACGTAGGTAAGAAAACGTTCTTGCTAGAACCCTAATTCAGCCACGTAAAACTTGCAACAACAATTAGAGGACGTCTAACTTGTTTTTGCAGCAAGTGCTTTGTGATATGATATGGCCAAAGTTGTGATGAATGATGAATGATCTATATGTGATGTATGAGATGTTCATGCTATTGTAATAGGAATCACGACTTGCATGTCGATGAGTATGACAACCGGCAGGAGCCATAGGAGTTGTCTTTATTTTTTGTATGACCTGCGTGTCATTGAGAATCGCCATGTAAATTACTTTACTTTATTGCTAAACGCGTTAGCCATAGTAGTAGAAGTAATAGTTGGCGAGCAACTTCATGGAGACACAATGATGAAGATCATGATGATGAAGATCATGGTGTCAAGCCGGTGACAAGATGATCATGGAGCCCCAAGATGGAGATCGAAGGAGCTATGTGATATTGGCCATATCATGTCATGTTTATTATTTGATTGCATGTGATGTTTATCATGTTTTGCATCTTGTTTACTTAGAACGACGGTAGTAAATAAGATGATCCCTCGTAATAATTTCAAGAAAGTGTTCCCCCTAACTGTGCACCGTTGCGACAGTTCGTTGTTTCGAAGCACCACGTGATGATCGGGTGTGATAGATTCTAACGTTCACATACAACGGGTGTAAGACAGATTTACACACGCAAAACACTTAGGTTGACTTGACGAGCCTAGCATGTACAGACATGGCCTCGGAACACAGAAGACCGAAAGGTCGAGCATGAGTCGTATAGAAGATACGATCAACATGAAGATGTTCACCGATGTTGACTAGTCCGTCTCACGTGATGATCGGACACGGCCTAGTTGACTCGGATCATGTAATACTTAGATGACTAGAAGAGGGATGTCTATCTAAGTGGGAGTTCATTAAATAAATTGATTAAATGAACTTTATTATCATGAACTTAGTCTAAAATTTTACAATATGTCTTGTAGATCAAATGGCCAATGTAGTCCTCAACTTCAACGCGTTCCTAGAGAAAACCAAGCTGAAAGACGATGGTAGCAACTATACAGACTGGGTCCGGAACCTGAGGATCATCCTCATAGCTGCCAAGAAAGATTATGTCCTATGAGCACCGCTGGGTGACGCACCTATTCTCCTTGCAGAACAAGACGTTATGAACGCTTGGCAGTCACGCTGCGATGATTACTCCCTCGTTCAGTGCGGCATGCTTTACAGCTTAGAGCCGGGGCTCCAAAAGCGTTTTGAGAGACATGGAGCATATGAGATGTTCGAAGAGCTGAAAATGGTTTTCCAAGCTCATGCCCGGGTCGAGAGATATGAAGTCTCCGACAAATTCTTTAGCTGTAAGATGGAGGAAAATGGCTCTGTCAGTGAACACATACTCAAAATGTCTGGGTTGCACAACCGCTTGACTCAACTGGAAGTTAATCTCCCGGATGAAGCGGTCATTGACAGAATCCTCCAGTCGCTTCCACCTAGCTACAAGAGCTTTGTGATGAACTACAATATGCAGGGGATGGTAAAGACCATTCCTGAGGTATATGCTATGCTGAAATCAGCAGAGGTAGAAATCAAGAAGGAGCATCAAGTGTTGATGGTGAATAAAACCACTAAGTTCAAGAAGGGCAAGGGTAAAAAGAACTTTAAGAAGGACGGCAAGGAAGTTGCCGCACCCGGTAAGCAAGTTGCCAGGAAGAAGCCAAAGCATGGACCCAAGCCCGAGACTGAGTGTTTTTATTGCAAGGGAAGTGGTCACTGGAAGCGGAACTGCCCCAAATACTTAGCGGACAAGAAGGCCGGCAAAACCAAAGGTATATGTGATATACATGTAATTGATGTGTACCTTACCAGTACTCGTAGTAGCTCTTGGGTATTTGATACCGGTGCAGTTGCTCACATTTGTAACTCAAAGCAGGAGCTGCGGAATAAACGGAGACTGGCGAAGGACGAGGTGACGATGCACGTCGGGAATGGTTCCAAGGTCGATGTGATCGCCGTCGGCACGCTGCCTCTACATTTACCTACGGGATTAGTTTTAAACCTCAATAATTGTTATTTAGTGCCAAGTTTGAGCATGAACATTGTATCTGGATCTCGTTTAATTCGAGATGGCTACTCATTTAAATCCGAGAATAATGGTTGTTCTATTTATATGAGAGATATGTTTTATGGTCATGCTCCGATGGTTAATGGTTTATTCTTAATGAATCTCGTACGTGATGATACACATATTCATAGTGTGAATACCAAAAGAGTTAAAGTTGATAACAATAGTCCCACATATTTGTGGCACTGCCGCCTTGGTCACATAGGTGTCAAACGCATGAAGAAGCTCCATGCAGATGGACTTTTAGAGTCTCTTGATTATGAATCATTTGACACGTGCGAACCATGCCTCATGGGTAAAATGACCAAGACTCCGTTCTCAGGAACAATGGAGTGAGCAACCAACTTATTGGAAATCATACATACCGATGTGTGCAGTCCAATGAGTGTTGAGGCTCGCGGTGGCTATCGTTATGTTCTCACCCTCACTGATGACTTGAGTAGATATGGGTATGTCTACTTAATGAAACACAAGTCTGAGACCTTTGAAAAGTTCAAGGAATTTCAGAGTGAGGTTGAAAATCAACGTGAAAGAAAGATCAAGTTTCTATGATCAGATCGTGGAGGAGAATACTTGAGTCACGAATTTGGCACACACTTAAGAAAATGTGGAATAGTTTCACAACTCACGCCGCCTGGAACACCTCAGCGTAATGGTGTGTCCGAACGTCGTAATCGCACTCTATTAGATATGGTGCGAGCTATGATGTCTCTTACCGACTTACCGCTATCTTTTTGGGGCTATGCTTTAGAGACTGCCGCATTCACTTTAAATAGGGCTCCGTCAAAATCCGTTGAGACGACACCGTATGAATTATGGTTTGGGAAGAAACCTAAGCTGTCGTTTCTAAAAGTTTGGGGATGCGATGCTTATGTCAAGAAACTTCAACCTGAAAAGCTCGAACCCAAGTCGGAAAAATGCGTCTTCATAGAATACCCTAAAGAAACTGTTGGGTATACCTTCTACCTCAGATCCGAAGGCAAGATCTTTGTTGCCAAGAATGGGTCCTTTCTAGAGAAAGAGTTTCTCTCGAAAGAAGTAAGTGGGAGGAAAGTAGAACTTGATGAAGTGTTACCTCTTGAACCGGAAAATGGCGAAACTCAAGAAAACGTTTCTGAGGTGCCTGCACCAACTAGAGAGTAAATTAATGATGATGATCAAGATACTTCTAATCAAGCTCCTACTGAAATTCGAAGGTCCACAAGGACACGTTCCGCACCAGAGTGGTACGGCAACCCTGTCTTGGAAATCATGTTGTTAGACAACGGTGAACCTTCGAACTATGAGGAAGCAGTGGCGGGCCCGGATTCCGACAAATGGCTAGAAGCCATGAAATCCGAGATAGGATCCATGTATGAAAACGAAGTATGGACTTTGACTGACTTGCCCGTTGAACGGCGAGCCATAGAAAATAAATGGATCTTTAAGAAGAAGACAGACGCGGATGGTAATGTGACCATCTATAAAGCTCGGCTTGTCGCTAAGGGTTATCGACAAGTTCAAGGAATTGACTACGATGAGACTTTCTCACCGGTAGCGAAGCTGAAGTCCGTCCGAATCATGTTAGCAATTGCCGCATTCTATGATTATGAAATATGGCAAATGGACGTCAAAACGGCATTCCTTAATGGTTTCATTAAGGAAGAATTGTATATGATCCAGCCGGAAGGTTTTGTCAATCCTGAGCATGCTGACAAGGTGTGCAAGCTCCAACGCTCGATTTATGGGCTGGTGCAAGCATCTCGGAGTTGGAACATTCGCTTTGATGAGATGATCAAAGCGTTTGGGTTTACGCAGACTTATGGAGAAGCCTGCGTTTACAAGAAAGTGAGTGGGAGCTCTGTAGCATTTCTCATATTATATGTAGACGACATACTTTTAATGGGAAATGATATAGAACTCTTGGACAACATTAAGGCCTACTTGAATAAGAGTTTTTCAATGAAGGACCTTGGAGAAGCTGCTTATATATTAGGCATCAAGATCTATAGAGATAGATCGAGACGCCTCATAGGTCTTTCACAAAGCACATACCTTGATAAAATATTGAAGAAGTTCAATATGGATCAATCTAAGAAAGGGTTCTTACCTATGTTACAAGGTGTGAAATTGAGCTCAGCTCAATGTCCGACCACGGCAGAAGATATAGAAGAGATGAGTGTCATCCCCTATGCCTCAGCCATAGGTTCTATTATGTATGCCATGCTGTGTACCAGACCTGATGTAAACCTTGCCGTAAGTTTGGTAGGTAGGTACCAAAGTAATCCCGGCAAGGAACACTGGACAGCGGTCAAGAATATCCTGAAGTACCTGAAAAGAACTAAGGAAATGTTTCTCGTTATGGAGGTGACGAAGAGCTCATTGTAAAAGTTTACGTCGACGCTAGCTTCGACACAGATCTAGATGACTCTAAGTCACAAACCGGATACGTGTATATTTTGAATGGTGGGGCAGTAAGCTGGTGCAGTTGCAAGCAAAGCGTCGTGGCGGGATCTACATGTGAAGCGGAGTACATGGCAGCCTCGGAGGCAGCACATGAAGCAATTTGGGTGAAGGAGTTCATCACCGACCTCGGAGTCATACCCAATGCGTCGGGGCCAATCAAGCTCTTCTGTGACAACACTGGAGCTATTGCACTTGCAAAGGAGCCCAGGTTTCACCAGAAGACCAGGCACATCAAGCGTCGCTTCAACTCCATTCGTGAAAATGTTCAAGATGGAGACATAGAGATTTGTAAAGTGCACACGGATCTGAATGTCGCAAATCCGTTGACTAAACCTCTCCCTAAGGCAAAACATGATCAGCACCAGAACTCTATGGGTGTTCGATTCATCACAATGTAACTAGATTATTGACTCTAGTGCAAGTGCGAGGCTGTTGGAAATATGCCCTAGAGGCAATAATAAAAGCATTATTATTATATCTCCTTATTCATGATAATTGTCTTTATTCGTGCTATAATTGTGTTTTCCAGAAATCGTAATACATGTGTGAATAACAGACAACAAACATGTCCCTAGTGAGCCTCTAGTTGACTAGCTCGTTGATCGACAGATAGTCATGGTTTCCTGACTATGGACATTGGATGTCATCGATAACGGGATCACATCATTAGGAGAATGATGTGATGGACAAGACCCAATCCTAAACATAGCATAAAATCGCTTAGTTCGTTTGCTAGAGTTTTCCAATGTCAAGTATCCTTTCCTTAGACCATGAGATCGTGTAACTCCCGGATACCGTAGGAGTGCTTTGGGTGTGCCAAACGTCACAACGTAACTGGGTGACTATAAAGGTATACTACGGGTATCTCTGAAAGTGTCTGTTGGGTTGACATGGATCGAGACTGGGATTTGTCACTCCGCTTGTCGGAGAGGTATCACCGGGCCCTCTCGGTAATGCATCATCATAATGAGCTCAGTGTGATCAAAGTGTTTGATCACGGGATCATGCATTACGGTACGAGAAAAGTGACTTGCCGGTAACGAGATTGAACGAGGTATTGGGATACCGACGATCGAATCTCGGGCAAGTAAAATACCGATTGACAAAGGGAATCGTATACGGGATTAATTGAATCCTCGACATCGTGGTTCATCCGATGAGATCATCGTGGAGCATGTGGGAGCCAACATGGGTATCCAGATCCCGCTGTTGGTTATTGCCCGAGAGCCGTCTCGGTCATGTCTGCATGTCTCCCGAACCCGTAGGGTCTACACACTTAAGGTTCGGTGACGCTAGGGTTGTGAAGATATGTATATGCAGTAACCCGAATGTTGTTCGGAGTCCCGGATGAGATCCCGGACGTCACGAGGAGTTTCGGAATGGTCCGGAGGTAAAGATTTATATATGGAAAGTCATCATACGGACATCGGGACAAGTTTTGGGGTTATCGGTATTGTACCGGGACCACCGGAGGGTCCCGGGGGTCCACCGGGTGGGGCCACCTATCCCGGAGGGCCCCATGGGCTGTATGAGGAAGGGAACCAGCCCAAAGTGGGCTGGTGCGCCTCCCCCCCAAAGGCCCATGCGCCTAGGGTTGGGGGGGGGGGGAACCCTAAAGGGGGCTCCCCCCTTGCTTGGGGAGCAAGCCCCCCTCCCTGGCCGCCGCCCCCCCTAAGAGATTCCATCTCCTAGGGCCGGCGCCCCCCAAGGTGTGATATAAATGGGGGAGGGGAGGGGGGGCTAGACACCCTTTGCCCTGGCGCCTCCCTCTCCCTCTCCAACACCTCCTCCTCCGTAAGAGCTCGGCGAAGCCCTATCGGAGTACTGCGGCTCCACCATCACCACGCCGTCGTGCTGTTGCTGGAGTCTTCTTCCCCAACCTCTCCTTTGCCTTGCTGGATCAAGAAGAAGGAGACGTTACGCTGACCGTACGTGTGTTGAACGCGGAGGTGCCGTGCTTTCGGTGCTAGGATCTCCGGTGATTTGGATCACGGTGTGTACGACTACTTCATCCCCGTTCGTTGAACGCTTCCGCTCGCGATCTACAAAGTGGTATGTAGATGCAATCTCTCTCTCCCATGACTCGTTGCTAGATGAACTCATAGATGGATCTTGGTGAAACCGTAGGAAAAATTTTAATTTTCTGCAACGTTCCCCAACACTTTATCGGTCAGACCGCATAACAACATACGTTGTTCCCTTTGTCATCGGTACATTACTTGCCCGAGATTCGATCGTCGGTATCTCAATACCTAGTTCAATCTCTTTACCGGCAAGTCTCTTTACTCGTTCTGTAATACATCATCTCGCAACTAACTCATTAGTTGCAATGCTTGCAAGGCTTATGTGATGTGCATTACCGAGAGGGCCCAGAGATACCTCTCCGACAATCGGAGTGACAAATCCTAATCTCGAAATACGCCAACCCAACATGTACCTTTGGAGACACCTGTAGAGCACCTTTATAATCACCCAGTTACGTTGTGACGTTTGGTAGCACACAAAGTGTTCCTACGGTAAACGGGAGTTGCATAATCTCATAGTCATAGGAACATGTATAAGTCATGAAGAAAGCAATAGCAACATACTAAACGATCAGGTGCTAAGCTAGTGGAATGGGTCATGTCAATCACATCATTCTCCTAATGATGTGATCCCATTAATCAAATGACAACACATGTCTATGGTTAGGAAACATAACCATCTTCGATTAACGAGCTAGTCAAGTAGAGGCATACTAGTGACGTTTAGTTTGTCTATGTATTCACACAAGTATTATGTTTCCGGTTAATACAATTCTAGCATGAATAATAAACATTTATCATGATATAAGGAAATAAAATAATAACTTTATTATTGCCTCTAGGGCATATTTCCTTCAGTCTCCCACTTGCACTAGAGTCAATAATCTAGATTACACTGTAATGATTCTAACACCCATGGAGCTTTGGTGTTGATCATGTTTTGCTCGTGGAAGAGGCTTAGTCAACGAGTCTGCTACATTCAGATCCGTATGTATCTTGCAAATCTCTATGTCTCCCACCTGGACTAGATCCCGGATGAAATTGAAGCGTCTCTTGATGTGCTTAGTTCTCTTGTGAAATCTGGATTCCTTTGCCAAGGCAATTGCACCAGTATTGTCACAAAAGATTTTCATTGGACCCGATGCACTAGGTATGACACCTAGATCGGATATGAACTCCTTCATCCAGACTCCTTCGTTTGCTGCTTCTGAAGCAGCTATGTACTCCGCTTCACATGTAGATCCCGCCACAACGCTTTTTTTAGAACTGCACCAACTGACAGCTCCACCGTTTAATATAAACACGTATCCAGTTTGCGATTTAGAATCATCCGGATCAGTGTCAAAGCTTGCATCAACGTAACCATTTACGATGAGCTCTTTGTCACCTCCATATATGAGAAACATATCCTTAGTCCTTTTCAGGTATTTCAGGATGTTCTTGACCGCTGTCCAGTGATCCACTCCTGGATTACTTTGGTACCTCCCTGCTAGACTTATAGCAAGACACACATCAGGTCTGGTACACAACATTGCATACATGATAGATCCTATGGCTGAAGCATAGGGAACATCTTTCATTTTCTCTCTATCTTCTGTAGTGGTCGGGCATTGAGTCTTACTCAACTTCACACCTTGTAACACAGGCAAGAATCCTTTCTTAGCCTGATCCATTTTGAATTTCTTTAAAACTTTGTCAAGGTATGTACTTTGCGAAAGTCCAATTAAGCGTCTTGATCTATCTCTATAGATCTTAATGCCCAATATGTAAGCAGCTTCACCGAGGTCTTTCATTGAAAAACTCTTATTCAAGTAACCCTTTATGCTATCGAGAAATTCTATATCATTTCCTATTAGTAATACTAGTCGTCAACCCGTGCAATTGCACGGGCTAGTTTTAATTTTAAATAATGTTGTAATATAATCTTACTGTTGTGTAAGGACCTTGAGACTTTTCGTACTATTTGCCATGGCGGATTGCTACCAATAAGAAACCAATTTTGATACAGTGAACAACATCATGATGGAAACATATTTACACCATAAGAATGATGTTGTGCAAAGATTCAGAAAATATAAAAATATATGTAGGATATGTAATACTAATTAGCAATTAATATTTCTGTTTTCTGTAGTTCAGAATTTCTAATATTTAAAGATATGAGAATCCTCTCTTTGAAGAGTTTTACACCTGGTTGTACACCTTTAGATACACAATTGGTAATCCCAAAGTTGAAAGTTATGCGAAGGAAGATTTAGCCTCATAGTGTACATGGTTGAATGAAATACTTAAGAGAGCAAATAAAGAAATAAAAGCATGCATAGAAGCTCCAATGTGAACACAATGATATTCCGGTGGTGGACATCTGAAAATATATGTACTTTAGCTGTAACTGTAAAAATATATACTACTGTACTTTAGGGTTTAGTAGTACATTTAAAAGTGCATACTTTATAATTTGAAATTTACTCTGCATCCATGAAAATTAAGATCCATACAAAATGAATATATGATTCGGTTAAAATGAGATATTGTTTTTGTACAGGGTTCCATATTTATGATATTTTCAACGAAATAATGATGGAAACATGTTGACACCATTAAATTGTTGTGCGCAGATTCAGAAAAGAGATACTTATTAATATTTCAGATTTTTATAATTTAGAAACTCGAATGTTTAAATGAGAAACCTCTATTTTAAGGGATTTCAAACCTACGTGTCCACCTTTATATACACATGAAATAATGGAAAAATTGGAAAATATGTGATTTCTGATTTAGCCTCCTTCTGTGTCGGTGCTTTAATGAAATAGTACCTAAAACAGAACACATAAAGAAATCAAAGCATGCATATAAGCTCCATTGCAAGTACAAAGATATCTCAGTGCTGAGCGTATGAAAATAGATGCAATTGAGCTATAACTGTAGCAAAATATACTACTGTACTTTAGAGTTTGTAGTACATTTAAATGTGCATAATTTATAGATCGACAGCTAACAGGTTCCATAGCTATGATATTTTGAAAATATCATAATGGAAACATGCATGTTGACACTATTAAATTGCTGGTGTGCGAAGATTCAGGAAAGAGATAAACATTTGTAGGATATAAATTACTACTTATATATATATAATATTTCAGGTTTTTGTATTTTAGAATTTCCAAGTATAAGTGAGAATACTCTCTTGGCAGGGATTTACACCTGGGTGTCTACCATTATATACATATGCAGCAATGCCAAAGTCCAAAATTATGTGATTGCATATTTAGCCTCATAATATATGGTCCCTTTGCACACATGCTTCAATTAAATAGGATTTAAATCAGAACAAATAAAGAAATCAAAGCATGCATAGAAATAAATATATGACTTGTGGCTGGGTTAGGGGGGTTCTCACCACGTCGGCCCGCCATTCACGAGCATACGAAAATGGTACGCCGACACTGCTAGTACAAACATACTTCACTGGCGAAAATATGAAAATAGATGTACTTTAGCTATATAAGTGTAGCAAAATATACTATTGTACTTCAGAGTTTAGGACTACATTTAAAAGTGCATACATTATTACTTAAAATTTAACAGATTTAATCTTCATCCATTAAAAATAAAATCCATAAAAAATAAATATTTGTTTCAAGTAATGTCGAAGATTGTTTGTGTAGACCGTAGAGGGTTTTATTTGTTAGCACATAGCTTATAAGAGACATGATAAAAGACATACCATATTGACATGATATTGTAGATGGTATTCTTGCTGATTGGCCTTTATATGATGGGAAAACACATGAAAGATGAAAAATGTCGGGGTTGCCTCCATGATGTTTACAGAAATTTGTGCCAGCGACCATGTCAGCTTGTTAGAGATAGATGAAACAGAACATATGAGAATCATCCGAGAGGGTGAAAGAAAGAAAATAACAGGTGCATGGTTGCCATGTTGTATACATGCATGTTCATGTTATGCTAATCCAGATCCGTCAAGCTAGCCGGCAGCTCTTAGCTAGTTTGCCATGTCCACGTGTTTGCCCAGGGAAGAATACATCCATCTACTTGCTTAGGTATGTGCTTTGAACACATACCTCGCCGAATACTACCATGTCTCTGCAACGTCCACCGGCAGTAGAAACCAAAGCCAATACTGTGGCTGCGACCTGCGTACATCCGTGGAAAGCACTCGGCGAGACACGCCTTAGAAGAGTGTGTATGACGGATGAAATAGAATAGATTAGAACTCTATGCAACATTCATGGACTCGGAAGAAATCAACCCAGTACGTACCTTGTAAGGGTGACTGCTGAATCAGATTGCATGCACCAGCTGTGAGGAACGGGACCCTCAGTCTAGATTAAAGGGATGGGTCATAGCTTTGATGGAAAATAGGTTTACGTGAAGAGTTAGGACTGCTATGTGGATAGATGGTGTCTTTTATGTTTCTATTTATCTCTAAATAACATGGGAGTTTCTTTAATCTAATTTTTTATAATATGGCCAGCTAGATCAATGGCTAACGTGAAAGATAAAGACGTCGTATGGACTCTTTTTTACTCTAGTTTTGTGAGATAGACGGGATGTTTGGACCTGGCCCAAAAAAATCAGTTGTTCCCATTTTTTTCTATAAACCAAAAAAGGATACGTCGGATGGACTTTTTTTACTCTAGTTTCGTGAGATAAACGTGATGCTTGGAGCTGTCCCAAAAATATCAGCTGTTCCTTTTAAAAAAAAAACAGTTGTAACTTTTTTCTTTGGATTAAAGATTCGATCTAAACCGTTATAATTCGGACCCACAAAATAAACGGCTTCTAATTTTTGTTTTTCTCTGATTAATGTGGGAATTTCTTGGGAGTCTGTAAAAAAAGCAGTTGTTCCCATTTTCTTCTATAAACCAAAAAAGATACGTCAAATGGACTCTTTTTTACTCTAGTTTTGTGAGATAAACGTGATGCTTGGAGCTGTCCCAAAAATATCAGCGGTTCCTATTTTTTAAAAAAAAACAGTTGTAAATTTTTTCTTTGGATTAAAGATTTTCGGACCCACAAAATAAACCGCTTCTAATTTTTGTTTTTCTCTGATTAACATGGGAATTTCTTGGGAGTCTGTAATTATTATAGATATAGATGTCATCCACATATAATATCAGAAATGCTACAGAGCTCCCACTCACTTTCTTGTAAATACAGGCTTCTCCAAAAGTCTGTACAAACCCAAATGCTTTGATCACACTATCAAAGCGTTTATTCCAACTCCGAGAGGCTTGCACCAGTCCATAAATGGATCACTGGAGTTTGCACACTTTGTTAGCTCCCTTTGGATCGACAAAACCTTCTGGTTGCATCATATACAACTCTTCTTCCAGAAATCCATTTAGGAATGCAGTTTTGACATCCATCTGCCAAATTTCATAATCATAAAATGCGGCAATTGCTAACATGATTCGGACAGACTTAAGCATCGCTAAGGGTGAGAAGGTCTCATCGTAGTCAATCCCTTGAACTTGTCGAAAACCTTTTGCGACAAGTCAAGCTTTGTAGACAGTAACATTACCGTCAGCGTCAGTCTTCTTCTTGAAGATCCATTTATTCTCAATTGCTTGCCGATCATCGGGCAAGTCAACCAAAGTCCACACTTTGTTCTCATACATGGATCCCATCTCAGATTTCATGGCTTCAAGCCATTTTGCGGAATCTGGGCTCACCATCGCTTCTTCATAGTTCGTAGGTTCATCATGATCTAGCAGCATGACTTCTAGAACAGGATTACCGTACCACTCTGGTGTGGATCTCACTCTGTTTGATCTACGAGGTTCAGTAGTGACTTGTTCTGAAGTTTCATGATCATTATCATTAGCTTCCTCACTAATTGGTGTAGGTGTCACAGAAACCGGTTTCTGTGATGTACTACTTTCCAATAAGGGAGCAGGTACAGTTACCTCATCAAGTTCTACTTTCCTCCCACTCACTTCTTTCGAGAGAAACTCCTTCTCTAGAAAGGATCCATTCTTGGCGACAAATGTCTTGCCTTCGGATCTGTGATAGAAGGTGTACCCAACAGTTTCCTTTGGGTA
The DNA here is from genome assembly GCA_032464435.1 of Aegilops umbellulata. Classification (NCBI taxonomy): domain Eukaryota; kingdom Viridiplantae; phylum Streptophyta; class Magnoliopsida; order Poales; family Poaceae; genus Aegilops; species Aegilops umbellulata. Next base: position 323,743,024 of record CP136058.1, on the reverse strand, counting down.
TCCTATGAAGACACATTTCTCCGATTTGGGTTCAAGCTTATTAGGTTGAAGTTTTTTCACATAAGCATCGCAGCCCCAAACTTTCAGAAACGACAACTTTGGTTTCTTGCTAAACCACAGTTCATAAGGCGTCGTCTCAATGGATTTAGATGGTGCCCTATTTAACGTGAATGCGGCCGTCTCTAAAGCATAACCCCAAAACGGTAGCGGTAAATCTGTAAGAGACATCATAGATCGCATCATATCAAGTAAAGTACGATTACGACGTTCGGACACACCATTACGTTGTGGTGTTCCGGGTGGCGTGAGTTGCGAAACTATTCCGCATTGTTTCAAATGTAGACCAAACTCGTAACTCAAATACTCTCCTCCACGATCAGATCGTAGAAACTTTATTTTCTTGTTGCGATGATTTTCAACTTCACTCTGAAATTCTTTGAACTTTTCAAATGTTTCAGATTTATGTTTCATTAAGTAGATATACCCATATCTGCTTAAATCATCTGTGAAGGTGAGAAAATAACGATATCCGCCACGAGCCTCAACATTCATTGGACCACATACATCTATATGTATGATTTCCAACAAATCTGTTGCTCTCTCCATAGTACCGGAGAACGGCGTTTTAGTCATCTTGCCCATGAGGCACGGTTCGCAAGTACCAAGTGATTCATAATCAAGTGGCTCCAAAAGTCCATCAGTATGGAGTTTCTTCATGCGTTTTACACCGATATGACCTAAACGGCAGTGCCACAAATAAGTTGCACTATCATTATCAACTCTGCATCTTTTGGCTTCAACATTATGAATATGTGTATCACTACTATCGAGATTCATCAAAAATAGACCACTCTTCAAGGGTGCATGGCCATAAAAGATATTACTCATATAAATAAAACAACCATTATTCTCTGATTTAAATGAATAACCGTCTCGCATCAAACAAGATCCAGATATAATGTTCATGCTCAACGCTGGCACCAAATAACAATTATTTAGGTCTAATACTAATCCCGATGGTAGATGTAGAGGTAGCGTGCCGACCGCGATCACATCGACTTTGGAACCATTTCCCACGCGCATCGTCACCTCGTCCTTCGCTAGTGTTCGCTTAATCCATAGTCCCTGTTTCGAGTTGCAAATATTAGCAACAGAACCAGTATCAAATACCCAGGTGCTGCTGCGAGCTCTAGTAAGGTACACATCAATAACATGTATATCACATATACCTTTGTTCACCTTGCCATCCTTCTTATCCGCCAAATACTTTGGGCAGTTCCGCTTCCAGTGACCAGTCTGCTTGCAGTAGAAGCACTCAGTTTTAGGCTTAGGTCCAGATTTGGGTTTCTTCTCCTGAGCAGCAACTTCCTTGTTGTTCTTCTTGAAGTTCCCCTTCTTCTTCCCTTTGCCCCTTTTCTTGAAACCAGTGGTCTTGTTGACCATCAACACTTGATGCTCCTTCTTGATTTCTACCTCCGCAGCTTTTAGCATTGCGAAGAGCTCGGGAATTGTTTTATCCATCCCTTGCATATTATAGTTCATCACGAAGCTCTTGTAGCTAGGTGGAAGTGATTGGAGAATTCTGTCAATGACGCAATCATCCGGAAGATTAACTCCCAGTTGAATCAAGTGATTATTATACCCAGACATTTTGAGTATATACTCACTGACAGAACTGTTCTCCTCCATCTTGCAGCTATAGAACTTATTGGAGACTTCATATATCTCAATTCGGGCATTTGCTTGAAATATTAACTTCAACTCCTGGAACATCTCATATGCTCCATGACGTTCAAAACGTCGTTGAAGACCCGATTCTAAGCCGTAAAGCATGTCACATTGAACTATCGAGTAGTCATCAGCTTTGCTCTGCCAGACGTTCTTAACGTCGTCAGTTGCATCAGCAGCAGGCCTGGCACCTAGCGGTGCTTCCAGGACGTAACTCTTCTGTGCAGCAATGAGGATAATCCTCAAGTTACGGACCCAGTCCGTGTAATTGCTACCATCATCTTTCAACTTTGCTTTCTCAAGGAACGCATTAAAATTCAACGGAACAACAGCACGGGCCGTCTATCTACAATCAAACATAATCAAGCCGAGTTCTTCCTTAGCCACAGACTGCAGAGCAGCTGCCGGCTGGGAAGGCAACAATCAGGGCAAGGCGGCAAAGGAAACAGCCTAAGGATAAAAAGCATACGAGAATGGAAGCCAAACACATGCATGAGTATATTTACACAAAAGGCTTTGCAAAAGCCAACATTCAACATAGTTTGAATACACCCCCAGTGGGTGGAACTGCGCAAACTTAATAAGTATTGTTCAAAGAGTAACAAACAGGAAAAACAAAGACGGCAGATCAAGCCAAGGGAACGACTGGCGTGTCGGGCAGGTCGGCGGAGACAGCAGCGCCGGCTGGAGGAGTGGCCGGCTGATGAACCTCGGCATGATCACCGCCTCCCGCAGAGGGCGCGCTAACCCGCGCCTCGTTGCTGGAGGCACGGTCATGCTGAGGCGGGCTGGTCGCTTCACCGGCCGGCTCGACGTCTTCGCCCTCCTCCCCTTCTTCGTCTTCACCCTCATCGCTGGAGGCGACCTCCTCCGCCGAGTCTTCACCCTCCGTCAGGTCCAGCCCGAACCACTCCTCCGGCTGGGCGACGCCATTGTCGTCCACCGCAGGAGCGAAGACGCTGGTGTCGGTAAACTCGGCAAGAGCCGAGGCACGCTGGATGATAGCCGGCCGCACCTCCACCAGCTCCTCGTCAGCCTCCGCCCGCCAAGTCCTCAGCTGTTCCAAATTCAGCCCGGGGTACCAGGCCCGGACGAACTTCAGCGCCCGCCTGGCGCCAGATCGGGCAGCGGAGGCCTTCCAGGCCTCGAAGCGGCCGACTGCCACCTCCAGCCAGTCGGCAGTCCGGCTCGGGGTGCGGGGAATCGCCTCGTCTGGCCAGAGGGCGGCCAGCACCTGCGCTCCGGCACGCTGGAGACGGCGGAGCATGCGGTGTGCCGGCCGCAGCCGGGCTTGGATCGCCAGAAGCTGCTCCTCGAGTGTCCGGCTCGCGTCCGGTGCGATCTCAACTCCTGCCTGACGGCGTGCCTCGCGGTGGGCCTCGATGGCCTGAGTGGCCGCGATGGAGTGGCGGGGGAAGTAGTCTACGCAAAGAACAAAAGCAGCACAAATCAGAAGACAAATCAGAGGGCAAGGGGGCAAGCAAGGAGTAAGGGAGGCGGCTTACCGTCGATCAGGTCCTCAATCCGGCTGTAACCCTCGCTGAGCGCCTGCTTCGCCTCAGCCCAGCTCGCCGCTTCGGTCTCAAACTCGGCTTTGAGGGCGGCCTTGCTCTCCTGTGCCTTCTTCAGGGCTGCCTTGTGGCCCTCCTCCTGGTCGGCCAACTTCTTGGCCAGGTGGTCGCGCTCCTGGACTAAGGCGTTGAGCTCGGCCTCCTTGGCGCGAAGGGCGGTCTGGGCCCCGTCGAGCTGCTCCCTCAAGTCGGCGTTGGCCCCTGCAAGCATGAAGATGAAGGAAGAATCAATAAGGAAGAAGTCGTCGGGGAAGATTCGACCCGACTGCTCTGCAGTCGGCCCGGATCTCACGGACTACACCCAGTGGGTGCGCTGACGCGCCCCCACAGGATACAAAGGAAACAAATCACATACTCCGGCTGTTGGTCAGATCTTCGCTCTTCTGACGCAGCTCCCGAGCCTGGGAGTCGAAGGCGGCAGCACTCCGGTTATGGTACTCCTGGAAGATCAGACAAGATGTGAGAATAAGATAACTATCAGGACCTAGTAAGTTTCGAGCCGCCTGCTCAGCAGCCGACTCGGAACTCGGGGACTACACCCAGTGGGTGCGCTGACGCGCCCCCACGGAAGAAATCAAAAAGCTAAAGCAGCCAAGACTAGAAGACTCACCCGAACGACGGCCCGCGTCGCAAGGAAATCGCGAGTGTATCACTGCAGCGCGGTGGCATGGGCCTGAAGCCGGCTCCGGACCTCCTGGGCCGACGCGTTCAGTTCGCCTGTCTCCTCGTTGGGCGCCCACTCGGACGTGCTGGAGCTGGCCGCCTCCAAGGCCTCCGCCGTCTGACAGGCGGTCGCAGCTTTGTCCGGCTCCGGCACGGGGGCGGCTTCCCTTGCATGCGGGCGTGATGACGGCTGCACCGCCAGGCCGGCTCCCGCTGCCGGCTCGCTCCCGGCCGGCTGCACCGGCACCGCAGCCGGCTGGCCGCCCTGGCCCGCTCCAGTCGGTGCCGTCCGCGGCACCTCCTCCAAGACGACCACATCATCCTCCCTCCGCTCTGTCGCCGCCTGGCCGCGGTCGGCTTCCTCAGACGGAGGCATGGGGGCGTTGGGAGCCACACTCCGCAGGGGGATGACAAGCTGTGGAGGCGGGTTGCGCGAGGCCTCCGCCTCCCTCTCCGCAGCCGTCGCCTCCGCCTGGGCCTTGGCCGCCGCGTCGGCCTGCTCCTTCGCCGCCTGGGCGGCTCTCCGCTCCGACGCTTCCCGCTCCTCCCGCGCCTCCCGCGCGTTCTGCGCCGTGGCTTCCATGAGGTCGGCGCGGGGGTCCACGCGGTGGGAGCTCGAAGACCCTCTGACTGAGTCAATCACGGAGCCGGCAGGACCCCGTTCAAGGGAAAGCGGCGCCCTGGTCGGTCGACCAAGAAAGGATTCATAAAAGAACTTCAATCAAAAAAGCACGACGAGAATGCAAGACGATGGACACTTACGCCGAAACCGCCTGCGGCCGCTTCACGACCTTCTGGAAGCGGGCCGCCTTCACGGCCGCCTCGTCCCGCTTGGTTGCTGCGGCGGTGCCCCTGGGCTTCTTCGGCCGCCTGCCGAAGTAGGTCGACGCGGCCCGGCGCTTCGGTGCGGCGCCACGGGCGGCCGGCGCGGCAGAAGAGCCCGCGCCGTGAGGATCCGGCACCGGCTGGCGATGCGGGACGGTTTCGACCTCGTCGTCGTCCCCCAGTCCTGGAGGCCGGCTCCAAGCCCGGCGCCACCTGCCTCACCGCCTCCCCCCTCGGCGGCGTCCTTCATGGCGGCCGCTCCGAGGTCCGGGTCGTCGACGTCATCTACCGTGCGGTCGGGGAGAAACGGGCGTTCCGCCCCTGCGGTCCCGGCCGCCGGCGAAAGAAGAGGATTCTGCAGAAGACAAGTCGGCTGGTCAGAGGCCGGCTACCAAGCGACCGACTACCAAAAAGAAAAGGAAAGAAGAAATACTTATGGAAGGCGGAGGTCTGGCGCGAGAGTACGGCTCCTTGCCGAATCGCCAGTCCTCGACGAGCTTGCAGTTGGCGATGTAGTTCACCAGGTATGACACCTCGGCGTGAGGCATCTACCTGGTGCTCAGCCGGCACGGGTCGAAGCGGCCGCTCATTTGACAGATCATGTGCGGCCGGCCTTGGAGCGGGAGAACCCGGCGCTCCACGAAGGCGGCCACGAGGTCGGATCTGACCCGGCCCTCCGACTGCACCATCACCCGGAGTCGGGCGACGGCAGTGTTCCCGGCCTGGGACAGCGTCCTGGCCCGGTAGCTCCATGAGGCCGGCCTCGAGGCTGGCGGGCCGGCTATGTAAGGCGGCAGATTGACGAAGTCGCCTTGCGGGGCGACGTTCTTCACGTAGAAATACGACTTCTGCCAAATCTTCACCGACTGGATCAGCGGGATCGAGGGAACGGATTGACCTCACCTGTCCACCTCATGGCGATGTAGGCCCCGCAGGGGGCGGGCACGCCGGCGACAACGGTGCCGAGCTTGCTCTGGAAGAACTCTCCCCAGAGCTCTATGGTGGGGAGGACGCCAAGGAAACCCTCGCAGAGGGTGACGAAGGCCGACAGCAGCATCACGGCGTTGTGGGTGAGGTGATACGGCTGAAGATGGTAAAACTCGAGGAACGAGCGGAGGAATCCGCTCGCCGGGAGGCCGAAGCCGCGTATGCAGTGCGAGCGGAAAATCACCCGCTCGCCTTCCTCCGGTGCCGGCGAAATCTCCTCCTCCGGCGCGCGCCGGACCCGCACGTAGTTCTCGCCGGGCAGACGCCGCGTCCGGCGGAGGAACTCGACGTGCTCGTCGAGGACGTTGGAGCCATCCCACGAGCTCGACAACGCCATTGGAGCAAGGCGCGGTGGCGGCGGAGCGGCGCGGCGAAGAAGTGTTGCGGCGGCGGAGAGAAAGAGAAGAAAGAAGACGAGGGAGGATGGGGCGAGGGAGAGCGTGCGAGCCTCTGCCGCTCCCTCTCCTCCCCCTACTTATAGGCTCTCGCGGCGGAGCCGAGGAGGCGTGGTGTGGGGGACGTGGGTTTAACTACGCCCACTCCCCCACGTCCCGCTATTATTGCGCCTTGACGGCGTGGTGAAACCGTCGCGGGAAGGCAAACCGTCCACCCTGAGCCGCAGAAGATCTGCGCCTGGGCCGAGGCCGGGCATGGCGGGCCCGGGCCTGCGGCGCCGTCCCGTCGCGCACGCGCCTTGGCAGGCCTTTCCTGCCACGTGACACGCGGGGAGGCGCGCGGTCAGCGCGCGAGTTGGTCCACTTTCCCGTTGACGGGACCACGGCGCCCATCCAAGGCGGCGCGCTTAAGCCGAGCCGGCTCCCAGCTGCGGGTTCCTCAAGATGGGAAGCTGACCGAGCTTCTCGTTCCCCTTGCCGACCTTGAAGCGCGACCAGCTTCGGGGACTACTGTCGGGGTAAATGACCACGGGTAGCCTAGCCGGCCCCCTTTGGCACTTCAGAAAAAATTACAAGCCAATCTGGCCTCCAAGGAACCAAGACGTTGGGCCGCCTTCCCTCTGCCGACTGCTTCTCAGGCCGACTGTCGGAAGGCGGCCCGGCCTCCACCTTCACGAAGAAAGCCGCGGGAGGGCCGGCCTCGAGAAGGCCGACTCTAAGAAGCCGGCTCCCGTGGCACGGTAAAGATCGTACCCTCGAGGTCCGCAACCACATAACGGTGATGGGACGGGGCGTGGCTACAGTGAAGCCTGCCACCCCCGAAACCCGGAGCACGCCTGGCACAGTGCGCCGTACGGGGTAGCCCTGTCCCGTCCGGCGCGGCACTGTTGCCATGATGCCTATGGTGTCATCCGCGGCGGGCTGTCAGCGCAGCCCGCGGGCGGTGGGCCCCTCTGGGCAGAGAGACACCCGAAGGCGGCCAGGCCTCCCCCAGTCGGCCAAGACATGGCCGGCTTCCCCAAAGCCGGCTTGCTCCTTCCCTCGAAGGAGGCGCCCCATTAAGAAGACAAGACGATGTGAGGCTACAGTGATCGCCCGCCAGGCGGCGGTACTGTAGCCACGCTTACCTCGATAAAGCCCTCATCATCAGGATTGAGGCAACAGTAATCGGCGGCCGACAGGGCCCTAGGCAGTAGGGCTTGCCTGTCGGCCAAGATGCCAGCAGCCGGCGGGCCCCGACAGTCGGCGCAGAAGCCGGCGAGCATAGAGGCTGACGGCTGGGACCCGCTCCTAGCAGGATTACCATTGTACCCCCGGGGGGTAGGCCTATATAAACCCCCCGGGGCACCCATGCAAAGGGTTGATCTCATCTAGGTTATCACATACACAGAGAGAGGAGTAGAGCTAGCCTTGCCCTTCTTCTTCCTCTCGCCAAACAGCTCAAGGAGCGCTTTGTAGTTACCTGTTCACTGAGTGATCATGCGGAGACCCCGCAGAGCAGCAGTAGGGGTGTTATCTCCACGAAGAGCCCCGAAGCTGGGTAAGATTCGCCGGCGTGCATGTCTTCTCCTTATCCCGCTTCCAGGCACCGGCGACGTCTTACTGGCTCCCACACAGATAAGCCACCCGTTGGCATATGTCGCACCAACCACCCGACACCAACCCAACATGTATCTTTGGAGACACCTGTAGAGCACCTTTATAATCACCCAGTTACGTTGTGACGTTTGGTAGCACACAAAGTGTTACTCCGGTAAACGGGAGTTGCATAATCTCATAGTCATAGGAACATGTATAAGTCATGAAGAAAGCAATAGCAACATACTAAACGATCGGGTGCTAAGCTAGTGGAATGGGTCATGTCAATCACATCATTCTCCTAATGATGTGATCCCATCAATCAAATGACAACACATGTCTATGGTTAGAAAACATAACCATCTTCGATTAACGAGCTAGTCAAGTAGAGGCATACTAGTGACGTTTAGTTTGTCTATGTATTCACACAAGTATTATGTTTCCGGTTAATACAATTCTAGCATGAATAATAAACATTTATCATGATATAAGGAAATAAAATAATAACTTTATTATTGCATCTAGGGCATATTTCCTTCACTATTCTCATCATATCAATCTCCATCACTTTATTATTGCTTTGCTTTTTTACTTTGCCTTTTACTTTTCACTTTGCATCTCTATATCAAAAATACCAAAAATATTATCTATCATCTCTATCAGCTCTCACTCTCGTAAGTGACCGTGAAGGGATTGACAACCCCTAATCGCGTTGGTTGCGAGGAGCTATTGTTTTTGTGTAGGTACGAGGGACTTGCGTGTAGCCTCCTACTGGATTGATACCTTGGTTCTCAAAAACTGAGGGAAAAACTTATGCTACTTTGCTGCATCATCCTCTCCTCTTCGGGGAAAACCAACGCAGTGCTCAAGAGGTAGCAGTGTGCAAGATGATATGCAAAATGGCTCAATGTTATTGCTTATAATCTTTTTGTCTCTCCTCTTTTTGCTTAAAAGCTTGTTTTTTTCACTATGCTTGATGCTCGAGCCAAGTATGATATGAGACAAGTATGTAATATATGCACGGGAGAGACTTATGGCACTAAGATGATCACAAGATCACTACGGTGCACAATAGCGTGGCCCCGGCAATTCTCAACTCGCTAGTCTCGATGGGTAAGCAACGCAAAAGGCTCGGGCTATCAATGCAAAATCAAGGTAAGGAGTAAGTGTCGTCGAGGTTACCGTCCTTTCTTACGGTTAGCGGTGAAGATGACTCCGAGGCGATGATGTCGATGTCACACTCTCCTAAGTAGCCGAAACACCTTAGGAAACGTAAATCGCAACTCAAAATCGGTCAAATGCGGAAGGTGGGTGTTTTTGTGAAGATTTTTGGATGGTGGCTAATGGTGGTGGTAATGATAGATGTGGATGGGGGATGTTAAGAGCTTTCAAACGAGCTAAAGAACACAAAAAACGGACTTGGGAGGTGGAAGTTATGGTCAAAACAGTGTTGGAAGTGGGCTGATTCGGGGGGGGGGGGGGGGGAGGTGCGGGCACCCGGGGGTGGAGGGTGCGGGTGCCCGGGGTGGACCGGGGCAAACAGCCCGGGGGTTGAGGTACGGGCACCCGGTGGTGTCGGGTTTGGGCAGAAAAATTGGGGGAAATGCAAGATTTCGTGGATTTCGTGTTGGGGAGGGTGGGAATTGTTGGGAGGGGATAGATCCACTTGCCAAACATCAAATCCATGGACCAAAACAACCAAATCTCACAAGATCCAACAAATTGCAAGAAAATTTTTGGGGCTATTTTTGTGGGGAATTTTCGGATTTGGACGAAAAACACCAAAATCAAGCTAGCAAATGGGGGGATGGGACTCCAAGATGTGAATCAACCTTGCTCATGATACCAAGATGTTGTAGGGTGAAACCCTAGAGGGGATCTTTTCACACTTGGAGGGGGAAAAGGAGGAAGAACACTCAAGAACACAAGGCACAAATCACTCAAACAAACCCAATATCACATCCACTAGAGTAGCATACAAGAGATCCACAAGATTACATGAATAATTCAAGGAAAATAGCACTAGGATAAAGTTCTTCCCACTAGGTGAGGTCTTGAAATCCAAGAGGATCTTCCCCAAGAAGGAGGGCTTGATCTCCAAGAGGAGCTACTGCTAGAGGAGGTCTTGATCTCCAAGAGGAGGAAGATGAGCAAAGCCCTCTTTGTGTTCTAAAATACTTTGCTATCCCCACAAATGACCTAGGAGATGCCCTTATATAGTTTAGGGACGAAATAAGAGAGGAGGGGGGATGCAAGGGCAAAGCCCGAAGAGGCACGCAGGCCCACGGTGGGGTGCGGGCACCCGGGGTCATGGGGGCCGGGCACCCGGACTGGCCAGGGGACACCTGCGGGTTCGGCCGGGCACCCGGCCCGTCCAGGGGCGCGGCAGGAGGTGGCCCGGGCACCCGGGGTAGCGCCTGGCGGGCGGCTGGGAGGGTGCGGGCACCCGGGGGTCCCATGCCCGGGCACCCGGAGGGGCGGCCAGCGGCTGGGCGAGGAGGGCCTGGGCACCCGGGGTGGACCTGGGCAGCACCCAGTGGGGGAGGCCGGGCACCCGGGATCGGGGAGGCCGGGCATCCGGGGTGCTCAGGATTTTTTCCCCCACGCTTCCTTCTTCATTCTTCTTGTCTTCTCCTTCCTTCTCTTGCTCCATGGATGCTTGATCCTCCGTCTTCTCCCTCCCATGATCATCTTCGACGTACCTAAGAGTGCATAGCATATCTCTTTGAGGTAGAATCCCATTCTCATGTGAAACCGAACGGAACTCGGAGAGGAAAGAAGTGACCTCGTTCTCGATGTTGTGTGCACGTGCTCTTGTTATTGGCCCTCTTGGTGCTTGCGATGGTGATGGAGTGTCGGTGCGGATAGGCAAGGGATGCTCCGCATCACAAACCTTTTGTCTCTGTTTCAAAAAACGAAGAAGCATCCGGGTCCAACTAATAACCATATAAATTGAGATCATGGTGACCCGTTGCGAGAAAAAATGTGGAGCCCTACTCGATGAGACTGAGATCTCGGATCCAGTCTCGTGGACAAAACATCGCAGAGAGCTTGCTGGAGACGTTAACTTCTTGGCATCGCAGAGAGCTTGCTGGAGACGTTAACTTCTTGGCTAGGATCGTTCCATGAATGTTCTCATCGGTTCGAGGAGGGCAAAGGCACAAAAACTCTTATGTGAAGGAAGGAACGATGCCTATGCCAGCGGCGTTTACTCTAACGATTGATCACTGAACCACAGCTTGCTCGGCCTAATGGGCCGCACGAGCTATCTGATGGGTACAAATCGCTCGCGCGGTACTTCCCTGGCCCTCATGACGAACTATCGGCGAAAGCCATTGTTCAGCTTAAAATATATGTTTTGGGCAGTTTAAATGACATGTTCATAAATATAAAAAATATTCATCAATTTGAAAACAAAATCACGAATTTAAAAATGTTCCTGAATTCAAAAATACACAAAATAAAATGTTTAGGATTTGAATAAACTATTCATGAATTTAATTTTTTCTTAATTTTGTCACTTTATTTCCCTTTCCTTTTTATTTTCACTTTATTTTAATTCATGATATTTTAAAACTTGTGAACTTTCTGAACTAAATATTTTCCAAACATATGAACTTTTTGAAAGCCCATGAACTTGAAAATTCATAAATTATTTCAAAGTGAATATTTTTAAATTCATTATCTTTTAAAAAAATCTATGAACTATTTGAAAACTCATAACCTTTTTCAAAATCATTATTTTTTAAAGTTTTTGAACCTTTTCCAAATGCATGAACTCCTTTTAAATTTATGAATATATTTCAAATTAATGAACTTTTTAAAAATGCATGAACATTTTTTTAATTCGTATTTTTTTACATTTTTAGTACATGCTTTTTAATCTATAAAGGGCAAATATGTTTTTTGTTCTTAAACCAGAAGGTGCTAGCAGGCAAGCGGTCTTTTTTTTGATAGCTAGCGAGTGGTAAGCTAATGAGAGAGTGATCCAACTTTTTGGGGGTAAGAAGGTAATGGTAATGTTCATAGGTATAAGACCTGGATCATGAGGGTGACCCAACCACACATGGCGGCCTATGCCTAACATATTACCATGCTTAGCAAGATTATGAGCTTCAAAACTGAAGTTCCTACACTCATGTACATAATTGCAAGACTTTTTTTTTTGGCAAGACTCAAAACCGATCTTCCGGCCTGCAATCTCCCTGAGCACCATAGGGGCCACCGGTTCCTTCTTAAATATCTTCTACCACGCCCTTGCAATCGGAACCGGTGTGATGTTCCTCAGGCCAACATCGTCAGCGAGTGCCATAGCTTCCTACAAGCAAGAGCTTGGACTAGAGTAGTTTTTTTTTAGAAGAGGACTAGAGTAGTTTTTTTTTGACAGGTAGGACTAGAGTAGTTTTATTTGGGCTCGCAGCAGCTGCTCCAACAGGAGCCCAAACAAACAACCCTTTTTGGGCCGGCTCCCAGAAGCAGCTTCGCGGGAGCGCTCCAGAAAAACCATCTCCCGCCCCGACTGAACGACACAACCATCTCCCGTTAGGGTTCCTCACTCCCGACCGGCGCCGCCACTTGCCCCCATCTTCGGCCGCCACCGGAGTCCCTTCCCTCCTCCCTGAGCCGCCCCCTCCCGCTGCCGAACGCACGGGTGCCACCGACTCCTGAGATCACCGACGCCCACGCCCTGCTTGGCCACCGAAGGCCCGAGCCGAAGCTCCGACCGCCGCCGCCGCTCGCGATGGAGGCGCTCCGGGAGGCGACGGCCGAGCTGACGGTGTACGTGCACCCCTCCAACGCCGGAGACGTCCGCCGCGCTGTCTCCCGCCAGCTCAGCACCCTCCTATTCTCGTACGTCACCCTCCCCACCGCCCTTCCCTCGGTATTGCGATGCCCCGTGCGTGCCCCAGTTTAGCGTCGCGACGGTGCATCTTTGGGCGCCGGTTAGGTTAGAGAGGTGTAAATATGACGGGGGAACAGCATGTGAACAACTTGGATAATGGGCATTGCTGTTCAGGTATGAAGATCGCTTTGATGGCGTGTTGCTATCACATGAAGTTGAATTCGAAGGTGACAACGAAGATGACCAAGACAGAAAAGTTGACGCAGACGGGAAAAAGGTTATCAAAGCCAAAATCCTGGATGGCCTGGTACCATATTTTGGCGTACCAGTGACTGCAAACCTGCTGCTGTTTTCTCCCCAGCCAGAGATGCTACTAGGTAGGTGGACATATAACTCTTCTCAACATCGCTCTTTCGACGACCTCATATCTGCACGTCAGCTATATGAGATTGTGCGCATTCAATTGTGGTAGAGCGCGTCAGTGCATTTTTCAATGGCTGAATTTGTATGTCATCTCTTGTTCAATCGAGAAAAAGGGAAATTTATAGACACTGCCACTAGTCCCAGCTCAAATTGCTACCATGTCATAACTGCAGTGCTATTTCTGAAAATGCCACTAGTCTCAGCTCAAAGTATTTTTACTGAGCTGCCCCCCCCCCCCCCCCCCAATTGCCCCTCAGTCACATCTGTTATTGTAATGGATGGATTGTATTCTGCATAATCTGCTGGACTGTGTTTGCACTTGTGCTTCTCAGAATTTGGATGGATTATTGTTGTTAGATGCCTGCTTGTGCTTGCCAAATTTACATTGCATTAGCTGCCCGTTTGTGCTTATTTTGGTGCAGATTGGCTGCCTTTGCAGCTCAGAACAGGATTAAAACATGTTTTATTTGGATATGCACGTTGCAGAATCAGTTTCCTTGTGTTGCCTGCTTGCTCATCTCTTTCCGCCTCTGATGCAATTCAAGTGAGCACCTAGAGCTTCTGCTCCCAAGTGGTCTTCGGAGCATATCTTTTTTCTGAAAGAGTAGCATATGAGTTAGGAAAATACTCCCTCCGCTTTTATTTACTCCGCATATTAGCTTTGACTTAAGTCAAACATTGTAAAGTTGGCCAAGTTTATAGAAAACAATATGAACATTTACAAAATGTGCATATCTATATGATGTATATAGATATGAACATATATTCAATGATGAATGTATGATTACAGTTTGAACTGAGCGTAGTGGCATTGTTAAAAACCTCCCTTGAAAATAATATTGCAGATGAAGTTTGAAATATGCATGTCTTATGCTTGTTTATTTTTAATTTCAGAAGGGAAAGTTGAAATGCTTGGCAAGGAATCAATTCATGCCATCGTCCTGGGGGTTTTCTCAGCAGCCATTATGGCAGATGATATCCCTGAGATGTTCAAATTCAAAAGAGTAAGATCCACTTTTCTTGATAATCAAGGAATTAGCTGTTCTGATACTAATATAATGTGTTGAATCTTATATTTGTTTTGTTTCATGGAACTTTATAAATGAAACCTTCTCTTTTCAACTCTCAGTAATTGACTATCAATTTAATTTGTCTTGTTTGGATGCTTCATAAATTGTACTCAACAGAGCTGATGCCCATGGATGTGGAAACTGAACCTTGCAAGAATTGTTTGTTATATTGCTATGCATACCCATTCAGATTCGCTTGTACTCAACAGAGCTAATGCATATTTACTTGTGCATAAAACCATATGGCTTAAAGTTCATCTCTTTTCATGTTGATCTTTAATAGTTGGAACTTGCAAGTATACTGTGTACAGTTCTGAACGTTTTTGACAAATATTACGACCATCATTACTCAATTTTGCCAACTGTTACAAGAACAAGAACTTAGCGGATGGTGTTCACATTATCAAAAGGTACATGTGACTAGGAAGTCTATAAAGAAAGTAAACACCAAAATGTGGGAATAGGCCTTGATTTATTGCATCGTAGAGAAAAATGGCTGATACTTCCAACTTGAATGGGTTCGTGAACACAACATGTGATTAACAACTTCTCAATCTTGAGAACTCTGTAGATATAGTAGTTTTAAACACCATCGAATCACTTTAATAAGTTGAGTTTATTGCTTTCACAGAGAGGACATGGAGGAAAATTTATAAGCCAGTCGGACAAGCGGCATGTGATTAAAAAAGGAAGCATGATACGGTTTTCTGTTAAAAGGTATGGGCTCATCCAGTTCCTCTTTTGTCTGGTTCAAATTGCCTTTCCTGGAGTTTTATTTCCAATTTGACCAGCAACTCTACACATTTTAGATATTTGTATAGCTTTTACTTTGCTTATGTTACTTATACTGCTGTATGTTGGTGTTGTACATGCGTACCGTAGCGTATTAATATTTTCTTCCCTGCTGTGCTGATGAGGGGGTACCCCTAAACCCACCTTGCTCTGAACTTTCAACGACAACATTCCATAATAACATATCAGGAGTTTGATGGTGTACAAGATGATGGATTTATTTAATGCATGAAACTATATACCAGCATGGTGATACTAGAGCTATATAAGGAGGAAGAGGATTTGTAGCACCTGGGCGCTCCACCCCCTATATGAACATTAAGTTAAAAAAATACCGAGAAATTTGAAAAAAAGAACTGACAGTATACCGATATCAAACTTGGGTGTCCGATCTACTTTCGTGTGAAATTTCGTGGAAAAATACCAGGAAACGTATCCATGGCAAAAAAGACAAAAAATTCCTATGTATAGAAAAAAAAACTGTTTGGATGGATTTTTGTTCGGACAGTATTTACTTCGCCATGGATACCTTTCCTGGTATTTTTTTTCACGAAACTTCACACGGGAGTAGATTGGGAACCCAGGTTTGATATACCAAATTTCAGATTTTTTTGAATTTTTTGGTATTTTTTACATTTAATATTTGTATAGGGGTGTGGAGCACCCAGGAGCTCCTGTGCATTTTCCTATATAAGGAGCATTAGCTTTGAGTTTATTTAACCATGTACTATGATTCCTTCAGAACAAATAATGTATTAGAAACGGACTGAAGCTCATCCCCACAATATATTGAGCTGCATGTGAGAACTATATGAGCATTCACTAAGCGATTTGAAGTAGTTTGTATGTTACTCTACTCTTAGTCGAATAGTCATGTGACACTGTATTTTGAGTCAAATAAACTAACCATGTGCATTTGCCTGATACTCATTTATAGGGTGGACACGGAAATGAATTGTCACATAACTGGATCTTTGATGCCACCTCACACAGGATGCATGCGGTGGCTATCAGTACATGATGCTGAATACGCATCGGAAATTAGCAGGTCTGGTTTGCTAACACATGCTTCCCGCTATTTTTTAAACTGCCATTTCTATCGGTAGTTCTGTGCGGCAATTTTCAAAGCTTGAGTAATAAAATGTGTGCTGCTTGAAATTTCCAGTGGTAAAAGGAAACCAAGGGATCATACTAAGAGCGAGCAGAAGGTACAAGATCGCACAACTGCGAACCGCGAAAATAGCGTGGTGAATTCTGAACGACCACGCAAGTCCCGAAAGAGGGCTGTTGGGGAATAATGATGCCATTTGAAGTAAAAAAAAAGGTCATGGACTCAAGACTTGCAATCTTGCTGACTTCTTTCTGGAAACATGGTTTTGCTTGGCCCGGAAGCTGCTTCCCAGTTGCTTTGTGCCAGTAATTTTTTGCGTAGCATCAGTTGTACTGTATGATGATGATGTAAAATAGGACAGGTAGTGAGCGTGTAGTATGTTTATCTGGTGTTTTCTGATCTTCCAGGGGCTATCTTGTTTATGAGCAAATCGACAGATTTCAGTTTTGTTTTAGCTCCCAGCTTCTATACCAAGTGGGTAAGTAGTGTCTTTTTTTTATCAGGAAGCGACCTTTCCTGGTGCCTGCATAAAGGGTTCATCAAAATGCTAGTATTGCTTGGTGCCTGCATAAAGGGTTCATCAAATGCTAGTATTGCTGCAGGGTGCCATAGGGGCGAGTAACGTCTTTTTTGCCTGCATGAACATTCAGGAGCTATTGGTATTGGGGCATGTAAATTCAGGGAGCATTTTGGAGCCGATAGTGGCGCCAATGAGGAGGCGTTAGTGGAAGGATGAACCTCCAGGGCTTGTGGCTCCTTTTTCTTTTCTGAACACACCAAGCTCCATTTTTGGTTTGTGAAAACAACACGAGGAGCGTGCGATAATCTGAATTGAAAGCCTGGTCCGTGTAAGAATAGAAGTGGATAACGTGGGTATGGCTCAAGCCATGATCACCAGCGTGTTTCAGCAATTGCTCGATTTCTTGCTCCCGAAGCCTGGTTTCTGAGGAAAAAATATCATATTATGACTTTTCAAACAGAACTTAAAAAAACACAAGTATATTACATTTCTGTAAAATTTCATAATGAAATGCTTTTTGCTGTGAGCTGCACACAAAGAAAATCATGGACTTATACAGTAAATAAAACAAAATCATGGAGGCAATTTCCATCAGGTCCGGTCTCTAAGTACTTGTATTTATTTTCAGATTTTTTTAACTTAAGAAGTCGACTTTTGCACTTTTGAAAATATACCTCTATACTACTTAAAAAGAACATAAGGTTCTCATTTCACCTTTCTTCCTACCACCCTTTCATGTATACGATAATAGATCACCTTAATTTACGTATCTTCTGAACTGATTCCACTTCAGTTTACTTACCAAAATTATAATCAAAATATAAGGTAATTCACGGTCAGAATTTGATGAACATTTATTTACACAATCGCATTATTATTGACAGGTAAATCACGAGCTAAAGTACTAGAATATTTATATCCCGTTGCACGCACGTGCATTGTTCTAGTGTCTCTAAAAACACATTGTTCTAGAGGCCTATAGCCAGCTTTCACACCGATGGGTAGATCAATGCAACAGTAATAAAGATCAGATATAAAATTAAAAAATAAAGATCAAATATGTGAATTCGCGGTTGTTTGCTTTGCCATGAATTAATCTAAACTAGATGACCCGTTGTGCCCGTGGCGTGAAGATCAATTGCAGCCAAGAAGCCAAGCAACTTATGAATAACATGTTTTATGAATGATCCCAAGTCCATGAACACGTCAACACGCCTACAAAGACCACAAAACAAAGGAAATTAAATAAAAAATAAAAAGTGTGCAACGAATTTGGTAAAACAAGTAAATACAAAAATTATGCATTGGAGACATGAATAAGTGCTAGATGGGTATGCTATGAGGGATTTTGGCACTAGAATATACTCTAAAAAGTATGCATAAAATCCAATAGTCTGATTATATGGGCATTTTCCTTTCTCTAATGGGTATGCTCATATTTTAGTTGATGCTGATTATGTTACTAAGTGGGTAGAAGCCATTCCAACCGGTAGTGTTGATCGTAACACATCTATTAAAATACTTGAAGAAGTTATCTTTCCGAGATTTGGAGTCCCTAGATATTTAATGACTGATGGTGGTTCACATTTTATTCATGGCACATTTCATAAAATCTTGGTTAAATATGATGTAAACCATACAATTGCATCACCTTACCATCCTCAGTCTAGTGGGAGAGTTGAATTAAGCAATAGAGAAACAAAATTAATCTTGCAAAGGACTATTAATAGATTTAGGAAGAACTCATCTAAGAAACTTGATGATGCAGTGTGGGCATACAAAACTGCTTACAAAAATCCAATGGGTATGTCCCCGTATAAAATAGTCAATGGAAAAGCATTTCATTTACCTCTTAGTTAGAACATAAAGCTTATTGGGCAATTAAAGAACTTAATTATGATTTCAAACTTGTCGGTGAAAAGAGGTTATTTGATATTAGCTCTCTAGATGAGTGGAGAACACGAGCTTATGAAAGTGCCAAGTTATTTAAAGAAAAAGTTAAAAGATGGCATGATAAAATAATTTAAAAATGAGAATTTAATATCGGTGATCAAGTTCTATTGTACAATTCTCGTTTTAGACATTTTGCAGGCAAGCTTATTTCCAAATGGGAAAGGCTATACATCGTTGAGGAGTTCTATCGTTCTGGAGCCATCAAGATCAGTAATGTCGATAGGACTAGTCCGAAGGTGGTTAATAGGCAAAGAATTAAACATTATATTCCAAGTACCCCATCAACGTCGAAACCAATATTATTCAAATAATTACAGTGGAGGAATATCTAAAAGAGACCTTCCAGAACGTTCGAGAATCCTGAAAAGGAATAGGAATGTGACACCGTAAGTAAACCGACTCCAAAAATTCCATAAAAATATTTTCTGTCAGTTTTGGAATATTAGAAAATTTGGAAATTGGAAACAACTGAGAAGGTCCACGAGGAGACAACAAGATAACAGGGCGCGCCCTACCCCTTGGGGGTGCCCAGATGTCTTGTGGGCCCCTCATGTACTTTTCCGACTCCGATTTCTTCCCAAATATTTGTTTTGCAAGATAAAAAATTCATTGTATATACTTCCCGATGTTTTGACCAATGTATTGCAAGTTTCTCCTTTGTTCTTGTTTCGGGCTATTTTCCTGGCAAGGTCATGAAGCCAAGCCCATAATGTCTTTACAAGATTCGGAGGGTAGAGCTATGTATCTCACTACACCTCAAATCCTTGGGTCTAAGGCGATGTTGATCCTTACAAGTGGCCAACAGATGAGGAGGAGGATGCTGATTCGGAGATGCTGGATCACTCAAGCGGGGAGGAAGATGACTTCCCTCTACCTCAACCAGGAGACATGAATGTGGATTTCAAGAGGTCCAGTCTGCCAAATATGATGAAGGTCCATAAGGTTCAATTCACCCCTTTTCACCATGTGCAGGAAGATACAGACAAATTGCGTCGCAAAATTTGGGATCTTGAAAGAGAAGTCGATAAGCTAAAAGAGGACATTCGCATCCTCAAGTGGAAGGACAAGCCTACCACTTCATCACCATCATCACCAAAGAAGAAGACTTGAGTACACGGGTATGGCCACCACCCTTGGCTTGCTCCAAGCTTGGGGGAGGTGCCCCGGTATCGTATCACCATCACTTTTATCATCATTACCTATCTTAGTTCGATCCTTAGTTATTTCATGATTTAGAAAAATAAAGTATTATTATGAATTAGTTTCAAGTGCTTGTTTTGCAATCTATCTATCTATCTAATTGAGTGTGAGAGTTATATAATAAAGAGTAGTCTGAGTTTTGTTGCTTTACTTTCTTGTTTTAATCTACGCAAAAATAAAATTTCATATGATAATCCCATGGGGAGTAATGATTTCACATATAAGAAGTATAATTGATAAAATTTATTAGAGGCTTGCAAACATAGCATTGGTCATTGATGAAATTCATGAAAGATTAATGAAGGAAGATAGGTTTTACATAAAAATACACTTTGGACATATTTTATGATTGTGAGCCCCCATCAAATATTTTCAGCTTGACCAAATAGTTGATGTTGGACAAGGAAGAATTATGTTTGCTTATATTCTTCTAGAAGTTATATTGTCATGGATCCTCTAACATGTGGTGCTTGCTCATAATCTTTTGCTAGCCAAAACTTTGTCCTAAGTAGAAATGCTACTTGTGCATCCAAAAGCCCTAAACCTAGTTTCTTGTCACGAGAGTCCATTATATCTACCTATGGATTGAAGATCCCTCAAGTAAGTTGTCATCGGTGCAAAGCAATAAAAATTGCTCCTAAATTTGTATGATCTTTTATTGTATGGGAAAATAAGCTTTTTACGAACTTGTCATAGTAAAGAAATAAAAGCCACAAGCTGCATAATAAAGGTTGCTATCACAAGGGGCAATGTAAAGTGACGTTCATTTGCATTAAGAGCTTGCACGTCCAAATAAAAAGAAGCGCATGACAACCTCTGTTTCCCTCTGCGAAGGGCCTATCTGTTTAATTTCCAGTTTTTATTATTATGCAAGAGTCAATAATTTCCATCCTTGTTTCAATCTTAATTATTCTCCACTTGGCAAGCATCATGTGGTAGGGAAAGATCCAGGCACACATATCCGGTTGGATATAGGTGATCATGAGTTAGCCAAGTTGCACCCTTGTAATCGAGATCATCATCATCAATATCAATCAAGAAGGAAGTAGGCCATTACCTCCATCGAGAGGGGCCGAACCTGGGTAAACCTTTGTCTTTCGATTTTGACCAACCTCGTTCAAGCTACTACCTCGCAGCAATGGCCCCACGACTAAGTCCTTTCACGAGGACATCTGATACGTCCATTTTGCATCATGCTTTTATGTTGATATTATGGGTTGTTATTACACATTATGGTACAATACTTATGCTTTTTCTCTCTTACTTTAGAAGATTTACATGAAGAGGGAGAATGCCAGCAACTGGAATTCTGGACCGAGAAGGAGTAAATCTGAGAGACCTATTCTGCACATCCCCAAAAGTCCTGAAAATTTATGGAGAATTATTTTGGAATATATAAAAATATTTGGGCGAATAAATACCAGAGAGGGACCCACCAAGTGGCCACAAGCCTGGGGGGCGCGCCCCTAGGGCTTGTGGGCCCCCTAGCAGGTTCCCGGTGCCCATCTTCTGCTATATGGAGGCTTTTGATCTGGAAAAAGAAGTTAGAAGGGAGCTTTCGGGAGGAAGCGCCGCCGTCTCGAGGCGGAACCTGGGCAGAAGCAATCTAGGGTTCCGGTGGAGCTGTTCTGCCGAAGAAACCTCCCTCCCGGAGGGGGAAATCAAAGCCATCGTCATCACCAACGATCCTCTCATCGAGAGGGGGTCAATCTCCATCAACATCAACATCCTCACCAACACTATCTCCTCTCAAACCCTAGTTCATCTCTTGTATCCGATCTTTGTCTCAAAACCCCAGATTGGTACCTGTGGGTTGTTAGTAGTGTTGATTACTCCTTGTAGTTGATGCTAGTTGGTTTATTCGGTGGAAGATCATATGTTCAGATCCTTAATGATATTCAATACCCCTCTGATTATGAACATGAATATGCTTTATGAGTAGTTATTTTTGTTCCTGAGGACATGGGAGAAGTCTTGTTATAAGTCATCATGTGAATTTGGTATTCGTTCGATATTTTGATGAGATGTATGTTGTCTTTCCTCTAGTGGTGTTACGTGAACATCGACTACATGATACTTCACTATGATTTGGGCCTAGGGGAAGGCATTGGGAAGTAATAAGTAGATGATGGGTTGCTAGAGTGACAGAAGCTTAAACCCTAGTTTATGCGTTGCTTCGTAAGGGGCTAATTTGGATCCACATGTTACATGCTATGTTTAGATTTATCTTAATTCTTCTTTCATAGTTGCAGATGCTTGCGAGAGGGGCTAATCATAAGTGGGAGGATTGTCCAAGTAAGGACAACCCCCAAGCACTGGTCCACCCACATACCAAATTATCAAAGTAACAAACGCGAATCATATGAGCATGATGAAAACTAACTTGACAGTAATTCCCATGTGTCCTCGGGAGCGCTTTGCTTTATATAAGAGTTCATCCAGGCTTATCCTTTGCTACAAAAAGGATTGGGTCATCTTGCTAGCCTTTGTTACACTTGTTACTTGTTACCCGTTATGAATTATCTTATCACAAAACTATCTGTTACCGATAATTTCAGTGCTTGTAGAGAATACATTACTAAAAACCACTTGTCATTTCCTTCTGCTCCTCGTTGGGTTCGACACTCTTACTTATCGGAAGGACTATGATAGATCCCCTATACTTGTGGGTCATCAACATCTGTTGTGTCAAAACCATGAGAGTTGGCACCCACCGTGGGGCTATCGCTCGGTGGTGTTGAGTTCTTGGAGGGAGCTCTCCCACGGATCGAGGGATATGCTATCAGCCGCATGACCAAGAGTCACCATGGCAAGCTCTAAATTGACGATTCAGGTTGGGGCCCCGAGGGCGACTCAATCGAGTAGGGGTACCGAGTCCCCTTTGGCAAGATCCACGTCTTCATTGGCAAAATCGGTGAACCAGGACCCGAGCCGGACATCTGCACCGACATCGTCGAGCCGTCTCGGCGCAGCAACCCGCCCGGGCTCAAGCCAACTGGAACCATGTTTTTTTTCAGTTTCACCTAGGGGGTCGATCTCGCAGATAATTCCGCGTCTAGTGGGGACACCCTTGTCTACTCCGACAATGAGTCATCAATCGGGGACACGGAGTCGATCCGCCCGCTGTATGACGTAGACTTGGGGGCTACTCTGATGATGAGTCAGCCCTGGACGACCATGAGCCGCTCCATCGGACCACCATCTACATGGCAGGCACTGCGCCGGTCCTCAATTCTACTGCAGCAGGCACCATTGAAGGAACCGACGCTTCAACAATCGATCCAAATGCATCTGGCCCGGTCAAGCCACCGACTCAAGTCCTCTCTAAGTTGGTCACTTCATTAACAACGCTCCTTGAGTCGACATTGATGGCAGAGAACCAAGTGGAGCGCAATGCCACGGTAGCTAAGCTTCGAGAGCAAATGGCTAAAGCTCGGGAAGACATCAACGCTGAGAACACTCGCATGGCACAACTACAAGCCCAGATTCATAATGAGATGGAGGGCCTGAGGATGGAAGCCTGGCGCATGGGCCTATGATAGAATGCTTTAGATGTGATTCATAGGAGAAGGCACGAGACTCGCCTACCCACTGATCTCGACCTGAGGCATCTATTTAATACACCGGGAGCTGGAACGAGCACCCCGGGGGCCCCGGTTATACCCCAATTGAACCGAATCGTGTCCCCAGATGGAGATGGGCGGTCATCTCTGATACTCTCCAACGTATCCATATTTTTTGATTGTTCCATGCTGTTATATTATCATTCTTGGATGTTTTACAATCATTTGATAGCAACTTTATATCATTTTTTGGGACTAACCTACTGACATGTGCCCAGTGCCAGATGTTGTTTGTTTGCTTATTTTTTACATCACATAATATCGGTACCAAACGGATTCCAAACGCAGCGGAACTTTTTGGAGAATTTTATGGACCAGAAGGAACAAGAACGACCAAAGAAGTACCAGAGGGGTGCCCTGAGGGGGGCACAACCCACCTGGGCGCCCCTTGTGGGTTGTGCCCACCTCGGTGGCCTCCCGCACCGCCTCTTCGCCCTATAAATACCCAAATATTCCAGAAACCCTAGGGGAGTTAACGAAACACAATTCCAGCCATCGCAAGTTCCAGAACCACGAGATCCAATCAAGACACCATCGCGGAGGGGTTCATCATCCTCATTGGGGTCTCTCTCCAATGATACGTGAGTAGTTCATTGTAGGCCTATGGGTTTGTAGGCAGTAGCTAGATGGCTTCCTCTCTCTCTTTTGATCCTCAATACAATGGTCTCTTGGAGATCTATCTGATGTAACTCTTTTTTGCGATGTGTGTTTGTTGGGATCCGATGAACTTTGAGTTTATGATCAGATCTATATATCCATGAAAGTTATTTGAATTTTGATCTCTTATATGCATTATTATTTATAGCCTCGTATTTCTTCTTCAAATCTTTGGTTTAGTTAGGCCGACTAGATCAATTTTTCTTGCCATGGGAAGAGGTGCTTTGTGATGGGTTCGATCGTGCGGTGTTCTTTCCCAGTGATAGAAGGGGCAGCAAGATATGTATTGATCGTTGCTATTAAGGATAACAAGATGGGGGCTATTCCTACATGAAAAGATCTCGTCTACATCATGTCATCGTTCTTATTACATCACTCCATTTCTCCATAACTTAATACACTAGATGCATGCTGGATAGCGGTCGATGTTTGGAGTATTAGTAGTAGATGCAGGCAGGAGTCGGTCTACTAATCTTGGACGTGATGCCTATATATTGATCATTGCCTCGACATCGTCATAATTATTTGAGGTTCTATCAATTGCCCAACAGTAATTTGTTTACCCACCGTGTGCTATTTCTTGAGAGAAGCCACTAGTGAAATCTACGACTCCTGGGTCTATTCTTTATCATATTTGCTTTGAGATCTATTTTTATTTTCTTTTGTTTTTAGATCTATTATTCCAAAACCCCAAAAATGCCTTGCTGCACATTTTTATTATTTATCTTATTTTGTGTTTTATCGAGATCTATTTATCCAATCTACCACAATTTTTTATCCCGTCAACTTGACAATTTCTGGCGCCGTTACCCGTAAGAGGGATTAACAACCCCTCATAAGCGTCGGGTTGCAAGTATTTGTTCTTTGTGTGCAGGTACCGTTTACATAGTGTTGCTTGGTTCTCCTACTGAATTGATAACCTTGGTTTCATAACTGAAGGAAATACCTACCGTAGTTGTACTGCATCATCCCTTCCTCTTCGGGGAAATACCGACGTAGTTCAAGCGACATCAAAAGGAATTTCTAGCACCGTTGCCGGGGAGGATCAAGTCAAGATAGTCTCCCGACAACTCGCCAATTTCTGGCGCCGTTGCCGGGAAGACATCATCAACAAGGTTCCTAATCACAAATCACATCTCCTGCAATTTACATTATTCGCCATTTGCCTCTTGTTTTCATCTCCCCACTTCACAAAAATTTGTCGTTTTATCCGCCCTCTATTTCGTTCACTGTTTTCTCGTCAGGTCTGTTTTTGTGTGCAATCTTGTTTGCGTAGTCACGATGTCTCAAGAAAATACCAAGTTTTGTGATTTTTCAATACCAATAATAATGATTTTATTAGCACTCCGTTTGCTCCTCCCACCACTAGTGCGGAATCTTGTGATATCAATGCCGCTTTGTTGAATCTTGTTATGAAAGATCAATTTTCCGGTACTCCTAATGAGGATGCAGCATCCCATCTAAAAACATTCATAGAATTATGCGATATGCAAAAGAAAAAAGATGTGGACAATGACATTGTGAAGTTGAAATTATTTTCGTTTTCTTTGTGACATCGTGCAAAAAATTTGGTTTTCTTCTTTGCCTCGCAATAATATCGATTCTTGGGATAAGTGCAAAGATGCTTTTATTACTAAGTGTTTTCCACCCGCAGAAAATTATTTCCCTTAGAACTCAAATCATGAATTTTAAGAAACTTGAGCATGAACATGTTGCGCAATCTTGGGAAATAGTGAAATTGATGCTAAGAAATTTTCCTACTCATGGTTTATACAAAATTTTTATGCGGGATTGAATTTTGTTTCTAGAAATCTTTTAGATTCCGCTGTGGGTGGTACTTTTATGGAAATTACTTTGAGTGAAGCTACTAAATTGCTAGACAATATTATGGCAAATTATTCACAATGGCATACCGAAAGAGCACCTACTAGTAAGAAAATTAATTCAGTTGAAGAAATTAGTACGCTGAGTGAGAAAGTTGATGCTCTTATGAAATTGGTTGCTAATAAAAGTGCTCCTATTGATCTTAATGATGTGCCTTTGTCTACTTTGATTGAGAAAAATAGTGATCCTGTAGATGTGAGTTTTGTCTCGCGGAACAATTTTAATAACAATGCTTATAGAGTTAATTTTAGTCCTAGGCCTTTTTCTGGAAATTCCTCTAATAATTATGGTAATTATTCTTACAATAATAATAGGAACACCTCTGATCTTGAGAATAATATTAAAGAATTTATCAATTCTCAAAAGGCTTTGAATACTACAATAGAAGAAAAATTGAATAAGATTGATGATATGTGTAGAAGCATTGATAGAATTTCTCACGACGTAGAAAATCTCAAGTTGAATTTTTTTGTGCCTAAGGTTGATGAATCAATTAAAGCTTTATATGCTTCTATGGATGAAAGTAAGAAAAGAACCGCTATGCTTAGAGCTAAAAGAGAATTTTTAGAAAGAGCGTTTTCTAGTGATTGCTTTCATAAAAATGATGAAGATCTTAAAATGATTGGTGTTTCTTCTATTGAGTCTTTGTTTAGTAAAATAAAATTGATGATAAAGGGACTGAAGAAGAGTCAACTTTAGCTAGAAGGCGTCCCGATAAATCATAGGGTGAAAATTTTGTTGAGAAAATTGATAAAAGTGGGTTTGGAGAGGCCAAAACTTTAACTAGTGATGTGCCCACTCTTTTGGATTACAAAGACTTTAATTATTATAATTGCTCTTGTTGAAATCCATGATAAATTCACCCCATGCTTATGAACAAAATAAAGCTTTTACTAAACATATCGTAGATGCCATGATGAAAGCTTTAGAAGAAAAGTTGGAATTGGAGATTTCAATCCCTAGAAAATGACATGATGAATGGGAACCTGCTATCGAAGTCAAGATTAAAAATTATGAGTGTTTTTGCTTTATGTGATTTGGGGCTAGTGTTTCCACAATTCTGAATTCTTTATGTGATGTGCTTGGTCTTACCGATATTGAAGAATGTTCTCTTAATTTGTACTTGGGGGATTCTACTATTAAAAAGCCTATGGTAAGAATTAATGATGTTCTTATTCTTGCAAATAGGAATTATGTGCCCGCAGATTTTATCGTTCTTGATATGGATTCCAATCCGTCTTGTCCTATCATACTTGGGAGACCGTTTTTACGCACTATAGGTGTCGTGATTGATATGAAAGAAGGGAATATTAAATTTCAATTTCCACTAAGAAGGGGTATGAAACACTTCCCAATAACAAGAATTAAGCCACCATATGAATCAATCATGAGGGCATCCTATGGATCTAAAGCCAAAGATGATAATACTTGAATCTATGCATTATGCCTAGCTAGGGGCATAAAACGATATCACTTGTTGGGAGGCAACTCAATGAATAAATTTTATTTTTGCCTTTTTATTTCTGTTCTTGAGTGTTTGCACAATTATGCTGCTGTTATGATTGTGTTTTTTGTGTTTTAGTTAGTGTTTGTGCCAAGTAAAGCCTTTAGGATCATGTTGGGTGATAGTTGTTTTGATCTTCTTGAAAAACAGAAACTTTGTGCGCCAGTAACAGAATTGTTTAAAATTACAGAAGCACGATAAAATTCTGAATTTTTTACACAAGATTTATATACAAATTTCCTACATTGTCCTAATTTTTCAGAATTTTTGGGAGTTACAGAAGTATACGAAGTTTTCAAATTACTACAGACTGTTCTGTTTTTGACAGATTCTGTTTTCTTTGCGTTGTGTGCTTATTTTGATGAATCTATGGTTTGTATTGGAGGGTATAAGCCATGGTAAAGTTGGAATAAAGTAGGCATAATGCAAAAAATAAAATATGAATGGGTTTGCAACAGTACTTAGAGTAGTGATTTGCTTTGTTATACTAACGGATCTCATGAAGGTTTTGTTGAGTTTTGTGTGATTGAAGTTTTCAAGTTTTGGGTGATATCACGATGGATGAAGGAATAAGGAGTAAGAAGAGCCTAAGCTTGGGGATGCCCCATGGCACCCCAAGTTATTATCCAAAGAGGAACAAGCAACTAAGCTTGGGGATGGCTCGGAAGGCATCCCCTCTTTCTTCTAACAACCATCGATATTTTACTTTGAGCTATATTTTTATTCATCACATATCATGAGTTTTGCTTGGAGTGTCTTATATTATATGAGTCTTTGCTTGTTTTGCTTTTTAGTTTATGTCATCAATCCTTGCTGGACACACCTATTTGAGAGGGCCAAAATTATGCTATGATTTGTTAGAATTGCTCTGTATGCTTCACTTAAATTTTTTAGCTATGGAATTGCTCTAGTGCTTCACTTATATCTTTTTGAGCACGGTGTGCTTTAATACTTCTGAAGAAATGCTCTCATGCTTCACTTAGATTTATTTGAGAGTTAGTAAAATTCTTGAAGAAATTCTATCATGCTTCACTTATATTATTTTGAGAGAAGAAATTTTTTATGCTCATGTTCTTCACTTAAATTTGTTTGAGCTTATCAAAAGCAACATATGAAAATAGTCCCAAAGTGATAGATATTCAAGAGGGATATAATAAAAACTTTCATGAAGATCATTCGACAAAATAAACTTGATTCTTTGTAATAGTTTTGAGATATGATGATAGTGATATGTGAGTCATGTTGGTGAGTAATTATGCTTTAGTAAGAACTAGGAAACATGCCCGTGCGTTGCAACGGGAGAAAAAACAACAACATACGACCCTAGTCTAATAAGCATGCTGTAAGAACCCCCCACACACACACAAACAGGTCCACTTGCTCTATTTCTCATATCCTCCTCGTCCTTCCTCTCTCTCTCCCTCTGTGTGCTATGTAATTACAATGAATGATAACAAGTTAAAAGCTAAAGTGATAATTAAAAATCTATTATTCACAATATGTATGTGCCTGCATTTTGGTGCATTTAAGTTTAAACAACAAGTGCCATGAAAGTTCAAAAGAACTGAAGCATAGGTTAGATAGATAAATATAAACAGACATTAACATTTTTACATACTGTAGGAAAGAGAATGCAAAACCTACTTCTTCCTGCTTGTGCTCTGGGATTTTCTTTTCCTTCCTTGCATTTCCATGGAGATGTAGAAGTTGTTGCTTCCAGATCATTGCCTTGCAAAAGATGCTATCCAGTGCATGTCTTTCTTTTCAAGTGTCAACCTTCTACTCGGTCTGACCTTCAAGCTTCCAACTCTATATATGCTAGGTGGCCTAAGCTTCGAGGCTCGTCAAGTATGACCATCAACATCCTCTTTTGTTTTGGGGCGCACCTCCTTGACTGTCCGCTCCATCGTAATAGTATATTGCCTTGCTACAGGCTCCTCTTGATCCTTTTTATGTCCTCCTTTTTCATTTGCTCCTTCCTTAGGCTCGATTCTGGCTGAGAGACGCTCATAATTCCCTCGTTAGGCATGATTCCATGGACACATGTATCCCACGAGCAAGCTCATAATTTCTTCATTTATTCCAAGCCTTTGTTTCTATAGGTTATACAGGACCCACAGCTCACCCTCCTTAGTTGGTTCTTAAGGTTGCACGTCAACCGTACATCTCACAGACGTTGTCGGTGTCAAAACCGGCGGATCTCGGGTAGGGGGTCCCGAACTGTGCGTCTAGGCGGATGGTAACAGGAGACAAGGGACACGATGTTTTTACCCAGGTTCGGGCCCTCTCGATGGAGGTAAAACCCTACTCCTGCTTGATTAATATTGATGATATGGGTAGTACAAGAGTAGATCTACCACGAGATCAAGGAGGCTAAACCCTAGAAGCTAGCCTATGGTATGATTGTGTGTTGTCCTATGGACTAAAACCCTCTGGTTTATATAGACACCGGAGAGGGCTAGGGTTACACAGAGTCGGTTACAATGGTAGGAGATCTACATATCCGTATCGCCAAGCTTGCCTTCCACGCCAAGTAAAAGTCCCTTCCGGACACGGGACAAAGTCTTGAATCTTGTATCTTCATAGTCCAGGAGTCCGGCTGAAGGTATAGTCCGGCTATCCGAACACCCCCTAATCCAGGACTCCCTCAGTAGCCCCTGAACCAGGCTTCAATGACGACGAGTCCGGCGCGCAGATTGTCTTCGGCATTGCAAGGCGGGTTCCTCCTCCAAGTACTTCATAGAAGATTTCGAACACAAGGACAGTGTCCATCTCTGCAAAATAAGTTTCCACATATTGCCATAGAGAGAATAATATTTACACCAATCTAATCTGCCGACGTATTCCGTAGCGTGACATCACACCACGGCCAAGCTTTTATTCGAATCGCTTTTATTGTCCCACCTCAGCGTGTTATGCGAGGCGGTTTCCTTGGCACGTCTTGTCAAAGCAGAGATCGTGTCCCCTTTATTTACAGGATTCTCATCAATACGGACATGGGTAACCCAACCGCGCCATTTATTACGGCGCTTGGGAGATAAGCGAGTTTTACCAGGCTGGTGGGGACGCACCATCGCATCCTCCCATATAAGGGGATAAGGATCCACCTTTTCACCTACGCCTTCTTCCTCCTTTGCCTATCCATTTTCCGCGCACTCGAGCTCCAGCGCCCAAGTCCGCATTCCCCACCTCAACCTTCTCCAGCCATGTCCAGAGCAGGAGGCAAGTGGATGGTCTCCTCCGTCACGGAGGGACACATCAAAAAACCGAGGAAGGCCGGATACTTGTCTAACGACATCGTGCACCGGCTTCCCGAAGAGGGGCAGCTCCTCCCCACCCCAAGGCCCCATGAGAGGGTAGTGTTCCTTCCCCACTTCCTCCGTGGACTGAGCTTTCCTCTCCACCCATTTGTCCGGGGGCTCGTGTTCTACTATGGCCTCGATTTCCACGATCTGGCCCCGAACTTCATCCTCAACATCTCGGCGTTTATCGTCGTGTGCGAGGCTTTCCTCTGCATCTGCCCCCATTTCAGCCTATGGCTCAAGACCTTCAATGTCAAGCCAAAGGTGGTGCGCGGCAACCAGGCGGAGTGCGCAGGTGCCATGGCGGGCAAGATGCCCAACGTCCTATGGCTCGAGGGCTCCTTTGTGGAGACCATAAAGGGGTGGCAATCGGGGTGGTTTTACATCAACGAGCCGCGCGACCCTGAATGGGTTGCACCCCTCGAGTTTCGATCTGGAACCCCTACGCGGCTCACGTCCTGGAAAGAGACGGGCCTGTCATGGGGCAACAAAGGAGAGGTGACTGGACTGCAAACATGCATCCAAACCCTAGTGAACAAGCAGCTCAAGCTTGTCAACGTAGTCCAGGTTATGCTCATCCGCCGGATCCTCCCGTGTCAACAACGGGCTTTCAACCTGTGGGAGTTCGACCCGGCGCAACACCGAACTCTGAGAAGGCTCTTTGACACAACGTACGAAGATGCCTGGAAGGCGCTATTCAAGGGCGCCGAGGCTCCCGCATCCGCTACTGAGGATCGCGGATTTAGCATGCTGCGTCACGCTAGTGCGGTAAGCTATTTTTACCTTTTGCAGGGTATTAGTTTTTCATAGTTTGACTCTACGTGGGATCTAAGCTCCCTTACCTTTGACAGGATTGGTAGGCGAAGTCCGGACAGATCAGCTGTCCGGCTCCTTTGCCCGAAGACCCAGCCGTTGCTCGCTTGGCGAAGCTGCTGGCTCCGGCACCCTATGTGGTGCCGGAGAAGAAGACCAAGAAGAAGGCCACAGGGACTCGAAAGAGTGCCCGGCGCCTGGAGGTGTCGGATTCATCATCCGACGACTCCGAGACGCACTCCTCCCATGAAGACGAGGAGGAGGAAGAAGAAACCTCTCCCCCTCCAGCGGGGGGAGGAAAGAAAAGGAAGGCCGCCCCGACCGGGGAGGCCGAAGGGTCCAAGAAGGGGAAGACCCTTCCTCCGGACTACTCCACCGACGATGGCGAAGAGGAGTGGCCGCACAGGGCCAAGTGCCCAGCGAAATCGTAAGTATCCGGATACCAGAGTAACTCATAGTGTTCCTTTATTGCACAACTTTTCCTTACGTCGAATATGATTATGCAGTCCTCCCAAAGACCGGCTCGACGTGTCATCGAGCGGTTCCCTGGACTCGTCGGACATAAATTCTCTTCCGACGGCTACCTCCCCCCGCCCTACGGATGACGCCGAGATGGCATCCCAGGAGGTTCCAAGCCAGGAGGAGGTGATCCCGGAGGCGCCTCAAGGTGACCTTCCGGACCCCAGGTGCCAAGGGGATAGAACCCCCAAGGGCTCCAAGTCTGGCCCTAGGCCGGACACCGCTCCGGAACCTTCAAAGGTTCCAGAGTCCGGCGGGCGACCTCCTTCCAAGAGGAGCAAGCCCACTGAGCCGGTGGCCCCCGTCCAACTGGAGGCGCCGGACAATCTGCTGGAGGTGCTTAAAGGCGCCTCCATCAACGAGGAGCACCGCATCATTATGAGTGCGGTGGTTCAGAAAGTTCAGTCCGCCAAGAGCGGGTTGACAGAAGCCTGTGCCGGCCTTTTAACAGGCTTTGAGGTATGTAAGAAATATGTAAAAATATTACCGCATAGACAGTAGCCCCTGATGCTCTGTTTGGCGTTCGGAAAGAAAATCCGAATAGAGGATCTAATAAAATTCGCAGGAGTCTAACAAATGTAAGTCAATATGCATATGCAGGCTTCACTGCCGGCGTCCGCCGCACTGACTGCGGAGGTGGACACGCTAAAGCAGAACCTCGAGCGGTCCGAGCAAGAGCTCGGCCTTGCCAAGAACCAGCTCGAGGACAAAGAAGGTAAGAAATACCTTATTAAATATACAAAGGTGCAATTGCAAAAAGTGACAGGACTAACGTGGCTATTGTAGGGGCCACAACAGAGGTGGCAACCCTTAAGCAAGCACTATCCGAGGCCGAGAAGAGGGCGGCCACGGAGCGCACCGAGCGGGAGAAGTATGAGGCGCAGGTTGGCGAGGTGCGGCAAGAGCTCTAGGCTCTCATGAAAAAACATGAGGGTTTGGAGCTTGACTCAAAGACCCGAGAGTCCGAGCTCGCGGCGGCCAATGAGAATGCCAGGTCTGCCAAGGCCGAAGCCCAGAAGGCCCTCCAGGAGGTTTAGGCGATGAAGAAGATAGCGGCGGGTAAGGCTTTCTTTATGCAAAGCAAGCATGTGAAAGTCAATTACTTGTTACTTACCCGAATCCGGAGCTCTCCAGGAGCATTCACAGATTTGCCCCGTAGTGTGTCCGATGCCGCCGCATTCTACCGAGCCGAGGAGGGTAGCTCGACATAGAAGGTGTTCTGGTCTCAGTATGCTGAGGCTGGACTCCCTGTGCCCTTGAGCGACCAGCTGAAGCAACTGGTCGAGCTCCACAAGGTGGCCGAACAGGCCATGAAGGGCCTCATAGTTCGGCTGTTGCCTAGAGAGGCTCTGCCTGGGAGCTACTTCGGGCTGGTGAGGCGTATGGTGGAGGCCTGTCCAAGGCTCGAAGTCATCAAGCGCTCCGTCTGCATCGAAGGTGCCCGTAGGGCGCTTGCCCGTGCTAAGATGCACTGGGGCAGGCTGGATGCGGAGAAGCTTGTGAAGGACGGGCCGCCGCCGAGAAAGGAGCATCGCCACCCCGAGATGTACTATAAGGGCGTTCTGGAAGGCGCCCGCCTTATGACGGACGAGTGCTCGAAAGATGTAATTTTTGAGTAAAACTTGTTTATTTTGTCCTGTGCGCTGAAAACTTGTTCATATGTGCTAAGCAATGCTTTTTGAATTTAAAATATTACCTTCTGTGCGGCCGTTTATCAAATTTTGAGAGATGGCAAGTCGTCGGCTTCTGCCCCCATGCCGCGAGTGCTGGGGTGTTCGGGATAAACTTGAGCGCTCTTTTTCCCATCCTTGGGTCCTTCGAGGGAGGCGCTCAACACAACGAACAAGGCAATCGGGCTATAATGCTTGAACACTCTCACTTAGCCATAGAATTCTATAATTTTAAATTTCGGCGAAGCCCATAGTGTTCGGAAGACCGAGTTCGGGGCGCTATCCACGCCTGAGCCAGACAAAGCCGACTCTTCGCTCTAAGCGGCATAAGTCTTTAGGGACTCGAAAACCTCTCGAACAGCGACCAGCTCTCGCCTTATCATGACGGTCAGTTTTAGCTTTCTCTACTGAGGTGCTTTAGCCCAGCTCAACTGGGGCACAATCGCAGTAGTTCTCCTAGCGCTACCTTAGCCGATACAACGGAACGTAAGGTACCAAAACATAGGAGCCGGGCAAACCCAACATTTGACCCAAGACATGATTCGGAGCCGATGCATATGATGCTATAAGTTCGGGGTGCCGCACTTATGAAAGTGTTCGGACTTCTCACACCGTGTTGTGGGGTACTTAAGCCCCTGGTGTATTGGCCGTACCAAAGTGTACGGGTGCGACATGTCATTAATGAACATGTATTCTTAAAAAAGAGTAATACAGTAATAGACAAAAGCTATGCATTGTTTATTTGACATGTCCTATCTAGGGGCGGACTGTGGAATGATATGCAAAACAGGTATACTGCTCGTTATAGAGACCACCTTAGAGTTCTGTAGTGCGGCGTTGTTTCCTTCGTCCCTGGTTCTTGCATCGTTTTGTGCGGCAATTGTACTGCTGGCTTAGGACTTCCGAAGAATGGAGTCCTGAAAGTAAGATAAAAGTAAGAAATTGGCAGCCCCTAGTGCGGTTTAAGCCGTGTTTTAGGCGTGCCGTGGTGGTGCCCTTCCTCCTGTCCCCATGGTATTTCCAGAGCGTAATTATGTACGCGTAGTACTGGTTTCGCAATTTCGTGAGGGCTGGGGTTGGGGCCGCATTGCTACGCCTGCTCACAATGTGCCAGGCGGTCTTGTTGTAGGTTACTCTGGGCGTGCTTAACGGTGTCCGGACGTTTAGTGACCGGACTGGAAAATTGCCTTGAGAGGCTGCTTTGTACTTCCGCTGCGAGAGCCGCCGTATGCTCCTCCGTACGGAGAGAGCGTTCGGTGTTTCCATTGACCGTAATGACTCCTCGAGGGCCTGGCATCTTGAGCTTGAGGTATGCGTAATGCGGTATCGCATTGAACTTGGCAAATGCGGTTCGCCTGAGCAGTGCGTGATAGCCACTGCAGAACGGGACTATGTCGAAGATTAATTCCTCGCTTCGGAAGTTATCTGGAGATCCGAAGACCACTTCAAGTGTGACTGAGCCTGTATAATTGGCGTCTACACCTGGTATGACGCCTTTAAAGGTCGTTTTAGTGGGTTTAATCCTCGAAGGATCGATGCCCATTTTCGGCACTGTATCCTGATAAAGCAGGTTCAGGCTCCTGCCGCCGTCCATGAGGACTCGAGTGAGGTGAAATCTATCAATGATTGGGTCGAGAACCAATGCGGCGAATCCGCCGTGACGGATGCTGGTGGGGTGGTACCTTCGATCAAAAGTGATCGGGCAGGAAGACCATGGGTTGAACTTCGGGGCGTCTGGCTCCATCGCGTATACGTCCCTTAACTCACGCTTCCGCTCCCTCTTGGGGATGTGGGTTGCGTATATCATGTTCACCGTCCGCACTTGTGGGGGGAATCCCTTCTGTCCACTATTGTTCGGCGGCCGGGGCTCCTCCTCGTCATCGCTATGTAGCCCCTGATCTTTGTTTTTGGCGTGTAACTTGCCTGCCTGCTTGAACACCCAACAATCCCTGTTGGTGTGATTGGCTGGCTTTTCGGGGGTGCCATGTATCGGGCACGAGCGATCGAGTATCGGTCCAAACTGGGCGGGCCCGGAGTATTTCTTTTGAACGGCTTTTTCCGATGACCGGGTTTAGAGCCTCTAAATCCGGCGTTAACTGCCGTATCATCAGCATTGTCGCCGTTAATGCAGCGCTTGTGCTTGTTGCGACGCGACCTGGCACTGTTGTCCTTGGTATCCGAATTACCAGGGATCTTGGTTATGTTATTGCTACGAGCCAGCCAGCTGTCTTCTCCCGCACAAAAGCGGGTCAAGAGTGTCGTGAGGGCTGCCATAGATTTCGGCTTTTCCTGTCCAAGGTGCCGGGCGAGCCACTCGTCACGGATATTATGCTTGAAGGCCACTAGGGCCTCTGCGTCCGGACAGTCGACAATTTGATTTTTCTTTGTTAGGAACCGTGTCCAGAATTGCCTAGCCGACTCCTCTGGCTGCTGAATTATGTGGCTTAGGTCATCGGCGTCTGGTGGTCGCACATAAGTGCCCTGGAAATTGTCGAGGAATGCGGCTTCCAGGTCCTCCCAACAACCAATTGATTCTGCTGGGAAGCTGTTAAGCCAATGCCAAGCTGGTCCTTTAAGCTTGAGTGGGAGGTATTTGATGGCGTGTAGATCATCGCCGCGGGCCATGTGGATATGAAGGAGATAATCCTCGATCCATACCGCAGGATCTGTTGTGCCATCGTATGACTCAATGTTCACGGGTTTGAAACCCTCAGGGATTTGATGATCCATTACTTCATCTGTGAAGCATAGTGGGTGTGCGGCGCCCCTGTATTGGGCTATATCATGACACAACTCAAACGAGCTTTGTCTATTGTGTTCGGCCCGGCCGGATTTACTATATTCGGAGTGACGATCACCGTCACGTGCCGTGGGGCGCCCACGCGATCCGTAGATCGATCTTGTTTGCCTTGCATTGTCCTCCAATATATCTCGCAAGTCTGGCACATTCCCCCGTGCCTTGGTATTTTTAAAGCGGCGCCGGGGTGCGGCTTGAGTGGAGGGCCGAAAGGCCTCTTTGTCACGGCCACGTGGTGGCCGGTCGGCCGCATCATGCGCTGGTGATGTAGGTGCTTCTTCCTCTAGTCGGGGTAGCAACCTGCGCTTTGGGTAGCTCTTGGAGGGGCGTTCGAGTTCATACTCTTCGGTCGCTAGGACTTCCGTCCATTTGTCGGCTAGCAAGTCTTGATCAGCTCTAAGCTGTAGCTGTTTTTTCTTGAGGCTGCTCGCCGTGGCTATAAGCCTGCGTTTGAAGCGCTCTTGTTCGACGGGATCCTCAGGCACGACAAATTCGTCGTCACCGAGGCTCGCCTCGTCTTCGGAGGGAGGCATGTAATTATCATCCTCGACCTCTCTGTCTGCCGCTCTCTCATGAGGGCTGGATTCTTCGTCCTCCTGTGCTGAGTTTTGCTAGAGGGGGTTTTCTTCGGCACTGTCCGGAGTGTTATTATCTCCCGTGCCGGAATCACCGTTTTTGCTTTGGCGGGATTTAGAGCGGCGCCGCTGACGCCGGCGCTTGGGTTGTTTCTTGGAGGGGTCATCCTCCGCTGTTCCATCGCCATCGCCCTCTTTTGGGGTATCCACCATGTATATGTCATATGACGAGGTGGCTTTCCAGTGTCCTATAGGCGCTGATTCCTGATGGTCTCCTGCATCGGCGTCCATACCGTTGATGTCTTCGGAGTCGTAGTCGAGCACGTCGGTTAAATCATCGACAATGGCTACAAAGTGGGTGGTGGGTGGGTTTTGAATTTCTTCATCATCCGCATCCCAACCTTGCTGACCATAATCCGGCCAGAGCTCTCCTGATAAATAGAGAGACTTTAGTGAATTCAGAATATCGCCAAAAGGCGAGTGCTGAAAGATGTGCGCGGCGGCGAACTCCATAATCGGCGCCCAATCGGATTCGATCGGCAGGGGCGCGGGAGGCTCGGAGTCCGGAGGTGAGTCCGGCACCTTGGAGTCACAGGCTTCGCAAAGGACAAAGTTGGTGTTCGGCTCGATCGCCACAGGGATTTCGGCCTCCGAGGCGGCGTCCAACCACCCGTCCTCGATCGGCGCGATCGGCTCCGAACTAAGGGTTGGGCCTGGTGCGGGCGCGACCTCCAAAGCACTGTTCGGCGGCAGAGCTAAATCATGCCCTTCGTGACAGTGCGGCACGCTCGGCTATGGTTCGAATCCTTTGAAGATCAAGTCTCCGCGGATATCAGCCGTGTAGTTAAGACTTCCAAATCTGACCTGATGGCCAGGGGCGTAGCTTTCGATCTGCTCCAGATGGCCAAGTGAATTGGCCCATAGTGCAAAGCCGCCGAATACGAAGATCTGTCCGGGGAGAAAAGTCTCACCCTGGATCGCATCGCTGCTGATGATCGGAGAAGCCATCGGGCCTAAAAGTGACGACACAGAGGAACTCTCAATGAAAGCACCAATGTCGGTGTCAAAACCGACGGATCTCGGGTAGGGGGTCCCGAACTGTGCATCTAGGCGGATGGTAACAGGAGACAAGGGACACGATGTTTTTACCCAGGTTCAGGCCCTCTCGATGGAGGTAAAACCCTACTCATGCTTGATTAATATTGATGATATGGGTAGTACAAGAGTAGATCTACCACGAGATCAAGGAGGCTAAACCCTAGAAGCTAGCCTATGGTATGATTGTGTGTTGTCCTACGGACTAAAACCCTCCTGTTTATATAGACACCGGAGAGGGCTAGGGTTACACAGAGTCGGTTACAATGGTAGGAGATCTACATATCCGTATCGCCAAGCTTGCCTTCCACGCCAAGGAAAAGTCCCTTCCGGACACGGGACAAAGTCTTCAATCTTGTATCGTCATACTCCAGGAGTCCGGCTATCCGGACACCCCCTAATCCAGGACTCCCTCAGACGTATATAAATCGATTGAATTGGATGCAAAAAAGCAATGTGGGACAAATAAGCTGGCAAACCAAATTTTAGCACACAACCAGACATGGCTTGGTTGGCTCTAGGTTCTGGTACTGAAAAGTGAGGTCATGACTTCGAGACACCCAAGAGCAATTATTTTTTCTGCCTGCCCAATCCGCCATGATAAAAATTGCATACCTGGGCTAGCTCAGCCCAGCAGAGGACAAAACTCAGCGACGCACGAGAAAAACCTGGGGTAGCGACGCAATGTATGAAGGGACACGACAGACGAAAACAGATAAAAAATTACGTGTAAAAGCGTATTACGACTGGGGAAAGCGTATTGTGACGGTGAACCCACGGAGTCAATCCGTGATTTATTATTAGGGAAAGATATTGGTGTTAAGGTTTGTGATTCCCTATGCAAGCACGAAAGTTAATAGTTATGCAATGAAATTACATGCTACTTATGGTGCATTATTCGGTGTTAGTTATGCTTAATGTTCGCTTACATGATTTTTAGTTTTTTGGTTGGTTGCTTCTCAATCTATTTTCTAGCCTCCGCTTGTACGAAGTAGAAATACTACTTGTGCATCCAAAATCCTTAAACCCAGTTTTGCCATATGAGTCAACCATACCTACCTATATGCAGTATTCCCATGCCGTTCTAAGCAAATTTGTATGTTCCACCTCAAATTTTCAAAATAAATTTCCTTTTTATGTGCTCGTACTGCTCATGAAGCAGCAGGGGGTGGCTAATATTTTCCATGCTAGATGTGTTATTCTCAAGATGAGTGTTTATTCACTTCTCATTGCACGAGATTGTGGCGGTAATAGGGATGCCTAGTCCCGAAATGAAAAAGAAATTTAGTTTATGTTGTCAAACTATAAATTCCTTGGAAAGTGTTGGTATGGAAGGCACCCGTGGATACGACTAGCCATGGATTGTGAAAGAATGGTGGAAAAATGAATAAACTTTATTTTCTGTTTGGGAACCGCCTATGATATATCTAGCATGGAAAGTGTTGGGAATTACTCGGTCGTTTTCGTTGACGGGAAAAGTACGCCTCTCAAAAAAAATTATCTCCCAATTTTTGCTTTGAGACTTCCCTCTGCGAAGGGCCTATCTACTTATTTGTGCAATTTTTAATTTTTATTTGAGTCTCCATCTTCTCTTATAAAGCACCAACTAAGGGGCACTATGATCGTACTTGAGCATTTGATGTAGCTAATACGCGAGTGTGTTTCATGAATGGATCAATGATTGAGCATGATGGGCTAGGGATAACTTTCTTTAGTGTTGATATTTTGAAAGACATGGTTGCTTATTGATATGCTTGAGTATTCAAATCTTCATGTCAAAACTAGACAATTGCTTTGAATCATATAAAATTCCAAATGTCCATGCTACAAAAGAAAAGAATATGTAATGAACATGTTAGGCAGCATTTCACATAAGAAATTCTGTTTTTATCATTTACCTACTCGAGGACGAGCATGAATTAGGCTTGGGGATGCTGATACGTCTCCAACGTATCTATAATTTTAGATTGTTCCATGCCGTTATATTATCATTCTTGGATGTTTTACAATCATTTTATAGCAACTTTATATCATTTTTTGGGACTAACATATTGACATAGTGCCCAGTGCCAGTTGCTATTTTTTGCTTGTTTTTTACATCGTAGAATATCAGTACCAAACGGAGTCCAAATGGAGCAAAACTTTTTGGAGAATTTTTATAGACCAGAAGGAACAACATGGGCCAAAGAAGTACCAGAGGGGTGCCCCGAGGGGGGCACAACCCACCTGGGCGTGCCCTGGTGGGTTGTGCCCACCTTGGTGGCCTCCCGCACCGCCTCTTCGCCCTATAAATACCCAAATATTCCACAAACCCTAGGGGAGTCGACGAAACACAATTCCAACCGCCGCAAGTTCCAGAACCACGAGATCCAATCAAAACACCAACGCGAAGGGGTTCATCATCCTCATTGGGGCCTCTCCGTTGATGAGTGAGTAGTTCATTGTAGACCTACGGGTCTGTAGGCAGTAGTTAGATGGCTTCCTCTCTCTCTTTTGATTCTGAATACAATGGCCTCTTAGAGATCTATTTGATGTAACTCTTTTTTGCGGTGTGTGTTTGTTGGGATCCGATGAACTTTGAGTTTATGATTAGATCTATATATCCATGAAAGTTATTTGAGTTTTGATCTCTTATATGCATTATTATTTATAGCCTCGTATTTCTTCTTCGAATCTTTGGTTTAGTTAGGCTGACTAGATCGATTTTTCTTGCCATGGGAAGAGGTGCTTTGTGATGGGTTCGATCGTGCGGTGTTCTTTCCCAGTGATAGAAGGGGCAACAAGATACATATTGATCGTTGCTATTAAGGATAACAAGATGGGGGCTATTCCTACATGAATTGATCTTGTCTACATCATGTCATCGTTCTTATTGCATTACTTCGTTTCTCCATGAACTTAATACACTAGATGCATGCTGGATAGACGTCGATATGTGGAGTAATAGTAATAGATGCAGGCAGGAGTCGGTCTACTAATCTTGGATGTGATGCCTATATATTGATCATTGCCTGGATATCGTCATAATTATTTGAGGTCCTATCAATTACCCAACAGTAATTTGTTTACCCACTGTGTTCTATTTCTTGAGAGAAACCACTAGTGAAATCTACGCCCTCGGGTTTATTCTTTATCATATTTGCTTTGAGATATATTTTTATTTGCTTGTGTTTTCAAATCTATTATTCCAAAAACCTCAAAATAACTTGCTGCACTTTTCTATTACTTATTTTATTTTGCGTTTTATCGAGATCTATTTATCCAATCTACCAAAATTTTATCCCGTCAACTTGACAATTTCTAGCGCTGTTACACGTAAGAGGGATTGACAACCCCTCATAAGCGTCGGGTTGCAAGTATTTGTTCTTTGTGTGCAGGTACCGTTTACATAGTGTTGCTTGGTTCTCCTATTGGATTGATAACCTTGGTTTTCATAACTGAGGGAAATACCTACCATAGTTGTACTACATCTTCCCTTCCTCTTTGGGGAAATACCGACATAGTTCAGGCGACATCAATCTCCGGCTCAGCCTCGTCAGCCACATCAACAGCGTCAGCTCGAGCCGGCTCAGCATCAGCCGCCTGTCCGCACGACCACGGACCGCTTTGTGACATCGGCGGGTTATTTCTCCAATCCCGTTGATAACTTGTTGTCAGCAGTTACCAACCTCGCCGCACTTCCGATCACAGGGAACACTCGTTTGAGAGGGAAGCCTTTGCACGCCATCGAGATGATGAAGACTGCGGTTGTCCAGCAGGCAAACTACTCCTATAGCCAGCAATGCCTCCACTCCACCCCACATCCAAGCCGCAGCAGGAGTCACCATGCTGAGTCGCCAGCTCTCTCCGGCAGTGCTCATCGGAGACGTGAGCAGCATCATGACCCGCCATGACACAGAGCTTAAGATGCCCAGGAGATCGTCGACATAGCTCAGGCACGACGGGTGGCAGAAGCGGCCAACATGGCGACTCATCAGTCGCCTCCTGTGACCCCCTTGGCTTCTCAAGGGGTTGGATCGAGTACCAAAACCATCGGGACTCCGTTCCTGGTGTTGGCTCTGCCCAACAAGCGTATGACCATGGACTTCAAAGGCCCTCATAAGGTCTCCAATTACATGCCTGACCACGAACGAGTCGGATTGAGAGCTACGAAATCGCCATGGACATGCTGGATGTTAGCGACACAGTTTGTGCTAAGTATTTAACCATGATGTTGGAGGGACCAGCTCATAGTTGGTTTAAGAACTTGCCCCCTAATCCCATCAACACTTAAGCAGAGTTGAAGGAGAATTTTATCAAACACTTCCAAGGAACCTACAAGCGCCCAGTGACAATCGCTGATTTACAACACTATGTTCAGCATGAGGGACAGTCGACCCATCATTGGTCCCGCCGGGTCGCGGATATTGTCCACTCCTCTGATGGCATATCAACCTCCCAGGTCGTCTTGATTTTGGAGAAAAACTGCCATTTTGATCCTTTGGTTCAGAAGCTTGGGCGTCTCAAGCGGATGGTTCAGGACATGGTAGGTCTAATGGATGTCCTTACCAGATACGCTGAGTCAGACACCACAAAGGATCCGACGCTAGATGACGAAAAAGCCGACAAGGGCAAGAGAAACGATGGTGGAAAAGGACAACAATAGAACAATTCCGGGTATAATGGGAACCATGGCAATCATGACAATGGTGGCAAGCGTAAACACCCAGAGGGCGACTCAGACTTTGTTGCCAACACCAATACCGGTTTCAAGGGCCGGAGGCAGAATAATTCTGGGAAGCCGTTCAATAAAGCTCGCAATTTCGAGGAAGCTCTCAAAGGTCCGTGTCCCAAGCATAGTACTTAAGATAAGTCGGCAAAACACTTCTGGGAGAACTGTCATATCATGCAAGCTTACCGCAATCAAGTCTACTAGAACCATCAAGGTGGCGGTGGTGGAAACCTTGGTCAACCAAGGGCAGGTGATGATGTCTACTACGCAACTTTATTCTTGTAGACACGTGTTGGGCCTCCAAGCGCAGAGTTTTGTAGGACAATAGCAATTTTCCCTCAAGTGGATGACCTAAGGTTTATCAATCGCGGGAGGCGTAGGATGAAGATAGTCTCTCTCGAACACCCCTGCAACCAAATAATAAAAAGTCTCTTGTGTCCGCAACACACCAAATACAATGGTAATTTGTATAGGTGCATGATACGTCTCCGTCGTATGTATATTTTTTTATTGTTCCATGCCAATATTCTACAACTTTCATATATTTTTGGCAACTTCTTATACTATTTTTGGGGACTAACATATTGATCCAGTGCCCAGTGCCAGTTCCTGTTTGTTGCATGTTTTTGTTTTGCAGAATATCCATATCAAACAGAGTCCAAACAGGATAAAAACGGATGGAGATTATTTTTGGAATATTCGGAGAATATG
The DNA here is from genome assembly GCA_032464435.1 of Aegilops umbellulata. Lineage (NCBI taxonomy): Eukaryota > Viridiplantae > Streptophyta > Magnoliopsida > Poales > Poaceae > Aegilops > Aegilops umbellulata. The sequence continues at coordinate 323,699,504 of CP136058.1, read as the reverse complement.
GGAAGGAAAATCCATGCGAGACGGTGCCCGAGGGAGGCACGAGGCAGGGGCACGCCCCACCCCCCTGGGCGCGCCCCTGACCCTAGTGGGGCCCCCGTAAGGCGGTTGATGCCCTTCTTCGGACGCAAGAAAGCTAATTTTTAGGGAAAAAATACCGGCGAAGATTTCAGTCCAATCGGAGTTACGGATCTCAATATATATACGAAACGGTGAAAGGGCAGCAGAACAGAACGCAGAAACAGAGAGACAGATCCAATCTCGGAGGGGCTCTCGCCCCTCCCACGCCATGGAGGCCAAGGATCAGAGGGGAAACCCTTCTCCCATCTAGGGAGGAGGTCAAGGAAGAAGAAGACGAAGGGGCCCCCTCTCCCCTTCTCTTCCGGTGGCGCCGGAACGCTGCCGTGGCCATCACCATCACCGCAATCTTCACCAACAACTTCACCGCCATCATCACCAACTCTTACCCCCTCTATGCAGCGGTGTAACCTCTCTCTTACCCGCCGTAATCTCTGCTTAAACATGGTGCTCAACGCTATATATTATTTCCCAATGGTGTATGGCTATCCTATGATGTTTGAGTAGATCGGTTTTGTCCTATGGGTTATTTGATGATCAAGATTGATTTGAGTTGCATGTTTTATTATTGGTGCTTTCCTATGGTGCTCTCCGTGTTGCGCAAGCGTGAGGGATCCCCACTGTAGGGTGTTGCAATACGTTCATGATTTGCTTATGGTGGGTGGCGTGAGTGACAGAAGCACAGACCCGAATAAGTAGGTTGTTTGCGTATGGGATAAAGGGGACTTGATACTTTAATGCTATGGTTGGGTTTTACCTTAATGATCTTTAGTAGTTGCGGATGCTTGCTAGAGTTCCAATCATAAGTGCATATGATCCAAGTAGAGAAAGTATGTTAGCTTATGCCTCTCCCTCAAATAAAATTGCAATAATGATTACCGGTCTAGTTATCGATTGCCTAGGGACAAATAACTTTCTCGTAACAAAAATCTCTCTACTAAAACTAATTTAGTTGTGTCTTTATCTAAACAGCCCCTACTTTTTATTTACGCGCTCTTTAGTATCTTGCAAACCTATCCAACAACACCTACAAAGTACTTCTAGTTTCATACTTGTTCTAGGTAAAGCGAACGTCAAGCATGCGTAGAGTTGTATCGGTGGTCGATAGAACTTGAGGGAATATTTGTTCTACCTTTAGCTCCTCGTTGGGTTCGACACTCTTACTTATCGAAAGAGGCTACAATTGATCCCCTATACTTGTGGGTTATCAAGACCTATTTCTGGCGTCGTTGCCGGGGAGCAATAGCGTGGGGTGAATATTCTCGTGTGTGCTTGTTTGCTTTATCACTAAGTAATTTTTATCTGTTGTTCTTAGTTGTTCTTTATCTTTAGTTATGGATATGGAACACGAAATACCAGCAAAATTAGGTGTACTTGCTACTCATGGAGATGGGGAACCTCCTAAAACCCTCGATGCTCGTTATGTGACAGATATTATGTACTACTTTGATAATCCCGAGAAAACCCCATTCAATTTTGTAATGGGAGACACATTGGATCAACGTGAATACTTTAGGGATTATCGCTTGACTCAAAAACGGAAACTATTATGGGATCAAATTCATATGTTGAAGTGGTATGCTAGGCAACTATGCTTGAGATATGAGTATACTTGTTGCTCTAGGATGAAGTCTCCACACCTTCCTTTTGCATGCAAATTTAATGATAATGAAACCTTGGCTTCTTATGCTAGAGGTATATATGATTACTATGATGTGGAACAAATAGAATCTTTATGATGTTGTTTATAGACCTGAAAATTTAGCTATCCTTAAATATTGCTATGAGAATTATGAATACAATGCCGATATTGATGCATTTATTGAGAAAGTCTCCGCTGTCCAAGAAGAGACTAATATTTTGCAGGAGTCTATGGAAGATGAAATTGATGAAACCGTGAGCTCATTGGATGAAAGAGATGATGAGGAGAGTGAAGAACAAAAGGAGGAAGAGCGGATTAGCTACTCGTGCCCACCTTCTAATGAGAGTAACTCTTCAACTCATACATTGTTTAATTTCCCTTAGTGCTTACCGAAGGATGATTGCTATGATGACTATTATGATCTCGTTGATTCTCTTGAAATATCCTTTTTTGATGATGCTTGCTATGCTTGTAGCCGAGATGCCAATATGAATTATGCTTATGGATATGAACTTGCTATAGTTCCTTATGTTAAACATGAAATTGTTTCTATTGCACCCACGCATGATAGTCCTATTTCCTTTTTGAATTCTCCCAACTACACTATATCGGAGAAGTTTGCACTTATTAAGGATTATATTGGTGGGTTGCCTTTTATTGTTGCACATGATGATTTTGATGAATATAATATGCATGTGCTTGCTGCTCCTACTTGCAATTATTATGAGAGAGGAACTATATCTCCACCTCTCTATGTTTCCCACATGATAAAATTGCAAGAAACTGTTTATACTATGCATTGGCCTTTACTATGTGTGCATGAATTGTTCTTTTATGACATGCCAATGCATAGACAAAGAGTTAGACTTCGTCATTACATGATATATGTTACCTTGTGCTCACTACTAAATGCCAAATCATTGCTAATTAAAATTGGCTTTGATATACCTTGGGATCCCGGTGGATTCACTACTTGAGCACTATATGCCTAGCTTAATGGATTTAAAGAAAGCGCTGCCAGGGAGACAACCCGGAAGTTTTAGAGAGTCATTTATTTCTGTTGAGTGCTTTCATTTAGTTTAAAAACAAAAAAGTAAATAGGGGAACCCGAAACTTTTCAAAAAGGAAAGTGAAAGTGAGAGAGACAAGCATTGTTGAAGTGGGAGCTAGCCTTGAACTTTCTTCATGCTCACGGAAACTTTGTGAATCTTGATTACAGAAACTTTTCAATAAAAATAATTATCCCCTTGTACAATTCCATTGTATTATAAAAATAATGTGCCAAGGTTTGCCTTTAGGATGTTTACAATGCTTGTTGGTTTGTACGGTGCAGAACAGAAACTTTGGCTGTAGTGCTCGATTTTATATTTTTTACTGGAATGTCAAATGGTTCTGATTCTTTTTGCACTGTCTTTCTATACAATTTTTTTATTGTACCTAACTTAGGCAGAATTTTCAAGTATAAGAAGTATGGTGAATGTTCAGATTATTACAGACTATTCTGTTTGAGACAGATTCTGTTTTTGATGCATAGTTTGCTTGTTTTGATGAAACTATCAATTTATATCAGTGGATTAAGCCATGAAAAAGTTATATTACAGTAGACACAATGAAAAAACAAAATATGAATTGGTTTGTAACAGTACTTAGAGTAGTGATTTGCTTTATTATACTAACAAATCTTACTGAGTTTTTGTTGAAGTTATGTGTGGATGAAGTGTTCGTTGATCGAGAAGGTCTCGATGTGAGAAGAAGGAAGAGAGGCAAGAGCTCAAACTTGGGGATGCCCAAGGCACCCCAAGTAAATATTCAAGGAGACTCAAGCGTCTAAGCTTGGGGATGCCCCGGAAGGCATCCCCTCTTTCTTCAACAAGTATCGGTATGTTTTCGGATTCGTTTCGTTCATGCGACATGTGCAATCTTGGAGCGTCTTTTGAATTTAGTTTTGATTTTTCTTTTATGCACCATGCTGGTATGAGATAGTCCTTGGTTTTTTTTATAGAATGCTCTATGCACTTCACTTATATCTTTTGAGTATGGCTTTATAGAATGCTTCATGTGCTTCACTTATATCATTTGAAGTTTGGATCGCCTGTTTCTCTTTACATAGAAAACCGCCATTTGTAGAATGCTCTTTTGCTTCACTTATATTGGTTAGAGAGTGGGCATATCTTTTGTAGAAAGAATTAAACTCTCTTGCTTCACTTATATCTATTTAGAGAGATGACAGGAACTGGTCATTCACATGGTTAGTCATAAAATCCTACGTAAAGCTTGTAGATCACCGAATATGATATGTTTGATTCCTTGCAATAGTTTTGCGATATAAAGATGGTGATATTAGAGTCATGCTAGGGGGTAGTTGTGGATTAGTAGAAATACTTGTGTTGAGGTTTGTGATTCCCGTAGCATGCACGTATGGTGAACCGTTATGTAAGAAAGTCGGAGCATGAGGTATTATTTATTGATTGTCTTCCTTATGAGTGGCAGTCGGGGACGAGCGATGGTCTTTTCCTACCAAACTACCCACCTAGGGGCATGCGTAGTAGTACTTTGCTTAGAGGGCTAATAAACTTTTGCAATAAGTATATGAGTTCTTTATGACTAATGTGAGTCCATGGATTATACGCACTCTCACCCTTCCATTATTGCTAGCCTCTTTGGTACCGTGCATTGCCCTTTCTCACCTCGAGAGTTGGTGCAAACTTCGCCGGTGCATCCAAACCCCGTAATACGATATGCTCTATCACACATAAACCTCCTTATATCTTCCTCAAAACAGCCACCTTACCTACCTATCATGGCATTTCCATAGCCATTCCGAGATATATTGCCATGCAACTTCCATCATCATCATATACATGACTTGAGCATTTATTGTCATATTGCTTTGCATGATCATAAGATAGCTAGCATGATGTTTTCATGGCTTGTCCGTTTTGATGTCATTGCTACACTAGATCATTGCACATCCCGGTACACCGCCGGAGGCATTCATATAGAGTCATACCTTTGTTCTAGTATCGAGTTGTAATATTGAGTTGTAAGTAAATAAAAGTGTGATGATCATCATTATTAGAGCATTGCCCCAGTGAGGAAAGTATTATGGATACTATGATTCCCCCATAAGTTGGGATGAGACTCCGGACTTTACAAAAAATAAAAGAGGCCAAAGAAGCCCAAATAAAAAAAAGAGGCCAAAGAAGCCCACCAAAAAAAAGATGAGAGAAAAAGAGAGAAGGGGCAATGTTACTATCCTTTTACCACACTTGTGCTTTAGAGTAGCACCATGTTCTTCATATAGAGAGTCTTTTGAGTTATCACTTTCATATACTAGTGGGAATTTTCATTATAGAACTTGGCTTGTATATTCCGATGATGGACTTCCTCAAATGCCCGAGGTCTTCATGAGCAAGCAAGTTGGATGCACACCCACTTAGTTTCAGTTTGAGCTTTCATACACTTATAGCTCTAGTGCATCCGTTGCATGGCAATCCCTACTCCTCACATTGACATCAATTGATGGGCATATCCATAGCCCGTTGATTAGCCGCATCAATGTGAGACTTTCTCCCTTTTTTTTCTTCTCCACATAACCCCCATCATCATATTCTATTCCACCCATAGTGCTATATCCATGGCTTGCGCTCATGTATTGCGTGAGGGTTGAAAATGTTGAAGCGCGTTAAAAAGTACAAACCAATTTCTCGGCTTGTCATCGGGGTTGTGCATGACGTGAATATTTTGTGTGGTGAAGATGGAGCATAGCCAGACTATATGATTTTGTAGGGATAACTTTATTTGGCCTTGTTATTTTGAAAAGACATGATTGCTTTATTAGTAGGCTTGAAGTATTATTGTTTTTATGTCAAATGATAGACTATTGCTTTGAATCACTCGTGTTTTAATATTCATGCCATGATTAGATACATGATCAAGATTATGCTAGGTAGCATTCCACATAAAAAATTATCTTTTTTATCATTTACCTACTCGAGGACGAGCAGGAATTAAGCTTGGGGATGCTGATACGTCTCCGTCGTATCTATAATTTTTGATTGTTCCATGCCAATATTCTACAACTTTCATATATTTTGGCAACTTTTTATAATATTTTTGGGGACTAACATATTGATCCAGTGCCCAGTGCCAGTTCCTGTTTGTTGCATGTTTTTGTTTCGCAGAATATCCATATCAAACGGAGTCCAAACGGGATAAAAACGGACGGAGATTATTTTTGGAATATTCAGAGAATATGGGAAGGAAAATCCACGCGAGACGGTGCCCGAGGGAGGCACGAGGCAGGGGGCGCGCCCCACCCCCTGGGCACGCCCCTGACCCTCGCGGGCCCCCCATAAGGTGGTTTATGCCCTTCTTCGGCCGCAAGAAAACTAATTTTTAGGAAAAAATCACGGCGAAGATTTCAGTCCAATCGGAGTTAGGGATCTCCATATATATACGAAACGGTGAAAGGGCAGCAGAACAGAACGCAGAAACAGAGAGACAGATCCAATCTCGGAGGGGCTCTCGCCCCTCCCACGCCATGGAGGCCAAGGACCAGAGGGGAAACCCTTCTCCCATCTAGGGAGGAGGTCAAGGAAGAAGAAGACGAAGGGGCCCCCTCTCCCCTTCTCTTCCGGTGGTGCCGGAACGCTGCCGTGGCCATCACCATCACCGCAATCTTCACCAACAACTTCACCGCCATCATCACCAACTCTTCCCCCCTCTATGAAGTGGTGTAACTTGATAACCCACAAGTATAGGGGATCGCAACAGTTTTCGAGGGTAGAGTATTCAACCCAAATTTATTGATTCGACACAAGGGGAGCCAAAGAATATTCTCAAGTATTAGCAGTTGAGTTGTCAATTCAACCACACCTGGATAACTTAGTATCTGCAGCAAAGTATTTAGTAGCAAAGTAATATGGAAGTAACAGTAACGGTAGCAAAAGTAATATTTTTGGGTTTTGTAATGATTGTAACAGTAGCAACGGAAAAGTAAATAAGCGAAGAACAATATGTGAAAAGCTCGTAGGCATTGGATCGGTGATGGAGAATTATGCCGGATGCGGTTCATCATGTAACAGTCATAACATAGGGTGACACAGAACTAGCTCCAATTCATCAATGTAATGTAGGCATGTATTCCGAATATAGTCATACGTGCTTATGGAAAAGAACTTGCATGACATCTTTTGTCCTACCCTCCCGTGGCAGCGGGGTCCTAGCGGAAACTAAGGGATATTAAGGCCTCCTTTTAATAGAGTACCGGAACAAAGCATTAACACATAGTGAATACATGAACTCCTCAAACTACGGTCATCACCGGGAGTGGTCCCGATTATTGTCACTTCGGGGTTGCCGGATCATAACACGTAGTAGGTGACTATAACTTGCAAGATCGGCTCTTAGGTATTTTGCGTGCAATAGCTGAAGCCACAGTCCACCTTCGCTGCGCATGATCTGCCAGACCCATCGCAGCATGAGTGCAACGTTCATGCTCTAGGAGGCCATATACCCAAGCCTCATCGGTACTTGGGCATACAGATGTCAGCCCACTTGACCATGTGGTACTTCTGGCGGCCGTTGGTAGCCTGCCAGAAGAACCTAGAGAGTGAAATTTTCAATTTTGACTGTACAGTTTTAGCACAGATAGTTTTGGAAGACGAATGGGCACAGAAACATTGACCGATTATGTTGAAATTTTGAGTGGGTCTCAAGAACTTGTGTGTTTTCTTGTCTACCAAATGTTGTGATATTTGGTTCAGTGATTTAAGATCAGTTTGCAAAATATATAAGAGGAAAAAAGTTGTGTTTACTCTACTTTGTTAAAATCTTGCCTTTGATGGTTGTTCTTGTTGTTGCCGGTTGAGAAAATGGAGAGTGTGTTCTAAATCTCTACAGGTCCTAGCTTGGTGGGCCTCGCATAATATCAAGTCCGGTTTTGTTCGACCTGGCTTTGCTTGATACAACCATCTCCACTTAACCATCCAAGGCTATGCTTAGTTTATTTCTTGATTTATTCGGCATGACTTTGCTTGTCATTGATTTCAATATTAAATTATCTATGGTACCACCACAAGTTGAAACTTTTGGCCGCCAAACGCACGCAGACATGGCCGAACAGCACACAAAGTTACTCCTTCACAACTGGATCCACCAAACCAAATTATCAAATCCATATTAATTTTATGGATTGTACCGTCTGTACGTATCTAGTTGAACACATGTCATCGGACTACCAGAAATTGACATGTTCTACTAACTACGCATGAAACGACAATGAAAGAAGTTCGTCCACGACCGCCCATGCCCTTGCCCTTCCCATATTCCGTGCGGCAATAGTGGCCGAAGACATAGAACGGATCGAGGTGGATCAACTCATTGCTGGACTTGTCCGATCCGTCGCCGTCCTCGTCCTTCTCCTCTTTGGGGGGCAGTCCGGCCAAGGCAGGACCACCCTACTTTGCTCTTTTTCCATCACCTCCATCATCATCCTTTGCTGCTTCTCGCCTGTGCTTGCATGGAAGGATTCCTCTAACGTGCCTCGCGGGCTGCCAAAGCTGCCTCCATTTGAAGTTGCGCCTGCAGCCTCGTGCGGCGGGCATGCTGCGCTTGCGGCCTCGCGCGGTGGGCATGCCGTGCCTCCTTTTCGAATTATCGGCGGCCCATGGTGGCGCATATGGCCTCTGTTTTGGCGCCTGACGCCATAGAGACGAGGTGCCACCTGAACGGTTCCGGCGGCACAACGGGGTTGTGCCATGCGGTGGTCACCGCATCCGGCGAGGCCACGGTCACGCCCCGTGATTCATCGGCCCCGGATCCGAGCGTCATTTGGGAAATCGATTCTCGTTGGCTCGCTGAAGACCGCAGGAGGGTGCAGTCCTCCTAGGAGCGTCGGAGCGCAGCGAGGACGGCCATCTACTCCTCAGGGCTGCAAGGGATGAGCTCCCATTCCTCGGATCGAGACATCTTGGAGTCGAATGCAGTCGACGCCATGAAGGAGTACGCCGGAGCTCGCCGGAGAGGAGCTTGGTATTGTGGGAGAGGAGCGGAGTGGGCTGGAATGCGCGTCTGGAGTGGGGATAGGTTTGAATACATATGGGATTGGGTGGGCCACAGTGGGCCAGATTCGCGTCCGAGCGTCCCATATCCCCCACATGGGTTGGATATGTGGATTGTCAGTCAGTCCAGGTGTTTAGTCCGGATTCGAGAGGTGTGGTTGGGTGACCTTTTTTCTTTCGGGCAGTGACCGGGGCAGATATGGAGAGCCTGGTTGTAGATGCTTATATATATTCATCACCCAGGTTGTAGAATAAGTTATTCTTCACCCGAGGTAATCTTACGATCGCTTCCTAAATAAATTACGTTTATAGTTACATGCATATTGATTCAATATGTAAAATTTGGTATAAAAAACAAAAATATAGGTTTTAAGACCAGAAAAATCACATTTTATGTGTATTTTACACTATGTTTTTTACATTCATAATTTTACGTAACATAAAATATTTTTTACGACGAGTGCATATTTTCTTACATTCTCTTTTTATGTATGAAATAAGACAAAAATTACGAAACGTAAAAATACGATGCATTTATGTCAAAATGGAGAGGGGGTGAAGAATAACTATTCCTCACCCAGGGTGACGAATATATATATATATATATATATATATATATATATATATATATATATATATATATATAGGGCTGGACTATTCTGTTAACCCCCCGCCCTATATAGGCGCGACGCGCCGACCACCGTAGAATCCCCCCGACCCAGCCCGAACCGAACCCAACCCGCCTTCTTCCGCCGAAGGCAGCCGTCGTGGGTGAGTGAGCGACGGCGGCAGCCGGAGGGAGGGAGCCCGCGGCGCCGTGACTGGCCGGTGACGGATCCGCCGTCGTCTCCTGCCTCCGTCCGTCGCCGGATTCATCGTCGGGCCGTGATCCGTCGTCTCCTGCCTCCGTCCGTCGCCGGATTCATCGTCGGGGCCGTGATCCGCCGTCTCCTGCCTCCATCCATCGCCGGATCCAACGACGGGGCCGTGATCCGCCGCCTCCTGCCTCCCTCGATCGCCGGGGCTCCTTCTCCGGGTCAGTGATCCCCGCAAGACGCTGCCTCCCCGGACCTCTTCGCCAGACGTCCACCACAAGCAGGAGCTGCATCAATGGCGCCGCCTCCCAAGAACATGCCAGTACGCCGACCACGAGAGGAAGAAGAAGAAGAAGTCAGTCAACTGGAGGTAATGTCTGCTTCCCACGTTTGTGTCAGTACATCAGTTCATCAGTACTGCTATGAAGAAGAACCTGATAGTACATTGCAAATGCCTAATCAGTTCATTACACCCCTGCCACTTGATGCACAATTTGGATGTCGAGGTTACTGTCAGTACCTCTAATATGATAGCTTCAGTTCGAAACCAACAAACATAAACTTATGCATCAGTCCAAGGAGCTACTAGGCTTTATATAAGGTTCAGCTGCCACTGCAAGTTGTATGATGTTATTTCTAATAGTGCATGTCGTGTAGTTGCGTCAGTTCGAACTAGTGAAAGAATGTTGTTGAGAAAAATATACACATGTTACACAGTAAGTTCAATGATACATAAACTAGGAGTACTTCTAGTGTACTTGCATAAGTTATAGATGAACAAAAGAGAAGACATGCATCAGTTATATATATGCATATCCATACATCTCTAAGTTCAATGTTCAGTTTACAAGCAGTGCTAAAAACAGTACATCAGTGTTGAGCATGTACGGTTATACTGTTCCAGTGAAAACGAAACCAGATACAAAATAGAGAACAACAGTTTAAATAACAACCAGCGATGCAAGTTCAATGTGTACAATGCCTTCAGTGCATGACATGTTACCCATAGCATGTATACGAGAAAAATGCAGAAAAGATTAATCCCAAAATTGTTGAATGTCATTGCAGAAGCGAGCAAGGCAGCACACGCAGCGAACGTTTGATGAGCCAAGCAGATATGGGGCACCACCTGGTTGGGTAACACCAGAAATACCACCTGGATACTTCAACAATACAGGCATATTTCAAGATACACCGGAATCATCAAAAGCACAGACAAGTTCTTCTATGCAGCAAACACCAAAATCTGGGAATACAAGCTTTGTCACTCGTGGGTTGCAACAAGGCCAACAATATCCCCAACAACAAATGGTTTCCTTCCCTAGCGCATGCAGAAAGCCAAGGACAGGAAGCCATGGATGGGTTGCAACAAGGCTTCCACCAGTCGCTCCGTCAACATCAATCATCCATGCTGCAAAAGCGGTTGCGACGGGAAGACCAGGCCAAAGAGACAAAAAATTTGGCCGCTCTAGCAGGTTCCAAAGTACAAGATATGAGCCATATAGACAAGAGCAACCTCACAACGAATCTGAGGGGAGATGGCCATACAATGAGAGACGGAGATTTTCGTCAACATTGCTCCCTCCAAGAGATGCATTGCTGCATGTGCCAAGGGTGACACCACCCACGCCCATACACCAGGGTGAACAGCAAACACCGGAGGCAACACAGAGCTATACACATGTAAGTATCCATGTAGAAAAAAACATACAAGCACAGTCCATACCATGGTACTGTGACCACCCCATCTAACATTTTCATAACTACGTTTTTGTTTGCTCACTGTTGCGTGCAGCCACCTAACATTGAAGCTTATGTTCTGCCAAGGCTAGAGATGCGCTTTGAAAATTTTGAAGAAGCAATGAACTTCTACAACGTCTATGCGAAGCACGCGGGTTTTGCTGTCAGGGAAGGCTCCAAGTTTAAGACCAGAGCCTACCTTTATTGCACGTGCTATGGAGTCTATCAATCGAAGGTGTCTGAAGCAAATAGACAGCGGAACAAAACGACAGCCAGGACTAACTGCGGGGCTAAAATGAGGCTGAAGATTGAAAAGGATGGAACACTTGTCGTAAAAGATATAGTCTGGGAACACAACCACAAGCTACAGCTCACTCCGCAAATGCTTGTCTTCTTGCACTCCCACAAAAACTTTGACAAAACAATCTTGGAGTATGTCAAGTACCTACAGTTCAAAGGCATTGAACACGCGCAAATCATGAGCATACTGGACGGTGATGACCCTGGTAGCTACTTCCTCGAAATGAATGGCAAAGAATTAACCTATAAGTACAAACTTGTTCTCCTCGCATAAACCACCTATGTCTTTTTTCCTCTGTCAGTACAAACATGTTACGCAACGCATGACCTAACACCAGTTCAACATGCATTTTTGAATGAACTTTTAATATCCAGGAAAGCAAAGAATTCAAGGATGGATGATGTGGACGATGTCCTAAAGACTGTCAACTTCTTTAGGGAGATGAAAGCTATAAACAAGGAATTCTTCTATGACATGCAACTCGATGAGTCCGACAGAGGTAAGAACATATCCTGGGCGAATGCAAGCTGCCGAGGGGTCTATCAGGACTTCAGCGACTGCGTAACATTTGACACCACATATAAGACCAACAAGTACCATATGCCACTTGGGGTGTTTGTTGATACGTCTCCGTCGTATCTATAATTTTTTATTGTTCCATGCCAATATTATACAACTTCCATATACTTTTGGCAACTTTTTATACTATTTTCGGGACTAACATATTGATCCAGTGCCCAGTGCCAGTTCCTGTTTGTTGCATGTTTTTTGTTTCGCAGAAAACCCATACCAAACAGAGTCCAAATGGAATAAAAACTGACGGAGATTTATTTTGGAATATTTATGAATTTTGGGAAGTGGAATCATCGTGAGACGATGCCTGAGGGGGGCACGAGGTAGGGGGGCGCGCCCCAGGGTGTCAGGCGCGCCCCTGACCCTCGTGGCCAGCCCGTAAGGCGGTTGGAGCCCTTCTTTGGCCGCAAGAAAGCTAATATCCGGATAGATATCGTGTCCAAAATTCAGCCCAATCGGAGTTACGGATCTCCGAGAATTTAAGAAACGGTGAAGGGTCAGAAAACAGAACGCAGAAACAGAGAGAGACAGATCCAATCTCGGAGGGGCTCTCGCCCCTCCCACGCCATGGAGACCATGGACCAGAGGGGAAACCCTTCTCCCATCTGGGAAGAAGGTCAAGGAAGAAGAAGAAGAAGGAGGGGGGCTCTCTCCCCCTCGCTTCCGGTGGCGCCAGAACGCCGCCGGGGGCCATCATCATCACCGCGATCTTCACCAACACCTCCGCCATCTTCACCAACATCTCCATCACCTTCCCCCCTCTATCTATAGCGGTCCACTCTCCCGCAACCCGCTGTACCCTCTACTTGAACATGGTGCTTTATGCTTCATATTATTATCCAATGATGTGTTGCCATCCTATGATGTCTGAGTAGATTTTCGTTGTCCTATCGGTGTTGATGAATTGCTATGATTGATTTAATTTGCTTGTGGTTATGTTGTTGTCCTTTGGTGCCCATCATATGAGCGCGCGCGTGGATCACACCATAGGGTTAGTTGTATGTTGATAGGACTATGTATTGGAGGGCAAGAGTGACAGAAGCTTCAACCTAGCATAGAAATTGATGCATACGGGATTGAAGGGGGACCAGTATATTTTAATGCTATGGTTGGGATTTACATTAATGAACGTTAGTAGTTGCGGACACTTGCTAATAGTTCCAATCATAAGTGCATAGAATTCCAAGTAAGGGATGACATGCTAGCAGTGGCCTCTCCCACATAATACTTGCTATCGGTCTAGTAAAGTAGTCAATTGCTTAATGGACAATTTCGCAACTCCTACCACCACTTTTCCATACTCGCTATATTTACTTTATTGCTTCTTTACTTACAACAGCCCCTAGCTTTTATTTTCTCACTCTTTATTTTCTTGTAAGCCTATCCAAAAACACCTACAAAGTACTTCTAGTTTCTTACTTGTTCTAGGTAAAGTAAACGTCAAGCGTGCGTAGAGTTGTATCGGTGGTCGATAGAACTTGAGGGAATATTTATTCTACCTTTAGCTCCTCGTTGGGTTTGACACTCTTACTTATCGAAAACTATTGCGATCCCCTATACTTGTGGGTTATCATTTGTCGGTACTAAAAACCACTTTCAGACTACATTCTTTGGTTTCACCCTGATAAGAGATGAGGATGCAGAATCATTCAGATGGTTGTTCAAGACGTTTTTAAGGTTCATGAGAGGGAAGGCTCCTACATGCATCCTCACAGGTACAACCGCGAAAACCACCCCCAACAACCACCACCACCCCCTTCCCCCAAAAAAATAAAAGGAAAATAACACGTTAAAAAATGTTGTGTCAGTTCTATTTGTATATATGCACCACCATATGCTGACCACTCCACATCTCTTTTCTCATTACCATACCAGTGCCCGGCAATGGCTTTGGCAATACCAAAAGTTTTCAAGAACACAGTACACAAGCTGTGCCGCTGGCACATTATGAAGAAGTACAGGGAACACCTCGCATACCTGTACTACCTGCACGAAGACTTGAAGGAAGAATTCACATCAATCCTCAACTGGCCCCTCATGCCAACTGAGTTTGAGGATGCCTGGAAAGGACTCATCGATAGGTACAACCTCCATGATGATGCCACGATGCTGGCCATGTGGAACGAGCGTGAGAAATGGATATCAGCCTACTTCAAAGAAATTTTCTGCGCCCAAATAACATCCACACAGCGAAGTGAGAGCATGAACTATGTGCTCAAGAAGAACTTTGTAAGTGAGAGACAAAACCTACACCGGTTTGTCAGCCAGGTAAACTCCTGCGTCAAAACCAGGAGGCAGACAGAGAACCAAGAGACAATGGGTAACAGGGTATAGCTCTATCACCTGTCGTGAGACAGAAAAACATGCTTACTAAAGTAAAATTTTATTAGTTAGACAAGTTTTTGCTGCGAGAAAACTAACAATTTGGTCATCATTCTTGCATCTGCAGAAGGAACAAAACACGCTGACCTTCTATGGGTTTGACACCCAGATGGCAAAGGTTTACTCGCGAGTTGTGTATAGCGAGATCTGAAAAAGGCTAAAACTGAGCACACTCTTCACGACGACAAAGACGGAAGAGCCCAAAAAGTACCTCGTGCGCTACAACAACCCGCAAAAACTGTCTGCATGGTCTCAACACGCGTTCCAGGTGGTTGCAGACCCTGTGGGAGAAACATATGAGTGCGAGTGCAGGCTATGGGACCACACATGTGAGGACTACAAAAAAAAGATTTTACATATTGTACTACTTTATTTGCAAAGTTTTTGTTCGAATGAAATGACAAAAAACATGCACCTCTTCCAAAAACAAATACAGGTCTTTTCTGCGTGCATGTCCTGTGCATGATGCAGACAATTAAGGCTGCCAGCGTTCCAGAGAAATATATCCTCAGGAGATACACCAAACATCCGAACATCCAGCCAACATTCGACAGAAATGACTTGAGGACAGTAGCGTCAAACAAGGCATCCCAATACTGCATTGAAAGCTCGCTGCTGACACTCAACATGATGTGCACAGAAAAAGTTTGAGAAGCCAAGAGCAAATGGCGAGGTCGCGGGTCGTCATGGAGAAACTTGAACAAGAACTCGACGCCATGCATTCTGTTGAAAATGGAGGTGTGGCGGACAATGAAGCCATTGAGAAAGATATTGCTACAATGTTATCCGAGATGAATCATCTGGGAGCTGTTGACCCGTTCGACAACGAGGAAGAGGAGCAGCAACAACCAGAGCTTGCCCATGTGCACACTCAAGAGCACCAACAAGCTCACATGCGAGATCATGAGCTTGATGGTGTTGTAGGCGAACGACATGACAATAGCACATCCTACTAGCAGCAGCGGGAAAGAGTGATTAAACCACCCATATTCTCAAACACAAAGGGGAGGAAGAGCAAGACGCAAGCAATGAAAGCAGCAGCCAAAAAGCCGCCACGCCCCATCAAGCGTGTGGAATTTGGCCCGGACGGCAAACCTCTCGGGATAAGGGCATGCGGATTCTGCAACGTCGTGAGCAACCATAACTACCGCACATGCCCACTCCGCACAGATGGCACTGTCAACAAGCACAAGCAGATTGGAGCCACCCAGGTTTCTACCAATGGAGACAACACACGTAACAGCTACACTTGCCACAAGTGTGGGGGAACTGACGGGCATAATGCCCGCACGTGCAAATTGGGCAAGGAGGTCATTGGCGTTGAACAAACACAGGGCAAGGTGCAGAGGTCCAAAAAATCAAATGAAGAAGATGAAGAAGAAGAGTTTGACGAGAATGGTGACCAATCAGACGAAGACAATGAAGATGACAGTGTCGGGGACGAGGAAACTGAAACTGACGATGAAGCTGCCAAGGCTCAACCAGGAAAGGGTGCGGGCAAGGCACAACATTCGACACCAGTTAGGAGAAGCTCAAGGCTGAACAACTGAACAATACATAGTGGTCTTAGTTGCCTCGGCACACAATGAGGAAACATTTCAGAAACACTGTCGTTACCAAAACTTATTTAGCTTTATCGTCGATTTCTCGATCAGTACTATAGTTAAGATATAATTTGTGATTTGCGCCCGCTGGACCAGTGACATTATTATGTAAACCATTTCATAATCCTTTTGAATGCAGTCACAAATACATTTGAAAAAACTTATCTGGATTTATCTGACGCAAACGCTACTGTCGACCAGTAACTCAGCAGCAAAAATATGTCAAGGAAAATTTAAACTCCTATAGTACATCAGTACTGATAGTTCTCAGTCGTCAGTACAAAAGACAGAGTACACATCAGTACGGATATAATTTGTGATTTGTGCCCGCTGGAGCAGTCACATTATTATGTAAACCATTTGATAATCCTTTTGAATGCGGTCACAAATACATTTGTACTGACAAAAAACACTATTGTCGACCAGTAACTCAGCAGCAAAAATATGTCAAGGAAAATTTAAACTCTTATAGTACATCAGTACTGATAGTTCTCAGTCTTCAGTACAAAGGCATATTAAGACAAACACACCCGTGAACACCTAAAAAACATCATTTTGAAAAAAAAACAAAGCTATGTTTGCTTCTGCCAGTCCCAATTCAGAAAGACCATCAGTACATAAAAATAATTACCTCAAACAAAAATGCGAATATAATACATTCTGTACTGATGTAAATCTAATTTATCTGTAAAAAATTCAGAGATTATATTGTTATAAACAATCCTTTAAAAATACAAAAAATGTTTTAAAAAAACTTAGAGATTTATAGTCTCACTGGTATTTGGTAAGTTCAATTACACTTCAGTCGCCAGTCCAAGTACCACAGTAGAGGAGTACAGACCTCCATCATCACCAACCCTGACATGTGCAAGTGGGATAAGCAGCTGATAAGTACAGCTTGACGAGACGAATCAGTGCGACAGTAAAATGGCATCATAACCACCCCTGAGACGTGCAAGTGGGATTTAGCAGGTCATAAGTACAACTTGACAAGACTGCTTAGTGCAGCAGTAAAAAAACCTTTGTCTTGGACGGTTAGTTCTTCCAGGCCACCACCCGCGCCACCCACTTGGCCGTTTCCACGAGGGAGTGCAAACGACGACCCCCATGACCACTACACCCACGCCCCCGATGAACCGCCTCCCACAAACCCCCGTCCACGCACTGCAAAATACTCCATTGTCTTCCATCTCTCCCTCATTCCCACAAACCACCATTGCCGCTTCCATATCCACTGCACACAAACCACAAGCTTCTCTCTCATAAGCCCACAGCCGCTGGAGGAGGCAATGGCGCAGGAACCGTCCGCCAAACGTCATCAAGGCGAGTCGTCAGACAAGAGCAGCAACCTCGTCGACGTTCACGTCCCTGGAGAGAAGCGTGACTACACCAAAACCCTCAAAGAGGTTGAGCTCCACGGCAAGGAGACGTTGGAGATCATCTGCACCAGAGAACCAGACAAGGCCGACGAGGTGATCTCCAGGCTCTGGAGGAAACTTGGCGGCAAGAGCCAGAGTCGTAGGATCGTCGGTGTTGGTGTCCACTACACCAACGAAGATGAACCCCCCAGATGGCAACAGTCCTGCAGTTGTGCGTCGACGAGCTCTGCTTGGTGTACCACATCACAGCGGCCACAAAATGGTGGGCCATCCTACTCATTTGCCCTGTTTGGTTTATCTGTTTTATTAGTACTGTATCCTGAAAATTTCATCAGACTTGTTTCCCAACTAGATGTACTAGTGTGGCTTGTGAAAAGTGGATGCACTACTGCATTTTCTCAAGTAGATACACTATAAATGTATTTTTGAACCTGATGCACTGGATTACTATTTGGAAAATCTTGCGGAAGATTAATTTCTGAAGTTGATTGACTAGTGTAGTTTCTGAACTAGATCCAATAGTGTAGTTTATGTACTCAATGTATTAAAAAGATGTTTCTGAACTTGATGTAGTGAAGTATTTTCTGAATTTGATCTAATGTTATTCTCATAAGAAAATAAATTAAGGACTTGGTGAAGCACTGTTTATGTGTTATCCTATTCAACAAAAGTAAACTAAACTAGTACCAAAGCAGAACATGCAAACATTGACTGAAACTATGCATAATCCAAAAAGAAGAATAACATGATGTACTTAATTTAATTTCAGAACTTTGTTTACTAGTTTATGAAGTACATTCATCCATTATTTATTCTACATAAAAATCTACTTAATTGATTCATCGCTTGTGAAACAAAACAAAAATGAATAATTAAAACATCAAAGTAATGCTGATTTTCAAAAATGTCTCTCCCCTTGCAGGCCCAAGCGCCCGAACGAGTTGCTGCAGCATAAGACGTTGTTCACATTTGTTGGTTTCAGCATTGAAAGAGACAAAGAGAACTGAAGTTGTCCAGTTTGGAGATCAACCCCAACAAGTTCATCGACATTCAGCGCAAGTGGAGAGTTCCATACACCGGAAAAGAGTACGACTCCTTGACTGATGTTGCAGCCAGCGTCATCCACCCATTCTACAAAGGAATGAAGAAGAACATCAACACGCAGGAAGACTACAAACTGTGGGGGACCAGCCCGCTGCCAGACAACCTCATCGAGTACGCAGGAGTAGATGCGTACGCCATGTACAAGTCATGGAGCATGATCGACTACATCGTAGATGGTTCGGAATATGCAAAATAACGGGAGGCTGCGAAGTACTACGACAACCCCTATTGCCCCTATGCGGGATGAAGATACATCAGAGCCTGCCTTCGTTTTATCTTGTTGTTTCAAATTAGTATTTTGCTCTTGTTGGGTTGAACCAGTATGATTATGTCGTGCTTGTCATAGTTGAACAAGTTTATTTATGTCATCAAGTACAATGTTTTGCTTATCTAATTATATAAGTTTGGTAGCTTCGTATGTTGTTAATCCAGCATTTCAAATTCAAAAGTAGCTTCTAAATGGAACTTTGTGGCTGCTCTAAAGTACTAATTATGATGCAACTAATCACATAATGTTGCTCTATGTCTAGTTTCGATTCAGTATTGTATAGAAAACATAACGTTGAGATCAATCAGCTGAATTTGAGTTGCTTAACAACACTTCAAAAGTTGAAGCAAAAATTCTTACTACTTCATGTAGTGTTCTCATTCATATGTAGCTGCTAGAAAATTAACAAGTACTACAAACAGAAAAAGGTAAGAAGTATCAGCACACACTTATGTTGGTCGCTCGCAGATTAAGAATGAAAGTTCTAGTACAATTGACCGGACAGTACATACTTACTTCCATAAAAAGTACATAGAAGCATCAGTCCTCAAAGCGCTACTATGAATGGACTACACGCAAGTACATCTTGGATTACACTTACACAAAACTGACAAGAACTAGAACAAAAAGTTTCAGTCCAAGTTACTACTGGAGTCAAGTACTAGATTCAAACAAACAAAAGAAGAAAAAACTGACCGCCCAAGGTCAGGCGCAGGCCCTGACGCTGCTAGATACTTGAACTCGAGCCCATAGGCGAATCCCTAGTAATCCGCACAACGCAGGACCCACCGATCAGGGCCCACAGGTCAAGAGAGAAACCGAGCGCCGTGTATAAGCGCTCAGGTAAGTATTCACAGGAGTTCGACCAGTGAGCCTCGGCTGCGCTTATAAACAGGTCCGGAGCCCCCTCGACTAGCAAGGTGGGACTAAACCCAGAGCGCATGCGCACGCCGTGCTGCACAGCCGCGCGGACGAGCTATCTGGGCTGGAAAACGGCCCAATAGGCTGCATCGTTTACAAACACCGCACCAAATAAGCCCAGTTAAACAAACCAGAGGGCGAGGCAAAAACATATAAACTACAAGAAAAATGTTCGAAACTGAAAATATATAAATTCTCTTCCGAATGAACTTAATAATCTAAAAACAATGAACATCTAAAAATAAGATAACTTAATAGCCTATATGTTAAATGTACATAATTTAAAAAACCGAATTAAATATTACTTTCAAGTTCAACTACTAAAATGCAAAAAGTTCAAACATATAATGTTTGTCAATTATTCTAGATTTCTTATTTATATAAAATCTCACAAGTTCAACTACTAAAATGCAAAAAGTTCAAAACATATAATGTTTGTCAATTATGCTAGATTTCTTATTTACATAAAATCTGACAAGTTCAACTACTAAAATAAAAGAAGTTCAAATAGAATTTATTTGTCAATTCTGCTAAATTTCTAATTTACATAAATTCTGACAAGTTCAACTACTAAAATAAAAGAAGTTCAAATAGAATTTATTTGTCAATTCTGCTAAACTTCTAATTTATATAAATTTTGTACACACCTCAACAAACGATCTGGTCGTAAAACGATCTCAATCCCACAAACCACCCAAAAAACAAAAAACTCAGTTCAAACATACATATAACTTCAGTACTAAAAAAGCAGGATCAGTCAGGCCACTCACACCACTACGACACCAAATTTCAAGACCGCATGTTGTATGAAATTACATTTCAGTTCACACAGCACTAAACCATACGTGCACCAAAAATGAGAATACAAAAACTATAAAGTCCTAACTTAGGTAAGTACAGATGAAAATAAAATAAGTACCAGTTTTGAGCAACAACTCCCAGGGCACTGAAAAATGTCTTTAGATAAACTAGTCTATAAGACTTCAGTGGAAAAATAAGACTTAACATCCTCACGGAAAAACATCACAAAGCATACGTCACCTAAACAGTCCAAAATGCCGTCATCACCACCCCTCAGACGTGCAAGTGGGATTTAGCAGGTCATAAGTAGAGCTTGACAAGACAAGTCAGTGCAGCAGTAAAATCATTTGAATTGCACGGTTACTTCTTCCAGGCCACCACCCGCGCCACCCACTGAGCGCTTGCCACAAGGGACTGCAAACTATGACCCCCGCGACCACCACACCCACGCCCCCGACGAACCGCCTCGCACACATCCCTGTCGACGCACTGCAAAATACCCCATTGTCTTCCATCTCGGCCTCATTCCGTGTAACTCCCATTGCCGCTTCAATCTCCACTGCACACAAACCACAAACTTCTCTCTCCCAAACCCACAGTCGCCGCATGAAGGCAATGGCAGAGGAACCGTCCACCAAGCGTCATCATGGCGAGCCGTCGAACAAGAGCAGCAACCTCGTCGACGTTCACGTCCCCGGCGAGAAGCGCGAGTACACGAGAACCCTTACAGGAGTTGAGCTCCACGGCAAGGAGACGCTGGAGATCGTCTGCACCAGCGAACCAGACAAGGCCGACGAGGTGATCAGCAGGCTCCGGATGAAGGGCAGCGGCTTGTATCCGAGCTTCATCGAAGTTGATGTGGAGTTCACTAGGGATGATGAACCTCCACAGATGGCGGCAGTCCTGCAGTTGTGCATCGAGGAACTCTGCTTGGTGTACCACATCGCAGCAGCCACAAAATGGTAACCCATACTACTGTTCATTCATCTGTTGTACTAGTACTACTCACTAAAAACTTCATTAAACTAGTTTCCCAACTAGATCAACTACTATACTTTGTGAAGTGTATGCACGAGTACATGTTTCTCAACTTACATGCATTTCTGAAACTGTGAAGTGGATTGTTTCACCAGATTAGCATCTGAAAAAATGTTTATAGAATTCTGAACTTGATGCACCAAATTAATTTCTGAACTTGATGTGCTAGCATAGATTTTGATCTTGATGCACTAGTATAGTTTATAGAATTGATGTATTTAAAGATGTTTGTTGAAGTGGTATAGGTCCATATCTTTGATGCACATGTTTCTCTAATTAATTTCTGAACTTGATATAGAACTGATGCACAAAGATGTATCAAAGCACTGGTATAGGTATTTTATTCAACAAAAAAGAAAACTAAACTTGAATCAAGCAGGACATATATCATTGAATCTGGTAAAATGATTCTTGAATTTGGTGAAGCACTGAAGATAGCAAAAAAGAAAAATAACATCGTGTAGTTGAATTTAATTTCAGGAATTTGTGTACTAGTTTCTGGACTACATTAATCCATGACTCATACTATATAAGCATCTACCTCATGGATTATCACTTTCAAAACCAAAAAGCAGAAGAATTAAATCTTCAAAAAATAAGACTAATCTTTAAATGTGTGTCTCCCCCCTTGCAGGCCCAAGCGCCTCAAACAGTTCCTGCAGGAGGAGAAATTGTACACATTTGTCGGTTTCAGCATTGGAGGTGACAGGTGGATGCTGGACAAGTCTGGTTTGGAGATCAACCCCAACAACTTCATTGACATGCAGCGCGAGTGGAAAGATCCAAAGACCAGAAAATACTACGACTCCTTGGCCGATGTTGCAGGCGGCGTAATCCATCCATTCTACAGCGACATGAAGAAGAAGATGGACAAGAAAGAACACACACTATGGGGGACCAGCCCGCTGCCATACAACCTCATCACGTACGCAGGAATAGATGCGTACGCCACGTACAAGTCATGGAAGACAATCGACAACATCGTGACAGGTTGGGATATTTCAGAAGAGCAGGAGGCTAACCCCTACTACCACTGCAACTTCGCGGGATGAAGATGCATGAAAGTCTGCATTCGTGTTGCTCGCACTTCTGCATGTCCTTAATATTGTTGTTTCAGATTTGTAGTTTGCTTTCGTTATGTTGAACCAGCTGCCTTATGTTATGTCTGTCAGGGTTTGAACAAGTTTGCCTATGTCTATCGTGTACATCGTTTGCTTATGTCAGTCAACAAGTTTGCTAGCTTCCTATTTTGTTCATCCAACATTTGAAGTTGAAGTAGGTTGAAGTTGAAACCAGTCATGCAGAAACAAAAATCATACATGGATATTTTCACAAAAAAACAGTGGCAGACTAACTAAGGACAACAGCAAATAGTAGAACTGGACGCTCGGTACAGCTTAGACAGTTACAGTAGTACTATCACACTAAGAAATCAGTTTTTAGTTTCAGAAGAACACTAAAAAAGACTAAGTTTCAGCCGAGGACAACATTCACTACTAACAGCATCGTGCTAATAATAGTTAGAAAATTACTGAGTACTGCAACAGGAAAAGCAAAGAACAATCAGTACATATTTCCCAGCCACTAGCATGCTAGGACTGAGAGTTCTGGTACACTTGAACAAATGGTACATTCATTATACAAAAATATAAAAAGGAACGGGAAGCTTCAGTTCACATTCCGTAAAACATTGGCACACTCAAGAATAACAGTAATAGTACAACTGAAATGTCAGTACAACTTAGTCTGTAAGGCAAGTACTATGATCATACAAAACATTGCCTTTAGAAGAACCACAACCTAGAAAAATAGGTACCCCTCAGAGATCTATTTAAATGTAGCTAATTTAAACCAGCATTTAAATTTTACTATGAAGTTCAACTACTACAATTCAAGAAGATCAAACAAAGATTTGGCTCTCAAATCTTGCTAAATTTCTTATACTTGAATAAAATCTGGCTAGAGATGACGTAGCAACTTGGTCGTAAATAATTTCAATCACAAAAAAAACTTCAGTTCTAATACATTATATGAAATCAGTTCTACATAACAAGGAAGCGTCACTCCACTCATGCTAGATCCACAAGTGCTATCGTGACACCAAATATTAAAAGCCTTACGCTGAACGACACTACAATTCAGTACTAACATAGTTATACTATAAGTACAAGAAAAGAGGGTACAGAAACTATAAAGGTCCATCCTAGGTCGGGACAGATGAAAACCAAATAAATCTCACTTTTCCAGCAACAACTCATAATGAACTTGGGAAAAGGTATTTTCAGTTCAACTAGTTTACATTGTTAAACATTGTGCCACACTTAAACACAACACAAAATATACCAGTAATTACATAGTACTTGACTAGACATCCAAACACTACAATCAAAGCCTACAATGCTTTCAAGAGATATATCACACAACTATCCATTTCACTACGCAAATGATGACCATTTCTTCTATGCACCAGGAGCCAAAGGCTGAAACTCCTTGGGAAGCTCAGTCTCCAGAAGCTGGTTATTCCGGTTGAACACAACTCTATACAGATCCTCAGCATTCCAATCAACTATACGAGGATGCAAAACATTAAAACAAATTATTAAAAATCGTGACACAATAAGCCAAACACAGAAAAGTGAAAAGCTCAACTAGAACCCACATCTTTATCTCGAATGTTCCCAACGATCTTTTCACCATCATAGCATTCCGCATACTTCAGAGTATAATGGCCACATGCATTCTCCCCTTAAAGCGGAACCTTCAAAAACGTTGGTTTCTTTGCAAAAAGCTCCCATTTGGGCTGCTTGCTCGCATTGTACTAAGCATCACCATAAAAAGCCTTCATTACTTGGACCATCCTGGAGATCTGTAAAAAAAGAAAAGAAACCACACATTTTCAGGTCTCAGAAAAGCAGAAACAAAGACGCTGAAAAATTAATCCAGTACAGATAATAAATGTCACTCACAATCTTCTCGCAGTCTTTATGATAGCTGTGCTTTGAAGGACGATGGTTCTTCGGATAAGGTAAAGAGTCAAGGATGTCGACGCTACTTTGGTACCGATTCATGACATATAAGGAAAAGTGGTTCACTTTCTTATCCTTTGCTAAAACCATAGGCTTGAATAGAGGCATCATGATCTAAAAACAAATGACCAAAAAAGAGAGGTTAGATATTCAAAATAAAAAAGAGCGTGACAAACAAACAATGAAAATCAAAAATCATCTAGTAAAACTAACAAGGTCGGCAGTGAGAAAGTCTTCCTCTTCTTTGACATAGCTCTTGAAATCTCTCGCTGCACTCTCGACATTAAACGGTTTACTTACATCACCGTAAAACATACAGTCAAGCACAACCTGCAAAAAGCCCAGAAAAGAAATAGACAGGTGGAAAGGATGAACAAGCAAAGTATTATTAAAACTCGTAAAACAATAGGCAGTCTTGTTTGAGAGAAACAAACGATCTGATTGATTACCGTGATGAAATATGGACTCAGCAATACCCTTTTCCCAGATGCAAAATCAACATTTCTATCGGGATCTTTCTTCCAATCATCAATAAGGAAGTCCATTATATCACCATCCATCATTTGCCCAGGTGCAAAAACTTCCCAGATGCGTTTCCCAATGAAGCTGGTTACGCTATCATCGGGCTCAGGTATCATTGAGAATGTATTGCTGCAGCACGGACAGGAACAAAAAGCAGGGGAAGCAAGATAAGGCATTCACAGCAGTTCAAGTTGTATAAAAAGTAACAGTTCAGGTCGTATCTATCTAGCAGTTACAAACAACAGAGGAAAAGAAGATACTCACTCGGCATACTTCTCACATGCTTCATCGCTAAGCAACAGATTATACAACTTGCGAGCCTTGTCCAGGTGAGGGAATCTATGAGGGTGAAGCTGCTGCACAGGGGAGCAAAACTTTATAGGAGCTCTGGGTGCATGCTTCGTGCTTGTAACATTGCCAGAATCCAAAGCAGGATCCTTCCTAGCACCACCAGCTCTACGGGCCACTATTCCAGCAAGTGGGGATAAACCCTTGGCAGCAGCAGCGCTCCTGGTGACTCTTCACATGCCAGCAATCTTGTCAAACGCATCATCATCGCTGTCTATCAATTCCACAATGGGATTCTTGGGTGTAGAGGGGCTCTCTGCACAAGCAGCCGTAGAAGCTTTCAAAGCTCCCAACCGCCCCTTAATAACAGCAGACCTTGTCTTTTCCGGAGAACGCCACTGGCTAAGATCAATAGATACGCGCTCGAGCTCCGAGAACTGGCTGCCAAAGATCCTGTAGTCATGCTCATTAAGATCCAGCCACTCACCTGAAAATAAAAAAATAAAAGACCGCATCAAGGGTAAAATTCAAATACCTAATTCATGACAGTACCAATCAAAGAAGTACAAGCTGCAAAAAATTACGAAAGGTCATGCATTACGTACAGGGTTCGATGCCAACAAACCACGGAAGTCAACATCAAACAGATCGCTAGTTGCGCAGGTGTACAGAAAAGTCTTCCTAATGTCAAGAATGTCTTCGTGGCTGTAATCTAACATTTCAATCACACCATCCTCCCGGCAATGATAGGTCTTGCAGCTTTGTAGCAAAAAGAATCCACAATCATGCCTGTTAACAAAAGAAAAAACAAATGGGTACATCACAAATCCAAAAACACAGTAACACCACCCTCCCAGCAACAAAAACAACTAACAAAAACTCATTAAAAACGGATACTCACGTGTTTTTCTGCTGCGGCACCCGCACAAACTCGCAAGAGAAACCATCAATATGCGCCGGCGAGAACGGTTTCGCCCTGTCTATGCTAGACTCCCTGCAAAGCTTCTTTATGTTATCTGTCATAGTCCTTAAGAATCTAACTGCATCACTCCAGGTTTCATCGCGCAGTGAATCAAGACACTCAAAACGACGGAAGCTCAAATTCAGAACAATCAAGAACCAATGCCCAGATTCTTCGCTAGGCTTCATGGTAGCCGCAATGGACGGCGGATCAAAAGTAGGGAAGAGAAGCTGACAAAAAAATCGCAGAGGAAAAATGAATTTAACAAATCATAATCAAACAAAAAATTTAGCCTCCAAACAATAAAATAAAAGAAGAAAATTGAAATTCAGAAGTACAAACAAAAAATAAGATAATCATAAGTTCTAATTGAGTAAGCAAAACACTACAAAAAAATATATGCTACTCTAGTTAAAATTGCAACAAACATATTAGTTCAATTTCCTTGCGACAATAAGTTCAGCTTCAAAAAAACAAGCACACATCGTTCATAAGTGCAGGGCTAAAAAGCAGGTTGCTCAAGTTCATTCCACCACCTCCCAAACTTGCAAGAAAACAGGACAGTTCTAGTTCATGAGTACAAAAAGTACAAGTTCACCTACTTGGTCAAAACCATCAGCGCACGATCTCGTGAACCAATTTAGCAAATTGGAATCAATATTTCCATCACAGATCTTGGTATGTTGTACAAAAAGAACAACATCAGTTAGAAAATTGGCAAAACAAGTTATCATCCTATCTACAAAAGCAAAATAGTGATCGTCACCCATCTAGGAACTATCAACTTGTCAGTGTCTAGGTACTTCTGACATAGAGAATATAAAACAACGTCAGCACTGTCTGAGTTGAGCATGCCAGTTGGGACAAAAGCTTTAGCAATAGAACCAACACTGGCATCACACTCTTTATTTTGAAACATCGGCTTGTCACTAAGAAAACACAAAAGATTACATGAATTAAAACTACTGCAATAACAACAATAGTCATATGAGAGAAAGAAAAGCATACGAAAATGATACGGGCAAAATCCCAAACTAACCATTTTGCACGGTTGGTGCGCAACCTCGTAACAACGAACAAAAACATATCAACCTTAACAACATTTGCACTTTCTGCTTGCAGAAAAAGAAGAAAAATAATAGGTTCAAGCACTACAAGTGAACATGTCCAAAATGCCAAAATTGAGAAGTACGCCTCATTTACAAGTCTTTACCTGCACTTTCACTATCTGACGACGACGGTAGTTCCTGCGATGAGACCAATATGCCTCCAGTTTCAGGGTTTGACGATGGCACAGGCACATCTTGAGAGGACACCAATATCGATGCGCTTTCAAGGCCTGTGGAAAGAAAATCCTGGGACGACACGAGCGCCTCCTGCGTCAAGGGGCCAGAAGAAATCGACAGAAGTAAATCGTCATCCTCGGATGGCACCTCCTCCACACTAGAAGCATCTTGCAATGCATCACCGTAATCAAGCCCTCTAGGTGGGAAATTTTCCGGCGGGAAATCTTCAAATTCAGAAAGATTTTCATTCCCAGCAATACCAACACCAGACGGTTTGCCATCAAGTATACTAGCAGCACCAACATCCTCATCAGCAACTTTGGCACCAACATCGCAGCCACTACTCAATGGAACACCATGAGCATCATCTCCACCACTAACAACAGCCTCACGCGCAACATCAGTCATCTGAAGAAATAAAAATTCAGAAAAAGTGAATAATATGAGCAAAACTAACAATCAAAAATAAGCTAGCGAGAGGTGCACAGAAAAACAAAACCTTAGAAGCATTCACAGAAACATCATCGATCTTGTTGTTGCTAACATTAAAAGCAACATCACCAACGGGCGAACAAGGCTCGTCGCCAACAACAGGACCCTGATTTCATATGTAATGAACCAAAAAAACAATGCTATTATTAGCAACAATAAACACAAGGAATTAAACCACATTGGTGCGCATGAAAATTCAAGAAATATGAATAAACACATTAAAAACAAAAAATAACCTTGCACTTATCAGTAGATGGACCATTAACTCCACGGTCAACGGCAGCGTCAACATTATGACTGGTCTCCTGCATCAAAACAAAAAATTAATAAAACAAATGAAGATCAGGAAGTTCAACTACAATACTGACAGCAGAACAACATAGTAAAAACATATAAACACCGAGGACTGACTCACATCAACAACAGGGTGCTCCAAGCCAACATAGTTCGTATGGTGATCAAAAATATTAACCTCAGTACCATCATCAGCCCTGCTATTGGTGGCAGCAGCCTCATCCTGCTCAATCTGCATGGAAGAAAAATTAATAAACAGATGAAGATCAGGAAGTTCAACTACAATACTGACAGTAGAACAACATATTAAAAACATACAAAAACCAAGGACTGACTCACATCAACAACAGGATGGTCCAAGCCAACATCATTCGTTTCGTGATCAGGAACATTAGCCTCAGTACCATCACCAGCCCTGCTGTCGGTGGCAGCAGCCTCATCCTGCTCAATCTGCCTGATAACAACTTTTGCACTTTCTTCATATGGCTTGCAGCGAGAGTCTTGCATAGTTTTGAAATGCTTCATGTTGTTCAACAGACGAACCGAGCTCTGAACTAGATCAGCAGCACTGTCACGCATATCACCAATAAAAATTCTCTCCATCTCAATATAGTCCACTGCTTCCTCAGCGTTAAATTGATGACCTTCAGGAAGGATACCATTGATACAACTCAGACGCTCAACTGTTGTTGGGACCTTTTGCATCTCAGAACACACATTACTTAAAATATGCTCAGCGCGCTCCAACGCAGAAACAACAACATCAATACCAAAACCCTGCCTCTGTGAAGTACTAGCATTACTAGGGCCAGGGGGAACATATCCAGCACCCTCAACACCACGGCCACCTCTCAACTCATCGTGCAAAAATGAAGACTTGGGAACATGAGACGACGGCATCTCCAGGACTGGCCATTTATACACTCGGAAAAAGACAACCTCCTCTTGAGTTTTCCACTACAAACAAGGGGAAAAAATAGTTAATTAATCAATGCAACACACAGGGAAAAATAAAACATGATATTAACAGATTTAAATCAACAGCACTATCAATCTTTAACTGTCAGTGCCAATTTATTAGTATTTACTGACATGACAGTTTAGCAATGATATTCAGTTCAACCACACATGAAACAACAGTACTAAAAATTGTACCTAAACCTCACAAAGCTTAAGAAATGACAAAATCTAAGCAGGTAACTTTGCGGGGCACATGTTCATTCCAGCAGAAATAGCTATACCTAAATAAAAAAAGGTCTGCAAGACACAAAAGAAATAAAACTCACCGGAAGCTTCCCAAACGCCCATGTCTTTGGATCTGCATTACCTTTTTTTTATCAAATTTGCATCAACCATATCAGAAAGCTTGACAGGATCCATGAAACATATGCAGGGGACCCGCATGTCAGGCTCCGCAGTCTTGCCACGGATAAGGCAGTCAAGGTACATTAGTACAGGCCCTATAGCACAGCCTGTGATTGCCTTCCCATGGTAACACCATCTTGGAACCTGACAACAGCCCTTCTAAGCTCATCAACCATCAGCTGACAATAATCCATATTAGCCATGTCCTCAAAGACGAGACCTTCAAACATTGCTGCCTCTCTGGAAACACGCGGGGCGGCACCAGGCAACACAACCTTCATAAACACAATAATGAAGAACACTTTTAGAGCAAGGTCATCTTTGCTAGGATCCTTGACGAGCACCTTGCGCTTATTCCTCAAATCCTTTGTCTTGATATCTTTGTTCCTGCTAATGTCAAGCTCCGATCTTAACTTCATCAGAGCGTCGTCATATCCATCCTCTGACGGCCTTGGCGGAGAACGACCACCACGAGGGAACCCAAACAATTGTTGCATACCATCGCTAGTGATGTGAAGCTTCTTATTAGCCTCACCCATGTCAAGAGTCATCGTATCAGGATCTATTCTCAGGTACAAAACTCCCATCAGAGGGCGGGAAATGTTAGACTTCACCCTCCAATTGAAGATATAACCAAAACCAGCTGCACGAACCCTAGCCACATGCCGGCTCTCAAGAAATTTAGCACAAACTTCAACCTCTCCCAATGAACATCGCACAGTCAAGTTCAATTTCCGTTGGTCACCTTCATCCAAGGCAACTTTTCCGGCATTGCGTCCCACCGTCTTGACCGGACTCATAATGCTAACAGGCTGTAAATGAAAATAAAGAAGCCACACCTTAAATAAATGAATATAGAAAACAAAAAAAGCATATGAAGGCAAGTAGAAAAAAGAAAAGATTGCACAAGTTCAACTATTGAAACAACATCAGTACCACCCTCGATTGATGCAAACAATGACCAGCCTCGCCTGGCCAGCATAAAAGCCTAGACACAATTAAATCATTGCAGGTACAATTAGTCAGTCACATACAGTACAGAAGACGTACCACTGCAAATTCATCTTCAGAATCAACTTCGATATCATCTTCTTCAGATACAACATCTTCAGCTTCGACACGAGCACGCTTCTTCACACCTTTGTTCACCTTCGCAGGATGAACTTTACGCTTATTATTTTCTTTCAGAAAAGAGCGCTCTCGAAGAGGAGGAGAAGAAGGCTTCTTATTTGTCAAAACCCGTGGACTACGACGAACTGGGGAGCCACCAACTTTGCTTGGACCAATCTTCACAGCAACACTATTCCCATCAGCTTTGCTATTACCAGGTTGGGAACCAGCTTTCACACGTGGGCTACGCCTCTGTGTGCCATCAGGATTTCAATCTGACATCTTCCTCTTCAAAACAGCCTTCTTCTCCTTAACTGCATCACGAGTAAACACTTGTGTCAAACGAGTTTGCATCAGGTTTGTCTTCACAGGCATGTCACTTCCATGAGATCCAGCATCAACAGTTGAAAAGGCCGCGTCACCACCTTCATCACCTATGCCTTCAAGAGCTTCAGCAACATCCCGATCACTTCGTTGAACACAGGCAGCCTTTTGACGCCGTTCCAACTCCTTTCTCCTCTAGAAATCACACTTCTTCTTTCTTATCCTTTCATCCTCGAGCTGCAACTGCATAGGAACATCCTCAGCCTGAGTAGCAGGCTCAATGCCATCAACACTCTGTGACTGAGTAACAGACAACTGCAAGCTGCCACCAACATCATCAACGTTAAGAGAATACATTCCATCATTTATATCTTTGACAACACCAGCAATGTCCTCAGCAACACCATGGCTGTCATTAACTGCATAAACCAACAAACATAAGCACACACGTATAGAATCAAAACAAAATGAACATTGCAGAGACAAGATAAATAAAGCGCATAGCATCAGACACAAACAAAAGGAACAACTGATGTAGCTAAGCATATTAATGTATTCAAGCCTGATAAAAAAGAGCAAATATAAGGGAAACACCAGCAACATCCGCAAGTTCTTCTAGCGGATTTGGTGTCTCAAAAATAATATTCACAAGATCTTGAAAGCGTTTTGATTTTTCAGAATCAGGAGGCACCGGCACTCCAACATCTGCAACAACATCATAATTAGCAAAAAAGTACATGAACAAGCATACAGTTCAACTATATGAACACTACAAGTGCACCCAATAAAACAATATGAACCCACCACTGGAGCAACAACCTTCAGAATGAAAACTCTTTCAACATCATACCAGTTCTTCACTAACTACTACAACCTATTCAAATGCCAGGACAACAGTTCAAACTACAGATGGTGATCAGTACTACAACATATCTGCAGGTCACATCAACCGCCAAAACTATACACACCACACAATCCAGGGCAAATTTAACAGCTATCAAAATACATACAACTTATAAAGTTGATACGACCACACCTATACAGCCTAAAAACCAAATATGTTAAAACATCATCCAAATTACAGGGAAAATCACCTGCATTCAACTTGTCCGGACTGGATGATGTACCCATTGAGATCTACAGACCTAAAATCTGCCGAACCAGATCTGCAAGGCACATGAAAAAAAATTAGGGCTCTGACCTATTTCAGAAACGAAGAACGCCATACAAAGCAAAAAATCTTACAAGCAAACACAAAATCCGCCACGGAATCGAGTATCACTGTCGCCAACCACTCGTTCAAGAGCAAAGGAACCCTAGCGAATCCAGCCTGAAACAACAAGAGAGCAAGAGCTAAGAAATAGAGGGAAAATCTGTACATAAGAGGACGCAAGGGAATTCAATCGCAGACCAAAAGGAGCAAACAGAGCACCCAGACCTCCACCCCTGGGATTCAACCTGCCGGCCAACGCTCCCACGGCAAAACAGGAGAAGCAACTTCTCTGCGACAAGAGGGGAACGAAAAAGGAATCGATTTGGAGAGGGGAGCGGAGCGGAATGGGGGAGAGCAGAGGTAAAAAGGTGAGTGGGAGAAAACCGACGGCTAAAGCCCAGAACCGTGGCGAAGCCCACTATCTCTGGGCAGTTACCAAAGACAATAGCAAAAATTAAATACAATAAAAAATTAATATAGAGGGAGAAAACAAACAGCAAAAGTACAAATAATAACTCACAACAGTACAATAAAAATTATCAAAAAGTACAAATGAAATAAAAATTCATAACGATGCTGGTTTTTCACCAAAAAAATAAAGACAAGATAACGGGGGCAAATCATGTACTACTATGCCCCTCGGTGCGCTGCGGTGCGATGCGGTGCAGGGAACAAGTCATGTTACACAGATGTGTCAGTACAACTATGCCCCTCGGTGCCGTGCGATGCGGGAGCAAGTCCATACAAGGATGATGTGTCAGTACAACTATGCCCCTCGGTGCGATACGGTGCAGGGGCAAGTCATGTTACGGACTAGCCTTCGCATGCGACGCCGCAGCACGCCGCGTCGTCGCCTGCTACAGCTCGTTCCTGGCTCAGCCTCGCCGGGATGGGGGAGGGGGTCCCGACCCCCCTCCCCCCTGCTCGGCAGTGCGCTCGTTTGTCAGGCGCAATGCGGTTATTTTGTCCCCCCCCCACACGCACCCACACAGCCCTAAAAAGATAGATAATGTGGGCAAGTCCATACAAGGAAGATGTGTCAGTACAACTATGCACCAAGGGGCAATGCGGTTATTCTGTCCCCCCCCCCCCACACACACAAGCACCCACACACACCCCTAAGATAGATAATAGGGGCAAGTCATGTTACGAACTCGCCTCCGCATGCGACGCTGCGGCACGCCGCGTCGTCGCCTCCTACGGCTCGTTCTTGGCTCAGCCTCGCCGGGATGGGGGAGGGGGTCCCGACCCCCCGGCTCGGCCTCGCGCAAACGCGGCAGTGCACTCGTTTGACAGGCGCAGTGCGGTTATTCTGTTCCCCCCCCCACACACGCACCCACACACCCCTAAAAGATAGATAATGGGGGCAAGTCCATACAAGGAAGATGTGTCAGTACAACGATGCACCGAGGGGCAGTGCGGTTATTTTGCCCCCCCCCCAAACACGCACATAATGGGGGCAAGTCATGTTACGGACTCGCCTCCGCATGCGACGCCGCGGCACGCTGCGTCGTCGCCTGCTATGGCTCGTTCCTGGCTCGGCCTTGCCGGGACCGACCCCCCTCCCCCCCAGCTCGGACTCGCGCTAACGCGGCAGTGCGCTCGTTTGACAAGCGCAGTGCGGTTGTTCTGTCCCCCCCCCCCCCCGCCCACACACACACACACGCACTCACACACCCCTAAGATAGATAATGGGGGCAAGTCCATACGAGGAAGATGTGTCAGTACAACTATGCACCGAGGGGCAGTGCGGTTATTTTGTCCCCCCCCCCCCATGCACCCACACACACCCCTAAGATAGATAATGGGGGCAAGTCATGTTACGGACTTGCCTCCACGTGCGACGCTGCGGCACGCCACGTCGTCGCCTGCTACGGCTCGTTCCTGGCTCGGCCTCGCCGAGATGGGTGAGGGGGGTCCCGACCCCCCCCCCCGGCTCAGCCACGCGCTAACGCGGCAATGCACTCGTTTGACAGGCGCAGTGCGGTTATTCTGTCCCCCCCCCCCACACGCGCACCCACACACCCCTAAAAGATAGATAATGGGGGCAAGTCCATACAAGGAAGATGTGTCCGTACAACTATGCACCGATAGGCAGTGCGGTTATTCTGTCCCCCCCACACACGCACCCACACACACCCCTAAGATAATGTAATGGGGGCAAGTCATGTTACGGACTCGCCTCCGCATGCGACGCCGCGGCATGCCACGTCGTCGCCTGCTATGGCTCGTTCCTGGCTCGGCCTCGCCGGGACCGACCCCCCTCCTACCCGGCTTGGCCTCGCGCTAACGCGGCAGTGCGCTCGTTTGACCGGCGCAGTGCGGCTATTCTGTCCCCCCACACACGCACTCACACACCCCTAAGATAGATAATGGGGGCAAGTCCATACGAGGAAGATGTGTCAGTACAACTATGCACCGAGGGGCAGTGCGGTTATTCTATCCCCCCCCACATGCACCCACACACACCCCTAAGATACATAATAGGAGCAAATCATGTTACGGACTCGCCTCCGCATGCGACGCTGCGGCACGTCGCGTCGTCGCCTGCTACGGCTCGTTCCTGGCTCGGCCTCGCCGGGATGGGGGAGGGGGGGTCCCCACCCCTCCTCGGCAGTACGCTTGTTCGACAGGCGCAGTGCGGTTATTCTGTCCCCCCCCCCCATACGCACCCACACACCCCTAAAAGATATATAATGGGGGCAAGTCCATACAGGGAAGATGTGTTAGTACAATTATGCATCGAGGGGCAGTGCGGTTATTCTGTTTCCCCGCCCCCACACACACCCACACAACCCTAAGATAGATAATGGGGGAAAGTCCATACAAGGAAGATGTGTCAGTACAACTATGCATGGAGGGGCAGTGCGGTTATTCTGTTTCCCCCCACACGCACCCACACACCCCTAAGATAGATAATGGGGGCAAGTCATGTTATGGACTCGCCTGCGCATGCGACGCCGCGGCACGCCGGGTCGTCGCCTGCTACGGCTCGTTCCTGGCTCGGTCTCGCCGGGATGGGGGAGGGGGTCCCGACGCCCCTCCCCCCCGGCTCGGCATCGCGTTTACGCGGCAGTGCGCTCGTTTGACAGGCGTAGTGCGGTTATTCTGTTTCCCCCCCCCACGCACCCACACACCCCTAAGATAGATAATTGGGGCAAGTCCATACAAGGAAGATGTGTCAGTACAACTATGGACCAAGGGGCAGTGCGGTTATTCCGTTCCCCCCCCCACACACACACACACGCACCCACACACCCCTAAGATAGATAATGGGGGCAAGTCCATACAAGGAAGATGTGTCAGTCCAACTATGCCCCGAGGGGCAGTGTGGTTATTCTGTCCCCCCCCCCCACACACACACACCCACACACACCCCTAAGATAGATAAAT
Organism: Aegilops umbellulata; assembly: GCA_032464435.1. Lineage (NCBI taxonomy): Eukaryota > Viridiplantae > Streptophyta > Magnoliopsida > Poales > Poaceae > Aegilops > Aegilops umbellulata. The sequence continues at coordinate 323,663,523 of CP136058.1, read as the reverse complement.
GGGGCAAGTCATGTCACGGTCTCGCCTCCGCATGCGACGCCTGCTACGGCTCGTTCCTGGATCGGCCTCGCCAGGACGGGGGAGGGGGGTCCCGACCCCCCCTTCCCACCGGCTCGGCCTCGCGCTAACGCGGCAATACGCTTGTTTGACAAGCGCAGTGCGGTTATTCTATTCCCCCCCCCCCCCCACACACAACCACACACCCCTAAAAGATAGATAATGGGGGCAAGTCCATACAAGGAAGATGTGTCAGTACAACTATGCACCGAGGGGCAGTGCGGTTATTCTGTCCCCCCACCCCCTGCCCCCACACGCACCCACACACCCCTAAGATAGATAATGGGGGCAAGTCATGTTACGGACTCGCCTCCGCATGCGACGCCGTGGCACGCCGCGTCGTCGCCTGCTACAGCTCGTTCCTGCTTGGCCTCGCCGGGATGGGGGAGGGGGAGTCCCGACCCCCTCCCCCTCGGCTCGGCCTCGTGCTAACGCGGCACTCGCTCGTTTGACAGGCGTAGTGCGGTTATTCTGTTTCCCCCCACACGCACCCACACACCCCTAAGATAGATAATGGGGGCAAGTCCATACAAGGAAAATGTGTCAGTACAACTATGCACCAAGGGGCAGTGCAGTTATTCTGCCACCCACCCCCCCACACCCACACACGCACCCACACACCCCTAAGATAGGTAATGGGGGCAAGACCATACAAGGAAGATGTGTCAGTACAACTATGTACCGAGGGGTAGTGCGATTATTCTGTTCCCCCCCCCCCACACGCACACACGCACGCACCCACACACCCCTAAGATAGATAATGGGGGCAAGTCATGTTACGGACTCGCCTACGAATGCGACGCCGCGGCACGCCGCGTCGTCGCCTGCTACGGCTCGTTCCTGGCTCGGCCTCGCCGGGATGGGGGAGGGGGTCCCGACCCCCCCTCACCCCGGCTCGGCCTCGCGCTAACGCGGCAGTACGCTCGTTTGACAGGCGCAGTGCGGTTATTATGTCCCCCCCCCACCACACGCACCCACACACCCCTAAAAGATAGATAATGGGGGCAAGTCCATACAAGGAAGATGTGTCACTACAACTATGCACCGAGGTGCAGTGCGGTTATTCTGTTTCCCCCGCACAAGCACCGACACACCCCTAAGATAGATAATGGGGCAAGTCATGTTACGGACTCGCCTCCGAATGCGACGCCGTGGCACGCCGCGTCGTCGCCCGCTACGGCTCGTTCCTGGCTCGGCCTCGCCGGGATGGGGGAGGGGCGACCGCCCTCCCCCGTGGCTCGGCCTCGCGCTAACGCGGCAGTACGCTCGTTTGACACGCGCAGTGCGGTTATTCTGTTCCCCCCCCCAAACGCACCCACACAACCCTAAAAGATAGATAATGGGGGCAAGTCCACACAAGGAAGATGTCTTAGTACAACTATGCACCAAAGGGCAGTGCAGTTATTCTGTTCCCCCCCCCCCCACACACACACGCACCCACACACCCCTAAGATAGATAATGCGGGCAAGTCCATACAAGGAAGATGTGTCAGTACAACTATGCACCGAGGGGCAGTCCGGTTATTCTGTCCCCCCCATACGCACCCACACACCCCTATGATAGATAATGGGGCAAGTCATGTTACGGACTTGCCTCCGCATGCGACGCCGCGGCACGCCGGGTCGTCGCCTGCTACGGCTCGTTCCTGGCTCGGCCTTGCCGGGATGGGGGAGGGGGGGTCCCGTCCCCCCCTCCCCACCGGCTCGGCCTCACGCTAACGCAGCAGTACACTCGTTTGACAGGCGTAGTGCGGTTATTCTGTTTCCCCCCCCCCCCACACACACACACGCACCCACACAACCCTAAGATAGATAATGGGGGCAAGTCATGTTACGGACTCGCCTCCGCATGCGATGCCGCGGCACGCCGCGTCGTCCCCTGCTACGTCTCGTTCCTGGCATGGCCTCGCCGGGCTGGGGGAGGGGGAGTCCCGACCCCCCTCCCCCCCGGCTCGGCCTCGCGCTAACACGGCAGTGCGCTCGTTGACAGGCGTAGTGTGGTTATTCTGTTTCCCCCCACACGCACCCACACACCCCTAAGATAGATAATGGGGGCAAGTCCATACAAGGAAGATGTGTCAGTACAACTATGCACCGAGGGGCAATGCGGTTATTCTGTTTCCCCCCCCCACACACACACGCACCCACACACCCCTAAGATAGATAATGGGGGCAAGTCATGTTACGGACTCGCCTCCGCATGCGATGCCGCGGCACGTCGCGTCGTCGCCTGCTACTGGTCATTCTTGGCTCGGCCTCGCCGGGATGGGGGAGGGGGGTCCCGACCCCCTCCCCCCGGCTCAGCCTCGCGCTAACGTGGCAGTGCGCTTGTTTCACAGGCGTAGTGCAGTTGTTCTGTTTTCCTCCCCACACGCACCCACACACCCCTAAAAGATAGATAATGGGGGCAAGTCCATACAAGGAAGATGTGTTAGTACAACTATGGACCAGGGGCAGTGCGGTTATTCTGTTTCCTCCCCCCCCCCACATGCACCCACACACCCCTAAGATAGATAATGGGGGCAAGTCCATACAAGGAAGATGTGTCAGTACAACTATGCACCGAAGGGCAGTGCGGTTATTCTGATCCCCCCCCCACACGCACCCACCCACCCCTAAGATAGATAATGCGGGCAAGTCGTGTTACGGACTCGCCTCCGCATGCGACGCCGCGGCACGCCGCACCGTCGCCTGCTACGGCTCGTTCCTGGCTCGGCCTCGCCGGGATGGGGAAGGGGGGACCCCCCCTCCCCCGCGGCTCGGCCTCGCTCTAACGCGGCAGTACGCTCGTTTGACAGGCGCAGTGCGGTTATTCTGTCCCCCCCAAACGCACCCACACAACCCTAAAAGATAGATAATGGGGGCAAGTCCACACAAGGAAGATGTGTCAATACAACTATGCACCGAGGGGCATGGCGGTTATTCTGCCCCCCCCCCCCCCACACACACACGCACCCACACACCCCTAAGATAGATAATGGGGGCAAGTCCATACAAGGAACATGTGTCAGTACAACTATGCACCGAGGGTCCCCCCCACGCGCACCCACACACCCCTAAGATAGATAACGGGGCAAGTCATGTTACGGACTTGCCTCCGCATGCGACGCCGCGGCACGCCGGGTCGTCGCCTGCTATGGCTCGTTCCTGGCTCGGCCTCGCCGGGATGGGGGAGGGGGGGTCCCGACCCCCCTCCCCACCGGCTCGGCCTCACGCTAACGCGGCAGTACGCTCGTTTGACAGGCGCAGTGCGGTTATCCTGTCCCCCCCCCCCACACACACGCACCCACACACCCCTAAGATAGATAATGGGGGCAAGTCATGTTACGGACTCGGCTCCGCATGCGACGCCGCGGCACGCCGCGTCGTCGCCTGCTACGGCTCGTTCCTGGCTTGGCATCGCTGGGATGGGGGAGGGGGAGTCCCGACCCCCTCCCCCCCGGCTCGGCCTCGCGCTAACGCGGCAGTGCGCTCGTTTCACAGGCGTAGTGTGGTTATTCTGTTTCCCCCCACACGCACCCTCACACCCCTAAGATAGATAATGGGGGCAAGTCCATACGAGTAAGATGTGTCAGTACAACTATGCACCGAGGGGCAGTGCGATTATTCTGTCCCCCCCCCCCCACACACACACACAGCCACACACCCCTAAGATAGATAATGGGGCAAGTCATGTTACGGACTCGCCTCCGCATGCGATGCCGCGGCACGTCGCGTCGTCGCCTGCTACTGGTCGTTCCTGGCTCGGCCTCGCCGGGATGGGGGAGGGGGGTCCCTCCCCCCTCCCCCCGGCTCGGCCTCGCGCTAACGCGGCAGTGCGCTCGTTTCACAGGCGTAGGGCGGTTATTCTGTTTTCCTCCCCACACGCACCCACACACCCCTAAAAGATAGATAATGGGGGCAAGTCCATACAAGGAAGATGTGTCAGTACAACTATGGACCGAGGGGCAGTGCGGTTATTCTGTCCCCCCCCCCACATGCACCCACACACCCCTAAGAAAGATAATGGGGGCAAGTCCATACAAGCAAGATGTGTCGGTACAACTATGCACCGAGGGGCAGTGCGGTTATTCTGTCTCCCCACCCCACACACACGCACCCACACACCCCTAAGATAGATAATGGGGGCAAGTCATGTTACGGACTCGCCGCGGCATGCCGCGTCGTCGCCTGCTACGGCTCATTCCTAGCTCGGCCTCACCGGGATAGGGGAGGGGGGTCCGGACCCCCCTCCCCACCAGCTCGGCCTCGCGCTAACGCAGCAGTGCGCTCGTTGACACACGAAGTGCGGTTATTATGCCCCCCCCACACGCACCCACACACCCCTAAAATATAGATAATGGGGGCTAGTCCATACAAGGAAGATGTGTCAGTACAACTATGCACCGAGGGGTAGTGCGGTTATTCTGTTCCCCCCCCCCCCCACACACACACACGCACCCACACACCCCTAAAATAGATAATGGGGGCAAGTCCATACAAGGAAGATGTGTCAGTACAACTATGCACCGAGGGGCAGTGCGGTTATTCTGTTCCCCCCCCCCACACACACACACGCACCCACACACCCCTAAGTTAGATAATGGGGGCAAGTCATGTTACGGACTCGCCTCCGCATGCGATGCCGCAGCACGCCGCGTCGTCGCCTGCTACGGCTCGTTCCTGGCTCGGCCTGGCCGGGATGGGGGAGGGGCGACCCCCCTCCCCCGCGGCTCGGCCTCGCGCTAACGCGGCAGTACGATCGTTTCACAGGCGCAGTGCGGTTATTCTGTCCCCCCCCCAAACGCACCCACACAACCCTAAAAGATAGATAATGGGGGGCAAGTCCACACAAGGAAGATGTGTCAGTACAACTATGCACCGAGGGGCAGTGCGGTTATTCTGTCCCCCCCCCCCCCACACACACACACGCGCCCACACACCCTTAAGAAAGATAATGGGGGCAAGTCCATACAAGGAAGATGTGTCAGTACAACTATGCACCGAGGGGCAGTGCGGTTATTCTGTTACCCCTCCCCACATGCACCCACACACCCCTAAAATAGATAATGGGGCAAGTCATGTTACGGACTCGCCTCCGCATGCGACGCCGCGGCACGCCGGGCCTGCTACGGCTCGTTCCTGGCTCGGCCTCGCCGGGATGGGGGAGGGGGGTCCCGACCCCCCTCCCCACCGGCTCGGCCTCACGCTAACGCGGCAGTACGCTCGTTTGACAGGCGCAGTGCGGTTATTCTGTCCCCCCCCACACGCACCCACACACCCCCTAAGATAGATAATGGGGGCAAGTCATGTTACGGACTCGCCTCCGCATGCGACGCCGCGGCATGCCGCGTCGTTGCCTGCTACGGCTCGTTCCTGGCTTGGCCTCGCCGGGATGGGGGAGGGGGAGTCCCGACCCCCTCCCCCCCGGCTCGGCCTCGCGCTAACGCGGCAGTGCGCTCGTTTGACAGGCGTAGTGCGGTTATTCTGTTTCCCCCCACATGCACCCACACACCCCTAAGATAGATAATGGGGGCAAGTCCATACAAGGAAGATGTGTCAGTACAACTATGCACCAAGGGGCAGTGCGGTTATTCTGTTTCCCCCCCCCCACACGCACCCACACACCCCTAAGATAGATAATGGGGGCAAGTCATGTTACAGACTCGCCTCCGCATGCGATGCCGTGGCACGTCGCGTCGTCGCCTGCTACTGGTCGTTCCTGGCTCGGCCTCGCCAGGATGGGGGGGGGGGTCCCGACCCCCTCCCCCCGGCTCGGCCTCGCGCTAACGCGGCAGGGCGCTCGTTTCACAGGCGTAGTGCGGTTATTTTGTTTTCCTCCCCACACACACCCACACACCCCTAAAAGATAGATAATGGGGGCAAGTCCATACAAGGAAGATGTGTCAGTACAACTATGGACCGAGGGGCAGTGCGGTTATTCTGTTCCCCCCCCCCCCCCACACACACACATGCACCCACACACCCCTAAGATAGATAATGGGGGCAAGTCCATACAAGCAAGATGTGTCAGTACAACTATGCACCGAGGGGCAGTGCGGTTATTCTGTCCCCCCCCCCCCCACACACACACTCACCCACACACCCCTAAGATAGATAATGGGGGCAAGTCATGTTACGAACTCGCCTCCGCATGCGATGCCGCGGCACGCCGCGTTGTTGCCTGCTACGGATCGTTCCTGGCTCGACCTCGCCGGGATGGGGGAGGGGGGTCCCGACCCCCCTCCCCCCCGGCTCGGCCTCGCGCTAACACGGCAGTGCGCTCGTTTGACTGGCGCAGTGCAGTTATTCTGTTTCCCACCCCCCACACACCCACACACCCCTAAGATAGATAATGGGGGCAAGTCCATACGAGGAAGATGTGTCAGTACAACTATGCACCAAGGGGCAGTGTGGTTATTCTGTCCCCCCCCCACACACGCACCCACACACCCCCTAAAAGATAGGTAATGGGGGCAAGTCCATACAAGAAAGATGTGTCGGTACAACTATGCCCTTTGGTGCGGTTCAGTGCGGGGGCTAGTCATGTTACGGCTCGTTCCTAGACCAAAACTCTAAAGAACTAGAACAAAAAAGTATCAGTCCAATTTATTGGTGGAGTCTAGTACTAGATTCAAAAAAAATTGACGCCCAAGGATCATAAAAGTATCGGTCCAATTTACTGGTGGAGCCAAGTACTACATTCAAACAACAACAAAAAGAAAAAAATTGACCGCCCAAGGACAGGCGCAGGCCCTGACGCTGCTAGATACTTGAACTCGAGCCCATAGGTGAATCCCTAGTAGTCCGCAAAACGCAGGGCCCACCGATCAGGGCCCACAGGTCAAGAGAGAGAGCAAGCGTCGTTTATAAGCGCTCTGGTAAGTTTTCAGAGGAGTTCGACTGGTGAGCCTCGGGTGCGCTTATAAACTGGTCTAGAACCCCCTCGACTAGCGAGGTGGGACTAAACCCATAGCGCACGCGCACGTCGCGCTGCACAGCCGCGCGGACGAGCTATCTAGGCCGAAAACAATGACTCAACCAGATGGCCCAACAAAGTACTTCGCCCCATTACAAAATTCCAGCCGATCACACACGACAAAAAAATGCAGATATTTAAAAAAACCTCACAAGAAATAAGTTCAAAAACAAATAATGTAAAAGGTTCAAACACATCTTAATTGTAAGAACTAAAAAATAGAAATACATATATTTTTTTGGAAAATTAAACGTAGAAAATTGTAAATAAAAATTCCAGAAGCAAAATTATAAAAAGTTCAACTACTATAATTCATAAGGTTCAAGTAAAAAAATACTGTGCAGCAAAGATAAAATCTTTTAATTTAAAAAATACTAGAAAAATCCTTATTTAACTGTAAAAAAATGTGATCCAAAATTCATCTAAAAAAGTAAGAAAAATTGTTATACAACAAATAAATTTGATTGCTAATTGACAACCTAAAATAGTTTAGTACTATCATTAACAGAATGTAAGTTCAGCAATCTCGAACCCAAAAAAAGGGGTTCTACAAACATCGTCAGCGTATAGTTCCTTCTGCGAGCTATGTACAAGAAAATATACAAGTGAAAACAAATGATGCCCATAAGTTCAACTATAGAATTGTTCAAGTACTAATATAAAGAATATATAAATAAAGCAGTTATACTTGAGCAAAACAGATAGGAAAAGCATTACATAAGTTGTTCCAAACCATCTGATAATACAATAGAATTCAACCATCTCACATGCAGAAGTTTTAAAGAAAAAAATACTGCAACATAATCAACCACACACAAATCTCACAAACTGGCGTCATTTGCCACATTTAAACCTACAACACATAAATTATGAATGTCAGAGAGTCATCTTCCCTAGAGAACATAACCATAACCACATCACCATCCTCACATCCAGACTCTGCCACAAACTCCTTCCACCCAGTAGTTAGGTTGATGCAACCATCAAAGTCGATGTGGTAGGCAACTTCCATCAACTGATACCCATTTTTGTCTGAAGTCTCCATCTTCAGAACACCGGAACTAGGAGCAACAATCCTGATCCTGGGTGACATTTTCTGCAAATGGGCATGGGAGTACGAAACAAAAGTGAACATCTGACATAACTAAATTTTTACACAGATATATGAACGGTTTGCATAACAAACTGAAAAGAAAAAATCTGAACCAAAACAATAACACATAACTGACTACTCATGTGAACTGACTAAACTGAAGAAATATACATATCAACACACCTACAGTAAAAACATCTGACAAAAAATAGATCAAGGACTATACAAAAATGGATAAAAAAACTGTGTAGTAATGAACAAATACAAATAGAAATCCCTACTGTTAAAACTTCACAAAACCAAATAAAAAAAATATAGACAAACTGTTCATAACACTAAACTACAGATCCAGTCCATGGGATTCAAAAATAGACCTACAAAAAAGTATAAAACAAAATGAATCGAAACACATACCCATGATTCCTTCAAGTCACCAACCGTTAGGCGACAAACATATGGCGCACGAAACCCATGGTTGTTGTACAGCAGACAAGAAAGTTGCCCACGCCGCTGAGTCTGGGTGAGTTCCAAACCAGATTCGTACACACAGCCGTCAGCTATGCGCGCCATATTTGCAAGGCATCCGCATGAACAATCCTCCATGGAACACACAGGAACAGGGAAAGAAAACAATGAAGAGAAGAGGGAGGAACCTAGATCTAATTCTGGAAGAAGGAAGAAAAAGGGCGGGGAGACTGAGCCACCCACCACACATAGATGGATAGAATTTATAGCCAGGGAGACTCGCAGATTATAAAAATAATAAATAGGCAGGTGGGTAGCCAGCTGGTAGGAAATGGTTATTATACAAGCCAGGCAACATTTGACCGCAAATCAGTTCAACTTCTGACAAACAAGCAGTTCAACATATGCAGATAAAACAACACATTCAGAGATAAAATAGTTCAATTCATTTAGTCATTGAAACATCTGCTCCCTCACAACAAAAAACTTAAAAACATACTCTTCACTACTTCAGTCATAACGATCAAAGAAACGACGCCATTTGGCCCTGGTGGATGGATGTGGAGCCGTGGTTGCTCTCGCCCTAGCCCAACTGATGATCTGAATATGGTTCCTTCCCCTGCCCTCTGGGAAAAGAAGCTCCAATTCATTGGAGTTGCAAGTATCCATCACCTCGCGCGCAAGGCGTCTATTGAACACTGCCTCCAGTTCCTCCTCCGCAGCACGTCGTGCCATCTGCCTGCGCCTGCGCCTCCTCCTCCTCCTCCTCCTCCTCCTCTGCTCCGCTACTGCAGCCCTCACATCGACGACATCCCCCTCCTCCTATGTGACCTCTCCCAACTCAGGATCCATCTCGCTATTCTTTGCTTGCAGCTGGTAGAATGAGAAGTGACAGAGGGCTCGGGCTTTATAATCAAAGTGCAGAAGTATCGGTAGGCAGCCAGTTCCATTGTCAACGCACAGTAACACAACTTTGATACGCAGCAGTCCAACTACACATAAGGCAGTAATTCAAAACAAACACTAAAAAACACGCAACTTAATTACACAGTTTGACCAGATTACAAGAAAAATCAGAGCCTACAGTCAGCCGCCATACACCACCTCTGCCAACGACTAAATAACATGGGAATCCAGGGTAGAAACAACTCAAAAGAAGCAAAATTGACAACGCAAATCTTTTCATACAATCCTCATAACTCTCCCTGCAACACCAATTCGAAAGTAAAACAACAGAAAAAGAAGAACACATTTACATGGTGGGCGTGGAAAACGACCAAGACCACCAAAACATGTAATCAGAAATTAAAAATGAAATTAATATCCATAAACTCTAACATACCGATAATTCCCACATCCATAATAACAAACAGGACGTAAATTAAGGCCTACGAACACCACCGTAAACACCAATGCCCAGAACACGTCCGCCGCCAAATACCCACGTCGTCACCTCCGGTGACTACAGATCGCAAAACACGACCAGGTGAGCGCGCGCACGTGCGGAACCCCTTACATGTCTCCTCTAGCAACAAATAGCCCGCAGCATTGCGCCGGAGAACGCCCAGAAGCTCCACGTTGCATGCCCTGTTTCCGCCCATCGTACACGCAGGAAGATCAGTTCAAGACGAAAACTACGTCAGTCCAACCTGCAAACCACGTCAGTTCAAGAAGGGTAACAGAATAATATTATGTTACGTGTAACAGAATAGCCCAGATGTGTGTGTGTGTGTGTGTGTATATATATATATAGGGAAAATCCATCCTACCACCCAGTGGTAGTTACCCCACATGTCCCATATACTACCATGTGGTAATCTATATACTATTTTATCATTATAAGTATGTTCATATATTATATATAAGATAATCCAAAGCGGGCAACATTAAAAAAATTGCAAGTTGGCCCATGGTTTTTATTATATTTGTAAAATATGTATATATTTGTACATAAAATGGAGCATACTAAAAATACGATGCATACTACCTAAAAAGTTATATATATACTACCTAAACATTCATATATACTACATACTACATGTACATACTCTCTGATTTGGTAGATACTATTTACAAATCTCAAGTGATGGTAACCACCACTAGTGGTAGATAAAATTTATCATATATATATATATATATATATATATATATATATATATATAACTGTGTCTACCATAAACTTGCCACAGAACTAGTTAAGGGTCACCAAACTTTTATATATAGACACAGTTTTACCTATGGTAGACACAGTTTTACCTATATAGGAGTAGTTAAGTGGCAAGCTATGGTAGACACAATTTTAACTAGTTAAGTGGCAAGCTATGGTAGACACAGTTTTAACGGTTTAAAAGTTATCAAAAAATATGAAATAAATATGAGAGCATCTCTCTAATGTAATAAGATGATCCGACGGAGGGATTGTAAAAACATGCATCTATGTGTCCTCGGCAAAAATAATAAGCATTTCAGCTCACTGTGACATAAATATATGCTGATATTTGTTTTTTTTGTTCAGGACACATACAGTCGTATTTTTTTAATCCCTCCGTTGGATCATATTATATTATAGATGTGTTGGTTCAGTATTTTTTTTAGAATTTTTGAGAACTTTTGCACCGTTGAAACCCTTAACTAGTTCTGTGGCAAGCACTTGTAGAAAATCCTACTCCTAGTTCTGTGGCAATGCTTTTATATGTATATTAGGTCGCTGCAGGTGTTTGAGTTTATCCTCCTTTATCGGAGAAAACAATGTTGGACGGTAATATTGAAATCATTTATGGGCCAGTAACACGTGTTGTGCCTCTACATCATGCACGGGACAATAATAACACGTGATATACACATAATGCATGATCGAAAATCCCGAAACATAGATGTATGGGACATTATAACCAACCCATAGACCATACACCAAACCTGGATTCACAAAGCCACACAAGGTTGCTAGCGAATGATGAACTTCCATAGCAACGATCTGTAGCTGAGCCATCACATGCATGCATCCATGGCCGTAACTCTGTCCGCATAATTCCATCTGCAATGACTATTTATCCCATCACATCCATAGCATAAGATCTTGAACTTGATCAGCATTATATAACAGCTCCCATGTTTCCAATAAAGGTGCAGTGTAAAACCAACTATATTATTCCCAAACGTTGTAGGCACGTGCCTATAAGGGTTCGACGATCGAGTGCTGCTATGTTGGCGCTGGCCGCTGGGGCAATGCATTGCAACCCATAATATAAGAGCATTTTTTACATTAATGTATCGTAAAAAACATTTGTATATTGTGGGAAGGAAAGTGTCAAAATTGCTTTTATATTACGAGAAGGAGGAGGTACCAACTCATACATTCTAGAGAGAGGGGGGTTTAGCAATATCGCCGATATGGCGTACGTGGTCCTCTACAATCATAGACTTTGGACGTTTCTCAGGAAACTCTTTGGACATGAAGATGATTAAATTGGCTAACAAGTGCATAGTGAAAGATTTTGGTCTTTGAGGCCAAGAAACTACGTGCCAGCACATGTAAGTTATCATCCTAAAAAAACACGTGTAGGTTATCGACCATCGAGCAGTCATCACATGCATTGATGGATGGTCGTGTTTAACTTTCACGGATACTGATACGCCAATAATATGGTTTTCGTGTTATAAAATGGCTTTCAGTTGACCTGGCTCCCATCCCTAAGGGGATAATTTTCTACCATGTGTATTTCATCGAACACTCATAAATGTTGTATTCTACCGAGTGCAAAAACACACCACTACAGGAAAAATGTTTTAAGCCGTGTATGTTTCATACACGGCAAAAGGCATTTAAACCTCGGCGAACAGTACGTCGAGTGTTACACTTGGCTAAAGCACACAACTTACATTCGGTCGGCTTAGGGTCAATAATCTGAGTACCATTTATCGGGGTTTCAGCTTACGTGTAAGCTGAATATAATGTGCTGGCACATGGCAAACAGAGGGAGATCACGGTCAACCGCACTAACGGAGATGCCATGTGTCGTGGCTATAGGTCGGGTACAAATTAAGGTGTGTGCCGTCATGAGCACACGGTGTACATATAAGGCGTGTTCTTGTATAAGTCGTGTCCTCCTTGCATACACAGCTTATGTATAACTAAGTCGAGTATGCCTCTGGTTGACACGCAGCTTATAGGTAAACTAGTAGCTGTGGCACTGGGGCTTTTTGGCACTATAAGCCGAGTGTACTTTTCTGGGCGACACGGCTTAGAACATATAAGTCGAGTGTTTTATACTAGGCTATACGGCTTAGAGTATGTAAGCCGAGTGTAATACTCAACGTATAGACCAAACTGCCTTTTTTACTTACTTCCTTTGACAGCTCTACAATTGAAACAAAAATATCCAACCATATACAGATTCATCAAGTTCACACATGCATAGATATCTCCATCAAGTTCGAAACATGAATACATATCCAACAATATATAGATATTATACATCAAGTTCACACATGCATAGATATCTCCATCAAGTGCATACATATCCAACAAATTCGGAGTCAAAAGCAAGTTCACGAGTGCATAATATGTAACATTGCTGCATAATAGGCAATAGGTAACGTAAGCTCCATGAGCTCCGCCGCTATGAACATAGCATGTAAATCCATCAAGTTCGCACCCATGAGCTAGTTTGTTGCAATTGCTTTCTTCATGACTTATACATGTTCCTATGACTATGAGATTATGCAACTCCCGTATACCGGAGGAACACTCAGTGTGCTATCAAACGTCACAACGTAACTGGGTGATTATAAAGATGCTCTCCAGGTGTCTCCGATGGTGTTTGTTGAGTTGGCATAGATCGAGATTAGGATTTGTGATGTCTACTACGCAACCTTCTCCTTGTAGACGTTGTTGGGCCTCCAAGTGTAGAGGTTTGTAGGACAGTAGCAAATTTCCCTCAAGTGGATGACCTAAGGTTTATCAATCAATGGGAGGCATAGGATGAAGATGGTCTCTCTCAAGCAACCCTGCAACCAAATAACAAAGAGTCTCTTGTGTCCCCAACACACCCAATACAATGGTAAATTGTATAGGTGCACTAGTTCGGCGAAGAGATGGTGATACAAGTGCAAGATGGATGGTAGATATAGGTTTTTGTAAACTTAAAATATAAAAACAGCAAGGTAGCGAGCGGTAAAAGTGAGCGTAAACGGTATTGCAATGATAGGAAACAAGGCCTAGGGTTCATACTTTCACTAATGAAAGTTCTCTCAACAATAATAACATAGTTGGATCATATAACTATCCCTCAACATGCAACAAAGAGTCACTCCAAAGTCACTAATAGCGAAGAACAAACGAAGAGATTATGGTAGGGTACGAAACCACCTCAAAGTTATTCTTTCCAATCAATCCGTTGGGCTATTCCTATAAGTGTCACAAACAGCCCTAGAGTTCGTACTAGAATAACACCTTAAGACACAAATCAACCAAAACCCTAATGTCACCTAGATACTCCAATGTCACCTCAAGTATCCGTGGGCATGATTATACGATATGCATCACACAATCTCAATTCATATATTCAAACCAACACATAGAACCTCAAAGAGTGCCCCAAAGTTTCTACCGGAGAATCACGACGAAAACGTGTGCCAACCCCTATGCATAGGTTCATGGGCGGAACCCGCAAGTTGATCACCAAAACATACATCAAGTGATTCACGTGATATCCCATTGTCACCACACATACGCACGGCAAGACATACATCAAGTGTTCTCAAATCTTTAAAGACTCAATCCGATAAGATTACTTCAAAGGGAAAACTCAATCCATTACAAGAGAGTAGAGGGGGAGAAGAAACATAAGATCCAACTATAATAGCAAAGCTCGCGATACATCAAGATCGTGCTAAATCAAGAACACGAGAGAGAGAGAGAGAGAGAGAGAGAGAGAGAGAGAGAGAGAGATCAAACACATAGCTACTGGTACATACCCTCAGCCCCGAGGGTGAACTACTCCCTCCTCGTCATGGAGAGCGTCAGGATGATGAAGATGGCCACCGGTGAGGGCTCCCCCTCCGGCAGGGTGCCGGAACAGGGTCCCGATTGACTTTTGGTGGCTACAGAGGCTTGCGGCGGTGGAACTCCCGATCTTATCTCCGTTCTGAAAGTTTTAGGGTGCGTGAGTATATATGGATGTAGGAAGTACGTCGGTGGAGCTTCGGGGGCCCCACGAGGCAGGGGGCGCACCCTAGAGGGGAGGGCGCGCCCCCACCCTCGTGAGCACCTCCCTTGGCTCCTGACGTGGGGTCCAAGTCCATCCGATAGCTTTCCTTCCAAAAATAACTTCTCTAGTTGATTTCGTTCCGTTTCGACTCCGTCTGATATTCCTCTTCTTTGAAACACTGAAATAGGCATAAAACAGCAAATCTGGGCTGGGCCTCCGGTTAATAGGTTAGTCCCAAAAATAATATAAAAGTGGAAAATAAAGCCCAATATTGCCCAAAATAGTAGGTAACATAGCATGGAGCAATCAAAAATTATAGATACGTTGGAGACGTATCAAGCATCCCCAAGCTTAATTCTTGCTCGTCCTCGAGTAGGTAAATGATAAAAAAAGATATTTTTTGATGTGGAATTCTAGTTGGCATAATTTCAATGTAATTCTTCTTAATTGTGATATGGATATTCAGATCCGAAATATTGAAGACAAAAGTTTAATATTGACATAAAAATAATAATACTTCAAGCATACTAACAAAGCAATCATGTCTTCTGAAAATAACATGGCCAAAGAAAGTTAATTCTACAAAATCATATAGTCTAGCTATGCTCTATCTTCACCACACAAAGTATTTAAATCATGCACAACCCCGATGATAAGCCAAGCAATTGTTTCATACTTATGAAATTCTCAAAACTTATTCAGTTTTCACGCAATACATGAGCGTGAGCCATGGACATAGCACTATAGGTGGAATAGAATGGTGGTTGTGGAGAAGACAAAAAGAGGGGAAGATACTCACATCAACTAGGCGTATCCACGGGCTATGGAGTTGCCCATCAATAGATATCAATGTGAGTGAGTAGGGATTGTCATGCAACGGATGCACTAGAGCTATAAGTATGTGAAAGCTCAACAAAAGAAACTAAGTGGGTGTGCATCCAACTCGCTTGCTCGCGAAGACCTAGGGCATTTTGAGGAAGCCCATCATTGGAATATACAAGCCAAGTTCTATAATGAAAAATTCCCACTAGTATATGAAAGTGACAACATAGGAGACTCTCTATCATGAAGATTATGGTGCTACTTTGAAGCACAAGTGTGGTAAAAGGATAGTAGCATTGCCCCTTCTCTCTTTTTCTCTCATTTTTCTTAATTTTTTAAAATTTTTAAATTTTTTTATTTGGGCCTTTTCTCTTCTTTTTTTATGGCCTCTTTTTCTCTCTTTTTTTATTTTTCGTCCGGAGTCTCATCCCGACTTGTGGGGGGATCATAGTCTCCATCATCCTTTCCTCACTTGGGACAATGCTCTAAAAATGATGATCTCACACTTTTATTTTTCTTACAACTCAACAATTACAACTCGATACTTTAGAACAAAATATGACTCTATATGAATGCCTCCGGCAGTGTACCGGGATATGCAATGACTCATGAGTGACATGTATGAAAGAATTATGAACGATGGCTTTGCCACAAATACGATGTCAACTACATGATCTTGCAAAGCAATATGACAATGATGAAGCGTGACATAATAAACGGAACGGTGGTAAGTTGCATGGCAATATATCTCAGAATGGCTATGGAAATGCCATGATAGGTAGGTATGGTGGCTATTTTGAGGAAGGTATATGGTGGTTGTATGATACCGACGAAAAGTGTGCGGTATTAGAGAGGCTAGCAATGGTGGAAGGGTGAGAGTGTGTATAATCCATGGACTCAACATTAGTCACGAAGAACTCATATACTTATTGCGAAAATCTACAAGTTATCAAAGCAAAGTATTACGCGCATGCTCCTAGGGGGATAGATTGGTAGGAAAAAACCATCGCTCGTCCCCGACCGCCACTCATAAGGAAGACAATCAATAAATAAATCATGCTCCGACTTCCTCACATAACGGTTCACCATACGTGCATGCTACGGGAATCACAAACTTTAGAACAAGTATCTCTCAAATTCACAACTACTCCACTAGCATGACTCTAATATCACCATCTTCATATCTCAAAACAATTATCAAGCATCAAACTTTTCTTAGTATTCAACACACTCATAAGAATTCTTACAAATCTTGTATGCTTCGCATATTAGGATTATTTAAGCAAATTACCATGATATTTAAGACTCTCAAAATAATATAAGTGAAGCATGAGAGTTCATCTATTTCTCCAAAATAAAACATCGCCGTGCTCTAAAATATATAAGTGAAGCCCTAGAGCAAACAACAAACTACTCCAAAAGATATAAGTGAAGATCAATGAGTAGTTGTATAATTATGCAACTATGTGAAGACTCTCCCATTAATAATTTCAGATCTTAGTATTTTATTCAAATAGAAATTAAAGCTAAATAAAATAAAATGACGCTCCAATCAAAACACATATCATGTGGTGAATAAAAATATAGCTCCAAGTAAAGTTACCGATGAACGAAGACGAAAGAGGGGATGCCTTCCGGGGCATCCCCAAGCTTAGACGCTTGGTTATCCTTGAATATTACCTTGGGGTTCCTTAGGCATCCCCAAGCTTTGGCTCTTGCCACTCCTTTTTCCATAGTCCATCGAATCTTTACCCAAAACTTGAAAACTTCACAACACAAAACTTAACAGAAAACTCATGAGCTCCGTTAGTGAAAGAAAACAAAAGACCACTTCAAGGTACTATAATGAACTAATAATTTATTTGTGTTGGTGTTAAACCTACTGTATTCCAACTTATCTATGGTTTATAAACTATTTTACTAGCCATAGATTCATCAAAATAAGCAAACAACACAATGAAAACAGAATCTGTCAAAAACAGAACAGTCTGTAGTAATCTGTAACTAACGCAAACTTCTGGAACTCCAAAAATTCTAAAATAAATTGGTGGACCTGAGGAATTTGTCTAGTAATCATATGAAAGAAGAATCAACTAAATAGCACTCTGCAGTAAAAAGTTCTAGCTACTCTCGTGAGCGCTAAAGTTTCTGTTTTTACAGCGTGATCATAAAGACTTCACCCAAGTCTTCCCAAAGGTTCTACTTGGCACAAACACTAATTAAAACATAAAACCACAGAAGCTAGATGGATTATTTATTCCTAAACAGAACCAAAAATCAAGAAAATAAAATAAAGTTGGGTTGCCTCCCAACAAGCGCTATCGTTTAACGCCCCTAGCTAGGCATTATGATTTCAATGATGCTCGCATAAAAGGTAGGAATTGAAACATAAAGAGAGCATCATGAAGAATATGACTAGAACATTTAAGTCTAACCCACTTCCTATGCATAGGGATTTTGTGAGCAAACAACTTATGGGAACAATAATCAACTAGCATAGGAAGGCAAAACAAGCATAACTTCAGAAATTTAAGCACATAGAGAGGAAACTTGACATTATTGCAATTCCTACAAGCATATATTCCTCCCTCATAATAATTTTCAGTACCATCATGAATTAATTCAACAATATAACCAGCACCTAAAGAATTCTTTTCATGATGCATAATCATAGAATTTTTATTACTCTCCACATAAGCAAATTTATTCTCATGAATAGTAGTGGGAGCAAACTCGACAAAATAACTATCATATGATTCAAAATTAAGATCAAGACGACAAGTTTCATGGTTATCATTGTTATTTAAAGCATACGTGTCATCACAATAATCATCAGAGATAGGAGGCATGCTTTCATCATAGTAAATTTGCTCATCAAAGCTTGGGGGACAAAAAATATCATATTCATCAAACATAGCTTCCCCAAGCTTGTGGCTTTGCATATCATTAGCATCATGGATATTCAAGGAATTCATACTAACAACATTGCAATCATGCTCATCATTCAAAGATTTAGTGCCAAAAATTGTAGTGCATTCTTCTTCTAACACTTTGGCACAATTTTCCTTTCCATCATACTCACGAAAGATATTAAAAAGATGAAGCGTATGTGGCAAACTCAATTCCATTTTTTGTAATTTTCTTTTATAAACTAGACTAGTGCTAAAACAAGAAACAAAAAGATTCGATTGCAAGATCTAAAGATATACCTTCAAGCACTCACCTCCCCGGCAACAGCGCCAGAAAAGAGCTTGATGTCTACTACGCAACCTTCTCCTTGTAGACGTTGTTGGGCCTCCAAGTGCAGAGGTTTGTAGTACAGTAGAAAATTTCCCTCAAGTGGATGACCTAAGGTTTATCAATCCGTGGGAGGCGTAGGATGAAGATGGTCTCTCTCAAGCAACCCTGCAACCAAATAACAAAGAGTCTCTTGTGTCCCCAACACACCCAATACAATGGTAAATTGTATAGGTGCACTAGTTCGGCGAAGAGATGGTGATACAAGTGCAAGATGGATGGTAGATATAGGTTTTTGTAAACTGAAAATATAAAAACAGCAAGGTAGCGAGCGGTAAAAGTGAGCGTAAATGGTATTGCAATGATAGGAAACAAGGCCTAGGGTTCATACTTTCACTAGTGCAAGTTCTCTCAACAATAATAACATAGCTGGATCATATAACTATCCATCAACATGCAACAAAGAGTCACTCCAAAGTCACTAATAGCAGAGAACAAACAAAGTGATTATGGTAGGGTATGAAACCACCTCAAAGTTATTCTTTCCAATCAATCCGTTGGGCTATTCCTATAAGTGTCACAAACAGCCCTAGAGTTCGTACTAGAATAACACCTTAAGACACAAATCAACCAAAACCCTAATGTCACCTAGATACTCCAATGTCACCTCAAGTATCCGTGGGCATGATTATACAATATGCATCACACAATCTCAATTCATATATTCAAACCAACACATAGAACCTCAAAGAGTGCCCCAAAGTTTCTACCGGAGAATCACGACGAAAACGTGTGCCAACCCCTATGCATAGGTTCATGGGCGGAACCCGCAAGTTGATCACCAAAACATACATCAAGTGAATCACGTGATATCCCATTGTCACCACACATACGCACGGCAAGACATACATCAAGTGTTCTCAAATCTTTAAAGACTCAATCCGATAAGATTACTTCAAAGGGAAAACTCAATCCATTACAAGAGAGTAGAGGGGGAGAACAAACGTAAGATCCAACTATAATAGCAAAGCTCGCGATACATCAAGATCATGCCAAATCAAGAACACGAGAGAGAGAGAGAGATCAAACACATAGCTACTGGTACATACCCTCAGCCCCGAGGGTGAACTACTCCCTCCTCGTCATGGAGAGCGACGGGCTGATGAAGATGGCAACCGGTGAGGGTCCCCCCCCCCTCCGACAGGGTGCCGGAACAGGGTCCCGATTGACTTTTGGTGGCTACAGAGGCTTGCAGTGGTGGAACTCCCGATCTAATCTCCGTTCTTGAAGTTTTAGGGTACGTGAGTATATATGGGTGCAGGAAGTACGTCTGTGGACCTTCGGGGGCCCCACGAGGCAGGGGGCGCGCCCTAGGGGGGAGGGCGCGCCCCCCACCCTCGTGAGCACCTCCCTTGGCTCCTGATGTGGGGTCCAAGTCCATCCGGTAGCTTTCCTTCCAAAAATAACTTCTCCAGTTGATTTCGTTCCGTTTCGACTCCGTCTGATATTCCTTTTCTTCGAAACACTGAAATAGGCATAAAACAACAAATCTGGGTTGGGCCTCCGGTTAATAGGTTAGTCCCAAAAATAATATAAAAGTGGAAAATAAAGCCCAATATTGCCCAAAACAGTAGGTAACATAGCATGGAGCAATCAAAAATTATAGATACGTTGGAGACGTATCAATTTGTCACTCCGATTGTCGGAGAGGTATCTCTGGGCCCTCTCGGTAATGCACATCACTATAAGCCTTGCAAGCAATGTGACTAATGATTTAGTTATCGTATGATTCATTACAGAACGAGTAAAGGGACTTGCCGGTAACGAGATTGAACTAGGTATTGAGATACCGACGATCGAATCTCGGGCAAGTAACATACCGATGACAAAGGGAACAACATATGTATTTATGTGGTTTGACCGATAAAGATCTTCGTAGAATATGTGGGAGACAATATGAGCATCCAGGTTCCGCTACTGGTTATTGAACGGAGATGAGTCTCGGTCATGTCTACATAGTTCTCGAACCCGTAGGGTCCGCACGCTTAACGTTCGATGACGATCAGTATTACGAGTTTATGTGTTTTGATGTACTGAAGGTAGTTCGGAGTCCCGGATGTGATCACGGACATGATGAGGAGTCTCGAAATGGTCGAGACATAAATAATGATATATTGCACGATGTAATTCGGACACAGGATGAGTTCCGGGGGTCACCGGATAAATATCGGAGTGTTAGAAGGGTTATCGGAACCACCGGAGAAGTAATGGGCCTTATTGGGCCTATGGGAGAGAGAGGGGCTGTGAAGGGCTGGCCGCGCACCCTCCCATGGGCCCGGTCCGAATTGGACTAGGGGGAGGGGCGGCGCCCCCTCCTTCCTTCTCTTTCCCCCTCCTTCCTTCTTCTCCTAGTAGGACTAGGAAAGGGGGGAATCCTACTCCTACTAGGAGGAGGATTCCTCCCCCTTGGCGCGCCTATGAGGGCCGACCGGCCTCCCCCTCCTCCTTTATATACGTGGGGAGGGGGGCACCCTAGAACACATCAAAGTTGATCTTAGCCGTGTGCGGTGCCCCCTCCACAGATTTCCACCTCGGTCATATCGTTGTAGTGCTTAGGTGAAGCCCTGCGTCGGTAACTTCATCAACACGGTCACCACGCTGTCCTATTGACGGAACTCTCCCTCGGCCTCAGCTAGATCAAGATTTCGAGGGACGTCACCGAGTTGAACATGTGCAAATCGCGGAGGTGTCGTGCGTTCGGTACTTGATCGGTTGGATCGCAAAGACGTTTGACTACATCAACCGCGTTACTAAACGCTTCCACTTTCGGTCTACGAGGGTACATGGACACACTCTCCCGCTCGTTGCTATGCATCACATAGATAGATCTTGCGTGATCGTAGGTACAAATTTTGAAATACTGTGTTCCCCAACAGTGGCATCCGAGCTAGGTCTATGCGTAGATGTTATATGCACAAGTAGAACACAAAGAGTTGTGGGCGATAATAGTCATACTGCTGACCAGCATGTCATACTTTGATTCGGCGGTATTGTTGGATCATATGGTGTTTTCCCCTCTCTATCTTGTTGTGATGAATTGAGTTTTTCCCTTTGAGATTTCGTTGTTATCGGATTGAATACTTTTATGGATTTGAGAGCACTTGATATATGTCTTGCAATTGAATGCTCATGCTGACAATGAGGTATCATATTGATTCACTTGGCACTCAACTCGCGGATTCCCGAGGTGACATTGGGGTAATCTATGCATAGGGGTTGATGCACGTTCTTGTCTTTGTTTCTCCGATAGAAATCTTCGGGCACTCTTTGAAGTACTTTGTGTTGGATTGAATATTATGAATCTGAATTTGCTTTGGTGTTATTTTAGTATGAACTCTTGGTTAGATCGATCAGAAAGAATAGCCTCGTGTTATTTTAGTATGAACTCTAGGATAGATTGATCGGAAAGAATAGCTTTGAGGTGGTTTCGTACCCTACAAACAATTCCTTCTTATGTTCTCCGCTAGATAGGAAGTTTGGAGTGATTCTTCATTGCACGTTGAGGGACGGTTATATGATCCAATTATATTAGCATTGTTGAGAGGTTGCAGTAGTGAAAGTATGGACCCTAGGCCTCATTTTCAAGCATTGCAATACCGTTTTTGTGCCCGTTTACTATTTGGTACCTAGTTGTTTTTATTTATTCAAATTATAAAAATATATTTCTACCATCCATATTACACTTTTATCACCATCTCTTTGCCGAACTATTGCACCTATACAATTTTCCATTGTATTGGGTGTGTTGGGGACACAAGAGATTTCTTGTATTGGGTTGCAGGGTTGTTTGAGAGAGACCATCTTCATCCTACACCTCTCACGGATTGATAAACCTTAAGTCATACACTTGAGGGAAAATTGCTACTGTCCTACAATACTCCGCGCTTGGAGGCCCAACACGTGTCTACATGAATAAAGTTGCATAGTAGACATCAAGCTCTTTTCTAGCGCCGTTGCCGGGGAGGTGAGTGCATGAATGTATATCTTTAGATCTTGTAACTGAATCTTTTAGTTTCTTGTTTTATCACTAGTTTGGTTCGTAAATGAAAACTAAAAAAAAGGAATTGAGGTCGCATCGTATTATTGATCATCTTTATAATATCTTTCTTGAAAATGATGGTTGGGAAAATTGTGCTCAATTGCTAGAAGAAGAAGTCAATAAAATTCTTGGCAAAAAATATTTGAATGATGAGCATGATTTCAATGTTGTTAGTGTGAATTATTTGAATATCCAAAATGCTAATGATGATTGCACAAGTCATGACAAAAATGTTTCTTATAAGCATGTCACTTTTTGCGGAGTGAATTGGGAGTGCCTTTGCACACCAAAAAGGGAAGATAGACTTTGTAAGAAGCATAAATGTTTAGAAAAGAAAATTTTGCAAGAGAGGCTAGATGATTGTGCTAAAAGATTTAATTTTTTTTCGCCATCCTTGTGAACTTTGCAATGAACATGGTCACTTAAATCTCCAATGCAAATTCTTTCATGATCAAATCATGTCCAAAAATTGTGATAACTTGATTACCCTTGAGCATCATAAAGAGCTTAGTCTTCTTTTGGGGTATGAATAAATGAAACGTATAACTAAGGGTATTCCAAAATTTAATCTCAAGAGATTTCTTGATTTTGATCTAGAGGAAATTTATATGTTTTGTGCGGTAAATTGCATTGAGAATCCTTATATTGCCAACTATCTAAAGACAAGAAAACAAATAGAATATGAAGAGAGCACTAATGAAAGGGAAAATATTTCCCAATACCCTCCTAGTGTTTATTATGATGAATCAGGTAACGAGGAGGAGCTTCATATCCAATCAATCTCTTCAACAAGAAGCTTGAAAAAATTAATTAAACCCACACATGATGTGGTGAAGAAGAAGAAAAGAAGAAATAATAAAGGTAGAAAGGTATATCTCCCAAATAATGTTGCTCCTATCACCCTTGCGCCTCATGAAAGTGAATCTAATATGTTGATGGAGGATGATGGTATTGAGTATGATTTTGTGATACCTACTACTTTTTGTAATGATTATGATTGGGAAGACAACAATATTCCGTATGATCTTGAAAATCTTTTTAGCACTTTCCTGGAGGAATATGATAATAATGTTTTCTATACTATTGGTGTCAATCATGCTATTGATAAGAATGATTGTGATGATATGCAAAACCACAAGCTTGGGGATGGTATGCTTAATGAGTATGACATGTTTGAAGATTTATTTGCTGGAAATAATGCTTGTCCTAAGCTTGGGGATGCTTTTCTTAATTAATATCATCCTTTGATTCCTTCTACTTTTGATAAGAAAATTTATTATGATGATAGCATGCCACCTATTTATGATGATTACATTGATAAAAGTGGGTTTGGAAGAGTGTCAACTCTAGGTAGTAGTGATCCCACTATTTTGTAGGGTGTTGAATCTTATTACAATATTGATGAAAGTGGATTTGGAGAGGTTGTGACTTTATTTAGTGATACATCCACTATTTTGTAAGAGGTTTCAATTGATTATGACAATGAAGTTGCTATCTATGATGATTATTATGATGACATCTATGCCATAAAGAGTGAGAAATCTTCTATGCTTGTGCATCATGAAAAGAGTGTTGTATGTGATGGTTATATTGTTGAATCCATTCATGATGTTTCTGAAAATTATTATGAGGAAGGAACTTATGCTCTTACATATCTCAACAATATCAAGTTTCTTCTCTATGTGTTGATTGTTTTGAAGTTGCACTTGTTTTGCCTTCCTATGCTAGTTGATTATTGCTCCCTTAAGTTGTTTGATCACATCATAGGAAGTGGGTTAGACCTAAATGTGCTAGTCATATGCTCCACGATGCTCTCTTTATGTTTCAATTCTTATCTTTTATGCGAGTATCATTGAAATCATCATGCCTAGCAAAAAGGCATTAAAGAAAAGCGCTTGTTGGGAGACAACCCAGCACTTTTACCTACTCCTTTTGTGTGTTCACATGATTATGCTACTGTATTGATCATGTTTTATCTCTTTTGTTTCAATAAAGTGCCAAGTAAAGCCTTTGGGATCATGTTGGGTGATAGTTGATTTGATCTTACCTCTAGGCTCACGGAAATAATAATTATTTTTAACAAAATAGTGTTTTTGAGTTGATTCTTTTTTCAGAAGTTTAAAATGCAAATTTCTCACGTTTTCCTAAATTTTTCATAATTTTTGGAGTAGCAGAAGTCTGGTTTAAGTACAGATTACTACAGGCTGTTCTGTTTTTGACAGATTATGTTTTCAATGCATAGTTTGCTTGTTTTCTAGTTTATATGGCTTATATTGCTCAATATAAATTGTGGAAATTATATTCTACAGTAGGCATTGTGTGGAAAAAATTATGAATCTTGTCTTTAACAGTAACAAAGTGAAATGGTTTGCTCTTTATCATACTAACCTATCTCACGAAGTTTCGTTAAGTTTTGTGTGATTGAAGTTTTCAAGTTTTGGGTGAGATGTCGATATGAGGAGAATAAGGAGTGACAAGACCCTAAACTTGGGGATGACCAAGGCACCCCAAGGTAATATTAAAGGAAGATCCAAGCAACTAAGCTTGGGGATGCCCCGGAAGGCATTCCCTCTTTCGTCTCCAACATCATCGGTAACCTCACTTGGAGCTATGTTTTCATTCATCACATGATATGAGTTTTACTTGGATCTTCAATTTATTTTGCTAATATTTTCTTTATGTTATTTAAAATAATGTTTTGAATCTTTTATTTCAATAAAAGTGGCATTGATAGCCTTTACTATGCTTATTTTACAAGTCTACATGTTGCTGTTTGAAAACAGAAAGTTTACCGTTGTTGCAAAAATTCCCTAGAAAAGTCAGAATGTGGTAAAATGTTTAAACTTTTTGCTTAATAATCTCTGATAAGTTTTCTAAAGTTTGGTAATTTTTTCATAATTTTGGGAGTTAGGAAAGTATGATGAATATTGCATTCTTTACAGACTGTACAGTTTGGCAGATTACTGTTATGGTTGCATTGTTTGCATATGTTTGCTTGTTTAATGATTCTATTTGCGGATAGGAGAATTAAATATGCCGAGGAATTTAGTATGCAATGTTGAATAATAATATTAGTGATTTGCTACAGTAGAGAATGATAAAGTTTTGCATTGGTTTATACTAACTTATCTCACGAGTTCTTGTTGAGTTTTCTGTGGATGAAGTTTTTAAGATTTAGGGAAATTGTGATATAAAAGGAATTAAGGAGACACAATAGCTCAAGCTTGGGGATGCCCAAGGTATCCCAAGATAATATTTCAAAAATTCTCAAGCATCTAAGCTTGGGGATGCCCTGGTAGGCATCCCACCTTTCTTCATCAACAATTATCGGTTAGTATCGGTTAATCCTAAGTTTTGCTTCTTCACATGAGTTGTGCTAACCTTGAAATGTCATTTTATTTTCATTTTGCTTGTTGTTTTAATAAAATACTTAGATCCAAAAGTTTTTAAATAAAATAGTCCTCAAATAGTTGCCAGGGAGGCTAGGTAAGCGGCACTCACATCCCATCAACGAAGCTCTTTTCTATGGAATTGCTCTAGTGCTTCACTTATATCTTTTTGAGAACGGTGTGCTTTAGTATTTTTGAAGAAATTCTCTCTTGCTTCACTTAAATTAATTTGAGAGAGAGAAATATTATGCTCATGATCTTCACTTATATTTGTTTGAGCTTATCAAAAGCAACACATGAAAATTAGTTCCAAAGTGATAGATATCCAAGAAGGATATAATAAGAACTTTCATGAAGATCATTGGACAAAATAAACTTGATTCCTAGTAATAGTTTTGAGATATGATGATGTGATATGTGAGTCATGTTGATGACTAATTATGCTTTAGTAAGAATATTGGTGTTAAGGTTTGTGATTCCCTTTGCAAGCACGAAAGTCAATAGTTGTGTAATGAAATTACATCCTATATGTGGTGCATTATTCGGTGTTAATTATGCTCAATGCTCGCTTATGAGATTATTCGTTTCTTGGTTGGTCGCTTCCCAATCTTTTGCTAGCCTTCATTTTGCACTAAGTATGATCACTACTTGTGCATCCAAAATCATTTAAACCAGTTTTGCCACATGAATCCACTATACCTACCTATATGCGGTATTCTTTTGCCGTTCTAAGCAAATTTGTATGTGCCATCTCTAATTTTCAAAATAAATTTCTCTTTTGTGTGCTCGCACAGCTCACGAGGCGGTGAGGGGTGGCCAATATTTTCCATGCTAGATGTGTTATTCTCACGATGAGTGTTTATTCACTTGTCATTGCATGAGAGTAAGGCAAAGGTATTAGGGATGCCCATTTCCCGAAATGAAAAATGAATTTACTTTATGTTATCAAATAATAAGTTCCTTGGAAAGTGTTGGTATGGAGGGCACCCGTGGATACAGTTAGCCATGGAAAGTGAAAGTATGGTGAAAAAAGGAATAAACTTTATTTTCTGTTTGGGAACCACCTATGATATATCTAGCACAAAAAGTGTTGGGATCTCTAAGCCTTTTTCGTTGGTGGGAAAAGTATGCCTCTCGAAATGTTTTTATCTCTCAGTTTTTGCTTTGAGCTCAAGCACCTCTACAAATCCCTACTTCTCTCAGCGAAGGGCCTTTCTTTTACTTTATGCAATTTTTATTTTTAATTTGAGTCTCCATCTTCTCTTATAAAGCACCAACTAGGGGGCACTATGATCGTACTTGAGCATTAGGTGTAGCTAATATGCGAGCGTGTTTCATGAATGGATCAATGATTGAGCATGATGGGCCAGGGATAACTTATTTTAGCGTTGATATTTTAAAAGACATGGTTGCTTGTTGGTATGCTTGAGTATTAAAGTCCTCATGTCAAAACTAGACTATTGCTTTGAATCATATAAAAGTTCAAATGTTCATGCTACAAAAGAAAAGAGTTTATGATGAATATGATAGGTGGCATTCCACAACAAAAATTCCATTTTCAATTGCTACTTTATCATGATAAGTTTTATGAGAAAGAGTTGTTGTTATGATGCTAGGAAAAGTGTGATTGAAATTATCATTGATCAAACTTACGCACTTTGCTAGCATTCACACTTCACAAATTATTTCTTTTATCATTCACCTACTCGGGGACGAGTAGTAATTAAGCTTGGGGATGCTGATACGTCTCCAACATATCTATAATTTATGAAGTATTCATGCCATGTTTACAACAATTTTATATGGTTTTGGTATGATTTGCATGGAACTAACCCGGACTGACGTTGTTTTCAGCAGAACTACCGTGGTGTTGGTTTTTGCAGAAATGAAAGTTCTCCAAATGAGCTAAAACTTTTTAAAAAAATTGGAACAAAAGAGACCCCCTAAGCTTCGTGGGAGGGCCAGAAGAGCCACGAGGAGGGAACAACCCACCAGGGCGCGCCTGGTGGGCCAGGCACGCCCCGGTGGGTTGTGCTCACCTTGAGGCCCATCTTTGCGTGAAACCGACGCCAAAAAATCCTATAAACAGAGAAACCATCAGAAGTAACCCTAGATCATAAGTTCCGCCGCCGCAAGGCTCTGTAGCCATCGAAAACCAATCTAGACCCCGTTCTGGCACTCTGCCGGAGGGGGCAATCATCTCCGGTGGCCATCTTCATCATCATGGCGGCCACCACGATGAAGAGGGAGTAGTCCACCCTCGGGGCTGACAGTTTGTACCAGTAATTATGCATTTAATCTCTCTCTCTCTCGTGTTCTTGAGATGTCACGATCTTGATGCATCGCGGGCTTTGTTAATATAGTTGGATCATATGGTGTTTTCCCCTCTCTATCTTGTTGTGATGAATTGATTTTTTTTCCCTTTGAGATTTCGTTATTATCGGATTGAATACTTTTATGGATTTGAGAGCACTTGATATATGTCTTGCAACTGAATACTCGTGCTGACAATGGGGTATCATATTGATTCACTTGATATATGTTTTGGCACTCAACTCGCGGATTCCTGAGGTGACATTGGGGTAATCTATGCATAGGGGTTGATGCACATTCTTGTCTTTGTTTCTCCGGTAGAAATCTTGGGGCACTCTTTGAAGTTCTTTGTGTTGGATTGAATATTATGAATCTGAAGTTGCTTTGGTGTTATTTTAGTACGAACTCTTGGTTAGATCGGTCGGAAAGAATAGCCTCGTGTTATTTTACTATGAACTATAGGATAGATTGATCGGAAGGAATAGCTTTGAGGTGGTTTCATACCCTACAAACAATTATGTCTTATGTTCTCCGCTAGATAGGAACTTTGGAGTGATTCTTCATTGCACGTTGAGGGACGGTTATATGACCCAATTATATTAGCATTGTTGAGAGGTTGTACTAGTGAGAGTACGGACCCTAGGCCTCATTTTCAAGCATTGCAATACCTTTTTGTGCCCATTTACTATTTGGTACCTTGCTGTTTTTATTTATTCAGATTATAAAAATATATTTCTACCATCCATATTACACTTTTATCACCATCTCTTCCCCGAACTAGTGCACCTATACAATTTGCCATTGTATTGGGTGTGTTGGGGATACAAGAGATTTCTTGTATTTGGTTGCAGGGTTGTTTGAGAGAGACCATCTTCATCCTACACCTCTCACGGATTGATAAACCCTAGGTCATCCACTTGAGGGAAAATTGCTACTGTCCTACAAAACTCTGCGCTTGGAGGCCCAACAAGTGTCTACAAGAATAAAGTTGCATAGTAGACATAAGTTTCCTCCATTAGGGGGTAGAGGATCATCATCGCCACCTTGCTGACCAATAAGCTCACGGGAAGGAATGTATGTGGGGCATGTCCATGAATCTCCATACCCAACATCATCAAGGTTGCACAGAACAACAATACTAATAGGAAGCGTGTCAACACTCATCACTCTGACTTTAACAATAATCCTAGTTTTATCTCTGGGGTCCTTGTTCCAGATCAAAAACCTGCCATACTGAGAGACAGTGCGACTGACCACTCCAACATCCCAACACTCAAGAGGGTAGTTCATTAGCATAAGCCAAACATCATGGGTGAAAGCAATGCTACGGTAGTTCAAGCTCCTATCATGCCTAGTGATTCGAAGAACAGAGTCCCCAATCTCATATGGGCTGTTACTGACAGCAAAATCCCTCGAGCAAGCAGTTGTAAATTGGATCAGGACAGTACCCATACCACATCTGGACGTGTAGTTGATCCTCCACCCTTTGGCTTCAAGGAACTCTGAGATCAAAGCATTGGCGGCTGGAAAATCTTCAGGTGGAACGCGTGGAGCCAGAGTAGCAATGGCCCACTTGTCGCAAACCATTGGAAGGTTGCCACCGAGGACGATGTAGCCTCGTTGCACGCGCTCAGGACCCGGAGTGATGATCGTGGTGCCGTCGGGGAGGTGGGGATAGGAATCGCACGAGTAGCAAGCCATGACGTGGGCGGCGACGGCGGTGGTATATGGTGGAGCGTGGGTGCTAGGTGGGGGAGTAGAATGCGAGGAGGCAGGGGCAGCTCTTGGGACTTATTGTGCACTCCAAGCGCGGTAGATATTTTCCGATATACCAGCGTGCGGTTTTTCTTGTTGAGACCAAATCTGGCGATGTGATTATAACTGAAACATTTTCTGCATCTGATATTATTACAACAACGGGAGGGATAATGACCATATTCCAGGCATTTCGAACAGAAAATAAAGTCAGGTGATTTATCTAGAATTTGAAGTGACTCCGTCTCGGGCTGTGTGATGGGCTGAGGGAGGTGACTGCTAGTGGGCTCCAAGGGCGCAGAGCCATCCAGGCCCATGCCAGGATGGCAATTTGAAAATCGTTGGGCCCTGCAACTAACGATGTCGGAGCAATGGGCCACGGGTAGGCTAACCCGAAGCCCAGAACCTTTCAAGACATCGGGGCAGGCCGCGCCCCTCAAGACCCCAGGACGGAGAGCCGCCTCTGGGAGTCGGCAGCAGCGCAGCCGACTACCCACTCACGGCCGAGTCCCAGGGGCGACCTTGAGATGAGCCGACTCCTAGCAAGCGAATTCCAGAGAAGCCGGCTCTGGGAGTCAACCTGCGACTCCAACCACCTCACGCTATCGTAAAGAGGGAGGGGACGGGGCGTGGCCTCAGTGAGGTCCACGCCCGCCCCTTACCGAGGGCAGGCATGGCCACAGTACGCTGTACCATCGGAGATCTCCGTCCGGCGCGGCACTGTTGCCATGCCAGCCTTGACGTCAGCCCAAGTGGGCGGAACCCTGTGCCCACGATGGCCTGTCTGTGTGACCAAGAGACGGCGGGTCCCACCAGTCAGCGGGGGTCCAGAAGATGGCAAGAGTGCCACCAGTCGGATACCGTGGGAGTCGGCCTCCAGGAGTCGGCTGGCCCCTCCCACGGGCCCCGCACGCCATTAACCAGACAAGACGGGGAATGGCAACAGTGATCGCCCGCTAGGCGGCGGCACTGTTGCCATGACCCCACGATCGACCTAGCGTCATTAGAAGCACGGCTACAGTAATCCGCAGCCGGCAAGACCCGCCCGCGGCGGACACGGCCTGACAGCTCCATACCAGACCTGTCGGCGGGGCCCACCAAACGGCGGGCCCCGGCAGTCAGCGGAGAAGATGGCGGCCTGGGAGACAGACGGCTGGGACCCGCGCCCAGCCGGATTACCATTGTACCCCTGGGGGGTAGGCCTATATAAACCCCCCAGGGCACCCATGCAAAGGGTTGGAAAACATTAGCACTAGACCAGATCATATAGGAAGGAGAGAGCTAGCCTTGCCTTCTCCTACCTCCAGAAAACAGCTCAAGGAGCAACCGTGTATACACTTTGCCTTAGTGATCATGCGGAGACCCCGCAGAGCAGCAGTAGGGGTGTTATCTCCTCGAAGAGCCCTGAAGCTGGGTAAGATCCGCCGGCGTGCATGTCTTCGCCTCATCCCGTTTCCAGGCACCGGCGACGTTCTACTCGCTCCCACCATGATAAGCCATCCTTTGGCATATGTCGCACCCAACCCCCGACATTTGGCGCCCACCGTGGGAGGAGGTGCATCGTCGTCCGGAGACCTGCTCTGGACAGGAACCCTTTTCCTCTCTGGCGAGCGCAGCCAGCCCGGCATGCCAGACGGAGTCTGCGCTGACGCGCTGCACGGCGCCGAGATCGCCTGCGTGGCCAGCTGCCTCGCCGAACTTGTCGCCGAGGTCCGCCTCTCCAACGAGCCTATATCCGACGCAGGCGCGGGCGGCCCCGGGAGCTTCCTCGCGGGCCTCCTTGACCAACTCCATGTCGCCGGCAAGCCCGCCGCGGACTTGGAGTCCGTAGGCTCCACCGACCCGATGTTGGTCGACTCCGACACCGCGTCGCTCGACGCGTTCCCCACCAACGTGGTGGTCTACGACGAACCGCTCCCTCGCGCGGAGAGCGGCGGAAGCACCGTCACAGAGGTGCTCGTCATCGATCATGGCGAGCATTTCGGTGGAGGAGCTCATGACCCGCTCGACGCGGCGCTACAAGACCTAACCGCGCCTATTCCCGAAGACGTCGACGCCGAGACACTGGAGGCACGCCGCCTCCAGCTCGTCAAAGGCGCGAAGAAGCTGTTGGAAATATGCCCTAGAGGCAATAATAAAAGCATTATTATTATATTTCCTTATTCATGATAATTGTCTTTATTCGTGCTATAATTGTGTTAACCGGAAATCGTAATACATGTGTGAATAACAGACAACAAACATGTCCCTAGTGAGCCTCTAGTTGACTAGCTCGTTGATCGACAGATATTTATGGTTTCCTGACTATGGACATTGGATGTCATCGATAACGGGATCACATCATTAGGAGAATGATGTGATGGACAAGACCCAATCCTAAACATAGCATAAGATCGCATAGTTCGTTTGCTAGAGTTTTTCAATGTCAAGTATCCTTTCCTTAGACCATGAGATCATGTAACTCATGGATACCGTAGGAGTGCTTTGGGTGTGCCAAACGTCACAACATAACTGGGTGACTATAAAGGTATGCTACGGGTATCTCTGAAAGTGTCTGTTGGGTTGACATGGATCGAGACTGGGATTTGTCACTCCGCTTGACGGAGAGGTATCACCGGGCCCTCTCGGTAATGCATCATCACAAGGAGCTCAATGTGATCAAAGTGTTTGATCACGGGATCATGCATTACGGTAACGAGAAAAGTGACTTGCCGATAACGAGATTGAACGAGGTATTGGGATACCGACGATCGAATCTCGGGCAAGTAAAATACCGATTGACAAACGGAATCGTATACGGGATTAATTGAATCCTCGACATCGTGGTTCATCCGATGAGATCATCGTGGAGCATGTGGGAGCCAACATGGGTATCCAGATCCCGCTGTTGGTTATTGCCCGAGAGCCGTCTCGGTCATGCCTGCATGTCTCCCGAACCCGTAGGGTCTACACACTTAAGGTTCGGTGACGCTAGGGTTGTAGGGATATGTATGTGCAGTAACCCGAATGTTGTCCGGAGTCCCGGATGAGATCCCGGACGTCACGAGGAGTTCTGGAATGGTCCGGAGGTAAATAATTATATATAGGAAGTGCTGTTTTGGCCATCGGGACAAGTTTCGGTGTTATCGGTATTGTACCGGGACCACCGGAGGGGTCCCGGGGTCCACCAGGTGGGGCCACCTGCCTTGGTGGGCCACATGGGCCTTAGGGGGTGCGCCTTGGCCTGCTTGGGCCAAGGGGAACCAGCCCCAAGAGGCCCATGCGCCAAGAGAGAAAAAAAGGGGAGAGTCCTACAAGGGGAAGGCACCTCCGAGGTGCCTTGGGGAGGATGGACTCCTCCCCACCCTTGGCCGCACCCTTCCTTGGAGGAAGGGGCAAGGGCTGCGCCTCCCCCTCTCCCTTGGCCCTATATATAGTGGGGAAAAGGAGGAGCAAACCAACCCTTATGCCCTGGCTCCTCCCTCCTCCCTGCAACACCTCCTCCTCCTCCCGTAGTTGCTTAGCGAAGCCCTGCCGGAGTTCCGCTGCATCCACCACCACACCGTCGTGCTGGATATTCCTCAACCTCTCCTTCCCCCTTGCTGGATCAAGAAGGAGGAGACGTCTCCCGTCCCGTACGTGTGTTGAACGCGGAGGTGCCGTCCGTTCGGTACTAGATCATCGGTGAATTGGATCACGGCAAGTACGACTACCTCATCCACGTTCACTCGAACGCTTCCGTTGCGATCTACAAAGTGGTATGTAGATGCTATCTAATCTGAATACTCGTTGCTAGATGAACTCATAGATGGATCTTGGTGAAACCGTAGGGAAAATTTTAATTTTCTGCAACGTTCCCCAACAGTGGCATCATGAGCTAGGTCTATGCATAGTTCTTCTTGTACGAGTAGAACACAATTTGTTGTGGGCGTAGATGTTGTCAATTCTTCTTGCCGTTACTAGTCAATCTTGATTCAGCGGTATTGTGGGATGAATCGGCCCGGACCAACCTTACACGTACGCTTACGTGAGACCGGTTCCACCGACTAACATGCACTAGTTGCATAAGGTGGCTGGCGGGTGTCTGTCTCTCCTACTTTAGTTGGATCGGATTCGATGAACAGGGTCCTTATGAAGGGTAAATAGAGATTGACAAATCACGTTGTGGTTTGAACGTAGGTAAGAAAACGTTCTTGCTAGAACCCTAATTCAGCCACGTAAAACTTGCAACAACAATTAGAGGACGTCTAACTTGTTTTTGCAGCAAGTGCTTTGTGATATGATATGGCCAAAGTTGTGATGTATGATGAATGATCTATATGTGATGTATGAGATGTTCATGCTATTGTAATAGGAATCACGACTTGCATGTCGATGAGTATGACAACCGGCAGGAGCCATAGGAGTTGTCTTTATTTTTTTGTATGACCTGCGTGTCATTGAGAATCGCTATGTAAATTACTTTACTTTATTGCTAAACGCGTTAGCCATAGTAGTAGAAGTAATAGTTGGCGAGCAACTTCATGGAGACACGATGATGAAGATCATGATGATGAAGATCATGGTGTCAAGCCGGTGACAAGATGATCATGGAGCCCCAAGATGGAGATCAAAGGAGCTATGTGATATTGGCCATATCATGTCACGTTTATTATTTGATTGCATGTGATGTTTATCATGTTTTGCATCTTGTTTACTTAGAACGACGGTAGTAAATAAGATGATCCCTCATAATAATTTCAAGAAAGTGTTCACCCTAACTGTGCACCGTTGCTAAGGTTCGTCGTTCCGAAGCACCACGTGATGATCGGGTGTGATAGGTCCTTACGTTCGCATACAACGGGTGTAAGACAGATTTACACACGCAAAACACTTAGGTTGACTTGACGAGCCTAGCATGTACAGACATGGCCTCGGAACACAGAAGACCGAAAGGTCGAGCATGAGTCGTATAGAAGATACGATCAACATGAAGATGTTCACCGATGTTGGCTAGTCCGTCTCACGTGATGATCGGACACGGCCTAGTTGACTCGGATCATGTAATACTTAGATAACTAGAAGAGGGATGTCTATCTAAGTGGGAGTTCATTAATTTGATTAAATGAACTTTATTATCATGAACTTAGTCTAAATATTTACAATATGTCTTGTAGATCAAATGGCCAACGTAGTCCTCAACTTCAACGCGTTCCTAGAGAAAACCAAGCTGAAAGACGATGGTAGCAACTATACGGACTGGGTCCGGAACCTGAGGATTATCCTCATAGCTGCCAAGAAAGATTATGTCCTAAGAGCACCGCTGGGTGACGCACCTATTCTCCCTGCAGAACAAGACGTTATGAACGCTTGGCAGTCACGCTGCAATGATTACTCCCTCGTTCAGTGCGGCATGCTTTACAGCTTAGAGCCGGGGCTCCAAAAGCGTTTTGAGAGACACGGAGCATATGAGATGTTCGAAGAGCTGAAAATGGTTTTCCAAGCTCATGCCCGGGTCGAGAGATATGAAGTCTCCGACAAATTCTTTAGTTGTAAGATGGAGGAAAATAGTTCTGTCAGTGAACACATACTCAAAATGTCTGGGTTGCACAACCGCATGACTCAACTGGAAGTTAATCTCCCGGAAGAAGTGGTCATTGACAGAATCCTCCAGTCGCTTCCACCTAGCTACAAGAGCTTTGTGATGAACTACAATATGCAGGGGATGGTAAAGACCATTCCTGAAGTATATGCTATGCTGAAATCAGCAGAGGTAGAAATCAAGAAGGAGCATCAAGTGTTGATGGTGAATAAAACCACTAAGTTCAAGAAGGGCAAGGGTAAAAAGAACTTCAAGAAGGACGGCAAGGAAGTTGCCGCGCCCGGTAAGCAAGTTGCCGGGAAGAAGCCAAAGAATGGACCCAAGCCCGAAACTGAGTGCTTTTATTGCAAGGGAAGTGGTCACTGGAAGCGGAACTGCCCCAAATACTTCGCGGACAAGAAGGCCAGCAAAACCAAAGGTATATGTGATATACATGTAATTGATGTGTACCTTACCAGTACTCGTAGTAGCTCTTGGGTATTTGATACCGGTGCAGTTGCTCACATTTGTAACTCAAAGCAGGAGCTGCGGAATAAACGGAGACTGGCGAAGGACGAGGTGACGATGCGCGTCGGGAATGGTTCCAAGGTCGATGTGATCGCCGTCGGCACGCTGCCTCTACATTTACCTACGGGATTAGTTTTAAACCTCAATAATTGTTATTTAGTGCCAAGTTTGAGCATGAACATTGTATCTGGATCTCGCTTAATTCGAGATGGCTACTCATTTAAATCCGAGAATAATGGTTGTTTTATTTATATGAGAGATATGTTTTATGGTCATGCTCCGATGGTTAATGGTTTATTCTTGATGAATCTCGTACGTGATGATACACATATTCATTGTGTGAGTACCAAAAGAGTTAAAGTTGATAACAATAGTCCCACATATTTGTGGCACTGCCGCCTTGGTCACATAGGTGTCAAACGCATGAAGAAGCTCCATACAGATGGACTTTTAGAGTCTCTTGATTATGAATCATTTGACACGTGCGAACCATGCCTCATGGGTAAAATGACCAAGACTCCGTTCTCAGGAACAATGGAGCGAGCAACCAACTTATTGGAAATCATACATACCGATGTGTGCGGTCCAATGAGTGTTGAGGCTCGCGGAGGCTATCGTTATGTTCTCACCCTCACTGATGACTTGAGTAGATATGGGTATGTCTACTTAATGAAACACAAGTCTGAGACCTTTGAAAAGTTCAAGGAATTTCAGAGTGAGGTTGAAAATCAACGTGATAGAAAGATCAAGTTTCTACGATCAGATCGTGGAGGAGAATACTTGAGTCACGAATTTGGCACACACTTAAGAAAATGTGGAATAGTTTCACAACTCACGCCGCCTGGAACACCTCAGCGTAATGGTGTGTCCGAACGTCGTAATCGCACTCTATTAGATATGGTGCGATCTATGATGTCTCTTACCGACTTACCGCTATCTTTTTGGGGCTATGCTTTAGAGACTGCCGCATTCACTTTAAATAGGGCTCCGTCGAAATCCGTTGAGACGACACCGTATGAATTATGGTTTGGGAAGAAACCTAAGCTGTCGTTTCTAAAAGTTTGGGGATGCGATGCTTATGTCAAGAAACTTCAACCCGAAAAGCTCGAACCCAAATCGGAAAAATGCGTCTTCATAGGATACCCGAAAGAAACTGTTGGGTATACCTTCTACCTCAGATCCGAAGGCAAGATCTTTGTTGCCAAGAATGGATCCTTTCTAGAGAAAGAGTTTCTCTCGAAAGAAGTAAGTGGGAGGAAAGTAGAACTTGATGAAGTGTTGCCTCTTGAACCGGAAAATGGCGAAACTCAAGAAATCGTTCCTGAGGTGCCTGCACCGACTAGAGAGGAAATTAATGATGATGATCAAGATACTTCTAATCAAGCTCCTACTGAAATTCGAAGGTCCACAAGGACACGTTCCGCACCAGAGTGGTACGGCAACCCTGTCTTGGAAATCATGTTGTTAGACAACAGTGAACCTTCGAACTATGAGGAAGCAATGGCGGGCCTGGATTCCGACAAATGGCTGGAAGCCATGAAATCCGAGATAGGATCCATGTATGAAAACGAAGTATGGACTTTGACTGACTTGCCCGTTGAACGGCGAGCCATAGAAAATAAATGGATCTTTAAGAAGAAGACAGACGCGGATGGTAATGTGACCATCTATAAAGCTCGGCTTGTCGCTAAGGGTTATCGACAAGTTCAAGGGGTTGACTACGATGAGACTTTCTCACCGGTAGCGAAGCTGAAGTCCGTCCGAATCATGTTAGCAATTGCCGCATACTATGATTATGAGATATGGCAAATGGACGTCAAAACGGCATTCCTTAATGGTTTCCTTAAGGAAGAATTGTATATGATGCAGCCGGAAGGTTTTGTCGATCCTAAGAATGCTGACAAGGTGTGCAAGCTCCAACGCTCGATTTATGGGCTGGTGCAAGCATCTCGGAGTTGGAACATTTGCTTTGATGAGATGATCAAAGCGTTTGGGTTTACACAGACTTATGGAGAAGCCTGTGTTTACAAGAAAGTGAGTGGGAGCTCTGTAGCATTTCTCATATTATATGTAGACGACATACTTTTGATGGGAAATGATATAGAACTCTTGGACAGCATTAAGGCCTGTTTGAATAAAAGTTTTTCAATGAAGGACCTTGGAGAAGCTGCTTATATATTAGGCATCAAGATCTATAGAGATAGATCGAGACGCCTCATAGGTCTTTCACAAAGCACATACCTTGATAAAATATTGAAGAAGTTCAATATGGATCAATCTAAGAAAGGGTTCTTACATGTATTACAAGGTGTGAAATTGAGCTCAGCTCAATGTCCGACCACGGCAGAAGATATAGAAGAGATGAGCGTCATCCCCTATGCCTCAGCCATAGGTTCTATTATGTATGCCATGCTGTGTACCAGACCTGATGTAAACCTTGCCGTAAGTTTGGTAGGTAGGTACCAAAGTAATCCCGGCAAGGAACACTGGACACCGGTCAAGAATATCCTGAAGTACCTGAAAAGGACCAAGGAAATGTTTCTCGTTTATGGAGGTGACGAAGAGCTCGTCGTAAAAGGTTACGTCGACGCTAGCTTCGACACAGATCTGGATGACTCTAAGTCACAAACCGGATACGTGTATATTTTGAATGGTGGGGCAGTAAGCTGGTGCAGTTGCAAGCAAAGCGTCGTGGCGGGATCTACATGTGAAGCGGAGTACATGGCAGCCTCGGAGGCAGCACATGAAGCAATTTGGGTGAAGGAGTTCATCACCGACCTTGGAGTCATACCCAATGCGTCGGGGCCAATCAAGCTCTTCTGTGACAACACTGGAGCTATTGCACTTGCAAAGGAGCCCAGGTTTCACAAGAAGACCAGGCACATCAAGCGTCGCTTCAACTCCATTCGTGAAAATGTTCAAGATGGAGACATAGAAATTTGTAAAGTGCACACGGATCTGAATGTCGCAGATCCGTTGACTAAACCTCTCCCTAAGGCAAAACATGATCAGCACCAGAACTCTATGGGTGTTCGATTCATCACAATGTAACTAGATTATTGACTCTAGTGCAAGTGGGAGACTGTTGGAAATATGCCCTAGAGGCAATAATAAAAGCATTATTATTATATTTCCTTATTCATGATAATTGTCTTTATTCGTGCTATAATTGTGTTAACCGGAAATCGTAATACATGTGTGAATAACAGACAACAAACATGTCCCTAGTGAGCCTCTAGTTGACTAGCTCGTTGATCGACAGATAGTCATGGTTTCCTGACTATGGACATTGGATGTCATCGATAACGGGATCACATCATTAGGAGAATGATGTGATGGACAAGACCCAATCCTAAACATAGCATAAGATCGCATAGTTCGTTTGCTAGAGTTTTTCAATGTCAAGTATCCTTTCCTTAGACCATGAGATCATGTAACTCCCGGATACCGTAGGAGTGCTTTGGGTGTGCCAAACGTCACAACGTAACTGGGTGACTATAAAGGTATGCTACGGGTATCTCTGAAAGTGTCTGTTGGGTTGACATGGATCGAGACTGGGATTTGTCACTCCGCTTGACGGAGAGGTATCACCGGGCCCTCTCGGTAATGCATCATCACAATGAGCTCAATGTGATCAAAGTGTTTGATCACGGGATCATGCATTACGGTAACGAGAAAAGTGACTTGCCGATAACGAGATTGAACGAGGTATTGGGATACCGACGATCGAATCTCGGGCAAGTAAAATACCGATTGACAAAGGGAATCGTATACGGGATTAATTGAATCCTCGACATCGTGGTTCATCCGATGAGATCATCGTGGAGCATGTGGGAGCCAACATGGGTATCCAGATCCCGCTGTTGGTTATTGCCCGAGAGCCGTCTCGGTCATGTCTGCATGTCTCCCGAACCCGTAGGGTCTACACACTTAAGGTTCGGTGACGCTAGGGTTGTAGGGATATGTATGTGCAGTAACCCGAATGTTGTTCGGAGTCCCGTATGAGATCCCGGATGTCACGAGGAGTTCCGGAATGGTCCGGAGGTAAAGAATTATATATAGGAAGTGCTGTTTTGGCCATCGGGACAAGTTTCGGTGTTATCGGTATTGTACCGGGACCACCGGAGGGGTCCCGGGGTCCACCAGGTGGGGCCACCTGCCTTGGTGGGCCACATGGGCCTTAGGGGGTGCGCCTTGGCCTGCTTGGGCCAAGGGGAACCAGCCCCAAGAGGCGCATGCGCCAAGAGAGAAAAAAAGGGGAGAGTCCTACAAGGGGAAGGCACCTCCGAGGTGCCTTGGGGAGGATGGACTCCTCCCCACCCTTGGCCGCACCCTTCCTTGGAGGAAGGGGCAAGGGCTGCGCCTCCCCCTCTCCCTTGGCCCTATATATAGTGGGGAAAAGGAGGAGCAAACCAACCCTTATGCCCTGGCTCCTCCCTCCTCCCTGCAACACCTCCTCCTCCTCCCGTAGTTGCTTAGCGAAGCCCTGCCGGAGTTCTGCTGCATCCACCACCACACCGTCGTGCTGGATCTTCCTCAACCTCTCCTTCCCCCTTGCTGGATCAAGAAGGAGGAGACGTCTCCCGTCCCGTACGTGTGTTGAACGCGGAGGTGCCGTCCGTTCGGTACTAGATCATCGGTGAATTGGATCACGGCAAGTACGACTACCTCATCCACGTTCACTCGAACGCTTCCGTTGCGATCTACAAAGTGGTATGTAGATGCTATCTAATCTGAATACTCGTTGCTAGATGAACTCATAGATGGATCTTGGTGAAACCGTAGGAAAATTTTTAATTTTCTGCAACGTTCCCCAACAGAAGCTGGCCAGCATGAGGCGCTTGTCAGAGGCCTACCAGCGTGAGATGGATCATGCTGTGGGCGGCTCGCCGGCTCCGGCCGGGCCTAGCCGCCTTGGCGCGGTCCAGCAGCACGGCGTTGCCATCGCCAACCTGTTCGGGGCAAATCGCTCCATATACGCCACGCCTGCGGAGAACATCCGAGCCGCCCAGGCGGCGGCTGACGAGCTAGACAATTTTGAGGGCGAAGAGCGTCGCCTGATGGCGGAGCGCGTCTAGCGGCTCCTCGACGCGGCCGCCGAGCAAAACGAGGCCGGCTGCTGCACAGATGCGCCGCGACGGCAGAGTAACGACCCGCCTCCCCCGCCGAGACCAAGGCGCGACGTCACGGATGCCGACTGGCGGAGTCCGCGGAAGAAAAGACAAGGATCGGGCCGTCAGCCATAGTTGGACTCGCGTCACCATCGAGCGCGACCAAGACGGCCGCCCAAGAGCAGTGGAACGGCGGGACGACTGTCCGCCTCCTCCCCCTCGCAGGGAAAGGCGAGTTTCCCTGCCGCCTGTTGAACATCCGACTCTCGGCGACCGCCTTGGCCGCCGAGAGGGAGTCGGAGAAAACGACGCACGCCACCGGATCGACCGACTCCAGCGATCCCTGGCGCTAGTAGAAGAAGACGAGTTGGGTCCGCCGTGTTTCGGTCCCCGCATCTGAGATGAGCCCTTTCCTAGAGGGTTCACGCTCCCCAGAGATACGCCCAAGTACACCGGCTCCGTGAAGCCGGAAGACTGGCTGGTTGACTATTCCACGGCCGTCAGCATAGCGAACGGCAACAAGCGAGTTGCCGTGAAATATGTTCCACTCATGCTCCAGGGCACGGCCTGGACGTGGTTGAACAGCCTGAAACCCCGCAGCATCAACAGCTGGGTCGACTTCACTGACGCCTTCGTCCGCAACTTCACAAGCACGTACAAGCGACCTCCCAAGCCTCGCCAGCTTTCCTTGTGCGTGCAAGGCCCCAGTGAGTCAACTCGCGACTACCTCACGCGCTGGGCCGAGCTTCGGAACTCCTACGAGGGCGTGCACGAGGTGCAGGCTATCGAGTACTTCACCGCCGGGTGCAGAGAAGGCACCCTCCTCAAGAACAAGCTCCGCTCCGACGAGCCAGAGACCCTCGACGAACTGTTGATCATAGCAGACAAGTATGCCACGGCCGACTCCTCCATGAAGGCGGAGATTCAAGTTAGTGCGACTGGCAAAGTGGCCCCTCAAGCCCCCAGAACTCTGGCTGAAGACGTCAGTCGGCGGCAACAGCAAAATGACCACAAGCGCAAGGCCGCACAGCCGGCTTCCAGCAGCCGGCAGGTGGCGACGATCGAGGACCAGCAACCGG
Source organism: Aegilops umbellulata (assembly GCA_032464435.1). NCBI lineage: Eukaryota > Viridiplantae > Streptophyta > Magnoliopsida > Poales > Poaceae > Aegilops > Aegilops umbellulata. The sequence goes on along the minus strand of CP136058.1, from coordinate 323,620,869 downwards.
AAGGACACCCTTCGCCCAAACGACAGAAAGGCGGCAAGTCCAACTGGTTGTCAGCTTTCTCTTACGAGCAAACTCTTGACGGCCCTTGCAAGTTCCATAGCGGCGCGAAGCCGTCTAACCACACCACCCGGAAGTGTCACTGGCTCACCAGGATCGCCAAGGGAGACGGCCTCCTGCCTCCCCCGCCTGCTGGGCAGCCGCCTCCGCCGCAGCAGCCGGCCGTCAGGCCAGTCGGCGCAGTGCAAGACGAGTACCCAGAAGAACATGGAGCATATGTGGTGTTCACCAGCGTGGCTGACGATCGACGCAGCAGGCGGCTGCAGCAGCAAGAGGTGAACACAGTAGCATTAGAGACACCAGAGTTCATGCACTGGTCCGAGAAGCCTATCAGCTGGAGCAGGGCTAATCACCCAGAGGTGATGCCGAGTCCAGGCTCCTATGCCCTGGTCTTGGAGGCCACCTTTGCCACGGATAAAAGAGTCGCTCGCTTCTCGCGAGTGCTGATAGACGGAGGCAGCAGCATCAACATCCTGTACAAGGACACGATGGAGAAGTTAGGGATCAAGCAGAGACAGCTTCAGAACAGTCGGACTGTGTTCCACGGCATTGTCCCGGGCCTTTCCTGCTCACCAATCGGCAAGATCCTGATAGATGTTCTATTTGGAAACAAAGATCATTCCTGCCGAGAGTCGGTTTGGTTTGAAGTGGTGGACCTTGAGAGCCCATACCATGCCTTGCTTGGCCGACCCGCTTTGGCCAAGTTCATGGCGGTTCCCCACTACGCCTACCTCAAGATGAATATGCCGAGTTCCAAGGGGATTCTGACCATAGCCGGCGACTACAGAAAGTCGTCCGCCTGTGCGGCTGAAAGCAGTCGGCTAGCCGAGTCCCTGGTGATCGCAGCTGAGAAGCGGCTCCTCGATCGGGTTGTGGCGATGGCCGACAAGCGGCCGGAGATGTCGCCCAACCCTAGGAAGTCGGAAGCTGAGGGTTCATTCAAGCCGGCCAAAGAGACGAAAAAGATACCCTTGGACCCAGAGCACCCAGAGAGGTACGCTGTTATAGGTGCGAACCTCGAAAGCAAATAGGAAGGCGAGCTCATCGATTTCCTCCATGAGAATCGGGATATCTTCGCATGGTCCCCTAAAGACATGCCAGGTGTACTGACAGAATTCGCCGAGCACAAGCTACATGTCTGATCTGATGCCAAGCCAGTCAGGCAGCCCTTGCGCCGCCTGTCAGAAGAAAAAAGAAGAGTTGTTGGAGAAGAGATTGCCCGGCTCCTTGCAGCCGGCTTCATTATGGAAGTGTTCTTTCCAGAATGGCTAGCCAAGCCGGTCCTGGTGCTGAAGAAGAACAAGCAGTGGCGAATGTGTATCAACTACACCAGCCTCAACAAAGCTTGCCCCAAGGACCCGTTTGCTCTGCCGAGAATTGATCAGGTGATAGACTCCACAGCCGGATGCGAGCTGTTGAGCTTCTTAGATGCATATTCAGGATATCACCAGATCAAGCTGAACCCGGCTGACAGACTGAAGACCGCCTTCATCACGCCGTTTGGAGCCTTTTGCTACCTGACCATGACGTTCGGCTTGAGGAATGTCGGCGCCACCTTTCAGCGTTGCATGCAGAAGTGCCTCCTCAAGCAACTCGGCAGAAACGCCCACGTCTATGTGGATGATGTAGTGGTGAAGACGGAAAAGCATGGAACACTGCTGGAAGACCTCAAGGAGACCTTTGAGAACCTGCGCCGATTCCAGATCAAACTCAACCCTGAGAAGTGCGTCTTCGGAGTACCAGCTGGCCAACTCCTTGGCTTCCTGGTCTCTGAATGCAGCATAGAGTGCAACCCTGTAAAGATCAAGGCCATTGAGAGAATGGAGGTACCCAGCCGACTACTTGATGTGCAAAAGTTCACTGGCTGCCTGGCGCCCATCAGCCGATTCATCAGTCGGCTGGGCGAGAAAGCTCTCCCCTTGTACCAGCTCATGAAGAAGACCACTTTCTTCGAGTGGAACCACAAGGCGGACGAAGCCTTTCTCCAGTTGAAGAAGATGTTGACTACTCCCCCTGTGCTGGCGGCTCCGACTCCTAAAGAGCCCATGCTCCTATACATTGCCGCCACCAGCCGGGTAGTCAGCACAGTCATTGTAGTTGAACGCAAGGAGGAAGGCAAAGCATTGCCTGTCCAGAGACTGGTATATTACCTGAGCGAAGTGCTGTCGGCCTCCAAGCAAAACTACCCCCACTACCAGAAGATGTGCTATGGCGTGCACTTCGCCACCAAGAAGTTGAAGCCTTACTTTCAAGAGCATCCAATCACTGTGGTCTGCATAGCCCCACTAGCCGAGATCATTGGAAGCAGAGATGCTTCTGGCCGAGTGGCCAAATGGGCCATAGAGCTGGCCCCCTACACCATCTACTATCAGCCCCGCACAACCATCAAGTCGCAAGCACTGGCCGACTTCCTTGTCGACTGGGCCGAGACCCAGTACCTGCCGCCAGCACCCGACTCCACCCATTGGCGGATGCATTTTGATGGCTCCAAGATGCGCACCGGCTTGGGAGCCGGCGTTGTCCTCACTTCCCCCAAAGGCGACCAACTCAAGTACGCGCTGCAAATCCATTTCGCCGCCTCCAACAACATCGCCGAATACGAGGCACTCATTCACGGGCTCCGGCTTGCCAAAGAACTTGGCATTCGCCGGATCCTGTGTTATGGCGACTCCGACTTGGTGGTCCAGTAGTCATCTGGCGACTGGGACGCCAAAGATGCAAACATGGCAAGCTACCGTTTCCTCGTGCAGCAACTCAGCGGATATTTCAAGGGGTGCGAGTTCCTTCATGTGCCAAGAAATGACAACAACCAAGCAGACACCCTGGCACGAATCGGCTCGACCCGCCAAGCAATACCATCCGGCGTCGCCCTTCAGCACCTCCTCAAGCCGTCTGTCAAGCCTTCACCAGAATCAGACTCCATCTTCATGTCGGCTCCCCCAGAAGAAGTCGGATCCGACTCAAGAGCCCCAGCAGACAGCACGAGAGTCCCTACAGATGGCTCCAGGAACGCCGCAGTCGAAGCCGGCCCGGGGACTTCAGAACCCGGCCCGGGGACTGCGGCGACCAGCCCCAAGACTCCAGAACTCGGCCCGGGGACTGCACCAGTTGGCCCGGGGACTTCATCGATCCAGCAAGCGGCCGCGGACTCCAGCCCACCGCCTCCCAGCCCAGCCGCCCTCATCCAAGTCGTAGTTCTGGCAGTCGAAGAAATAGCAGCACCCTCATGGGCCCAGCCCATCCTCAAGTTTCTGGTGAGCAAAGAGCTGCCAACGATGAGATCCTAGCTTGGCAAGTACAACGCCGAGCAGCAGCCTACACCATAATCAACAGAGAGCTGGTCAGGCGCAGCGTCACAGGCGTCTACCAGCGCTGCGTCAAGCCAGAGCAAGGCCAGGCAATTCTCAAAGACATCCATCAAGGCGAGTGCGGCCACCATGCGGCCTCAAGGGCACTCGTCGCCAAAGCCTTTCGACACGGTTTCTTCTAGCCGACTGCCCTAGAAGAGGCCAAGGAATTAGGCCAAAAATGCAAAGGGTGCCAGAAGTTCCGCTCCAAGCTGCATCAGCCGGCTTTCGCACTCAAGACTATCCCCATCGCCTGGCCCTTTGCAGTTTGGGGCCTGGACATGGTGGGATCATTGAAGACGGCGTGAGGTGGCCTAACTCACTTACTTGTCGTGGTGGACAAGTTCACCAAGTGGATAGAAGCAAAGCCCATCAAGAAGTTGAATGGTCCGACTACCGTGACTTTCATCTCCGATATCACAATTCGGTACGGCATACCACACAGCATCATCACCGACAACGGCACAAACTTTGCCAAAGGTGCCTTGGCCCGTTTCTGCGCGACACAGGGCATCCGACTGGACTTAGCGTCCGTTGCCCATCCGCAATCAAACAGCCAAGTGGAGCGAGCAAACGGCCTCATCCTGTCTGGCATCAAGCCTCGACTGGTCGAACCACTGGAGCGTTCGGCCGGCTGTTGGCTTGATGAGTTGCCAGCCATCCTCTGGAGTCTGCGTACGACTCCAAACAAGTCCACCGGCTTCACGCCCTTCTTCCTCGTCTATGGTGCTGAAGCCGTCATCCCAACAGACATAGAGTTTGACTCCCCGTGAGTCACCATGTACACCAAGGAGGAAGCAGAAGAAGCACGTCAAGACGGCATCGATCTGCTGGAAGAGGGTTGTCTATTGGCACTCAACCGGTCCAGCATCTACCAGCAGAGCCTACGCCGATACTACAACAGGAAAGTCAGGCCGAGATCTTTCCAAGAGGGCGACCTTGTGCTCCGACTGATCCAGCGAACAGCCGGCCAGCACAAGTTGTCGGCGCCTTGGGAAGGCCCTTTCATCATCAGCAAAGTGCTGGGCAACGACTCCTACTACCTGATCGACGCTCAGAAGCCTCGAGCACGCAAGAGGGACGACTCCGGCAAAGAGATGGAGCGGCCATGGAATGCAAATCTCCTTTGAAGATTTTACAGTTGATGCAGTATGTACCACACTACCTTTTGTATTTAAGTACCAAGACTTCGGGCCCCCCGAGACGAGCTCGGGGACTGCCCCTTTTTGTTATCTATATGATAAGAATTATGCCTTCGAGTATGCTACTCTTTGTTATGCCGCTTGGCACCGGGTTCGACTAGTCGGCCTGGGGACTCGCCGCCTTGCGCTATGAAATGCTTCCTGCAGTCGGACAAGTAGTGTGTGGTGCCCAAGCCATCTCCTGTCAGAAGCCGCATCTCGCAGAGCGACTGTCTGGCGGTCAGGAGTAAGGAAGAATGGACGCCCACATGAAAAATGGCTAAGGACCCAAAGCATAAACATAGCTTAAGACGGCTTCCAGCCTCTCTCTGCAAAACCGACTCTTGAGCAGTCGGCTCGCCGCCTTCTATTCAACTTGCTAAAAAACTCTAAACGGCTAAGTACTTACCTTCCCAAAAGTAGCCAAACATTTGATCCAGCGGCAGTCCGCAGAGCGGCTGTCCAGCTAGCAAGACGGCAGCTAAGGGAAGGCGGCAAAGGAAAAAGCCAAAGGAGCAATAAGCAAGAAAAGATAGAACTCGGATGAATATTTACATAGCATAGGCCCTTGGCCGAATCTTCGAGCAGAGGTTCAAAATACACCCCGCGGGTGGAATTGTGCGAATTAACAAGTTCTTCAAAGACTACTAAAACAGATAAAGACAAGGCAGCAGCCTAAGAAGCGGCAGACGGGTTCGGAGGGTCGCAGGAGATGGCGGTGTCAGACATTGGGGCGGCCGGCTGGGCAGTCTCAGCTTGATCACCTCCGGCGGCAGGCGGCTCGGTTGGGCGCGGCTCGTTGCTGGAGGCGCGGTCGAGCTGAGGCTGGCCGCCCGCTCCACCTTCTGGCGCCTCCGTCTCGCCTCCATTCTCCGCCTCGCCTTCCTCCTCGATGCTGGAGCCGATCACCTCCGCCGAGTCCTCGTCGTAGTCTGGGTTCATCCCAAACCACTCCGGCGGTGCCTCCTCACCGTCTTCGGCCCGCTCGGGGACAAAGACGCTGGTGTCGGTGTATTCGGCGATCGCCACGGCACGCTTGACAAGGGCGTCTTCCGCGGCTGCCAGCTCCGGCTGGGCCTCCGACCGGAGCGTAGCTAGCCGGTCCAGGTCCAGCCCCGGATACCACGCCTTGACGAATTTCAAGGCCCGGCGTGCTCCGGCCCGGGCCGAGGAACCCTTCCAAGCCTCAAGACGGCCAGTTGCGACCTCCAGCCAGTCGGCAGTCCGACTAGGGGTGCATAGTGCCTGCATGTCTGGCCACAGGGCAGAGATAGCCTGGGCGCCGGCACGCTGAAGCCGGCGCAGCATCCGGTGGGCAGGCCGCAGGCGAGCCTCAACGCTCAGATTTGCTCGTCAAGGGTCCGGGGGGCATCGGCGGCAACCTCCGCGCCTTTCGCCCTCCGCCTCTCGCGATCGGCCTCGATGGCTTCATTTGCGGCTTGCGAGTAGCCGGGGAAGAAGTCTACTGAGGCAAAAAGAAGGAAGAGCAAGTCAAAAAACCTGAAGTCGGCCCGACCTATAGTCGGCAACTCAAAGAAGAAAAGTAAAGAAGCTTACCGTCGATGATGTCCTCGATGTCGTGGAAGCCGGAGGCCAGCAATGCCTCCTTGTCAGTCCAGGAGGAGCGCTCGCTTGCGAACTCGGCCAGGAGAGCAGTCTCCTTCTCTTCCGCCTCCTCCTGCGCCTTCTTAAGAAGCTCCTTCTGCTCCGCCAGCTGTGCAGCCAGCAGGTCGCGCTCTGCGGCGAGCTTTCTGCACTCCTCCCCCTTGGCACGCAAGGCGGTGTTGGCTTCGCCCAGCTGCTGCTGAAGAGTGGTGTTGGCCTCTGAAGGAAAATAAAAACAGAGGACGTTAAGCCATCAACGAAGAAGGTCGCCAGGAAGATCCGGCCCGACTGCTCAGTAGTCGGCCCGAATCTCGGGGACTACAGCCCGCGGGTGCGCCAGCACGCCCCCGCGAAGAAGAAAGAAGAACTCACTCCGGCTCTCCGACAAGTCGGCAGTCCGCTTTCCCAGCTCCTCAACATTGCGGTTGAAGGCGGTGGCTCGGAGGTTGTGATAATCCTGTGATAAGTATTTCAAACAAAGTTAGCACTTAGAACTCGCCAAATGGAGTTCCGAGCCGCCTGCTCAGCAGCTGGCCCGGAACTCGGGGACTACACCCAGTGGGTGCGCTAGCGCGCCCCCACAGAGAAGAGCAAGAAGACGGAGACAAGAGAAAAAACACTTACCCAGATGGCAGCCCGCGACGCCAGGTGCGCCTTGGTGCAGCTCTGGATGGCGTCGCCCTCGGCTCACAACTTAGCCTGGACGTCTAGGAGCGCCTGGTTCAGCGGGCCTGTGCCGCCTCCTCGCACCCACCCAATGGGTGCGGCGCTCGTCGCCTCGGCGTCTGGGATTGCCGAGCTGGCGGCGCTGGTCTCCAAGGGGTGTGGCGCCGAAGTCGCCTTCTCAAGACGGCGCCGCGCTGGTGAGCCGACTTGAAGGAGTAGCTTTGCCACGGCTTCGTCCTTAGTCGGCGGCACCGGCGGGTCCGCCGGCTGTTTATCACATGCGCCCCCAGATGGTGGTGGGGGTGGCGGCGGCGCGACCGTGCCCGACATGGAGGCATCGCTGCCTCCCCTCTCGACGATCGAGAACTCGCCGCCGGCTTCCTCCCATTGCGCCGTGAACTCCGGAGGCGGCTGCGCTAAGTTCAGCGAGATGACAAACACTGCTGACTGGCGGCGCGCGGCTTCCTCAGCCTACCGCCTTGCCGCGACGGCGGCCTCGGCCTCACCCAGCTTTTTCTGGGCAGAGGTGGCCGCCTTCTCGGCCTCCGCCTTATCCAGGCGGGCGGCTTCTTCCTCGTCGCGCTTCTCCTGCGCGTTCCGCTCCGTCGCCTCCCTGAGGTCGGCGGCAGGGTCAATCCGCCAAGTATTGGCAGACGTCTCTGCCGACCCCATGATGGAGGCGGCGGCGACCCTCTCAAGAGTGAGGGGAGCCCTAGAGCGGGGAAGCATGAAAAAGACTCAGACAAGATCGGCAAATAGAGAACAAGACAAAGGGCAGAGGCACTTACGCAGAAACCAGCGGTGGCTTCTTCACTTCCCTGCGGAAGCGGTCGGCCTTCGCGACCGCCTCTTCACGCTTGGTCACGGCGGCCGCCCCCTTAAACTTCTTAGTCCGGCCGCCGAGCATACTTGGACCGGTCCGGCGCTTCCTCACACCGCCTTGACCATCCAAGACGGCGGAGGAACTCGCGCCGGGCTGGCCGGCCTTTTGTTGGTGGCGCGGGGTGACTTCCCCCTCGGCATCGTCATCAGGATAGTCGGCAAAGGTGGCCGAAGGCCTGAAGCCGCCTTCTCCTCCTCCTCCTCCCCCTTCGGCGTCGGCCTCCATCGCCGCCGCTCCCAAGTTAGGGTCGTCGACGTCGCTCTCCGCTCGGTCTGGGACGAACTGGCGGGCCGGTCCCGTGGTGCCTGCCGAAGGCTGGACGAGAGGGTTCTGATTCAAAAACTAAAAAAGATTAGAAGTCGGATTCGGCTGCAAAGGAAGCAGAAGAAGAAGAAGAAGAGAGACGACTTACAACGGGAGGGGGGTTGGCGCGCGAGTACGGCTCCTTGCCGAACCGCCAATCCCCCGAGAGGCCGCAGTTTGCGATGTAGTTCACCGTGTCCGCCACCTCAACGTGGGGCATGTCCTTGGTGCACATCCAACTCGGGTCCCGGCGGCCGCTCATCTGGCAGATCAGATGAGGTCGGCCTTGGAGAGGGAGGACTCGGCGCGCCACAAAGGCGGCAAGCAGGTCGGCCCCGGTTAGACCCTCCGACTGTGTCAGCACTCGGAGTCGCGCAACGGCGGAGGCACCGGCGGGAGTCAGCGTCTTGGCCCAGTGGGACCAGCTGGGGAGCCTTCCCGCGAGCAGGCCGGCTTCGTAAGCCGGCAGGTTGACCCAGTCACCTTCTGGGGCGACGTTCTTCACGTAAAAATAAGATCGCTGCCACATCTTCACCGATTTAATCAGCGCAATGGTGGGGAACGGGTTGTCGGCCCCGTTCTTCGTATTGCGATAAACGCACCGCACTGGGCTGGCACGCCGGCGACGTGTGTGCCGAGCTTGGACTGGAAGAATTCCCCCCCACAGTTTGATGGTGGGGAGAATGCCGGGGAAGCCTTCGCACAAGGTGGCAAAGGCAGCCAGCAGCACCACCGTGTTCGGTGTGAGGTGGTGCGGCTGGAGCCCGTAGAACTCCAAGAAGGAGCATAAGAAACTTCTCGCCGGCAGCCCTAGGCCGCGCATGAGGTACGAGCGGAATATGACCCGCTCGCCCTCCTCCGGCGCCGGTGATACTTCCCCCACCTGCGCGGAGCGGGCCCGCACTAGGTCCGAGCCGGGGAGGCGGCGCGTCTTGCGCAGGAAATCAATGTGGTCATCATCGACCTCGGAGCCGTCCCACATGCCGAAGTGCACGACAGGAGGCGCGGCGGCGGAGGAGGAGCTCATTGTTGCGGGCGTGGTATGGTTCGGCGCAGCGGTGGCGAGAGGAAGAAGAAGCGGGAGGGAGCGGAAGGGAGTAGGGAAGATGGGCGCGCGTGCCCTGCCGCCCCCCTCCTCCCTCCTACTTATAGGCTCAAGGGCTGAGAACTCGAGGGGGCGATCGTGGGATTAACTGCGCCCAAAGCCCCACGACCCCCATGATTTACCACACGAAGTTACTGCTGCAGTTACTGCGCGGGGAACGCAAACGTCCGCGCAGCCACAACAGATCCGTTCGCATACCGAGGCGCGGTAGTGGCGGGCCCCGCCTGTAGGCCTGTCCCGTCGCGCGCGTGGGTGGGCAGACTGGTCCGGCCACGTGGCGCCACACGACGGGCCCGCAACGGCCGGCAACCCGGAAGCTTGTCAGGCACGCTGCCTGGATCCCGCTGTGACTTTCAAACTCTCTGAGGGCAAGATGGCCTTCTGCGAATCCAGCTCCAGCTAGTCGGCCCGAAGGAAGACGACGAGCCAGGCCCAAATCCAACCACCGGAAAGGAAGAAACTGTTGACGCTCCTCGACATGTCTCCCTTGGCGCCTCACCAGCTTCGGGGACTACTGTCGGAGCAATGGGCCACGGGTAGGCTAACCCGAAGCCCAGAACCTTTCAAGACATCGGGGCAGGCCGCGCCCCTCAAGACCCAGGACGGAGAGCCGCCTCTGGGAGTCGGCAGCAGCGCGGCCGACTACCCACTCACGACCGAGTCCCAGGGGCGACCTTGAGATGAGCCGACTCCTAGCAAGCGGCTTCCAGAGAAGCCGGCTCTGGGAGTCGGCCCGCGACTCCAACCACCTCACGCTATCGTAAAGAGGGACGGGACGGGGCATGGCCTCAGTAAGGTCCACGCCCGCCCCTTATCGAGGGCAGGCATGGCCACAGTACGCCGTACCATCGGAGATCTCCGTCCGGCGCGGCACTGTTGCCATGCCAGCCTTGACGTCAGCCCAAGTGGGCGGAACCCTGTGCCCACGATGGCCTGTCTGTGCGACCCAGAGACGGCGGGTCCTACCAGTCAGCGGGGGTCCAGAAGACGGCAAGAATGCCACCAGTCAGATCCCATGGGAGTCGGCCTCCAGGAGTCGGCTGGCCCCTCCCACGGGCCCCGCACGCCATTAACCAGACAAGATGGGGAATGGCAACAGTGATCGCCCGCTAGGCGGCGGCACTGTTGCCATGACCCCACGATCGAGCTAGCGTCATTATAAGCACGGCTACAGTAATCCGCAGCCGGCAAGACCCGCCCGCGACGGACACGGCCTGACGGCTCCGTACCAGACCTGTCGGCGGGGCCCACCAGACGGCAGGCCCCGGCAGTCGACGGAGAAGACGGTGGCCTGGGAGACAGACGGCTGGGACCCGCGCCCAGCCGGATTACCATTGTACCCCTGGGGGGTAGGCCTATATAAACCCCCCAGGGCACCCATGCAAAAGGTTGGAAAACATTAGCACTAGACCAGATCATATAGGAAGGAGAGAGCTAGCCTTGCCTTCTCCTACCTCCAGAAAACAGCTCAAGGAGCAACCGTGTATACACTTTGCCTTAGTGATCATGCGGAGACCCCGCAGAGCAGCAATAGGGGTGTTATCTCCTCGGAGAGCCCTGAAGCTGGGTAAGATCTGTCGGCGTGCATGTCTTCGCCTCATACCGTTTCCAGGCACCGGCGACGTTCTACTCGCTCCCACCATGATAAGCCATCCTTTGGCATATGTCGCACCCAACCCCCGACAAACGATCTATTATGCATGGAGTTGGTTGTGCTACATACCTCGTTCGGCCGAAAGTTTTGATCATCCATGCCGGCTAATGAGATCTGAAGATTGCCAATCAGGATGGAGTTAGCTCCAGATAGAGGCTGTTGATTGTCACTCATTGGATAAGATACCCATATTTGGTCGAGGTGACGAAGATAAATCATCATGGATCCTGCGATAGACTTTGTTGACTAAGACGTGTCGAGGAGGAGGCTTTCTTTTATAGGTCACATGACGCCATTCTGCCTCTTGCTCTTTGATCCAAATCTTCTCTTCATAGATCCAATTAGGGTCGCCTCCGCTCCACAGATGGAACAAACATTTGAACATATTGCAAGTGAAATATTTCAAACAGATAAGATGAAACCCACTGCCTTCGAACAAACCATGAAATGGAACACATTACCAATGGTGTGTGTGACGTTGATAGCATCATAAGCAGCACCAGTACATGATGAAATAGCAAGGCTGACGTTCAATGGATCAAGCCTAAACCTTGATCTTCCAAATGATGCCACCAAGATGAAACCAGAGGAGGGGAAACCGGGTTGACCGTAGAGGCAAATAGATCACGAACTTGAGATCTGAAATGATGACCAAATGAAAAATCTAGTTGATGAACAATAGAGTGTGGATCATTGAATGGATCCATTGGAGAGAAAACAGATTTGGCTGGTTGGATTTGGGTGGGATGGGTGGGATCATGGGAGTTGCCTGAAGGAAATATTCCCTAGAGGCAATAATAAAGTTATTATTTATTTCCTTATTTCATGATAAATGTTTATTATTCATGCTAGAATTGTATTAACTGGAAACTTAGTACATATGTGAATACATAGATAAAACAAAGTGTCCCTGGTATGCCTCTACTTGACTAGTTCGTTTATCAAAGATGTTTATGTTTCCTAACCATAGACATGTGTTGTCATTTGATGAACGGGATCACATCATTAGGAGAATGATGTGATGGACAAGACCCATTCGTTAGCTTAGCATTATGATCATTACAGTTTCATTGCTACTGCTTTCTTCATGACTTATTCATGTTCCTCAGACTATGAGATTATGCAACTCCCGAATACTGGAGGATCACCTTGTGTGCTATCAAAAGTCACAACGTAATTGGGTGATTATAAATATGCTCTGTAGGTGTCTCTGATGGTGTTTGTTGAGTTGGCATAGATCGAGATTAGGATTTGTCACTCCGTGTATCGTAGAGGTATCTCTGGGCCCTCTCGGTAATGCACATCACTATAAGCCTTGCAAGCATTGTGAATAATGAGTTAGTTGCGGGACGATGCATTACGGAACGAGTAAAGAGACTTGCTGGTAACGAGATTGAACTAGGTATTGAGATACCGATGATTGAATCTCGGGCAAGTAACATACCGATGACAAAGGGAACAATGTATGTTGTTATGCGGTTTGATCGATAAAGATCTTTGTAGAATATGTAGGAACAAATATGAGCATCCAGGTTCCGCTATTGGTCATTGATCGGAGATGAGTATCGGTCATGTCTACATAGTTCTCGAACCCGTAGGGTCCGCACGCTTAACATTAGGTGACGATCGGTATTATGAGTTTATGTGTTTTGATGTACCGAATGTAGTTCGGAGTCCTGGATATGATCACGGACATGACGAGGAGTCTCAAAATGGTCGAGACATAAAGATCAATATATTGGCCGACTATATTTGGACATCGTAATGGTTCCGGGTGAGATCGGGCATATACTGGAGTACCGGGAGGTTACTGGAACCCCTTGGGAGGTATATGGGCCTTATTGGGCCATAGTGGGAGAGAGGAGAAGGGAGCAAAGGAGCCCCCCCCCCCAAGCCCAATCCGAATTGGGAGGGGGGCTGGCCCCCCTTTCCTTCCTCCTTCCTCCCCCTTCCTTCCACTCCTAGTCCAACTAGGGAAGGGGGAATCCTACTCCCGGTGGGAGTAGGACTCCCCATGGGGCACGCCATAGGAGGGCCGGCCCTCCCCCTCCTCCACTCCTTTATATACAGGGGAGGGGGCACCCCATAGACACACAAGTTGATCCTTGATCTCTTAGCCGTGTGCGGTGCCCCCCTCCACCATAATCCACCTCAGTCATATCGTCGTAGTGCTTAGGCGAAGCCCTGCGCCGGTAGCTTCATCATCACCATCATCACGCCGTCGTGCTGACGAAGCTCTTCTCGGACACTCTACTGGGTCGTGAGTTCGTGGGACGTCACCGAGCCGAACGTACGCATATCACGGAGGTGCCGTACCTTTTAGGTGCTAGGATCGGCTGATCGTGAAGACGTACGACTACATCAACCGCGTTGTCATAACGCTTCCGCTTACGGTCTACGAGGGTACGTAGACAACACTCACCCCCTCGTTCCCCAACAGTGGCATCCGAGCCAGGTTTATGCATAGATGTTATATGCACGAGTAGAACACAAGTGAGTTGTGGGCGATAATAGTCATACTGCTTACCAGCATGTCATATTTTGATTCGGCGATATTGTTGGATGAAGCGGCCCGGACCGACAGTACGCATACGCTTACGTGAGACTGGTTCTACCGACGTGCTTCGCACACATGTGGCTGGCGGGTGTCAGTTTCTCCAACTTTAGTTGAATTGAGTATGGCTACGCCCGGTCCTTGTTGAAGGTTAAAACAACACATACTTGACGAAAAATCGTTGTGGTTTTGATGCGTAGGTAAGAAAGGTTCTTGCTCAGCCCGTAGTAGCCACGTAAAACTTGCAACAACAGAGTAGATGACGTCTAACTTGTTTTTGCAGGGCATGTTGTGATGTGATATGGTCAAGACGTGATGAGATATAAGTTGCTGTATTAGATGATCATGTTTTGTTGAAGTTATCGGCAACTGGCATAAGCCTTATGGTTGTCTCTTTATTGCATAAGATGCAAGCGCCAAATAATTGTTTTACTTTATCGCTATGCGATAGCAATAGTTGCAAGAGCAATAGTTGGCGAGACGACCATGTGACGACACATTGATAGAGATCAATATGATGGGGATCATGGTGTCATGCTGGTGATGATAGAGATCATGACAGTACTTTGGAGATGGAGATCAAAGGCGCAAGATGATCATGGCCATATCATGTCACATATTTTGATTGCATGTGATGTTTATCCTTTATGCATCTTATTTTGCTTAGTTTGACGGTAGCATTATAAGATGATCTCTCATTAAATTTCAAGGTATAAGTGTTCTCCCTGAGTATGCACCATTGCGACAGTTCGTCGTGCCGAGACACCACGTGATGATTGGGTGTGATAAGCTCTACGTTCACATACAATGGGTGCAAGCCAGTTTTGCACACGAAGAATACTCGGGTTAAACTTGACGAGCCTAGCATATGCAGATATGGCCTCGGAACACTGAGACGAAAGGTTGAGCATGAATCGTATAGTAGATATGATCAACATAGCGATGTTCACCATTGAAAACTACTCCATCTCACGTGATGATCGGACATGGTTTAGTTGATATGGATCACGTGATCATTTAGATGACTAGAGGGATGTCTATCTAAGTGGGAGTTCTTAAGTAATATGATTAATTGAACTTTAATTTATCATGAACTTAGTCCTGATAGTATTTGCATAACTATGTTGTAGATCAATAGCTCGCGATGTAGCTCCCCGCTTATTTTTTATATGTTCCTAGAAAAAATAAGTTGAAACATGATAGTACCAATAATGTGGAGTTGGTCCGTGATCTGAGGATTATCCTCATTGTTGCATAGAAGAATTATGTCCTTGATGCACCGCTAGGTGACAGACCTGTTGCAGGAGCAGTTGCAGACGTTATGAACGTTTGACAAGCTCGGTATGATGACTACTTGATAGTTTAGTGCACCATGCTTCACGGCTTAGAATCGGGACTTCAAAAATGTTTTGAACACCACAGAGCATATAAGATGTTCCAAGAGTTGAAATTGGTATTTCATACGCATGCCCTTGTCGAGAGGTATGAGACCTCTGACAGTACTTTGCCTACAAGATGGAGGAGAATAGCTCAATCAGTGAGCATGTGCTCAGATTGTCTGGGTACTACAAATGCTTGAATCAAGTGGGAGTTAATCTTCTAGATAAGATAGCAATTGACAAAGTTCTCTAGTCACTATCACCAAGTTACAAGAACTTCGTGATGAACTATAATATGCAAGGGATGATGAAAACAATTCCCGAGCTCTTCACGATACTGAAATCGGCGAAGGTAGAAATCAAGAAAGAGCATCAATTGTTGATGGTTAATGTCGGTGTCAAAACCGGCGGATCTCGGGTAGGGGGTCCCGAACTGTGCGTCTAGGCGGATGGTAACAGGAGACAAGGGACACAGTGTTTTTACCCAGGTTCGAGCCCTCTCGATGGAGGTAAAACCCTACTCCTGCTTGATTAATATTGATGATATGGGTAGTACAATAGTAGATCTACCACGAGATCAGAGAGGCTAAACCCTAGAAGCTAGCCTATGGTATGATTGTTGTTCGCCCTATGGACTAAAACCCTCCGGTTTATATAGACACCGGAGAGGGCTAGGGTTACACAGAGTCGGTTACAATGGAAGGAGATCTACATATCCGTATCGCCAAGCTTGCCTTCCACGCCAAGGAAAGTCCCATCCGGACACGGGACGAAGTCTCCAATCTTGTATCTTCATAGTCCAAGAGTCCGGACAAAGGTTATAGTCCGGCTATCCGGACACCCCCTAATCCAGGACTCCCTCAATAGCCCCTAAACCAGGCTTCAATGACGATGAGTCCGGCGCGTAGATTGTCTTCGGCATTGCAAGGCGGGTTCCTCCTCCGAATACTTCATAGAAGATTTTGAACACAAGGATAGTGTTCGGCTCTACAAAATAAGTTCCACATACTGCCACAGAGAGAATAGTATTTACACAAATCTAATCTGCTGACGTATTCTGTAGTGTGACATCACACCACGGCCAAGCCTTTATTCGAATCATTTTACTGTCCCACCTCAGCGCGTTTAGCGAGGCAGTTTCCTTGGCACATCTTGTCAAAGCAAAGATCGTGTCCCCATTATTTACGGGATCCTCATCAATACGGACGTGGGTAACCCAGTCGTGCCCGTTGGTACGCCTCCTCGATCGAAGGCGAGTCCCAAACGGTCACGGGGAGGGTTCTTGGTATTCAACCTCTTATAAAGAGACCAATGCCCTTCTCCTTTCTTTTGATCTCAATTGAATTCGCCCTTCGCCCCGAGTTCCAACACCCAAGGCCCCAGATTTCAGGCGCTTCGGACCTTTGGCGATGTCCGGTTCCTACCTTCGAGGCCGATGGATGCCTTCCTTCGTCATGGAGGAAGAAGTGCTAAAGCTGAGAGAGGCCAGGTTTTTGACCGGCGAAATCTCGCACAGGCTGCCTGCTCATGGGCAGGTTATTCCTACTCCCAAGCCTGGTGAGAGCGTAGTGTTTGTGTCTCACTTCCTCCGAGGGTTAGGCTTCGCGACGGATCCATTCGTGAGGGGGCTCATGTTTTATTATGGGCTGGAATTTCATGACTTAGCTCCGGAGTCCATCCTCCATATCTCATCATTCATCGTCGTGTGTGAAGCCTTCCTCTGTATTACCCCTCACTACGGACTGTGGCTAAAAACCTTTAAAGTAGAGCCGAAGATGATCGAGGGACATCACTTGGAGTGCGGAGGTGTTGTCATAAGAAAGAATGTTGACGCTCCATGGCCCGAGGGCTCCTTTCAAGAGGAGTTCAGCTTATGGCAACAAGAGTGGTTTTATATCACTGCTCCCAGGGGCACCAAGTGGATGGCACCGCCTGTTTTCCGGTCGGGTCCCCCGCCCCGACTAGCGTCATGGGTCAATAAGGGGCTGGACTAGGGGTCGGCAAAAGACGTGCCCCTGTTGAAGGGCCGCATCCGAGATCTCCTAGAAAGAGACCTCAGTCTGGTCGTGGTGACGCAGGTTATGTTAATTCGCCGAGTCCTGCCCTGCAAACGTCGCCCCTCCGTCTATGGGAGTTCAACCCGGAGGGACCGCAAGCTCTCCAACATTTTCTTGGCATGACGCCCGTGGAGATGTACAAACTGTTCTTCGGACCACAAGCAGTGTGTCCGGATTATACGGAGGATGCAGGTTTGAGCTGCAATCGTCCGGATACTCAAGTAAGTTGCCCTGTGCCCGGACACACCATCCATTCATTTATCACAACATCACCCTTAAAAGAGTTATCCTTGGAACAGGAGTGGGTAGCGAAGGCGAAGTTAATCAGGTGTCCGCCCCCCCTTCCTGAGACCTCGCCGGATCCCGTGTTAACCAGGATGCTGGAGATCGTGCCTTTAGAAGAAAACAAAGGGGGGGACAAGGAAGCTGTCGCCTCTGCGAAGGAGGCTGTTAGGAAAGGAGGAATCGAAAATTCCTCTACCCAGGGGAAGAAGAGGACCGCCTCTGAAGACCCGGAGACCATGGTCTCAAAGCGGGGGAAGAAATCTTCGCCAGAGGGTCCTGTGCCGGGGGATACCTCGGCCGTACTGTACCCCCAAGGGGATCGGCCCTCCACCGAGCCGTAAGTAAAGAGGGGAGGTTTTTTTTAAATGAGAGGAATCCTTATTTTATCTCCGAGGAAAATAACTGACGTTTTACCTTGTAGTTCGGGTCTCAGCCCTTCTCAACAGAACTCATCTTCGAGGGACCTTCTTCCGAAGATGATGGAGAGCGGAACGCCTCCCCCTACCGTTCCACCTTACGAGGCGGGCGACCCTGAGGTGTCGTCGTGGAGGGTTTCTCCTAGTCCGGCAGGACCAGAAGGCAGTCATATGTCCCCCCAGAGCTCTCCGCGTCTGGCCTTTGAGAAAAGACATCGAACGAGTCCGGCACCGCCTGGTGCACGGTCAGAGGAGTTGAAGGACCTGCTAGGGCGAGCGTCTATCTCGGAGGAGCACCGTGCATTAATGGGTACGGTAATTGAAAGGATTTCATCCATGGAAAGCGGGTTGCACGAGGCCGTCAGGAGTTTGCTGACAGGTTTTGAGGTACACAAAGTGATGTACCTTTTGACAATTTCGCATATATAAGATGCGCCCTGTGTAGATAGTAGCCCCTGAGACTCTGTGTGTTACCGAAAACGGCAGCATGCAGAGGATCATAGTCCCAGGTATAATTTTGCTGCCTTCCTATGCAGGTGGCAAAGTGTCCGGCGGCCAGCCGGACTGATGAGTTTGCCGAGCTATCACGGCAACTTGACGTGGCGGATGCTGACATCGCGCTTGTCAACAAGCGGCTTGACGAGGCACAAGGTATGTAATCTCTTCGGGGACACCTGGTAAGAGGAGCTTGACGCCAGTATCTTACAATGTGTGCACTTGATGCAGATGGGGCTGCCGCTGTGGAGGACCTTCGGGCAGAGCTTGCCCGAGCCAAGGAGCAAGCCAGAAAAAGTGATGCGGCTGCCCTAAAGGCGGTTGAGGAGCTGAAAGCCGAACAGGTTGCTCATTGTCGAAGCAAAAAGGAAATGGTCGAGATGGCTGCGAAGCTGAAGACCGCTGCTGACCGCTGCAAGCTTCTTAAGAAAGAAGATCAGGCGGAGCGGACAGACCTGGAAAAGGCCATTACGGCGGCCAAGGATGCTCATTCTGCGATGAGAGCAATGAAGGAGGAGCTGCGTCAGGCCGGAGATATCGTGGCTGGAAAGCCCTTTATGCTGCGGATGAAGTTCGGAGATCCTAAGTATGCTCCGTTGGACCGGATGTGGAGTTTGGCGAACACCTATCTGGATTTAGCTGCGAGTGCCGCTGATGCGGCCGAACATTTCCGAGATCAGAAAGATAGCGAAGTGGAAAAGCTCTTCTGGTCACAGTTCAGCAATCCGGAGTGTCCACTTCTATTGACCGATCGTTTGGCCGAATGGGCCGAACTGAATTGGTTGTCCGGACTCCCCATGAAGGATATCGTGGATCATCTGGGGCCGGAGAGGCCAAAGCCGAACAGTTATTTTAGCTTGGTGCAGCAGTTCCTTGGTGCAGTGCCTCATATTAATGCGATGAAGAGGTCAGCATGCATAGAGGGTGCGCAGATGGCCCTTGCCCGTGTCAAGACATACTGGGCAGAGATGGAGGCCACCGCTGTTGCGTCCCAAGACTCAGACGGAAGCCGAGTACCGGCCGAGCACTATTTTCAGGAAGTTCTGCCAGGCGCTCGTTTAATAGAGACGCAGTGCTCGAAGGATACTATGTTTGAATAACATGTATTATTGTAAAACAATATTTTGATGGAATGTAAAAGCTTTTTATACTTGTGCCTTCAAGAATTAAAATACCTCCTGTGCGGCTATTAATGTATATGTGTATATAACCTGAAAGATGGCAGTCGTTGGCTTCAGCCCCCATGCATATAATGCGGGGGTGTTCGCAGAAGGCGCATTTTCACACTTGATCCAACGTCTTGGTCCATGAAGGAGGTGATAGCGCAGCGAACTAGGCAACCGAACTATAGTGCTTTATCAATTTCACTTGACCATAGGAACTTGACAGTGAGGCTACTATATAGTCCCTGGTGGCGCCGCGCTCGCCCGAACTCGGGGCGCGTGTGTGCCTGGCCGGGAAACGGCCCTTCGTTAATGCGGAGGAATCCCGAGGATTCCGATAGGTCATCGAGTGGTTGACCAGTCTCACGCTATATCATGACAGTTAATTTTCGGCTTTCTCTACTGAGGTGCTCGCCTGGCTGAACCGGGGCACAATCGCAGTAGTTCTCCTGGTGCCGCCTTAGCCGATAGAACGGAACGTAAGGCAGCAAAACACAGGAGCCGGGAAAAACCAACATTTGACCAAAGACATGATTCGGAGTTGATGCATATAAGGCCAAACTCGCGACGCCGAACACTCCCTAAGGTATTCGGTCTTTATGAAAACGGGCTGAGCAGTGCCCTTGATATTAAGCCCCTGGTGTCCAGGTACGTGCGAAATTCTGACGTGGCCAGATGCCAAGACGCCAGCCTCCTCCTCGGTTATACTGAGAATCCGGGGGATGTGTATCAACAAGAGACAGTAAAAAAAGGTTTACACAGGGTCTTAATCTAAAAAGAATCCTGGGGACGGGTCCCTGCTGCACGTCTGCGCCTGTGTCTCCGTTGTGCCGTGTCCTGGACGGGCGTAGCATGGTGTTCATCTGTAAAAGAGAGGAACTTAGCTGAAAAAAGAAAAAAGAATAGTCGTGCGGAATGTAGGTTGTACTAAATAAATAAAGTATAATTCAAGACGGGTAAAATTGAGCCTTATTGTCGCTTTTTACATGTGCGGAGCCCCTTGTATAGGGGTGTATGGCTACTTGAACCTTTATCAATTATATGTTTGCTCCGGACTCGCCTAGCCATGTCCGTGGTCTTAATGACCTGTTAGATGCTTTTGTTGCTGAAGCTATTTTAATGTGTGGCTATCAAGGCAACCGCATATTCTTCCGCGCGCGAGGAACACTCGATATTTCCCTTTAGTGAGATGATGCCTCGTGGACCGGGCATCTTAAGCGTAAGAGATGCATAATGCGGTATTGCATTAAAGCGGGCGAAGGCCTCACGTCCTAGCAGTGCTTGATAGCTACTTGAAAATGGGGCGATGTGGAAGTTTAGCTTTTCGCGGCGGAAGTTATCGGGGGAGCCGAACATAACTTCTAGCAGGAGAGAACCCGTACAATGGGCATCCGGGCCTGGCGTTACTCCTTGAAAGGAAATGTTGCTATGGCGAATTTTTGTTGGGTCCATCCCCATTTTGCGGACTATGTCCTGATATAGCAGGTTTAGATCACTGCCGCCATCCATCAGGACTTGTGTAAAGTGGAGTCCGTTGATTATCGGATCCAATACCAAGGCAGTCCAGCCTGCGTTCCAGATACTTCTAGAGTAATCCTGATGGTCGAAGGTGATCGGTTTTGACAACCAGTGGCGAGACTCCTTTGGGGTAGGTCGTATGGCGCGTATCTCTATAGGCGCCACTTTGTTTTTCCCTTTTGTCACGTGAAGTAAGTTTACTGTTTTGACTTCTTGTGGGAAATTCTTTTGTTTCTCGGTGCTCTGCTTGTGGGGTTCGTCATCGTCCTCACTTGGTGTGTCGAGCCCCTTGTGTTCGGTGTTGAGTGTGCCGGATTGCTTGAAGACCCAACATTCTCTGTGGGTATGGTTTGCAGGCTTCCCGGGAGTGCTGTTGATTTGACATATCTTGTCCAAGATTTTGTTTAGGTTAGATATCTCGTCCTTGTTATCCTTGAGGGGCAGCTTTTTCTGATTCTGCCGAGAGCTTTTGAATCTGGCGTTGACTGCCGTGCTCTTCGGGTTGTTTCCCTTATTCCGGCGCTGGTCCTTGCTACATCGCGGTTTCCCGTTTCCATCCCTGACTTCGGATGTACTTGGGTCGCTGGTGCTGCATCTTGCCAACCAGCTGTCCTCTCCCGGCAAAAGCGGGTCATGAGACTTGTTAATGCAGCCATTGTCCTTGGCTTTTCTTGGCCAAGGTGTCTGGCGAGCCATTCGTCTCAAACGCTGTGTTTGAAAGCTGCTAAGGCTTCGGCGTCCGGGCAGTCGACTATCTGGTTCTTTTTAGTAAGAAATTTGTTCCAGAGTTTCCGGGCTGACTCTCCGGGCTGTCGAGTTATATGGCTTAAATCGTCTGCATCCGGAGGTCGGACATAGGTCCCTTGAAAATTTGCCCGAAAAGCATCCTCGAGCTCTTCCCAACTTCCAATGGTGTTTTTGGAAAGGCCTTTAAGCCAATGCCGGGCTGTCCCTTTGAGCTTGAGGGGTAAGTATTTTATGGCGTGGAGGTCGTCTCCTCTGGCCATGTGTATGTGGAGGATATAATCCTCAATCCAGACTCCAGGGTCTGTTGTTCCTTCGTATGCCTCTATGTTTACGGGTTTGAATCCCACTGGAAATTCATGGTCCAGCACCTCATCAGTGAAACAGAGGGGGTGTGCGGCACCCCTGTATTTGGGTGTGCCATGTTGTTCGGATATTTGTTGCGTTACATTGCTTACTAGAGCTTGCTTTCTTGGCCCGTAGATAGACCTGGTTGGGCCATCCTTTTGATGCAAATCCTTGGGTGGATCGCGTGTTGGTTTGTGTGCGGCGCCATTTGCCGCTCTATGTTGGCCATGGGGTCGTCTATCCGACCGGGTGGCTTCCTTATTATTTGATTTTGGGGGCTCTAGGGCCTCCTCATCAAATTCGGGCAGTAGCTTTCGCTTCGGGTAGCTCTTTGTGTGGCGACTATCGCCGTATTTGTCTGCGGTGTTGAGTACTTTGCTCCATCTGATTCAGAGTGCGTCTTTCGCAGTTTTGAGCTTCCGCTTCTGGTTTTTTAGGCTACGCGCCGTGGCGATGAGCCTTTTGCAGAGGTTTTCCTGTTCCAGGAACTTATCCGGTGTGAGGTCGTCCGGACTGTTATCTTCGCCGGGGACGGGTTGTGCGGTTTGTTTATCCAAGTTGCCTTGTTCGGACAGTTGCTCGATGCCATGTTCGTCGTTCGCCGGCTCGCCCTGCTCTGTGGCTGGGTCTGTATGACCGCTGTCTCTGTCGGGGCGGGGCTTGGAGCGGCGCTTATGCCGCCGCTTTGGCTGCTTTTCGGAGGAACGACCCTTTGTTGCATCATCCCGTTCTTCCTCGTCGTTTCCTTTGGGTGTGTCCACCATGTATACATCGTAGGATCAGGTGGCTGTCCAGTGCCCTATAGGCGCTGGTTCATGTTCGTCTCCTACATCGTCGTCCATACCGTCGATGTCTTCGGAGTCGAAGTTGAGCATGTCGGTTAAATCATCGACAGTGGCTACAAAGTGGGTGGTGGGTGGGTGTCGAATTTCTCCGTCGTCCGCATCCCAACCCTGTTGGCCATAGTCCGGCCAGGGCTCTCCTGACAAAGAGAGAGACTTTAGTGAATTCAGAATGTCGCCGAAGGGCGAGTGCTGAAAGATACCCGTGGCGGTGAATTCCTTGATCGGCGCCCAATCGGATTCGATTGGCAGGGGCGCGGAGGGTTCGGAGTCCGAAAAAGAGTCCGGCACCCTGGAGTCACAGGTTTCGCAGAGGGTAAGGCTGGTGTTCGGCTCGATCGCCGTTGAGGCTGCGGCCCCCGAGGCGGTGTCTAGCCACTCGTCCTCGATCGGCGCAGACGGCTCCGAGCTAAGGGTCGAAGCTGATGTGGGCGCGGCCTCCAGGGCAGTGTTCCGTGGCAGAGCTAGGTCATACCCATCGTGACACTGCGGCGCGCTTGGTTGTGGCTCGAATCGCCGAAGATCAAGTCTCCGGGGATGTCGGCCGTGTAGTTCAAACTTCCAAATTTGACCTGATGGCCAGGGGCATAGCTTTCAATCTGCTCCAGATGGCCAAGCAAATTAGCCCGTAGTGCAAAGCCGCCGAATACGAAGATCTGTCTGGGGAGAAAGGTCTCACCCTAGACCGCATCGTTGTTGATGATCGGAGGAGCCATCGGGCCTAAAGGTGACGACACAGAGGAACTCTCAATGAAAGCACCAATGTCAGTGTCAAAACCGGCGAATCTCGGGTAGGGGGTCCCGAACTGTGCGTCTAGGCGGATGGTAACAGGAGACAAGGGACACAGTGTTTTTACCTAGGTTCGGGCCCTCTCGATGGAGGTAAAACCCTACTCCTGCTTGATTAATATTGATGATATGGGTAGTACAACAGTAGATCTACCACGAGATCAGAGAGGCTAAACCCTAGAAGCTTGTAACGCCCTCGATGCGGCTATATCTCCCACGTGTCGAAGCACGACTTAGAGGCATAACCGCATTGAAAGCAATGTCGCAAGTGAGGTAATCTTCACACAACCCATGTAATACATAAGGGAAAGAGATACATAGTTGGCTTACAATCGCCACTTCACGCAATACATGAGTAGAGCATTACACCAAACAGATACAATCAAGGTCCGACTACGGAACCAAAACAAAAGAAGACTACCCCAAATGCTACACAGATCCCCGATCGTCCCAACTGGGCTCCACTACTGATCAACTGAAATGAAACAACACAATGAACAAGATCTTCATCGAGCTCCTCCTTGAGCTCGGGTGTGTCACCTGCACGGTTTCATCGGCACCTGCAAACTGGTTTTGGAAGTATATGTGAGTCACGGGGACTCAGCAATCTCACACCCGCGAGATCAAGTCTATTTAAGCTTAAAGGTAGGACAGGGTAGTGAGGTGGAGCTGCAGCAAACGACTAGCATATCTAGTGGCTACCATACGCAAAAGAGAGCGAGAAGAAGAGGCAAAAGCATGGTCGAACAACTATGATCAAGAAGTGATCCTAGAACAACCTACGTCAAGCCTAACTCCAACACCGTGTTCACTTCTCGGACTCCGCCGAGAAGAGACCATCACGGTTACACACGCGGTTGATGTATTTTAATTAAGATCAACTTCGGGTTTTCTACAACCGGACATTAACAAATTCCCATCTGCCACATAACCGCGGGCACGGCTTTCAAAAGTTCAAACCCTGCAGGGGTGTCCCAACTTAGCCCATGATAAGCTCTCGCGATCAACGAAGGATATTCCTTCTCCCGGGAAGACCCGATCAGTCTCGGAATCCCGGCTACAAGACATTTCAACAATGGTAAAACAAGACCAGCAAGACCGCCCGATGCGCCGACAATCCCGATAGGAGCTGCACATATCTCGTTCTCAGGGCAACACCGAATGAACACTACGTACGGCAACCGACGATACCCCAAGTTGCCTAGGGGCGACACCGCAAATGGCTCTAGTTTGGACCAGCACTTAGACAAGCATTGGCCCGGGGGCTAAATAAAGATAACCCTCGAGAGAGCGACTCCCAAGGGAAAAGTAGGTGGTGGTGAGGCAAATGTAAAACCAATGTTGGTCCATGTTGGAAAAGCTTTATTCAAAGCGAACTATCAAGGGGGTCCCATAAATCACCCAACCACGTTAGGGACGCAAAATCCGGGAACATAATACCGATATGACGGAAACTAGGGCGGCAAGAGTGGAACAAAACACCAGGCATAAGGCCGAGTCTTCCACCCTTTACCAAGTATATAGATGCATTAATAATATAAAAGGTATTGTGATATCCCAACAAGTAAACATGTTCCAACCAAGGAACAACATCTCCATGTTCCAACAAGGAACAAACTTCATCTTCACCTGCAACTAACAACGCTATAAGAGGGGCTGAGCAAAGCGGTAACATAGACAAACAACGGTTTGCTAGGACAAGGTGGGTTAGAGGCTTGGTTTGACAATATGGGAGGCATGATAAGCAAGTGGTAGGTATCGCAGCATAGGCATAGCAAAAGAGCGAGCAACTAGCAAGCAAAGATAGAAGTGATTTCGAGGGTATGGTCATCTTGCCTGAGATCCCGCAAGGAAGAAGAACGAGTCCGTGAAGAAGACAAACGGACGAACTCGAACGAATCCTCACAACTCCAGAACGAAACCGAAGCTAACGAGAGAAGCAACCCGGAAACAAACAAACAACATAGTAAACAACCACCACATACACATGGCATGATGCACAAACAAGTATGATGCATGTCCGATTTAATGAGGCATGGCATGGCAAAGTGCAACAAACGACACTACAAATTAAGTGGAGCTCAATATGCAACGAGTTGCATATTGACGAGACACCACATAAATTATTTAGTTCTCTCTCGGTTATGTACCCAACAATATTAAATGTAATTAAACATGGCAAAGGGTGAAGCATAAGTAAACTAACTATTTAGGCAAGTTTAAATGAGGTCGGAACAACAAACAACAATTCCGGAAAAACCTCATATGCATATTTCAAATTTGGTACTGTTCTGCCTAAAATCATATTTTATTGTTGTTAAACAGGAAAATAAAGTGAAACAAGTTAATCTATGCATTTTTCTACCCCATTTACATATAAAGTTTATTTAAATCCGAGCTACGGTTATTTAGTTATGAAATAAATCATTTTAGCATCGCATTGAGCAAATTTAATCAAACAACATTTTAAACATTTCGAACATGGATGAAAGTGACATATTATGAAACTAGATGAAAATCTAAACAAGTTACATATATAGTTTATTTAATTTTAATGCACGGTTTGTGAATTATTGATGCATGAACACTAGGGGTTTTTCTGTAAAACAGCAATTCACTGGATTATTAGGCAAATTCGCAGACAAGAAAAAAAACACTACGCAGGCCAAAACTGCTGGGCGGACTGGGCTGCTCACCATGGGCCAAGCCCAGTCGGTGGAGAGGAGCGTTGGCTGGGCGCGAAGTGGGGGGCTGGAGACGCGCTGGGCCTTGGCGATGCTAGGCTGGCGTGGTCAACGCGGGCAGGACCCGGTCGAGCGAGGCGCTCGCCTTCGATGCAGAGGAAGCAGGGGCGCGGTGGCACTGATGGACAGCGGCGAGGCAGCAACAAAGGGAGGTGCGGATCCTGGCGCTGGACGGCGACCTGAAGGTGGGGACGAGGCCGGAGACGCAGGGCCTCGTTGGATCGGGCGGAGACGACGACAAAGAGAGCAAGACGGCGCGGCGGGAGCTAGGGCTTCGCCTGTTTCCTGCAAGAAGAAGCAGAGATATGAGAGCTCCAGGAGAGAGAGAGAGAGAGAGAGAGAGAGAGAGAGAGAGAGATTAGAGCAGAGGGAGACGAAGGAGAGGGGCGCGAGGGCTGGCCTGGTGGTCGTCCGGTGGGGAAACGGCCCCGGGTGATGGATCAAGGCCAGGTCGGGCAAGTGCACGGCGATGATGAGGTCCCGAAAGGGATGCCGGCGTCCCGAACGGAGGCTACGGGTTCGATGGGGCTCGAGACAGACAAGTTTGGAGACGACCAGCGAAGGAGGAAGCTTGGGCGAGCGGCACGGCATCCATGGCTGGACCTGATGCAAGAAGAGACGAGGGACATGAGAGAAGGAGAGGAAGTGGAAATAGAGGGAGGTAGAGAAGATAGAGAGAGAGCGGGAGGAGGTGAGGCAACCTGACCGAGCCCTTCGCCGGCGGCAGGCGCGGGTGCCCGAAGAGGACTTCGTGGGGTGGAGCTCCAGCGGGGTGGTTGCTGCTGCTGGATTGAGGCGAGGCTGGTATGGAGGAGCTCCTCTCCTCCGGATCGAACAGGGAAGAGAAGGAAGCGGGGCGCTGGTCTTCGGCGAGGCCGGTCAAAGACGGCGACCTCAGGCAGGGGAGCTCGGGCTCCTGGACCAAGGGGGAGGCGCGGGAAGGATGGACCCGAAGGGATGGTTGGGTGGCGGCGGAAATCAAGGAGATGGTCGGAGGCTACTGGTCGACTGGATCTGATCTGGGAGGATCCCAAGAGAGAAGGGAGTTGGTCGGGGAGGCTATGGGATCGAGGGAGGGGATCCCAAGGAGGAGGAGACAGTGGGCTGGCGGTGGCAGCTGGGCAGGGAAGGATCCCTAGAAAATAGGGTTTGGTCCAAAATGGACTAGGGGTAGACTATATATATATGGAAAAAGAGGGGAGTTGGATCATCCGTTCAAAATCCGACGGTTGAGAATAGATAGACTAGGAAAGTCTAAATAAGAAACGGAGATATTAGAGGGATGTTTTGGGATGATCCGGACCCATCGGTCGTGACCGTGCGGTTCGGGTTCAGGAAGGTTTCGGACGCGCACGAGGGGGTTTGAGAGAGGTCGGCGAAGACAAGAGGGCTTGACAAAAGATAAACAGAGACAAAGAGAGAAGCGGCAACTACAAACGACTACGAGTTTTATGAAAACATGCGGATGCAATGCGGATGATGCGATGAATGCAACAAACAAAAAATAAAACACACGGCGAACAAGAAATATATGGAAGGCGTCTGAAGCGTCGGTCTCGGGTCGTTACAACACTCCACCACTACGAGAGGATCTCGTCCCGAGATCTAGAATGGCACCGGAGGGAAAACGGAAGATAAAGAGGAGAGGTAAAATTAAGTAGCTTCTTTGACAAACGAGTGAAACCACGAGCTTTGAGAGGTTGGACAAATTGAAATAAAGAAAACAATGGAGATGAACGAGATTGCAAAAACTCCGTTAGATAAGAGGAACAAGGAACACCATGTGAACCTTGGAGGTTGTAAGACTATCAATGACGAGCACTAAGAACAAGAAGGAACTGAAAGCACTCTGGTTGAAATGAGATAAACAAGGAAGAACAAATTCGGACAGCACTCCGGTAGAAAACGGAAGGAAAACTTGATAAGATGGAAAGAACTTGAAAAGAGAACACCACACTCCGGTTGGAAATGGAAGGAATAGAATATGAACTTGGCAAAATGAAAGCACTTGGATGAGACTCCGGTTAAAAGAGGAATGATAAACATAACACTCCGGTTAAATGGATAAGCACGAAAAAGAACATGATCTTTACAAAACGAGGTGATGGGAGAAAAGAGCAACATCACAATGCCTCCGAAAACAATGCATGATAGTTAGATAGTTGGAATGAATAGAACGAAGAATGAAACCAACATCTCCTACCATAAATGAATTTGAAAGAGCATCCTTACGAAGTCGGATGGAACGGAGTTGTTTGAAAAACAACAATGGTAAGGATAAGCTTGTTGTGGGCTTATGGAAACAACTCAAAGCTTAGAGGTGAATACATGCCACTACGGAAAACAATTGATTGCTTGAGAGCAACACGGAGATGAAAACTTATTTCACCGGGAGGACAAATGAAGAACTTGGGTCATTTATAAGCACCATAAGTAGCAACAATCCATAGGGAAAGCTTTAGGTGAAATATAGCCCAAGATAAATCCAACGAAGAGAATTGATGGATTTAAAATACCTCATTCATGTGAATCATGAAACACGAACTCAAATTGTCACGAATGACATAACACCACCTCAAATGATAAGGTAGAACAAATTGCACTTCAGAATGCAAGATGAAGAATGCTTGAACTCCTCAAATCAAGGCATGTGTTGAACACCATGTTTCATTTGGAGTATAGCTTGGCGTACCATAACTTCGAGAGAAATCTTGAAGAACAATAGAAGAATCAAAAGAATTATTGACGAACCACCATGTAGAGCCTCCATGAAGAACTCCGGTAAACAAAAGGATGATAGAAAGATAGAGAAGTTGAAAACACCAGGTGAAACCTTGCAATGATTTAGATGGATCTTCGTGATGATGAGAGTTTGGAACTCCGGGAAAAGAAAAGATGAAACAATTGGAACCGAAAATTTATTCATCATGAACAAACTCCGAAAGAATGAATTAATCACTTGGATGAAACAAGAATAAGAATTATGTTATGCGTATCCTTCACAAATTTAGATTGATGACAAGCAACAGATTTGGCATAGTACTTATTCTCGTAGAAAGGATTAAGATAGATATAGCGTAAACTTGGGAAGGTCTTCAACGAACCACCGGTAGGATTGGAAAGAACGAATGAATCTATATGATAACAAAGGGAGAGAACTCTTGAACGAACCACCGTAAGAATTGAAAATGAACGAAGAAAAGATAAGGAAACACCGGGAAGAATTAGCAAATGAACGAAGATGCTTGCTAGGATTTAGATACATGAGAACGAAGAGATCATGAGCTGATTAGAGAATATTGAATGATGCACCCGTAAGATTTGGAGAACGATAGACGAAGCTGAGAATGAATAATTCTTCTGAAATGATGGCCTTCAGAGAATCAAACTAAAAAGACTCCTGAAATGCTCCCGATGGGTGAAAAATATTCTCACAATCGAAAACAATTATGAGAGGATGGCAACAAGCTAGAACAATGAATCTTGAAGAGAATGGGGCAAGATTTAAGAGAAACTCTTCTTCGGTCTTCAAATGCTGAGAATGACGAGGAGAAACACCACCAAATTGTTGAGAAACTCCCGAAGGATTAAAAGAGGAAAGGTTGAGCCAAAGATGAAAAGAGTTTGAAAGATTTTGGAGAAAGACATATGACTGATGAAAATTCATTCTTACGTCAAGCTTTGAAAAGAATTTGAGAATAACTTCGGGATAATTAGAAGAGTCAGGTAAGATCCTGGGAAAAGACCTGTGGGTTAGGGCCCACTCAAAAGAAAACACCGTTGACCAATTTTAAAGAGAGGTTGCCCCGGTTGAATTAAATAGCTTGAATGAGAGGGGAAAAAACCTTGAAGTAACTCGAACGGATTAAGAATGGAAACATGATTCTTCTGAGATATCTTTAGCACTCCTGATACGAATAGAGAGAGGTGAACGATTATGGGATGCACCGGCATGGGATAGCATTTGAAACGAGGAAAGGGATATGAGCAACACCGAAAGCTTGAGTTAAAACCACCGGAAAAGAATACGAGAATGAAGAATGATGAACTTGAAACTGTTGAGCATCTTCATGGGAAATCACCGGATAAGAACATTGAAAGAAAAGAATGAAGAGACTTCCCACAAATAAAAGGATACATGATTAAGAAATCTGAGTCCTTGAAGAAAAAGGGTGGGAGGGCGGGAAAACAAAGGCAACTTGGGGACGGGTGAAACGGATACCGTTAAGAAAAACTTAGAATTTATCTTGCGGTTGTTGAAATGATCGGATCCACTTAAAGAGAAGCACGCCGGTTGGAAAAGAATTAACATGACAACCTCGATGATCAAGAAGGATTAGTATTCACATAGCAATATGAGAACACCGTTTAGGGAAGGTATGGATCAACACTTGACATCGAAGCAACTCGAATACCACAAATAAAACAAAACAAAGGATTTGGCTTGCAGAATAAGCCGGAACAAATACATATGATAGAGATTTACCCAATCCCATATCATGCATCTGTCGGAAAGATATTCTAGGAGCTACTTGAATTCCCACCTATAAACTCCCAAAACTTTCTGGTTATGCAATCTGGTGTTGGGGATACAGGGGACACAAAATATATCACCCAAACTAACAATACCTAGATCCAGTTGTATCCATCCTTCAACACATAACCAAGAAAACTCTGGAAATCGTGTACCTCAACCTTCGAAAAGCATCCGTTATACAAGCTATGGCAATACTCCCGAACTCCCGCCCCAGTACTGGGTGGCGTCGAGGTGATCTCACCAACAACTGCATAAAAGAGATTTTCGATGTCGGCAAAACTCAGGTATTCCAGAACTGCAACGATAAAATTGTGACGACAATACCTCGGAGCTCAACTCCCCGGGACACTGCCACAACCCCTAAATGTCAGGAGGCACCAAGAACAATGTTCTCGTCACAAAACCATCGGAACGATTCCAAGATACCCGCGTGATCCTAAAAAAAATTTAGTGAAATTTGAGGAGAGTACAGTCAAAACTTCTACGTCAGGAGGCCTCACCAGAGCGACGAAGGGACTGAGGAGTAAAAAGAATCCTACTCTCCGATATATATAATCCTAAGACTCAAAACATTTTGTGCTAGACTCAACAAAGTCAGCGATTCGATCAAGCAGGGGGGCTCCTAAGTCGGGGATGGCTCTGATTACCAACTTGTAACGCCCTCGATGCGGCTATATCTCCCACGTGTCGAAGCACGACTTAGAGGCATAACCGCATTGAAAGCAATGTCGCGAGTGAGGTAATCTTCACACAACCCATGTAATACATAAGGGAAAGAGATACATAGTTGGCTTACAATCGCCACTTCACGCAATACATGAGTAGAGCATTACATCAAACAGATACAATCAAGGTCCGACTACAGAACCAAAATAAAAGAAGACTACCCCAAATGCTACACAGATCCCCGATCGTCCCAACTGGGCTCCACTACTGATCAACTGAAATGAAACAACACAATGAACAAGATCTTCATCGAGCTCCTCCTTGAGCTCGGGTGTGTCACCTGCACGGTTTCATCGGCACCTGCAAACTGGTTTTGGAAGTATATGTGAGTCACGGGGACTCAGCAATCTCACACCCGCGAGATCAAGTCTATTTAAGCTTAAAGGTAGGACAGGGTAGTGAGGTGGAGCTGCAGCAAGCGACTAGCATATCTAGTGGCTACCATACGCAAAAGAGAGCGAGAAGAGGAGGCAAAAGCACGGTCGAACAACTATGATCAAGAAGTGATCCTAGAACAACCTACGTCAAGCATAACTCCAACACCGTGTTCACTTCCCGGACTCCGCCGAGAAGAGACCATCACGGTTACACACGCGGTTGATGTATTTTAATTAAGATCAACTTCAGGTTTTCTACAACCGGACATTAACAAATTCCCATCTGCCACATAACCGCGGGCACGGCTTTCGAAAGTTCAAACCCTGCAGGGGTGTCCCAACTTAGTCCATGATAAGCTCTCGCGATCAACGAAGGATATTCCTTCTCTCGGGAAGACCCGATCAGTCTCGGAATCCCGGCTACAAGACATTTCGACAATGGTAAAACAAGACCAGCAAGACCGCCCGATGCGCCGACAATCCCGATAGGAGCTGCACATATCTCGTTCTCAGGGCAACACCGGATGAACACTATGTTCGGCAACCGACGATACCCCAAGTCGCCTAGGGGCGGCACCGCAAGTGGCTCTAGTTTGGACCAACACTTAGACAAGCATTGGCCCGGGGGCTAAATAAAGATGACCCTCGAGAGAGCGACTCCCAAGGGAAAAGTAGGTGGTGGTGAGGCAAATGTAAAACTAATGTTGGGCCTTGCTGGAAAAGCTTTATTCAAAGCGAACTGTCAAGGGGCTCCCATAAATCACCCAACCGCGTTAGGGACGCAAAATTCGGGAACATAATACCGATATGATGGAAACTAGGGCGGCAAGAGTGGAACAAAACACCAGGCATAAGGCCGAGTCTTCCACCCTTTACCAAGTATATAGATGCATTAATAATATAAAAGGTATTGTGATATCCCAACAAGTAAACATGTTCCAACCAAGGAACAACATCTCCATGTTCCAACAAGGAACAAACTTCATCTTCACCTGCAACTAACAATGCTATAAGAGGGGCTGAGCAAAGCGGTAACATAGCCAAACAACGGTTTGCTAGGACAAGGTGGGTTAGAGGCTTGGTTTGACAATATGGGAGGCATGATAAGCAAGTGGTAGGTATCGCAGCATAGGCATAGCAAAAGAGCGAGCAACTAGCAAGCAAAGATAGAAGTGATTTCGAGGGTATGGTCATCTTGCCTGAGATCCCGCAAGGAAGAAGAACGAGTCCATGAAGAAGACAAACGGACGAAGTCGAACGAATCCTCACAACTCCGGAACGAAACCGAAGCTAACGAGAGAAGCAACCCGGAAACAAACAAACAACATAGTAAACAACCACCACATACACATGGCATGATGCACAAACAAGTATGATGCATGTCCGATTTAATGAGGCATGGCATGGCAAAGTGCAACAAACGACACTACAAATTAAGTGGAGCTCAATATGCAACGAGTTGCATATTGATGAGACACCACATCAATTATTCAGTTCTCTCTCGGTTATGTACCCAACAATATTAAATGTAATTAAACATGGCAAAGGGTGAAGCATAAGTAAACTAACTATTTAGGCAAGTTTAAATGAGGCCGGAACAACAAACAACAATTCCGGAAAAACCTCATATGCATATTTCAAATTTGGTACTGTTCTGCCTAAAATCATATTTTATTGTTGTTAAACAGGAAAATAAAGTGCAACAAGTTAATCTATGCATTTTTCTACCCCATTTACATATAAAGTTTATTTAAATCCGAGCTACGGTTATTTAGTTATGAAATAAATCATTTTAGCATGGCATTGAGCAAATTTAATCAAACAACATTTTAAACATTTCAAACATGGATGAAAGTGACTTATTATGAAACTAGATGAAAATCTAAAAAAGTTACATATATGGTTTATTTAATTTTAATGCATGGTTTGTGAATTATTGATGCATGAACACTAGGGGTTTTTCTGTAAAACAGCAATTCACTGGATTATTAGGCAAATTTGCAGACAAGAAAAAAAACACTACGCAGGCCAAAACTGCTGGGCGGACTGGGCTGCTCACCATGGGCCAAGCCCAGTCGGTGGAGAGGAACATTGGCTGGGCGCGAAGTGGGGGCTGGAGACACGCTGGGCCTTGGCAATGCTAGGCTGGCGTGGTCAACGCGGGCAGGACCCGGTCGAGCGAGGCGCTCGCCTTCGATGCAGAGGAAGCAGGGGCGCGGCGGCACTGATGGACAGCGGCGAGGCAGCAGCGAAGGGAGGTGCGGATCCGGGCGCTGGACGGCGACCTGAAGGTGGGGACTGTTGGGGAACGTAGCAGAAATTCAAAATTTTCCTACGTGTCACCAAGATCTATCTATGGAGAAACCAGCAACGAGGGGAAGGAGAGTGCATCTACATACCCTTGTAGATCGCTAAGCGGAAGCGTTCAAGTGAACGGGGTTGATGGAGTCGTACTCGTCGTGATTCAAATCACCGATGATCCTAGTGCCGAACGGACGGCACCTCCGCGTTCAACACACGTACAGCCCAGTGACGTCTCCCATGCCTTGATCCAGCAAGGAGAGAGGGAGAGGTTGAGGAAGACTCCATCCAGCAGCAGCATAACGGCGTGGTGGTGGTGGAGGAGCGTGGCAATCCTGCAGGGCTTCGCCAAGCACCACGGGAGAGGAGAAGAACTTGGGAGAGAGGGAGGGGCTGCACCAAAGGCAAAAGGTGTGTCTCAAGAGGCCCTCTACCCCACTATATATAGGGATCCCAAGGGGGGTGCACCAGCCCTAGGAGATCCAATCTCCTAGGGGGCGGCGGCCAGGGGAGGTTTCCCTCCCCCCCAAGGCACCTAGCAGGTGCCTTCCCTCCTTGGGACTCTTCCTTAGGGTTCCCCCTTCACCCTAGGCGCATGGGCCATAAGGGAAGTGGCGCCCCAGCCCACTTTGGGCTGGATCCCTTCCCACTTCAGCCCATGGGACCCTCCGGGATGGGTGGCCCCACCCGGTGGGCCCCCGGGACCCCTCCGGTGGTCCCGGTACAATACCGATGACCCCGAAACTTGTCCCGATGGCCGAAATAGGACTTCCTATATATAAATCTTTACCTCCGGACCATTCCGGAACTCCTCGTGACGTCCGGGATCTCATCCGGGACTCCGAACAACATTCGGTAACCACATACAAGCTTCCTTTATAACCCTAGCGTCATCGAACCTTAAGTGTGTAGACCCTACGGGTTCGGGAGACATGCAGACATGACCGAGACGTTCTCCGGTCAATAACCAACAGCGGGATCTGGATACCCATGTTGACTCCCACATGTTCCACGATGATCTCATCGGATGAACCACGATGTCAAGGACTTAATCAATCCCGTATACAATTCCCTTTGTCTATCGGTACGATACTTGCCCGAGATTCGATCGTCGGTATCCCGATACCTTGTTCAATCTCGTTACCGGCAAGTATCTTTTACTCGTTCCGCAACACATCATCCCGTGATCAACTCCTTGATCACATTGTGCACATTATGATGATGTCCTACCGAGTGGGCCCAGAGATACCTCTCCGTCACACAGAGTGACAAATCCCAGTCTCGATTCGTGCCAACCCAACAGACACTTTCGGAGATACCTGTAGTGTACCTTTATAGCCACCCAGTTACGTTGTGACGTTTGGCACACCCAAAGCACTCCTACGGTATCCGGGAGTTGCACAATCTCATGGTCTAAGGAAACGATACTTGACATTAGAAAAGCTTTAGCATACGAACTACATGATCTTATGCTAGGCTTAGGATTGGGTCTTGTCCATCACATCATTCTCCTAATGATGTGATCCCGTTATCAACGACATCCAATGTCCATGGTCAGGAAACCGTAACCATCTATTGATCAACGAGCTAGTCAACTAGAGGCTTACTAGGGACATGGTGTTGTCTATGTATCCACACATGTATCTGAGTTTCCTATCAATACAATTCTAGCATGGATAATAAAAGATTATCATGAACAAGGAAATATAATAATAATCAATTTATTATTGCCTCTAGGCCATATTCCCAACATTCTCCCACTTGCACTAGAGTCAATAATCCAGTTCACATCAATATGTGATTGCAATGATTCCAACACCCAAGGTCACATCCCCATGTGACTAACACCCAAAGAGTTTACTAGAGTCAATAATCTAGTTCACATTACTATGTGATTAACACTCAATGAGTTTTTGGTTTGATCATGTTATGCTTGTGAGAGATGTTATAGTCAACGGGTCTGAACCTTTCAGATCCGTGTGTGCTTTACAAATCTCTATGTCATCTCCTAGATGCAGTTACCACGCTCTATTTGGAACTATTCCAAATAACTGTTCTACTATACGAATCCAATTTACTACTTAGTATAGTCTGGATTAGTGTCAAAGTTTGCATCAGCGTAACCCTTTACGACGAACTCTTTTCCACCTCCATAATCGAGAACATTCCTTAGTCCACTTGTTACTAAGGATAACCTTAACCGTTGTCCTGTGATCCATTCCTGGATCACACTTGTACCCCTTGACTAACTCATGGCTTGGCACACTTCAGGTGCGGTACACAACATAGCATACTTTAGAGCCTACGACTAAAGCATAGGGGACGACCTTCGTCCTTTCTCTCTATTCTGCCGTGGTCATGTCTTGAGTCTTGCTCAATACTCACACCTTGTAACACAGCCGAGAACTCCTTCTTTGCTGATCTATTTTGAACTCCTTCAAAATCTTGTCATGGTATGTGTTTGTTTGAAAGTACCATTAAGTGATTTTGATCTATCCTTATAGATCTTGATGCTCAATGTTCAAGTAGCTTAATCCAGGTTTTCCATTGAAAAACACTTTTCAAACAACCCTATATGCTTTCCAGAAATTCTACACTATTTCCGATAAACAACATATACTCATCAGAAATTCTATAGTGCTCCCACTCACTTCTTTGGAAATACAAGTTTCTCACAAACTTTGTATAAACCCAAATCTTTGATCACCTCATCAAAGCGTACATTCCAACTCCGAGATGCTTACTCCAGTCCTTAGAAGGATTGCTGGAGCTTTGCATACTTGTTAGCATCTTTCAGGATTGACAAAAATCTTCTGGTTGTATCACATACAACCTTTCCTCAAGAAAATCGTCGAGGAAACAGTGTTTTGACATCCTATCTGCACAATTTCATAAATAATGCAGTAACTGCTAACATAATTCCAACAGACTCTTAGCATCGCTACGAGTGAGAAAGTCTCATCGTAGTCAACTCCTTGAACTTGTCGGGAAACATCTTGACGACAAGTCGAGCTTTCTTAATGGTGATACTTACCATCATTGTCCGTCTTCCTTTTAAAATCCATCTGTACTCAACAGCCTTACGACCATCGAGCCGTTCTGCCAAAGTCTACACTTTGTTTTCATACATGGATCCTCTCTCGGATTTTATGGCCTCGAGCCATTCATCGGAATCCGGGCCCACCATCGCTTCTCCATAGCTCGTAGGTTCATTGTTGTCTAGCAACATGACTTCCAAGACAAGATTACGTGCCACTTTGAAATAGCACGCATCCTTGTCGTCCTACGAGGTTTGGTAGTGACTTGATCCGAAGTTTCATGATCACTATCATAAGCTTCTACTTCAATTGGTGTAGGTGCCACAGGAACAACTTCCTGTGCCCTGCGACACACTAGTTGAAGTGATGGTTCAACAACCTCATCAAGTCTCCACCATCCTCCCACTCAATTCTTTCGAGAGAAACTTTTCCGAGAAAGGACACGATTTCAGAAACAATCCCTATTGCTTTCGGATCTGAGACAGGAGGTATACCCAACTGTTTTGGGTGTCCTATGAAGATGCATTTATCCGCTTTGGGTTCGAGCTTATCAGCCTGAAACTTTTTCACATAAGCGTCGTGACCCCAAACTTTTAAGAAACAATAGCTTAGGTTTCTCTAAACCATAGTTCATACGGTGTTGTCTCGACAGATTTGCGTGGTGCCCTATTTAAAGTGAGTGCGGTTGTCTCTAATGCCTAACCCATGAACGATAGTGGTAATTCGATAAGAGACATCATGGTACGCACCATATCCAATAGGGTGCAACTATGATGTTCGGACACATCATCACATTATGGTGTTCCAGGCGGTATTAGTTGTGAAACATTTCCACAATGCCAAACTCGTTACTCAGATATTCATTTCTATGATCATATCATAGACATTTTATCCTCTTATCACGAAGATCTTCAACTTCATTCTGAAATTACTTGAACCATTCAATAATTCAGACTTGTGTTTCATCAAGTAAATATACTCAGTATTTACTCAAATCATTTGTGAAGTAAGAGCATAACGATATCCACTGCGTGCCTCAGCACTCATTGGACTACACACATCAAAATGTGTTACTTCCAACAAGTTGCTTTCTTGTTCCATTTTACTGAAACCGAAGCTTTCAGTCATCTTGCCCATGTGGTATGATTTGCATGTCTCAAGCGATTCAAAATCAAGTGAGTCCAAATGGTCCATCTGCATGGAGTTTCTTCATGCGTACATACCAACAGACACGGTTCACATGTCTCAATCTTTTCAGAAATGAGTGAGTCCAAAGATCCATCAACACGGAGCTTCTTCATGTGTTTTATACCAATATGACTTACATGGCAGTGCCACAAGTAGGTGGTACTATCATTACTATCTTATATATTTTGGCATGAACATGTGTATCACTATGATCGAGATTCAATAAACCGTTCATTTTAGGTGCAAGACCATTGAAGGTATTATCCAAATAAATAGAGTAACCATTATTCTCCTTAAATGAATAACCGTATTGCGATAGACATAATCATATCATGTCTATGCTCAACGCAAACACCAAATAACAATTATTTAGGTTTAACACCAATCTCAATGGTAGAGGGAGCGAGCGATGCTTGATCATATCAACCTTGGAAACACTTCCAACACATATCGTCAGCTCACCTTTAGCTAGTCTCCATTTATTCCGTAGCTTTTATTTCGAGTTACTAACACTTAGCAACCGAACCGGTATCTAATACCCTGATGCTACTAGGAGTACTAGTAAAGTACACATTCACATAATGTATATCCAATATACTTCTATTGACAGCCTTCTCATCTACCAAGTATCTAGGGTAATTCTGCTCTAGTGGCTGTTCCCCTTATTACAGAAGCACTCAGTCTCGGGTTTGGGCTCAACCTTGGGTTTCTCCACTAGAGCAGCAGCTGATTTGCCGTTTCATGAAGTATCCCTTCTTGCCCTTGCCCTTCTTGAAACTAGTGGTTTCACTAACCATCAACAATTGATGCTCCTGCTTGATTTCTACTTTCGCGGTGTCAAACATCGCGAATATTTCAAGGATCATCATATCTATCCCTGATATGTTATAGTTCGTTACGAAGCTCTAGCAGCTTGGTGGCAATGACTTTGGAGAAGCATCACTATCTTATCTGGAAGATCAACTCCCACTCGATTCAAGTGATTGTTGTACTCAGACAATCTGAGCACAAGCTCAACGATTGAGCTTTTCTCCCTTAGTTTGCAGGCCAAGAAAATCGTCGGAGGTCTCATACCTCTTGACGTGGGCACGAGCCTGAAATCCCAATTTCAGCCCTCGAAACATCTCATATGTTCCGCAACATTTCAAAAATGTCTTCGGTGCCTCAATTCTAAACCATTTAACATTACCGAACTATCATGTAGTCATCGAAACGTGTATGCCAAATGTTCGCAACATCCACATACCACGTTCGAGGTCCAGCACACTGAGCAGTGCATTAAGGACGTAAGCCTTGTACTGTCCGCATAATTGCTACTATCAACTTTCAACTATATTTTCTCTAGGAACATATCTAAAACAGTAGAACTAAAGCACGAGCTTACGACATAATTTGCAAAGTACTTTTGACTATGTTCAGGATAATTAAGTTCATCTTATGAACTCCCACTTAGATAGACATCCCTCTAGTTATCTAAGTGATTACATGATCTGAGTCAACTAGGCCGTGTCCGATCATCACGTGAGACGGACTAGTCAACATCGGTGAACATCTTCATGTTGATCGTATCTGTCATACGACTCATGCTCGACCTTTCGGTCTTCTGTGTTCCGAGGCCATGTCTGTACATGCTAGGCTCGTCAAGTCAACCTAAGTGTTTGCATGTGTTCCGAGGCCATGTCTGTACATGCTAGGCTCGTCAACACCCGTTGTATGTGAACGTAAGGATCTATCACACCCGATCATCACGTGGTGCTTCGAAACGACGAACTTTAGCAACGGTGCACAGTTAGGGGGAACACTTTCTTGAAATTTTAATGAGGGATCATCTTATTTACTACCGTCGTTCTAAGCAAATAAGATGCAAAAACATGATAAACATCACATGCAATCAAATAGTGACATGATATGGCCATCATCACTTTGCTCCTTTTGATCTCCATCTTCGGGGCTCCATGATCATCGTCGTCACCGGCATGACACCATGATCTCCATCATCATGATCTCCATCATCGTGTCTTCATGAAGTTGTCACGTCAACTATTACTTCTACTACTACAGCTAACGGTTAGCAATAAAGTAAAGTAATTACATGACGTTTATGTTGACACGCGGGTCATAAATAAATTAAGACAACTCCTATGGCTCCTGCCGGTTGTCATACTCATCGACATGCAAGTCGTGATTCCTATTACAAGAACATGATCATC
This sequence comes from Aegilops umbellulata, assembly GCA_032464435.1. Lineage (NCBI taxonomy): Eukaryota > Viridiplantae > Streptophyta > Magnoliopsida > Poales > Poaceae > Aegilops > Aegilops umbellulata. Next base: position 323,580,357 of record CP136058.1, on the reverse strand, counting down.
TCATACATCACATATATCATACATCACATCCTTTGGCCATATCACATCACATGGCATACCCTGCAAAAACAAGTTAGACGTCCTCTAATTGTTGTTTGCATGTTTTACGTGGCTGCTATGGGTTTCTAGCAAGAACGTTTCTTACCTACGCAAAACCACAACGTGATATGTCAATTGCTATTTACCCTTCATAAGGACCCTTTTCATCGAATCCGATCCGACTAAAGTGGGAGAGACTGGCACCCGCTAGCCACCTTATGCAACTAGTGCATGTCAGTCGGTGGAACCTGTCTCACGTAAGTGTACGTGTAAGGTCGGTCCGGGCCGCTTCATCCCACAATGCCGCCGAATCAAGATTGACTAGTAACGGTAAGCGTATTGAACAAAATCAACGCCCACAACTACTTTGTGTTCTACTCGTGCAAAGAATCTACGCAATAGACCTAGCTCATGATGCCACTGTTGGGGAACGTAGCAGAAATTCAAAATTTTCCTACGTGTCACCAAGATCTATCTATGGAGAAACCAGCAACGAGGGGAAGGAGAGTGCATCTACATACCCTTGTAGATCGCTAAGCGGAAGCGTTCAAGTGAACGGGGTTGATGGAGTCGTACTCGTCGTGATTCAAATCACCGATGATCCTAGTGCCGAACGGACGGCACCTCCGCGTTCAACACACGTACAGCCCGGTGACGTCTCCCATGCCTTGATCCAGCAAGGAGAGAGGGAGAGGTTGAGGAAGACTCCATCCAGCAGCAGCATAACGGCGTGGTGGTGGTGGAGGAGCGTGGCAATCCTGCAGGGCTTCGCCAAGCACCACGGGAGAGGAGAAGAACTTGGGAGAGAGGGAGGGGCTGCACCAAAGGCAAAAGGTGTGTCTCAAGAGGCCCTCTACCCCACTATATATAGGGATCCCAAGGGGGGGTGCGCCAGCCCTAGGAGATCCAATCTCCTAGGGGGCAGCGGCCAGGGGAGGTTTCCCTCCCCCCCCCCCCCCCCCAAGGCACCTAGCAGGTGCCTTCCCTCCTTGGGACTCTTCCTTAGGGTTCCCCCTTCACCCTAGGCGCATGGGCCATAAGGGAAGTGGCGCCCCAGCCCACTTTGGGCTGGATCCCTTCCCACTTCAGCCCATGGGACCCTCCGGGATGGGTGGCCCCACCCGGTGGGCCCCCGGGACCCCTCCGGTGGTCCCGGTACAATACCGATGACCCCGAAACTTGTCTCGATGGCCGAAATAGGACTTCCTATATATAAATCTTTACCTCCGGACCATTCTGGAACTCCTCGTGACGTCCGGGATCTCATCCGGGACTCCGAACAACATTCGGTAACCACATACAAGCTTCCTTTATAACCCTAGCGTCATCGAACCTTAAGTGTGTAGACCCTACGGGTTCGGGAGACATGCAGACATGACCGAGACATTCTCCGGTCAATAACCAACAGCGGGATCTGGATACCCATGTTGGCTCCCACATGTTCCACGATGATCTCATCGGATGAACCACGATGTCAAGGACTTAATCAATCCCGTATACAATTCCCTTTGTCTATCGGTACGATACTTGCCCGAGATTCGATCGTCGGTATCCCGATACCTTGTTCAATCTCGTTACCGGCAAGTATCTTTTACTCGTTCCGCAACACATCATCCCGTGATCAACTCCTTGATCACATTGTGCACATTATGATGATGTCCTACCGAGTGGGCCCAGAGATACCTCTCCGTCACACAGAGTGACAAATCCCAGTCTCGATTCATGCCAACCCAACAGACACTTTCGGAGATACCTGTAGTGTACCTTTATAGCCACCCAGTTACGTTGTGACGTTTGGCACACCCAAAGCACTCCTACGGTATCCGGGAGTTGCACAATCTCATGGTCTAAGGAAACGATACTTGACATTAGAAAAGCTTTAGCATACGAACTACATGATCTTGTGCTAGGCTTAGGATTGGGTCTTGTCCATCACATCATTCTCCTAATGATGTGATCCCGTTATCAACGACATCCAATGTCCATGGTCAGGAAACCGTAACCATCTATTGATCAACGAGCTAGTCAACTAGAGGCTTACTAGGGACATGGTGTTGTCTATGTATCCACACATGTATCTGAGTTTCCTATCAATACAATTCTAGCATGGATAATAAACGATTATCATGAACAAGGAAATATAATAATAATCAATTTATTATTGCCTCTAGGGCATATTTCCAACAGGGATGAGGCCGGAGACGCAGGGCCTCGTCGGATCGGGCGGAGACGACGACAAACAAAGCAAGACGGCGCGGCGGGAGCTGGGGCTTCGCCCGTTTCCTGCGAGAAGAAGCTGAGATATGAGAGCTCCAGGAGAGAGAGAGAGAGAGAGAGAGAGAGAGATTAGAGCAGAGGGAGACGAAGGAGAGGGGCGCGAGGGCTGGCCCGGTGGTCGTCCGGTGGGGAAACGGCCCCGGGCGATGGATCAAGGCCAGGTCCGGGCAAGTGCACGGCGACGATGAGGTCCCGGACGGGATGCCGGCGTCCCGAACGGAGGCTACGGGTTCGATGGGGCTCAAGACAGACAGGTTTGGAGACGACCAGCGAAGGAGGAAGCTTGGGCGAGCGGCACGGCATCCATGGCTGGACCTGATGCAAGAAGAGACGAGGGACATGAGAGAAGGAGAGGAAGTGGAAATAGAGGGAGGTAGAGAAGATAGAGTGAGAGCGGGAGGAGGCGAGGCAACCTGACCGAGCCCTTCGCCGGCGGCAGGCGCGGGTGCCCGAAGAGGACTTCGTTGGGTGGAGCTCCAGCGGAGTGGTTGTTGCTGCTGGATTGAGGCGAGGCGGGTATGGAGGAGCTCCTCTCCTCCGGATCGAACAGGGAAGAGAAGGCAGCGGGGCGCTGGTCTTCGGCGAGGCCGGTCGAAGACAGCAACCTCAGGCAGGGGAGCTCGAGCTCCAGGACCGAGGGGGGAGGCGCGGGAAGGATGGACCCGAAGGGATGGTTGGGTGGCGGCGGAAATCAAGGAGATGGTTGGAGGCTACTAGTCGGCTGGATCTGATCTGGGAGGATCCCAAGAGAGAAGGGAGTTGGTCGGGGAGGCTATGGGATCGAGGGAGGGGATCCCAAGGAGGAGGAGACAGTGGGCTGGCGGCGGCGGCTGGGCAGGGAAGGATCCCTAGAAAATAGGGTTTGGTCCAAAATGGACTAGGGCTAGACTATATATATGGAAAAAGAGGGGAGTTGGATCATCCGTTCAAAATCTGACGGTTGAGAATAGATAGACTAGGAAAGTCTAAATAAGAAACGGAGATATTAGAGGGATGTTTTGGGATGATCCGGACCCATCGGTTGTGGCCGTGCGGTTCGGGTTCGGGAAGGTTTCGGACGCGCACGAGGGGGTTTGAGAGAGGTCGGCGAAGACAAGAGGGCTTGACAAAAGATAAACAAAGACAAAGAGAGAAGCGGCAACTACAAACGACTACGAGTTTTATGAAAACATGCGGATGCAATGCGGATGATGCGATGAATGCAACAAACAAAAAATAAAACACACGGCGAACAAGAAATATATGGAAGGCGTCTGAAGCGTCGGTCTCGGGTCGTTACAAAGCTAGCCTATGGTATGATTGTTGTTCGCCCTATGGACTAAAACCCTCCGATTTATATAGACACCGGAGAGGGCTAGGGTTACACAGAGTCGGTTACAATGGAAGGAGATCTACATATCCGTATCGCCAAGCTTGCCTTCCACGCCAAGGAAAGTCCCATCCGGACACGGGACGAAGTCTTCAATCTTGTATCTTCATAGTCCAAGAGTCCGGCCAAAGGTTATAGTCCGGCTATCCGGACACCCCCTAATCCAGGACTCCCTCAGTTAACAAGACCACTAGTTTCAAAAAAGGGCAAATGGAAAGAAAGGGAACTTCAAGAAGAATGGCAAGCAAGTTGCCACTCCCATGAAGAAGCCCAAAGCTAGATCCAAGCCTGAAACTGAGTGCTTCTACTGCAAAGGAAATGGTCACTGGAAGTGGAACTGCCCTAGATACTTGGCGAATAAGAAGGATGGCAGAGTGAACAAAGTTATATTTGATATACATGTTATTGGTGTGTACTTTACTAGTGTTTATAGCAACCCCTCAGTATTTTATACTGGTTCAGTTGCTAAGATTAGTAACCCGAAATGGGAGTTGCAAAATAAATAGAGACTAGTTAAGGGAGAGGTGATGATGTGAGTTGGAAGTGATTCCAAGGTTGATAAGATCACCATCGCACACTCCCTTTACCTTCGGGATTAGTGTTGAACCTAAAATAAAAGTTATTTGGTGTTTGTGTTGAGCATGAATATGATTGAATCATGTTTGTTGCAATACGGTTATTCATTTAAGTCAAAGAATAATTGTTGTTCTATTTACATGAATAAAACCTTCTATGGTCATACACTCAATATAAATGGTTTATTGAATCTCGATCGTAATGATACACATATTCATAATGTTGAAGCCAAAAGATGCAAAGTTAATAATGATAGTGCAACTTATTTGTGGCACTGCCATTTAGATCATATTGGTGTAAAGCGCATGAAGAAACTCCATGCTGATGGGCTTTTGGAATCACTTGATTATGAATCATTTGATGCTTGCGAACAATGCCTCATGAACAAGATGACTAAGACTCCGTTCTCCGGAACAATGGAGTGAGCAACAGACTTGTTGGAAATAATACATACTGATGTATGCGGTCCGATGAGTGTTGAGGCTCATGGCGGGTATCGTTATTTTCTGACCTTCACAGATGATTTAAGCATATATGGGTATATCTACTTGATGAAACATAAGTCTGAAACATTTGAAAAGTTCAAAGAATTTCAGAGTCAAGTAGAAAATCATCATAACAAGAAAATAAAGTTTCTACGATCTGATCGCGGAGAGGAATATTTGAGTTACGAGTTTGGTCTTCAATTAAAAAAATGTGAAATAGTTTCACAAACTCATGCCACCTGGAACACCACAACATAATGGTGTGTCCAAACGTCATAACCATACTTTATTGGATATAGTGTGATCTATGATGTCTCTTACCGATTTACCACTATCATTTTGGGGTTATGCATTAGAGACAACTGCATTCACGTTAAATAGGGCACCATCTAAATCCGTTGAGACGACACCATATGAACTGTTGTTTGGCAAGAAACCTAAGTTGTCGTTTCTTAAAGTTTGGGGTTGCGATGCTTATGTGAAAAAGTTTTAACCTGATAAGCTCGAACCCAAATCGGAGAACTGCGTCTTCATAGGATACCCAAAAGAAAATGTTGGGTACACCTTCTATCACAGATCCGAATGCAAGATCTTTGTTGCTAAGAATGGATTCTTTCTAGAGAAGGAGTTTCTCTCAAAACAAGTGAATGGGAGGAAAGTAGAACTTGATGAGGTAATTGTACCTTCTCCCGAATTGGAAAGCAGTTCATCACATAAATCAGTTCCAGTGATGCGTACACCAATTAGTGAGGAAGTTAATGATGATGATCATGAAACTTCAGATCAATTTACTACCGAACCTCGTAGGTCAACCAGAGTACGTTCCGCACCAGAGTGGTACGATAATCCGGTTTTGGAATTCATGTTAGTAGACCATGACGAACCTACGAACTATGAGGAAGCGATGGTGAGCCCAGATTCCGCAAAATGGTTTAAGGCCATGAAATTTGAGATAGGATCCATGTATGAAAACAAAGTATGGACTATGGTGGAATTGCGCGATGATTGGCAAGCCATTGAGAATAAATGGATCTTCAAGAGGAAGACGGACACTGATGGTAGTGTTGCTATCTACGAAGCTTGACTTGTTGAAAAAGGTTTTTGAAAAAGTTCAAGGTGTTGACTATGGTGAGATTTTCTCACCCGTAGCGATGCTTAAGTCTGTCTAAATCATGTTAGCAAATTGCCACGTTTTATGAAATCTGTCTAATGGATGTCAAAACTACATTCCTTAATGGATTTATTAAAGAAGAGTTGTATATGATGCAACCAGAAGGTTTTCTCAATCCTAAAGGTGCTAACAAAATATGCAAGCTCCAGCGATCCATCTATGGACTGGTGGAAGCATCTTAGAGTTGGAATATACACTTTGATGAGTTGATCAAAGCATATAGTTTTATACAGACTTGCAGTGAAGCCTGTATTTACAAGAAAGTGAGTGGGAGCGCTACAGTCTGATAAGTATATGTGTATGACATGTTGTTGATCGGAAGTGATGTAGAATTTTTCTGGAAAGCATAAAGGAGTGTTTGAAAGGAGTTTTTCAAAGAAAGACCTCGGTGAAGCTGCTTACATATTGAGCATCAAAATCTATAGAGATAGATCAAGACGCTTGATAAGTTTTTGCAATGAGTACATACCTTGACAAGTTTTTTGAAGTAGTTCAAAATGGAGCAGTCAAAGAAGGAGTTCTTGCCTGTGTTGCAAGGTGTGAAGTTGAGTAAGACTCAAAGCCCGACCAAGACATAAGATAGAGAGAGAATGAAAGTCATTCCCTATGCCTCAGCCATAGGTTCTACAAAGTATGCCATGCTGTGTACCAGACCTATTGTATACCCTGCCCTGAGTTTGGCAAGGGAGTACAACTTTTGATCTAGGAGTAGATCACTGGACAGCGGTCAAAATTATCCTTAGAGGACTAAGGAAATATTTCTCGGTTATGGAGGTGATAAAGAGTTTGTCATAAAGAGTTACGTAGATGCAAGGTTTGACACCGATCTGGATGACTCTAAGTCACAATCCGGATACATATTGAAAGTGGGAGCAATTAGCTAAAGTAGCTCTGTGCAGAGCATTGTAGACATAGAAATTTGCAAAATACATACAGATCTGAATTTGGCCAACCCGTTGACTAAACTTCTCTCACAAGCAAAACATGATCACACCTTAGTACTCTTTGGGTGTTAATCACATGGCGATGTGAACTAAGATTACTGACTCTAGTAAACCCTTTGAGTTTTGGTCACATGGCGATGTGAAATATGGGTGTTAATCACATGGTGATGCGAATTGTTGGTGTTAAATCACATGGCGGTGTGAACTAGATTATTGACTCTAGTGCAAGTGGGAGACTGAAGGAAATATGCCCTAGAGGCAATAATAAAGTTTTTAATTATTTCCTTATTTCATGATAAATGTTTATTATTCATGCTAGAATTGTATTAACCGGAAACTTAGTACATGTATGAATACATAGACAAAACAAAGTGTCCCTAGTATGCCTCTACTTGACTAGTTCGTTTATCAAAGATGGTTATGTTTCCTAACCATAGACATGTGTTGTCATTTGATGAACCGGGTCAGATCATTAGGAGAATGATGTGATGGACAAGACCCATTCGTTAGCTTAGCATTATGATCGTTAGAGTTTCATTGCTACTACTTTCTTCATGACTATACATGTTCCTCAGACTATGAGATTATGCAACTCCTGAATACTAGAGGATCACCTTGTGTGCTATCAAACGTCACAACGTAACTGGGTGATTATAAAGATGCTCTATAGGTGTCTCTGATGGTGTTTGTTGAGTTGGCATAGATCGAGATTAGGATTTGTCACTCCGTGTATCGGAGCGGTATCTCCGGGCCCTCTCGGTAATGCACATCACTATAAGCCTTGCAAGCATTGTGACTAATGAGTTAGTTGCGGGATGATGCATTACGAAACGAGTAAAGAGATTTGCCGGTAACGATATTGAACTAGGTATTGAGATACCGACGATCGAATCTCGGGCAAGTAACATACCGATGACAAAGGGAACAACGTATGTTCTTATGCGGTTTGACCGATAACGATCTTCGTAGAATTTGTAGGAACCAATATGAGCATACAGGTTCCGCTATTGGTTATTAACCGGAGATGAGTCCTCGTGTCCTTCCCGGACCGCTTGTTATTTTTCTATTTTTCTAAATATTCCAAAACAACGAAATATTGCCATAAAAACTGTTTTGGAGTCGGTTTACTTACCGTACCACATACCTATTCCTTTTCGGAGTCTGAAACGTTCTAAAGTGTCCCTTATGTATTCCTCCGGGGTTACGGTTTCAATAACATTGGTTTCAACATTTATAGGATTACCTGAGATATAATGTTTGATTCTTTGACCGTTCACCACCTTCGGATTTGTGCCTTCGAAGTTGTTGATTTTTATGGCACCGGAACGATAGACCTCCTCGATAACGTAGGGGCCTTCCCATTTAGAGAGAAGTTTTCCTGCAAAAAATCTTAAACGGGATTTGTATAGCAACACATAATCACCTACATTAAACTCACGCTTTTGTATCCTTTTGTCATGCCATCTTTTGACTTTTTCTTTAAACAACTTGGCATTCTCATAAGCTTGGGTTCTCCATTCATCAAGCGAGCTAATGTCAAATAACCTCTTCTCACCGGCAAGTTTGAAATCATAGTTGAGCTCTTTAATAGCCCAATAAGCCTTATGTTCTAGTTCGAGAGGTAAGTGACATGCTTTTCCATAAACCATTTTATACAGAGACATACCCATAGGATTCTTATATGCAGTTCTATAGGCCCATAATGCATCATCAAGTTTCTTGGACCAATTCTTTCTAGATCTATTGACAGTCTTTTGCAAAATTAATTTGAGCTCTCTATTACTCAATTCTACTTAACCACTAGACTGAGGGTGATAAGGAGATGCAATTCTATGGTTAACATCATACTTAGCAAGCATTTTACGGAAAGCACCATGAATAAAATGTGAACCACCATCAGTCATTAAATATCTAGGGACTCCAAACCTCGAAAAAATAACTTCTTTAAGCATTTTAATAGAAGTGTTATGATCAGCACTACTAGTTGGAATAGCTTCTACCCACTTAGTAATGTAATCAACAACAACTAAAATATGTGTATATCCATCAGAGGCAGGAAAAGGTCCCATATAATCAAAGCCCCAAACATCAAATGGTTCAATAACAAGTGAATAATTCATATGCATTTCTTGACGTCTACTAATATTACCAATTCTTTGACATTCATCACAAGACAGGACAAACTTACGGGCATCCTTGAAGAGAGTAGGCCAATAAAAACCAGATTGTAATACCTTATGTGCAGTTCTATCTCCAGCGTGGTGTCCTCCATAAGCTTCGGAGTGACACTTGCGTAGGATATGTTCCTGTTCATGCTCAGGTACACAACGTCTAATAACAACATCTACTCCTTCTTTATAAAGATATGGGTCATCCCAAAAGTAATGTCTCAAATCATAGAAGAATTTTTTTCTTTTGTTGGTATGTGAAACTAGGTGGTATAAATTTTGCAACAATATAATCAGCATACCATGGAGTACTACGAGAAGTATTTATGACATTTAATTGCTCATCAGAAAAGCTATCGTCAATAGGTAGTGGGTCATCAAGAACATTTTCTAACCTAGACAAGTTGTCTACAACGGGGTTCTCAGCTCCCTTTCTATCAACAATATGCAAATCAAATTCTTGTAGCAAGAGAACCCATCTAATAAGTCTAGGTTTAGCATCTTTCTTTTCCATAATATATTTAATAGCAGCATGATCAGTGTGAATAGTTACTTTAGAATCAACAATATAAGGTCTGAACTTATCACAAGCAAATACAACTGCTAAAAATTCTTTCTCAGTAGTAGCATAATTTCTTTGAGCATTGTCTACAATTTTACTAGCATATTGAATAACATTTAATTTCTTATCAACTCTTTGCCCTAGAACAACACCTACAGCATAATCACTAGCATCACACATAATTTCGAAGGGTAGATTCCAATCAGGTGGCTGAACAATAGGTGCAGAGATCAATGCTTTCTTAAGTATTTCAAATGCTTCTACACAATCATCATCAAATACAAATGGTATATCTTTTGTAATAAATTGGTCAGAGGTCGAGAAATTTTTGAGAAGTCCTTAATGAACCTCCTAGAAAAACCGCGTGACCAAGGAAACTTCTTATACCTTTGATGTCCTTGGGACATGGCATCTTTTCAATAGCATCAACCTTGGCTTTATCAAATTCAATACCTCTTTCAGAAACTTTATGCCCCAAGACGATACCTTCATTAACCATAAAGTGGCACTTTTCCCAATTCAATACAAGATTAGTTTCTTCACATCTCTGCAAAACTCGATCAAGGTTGCTCAAGCAATCATCAAAAGAAGATCCATAGACGGAAAAGTCGTCCATGAAAACCTCACAAATCTTTTCACAAAAGTCAGAGAATATAGCCATCATGCATCTTTGAAAGGTAACGGGTGCATTACATAAACCAAAAGGCATACGTCTATAAGCAAAAGTACCAAAAGGGCAAGTAAAAGTAGTCTTTGATTGATCATTGGCTGACACGGGTATTTGAGAGAAACCAGAATAACCATCTAGAAAGCAAAAATGTGTATGTTTAGATAATATTTCTAGCATTTGATCGATAAAAGGTAAGGGGTAATGATCTTTCTTAGTAGCTTTATTTAATTTGCGGAAATCAATTACCATCCTATACCCTGTAATAATTCTTTGAGGAATCAATTCATCTTTATCATTAGGAACAACAGTAATACCTCCTTTCTTAGGGACACAATGGACGGGACTTACCCACTGACTATCGGCAACGGGATAAATTATACCTGCCTCAAGGAGCTTTAGTATTTCCTTTCTTACCACTTCTTTCATCTTGGGATTCAGCCGTCGTTGATGATCAATAACTGGTTTGGCATATTTCTCCAAATTTATTTTCTGTTGACATAGAGTGGGACTAATGCCCTTAAGATCATCAAGAGTATATCCAATAGCAGCACGGTGCTTCTTCAAAGTTTTCAATAATATCTCTTCTTCATGCTCTGAAAGGTTAGCACTCATAATAACAGGATATATCTTCTTTTCATCAAGATAAGCATATTTAAGAGTATCAGGCAATGATTTAAGCTCAAACACGGGATCACCCTTGGGTGGAGGGGGATCCCCTAGGATTTCAACAGGCAAATTGTGTTTCAAAATAGGTTCCTACTTAAAGAAAACTTCATCTATTTCCCTTCTTTGATTCATAAACATATCATTTTCATGGTCTAGCAAATATTGTTCTAAAGGATCACTAGGAGGCACGGCAATAGAAGCAAGACCAATAATTTCATCCTTACTAGGCAATTCTTCTTCACGGTGTTGTCTACTAAATTTAGATAAATTAAACTCATGGGACATATCACCCAAGCCAATAGTAACAACATTCTTTTCGCAGTCTATCTTAGCATTAACGGTGTTCAAGAAGGGTCTACCAAAAATAATGGGACAAAAGCTATCTTGTGGGGAACCAAGAACAAGAAAATCAGCAGGATATTTAGTTTTCCCACACAAGACTTCAACATCTCTAACAATTCCCATTGCTGATATAGTATCTCTATTAGCAAGTTTAATTGTAACATCAATACCTTCTAATTCAGCAGGTGCAATTTCATGCTTAATTTCTTCATATAAAGTATGCGGTATAACACTAGCACTAGCACCCCTATCACATAAGCCATGATAACAATGATCTCCTATTTTAACAGAAATAACACGCATGCCTACCACAGGTCTATGTTTATCTTTAGCACAAGGTTTGGCAATTCTAGCGGTTTCACCGCAGAAATGAATAACATGCCCATCAATATTATCAGACAAGAGATCTTTAACAATAGCAATATTAGGTTCAACTTTAACTTGCTCAGGAGGTGTATAAGTTCTGATATTGCTTTTATGAATCACAGTTGAAGCTTTAGCATGATCCTTTATCCTAATAGGGAAAGGTGGTTTCTCAACATAAGAAGTAGGAATAATAGGATCATTATAAGTGACAGTCTTTTCTTCAACTTTAGTAGGTGCAGCTACTTTTACTTCTATGGGAAGATGATATTTAAACCACTTCTCCTTGGGAGATCAACATAAGTAGCAAAAGATTCACGGAAAGAAGCTACTATCTCAGAGTCAAGTCCATACTTAGTGCTAAATTTACGGAAAACATCGGTATCCATGAAAGATTTAACACAATCAAACTTAGGTGTCATACCTGACTCCTTACCTTCGTCGAGATCCCAATCTTCAGAGTTGCGTCTAATTCTATCCAATAAATTCCATTTGAATTCAGTAGTCTTCATCATAAAAGAGCCGGCACAAGAAGTATCGATCATGGATTGATTATTATGAGAAAGCCGAGCATAAATTTTTTGAAGAATTATTTCTCTTGAGAGCTCATGATTGGGGCATGAATATAACATTGATTTAAGCCTCCCCCAAGCTTGAGCGATGCTTTCTCCTTTGCGAGGCCAAAAATTATATATATAATTGCGATCACGATGAACAAGATGCATATGATAATACTTCTGATGAAATTCCAATATCATTCGTTTATAGTTCCATGATCCCGTGTCATCACATAGCCTATACCATGTCGATGCATCTCCCTTCAAAGATAAAGGGAAGACCTTCTTCTTAACAACATCATCGGGTATACCTGCAAGCTTAAATAATCCACAAACTTCATCCACATATATTAGGTGTTCATCAGGATGATTTGTTCCATCTCCTGTAAAAGGATTATCTAGCAGTTTTTCTAACATACCCGAAGGAACTTCAAAGGGAACATTTTCATTTTCAGTAGGTTCAGTAGGTTGAGGAGCAACTCTTTGCTCTACTGGTCGGGGTGAAGATACCCCGAACAAGCCCCTCAGAGGATTACTTTCCATAGTAACAAGTGACAGTAAATTTCAGCACACTATATAAATTTTTCCTTACCAAATTCCACCTACCAAAGGCGCTTCACTCCCCGGCAACGGCGCCAGAAAAGAGTCTTGATGACCCACAAGTATAGGGGATCTATCGTAGTCCTTTCAATCTGTAAGCGTGTCGAACCCAACGAGGAGCAGAAGGAAATGATAAGCGGTTTTCAGCAAGGTATTCTCTGCAAGTACTGAAATAAGTGGTAACAGATACTTTTTGTGATAAGATAAATTGTAACGAGCAACAAGTAACAAAAGTAAATAAAGTGCAGCAAGGTGGCCCAATCCTTTTTGTAGCAAAGGACAAGCCTGGACAAACTCTTATATAGAGAAAAGTGCTCCCGAGGACACATGGGAATATCATCAAGCTAGTTTTCATCACGTTCATATGATTCACGTTCGGTACTTTGATAATTTGATATGTGGGTGGACCGGTGCTTGGGTGTTGTTCTTACTTGAACAAGCATCCCACTTATGATTAACCTCCATTGCAAGCATCCGCAACTACAACAAAAGTATTAAGGTAAACCTAACCATAGCATGAAACATATGGATCCAAATCAGCCCCTTACGAAGCAACGCATAAACTAGGGTTTAAGCTTCTGTCACTCTAGCAACCCATCATCTACTTATTACTTCCCAATGCCTTCCTCTAGGCCCAAATAACGGTGAAGTGTTATGTAGTCGACGTTCACATAACACCACTAGAGGCTACACAACATACATCTCATTAAAATATCGAACGAATACCATATTCACATGACTACTAACAGCAAGACTTCTCCCATGTCCTCAGGAACAAACATAACTACTCACAAAGCATATTCATGTTCATAATTAGAGGGGTATTAATATGCATAAAGGATCTGAACATATGATCTTCCACCAAATAAACCAACTAGCATCAACTACAAGGAGTAATCAACACTACTAGCAACCTACTAGTACCAATCCCGGGCTTGGAGACAAGAATTGGATACAAGAGATGAACTAGGGTTTTGAGAGGAGATGGTGCTGGTGAAGATGTTGATGGAGATTGCCCTCTCCCGATGAGAGGAGCGTTGGTGATGATGATGGCGATGATTTCCCCCTCCCAGAGGGAAGTGTCCCTGGCAGAACAGCTCTGCCGGAGCCCTAGATTGGTTCCGCCTCGTGGCGGCGGAGTTTCGTCCCGAAAGGTTGCTTCTAATTTTTTCCTCGACGAAAGACCTCATATAGCAGAAGATGGCCATCGGAGAGCCAATAGGGGGCCCACGAGGCAGGGGGCGCGCCCTGGGGGGTAGGGCGCGCCCCCCACCCTCGTGGCCAGGTGGGTCCCCCTCTAGTGTACTTCTTTTGCTCAATATTTTTTATATATTCTGAAATTGACTTCCATGGAGTTTCAGGACTTTTGGAGTTGCGCAAAATAGGTCTCTAATATTTGCTCCTTTTCCAGCCAAGAATTCCAACTGTCGGCATTCTCCCTCCTTATGTAAACCTTGTAAAACAAGAGAGAATAGGCATAAGTATTATGACATAATGTGTAATAACAGCCCATAATGCAATAAATATCGATATAAAAGCATGATGCAAAATGGACGTATCATTCACCCTCAGGGCTGAGGGTATGTACCAATATCTATGTGTTTGATCTCTCTCTCTCTCTCTCTCTCTCTCGTGTTCTTGATTTGGCATGATCTTGATGTACCGCGAGCTCTGTTAATATAGTTGGATCTTATACATATCACTAACATGACACCACTATGGGAATCACAACATACATATCATCAAAATATTGTACTCAAATTCACATGATTACTTATGACAAGACTTCTCCCATGTCCTCAAGAACAAAAGTAACTACTCACAAATCATATTCACGTCCAAGATCAGAGGGGTATTGAATAGCATCAAGGATACGAACATATAATCTTCCACCAAATAAACCAACTAACATCAACTACAGGATGTAATCAACACTACTAGCGACCCACAGGTACCAAGTTGAGGTTTGTGACAAAGGTTGAATACAAGAGATGAACTAGGGTTTGAGATGAGATGGTGTTGGTGTGACGCCCGGATAGTTACGCTACAGTAACCATCCGCTAATGATGCCACGTCACCATGATTACTATTGTTAATCTTGCGATGATTCAAATCCCGTTGAAATTTCAAATTCAAAATCAAGTAAACAACAAAAGTTTTCAAATATTAAAACCAAAATGTTCGGGTTGTGCCAGTGAATACATAGATGATTATGATGAAGAATCCACACTTTTATATAATGTATTAGTGCACTAAAATGATTTAAATGGTAGCAAAAACATTATTTAAATGCCTTTGGTATTTTATAAAATACTAAACTATTTTATTTTGAGTTAAAACCTTTTGTGGCAGAGGGTTATTTTGAAATGTTATTTTAGGAGCTATTGTCATATTTTACTAACTAAAAATAATGTAGAATTAAAATTAAAATAGGAAAGAAATAGAAAACAATAGGAAAATAAAATAAAAGGTAAAAAAACAAAAGAAGACCCTTGGCCAACTAGGCCAACAGGCCCAGCTGACCACCCACGTGGCCCAACTGGCCAGCCGGCCCAATCGTGGCCTACTTACCTCCCCCACCCCCAGAAACCCACAAACCCCCCACTCCCCCCTCGCACTCTCCCACCCATCCTGGATCGGGATCGAGCGGCGCCGAACGCCACGCCCGCGTCGCTGCTCGCTTCCTCCCGCGCCAGCTCGTCCTCGTCGTTCTCGCCGCACTCGACGCCGCTGGACCCCACCGTCGCCGGAGCACCACCAACACTTGGACCTCGTCGCCTCCTCCCCTGCGTCATCGTCGTCCCCGACATCCACCGCGCGCCCCACTACCCCCGAACCCTACCACTCCCTGTGAGCTCCCCCCTCTCCTCCCCTGTCTTCCTCGCGCACCCGGGCGCTTGCCAGGCTCGCCGCACTTGCTGTGAGGCCGAGCCGCGATGCTGCTTCGCTCGAAGCAGCCGCCTCTGCAGCCCGCCTCCGGCCACCCCTGGACTCGCTGCGACGCGAGCTCCCCATCGCGCCCACCTCGCCCGCGGCCGCTGGCGCTGCAGCACCGCGCTCAGCGTGCCGGCCGCCCCTTTCCCCCTGCTCCACCCTGGCGCTAGCCTCGCCGCACCAAGCCGCGCTCGCGCCCGACACTGCCGGTGCCCCCTGTCGGCCACGCGTCCCACGGCCCCCTGCTCGCCGCTGCCTGCCCCTCCTCCCTCTTCCACCCTGGCACAGCCGCCGCAACCCCCTGCTTCCCCGCGTCCTGTTCCGCTCACCGCCCCGCGCCGGCGCTGTCGAGCCGCGGTCGCCTGCCGGTGGCCTCGCCCCACTTCAGCCCCCCCCCCCCCGCGCGTCACCTGGCTACTCCGACCACCGCTCGCCCGGCCTCCCTCGCCGCACTCCACCCGCGTCGTAACCCATCGGGCGCCCACGGCCCGCCCGCTATCACGCCCGACCCGCAAGGCCCCTGTGCCACTGACCTGGGGACCCCACGCCCCCTGAACGTGAAAAAAAGAGAGAATTAAAAATAAATAAATACAAATATTAATTAATTAAATAATTAACTAAATTAATTAACTTAATAATATCATGTTTAGTTAACTAGTTAAATTACTTAACCAGCTAATTAAACTAAGTAACTGTTAATTAGTTAACAGTCTATGACAGAAGGGATCCACGCGTCAGTTTGACCAAGTCAACTGGCTGTTGACTGCTGATGTCATGCTGACGTCATAATGGCATTTCGTAATTAAACTAATTCTGTTAATTCTAAAAATGAATTAAAACTTTGAAAAATAATATAAAATAAACCGTAGCTCGGATGGAAATACTTTGTACATGAAAGTTGCTCAGAATGACGAGACGAATACGGATACGCAACCCGTTCGCCCGCCACACATCCCTAGCATAGCAAACTCGCAACTTTTCTTCTCCGGTTCATCTGTCGGAAAACGCGAAACACCGGGGATACTTTCCCGGATGTTTCCCCCCTTCGCCGGTATCACCTCCTACCGCTTTAGGGCACATCTAGCGCCGCTCATTGTCTTGTCATGCACCGTCATGCTTATGTTTGCATTTTATTCATTGTTTCTTCCCCCTCTTCTCTCCGGTAGACTATGAGACTAACGCCGCTGCTGGTGCCCCGATCGACTACGTTGTTGATGACCCCTCTTCTTGCCAGAGCATCCAGGCAAGCCCCCCTTTGATCACCAGATATTGCCTATTCCTTCTCTATACTGCTTGCTTTAGAGTAGTGTAGCATGCTACTGCTTTCCGTTAATCCTATTCTGCTGCATAGCCTGTCATTGTTGCTACAGTTGTTACCCTTACCTGCAATCCTAAATGCTTAGTATAGGATGCTAGTATTCCATCAGTGGCCCTACACTCTTGTCCGTCTGCCATGCTATACTACTGGGTTGTGATCACTTCGGAAGGTGATCTCGGGCATATGTTGTATACTTTATACTGTTACATTACTTATGATATTGTTCGGATATGGGGGCTGAAGGGGCAGGTGGCTCCAACCCGGTAGAGGTGGGCCTGGGTTCGCGACGGCCCTGAACTATTACTTTGTGGCGGAGCAACAAGGCAGGTTGAGACCACCTAGTAGAGAGGTGGGCCTGGCCCTGGTCGGCATTCATGGATACTTAACATGCTTAATGAGATCTTGGTATTTGATATGAGTCTGGCCACTGGCCTATACGCACTAATCAACCACGCGGGAACAGTTATGGGCACTCGACGTCGTGGTATCAGCCGAAGCCTTCGTGACGTCAGCGACTGAGCGACGCGCGCCGGATTGGACTGGAATGCCTGCTAGGCTAGGTCTGCTTCCGGCCGCCCTCGCAACGTGCAGGTGTGCAATGGGCGATGGGCCCAGACCCCTGCGCCATAGGATTTAGACCGGCGTGCTGACCTCTTTGTTGTGCCTAGGTGGCGCTGCGACGTGTTGATCTTCCGCGGCCGGGCATGACCCAGGAAAGTGTGTCCGGCCAAATGGGATCGAGCGTGTTGGGTTATGTGGTGCACCCCTGCAGGGAAGTTTATCTATTCGAATAGTCGTGATCTTTGGTAACAGGACGACTTGGAGTTGTACCTTGACCTTATGACAACTAGAACCGGATACTTAATAAAACACACCCTTCCAAGTGCCAGATATAACCCGGTGGTCGCTCTCACACAGGGCGACGAGGGGAGGATTGCCGGGTAGGATTGTGCTATGCGATGCTACTTGGTGAACTTACCATCTACTCTCTTCTACATGCAGCAAGATGGAGGCTGCCAGAAGCGTAGTCTTCGACAGGACTAGCTATCCCCCTCTTATTCTGGCATTCTGCAGTTCAGTCCATCGACATTGCCCCTTTACACAGATACCCATGCATATGTAGTGTAGATCCTTGCTTGCGAGTACTTTGGATGAGTACTCACGGTTGCTTTTCTCCCTCTTTCCCCCTTTCCATTCTACCCGGTTATCGCAACCAGATGTTGGAGCCTAGGAGCCAGATGCCATCGTCGACGATGACTCCTACGACACTGGAGGTGCTTACTACGACGTGCAGGCCGCTGACGACGACCGGGAGTAGTTTAGGAGGATCCCAGGCAGAAGGCCTACGCCTCTTTCGATTTGTATCCCAGTTTGTGCTAGCCTTCTTAAGGCAAACTTATTTAACTTATGTCTGTACTCAGATTTTGTTGCTTCCGCTGACTTGTCTATGATTGAGCACTTGTATTCGAGCCCTCGAGGCCCCTGGCTTGTATTATGATGCTTGTATGACTTATTTTATTTTTAGAGTTGTGTTGTGATATCTTCCCGTGAGTCCCTGATCTTGAGCATACACGTTTGCGTGTATGATTAGTGTATGATTGAATCGGGGGCATCACAAGTTGGTATCAGAGCCGACTGCCTGTAGGAATTCCCCTTCCACACTCCTTGGCCGAAGTTGAGTCTAGACATTGCAAAACTTTTTACTAACATGGTTGTGTGTCTTACGGGCTCACGTCTCCATTTGGGTAGTATTAGAATCTTTTATTCCTCGACCTATACTCTGGGACTCTGATATCTCTTCTATCCGGGTTAAATGATTTTACTAAATCTAACTCTAGGTTCTCGTAATTACTTTCTTCCAGAAAGCCCCTCACCCCAGATGATTGCTTGGTGCACCGAAGGATTCCGAAGATACTCTCCGATGTTTTCCCGAGACCCTTATGCCCTTCGCCCTTGCAAACCCTTCCATTGATATATCCTTATGGATAAATACTTACACCTGTCCTTCTTACTTTCATTCCCAGTTGCTCTTGTTATTACAAGATGCATCGGATTATTCTTCGACTTTTAATAATCTCTTCAGCCACCGCCTTACAGATCTTGCCGCATGAATACCCCTACGGATAACTTCCTCGCATTTATCGAGTATCCGTTCGTTCCCAGTTGTTCATGTGTTTTGCAAAAGACTTCAAAATACCATTCGATCTTCCAAAAATCCGGAGCAGCCTATTGCTCTTGAAATTCTTGTTTGCTACCATTATGATTAATCCCATAAGTCTGGTAATCTTATTGGCAGCCTTTGTCACTATCATTTTGAGTCCATTGATTCAAAATATTGCGAATGCTCGCAATCCTCAACCAGATCCTAGAATTCATCCTTTTGACTCAGACGTCATTTTAAACATGAGCTGGATCTCGACCAATCAAATTGTTGTCAATTTTACCCCTAAGCTTACTCAACCTATCCATCCTTAATCGGAGCTTTTGCTTCTGACCCTTTGATTTGGAAACCATAATTGCTTTACATGTGAGCTTTGAATTAGTCAGTTGCTTCTATAATCCAATGCCTTCGCATTGTTTCTTTCGCTGGTTACTCGCATCGGCTCTGTTATGGACCGGCAGATCCTTTAATGGATTTTATCCGACAACGTCCTTCATATTCAATAATTTTGTGAGCCTTCCCTCGGATACATAATGCCTTTGGTAAATTGTATCCTTTACTTTCTCAACCTTGCTCTGCTTTCAAGCTTGAGTTATTTACTTCTGAACTTTGTAGTATACATTCCTAAGATACCCGATGGGTTGGACCAATGCCTTCCCTAATCTGTGCAAACCCGAGAGTTTTCACAAGTCATATTCTTCAGGTGATTTACCATATAAAATTTCAACACTACGACTTCGTCGAAAATGAGAAGTGAATGAAAGGGTATGCATTGGAGAAGTGGGAGTCGACCTTGAACCTTGCGTTCATGCCCATGGACACGATGTAGATCTTATCATTGAAGCTTCTCTTGAATTAATTATTCCTTTGGTATAAGTTCATCTTATATCTGGGATCTGGCCTTTTGCAATCGTGGTTCCGACCATGTTCTCCTTTAAATACCATTTCTCGTGAAAGTTTAAGCACTTGTCTTCTACGGAGTAATACCCCAGTCCAACCTCTACTTTGATTTGTCGTCGAGTATTACCCCCCTGGTATCTCAAGATTATCACGGAACTGCATAACTTCTTATGAGTTCTTCATCAAGTGCTACATTCTCATTGATTCCAATTTTTCACGGGCTCTGAGTTATTAAACACTCAAAGACATCGATAACTGACTCGAGTCCGCGTCGCGATTAAGCAACTCTTGGTAACCTTCATTACTTACGAGTTTGAACTCAATCACATCATTCCTAGCCTGTTTGGCTATATCCTTGTCGTGCCAATTTTTGACGATGAGCTAAGCTTACGTCGATCTTCCTCATCATATCATTTCGCTTTGGACAGCAAGCTTGCTTTGGAGTTTGTGTCGTGCCCTTGATTCCATTAACCTTTCGCTTCATCATTCCTTTGACTTGATGTCATCACCGACCTATTACATCTTCGCGGAGCCTCTCAACAAAATTTGTCGTGTCATCATCAACATCTTGACTCCTTCCTGGATATCAATTGAATTCATGATGAGAAATACCATCCTTGCCCTCGATGAATTTTATTATCATCGACCACTTTATTGCCTTCCCACCAACACAGCTTGTTCGTGTTTGGTGTTATACCTTGAGTTCCCTGCCATCCAGCAATTGTTCTTCTTTACTCGGAACATTACCATCTCTTATGTCATCAATGTTGTGAGAATTACACCGCCTCTTAAGAATTTGTGATACAGTGATGCTTCTCACCATCACCATTCTTTTCTTGGTCCCCGTGTTGAGTGAACTCTGTTGTGCAAATTTAATATCTCTAGCAACCCTATTGCTTCAGAGTTATTGGACAATAATTCCAATTTAGTGTGTTGGTTGCTCAATCGCCACTCCGACGTTGGGCGTGCAACCCAACCCATATTTTGAGTGCACCTTTCAACCCATGTTTAATTGTGTATGTTTTCCTCCAGCATACATCATTGAGTCATTTGATCTGGCTAATGTTATCTCCTTGTTCACATAGTTGTGGAAATCCATCCTTTTTGGAAATGTCAATGGATTGTCGCTGAGTCAACCAGTCACCTCCTCACCTCTCCTTGATTTAATGATGAACTCTTGTTTCAGAACTCGCTTCCATAGTTCATTTCCCGAGAATCTTACAATGTCATCTCATCGATTTGTGTCGCACCTTTTCTTCTCAGGCACCCTAAGTCTGAGGTATCCTGACACCAATCAGAGCTGAACCTCGGTCAGATATGATGGTTGGAACATATTTTCAAGAATTATAACATTGATCCTCATATGACCCGGTAAGGTGATGTCATGCCTAGCACACCTGACTGGAGGACCTAGTGTTATAGTTTCCTTTTTAACAAGGTTAACCATTTTTTTCTTCCATGAGGAAATTGGATGACTTGTTTTATAAAATTTTCCTGATGGATCCCTTGTATTCCAACGTCCGACCTTGCTCGAAGACCATGTCAATGCTATATCGAAGCATGTCTATGGTACTCCAATTTTCAACAAGAACATTTGAAGCCCAATGCTAAATGTTTCTTGCTCAATTATCTAAACACCGTTGTATGGGTAATGTCATGAAATTCCTCTCCCCTTACCTAAATGGTTACATACTTGGAGCCTTATCCTTAATATCTTGCTCTGCCTTTCCTTGGGAAAGATATACTCTAAAACTTGAGTATAAACACCTTTTCCTTTCCATTGGTCTGATTAATGTAATAATCACATTTTCCTCTCCATTGTTTTGGTTAACCTTTCTTGTGACCTATATGATATAATCAGTAATATTTCTCTGCTTATGTAAACACCTCGGTGTACTATCATGTTTGGTGTAACCCTGTTACTATTGTTGATGACATTCCGGTAGCCACCGATGGACGAGAACTTTACCTATTGGTCCGCCTCGTCCAACGAGCAGGAAATGGTTCTCTTCGTCCCTCGCCCTTGGTACCGGCGTTGTTGTCGACATAATCGACAGGCTAACCTTTGACTTTCCTTGCTATCATGACCATGCAAGATGTCACCACTCCTACTTTTATCCCACATGGTGGGCCCATAACCCATAGTTCCACAGGATCGAAACCCGACTCTCTTGTACACCACCTATTCCCAAGGTTGTTCCTCGCGCTTGACTTCATATGTAATTCACGGACCACCTGTCTAGTGATCTATTCTGATATGAGACGCAATACCTATTCTCGTTGCCCTGAAACCCTTTCACCTTCTAATTAGGCATCAGACGATTGCCTATCCGTTTGAAACTTCTCATGGTACCTTCTTACTTTGCTCTCGATATGTTCTTAAGTTTCAAATCGAGAGATACTTATGCTTCTTCCCTGAGTTAATCGTCTGATGCTCGATCCTGTTAGAATCCATCCTTATAGAGTTTTCCCTTCTTACCCTTTCATAAGTACGATGAAGATCTTGAAGGAAGGACGACAACTTCATCATGATGACCTGAAGCAGAGAAATGAAGACATCAGCGCTATGGATCAACCACTTCGAGAAGAGCAACAAAGACCGAGAAGATTCGTTAGGATTTCGTAACCAGACCTTTCCCCCTTATTCCACCTCTTAAATCTCGGGACGAGATTTCTTGTAGTGGAGGAGAATTGTGATGCCTGAATAGTTACGTTACAGTAACCCTTCGCTAATGATGCCACGTCACCAGGATTACTGTTGTTAATCTTGCGATGATTCAAACCCGTTCAAATTTCAAATTCAAAATCAAGTAAACAACAAAAGTTTTCAAATAATAAAACCAAAATGTTCGGGTTGTGCCAGTGAATGCATAGATGATTATGATGAAGAATCCACACTTTTATATAATGTATTAGTACACTAAAATGATTTAAATGGTAGCAAAAACATTATTTAAATGGCTTTGGTATTTCATAAAATACTAAACTATTTTATTTTGAGTTAAAACCTTTTGTGGCAGAGGGTTATTTTGAAACGTTATTTTAGGAGCTATTGTCATATTTTACTAACTAAAAATAATGTGGAACTAAAATTAAAACAAGAAAGAAATAGAAAACAATAGGAAAATAAAATAAAAGGTAAAAAAACAAAAGAAGACCCCTGGCCAACTAGGCCAACAGGCCCAGCTGACCACCCATGTGGCCCAACTGGCCAGCCGGCCCAATCGCGGCCTACTTACCTCCCCCACCCCTAGAAACCCTAACCCACGAACCACCCATTTCCCCCTCGCACTCACCCACCCATTCTGGATCGGGATCGAGCGGCGCCCGACACCGCGCCCGCGTCGCTCCTTGCTTCCTCGAGCGCCAGCTCGTCCTCGCCGTTCTCGCCGCACTCGACGCCGCTGGACCCCGCCATCGCCGGAGCACCACCAACACTTGGACCTCGTCGCCTCCTCCCCTGCGTCGTCGTCCCCGACATCCACTGCGCGCCCTACTGCCCCCCGAACCCTACCACTCCCCGTGAGCTCCCTCTCTCCTCCACTGTCTTCCTCGCGCACGCGTGCGCCTGCCAGGCTCGCCGCACTTGCTGCGAGGCCGAGCCGCGATGCTGCTTCGCTCGAAGCGGCCGCCTCTGCAGCCCGCCTCCGGCCACCCCTCTGCCACCCCTGGACTCGCTGTGACGCGAGCTCCCCATCGCGCCCACCTCGCCCGCGGCCGCTGCCGCTGCAGCGCCGCGCTCAGCGTGCCGGCCGCCCCTTTCCCCTTGCTCCACCCTGGCGCTAGCCCCGCCGCACCAAGTCGCGCTTGCACCCTACGCTGCTGGTGCCCCTACCGGCCGCGCATCCCACGCCCCCTGCTCACCGCTGCGCGCCCCTCCTCCCGCTTCCACCCCGGCACAGCCGTCGCAACCCCCTGCTTCCCCGCGTCCTGTTCCGCTCACCGCCCCGCGCTGGCGCTGTCGAGCCACGGTCGCCCGCCGGTGGCCTCGCCCCACTTCACCCCCCCCCCCCCCCCCCGCGCGTCACCTGGTTACTCCGACCACCGCTCGCCCGGCCTCCCTCGCCGCACCCCACCCGCGTCGTAGCCGCCTTGCTCGCCATCGCTCCCACTCGGGCGAAGCCGCGCCCGGCGCTCGCTAGCACGCCCGACCCGCAAGGCCCGTGTGCCACTGACCTGGGGGCCCCACGCCCCCTGAACGTGAAAAAAGAGAGAATTAAAAATAAATAAAAATATTAATTAAATAAATAATTAACTAAATTAATTAACTTAATAAAATCCTGTTTAGTTAACTAGTTAAATTACTTAACCAACTAATTAAAAAGTAACTCTTAATTAGTTAACGGTCTATGACAGAAGGGACCCACGCGTCAGTTTGACCGAGCCAACTGACTGTTGACTGCTGACATCATCTTGATGTCATGCTGACGTCATAATGGCATTTCCTAATTAAACTAATTCTGTTAATTCTAGAAATGAATTAAAACTTTGAAAAATAAAATAAAATAAACCGTAGCTCAGATGGAAATACTTTGTACATGAATTTTGCTCAGAACGATGAGACGAATCCGGATATGCAGCCCGTTCGCCTGCCACACATCCCTAGCATAGCAAACTCGCAACTTTCCTCCTCCGGTTCATCCGTCCAAAAACGCGAAACAGCGGGGATACTTTCCCGGATGTTTCCCCCCTTCGTCGGTATCACCTCCTACCGCTTTAGGGCACATCTAGCACCGCTCATTGTCTTGTCATGCACCGTCATGCTTATGTTTGCATTGTATTCATTGTTTCTTCTCCCTCTTCTCTCCGGTAGACTACGGGACTGACGCCGCTGTTGGTGCCCCGATCGACTACGTTGTTGACGACCCCTCCTTCTTGCCAGAGCATCCAGGCAAGCCCCCCCATTTGATCACCAGATATCGCCTATTCCTTCTCTATATTGCTTGCATTAGATTAGTGTAGCATGCTACTGCTTTCCGTTAATCCTATTCTGCTGCATAGCCTGTCATTGTTGCTACAGTTGTTACCCTTACCTGCAATCCTAAATGCTTAGTATAGGATGCTAGTATTCCATCAGTGGCCCTACACTCTTGTCCGTCTGCCATGCTATACTACTGGGTCGTGATCACTTCGGGAGGTGATCTCGGGCATATGCTATATACTTTATACTGTTACATTACTTATGATACTGTTCGGAGATGGGGGCTGAAGGGGCAGGTGGCTCCATCCCGGTAGAGGTGGGCTGGGTTCCCGACGGCCCCCGACTGTTACTTTCTGGCGGAGCGACAGGGCAGGTTGAGACCACCTAGGAGAGAGGTGGGCCTGGCCCTGGTCGGCATTCGCGGATACTTAACACGCTTAACGAGATCTTGGTATTTGATCTGAGTCTGGCCACTAGCCTATAGGCACTAACCAACCACGCGGGAGCAGTTATGGGCACTCGACGTCGTGGTATCAGCCGAAGCCTTCATGACGTCAGCGACTGAGCGGCGCGCGCCAGATTGGACTGGAACGCCTGCTAGGCTAGGTCTGCTTCCGGCCGCCCTCACAACGTGCAGGTGTGCAATGGGCGGTGGGCCCAGACCCCTGCGCCATAGGATTTAGACCGGCGTGCTGACCTCTCTGTTGTGCCTAGGTGGGGCTGCGACGTGTTGATCTTCCGCGGCCGGGCATGACCCAGGAAAGTGTGTCCGGCCAAATGGGATCGAGCGTGTTGGGTTATGTGGTGCACCCCTGCAGGGAAGTTTATCTATTCGAGTAGCCATGATCTTCGGTAACAGGACGACTTGGAGTTGTAGCTTGACCTTATGACAACTAGAACCGGATACTTAATAAAACACACCCTTCCAAGTGCCAGATATAACCCGGTGGTCGCTCTCACACAGGGCGACGAGGGGAGGCTTGCCGGGTAGGATTATGCTATGCGATGCTACTTGGTGAACTTACCATCTACTCTCTTCTACATGCTGCAAGATGAAGGCTGCCAGAAGCGTAGTCTTCGACAGGACTATCTATCCTCCTCTTATTCTGGCATTCTGCAGTTCAGTCCATCGATATTGCCCCTTTACACAGATACCCATGCATATGTAGTGTAGATCCTTGCTTGCGAGTACTTTGGATGAGTACTCATGGTTGCTTTTCTCCCTCTTTCCCCCTTTCCATTCTACCTGGTTGTCGCAACCAGATGCTGGAGACCAGGATCCAGACACCACCGTCGATGACGACTCCTACTACACTGGAGGTGCCTACTACTACGTGCAGGCTGCTGACGACGACCAGGAGTAGTTTAGGAGGATCCCAAGCAGGAGGCCTACGCCTCTTTCGATTTGTATCCCAGTTTGTGCTAGCCTTCTTAAGGCAAACTTGTTTAATGTATGTATGTACTCAGATTTTGTTCCTTCCGCTGACTTGTCTATGATCGAGCACTTGTATTCGAGCCCTCAAGGCCCCTGGCTTGTATTATGATGCTTGTATGACTTACTTTTTTTAGAGTTGTGTTGTGATATCTTCCCGTGAGTCCCTGATCTTGATCATACACGTTTGCGTGTATGATTAGTGTACGATTGAATCAGGGGCGTCACAGTTGGTGAAGATGTTGATGAAGATTGGTCCTTCCATGGTGAGAGGATCGTTGGTGATGCCTATGGCTTCGATTTCCCCCTCCCGGAGGGAAGTGTCCCCAGCGGAATCGCTCTGTCGGAGAGCAAAAGTGTTCCTGCCCAGGTTTCGCCTCGAGATGGCGGCGCTTCTCTTGATTTTTTTCTAGGGCAAATGCCATCATCTAGGAGAAGATGGGCCTCGGAGCCCAGTCAGGGGCCCCACAAGCCACATGGGCGCTCGGAGGGTTGGCCGTGCCCATGTGCCTTGTGGGGCCCCTCTTGGATTTCCTTTCTCTAATATTACTAGATCATTGATGGCGCACGTTGTTGCGCCCGTCTATTTTGATAGAGATGTGATTTTTTGTAGATAAATTATCAAGACTTACAAAACTGCTAAAATAAGTTGTTCCACGGTTTCCTTTTCCCGTTGAAATGAGAGGCACTCCAATATTTTAATTTTACTAAGTTGGGATGGAGGAACAACTAACTTTCACTCAATGAACGAATGGTAGTAACCTTACACAAAAATTTGGAAGGAACTTCAAGAATGCATAGGAGATAGCACTGTTGGGCAGCTAGTATTTTCAGTCTTGCACTAAGGTATATGGACGGAAGGACTGAAATTGCAATAGTTGCTATGAGGACGAAAGTAAAATCTTCATATTCTTATCTTGGCTTTGCATACATGATACTCCCTCCGTCCGGACATACTTGTCATCAAAATGAATAAAAGGAGATGTATCTAGATGTATTTTAGTTCTAGATACACCATTTTTTGTCCATTTTTTGATGACAAGTATTTTCGGACGGAGGGAGTACATCCTTCTCGGAAAAACAGGTCCTCTACTACATGGAACTAAAATTACAAGGGCACGTTTTTAGCACAGGCATAGTAAAACAAAATCCTTTGCTTTTGAGGTCCAAAGCATGCTTTAGTTTTGTCTGCAAGAATAAAGAACTCGTCAAACTACATACTGAGTAACACCATGTAAATAGATAAAATCATTTCAAGAAGATAGACTCATCAAATTGAGGTTAAAAAGGGGTGCTCTGAAGTTAATAGTATCTCTACCTTCTTCAACTGTATAATCTGAATGAAAACCCTATGGGCATAGGTACCAGCGAATTCTAATGAATTCCTCCCTTAGCTCGGTAACAATCCAGGCAGCAGATCAACGGACGCAAGAATCCACTGATGCATCTGACATAGGTGGGAAAAAGACGAACCAATCATCACATAGGGGCAGGAAAAATGATCTTCATCCTGTTGGTAAGCACACGAGTATTTTACCTTGTACATGAAATGCTCGTAATCATCATCTAGTGAAGAGAAAAGCTGCATATTAAAACAAGGTTGCGTATGCTTTTGTTCTCTGCTTCAAAAGGCATTTCTATATAGATGCCTGAGGACCATGGTCTGTCATTGTACCTTTTCCTGCTCTTGACATGTGATGCAAGTATTAAGAAATGACAGAAAACTGATTAAACATGCATGTATTAAGCAAATCTGCTTACATGCATCAAAATTTCTCACTCCATAAATAATATCAAACGTTGATGAATCAACTAAGGGTTTGGATCAATGGGGCCATCAAATTCAAATCTGACATAGACGCCAACATAGATACAGATAGACGTAGTGTTGATTAAGATGGATTGTCAGAAGACATTTTCGTGAAATTTAAATGGTTCAGAAAAATATAGGAAGATGTCAACTTCTCACTGAAGAAGATAATGCTAGAGCATAGTAAGATTAAAAGATAGCTAGCATGGAGTTGGCCATTTAGATTCAAGTAACCAGTTCCATCATGGCCATCCGATTAGGTGCTGCTGTTGTGTTACTGCTAGCTGATACAGTAGAGGTCTTTCCCCAACATAGTCCCTGAATTCTGCCGGTCAAAGTGCAAGAATTTTCACTGACGAATAGAGCATAAGACACAGAAGCCATGTTAGACATGTCCATGGTGAAATTTTACCTCGCTGGAGTATATAAAATCTGAAAAACTAAAGGCAATACCTGCACGACGGTCGTCTTGATATGACGAGTAACCCAGTTTCCTGCACAATTTTTTTCTCCCGGAGATCATGGGGTGAGGTTTGATTCAAGATTCGTCTCCTTGGCGAGAAATTAGATCTTAACCGGCAAATCATCTAATCCCCCCTCATTGGCACCATTGAGCGATTGTCACTGTTGCCTCGCACCACCACGATAGAAGGAGTGTAGGGGTTTCGCCGCCATGCAGTCGAGTGAACCACAGGGCAAGGAGGAGAGAAGAGGATGCGCGGAAGCGACATGGGTAGTTGGGGAGGAAGGAGGAGGCGGTGGGGGTGGCGGCGGCACTACCCACGGGAACGGGGGCGAGGGGGAGGAGTAGGAGATTCGTCTCTCGGGTCAAGATGGGATTGTCTGGTGCTTTCGCGATCTTATGCAGCGGTTGACGACGCCAGAAGGACTGTGAGCGGTGAGTCAGGGAACGGTGGTCATGGCAGACATAATCCTGTCGCGAGATCAAGGGCATGGCGAGGTTGAAGAAACAGAAGGGGCGGATGAGGTCGTCCTGCCTGAACCGTCGCCTGCCCACGCGAAGGGCTCTGCTTTTTTTAGGAGATGAAGCGTTCTGTGTGTATGTTTTTCCGGCTGGGAAGAGCCCATTAGGCCCAATTCACAGCATGGTTCCGAAATTGTCGCCAGAGCAGCGGCCTGTTACGGAATCTGCTCGCTTGCACTGAACGAAGCGATGCGGCGAGGGATTAAGATGAAATCGGATGGCCAGAAACGTCACAGGATGAAGATCCGATGGATGCGAACGCTAATGGCCTGAGATGGCCTAGAACTTGCACAGTTATAATGTCTTTAAATATATATTCCAAAATAGTTCTTCGTGAAATTTCAACTCATTTGGAGTTGTGCAGAATAGGTATCTCTGATATAGCTTTTACAGATCTAGAATTTCAGCTGCCGACAATCTCCCTCTTCACGTGAATCTTGCAAATTAAGAGAGAAAAGGCATTAGAATTGCATCACAAAGTATTATTATAATGATTAAAAGCATTATAAATAACAGTAGGAAAAATGATGCAAAATGGACGTATCAGGCCCTTACCCGCGTGCACGACTCGGCCTGAGGCCCATGTACCCCTTCACTCCCCTAGATTACATTTACTCGTCTCCTACCTACGTTTTAGGGTTAGCAAAGTGATAGCTCATATCTAGAGATTGAGTTTTGCACATCCATTACCACTCCCATGGAGTTCAAGACCTTCATGTGAGAAGATCCCCTAGTGGTTTCAGGACCCCCTTGTGGAAAGATCCATCTAGGATTCAAGACCTCTCTCTCCTGCAAGGATTGGGATGAACTGGCTACCCTTTTGTCACTTACTTGTGTTGGATTTTAATCCTTGTATCCCCTCTTTGTGTATGTGGATTTAGTGTGATTGGATCATGTCTATTTGAGTGTTCATCTTGTGTTCTTCTCTTGTTTGCTCACTTTCGCCCTCCAAGGGTGAAAGTATCTTCCTCTAGGGTTCCACCCTACATTAGTAAGTCAGAAACGATCTCCTCAAAGATCGATAAGTGGTTCAGCATCGAACAACCTTCTTGCAACGTATGCGTGAACAACTTCATCTTCATGTGCATCTTACTTGTCAGCTCCTTTGACATGCAGATCGACTCCAGTTCGAGCCAAAGGGCTGCTGCAGCTTTCTCCTCCAACACTTCTTGCAAAAATATTGTTAGATAGATGAAGATGAATCAAAGACATAGCCTTACAATATCTGCGCTTCTCATCATCGGTCCATGCCTCCAGTTCTTTTTCACCGAAGCCATCTAGCGCCTCATCCAGATCGGGATGCGCCAACACTGCTCGCATCTTCACTTGCCACAAGGAAAACCTCATGTCGTAGTCCAACAGCAGAAGATCGAACTTCATCGATGACGTGTCGTCGAAATCCTAGACAGAAACAAGGCTATGATGCCACTTGTTAGAGATAAGATGGGCAAAGCAACACAATGAAGAACAAAAGCAAGCAGGAGACACGACATTTAATGTCGAAAACCCCTCTAACACGAAGGGAAAAAACCACGGGGTGCCAGCCAACAAATCTTCACTATATCGAGGGAGGTTACAAGCGAGGGGATTTACATCTGATCAACTCATCTCGTGCAGCGACTTACAAAGAATCTTACATTCTTAAGAAGTTGTTCCCCACTTCTAGCAATTCTCTCTACATGCACACTGTCCACATCAGCATGTTGCCACGTCAGCATTATCAACATATAGCCCCCACGTCAGGAGAATTTCAATCTGAGTGCGTCATTATAATTGTTTTTGGTGTTGACTAGTACAAATGCCCGTGCGTTGCAACGGGCGATTAAATTAGTAGAACTCGGTCCTTGTGTCATTTCGCAACACTTTTTATATTCAATTTTGACGAACGATGGTAAACATGTATCCTTGAGTATCCAGTAAATGCCTCCCTAACATCGTTCGCTAGGATGTGTTTCAGCTCCTCCGATGACAAAATAGTGGTGCATAGAATGGTCTTGCAATTATTTTTTAATTGTTTAAAATAACACTAATATTTTTTTGTAATTTTTGGAAATATTATTTGATTTTTTTATGACTAACAATTTCATTTGTAATTTTTTTGCACTGTTTGGGCTTGGACTAAACATAAGGACTTGGTATACACAACACGCACACTCTCAGAAAAAGATGAGAATATTTCTCAAAAAAAAGAGATGAGAATAATAAGATTTAGTAACGACTTGAGATGATGTGAATATTAATATGTAATGATTCCAACTCAGTTTTCATGAAAGTTTGTAAAAACTTCAAAATATTTTCACCTTTGTTAAATCCTAGCCAAAAAAATTCTATTTGCTAAAAAATAAAATGTGTTTTTGTTTGAGTACCAATAAAATAGCAAAAAAAGATAAAAGAAGAGAAACACACTCAAGGGCCAGCCCCGGTCACAATGCTAGCCTCTTGCCGCAAAAAAAATAAACAAAAATGCCAGCCTCTTCCATTGGTGTCTCCTCCTCGGTGGAGAACAGCGGCGACACACTTCTTCTCACTTTCTCCTCGCACTGTCTCCCCAATCCGGCTGGGAGCCTCCTGCACACCGCCGGCTCGCTCTCCTTTGCCTCAGCTAGCCGTCCTCCTGCCGTCGCTCAGCGGCGAGAACACCACGACGCCGCTTGCTCTTCTCCCGCCGACCTCATATCCTCCTAGATCTCTGCAGAGCGCCTCCTCTTGGACGACCTCGCGTGTGCGCCGCCCGCCGCTTCACACTTGAGCGCCGCCACCTTGCCTCCATTCTGGAGAGCCTCCCGACAGCCGCCGCTGGCCTCTCCATTCTCCCCCGCGCCTGGCTGCCCTCCGCCTCGCTTTGCTTCCGCCACGCCGCCTCCGCTGCAGCAAGTCCCGACACCGGCGAGCCACTGCCCTTTGCGTGATGCGGTGCTCCCTCGTCTGCACCTGTGGCGTGCCGGCTTGTGCTGGGATTAGGCGCGCACTGCGGACTCAGCTACAATTTTTTACTGGTTAGTCCTTGTTTTCGCTCAGGTCTCTTGCAGCATGTGAGTAGAATTCACTTCTGAGCAGTTAATCTTACTCAGAAACATATAGACTTCATTTAGATCCAGATCCATTTAGATAGCTCCTAATCTTCATTGTGTTATGTGACTTATTTTTACTTTTGTACTTGATACTAATAATATTGGGTTGGCATGGTAGTGTCATTAGGATTTTTTTGCCTGAATGTGTTAGTGAGCACTCATTCCACACAGTTTTCTATCTATGATGGACTGAAAACTGAAGCTGAAATATTTTGGCAGGTAGTTAATTGTAAGGGCGATCTTGCACATTTCTACCTGATGTACTGCGTAATCAAGTCTTTCCAGACTTGTTGAGCGCCTTTCCCCAGCTACTGGTTTGCAAATTCACCTTTTCTAGCTTGCTTCCCTGCTGTAACTTCCCAGTTTATGTTGTTCCATGCAGATAATTGCATAACACACTATTATATAGTTATGGTGTTTTATTTTATTGTGGTGCCATAATTTGATGATGAACCTGTATTTTCGTAAATTCAGGGTATAACATGGTAAAGCTTGACAATGCAAGTACAATGAAGTGCAGAGTTCTAGAACTACAAATATCGATCGGTCTTATTAACGGATATGAAGTTTCTTTTTTATTTTACTATGAAGCAAGTCATCACAAAAATTCTCTTGCAGCCAAGTGTTGATATCTAAACGGTGTCGTCTCAACTCATGGATATGCTGCCACAAGTCCTGAAGTGAGCATCCCCTGAAATTGTAGTCCTCGTAACTAAAAAACAATTAGTTATCAGAAATGATACCCATTAATGAAGTATGAATTTATGTCATTTACATGTAGGATTAAAATTGGTGTAGTAACTAACTTCTGTTATGGATATTACCATGTCATGCTTTATATATATTTTGACAAAATCTGTCATAAACTTACTATCTTCTTGTATTCCAAGGTTACCATCCCGTCTTAATAGCGAGGTAACAAAAGGACTCTCAAAATATACTTTGCTATCATTCTGGACTTGTATTTGGTCCTTTATACAACATATATATGCGCTGATCACCTATAATTAAGATTTTAAAAATACATTCTTCAGAAACTTGCATGCTAGATTAGCTTTTGCTGGTACATAATAGTATCGAATGAGCTAGAGAAAATAACATGGCATTCTCCATCATGTGTATGTCACTGATATCCTTTGTTGCCAACATAACATGGCCTTTTCCCACAAATCTAGAATCTACAGCCGACAGATGGACCTAGCACATTTAGGGGAACTACATGGTGGGCTGACAACATTCTAAAAACTAATACGCAATTATCCTGATTCCCGAAGCAGAATTGTTAGAGATCATACTGAATTTTCAGCAACAACATACATGAGCTTCAGAGAGGAGAAGCAGCAGAAATGCTGCTTCAGACCAAACAAGGCATGC
Source organism: Aegilops umbellulata (assembly GCA_032464435.1). Taxonomy (NCBI): domain Eukaryota; kingdom Viridiplantae; phylum Streptophyta; class Magnoliopsida; order Poales; family Poaceae; genus Aegilops; species Aegilops umbellulata. The sequence continues at coordinate 323,546,662 of CP136058.1, read as the reverse complement.
TCTCTGTATCTTTCCTCTTCTTTAAGGATACGTAGTAGCAAAGTTGAGCAATTCAGAAACATGAGACAGAGGGTGCAATTAGTGTTGTAGATTCAATTCCGGGTTGCTAATTAGGATGCAACCAACTACAATAGCAAAGTAAAATATGAGAGGCGGGCAGGTTTTAATTACTACATTAACACGGGACCACTATTACCAAGAATCGGAAGACGATGGCCAATAGAGCATGATGATGCATTGCAGAGTATGTGGACGACTGAAACATGGCAAGATTTGAAACAGGATGATTAAGAGCAGTGCTAAACTGAACCAAAAGCGTACAGATGATGAATCCATATGCAAAATCCAACCAAGTTACCAAAGTTATTTAGATAATCTTTAAATAACACAATCCAAAATCGTCGATCCACAACCTAGGGCATATATAAGATTATAAGGTCGGTCCTAATAGGATATATAGCCATAAGTATCTTACAACTGAACTTGCGGTAGCTAAATAGCTCCGATACTGAACATGTAGTTATTGTTCGGCTATTTGCAATATGATAAAGGATACAAATGCTTCACATCTCTTCTATTCTATGCTTTACAAAGGTTAGTCAGTAGGAGATGCACTTGTTCTGTGGGTCTAATTTTTGACTTCTATATAACTGTCAGTTTTAAACATATATTGGATGACTGAAACATGTCAAGATTTGGCCTCATGCTAATTTCTACCCTTGGTGACAGATTGAAAGAACTGGATCATCAGCCTCCACGATGAGGCACACACAGCAAGGCAGACTCGGCCCTGCTCCAGCAAGTACAGGGGTTTGTCAACTCTCAGCGTCCGAGCTCAGACCGCTCATCACACCTCCACCCATGCTCATGAACACCTCATGCATGAGATCCAACGGAAGAAGGAAGACTTGTACGATGTGATAGCCAAGCAATAGTACGGCAGCAGAGGTACCTTTGGAAAGCTTTCAGACGGCTGCAGGCAACATTGGTTGGCTGGACGGACGTTCTTGTTTCTCCAGCGAACTCGGCAGCAACATTGGACGTTTCGTCGAAAATTGCAATTTCGACGGGCTTTGATGGAGATTCCGGCCGAGTTCCTTTCCTTCTTATAGGAGGCAACACAAATCGGGGTCGGGCACTGACTTGCTTGGAGTTGGAGAAGGACACAGACTGCAATTTTCCATCCAAATCACGACAGAGAAGCACACCGAAGATTGGGAAGGATACGGCGGAAGAGGCCGGAGGAGAGAGACTGGCAGCGGCGGACAGCAAGCGAGCGAGCGTACGATGGCCGTCGTCGCCGTCGGGATGGCTCGCTGCAGCGGCATCCTCCTCATCCTGATTCTCTCCGTCGTGATGGCCTGGGAGTCCGCGCTGGTGGGCAACAGGTGCGCCATGGGCTCGCAGTCGCCGTGCGGCGCCGGGATGCATTGCGCCTCCTGCTTCCCGCTCGTCGGGGCCCCTGCTCCGCCACCCGTCCACCCCGCTCGCCGCGGCGGCCTGCAACACTGCCGGTGTGACACGCGAAAGGGCTTCTCTGTTTTATTGAATCGTTTTTTCAGATACACTTACATAGGGAGTGCGGGTTGAATACCAAAAAACAGAAGGGTTTTTTTGCAAAAGTGTCACGACGACGTACGACCAGAAACACTATTTGCTTTGTTATTAGGGAAAGATTCAATATACCCTAGCCAACTGGAGCCGTCTGATCTCTTCTCATTCTATTTCCTCTCTTATGCTGCATGCGTAGGATCCGATGGTCACCGAAAAGAGCGGCCCCTTTCTCTTCTACCTCCCGTAACTGATGGGTCAATCAAGGTAGAGACCCACTAAAGATTGCCCAGCGTATAGAAACAGAGTACACAATGGACGTCTCTCTCCGTCGATTCAGCCGAGCCCATCAACCCCTTTCTAGTCCGGCGTGAGGGCCTAGATCCCATCTCACTCCCCTCCGGTAGGTCCCCCGACTTGGCTCCCCTCTATGATTCTTCGGGGTTCGCTCGGGCCCTCTCGGTGTGGCTCCTGAGTCCATCGCTTGAAGGTCCTCCTGAGCTGCCAGTATGAATTCAGGTTGGGCCGCGGCTGCCGCTACGAGAAAATGGAGCAGGAGGTGCAGCCTAGGCCGACCCCGGTGTGGCGGCGGCGCCGGCGCGCAGTGAAGAACCTGCTGTTGCTCTCCTTGGTGGACCTCACACAAACGCAGCGCTGGCGATGACAAGGCTGCAAGCCATCACAAATCCACCTCCAACTTCCTCGGCGAGGTCGGCTTTTATCCGGTCTACATGGTATGCATCGACGGCGGCCTCCACCCCGGCCTCGTCAGCAGCAGATCGCCATCAAGATGCTCGACTTCGACAACAACGACGTCCAGCGACACCACGAATTGCTGGTACGTCGCCATTATTCGGCGCCACAGGGAGTCTAATCATCAACCACAGATCGTTGGTGATTCATTGATACTGTGATGACTGATTGATTTTCTTTTGTTTGGTCGAACAGGCCAAGGTGATGTATCGGCGGATGCTGAGCCACTTGCCGTAATGGTACCCATTCTCTTGGCAAGCTGAGCTCCTGCATATTAGTAAGAAGTCTTGCTCCTCTGTATCTGTGCTTGCGTCAAGGGTCGCAAACTTTCTGAGTACGTCGACAGGTTCTGTATTCTCTTCTTTGGTTTTTTTCAGTCTTCAGTATTTTGTTCTCATGAAAAAAGGTTATATTCACTGTACACAACCGATCAAATCAGCCCTCGCTTGCCTTCTATTCCAGTCATAAACCACTAACTGATCAAGCCAAAAATAATCCTACTGAAGTGCATCCTACACCAGGTTTTCATCTCCCCCACTTAGCTTTTCATTATGGCCTTTAATTTAATAAACACAAGTGCATATAGGAATCCAAGTAAATAGCAACGGCAATTACTAAAAGGTTACAGATCTTTTCCTTGGTCTCCCTCCCTCCTACCTTGATCGGAAACAGTTCTACACCACTATTAAATCCATCTATTAAAACTGCTCTACAGGTCCATCGTTTCAGCTTCAGGTTCATTAGCTCTTTAAACTGAGCCGCGAGAAGGAGGAGCCCCCAATGTTGGGGGCGCGTGTACATTGCCCCTGGCCACCAGAGGAAGCGGTCAGTTTTTCCAGTACACACCTATTTGACTACAAATTCAAATTCATTTTTTGTTTTTGCAAGAATTTGTAACAGTAGGACGCACCATCATCTCCCCCCAACCTGCATGGTGAATAATAATAACTTTCATGATTATACATGAGCCAGTAGCATCGCTGATCCTGATATGCTATTTGGATAATTGTACTTCCGTCGAATTGTACTTCTCTTTATATTGTTTGCAAGCTAGCCATTGTTATGGATCCAGACATGATAACTACGCTTTCGTGGACCTATACTTCTCTGCATGTTGTTTCAGGCAAGACATTGTTACAGATCCATCAAAAATTAAATTACTACTCCCTCCATCCACATATATAGGCCCTAATACGTTTGTCAGGTTACATTTGACAACAGGTTAGCACAATAACATATGCCATGGATGTTACACAAAGCATACCATTGAATTCGTATATGAAAGGAGTTTCTAATGATATAATTTTTATATCATACATCTCATATACTAATAATTTTATTATTGGTCAAAGGCTACCTCGGAAAACGTATTTGACTCTGTATATCTGGATGGAGGGAGTGCCATTTGTTCTACACATGTTCCCTATGAAATGGCTTTTGGTTGTACGTGGCTTGGGCAAAATTTTGATTTCCTAATTGTCCATATGAATGTTTATGGCTCCCGTAGTTCTTTGTACACAAGCGTAAGCTGCCGATATGGTTGATGGAAGTATGAGGGTATGTTCTCCACATTTGCAAAGATAGAAAAGTTCTATGGGTAGCTAGAGCGATGTCTTTTTTGTTTACAATATGTATACCGGTGAATAATGACTTGTGGCTGTATGTCCTTTGTATATTTGGTGCATTTACCTACGATTAGTAATGATGTTAAGTATTCCTTAATTAATCTCAGATATACCTTTGCAGACTATGCTTTATGATCCAATGGGAGAGTTGACAAAGCAAGATATTTTTCAATAGATAGGTTTCGTCATCATTTGTGAAAAGTACAATATTTAACTACTGCACTTTCCGGTGAAAAAGGAACAATTGGACTAGATGGACAACAATGGGCATAGGCCATCCAATAGATGTGATTTTCTGTTCGCTTTTGTCACATATCTTCATAATTGTACAGTCACTCACCTTATTAATATTTGGATATTTAGAGAGGCTATGTTTGTGAGCAGGTTTAATCTCAATCTGCTATTGGCGCCATCTTTTGCTAATCGATTCAGACAAAGTTAACTTTTGCTTGAATTTAACTGTGAGAAGTTATGAAGCCAAACAGGTGATTGAAAATCAACGGGGATTGAAAATCTACTCGCATAACTCAATGGAAAAACACTAAGTCTTTCTTGGTATAAAGGCACTGTTCCACACATTGATACTTTGATAAACCACCACAAGACACAGTCTACTACCGGTGGAGAAACTGTTCTCTTTGTTGTTACATTGATCGCCTTGGAATTTATAGTGTTGATTTGCTGTTCTATTAAGTTTTTATGCTACTTTTACTATCAGCCAAGAGATCCTGCAGCAACGCGCGGGGTATCATCTAGTATATATAACACATATGACCTAGGTCAATACTAATCGCTTTGGCCCAAGCATGCCAGCGATGGCCTCGGTCCGCTCGCTCTTTAGAAGTTAACCTTTATCTTTATACTTGAATTTGAATCATAATATAACACCCGCGGAAGAAAAAACACATTTTTTTCGTTTTCAAGAGGCACGACCGTGCCTCTCACGTGAAGCAAATCCGTGCCTCTCGCAGAAGAAAAAAAAATGTGTTTTTTGTTTCCAAGAGGCACGACCGTGCCTTTCACGGAAGCAAAACCGTGCCTCTCACGGAAGGAAAAAAAAGAAAATGTGTTTTTTCCGTTTTCGAGAGGCACGACCGTGCTTCTCGCGGAAGGAAAAATAAATAGAAAACACGTTTTTTCGCACATTTTTTTTGCCCAAAAGCTAAGAAAGACCAATGAAAAACAGAACCCCCCCCCCCCCCCCCAAAAAAAAGAAAATCTATCTAAAAAGTTCAAAACACGTGCGAAAAATAAAAATAAATTTCGAAGAAAGCCACTGTCGATATTGGTGCCCTCTTTTTTGGGGCACCTTTTTTTTTCTGAATCTGGGCACTTTTTTTTTTGAGAAAAGGGCACTTTTCTTTTCTTGTTAGCTTTTTTTTTTTAGAAGATCTTTTCTTGTTAGCTTGTTCAGGGTTGAGCCCTAGGATTTGCAGTGGGCCTTGCCGGCAACCGAAGCCCACGAGGCCGAGCTTCCAGAACCAGGGAGGTACCAGAAGAGGTATCGCCCCCTCACCACTCACCGGCCTCGCGCACGCACGAAGAACCACCAACAGAGTAGCGCACCTGACGAGGGGGAGGGGGAGAGAAAACCCTATGCCCTAGCGGCCGGCGGCGACCTCTCACCCTCACCGACCTCACGCACGCGCGAGGAGCAAGAGGGACGAAAAGCCCTAGGCCCTAGCGTCCGGCGGCTACCGGCGAGGCGCGCGCGGAGGCGGGGCGGGCCGTTCTCCTGGCCCCCGTCGCGGCGGCTGCAGGTTCGGTCGCCACTAACTCGCTTACTCGCAGAACCTTAGCCCGAGAGAGGTAGCGGCGTTGCCACCGTACTGACCTTTTCTCCCCCGGATTCTCTCCCCTTTCCGGTAGCCATGATGATGATGTCCGATGACGACGATGACTCGGACCCGCAGTTCAATGTGGTGGCGGATTACTTCTTCGTCGACGCGGAGAAGAACCCCATCTGTCTCTCAGCCTTGCCGATTCGGTTCGAGCAAGGCACGGATGAGGCCACTCAATGCAAAAAGAGCATCTTCTTGCGGGGAGTCGCTGACTCTGGCATCACAGTTTACACGCATGTGGTTGCCTGGAAGCTGGGGCTTGAAGGCAAGCAGCCCGTGATCGCGGTGCTGTCCGCGGAAGGCAGCTGGATAAATCTCGCCAAGCCCAGGAACAGCTACGAAGAAGAGTTCCGAACAATTTTCATCACAGTGCGGATGCTTCACTTCCTCAGAAGAAAACCTGAGGAGCCTGAGAAGAACTTGTGGAGTCATCTTCGCAAAGTTTTTGAGTAATCCACCCATGCACTCTCTGCTCTTTTCTCTCAAATGATAAACTCTGATATTGACAGAGGGCTTGCCATATTTTCAGCAAGTTTGACCTTAGACCCTCCAAGGAAGATTTCAGGAACCACCGTTCGCTATTGAAGCTGTTTGCTGAGAAAGATTCGAGCTTAGCAAAATCACAGGTACACATTTTCTGCTCCTCATATGGACAATTGTGCTTGATAACTGATAAGAATAAGATTGTCCACAATACAAATCTGAGGGCTTCACTACATGATTAACCCTTTGGTGTTTGAGCTGCCTTATGTTGCAATACTTCTACGCTCTGTTCATTTTTCTTTTTAAATTGAATGCTTCATTCTTCTTGATCATTACTAGTTCCCTTGACATGATGCTTGAACTGATGAGCCTGTTTAGCCACCTGTTTCCTTTCAATTTGTTATATTGCCCCAGGAATTCCTTTATGTAAAAACCAATTTTGTCTTATTTTGATTAGCAATCAAGCATATCAGTTGGGTCATAGATATGTGAATGGAACGGTATGGGTGAATGGTAGGGATCTTTCTGTCCGTTCTGGGAAAAAAGGGAACAGAGTGCAAATCTGGAAACAGAAATGGATTTTCTGTGGTATGGAGCAGTGTTTTCCGGCAGGACACCCACGGAACTAAAAATTTGGTAACCATAAATGCAGAAATTTCTGTGTTTGTATGTAGCCCACTTCGATAGCTCATAGAGATTTGGCCCAACATATGGCCAGGTTGTTGATTCGGCTATAGGCTGTAGCTGCTGCTTCATGCTTAGCTTCTTTTTTTGCATGCTTTGGGGTGGGGGGGGGGGGGAGGGGGCATGCACCTTTGTATCTGTGTCTGCATCATATTCGCTCTGTATTCATTTCTGACAGTATTTGCTTCTTCCGTATTTGTTTATGAGATTTCCATATTTGCTTCTGCTAAAAAAGTACGGAAACAAATGTGATAACACTCAATTCCATCAGTTTCTGCTTCATTTTCATACGTAGTCCTAGCCGTATTCCTTGTCAACTCTAAATAACTTTACTGATTGTATAACTCTTGGCTGGTTCTAATAAACAAAATATTACTCTTGAGTGCCAATATTCTTATATCTCTTATGATGAATGTTATCACAGGTTTTGCGAGCATTTATTGAAGAAGGATCTAAGAAGCAAATTAGCGAGGTATGTGTGGGACTATGAATTCTCTCGATTTTTTTTGGCAGGAAACTTATCACGAAGTTAACCATTTTTCTTATTATCATTTCAACTAGGTTGAGTCAGATAATATTGAAATGAAGCAGTCATTTATTGCCTCTGATGAGGAGATAGAGGATATGGTTTCTGATGGAAATTCTGAATCTGATGGAAATTCTGAATCTGATGAAGAGGAGGATGATTTGTTTGATTTTACTTGTGCCATATGTGACAATGGAGGAGACTTGTTAGGGTAGGTGCAAATCTTCTATAGGATAAGTTGGTGACCTAAAATTCCCTATCCATAGTCAGCTTGAAGTTTAATTACTCCCTCTGTCCCATAATATAAGAACGTTTTTGGCACTACACTAGTGTAAAAAACGTTCTTATATTTTGGGACGGAGGGAGTAGTATTTAGTTGCTCATGTCTTCAGTTGAGCTTACACAAGCAAGATATTTGACTGCATGTATTAGCCCTAGCTCTTAGATTTATGAATACTTGGTTGTATCATGCCCAGGAACGGAAACGGGCTGAAATGATTATATCTGATTGTATAAGTTTAACTATGAAGCTGAAGCTACAGAAAGTGGGGTAGATGAACAGGATTTGGTGCTATCACAATAATTGATTTATTAAGTGGCACACACAGTGAAACTAACCAGGACAAATACCCATGGTTAGAATTTTTAGCTATAGCAAGTTAGCAACTAAGTATTTATTCTAGTAATAACCTAACAAGGACTAATTGATACCCATGGTTAGAATCATGAGGGCACATTGCTAGATCATTTACTGATTACCATGCTGGCTCAACTTTTGCTGACATAAGTAAGATTTGTTTGCACAACAAGTTCCTATTTTACAATTAATTTTGTACTCCCTCCGGTCCTTTTTGCCCCGCGTATTAGATTTGTGTCAAGTCAAACACTATAAAGTTTGGCCAAATTTATATTAAAAAATATCAACATCTACAATACCAAATATATATACTATGAAACTACATTTCATAATGAATCTAACAATATTGATTTGGTATTGTGAGTGTTGATACTTCTTCTATAAGTTTGGTCAAAGTAGAGATACTTTGACTTCGGACAAAACTTATATGCAGACTAAAAAGGACCGGAGGGAGTATATTTATTTAGAGACAAAAGTGGCGGTTGTGGTATTTGAGCCATGACCAAGGAGTCGTGTTAAGACTATTAGGCAACAAGGCTATAGCCTTCTTTTCCTTATAAATATTTTTCGGTTGTGGAGCTGCTAGACTGTAGTCCATGGACTTAACAGGTTACTTTTTATAAGCCATCACCTCCAATAAGCTGTAAACTTTCTTTAAATATAAAACTACATTCCCTTGTTAAATGGTGGCACATAGCTCATCCAGATGCTAGGCGACATCATCACACCTCGCCTGCATGTAGTGTGTGCCTCTTGATGTTTATATCAAATCCAGGTCATGAGCATAGAGTGTGTGCCACTATGTTCTTCCCTTCTTAAGACTGCAACGTTTGCCCAAGAACATTTTCAGTTATTGATTCTTATCATTTCATCACTGTCATGTAAAATTTTCTATGGTCATTTGTAAGTAGTCATTTGGTGTCAATATTCTAATACTTCTCTGTGTTCTGTTTGCTGTATTATTCTATTGTAGGTGTGATGGCCCATGTATGAGGTCCTTCCATGCCAAAATAGGTACAGGCGAGGATTCGTATTGTGATACCCTTGGGTTCACTGAGGCAGAAGTTGAGGTAGCTTTTGAAATTCCGAGTGGTAAAGATAGCATGAAATTTGAACTTGCTTCTGTTTTTTTATTGACTTTTCTCTTTCAATGTGTTTTAGGCAATGAAAACTTTTCTGTGCAAGAACTGTGAGTATAAGCAACACCAGTGCTTTATTTGTGGAGTATTAGAGCCTTCGGATGGACCAACTGCTAAGGTACATTGCCATTGTTTTAACTTTTTTCACTCTGGTTTCACTGTTCATTAACAATAAAGTGATTTTCGGCGCTGATCGGCAACACTTAATTACTCCATCTGTCCCAAAATATAAGATCATTTAAGGGTGTGTTAATCTTGCTGTTACATGACTTTAAGGGTGTGTTTAGTTTCTGTGACCGAGTGGAACGGCATGGGTCGGTTCCGTCCTGAAGTACCATTCTCGTGTATGGTTGACCCGAGGAACCGGTACCCACTCGTTCCTGGAACGGCATATTCGGTCGATATGCCGAACCAGGTCGTTCCTTCGAATTGGCCGGACGACGCGGAACGCCTCAGTCTCACGCCTTCCCCTGACTCTCGCTCACCCCCAATCTCAGTGCCGCCACCCTCTCGTCTCTCCCCACTCGATCTGCGACGCCGGCGGCCACCCCCTTGTCTCTCCCGCTCGATCTGCGACGCCGCCGGCCGCTCCCACCTCTCTCCCTCTCCCTCTCTAATGGCGTGCACCAGCAGTGCAGCAGCAGACTAGCAGCGGGCGAGCGGAGGCGGCTCGCGTGGAAGAGAGGCATGGCGGCGGCCCATTTGGCCGAGAGCGAGCCGGCAAGGAAGCCGTTGCAGACCTCTGCGCCATGGGTGTTTGCCGCGGTGTGCTTGCTGACTGTTCTGGTGCTGTACGCCGTGCCGCTCGAGAGCTTCATCTTCTTTTGCTAAGAAAAAAGGGAGGATTTTTTTTTCTACTGATTGTAATGTCGAGTATGAACTCTGAATTGTTGGTGCATGAGCGAGTCTGAACTCTGAATTGTTTGTACATGCGAGGGTCTGAACCACGAAGGGTGGATGGTGATGGCAGTTATTTCGTATGTATAGTGACTAAATTTATAAATTGTCCAAACTATAATACAATTGAATTTTCGCTGACAATTCAAATAATTTATTGATAAAATATAATTTTCTATTTAAATGAGGAAATTCAGGGAGATAATCTCACCATTTCTAACCAAATTCATTCCATTCCATTACCCTAACCAAACACTGGAATGTAGCCATTCCGTTCCACATAATTATCCCAACCGAACATAGGAACGAACCAACCCGCTCCGGTGGAATGGAACCATTCCATTCCATTCCACTTCGTTCCCGAACCAAACACACCCTAAAGCTGCAATCGTTATTTGCAGTTTTAGGCTTTCAACCACTATACAGACAGCATTACCTAGGAATGCAGAACTAGGAGTGGTACTATGAAAGAGCATCTAGTTGACATTTCATAAAGTAGATACTCTGAATGTTATGAAATAGTTTAGTTGTTCTAGCAGTTATGTTCTAGGGGCATTTAATACCATTTTATCTGTAAAATTTGGCCATTGCAATAAGCCAATAACTAACGGTTAGGTAATTAAAGTGTAACTATGACCGTATTTCAGAGCTACGGATGGAGTAATTGCATCGTTCTAGCTGTTAGGAAGTGCATCTACTTAAGTATCAATGTGAATCATATTTTATTCAGTGCTTTATGATTATGCAGTTTTGCTAATTATGATATTATTCTTTAGGTGTTTCTTTGTAACAATGCTACATGTGGGTACTTTTACCACCCCAAATGTGTTGCAAGAAAACTTCATCCTAACAACAAGATTGAAGCCTTAGAAAAGGAGAACAAGATAATAGGTGGATCTTCATTTACGTGCCCCATTCATTGGTGTTTTCACTGTAAAGGCTTGGAGGATAGATCACAAGAACAATTGCAGTTTGCTGTTTGCAGACGCTGTCCAAAGTCATATCATAGAAAATGTTTGCCAAGGTGCTGCTGCCTTTCTTTTTCTAAATTTCTTAATCCATATATGGTCTCTTCTGTTCTTCTCATACTTGAGATATTTCAGAGAAATACCCTTTGAAGATAGCGACGAGGACATTGTTACACGAGCCTGGGACCTTTCAAAAAGAATTTTGATCTACTGTTTGTATGTAGTAACTTCTTCACTTATATTTGTTAAATGCTGTCTACATTGTTCATATACTGACTTGTTGTAAACTGTTCAGGGACCATGAGATAGATAGTGACATTGAGACACCTGTCAGGAATCATATAAAGTTTCCTGGTATTCCAAAAATTGTAAAACCAGCAGATTACCTAGAGAGAAAAAACAAGGTGTTGATTAACAAGAGAAAGAGAGATTTTGATGAATCATTTCCTGACCAACCTTCAATTAAAGCTGCAAAGTTGCCAGTCAAGGTTCGGGTGCAAGAAGAAGAACATGCCAGAAAATTTGCTGTGAAGAGTTCATCGGAGCAATTTGTTGACAAGCCTGAGAAGAAAAAACCAAAGGTCAAAGATACTTCTCCAAGCAGTTCAAGACCTGCAAATGAGCAGGAAAAATACTTGGCAACTTCATCCTTATCTACTATGGGGAGCTTGCCCCAGAGTTCATTTCCTAGGGTGGACAGTGAAACAGAGAAGAGGTTAGTCACTTGATATAATTACTTGGGGACTCCAGCCACTACACACCCATACATGACCTTGTGCTAATTGTACTACGTACTACTACCTCTGTCCAGATTTAAAGGGCCCTTTGGCCAACCTGCCCTGTCCGGATTTACTAGGCTGCATGTGCATGCAAGTTAGAAAAAGAAATAGGTTGCCGCATGCACGCAATCCATTGGCGCATGCACGGTGGTGAGAGAAGGACATGCAGAGAGGTGAGAGAAATAGGCTGCGGGAGTCTTGCATGCGTTCTATTCATTGGGGGAGGCTGGGAGGTGAGAGAGAAAGCATGGAAGCTTTTGGGCTAATTAAAGCAATACTCAATTAGAAAGACAAATGCCTTGGTACTAGAGATCTGGTTGCTGGGTCTTATAAACCTGGACGGAGGTAGTATAAGTGTATGCTTGGTTTGTGTCCAAAATGTACGCTACATATTTTTTGTCAATGGCAAAAAAAATGGCCTTTGTTTTGGATGGTTGCAGTTTTCTGGCGTGCCCACTTCTACTCTAGTGCACTTTTGTTGGCAATATTGGCCAAGCCATAGGCAAGAAAAACCTTGGCCAAAGTTTTGGCTAGCCAAATCTTTGTAAGGTAGACTTGGGCTCATACAAAACACTAACGAAACTTACCAGAATGCCTGACTCTAAAACCAAACACACATGGAAATGTAGTTCTCCTGGACCTGACCAGGGCCTAGAAGCTTACTTGTTTATCTTGCTACAATTATCTTCTTGCGTCCTGTGTTTAGCCTTTTTCGTTCAGTTTTATTGACACGGATGTGCAAAGTATAAGTTGATCAAACATTATTTACATTTTAGACTTTAGAGTCCTCATGGAGTCATGGTACCACCTGATATATTCTCAATCTTACTTGCAGGGTAATTGCTTTGGTAGAGAAAGAAGGCTCTTCCTTGACACTAAAAGATATATCAAGCAGGTGCCTTGTGCCCTCAACTCACGTATACGCTGGCAGGCAAACTGATAAGATTGTTGCGACGGGCAAGCTTGAGCGTTCTGTTCAGGTCCATTCACTGTTCAGTATTTCCAGCAGGAAATGCAATTCATACTAGTTGTTATTTGTTCAACATTTTCTGAATGATGGGCTTTTTAGGCTGTAGGAGCAGCTCTAAAAGCGCTGGGTAATGGAGGTAATGTTAATGAGGCGAAAGCAGTGTGTGAACCTCAAGTTCTGAAGCAGCTAACAAAGTGGCATGTATGTATATTCTAATCATATATTTATCTTTCCATATACTGTTGTTTTTGTAGAAACTTGCATAAATATATCATTCCTATGAGATTTATGGCACGCTCTTTCCGTGCGCGAAGAAGATTCACTGTCAGTGTACTTTGATAATTATGATGCATCTGTTCATAATTATGCTTCAAGTGGTACTTTGATAGTTTTTGTTAATGCCGTTATAATATTTCTTTGGTGTTATCCTCTGAAGTCGGTATACTTTGTTTTAATCACGTCAGTTCCAACACTTGAGTTAACCAATTATTGGTTATAGTAAAAAGATGCCAATCTTTTCATTATCTATGAAAGCCGCAATGGCACTTTTATCCCGTCTTCATCTTAGCGTTTCTCCTTGAGTTGTTGGCGGGAATGAGCCATTTATTTCCTGAGCATACTGTGATGTTGGGCAGAACATTTGCCTTGCAATGTTAGCCAATTGATTTCTAACTTTAGATTGTTTTTCTTGTTCCAGACTAGGCTCAGAGTATATATTTCACCTTTCATTTATGGATCACGCTACAGTTCTTTTGGTCGACATTTCACAAAGGTGGACAAGCTTGTTGAGGTACATTCTTATCCAGAAATTATGTTGACACAGCATGAAACATTAACGGGTTTTATATAAAGCCTTAGGTCAAGGTTGTCAGAATCACGATTCTACGACTTTATGATCCAAACTAACCGTTCTGATTCTACGATTTTGGTTAGTAGAATCTACATTTTTAGGATTCTGATAGTTAAGATTCTACGATTTGCGATCCTACCATTGGAGCTCCGATCCGATTCAGAAAAATCACGGTTCTGACAACCTTGCTTAGGGGCTGTTTGTTTCTAGGCCTAGTAATGCCACACTTTGCCACACATTTCTTCTCAAACTATCCCAAGGTTAGTTCAATAAAAATTAAGCCACAAGTTGGCAAGCCTAAGGGAATCTTGCCACACTAAGTGTATATGATGTGGGGCCTTGGTGTGGTAAAATGCATCTTACCTAAGTATGGATTGAACAAAACACACCTAAATTAGTTAAACTTGCCTCATCTTAGGGGTGGCAACCTTTGGCAAAGTTAGTCTCAAACCAAAAAACTTTAAATACCTTTAGAGAGACGAGGAGGTTTCTAGTTTCCACTGTTAGAAAGATATTTGTATTTGTACTAGGTCTCATGTATTTCCTTCTGTATTTTCGGATTCCTAGTTTATATATAGATTAAGTTGCTATTCCTCTTAACATGGTATCAAGAACTGAAAGGTTTTTGATCGTTTTTCCCTCCCCTCCACCACGTGCCAGCAACTCACCCCCCCCCCCCTCCCCGTACGCATTTGATCTTTTCCCCTATCACACGCTAAAAGCTATGTCGAAGACCAAGCTCCAATTAATTTCTTTTTTGTGGTGCCTGTCTGATGTTATGGTCTGTTTTTTTTTAATCTTGGCTTACTTTGTGGGATTTCTGCCCACTTGTCAATTTGACCTTTTGGTTGACAATAATATCCTCTCTTGAAATTCTTACTTGAATGCACTTCACCGAGAAGCTCTTTCTGCCAAATTTTTTTTGCTCCATAGACCAGGGATCAAGAAACCAACATCAGGAACTGCTTTTCACCCTCTTTGGTTTTAGAACAAACAAGGGCCAGCTCCATGGTCTAATTGTCACCTTTTGATCTCCCCTTTATATTGGAACAGACATATTTCTTGTGCATGATCCAAATGTTTCTCTCGTGAGTTGGAACCAGAAAAGATTGGCCAGCTGGAAATCACCTTGGGAAATTTCTGGCCAAATAAAGGATCATGAATATTTTTGGAAAGGAAATCATAGAATCTGACTGATTGCTCCCATTCATCCCGCTGATTGCTTCAAACTACCTATCTGTTTGTTATTTCTCTTTTTTTACCTGATGTCTGTTATTTCTCTCTACTGAATAATTTACTTATAATTCTATAGAATTACACCTCATTAGAAGATTGTTGATAAACTTCATTGATATGTTACAGATTGTTGATAAACTTCATTGGTATGTGGAACCTGGTGATACGGTATATTCTCTATCTAGTACATGAGGCACATACTTGTGTCATTGATTATGCCCTCTATTGAAGCAGTGTTCTAGTTATTTTAAAAAGGCTAAATATGTGTAACCCACCATTGCATATGCTATCCCTACTGAGTGCTCATGCATGAACGATAATCAGAATGATGTTTTACAGTATGTTACATATACTGTAGGTCTGCTCAGTGCTCACTACTGAATGATAATGAAAAAGATGTTTTACAGCATTTTAGGTCTCTGCTCAGTGCTCACTAATGACGGTAACGAAAATTTATGATAATGTTTGCTGTGATAACCAATCTCAACAAATAGTACAAACAAGAGCTTAACTACCGGGAGTAGAATCGAGGTTTTGTACTAAGTTACAGCCTATTCTTGAGCTGTATGAAGTACCCATTTTTTAAATCATGGCAGGTTATTTTAGTTTAATTTTTAGGAGGGCTTCTGGCTTTTATCCGTCTTTGTTTAGCTTTGGATTATGTGGATCTATTGCATATTAATATGATTTTACCAGTAGGGATCTCCCATACTGTCGTTGTAAAAATGCTATTTTCATTTTATCATAGCCGCCACACACAGTATCACCGATTCATTGTATTTGCATCATGCCTTTGATATATCTTGAATTCTGTTGAACTTGAAGATAGTGGATTTCTGCTGTGGCGCAAATGATTTCAGTCGATTGATGAAAGAAAAACTTGATGAAGTTGACAAGAAGTGTCATTTCAAGAATTATGATCTTATCCAACCACAGGTAAACTACCGAGTCCTTTTGAGTTGATAGCGCAGTCCTTGTTTAATTTTCTTTGGGAACATAAAATCCTTGGTTTATTTATCCTCTGGTACTTTGTTGCTTTGTTCCTGATAATTGGTTTAAAATTAGACAACTAGTCTTTGTTTAATCTATGATTGGCAAATCGTAACCTGGGCCAGTGGACCACTTGACTAGAATGGGTACTTGCACGACTGGGTGACTAGTCGACGATTTGCGGTGGCTAATTGAATCTGCCTGGTAGTGCGACTTAAGGCCCACTGCCAGTTTTTGAGATATATATACTATGTGTTGAGAGGCAATTTGGGGCCACTACACCACACGCTACCAGGCAAGGAGAGGGATGAGCATCGCACTAACCACACAGCAGTGTCAATGGCCACTGGTTATTGCCCAAGCTCGTTGGAACCGTCAGCCGATCTCCGCATTCGGCCTTTGCAGGTGACTCCTCTGTTCTTTCTTTTCATCTCCTCTTCCATCTCCCGTCATGCTCTGTTCTGTAGGCTATGCTCTGGTCTGCTGCTTTGTTAGCTAGTGTAGTACCTGCTTTCATTCCTAATGCGTGTACTAGCGTTATACCGCTGATTTCTTTTAGAATTAGACTGTTTGTTGATGTTTACAACACTACTACTGGTTTTAGCGTGTGGCGTACTTGGATAATTAGATCTGCAGATGTTTTACACTAGCAAATATTCCTGTGCTTCTTTGATTCTGTGATTTCTACCAACTAGCAAGTTCAACTAATGCAATACTATGTAACATTGGTTTCTGCAGGTCCCGTGGCTCAGCTGCACGGAGGTGATCCAATTGCAGCCATAGCCGCTGACTCTGAGGCACCCAGGGATCCTGCACAGTATCAAGTTATTTTGGTGCAGTATTGTATATAGTCTAGTATTTGTAGCTGATGGTAGGATTATTCATGACTAACCTTAACTAGTACTCCCTCCGTAAACAAATACAAGACGTTCTAACTTTTTTCTGATTCGGATGTGTATAGACGCATTTTAGTGTGTTTGTTCACTCATTTCAGTCCGTATGTAGTCCATATTGAAATATCTAAAACACCTTATATTTGTTTACGGAGGGAGTAGCAACTAGTCGGTACCCCAACAGTCAAGATTTAATGACTTGTAAACCTTCCCATCAAATAGCGCTCCTGAAGTAAATGCATTAGGACTTACCTACTGTGATCTGTTTATTCCATGGCCTGAAAGTGCCCTTACTGGAGTTCCAATTGCTTTCCCACTTTCATGCTTACTCCCAATATTTATGCCCTTCCCAGAATAGCTTTTGCTTTGAAAGGAGGGATTGGATGACTGTGCAGCCAGACGAACTGCCTGGCGGAAGCCGACTGGTATACTTTATGCGACACAGATACTAGTTGTTCTAGAGTACAAAATAATTCCTACTGCTGGTTAACATCTATTAATACTTGATTAGATAATGGGGCTTAATCCTCCTTTTGGAGTCAAAGCAGCTCTGGCGAACAAATTTATCGACAAAGCATTGTCTTTTAAGCCCAAGCTTGTTATACTAATTGTCCCAAAAGAAACTAAAAGGTAACCACCATATTCCTTTCTGTTAAACTTTGTGTTGAATTGTTAAGATTGTTATATTGACATCTCTTTTTCACACTTTCTTTGGACTCTGTTCATGCTCTCCTCATTTTCTGGTGTTGCCAGGTTAGATCAAAAGAAGACACCTTATGATTTGGTTTGGGAGGATAGTAACTGTCTTGCTGGGAAGGTAAAGGGCTTAAGAACTTCAATAAATCTTATTGACCTTGGAGCGTAGTTTATTCCCTTGTTGTTTTGCCTAATATATTTCTTTGAATTGGCAGTCGTTTTATTTGCCTGGTTCTCTCGATGTGAATGACAAAATAGTTCAAGGGTGGAATGCATCTGCACCACCCCTCTATTTGTGGAGTCGTTCTGATTGGACAAAAAAGCATAAGGAAGTAGCCAAGGTGCATAATCACACAAGTGTGGGGAAAATCACTCGCCGTGTTGAACAGGGTAATTTGTCAGATGACGGCCCTGTGAAGAAAGAAGCTGAATCTTCTGATGTGCTTAATTCAAGATCAGGGAAAGAAAAGGAGAATATAGGAAATACCTCATGCCACCCAAGAGAGGTCAATCTATCAGATAATGTACCTGCACGGAGAAAAGCTGAACCTAAGAGTAAACAAAATGCTAGATCAGGAAAAGCTAAAGAGACTAGAGAGAAGGCTACATGTGATTTCAGAGAGGATAGTCCATCAGGAAAAGCAGAAGAGAGAAGGCATAAGGCGGCATGCTCTGTAGGAGAGGCTAGTCCATCAGATGACCACCTTGTGAAGAAACAAGATAGACCTGGAGAAGAGAAAGCAGCCAGAAAGGCCAACTTCACGGTGAAGAAGCAAGCTAGGCCTAGAGAAGACAAAGAAGCTAATCTATCAGGTAACCACCCAATGAAGAAACAAGCTGAAACTACCTCTCAACAAATTTCCCGACCAGGGAAACAGAATAGCAGGGATGGAAGCAAGAGCTCTGATGACAGGAGCAGGAAAAGGATCCCTGACGAGGCAGACAGCCTCCCTCCAGAAAAGCAAGTGGAAGTTGCCTATGAGGAGACAAGAGCTATTCCAAGTAAAAGGAGTATGCACCAAGGACAGAGCAATGGAACTAATGCTCGTGTAAAGGAATCGAAAGGGAGTTCAGACATGAGTATGTCATCATCCCTTGAAAACAGCACTGCTCGTCACAGATCCCCTTTTATACCAACTGAACAACCCTCTGGTTATACGACAGCGCACCGCGATAGTAATATGAAGTATCATGTGAAAGAACCTAGCGTCTCTACATTCAACAGCGCTACTACTTATCAGGGAAGTTATTTGGCAAACAGTGATGGGCGCAAGGATGCAATCGGAGAGAGGAATGACCCCACTTTTTACACGGGTGCTGATGATAGGTCAAGTGCGTACAACTCCAGCATTGAAGAGATGACCAAAAGGTATGCTCCTGGCCGAGCTGGGGACGTGTGCAGTCCGCAAGGTCAGGGAAATGGTGGCAGCTTCTCCAGGAGGCAGGATGATCACCTTCAGACCAGTCTTTACTCCCTTGGTTCTTCAGGTGCTAGATATGACCAGATTGGTTCTTCAGGTGCTAGATATGACCAGATTGTTTCTTCAGGTGCAAGATATGACCCGCGGTCTTTAACTTCGCCGTCTTATGGGCTGTTGAGTACAACTCCACGGAGCTCAGTCATAGACAAGTACAGTCCAGGGTTCTCGGGTTCAAGTGGATCTGGACCGTCAGTCATGGACAGCTATGCTCCTGGTTACTTGGGCGCAAATGCACCAGGAAGAAGCTTGGTAATGGACAGATATGCTCCACCCCTCGATGAAACGAACTACGCAATGCGAGGTGTTCATGATGTGCCTGGATATGGAAGGGACATGCCTCCACAGTACCCCTACAGAGGGCCAGATCCTTCTGGTAGAGGGCCGCCTCACATTTGATTACTGAAGCTTCTTCAAGTTACCCTAGCCGTGCAGTTTTTCTTCTTTCTGACCCGACCTGTTCAAAGTGACTTCTGTAATTAGGTTGTCACGGATGAATAGGTATGCAGATGATGACTCGCTGTTTAGTCCTTGCCAATGCTGTGATACCTGTTATGTGAAAATCTCTATTTTGCGCCCTGTTTCATGCGTTCCTTGCTGGTGCGGATTGTACAGGAGGTGCTGGTGCGGATTGTACAGGAGGTGGGAGTCTCAGAGACCATGTGAACGCTCCCTCGCGCAGCCGTCTCCTCTGACTGCCACGCGTCCTCTGGACCCCACCACCGTTTCGTGGGATATCTTTTCAGCCACACGTCCTCAGTCTTCCTGGTCAAACCGTTTTCTCCCCATCTTTCTTCTCTTCTATCCCGTGGGGATCTCATCCACCATGGATGGCCTCCATGAGCTCTCTTTTCAAGTGATGCGAGGGTGCTGCGAGGCTGGTCCGGCTGCTGCGAGGGAGGGGTGGGGGGGGGGGGGGGCTGTTTGGCTGCTGCGAGCGCAGAACAACCCAGTGATGCTGCAACGGGATCTCAGCTGCGGCGGCGCTGTCGTGCTGCAACGACATCTCGGTGACGGCGGCTGAGCTGCTGCGAACGGTGGCTCGGGCTGCTGCGGCGGTGCCGTCGTGGTGTGAGCCGGTGCTGCACCGGCGGCTCAACTGTTGCGACGGTGTTTTCGGGCTGCTCTGGCGATGCTCCGACAATGCCGTCGTGCTGCGAGCCAGTGCTGCGACAGTCATCGACAAGCTACGAGCCAATGCTGCGACAAGCTACGAGTGGGTGCTGCGACGGTGCCGCCGTGCTGCGAGGCCGACAAAGTTGCTATGACGGGTGACGTTGTTGTGAGCCGGTGCTGCCAGCGCCGTCGTGCTGCGAGGTGTTGCGAGCGGGAGTGTTGCATGCCGGTGCTGCGACGGCGCCGCCGTGCAGGCCGCCAGAGTTGCTAGGTGCTTTGGACATGAGATGACGTTATGCAACGGGAAGACAGAGGGAAGGACGACCATGTGCGTTGACTTCCATCGACGGCTGGCTACGAACGCCTAGATCGTACGGTTCATGAGTTGGATGTTTTTGCTTTTGTGCATCCGGATGGCGCCTAGCATCCGCCTTTGGATAACTAATATCTTAGGTCGATATGGGAAGGCCTAGATGTGTCCGCCATGTGGAGTCCGATGGGTGGGACCCACGAGTAAACACGTAGAAACCCATCGGTCCTAGTTGAGCAGTGTGCATTCATGTGGTCGCTCTTGTGCGTAGCCTGAGGGCCAAACCGTCGGATGGCGAGCCTTGACCCTACCATCTTCATTTTCATCCTCCCTTTTGTCCGCGCCACCACCATGACCTGGTCTATGTGTTGTTGTTTAAGCTCCAAGCTTGATGTCGACCGGTAGCCATGGTCTGGCAAAAGGTTACCTACTACTCTTTCCGTTTCTAAATATAAGTTTTATTTTAGAGATTTCAATACAAACTATCTATGAATATATATAAACATATTTTAGAGTGTAGATTCACTCATTTTGCTTCGCATGTAGTCTTTTATTGGAATCTCTAAAAAGACTTATATTTAAAAACAGAGGAAGCACAAGATGCTGACCCATGGTTTGGCAAAAGATTACCTACTATAAGAGCTGACCCTGACAGTGATCCTAGTGGAGATGGAGGCATGACACGTCGCTTGCATTGCAACCGGATGAGGGGGGCGGATTAGAGTTTTGTCCCACTACCAGTGACCACGAGTTCGACGGCTCCGGCATGAATGTCATCGACATAACATAACCGATGACAAGTAGACCCTTTGCTTATTTTTAGCTATGTACGTACATGAATTTTATGTTGTATGTGCTAGTATGGATTTGAGGATCCGAAAATGAAGACTATGATTTCAATGTCTAAAATTGAGGGGTGATACTATGGACACGTCCGAGATGCATAGGGGTCTAGATTTGTGCAGTCCGGGCATACATGATCTAATACCCAACATCTGTAGGCCTGTAGCGATTCCTTGTAGAAATAAAATATCAGAGGCCTCCATAAACTGAAGAAGTAAGGTGGAGCTGCACTCAAGTCCTCATTTGGTGCTCGAGATCTGCAACGCCTGGAGCCGGTGGACATTTTATTCTGAGCGTCACGACACAAACATCAAGATTTATTAACAGGTTCGACGAACTCGTCTACTTCCCGGGCCATGAGTATGGGCACTCCTTGCATGATATCGTGGCCGCCCAAGTGCCGACACACGCCGTTGCCTCCCCCTGCATGCCTGTCTATACCCCCCGGGTGTTCTATAGGAAATCAAGTCGGACTCCGACACTAATTGTATTCTATCCACACTCACACATAATATTTGACACAAACTTAACTTGACGAATGTTCTTCACCATCTTAAATTCGTCCGTGTGTTGAACTTCCATGTACTTCGGTCTTGGGTGGCCTCCTTCGTAGATTATCGAGAGCTATACGACTAGTCTGACTTGGCCCTAGACCCATCGTCTCCATGGTACTTTGCCGCTACTCCTATAATTCCAGTCTATGTGGATCCACCTACAATAGTGCATCTTTGCAACTTGTAAAGATGCGAAGCCGTCCTCTCATCGATAGAGCCATGTGCAATCCAGCAGGGGCCGCCGCCAAGTTTTTGCCCCATGGTTTTCTCTTGCACCCAACGCCCGCCAATGCGCACTCTCTCCCATCATTATGGTCACCTCATCCTTCATGATTCTCATGGTCCTCATTCACAATGGAAGAACATACCACCATCATGAAGAATTCCAAGCGAAATTATATTTCTCTTAGCCCGGCATATGCCTGACTCTCAAAGGACCGCTTAACTCCGTCAAACATCTTGATTTTGATGTCACCTACTTCAACAATACGGCTAGCCAATGCCATCAAGCATATAGGCTAACCAAACTCACTAGATTTGGACGAAGAGAACCACTCCCGGTTGGGAGCCACATAAAAAGTGCTAGCTGAATCCAACATCCACGCTTCACCTTTACTCCACGTGCCTGATACTATGAGGACACTACGAGGACATCACTACGGATATCTGAGTCATCACCAAAAGCTGCCATGTTAGCACTTACGGTTGAGATCTGGACAGTCCTTCGTCATATGTACCCGTTGCTTACACTTGTGACTCGACACCTTCTTTTTCTTTTCTTGTCC
Organism: Aegilops umbellulata; assembly: GCA_032464435.1. Taxonomy (NCBI): domain Eukaryota; kingdom Viridiplantae; phylum Streptophyta; class Magnoliopsida; order Poales; family Poaceae; genus Aegilops; species Aegilops umbellulata. The sequence continues at coordinate 323,524,058 of CP136058.1, read as the reverse complement.
TTCCCTACCCCATGTCCTTTCCTCCCTAGCTCACACTCGAGCAGAAAACCTTCACCATTACAAATATGAGAAGTGGCAAAGGAACTGAAAACAAATTCAGGGACAGGCAGTGATAGGTTGAGGTATTTCTTTAAAATTTTAGTCGGAAAGCTGGATTTCATTTGTACTTACAGTAAGCTATTACTACCAAAATGACTACACAGCATGCTACTGACCCAAATGATCTCACATAATTCAGGGGAAACAACTTAGAAGATATAATAAACCAGTCTTTTTTGTTGCCAGGAACTGCACATCTACAAAACATCATATGACTAGTGAAGAACGAAAAGTTTAGCGGTGTTTGCATTCTCACAGGTAGCACACACACACACACACACACACACACACACACACACACACACACACACACACACACTTTCAGTCATTCTCCAATCTTGCAATGTACTCATCGTAGAACTTGCCTGCCTTCTCGAGCTCACCAACTTCGGTGTAGCAATCGGCTATTGCCCCATATGCCTCAGTGACACCTGAATCCTCTCCAGTCATCTTGGAGATGCTGAGAACCATGGAGTGGTACTTTATTGCTTCCTTGTAATTTCCTTGTCTTTGCAATGATGCTCCTGATGAACGCAAAGGACTTCCGTCAGTTGGATTTCACAAAAAATAAATAAAAATGGGCACCACAATGCTTGCAATTAGTACTGCTACTCTGTTTATACGATTCAGTTTGTTATGGTGAAATTGTATTTACATTATCATGTTCAAACTATCATTGGCATGTTCAGGAGGGGCACAAATTCTGCTGAGCTCTCTAGGCAACGAAGGACGCATCAAAGCACAATCAGTTTCAAATGTGCGTACAAGCAAATGATAAATGAAATTCATGCCAAACAATGACGGACCTAATCCTCGTGCCGCCTTCTTCTCTTCAACATGATCACCCAAAGATTGTGCAAGATCAAGAGCTGCCTTAAACTCGGAAAATGCCTTGTCTGGAGCTTGGTTTCTCAGGTAGTTCTTCCCAGTCCTCAGATATGTGAGCAGGCGCTGTTTGTGAGGATCAACAATGACTTCTGATTCTGGTATCTTACTAGCAGCCGGAGCATAGCTCAAAGCAGGAGCATAGGATTCAATCTTGGCTTGTCTTCTCAGTGAAGCATTTATCTGTCGTAGCTGATCGTTAAGCTTTTTAAGTTCCCCTTTCCTTTGTCTCGCAAGGAGCCCTACAGGGTTTCTGAATTGTTCAATCTAAAGTAGGAAATGTTGCACCTCCAGAGAGACAAACATATTACAGAACTTACAGAATAACCAAGGGAAACTAAGCGGTATGTAGTAACTACTGAATATGTCATTTTCTCTACAAACAAGAGCATGATGGAAAACGGCCATCACAAAAGAAACAGTCATTGGCAAAAATAGTCATATAGACAAAAGCTAACCGCTTGAACAAGCTGAAAGAATTCAGGTCTTTAAGGATACATACACTGTTTTTCATGTACTAATAAATAACAAGCAAAAAGACGAACGTGAATGTTTGTTTGTCTTTGGTTTTCTCGAGTTGTACTTGCACCATGTCTCTGGTTTCGTTGAGTTGTACTTTGTGCCTTCTTAGCGCTTTCCTTCTAATACAATATGACACACACTTTGGGGCGCTTTTGGAGAAAAAAAAAGCTTTATAAGGCTGTAGATTAGATTTCTACGTCTCCCAGAAGTTGTCAGCAGTTCAAATTTGCGTATTTTTTAATGTTTAAGATATTCATAACTGCTCAAGATGTTGATGAAGTATTAAAAAAATAATACAAGGAAAAACAATTGTGTAGTGTTGGGCTGAAACTAAAAGCTAGTTTGCTAGCCACAAACAATTTCCTACGTGCTAAGATCCTTGACAATGTAATATTACCTCCAACAGTAGCACCGACCATGGCTATCGCAAACAACAGCGGCATGTTAGGAAGAGAGTACCCCGGGTCGCATTCTTCTGCCAAGCAACTGGGCGGCATCACAAGCATGACAGCACTGCTGGTCACCAATGCTTTCTCGAAACAAGAAGATACAGCTTTCTGCAAAGAGATACAAGTCGTATAAAGTTATAGCTGAGACATCAACATAACTGTATCTGCAAGCAGTTCAAATGGAGCTCTCTACTGAGAATTGAAATAATACTATACTATCCGTTGAAAATACATTCGAGGCAACTAAGGCATATTTCAGCTTTATGCTCAACAAAGGTCCGGTCCATCTTGATTATTCGGTGATACAACGCGAAAAATAGACCGAGGGACTCACCATCATACCTGAAGATCAGATGTAGACTTGATAAGGAAATGACCATGTCCATTAGCTATATCAAAGTTGTCGCTCCTAGGACGCACCGGATCAGTCAACGACGAGGCATGTCTAGCTACAAGAAACATTCGCTCTGCAGGACAGAATTTCATAACATGTCAGATATCATTAAATAGCATGTAGCAGTAGAATAAGAAACAATCGATGCAGTAATAGGTTGTGCTAATGACAAGGTTTTTGACCAAACATTTTGCACCTAGCATTTTTAAGAAGTTGATGAATTATGACAAGCATACCAAAGTCGAACATAATAAAACTAAATATGCATCTCCAATCTAACGCTGGAAAGCATTAGAGGCATGGAGGTCAAGGGGACAGTCGCCATCGCTCAGGGATGCCCCAACATTACGGTAACGAGAGATACAAGCAATACTGCAATAATGTAGGTGGATGGGAGGCGATGAACACTCACCTGAGGTCTCGGGGAGTACGGCGTTTGATCTCGTGGTAGAACCTCCGTGGCTTCGCCGGTACGGCGGCGACGGCGCCGCCGCCGGTGGGGAGAGACGCATGAGAAGCGGCATCAGGAGGATAAGGAAAATCTCCTCCCCTGTGCCTCGTTGGGTGTCGCTTCGGGAAGATGATAAGTGCCTCGGTTGTTATTTTGCACATAAGACCCGAAAATATTAAAATAATAAATCTTGGTTTGAATCCTATGTACCCTGATTTTACGCAAATAAGGTTTCACATTTGGGCGCCGCTACGCGTCCGCCGGCGGATGTGTTAGAAACATCCGTCATCCGGAGAGCCGTTTGATTAGACACCTAACAGCCGTCGGATGCAACCATCACCCGCAACTGACCAGGTCGTTACTTCCTGCAACAGACGTTCTATTTCGGAAACATAATCCCCTGTACGCTGCCGTCCAGACACAGCTCCGCCCATTACTTCCTGCAAACTCTTGTTGCGAACCTAATTCCTGCAACACAACCCAGTTACAAAATTTATTCTCCTTTTTCCCGCAACAAGACTCTTGTTGCGAACCTAATTCCTGCAACAAGACCCCAGATGCAAAATTTATTCTTCTTTTTCTTGCAACAAGACTCCCGTTGCGAACCTAATTCATGCAACAAGATCTCAGTTGCAAAATTTGCAATATCTACGACCTTTTCTTTGTATTCTTCCAAAAGACCATTGTTGCAAAATTTGCAGCAGCATCTCTTACCTCTTCTCTGTATTCCTGCAACAAACCCCTTGTTGCAATTTTACCCAACAAAAAACATGATGCAGAAAACTTCACCTCGTCCCAGCCGCCATTACAATAACGCCATTGTTGCAGGAACTGCTGCAGCATGCGGTACTGACGTTTGTAGCTGACCTTGAGGAAGCGGCAGCCATGCCTGTCCACACCAGTGCTCCTCTAGGACGGTGACACAGTGCTCCGGCAGTGGCGTGCCTCACAGAGGAAAGAGGGAAAGGAGGAGGGAGGAGAAGAGGGCGGGCGCGGGTAGCGGAGCAACAACGTTTGGTTTGATGCAGTGAAGGTGGAAGAAGAGGTTGGGAAAGAAAGATGTGGATGGGGTCTGTTTGTTGGAGATAAGAAGGAAAAATTAGAGCGATGGTGCAGGCTCACGTGGGCACGTGGCGCACAGGGGAGACGGCGGACGTTTAGCGTTGGATCCGTCGGATGATTAGAATCTTTTCCATTCACATTTAGGTGTCGCTTCCGGAAGATGATAAAGTAGGGAAGGACACGGCCCCGAGACTACCGACGACCATCACCGAGCAACTGCTACATGTAAACTGCGCTGGAATTTTCCTGAAGAGAAGGGGTAGAGCAGTATATATATAGTAGAGATAAGTATTTCTCCCAGCGAGAATTAAGGTTATCGAACCAATAGAAGAACAAACAAACCCCCCTAAGCAGCATTTACATATAAAAAACAAATAATCACACCTAACGCGGATAAAAAGGTTGTCAATCCCCTTAAACTCGTTACTTGAAATTATCGTTACAATTACTAAGCTCCCACGAATCGCGGCCTGGGAGCGATCGGGTGTTTTTTTTACCTTATAGGCCCTGCACGTCAGCGCACGGCCCACCGCCCACCGCCTTATCCCCTCGCCTCGCACGATCTACCGCAGCATTTTCTTCTTGGTCTCTCCTCCTCTCTCCTTGTCTTTATCCGTGATTCTTCCTCGATCACTCCCTCCGTTCGTCTCGCCTTTCCCTACGCACCACCAACCGTCTCTCCCCCAATCATCCCGATCCCTTCTCTCCAAGGCGGCCGTTCTATCTCTCCATCCCCTCTCCTCTCCTTACGGGGCGGACTGAGACTCAGGCATAGTGTTGGTGGCCGTCGACGAAGCTGGCGCCATATGCAAGGTTGGGGATGAGTAGTCGTCGAGGCATGTCGCTGGAGGCTGTGGAAGGAGCCACCACTAGGGTTCGGCGCTCCTGGACGGGGATGGCGGGATATGCACCCCAGCCACAAGTTGGTTGACGACTTGAGGTCTTCAACGGCTGTGCGTGGCTATTGCCGCCGCCGGTGCATGAGCCTATGCCGTAAGCCTCCTGTCTACACATGGAGGTTGGCCCGTAGTGCATACAATCTCTGTTTTCACTATCCTCTGCAGTGTAAAATAAATGGGATGGCTTGTGGTGGCGCTCACTCGTTTCGGTGCGGATGGATTCTTCTACCGACAAGAAGATGTGTGATAGGCTGCTCAACTCCAGTGAGAAGCTTGTATCATGCACTACTGAAATCTGGCATTTTGCCATCCGCCACCTCTTTGTCGTCTGCCAGCTGACGGCAAAAAGGTCCTTTGCCGTCCGCTTTGAGGAAGCGGACGACAAAGAGGTCCTTCGCCATAAGCTAGTTCTTTGCCGTCCGCCAGCTAACGACAAAGAGGTGTGTAGGGTCCAGTGGAGGTCTAAACCGTAACGACCCAATAGCCCCATCTCTTTGTCGTCCGGCAGCGGACGGCGAAGAGATTGGTACGTAAACGGCCGTCCCGCCCCCGTCCTCTCTCTCTTCTCTCTCTGTCTCCTTCCCAATCGACCCACACCCGCGCCGCCGCCGCCGACCCCGTCCGCCGTAGCCGGCCGCCCTGCCGCCCCGCACCCCTCCCCTGCGGCGCCCCGACCTACACCGCGCCGCCGCCGCCCCTTCCACGTCGGCCCGCCCCCGTCCCTCCCCTGCGTCGCCATCCCTGATCCGCACCACCGCCGCCGACCCCGTCCGCCATAGCCGGTCACCCCGCCGGCCCGCACCCCTCCCTTGGGGCGCCCCGACCTCCACCACGCCCCTGCCGCCCCTTCCACGTCGGCCAGCCGCGCCGCGGCCGTCCAGTCGCCCCGCCGGCCCGCACCCCTCCCCTGCGGCGCCCCGACCTCCACCGCGCCCCTGCCGCCCCTTCCATGTCGGCCAGCCGCGCCGCGGCCGTCCAGCCGCCCCGCCCCCTCCCCTGCGTCGCCGTCCCCACACTGTCCCGCCGCGGCCGTCCGGCCTCCCCCCTCCACCGGGCCGACGCCTCCTCCAGCGGCTGCCCTCCCATCCACCGGCCGCCCCGCGCCTCCTCCACCGGCAATCCCTGCAGGTGAGTTCTTCCCCCTTTTTTAGTTTCTTTTAGTTTAGTTTCTGTTTTAGTTATAGTTATAGTTTAGTTTTAGTTTTAGTTTTAGTTTATTATAGTTTTAGTTTATTTTATTTTATTTTACTTTATTTTAGATTAGTTTTAGTTTTAGTTTAGAAGAAGAAGAACAGTACAAGGAGGAGGAGGAGGGAGAAGAAGAAAGAAGAAGAAGAATAAGAAGAAGAAAGAAGAGGAAGAGGAGGAGGAGGGAGGAAGAGGATGAGAGGAAGAAGAAGAAAAGAAGAAGAAGAAGAAGAGGAAGAGGAGGAGGAGGAGGGAGGAAGAGGATGAGAGGAAGAAGAAGAAAAGAAGAGGAGGAGAAGAAGAAGAAGAAGAAAGAGGAGAGGAGGAGAAGAAGAGAAGAAGAGAAGGAAAAATAAGAAAAAAGAAGAAGAAGAAGAAAAAGACACCCTGACCCCGACACCCCGACACCCTGACACCCCGACCCCGACACCCCGACACCCTGACACCACACCCCGACCCCGACACCCTAACACCCCGACCCCGACATGACACCCCGACCCCGACCCCCGACCCCCGACCCCTGATACCCTGACACCACACCCTGACACCCCGACCCCGACACGACACCCCGACACCCCGGCACAACACCCCGACCCCGACACCCGACACCCTGACACCACACCCTGACACCCCGACCCCGACACGACACCCCAACACCCTGACAGCACACCCCGACCCCGACACCCTGACACCACAACCACACCCCGACCCTGACCGAAGCATATATAGACGATTCAGAGTAATATTAGTAATGTGAGATTTCAATTTTTTATTATGTTCAGGATGATGATACACTTAAATTACATACATATTATTATGTTCATGTCACGTATCCAAATGTTTTATGTTGTACTAATTTCGTTTACTTTTTGTCATTGCAGGTGTTGACAGGATGGTGGGCAAGGGTCCAGAGCGCCCCGACCCTCCTGCGAGCGCTACTGGGAGGGGTGGTTCCATTATTGCAGCCCAGCCCCTCTGGAGAGCGCTACTAGACAGTATGCAGACAACTGCGGCTGGCGCATCTTCTTCGGCTGGGAGAGGTCGGGGGAGGACGAAGAAGGCTAGTAGAGGTGGACGTGGCAGCATGAGAGGTAGGAAGGCTGCTACGCCTTCCTCGCCGCCACCCTCAGCTGATTCACCCGACCATAGGACTGCTCCGTCTGACGTGGACCCGTCTCGGACTCCGGTCCATGAGCCTCTGGTCGCCGATCCTTCGCCCCACCAGACTCGGGTCATCGATCCTTCGCCCCACCAGACTCGTGTCGCCGATCCTTCGCCCCACGTGAGTCCGGTACCAGAGTCTTCGTCCCAGAAGACTTCGGTCACGGGGTCTTCGTCCCAGAAGACTCCTGTCACGGGGTCTTCATCCCAGAAGACTCCGATCCCGCAGTCTTCTCCCACGAGACTCCGGAGGCTAGTGGCCCGGAGGATGGTAGCGAGGACACCTTTTAAGATGATAGCTACGGCGACGACGAGCTGGTTGAGAAGGGCAAGAAGGTCTACAAGCATGTCTGTACAAAGCTCCCGCCCATGCCGACGACCCCCGACCAGAGGTGGTTGATTGCGCCTAAAGGGTTGAAGTAAGTGCATTTACTATTTTTTAACCTTTTGCCTTCATGTTACTTCAAATTAATATCTAATGCGTTGGCCTTGTCATACTGTAGGGGCTGGGTACACCCCGTGGTATCTGCAGGCCCAACCAGGTCCTTGGTGTGCTTTGCCGGCAGCACTTCCCTGGGTGGGTCACGTTGCCCGGTGAGGGTCAAGTTGCATAGTTAGCACTGACCTGGGAGCTGTACTCGGTTGCCCCGACCCCGTTGGAGGAGAGGGTCGACGGTGTCTTGTGCGAGACGGTGGCCGACATTGTGTTCCGTTGGTTTTGGGTAATTTCTCCTTTACAGAATTAAATCAACACTACCTAGTGATTGAACTAATCTGTATTGTCTTGTTTGATTGCAGACCTTCTACAGGGTTTCAGAGGGAGAGCAGGAGGCCACGTGTATGGTTTACGAAAACAAGTGCAAGCGCCTACTTCAGAACTTACGGCACGAGGCTCGGGTGCAGGCCGTTCGAGACTACTACTGTAACGCCCCGAGACCGATGTGCCAGGTGTCCTCTAGTTATTCGCTGTTGTTGCCTTGTCTTTTGCTTGCGTGTTGCATCTTATCATGTCATCATGTGCATTGCATCATCATGTTTTTAAAATTTGCATCCGTCCCGGCCTCCTCATTCTCTCCGTTGTCCGTTCTGAGCCCAGACACACTTGCACGCGCCCGCGGCATGTCCGAAATAGTATTTTATAAGTGGCCGGAAAATGTTTTCGGAATGGGATGAAAGTTGGCGTGCGGTGTTGTTTTGTTGATAGTAGACCGCCTGCCAAGTTTCATCGCGTTCGGAGTCCGTTTGACGCCCCAACCGTTAACTATAGCGACAATATAGTCGGTCAAATCGTCGGACGTTTTCGGTCTCCGGAAACTGTCGCCGGGTCTCTCTCTTCTCTTCTCTCAGCCCTAAGCTCCTGCACAGTCCGCTGACAACCGCCAGGTCCAACCTAACTTCTCTTGCCAGCCCGCGTTCCTTCTCGCGCGCGTCCGATAGTTGTCCCGGACCCGACCCGGGCTGTCGCCACCGTTGTGCCCAGATCAACCCCAAACATCTACAAAACGTCACCGTTTTCTTATTTGGTATCCCTAGCAATTTTATTCGCGACCATCCGATTAGAAATCGGAGGGACCAGATACCCCCAAACCTAATCCATTTGCGTATATAAGTGGACAACCCTAGATTTTAGGCAGCCTGTCCCATCGCCGCCGCCGCAATCTTCTTTCTCTTTGTTTTCAGCGCCGCTCCACCAAATCCACATCCCGCATCCACCTCGTTTTCAGCCACCCACCAACCAGATCAGCGCTCGTCCTTCCCCTCGATCCATCCCTCTTCCCCTTGTGCCCGTGCCCGAGCTCCTCCCGTTTCAGATCGACCCCGCCGCCTCACGTCGCTGCTCCGGCCACCAGGCCTCGCTGGAGCTCTGACCTCATCGGAGATGAGTAGCCGCCGCCCTGTTTTTCCTCTCCTCCTCCCTCTGATTCTCCCTCGTCTTCCTCTCTCACAACCCCTCTCCCTCTCCTGCAGGAGCTCCGCCATGGCCGCCCGATGGAGCTCGCCGCTGCGCCTCCCGAGGATGTTCGTCGTCGCCCCGTTCCCTGCTAGGAGCTCCATCCCCGCGCCCGATTTGCCCCAAGACGCGCCGCCGGCCAAGTCCCTCGACCCACCGACCGGAGCCACCTCCTTGCTGTCCCCGGCGCCGTCGCGCACCTGCTTCCTCTGCTTCGAGGACGAGGCCAGCGCCAAGTCCTCCTCGAGACCTCTGCCTTCGGATCCATGCTCGCCCACCAAGTCCCTCGCCGGTGCCCTGCCCCGCGGGAGCCACAACGCCGCCTCTGCCTCTGTTCGCTCGGGAACGAGCACCCGCCCGCGTTGACTTCTCTCGCGTGGATCCATCCAGGCCTCAACTGCCTCCTAGCCCAGCTCCACCAAGGCCGACTTGGCCTCTCCACCAACACGGGCCAAGACCCATGGTGAGCACCAGATCCGCTGCGCCCCCCCTTCCACTGTTGGCCCAAGCGCAGATTCGGCCCATAGATGTTTTTTTCCAGTTCTGCGATTTTAGCATTATCCAGTGATTTACAGTTTTGCAGAAAAACCCTCATGTTCATGCATTTAATAACTCAACAACCGTGCATCGGGTTAAAATGTTTTAAACATGTAAAATGCTTGGATTCTCATCTAGTTTCATATTATGCAACTCTCATCCATGTTTAAAATGTTTAAATTGCTGTTTGATTAAATTTGCTCAAATGCCATGTTAAAATGATTTATTTCATAACTAATTAACCGTAACTCGGTTTTTAATAAACTTTATATGTAAATGGGGTGGAAAAATGCCTAGTTTAACGTGATGTACTTGATTTGCATGGTTAATAACTCTAAAATTGTGTTTAGGGCAGAACGGTACCAAATTCGAAATATGTACATGAGGATTTTCCGGAATTGTTGTTTGTTGTTCCGGCCTCATTTAAACTTGCCTAAATAGGTAGTTTTATTTTGCTTCACATCTTTCCATGTTAATCAACATTTAATATTGTTGGGTACATAACCGAGAGAGAACTAAATAATTGTTGTGGTGTTTTGTCATTATGCAATTCGTTGCATATTGAGCTCCACTTAATTTGTGGTTTTGTTTGTGCACTTTGCCATGCCATGCCTCTTTAAACCGGACATGCATCATACTTGATTGTGCATCATGCCATCGTTATGCTTGGTTGTTTACTATGTTGCTTGTTTCTTTCCGGGTTGTTTCTCTCGTTAGCTTCGGTTTCGTTCCGGAGTTGTGAGGATTCATTCGACTACGTCCGTTTGTCTTCTTCATGGACTCGTTCTTCTTCCTTGCGGGATCTCAGGCAAGATGACCATACCCTCGAAATCACTTCTATCTTTGCTTGCTAGATGCTCGTTCTTTTGCTATGCCTATGTTGCGATACCTACCACTTGCTATATCATGCCTCCCATATTGTCAAACCAAGCCTCTAACCCACCTTGTCCTAGCAAAACGTTGTTTGGCTATGTTACCGCTTTGCTCAGCCCCTCTTATAGCGTTGTTAGTTGCAGGTGAAGATGAACTTTGTTCCTTGTTGGAACATGGAGATGTTGTTCCTTGTTGGAACATGTTTACTTGTTGGGATATCACAATATATCTTATTTAATTAATGCATCTATATACTTGGTAAAGGGTGGAAGGCTCGGCCTTACGCCTGGTGTTTTGTTCCACTCTTGCCGCCCTAGTTTCCGTCATATCGGTGTTATGTTCCCGGATTTTGCGTCCCTAACGCGGTCGGGTGATTTATGGGACCCCCTTGACAGTTCGCTTTGAATAAGACTCCTCCAGCAAGGCCCAACATTGGTTTTACCATTTGCCTCACCACCACCTATCCCTTTCCCTTGGGCCGGCCAGCCCGAGGGTCATCTTTATTTAGCCCTCCCCGGGCCAGTGCTTCTCTAAGTGCTGGTTCGAACCGAGCAACCTGCGGGGCCACCACGGGGAAACTCGAGGCCTGGTTTTACTCGTAGCTTGACTTATCCGGTGTTGCCCTGAGAACGAGATATGTGCAGCTCCTATTAGGATGTCGGCGCATCGGGCGGCTTTGCTGGACTTGTTTTATTACTGTCGAAATGTCTTGTAGCCGGGATTCCGAGACTGATCGGGTCTTCCCGGGGAGAAGGAATATCCTTCGTTGATCGCGAGAGCTTATCATGGGCTAAGTTGGGACACCCCTGCAGGGTTTGAACTTTCGAAAGCCGTGCCCGCGGTTATGGGCAGATGGGAATTTGTTAATGTCCGGTTGTAGAAAACCCGAAGTTGATCTTAATTAAAATACACCAACCGCGTGTGTAACCGTGATGGTCTCTTCTCGGCGGGGTCCGGGAAGTGAACACGGTTGTTGGAGTTATGTTTGACGTAAGTAGTTCAGGATCACTTATTGATCATAGTTGTTCGGCCGTGCTTTGCCTTCTCTTCTCGCTCTCATTTGCGTACGTTAGCCACCATATATGCTAGTCGCTGTTGCAGCTCCACCTCACTACCCTGTCCTACCTTTAAGCTTAAATAGTCTTGATCTCGCGGGTGTGAGATTGTTGAGTCCCCGTGACTCACAGATACTTCCAAACCAGTTTGCAGGTGCCGAAGAAACCGTGCAGGTGACGCACCCGAGCTCAAGGAGGAGCTCGATGAAGATCTTGTCCTTTATGTTGTTTCGTTCTAGTCGATCAGTAGTGGAGCCCAGTTGGGGTCGATCGGGGACCTTTGTCGCTTTTGGGGTTTCTTCTTTTATTTTGGCTCCGTAGTCGGGCCCTGATTGTACTTGGTTGATGTAATGCTTTACTCTTGTAATTATGTGAACTGGCGATTGTAAGCCAACTATGTATCTCTTTCCCTTATGTATTACATGGGTTGTGTGAAGATTACCTCACTTGCGGCATTGCTTTCAATGCGGTTATGCCTCTAAGTCGTGCTTCGACACGTGGGAGATATAGCCGCATCGAGGGCGTTACAAGTTGGTAATCAGAGCCTTCCCCGACCTTAGGAGCCCCCACTGATTGATCGTTTTAGCGGCCGAGTTGTGTCTAGAAAAATGTTTTGAGTCATTTAGGAATTATGTATCGGGGAGTTTAGGAATTCTTTTTACTTCCCAGTCTCCTCATCGCTCTGGTAAGGCATCCTGACGTAGAGTTTTGACTCTTCTCTTCTCAAATTTCACTAATTTTTTTTAGGATCACGCGGGTATCTTAGAATCATTCCGATGGTTTTGTGATGACAACATTGTCTTGGTGCCTCCTGTCAGCAGGGGTTTAGTGGAGGTGTCCTGGGGAGTTGAGCTCTGAGGTGTTGTCGTCATAATTTTATCATTACAGTTCTGGAATACCTGAGTTTAGTACGCCGACATCGAAAATCTCTTTTGTACAGTTGTTGGTGAGATAACCCTGATAGCCCAGTACTGAGGCGAGTGCGGGAGTATTGCCATAACTCGTATAACGGATGCTTTTCAAAGGTTGAGGTAGACGATTTCCGAAGGTTTCTTGGTTATGTGTTGAAGGATGGATACAACTGGATCTAGGTATTGTTAGTTTGGGTGATATATTTTGTGTCCCCTGTATCCCCAACACCTGATTGCATAACCAGAAAGTTTCGGGAGTTTATAAGTGGGAAGTCAAGTACCTCATAGGATATCTTTCCAATAGACATAGGATACGATATGGGATCTATCATATGTTTGTTTCCGGCTTATTCTGCAAGCCAAATCCTTTGTTTTGTTTTGTGGTATTCGAGTTGCTTCAATGCCAAGTGTTGATTCCATACCTTATTCTAAGCGATGTTCTCATATTCCTATGTGGATACCAATCCTTCATGATAACTGAGAGTGCCATGTCAATCCTTTTCAACCGGTGTGTCTCTCTTCAAGTGGATCCGATCACTTCAACATTCGCAAGATCAATTATCAGTTCTTCTCAACGGTGTTTGCTTCATCTGTTCCAAGTTGTCTTTGTTTTCCCGCCTTCCCACCCTTTTACTTCAAGGACGCAGACTTCTTGTTCAAGTATCCATCTTATTGATGTGAAGCCTCTCCATTCTTCTCCTTCATGTTCTTACCCGGTGTTTCTCATGAAGATGCTAACGGAGCCTCAAGTTTATAATTATTTGTTCTTTTATCTTCCCCGGTGTGTTCAATGCAATCTTTCGATGGTGATCACATCTTTTCCTCGTTTCAATACCTTCTCATACCGGTGCACCTCATAATAATCCACTTCTCGCTATTCATTTGTTCGGGAGTGCTGAAGATATCTCAGAAGGCTCGTCTTGTCTTTCAAGATCAGTTCAACCTATTTCGAGGTTGTTATCTCATTCTAGCCATTTAAATCAACCGGTGCAATCTCCCTTTCAAGTAATCGTTCAACGGTGTTTCTTTTGAGTGGGCCCTAACCCACAGGTCTTTTCCCAGGATCTTACCTGACTCTTCTAATTTTTCCGGAGCTATTCTCAATTTCATTTAAAAGTTTGACGTAAGAATGAATTTTCATCAGTCATATGTCTTTCTCCAAGATCTTTCAATTTCTTTTCATCATTAGTTCAACCTTTCCAATTCTCATTCCGGAGTGCCTCAACAATTCATGGTGGTGTTTCTCATCATCATTCTCAACATTTGAAGGCCGAAGAAGAGTTTCTCTTAAATTTTGCTCCATTCTCTTCAAGATTCGTGGTTCTAGCTTGATGCCATCCTCTCATAATTGTTTTCGATTGTGAGAATTCTTTTCATCCATCCGGAGCATTTCATGAGTTGTTTCCATTTCTTTCCTCCGAAGGCCATCGTGTCATAAATTCTTCATTCTCAGCTTTCAGCTCTCGTTCTCCAAATCATACCGGTGCATCATTCAAGTATTATATAATCAGTTCATGATCTCTTCGTTCTCATGTATATAAATTCTCTCAAGTGTCTTCGTTCATTTGCTAATTCTTCCCGGTGTTTCTTTATCTTTTCTTCGTCCATTTTAAATTCTTACGGTGGTTCGTTCAAGAGTTCTCTTCCTTGGTTATCATATCAATTCATTCGTTCTTTCCAAATCCTACCAGCGGATCGTTGAAGACCTTCTCGTGTTTGTGCCATATCTATCTTAATCCTTTCTACGAGAATAAGTAGTATGCCAAATCAATTGCTTGTCATCAATCTAAATTGGTGAAGGATAAGCATAATGTAATTCTTATTCTTGTTTCATCGAGTTAACTCAATTCCTTATTCCGGAGGTTCATCAAAATTCTCGGTTTCAATTGTCTCATCTTTTCTTTTCCCGGAGTTCCAAGCTCTCATCACCACGAAGATCCATCTAAATCATTGCAAGGCTTCACCTTGTGTTTTGAACTTCTCTTTCTTTCTATCATCCTGTTATTACCGGAGTTCTTCATGGAGGTTCTACATGGTGCTTCGTCAAGGATTCTTTTCATTCTTCAATTGTTCATCAAGATTTCTCTCGGAGCTAAGATCCGTCAAGCCATACTCTAAAATAAACATGGTGTCAACACATGTTTTATTTTGAGGACTTCAAGCATTCTTCATCTTGCATTCCGAAATGCAATTCTTCCGACCTTATCTTTTGAGGTGGTGTCATGTCATTGTTGATAATTTCCCTTCGTGTTTCATGATTCACAAGTTTTCAAGAGTTACATATCGAAATCCATCATTTTCTCTTCGATCAAGACATCTTTTCAATCTATCAATCCCTCCATTGGAGTTATCTTGGGTTTATACTTCACCTAAAGCTTTCCCTAAGGATTGTTGCTAAGTATGGGGCTTATAAATGACCCAAGTTCTTCATTTGTCCTCCTGGTGAAATAAGTTTCTCGTCTCCTTGTTGATATCAATCCAATCATTTGTTTCCGTCGGTGGCAGAAGCTCACCTCATAATTTTGAAATGTTCCCATAAGCCCGCTACAAGCTTTTTCATTTCGTTGTTGGTTTTCCAACAACTCCGTTCTAACCTTCTTGGAAGGGTGCTCTCCAAGATCATTTGTGGCAGAAGTTGTCATTTTCTTCTCCATTCTTTTTTATTCCAATGAGCTATTTTCTATTCTTTCTTCCGGTGGCATTGTGATATTTTCTTCAACCCATCATCTCATTTTGGAGATCATGTTCTTTTCCTTGCTTATCCATTTAACCGGAGTGTCGTGTTTTCATTCGAGCTCTTCAATATCGTCTCATCTTATCAAGTTTTCTTCTCTTTTCTACCGGAGTGCTGTCCAAATTATGTCATTCTTATTCCTTGGCTATCTCGTTATACCGGTGTGGCTCCATATGTTTTTGGTCCGTTGAGCTCTTGTTTCATGCCTTTCTACCAACAAGGTTCCCGTAATGTTCCTTGTTCCTATTTGATAACGGAGTGTTTGCAATCTCGTCTTCTACATTGTATTCTTTCTTTCACTTTGTTCAACCTCTCAAGGTTCGTGGTTTCACTCGTTTGTCAAAGAAGCAACTTTGTTTGACCTCTTCTTCTTCCGTTTTCTATCCGGTGTCATCCTAGATCTCGGGACGAGATCCTCTTGTAGTGGTGGAGTGTTGTAACGCCCCGAGACCGATGTGCCAGGTGTCCTCCAGTTATTCACTGTTGTTGCCTTGTCTTTTGCTTGCGTGTTGCATCTTATCATGTCATCATGTGCATTGCATCATCATGTTTTTAAAATTTGCATCCGTCCCGGCCTCCTCATTCTCTCCGTTGTCCGTTCTGAGCCCAGACACACTTGCACGCGCCCGCGGCATGTCCGAAATAGTATTTTATAAGTGGCCGGAAAATGTTCTCGGAATGGGATGAAAGTTGGCGTGCGGTGTTGTTTTGTTGATAGTAGACCGCCTGCCAAGTTTCATCGCGTTCGGAGTCCGTTTGACGCCCCAACCGTTAACTATAGCGACAATATAGTCGGTCAAATCGTCGGACGTTTTCGGTCTCCGGAAACTGTCGCCGGGTCTCTCTCTTCTCTTCTCTCAGCCCTAAGCTCCTGCACAGTCCGCTGACAACCGCCAGGTCCAACCTAACTTCTCTTGCCAGCCCGCGTTCCTTCTCGCGCGCGTCCGATAGTTGTCCCGGACCCGACCCGGGCTGTCGCCACCGCTGTGCCCAGATCAACCCCAAACATCTACAAAATGTCACCGTTTTCTTATTTGGTATCCCTAGGTATTTTATTCGCGACCGTCCGATTAGAAATCGGAGGGACCAGATACCCCCAAACCTAATCCATTTGCGTATATAAGTGGACAACCCTAGATTTTAGGCATCCTGTCCCATCGCCGCCGCCGCAATCTTCTTTCTCTTTGTTTTCAGCGCCACTCCACCAAATCCACATCCTGCATCCACCTCGTTTTCAGCCACCCACCAACCAGATCAGCGCTCGTCCTTCCCCTCGATCCATCCCTCCTTGTGCCCGTGCCCGAGCTCCTCCCGTTTCAGATCGACCCCGCCGCCTCACGTCGCTGCTCCGGCCACCAGGCCTCGCCGGAGCTCCGACCTCGTCGGAGATGAGTAGCCGCCGCCCTGTTTTTCCTCTCCTCCTCCCTCTGATTCTCCCTCGTCTTCCTCTCTCACAACCCCTCTCTCTCCTGCAGGAGCTCCGCCATGGCCGCCCGATGGAGCTCGCCGCTGCGCCTCCCGAGGATGTTCGTCGTCGCCCCGTTCCCTGCTAGGAGCTCCATCCCCGCGCCCGATTTGCCCCAAGACGCGCCGCCGGCCAAGTCCCTCGACCCACCGACCGGAGCCACCTCCTTGCTGTCCCCGGCGCCATCGCGCACCTGCTTCCTCTGCTTCGAGGACGAGGCCAGCGCCAAGTCCTCCTCGAGACCTCTGCCTTCGGATCCATGCTCGCCCACCAAGTCCCTCGCCGGCGCCCTGCCCCGCGGGAGCCACAGCGCCGCCTCTGCCTCTGTTCGCTCGGGAACGAGCACCCGCCCGCGTTGACTTCTCTCGCGTGGATCCATCCAGGCCTCAACTGCCTCCCAGCCCAGCTCCACCAAGGCCGACTTGGCCTCTCCACCAACCCGGGCCAAGACCCATGGTGAGCACCAGATCCGCTGCGCCCCCCTTCCACTGTTGGCCCAAGCGCAGATTCGGCCCGTAGATGTTTTTTTCCAGTTCTGCGATTTTAGCATTATCCAGTGATTTACAGTTTTGCAGAAAAACCCTCATGTTCATGCATTTAATAACTGAACAACCGTGCATCGGGTTAAAATGTTTTAAACATGTAAAATGCTTGGATTGTCATCTAGTTTCATATTATGCAACTCTCACCCATGTTTAAAATGTTTAAATTGCTGTTTGATTAAATTTGCTCAAATGCCATGTTAAAATGATTTATTTCATAACTAATTAACCGTAACTCGGTTTTTAATAAACTTTATATGTAAATGGGGTGGAAAAATGCCTAGTTTAACGTGATGTACTTGATTTGCATGGTTAATAACTCTAAAATTGTGTTTAGGGCAGAACGGTACCAAATTCGAAATATGTACATGAGGATTTTCCGGAATTGTTGTTTGTTGTTCCGGCCTCATTTAAACTTGCCTAATAGGTAGTTTTATTTTGCTTCACATCTTGCCATGTCAATCAACATTTAATATTGTTGGGTACATAACCGAGAGAGAACTAAATAATTGTTGTGGTGTTTTGTCATTATGCAATTCGTTGCATATTGAGCTCCACTTAATTTGTGGTTTTGTTTGTGCACTTTGCCATGCCATGCCTCTTTAAACCGGACATGCATCATACTTGATTGTGCATCATGCCATCATTATGCTTGGTTGTTTACTATGTTGCTTATTTCTTTCCGGGTTGTTTCTCTCGTTAGCTTCGGTTTCGTTCCGGAGTTGTGAGGATTCATTCGACTACGTCCGTTTGTCTTCTTCATGGACTCGTTCTTCTTCCTTGCGGGATCTCAGGCAAGATGACCATACCCTCGAAATCACTTCTATCTTTGCTTGCTAGATGCTCGCTCTTTTGCTATGCCTATGCTGCGATACCTACCACTTGCTATATCATGCCTCCCATATTGTCAAACCAAGCCTCTAACCCACCTTGTCCTAGCAAACCGTTGTTTGGCTATGTTACCGCTTTGCTCAGCCCCTCTTATAGCGTTGTTAGTTGCAGGTGAAGATGAACTTTGTTCCTTGTTGGAACATGGAGATGTTGTTCTTTGTTGGAACATGTTTACTTGTTGGGATATCACAATATATCTTATTTAATTAATGCATCTATATACTTGGTAAAGGGTGGAAGGCTCGGCCTTATGCCTGGTGTTTTGTTCCACTCTTGCCGCCCTAGTTTCCGTCATATCGGTGTTATGTTCCCGGATTTTGCGTCCCTAACGCGGTCGGGTGATTTATGGGACCCCCTTGACAGTTCGCTCTGAATAAGACTCCTCCAGCAAGGCCCAACATTGGTTTTACCATTTGCCTCACCACCACCTATCCCTTTCCCTTGGGTCGGCCAGCCCGAGGGTCATCTTTATTTAGCCCCCCCGGGCCAGTGCTTCTCTAAGTGCTGGTTCGAACCGAGCAACCTGCGGGGCCACCACGGGGAAACTCGAGGCCTAGTTTTACTCGTAGCTTGACTTATCCGGTGTTGCCCTGAGAACGAGATATGTGCAGCTCCTATCAGGATGTCGGCGCATCAGGCGGCTTTGCTGGACTTGTTTTATTACTGTCGAAATGTCTTGTAGCCGGGATTCCGAGACTGATCGGGTCTTCCCGGGGAGAAGGAATATCCTTCATTGATCGCGAGAGCTTATCATGGGCTAAGTTGGGACACCCCTGCAGGGTTTGAACTTTCGAAAGCCGTGCCCGCGGTTATGGGCAGATGGGAATTTGTTAATGTCCGGTTGTAGAAAACCCGAAGTTGATCTTAATTAAAATACACCAACCGCGTGTGTAACCGTGATGGTCTCTTCTCGGCGGGGTCCGGGAAGTGAACACGGTTGTTGGAGTTATGTTTGACGTAAGTAGTTCAGGATCACTTATTGATCATAGTTGTTCGGCCGTGCTTTGCCTTCTCTTCTCGCTCTCATTTGCGTACGTTAGCCACCATATATGCTAGTCGCTGCTGCAGCTCCACCTCACTACCCTGTCCTACCTTTAAGCTTAAATAGTCTTGATCTCGCGGGTGTGAGATTGCTGAGTCCCCGTGACTCACAGATACTTCCAGACCAGTTTGCAGGTGCCGAAGAAACCGTGTAGGTGACGCACCCGAGCTCAAGGAGGAGCTCAATGAAGATCTTGTCCTTTATGTTGTTTCGTTCTAGTCGATCAGTAGTGGAGCCCAGTTGGGGTCGATCGGGGACCTTTGTCGCTTTTGGGGTTTCTTCTTTTATTTTGGCTCCGTAGTCGGGCCCTGATTGTACTTGGTTGATGTAATGCTTTACTCTTGTAATTGTGTGAAGTGGCGATTGTAAGCCAACTATGTATCTCTTTCCCTTATGTACTACATGGGTTGTGTGAAGATTACCTCACTTGCGACATTGCTTTCAATGCGGTTATGCCTCTAAGTCGTGCTTCGACACGTGGGAGATATAGCCGCATCGAGGGCGTTACAACTACGCCTCGAAGGGTATTAGGAGGGCCAAGAAGAAGTGTCGCAACAAGTTTCTGAGTAAGGAGAAGTACATGCAGGTAATTACCAATTCTTAAGGCCTTGAACTTAGTTTTCTTGATTTGATTCGTAGGCGTAGCGCTGAAATTTCTCTTGACTCACTTAGGTGCCCCCGAGATGGTGTGTGGATAAGATGGACTGTTGGGAGGCATTGGTGGATGCGTGATGCTCTCCCCAATGGCTAGTCAAACACCATAGGGCCAAGGATAAGCGCGACCAAATGGAAGGTGTGCCACACCATCAAGGGAGCTCCAACCTGTTTGAGTACGGGGATAACTGGGTATGTGCTTTGCTACATGATTCATGCAATTTCATTCTTCATGCTAGCATTTATCCCTTCCAAAATGACCTAATATGCTAAGTTAGTTAAAAAATGACATAACTACCTTTGATAGCTCAATAACGACCTAATTAAACTAATCTTAGCTAGTTCATTCATGACATAATTAGCTCTAAAATGACATAATAACCTTAGATAGCTCTATAAAATGACTTAATATGCTTTAGTTACTTAAAAAATGGCATAACTACCTTCGATAGCTCAATAACGACCTAAACTAATCTTAGCTAGTTCATTCATGACATAATTAGCTCTAAAATGACATAATAACATTAGATAGCTCTATAAAATGACTTAATATGCTTTAGTTAGTTAAAAAATGGCATAACTACCTTCAATAACTCAATAACGACCTAAACTAATCTTAGCTAGTTCATTCATGACATAATTAGCTCTAAAATGACATAATAACCTTAGATAGCTCTATAGAATGCCTAAATATGTTATAGTTAGCTAAAAAATGGCATAACTACCTTGGATAGCTCAATAATGACCTAATTAGCATACTTTGGGTCGAAAATGACCTAAACTTAGATCATTTTCCTCGAAAAATGACATTATAACCTTTCTTAGCTCCAAAATGACCTATTTACATAGCAATATCATTCTTCAAGCTAGCTTAAGCCCTTAACTAATATTTTGTTCCTCTCTCTCAGGCGCACCACCACAAGAAGCCTGTGCCATCATTCTTCTGTCAACAATTCAAATACGTGTCTTGTCCCCTTCTATCACTGGGATATAGAGCACCGTAAGATTGAACCCATTAGAAAGCACCTCTCCTACTGAAGATAAATCAATCTTGTTGGCCAAATCAAACGGATATATCAGAGAGAAATACAAAACTATAACAATCATGCATAATAAAGTTCAGAAAAGACTCAATTACTTCCAATGATCTGATCATAAACCCATAATTCATCGGATCCCAACAAACACACCGCAAAAAAAGATTACATCGGATAGAACTCCAAGAAGATTGAGGAGAACATGGTATTAAAGATCAAAGAGAGAGAAGAAGCCATCTAAGCTAATTGCAAGGATGATGTAGAAGCCCTTCGTGATCGATTCCCCCTCCAGCAGAGTATCGGAAAAGGCCTCCAGATGGGATCATGGAAGAACAGAAGTTTGCGACGACGGAAAAAGTGTTTCAGGTGGCTCTTTGTTTGTGTGAGAATATTTGAGAATTTATACAGTTGGAATTAGGTCAAATGGAGCTATGAGGGGGCCATGAGCTCAGGGGCGTGCCTGGTGACACTACAAAAAAAAGACACATCCGTGACATTTTGGGCCGAACGAATTTTTTTCTGTCATGCTTATGACACTTCTATGACGATAATTGTGACAAAACCCGGTATGATCATAGATGTGGTGGGCTCCTACTTCTATGACAAAAAATCATGACAGAAAATGGGCTTTTCGTCCTGGGCAGACTAGAGACGAGCTGCATGACATTCTTTGGGCCGTCCATGACGGAGAAAACCATGGTAGAAGCGAGGGCGAGGAAAATATTGGGGGAGTTCCCGGTCACGGTGGGTGGTCAGGGGCCGAGCGATGCGCGTTTCTCTCGTATGTACGCGCGTGTGTGCGAGGCGTTGGGCTCTAACTGAACCCGAGAGAGGCGTTGGGCTCTAACTTGTACCGACCCGACCCGAATGGATCGAGTCTCTGTGCTTAAGTGTCATCCCTGGATCGGTATGCTGACACTCACAGTACTCGAGGATTTATAACAGAGGTAAATCACATGTATAAAGTAACGTAAATACTATTCCTCAATCCATATAGCGAAAGTAACAACAAGGTTGTGGATTCCCATCAACACCAACGACAAAGTTGAGTGTAGAAATCATAACCCTAACGTATCACTTACTCGTCGTAAGATTCCTGCAACATGAGACGTTGCAGCCACAAAGGGTCAGTACATTGAATGTACTGGCAAATTCACACCATAGGATAATGATGAATAATAACTATCACTACATGGATATATGGCTGGTGGAGGCTCTATGGTTATAATGTTTTGCGAAAAGCCAATTTTTCCCTACAAAGGAATATATTTTATTTAACTACAAAGTTGTTTGAAAATATTGAGAAGGTTCCTCCAACTCAATCCCAAAATAATAGTTATAACCCAACAAATTAATTAAGTAAAGTGATGAGATCAGCATGATAATTCTAGAACCAGATACTCAAGATGTCCATAACCGGGGACACGACTAACCATGATTATTTTGTACACTTTGCAGAGGTTTGCACACTTTTCCCCACAAGACTCGATCTCCTCCATTGGATTTCTCGCACTTCATGATGTTTGAGAAACGGATGACCGAGACACAGTCTTTCAGAAGCATTAACTCTTTACTCTGGGTAGACAGTACCGCCTATATCCCCCTTGGTTTTGTGTAATACGTCTCGGAGGATTTGATTCCTAGGATGCAACTCAAAATTTAAAAATTCGAATATGTATTATGTGGTACACCAGACATTTGTTATGTTAAATTTATAATTTTGCATGGATCTGTGCAATTTCCTAGTCATGTTGGTTATATTAAAAACTTCAACATATTTGTTCTACCATTTTGTCTTGGACACTAATGTTGATAGTTTGTGATTTTTGCCAAATTATTTTTTATTTTTTGAGGTTTATTATATCTAGGTTTGCTCCTTTATAATGTACAATGATTTTAATTTAGATATATATCTCATAAATTATTTTCCACGTGAATTCCATGGGATTCATGATGTCTATCAAGAATGAGGAGGAGAAGACCTAGGTTGATCAAAATATTAGAAAATGCCACAAAAGAGGGGATGTTTTGTGTTACCCTTCCATCTATATTGTGGTGTCACGTTTGAACTCTCACATCTAGCTTAGCAATATATATAAGTGGAAACTTCAGAGTAGGTTCTACATTGTGGAGATTCTTTTTTTACAAGTATGCCTTGTAGAGCTAGTTTACAACGACATGTAACGAGGTTGGGAGGAGGTTATTTGTCAAGAGATATTGGGTGGTGTCCATGGATTGATCTAATGCAGACAAAAGACACAATCATTCGATGTTCACTCCATCATTGGATAAGACTAGGTGAAGAAAGTTCTCCATTTAGATTTGATGTAATATAGCATGTAGCATTTATATTTTGTTCAGCCCTTGTGTATCTTTTCATCATTTATCTTGTCTCTTGACGTCAAAGTTGTAATGGCTTTGTAACAATCTGGTTTGCACATTGGTTATACAGATACCCAAGAAAGCTATGCTCCATGATTAATAGATAAAAGAAACATCACTACATGTGTTGTTAAAACATAGATCATGCTCACAATTCCATCTCATGTAATTACTCTTCAATGTTCTTTCATGCAGTGTGTTATACTTTACCTTGGACGAGTTCAACTGCGCTTTATTAGGTACAACTAGCTAACATACTAAATGTAATAGAAACTAGTTCATTCAATTTCATCTATTTTTATGAGAAATCAATTGTCTAGGTATTAAAAACCTGCTTACCACAATAATTGTCTACATATGACATTCACTTTCAATATTCTTTGGTCTATGGGTTTATTGGTTCCATGTCGCCACTTCAACAATACTGTCGCCCATCTTAGAACCCTTCTTCCTTTGGAAAACCATTAAGCAACAAATTTCCAAGCTTAAAATATTTCTTTTGTCCTCACCAACAATGGCCATCCCACCTTCTTATGGACACACTTGGCTTGCAAGCCAACCCTTAGCCACCCCTACCCTATCATATACTCCTACACCACAGCTAAGTGCTTCTCCAACATGGATCACTAGAAAACACGCAAATGTCTGGATCGGTCGGTCCAGACACTTTTAGGCCTCGAACACGGGCCATCAAATTGGGACAAATGGTCCGGACATCCGAAATCCCACAGGCTCCCAAATTAGGTGGAGTGGGGACATACATGATACGTCTCCAACGTATCGACTTTTCCAAACACTTTTGCTCTTGTTTTGGACTCTAATTTGCATGATCTGAATGAAACTAACTTGGACTTACGTTGTTTTCAACAGAACTACTTTGGTAATGTTTTTTGTTTAGAAATAAAAAGTTCTTAGAATTGACTGAAATTTTACGGAGAATTGTTTTGGAATATATAAAAAATATTGGTGCAAAGATCTACTAGAGGGGGGCTACCACAGAGCACAAGCTCAGGTAGCGCCCTCGGCTGAGCTTATGGGCCCCACGAGGCTCCGTCTGCCCTAACGCCAAGTCCATAAGTACCGTCTTAATAAGTGATAACCCACAAGTATAGGGGATCGTTTGGAGCCTTCTTCGATAAATAAGAGTGTCGAACCCAACGAGGAGCTAAAGGCAGAACAAATATTCCCTCAAGTTCTATCGACCACCGATACAATTCTACGCACACTTAACGTTTTCTTTTACCTAAAACAAGTATGCAATTATTTTGCAAGAATAAAACTACAAGTACTTTGCGAGAATAAAACTACGAATAAATTGCAAGGTAGTAAAAGTAGATAGCTTTTGTCAACGAGAAAGTCATTTGTCCCTAGGCAATTGATAACAAGTACCGGTAATCATTCTTGCAATTTTACATGAGGGAGAGGCATGAGGTATCATACTTTATCTACTTGGACCATATGCACTTATGATTGGAACTCTAGCAAGCATCCGCAACTACTAAAGATCATTAAGGTCGTGAAACCCAACCATAGCATTAAATATCAAGTCCTCTTTATCCCATATGCAACAACCCACCTACTCGGGTTTAAGCTTCTATCACTCTCGCAACCCACCATAAGAAAATCATGAACATATTGCAACACCCTATAGCGGGGGCCCCTCACGTTTACGTGAGACGGAGGGCACCGTAGGACAACACCATAACTAAATTATACAATCATACCAACCAAGATCACGATTAACCCATAGGACAAAACGGATCTACTCAAACATCATAGGATATCCAAATATAATTGGGAAATAATATATGGAGTTGAGCACCATGTTTAAGTAGAGATTACAGCAGGGAGAAGGGGTGTTACACCGCTGCATTGAGGGGGAGAAAGTTGGTGTTGAAGGTAGCAAGATTGTTGATGTAGATCGCCGTCATGATCCTTGCCCCGACGATGTTCCGGCGCCACCGGGAGAGAGAGAGGGAAATATCCCCCTCCTTCTTATTCTTCTTCCTTGGCCTCCCCCTAGATGGGAGGAGAGTTCCCCCTCTGGTCCATGCTCCATGGCGGCGGAGGGGTGAGAGCCCCTCCGAGATTGGATCTGTCTCTCTGTTCTCTTCTGTTTCATGTTCCCCAGATCTGGCCCTACACGGTTTCTTAAATTCCCGGAGATACGTAACTTCGATTGCGCTGAAATTTTTACACAATTTTTTCCACAAATTATCTTTGTTGCACCAGAAGAAGGGCCCCAACCAACCTTCAAGGAGGACACAAGATACCTAGGCACGCTAGGGGGTGCCCGGCGCACCCTGGTGGGTTGTGGTCACTGTGGGCCTCCGTTTGCGTTGATTCCACCTCCCAAAAATCACATATACTCCAAAATAATTCTCCATAATTTTTTATTGCGTTTGGACTTCGTTTGATATGGATTTTCTGCGAAACAAAAAACATGCAATAAATAGGAACTGGCACTGGGCACTGGATCAATAGGTTAGTCCAATAAATCATATAAAATGTTGCCAAAAGTATGTGAAAGTTGTGTAATATTGGCATGAAACAATAAAAAATTATAGATACAACGGAGACGTGTCAATAAGAAAAAAATCAGAGAGAAAGTTCATCGCATTTTACGATACAGAGCAGCCGCCACCTCCAATTATTCATCGGGAGGCCTGTTCTGGAGTCCGTAAGAAGCTCCGGAGAGGGCAAATTGTAACATCCCAAATTTTCAATTTGGAATGTTATACATAGATCATTCATGCATATCATATTTTATTGCCTTTCGTTTCGCGATCCTCGAAAATCCTAAGCAACTCAAGGACCCTCGGAGAGAGTTGGGGATTTCCCGGTTTTCATATTTGACTTTTATCAAATAATGAAACAAGGATTTTGATTTTAATTATTTTTCTCTCTAAAAAATATTTCATATTAAAGTATATGAGAGGAGATAATATGACTTCTCCAAAATAACTGAAATATTGGAGGAAAAATATTAAAATCATTTATTTGATTTTATTTGGATTTTATTTGCATTTGAAAAATTGCACGTTTTTCAAAGTTATATTTTAGGGCCAAGAAAATGTTCATCTCGTCCTAAATATTTTATTTAGACGGTGAAAATTTGTTTTGGCATTTTTAGATTTTTATTTATTTTTTTAGGATTTTATTTCTGTCGGCATAATTTTTTTTAAAAGAAGTTTCCGGCGCCCGACTGGGCCTAAGGCCCAGCCGAGCCAGGCCGGCCCAAGCCGCCGCCGCCTCCTGCGCGCGCGCGC
The DNA here is from genome assembly GCA_032464435.1 of Aegilops umbellulata. Lineage (NCBI taxonomy): Eukaryota > Viridiplantae > Streptophyta > Magnoliopsida > Poales > Poaceae > Aegilops > Aegilops umbellulata. The sequence continues at coordinate 323,497,605 of CP136058.1, read as the reverse complement.
GCTGTCGCCGCTGCTCGAATCGGAGTCTGAGCCGGACTCCGCCTCCGCCGCGCCTTACCCCCTCCTCCAAGACGCCGCCCTGCCCCCTTTATATACGCGCCCCCGAGCCCAACAACACCACCACCACCGCCGCCAACCCCGCCGCCCGCAGTCGCCGCCGCCCGCCCTAGCCACCGCCGCCCGCGCTTGCCGCCGCCGCCGCCACCGCTTGCCGCATCGCCCCGCAAGACGCCGCCCCGCCTCGCCGGAGCCATTGCCGGAGGTACCGCGCCAGAATCCGAGCCACCGGTTTTTTTAGAACCGTTTGGTTTTTTTAGAAACCCTAGATTCATTTTTTTCGATTCGCCGGTTTTTCTCGGTTCTTCTAGTTAGCGGACGTTCGTCCGTACGTTCGTTTTAACGAACGGTTTTCGCTCGTTAGTTACAGCTAACGAATGCTCATTCGTTAGTCTGATCGTCAGTTTTCTTTTTATCGGATTTATCTGTGATTATTCTCGATCGCGATTTCTGATCCGATCTTAGTTTCTGTTTATCTTTTCGCTCGTTAGTCGGAATCAGGCGATCCAAGCGCCTAGATCTTCGTCTCGAGACCCTCTTTCTGTTTAACCAACTTAAACATGATTTTGGTACTATAAAATTTGACTTTAGTTCAGATTAGTAAACGGACCTTGTTTCTTTAGCCGTTTGAGTTTCGTTGCTCCGTTTGATTTGATTCTTTTTGCAAACCGGAGTTCTTAAGTTGAACTTTCTGGTCAATCTCTCTTATTTGAGTTTTACCCATGCATCTTTATTTGTTGCTTATGTATGTTATTGTTTGTTTGCGATAGAATTCCCGGAGTGCAAAGCGTGCTACTACGAGTCCCTAGGATTCGCAGATCGTCAGCAAGGCAAGTAACACATTGATCATACTCCTTTCATACCCAGCTTTTATGCATTAGTTCCAATCCTCAAACATTGCATGATTAGGATGTCATTAACTTGTGGGTTGGGAAGTAGTTGATGAGGTAGAACCTATTGCCCTGTTATATTCAAACCCTTGGGAGTTACTTCTACGCGTTGCTTTTATTACTATGCTATGCTCGTAGACGTGGTTTGGGTTTGAGTGAAATCCATGACAGATGTGAGTTGTTAATTAATGGTTCAACTTAAGGTGGCAACTTAAATTAACATCTGGGTGGATTGAGGCACCTGGGGTACCCAGTGTTGCATGTATTTTTGGAAATCCCGGGGTTCCGTGTGAGTTTCCTATGGACCGCTACCCAGGCTCAAAGGGAACTAAGATGATTCATGCTAGAAACTTCCGTGTGCAGCCACAAGCTATTATGGGCTCTAGCATAGTTGAGTAAGTTACATGAAGCTCTTGAAGAGGTAGATCAGCAGGTAGTGGGTTTTGTAGGTTTGGTATGGTCTACCCGGAGTAGAGAGTTAATGTTTCTGAAAGACTGTGTCTTGGTCATTCGTTTCTCAAACACCATGTAGTGCGAGAAGTCCAACGGACACGATCGAGTCTTGTGGGGAAAAGTGCGCAAACCTATGCAGAGTGTACAATCTAATCATGGTTAGCCGTGTCCCCGGTTATGGACAATCTTGAGTATCTAGTTCTTGGGTTATCACATGTATCTCATCACTCTTAATTAATATTGTTGGGTTGTTAATCACTTTAATTGGGATTGAGTTGGAGGAACCTTCTCAATGTTGTTCAACCACCATGATAGTTAAATGTAAAATCTATTCCTTTGTTGTAGGAAAAAATTGGCTTTTCGCAAAAACTATAACCATAGAGCTTTCCACCAGCCAAATATGCATGTAGTGATAGCATTATTCTGTTTTTTCTCTACTGTGTTATATTGCCAGCATATTCCATGTGCTGACCCGTTTTTGGGCTGCAACGTATCATATTGCAGACTTTTCAGACGAGGAGTAAGGTTCGTTAGGTCGTTGCCGTGCAGCTCAGCTATGCCGTTGGAGTTGATGGACTCACTTTATCTTCCAAGCCTTCCGCTGTTATCGTATTAGATGGCCTTAAGCCATATTATTGTAATAAGCTCTCTCTTGAGACATTCGATGTAATAAGTGTGTGATTGCTACTCTGTTATAAATCCTTCGAGTACTGTGTGTGTCAGCATTACCGATCCAGGGATGACACTGAAGCACAGAGACTTGACCATCTGAGGTCGGGTCGCTACAAGATGGTATCAGAGCACACGCTGAGTGTAGGACACGACCACTATGATAAACCATAGGTCACACTTCTCTACTCATTTCTGACTCCTCTCCATTTTCTACTCTTTAGGATGACGGAGATGAAGAACAAGTTTGCACAACTGGATGAAGACACCCTTTTGGACGCCACTTGAAGGAAGTCATTAGGTATTTGAACATTGGAATACCAAGCTTCACCGGGACGTACAACGCCACTCTACCAGAAGAGGAGCGCTGGATGATTCAAGTACAAGTTCCAGGAAGGACGTTCTCGCCAACTTCTAAACCCATAGAGTTTTCTTTTGAAGCACCCACCTGGAGTCTAGGAAAGAGCATGGCAGCCCACATTACTATGGGACGCATTGGAGAAGTCTACAACAGGGAACTCAAGGACACTATCTACCAAATATGTGGGCGCCGAGACGAGAAATGGGAAGTAATCAGCACCAAGAAGGATAGATCCATTGCAGCTTTCATCCAGGAGTTAAACCAGCATATTCGATGCCAGGAGAACCAGATGTGCGTGGATATGATGGACTTGAAGAAGGCAAAGACTAGGATCATCGAACTGGAGGAAGAACTCAAGTTTACACGCGATGGATATGAGGAGGAAATCAAAACACTACTGGAGAAGAATGACGACCTGATTAAGAAGATCGGAGTATTCATGGGAGGACCAACACCGGGAGAAGAAGACGACGACCCCACTTGCCCGGACAACTACATCATCATCGACGACACCGATTCCGATCCTAGTGGTGATGACTTTGAAGACGAAGACGGAGCAGACATCATGGAGTCTTCCACCGATCAAAATTTCTAGATGACCACCATATATTAGTAGTAATCCCCATGTATTTAGTAGTAGTTGAGCACTTTTGCGATAGTTCTAGACCATTGTATGCCCTTGCTTGATTGAGTGAAATGTTTGTGTTTGTCTCATGTGCATATGGGTAGTGCTTTCTCATTAGATCCCTTTTTCTATTCTGATCTCTTCCATCTACACCCATCAGATGCCTCCGAGACGTGACACCGGTTTTGCTTTCCTGCCGGAGCTCACCTAGTTGATCCAGCAGCAGAATGCGTTGATGCAATTGCTAGTTCAGAACCAGGGCAACAACAACAACAACAACCCGCCGCCAATGGACAACCTAGCCCGTTACAGCCGCCGGTGTTTTCCAGTAGCACCGAGCCTATAGTTGCTGATGATTGGCTACGCCGTATTGGAAGGGAGTTGACCACCGCAGGTTGCACAGATGCTGAGAAGGTGTGCTTTGCCGCACATCAATTGGATGGACCAGCAGCTTCATGGTGGGAGAATTACACGGCCACTTTCCCCATAGCCAATGTCACTTGGGATCAGTTTCAGCAAGCTTTCCGCACAGCCCATGTCTCAACTGGAGCTATGCAGATGAAGAAGTGGGAGTTCCGCAACCTACGCCAGGGGAACCGTATTGTGGCTCAGTACGTGGATGATTTTAGCAAGTTATCACGCTATGCCCGTGATGATGTGGCCACAGATGCCGCGAAGTAGGAGAAGTTTATGGAAGGGTTGAATGATGAGATGAGCATGCAGTTGATGGTAGCAACCTTCAACAACTACCAGGAGTTGGTAGATAAGGCTCTTATGATTGAAGGGAAGCAGCAGCAGATTGAGAGCCGCAAGAGAAAGTATGGACAAGGGAAGTATAACTCAGGAGCTCAGCAGAAGCCTCGCCTAACCCCGAACTCGGGAGGACTTGTTCATAACCATGGAGGTCACAACCACACTGGAGGAGGATCGCATAACCACAATGGTGCCAAGAATGGGAATGGGAACGGAGCCAATAACAATCAGAACCGCCCCAATCCAGCCAGACCCGCCAAAAGAGATCTAAGTCACGTTACTTGCTTCAAGAACGGGAAGACTGGACACTACGCCACGGAGTGCCCTGAAGGAAAGAATGGAAACGGAAATGGGAGCTCTGGGAAGAAGCCCAATCCATTCAACAAAGCACAAGTGAACTACGTTAACATGGAGGAGGTCGAAGAGCAGCCGGACGCGGTAATAGGTAAGTTTTTGGTTAAGTCATTTACCGCTCTTGTTCTTTTCGATACTGGTGCATCGCATTCATACATATCAAGGGGATTCGTGGATAAGTTTAAACTACCAACCCAAACCCTTAGGACCCCTCTGTTAGTGAGCTCACCCGGAGCAGAATACATGGCTAGCCGATGGTGCGACCAGATACCCTTAACCATTGGCACTCATGTTTTTCTGTCCGACCTAATTATCTTGGAGCCACAAGGATTGGATGTGATATTGGGTATGGACTTGATGTCAAAGTATGGAGGAAGCATTGACTGTGCTAGTAAGTCGATTTATCTTACCACCCCGGAGGGAAAAAGGATTAAGTATGTATCTAGGCATGTGCCTAGGAGGAGCCAAGTGAATGCCCTTACGGGAGTTGTTTAGGAAGAAGTGCCTGTAGTGAAGGAGTACCCGGATGTTTTTCCAGAAGAGTTACCAGGCATGCCACCGGATAGAGACATAGAGTTTTTGATAGAGCTGTTGCCAGGTACAGGGCCAATATCCAAGAGACCCTATCGGATGCCCGCAAATGATCTGGAGGAAATTAAGAACCAGATCAAGGAGTTATTGGAGAAAGGATACATTCGAAGAAGTTCATCACCTTGGGGTGCCCCAGTACTTTTGGTTGAGAAGAAGGATAAATCCCTAAGGATGGTTGTTGATTATCGAGCTTTGAATGAAGTAACAATTAAGAACAAGTACCCACTGCTGATGATCAATGATCTGTTTGATTAGTTGCAAGGAGCTAAGGTGTTTTCAAAGATCGATTTGCGATCGGGTTACCATCAATTGAAAACATGAGAGACGGATATACCAAAGACAGCGTTCACAACGCGGTATGGATTATGCGAGTACACGGTCATGTCATTTGGACTGACTAATGCCCCTGCCTATTTCATGAGCATGATGAACAAGGTGTTCATGGAATATTTGGACAAGTTTGTTGTGGTGTTTATTGATGATATTATGATATACTCGAAGAATGAAGAGGAGCACAAGGAGCATTTGCGGTTAGTTCTCAAGAAAGTCAGGGAACACCAGTTGTATGCTAAGTTTAGCAAATGCGAGTTTTGGTTGAAGGAAGTCAGGTTCCTTGGACATGTTATATCGGGAGAAGGTATAACAGTAGACCCCAGCAAAGTTCAGTCAGTCACTGAATGGTTGGCACCCACCTCATTTAGCGAGATCCGCAGCTTTCTTGGACTCGCAGGATACTACCGGAGATTCATTGAGAACTTTTCCAAGATTGCGAAGCCAATGACTGAACTATTGAAGAAGGATACTAAGTTTAAATGGACAGAGGATTGCGAGGCAAGTTTCCAGGAGTTGAAGAAATGGTTGACTACAGCCCAGTGCTAACACTGCCAGATATACATAAGGAGTTCCAAGTATATTGCGACGCCTCTCGCTTAGGACTTGGATGTGTGCTTATGCAGGACGGAAAAGTTGTTTCGTATGCCTCACGACAACTAAAACCTCGTGAATTGAACTATGCCAAGCATGATTTGGAGTTAGCAGCCGTAGTGCATGCATTGAAGACCTGGAGACATTACCTTATTGGAAACCGTTGTGATGTGTACACGGATCATAAGAGTTTGAAGTACATTTTCACCCAGAAGGAACTGAACCTTAGACAGAGGAGAAGGTTGGAGCTTATAAAAGATTACGACATGAAGCTACACTATCATCCAGGAAAGGCCAATGTCGTAGCAGACGCTTTGAGCCGGAAGAGTTATGCTAATATCCTTAAAAGTAAGGGACTGCCGAAGGAGTTAGTAGAGGTTATCATGGAACTTCGATTAGAGATTGTTCCTGGAGGATTCGTTGCGACAATGGAGGTCCAGTCCACATTGCTGGACAAGATTCGGGAAGCTCAGAAGGATGACAAAGAGATTGCCGAGATAAAGGAGAAGATGGGCAAAGGAAAGGCCAAAGGTTTTCATGAGGATGAGCACGATACCCTATGGTTTGAGGACCGATTTTATGTGCCCAATAACCAGGAGATCAGGAAGTTAATACTTCAAGAGGCTCATGACTCACCCTACTCGATACACCTCGGAAACACCAAGATGTATTTGGATTTCAAGGAACGTTTTTGGTGGACAGGTATGTAGAAGGATATTGCCGAGTATGTAGCCGTATGTGATGTATGTCAGAGAGTGAAGGCAGAGCATCAGAAGCCAGCAGGACTGTTACAGCTTATGCCTATACCCGAATGGAAGTGGGATAAACTTGGCATAGATTTTATCACCGGATTGCCCAGGACCAAAGCAGTATACGATTCCATATGGGTAGTAGTCGATCGCTTGACCAAAGTGGCTCACTTCATCCCAGTGAAAACTACTTATACAAGTGCGAACTTGGCCAAGATATACATGTCCCGGATCGTATGTTTGCATGGAGTTACGAGGACCATCGTATCAGATAGAGGAACACAGTTTACTTCAAAGTTTGGCATTAGTTACACCAGACTTTGGGAACGAGGTTAGAGTTCAGTACAGCCTTTCACCCGCAGACAGATGGACAGACCGAGAGAGTCAACCAAATTTTGGAGGACATGTTGAGAGCCTGTGCGCTAGATTATGGATCTAGTTGGGATGACAATTTGCCTTACACAGAGTTCTCGTACAACAATAGCTACCAAGCCAGTTTGAAGATGGCACCGTTTGCAGCCCTGTATGGACGCAGGTGCATAACACTGTTGATGTGGGATGAGGTAGGAGACCGACAGTTGTTTGGACCAGACTTGAGCAAGGAGTCTGAGGAGAAGGTTAAATTGATTCGTGATAGACTAAAGATTGCTCAGTCCAGGCAGAAGAGTTATGTAGACTCGAAACACAAGGAGGTAACCTATGAAATTGGAGACAGAGTATATCTGCGAGTATCTCCCTTGCGAGGAGTGAAATGTTTTGGAGTTAAGGGAAAGTTGTTGGGGATCGTAGCAGAAATTTAAAATTTTCTACGCATCACCAAGATCAATCTATGGATTAATCTAGCAACGAGGGAAGGGGAGTGCATCTACATACCCTTGTAGATCGCTAAGCGGAAGCGTTGCAAGAACGCGGATGAAGGAGTCGTACTCGTAGCGATTCAGATCGCGGTTGATTCCGATCTAAGCGCCGAACAACGACGCCTCCACGTTCAACACACGTGCAGCCCGGTGACGTCTCCCACGCCTTGATCCAGCAAGGAGAGAGGGAGAGGTTGGGGAAGACTCCGTCCAGCAGCAGCACGACGGCGTGGTGGTGAAGGAGGAGCGTGGCAATCCTGCAGGGCTTCACCAAGCACCGCGGGCGAGGAGGAGGACTTGGGAGAGGGGGAGGGCTGCGCCAGAACTTGGGTGCGGCTGCCCTCTCACCCCCCACATATATATAGGGGCAAGGGAGAGGGGGGCCAGCCCCTTCAGATCCAATCTGAGGAGGGGCGGCGACCAGGGGGGTTGCCTTGCCCCCTAAGGCAAGGGGGCCGCCCCCCTTTAGGGTTCCCCCAAACCCTAGGTGCATGGCCCCTAGGGGGAAGGCGCCCAACCCACTAAGGGGCTGGTGCCTCTCCACACACAGCCCATAGGGCCTTCCGGGGCAGGTGGACCCTCCCGGTGGACCCCCAGAACCCCTTCGGTGGTCCCGGTACAATACCGGTAACTCCCGAATTATTCCGGTGACCGTATGATGACTTCCCATATATAAATCTTTACCTCCGGACCATTCCGGAACTCCTCGTGACGTCTGGGATCTCATCCGAGACTCCGAACAACATTCGGTAACCATGTACATCTATTCCCTATAACCCTAGCGTCATCGAACCTTAAGTGTGTAGACCCTACGGGCTCGGGAGTCATGCAGACATGGCCGAGACAACTCTCTGGTCAATAACCAACAGCGGGATCTGGATACCCATGTTGGCTCCCACATGCTCCATGATGATCTCATCGGATGAACCACGATGTCAAGGATTCAATCAATCCCGTATACAATTCCCTTTGTCTACCGGTATAGCACTTTCCTGAGATTCGATCGTCGGTATCCCGATACCTTGTTCAATCTCGTTACCGGCAAGTCTCTTTACTCATTCCGTAACACATCATCCCGTGATCAACTCCTTGGTCACATTGTGCACATTATGATGATGTCCTACCGAGTGGGCCCAAAGATACCTCTCCGTTATACGGAGTGACAAATCCCAGTCTCGATTCGTGCCAACCCAACAGACACTTTCGGAGATACCCGTAGTGCACCTTTATAGCCACCCAGTTACGTTGTGACATTTGGCACACCCAAAGCACTCCTACGGTATCCGGGAGTTGCACAATCTCATGGTCTAAGGAAATGATACTTGACATTAGAAAAGCTTTAGCATACGAACTACACGATCTTGTGCTAGGCTTAGGATTGGGTCTTGTCCATCACATCATTCTCCTAATGATGTGATCCCGTTATCAACGACATCCAATGTCCATGGTCAGGAAACCGTAACCATCTATTGATCAACGAGCTAGTCAACTAGAGGCTTACTAGGGACATGGTGTTGTCTATGTATCCACACATGTATCTGAGTTTCCTATCAATACAATTCTAGCATGGATAATAAACGATTATCATGAACAAGGAAATATAATAATAACTAATTTATTATTGCCTCTAGGGCATATTTCCAACAGTCTCCCACTTGCACTAGAGTCAATAATCCAGTTCACATCACTATGTGATTAACACTCAAGGTCACATCCCCATGTGACTAACACCCAAAGAGTTTGCTAGAGTCAATAATCTAGTTCACATTACCATGTGATTAATACTCAATGAGTTCTGGGTTTGACCATGTTATGCTTGTGAGAGATGTTATAGACAACGGTTCGAACCTTTCAGATCCGTGTGTGCTTTACAAATCTCTATGTCATCTTGTAGATGCAGCTACCACGCTCTATTTGGAGCTATTCCAAATAACTGTTCTACTATACAAATCCGGTTTACTACTCAGAATCATCCAGATTAGTGTCAAAGATTGCATCGGCGTAACCCTTTACGACGAACTCTTTTACCACCTCCATAATCGAGAAAATTCCTTAGTCCACTAGTTACTAAGGATAAGCTTGACTGTTGTCCTGTGATCCATTCCTAGATCACACTTGTACCCCTTCAGGTGCGGTACAACATAGCATACTTTAGAGCCTATGTCTAAAGCATAGGGGACGACCTTCGTCCTTTCTCTCTATTCTGCCGTGGTCAGTTCTTGAGTCTTACTCAATACTCATACCTCACAGCCAAGAACTCCTTCTTTGCCGATCTATTTTTGAACTCCTTCAAAATCTTGTCATGGTATGTGTTCGTTTGAAAGTACTATTAAGCGATTTTGATCTATCCTTATAGATCTTGATGCTCAATGTTCAAGTAGCTTAATCCAGGTTTTCCATTGAAAACACTTTTCAAACAACCCTGTATGCTTTCTAGAAATTCTACATCATTTCTGATCAACAATATGTCAACAACATATACTTATCAGAAATTCTATAGTGCTCCCACTCACTTCTTTGGAAATACAAGTTTCACATAAACTTTGTATAAACCCAAAATCTTTGATCATCTCATCAAAGCGTACATTCCAATTCCGATATGCTTACTCCAGTCCTTAGAAGGATTGCTAGAGCTTTGCATACTTGTTAGCATCTTTTAGGATTGACAAAACCTTCTGGATGTATCACATACAACCTTTCCTCTAGAAAATCGTTGAGGAAACAATGTTTTGACATCCTATCTGTAAGATTTCATAAATAATGCAGTAACTGCGAACATAATTCCAACGGACTCTTAGCATCGCTACGAGTGAGAAAGTCTCATCGTAGTCAACTCCTTGAACTTGTCGGGAAACATCTTAACGACAAGTCGAGCTTTCTTAATGGTGACATTTACCAGCATTGTCTGTCTTCCTTTTAAAATCCATCTGCACCCAACAGCCTTACGACCATCAAGTAGTTCTTTCAAAGTCTATACTTTGTTTTATACATGGATCCTCTCTCAGATTTTATGGCCTCGAGCCAATTTTTCGGAATCCGGGCCCACCATCGCTTCTCCATAGCTCATAGGTTCATTGTTGTCTAGCAACATGACTTCCAAGACAGGATTACGTACCACTCTAAAGTAGTACGCATCCTTGTCGTCCTACGAGGTTTGGTAGTGACTTGATCCGAAGTTTCATGATCACTATCATAAGCTTCCACTTAAATTGGTGTAGGTGCCACAGGAGCAACTCTCTGTGCCCTGCTATACACTAGTTGAAGTGACTGTTCAATAACCTCATAAAGTCTCCACCATGCTCCCACTCAATTCTTTCGAGAGAAACTTTTCTTCGAGAAAGGACCCGATTCAAGAAACAATCCCTATTGCTTTCGGATCTGAGACAGGAGGTATACCCAACTGTTTTTGGGTGTCCTATGAAGATGCATTTATCCGCTTTGGGTTCGAGCTTATCAGCCTGAAACCTTTTCACATAAGCGTCGTAGCCCCAAACTTTTAAGAAACGACAGCTTAGGTTTCTCTAAACCATATGGTGACGTCTCAACGGAATTGTGTGGTGCCCTATTTAAATTGAATGCGGTTGTCTCTAATGCCTAACCCATAAACGATAGTGGTAATTTGATAAGAAACATCATGGTATGCACCATATCCAATTAGGGTGCAGTTATGATGTTCGGACACACCACCACACTATGGTGTTCCAGGCGGTATTAGTTGTGAAACAATTTCCATAATTTCTTAATTGTGTGCCAACCTCGTAACTCAGATATTCATCTCTATGATCATATCATAGATATTTTATCCTCTTGTCACGACGATCTTTCAACTTCACCCTGAAATTACTTGAACCTTTCAATAATTCAGACTCGTGATTCATCAAGTAAATATACTTAGCATCTACTCAAATCATCTGTGAAGTAAGAACATAACGATATCCACTACATGCCTCAGCACTCATTAGACTGCACACATCAAGATGTATTACTTCCAACAAGTTGCTTTCTTGTTCCATCTTACTGAAAACGAGGCCTTTCAGTCATCTTGCCCATGCGGTATGATTTGCATGTCTCAAGTGATTCAAAATCAAGTGAGCCCAAACGATCCATCTGTATGGATTTTCTTCATGCATATCTACCAATAGGCATGGTTCGCATGTCTCAAGTGATTCAAAATCAAGTGAGTCCAAAGATCCATCAACATGGAGCTTCTTCATGCGTTTTATACCATTATGACTCAAATTGCAGTGCCACAAGCATGTGGTACTATCATTACTATCTTATATCTTTTGGCATGAACACGTGTATCACTACGACCGGGATTCAATAAACCATTCATTTTAGGTGCAAGAACATTGAAGGTATTATTGAAATAAACAGAGTAACAATTATTCTCCTTAAATGAATAACCGTATTGCGAGAAACATAATACAATCATGTCTATGCTCAACGCAAACACCAAATAACAATTATTTAGGTTTAACACCAATCCCGATGGTAGAGGGAGCATGCGATGCTTGATCACATCAACCTTGGAAACACTTCCAACACATATCGTTATCTCACCTTCAGCTAGTCTCCGTTTATTCTGTAGCCTTTTATTTCGAGTTACTAACACTTAGCAACTGAACCGGTATCTAATACCCTGCTGCTACTAGGAGTACTAGTAAAGTACACATTTAATATAATGTATGTCCCATACATACTTCTGTCAACCTTGCCAGCCTTCTCATCTACCAAGATTCTAGGGTGGTTCCGCTTCAGTGACCGTTCCCCTTATTACAGAAGCACTTAGTCTCGGGTTTGGGTTCTACTTTGGGTTTCTTCACTAGAGCAGCAACTGATTTGCCGTTTCATGAAGTATCCCTTGTTGCCCTTCTTGAAACTAGTGGTTTTACTAACCATCAACAATTGATGCTCCTACTCGATTTCTACTTTCGCAGTGTCAAACATCGTGAATTGCTCAAGGATCATCATGTCTATCCCTGATATGTTATAGTTCATCACGAAGCTCTAATAGCTTGGTGGCAGTGACCATGGAGAACCATCACTATCTCATCTGGAAGATTAACTCCCACTCGATTCAAGTGATTGTAGTACTCAGACAATCTGAGCACATGCTCAATGATTGAGCTTTTCTCCCTTAGTTTGCAGGCTAAGAAACTTGTCGAAGGTCTTACACCTCTTGACATGGGCACGAGCCTGAAATCCCAATTTCAGCTCTTGGAACATCTCATATGTTCTGCGACGTTTCAAAAATGTCTTCGGTGCCCCAATTCTAAACCGTTTAACATTACGCACTGAACTATCACGTAGTCATCAAAACGTGTATGTCAGATGTTCACAACATCCACAAACGACGCTCGAGGTTCAGCACACCGAGCGGTGCATTAAGGACATAAGCCTTCTGTGCAGCAATGAGGACAATCCTCAGAATACGAACCCAGTCCGCATAATTGCTACTGTCAACTTTCAACTAAATTTTCTCTAGAAACGTATCTTAAACAGTAGAACTAAAGCGTAAGGTACAACATAATTTGCAAGGATCTTTTGACTACGTTCATGATAATTAAGTTCATCTGATTATTTAATGAACTCCCACTCAGATAGACATCCCTCTAGTCATCTAAGTGATACATGATCCGAGTCAACTAGGCCGTGTCCGATCATCACGTGAGACGGACTAGTCATCGTCGGTTAACATCTTCATGTTGATCGTATCTTCTATACGACTCATGTTCGATCTTTCGGTCTTCCGTGTTCCGAGGCCATGTCTGTACATGCTAGACTCGTCAAGTCAACCTAAGTGTATTGCGTGTGTAAATCTGGCTTACACCCGTTGTATTCGAACGTTAGAATCTATCACACCCGATCATCACGTGGTGCTTCGAAACAACGAACCTTTGCAACGGTGCACAGTTAGGGGGAACACTTTATTGAAATTTTAGCGAGGGGTTATCTTATTGATGCTACCGTCGTTCTAAGCAAATAAGATGTAAAACATGATAAACATCACATGCAATCAAATAGTGACATGATATGGCCAATATCATTTTGCTCCTTTTGATCTCCATCTTCGGGGCGCCATGATCATCATCGTCACCGGCATGACACCATGATCTCCATCATCATGATCTCCATCATCGTGTCTTCATGAAGTTATCTCATCAACTATTACTTCTACTACTACGGCTAACAGTTAGCAATAAAGTAAAGTAATCACATGCCGTTTATGTTGACACACAGGTCATAAATAAATTAAGACAACTCCTATGGCTCCAGCCGGTTGTCATACTCATCGACATGCAAGTCGTCATTCCTATTACAAGAACATGATCAATCTCATACATCACATATCATTCATCACATTATTTTGGCCACATCACATCACATAGCATACCATGCAAAAAAAGTTTGACGTCCTCTAATTGTTGTTGTATGTTTTTGCTGCTATGGATTTCTAGCAAGAACGTTTCTTACCTACGCAAAAAGCCACAACGTGATATGCCAATTACTATTTACCCTTCATAAGGACCCTTTTCATCGAATCCGATCCGACTAAAGTGGGAGAGACATACACCCGCTAGCCACCTTATGCAACTAGTGCATGTCAGTCGGTGGAACCTGTCTCACGTAAGTGTACGTGTAAGGTCGGTCCGGGCCGCTTCATCCCACGATGCCACCGAATCAAGATAAGACTAGTAACGGCAAGTAATTTGACAATATCGATGCCCACAACAAACTTGTGTTCTACTCGTGCATAGAAACTACGCATAAACCTAGCTCATGATGCCACTGTTGGGGATCGTAGCAGAAATTTAAAATTTTCTACGCATCACCAAGATCAATCTATGGAGTAATCTAGCAACGAGGGAAGGGGAGTGCATCTACATACCCTTGTAGATCGCTAAGCGGAAGCGTTGCAAGAACGCGGATGAAGGAGTCGTACTCGTAGCGATTCTCATCGCGGTTGATTCCGATCTAAGCGCCGAACAACGGCGCCTCCGCGTTCAACACACGTGCAGCCCGGTGACGTCTCCCACACCTTGATCCCGCAAGGAGAGAGGGAGAGGTTGGGGAAGACTCCGTCCAGCAGTAGCACGACGGCGTGGTGGTGAGGAGGAGCCTGGCAATCCTGGAGGGCTTCACCAAGCACCGCGGGAGAGGAGGAGGACTTGGGAGAGGGGGAGGGCTGTGCCAGAACTTGGGTGCGGCTGCCCTCTCACCCCCCACATATATATAGGGGAAAGGGAGAGGGGGCCGGCCCCTTCAGATCCAATCTGAGGAGGGGCGGCGACCAGGGGGGTTGCCTTGCCCCCCAAGGCAAGGGGGGCGCCCCCCTTTAGGGTTCCCCCCAAACCCTAGGCGCATGGGCCCTAGGGGGGAAGGCGCCCAGCCCACTAAGGGGCTGGTCCCTCTACACACGCAGCCCATAGGGCCCTCCGGGGCAGGTGGACCCTCCCGGTGGACCCCCGGAACCCCTTCGGTGGTCCCGGTAACCCCCGAATTATGCCGGTGACCGTATGATGACTTCCCATATATAAATCTTTACCTCCGGACCATTCCGGAACTCCTCGTGACATCCGAGATCTCATCCGGGACTCCGAACAACATTCGGTAACCACGTACATCTATTCCCTATAACCCTAGCGTCATCGAACCTTAAGTGTGTAGACCCTACGGGCTCGGGAGTCATGCAGACATGGCCGAGACAACTCTCTGGTCAATAACCAACAGCGGGATCTGGATACCCATGTTGGATCCCACATGCTCCACGATGATCTCATCGGATGAACCACGATGTCAAGGATTCAATCAATCCCGTATACAATTCCCTTGTTCAATCTCGTTACCGGCAAGTCTCTTTACTCATTCCGTAACACATCATCCTGTGATCAACTCCTTGGTCACATTGTGCACATTATGATGATGTCCTACCGAGTGGGCCCAGAGATACCTCTCTGTTATACGGAGTGACAAATCCCAGTCTCAATTCGTGCCAACCCAAGAGACACTTTCGGAGATACCCGTAGTGCACCTTTATAGCCACCCAGTTACATTGTGACGTTTGGCACACCCAAAGCACTCCTACGGTATCTGGGAGTTGCACAATCTCATGGTCTAAGGAAATGGTACTTGACATTAGAAAAGCTTTAGCATACGAACTACACGATCTTGTGCTAGGCTTAGGATTGGGTCTTGTACATCACATCATTCTCCTAATGATGTGATCCCGTTATCAACGACATCCAATGTCCATGGTCAGGAAACCGTAACCATCTATTGATCAACGAGCTAGTCAACTAGAGGCTTACTAGGGACATGGTGTTGTCTATGTATCCACACATGTATCTACATGGGGAAGAGCATCTACATCAAGCTTGGGGGAGGCTTCTCTAATTATTAAATGCTTTGCCTGATCATCCTCTTAAGAAAAATGAAATAATTGATATCTTTTATGATGGACTAACCGATGCTATTAGGGACTACCTACATAGTTGTGTTGTTTGTGTTTTCAGGGAAAGAACAATTGAACAAGCTCAGGAATTATTGAATAACTTATTGAAAAATGCCGATGATTGGACACTTCCCGAACCACCTCCGAAGCCAACTTCGAAGAAAAGAGGTATTTTGTTCCTCAATCCAGAAGATATGCAATAAGCAAAGAAATCTATGAAAGAGAATGGTATTAAATCCGAAGATGTTAAAAATCTACCACCTATTGAAGAAATACATGGACTCGACATCACAACACAGGTAGTAGAGGTAAACTTCTTTATAGGTTTGATGAGGGTGATATTCCCTATAATAAATCTCTGAGTCAATGCTTAGATGAATTTGATAATTTTATAATTAAGCAAGAAAACTTTAATAGACAAATAAGTGATCAATTGAAATGTGATGCTATGATGATTGAACGCTTAAGTGATTTGATGGTTAGAATTGTCAATGATGTTAAAGGTTTATGTAACACTATTGCAGGATGCTGCTAATGCGACACTACGATCAGACACCCTTTGACGAAACTGTGTGCGATGCATTAATCGCAAACGGTGTTGTAAAAAACCATCAAAAAAGGTGCAAAACGTTTGTGCTGACGGATGCATCAAACACGGTTCAGATTTTAGTTCCGTCTGTGATGCAGGGCATACGGTTTTAGTGCAATTAACTTGTTGCGATGAGGAGCAAAAAAAGAAACAGGCAGCCAGATGAAGGTGTGTGCGATATACATCATACGGTTCACTAGGATGTACTGTTTGTGATTACGCAACACAAAAGAAATGGTTAGCCAGATCAAGATGTGTGCGATATACGGCATGCGGTTCACTCAGATGAACTGGTTGCATTGAGAAAAGAGAACATAAATGGTTCAATACAACAAGATGTGTGTGATACGCGACAAAAAGGTTTGTAATCAGAAATGTGTGCGAAGACCGATAATAACATAGACGATTGCTGCTAATAAGACGTGTGTGTTGTGCGATGGGATTGCATACAGAACAACAACATATATATATACACACTTATAAGTACATGGTTGCATAACCAAATTAAACATCCACTTACATAGATGGCTACTACAACCATGGCATTTGCACACACCAAAGTAAACTATTACATGCATAATTACATAGGTGGCTACTACACACATGACATTTCCACACAACAAAGTAAATTATATATTACATGCATGATTAACTAGCATAAACGATCATCTGATCATCATCTACTTCTTGTGACGCTTGCTCTACTTGTGGCTCGATCCGGGATCATCAATTTGGGTAACGAGGCACTTCCTCATGTCAACGATCCGCCTGTGCATCTCTTAGCATGTGTACATGCTCTCGGCCGCGAACCCGAGGCGAGGTTCATCCAGTTGCCGCATCCAGGCCCTATGCCAGGATACGAGACTTGTTCTTTGGGCATCATGCTTCATCTTTTCGTAGTAGGGGTCGATGATGGCCGAGGCGAGTTCAACCAGGGAGTCCTTCTTCGTGCTGCCCCAGACCCTGTAGTGCTCACGGATTTCAACAAGGTTCTTGCAGTCCAAGCCCGTAACCCTGAGCGCTTTTACATCATCAGTGGTTTTGTCGGGGGAAATCTGCCTCCACGAACACCTATGGGGACCGAGCCCCTTTCTTGGTTCGGCGGGGGGCGGAGGTCGCGCGAAGAGCGGATCGAGGCGATGCACACAAGGGATTTACCCAGCTTCGGGCCGCAAGGATGCGTAAAACCCTACTGCTGCTTTGTGGTTTTGTATTGTGTTCTTGCTCGGGAGCATGTGATGCTACAGTACACGCGAGCTGCTAGCGAGACCGAGCGTGAGTGGCCTCCTTCCTCTCTTTTCCCCGTTGCGCATGGGGCCTCCTTTTATATGTGCAAGGGGTTACCCACAGGTGGCAACGTAGGCGGGGGCAAAACTGGAAAACGCTGTGTTGGGTACAGCTGTTTGCACAGTGCTAACATACCTAACTCTGACGGTAGGGGACAAGGGAATTAAATGCCCGTCCGCATCGCCCAGACGGTGCAGGAAAGGGGACCGTCAGGAGCGCCACCGTTCGCCACGATGGCTACTCTGTCAGTGTTGCTTCGCCACCGCATGCCCCTGGCTGTGCAGCCTCTCGCCACGTACGCCTGGAATGGCCCCAGAGCGACGCGTGGGTGGATGAGCTGGAGCGCAGGCGTGGGGTGGTGACTTGCCGCGGCAAGCGCCTTGCCGCGGTTGATGCCTTGTCGCGCCCGGGAGCTTGTCGCTCACAGGTCCTTGCCGGGACGCGGAGCGCGTCGCAACAAGTCTCTTGTCGTGCCTCGGCCGGCCTTCCCGGCAAGCTCCTCTTGCTGGGGCCTTGTGCTTTGAGCGGTCGTCCCGGCAAGCTCCTCTTGCCGGGGCCTTGCTCTCTTCGGGTGGCCTTCCCGGCAGGCTCCTCCTGCCGGGGCCTTGGCTTAAATACTTTGTTCTTGGGTGGCCCAAAAAGGGACCATGGAGAGTCTTGGCGATCGCCTGGCAAGCCTTGCCGCGGGGTGCTACGACTGCCCGTGCACAAGTTCGGGGTACTAAGGTACCCCTACTTTAGTACACCGACAGGAGCCCCCGGGCCTGGGCCATACACGGTGCCGAGCGCTGTTGGGCCAGGCCCAAAACAGTGCACGGGCACGCACGGCCTGGGTCACGCTGCATCTGCTTCTGCGTCCACCACGTCCTCCCCGAACGGCACGCGTCGAACGCGGCATCGTGGGGAGAGGCGTGCGTGACGTGGGCGGCGTGCGCGAGGCTGAGCCCCGCAGGTGCGCGTCACGTCGCAGGTGATTTGTTTATTCGGAAAGGCGAAACGCCCCCCTCCTCCCCTTATAAGCAGGGGAAACAGGGGCAGTCCGCCCACCCGCCAGTTGTGATTCCTCGAAAACCTCCGCCACTTCCCAAGAGAAGCAGCGCTCCGCCCCTTCCGTCGCCACTAGTGCTACCGACGCCGTCGACCTCCCTCCCTGCTTCCGCCATGGCCCCGAAGGGCGACAAGGGGAAATGGAAGGCCGTGAAGTCAGCCGAGGCGCAGCGGCTTGAGGCGTTGCGAAAGGAGCAGGCGACCTTCCCCCCTGAGCTCGACGCGTTGGTCCTGAGGGAGGAATACTACCTCTTCTGGTCGACGGGGACGTGAGCGCATCCGCGCACGAGGGTTCTTCCCGCCGCCGCCCAGAAGGAGTATCCGACCGGGTATCCCTTCTTTGCTCTGTTCTTCTATTGCGGGCTCTGCCCGCCCTTCTCTGAATTTTTCTGCGACATCATGAACACCTACGGGTTCCACCTCCTTGATTTCACCCCCAATGCTGTCCTGACCATGGCAATTTTCGCACATCTTTGCGAAAATTTCGTCGGAGTCTTTCCAAATGTAGATCTCTTCCGCCACTTCTTCACGCCTCGAGTAGAGAGAGGGGAGCCCCTCTCCGGCGGGATCGCCTGGATCTCGAAGCTCGGCAAGAAGGATGCTTATCTGGAGGGAGAGCTCCGCAGCAAATGGGGGGAATGGAGAGCAGACTGGTGCCTGATCGTCGAGGAGAACCCGCAGCCATTCACTGCCGTGCGCCAAATTCCTGTGGTGCGCGGCAGGGATTGGAGCGACGTGGCTCCGGACGACGACAAGCTGCAGATTGCCGTTACCCAGATTCTGCGGCTCAGGCGTGCCGGGCTCACAGTTGGCGCCGTTGGCGCAGATTTCCTTCGCCGCCGCATCGCTCCCCTGCAGGAGAAGGGGAGACCCGCCTGGGAGTTCCAGAATGCGGCGGACATCATGAGGCTGCGCCCTGGGCTCAACTTCAATTTCACCGTCTTGGAGCTTGACGGGACGCTCAGGGAGCTGTTCAAGCACGACCCCGACCACCCCGAATGGTTCAAGCTGCCGCGAGGCGTCGTCCCGTTGTGCAACAATTCGTCGCTCAGCCGCATCCTTGCAATGATGCCGCTGTGCGACTCGCACGGGATCGACTCCACTTGGCAGGAGCCCGCCGACGATGTCGTGCGGGCGTTCTTCGACGACTTGGTGGAGTGGCCAGTCGATGCCGACGAGCAGAAGGGCCTCACCCGAGACACCACCGACGCGGAGTTGGCGCGCATTGCCTCCAGGATGGAAGAGGCGGCGGCAGCCGCGGCCGCGGGCGAATTTGGCTTCACATTGGCGGAGGCGGACGCAGCGGAGGCGGAAAGCCTTGCCGATCGAGCGGAGTTTGCCGGCGAGGAAGAGCTTGCCGGGCACGATGCAGGGGTGGACGAGTCCACCGAGGGCACGAGCGGCTTGCCGGAGGCTGACGCCTCTTCCTCCTGACCTTCGGGCAGCTCGTCGCAAGTGGAGCCCCCGGCTCAACCACGGAGGCGTCTCCGCAAGGCCGAAGAGGTGCTACGGCAAGCGAGCCAACAGCCGCAGCGCCGCGTGACGCGCTCCGCTGTTTCAGCAAGAGTGGGGTCTTCGCAGGCCGCTGCTTCTGCTCCTGCCGCCCCTCGCGCCACGGCGGCGGGCGGGGCAAAGCCGTCACGGGCTAGCGCCACCACTGCCTCCGCCAAGCGGCCGAGGGAGCCTACTCCTCCGCCTCCTCGCGCCAGAAGCGGGCCAGTCTTCGACTTCTCCGCGCTTAGCTCCGACGAGGAAGAGGGAGAAGAGTAAGATCCCCGCTGTTCTTGTGTTTCTTCAATTCTTGTAGTTGTGTCTCGCATCTCATTTGCTTTCCTCCGAATTTGCTCCTTTTCAGGACTCTGGCTCAGAGGATGGCAAAGAGAGCCAAGGTCCCGGTGGTCATCCTCGACGACGAGCCCACCGTGACGGCAGGGGGTGCGCCCGAGATGACCTTGCGGGACCCACCAACTAATCCTTAGAGCAGCCCCCAGCGCAGCCCCCAGTGTAAGCATATGATTTGCTTCCTGCCATTGGGCGCGCCCGGGTACTCTTCGCTTTTCCTGACATCTGGCTGATGATTTGTGTAGGAGCAGAGCAGCCCCACCAGGAGTGTCCGTAGACCGCCCCCGATGAGCCACCCGCTACAACTACACCGCCAAGGGGGAGTTCCCCGGTGAGGGAGGAATCCCCAACAAGGGAGCAGTCCCCGGCAAGGGAGCAGTCTCCGGCGAGGGAGCAGTCCCCGGCAAGGGGGCAGTCTCCGGCGAGGGACGGCACCGGCGCCCCCTTGGCGACGGAGACCGTGACTGCAGACCCTGGCCCAGGTAACCTTCTTGCCTCGAAACTCCCCTGGGGTTCTTCTTCTTTGGATAGTTGCTTGACTTCTCCCCCTCTTTCGGCCTTCAGACCCGCCCGCCACGGACCCGATGGAGACCAAGGTCGTCGTCGAGGAGGACGCGCGCGGCCATACCGACGATGTGGCCACCACCGGAGGGGCGGACGGTGCTGAAGATTTGGCCGGCGAAGAGGCCGCCAAGGCTGCCGCAATAGCCGCGGGCGAGGGGGTCGGTGATCGCACTGACGGCCCTGGGGCCGCAGGAGCGCCAGGCGCTGCGCCGACCACCGATCCCGCCTCCGCAGCGGCGTCGGGCCCCGAGGAGCCCCAGCCAGGCGCCTACCTGAAGGCCGGCGATGATATCTTCATCAAGCTCCCCTGGGAGTCGACTTCTAGGGCGCCGGTCGAGGGGGAGACCTTGGATGGAGAGGTGCTCGCCTCCGCCGGGATGACGCTGGTTGACGCGCCAAGCAGCAGCGGCGGCGAGCCTGAGGAGGAGCGGCTGCTCCGGAAGCTGGTGTCACTCTACCGCGCCCGACAAGCCCAGGTGGAACGCCGGGAAGCGCTTGTCGCGAAGGCGGGAGCGGACATGGAGAAGCGCGCCGGGGAGCTCCGGGAGCTCAACCAGGAGGCCCTCCGATCCTTGGCGGAGGAGCGAAGGCAGCTCGACGAGGCGCGGACGACCTTCATCCTCGAGAAGGCAGAAGCCGAAGAGCAGCAAAGGCTTGCCACCGCGGGGCTGGCCGCGCGGGAGGGCGAGCTGGTACAGCAGAAAGCCAGCCTCGCCAGCCACGAGGAGGAGGTCGCCGCGCGCGAGCAAGCACTTGGCGGAGCCCTCAAGGAAGCGCAAGTGTAACGCCCTCGATGCGGCTATATCTCCCACGTGTCTAAGCACGACTTAGAGGCATAACCGCATTGAAAGCAATGTCGCAAGTGAGGTAATCTTCACACAACCCATGTAATACATAAGGAAAAAAGATACATAGTTGGCTTACAATCACCACTTCACACAAATACATGAATAAAACATTACATCATACAGTTACAATCAGGGCCCGACTACGGAGCCAAAAATAAAAGAAGAAACCCCAAAAGCGACAAAGGACCAAGATCGACCCCAACTGGGCTCCACTACTGATCGACTAGAACGAAACAACAAAAGGACAAGATCTCCATTGAACTCCTCTTTGAGCTCGGGTGCATCACCTGCACGGTCTCAGCGGCACCTGCAAGCTGGTTTTGGAAGTATCTGGTGAGTCACGAGGACTCAGCAATCTCACACCCGCGAGATCAAGACTATTTAAGCTTAAAGGTAGGGGAAAAGGGTATGAGGTGGAGCTGCAGCAAGCGACTAGCATATATGGTGGCTAACATACGCAAATGAGAGCGAGAAGAGAAGGCAAAAGCACGGTCGAACAACTATGATCAATAAGTGACCCTAAACTACTTACGCCAAGCATAACTCCAACAACCGTGTTCACTTCCCGGACCCTACCGAGAAGAGACCATCACGGTTACACACGTGGTTGGTGTATTTTAGTTAAGATCAACTTCGAGTTTTCTACAACCGGACATTAACAAATTCCCATCTGCCACATAACCGCGGGCACGGTTTTCGAAAGTTCAAACCCTGCAGGGGTGTCCCAACTTAGCCCATGATAAGCTCTCGCGATCAACGAAGGATATTCCTTCTCCCCGGGAAGACCCGATCAGTCTCGGAATCCCGGCTACAAGACATTTCGACAGCAATAAAACAAGTCCAGCAAAACCGCCCGACGCGCCGACATCCTGATAGGAGCTGCACATATCTCGTTCTCAGGGCAACACCGGATAAGTCAAGCTACGAGTAAAACCAGCCCTCGAGTTTCCCCGTGGTGGCCCCGCAGGTTGCTCGGTTCGGACCAACACTTAGACAAGCATTGGCCCGGGGGGGGGGGGCTAAATAAAGATGACCCTCGGGTTGATCAGACCCAAGGGAAAGGGATAGGTGGTAGTCAAATGGTAAAACCAAGGTTGGGCCTTGCTGGAAAAGTCTTATTCAAAGCGAACTATCAAGGGGGTCCCATAAATCACCCGACCGCGTTAGGGACGCAAAATCCGGGAACATAACACCGATATGACGGAAACTAGGGCGGCAAGAGTGGAACAAAACACCAGGCATAAGGCCGAGCCTTCCACCCTTTACCAAGTATATAGATGCATTGATTAAATAAGATATATTGTGATATCCCAACAAGTAAACATGTTCCAAACAAGTAACAACAGCTCCATGTTCCAACAAGGAACAAAGTTCATCTTCACCTGCAACTAACAACGCTATAAGAGGGGCTGAGCAAAGCGGTAACATAGCCAAACAACGGTTTGCTAGGACAAGGTGGGTTAGAGGCTTGGTTTAACAATATGGGAGGAATGATAAGCAAGTGGTAGGTATCGCAGCGTAGGCATAGCAAAAGAGCGAGCAATCTAGCAAGCAAAGATAGAAGTGATTTCGAGGGTATGGTCATCTTGCCTGAAATCCCGCAAGGAAGAAGAACGAGTCCATGAAGAAGACAAACGGACGTAGAAGAACGAATCCTCACAATCGAAACGGTATCGGAACTAACCCGAAGAAGCAACACCGGAAAGAAGCAAACAACAAAGTAAACAACCAACACATAAACATGGCATGATATGCGAGATGGTATGCAATGCATATGCATGCTCCGGAAGGAAAAGGATGAACAAGGCATAATATTGGCAAACCAAGTATGCCACTGGATAGGTGAGGTGATTTTGGTTGAAATCGATATAAAGATCACCGGAATCGGATGCACGGTTTGCAAATGACAAGCAAAACAAGAATGACTAGAATCTGCCATTAACAGCATGATGCTACTTAGCAAGCAACAAGAAATTAAGCTACTGCACCCAAACATATCAACAAAGCATATGACAGTAATCTACTCAAGATGCTTGACGAAAGATGAACACTGAGCTACGGCTAAATCACATCATAACAGGTTCAAACAAGCATGGCAAAAGAGCAAAAGATAACAGGTTCGCAGACTTCGTGAAAATAACAACATAGCAGAAATTAACATCAGGATGACATGTTTAGAGCAATGAAACAACATGCTACAGGAACAGGACATAGCAAATCAAGGCATGGCATGAATCTACTCAAAGCACTTAACAAAACTCCCTTACTGACCATAAGCCAAAAAGGACTATAAAATATAACAACACCCATGTCAATTAAGCAAGTTTCGTTACAGGTTTCAAACTTAGCAGAAAACTGGACAAGTCAAAAACAGATAACAAGTAGGCATGTTCGTGAGCTCGATGCACTCACTACAGAGCATTGCATGATAAACTAAGCATACATACATCAAGAAGACATGGCATAAAAGCTAGACATGGCAAGAACAACATCATAGCATGCAAGGATCAACTACAACAAGCTAAATCGAATAACATGTAAACAATCTGCCAGCAACATTTTATAGCAAAAGTAGAGCTCGATTGACTCAAACTATGGCACTCCATAAATACAAACAAAGGGATGGATGGATAAAGCAAATCCATATTCTCAAAACACTCTTACTGATCATGCTCAAAAGAGGCATAGATCTCTCTGAAACAACATGAACACATGGCATAAAAATAACAGCAGACAGGGACTTGGTGAAAATACTAAGTCTCTGAAATCAGCAACATCAAGTACCCTAGTTTGCATGCTTGTGCTAGTCACCACATAGATCACAAAAATACATGGCATAAATCTCTGGAAAGGTAACATGGCATATTACAAAACTCATGTAGGACTCAACTTCATAGGATGCACACATCAATCATGGCAAAAAATGACAAAAGTGCATGTTCTGATAAGAATCCGAAACTAACATCACATAGCCCTCTTCTAACAGCATTTCGGGCATCAAAATGACCTCAAATGAAAATGATGCAATGGAATCAAATGATTTACTCTTCGAGCCGAACAATTTGACATATTGTACGTCCAAAACGGAGCTACGTATGCAAAGATACGATGCGATGAACATGGCATGATAATGTCCAAATGTCGGGGACTTGGTGAAAATCATACCCTCCAAGAAGTCAACGCGGGATGGAGATGTCCGGGACGGAGCGGTACGGGACAGGGGCACGCGTTTGGATGAGATCCCGGTGGATCTCGTCCCGATCCACCGAATCTCACCGGAGAAGACGACGGCGGCTCCGGCGAGCTTTCCGGCGAGGGGCGACGCGGGGGAGGCCGGAGAGGGGCGCGACGGCCGGCGGGGATGCGGGCCCGGACCGGATCGGGCCGGATCCGGCCGGTGGGGAGGCGGCTCGCGGGGTCAGGCGGAGCGGCGCCGGCGATGCCCGGTGGCGGCGGGCGGCGCGCTGCGGCGGAGGGCGGCGCCGGCGATGCGCGGAGGCGGCGGCGGGCGGCGCGCTGCGGCGGAGGAGAGGCGGGCGGCGGCGCTGGGCACGGGGAGGAGATGCGGCGGGCGGCGCGCTGCGGCGGCCCGGCGAGCGGCGCGGGCGGCGGCGAGCTCGCCGGCGCGGCGGCGGGGCGAAGGGGCGGCGCGCGGGACCGGCTCGGGTCGCGGCGAAACCGCGGGCGGCGGCGGGCGCGGACGGGCTCGCGCGGGCCCCGGATGGGCTCCGCGGGCCGCGGCGGCGGTGGGACGGCGGCGGAACAGGTGGCGGCTCCGGATTCGCTGAGGGGCGGCGGTTGGACACGTCCGGTCCGGGACGGACACGTCCGGCGGCGGGAGGTGGGAGAAGGCTAGGTTTAGGGTAAAATTCATCCGCGAATTTCGGGAGGGACACATATTTATAGGTAGAGGGGGCTAGGAAGCTCCAAATGGAGTGCGGTTTTCGGCCACGCGATCGTGATCGAACGCCCGATAACATGGAGATGACTTAGGTGGGTTTTGGGCCACTTTGATAGGGGTGTTGGGCTGCACCAAAAGAGGCCTTTGCGGATACCCGGTTAACCGTTGGAGTATCAAACGACCTCCAATTGACCCGAAACTTGACAGGCGGTCTACCAGTGCTATACCAAGGCCACATGTCAAGCCTCGGTCCGTTCCGAGAAGGTTTAATACCCGCACACAGAAAAAGGTAAAAAGGGACGCCGGGGAACATAGGAGCGCCGGATTGCAAAATGGACAACGGGGAAAAAGCTCGGATGCATAAGACGAACACGTATGCGAATGTGATGCACATGATGACATGATATGAAATGCAGATGATGACATGGCAAAGAGCGACACGCAAGCACATGACATGGCAACGACGGCGAATAACTGGCGGACACCTGGCGCATCAGATCCGGGGCGTTACAACACTCCACCACTACGAGAGGATCTCGTCCCGAGATCTAGAATGGCACCGGAGGGGAAAACGGAAGAGAAAGAGAAGAGGTAAAGCTAAGTTTCTTATTTGACAAAAGAGTGAAACCAAAGAACCTTGAGAGGTTGAACAAAATGAAAGAACGAAAACAATGAAGATGAACAAAGTTGAAAACACTTTGTTAGGAAAGAGGAACATGGGATATGACGAGAACCCAGCGGTTTAGTGACAAGGTAGATATTGAAACCACCCCGGTTAAAACACGATAGAGAAGGAATAAGAATGATATGATTTGGGCAGCACTCCGGCTGAAAATTGAAGGGATTGAACAAGAACTTGGGAAGATTGGACGATACTTGACGAAATGAACAACACACTGTCTCCACAACAATTAAAAGAATGGCACAAGGGGTAAGAAAGATTTTAGACAGCACTCCGGTTGAGAAGAGATACAAGACTTGATAAGATAAAAAGAACTTGAGCAGAGAAGATACAACACTCCGGTTAAATCGATAAGCAAGGAAAAGGACACTATCCTCACAATTTGAGATGATGTGCGAAGAGAGCAACATCACAATGCCTTCGGGACAAAAAGAAAGAGTGGAATCAAGAGAACAGAGAAGAGAACAACAACTTCTATCACAATTGAATTTG
Source organism: Aegilops umbellulata (assembly GCA_032464435.1). NCBI lineage: Eukaryota > Viridiplantae > Streptophyta > Magnoliopsida > Poales > Poaceae > Aegilops > Aegilops umbellulata. The sequence goes on along the minus strand of CP136058.1, from coordinate 323,470,615 downwards.
AAAGAGCCTCCTTAAAATAAGGATTGCACGGAGTTGTTGGAGAACCAACAACGAAACGAATAAGCTTGTAGTGGGCTTAAGGAAACAACTCAAAACTATAAGGTGAGCTTCTGCCACCAACGGAAACAAATGATTGGACTGATATCAACAAGGAGACGAGAAACTTATCTCGCCGGGAGGACAAACGAAGAACTTGGGTCATTTATAAGCACCATAATAGCAACATTCCTTAGGGAAAGTTTTAGGTAAAATATAAACCCAAGATAACACCAAAGAAGAGCTTGATGGATTTAAATATCTCATTCTTAACAACATGTGAATCATAAGACATGACCTCAAATTATCAAGAATGCCATAATGCCACCTCAAAAGATAAGGTCGAGAGAATTGCACTTTAAAATGCAAGATGAATAATACTTGAGCTCCTCTGAAAAGAATCTCGATGAACACTTCGAGAAGGAATTAAATCCTTGATGAACCATCATGTAGAGCCTCCTTGAAGAACTCTGGTAATAAAAGAATGATCAAAAAGAATTATAGGATGAAAAGAATAAGATTGAAGCCTTGCAATGATTTAGATGGATCTTCATGATGATGAGATCTTGGAACTCCGGGAAAGAAAGATGAGCAATTGAAACCCAGAATTTAGATGAACCTCCGGAATAGGGAATAGAATTTACTCGATGAAACAAGAATAAGAATTACATTATGCTTATCCTTCACCAATTTAAATTGATGACAAGCAATGGATTTGGCATACTACTTATTCTCGTAGAAAAGATTAAGAGAGATATAGCACAAACTTGAGAATGTCTTCAATGAACCACCGGTAGGATTGAAACAACGTTTAAATTGATATGATAACAAAGGAAGAGAACTCTTGAACGAACCACCGTAAGAATTTAAAATGGACGAAGAAAAGATAAAGAAACACCGGGAAGAATTGGAAAATGAATAATATACTTGACAGAATTTATATATGTGAGAACAAGAGATCATGAATCGATTAGAGAATATTTGAACGATGCACCGGTAAGATTTGGAGAACGAGAGCTGAAAGCTGAGAATGAATAATTCTGGGATGATGGGCTCCGGATAATCAAACTGAAAAGACCTCTGAAATGCTCCGGATGGGTATGAAAAGAATTCTCACAATCGAAACAATTATGAGAGGATGGCAACAAGCTAGAACCATGAATCTTGAAGAGAATGGAACAAGATTTAAGAGAAACTCTTCTTCGGTCTTCAAAATCCGAGAATGATGATGAGAACCACCACTATGAATTGTTGAGGCACTCCGGAAGAAAATTAGAAAGGTTGAACCAACGATGAAATGAATTTGGAAGATCTTGGAGAAAGACAAATGACTGATGATAATTCATTCTTACGTCAAACTTTTAAATGAATTTGAGAATAGCTCCGGGAAAATTAGAAGAGTCAGGTAGAATCCTAGAAAAGACCTGTGGGTTAGGGCCCACTCAAAAGAAACACTGATGAAAAGATTGCTTGAAAGGGATATTGCACCGGTTGAATTAAATGGCTTGAATGAGATAACATCCTCAAAATAACTTGAGTGAATTGAGAATGGAGACTTGAATCTTCTGAGATATCTTCATCACTCCGGAACAAATGAATAGCGAGAAGTGAATTATTGTGAGGTGCACCGATATGAGAAGGTATTGAAACGAGGAAAAAGATGTGATCGATAAAGCTAGAATTGAAACCACCGGAGAAGAAAAGAATGACAAATGATGAACTTGAGGCTCCGTTAGTATCTTCATAAGAAACACCGGGTAAGAACATGGAGTGAAAGAATGGAGAGACTTCGCCTCAATAACATGGATGCTTGATTAAGATATATGAGTCCTTGAAGAAAAAAGGGTGGGAGGGCGGGAAAATCAAAGACAATTTGGAACGGATGAAGCAACCACCATTGGGAAGAACTGATAATTGATCTTGCGAATGTTGAAGTGATCAGATCCACTTGAAGAGGGACACACCGGTTGGAAAGAATTGAAAAGACAACCTCCGTGATCAAGAAGGATTGGTATCCACATAGGAATATGAGAACACCGCTTAGAATAAGGTATGGACTCAACACTTGACATTGAAGCAACTCGAATACCACAAATAAAACAAAACAAGGATTGGCTTGCAGAATAAGCCGGAAACAAACCTATGATAGATTCCATATCGTATCATGTGTCTGTTGGAAAGAATCCCTACGTGATACTTGAATTCCCACTTATAAACTCCCGAAACTTTCTGGTTATGCAATCAGGTGTTGGGGATACAGGGGAAGCATAATATCTCACCCAAACTAGCAAATCCTACAACCAGCTGTATCCATCCTTCAACACATAACCAAGAAACCTTCGGAAATCATCTACCTCAACCTTCGAAAAGCATCCGTTATACAAGTCGTGGCAATACTCCCGCACTCGCCACAGTACTGGGCTATCGGGGTTATCTCACCAACAACTGTACAAAAGAGATTTTCGATGTCGGCGTACTAAACTCAGGTATTCCAAAACCGCAACGATAAAATTATGACGACAACACCTCGGAGCTCAACTCCCCGGGACACTGCCACAACCCCTAAATGTCAGGAGGCAACCAAGACAATGTTGTCATCATAAAACCATCGGAACGATTGTAATATACCCGCGTGATCCTAAAATTTTTTTTTAGTGAAATTTGAGAAGAGAAGAGTCAAAACTCTATGCCAGGATGCCTTACCAGAAGGTCGAAGGGACTGGGGAGTAAAAAGAATTCCTAACTCTCCGATATATAATTCCTAAATGACTCAAAACATTTTTCTAGACACAACTCGGCCACTAGAAACGATCAAACAGTGGGGGCTCCTAAGGTCGGGGAAAGGCTCTGATTACCAACTTGTAACGCCCTCGATGCGGCTATATCTCCCACGTGTCGAAGCACGACTTAGAGGCATAACCGCATTGAAAGCAATGTCGCAAGTGAGGTAATCTTCACACAACCCATGTAATACATAAGGGAAAAAGATACATAGTTGGCTTACAATTGCCACTTCACACAAATACATGAATAAAACATTACATCATACAGTTACAATCAGGGCCCGACTACGGAGCCAAAAATAAAAGAAGAAACCCCAAAAGCGACAAAGGACCAAGATCGACCCCAACTGGGCTCCACTACTGATCGACTAGAACGAAACAACAAAAGGACAAGATCTCCATCGAACTCCTCTTTGAGCTCGGGTGCGTCACCTGCATGGTCTCAGCGGCACCTTCAAGCTGGTTTTGGAAGTATCTGGTGAGTCACGAGGACTCAGCAATCTCACACCCACGAGATCAAGACTATTTAAGCTTAAAGGTAGGGGAAAAGGGTATGAGGTGGAGCTGCAGCAAGCGACTAGCATATATGGTGGCTAACATACGCAAATGAGAGCGAGAAGAGAAGGCAAAAGCACGGTCGAACAACTATGATCAATAAGTGACCCTGAACTACTTACGCCAAGCATAACTCCAACAACCGTGTTCACTTCCCGGACCCTACCGAGAAGAGACCATCACGGTTACACACGCGGTTGGTGTATTTTAGTTAAGATCAACTTCGGGTTTTCTACAACCGGACATTAACAAATTCCCATTTGCCACATAACCGCGGGCACGGTTTTCGAAAGTTCAAACCCTGCAGGGGTGTCCCAACTTAGCCCATGATAAGCTCTCGCGATCAACGAAGGATATTCCTTCTCCCCGGGAAGACCCGATCAGTCTCGGAATCCCGGCTACAAGACATTTCGACAGCAATAAAACAAGTCCAGCAAAACCGCCCGATGCGCCGACATCCTGATAGGAGCTGCACATATCTCGTTCTCAGGGCAACACCGGATAAGTCAAGCTACGAGTAAAACCAGCCCTCGAGTTTCCCCGTGGTGGCCCCGCAGGTTGCTCGGTTCGGACCAACACTTAGACAAGCATTGGCCCGGGGGGGGGGGGGGCTAAATAAAGATGACCCTCGGGTTGATCAGACCCAAGGGAAAGGGATAGGTGGTAGTCAAATGGTAAAACCAAGGTTGGGCCTTGCTGGAAAAGTCTTATTCAAAGCGAACTGTCAAGGGGGTCCCATAAATCACCCGACCTTGTTAGGGACGCAAAATCCGGGAACATAACACCGATATGACGGAAACTAGGGCGGCAAGAGTGGAACAAAACACCAGGCATAAGGCCGAGCCTTCCACCCTTTACCAAGTATATAGATGCATTGATTAAATAATATATATTGTGATATCCCAACAAGTAAACATGTTCCAAACAAGTAACAACAGCTCCATGTTCCAACAAGGAACAAAGTTCATCTTCACCTGCAACTAACAACGCTATAAGAGGGGCTGAGCAAAGCGGTAACATAGCCAAACAACGGTTTGCTAGGACAAGGTGGGTTAGAGGCTTGGTTTAACAATATGGGAGGAATGATAAGCAAGTGGTAGGTATCACAGCGTAGGCATAGCAAAAGAGCGAGCAATCTAGCAAGCAAAGATAGAAGTGATTTCGAGGGTATGGTCATCTTGCCTGAAATCCCGCAAGGAAGAAGAACGAGTCCATGAAGAAGACAAACGGACGTAGAAGAACGAATCCTCACAATCGAAACGGTATCGGAACTAACCCGAAGAAGCAACACCGGAAAGAAGCAAACAACAAAGTAAACAACCAACACATAAACATGGCATGATATGCGAGATGGTATGCAATGCATATGCATGCTCCGGAAGGAAAAGGATGAACAAGGCATAATATTGGCAAACCAAGTATGCCACTGGATAGGTGAGGTGATTTTGGTTGAAATCGATATAAAGATCACCGGAATCGGATGCACGGTTTGCAAATGACAAGCAAAACAAGAATGACTAGAATCTGCCATTAACAGCATGATGCTACTTAGCAAGCAACAAGAAATTAAGCTACTGCACCCAAACATATCAACAAAGCATATGACAGTAATCTACTCAAGATGCTTGACGAAAGATGAACACTGAGCTACGGCTAAATCACATCATAACAGGTTCAAACAAGCATGGCAAAAGAGCAAAAGATAACAGGTTCGCAGACTTCGTGAAAATAACAACATAGCAGAAATTAACATCAGGATGACATGTTTAGAGCAATGAAACAACATGCTACAGGAACAGGACATAGCAAATCAAGGCATGGCATGAATCTACTCAAAGCACTTAACAAAACTCCCTTACTGACCATAAGCCAAAAAGGACTATAAAATATAACAACACCCATGTCAATTAAGCAAGTTTCGTTACAGGTTTCAGACTTAGCAGAAAACTGGACAAGTCAAAAACAGATAACAAGTAGGCATGTTCGTGAGCTCGATGCACTCACTACAGAGCATTGCATGATAAACTAAGCATACATACATCAAGAAGACATGGCATAGAAGCTAGACATGGCAAGAACAACATCATAGCATGCAAGGATCAACTACACCAAGCTAAATCGAATAACATGTAAACAATCTGCCAGCAACATTTTATAGCAAAAGTAGAGCTCGATTGACTCAAACTATGGCACTCCATAAATACAAACAAAGGCATGGATGGATAAAGCAAATCCATATTCTCAAAACACTCTTACTGATCATGCTCAAAAGAGGCATAGATCTCTCTGAAACAACATGAACACATGGCATAAAAATAACAGCAGACAGGGACTTGGTGAAAATACTAAGTCTCTGAAATCAGCAACATCAAGTACTCTAGTTTGCATGCTTGTGCTAGTCACCACATAGATCACAAAAATACATGGCATAAATCTCTGGAAAGGTAACATGGCATATTACAAAACTCATGTAGGACTCAACTTCATAGGATGCACACATCAATCATGGCAAAAAATGACAAAAGTGCATGTTCTGATAAGAATCAGAAACTAACATCACATAGCCCTCTTCTAACAGCATTTCAGGCATCAAAATGACCTCAAATGAAAATGATGCAATGGAACCAAATGATGTACTCGTCGAGCCGAACAATTTGACATATTATACGCCCAAAACGGAGCTACGTATACAAAGATACGACGCGATGAACATGGCATGATAATGTCCAAATGTCGGGGACTTAGTGAAAATCATACCCTCCAAGAAGTCAACGCGGGATGGAGATGTCCGGGACGGAGCGGTACGGGACAGGGGCACGCGTTTCGATGAGATCCCGGTGGATCTCGTCCCGATCCACCGAATCTCACCGGAGAAGACGACGGCGGCTCCGGCGAGCTTTCCGGCGAGGGGCGACGCGGGGGAGGCCGGAGAGGGGCGCGACGGCCGGCGGGGATGCGGGCCCGGACCGGATCGGGCCGGATCCGGCCGGTGGGGAGGCGGCTCGCGGGGTCAGGCGGAGCGGCGCCGGCGATGCCCGGTGGCGGCGGGCGGCGCCGGCGATGCGCGGAGGCGGCGGCGGGCGGCGCGCTGCGTCGGAGGAGAGGCGGGCGGCGGCGCTGGGCACGGGGAGGAGATGGGGCGGGCGGCGCGCTGCGGCGGCCCGGCGAGCGGCGCGGGCGGCGGCGAGCTCGCCGGCGCGGCGGCGGGGCGAAGGGGCGGCGCGCGGGGCCGGCTCGGGTCGCGGCGAAACCGCGGGCGGCGGCGGGCGCGGACGGGCTCGCGCGGGCCCCGGATGGGCTCCGCGGGCCGCGGCGGCGGTGGGACGGCAGCGGAACAGGTGGCGGCTCCGGATTCGCTGAGGGGCGGCGGCTGGACACGTCCGGTCCAGGACGGACACGTCCGGCGGCGGGAGGTGGGAGAAGGCTAGGTTTAGGGTAAAATTCATCCGCGAATTTCGGGAGGGACACATATTTATAGGTAGAGGGGGCTAGGAAGCTCCAAATGGAGTGCGGTTTTCGGCCACGCGATCGTGATCGAACGCCCGATAACATGGAGATGACTTAGGTGGGTTTTGGGCCACTTTGATAGGGGTGTTGGGCTGCACCAAAAGAGGCCTTTGCGGATACCCGGTTAACCGTTGGAGTATCAAACGACCTCCGATTGACCCGAAACTTGACAGGCGGTCTACCGGTGCTATACCAAGGCCACATGTCAAGCCTCGGTCCGTTCCGAGAAGGTTTAATACCCGCACACAGAAAAAGGTAAAAAGGGACGCCGGGGAACATAGGAGCGCCGGATTGCAAAACGGACAACGGGGAAAAAGCTCGGATGCATAAGACGAACACGTATGCGAATGTGATGCACATGATGACATGATATGAAATGCAGATGATGACATGGCAAAGAGCGACACGCAAGCACATGACATGGCAACGACGGCGAATAACTGGCGGACACCTGGCGCATCAGATCCGGGGCGTTACAGCAAGATGCCCCCGTGGCCGCCGAGGAGGCACTGGAGGCGAAGGTGGCGCAGCTCGACACTGATCTCAAGGCAAGCGGTGAGGAGCTCGCCGCGCTCAAACAGGAGCGCAAGAACGGTGCCCACACCCTTGGCGAGCTGCAGGGCCGCTTCGCCGAGAAGATCAAGGAGCTCGACGCCGCCAAGGACTCCAACGCCGATCTCGAGGTGAAGCTGGGCACCTTGACCAAGGCGCTGGAGAGCGCCAAGGAGCGGGAGACGACCTTGCGGAAGGAGGTCGCGGACAATGAGGCGCTGCTGAAAAGCGCCGCAGTTACCCAGAACAACTTCAGGGCGACGGTGGAGCAGTGGACTGAGGGTCTCGTGGACATCGCCGCCGCCATCGACAAGGAGCTGACGCTGCTGGGGATGGAGGGACACGAGTATCCCTCTGGCGAAAATGTCCCACCCAGCGCCAAGCTCACTTCGTTCTTCAAAGGCATGGTGGCGGCCCTTCAGCATCTCCGGAACGCGATCCCAGAGCAGCTGGCCGGCGAGACGCGCGACGCCATCGCCGGAGCCCTCGGGAAGGTGTTGGTGAAGATCGCCTTCCGCAACCCCGGCATCAGGCTCACCAACGTCCTCAAATCCCTGCCGGCAGACGCTGACCTCGAGGAGATCAGGGCCCTCGTCGCGCCCATTGTGGATAAGTTGGTCGGGATCAAGAGGATCGAGGGCGACCGTGTGGATTAGGCCGCCTCCCCTTTTCTTTTCTTGTCGCCGCTGGCCAAGTCATGAAAGCGATTCATTAGGGCCGCGACAAACTATCTTGTAATATAACTTTATCTTAGGTAGTGATTGCACTGTTATTTCCTCTACTTGACTCCGTGCTTTGTATGTTTTTGCCCTACGCTTTTGGGGACTTGTCGGCGTAGGCCTCCGCCTTACCGCGGGCTCTGAGTGCGGGACGTCAGCAGCCCACCAGCGGCGCCACTACCGGCAAGAAACCTTGCCGCGGCTAGCTGCAACTCACTTAAATTGTTGAGCAGGCTCAAAGCAAAGTAAGTGTTGCGACTGCAGTAGCAACACACTTAAGCTGCTGAGCGAGCTCGAAACAAAGTAAGGATGCCACTCTGGTTGTAGCACACTTAAGTCGTTGAGCGGACTCGAAATGAAGTAAGGGCGCAACTAGCCACGAGCCGGTCCCTCCGCGCACAGGTTTTCCATACAAAGTACGGTCGTTCGAGGAAGATAACCTCAAAATTTTAAAAACTCGATTGCTCAAACTTTGGCAACTTAGATTTTCCGTGGCTCGCTGCCCGGCAAGGTCGCTTTCCGGCAAGGCGAAACATGGGGCTCGCCGTCGCTTACCGGGGGTCAGTGCTGCACAGAGTGTCAGATAATGCATGCAAAGGATAAAGAGCATGAGATCGACAAGGTGCGCGGAGCACATGAACTCAATCTGCGCATAGGGTCTGCACCTGGCTCTCTACAAAGGATCACATGCAACAGCGGCAAGACTTTGTACAGAAGGGTGGTTGCCGGACGGGGTCCGACAACCGCGCCTTACGGGCGAAACTTATGAAGATGCCCAACGTTCCAGGAGTTGCTCACCGGAGTGGTATCTTCGGTCTCAAGGTGGACAGCGCCAGGCCTAGCGACTTGTTTCACCCGGTAAGGGCCTTCCCACTTCCTCGAAACTTCTGGCACTAACTTTGCGGCTATAAAAGCAGCGCAAAGCTTGCTGGTAGTGAGCAGCTCGCACAGCGGCCCGAAGACTGTCCTCCTCAAGGAGCAGCGCGTCATCTCGTCGCAGCTGCTCTCGCTCGAGCTCAGCGTGAGCGAACACTCGAGGTGGCCCGCATGCGAGATTTGTGGGGCTAACTGCCTCCGCTCCATGGAATAGAGCGAAAGGTTGCCTGGTCATACCAGGGCTTACCTGCGCCGAGAGGTGTCGGCGTAGGTTTGGACGCCGCGGCACCATGAGCTCGGTGCATGTTCGGACGCTGTGGCGCCATGAGCTGGCTCGACGACGCCCGTTCCGCCGCCGGTGCCGCCCCCACCACCCATTTGCTCCAAGGGCGGTGGGTTCGACGCGGACCGGCCAGCCACCTCCGGAGCTTTCTTCTTCGGTGGCATGTCGATGAAGATGATGGAGATCTAGCCCGTGCAGACGCCGGATCAGGTTCACACAACCTCGACGCCCCCTACCCGGCGCGCCAAAGATGTCGGGGGAAATCTGCCTCCACGAGCACCTATGGGGACCGAGCCCCTTTCTTGGTTCGGCGGGGGGTGGAGGTCGCGCGAAGAGCGGATCGAGGCGATGCACACAAGGGATTTACCCAGCTTCGGGCCGCAAGGATGCGTAAAACCCTACTGCTGCTTTGTGGTTTTGTATTGTGTTCTTGCTCGGGAGCGTGTGATGCTACAGTACACGCGAGCTGCTGGCGAGACCGAGCGTGAGTGGCCTCCTTCCTCTCTTTTCCCCTTTGCGCATGGGGCCTCCTTTTATATGTGCAAGGGGTTACCCACAGGTGGCAACGTAGGCGGGGGCAAAACTGGAAAACACTGTGTTGGGTACAGCTGTTTGCACAGTGCTAACATACCTAACTCTGACGGCAGGGGACAAGGGCATTAAATGCCCGTCCGCATCGCCCAGAGGGTGCAGGAAATGGGACCGTCAGGAGCGCCACCGTTCTCCACGGTGGCTACTCTGTCAGCGTTGCTTCGCCACCGCATGCCCCTGGCTGCGCAGCCTCTCGCCACGTACGCCTGGAATGGCCCCAGAGCGACGCGTGGGTGGATGAGCTGGAGCGCAGGCGTGGGGTGGTGACTTGCCGCGGTTGATGCCTTGTCGCGCCCGGGAGCTTGTCACTCACCGGTCCTTGCCGGGACACGGAGCGCGTCGCAGCAAGTCTCTTGTCGTGCCTCGGTCGGCCTTCCCGGCAAGCTCCTCTTGCCGGGGCCTTGTGCTTTGAGCGGTCGTCCCGGCAAGCTCCTCTTGCCGGGGCCTTGCTCTCTTCGGGTGGCCTTCCCGGCAGGCTCCTCCTGCCGGGGCCTTGGCTTAAATACTTTGTTCTTGGGTGGCCCAAAAAGGGACCATGGAGAGTCTTGGCGATCGCCTGGCAAGCCTTGCCGCGGGGTGCTATGACTGCCCGTGCACAAGTTCGGGGTACTAAGGTACCCCTACTTTAGTACACCGACAGGTTTCCACTGCAGTGAACTTGTAGACGGTGCTGTTGACAAACCTGGCGAAACGGATGCAAGGCTCTGTGGCCATGCAGTAGAGGTAGATGAGGACATGATGGCGCACACACAACTGGGTGACGGCAACCTTCTGATCTTTGCCAGGAAGACCGGCGGTGTACTGGAGGTTGAGGCCGACCACCTTGTACTTGTCTCCAGCAAGCAATTGCTCAACGGTGTAGATGTAGTCGCCCACCATGTTGGGTCGATGGTGTACACCACCGAGAGATCCGTCTCCCTTGCGTGGGTCTCCACTTTATGCTCGCCGAACTCCATTAGAGCGCCTCTAGACATCCCCTCTCTATGTGTCGTCGTGGGTGTGCTTGTTGTGTTATGGGGCGCGATCGAAAGGTTGAAGAGACTAAGGTTATAATGGCCGCGGGAATTAAAGGGGAAGCTTGCCGGCCTGGAATATCGGCACGCCCTGATGGCCGTTCTAATTCGTAGCGTGTAACTCCATCTTGTCGCACGTAACTGCATCATGTGGCAGCGCGCGCGGCACAACTGCATGCATATGGGGCCCCCGACGTGATCGTGCGCAGGCCCAACCACTGGCAGAGCGTGCACGGAGGGACGTGAGCAGAGTGCTCTGCGGTCGCCTCAATGGTGAGTAACCATATATATGCATATAGCAGTTGAACACGCAAGGAAAAGCTGTCCACAAGCCGAGCGCACCGACGAACGCGAGCAGAGCGTGCCGCGGCGCCTAACGGCGAGCAGAGCTTGCCGAGGGACGCGAGCAGAGGCCGACACAACGATACGTGGCAAATAAGATGAACTGTGCGAGCAATGTCGGAGACATCAAGCACGAATCAGGTTAGAGTTGTGTGTGCGATACGTGGCATACAATTGATCCATCCTAGCTGTTTGTGATGGGATAAGCCGCGTGTGTGTTGTGGGCAAACGCTTGGTGGTATATAACCTCAAATTTAACCAACAAAATGTTAATGCATGTTACAAAAATTATATAACAGGAAACTATGTTCAAATACGAATCCAACAATATACTCTTTGGCGACATGCATTCGTATTTTATTAATTAAATCCTAATTATAAACCAGGACAGGGGTATATTAGGTAATTAAATTGCAAACGTTTTTTATTAAATGTATCTATACGTGTCCTTACGTCCTCCTCTCGCACGTCTTGTCTCCCCGCTGCCGTAGACGGTTCGAGCACAAGCTTGAGCAGCAAGCGGGGGCATTCTTTTGGCCAAACGGTGGTGAGCCCGTTCCCGCGCATCCATGCAGGTTCCCGCCTGACTCGGTGAAATCCCCCAAAATCCCAATGCTTACCAGCCTACTATATAAACCCTCACGGCCGGCGAGTACTGCGTCACATTTTTCCCTCTCTCCCTATAGCTTATATCGTCTACTTCTCCCACAATCGGCAATGGCACCTGTCCGTCATCGTCGCTCAGCCACGTCGCCATCATCACAACACAACTCCAGCTAGGAGGCTACACCGTGGTAGTGGCGCGGTCCCCGGCGTAGTGTAGTGCGCTGATATGTCTCCAACGTATCTATAATTTTTGATTGCTCCATGCTATATTATCTACTGTTTTAGGCAATATTGGGCTTTATTATCCACTTTTATATTAATTTTGGGACTAACCTATTAACCGGAGGCCCATCCCAGATTTGCTGTTTTATGCCTATTTCAGTGTTTCGAGGAAAAGGAATATCAAATGGAGTCCAAACAGAAAAATCCTTTTTGGAACGTGATTTTCTCACCGGATAAGACCTTGGGAACTTGGAGTGCACGTCAGAAGATAGATCGGGAGTTACGCCGCCGCAAGCCTCTGTATCCACCAAAAACCTAATCGGGACCCTGTTCCGGCACCCTGCCGGATGGGGGAACCCTCACCGGTGGCCATCTTCATCATCCCGACGCTCTCCATGACGAGGAGGGAGTAGTTCACCCTCGGGGCTGAGGGTATGTACCAGTAGCTATGTGTTTGACCTCTCTCTCTCTCTCTCTCTCTCTCGTGTTCTTGATTTGGCACGATCTTGATGTATCGCGAGCTTTGCTATTATAGTTGGATCTTATGTTTCTTCTCCCCTCTTCTCTCTTGTAATGGATTGAGTTTTCCCTTTGAAGTTATCTTATCGGATTGAGTCTTTAAAGATTTGAGAACACTTGATGTATGTCTTGCCGTGCGTATCTATGGTGACAATGGGATATCACGTGCCACTTGATGTATGTTTTGGTGACCAACTTGTGGGTTCCGCCCATGAACCTATGCATTGGGGTTGGCACACGTTTTTGTCGTGATTCTCCGGTAGAAACTTTGGGCACTCTTTGAGGTTCTATGTGTTGGTTTGAGTAGATGAATTGAGATTGTGTGATGCATATCGTATAATCATACCCACCGATACTTGAGGTGACATTGGAGTATCTAGGTGACATTAGGGTTTTGGTTTATTTGTATCTTAAGGTGTTATTCTATTACGAACTCTAGGGCTGTTTGTGACACTTATAGGAATAGCCCAATGGATTGATTGGAAAGAATAACTTTGAGGTGGTTTCGTACTCTACCATAATCTCTTCGTTTGTTCTCCGCTATTAGTGACTTTGGAGTGACTCTTTGTTGCATGTTGAGGGATAGTTATATGATCCTACTATGTTATTATTGTTGAGAGGACTTACACTAGTGAAAGTATGAACCCTAGGCCTTGTTCACTATCATTGCAATACCATTTACGCTCACTTTTATCGCTTGTTACCTTGCTGTTTTTATATTTTCAGTTTACAAAAACCTATATCTACCATCCATATTGCACTTGTATCACCATCTCTTCGCTGAACTAGTGCACCTATACAATTTACCATTGTATTGGGTGTGTTGGGGACACAAGAGACTCTTTGTTATTTGGTTGCAGGGTTGCTTGAGAGAGACCATCTTCATCCTACGCCTCCCACGGATTGATAAACCTTAGGTAATCCACTTGAGGGAAATTTGCTATTGTCCTACAAACCTGTGCACTTGCAGGCCCAACAACGTCTACAAGAAGAAGGTTGTGTAGTAGACATCAAGCTCTTTTCTGGCGCCGTTGCCGGGGAGGTTAGGTAAGTGAAGGTATATCTTTAGATCTTGCAATCGAATCTTTTTGTTTCTTGTTTTAGCACTAGTTAGTCTATAAAAGAAAATTACAAAAAAATGGAATTGAGTTTGCATCATACACTTCACCTTTTTAATATCTTTCGTGAGTATGATGGAAAGAAAAATTGTGCCAAAGTGTTAGAAGAAGAAATCTATAAAATGTTTGGCACTAAATCTTTGAATGATGAGCATGATTGCAATGTTGTTAGTATGAATCCCTTGAATATCCATGATGCTAATGATGATTGCACTAGTTATGATGAAAATGCCTCCTATAAACATGTCAATTTTTGTGGAGTAGATTGGGTGTGCAAGTACACACCAAATAGGGAAGATAGATATTGCAAGAGGCATAAATACTTAGAAACTAAATGGTTGCAAGAAAGGCTAGATGCATGTGCTGAAAATTTATTTTTTATTAGCCATACTTGTGAACTTTGCAATGAACGTGATCATTTTAGTACCCAATGCAAATTGTTTCATGATCGTATCGTGTCCAAAAATTGTGATGACTTGATTTCCATTGCACATCATAATGAACTTAGTTTGCTCTTGGGCTATGAAGAAATAAAACGTATAACTAAGATTATTCTAGAATTTGCCCTTGATAGAATTCTTCATTTTGATCTAGAAGAAATTTATATGTATTGTGCGGTGAATTGCATTGAAAATCCTTATATTGCCAATTACATAAAGAAAAGAAAACAAATAGAAGATGAAGAGAATACTAACGAAAGGGAAGAGACTTCCCCATATCCTCCTATTATTTCTTATGATGAATCAGGTAACGAGGAGGAGCCTTCTATTCAACCAATCTCATTAATAAGGAGCTCCAAAAAGAGGATTCAACCCACACATGATGTGGTGAAGAGGAAGAAAAGAAAAAGGAAGAGAGGTAAAAAGGTATCTCTCCCAAATAAAGTTGCTCCTATTATTGCTGTGCCTCATGAAAATGAACATGATACACTTGATGATGATCTCGTTATGCCTATTGCTTGTTGTGATGATTATGATTGGGAAGATAATGATACTTCTTATGATCTTGAAAATCTTTTTGGCACTTGCTTGGAAGAATATAATAATTGCTATACTATTGGTGCTATCCATACTATTAATGATGAGAATGATTATGCTTATGATATGAAAAGGCCCAAGCTTGGGGAAGCTATGTTTGATGAGGATGACATATTTGAGAATATATTTGCTGCAATTAATGTTTCTCCCAAGCTTGGGGATGCTATGTTTAATAATGATGATATTCTTAGCCTCTCAAGTTTTGATATGCAAAGTAGTTATGATGATAGCATGCCTTCTACCTATGATGAATATATTTATGAAAGTGGGTTTGGAAGAGTGTCAACTTTAGGAAGTAGTGATCCCACAATATTGGAGGATGTTGAATCTTATAATATTTATGAAAGTGGACTCTTTTAATGTGGAAACAATTTATAATATTCAAGTCTCTTATGATACTCCCACTATTCCGAATGAGAAGAATTTTGCTTATGTGGAGAGAAATAAAATTTCTATGCTAGTAGATCATGAAAAGAATGATTTAGGTGCTGGTTATATTGTTTAATTCATTCATGATGCTACTGAAAATTATTATGAGGGAGGAACATATGCTTGTAGGAACTGCAATAATATCAAGTTTCCTCTCTTTGTGCTTAAAATTTTGAAGTTATGCTTGTTTTACCTTCCTATGCAAGTTGATTCTTGTTCCCATAATTTGTTTGCTCACAAAATCCCTATGCATAGGAAGTGGGTTAGACTTAAATGTGCTAGTCATTTTCTTCATGATGCTCTCTTTATGTTTCAATTCTTATGTCTTATGTGAGCATCATTGAAATCATCATGCCTAGCTAGGGGCATTAAACGATAGCGCTTGTTGGGAGGCAACCCAATTTTATTTTAGTTTCTTGCTTTTTGGTTCTGTTTAGGAATAAATAATCCATCTAGATTCTGTTTAGATGTGGTTTTGTGTTTTAATTAGTGTTTGTGCCAAGTAGAACCTTTGGGAAGACTTGGGTGAAGTCTTTATGATCATGCTGTAAAAAACAGAAACTTTAGCTCTCACGAGAATTGCTTAAACTTTTTACTGGAGAGTGATATTTAGTTGATTCTTTTTGAAGATGATTACTAGACAAATTCCTCAGGTCCACCAATTTATTTTAGAATTTTTGGAGTTCCAGAAGTTTGTGTTAGTTACAGATTACTACAGACTGTTCTGTTTTTGACAGATTCTGTTTTCATTGTGTTGTTTGCTTATTTTGATGAATCTATGGCTAGTAAAATAGTTTATAATCCGTAGAGAAGTTGGAATAAAGTAGGTTTAACACCAATATAAACAAATAATGAGTTCATTAAAGTACCTTGAAGTGGTATTTTGTTTTCTTTCACTAACGGAGCTCACGAGTTTTCTGTTAAGTTTTGTGTTGTGGAGTTTTCAAGTTTTGGATAAAGATTTGATGGACTACGGAATAAGGAGTGGAAAGAGCCTAAGATTGGGGATGCCCAAGGCACACCAAGGTAATATTCAAGGATAACCAAGCATCTAAGCTTGGGGATGCCCCGGAAGGCATCCCCTCTTTCGTCTTCGTTCATTGGTAACTTTACTTGGAGCTATATTTTTATTCACCACATGATATGTGTTTTGCTTGGAGCGTCATTTTATTTTCTTTAGTTTTGCTTGCTGTTTGAATAAAGTACCAAGATCTGAAATTATTGAATGTTAGAGTCTTCACATAGTTGCATAATTATTCGACTACTCATTGATCTTCACTTATATCTTTCAGAGTAGTTTGTTGTTTGCTCTAGTGCTTCACTTATATCTTTTAGAGCACGTTGGTAGTTTTATTTTGAAGAAATAGACGAACTATCATGCTTCACTTATATTATTTTGAGAGTCTTAAATGGCATGGTAATTTTCTTAAAATCCTAATATGCTAAGCATAAAAGATTTGTAAGAATTCTTATGAGTGTGTCGAATACTAAGAGAAGTTTGATGATTGATGATTGTTTTGAGATATGGAGGTAGTGATATCAAAGTTGTGCTAGTTGAGTAGTTGTGAATTTGATAAATGCTTGCGTTGAAGTTTGCAAGTCCCGTAGCATGCACATATGGTAAACTTTATGTAACAATTTTGAAACATGAGGTGTTATTTGATTGTCCTCCTTATGAGTGGCGGTCGGGGACGAGCGATGGTCTTTTCCTACCAATCTATCCCCCTAGGATCATGCGCGTAGTGCTTTGGTTTTTGATGGCTTGTAGATTTTTGCAATAAGTATGTGAGTTCTTTATGACTAATGTTAAGTCCATCGATTATACGCACTCTCACCCTTCCATCATTGCTAGCCTCTTCGGTACTGTGCATTGCCCTTTCTCACATTGAGAGTTGGTGCAAACTTCGCCGGTGCATCCAAACCCCGTGATATGATACGCTCTTTCACACATAAACCTCCCTATATCTTCCTCAAAACAGCCACCATACCTACCTATTATGGCATTCCCATAGCCATTCCGAGATATATTGCCATGCAACTTCCATCACCATCATATACATGACACACTCCATCATTGTCATATTGCTAGCATGATCATGTAGTTGACATCGTACTTGTGGCAAAGCCACCGTTCATAATTCTTTCATACATGTCACTTTTGATTCATTGCATGTCCCGGTACACCGCCGGAGGCATTCATATAGAGTCATACTTTGTTCTAGTATCGAGTTGTAATCATTGAGTTGTAAATAAATAGAAGTGTGATGATCATCTTTCAATAGAGCATTGTCCCCCCCAAAAAAGAGAAAGGCCAAAAAAAGAAGGCCCAAAAAAAGGGAAAAAAAGAAAATAAAAGGGGGCAATGCTACTATCCTTTTACCACACTTGTGCTTCAAAGTAGCACCATGTTCTTCATATAGCGAGTCTCCTATATTGTGCTTCAAAGTAGCACCATAGTCTTCATGATAGAGAGTCTCTTGTTTTGTCACTTTCATATACTAGTGGGAACTTTTCATTATAGAACTTGGCTTGTATATTCCAACAATGGGCCTCCTCAAGTGCCCTAGGTCTTCGTGAGCAAGCAAGTTGGATGCACACCCACTAGTTTCTTTTGTTGAGCTTTCATACATTTATAGCTCTAGTGCATCCGTTGCATGGCAATCCCTACTCCTCGCATTAACATCAATCGATGGGCATCTCCATAGCCCATTGATTAGCCTTGTTGATGTGAGACTTTCTCCTTTTTTGTCTTCTCCACATAACCCCCGTCATCATATTCTATTCCACCCATAGTGCTATATCCATGGCTCACGCTCATGTATTATTAAAGTATGAAACAATTGCTTGGCTTGTCATCGGGGTTGTGCATGATGAGAGCATTCTTGTGTGATGAAAATGGAGCATGACTAAACTATATGATTTTGTAGGGATGAACTTTCTTTGGCCATGTTATTTTGAGAAGACATAATTGCTTAGTTAGTATGCTTGAAGTATTATTACTTTTATGTCAATATGAACTTTTGTCTTGAATATTTCGAATCTGAATATTAATATCACAAGTGAGAAGAATTACATTGAAATTATGCCAACTAGCATTCCACATCAAAAATTATCTTTTTTATCATTTACTTACTCGAGGACGAGCAGGAATTAAGCTTGGGGATGCTTGATACGTCTCCAACGTATCTATAATTTTTGATTGCTCCATGCTATATTATCTACTGTTTTAGGCAATATTGGGCTTTATTACCCACTTTTATATTATTTTCGGGACTAACCTATTAACCGGAGGCCCAGCCCAGATTTGTTGTTTTATGCCTATTTCAGTGTTTCTAGGAAAAGGAATATCAAACGGCGTCCAGACAGAAAAATCCTTTTTGGAACATGATTTTCTCACCGGATAAGACCCAGGGAACTTGGAGTGCACGTCAGAAGATAGATCAGGAGTTCCGCCGCTGCAAGCCTCTATATCCACCAAAAACCTAATTGGGACCCTATTCCGGCACCCTGCCGGAGGGTGGAACCCTCATCGATGGCCATCTTCATCATCCCAGCGCTCTCCATGACGAGGAGGGAGTAGTTCACCCTCGAGGCTGAGGGTATGTACCAGTAGCTATGTGTATGAACTCTCTCTCTCTCTTGTTCTTGATTTGGCACGATCTTGATGTATCGTGAGCTTTGCTATTATATTTGGATCTTATGTTCCTTTTCCCCCTCTTCTCTCTTGTAATGGATTGAGTTTTCCCTTTGAAGTTATCTTATCGGATTGAGTCTTTATAGATTTGAGAACACTTGATGTATGTCTTGCCGTGCGTATCTGTGGTGACAATGGGATATCACGTGCCACTTGATGTATGTTTTGGTGACCAACTTGCGGGTTCCGCCCATGGACCTATGCATAGGGGTTGGCACACGTTTTCGTCGTGATTCTCCGGTAGAAACTTTGGGCACTCTTTGAGGTTCTATGTGTTGGTTTGAGTAGATGAATTGAGATTGTGTGATGCATATCGTATAATTATACCCACAGATACTTGAGGTGACATTGGAGTATCTAGGTGACATTAGGGTTTTTGTTGATTTGTATCTTAAGGTGTTATTCTAGTATGAACTCTATGGTTGTTTGTGACACTTATAGGAATAGCCCAATGGATTGATTAGAAATAATAACTTTGAGGTGGTTTCGTACCCTACCATAATTTCTTCGTTTTTTCTCTGCTATTAGTGACTTTGGAGTGACTCTTTGTTGCATGTTGAGGGATAGTTATATGATCCTACTATGTTATTATTGTTGAGAGGACTTACACTAGTGAAAGTATGAACCCTAGGCCTTGTTACTATCATTGCAATACCATTTATGCTCACTTTTATCGCTTGTTACCTTGCTGTTTTTATATTTCAGTTTACAAAAACCTATATCTACCATCCATATTGCACTTGTATCACCATCTCTTCACCGAACTAGTGCACCTATACAATTTACCATTGTATTGGGTGTGTTGGGGACACAAGAGACTCTTTGTTATTTGGTTGCAGGGTTGCTTGAGAGAGACCATCTTCATCCTACGCCTCCCACAGATTGATAAACCTTAGGTCATCCACTTGAGGGAAATTTGCTACTGTCCTACAAACCTGTGCACTTGCAGGCCCAACAACGTCTACAAGAAGAAGGTTGTGTAGTAGACATCATGCGCATGGCGTCCCTGTTGGGTGTGCGCGGAACACCCACCACACGCTCCGCTGCCGGTGCCCGTCGGCAGCTGTTGCCGGCCGCTGTTGCCGCCACAGCACCATCGAAAGACAGTGCCATCGCCCGCTCCGCCATCGCGGCTCGAAGGCGGGAGGTGGCCACCGTGGCCGCCACCCCACTGCGGCCACCATGGCCATCACCCGCTCCGCCACCGCGGCCCGAAGGCGGGAGGTGGTGGTCGTGGCCGCCACCCCATCGTCGGCTGCCGTGGCTGCCAACCCACCTCGACTGCCAGGATAATCACCTGCTCCGCCACCGCTGCCTGAAGGTGGGAGGCGGAGGTGGAGGCCCGCACGTGCGGCAGCGACCTCGCGCGCTACATCGATTTCCTGCGGGAGGAGGAGGAGCGCCTCGTCAAGCACGCAAAGAGCCTTACAGACGCCAAGGCCGGGACACACAGTGACGCAGAGGCGAGGAATCATGAGATCTACGAGCAGTCTGGCCGCTTCGAGAGGGTCGTCTGGAGCTGCAGAGGGCGTTCAAGCTGAGCGTCGCTGAAGGTGTAGCAGCGGCAGGCACCGTATTGCATTTGTCTAGGTCGTCGGTAGGCTCCTCCTCCTCTTCCCCTTGCTGAGCACGCTCGGTAGAGGAGAGGCTGCCGGAAGTAGTACAAAGCCCCTCCGTAGTAGTAGTATTTAGGGGCTATTTTGTTTAGTTCATCTGACTATAGATGTGGCGGAACTGTACAACACACTTAAAATTAGCTAGTATATATAGTTGAACTACCTATTTCAGTACGTGGTTGGCAACAATTGGGGAAAACTTTGGTCGGTTCACCTATCGAGTTGAACCGTTTGTATAAATTAAGAACGACTGCTTAATCTATGCTTAACTACTAAATTTTAGTTGCAAAAATTAGATAGTTCTAGTGATTTTTAGCTGCATATTTTGAAAAATCGCAGTGTTACAAGGATTGACAAATGGCAATGTTACTAGATCAACAAATGTCAATCTTTCCAGTTTGACAAATGGCAATATACCCAATATGACAGATGCAAATCTTACCAAATTGTTTGTACGTGGTTGCAGACGGGTCATCCGAAAAAATAGTTTGCGTTGAAGGGAGCTACAAATCCTGCTTGCCAAATTTTCTCTTGGCTTAGCGCCAAAGTCTCGCTTTGCATACATTATTCAATCTGAACCGTTTGTGTTGAAGAGATGCACAAATCCTGCGCAGCGAGTTTTCCCTTGGCTTACTGCGGAAGACCATAGCTCTCAGTTTGCATACAGGTGTTCTATCTAAAACGTTTGCGATGAAGTCCTACACAAATCCTTCTATGCACATTTTCCCTTGGATTACTAGGGAAGCTGTCAGTGTACATACGTGTGTTCTATCTAAAACGTTTGCGATGTTAGAGTGGCAGCTATTTGTTTCAAAATGCCTTTGTTGACTATTATTCGGGTGCGCCTTCTCTCAAAATGGACACGAAAATTACCACAGCATGTCGGGAGCCATTCCATGATAGCATGCCAAGTTTCATGAATTTCAGACAAGTTTTGGATTCACTAGAATTTAAAAACAAAGTATCTCAACGTTTTGCCGGCAATCAACAGTGCCCTGGTGTTTGAAATTCATTCCCATTTCTTGCATGGGACCTAAGCATGCACCCAATGACCACAGATTTGATTTTTCAACCAATTTATATGCACTAGAGCATGTGCGTGTAGTTCAAATTTGAATTATGCACATAAAATGCCTAGAAAACCCAGCTAATGTATAAAAATGTCCAAACGAACCCTGAAAATTTCCAAAATTTAACACAACACTCCTGTTGTTCTATGTTGACATTGGAAATTTTTTGAAAGCAATAACAGGCAACGGGTATCGTTTTGCCCCCAAAGGTGGCACGTTCCCTACCGAAACCATCAGGCTTGTTGTGAGAAGCTCTAGTTTGTGAGAAGCTTATACCCAAACCTGCCCCAAATGGGACAAAAAATTTACCACGGCATGTCAGGTGCCATTCCATGATAGCATTCCAAGTTTCATGGATTTCAGAAGAGTTTTGGATTTACTAGAATTTAAAAACCAGGTATCTCAATGTTTGCGGCCGAGTGACGGTGGCAGGCTGTTTGACATTCATTCCCATTTCTTGCATGGGACCTAAGCATGCAACCAAGGACACCAATTTGATTTTTCAACCAATTTATATGCATTAGAGCATGTGCATGTATTTCAAATTTTAATTATGCACATAAATGCATTGAAAACTCAATTAATGCATAAAATGTCCAAACAAACCCCAAAAAATTCCAAAATTTAACACAACACTCCTGTTGTTCTATGTTGACACTAGAGAGAAAATAGAAATCAAGAAGAGGCAACGGATATAGTTTCGTCCAGAAAGGTGAAACGTTCCATACAGTAGCCATGAGGCTTGTTGCGAGAAGCTCTGGTTTGTGAGAAGCTTATACCCCAACCTTCCCCAAATGGGACAATATTTTACCACTGCATGTTGATGTTGTTCCAATGATAGCATGTCAAGTTTCATGAATTTCAGATGAGTTTTCGATTTACTGGAATTTTAAAACCGCGTATCTCAATGTTAGCGGTCGAGCGACGGTGGCAAAGGTGTTTGAGATTCATTCCCATTTCTTGCATGGGACCAAGGTTGCGACCAAGGACACACATTTGATTTTTCAACCCGTTTATATGCACTGGAGCATTTGCGCGTAGTTCAAATTTGAATTATGCACATGAATGCATAGAAAACTCAGTTAATGTATAAAAATGTCCACGCGAACCCCAAAAAATCCCAATAAATTGCACAACACTCCTGTTGTTCTATGTTGACACAAGAAAAAAATAAAGTAAGAAGGTGCAACAGATATCATTCCATCGCCCAAGGTGGCACATTCCCTACCAAAACCATCAGGCCTGTTGTGAGAGAAGCTTTGGTTTGCGAGAAGCTTATACCATAACCTACCCCAAATGGGACAATATTTTTTTACCCTAGCATGTTGATGCCATTCCATGATAGCATGCTAAGGTTCATGAATTTTGAACGAGTTTTGTATTTACTAGAATTAAAAAAGCAAGTACCTCATCGTTTGCCGGAGAGCCACGCTGTTTGAAATTCATCCCCATTTCTTGAATGGGATGTAAGCATCAACCCATGGACACATATATCATTTTACAACCCATTTTGGTGAACCGGAGCATGTGCATGTAGTTTAATTTTGAATTGTGCACCTGAAATGCCTAGAAAATCAAGTTACTATATAATAATGTCCAAACAAACCCTGAAAAATTACAATTTTTTGACTGCACGCCTATAGTTTTATGTTCACTGTAGATAGAAGTTCTAGCAATTCATAGACCATCCTTTGCAGCTGTGACCCCATTATATAATTCAAATCAAGACAAAAAGCAGGTAGATCGCACACAGGTTATTATCACCAACCGTGTGAGATGCAGTACAAAATGTTCTGGAGCACCGTTGGTGCATAGTACGCATACGGCTTACGCGAGAAGGTGCATCAGCTACAGTATGGGTGTGCCATAGTCTCCTTTGTGTACCCAAATTATGCAATGACGTGGATGAGCACTGTAATCAGGGAAATTGGGACAAAATTTTTTGACGTCCAAACTCATCACACACAGGTTAAGCTATCTGAATCGTTTGTGATGTTCACATATCGTACACAGTTCTGAATAAGGGACCGTGCGTGATGATACTTTGCGCGCCAGCTTTTTCGCTGAACCGATTCAAAATTTTCGGCTTCCGCGGAAATATCTACCTCCCCGCCCCCTCCCCCTTACCAAAAGCCACATTTCCCCTATTTCCGCCTTCCATTCCAAATTGAAACCTTCACTCCTTGTTTGCGGCACCGTCCCCTTACCGGTTGTGACGCCCCGATTCAATCATACACTAATCATGCACGCAAATGTGTACGATCAAGATCAGGGACTCACGGGTAGATATCACAACACAACTCTACAATTAAAATAAGTCATACAAGCATCATAATACAAGCCAGGGGCCTCGAGGGCTCGAATACAAGTGCTCCATCATAGATGAGTCAGCGGAAGCAACAATATCTGAGTACAGACATTAGTTAAACAAGTTGCCATAAGATGGCTAGCACAAACGGGGATACAGATCGAACGAGGCGCAGGCCTCCTGCCTGGGATCCTCCTAACTACTCCTGGTCGTCATCAGCGGCTGCACGTAGTAGTAGGCACCTCCAGAGTAGTAGGAGTCGTTGTCGACGGTGGCGTCTGGATCCTGGGCTCCATCGTCTGGTCGCAGCAATCGGGTAGAGAAATGGGGAAAAGGGGAAACAAGGCAACCGTGAGTACTCACCCAAAGTACTCGCAAGCAAGGAGCTACACTAGATATGCATGGATATATGTGTAAAGGGCCATATCAGTGGACTGAACTGCAGAATGCCAGAATAAGAGGGGGATAGCTAATCCTGTCGAAGACTACGCTTCTGGCAGCCTCCATCTTGCAACATGTAGAAGAGAGTAGACTGAAGTCCTCCAAGTAGCATCACATAGCATAATCCTACCCGGCGATCCCCTCCTCGATGCCCTGTTGGAGAGCGATCACCGGGTTGTATCTGGCACTTGGAAGGGTGTGTTTTATTAAGTATCCGGTTCTAATTGTCATAAGGTCAAGGTACAACTCCAAGTCGTCCTGTTACTGAAGATCACGGCTATCCGAGTAGATTAACTTCCCTGCAGGGGTGCACCACATAACCCAACATGCTTGATCCCATTTGGCCGGACACACTTTCCTGGGTCATGCCCGGCCTCGGAAGATCAACACGTCGCAGCCCCACCTAGGCACAACAGAGAGGTCAGCACGCCGGTCTAAACCTAAGCGCACAGGGGTCTGGGCCCATCGCCCTTAGCACACCTGCATGTTGCGAACGCGGCCGGAAGCAGACCTAGCAACCTCCAGTACAACGGAAGTCACGTTACGCGGCCCAATCTGGCGCGCGCCGCTCAGTCGCTGACGTCACGAAGTGCTTTGGCTGATACCACGATGCCGAGTGCCCATAACTGTCCCCGCGTAGTTGGTTAGTGCGTATAGGCCAGTTGCCAGACTCAGATCAAATACCAAGAGCTCGTTAAGCGTGTTAAGTATTCGCGAACGCCGACCAGGGCCGGGCCCACCTCTCTCCTAGGTGGTCTCAACCTGCCCTGTCGCTCCGCCACAAAGTAACAGTCGGGGGCCGTTGGGAACCCATGCCCACCACTACCTGGGTGGAACCACCTGCCCCTTCAGCCCCCATCTCCGAACAGTATCACAGGTAATGTAATAGTGCAAAGTATATAGTATATGCCCGTGATCACCTCCCGAAGTGATCACGGCCCAGTAGTATAGCATGGCAGACGGACAAGAGTGTAGGGCCACTGATGGAACACTAGCATCCTATACTAAGCAGTAGGATAGCAGGTAAAGGTAACAACAGTAGTAGCAAGGACAGGCTATGAAGCAGTATAGGATTAACTGAAAGCAGTAGCATGCTACACTACTCTAATGCAAGCAGTATAGAGAAGAATAGGCGATATCTGGTGATCAAGGGGGGGGGGCTTGCCTGGTTGCTCTGGCAAGAGAGAGGGGTCATCAACTCCGTAGTCGTACTGGGTAGCGGCGACGTCGGTCTCGGTGTCTAGCGAGAGAAGAGGGGGAAGAAACAATAAATATTTAAGCAAATAGATGCATAGCGATGCATGACATGACAAGTATCGGTGTTAGGGGGTGCCCTATCACGGTATGAGGTGATACCGGCGAAGGGGGAAAACATCCGAGAAAGTATCCCCGGTGTTTCGCGTTTTCGGGCAAAGGAGTCGGAGGGGGAAAGTTGCGGGTTTGATATGTTAGGGGTGCGTGGCGGACGAACGGGTTGCGTATCTGGGTTCGTCTTGTCGTTCTGAGCAACTTTCATGTTGAAAATATTTTAATCCGAGTTACGGATTAAAAGATATGATTTTCTAAAGATTTTATTAATTTCTGGAATTTAATTAATTATTTAATTTAATTCGAAATTAGATTTATGACATCAGCATGATGTCATGCTGACGTCAGCTGTCAACAGAGTTGGCTGGTCAACCTGACCAGTGGGTCCCGCTGGTCAGTGACACATCTTAATTAAACAGATTATTTAAACTAATCAGAATTAATTAGGGGGTGGGCCCCACTGTCATTGACTAATTCATTTGCTAATTAACTAACTAGGTTAATTAGATAACTAATGTTTAATTAGTTTAATTAGTTGTTTAGTTTAGTTGATCAAAATTAATTAAGTTGATTAATTCTTTAATTAATTAATTATTATTATTATTTTAATTAATTCCTTTTTTTAACAGAAACATTCTAGGCATGGGGCCCATCTGTCATAGGCCCCAGGGGCCTTAGCGGTTCGGGTGCTGCGGGCGCTGCCCGAGTGGGCGCACGCCCAAGGGTGCGCGGGGCGGCGGACCCAGCAGGGCGCCGGAGCAGCAGGGCGGTGGTGCCCGCAGAAGCCGGAGGCGACGCTTGGTCGCGGCCCAGCAGGAGCGGCGGCACTGGCCGGGGGGGGGGGGGGGGGCTAGGCCGGAGCCGCAGGGGGAAGCAGGCGAGGCCACCATGGCGATGGGGCGCTGCAGAGCGGGGAAGGCGAATGGTGGACGGCGGCGAGCAGCCGCGGTGGCGCAACGAGGAGGTCAGCCGGCGAGGATGAGTGAGAGGTGGTGCGGCCTCGTCGAGGCAGGGACACGGTGACAGTTGGCACGTGGGGTTGGGGGAGAGCAAGCGGGCGGCTTGCACGTGCCAGGGAGGGCGCGGTTGCCAGAGCACGGTGACGGGCGTGCGGCGCGGGACCGGCAGGGCGCGCGGGATTGGGGATGCGGTGCGCGGGACGATGCCGTGGCGGAGCGTGCGCGAGCTCGGGCGCGGCGCGAGGAGCAGAGAGGGAAGCGAGAAGGGGCAGCTGACGGGGGTTTGTAGGGACCAGGGCAACGGGGGTCGAGGAGGTGGACGGGGACGACGCCGTCGAGGAGGCAGGCCGGTGGGGGAGCGCCGGCGAGGTCCAGGCGGGGAGGAGGATGGGGAGGCGCGGCGCTTGGCGATCCGACGAGGACCAGGCAGCGGCGACGTGGTCCAACGACGAGATCTGGGGGGAGGGGCGCGACGTCGGGCTTGCGGGGAGGGCGCCGTTGCCCCCCGATCCAGATCGGGGGAGAGGGAGGAGTGGGGTCGGGGGGAAGTGGGGGGTGGTTAGGTTAGGGTTTGGGTAAGGGAGTGGATAAGGAGGGGGGCGCGCGGTGGGCCGGCCCGTGGTTGAGGCCCAAGGGGGGTGGTGGCCAGCTGGGCCAGTCGGCCCAGTTGAGGGGGGAGGGCTTTCTCCTTTTTTTGTTTTTTATTGTTTTCTGTTTTGCATTTTCTTTCTTTTATTTATTTTCTTTTCTGTTTTAAATCATTTAGGCATTTTATAAAAATGTCTTTGCTTCATTATAATTACCCTGTCATTTAACTGCACACTCCGAACATTTTAGGTTAATTATTTTGAAAACTTTGTCGTTTGACATTAATTTGAATTTGAATTTTAAAAGGTTTCGAATCATTGCGAGGTTAGCAACAGTAACCGAGGTGTCATGGCATGATTAACATGGGATTACTGTAGCATGATTATCTGGGCGTCACAATTCTCCTCTACTACAAGAAATCTCGTCCCGAGATTTAAGAGGGGAGTAAGGGGGGAAGGTATGGTAACGAATCTAGCGTGTCTTCTCATCCTGGCTTGCTCTTCTCGAAGAGGCCGGTCCAATATATTGATGTCTTCATTTCTCTGCTTCAGGTCATCATGATGAAGTCGGCGCCCTTTCTTCAGGAACTCCATCGTACTTACGAAAGAATAAAGGGTGGGCATTCTGGGAGAACGGACGTCGGCAAGGTTGACTATCGGGTCGACAACATCGAGGAAGGTGTCGGAAATTAACTCTCGAATCGAATCTTAAGAAAATATCGAGAGAAAAGTAAGGAGGTAACCTGGGAAGTTTCGAGCGGGCAGGCAATCGTTCGATGCCTATTATAGGGCGTGAAAGGGTCAAACAACGGGAATAAGTATTGTGTCCGATACCAGACCTGAAGGTGGCTCGTGAATTACATACGAGGCCACGCACGAGGAACAACCTTGGGGACAGGGGGTGTACATGAGAGTCAGGTTTCGATCCTGTGGAACTGTGGGTTATGGGCCCACCATGTGGGTTAAAAGTAGGAAGGGCAACGACGTCTTGCATGATAATGTAAGCAAGGCATGTCAGAGGATAGCCTGTCAGTTATGTCAGCAACAACATCGATACCGAGGGCGAGGGACAAAGAGAACCATTTTCCTGCTCATTGAACGAGGCGGGCCAATAAGCAAGGTTCTCGTCCATCGGTGGCTACCGAAATGTCATCAACAATGGTAACAGGGTCTTGCTGACAGAATTGTACACCAAGGTATATACATGAGTAGGAGAATATTACTGCTTGGATCATATAGATCACAAGAAAGGTTAAACCAAACAATGGAAAGGAAAATGTGTTTAAACACATATATCAGGGGTATATCCTTCCCAAGGACAAGCAGAGCATGATATCCTTGGCAGGATATAATGTAGAGAACTCTTTAGGAAAGGGGAGAGAATTTTCATGAAATTACCCATGCAACGGTGTTTGAATAATTGACAAAGAAAATTTAGCATTGTGCTTCAAATGCTCCTATTGGAAGTCAGAGTACCACAAACATGCTTTGAGATAGCATTGGCATGGTCTTCAAGCAAAGGTCAGACCTTGGATACAAAGGATCCATCAGGATAAACTTATTAAACAAGACATTCAATTTCCTCATGGAAAAATGGTTAACCTTGTTAAAAAGGAAACTATAACACTTGGTCCTCCGGTCAGGTGTGCATGACATCACCTTACCGGGTCATATGAGGATCAATGTTATAACTCTTGAAAATATGATCCAACCATCATATCTGACCGTTCAGATCTGATTGGTATCAAGATAACTCAGACACGGGATTCCTGAAAAGAAAAGGTGCAACACAAATTGTCGAGATGACATTGTAAGATTCTCGGGAAATGAACTATGGAAGCGAGTTCCGAAACGAGAATTCATCATTAATCCAAGGAGAGGATGAGGAGGTGGCTGATGGATTCAACAACATTTCGTCAAGATTTCCGAAAGGATGGATTTCCACAATTATGTGAACAAGGAGATAACATTTGTCATATCAAATGATATAATGATGTATGCTTGAGGAAAAACATACACAATTAAACATTGGTTGAATGGTGCACCCGAAATATGGATTGGGTTGCACGATCAATGTTAGAATGGTGGCTTGATGAACAAAAGAATTAGAATGAAACTCGTCCGTTCACTTCAAAGCAATAGGGTTGCTATAAGTTTTGAATTCACACATCATAGTTCAATTGTGGGTATTCCGGTTAGGAACAAGACGGGTACCAAGAAAGAATGGTGAGGGTGAGAAGTATCACTATCCCAAGAATTCTTAAGAGGTACTGAAATTCTCACTACATTGTTGATATATAAGATGGTATTACTTCAAGGTAGGACATAAGACAAGCTGGATAGCCAGGAACTCAAGGTACAGCCACAACACAAACAAGTTTGTGTTGGAAAGAAGGCAAGGAAGTAGTCGATGACAACACAATTTGCCAAGGGACAAGGATGGTATTTCCCATGAAGAAGGAGAGCTCAGAATGTTGATGATGATCACGACACATTTGTCGAGAGATTTCCTGAAGGTGTAATCGATCGGCGATGACATCAAGTCAAAGGAATGATGAAGCGAAAGGTTATTGGAACCACGAGTATGACACAAGCTCGAAACCAAGCTTGCTAATCAAGGCGAAATGATATGATGAGGAAGATCGACGTAATCTTAGCTCATCGTCGAAAGTTGTACTCCGAGAATAAGGACCAGGTAGCACAGTTAAAATCAGCACAATAATGATATAGCCGATCAGGCTAGGAATGACTTGAAGGATTATTAAACTCGTAAGCAACAAGAATTACTTAGAGTTATTGAATCGTAGTGCGGAATCAATTCACTTATCAGTGTTCTCGAGTGACTAATAATTCAGAACCCGGGAAAAATCTGAAGACAGCGAGAAGCAATACTAGATGAAGACTCATAGGAAGCAACATAGTTCCTTGATATTCTCGAGATACCAGGGGGTAATACTCGACGACAGATCAAAGTAGAGGTTGGACTAGGTTATTGCTCTCTAGAAGACAAGTGCTTGAACTTGTCTGAGAAATTGGATCAAGGAAGAACAATATGGTCGGAAACCATGATTGCAAAAGACCAAATCCCAGATATAAGATTAAATTATACCGAATAGGGTTTAAGAGATGCATCCATGATAGGATCAGCATCGTGTCCATGGGCATGAACGCAAGGTTCAAGGTGGACTCCCACTTCTTTAATGCATAACCTTTCATTCACTTGTCGCCTTCAACGAAGTTGTGGTGTTGAAATTTTATCTGACATAACACAAGTAGAGTATGACCCGTAGTAGTTTCCGGGTTCACACAGATTAGAAAAAGGCATATGTCCAACCCATCGGGGCCTCTTAGGAACATATACCACAAACTTCAGGAGTAATTATCACCAGCTCGAAAGTAGAGCATGTTGACAAAGCAGAGGATACAATTTACCAAAGGCATTATATACCCGTGGAAAGGCTCACAAGGTTATTGAATATGAAGGACGATGTCGGATGAAATACAACAATGGATCGGGCGATCCGCAACGGAGCTGATGTGAGTATCGGTACTCAATCAGTGGAAGAAAGAATGCACGAGCATCATATTATAGAACATCTGAATAATTCGATGCATAGATAACAAAGGAATTATGATTTCCAAAACAAAGGATCAGAAGAAGACGCTCTGATCAAGGATGGATAAGTTGGATAGACCAGG
The DNA here is from genome assembly GCA_032464435.1 of Aegilops umbellulata. Taxonomy (NCBI): domain Eukaryota; kingdom Viridiplantae; phylum Streptophyta; class Magnoliopsida; order Poales; family Poaceae; genus Aegilops; species Aegilops umbellulata. Next base: position 323,439,745 of record CP136058.1, on the reverse strand, counting down.
CACAATTGACGACAAATACTTTGGTCGAGAACCAGCTCATGTTCAAAATGATGTCTGAGCCGGAAAGATAATTTAGAAGGGTTGATAGATGATTGTGTGCATTCGCACAGATGTTGAATCAATAGGATCAAAATGACGGTGTCGAAAGATACTAGTGAATATTGCTAGTGATATGGGAGCATCCATAATGTAAGCATAGAAGTATTTGCAGAGCAATAGTTTGAAGAGGATGCTCAGAAGGTCGGATAGTATTTCATAGTATCTTATGAAGCATACGAACAATTGGGGATGAACAGATAATCAATAAGTGCGAGGAATTTTCAATAGGGGTATTCATGTGGTAAATAACTGTAAGGCAGTAAGCTTAAATGATTTTGGGAACAACGGAGAGCAATTTAGGGCATCTTGTATTAATAAGAACAACCGAGGATGAAGGTATGAACGACAAAAGTATGTAGTTATCCATAAAGATTTATCGGTGGTAGGGATCGCAATGGGGAAGGGCACAAGGGTCTCGGGAAAGCATCAGAGAGTGTCTTCAGAATCTTCTGGTGCAGCAGGCGATCATCTGGCCTGAAGGGGCTCTCCGGGAGGAAGTATTTTCGAGACCCTAAAGTTAGATTGTAGCAAATTCATTTTAACCCGAGTAGAAGAGAGATCAGAGTCCGAGAGTAAAGGTCGAGGAGTAAAAGATCCTAGTACCACCCAATGGCGACGTGGGCCCATAAGACACACAAAACCATGTTAGTAAAAGTTTTTGCAATGTCTAGGCTCGACTTCGGCTAAGGAGTGTGGAAGGGGGATTCCTACAGGCAGTCGACTCTGATACCAACTTGTGACGCCCCCGATTCAATCGTACACTAATCATGCATGCAAATGTGTACGATCAAGATCAGGGACTCACGGGTAGATATCACAACACAACTCTACAATTAAAATAAGTCATACAAGCATCATAATACAAGCTAGGGGCCTCGAGGGCTCGAATACAAGTGCTCGATCATAGACGAGTCAGCGGAAGCAACAATATCTAAGTACAGACATCAGTTAAACAAGTTGTCATAAGATGGCTAGCACAGACGGGGATACAGATCGAACGAGGCGCAGGCCTCCTGCCTGGGATCCTCCTAACTACTCCTGGTCGTCGTCAGCGGGCTGCACATAGTAGTAGGCACCTCCAGAGTAGTAGGAGTCGTCGTCGACGGTGGCGTCTGGATCCTGGGCTCCATCGTCTGGTCGCAGCAATCGGGTAGAGAAATGGGGCAAAGGGGAAACAAGGCAAGGAGCTACACTACATATGCATGGATATATGTGTAAAGGGCCATATCAGTGGACTGAACTGCAGAATGCCAGAATAAGAGGGGGATAGCTAATCCTGTCAAAGACTATGCTTCTGGCAGCCTCCATCTTGCAGCATGTAGAAGAGAGTAGACTGAAGTCCTCCAAGTATAGCATCGCATAGCATAATCCTACCCGGCGATCCCCTCCTCGATGCCCTGTTAGAGAGCGATCACCGAGTTGTATCTGGCACTTGGAAGGGTGTGTTTTGTTAAGTATCCGGTTCTAGTTGTCATAAGGTCAAGGTACAACTCCAAGTCGTCCTGTTACCGAAGATCACGGCTATTCGAATAGATTAACTTCCCTGCAGGGGTGCACCACATAACCTAACACGCTTGATCCCATTTGGCCGGACACACTTTCCTGGGTCATGCCCGGCCTCGGAAGATCAACAGTCGCAACCCCACCTAGGCACAACAGAGAGGTCAGCACGCCGGTCTAAACCTAAGCGCACAGAGGTCTGGGCCCATCACCCTTAGCACACCTGCACGTTGCGAACGCGGCCGGAAGCAGACCTAGCAACCTCCAGTACAACGGAAGTCACGTTACGCGGCCCAATCTGGGGCGCGCCGCTCAGTCGCTGAGGTCACGAAGTGCTTCGGCTGATACCACGACGCCGAGTGCCCATAACTGTCCCCGCGTAGTTGGTTAGTGCGTATAGGCCAGTAGCCAGACTCAGATCAAATACCAAGATCTCGTTAAGCGTGTTAAGTATTCGCGAATGCCGACCAGGGCCAGGCCCACCTCTCTCTTAGGTGGTCTCAACCTGCCCTGTTGCTCTTCCACAAAGTCACAGTCGGGGGCCATCGGGAACCCAGGCCCACCACTACCTGGGTGGAACCACCTGCCCCTTCAGCCCCCATCTCCGAACAGTATCACAGGTAATGTAACAGTGCAAAGTATATAGTATATGCCCGTGATCACCTCCCGAAGTGATCACGACCTAGTAGTATAGCATGGCAAATGGACAAGAGTGTAGGGCCACTGATGGAACACTAGCATCCTATACTAAGCAGTAGGATAGCAGGTAAAGGTAACAACAGTAGTAGCAAGGACAGGCTATGAAGCAGTATAGGATTAACTGAAAGCAGTAACATGCTACACTACTCTAATACAAGCAGTATAGAGAAGAATAGGCGATATCTGGTGATCAAGGGGGGGGGGGCTTGCCTGGTTGCTCTGGCAAGAGAGAGGGGTCGTTAACTCCGTAGTCGTACTGGGTAGCGGCGACGTCGGTCTCGGTGTCTAGCGAGAGAAGAGGGGGGAAGAAACAATAAATATTTAAGCAAACAGATGCATAGCGATGCATGACATGACAAGTATCGGTGTTACGGGGTGCCCTATCGCGGTATGAGGTGATACCGGCGAAGGGGGAAAACATCCGGGAAAGTATCCCTGGTGTTTCGCGTTTTCAGGCAAATGAGTCGGAGGGGGAAAGTTGCGAGTTTGATATGTTAGGGGTGCGTGGCGGACAAACGGGTTGCGTATCCGAGCTCGTCTCATTGTTCTGAGCAACTTTCATGTTGAAAATATTTTAATCCGAGTTACGGATTAAAAGATATGATTTTCTAAAGATTTTATTAATTTCTAGAATTTAATTAATTATTTAATTTAATTCGGAATTAGATTTATGACATCAGCATGATGTCATGCTGATGTCAGCACTCAACAGAGTTGACTGGTCAACCTGACCAGTGGGTCCCGCTGGTCAGTGACACATCTTAATTAAACAGTTTATTTAAACTAATCAGAATTAATTAGGGGGTGGGCCCCACTGTCATTGACTAATTAATTAGCTAATTAACTAACTAGGTTAATTAGATAACTAATGTTTAATTAGTTTAATTAGTTGTTTTGTTTAGTTAATCAAAATTAATTAAGTTGATTAATTCTTTAATCAATTAATTAATTAATTATTATTATTATTATTTTAATTAATTTGTTTTTTAACAGAAACATTCTAGGCGTGGGGCCCATCTGTCATAGGCCCTAGGGGCCTTAGCGGTTCGGGTGTTGCGGGCGCTGCCCGAGTGGGCGCACGCCCAAGGGCGCGCGGGGCGGCGGACCCGGCAGGGCGCCGGAGCAGCAGGGGCGGTGGCCACGGCGTGGCCACGATCGAAGCGGGGCGAGGCCGCGGTGGTGTCCGTAGCAGCCGGAGGCGGCGCTTGGTCGCGGCCCAGCAGGAGCTGCGGCAGTGGCCGCGGGAGGGGGGGGGGCTAGGCCGGAGCCGCAGGGGGAAGCAGGCGAGGCCACCGTGGCGACGGGGCGCTGCAGAGCGGGGGAGGCGAATGGTGGACGGCGGCGAGCAGCCGCGGTGGCGCAGCGAGGAGGTCAGCCGGCGAGGATGAGTGAGAGGTGGTGCGGCCTCGTCGAGGCAGGGACACGGCTACAGTTGGCGCGCGGGGTTGGGGGAGAGCAAGCGGGCGGCTTGCGCATGCCAGGGAGGGCGCGGTATCCAGAGCACGGTGACGGGCGTGCGGCGCGGGACCGGCAGGGCGCGCGGGATTGGGGATGCGGTGCGCGGGACGATGCCGCGGCCACGGTGGGCGCGCACGGGGAGGAGGCCGCGGCGGAGCGTGCGCGAGCTCGGGCACGGCGCGAGGAGCAGAGAGGGAAGCGAGAAGGGGCAGCTCACGAGGGTTTGTAGGGACCAGGGCAACGGGGGTCGAGGAGGTGGACGGGGACAACGGCCTCGAGGAGGCAGGCCGGTGGGGGAGCGCCGGCGAGGTCCAGGCGGGGAGGAGGATGGAAGGCGTGGCGCTTGGCGATCCGACGAGGACCAGGCGGTGGCGACGTGGTCCAACGACGAGATCTGGGTGGGCGCGATGTCGGGCTTGCGGGGAGGGCGCCGTTGCCCCCCGATCCAGGTCAGGGGAGAGGGAGGAGCGGGGTCGGGGGGGATGTGGGGGGTGGTTAGGTTAGGTTTTGGGTGAGGGAGTGGATAAGGAGGGGGCGCGGGGTGGGCCGGCCCGGTGGTTGAGGCCCAAGGGGGGCGGTGGCCAGCTGGGCCAGTCGGCCCAGTTGAGGGGGAGGGCTTTCTCCTTTTTTTGTTTTTTTGTTTTCTGTTTTGCATTTTCTTTCTTTTATTTATTTTCTTTTCTGTTTTAAATCATTTTAAATTATTTAGGCATTTTATAAAAATGTGTTTGCTTTATTATAATTACCCTGGCATTTAACTGCACACTCCGAACATTTTAGGTTAATTATTTTGAAAACTTCGTCGTTTGACATTAATTTGAATTTGAATTTGAAAAGGTTTCGAATCATTGCAAGGTTAGCAACAGTAACCGAGGTGTCATGGCATTATTAGCGTGGACTACTGTAGCATGATTATCCAGGCGTCACACCGGTGACCCTCCTTCACGCTGCTCGGCCTCGTCTATCCAGGCAGGTAATCCACACCAGACCCCCATCCTCCTCCTCCTCCTTCCACATCCCACATGCCCCGACCGCCGGTGCGACACCTTCCACCCAAATCACCGACCCCTCCACCAAATAAGCGCCACACTAAGCCATGGTGCATGCAGTATAGCCAGGAGCTCAAGGTGCATTTGGAAGCAGAGAAGCAAATCGCGGTCGCATGCGCGGATGAGGTCGCGATTGCTGCCATTCATGCCGACCCCCAGATCTTGGAGGAGCGCCTCGCCATCGAGGCCACAGTCGATGCCTCGCGCGCCAATGCTGCGACGCGGTTGGCTGCTTTAAACGACAATTCATGGCGTTTTCTCGAGGCCACCCTCGGTGCCTTCGACAAAGACTACGAGGTGTTTTCTCAGCGTGCACATGCTTACCTCAACTCGAGAGCCAGCAGGTTGGTCCCCGGAGCAGCTCAGGCAACTCACCACTATGACGAGGGCACCCACGATGCGGAGGCCTCGCCCTCTTCCTTATCCAAGGAGCCAATCGTCATCGATATCTCCGACAATGAGGAGTAGCTTGTCTTATTAGCTCCCTATAAGAACCCATGTTCAGTTTGCTAGCTACTGTCTTTCCTTAACAAATTCTAGTGAATTGCGCTATCTACTTTTACCATGAAATTTGTTGCTCTAGTGTATATGTTCTATATGTCGTGCAATGTGGTGCTCACTTATTAACTGTTTGGTTTATTAGTTGTCATGTTCAGTTAACTGTTTGGTTCAATTTTGCAAATGGGATGTTCAATTCTTCAGGGTGCAATTTTGTATTGTCTTCCATGTGACAAATAAATTGAATTTTCTTTATAAAATACATGAGAAACAAATACAATTGCTATATTTCCAAGTTGTCAAGCATGCTTGGTTTGGTTAATTGTTTGATCTTCTAGTATGTTATACATTGTGCATTGTGGTGCTCAGTTAACATTTGGTTCATTTGTTGTGGTGTTTAGTTAACTGTTTGGTTCCATTCTGCAATGCGATGTTCAATTGTTGTGGGTGCATTCCGTTATTGTATACCATCTGAGAAATAAATCGAATTTGGCTATACTAAATACATGAGAAACAAATACAATTGCTAAATTTTCAAGTTTTTAAGCATGCTTGGTTTGGTTAACTATCTGATCTTCTATTAGGAGTATGTTATATTGTGTAATGTGGTGCGCAGTTAATGTTTGCTTCATTTGTTGCGGTGTTTAGTTAACTGCTTGGTTCAATTCTGCAATGCAATGTCCAATTGTCATGGGTAGAATTTTGGATTGTTGTGCATGTGAGTAATAATTGAATTTGGCTGCACCTAATACAGGGGAAACATATACAATTGCTATATTTCCTAGTTCTTAATCATGCTTGGTTTGGATAAATGGGTTTTCCATGTGGCTTGAATTAATCTGATGAATCTGCAATGTGCTTATTTTCCATCAACATATTTTACTAATAGCATGCGAACCCTCACTTAACCTGACCACTAACTACCTTATAGTTGCAGGGAAACAATGGGAAGCACTAGGGTTTACAATCGAGGTTTGCACATGCATGGTCCTTTGTCTAATAGCACATTATTGTGCAATTACAGGAACCATTCTAATACTTAGGTTTTAAACAATTTGGTCTTGCACATGTAGGTCCTGCTGTCAGAGGTTTTGACTCACTGTTCGACCCTTTTTGCAAATGGGGAAATGAGTTGTCCATGAATATCAGTCAAGTCAAGAAACTTAGAAAGATTGTTGTGATAAAGAAATTAGCAACAAAAAACAACAAGATCTTTGTCTGCACAATGAATAAGACATCAGTTCACTACAGGATGGTACTAACTATTATACCTTGACTTTTTTATTCCTTTGCTCCATTTCCAATACAGAGAAGATATTTATGCACATCCTTGTTTTCAAGCCTTTCCAAAGCTGTTCACTGATGATTACCTCTCAAACCACCTGTATGGTCAGGAGGCGAGAAGGTGTTCATACAACACCCACGGTTCAATATTGGAGTGTTCCTGAAGAGGACGAAGGATGGACGGTCAATCATCCACAGGCACTGGCCTAAAGTTGCAAAGACCTTCAACATCAATGAAGGCTCCATACTCGCCTTCTGCTTCAGCAGTTTTCCAGATGAGATACATCTGTCTATGTACCGTCTATGATGCCAATTTCGAAAGGTTATAGATGTTGCATGTGAAACTTGGTGCTGGTGCAGTTGTTAATGTGGTAGCTGAGTGCTGAGGCTATATGATGCTGTACTCTGCTGTATTTCAATTACGAAATTGAAATATATTGTGTGCTTAATATGAAATGTCAATTAGATCAATAAATGGATTATTAATAGGATAATTAGCATGCTAATTGGGTTTTTCTATAGCAAACGGTTATTGAGAAAACACCGTGGGCAATGACCTCAGGCAACGCACATAGTTTCTAAAAATAAACCGTGTTGGATTAATGAACAATCACACACAACATCCTCTTGAAAACTGTTTGTGTTAGGCCACCTGGCGCAAACGTTTACCACATAAAAATTGTATGTGATGGACAGCCTTTGCCACACAGTTTCTTCTATGCACCGTGTGTGATGCATTCAATAACGCAAACGATAAAATTGTTAATACCATGTGCAATGGAAACGCTATCACAAACGTTTTAACGGGGAAAATTGTGTGTGATGTACCTGCGAACAGAAACGTTTTCCTTAGAACTACTATGTGGGATGTATATACGAAGGAAAACGTTTACCTGGGACTGACTGTATGCGATGAACTTACGACCGGAAACGATTTCGCCTGTATAATTGATTTTTTTAGCACTCTATACATATAACCGTATTTGATTGCTCGCCGGTCGCACACGACCTCATTTTGTCGAGCATGTGTGCCAGGAGGGCATATCCCCAAGGTTTTTGGGTTGTATGGGAAGGACCCCCCTATCGCAGTCACTCACTAGGCGACGGTTCCAAATGCCGTCGCGGAAAGGGGTTAAAAACCATTTGTATAGAACCAACGCATACCAGTGTAAGCATTCTTCTATGGTTCACACTCAGGTAGAACAAGTTTCCAAATCACAAAATGATTTGCTTAAAGACATGAATAATAAACTTAATGATCATGTTGTTAGATTAATGTCTAGAGGTGGTAAAATGACTCTGGACCTTTGTATCCCGAGGGCCGTCCTAAAATAATGAACAAGATTCTCAAAGAATTAATGGTAGTGCACCTAGTTCACCTAAGAAGAACAAGAAAAAGAATAAGGATAATACTTTGCATGCTTCTAGTGAACCCGTTATAGAAAAACCTGTTGAGAATCCTAATAATATTTCTATTTCTGATACTAAGACACAATCTGGTGATGAGCATGTACCTACTGATAATGATAATAATGATGCTAGTAATGATCATATTGGTGCTCAACCTAATGAAAATAAGGAATCTGGTAATGAAATAGAAACAACACCTGAAGTTGAGCTTGATGACCCACCACCTAAGAATAAAATATATAATAAACGAGAATTTGTTACTAGGAAGCATGGTAGAGAAAGAGAACCATGGGTTCAAAAACCTATGCCCTTTCCTGGTTAAGATCAAAAATCTAAAGATGGAAATGCTTTCAATCACTTTGTTGAATTGCTCAGACCAATATTCTTGCAAGTACCTTTGACTGATGCTATGAAAATGCCTCCTTATGCTAAATATATGAAAGATATTGTCACTAATAAAAGAAGAATACCTGAGGCTGAAATTTCTACTTTGCTTGCAAATTATTCTTTCAAAGGAAAAATATGTGAAAAAACTAGGACATCCGGGGAACCTACTATACCTTGCTCTATCAAGAACAATTATTTTAAAACTGCTTTATGTCATTTAGGGTCTAGTGTCAGTGTTATGCCCTTCTCTCTTTATGAAAGACTTGACTAGAGTAAGTTGATTACCACTGAAACTTCTTTGCAAATGGCTAACAAATCCACTGCTATACTTGTTGGTGTTTGTGAGGATGTTTCGGCTGTGGTAGCTTATTTTACTATTTTAACGGACTTTGTTATTCTTGATATGCCCGAGGGTGACAACATGTTAGTTATCCTTGGAAGACCTTTTCTTAATACTATAGGGGATGTTATTGATTGTAATAAAACCAAGGTCACTGTTCATGCTAATGGTAATGAGCATACAATTTATTTCTTAAGGAAGCCAAATAAAGTAAACGGTCTCAATTCTATTGAAAAAAGATATGCTATCACTACTGCAGGCTCTTAAATTCCTCTTTATGTTCATGAAAAGAAATATCCAACTCTTATAATTGGAACCATGCATATCCTAGTTGAGGTAACTTAGTGCACCACAAAAATTCTCCAGTTCTATGTCACTCAGAAATAGTTCGTTTATAATACTTGATCAACCTTGTTAATGGATTATTTAGAGGAGCATGTGATCGATGAATTCCATAAGACCAACTCTCTATAACCTTATTTATCATGTGTTATATTTATTTTTGAATAAAGTTTAATGCATTAGAATACCTTGTTTATCATGTTTTCTGAATTATCTATGCAATAAAAAATGTCCTGAAAATTTAATATGATATTTTTTGAATATTTAAGAACTTTTGATATAAAAATTACCATATGGGGGTCAACCCTGGGCCCACAAGCACAGGGGGCGCGCCTCCCCTAGGAGCGCACAACATGGGCTTGTGGGTCCCATGAGACCCCACTCACAGAGTGCCCATGCCCACTGCCTTCTTCCACGTCCAGAAAATTTTATCCTTGCTCTCTTTCCCATGTTCTTGTTCATTTGTGTGAGATTTTAGATCTCTTTGCTCAGAGCTTCGTTTTCAAAACTGTTTGAGGGAGTTACTCCTTGGTATGTGACTCCTCCGTTGGTCCAATCAGTTTTTGTTTTTGTGGTTTTTATTTTGGTTATTTTGCTACCGTTTGTGTGACGCCCCGACTCAATCATGCACTAATGATACATGCAAATGCACATGGTCAAGATTAGAGACTCACGAGAAGATATCGCAACACAACTCTAGACACAAATTCAAACATAAAGCTTTATATTACAAGTCAGGGCCACGAAGGCTCGAATACATATGCCAGTGGAAGAAACAACATCTGAGTACAAACATAAGATAACAAGTTCGCCTTAAGAAGGCTGAGCAAACCAACGACATCTAGATCGAAAAGGCGCATGCCTCCTGCCTGGGAGCCTCCTAACTACTCCTGGTCGTCGGTGGTCTCCACATAGTAGTAGGCTCCGTCGGGGTAGTAATAGTCATCGGTGGGATTAGCTGGCTCCTGGGCTCCGTCATCTGATCGCAGCAATCGGGTAGAGGGGGAAAAGGTAGCAAAGCAACCGTGAGTACTCATTTAAAGTACTCGCAAGACTTTCATCAGATCTATGCTAAGTATGCAACAGTTTCAATGGGAAGGGGTTGTATCTGTGGACTATACTACAAAATTTCCAGAATAGAGGGGAAGGCCTAGCCTATCGAAGACTATACTGCAGCGTCTAGGAGCAACAGAAGAGAGTAGAGTAACATATAATATATATAGTAACAAGTATATATATTAGTAACGCCCAGGGATCCTTCCTCGACTCCCCATCGAGAAAGCAATCTCGGAGCCATCATATTAGTTTAGTAACACAAGTATTCAATTCTAGTTGTAGTAGATCGGGATACAACTCCGAGTGTCCTATTACCGTGGACATGGCTATTCGAATAGATATGCTTCCCTGCAGGGGTGCACCAGCTTACCTGTCATGCTCGATTACCTTTGGTCGGACACACTTTTCCGGGTAATACCCGGCCTCGAATAATCAACACGTCGTATTCTTACCTAGGCTCCATAGAGAGGTCCCCGCCGGTCTACATGCTAAGCGCGAAGGGGTTGTTCGGTCGCTCACCCCTAAGCACTCATGGTCGTTGCCCGCAGGGCGGACCCAAGCACCACCTCTGTCCTGGATGGCATCGGCCCAGCCGTGCCGCAATGCTGAGCTAGATGTCTGATAGAGCTTCCGGGAGAATGTACGACACTGATTACCTATAACTTATCCAGCGTGGTGGTTAGTGCGAAAAGGCCAGATGCCTACTCAGATCATATATCCAAACCGTTAATGTATTAGTAGCTCGCGGAGACGATCAATGCTCCCGTCGCCCCGTCTCACGGACTTACGACAAGGGCCAGGCCCATCCCTCTCCTGGGGCGGTCTCTGCCTGCCCGGTCGTGCCGCATCATTATCTCACGGGTACCCTCATGGTCAACCCGACTTCAATAACTCTCAGAGGTACCCCTTGGGTCGATGCGACTTCAATAAATGACTGAGGTGAAGGTCAATGTATCTGTGTGTCCATAACATCAAGGGGGAATTTGAGGAATCACCCTCGATTGATTCTTACTCGATGTAACCATCAAGGTGACCTTGGAGGAATCACGCTCGATATGTTCACACCTGAGGTAAATGTCGAGGTGAACTAGGAGGAATTACCCTTGATGGGTTCACACTTGAGGTGTTGCACGACAGAGTCATCATCGGGAGTGGTGAGCGAGGAATCACCCTCGATAAACCACACACGAGGTGTTACACTACAAATATATCATCAGAAGTGGGATATGAGGTATCACCCTCGACACCCGATAGTAGCCATGCAAAGTCGTACAACTAAGGGGGCTGCTGGCGATGTGTTCGGTCACTACACGTCGATCACAATGATCGAGTCATCCGGTAGCAAGGCAGGGCAACACGGACAAGGATGTGGGGCCACTGATGAATCACTAACTAGCCTATACTAAGCATATAGGATAACAGGTAAAGGAGCAATAGTAGGTTACAAAAATAGGCTATGCATCAGAGTAGCAGCTATCGATCAACAGTAGCAAAATGTAATTCAAGCATGAGAGAGAAGGAATGGGCGATATAGGAATGATCAAGGGGGTTTGCTTGACTGGAAGTTGCGCAGACGAATACTGACCCTCAAAGGTGAAGTAGTCGTTCAGCGGATCAACAGTGGTCTCGGGGGCTACCGGAAAGAAGTAATGGAGGGGGAAACAAATAAATAACAGAGCAATCAAATGCATCACGCAACATGACATGGCAATACGCTGTGCTAGAGGTGACCTAATGCAGTGCTATGCTTTACAGACGGAGAGGGAAAATATATGTGAATATTTTCCCGGATTTAGGCAGTTATCACACAGACCATCCAGAGGGGAAGGTTCCATATTTGAAGTTTTGGAGGCATGTGACAGGTATGTGGATGGCATAATCGGGTTCATCATATATATATATATATATATATTATTTTCAAAGTTTTAAACATTTTCTGTAATTTACTGGAATTGTTTTAATTCAAATTTAACCAATAAAAGGCTATGTGTAGCCAGTGGGTACATAGCGATAGAGTATGACATGTGGGCCATTTGACTTGTCAACTGCCCAACCAGCGGGTCAACAGAGTCAAGGTTGACTGAGTCAACCTAACATGTGGGGCCACATCACTACAAAAAAGACACATCCGTGACATTTTGGGCCGAAATATTTTTTCCTGTCATGCTTATGACACTTCTATGACAATAATTGTGACAAAAGCACGTATCATCATAGATGTGGTGGGCTCCTACTTCTATGACAAAAAATCATGGTAGCAAATGGGCTTTTCGTCCTGGGCAGGCCGGGGACGCACTTGCATGACATTCTTTGGGCCGTCCATGATGGAAAAAATCATGGTAGAAGCAAGGGCGACGAAAATATCGAGGAGTTCCCGGTTACGGTGGGTGGTCGGGTCGGAACAATGCACGGAGGTTTGCGTGTTTCTCTCGTACACGTACGCGCGTGTGTGCGAGGCATTGGGCTCTAACTGAACCCGTGCAAGGCATTCGCTTACTAAACCCGAGCAATTGCACTAGCTACATTACTGAACCCGAGCGATCGATCCCTTGGCTGTTAACTGAACCCGAGCGATTCCTTCGCTACTGCTGCTAACTGAAGCCGATCGAACCTGCTACCTCTTGATGAACAGTGACCGTTGTTGGGGGTTGGATGAACAGTTCCCGGTGGGGGTTGGATGAACAGGACCCCGTGGTAGTAGAGGCCGTTGCCGCTGGATGAACAGGACCCCGTCGAGGAGGTGGGGTGGATGAACAGGACCTCGTGGAGGGCTAGTTGAACAGTACCCAGTGGAAGCTGGATGAACAGGACCTCGTGGATGAACAATAGCTGGTGGAGGCAGGAGGAAGTCGATGGCGGATGAACAGTCGTAGGTGGAGGCTGGAGGAAGTCGACGGTGGATGAACAATAGCCCGTGGAGGCTGGAGTGAGGCAGTAGACGGTGGATGAACAGTAGCCCATGGAGTCCCATTTTGCGGTATGCCACACCCCTCCATTTCGACCGTAGGTGCTCTAAACAAGTCTGTTTCCTCCGTTTTGCGGTACGCCACAGCTCTCTTGATCAACAGCACCCCGTTTGGACCGTAGGAGCTTGAACACAAGTTTGTTTCCTCCATTTTGCGGTATGCCACACCCCTCCCGATGAACAGGATCCCGTTTCGACCGTCGCCGGTCGAACAGAAGGCCGTTTGCTCCGTATTGCGGTACGCCAGACCCCGTTTCGGCTGTTCCATCCAAGTCGGCTGGCTCCCGATGAACATGACACACTCTAACCCAGTCTGTTGCCTCCCGATGAACACGACGCTGTTTTTCCATTCTGACCCAGCCGGTTGGCTGCCGATGAGTAGGACACCGTTGCTGTACGCGTTCGAGACCCCGCCCGTATGTACGTACATAGTCGTATTTGCTTTCTTGTAGTGTGGTCGTACGTACGTGTACACGATATAGATGCGACTGCTTGAGCAGCTAACGCTCCTTAATGGGCCACGGTTCACCGTGGTAGAAAGACCGATGGACCAGTATGTATGTACACGTTTGCGAACAGAATGACAACGCTACGTACACTTTGACCGGGTGGGTCTCGGCTGTCAGGGTAGATAAGGAGGCACTTCCTTGCGTGCAAAGATATTGATGGTGGGACTGAGCTGATAGGGGGGATTCTTTTTTATTTGCGCGTGATAAGGAGGCACTTCCTTGCGTGTGAGGATGTAGCTGGTGGGTCCATCTGTCAGCTTCATCGCGTACAGTCCTCTTCCGATGGCTGTCGTTCGTTGACCACGTTGACCATGCCACGCAGACATCATCCATGTAGTGGACGACGGTGAGGCAGGGAACGACCGGAGCCTGGGAACACACAGAGGGTAGTACGAGGGTTGACTGGTTCAGCTGCGTTGTGAGGCTGTCGTCGCCGCAGAATAACAGGGTTGTGGGTGAGTAGAGGGATGGTCTGGCCAGTGGTGGGAGTAGTAGGGGCGGTGAGGCCTGCGTGACAGCACAGCCGGCCATGGGAGGTAGGAGCACAAAGTGCTTTGGTCGGCTGGAGCAAGAAAGTCAGAGGTTGAAGAAGCAGGACGACCGTTGGATGTTAACAATCCAACGGTCACTGGTGATAGAATCCTTCGTTGACTAAGTTGACAAAGCCTTGCGCAAGCGTCAACTTAGTAGGGCCACAAGTGAGCCTCCAAATCTAGTGGGCCCTAGCTATCATGGGAGCACTTGTTATTTTTTGCTTAATAAGGAGGCACTTCCTTCCGTGCTAAGATATAGCTGGTGGGTCCCAGCTGTCATGGGGAGGGTTCATTCTTTTTGGTGTAATAAGGAGGTACTTGCTTGCGTGCGGCCATGGACCATGTGGGTACCAACTGTCAGCCTCTCCATGTACATCCCTCTTCCGATGTTGTCGTTTGTTGACAACGTTGACCACGCCGTGCCGAGAACACCAACTCGATGGATGACGGATAGACCCTGGAAGGGAATGACCCGGAGGCAGCGAAGCCACAACTGTGGATGGATGTGGTTGAGTAGAGGGATGGCCTGGCCAGTGGTGGGAGTAGTAGGGCGCGGTGAGGCCTGCGCGGCAGCACAGCTGACCACAGGAGGCAGGAGCAGGTGGTCCCGCCGGCGTTGGATTTGGTGGCTGTAGCCAGAAGATCAAAGATTGAAGAAGCACAACGGTCGTTGGATTGAGATCCAATGGTCAGGTCTGCTAGAATTGTTTGTTGACGTATATAATAAGTAAAAAAATCTTGCATACGTGTCAACTTAATAGGCCCACAAGTCAGCCCATTCCCTATTTTTTTTAATAATTTACAGCTCATCGCAACTTCTTATGCAATTTATTGCAGTCCATTTTTTGTTCGCTAGGGCCAGGGTTAAAAATTTAAATGAAATTTTGCATATTTCGGTGGAGTCCAAACTATTTTTAATATCAAAATGTTGAGCTAGATTTAAAGTACTTTGAAGATATATTTAAATAGGGTTAAAGCCCAGTGAAATTGGAATCTGGAGATGTGAAAAAATTCAGAAATTTGAAACTAATTGCCAATTTGTCGTGTGTTTTTTATATTTGTAGCCCATTTCATATTACTTTTAAGATTTGCAGCCGTCTTGAAAGAGTTGCAGCCTAGCAGGGCGGAGAAAAATAAGTAGGTCTGAATTGGGTATTCTTCAGAAAAAATAAACTGGGCTAGCCATTTTCACAAAGAAAAAATAGCTGGGCTGGTCATGTGGTGAACATAAAATAGAATCCTGGGCTAGACGGCCCACAACCCAATTGGAACACTATTGTGTCTCAACAATAACAAAAAAGTACTGCTCAAGCAGCTATGTACCATGTGTCAGCCGATCTTGTATTGTTCTCTTGTCTATTGACTATACACTGACAATGTCGTGGGTCCCAGATGTCAGCAAACCACTAGGAGGAAGCATTTTCTTTTTCTACACGCTGATAATGGAGTATATAAGAAAAAATGAGGGACTTGCTTGCGTATGGCCATGAGCATGGTGGGTCCCTACGGTCATCCTCTCTACGTACAGTCCTCTCCCGATTCCTCTTGTTTGTTGACCATGTTGACAATGCAAGAGGGGGGCATCGCGGCGAGCGCACCAAAGCGCGCGGAGGACAACGGCGAGGCCTCGGACGTCGGCACAGTGGGGCGGCGATGCGTGCGCTGAGGCGCATCCAGCTGTGGGAGGTGGAAGTAGGCGGCCCCACCGGCGCTGGTTTCGTTTTGGCGGCTGGAGGAAGACGAGACTAAAGAAACACGACAGACTGTAAAAGCAGAAGTAGAACTTAACAACCTTAACTGAAACCAGCAGGGGCACTTAACAACCATAGCTGAAAGCAATATGAGTACTTATACAGGTTCAACCGTACAAAGCATGCCTTGAACAATGCTACTTTGCCTACAGTTAACCAAGGGTGAGGCCACCAAGCCCCAGGACAAGGCCCACGTGCCACCCCGCTCATCCACAACCTTCTGAAAGCGGCTTCATCTCGCAATGTGGTCAATAAACAAGATATTCACTTTTGAGCAATGGAAAAGCATGAGCATAACCTTCTGTCCTATTCTCCAAGATGGATGGGCCTTCATTATTTGAGACCACCCATGAATAAGTATCTTTTCACCTCCAAGGGAAATGGAGTAGGTCGACATAAACATCATGTTGTGACCAAGCGCAAGTCTGACCTGACCATGGTCAGGCATCTGTATAGGTACAATAGAACTGGGCAGTTTCTATTTCAAGAAGATCACAGCTGTAAAACTGTGTATAAGCAAGACTTTATGAACAACATATATAATAGAAAACAACTCGTACCATAAGTTTCTTGACACAGTTGGACTTGTTCAACGTGTGCACCAGTGGCACACATATCCCATGTGGCCTTCCACCACTAAAACGCCTCACAAGGACCTCAAGACGATCAATAAAGTGTAGGAACTGGTGGATGTCATCGCAGTCAACTTCAGTGCCATCAGTAATAGTCGAGTTCTTATAGAATAACAAGCGAGTAGTGTGCTGAACTTTGAAATAATCTACATGTGCCACCAATTATAGGAAATATTAGTTAGAAGTAGCATCTTCGTGAGAGAAGGGAATCACAAATCGTTGGTACTTCTAAAGTCAAATTGTGATTAGTTAGACAGAATAGGTGGATTAAGAAGTAATCGAGGCAACATGCAAGCACCAGATACAAAACTAACATGGATGAAATACTGGAATGACGTCGGGGTGGAAGATCACAGTGAAGATGAGACTAGGTTCTGCTATTTCCATCAACATTCGTGCGCCAACTTTCAGTCTATAACACTTGAGCAAGTTTATCCAAGTTCGGCCATAAAAAAAGCAGCAATCTTCTTGGTTCATGAACGCAACTCGGAACTTATATATATGGCATGTCTTCAATGTGACCATTAAACTAGTGTATTTAGTTATGGCAAGGCCGGCCATCTTGAGTACACGTGTTCTGGCAGAGCAAGGAATGCACTGCAGGAAAAATAATATGAGAAGACAATGTATTCGCTATCCAAATCTAGAAATAATTTCCTGTTTCACGTCAGTATTGACCATGGTACTAGTACCTTTTATCCAAATATAGCAATCCAAATTTCCAAATTACTCGAAAGCATGTTCAAAAAACCCCACCCTCCCAGATAGAAAAGAGGATTCTAGGAACATACTGTCAGCATTTTATGTTCCGAGTTGGGTCCTCACACTTTGGGTGCTGCAAATGAAACACACTAGATTCAGTAGGAAGAAAAATGCATCAATGGCGGCAGCTACCATCCTAGGATTACCCACGACCAAGGGACTAGGGTTTAACAGGGATGGATGAATAATTCATACCTAGATCTCCATGAGAAAACCCTACACAATCGTAGAGAGGAGGTTTTCTCTGAACAAGGAGACGAGGGAGAAGGGGATTCAGGCCTAGTGAAATATTGCTGCTTTGTCCATCCAACTTACTGCTACTGCTGGAAAGGTGGGGGTTTTGTGATTTGATGGCCCATTAGGAATTACTGCGGCGCTATGACCGGGGTGAGTCTATTGTGCAGTTGGTCACTCTAATTTGGTGCATGGCACGTGGACCCCGTTTCTAGATGCCCCGCATATCAGCGAAAGGAAGTAGAAAGGCAGGAGTAACCAGTTACACAAAAATATTTTTTTATAGAGAGATACTCCCTCTGTAAAGAAATATAAAAATCTTTTATATCACAACTTTATACATAAGAAAAATCAAGGGGGATATATATAACATAATATGGGGGTTTAGATGAGAATATAATACTCAGATAGGCTGGCGGTTCTGGACTTTGGGCCATAGGCCGGTGGGCCTACAGGTTTGGGGGCCCATGTGTTCTAACTCAGCGCATCTCATATTTCAAGCGATCGGGACGATGTTGGTTTTAGATGTTGTCGCAAGGCGAATACAGAAAATTAAATAAAGCACATCGGCTGTTAAAATGAAATCGAACGACAGTTCCTAACCAGCAATCAGAGTTGTAATTCTTTCACGATATCCTACGTATTAAATAATACTATCGTACTACTTATACACACAGGACACTTATTTCACCATGCCATATTATTACAACAAAAGCTCTTGGATGATAGATAAGTTCGGCAGTTGCGTGATGCTACTGAAGAATTTCAAAGTTGATTAGGACTAGCTCTCCTTGCCGAGAAAGATTGATTTTGACATCATCCCCTACCACAAGATTTGATAGAGTTTTGAACCTTGACCATCCTTTAGCATCAATCATCATGCGACCATCCTTTGTACTTACGGAATATTGAGTAGGTTCATTCACACCAAGGCTGCGCATGGCAAGAGAAACTTGGCCACGGTCGCCCGGATTATTGAATGACTCCCTCATTTCTCTAGGAATTCTCTGTTTGCAAACAAGAAGACAAACACAAAGAGATAGATCAACACAGTGAATCATGTGAAAGAACATGGAAAGAAAAAAGAAGGAAGCACTTGGGTTGCCAATGCTTACCAAGAAGGTGGAGATGTCGGTTCTTGTAAGGACTTTGGTATATGAAGTGCGAATTGCAGCCCAGTCTATTGCCGGTGCAAGTGCTAGTTCCATTGCCGCTACACGGGTCGGAGCAGATGCAAGTGCAATGTCAAGTGTTGGTGCAGGTGCGGGAGCTGTTGCTAGTGCCTGTGCTGGTGCGACTGGTAGTGCTGCTGCTGCCAGAGATGGTGCTCCTTGTGGAGATGGTGCCGGTGTTGGAGCAGGTGCCCGTGTTAGTGCCCGATCCTCCGGTAGATCATCCTGATCCGCTGACGCGGTCGGTGCCCAATCCTCTCGTGGATCAGACTGAGCTGCTGCCACTGCTAGTGCTAGAGCCAGTGTCATCGGAGGAGGTGTCGGTGCTTGATCCAATGTTGTGTGCGAGATAGAAGTGATCGTCTCTAGTCTGCTATGGTTTCATACTTCAGCTTTTTAACTTCACTAGGCTCTGTGACCATGATCCAGTCTTTTTCTTCACTTCTTTTAAACACGAGACGGACTAATTGTGGCCTGTTTGTTAAAACAAACTGCAGTTCATCATAGGGCTTCAGATTGTACCCGGACAACAGACTGATCCAACTGTGTCCAGTAATATAAGTGATGGACAGTGCCTTCGTTACTGACACGACATAAGAAGTGAAACCTGCAAAAATAACTATCATAGAGCAAACCAAACAGTTTATTCTGTAACGAGTGTGACATGGGAAAACCTGCATCGTAAAATTTCAGCAAAAGTAAGGAAACATGACAGTAAATCAATAAGATTTAGAAACTAAATCAATAAGATTTACTTGATGTGACATGAGTGAATCCTTACCAGGAAATCACTATGTTCAAGTTCTAAATTGAAGGTTGATCATCCAATTACGGATGGCATGCAGGGCCCCCGCTTACTCCCACAAACAGGACGGTCCAAAGTTCATGACAACTCGTACTGAGCGAACATCCATGGGACTGGAAATCATGGTGGGTGCGATAAACCCTGCAATGCATACATATATTGGAGTGTAACCATAATTGATAAACCATCCTCACAAAAAAGATGATCTGGATACTTCAAAATATACAGACTGAACTGAGTGGACAGGCATTAACACAGATTGTTCTCAGGACTCACCACACAACAAAAGTGGCAGTACTAAACAATACAGGGTGCACACACACAAATCAAGTACTGAACAATAGTACTTACTACAGACAAGCAAAATTACACTAATTAAACTCTGCAGACTATTTCTTGCCACCGACCTACGGGATGTACCCCACATAATTGACTAGGCCATAAACTTCATGAGAGATGTCTACCGGCACCATCGCCATCTCGTCGACCTTGGAGAACCTAACAGAGTGGTCTTTCCACTCATAAACATGACGATGAAGACAGTCCGCATCAGATTTGTCGGGAAGCTTTACAAGAACCACACCCTTCGTAATCGAAGGCACGACTAGGAAATTGTTGTGGTGAAGTACACCCTCGAGAACACGCCTGACAACAATGCTATCAGAAAACAATTGTTCACGACACGTGGCGACAAGGACACATCAGCTGGATAGTTTAGTAGTAGAACTTATCCTCAGGTCTTCCGGTTCACACGACATGACTTTGAGAACTTCATATCCACCGCGGACCTGGTTCTAATTCCAATAGAAACCAAATATTTTATTACTACCTGTGTTTAGAAATATAAGATGGTTTTTGAAATTTTACTCCATATAAGACTACATATATGCACAAAAATGAGTGAACAAAGACACTAGAACATGTCTTCAAAGGCATGAGAGCAAAGGGATTACTTACAATATCCATAACACAAGTTACTGAGGCTACTATACTCTCTTCAAAGGCATGAGAGCTAAAATCTTGCATTTCCTACAGCTAGCATTGATGTTCATAAAGTAGTCGAAAGTAATCTATAAGAAACCAGTGTTATGTGCAATAATCATATGTATGTCAACCTCTCGCATGTTTTGGTCAAAAGACTAATTTAGAAACGTCATTTGGCACACAAAAATCACATGCAAGATCACCCAGAAAGTTGTACTGCTAGTACTAGTACTGCGTGTTAGATGAATAAACACGATCAAGATCGCCAAAAAGATCGTCAAGAAGAGATATTACCTAGACTAGCTTAACGAGGGATCCCGGAGAGGGGGGCCTGGACAGGGCGATGGCCTTGAGATTGTCTGCGGTAGTCTCGATGGGGTGCTTGTGCTTCTTCGTACCCTGAGCCTCGATGGTTTTGGCCAGAGCCATAGACATCACTTCGGTCGATGCTCCAGGGTCCATCAAGAAACTGTCAAATTGAAGTAAAAGAAAAGAGACCATAATCACAAACCCAAAAGAAGAACAGAGAGGGAGTTATAGGCTCAGTCACGGGGTTGCAAGACCGGGCCTTTGCCAGAAGCAACACCACTGATGCGCTCACCTTTCCTTCTTTGGGAGAGAAGAACAATGGCAGAAGCGCATCGGGGTTTTCTTGAAGAAATGAGGAACAAGAGGAGGGAGAAGCGAGTTGGGGTTTTCTTCAAGAGAGGAAGATGAGGGAGAAGAGTGAAATGATGGTTGCTTCATTCGTCCAACTTACTGCTGGAAAGGTGGGGGTTTTGTGATTTGATGGCTCATTGGGCATTACTGCGGTGCTTCGACCGGTGCAGTCTACCGTGCACTTGTGCACTCTAGTATGGAGTAATTTAGTGGACGGCAATTAAGTGGACCCCGATGCTGGTTATCCCACACGTCGGTGAAAGTGAGTAGCAAGGTTCCCGACAACCATTGAGGAGGATCTACACGGTAGAGAGTGTCCACTGTTTCTAAAGAAGAAAATGATCACAGCCAGCGTTTCCACTCTTACGACGGAGGAGTGCGAAACACGGCAGCCACTTGAACTCACACGGTACTCCTACTACTAGGCATGTGCAGTGGTACATACGTCAGTACTATATAATCTTGTTGCTAGTGTAGTAAGATATGACGATAACAAATGATGTTGTGTGCATGTAAACTATATGAACAGTAATGTAACATACCCCTTTTTTGACTGTCCGGTTGAGAATGAACGGTGGGATCAATGTTAATAGAACTAGGTCTACAACGCATGGAGAGTGCGGTGCTACAGTACTCCACAGAAAATGAAGCATATGAAGCATGAATCAGTGTTAGGTAGGGTGTATGAGGGGTGCAGGAGAGCAAAGGTTCCCTTCTCGACACACTTTTGGGTGTTTGGCAGAGTGCATGAAGGGTGCATGAGTCCACACTAGTAGGTTAACAAAAATACACTAGGAGCATGCATGAAGAGGGGTGCTGAGATGAGCATGCGCGAAGAGGGAACAACTATATTGAGATGAGAATGCAACCAAACACACCCACAAGCTTTGTGCTACAGTGACTGATCTGCAATGTCTGAGTTTGATCCAATGGTCATGTTGCGCTGAGACATGCCCGTGCAGAGTATGCCTAAACACCACTGAAGTTCCTCTGCTTCTCGAGGCGCATGACGTTGGTGATGCAGGGAGCCACCGCCCACAGAGCCCGCTCTCGGTCGACTGGAGCCAGCTCGTTAAAGACGGTGTCCAATGGCACGAATGGATTCCGGTGATGAAGCCCTGAGAGGATTCGCCCAGCAACGGCGACAGCCGCCCGCAACCCCTCCTTGTCCAGCTCCGCCCCCACCATCGCGCGGAAACGACTCAGCTCCTCGAAGATATAGCTGAAGAAGGAGACCAGGTCAGGAAGCCGCAACTCGTTGAAGTCGACGGGATGGTCGAACGGGTTTAGCCCGACGACCGGCATGGTCACGTTGGCATGACGGTAGGCATCGCGCAGCCGCAACACGTGTGTGGCAACATGGTCCACCAAGTGGTTGAGGCGATCCTGGACCTCGTCACGAACGGCCCGCTGACGCTCCAGCCGGCTCGCTTGACCACCTATCGTATCTCCCGCTTTCTGTAGCAACGCCGCTGATGCCTCAAGCATCTTTGATGCCTGGCGCTTTTGAAGCTCTGTGAACTCCCGCACATAAAGGAGGAGCATGGCACTCCTCTCCTCCTTGAGCTCACGCAGCTCCACGTCCTTGGACCTGAGCTCCGCATCCTTGGCCTGGAGCTCTTGTGTCAGGCGCCTCACCTCATACTCTGTGATCTGGTGCACCGCCATGGACCCAGGTAGAAGCAATGGGGAGAGGAAGAAAAGGGGGCAAAGCGGCTGAAAGGCAATGCAATCTACGGGAAGGCGAGGGAGCCAGCCGAAGAGCAGGGTGAATCTTTTGGTTTTCACCATGGGAAAACACCAGTCGACGACTTTCCACATTAGGGAGCAGTGGGTTTTACAGGCGGAGTCATCATGACTAATTGCTGCCGTGCCTGCTCCCATCAATCAAAAAATAAAAATCCTGCCGCACCTGCCGCACCCAAAGACCAGAGCAATGCCGCGGTGGAAATCTAGATTTACCTGCTGGCAAGGAGAGACAAAAATGGGTGAAAAAACAAATGTGGCGGCGGCCAAGTTAATCAGCCGCACTAGCCCAACTAGCTAGCCACCATGCTTTACTGATGTACTCAGCGGGAAAGGTGGGCTTTGATGACTCATTTACTTGCTTCGGTGCTACGACCGAGGAGGACCCAGAAAACATGTGGTAGGGCGTCCCGCGTCTCGGCAAGGGAGAAAATATGCATGCACCACCCAGGAGGACCCAGAAACCAGGCGATCGTGTGTGCCACGTCTCGGCATGGAGGAAAAATGTGCGTGTAAAAATATAATGTATTAGACGTACTACCTATGGTTCGACCTCGGCACCCAGCCAGTCGGTCGAAAACACCCCACTAGCCACATAGCTTCATCATGCTAACATGGCACGCAGGATAGGTGTGGTTAGCTCCGTCTCGACCAGCCACAACGTCTCTTTTTCTAGGCGATTCTTCTATTTTCCAAGCATTTTTTAGTTATAACAACACCACGGCAAGCTCGCGTCGCTCTTCATGTGTGACCGTGCATCTAAAGGTTACTAGATGGAGAGGACAGAGAGAGAGATCGCAGACATGGGACCCACCAGTAAGTGCGTCAACCGCCATGCACGTGTTGACGAGCCACTCCCTCTACTCTACTCAACGTAATACTGTATAAAATCAAGTTATGCGACAAAGCCAACAACTGTTGCTGTTTTAGGCTATCGACGTACGCTTTGTAGTCCAGGTTGCCAGTTCGAATCTTGTCTTTCAGATTTGTTAGTTTTAGGTCCAAATTTGATCAATGACAAGTAGGACCCCTGTGTGTTGTTCCGATATTTCAGTGTAGGATAGTTTTTTTGCACAAACACTTTGCGTGGTTAGACACGTTACGACACCAGTTACATGTATTTTGCAAGTTTAGGAACAAAAATGACATCGGCATAGAATATCACATCCACCCTGCAGCTTAGATGCTATGGTGATACGAGTTTTTACGTTGTTAGATCTGAGATCCAATGGCTTGGGAGTAGTCTTTGTAATTATGCGCAATTTCCAAACTCTCCAAGGGTTTTTTGCAAATAAAACATTCAGACCTCATGTGTGCTGCTGCATGTTGGATCCAACGGCTCCCAGTAGCTCATATTAAGTGCTCCCCACAGCTTAATTGGCCGCTACGGTGATACGAGCACCTAGGCCGTATGATCTGTGATCAGATGCCACATGCGTAGTACTTATACTTTCTGTGCAATCCCCAAACTATTTGAGGCCCATATTGCAAAACGTTCAAACCTCCTATTGTGAGCCGTTAGATATCCTGGGAACTCATATCACCATAGAATTTATGGTGTGGGAGGACCTCATATTCTCCCGTGCGAGAAAACATCACGTGCTCTTGCAGCTTGGATGCTACGATGATACGAGTTTCGAGGTCGTTCAATCTGAGATCCAATGGCATCTAAGCAGTCTTTGTGCTTGTGAGCAGTGCCCGAACTCTTTGGGGGCTTTTGATATGTCTCCAACGTATCTATAATTTTTTATTGTTCCATGATGTTATATTAACAATTTTGGATGTTTTATAATCATTTTATAGTCATTTTATATCATTTTTGTACTAACCTATTGACATAGTGCCAAGTGCTAGTTGTTGTTTTCTGCATGTTTTTTACATCGCAGGAAATCAATACCAAACGGAGTCCAAATGCAATGAAACTTTACGGAGATTTTTTTGGACCAGAAGACACCTAATGGGCCCTGGCTGCGCCTGGGGGGTGCTCCGAGGAGAGCAGAACTCACCAGGGCGCGCCCTGGTGGGTTGTGCCCACCTCGGGTGCCCCCCGGATGGCCTCTTTGCTCTATTAATACCCCAATATTCCCAAAATCCTAGGGGAGTCGACGAAATATTGATCCAGCTGCCGCAGAGTCCAGAACCACCAGATCCAATCTAGACACCATCACGGAGGGGTTCACCACTTCCATTGGTGCCTCTCCGATGATGCGTGAGTAGTTCTTTGTAGACCTTCGGGTTCGTAGTTAGTAGCTAGATGGCTTCCTCTCTCTCTCCATATGATGTAACTCTTTTTGCGGTGTGTTTGTTGGGATCGGTGAACTTTGAGTTTATGATCAGATCTATCTTTTTATATCCATGAAAGTATTCGAGTTTCTTTGGTCTCTTTTATGCATGACTACTTATAGCCTTGTATTTCTTCTCCGATATTTGGGTTTTGTTTGGCCAACTTGATCTACTTATCTTGCAATGGGAAGAGGTGCCTTGTAGTGGGTTCGATCTTACGGTGCTTGATCCCAGTGACAAAAAGGGAACTGACACGTATGTATCGTTGCTACTAAGGATAAAACGATGGGGTCTATCTCTACATAGATAGATCTTGTCTACATCATGTCATCGTTCTTATTGCATTACTCTGTTTCTCCATAAACTTAATACACTAGATGCATGACGGATAGCGGTCGATGTGTGGAGTAATAGTAGTAGATGCAGGTAGGAGTCAGTATACTAATCTTGGATGTGATGCCTATGTAATGATCATTGCCTGGATATCGCCATGATTATTTGAAGTTATATCAATTGCCCAACAGTAATTTGTTCACCCACCATTTGCTATTTTTCTCGAGAGAAGCCACTAGTGAAACCTACGACCCCCGGGTCTCTTTCTCATATTATTTGCCTTTGTGATCTATTTTCCTTTGCTTTTATTTTCATATCTATTAAACCAAAAATACAAAAATACCTTGCAGCAATTTATTCTTATTTATTTTATTTGGCGTTCGATCTATCAATCTACTAAAATTTTATCTCACGCTCGTTTGCCCATCTGGGGCGCCGCTACCTGAAAGGGATTGACAACTCTTTTTACACGTCGGGTCGCGAGAAGTTGTGTGTAGGTGCTGTTTATGTTGTGTTGCTTGGTTCTCCTACTGGTTTGGTAACCTTGCTTTCACATCTGAGGTAAATACCTACCGCTGCTGCGATGCATCTCCCTTCCTCTTTGGGGAAATACCGACATAGCATCAAGCTACATCAAAAGGAATTTTTGGCGTCATTGCCGGGGAGGATCTTGAACATATACCAGGTTCCTAATCACAAATCTCATCTCCTCACAATTTACATTATTTGCCATTTGCCTCTCGTTTTCCTCTCCCCCACTTCACAAAAATTTGCCGTTTTATTCGCCTCTCTTTTTCATTCGCCGTTTTCTCACCATGGCCGATCTTGAAAAGGCTAAGGGTTTTCTCCTGAGTTTTAATGCTTTGGATAGCCCCTCTGTCCTCTCTAAGCTCATAAACAATGATGCTATGGAAGGATCTACCAGGGTTGTTAATGAAAATCTTAACAATTGTGATGAAGATGATCCCGGAATTTTCCATTATTTGCTTGATGAATATTTGAAAGATGCTTGGGGTAGGCTATTGAGAATTTGAGCTAGCTATGTGCCCCAATATCAGATAGAGATATACTTGAAAAGTTTTTATGTTGGTTTGCCTTCCTCCTTCAAGCAAGTTTTGGATTCTATTTTTGAAAACGATTTTCTTGAAGGGGATGTCGTTGACACTTATGAAAAGATGAAATATATATTTGGGTAGGAGAAAATGTTGAATCAACTACCCTTATGTGCTTCTATGAAAATGAAATAATTAAAGAGATGAAGGCTAGTTTAGATACAAATTTTTGCAACATCCTTGATCTTTCTTCGGCTATCAATGACCATGTGCTTTCACAAAATAGAAAATTAAATTCCATTGATAGGAAATTTTTCCTTTGCTTTCAAAAGGACAAGAATGACAAAACTTAGACCCTTGCTTTATGCCTAGCTAAGGCGTAAAACTATAGCGCTTGTTGGGAGGCAACCCAATGAATAGAATTTATTTTTGCTTTCTTGCTTTATGTTCTTGAGAGTTTGCACAATTATTCTACTGTTATGATTGTGTTTTTTGTGTTTTAATTAGTGTTTGTGCCAAGTAAAGCCTTTAGGATCTTCCTGGGTGATAATTGTTTGATCTTGCTGAAAAACAGAAACTTTTGCGCTCACGAAAACAATTCTCATTTTTTACCAGAGCGTGATAAAATGCCAATTATTTTTGCAGAAGAATAATATACAAATTGCTCAGGTCTTCCTAATTTTTCAGAATTTTTGGAGTTCAAGAAGTTTTCAAAATAGTTAGATTGCTACACACTGTTCTGTTTTGACAGATTCTGTTTTCTTTGTGTTGTGTGATGATACGTCTCCCACGTATCTATAATTTTTTATTGCTCCATGCTATATTATCTACTGTTTTGGACAATATTGGGCTTTATTATCCACTTTTATATCATTTTTGGGACTAACCTATTAACCGGAGGCCCAGCCCAAAATTACTGTTTTTTTTCCTATTTCAGATTTTTGCAGAAACGGAATATCAAACGGAGTCCAAACGGAATGAAACCTTTGGGAACGTGATTTTCTCACCGAACGTGATCCAGGAGATTTGGACCCTACGTCAAGAAAGAAAGGAGGTTGCCACGAGGTAGGGGGCGCCCACCCCCAGGGCACGCCCTCCACCCTCATGGGCCCCATGTTGCTCCACCGACGTACTTCTTCCTCCTATATATACCAACGTACCCCCAAACGATCAGATACGGAGCCAAAAACCTAATTCCACCGTCGCAACCTTCTGTACCCACGAGATCACATCTTGGGGCCTTTTCCGGAGCTCCGCCGGAGGGGGCATCTACCACGGAGAGCTTCTACATCATCATAGCCCCTCCGATGAAGTGTGAGTAGTTTTCCTCAGACCTTCGGGTCCATAGTTAGTAGCTACATGGCTTCTTCTCTCTTTTTGGATCTCAATACAATGTTCTCCCCCTCTCTCGTGGAGATCTATTCGATGTAATCTTCTTTTTGCGGTGTGTTTGTTGAGACTGATGAATTATGGGTTTATGATCAAGATTATCTATGAACAATATTTGAATCTTCTCTGAATTCTTTTATGTATGATTGGTTATCTTTGCAAGTCTCTTCGAATTATTAGTTTGGTTTGGCCTACTAGATTGGTTTTTCTTGTAATGGGAGAAGTGCTTAGCTTTGGGCTCTATCTTGCGGTGTCCTTTCCCAGTGACAGTAGGGGCAGCAAGGCACATATTGTATTGTTGCCATCGAGGATAACAAGATGTTTTTTTTTATCATATTGCATTAATTTATCCCTCTACATCATGTCATCTTGCTTAAGGCGTTGCTCTGTTTTCTTGAACTTAATACTCTAGATGCATGCTGGATAGCGGTCGATGAGTGGAGTAATAGTACTAGATGCAGGCAGGAGTCGGTCTACTTGTCTCGGACGTGATGCCTATATACATGATCATACCTAGATATTCTCATAACTATGCTCAGTTCTATCAATTGCTCAACTGTAATTCGTTCACCCGCCATAAAATACTTATGCTCTTGAGAGAATCCACAAGTGAAACCTATGGCTCCCGGGTCTATCTTTATCATATTAATCTTCCATCACTTTATTATTGCTTTTGCTTTTTTACTTTGCTTTTATTTTACTTTGCATCTTTATCACAAAAATACCAAAAATATTATATATCAGATCTCACTCTCGTAAGTGACCGTGAAGGGATTGACAACCCCTTATCGCGTTGGTTGCGAGGAGTTATTTGCTTTGTGCAGGTACGAGGGACTTGCGCGTAGCCACCTACTGGATTGATACCTTGGTTCTCAAAAACTGAGGGAAATACTTATGCTATAGGATCTAGCCTCTGGTTAGATGTGTCTTTATGTTTTAATTAGTGTTTGTGCCAAGTTAAACCTATAGGATCTTCTTGGACGATAGTTATTTGATCTTGCTGTAATTTCCAGAAACTTTCTGTTCTCGAAAACAATTATTAAAAATCACTATAACGTGCTAAAATACTAATTCCAATTGCTTCTGATCAATAAAAAATTGCCTATGTCGTCCTATTTTGGTAGATATTTTTGAGTTCCGGAAGTTTGCGTTAGTTACAGATTACTACAGACTGTTCTGTTTTTGACAGATTCTGTTTTTCGTGTGTTGTTTTCTTATTTTGATGAATCTATGGCTAGTAAAATAGTTTATAAACCATAGAGAAGTAGGAATACAGTAGGTTTAACACCCATATAAATAATGAATGAGTTCATTACAATACCTTGAAGTGGTCTTTTGTTTTCTTTCTCTAACGGAGCTCACGAGATTTCTGTTGAGTTTTGTGTTGTGAAGTTTTCAAGTTTTGCGTGAAATCTTTTGATGGATTATGGAACAAGGAGCGGCAAGAGCCTAAGCTTGGGGATGCCCATGGCACCCCCAAGATAATCTAAGGACACCAAAAAGCCAAAGCTTTGGGATGCCCCGGAAGGCATCCCCTCTTTCGTCTACTTCCGTCGGTAACTTTACTTGGAGCTATATTTTTATTCGCCACATGGTACGTGTTTTGCTTGGAGCGTCTTGTATTATTTGATTCTTTGTTTGTTAGTTTACCACAACCATCCTTGCTGTACACACCTTTTGAGAGAGCCATACATGATTTGGAATTTGATAGAATACTCTATGTGCTTCACTTATATCTTTTGAGCTATATAGTTTTGCTCTAGTGCTTCACTTAAATCTTTTAGAGGACGGTGGTGGATTTGTTTTAAAGAAACTATTGATCTCTCATGCTTCACTTAGATTATTTTGAGAGTCTTAAATAGCATGGTAATTTTCTTAGAAAATCTTAATATGCTAGGTATACACAAATAGTAAAAACTTTCTTATGAGTGTGTTGGATACTAAGAAAAGTTTGATGCTTGATAATTGTTTTGAGATATGGAGGTGATAATATCAAAGTCGTGCTAGTTGAGTAGTTATGAATTTGAGAAATGCTTGTGTTGAAGTTTGCAAGTCCTGTAGCATGCACGTATGGTGAATGTTATGTAAATTTTTTGAAACATGAGGTGTTCTTTGATTGTCCTCCTTATGAGTGGCGGTCGGGGACGAGCGATGGTCTTTTCCTACCAATCTATCCCCCTAGGAGCATGGCGTAGTGCTTTGGTTTTTGATGTCTTGTAGATTTTTGCAATAAGTATGTGAGTTCTTTATGACTAATGTTGAGTCCATGGATTATACGCACTCTCACCCTTCCATCATTGCTAGCCTCTTCGGTACCATGCATTGCCCTTTCTCACATTGAGAGTTGGTGCAAACTTCGCCGGTGCATCCAAACCCCGTGATATGATACGCTCTTTCACACATAAACCTCCTTATATCTTCCTCAAAACAGCCACCATACCTACCTATTATGGCATTTCCATAGCCATTCCGAGATATACTGCCATGCAACTTTTCACCATTCCGTTTATCATAACACGTTCATCATTGTCATATTGCTTAGCATGATCATGTAGTTGACATAGTATTTGTGGCAAAGCCACCATTCATAATTCTTTCATACATGTCACTCTTGGTTCATTGCATATCCCGGTACACTGCCGGAGGCATTCATATAGAGTCATACTTTGTTCTAGTATCGAGTTGTAATCATTGAGTTGTAAATAAATAGAAATGTGATGATCATCATTTTCTAGAGCATTGTCCCAAGTGAGGAATATAAAAAAAGAAAGGCCATGAAAAAAGAGAAGGCCTAAAAAATGAGAGAAAAAGAGAGAAGGGACAATGCTACTATCGTTTGCCACACTTGTGCTTCAAAGTAGCACCATAATCATCATGATAGAGAGTCTCTTGTTTTGTCACTTTCATATACTAGTGGGAATTTTTCATTATAGAACTTGGCTTTTATATTCCAACAATGGGCCTCCTCAAGTGCCCTAGGTCTTCGTGAGCAAGCAAGTTGGATGCACACCCACTTAGTTACTTTTGTTGAGCTTTCATACATTTTTAGCTCTAGTGCATCCGTTGCATGGCAATCCCTACTCCTTGCATTAACATCAATCGATGTGCATCTCTATAGCCGATTGATTAGCCTCGTTGATGTGAGATCTTGTCCTTTTTGTCTTCTCCACATAACCCCCATCATCATATTCTATTCCACCCATAGTGCTATATCCATGGCTCACTCTCATGTATTGCGTGAAGGTTAATAAGTTTGAGATTACTAAAGTATGAAACAATTGCTTGGCTTGTCATCGGGGTTGTGCATGATGAGAGCATTCTTGTGTGACAAAAATGGATCATGACTAAACTATATGATTTTGTAGGGATGAACTTTCTTTTGCCATGTTATTTTGAGAAGACATAATTGCTTAGTTAGTATGCTTAAAGTATTATTATTTTTATGTCAATATGAACTTTTATCTTGAATCTTTCGGATCTTAATATTCATACCACAATTAAGAAGAATTACATTGAAATTATGCCAAGTAGCACTCCGCATAAAAAATTCTGTTTTTGTCATTTACCTACTCGAGGACGAGCAGGAATTAAGCTTGGGGATGCCTGATACGTCTCCAACGTATCTATAATTTTTGATTGCTCCATGCTATATTATCTACTATTTTGGACAATATTGGGCTTTATTATCCACTTTTATATCATTTTTAGGACTAACCTATTAACCGGAGGCCCAGCCTAGAATTGCAGTTTTTTTGCCTATTTCAGAGTTTTGCAGAAACGGAATATCAAACGGAGTCCAAACGGAATGAAACCTTCGGGAACGTGATTATCTCACCGAACGTGATCCAGGAGACTTGGACCCTACGTCAAGAAAGAAAGGAGGTGGCCACGAGGTAGGGGGCGCGCCCACCCCCCAGGGTGCACCCTCCACCCTCGTGGGCCCCATGTTGCTCCACCGACGTACTTCTTCCTCCTATATATACCTACGTACCCCCAAACGATCAGATACGGAGTCAAAAACCTAATTCCACCGCCGCAACCTTCTGTACCCACGAGTTCCCATCTTGGGGCCTGTTCCGGAGCTCCGCCATAGGGGGCATCTACCATGGAGGGCCTCTACATCATCATAGCCCCTCCGATGAAGTGTGAGTAGTTTACCTCAGACATTCGGGTCCATAGTTAGTAGCTAGATGACTTATTCTCTCTTTTTGGATCTCAATACAATGTTACCCCCCTCTCTCGTGGAGATCTATTCGATGTAATCTTCTTTTTGCGGTGTGTTTGTTGAGATCGATGAATTGTGGGTTTATGATTATCTATGAACAATATTTGAATCTTCTCTGAATTCTTTTATGTATGATTGGTTATCTTTGCAAGTCTCTTTGAATTATCAGTTTAGTTTGGCCTACTAGATTGGTTTTTCTTGCAATGGGAGAAGTGCTTAGCTTTGGGTTCAATCTTGCGGTGTCCTCTCCCAGTGACAGTAGGGGCAACAAGGCACGTATTGTATTGTTGCCATCGAGGATAACAAGATGGGTTTTTTATCATATTGCATGAATTGATCCCTCTACGTCATGCCATCTTGCTTAAGGCGTTACTCTGTTTTCTTGAACTTAATACTCTAGATGCATGCTGGATAGCGGTCGATGAGTGGAGTAATAGTAGTAGATGCAGGCAGGAGTCGGTCTACTTGTCTCGGGCGTGATGCCTATATACATGATCATACCTAGACATTCTCATAACTATGCTCAATTCTGTCAATTGTTCAACTGTAATTCATTCACCCGCCGTAAAATACTTATGCTCTTGAGAGAAGCCACTAGTGAAACCTATGGCCCCCGGGTCTATCTTTATCATATTAATCTTCCATCACTTTATTATTGCTTTTACTTTTTTACTTTGCTTTTATTTTACTTTGAATCTTTATCACAAAAATACCAAAAATATTATCTATCATATCTATCAGATCTCACTCTCGTAAGTGACCGTGAAGGGATTGACAACCCCTTATCGTGTTGGTTGCGAGGAGTTATTTGCTTTGTGCAGGTACGAGGGACTCGCGCGTAGCCTCCTACTGGATTAATACCTTGGTTCTGAAAAACTGAGGGAAATACTTACGCTACTTTACTGCATCATCCTTTCCTCTTCAAGGAAATCCAACGCAGTGCTCAAGAGGTAGCATGTGCTTATTTTGATGGCTCTATGGTTTTCTTTGATGATTTTTTGCCATAGAATAGTCGGAATATAGTAGATATAATGCAAAAACAAAATAAGAATTGGTTTGGTACAATACTTATAGTAGTGATTTGCTTTCTTTTACTAACGGATCTCACGAAGGTTTTGTTGAGTTTTGTGTGATTGAAGTTTTCAAGTTTTGGGTTATCTTACGATGGATGAAGGAATAAGGAGTAAGAAGAGCCTAAGCTTGGGGATGCCCCGGCATCCCAAGCTATTATCCAAAATATAGCAAGCAACTAAGCTTGGGGATGCCCCCGAGTGGCATCCCCTCTTTCTTCTAACGACCATCGGTATTTTACTCGAAGCTATATCTTTACTCGTCATATACTATGTGCTTTGCTTGGAGCGCCTTGTATGATAAGAGTATTTGCTTGTTTCATTTTGTGTTTTAAGTCTTGACTCCTTGCTGGACACATCCATTTGAGAGAGCCAAAATTATGTCATGACTTGTTAGAATTGCTCTCTATGCTTCACTTAAATTTTTATGAGCTATGGACTTGCTCCAGTGCTTCAATTATATCTTTTTGAGCACGGTGTGCTTTAGTATTTTTGAAGAAATGCTCTCTTGCTTCACTTAGATTTATTTGAGAGTTAGTAAAATTTTCAAGAAATTCTCTCTTGCTTCACTTAAATTAATTTGAGATAAAGAAATATTATGCTCATGATCTTCACTTATATTTGTCTGAGCTTATCAAAAGCAACATATGAAAATTAGTTCCAAAGTGATAGATATACAAGAAGGATATAATAAAAACTTTTATGAAGATCATTGGACAAAATAAACTTGATTCGTAGTATAGTTTTAAGATATGATGATGTGATATGTGAGTCATGTTGATGAGTAATTATGCTTTAGTAAGAATATTGGTGTTAAGGTTTGTGATTCCCTATGCAAGCATGAAAGTCAATAGTCATGCAATGAAATTATATCCTACTTGTGGTGCATTATTCGGTGCTAATTATGCTTAATGCTCGCTTATGAGATTATTCGTTTCTTGGTTGGTCGCTTCTCAATGTTTTGCTAGCCTTCATTTTGCACTAAGTATGATCACTACTTGTGCATCCAAAAACCCTTTAAACCAGTTTTGCCACATGAGTCCACTATATCTACCTATATGTGGTATTCTTTTGCCGTTCTAAGCAAATTTGTATGTGCCATCTCTAATTTTCAATAAACTTCTCTTTTGTGTGTTCATACCGCTCGCGGAGCGGTGAGGGGTGGCTAATATTTACCATGCTAGATGTGTTATTCTCACGATGAGTGTTTATTCACGTGTCATTGCACGATAGTAAGGCAAAGGTATTAGGGATGCCTAGTCCTGAAATGAAAAAATGAATTTACTTTATGTTGTCAAATAATAAATTCCTTGGAAAGTGTTGGCATGGAAGGCACCCGTGGATACGGTTAGCCATGGAAAGTGAAAGTATGGTTGAAAAAGGAATAAACTTTATTTTATGTTTGGGAACCGCCTATGATATATCTAGCATGGAAAGTGTTTTGAACTCTAAGTCGTTTTCGTTGGTGTGAAGGATACACCTCCCAAAATGTTTTTATCTCTAAGTTTTTCGCTTTGAGCTCTGGCACCTCCACAAATCCCCACTTCCCTCTGCAAAGGGCCTTTCTTTTACTTTATGCAATTTTTATTTAGGAACTTGAGTCTCCATCTTCTCTTATAAAAGCACCAACTAAGAGGCAATATGATCGTACTTGAGTATTGGTGTAGCTAATATGCGAGTGTGTTTCATGAATGGATCAATGATTGAGCATAATGGGCTAGGGATAACTTATTTTAGCGTTGATATATTGAAAGACATGGTTGCTTGTTGACATGCTTGAGTATTTAAATTATCATGTCAAAACTAGACTATTGCTTTGAACAGTATAAAGTCCAAATGTCCATGCTACAAAGAAAAGAAATATGATATGACATGATAGGCAACATTCCACATCAAAAATTCTTTTTTTATCACTTACCTACTCGAGGACAAGTAGGAGTTAAGCTTGGGGATGATGATACGTCTCCAATGTATCTATAATTTTTTATTGTTCCATGCTGTTATATTATCAATCTTGGATGTTTTATAATCATTTTGTATCATTTTTGGTACTAACCTATTGACAGAGTGCCAAGTGTCAGTTGTTGTTTTCTACATGTTTTTTACACCACAGGAAATCAATACCAGACGGAGTACAAACGCAACGAAACTTTACAGAGATTTTTTTGGACCAGAAAACACCTAATGGGCCCTGGCTGCGCCTCGGGGGTGCTCCGAGGAGAGCACAACCCACCAGGGTGCGCCAGGAGGCCCAGGCGTGCCCTAGTGGGTTGTGCCCACCTAGGGGGCCCCACGGATCGCCTCTTTGCTCTATAAATACCCCAATAATCCAAAAACCCTAGGGGAGTTGACGAAATATTGATCCAGCCGCCGCAGAGTCTAGAACCACCAGATCCAATCTAGACACCATCTCGGATGGGTTTCACCACCTCCATTGGTGCCTCTCCGATGATGCGTGAGTAGTTCTTTGTAGACCTTCGGGTCCATAGTTAGTAGCTAGATGGCTTCCTCTCTCTCTCTCTCTCTCTAACTTCTCAATACAATGGTCTCTTGGAGATCCATATGATGTAACTCTTTCTGCGGTGTGTTTGTTGGGATTGATGAACTTTGAGTTTATGATCAGATCTATCTTTTCATATCCATGAAAGTATTTGAGTTTCTTTGATCTCTTTTATGCATGATTACTTATAGCCTTGTATTTCTTCTCCGATATTTGGGTTTTGTTTGGCCAACTTGATCTATTTATCATGCAATGGGAAGAGGTGCTTTGTAGTGGTTCGATCTTACAGTGCTTGATCCCAATGACAGAAAGGGAATCGACACGTATGTATCGTTGCTACTAAGGATAAAGCGATGGGGTCTATCTCTACATAGATAGATCTTGTCTACATCATGTCATCGTTCTTATTTCATTACTCTGTTTCTCCATAAACTTAATACACTAGATGCATGCTGGATAGTGGTCGATGTGTGGAGTAATAGTAGTAGATGTAGGCAGGAGTCGGTCTACTAATCTTGGACGTGATGCCTATGTAATGGTCATTGCCTGGATATCATCATGATTATTTGAAGTTCTATCAATTGCCCAACAGTAATTTGTTCACCCACCGTTTGCTATTTTTCTCGAGAGAAGCCACTAGTGAAACCTACGGCCCCCGAGTCTCTTTCACATATTATTTGGCTTTGCGATCTATTTTCCTTTTATTTTATTTTCAAAGCTATTAAACCAAAAATATAAAAATACCTTGCTGCAATTTATTCTTATTTGTTTTATTTGGCGTTCGATCTATCAATCTACTACAATTTTATCTCACGTCCGTTTGCCCATCTATGGCGCCGCTACACGAAAGGGATTGACAACCCCTTTTACACGTCGGATTGCGGAAGTTGTTATTTGTGTGTAGGTAATGTTTACGTTGTGTTGTTTGGTTCTTCTACTGGTTCGATAACCTTGGTTTCACATCTGAGGGAAATACCTACCGCTGTTGTGCTGCATCATCCCTTCCTCTTTGGGGAAATACCGACGTAGCTTCAAGCCGCATCAACTTTTCTGCAAAAAAAAATGCAAACCACAAAGGAGTTGTTGGATCACAGATCCAACGGCTCTGAAGAGCTTGTATCACCAAAGCATCTAAGATGTGGTAGCACATGTATCTTACATACAAGAGAATATGAGGTCCTCCCTCATCTTAGCTGCTAAGGTGATACGAGCTTCCAGGTCGTTGGATATGGGATCCAAGGGCATCTGAGTAGTTTTTGTACAAATTGTGTGCAATTCTCAAACTCATTAAGGTTTCTTGTAAAAATATCAAGACATCCTGTGTGTTGCTATATCTCAGATCTACAACCTCCAAGGAAATCGTATTAGCATATAGCATCTAAGGTGTGGGGGCACATGATATTCTCCCGGGGAGGTGGGGTGCACAACCCATCGGTGTTTGGCAGGGTGGGGACAAATATAATATTCAAAAAATACAATCTAAACAATCCTAAACAGAGCTTCACAATTTTATCTAAGGTCAACGGGTTAACCGCCGACAATCTACATAGCTCCGCCTATGCAAGAGGTGTAATGCGAGCGTCTATGTGTGAGAGAGATGACACGAAAAAGCTAGGTCAATCGAGTCATTTATAGAGGGAGAGATTGAGTGAGTGTGGCCTAGTGTACACTCGAATGTTAAAGACGATACACCGAGATATCATGCCGCGAAGCTGTGGTGAGGGCTGGAGGGAGTGTGACGCACGGATAATCAAGCTACAGTAACCTCTGCTAATGACACCACGTCACCTCCGTTACTGTCGCTAATCTCGCGTTAGTTCGAAACCGATTCAAATTCAAATTTGAAATTAAGGATAACAATAAAAGTTTTCAAAAATTAAAATAAAAATGTTCGGTGGATGCCAAATATTACAAAGGTAATTATGGTGTAGCAAACACATTTTTATAAAATGACTAAATAATTTAAAATGAGTTAAAACAGAAAAGAAAATAAATAAAAGAAAGAAAATACAAAAGAGAAAACAGAAAACAAAAATAAGAGTAAACCCCCCTCCCTAGGCCGTGGCCCAACTGGGCCAAGCCACCAGGCCCCGACCGGCCCACCCCACCCGCACTCCTTAACCCCCCACTCCTCACCCGGTCCACCACCGACACCCCCACTCCCCCCCAAAATATCTCTCCCCCTCTCCCCCGATTGGATCGGGATCGAGGGAGGAGATCACCGACGCCGCTCGACGCCGTCCGTCGCCGCCAGGACCGCGCCGATGCCCGGAGCTCCCCCCCCGCCGGCCTGCTTCCGCCTCCCCGCTGGCCTGCTTCCGCCTCCCTGCCGGCCTGCTTCCGCGTCGACCCTGTCGTCCCCGTCATCCACCTCACCCCCCGCTGCCACGGTCCCTACACCCCCCTGTGAGGCCCTCCCCTCCTTTTTCCCCGCGCTCACCGCGCCCATCGTCCCGCACACGGCCGAAGCTCCTCGCGCGCCCGCTCCCTTTCCATCGTTTGCGCGAGCCCCCCCCCCCCCCCCCCCGCTGTCACTACGGCCACCGCAACCACCGTGTGCACACCGACACGCCGCCCCGGCTTACCTCCTGTTGCGACCCGTCCCCGCGGCCACCGGCCTGCGCGACTGCACCACTCGCCCCATGCCCCGCCTCCGCCTATGGCCCCGCGGGCCATCGCCGCGACGGCGGCCAACTCCGGCGGCCACCACCGTGGCTGCCCTGGCCACTGACCTCGCCGCGCCACCTTGCTCCGGCTACGGCCGTGACCGCCGGCACCAGCCCGCAGTGCCCGCTCGGGCAGTGCCCGAACCGCGCCTGACGCTCTTGCGCCCGTTCCGCTCCGCCCCTCCGCATTTGCTCGCCGGCCACCGCTCGCCCCGCGCGCGCTGCCCCGCCTCGCCGGGGTTGCTGCTGCATCGCCGTCGCCGGCAGGACTAGCCCCGCCGCGCTGCTGGTCTCGCCCGAGGCCAGCGCCTGGGTTGGCCCCTGTCGGGCGCCCCCGCGCCCGTTACTAGTGGCGACCGCGCCCGTTTGCGAACCCGACGCCCGCTAAGCCCCCTGCCTATGACAGGAGGGCCCCAGCCCCAACCCGAAAACGCGAAACACCGGGGATACTTTCCCGGATGTTTCCCCCCCTTCACCGGTATCACCTCATACCGTGTTAGGGCATCTCTAGCACCGATACTTGTCATGTCATGCATCGCTATGCATCTGTTTGCATTGTATTCATTGTTTCTTGCCCCTGTTCTCTCGCTAGACACCGAGACCGACGCTGATGCTGCCCCGTTCGACTACGGAGTTGACGACCCCTCTCTCTTGCCAGAGCAACCAGGCAAGCCCCCCCTGATCACCATATATCGCCTATTCTTCTCTATACTGCGTGCATTAGAGTAGTGTAGCATGTTACTGCTTTCAGTTAATCCTATACTGCTGCATAGCCTGTCCTTGCTACTACTATTGTTACCTTTACCTGCTATCCTACTGCTTAGTATAGGATGCTAGTGTTCCATCAGTGGCCCTACACTCTTGTCCGTCTGCCATGCTTTACTACTGGGCCGTGATCACTTCGGGAGGTGATCACGGGCATATACTATATACTTTACACTGTTACATCACCTGTGATACTGTTCGGAGATGGGGGCTGAAGGGGCAGGTGGCTCCATCCCGGTAGAGGTGGGCCTGGGTTCCCGACGGCCCCCGACTGTTACTTTGTGGCGGAGCGACAGGGCAGGTTGAGACCACCTAGGAGAGAGGTGGCCTGGCCCTAGTCAGCGTTCGCGGATACTTAACACGCTTAACGAGATCTGGGTATTTGATCTGAGTCTGGCCATTTGGTCTATACGCACTAACCATCTATGCGGGAGTAGTTATGGGTATCCCGGCGTCGTGGTATCAGTCGAAGCCTTCGTGACGTCAGCGACTGAGTGGCGCGTGCCGCATTGGATCGTAAGCTCGCGCTTGTATTAAGGGGGCTAGATCTGCTTCCGGCCGCGTACGCAACGTGCAGGTGTGCTCAGGGCGATGGGCCCAGACCCCTGCGCGCTTAGGTTTAGACCGGCGTGCTGACCTCTCTGTTGTGCCTAGGTGGGGCTACGATGTGTTGATCTTCCGAGGCCGGGCATGACCAAGAAAAGTGTGTCCGGCCAAATGCGATCAAGCGTGTTGGGCTATGTGGTGCACCCCTGTAGGGAAGTTTATCTATTCGAATAGCCGTGTCCCTCGGTAAAAGGACGACCCGGAGATGTACCTTGACCTTATGACAACTAGAACCGGATACTTAATAAAACACACCCTTCCAAGTGCCAGACACAACCCGATGATCGCTCTCTAACAGGGCATCGAGGAGGGGATCGCCGGCTAGGATTATGCTATGCGATGCTACTTGGAGGACTTCAGTCTACTCTCTTCTACATGCTGCAAGACGGAGGCTGCCAGAAGCGTAGTCTTCGACAGGATTAGCTATCCCCCTCTTATTCCGGCAGTCTGTAGTTCAGTCCACTGATATGGCCCTTTACACATATACCCATGCATATGTAGTGTAGCTCCTTGCTTGCGAGTACTTTGGATGAGTACTCACGGTTTCTTTGTTCCCCCCTTTTCCCATTTCTCTACCCGATTGTTGCAACTAGACGATGGAGCCCAGGATCCAGACGCCACCTTCGATGACGACTACTACCCCGGAGGTGCCTACTACTACGTGCTGCCTGCTGACGACGACCACGAGTAGTTAGGAGGATCCCAGGCAGGAGGCCTGCGCCTCGTTCGATCTGTATCCCCAGTTTGTGCTAGCCTTCTTAAGGCAAATTTGTTTAACTTATGTTTGTACTCAGATATTGTTGCTTCCGCTGACTCGTCTATGATCGAGCACTTGTATTCGAGCCCTCGAGGCCCCTGGCTTGTATTATGATGCTTGTATGACTTATTTATGTCTTTAGAGTTGTTTTGTGATATCTTCCCATGAGTCTCTGATCTTGATCGTACACGTTTGCGTGCATGATTAGTGTATGATTGAATTGGGGGCGTCACAAGTTGGTATCAGAGCCGACTGCCTGTAGGAATCCCCTTCCAACTCCTTGGCCGAAGTCGAGTCTAGACCTTGCAAAACTTTTACTAACATGGCTGTGTGTCTTACAGGCACACATCGCCATTGGGTGGTAGTAGGATCTTTTATTCCTCGATCTATACTCTGGGACTCTGATCTCTCTTCTATTCGGGTTAAATGATTTTCTAAAATCTAACATTAGGTTCTCGAAAACACTTTCTCCCGGAGGGCCCCTTCAGTCCAGATGATCGTCGGCTGCACCAGAAGATTTCGAAGTTACTCTCCGATACTCTTTTGAGACTTTGTGCCCGTTGCTTTTGCAATTCCTTACCGTCGAAATATCCCTATGGATAAATACATACACTTGCCGTTCTTACTTTTATTCCCAGTTAATATTGTTATTACAAGATACCTTGAAATCCTTTCTATTGTTCCGAGAATATTTTGTGCCTACTGCCTTGCAGTTCCTTGCCACCTGAATACCCCTACGGATAATTTCTCGCCCTTATCGAGTATCCGTTCATCCCCAGTTGTTCATGTGTTTCACAATGGTCTTCGAAATACTATTCGATCCTCCAAAAATCCTTAGTAGCTTATTGCTCTGCCAATACTTGTCTGCTTGCATTGGGGATGCTTCCCATGTGGCTGGCAATATTCATTAGTCTCCTTTGACACTGTCATATTGATCCTATTGATTCAACATAACTGCGAATGCACACAATCATCAGTTGATCCATTTAAATTATCTTTCCGGCTTAGATGTCATTTTCAACATGAGTTGGTTCTCGACCAAACAAATTGCTGTCGATTGTGCCACTAAGTCTACTCGACTTATCCATCCTTACTCCGAGCGTTTGTTTCGGAGCCCTTAATTTGGAAATCATAACTCCTTTGCATTTGATCTTGGATTAGTCAGTTGTTTCGATAATCCGATCTCCTTGTTTTCTTTCTTCTTCTGGTTGAGTACCGATACTCACATCAGATCCTTTATGGACCATCAGAACCTTGTTGGACTATATCCAACAACGTCCTTCATATTCAATCACTTTGGAAGTTCTTTCCTTGATACGTAATGCCTTTGGTAAATTGTATCCTCTGCTTTGTGAACCATGCTCTACTTTCGAGCTTGTGTTAATTACTTCTAAAAATTTGTGGTATATGTTCCTAAGATGCCTCGATGGGTTGAACCAATGCCTTAACTAATCTATGTGAGCCCGAAAGATTTCACGGGCCATACTCATCTGGTACTTCACCAGGTAAAACTTTCAACACTAATACCATTATCAAAACGAGAAGTGAATGTAAGGTTCTGCTTTGGAGAAGTGGGAGTCGACCTTGAACTTTGTGTTCATGCCTATGGACCCGATGTGGAATCTATCATGAAAGCTTCTTGTATTAATAATGGTCCCCTTGTTATAAGTTCATCTTGTATCTATGTTGGTCCTTTGCGACCGTGGTTCCGACCATGATTGTTCTCCTTTGATTCTATTTCTCGGACCAGGTAAAGCACTTGTCTTCTGCAGAGCAATACCCTAGTCCAACCTCTATCTTGATCTATCATCGAGTATTACCCCCTGGTATCTCGAGATTATCATGGAACTGCATAACTTCTTATGAGTTCTTCATCAAGTGCTACATTCTCACTGATCCAATTTTCTACGGGCTCTGAGTTAATAGTCACTCGAGAACACCGATAAGTGAATCGGTTCTGCACTACGA
This sequence comes from Aegilops umbellulata, assembly GCA_032464435.1. Classification (NCBI taxonomy): domain Eukaryota; kingdom Viridiplantae; phylum Streptophyta; class Magnoliopsida; order Poales; family Poaceae; genus Aegilops; species Aegilops umbellulata. Next base: position 323,397,256 of record CP136058.1, on the reverse strand, counting down.
TTCAATAACTCTAAGTAATTTTCATTGCTTATGAGTTTAGTAATCCTTCAAGTCATTTCCTAGCATGATCGGCTATATCATCGTGCTAAATTTTAACTATGCTACCTAGTCCTTCTCCCCGAAGCACAAATTTTGACGATGAGCTAAGCTTACGTCGATCTTCCTTGTCTTACCGTATCACCTCAAACAACAAGCTTGATTCCGAGTTTGTGTCGTATCTATGGTTTTAATAACTTTTTGCTCCATCCTTCCTTTTGCTTGATGTCGTCGATGAGCGATTATATCTTCATGAAACCTCTCGACAAATGTGTCATGATCATCATCAACATTCTGAGCTCTTCCAGGATACCAATTGAATTCATGATGAGAAATACCATCCTTCCCTCGATGATTTGTGTAATCACGGACAACATTATTGCTTTCCCTCCAACACAAACTTATTCATGTTTTGCGTTATACCTTGAGATCCTTACTATCCAGCATTTGTTCTCCATTGCCTTGGAGTATTACCATCTTTTATGTCAAGAATGTCGCGAGAATTTCATTACCTCTTAAAAAATTCTTGGTATAGTGATACTTCTCACCATCACCATTTTTTTCTTGGTCCCCGTGTTGATTCCAACAAGTGAACGGTGTTGTTTGGATTCCTCCCTTCTAGCAACCCCATTGCTTGGAAGTTAATGGTCGGCCGTTCATTCTTAGACTATTGATTATTGAATCACCATTCTGACATTGGTCGTGCAACCCTACCCATATTTCGGGCGCACCTTTCAACCAATGTTTAATTGTGTATGTTTTCCTCGAACATACATCATTATATCTTTTGTACTGACAAATGTTATATCCTTGTTCACATACTTGTGGAAATACATCTTTTTGGAAACCTCGATGAATTGTCGCTGAGTTCATCAGCTACCACCTTATCCCTTCATTGGTTTAATGATGAGCTCCTATTTCGGAACTCGCTTCCATAGTAGATTTCCCGAGAATCTTACAATGTCGTCTCGTCAATTTATTTTGCACCTTTCCTTCTTAGGCATCCTGAGTCCGAGGTATCCTAACACCGATCAGATCTGAATCTCGGTCAGATATGATGGTTGTAACATTTTTCCAAGAGTTATGACACTGGTCTTTTATGACCCGGTAAGGTGATGGCATGTCCAGCACACCTGGCTGGATGACCTGCTGTTATAGTTTCCTTATTAGCAAGGTTAACCATTCTTCCCTGAGGAAATTATAAGACTTATTCTGTAAGTTGATCCTGATGGATCCCTTATGTATCCATAGCCCGATCTTTACCTGTTGACCATGTCAATGCTATCTCGAAGCATGTCGGTGGTACTCCGATCATCAATAAGAACATTTGAAGCACCACGTTGAATTTTCTTTATCAATTATCCAAACACCGTTGTATGGGTAATGTCATGAAGTTTCTATCCCCTTTCCTAAAGGGTTTTCTACATTAGATCCTGTTGTGGATATCATGCTCTGTTTATCCTTGGGAAGGATATACCCCTAAAATATGTGTTTAAACACATTTTCCTTTCCATTGTTCTGTTTAATCTGATGGTCATCTTTTCATCTCTATTGTTTTGATTAATCTTGTTGTGATCTATATGATCTAAGCAGTATCAATTCACTGCTTATGTAAACACCTCGGTGTACAACTCTGTCAGTGAGACCCTGTTTATATTGTTGATGACATTCCGGTAACCACAGATGGATGAGAACTTTGCCTATTGGCCCGCCTCGTTTCAACGAGCGGGAAAATAGTTCTCTTCGTCCCTCGCCCTTGGTACCAACGATGCTGCCAACATAACTGGCCGATTATTCTCTGACATGCCTTGATTACATGATCGTGCAAGACGTTACCCCTCTTCCTACTTTTAACCCACATGGTGGGCCCATAAACCACAGTTCCACAGGATCGAAACCTGACTCTCCTGTACACCCGCTGTTCCCAAGGTTTTTCCTCGCGCGTGGCCTCGTATGTAATTCGTGGGCCACCTTCCTAGTGATCTATTCCGGTATCAGACACAACACTTATTCCCATTGCTTTGAGCCCCTTTCGAGCCCTATTTCAGGCATCGAACGGTTGCCTGCTCGCTCGAAACATCCCATGAGACCTCATTACTTTGCTCTCGATATTTTCTTAAGTTTCAATTCGAGAGTTACTTTCTGCCACCTTCCCCGATGTTATCGACCAGATAGTCAACCTTGTACAGGTTCGCTCTCCCGGAATACCCCCTTATTCTTTCATAAGTACGATGGAACCCCCGAAGAAAAGATGCCGACTTCATCTTGATGACTTGGAGCAGAAAAGGGAAGACATCAATATAATGGATCGACCACTTTGAGAAGAGGAACCAAGACCAAGGAGGTCTGTTAGCATTCCCTAACTAGACCTTTCCCCCCTTGTCTACCTCTTAAATCTCGGGACGAGATTTCTTGTAGTGGAGGAGAATTGTGACGCACGGATAATCAAGCTAAGGTAACCTCTGCTAATGACACCACGTCATCTCCGTTACTGTCGCTAATCTTGCGTTAGTTCAAAACCGATTCAAATTCAAATTTGAAATTAAGGATAACAATAAAAGTTTTCAAAAATAAAAATAAAAATGTTCGGTGGATGCCAAATATTACAAAGGTAATTATGGTGTAGCAAACACATTTTTATAAAATGACTAAATAATTTAAAATGAGTTAAAACAGAAAAGAAAATAAATAAAAGAAAGAAAATACAAAAGAGAAAACAGAAAACAAAAATAAGAGTAAACCCCCCTCCCTGGGCCGTGGCCCAACTGGGCCAAGCCACCAGGCCCCGACCGGCCCACCCCACCCGCACTCCTTAACCCCCCACTCCTCACCCGGTCCACCACCGACACCCCCACTCCCCCCCTAAAATATCTCTCCCCCTCTCCCCCGATTGGATCGGGATCGAGGGAGGAGATCACAGATGCCGCTCGATGCCGTCCGTCGCCGCCAGGACCGCGCCGACGCCCGGAGCTCCCCCCCCCGCCGGCCTGCTTCCGCCTCCCCGCCAGCCTGCTTATGCGTCGACCCCGTCGTCCCCGTCATCCACCTCACCCCCCGCTGCCACGGTCCCTACACCCCCCTGTGAGGCCCTCCCTTCCTTTTTCCCCGCGCTCACCGCGCCCATCGTCCCGCGCATGGCCGAAGCTCCTCGCGCGCCCGCGCCCTTTCCACCGTTTGCGCGAGCCCCGCCCCCCGCCCCCGCCGTCACTACGGCCACCGCAACCACTGTGTGCACACCGACACGCCGTCCCCGCTTACCTCCTGTTGCGACCCGTCCCCGCGGCCACCAGCCCACGCGACTTCACCACTCGCCCCATGCCCCGCCTCCGCCTCTGGCCCCGCGGGCCATCGCCGCGACGGCGGCCACCACCGTGGCTGCCCTGGCCACTGAACTCGCCGCGCCACCTTGCTCCGGCTACGGCCGTGACCGCCAGCACCAGCCCGCAGTGCCCGCTCGGGCAGTGCCCGAACCGCGCCTGACGCTCTTGCGCCCGTTCCGCTCCGGCCCTCCGCATTTGCTCGCTGGCCACCGCTCGCCCCGCGCGCGCTGTCCCGCCTTGCCGGGATTGCTGCTGCATCGCCGTCGCCGGCCGGACTAGCCCCGCCGCACCGCTGGTCTCGCCCGAGGCCAGCGCCCGGGTTGGCCCCTGTCGGGCGGCCCCGCGCCCGTTACCAATGGCGACCGCGCCCGTTCGCGAACCGGGCTCCCGCTAAGCCCCCTGCCTATGACAGGAGGGCCCCAGCCCCAGAACGTTTTAATAAAAAAAGGAAATTAATAAAAATAATAATAAATAAATAAATAATGAAAATAATTAATTAATTAACTAATTAACTAATTAATTAACTTAATTAATTCTGATTAAATTAACTAATTAAGGTTAAATAACCTAATGTTTAATTAACCTAATTAACTACTGTTAATTAGCTAAATTAATTAACATGACAGTGGGGCCCACCCCCTAATTAATTTTGATTAGATTAATTAAACTGGTTAATTAAAATGTGTCACTCACCAGTGGGACCCACTGGTCAGGTTGACCAGTCAACCCTGTTGGCTGCTGACGTCAGCATGACATCATGCTGATGTCATTAATCTATTTTTCGAATTAATTAATTAATTAATTAAATTCTAGAAATTAATAAAATCTTTAGAAAATCATATCTTTTAATCCGTAACTCGGATTAAAATATTTTCAACATGAAAGTTGCTCAGAACGGCGGGACGAATCCGGATACGCAACCCGTTCGTCCGCCACGCACACCTAACATATCAAACTCGCAATTTCTCCCTCCGGCTCCTTTGCCCGAAAACGCGAAACACCGGGGATACTTTCCCGGATGTTTTCCCCCCTTCACCGGTATCACCTCATACCGCGTTAGGGCACCTCTAGCACCGATACTTGTCATGTCATGCATCGCTATGCATCTGTTTGCATTGTATTCATTATTTCTTCCCCCTCTTCTCTCGCTAGACACCGAGACCGACGCTGCTGCTGCCCCGTTCGACAACGGAGTTGACGACCCCTCTCTCTTGCCAGAGCAACCAGGCAAGCCCCCCCTTGATCACCAGATATCGCCTATTCTTCTCTATACTGCTTGCATTAGAGTAGTGTAGCATGTTACTGCTTTCAGTTAATCCTATACTGCTGCATAGCCTGTCCTTGATACTACTGTTGTTACCTTTACCTGCTATCCTACTGCTTAGTATAGGATGCTAGTGTTCCATCAGTGGCCCTACACTCTTGTCCGTCTGCCATGCTTTACTACTGGGCCGTGATCACTTCGGGAGGTGATCACGGGCATATACTATATACTTTACACTGTTACATCACTTGTGATACTGTTCGGAGATGGGGGCTGAAGGGGCAGGTGGCTCCATCCCGGTAGAGGTGGGCCTGGGTTCTCGACGGCCCCCGACTGTTACTTTGTGGCGGAGCGACAGGGCAGGTTGAGACCACCTAGGAGAGAGGTGGCCTGGCCCTGGTCGGCGTTCGCGGATACTTAACACGCTTAACGAGATCTGGGTATTTGATCTGAGTCTGGCCATTTGGTCTATACGCACTAACCATCTACGCGGGAGTAGTTATGGGTATCCCGACGTCGTGGTATCAGCCGAAGCCTTCGTGACGTCAGCGACTGAGTGGCGCGCGCCGCATTGGATCGTAAGCTCGCGCTTGTATTAAGGGGGCTAGATCTGCTTCCGGCCGCGTACGCAACGTGCAGGTGTGCTCAGGGCGCGCGATGGGCCCAGACCCCTGCGCGCTTAGGTTTAGACCGGCGTGCTGACCTCTCTGTTGTGCCTAGGTGGGGCTGCGACGTGTTGATCTTTCGAGGCCGGGCATGACCCAGAAAAGTGTGTCCGGCCAAATGGGATCAAGCGTGTTGGGCTATGGGGTGCACCCCTGCAGGGAAGTTTATCTATTCGAATAGCCGTGTCCCTCGGTAAATGGACGACCCGGAGTTGTACCTTGACCTTATGACAACTAGAACCGGATACTTAATAAAACACACCCTTCCAAGTGCCAGATACAACCCGGTGATCGCTCTCTAACAGGGCATCGAGGAGGGGATCGCCGGGTAGGATTATGCTATGCGATGCTACTTGGAGGACTTCAGTCTACTCTCTTCTACATGCTGCAAGACGGAGGCTGCCAGAAGCGTAGTCTTCGACAGGATTAGCTATCCCCCTCTTATTCCGGCATTCTGCAGTCCAGTCCACTGATATGGCCCTTTACACATATACCCATGCATATGTAGTGTAGCTCCTTGCTTGCGAGTACTTTGGATGAGTACTCACGGTTTCTTTGTTCCCCCCTTTTCCCATTTCTCTACCCGATTGTTGCGACCAGACGATGGAGCCCAGGATCCAGACGCCACCTTCGATGACGACTACTACCCCGGAGGTGCCTACTACTACGTGCTGCCTGCTGACGATGACCAGGAGTAGTTAGGAGGATCCCAGGCAGGAGGCCTGCACCTCGTTCAATCTGTATCCCCAGTTTGTGCTAGCCTTCTTAAGGCAAATTTGTTTAACTTATGTCTGTACTCAGATATTGTTGCTTCCGCTGACTCATCTATGATCGAGCACTTGTATTCGAGCCCTCGAGGCCCCTGTCTTGTATTATGATGCTTGTATGACTTATTTATGTCTTTAGAGTTGTGTTGTGATATCTTCCCGTGAGTCCCTGATCTTGATCGTACACGTTTGCGTGTATGATTAGTGTACGATTGAATCGGGGGCGTCACAGGGAGATAGTTACCGAGAGAGTAGCCTAGATAGACTTTGTGTGTGCACGCACGGTGAAGGTGTTTTACAAAGGCAACACCTATGTCTTGAGAGAGAGAGAGAGTTTGTCATGGAGGGCACGACGAGGCTGTGTGTGAGAAATACATTTGTTGAGAGTGTGAGGGCGGGAATGACATAAATGGAGATCTAAACATGAAGAGAAATAATGAGCGCGGGGCTACTTCTTGAGCTTGCGTTGGTTTTTCCCTTGAAGAGGAAAGGGTGATGCAGCACAGTAAAGATAATTATTTCCCCTAGTTAAGAACCAAGGTATCAATCCAATAAGAGAAACACACAAGTCCCCAATAGATGCACCTACACAAACAATCAAACACTTGCACCCAACGATACAAAGGGGTTGTCAATCCTTCACGGTCACTTGCAAAGGTGAGATCTGATAGAGATAGATAAAACTAAATAAAAGATAACTAAATATATTTGGGTTTTTTAGTTTATAGATCTGAAAATAAAAGATTGCAAAATAGCAGATCGGAAACAAATATGATGGAAAATAGACCCGGGGCCATAGGTTTCACTAGAGGCTTCTCTCTTGAAGGCAAATAATATGGTGGGTGAACAAATTACAGTCAAGCAATCGATAGAAAAGAGCAAAGTTATGACGATATCCAAGGCAATGATTATGAATATAGGCATCACGTCCGTGTCAAGTAGACCGACTCCTGCCTGCATCTACTACTATTACTCCACACATCGACTGCTACCCAGCATGCATCTAGAGTAGTAAGTTCATAAAGAACGGAGTAATGCCTTAAGTAAGATGACATGATGTAGAGGGATAGACTCAAGCAATATGACGAAAACCCCATCTTTTTATCCTCGATGGCAACAATGCAATATGTGTCTCGCTACCCCTACTTTGTCACTAGGTGAAATCACGCAAGATTGAACCCAAAACTAAGCACCTCTCCCATTGCTAGAAAAACCAATCTAGTTGGCCAAACCAAATCGATAATTCGAAGAGAAATACAAAGATATCGAATCATGCATATAAAAATTCAGATAAGATTCATATAATATTCATAGATAAGCTTATCATAAATCCACAATTCATTGATATCAACAAACACACCACAAAACAATATTACATTGGATAGATCTCTAAGAACATCGAGGAGAACATGGTATTGAGAATCAAAGAGAGAGAAGAAGCCATCTAGCTACTAGCTAGGGACCCATAGGTCTGTGGTAAACTACTCACAATTCATCGGAAGGGCAATAGGGTTGATGTAGATGCCCTCCGTGATGGAATCCCCCTTCAGCAAGATGCCGGAAAAGGCCCCAAGATGGAATCTCACAGGAACAGAAGGTTGCGGTGGCGGAAAATTACTTTTTGTGGATGCCTCAGAGGGTTTTGGAATATATGTGAATATATAGGACGAAGAAGTAGGACAGGGGATCCCCGAGGGGGCCACAAGGTAGGGGGCACACACCCCTAGGGCGCGCCCTCCACCCTTGACGTCGCCTCATGGGTCTTCTGGCTTGGACTCCAAGTCCTCTAGGTGTCTTCTGGTCCAAGAAAAATCATCGTAAAGTTTTATTCCATTTGGACTCCGTTTGATATTCCTTTTCTATGAAACTCAAAAACAAGGAGAAAAACAAAAACTGGCACTGGGCTCTAGGTTATTAAGTTAGTCCCAAAAATAATATAAAATAGCATAATAATGCATATAAAACATCCAAAACAGATAATATAATAGCATGGAATAATAAAAAATTATAGATATGTTGGAGACGTATCAAACATCCCCAAGCTTAATTCCTGCTCGTCCTCGAGTAGGTAAATGATAAAAACAGAATTTTTGATGTGGAATGCTACCTAACATATTTATCCATGTAATTTTATTTATTGTGGCATGAATGTTCAGATCCATAAGATTCAAGAAAAAGTTTAATATTGACATAAAAACAATAATACTTCAAGCATACTAATAAAGCAATCTTGTCTTCTCAAAATAACATGGCCAAAGAAAGTTATCCATAAAAAATCATATAGTCTGGCTATGCTCCATCTTCATCACACAAAGTATTAAATCATGCACAACCCCGATGACTAGCCAAGCAATTGTTTCATACTTTTGATGTTCTCAAACTTTTTCAACTTTCACGCAATACATGAGCATGAGCCATGGATATAACACTATAGGTGGAATAGAATATGGTGGTTGTGGAGAAGTCAAAAAAAGGAGATAGTCTCACATCAACTAGGCATATTAACGGGCTATGGAGATGCCCATCAATAGATATCAATCTGAGTGAGTAGGGATTGCCTTGCAACAGATGCACTAGAGCTATAAGTTTATGAAATCTCAAAACGAAACTAAGTGGTGTGCATCCAACTCGCTTGCTCACGAAGACCTAGGGCAATTTGAGGAAGCCCATTATTGGAATATACAAGACAAGTTCTATAATTAAAAATTCCCACTGGTATATGAAAGTGACAACATAGGAGACTCTTTATCATTAATATCATGGTGCTACTTTGAAGCACAAGTGTGAAAAAGGATAGTAACATTGCCCCTTCTCTCTGTTCTCTCATTTTTCTGGTGGGCTTCTTTGGCCTCTGTTTTTTCTAAAGTCCGGAGACTCATCCCAACTTGTGAGGGAATCATAGCTTCCATCATCCTTTCCTCACATGGGACAATGCTCTAATAATGATGATCATCACACTTTTATTTACTTACAACTCAATACTTATAAAAAATATGACTATGGAAATGATCTAGCGTAGCAAATGACATCAAAAAAGACAAGCCATGTAAACATCATGCTAGCTATCTTACGATCATGCAAAGCAATATGACAATGATGGAGCGTGTCATAATAAAACTGAACGGTCGAAGTTGCATGGCAATGTATCTCGGAATGGCTATGGAAATGCAATAATAGGTAGGTATGGTGGCTGTTTTGAGTAAGGTAAAAGGTGGGTGTAAGGCACCGACGAAAGTTGTGGGGTACTAGAGAGGCTAGCAATGGTGGAAGGGTGAGAGTGTGTATAATTCATGGACTGAACATTAGTCAGAAAGAAATCATATACTTATTGCAACAATCTATTAGTCATAAAACAAAGTACTACGCGCAAGCTCCTAGGGGGATAGATTGGTAGGAAAAGATCATCGCTTGTCCCTGGCCGCCACTCATAAGGAAGACAATCAATAAATAAATCATGCTCCGACTTCATCACATAACGGTTCACCATACGTGCATGCTATGGAATTTCTACCAATCCATAATTACTCACTAGCATGACTCTAATATCACCATTTTTATATCTCAAAACAATCATAAGGAATCAAACTTCACATAATATTCAATGCACTTTATATGAGAGTTTTTATTATATCCCTCTTGGATGCCCATCATATTAGGACTAAATTCATAACCAAAGCAAATTACCATGCTGTTTAGAGAGACTCTCAAATAATATAAGTGAAGCAAGAGAGTTAAAAAATTTCTACAAAATAAAACCACCGGCGTGCTCTAAAAAGATATAAGCGAAGCACTAGAGCAAAATTGCCTAGCTCAAAAGATATAAGTGAATCACATAGAGTATTCTAATAAATTGTGATTCATGCATGTCCCTGTCAAAATGTGTGTACAGCAAGGATGATTGTGGCAAACTAAAAAGCGAAGACTCATTCATAAAAGATGCTCCAAGCAAAACACATATCATGTGGTGTATAAAAATATAGCCTCAAGTAAATTTACGATGGATTGAAGACGAAAGAGGGGATGCCATCTGGGGCATCCCCAAGCTTAGGCTCTTGGTTGTCCTTGAATATTACCTTGGGGTGCCTTGAGCATCCCCAAGCTTAGGCTCTTACTACTCCTTATTCCATAGTCCATCAAATCTTTACCCAAAACTTGAAAACTTCACAACACAAAACTCAATAGAAAACTCATCAGATCCATTAGTATAAAAAAATAAAACCATCACTTCTGATACTGTTGTGAAATCATTCTTTATTTATATTGGTGTAATATCTACTATACCCCCCGATACTACCCATAGATTCCTCAAAATAAGCAAACAACACATAGAAAACAGAATATGTCAAAAACAGAATAGTCAGTAGTAATCTGTAAACTTCGAATACTTCTGTAACTCCAAAAATTCTGAAAAATTAGGACAACATAGGCAATTTGTATATCAATCTTGTGTAAAAAGTTCCAAATTTTATCATGTTTCTGTGATTTTTAATAATTCTGTGACTGGGCATAAAAGTTTTTGTTTTTCAGCAAGATCAAATCAACTATCATCGTAAGCCATCCCAAAGGTCTTACTTGGCTCAAAGACTAATTAAAACATAAAAACACATCTAACCAGAGTCTAGATGAAAAAAATTATTGAAAACAGAACCAAAAGAAAAAGAACAAAAATAAAAATAAATTGTGTTGCCTCCCAACAAGCGCTATTGTTTAACGCCCCTAGCTAGGCATATTGCAATAGATCAAGGTATTGTCATCTTTGGTATGCAATCCATATGTAGCTCTCATAACAGATTCATATGCCAACTTAATTTTCTTTCTAGGAATGTGTTCCATGCCCTTCCTTAAGAAAAATTGAAATCTAATGTTTCTTTCTTTCATATCAATAATTGCACCGATCGTTCTAGGGAAAGGTCTACCAAGAATAATAGGACATGTAGGACAACAATCTATATCAAGAACAATGAAATCTACCGGCACATAATTCCTATTTGAAACAATAAGAACATCATTAATCCTTCCCATACGTTTCTTAATAGTAGAACCCGTAAGATGCAAATTTAAAGAATAACCGTCAAATTCATGGAAACCTCACACATCACATAAAGTTTTCGGAATCGTGGAAACGCTAGCACCAAAATCACACAAAGCATGGCACTCATAATCTTTAATCTTAATCTTAATAGTAGGTTCCCACTCATCATAAAGTTTTATAGGAATAGAAACTTCCAATTCAAGCTTTTCTTCAAAAGATTTCATCATAGCATCAACAATATGTTTAGTAAAAGCTTTATTTTGATCATAAGCATGAGGAGAATTCAACATGGATTGCAACAAGGAAATACAATCTATCAAAGAACAATTATCATAATTAAAATCCTTGAAATCCAAAAGAGTGGGTTCATTGCTACTTAAAGTTTTGACCTCTTCGATCCCACTTTTATCAATTTTGTCATCAAGATCTATAAACTCCAAATTATTGGGATGCCTTTTAACTAAAGTTGAGTCATATCTAGTCCCATCTTATCAAGATTTATATTAGAAAACATGTCATGTTAACGCGAATGGTTTCACTATTCAAACTGTGGGCGTTTTCGTGTCGCCATGAGTCCCGCTTCTCATCAGCAGGTGCCGTCGGAGCAAGCGTGCGAGTCGACGACAGGTGTGCGAGTAGACTGCTGCGCCGGCTGACCGGGAGGCGTGCGAGCAGGCCGCTGCGCAGGCTCCCAAGTAGGCAAGCCCTTTGACCAGGCTCTGTCGCCCACCTTCGTCCCAACTACCCCCACTTTTAATGGCGTCAGCGCCACAGTTTAAAATCACCCCCGCACTACCCGATATAGCTAAAATCTTCTCTCTTCCTCTCTGATTCTCCTATCATCTACCTCCAACTAGCCTGACCTAATCGTACGCCATGCCGCATCACGATGGGCTGCCCTTAGTCTTCCAGTTTCCTGAGGAAGACACCCAGCCGGAGTCTCAAGAACATGAGGCGCTTTGGGACGAGCTTGAACTAGCCTTGCGGGAAGACGCCGCGTCTGTCCCCGCTCCTGTTCCAGCTCCCGTCTCCCTGAATGCGCCACGCCCATCCCCGTGGCACTGATGGGTTGGGAGCTGCACATTGTCGCCAAGCTTGATGCCACAGGGTTCCATGAGGTCCCCGTCGACTTTCACGCGCCCGTGCACCTGCCAGCGCATATGCCTATGTGTGCACTGACGCGCGCGCCCGTGCCGGTGCCTGTGCACACGAATGTCTCTGCTGCGCTATTGCCAGCGCCTGTCCCCGCGACGATGCTAGTGCCCCCCTCAGCGGCATGGATCACCGTTGTCGACTGCTTCCCTGCACCAACACTAGTCGCCTCCTCCCGCCAATTGACTCACTCCTGGATATCAGAGTCCAGAACATTCTAGCCTTCCTTGAAACTAGGGCCAACGTCCAGGAGTACGCCAACAACGGTGCAAGACACCGTCGTCGCCGTCGCCGTCGGTCAGTGGCCTGACGACACACAGAGCATGATAGAGGAGCCGCTTCCCATCGCAAGATGCTCCCGTCGCCGCCGCTTAATTTCGGGTTTATCATTTCCATTTATTTTAGTCCGATCGTCATATGAATGCAAAGTCGGAGTTAGACTAAATGAAATCTATGGTTTGATCGATTGAATGTTCTGCTAGAGCCGTATCGAATTAAATATAAAACGTCGTCAAGCCACATGTATTCCTTCTCATCGCAAACATTTCATATTAAATACCACGTCAATTCAAAATATTTTTTAGGGAAGTCAATTCCAAATACTTGTAGGGCGCGATCAGTCCCCTTGTTCGAGCACTAGGCGATATATCTATTTATCCATGCATTAATTATTATGGAGTAGTAGATAAATAGTACTTGTGACACCCCTGATTCACTCGTACACTAATCATACACGCAAACATGTACGGTCCAGATCAGGGACTCACGGGAAGATATCACAACACAACTCTAAACACAAATGAAAGTCATACAAGCTTCATATAACAAGCCAGGGGCCTCGAGGGCTCGAATACATAGCTCGATACATAAGCGAGTCAGCGGAAGCAACAATATCTGAGTACAGACATAAGTTATACAAGTTTTTCCTTAAGAAGGCTAGCACAAACATCAACGATCGAAGAGGCAAGGCCTCCTGCCTGGGACCTCCTAACTACTCCTGGCCGTCGGCGGTCTCCACGTAGCAGTAGGCACCCTCCGGGTAGAAGTAGTAGTCATTGGGGTGGCATCTGGCTCCAAGGATCCACCATCTGGTTGCAACAATCGGAAAGAAGAAAGAAAGGGGGAAAGGGGTAGCAAAGCAACCGTGAGTACTCATCCAAAGTACTCGCAAGCATCAGATCTATACTAAGTATGCATTGGTATCAAATGGAAGGGTTGTATCTGTGGACTATACTACAGAATGCCAGAATATAGGGAAGGCCTAGCCTATCAAAGACTAGCATCTTCAAGCAGCTCCAAGCATCTTGCAACATTCAGAAGAGTATAGAATAGCAGTTTATAATTACAAACATTTTGTAACATTAATGCCCAGAGATCCTTCCTCAACTCCCTGCGAGAAAGCAATCCCGGGGCCACATATCAAAAGTATCCATTTCTAGTTGTAATAGATCAGGATACAAGTCTGAACGTCCATTACCGTGGACATGGCTATTCGAATAGATAATCTTCCCTGCAGGAGTGCACCACATTACCCATCACGCTTGATTACTCTGGCCGGACACACTTTCCTGAGTCAATGCCCGGCCTCAAAAGATCAACACGTCGCAGCCCTACCTAGGCTTAGTAGAGAGGTCCCCACCAGTCTACATCCTAAGCACTCCGGGTCGTTGTGCACAAGGGGATACTAGCACCACCTCTACCTGGATGGCGTGATTCGGCCTGGCTAAAATGCTGAACTGGACGTCTGACAAAGCTTCGGCTGATAGTACGACGCCGAGGCCCATAACTATTCCTGCGTGGTGGTTAGTGCATAAAGGCCAGAGGCCAACTCAGAACAAATACCCAAACCATTAGTGTATTAGGAGTTTGCAGAGACGAGTAGAGATTCACGATCGATGTGACCCCGTCGCCCCGTCTCGTGGACTTACGGCAAGGGCACAAAATGCCCGGCCGTGCCATGTAATTATCTTGCGGGTGCTCTCCGGGCTCGCCCGACTTTCACAAAGGTCTCAAGTGAAGTCAAGGTAACCGTGTGTCCAAACATGAAGGGGGAAACCCCGAGGAATCACCCTCGATGGATTCCACTTGATGTAATCATCAAGGTGAACGTAGGAGGAATCACCCTCGAGGTTCACACTTGAGGGGCTGCACGATAAAGTCACATCAGGAGTGGTGAAGGAGGAATCACCCTTGATGACAATGACTGAATAGCTACACTACAGAGTTATCATCAGGAGTGCGTTACGAGGTATCACCATTGGCACTCGATAGTAACTATGCCGAGTCATACAACTAAGGGGGTGTCAGGCTCTGGTCGTCGATCACGTTGATTGAGTCATCGATGACGAAGCAGGGGCAAAAAGGACAAGGTGGGGTTCACTGATGGATCACCAACCAACCTATACTGAGCACTTTAGGATAAGCAGGTAAGGTACAATGAGAAGGTTACAAAAGTTGGCTATGCATCAGAATAGGAGCAGACAATAACAGTAGCAAAATCTAATGCAAGCATGAGAGAGAATGGAATGGGCGATATCAGAGTGATCAAGGAGGGGCTTGCCTGGAAGCTCCACTGAAAGGGAAGAAGGGTCGTCATCGACATAGTCGATCACAGAAGCATTAGCATCAGTCTCGAGGTCTACCGGAGAGAAGAGGGGGAAGAAACAGTAAATACAAGCAAACAGATGCATGACATGACAACAGGCAAAGCTAGGGTGTTCTAACGTCGGGCTACACGATGTCAGCGAAGGGGGAAACATCCGAAAATGTTTTCCGGTGTTTGCATTTTTTGGACAGATGAAACAGAGAGGGATGGTTACATGTTCGCTATGCTAGGGGCACATGACGGATGAATGGAGAGCGTATTCGGAATCGTCTCGTTTTTCTGAGCAATTTCATGTCTAAAGTATTTTTCATCTGACTTACAGATTAATTTACGTGATTTTTCAAAGTTTATACATTTTCCGAAATTAAATATTAATTCGAAAATAATTGGAAAAAATGCTATGGGTACACATAAGTGTACTCAGCACTATTTACATGTGGCTTATAGGTGGGTCCAGCGGGCTTAGTCAGCAGTGAGTCAACAGTTGAGGGACCCACATGTCATAGGCTTGGTTATTTAACAGATTTAAAAACCAGTTTAATTAGCTAGTGGGGCTAGACCGCCAGTGTCACAGAGGTGAGTTGACTTACTTAAAACGTTTCATCGGTTAATTAATCTAGTAGGGCCCAAAGGTCAGGGGGTTTACCACTAATTGGGGGTTATCCCTAAGCTAACGAGAGGGTCGGCTGGGCACGCACGGGCACAAGGCGCCGACGGCCAGGCCCAACAGCTCGCACGGGGGTGGGCGACCAGCGCTGGAGGTAAGGCACAGGGCGGGGCTGATGGGGCCACACGCGCACTTGGGCGCGGCGAGCGAGCAGCAGCGCAACAACTTAGCAGGAGCAGCAGTGATGTCAGGGCGATCGCGGGTGGAGCGTGGTGGCAAGGTGACAAGCAGCAGCAACATGCAACAGTAGCGGGGCGTGGCGAGCACGCACACACGGCGCGAGGAGCATGGCGCCCGGATACGGTCACATGAACACAACGGCGAGCAGAGGAGGGTTCAAGGGGAAACGGACGGGGGGAGGGGAGGGGTGGGGAGGGGAGGTGGCTCACCGGCGTCGAGGCGGCGGGTGGCACCGTCGGGGGCCCTTCTAGATCCCGGAACGGGGAGAAGGACGATGAGGCGGCCTTGGAGAGGTGGCTCCGGCGCGAGGTGGCGGCGACGTCGACAGCGTCGAGCAGGTGTCGGGCAAAGAGGGAGAGGGGCCGGGGTCGTGAGGAGGACGCCGAGGAGGACGGCGGCGGTCCGGTGACGAGATCCGGCACGTCGAGGCATCTAGGGCGACGGTGGTCGAGGGTGGGGCGTGGTCGTCGGGGTCATCGGGGTCGCTGCCCCTGATCTGGATCGAGGGGGAGGAGGAGGAGCAGGGGATCGAGCGGGGGGAGGGGTTCGAGGGGAGGCTAGGATTTGGTTGCCTCAGGGGGTTGCATACCTGGCCAGACGGGCCGGCCCGGCACGGCACGACACGGCCTGTGCTAATCGTGCCTGGCCCGGCACGGCCCGCCGTGGCACGTTTAATAGCCGGGCCGTGCCGTGCCGGCCCACGGGCGCTGCTCCTTGGCCCAGGCACGGCCTGATTAGTAAACGGGCCGGCCCGATGGCCCGTTTAGCACGCTGGGCTGCATATTTTCACCCTGTTGGGCTGGTTTTTAGGCCTATTGGGCTATATTTTACGTATACATCTATAAAAAAATCTGTAATATATATATAAAAATTAAACGGGCCGTGTCGTGCCAGCCCGTGTGCCCAGGCTCCAGGCCCAGGCACGGCCCAAGGCGTGCCGCGTGCCGGGCACTGCCTGTTTAGCCCGTGTCGTGCCTGGCCCATGGCGGGCCGTGCCGGCGTGCTTGCGGGCTGGCCTGTTTGGCCCGGCCCATTTGGCCAGCTATAGGGGGTTGTAGGGGTTAGGTGGGCCGGTGGAGGGAGCTCGGCCGGCTTGGGGCGGCCAGCTGGGCAAAAGGCCCAATGGGGAAGGAGGGGGCTTCTCTCTTTTCTTTTTTTTAAATTATACCTATTTGTTTTCTGCTTTCATTTCTTTTAAAACAAAACTAGTTTTATAAACTATAAGAATTGCACATAAAACATCATTATAATTTAGGCTACTGCCACATTAAGTTTAACACTTAAATAAATTAGTTTAGCGTTCTTATAATTTTAAAAGGCATTAAAATGTTTTAGCAACTGTTATATTCACAAAAGGGCATTTAAAAACTTTACAAAAGTGTTGGGTCACCACCATAATTTGTTGTGGAATATTTTCCACACTTTGAACATTTTAAATTTGACATTTAAAAACTTTTATGATTTAACTTGAATTTAAATTTGAATTTGAACGGCTTTGAATCAATGCGAGTTTATCAACAGTAACCATGGTGACGTGGCCTCATTAGTAGAGGGTTATTGTAGCTTAATTATCTGGGTGACTTGTCCATCACGGTCACTTTTGTTCCTAAACTTGTTACATGTATAATACTACTAGTACGTGAAACTGGTGCTGTAACTTATGAACGCGTCCAGATATGGTCAACGGCAACACCGCCTGCGCGTACTTCGTGTTTGCCTGTGCGTCTAAAAGTAGAAGGGGGAGAGAGGGAGAGAGAGCAGTCATGGAACCCACCAATAAGTGAAGGCGGATAGTACGTGCTAACGAGCCGGTCCCACTAATGTACTAAAATTAATATTCAAACATGTTATCCATTAGGGTGTGGTAATATAAAAACCATTATATCAATAAAGGGGGGTACAACAAACGTTGCTACTATGTTGCCTATTGACGTTCGGCTTCAAGGCCCTGGTCGCATGTTTGATCCTCGTCCTTTTTCATATTTAATTTATATATGGGTCCAAATTTGTTCCATGATAGGTGGGCCCGTCGGTGTGTTGTTTGTAGCAATTTAATTTCTGGGTCGAAATTTTGTTGGCGTTGTGGGACCAGGGGTGCCCAGACTTGCCTGCCTGCGGCCCGTGGCATGGCTCCACCAACGGCCTGGTACGGCCCAGCTTCAGCAACGACAACCAAAGACCCTCGCGAGGGGCCAGGCCTCATGAGGCGGACGACACCGGGACCTCCCTGGGGGTGGCCTCACTAGGCCGTCTCCTGAGGAGCGGAGATATCTATGCAAGGGACACCTCGCGAGGTTCACGTGACGTGAGCCATGACAACCAAAGCCAGGGGGTGCCAGTGGATGCAGTGTACCAGTTTCCTCTTTGGTGCTAAGGAGGCAAGCGCAGGCGCGGGGTCCCGAGGCATCAGGCAAAGGTTTCCATATTTGTGCAACAAGACCAAGACCAGCAGGACGGCAGGACGGAGGTCATCGCGGAG
Source organism: Aegilops umbellulata (assembly GCA_032464435.1). NCBI lineage: Eukaryota > Viridiplantae > Streptophyta > Magnoliopsida > Poales > Poaceae > Aegilops > Aegilops umbellulata. The sequence continues at coordinate 323,379,089 of CP136058.1, read as the reverse complement.
CCCACATCAGCATCACCACCAGAGCCTTTAGCAGGCGAAGACCACCTTTTGTCAGGATAGCTTGTACTAGTTGTCCCCCTTCAAACTTGACCATTGTGGGATCCCTTCCAGCCTAACATTTGGGAAGAGGACCAAGGCCACTATAAATAGGACCTAGCCACCACCGTAGCAGGGGGGATCATTCAGATCATCCTCACACACACCAGCTCATCAAGCCCAAGAACACCTCACCTCCTTAGGTTGTTCATCCACTGTACTAGTTCATCCTCAGCCCCTATAGACAATCCACCACACGCTGGAGTAGGGTATTACACTGCAAGGTCGCCCAAACCAGTTAAAACCCCCGCGTCCCTTGTTCTTTGGGTCCGTCAAGCTAGGCCGTGGGATCGTCGAGCATGCAAGCTAGGGAGAGAGTGTTCTTCGTGCACACCCCAGAGTTCGAACCTCTCAAGGGTTTGCCGGAACCCGTAATCCGACATTTGGCGTGCCAGGTAGGGGTGCGCTAAGGCATTTCTTCTGTCAATCGACGCACCACTGCTCCACGGCATCCAAGGATGATGCTCACCGGGCCCGTGCTAAGCGCCGGGCCGCCCTTGCCGCTCAAGTCGCCCAGACGGCACCCGTCGGCAAACCTCCCTGTCGCTCTCCATCACCAGCTGCCAACGCCGCCACTGGCCCGGCGGGAAACGAGCAGCAAGCTTCATCGCTGCACCCCTCCGTGCGGCGGGACGGACACCCCACCACCCCGCCGCTGACTCCGGCCGGCTCATCATCCCGCGCTCGCCGCGCACCCACAGACGGGCAGGCCGCACTGCTCATCGCGCGCAAGCTCCTGTGTTACGGCCCCGTCGACGACCTCTACGAAGACTAGCTGGACCGCATCACCGAGCTCGTCAGCGCCACTGGGGGCTCTCCCGCACCGTCTCTCTCGCTGCCTCCTCCACCTCTTGCTGCGGGCGACGTAGCCCATGGAGCCCCTCCGCCACCTCCACATAAGGACGTCGCCCTCGCACCAAGACGCGCGCCCCGCGGCGCGACCCACCACGCAGGGCGCCCGCAAGTGAGGAAGGAAGCTGCCAAGAAATCCAGCGACCGCAAGAAGATGCTCCTGCACTCCCCACACCACCACATAAAGATCGCGCGCCGCCTGCGGCGGCGGCGCGTGGGTACCAAGACCAGGCTCCACCTCCACGACGAGCTCAAGTGACCACGGCGGGTTGCCGCGCCTTCACTCCCGAACTACGCAGTGTTGTCTGGCCCAGCATGTTCAAGCCCGACCTGCCTCCATGCTACGACGGCACCCCCGACCCTGCTGAGTTCTTGCAGCTCTACGAGCTAAGCATCGAGGCGGCCAACGGCTAGGAGAAAGTTATGGCGAAGTGGTTTCACATGGCTCTCAAGGACGGCGCGCGCTCGTGGCTCTTGAACCTGCCCACGGGATTGATCTCCTCCCGGGGGAGATGCGTGAGTGCTTCGTCGCCAACCTCCAAGGCACTCGCGACCGCCCGCCTGCTGCTGGTGACTTGTGGCGCATCAAGCAGCAGCCAAGGGAGACCCTTCAAAAGTACATCCAGCGTTTCAACAACGTTCGCCTCAAGATCCCCAAGGTGACGGACGAGGCCATCATCTCAGCGTTCTCTGACGTCGTCCGTGATGTCAATATGAAGGAGGAGCTCGCCATACACGAGGACCTGTGCACGGCTCTGGAGATGTTCAACATGGCGACCAAGTGCGCGAGAGCTGAGGAGGGATGCCTCTCCCTCCTCGAGCTTCCAGCTGCCGGCCCGGAAGACAAGAAGGCCAAGAGCAAGGACGTGAAGCGCAAGGGGGCTGTCGTGCTCGCGACGGAGCCGAAGATGAAGCGCGGCTGCGACCACCCCGAGTCATCCAAGGCCAACCGCCCATTATGCGCCTTTCACGTGCACAGCCACAACACTAATGACTGTCAGGAGATCAGGGCCATCCGCGATAGGCGCTTCGGTCGACGCCCCGAGCGCAACGACTGGGGCTACGACCGTGGAGGAGGAAGAAGTGGAGGACGCTGGGACGACCGCGGTCCCCGCCAGGAGTGGCGCGATCGCCCTCGCGAGGGCGCCTGGAGAGACCAGCCTCGTGAGGACTGTCCGCAGGGCAAGGCCGGGCTCCCTCTGCTACCACCACCACCAAGGAGGAACGATGATCATCACCAAGACGAGGGGGCAGGGGGCTTCCAGGAGCCTCGTGCCATCGCTTGCATCTTGGGTGGCACTCAGGCCCCGGCCTCTCAGCGCATCTTCAAGCAGTTTGCTCGCGAGGTGAAAGCGGCCCTCCCTAGGCTCAAGGCCACGCGCCCGCTTAGGTGGTCCAAGTGCACCATTACCTTCAGCTCATCTGACCAGCTCAAGTGCACGGCAACTGTCGGCGCCCTCCCGATGCTTTGCTCGCCCATCATTAGCAATGTTCAAGTCACCAAGACCCTCATCGACGGCAGTGCAGGGCTCAACGTCCTCTCCGTCAAGATGTTCGACTGCTGCAAGTGCCATATGATCAGCTACAGCCTACCAAGCCCTTCTCAGGAGTGACCGACGGCTCCACCACCCTGATAGGGAAGATCCGCCTCCCTATCACCTTCAGCAAGCGCAACAACTACCGTACCGAGCTCATTGACTTTGACGTCACCCACATCCACTTGCCGTACAATGCCATCCTTGGGTATCCAACCCTGGCCAAGTTCATGGCAGTGACCCACCACGGCTACAACGTCCTCAAGATGCCAGGGAGCTGCAGCGTCATCATGGCCGCCTGTGATGAAAAAGGTGCAGTGTGCTCTCTCGAGCGCGCCTACCAGGCTGTGGCGGCCGAAGACCCAGACAACGAAGGTGTTATCTATGCACCTGAGGCAGTCCCCAAGAAGAAGAAGCAACTACTCTGCCAAAGGCCTCAGGAAAGCGGTGTCTCCAGCGGCACCACCTCAGGACATGCACCCACGGATGGGGAACTTCCCTCCCTCGCATAGGAAGGCGCGCCCGGCGCCCTCCTCAGGCTAGGCTTGGGGGCTCTCTTCTGGAGGGCCTCTGACTTAGCCCATGTCACGAGGGAGGCGCTCGGGCACCATGTGGAGGTATGCTTCAACGCATGCTTCCCTCATAAGGGCACAAGGCGTGGAGTGTCTAGTGCTCAGGAGTTCATGACCAAGGCGATCCAGGAGCTCCAAGAGGCGAGGACCATGCGCAGCGACCGCCGCCCACCACCTGGCGCAACTCCTCATCCCGGCGAGGATGACGAGCTGCGCGTCTGCGTCGACATCCCAGGACTCAACAGGGCAGCATCTCGAGATCGTTTCTGGCCTTCGCGCCTTGGTTGGCGCGAGGGTCCACCTCACAACTATGTTCGCATGCCATTTGGCTTGCCGAATGCGGCCGTCACCTTCCAGCGCCACCTGCAGAGCGTTCTGGCGGCTCAGGAGGCCCGACATCACACAGTTCTGGCAGAGATGGCAACGGTTCTTCATGAGACGCCCGGGCCCCCGAAGCCTCCCGAGGCTCAGGACCCCGGTGAGTCGTCAGGAGAAACTCCTTCAACATGCGTCTTTAGCCACTTCAACACCTCTCCAGCAACGGTACTAGGTGACTCTTTCCGATTCATTCAGTTGGGGGCGCCCCTCGGGCAGCACTTTCCCCAAGTCGCACGGGCCAGTCCCTGCGACGTGTATCCTTTTGCATCTCTAACTTACTCTGTTGGGGGCGCCCCTCGGGCAGCATCATCCCCAGGCCGGACGGGTCTGTCCCTATGGCATGTATCATCCTTGCATTTATCTGAACTAGCTTGCTTCCTTGCATGAGTTATCTTATGATTTTCACCTGCTTGCATGTTGTCCTTCATGGCCACCCGCATTGCTGACCGGCCTTCTGCTCATCCTGCAACGGGGCTACCCATGCTGGCACGTCACTTGTGCTCGGGTCCGTCCCTGCAACGCTGACAAACTTGAGTGGTCAAGATCTGGCTCGCGGCACGCCCCGTGCACGTCACCTCACCAGACCCTCGGTGCCTTCATCTTCTTGCGGAAAGACCGGCGGCAGGACAGCAAGCGCGATTACAAGTTGTATCCTCCCCTCGCACTAAAACACAGGGATCTGCGGGGACGACTATGGGTGGCCTCACCGGCCGCCCTCCTTCCACGTTATTCACTTGTGTGTTAAAGGGGGGCTCCTGAGCATCGCGCCTTAGGGCTCTTACTGACTCTCCAGCCCTCACCCCCTGGCCTTGACCACGGCACCGCGACCTGGCATACCAGCGGCGACTGAGCTTGCTCGAGGGTCGGGACCCGAGGACGTAGAGCATTTAGATGAGCAAGGAAGGGGGGAGCCGGCGTGAGCCTTGCCCAATAACACCACCGCTGAAGTGCAAATCGGATGCCGTACGAGGGACCACCTCAAACTCGACAAGATAAGTCACATACTCACGTAGGACAACGACGCAATTGGAATTTTTAGTTCGAGCAGCCTTGCTCTGGCAAGGCCGCCTTCCTTTTCTACCTTCGGGGCGCTGCTTGCATGCCAATGGGGACCTCTCGAGCATCGTGCCTCAGGATCTCTTACTAGAACTCGGGCCGCTCACCTCCTGGCCTTGACCATGGCATCGCGACCTGGCATACCAGCGATGGCTTAAGCCTCCCTAGGGACTGGGACCTGCCGGCATAGAGTGCTAAGCTACCGCGAGGACAAAAAGGGGGATAGTGGCAAAGCAAGGCGTGCAACCACAAATATCAAAGTAGGGGTGTCGGTGTCAAAACCGGTGGATCTCGGGTAGGGGGTCCCGAACTGTGCGTCTAGGATCGATGGGTAACAGGAGACAGGGGACATGATGTTTACCCAGGTTCGGGCCCTCTCTATGGAGGTAATACCCTACTTCCTACTTGATTGATCTTGATGATATGAGTATTACAAGAGTTGATCTACCGCGAGATCGTAGAGGCTAAACCCTAGAAGCTAGCCTATGATTATGATTGTGTATGAGATTGTCTATCGACTAGCCTGGCCTCAGTTTATATAATGCACCAGAGGCCTAGGATAACAAGAGTCCTAGACGAATACGCCGGTGGGGAGGAGTCCTTGTCTTGATCGCCAAGTCTTGTGGAATCTTCCTTGTATGCGGCAGCTGTCCGAACTGGCCCATGAGTATACGGCCATGGGGGTCCTCGGCCCAATCTAACAGATCGAGAGATGACGTGGTGAGTACCCCCTAGTCCAGGATACCGTCAGTAGCCCCCTGAACCGGTCTTCAAGTTAGGGACGCTCCTCGATTCTTCCGAATTGTTCTTCATCTTCGGTCGTCGGTCTTGAAAACTGGTTCAACAAATCTTCTCATCTTCGATCTTGAGGATCACCGAAATGCATTCGACGAGTCTACACGTCGGGTATCCGAGGATCCCCTTTAAGTTTCGGCCTTTATCAATGCCTTGTTATTATTATGCCACACCTCGGGTTTTGAAGTTGTTCCCGGGCGGCAGCGTCTTCTTGCGTCCGAGCTCCAACGCCGGACTGCATTCGAGGTATCTTTTGCAGCCGAGAACCAATACCGGACCGCTTCCCAGCTATAACGTCGGAATGTATCCGAGCTCCAACGCCGGACTATGTATCCGAGCTCCAACGCTGGACTGTATCCGAGCTCCAACGCCGGACTATATCCGAGCTCCAACGCCGGACTGTATCCGAGGTGTCGTAAATCACCTTGGTTCAAATAAGTTTGAAGGAGTTTAGCCGAGCTTAATGCCGGAAATGCCCTCTATGGAGCCAGCCACTAGCGCCTGAGCTTTATGCCGGACTGCTTCCGAGGTGGTGCACCACCCCGAATGTGGGCCGATTTTTGTCAATATTTTTGATTGGTGCAATTTATTCTCTACCGAGATATATAGCCAGTAGCCCTCAAGGTGGGTATCGGTCTAAAACCCGAGATGCACATGAAGGATGACATAAGACCGCTGATCCCCGTAGCCGCTGAGACTCAGGTTGATTTGCAAAATCGGTCTGAGGATCAAGTCCTAGCTCGACAGAATACTTCGGGACACAAAAAGCGGCGTGCTCAGTCCTCGAGACTCAGGTTGGGTGCGGCCGACCAACCTGAGGATCAAAATCTCCTCGGAGACTGCATTACACTTAAAATTTTCTGCATTGGACAGGCAATGCAGTAGCCCCCGGGACACTGGTCGGGTGGCAACACTATATCAGGGGATCGATGTGCCCCTTTAATATTTGTAAATAATAAGCCCGAAGCCCAGTAGCCCCCGAGCCTTAATGCGGGCACGGGTGACCGAATTAAGGATTGATATCCATAACAAAATCACAAATTATGTGTAATGACTCTATCTATCCAAGTACTTTACGTCATTAATGCTCGGATCCGCATTGTACAAAACTTTGTTGACCGACCATCGGCTTCCACCTCCTCGGCCAATAGCCGAGGAGTGTTTGTCCTACTTTATAAAGCCTTTATGAGGGCAAAGATTTACAACAAACAAGGCAATCTGGCCATACGGTTTTATAAACAAAGGTACGCAGAGAGATATGTTATATTACTGTTTAACAGAAGAAATGTCTTCCAAAGAAAATAGTCCCGCTATTGGTTCCTTTCTTTGGGTTGTCATGCTAAGCATGATCATGAAACCTGAGCTCCAATGTAAGAGCAAAATATCGAGGATTTAGTTTGGGAGGCCAGTTAATAGCCCCCGGTAGTGTTCGGCGACAGTCGAGGTCAAGCCGTAAACACTTCAGCCATTGTTATGAATGGCCCGTCATTTAACACCGTCATCGGATCGCTGACTAGTTTACGCTTATTGTCACAGTCAGTTTTTGGCTTTCTCCACTGAGGTGCTTAACCATGTGAGCTGGAAGCACAATCGCAGTGGTTCTCCCTTTGCACACCTTGCCAAACAAAGCAGAATGTAGGAGGCAAGCGCAGGAGACGGGCAACCCAACTATTGACCGAAAACACAATTCGAAACCGATGCATATATAGCAATATCCGATAATGTTTTTGGCGAATCTCTAAAGGTGTCCGGCGTTGCACTGCGAGACTTGTGCTGAAAACACACAAATAGTTTAAAAGTGCCATAAGCTTGGAAAACCAAAAGACGTCAGTAAAAACTTGACGTCCGAACAAGATCAAGTGTTCGGTGCCAATCCGAAAATTGTCCTTAGCAAAAGAAGTGCTTCTGTCGTGCTTTAACATGATACATCCTATCTCAAGACTTCAAGCGAGTCAGCCTACGGCTTCAACCTTCTATCTCGAGGGCGGAGTACTTCTCATTAGGCTAGTTTAGCAAACTAAACTCTAGCGGCTTTGAGAGAGAAATTAGGCTCCCCGGCTGGTGACCACACGCTCGTGTCGAAAAAAGGAGTGATAGATAATAATAATAATAAAAAACTTTGCAACGACTAAGAAGAAGAACACTTATCATAAAACAGTTCATATAAATTTAAGAGCCCCCAAGTGACTTGGGTAAAAGAATGATTGCAAGTACCGAAGTACTTGTATCATATCTATGTTCAACCGAACTTCAAACGTGTCTTAACCGACCGTCGGCTTCTCCCTCTCCGGTCAAGGACTGAAAAGTGTTATGTACTCCATCTGTCGAGAATATCGACGGTGTTTCCAATAACCAGGCAATCAGGCCATAAGGCTGTAACAGACAAAGCGCGCTTAGGGAACTTATGCTATATTACTGCGAAGTGTAAGAAGCATCTTCGAAGAAAATAGTACCCCCACCGATACCTTTCTTCGGTGCTCATTGTTATTATGAGACTTGTGCAATAGATTTTTTATACTCATGAGTTCTGTTGTGTGCCGACCATCATTGAAAACTATAAGAGCGCTAGCTTTCGGCTTCACCCAGTCTGAGGTCCGGCTCGGATGACCCGATCGTGACAATCGCAGAGGTGCTCCCTTTACTCCCTAGCCAAACAATCGAGAACGTAGGGGTAAACACAGGAGCGAGGCAACCCAGCTTGCAAATCGCTTAAGTCAATATGGTGCATATTGTGGCGTAATACACGAACAAGAAACGAAGCCGTACAAGTATAATCATATGCAAGAGGAAAAGCTTCATGAAGGAAGCCCCCAAATGAATTGGGTATTTGAATTTGTGCGTCACAAACAAAGTTTGGACAAGGAAAAAATTTTACAAGCAACATTTTTCCAAAAAAGTATAATGCTTGGTCGAACCGAACACAAGTTAGAAATTAAAGCTTTGAGCATGAAAGCGACTTAGCTGGTTAATGTGTTCGGTATTGATGACGCGGTCCGAGCTTGATGCAGGACAATGTTCCATCCCCCAAGCCAGTCCCGAGGTGGGGGAGCGGAGAGCTCGACCCGTCGAAGTGGTGACATAGCACGGTCAATGCAGACCGGCAGAGTGACGCCAATGTCCACGGATCATTTTCCTGTGCACAAAAAATAGTGCAAACCGGAGATAATAGTAATAATGATAATTAAAAAAAATCGTTGCATAATAAATAATTTATGCAAAGTGAGTAATAAAAGAAATATGGTCTGGCGCCGAAGTCAATGTCGATGCAGGGCATCGGCGTGATGCGGTAAACGCATGGCAAAGCCTGAATTCACAGGTCGGTCCGAGCTCCGGATGCGGCGGTCGCCGGACTATGTACGGAAACTGACCGAACCACCATGCAACTATGGTTAATGCGGCCAACATTCGATAGACCTGTGTACATATGATGGACAAACCAGAGTAATAATTCGTTGGAAAAAATGAACCCAAACAAGCTAAAGATACTGGGATTAATAACACCTGGTTTATTTGTTGTAGCAACCCGAAGGAAGGTGATTCCCAAAATTGGGACTCGGTCCGTGCACCCATTGCCTGATGGGTGATAAAAATGACGGCATGGCAATGCTGGCAAAGGTTGGCTTGACGAGGCAAAGCCCTCGGTCCAGCTAACATGACGGAGCTGGTCGGCTAGTGACGCCGAAGTGTCCGGAGTAGGTTGATGAAGAGATGGCGAAGCCCCCGGTCCAGCCGAGATGCCGAAGCCTCGATGTCAGCCGATGAGTCGAAGTAGGTCGGCGTGATGGACACCAGCTTGAAGAAGCAATAGTGCGGCCCTGCCGATGCAGGTCGTGACGTGGTCGATGTCGGCTTGATGAAGCGACCGTGCGGCGATGCCGGTATGCCCGCTCCGTGTAATCCGTGGGGCGGCGATGTTGGTGATGATTTATCCTTCGCGATGCCGGACTCTTGTTCGGTTTGCCGAGATGATGATCCGAAGAAGTTGAGCTCGGCTCAACAAAGTGTCGACATATCTAGCACAGGTCGGCAGCCGTGGAGCAATATTGCCGGACTGGTTTGACACCAGCATGATATTGAAGATCATGTTCAAAAGATCTTAAAGTTAGTGGGATGTGTTCGGGAACAAGACACAATACCCCATACAAAACTTCCTTCAAAAGGGATGTCCGAAATCCCGTTCATAAAAAAGACGAACTCGGGTCGGATTCGTTTTCGCGCAGAAAACAGATCTGAAAAGTGATCCACTAATCGGAAGGTTCCCGGAGTTTGGACGGTCGGATCGAGCTGAAATTTTGAGAGGTGATAGATATAGGAATTCAACAGCTAATCAATGGTTGGATCTTCCAAAGGACGTCCGATCTAGAAGCTGGACACCACGCCCTAAACTCATCCAGATTCCCGTCCAGATTTGACAGGGCTCTGGTATATCGTGGATTGCCAGAGATTCCTCCATCGGAACTCGACGAAATTTTGTATGGTTGTTGTAGACTCAATTCCGCACAAACCCACCAAAGCGATCGTTAAAAAGACACTTGAGGAGGCGGTGGCGGCGGACACAAGTTTGCTGTCTAGAAAAACAGCAGAGTCGCCCGAGGGCAATGTTGGCATTGAGCCCCCGGGCTCCCTGGATGATTCCTCCATGATCTTGATAGAGATCGGAATTGATGTTTACAAAGGCCCTCATCCGAACATTACGATCAGAGCTAGGGCGCAGTCCTTGGTCAAACCAAGGTGACCAGTCGAGCTGGTGACGAAGATGCTGAAGTCGCAGTTGATCTGCAGGCGAGCCATCAACCTTTTGTCGAACACACAGCAGAACTCTCAATGAAAGCACCAATGTCGGTGTCAAACCAGCGGATCTCGGGTAGGGGGTCCCGAACTGTGCGTCTAGGATCGATGGGTAATAGGAGACAGGGGACACGATGTTTACCCAGGTTCGGGTCCTCTCTATGGAGGTAATACCCTACTTCCTGCTTGATTGATCTTGATGATATGAGTATTACAAGAGTTGATCTACCGCGAGATCATAGAGGCTAAAACCCAGAAGCTAGCCTATGATTATGATTGTGTATGAGATTGTCTATCGACTAGCCTGGCCTCGGTTTATATAATGCACCAGAGGCCTAGGATAACAAGAGTCCTAGCCGAATACGCCGGTGGGGAGGAGTCCTTGTCTTGATTGCCAAGTCTTGTGGAATCTTCCATGTATGCAGTCGCTGTCCGAACTGGCCCATGAGTATACGGCCATGGGGGCCCTCGGCCCAATCTAACAGATCGGGAGATGACGTGGTGAGTACCCCCTATTCCAGGACACAGTCAAGGGGCAATAAGCATCGGAGCAAAAGCATTACAGATTCCTTACACACCCCCACGGGGTTCGTTTCGATTCCTCGCATGGAACAAAAGAAGAAAAACATCAAGGGGTCCTAGCTAAAAGCATCGCCGTCGACGCCATCATCAATAGTGGGCCACGAGGGGCCGACGCTGACCCCATCCAGATCATCGCCAGCGGTGAGCAGACGTCGCTGCCGCGCTCTGGGCATGACGAGAGCTTGATGGTACATAGCTGTCGTCGCTCGTCTCCGGAGATTCATCAAGCTTGGGATATTCGCTGGACTCCCACGAGCCGACGTTGCTGCTGGAGGAACTGCTGGCAGGACCAGGGGCGGGCTCGACGCCCGCTACCACGCCATCCTAGCGGCCCCCTCCAGGACAGCACTCCAGATGGCGGCCACCCTCGTCGAATACTTTGAAGAACATCATGGAGGTGCCGTCATCCCCAAAGTCGATGGCGAGTGCCCCCTTCGTGCGGCAAGCGCGGGCGACTTCACCCCATCCACGAGTCATGAAGATCTTGCTCGGGGAGACGACCTCGACCTCCGCCCCCGTTGCCGGGGTGCTGCACTCGGCATGCTGCAACCACAGCTCGAGTGGCCCTCTCGGCGGCATCTCTTCGGCGAAGAACTGCGGGAATCAGATCCATGTGCGCGGTGGCATTGCCACCCACACCATGAGCTCACGCGAGGAGCCCTCAGCTTGAGTTTGTGGGCCAGCGGCACGTGCCACCATAGCTTGGCCACCACAGCCGTGACGCGAGCGGCGAGCAGCGCTGCCTCCTCCTCCGAAGGCTTGCACATGGGCGTACAAGTGCAGCGGGTAGCCGGGAGGAGGCCGCTCGTACCAAGGCCTCTTCACCTCCTTCCTTGCGTCGGCATCACGGGAGCAGCCGAACCTCTTCTTGGGCGGAAGTGGCCCCTGCTCTTCGCAGGGGGTTTTCCCTTTCTCAGTGGCGGAGAATCTCCTTATTGACGCCATGAGTGTCACGGCAAGATGGCGAGGCGAGGAGGAAGAAGAAGAAGCAGGTGGCATGGAGAAGAAGATGAGCGACGGGGGTTCCACCCCTCTCCTCATTTATAGCCAGAAGGAGGACAACCACCGGCCTCCAAGATCGCAGGTAATGATGGTTTTCCTCTGCATGCAGCAGGGTGTCATCAAGTCAAACGGTTGCCAAGGCAGCATGGGGAAGCGGAGGCGCCCATGTCCCATCGATCTCCATGCATCAATCAAGGACGCACGTGGTTGGGGCCCGCGACACTCCGCACTTTCCCTTTGGCTTCGCCTCAGAGCCAAGTTCGAGCGCGCCTTGGGTCCGGGGGCTACTGTCGGCGTTCTGGGACCGAGGGTGCCCAGACTTACCTGCCTGCGGCCCGAGGCATGGCTCCACCAACGGCCTGGTACGGCCTAGCTTCAGCAGCGACAAACCAAGACCCTCGCGAGGGGCCATGCCTCATGAGGCGGACGACACCAAGACCTCCCTGGGGGTGGCCTCACTAGGCTGTCTCCTGAGGAGCGGAGATATCTATGCAAGGGACACCTCACGAGGTTCATGTGACGTGAGCCATGACGACCAAAGCCAGGAGGGCGCCAACGGACGCGGTGTACCAGTTTCCTCTTTGGTGCTAAGGAGGCAAGCGCATGCGCGGTGTCCTGAGGCATCAAGCAAAGGTTTCCATATCTGTGCAACAAGACCAAGAACAGCAGGACGGCAGGAGGGAGGTCATCACGGAGCCCACAGCAGCATCACCACCAGAGCCTTTGGCAGGCGAAGACCACCTTTTGTCAGGATAGCTTGTACTAGTTGTCCCCCTTCAAACTTGGCCATTGTGGGATCCCTTCCTACCTAACATTTGGGAAGACGACCAAGGCCACTATAAATAGGACCTAGCCACCACCGTGGCAGGGGGTATCATTCAGATTAACCTCACACACACCAGCTCATCAAGCACAAGAACACCTCACCTCCTGAGGCTGTTCATCCATTGTACTAATTCGTCATGAGCCCCTCGAGGCAATCCACCACACACTGTAGTATGCTATTACACTGCAAGGTGGCTCGAACCAGTATAAACCCCCGCGTCTCTTGTTCTTTGGGTCCGTCGAGCATGCGAGCTAGGGAGAGAGTATTCTTCATGCGCACCCCAGAGTTCGAACCTCTCAAGGGTTTGCTGGAACCCGTAACCTGACAAATTTGTTCCATTACAGGTGGACTATCGTTGTGTAGTTTGTAGCTTATTTGTAATTATTAAAGAGAACAACAGAGTTTTTTGCAAAAATACCATGGTGCGATGTGGAAGGTGAGAAAGGACGTGCGAGAAAGCGGTGACCAAGCCAAAGGGAAATCAATTGGGGGAGGTGTGGGGGTTGCAATGATGTTTGGAGTAGTTGTGGGCCGAATGCTACGAAAATATAAACCCAACAAAATAAATGCCTTCACAAATTAATCCAAGGTTGGAGCCCCCCTCGCAATGTAAATAGCTCCGGCTCTGCGAGGGATGGAGAGGTAGCTTAAATGTGTGGAAGGTATGGCGTGAGAAAGAGGTCAATCGAGACATAGATAGATAGAGAGACAATGTGAGTGTGGTTCGGCATTCGTTGAAAATATATATATGCTTTGGAGAGATATTGTCCGATTGAGCTTTTGGGAAGGGTGAGGGCTGTAAGATAGAGCTTGAGAGATGATCCAGTCACAAACATGTAGATATATTTTCTGCGTGGGAGGAAGCAAGGTCAATCGATACATAGATAAAGGGAGAGAGATTGAGCGAGTGTGGGTCGTCACGCGATTGAAAGATTGAGACGGGTTGGGGAAAGTGACCTAGATAGACAATGTGCGTGAGAGAGTACACAATATGAATATGTCGAATTGGGATCAAACATGGAGATATATCGTTTGTGTCTGAGAAAGAGCGAGGCCAATAGAGACATACATAAAGAGAGAGAGAGAGAGAGAGAGAGAGAGAGAGAGAGAGAGAGCGTGGGCCGCCATGAGGTCGAAAGAGTGGGGGCGGCTTGGATGGACTGGCCTAGATAGAGAATCTGCGTGAGATAGTATAGAGTGTGTCAATCGAGGCCTGAACCGGGAGATATATCATTTGTGTGTGAGAGAAAGCGAGGTTAATCGAGACTTAGATAAAGAGAGAGATATTGAGCAAGTGTGGGCCGCCGTGCAGAAGAAAGAGTGAGACAGTCTCGAGAGAGTGACCTAGATAGACAATGTGCGTGCATGCACATGAGAGGGGGTTCTAGATAGGCAATGCATGTATCTAGCGAGAGAGGGTGGGAGGGGGAGGGAGAGATAGAGAGCTTGGCATGGACTGCAATGGCAGGTGTGTGAGAGAGATACATTTGTTAACAGAGTGGGAAAAGGGGGTTGTGTAGTTCAGAGAGTTAGAGATCGAAACATGGAGAGAAAGAATGAAGTGTGTCGGAAACCAATAGCTTTGTAAGGTGGTTAGGAGAGGAAGATTGATCGATACAGGAAGTATGTAGCATGTGTGCCGAGGGGGTGGGGCTAAAAACAACATTTGAATGTGGATAGTACTAGACTTAACATTGACGTTTCAATTTAGTGTACATTGTAAGATTTGAATTGAGGACCATGCATATGGCTTCCATAATTATTTCGAATTCGTGCCATACTAGGTTTGGAAAAGTTGACATTGACTCGATTGTTGTGGTATTTTGTATGTGTGTGGTTATATGTTCGAATCCATCCAAAGTTTTTGTTGGGGAACGTTGCAGAAAATTAAAAATTTTCCTACGGTTTCACCAAGGTCCATCTATGAGTTCATCTAGCAACGAGTATTCAGATTAGATAGCATCTACATACCACTTTGTAGATCGCAACGGAAGCGTTCGAGTGAACGTGGATGAGGTAGTCGTACTTGCCGTGATCCAATTCACCGATGATCTAGTGCCGAACGGACGGCACCTCCGCGTTCAACACACGTACGGGACGGGAGACGTCTCCTCCTTCTTGATCCAGCAAGGGGGAATGAGAGGTTGAGGAAGATCCAGCACGACGGTGTGGTGGTGGATGCAGCAGAACTCCGGCAGGGCTTCGCTAAGCAACTACGGGAGGAGGAGGAGGTGTTGCAGGGAGGAGGGAGTGCCAGGGCATTAGGGTTGGTTTGCTCCTCCTTTTCCCCACTATATATAGGGCCAAGGGAGAGGGGGAGGCGCAGCCCTTACCCTTCCTCCAAGGAAGGGTGCGGCCAAGGGTGGGGAGGAGTCCATCCTCCCCAAGGCACCTCGGAGGTGCCTTCCCCTTGTAGGACTCTCCCCTTTTTTTCTCTCTTGGCGCATGGGCCTCTTGGGGCTGGTTCCCCTTGGCCCAAGCAGGCCAAGGTGCACCCCCTAAGGCCCATGTGGCCCACCAAGGCAGGTGGCCCCACCTGGTGGACCCCGGGACCCCTCCGGTGGTCCCGGTACAATACCGATAACACCGAAACTTGTCCCGATGGCCAAAATAGCACTTCCTATATATAATTCTTTACCTCCGGACCATTCCGGAACTCCTCGTGACGTCCGGGATCTCATCCGGGACTCCGAACAACATTCGGGTTACTGCACATACATATCTTCACAACCCTAGCGTCACCGAACCTTAAGTGTGTAGACCCTACGGGTTCGGGAGACATGCAGACATGACCGAGACGGCTCTCGGGCAATAACCAACAGCGGGATCTGGATACCCATGTTGGCTCCCACATGCTCCACGATGATCTCATCGGATGAACCACGATGTCAAGGATTCAATTAATCCCGTATACGATTCCCTTTGTCAATCGGTATTTTACTTGCCCGAGATTCGATCGTCGGTATACCAATACCTCGTTCAATCTCGTTACCGGCAAGTCACTTTTCTCGTTCCGTAATGCATGATCCCGTGATTAAACACTTTGATCACATTGAGCTCATGGTGATGATGCATTACCGAGAGGGCCCGGTGATACCTCCCCGTCAAGCGGAGTGACAAATCCCAGTCTCGATCCATGTCAACCCAACAGACACTTTCAGAGATACCCGTAGCATACCTTTATAGTCACCCAGTTACGTTGTGACGTTTGGCATACCCAAAGCACTCCTACGGTATTCGGGAGTTACACGATCTCATGGTCTAAGGAAAGGATACTTGACATTGGATAACTCTAGCAAACGAACTATGCGATCTTATGCTATGTTTAGGATTGGGTCTTGTCCATCACATCATTCTCCTAATGATGTGATCCCGTTATCGATGACATCCAATGTCCATAGTCAGGAAACCATGACTATCTGTCGATCAACGAGCTAGTCAACTAGAGGCTCACTAGGGACATGTTGTTGTCTGTTATTCACACATGTATTACGATTTCCGGTTAACACAATTATAGCATGAATAAAGACAATTATCATGAATAAGGAAATATAATAATAATGCTTTTATTATTGCCTCTAGGGCATATTTCCAACAGTCTCCCACTTGCACTAGAGTCAATAATCTAGTTACATTGTGATGAATCGAACACCCATAGAGTTCTGGTGCTGATCATGTTTTGCCTTAGGGAGAGGTTTAGTCAACGGATCTGCGACATTCAGATCCGTGTGCACTTTACAAATTTCTATGTCTCCATCTTGAACATTTTCACGAATGGAGTTGAAGCGACGCTTGATGTGCCTAGTCTTCTTGTGAAACCTGGGCTCCTTTGCAAGTGCAATAGCTCCAGTGTTGTCACAGAAGAGCTTGATTGGCCCCGACGCATTGGGTATGACTCTGAGGTCGGTGATGAACTCCTTTACCCAAATTGCTTCATGTGCTGCCTTCGAGGCTGCCATGTACTCCGCTTCACATGTAGATCCCGCCACGACGCTTTGCTTGCAACCGCACCAGCTTACTGCCCCACCATTCAAAATATACACGTATCCGGTTTGTGACTTAGAGTCATCCAGATCTGTGTCGAAGCTAGCGTCGACGTAACCCTTTACGACGAGCTCTTCGTCACCTCCATAAACGAGAAACATTTCCTTGGTCCTTTTCAGGTACTTCAGGATATTCTTGACCGCTGTCCAGTGTTCCTTGCCGGGATTACTTTGGTACCTACCTACCAAACTTACGGCAAGGTTTACATCAGGTCTGGTACACAGCATGGCATACATAATAGAACCTATGGCTGAGGCATAGGGGATGACGCTCATCTCTTCTATATCTTCTGCTGTGGTCGGACATTGAGCTGAGCTCAATTTCACACCTTGTAACACAGGTAAGAACCCTTTCTTAGATTGATCCATATTGAATTTCTTCAATATCTTATCAAGGTATGTGCTTTGCGAAAGACCTATGAGGCGTCTCGATCTATCTCTATAGATCTTGATGCCTAATATATAAGCAGCTTCTCCAAGGTCCTTCATTGAAAAACTTTTATTCAAGTAGGCCTTAATGCTGTCCAAGAGTTCTATATCATTTCCCATCAAAAGTATGTCGTCTACATATAATATGAGAAATGCTACAGAGCTCCCACTCACTTTCTTGTAAACACAGGCTTCTCCATAAGTCTGTGTAAACCCAAACGCTTTGATCATCTCATCAAAGCGAATGTTCCAACTCCGAGATGCTTGCACCAGCCCATAAATCGAGCGTTGGAGCTTGCATACCTTGTCAGCATTCTTAGGATCGACAAAACCTTCCGGCTGCATCATATACAATTCTTCCTTAAGGAAACCATTAAGGAATGCCGTTTTGACGTCCATTTGCCATATCTCATAATCATAGTATGCGGCAATTGCTAACATGATTCGGACGGACTTCAGCTTCGCTACCGGTGAGAAAGTCTTATCGTAGTCAACCCCTTGAACTTGTCGATAACCCTTAGCGACAAGCCGAGCTTTATAGATGGTCACATTACCATCCGCGTCTGTCTTCTTCTTAAAGATCCATTTATTTTCTATGGCTCGCCGTTCAACGGGCAAGTCAGTCAAAGACCATACTTCGTTTTCATACATGGATCCTATCTCGGATTTCATGGCTTCCAGCCATTTGTCGGAATCCGGGCCCGCCATTGCTTCCTCATAGTTCGAAGGTTCACCGTTGTCTAACAACATGATTTCCAAGACAGGGTTGCCGTACCACTCTGGTGCGGAACGTGTCCTTGTGGACCTTCGAATATCAGTAGGAGCTTGATTAGAAGTATCTTGATCATAATCATTAATTTCCTCTCTAGTCGGTGTAGGCACCTCAGGAACGATTTCTTGAGTTTCGCCGTTGTCCGGTTCAAGAGGTAACACTTCATCAAGTTCTACTTTCCTCCCACTTACTTCTTTCGAGAGAAACTCTTTCTCTAGAAAGGATCCATTCTTGGCAACAAAGATCTTGCCTTCGGATCTGAGGTAGAAGGTATACCCAACAGTTTCTTTTGGGTATCCTATGAAGACGCATTTTTCCGACTTGGGTTCGAGCTTCTCAGGTTGAAGTTTCTTGACATAAGCATCGCATCCCCAAACTTTTAGAAACGACAGCTTAGGTTTCTTCCCAAACCATAATTCATACGGTGTCGTCTCAACGGATTTCGACGGAGCCCTATTTAAAGTGAATGCGGCAGTCTCTAAAGCATAGCCCCAAAAAGATAGCGGTAAGTCGGTAAGAGACATCATAGATCGCACCATATCTAATAGAGTGCGATTACGACGTTCGGACACACCATTACGCTGAGGTGTTCCAGGCGGCGTGAGTTGTGAAACTATTCCACATTTTCTTAAGTGTGTGCCAAATTCGTGACTCAAGTATTCTCCTCCACGATCTGATCGTAGAAACTTGATCTTTCTATCACGTTGATTTTCAACTTCACTCTGAAATTCCTTGAACTTTTCAAAGGTTTCAGACTTGTGTTTCATTAAGTAGATATACCCATATCTACTCAAGTCATCAGTGAGGGTGAGAACATAACGATAGCCACCGCGAGCCTCAACACTCATTGGACCACACACATCGGTATGTATGATTTCCAATAAGTTGGTTGCTCGCTCCATTGTTCCTGAGAACGGAGTCTTGGTCATTTTACCCATGAGGCATGGTTCGCACGTGTCAAATGATTCATAATCAAGAGACTCTAAAAGTCCATCTGCATGGAGCTTCTTCATGCGTTTGACACCTATGTGACCAAGGCGGCAGTGCCACAAATATGTGGGACTATTGTTATCAACTTTAACTCTTTTGGTATTCACACTATGAATATGTGTATCATCACGTACGAGATTCATTAAGAATAAACCATTAACCATCGGAGCATGACCATAAAACATATCTCTCATATAAATGGAACAACCATTATTCTCTGATTTAAATGAGTAGCCATCTCGAATTAAGCGAGATCCAGATACAATGTTCATGCTCAAACTTGGCACTAAATAACAATTATTGAGGTTTAAAACTAATCCCGTAGGTAAATGTAGAGGCAGCGTGCCGACGGCGATCACATCGACCTTGGAACCATTCCCGACGCGCATCGTCACCTCGTTCTTCGCCAGTCTCCGTTTATTCTGCAGCTCCTGCTTTGAGTTACAAATGTGAGTAACTGCACCGGTATCACATACCCAAGAGCTACTACGAGTACTGGTAAGGTACACATCAATTACATGTATATCACATATACCTTTGGTTTTGCCGGCCTTCTTGTCCGCTAAGTATTTGGGGCAGTTCCGCTTCCAGTGACCACTTCCCTTGCAATAAAAACACTCAGTCTCGGGCTTGGGTCCATTCTTTGGCTTCTTCCCGGCAACTTGCTTACCGGGCGCGGCAACTTCCTTGCCGTCCTTCTTGAAGTTCTTTTTACCCTTGCCCTTCTTGAACTTAGTGGTTTTATTCACCATCAACACTTGATGCTCCTTCTTGATTTCTACCTCTGCTGATTTCAGCATAGCATATACCTCAGGAATGGTCTTTACCATCCCCTGCATATTGTAGTTCATCACAAAGCTCTTGTAGCTAGGTGGAAGCGACTGGAGGATTCTGTCAATGACCGCTTCATCCGGGAGATTAACTTCCAGTTGAGTCAAGCGGTTGTGCAACCCAGACATTTTGAGTATGTGTTCACTGACAGAACCATTTTCCTCCATCTTACAACTAAAGAATTTATCGGAGACTTCATATCTCTCGACCCGGGCATGAGCTTGGAAAACCATTTTCAGCTCTTCGAACATCTCATATGCTCCATGTCTCTCAAAACGCTTTTGGAGCCCCGGCTCTAAGCTGTAAAGCATGCCGCACTGAACGAGGGAGTAATCATCGCAGCGTGACTGCCAAGCGTTCATAACGTCTTGTTCTGCAGGGAGAATACGTGCGTCACCCAGCGGTGCTCGTAGGACATAATCTTTCTTGGCAGCTATGAGGATAATCCTCAGGTTCCGGACCCAGTCTGTATAGTTGCTACCATCGTCTTTCAGCTTGGTTTTCTCTAGGAACGCGTTGAAGTTGAGGACTACGTTGGCCACTTGATCTACAAGACATATTGTAAATTTTTAGACTAAGTTCATGATAATAAAGTTCATTTAATCAAATTATTTAATGAACTCCCACTTAGATAAACATCCCTCTTCTAGTCATCTAAGTATTACATGATCCGAGTCAACTAGGCCGTGTCCGATCATCACGTGAGACGGACTAGTCAACATCGGTGAACATCTTCATGTTGATCGTATCTTCTATACGACTCATGCTCGACCTTTCGGTCTTCTGTGTTCCGAGGCCATGTCTGTACATGCTAGGCTCGTCAAGTCAACCTAAGTGTTTTGCGTGTGTAAATCTGTCTTACACCCGTTGTATGCGAACGTAAGGACCTATCACACCCGATCATCACGTGGTGCTTCGGAACGACGAACCTTAGCAACGGTGCACAGTTAGGGTGAACACTTTCTTGAAATTATTATGAGGGATCATCTTATTTACTACCGTCGTTCTAAGTAAACAAGATGCAAAACATGATAAACATCACATGCAATCAAAGAATAAACGTGACATGATATGGCCAATATCACATAGCTCCTTTGATCTTCATCTTGGGGCTCCATGATCATCTTGTCACCGGCTTGACACCATGATCTTCATCATCATGATCTTCATCATCGTGTCTCCATGAAGTTTCTCGCCAACTATTACTTCTACTACTATGGCTAACGCGTTTAGCAATAAAGTAAAGTAATTTACATGCCGATTCTCAATGACACGCAGGTCATACAAAAATAAAGACAACTCCTATGGCTCCTGCCGGTTGTCATACTCATCGACATGCAAGTCATGATTCCTATTACAATAGCATGAACATCTCATACATCACATATAGATCATTCATCATTCATCACAACTTTGGCCATATCATATCACAAAGCACTTGCTGCAAAAACAAGTTAGACGTCCTCTAATTGTTGTTGCAAGTTTTACGTGGCTGAATTAGGGTTCTAGCAAGAACGTTTTCTTACCTACGTAAAAAGCCACAACGTGATTTGTCAACTTCTATTTACCCTTCATAAGGACCCTTTTCATCGAATCCGCTCCAACTAAAGTAGGAGAGACAGACACCCGCCAGCCACCTTATGCAACTAGTGCATGTTAGTCGGTGGAACCGGTCTCACGTAAGCGTACGTGTAAGGTTGGTCCGGGCCGATTCATCCCACAATACCGCTGAATCAAGATTGACTAGTAACGGCAAGAAGAATTTACAATTCGACGCCCACAACTACTTTGTGTTCTACTCGCGCAAGAAGAACTACGCATAGACCTAGCTCTGATACCACTGTTGGGGAACGTTGCAGAAAATTAAAATTTTTCCTACGGTTTCACCAAGATCCATCTATGAGTTCATCTAGCAACGAGTATTCAGATTAGATAGCATCTACATACCACTTTGTAGATCGCAACGGAAGCGTTCGAGTGAACGTGGATGAGGTAGTCGTACTTGCCGTGATCCAATTCACCGATGATCTAGTGCCGAACGGACGGCACCTCCGCGTTCAACGCACGTACGGGACGGGAGACGTCTCCTCCTTCTTGATCCAGCAAGGGGGAAGGAGAGGTTGAGGAAGATCCAGCACGACGGTGTGGTGGTGGATGCAGCAGAACTCCGGCAGGGCTTCGCTAAGCAACTACGGGAGGAGGAGGAGGTGTTGCAGGGAGGAGGGAGTGCCAGGGCATTAGGGTTGGTTTGCTCCTCATTTTCCCCACTATATATAGGGCCAAGGGAGAGGGGGAGGCGCAGCCCTTGCCCTTCCTCCAAGGAAGGGTGCGGCCAAGGGTGGGGAGGAGTCCATCCTCCCCAAGGCACCTCGGAGGTGCCTTCCCCTTGTAGGACTCTCCCCTTTTTTTCTCTCTTGGCGCATGGGCCTCTTGGGGCTGGTTCCCCTTGGCCCAAGCAGGCCAAGGCGCACCCCCTAAGGCCCATGTGGCCCACCAAGGCAGGTGGCCCCACCTGGTGGACCCCGGGACCCCTCCGGTGGTCCCGGTACAATACCGATAACACCGAAACTTGTCCCGATGGCCAAAATAGCACTTCCTATATATAATTCTTTACCTCTGGACCATTCCGGAACTCCTCGTGACGTCCGGGATCTCATCCGGGACTCCGAACAACATTCGGGTTACTGCACATACATATCTTCACAACCCTAGCGTCACCGAACCTTAAGTGTGTAGACCCTACGGGTTCGGGAGACATGCAGACATGACCGAGACGGCTCTCGGGCAATAACCAACAGCGGGATCTGGATACCCATGTTGGCTCCCACATGCTCCACGATGATCTCATCGGATGAACCACGATGTCAAGGATTCAATTAATCCCGTATACGATTCCCTTTTACAATCGGTATTTTACTTGCCCGAGATTCGATCGTCGGTATACCAATACCTCGTTCAATCTCGTTACCGGCAAGTCACTTTTCTCGTTCCGTAATGCATGATCCTGTGATTAAACACTTTGATCACATTGAGCTCATTGTGATGATGCATTACCGAGAGGGCCCGGTGATACCTCTCCGTCAAGCGGAGTGACAAATCCCAGTCTCGATCCATGTCAACCCAACAGACACTTTCAGAGATACCCGTAGCATACCTTTATAGTCACCCAGTTACGTTGTGACGTTTGGCATACCCAAAGCACTCCTACGGTATCCGGGAGTTACACGATCTCATGGTCTAAGGAAAGGATACTTGACATTGGATAACTCTAGCAAACGAACTATGCGATCTTATGCTATGTTTAGGATTGGGTCTTGTCCATCACATCATTCTCCTAATGATGTGATCCCGTTATCGATGACATCCAATGTCCATAGTCAGGAAACCATGACTATCTGTCGATCAACGAGCTAGTCAACTAGAGGCTCACTAGGGACATGTTGTTGTCTGTTATTCACACATGTATTACGATTTCCGGTTAACACAATTATAGCATGAATAAAGACAATTATCATGAATAAGGAAATATAATAATAATGCTTTTATTATTGCCTCTAGGGCATATTTCCAACAGTTTTCTCACTACCATGGTGTTTTCTTATACATATGAATTTGTATTTAAAAAGTAGCGTGGATACCGTGAAATGAGAAATCCACGTTAGAATTGGAGATCGCTATGTGACATACACTCTAATTCAAATAACTAATCATTAATTAATTTATAGTATCTCATTTCGAATGACTAATTATTTGCAAGAAAAACACGGGCATGGTAATACATACAGATTCGTTTGCTAATGAAATAAGATTTGTTTGCATTCTCAAATGTAGGCGCACCAGGCAGACCAGGGTCATGTCATGGTGGTTGCGTGTGTCATACGAACGCTAGCACCCAGCCACCCACCCCCTCCCTCCCTCCCCCACCCAAAAAAAGAACGATGACAAAAAAAGTTCACGCTTCCACATTTTGGATTGAAATATCTGACGACCCCAATTCCAGACCTGCAAAATCTCCCTTCTCCATCGTCCCCTTCCACGCCCAGAGCGGTCAAATCCCTAATTCACCGCCAACCCAAGAAAAGTTTGAATCGCTCCTCGCCTCGTCTCTTTCCCCACCTCTGTGCCGGACGACGACGATGAAGACGACAGTCGCGCTTCACCACAGCACCGGAGCTACCTCATCTACGCCCACGTCCACTGCACCAGGTAGTCCACCGACAACGTCGCCGCTGCAACCGACGTGCCTCACAGACACCAACTTCCACCGCATCAGGTGCACTTCACCGACGCCGTGTCCCACCTCACCGGGGCTACTTCACCGAGCATATCCTCGCACCTCCACCCCCGAGGCTGTTGGGGCTTCACCAACGGCCTCGTCCACCACATCCTAGCGCTCCACTGCTGCTCAAGATCTGCATCTGTTCACGGCTAGCCAACACCAGTGCATCACCCGCACTCTAGCTAGGAGAGCATGCCCAAACACCGGTCCGAAGTAGGCCACATATCACACCCTTGTGCACTGTTTCAACGATGTTTGGATATCCGTTTACTGCTCTCTTTGGTACGACCATGTGCAATTTAACTACGAGGATAGCCACTGATACGAAAACGTCTACACCTAATACTGGATGTGCCACAGATGTTTCCAAAGATGAAGATGGATTAGTAGGCATCACATCTATGCACGACATAGTTGTACAGATAATGAGCAAGTCCGGAGATATGTTTCTACGTTCCCCTGAATGAGGACATGTAGGAGCACGCATGCATGGAAGTGGGTCGAGCCAGAAATCAATTACTAGTAGCTACCAAGTTGAGAACTGCGTGGGCATGCAAGAGTTTGTTTCAGAATATAAAAAAATCAAGTTGGTTATTTCTTTGGAAGACCACGACCACCAGAGAAAGTTGCATGCACCAAGAAGTTTTTCACGGGGGATAGATTGTGTTTAAAGGAGTCAGGATGGGGTCCACCTGCGGTGAGACAAATACATGGTCGATGGTGTTTGTTGCTGAGATATAAAAGGCAACTAATAATTAAATGTATTAGAGTCCATAATAGACTGAAGTGTCAGTTTCCTTTTAGTTATGCGTAGCACGTATAGATAGAATATTTTCTACATGAGGGTCAAGTTGATTAGTTGGGTCGGCTATAAGTACTAGAGGGTGCGGTCATGTAAAGGACAGGTTATATTTTTATGAATAGACAGATGTGTTTTTAGGGTAAAATACTCGTATCGAGTTTTGGGGGAAGCTGTCTAAAAATCCCAAAGTTTTGGAGGAAGCTTTTGAAAACCTCTGTGTTGCGATTTCTCTTCATGGAAATTGTTTTGCGTGTGAGTTCCGTTGTTGAGATTGGTTCTCTCGTGCTGGTCCGCAAGGTTCAATCACTCTACTTCACGTACATCGCGTGCGCGGGCGAGAGAGTACTGCTGCTGAAGTTTGAGTGTCGTGAAAGGTCGGGCCGCAACTAATGATCTCTCTCTATCGCCACGAGGTTCGGTCTTCATCAGGTGGTATTCAGAGCATCAGGTTGCTCACAACACTATGGAGAAGATGGCGAGCGCATCGTCATTTAGTAAGTTAAGCTATGGGTTTCAGTTGGAGGAGGAAGGCCGCTGGGCCAGGCTATTTCACACCCGCGTGGTGGTGAGAGAGAGATCATGTGCCATGACGATCGATCACATGAGTTTGATCAATGTTGCAAGCATCGAGATGGTGGAGAAGCTGAATCAACCAATGACACCACGTCCACAACCATATTTGTTTTGTTGAGGTCATGAAGAGCTCATTGTCACGCAACAAACCAAGGTACCGTTTTTGCTGGAAAATTATTTTTGCGAGGTTTTGTGCGATGTGATTCCGGCACCGATGATTTCATGTAACTTGTTATTGGGCGAGCCATGGTACAAACAACTTGATGTTGCGTACGGTTGCAAATCACACAGATATGCCGTCAAGAGGGGAAAGAAGTATAGCCTCGTGCCAATGGGTGAGGAGAATTTTATTTCTTGTAGGAAAGAACATCTTGAGAGTATAAAAGAGCAGGAAGAAGCAAAGAAAAGGGAAGCCAAAGTTCCTGAAATTTTTACAGTCGTTATTCAGTCTCCAAATAAAAATATTGTTGAAGAGATCGATTCGAAACCGAGGATGGTTTCGTTTCAAGGAGGAGAGGATGATACGACCATATGCAATTTAAGTACAAGGATAGTTGCTGATACGAGAACGTCTACACCTAATACTAGATGTGCCACAGATGTTTCCAAAGATGAAGATGGATTAGTAGGCATCACATCTATGCACGACATAGTTGTACAGATAATGAGCAAGTCCGGAGATATGTTTCTATGTTCCCCTGAATCAGGACATGTAGGAGCACGCATGCATGGAAGTGAGTTGAGCCAGAAATCAATTACTAGTAGCTACCAAGCAAGTGGTAACACGGACTTGTACATGGAACATCCCAAGCGCAAGCAGAGCTGCAGTGAGCCTGTATAATGAGCTAGCGTAAGTCCATGCATTTCATTTAATTTGTATTGGCCCGCGTGTATGATTTGTGTGCAGTGGTGGATCCACGAATTCAAGTTACAGGAGCAAAAATTTAACTTAAAAAATACGAAGGAGCTTGCACTCCGAAAATCAACATAACTTGAGAAATGTGAAGCTACATGCACTTTGAAAACCAGCTAATGATCCAAAGTAGTTCCAGATTATAAAACACTAAATGATGTAAGCACCTAAAAACACAAAATGCAACATGGTGTACAAGGACTACTAACATGGACTGTACCTGCTTGAATTATTCGTTCTCTGGCTGAAAATATCCAAGTGTAATTGCACCTATAACCAGTGCGCAAACTGCATATCAATATATCTATCCTGCACAAGTATGCCAATAGTTTCAAACAATAGATTAGAAAAGTATTTATGCTATGTTGTCATAATACGGGGACTTTCTGGTAGATGGCCTCGATGTTTCCTCAAGACATGAAAATGTACTATAATTTGCTTGTCATCAATTCCTGCAAATCTCTATCTCTCTTTGAACATAGCAGATCATCATTAGACACTAAATCCTCCAGTGGAAGCTTGCAAAATGCTTGCATTAGATCCCTCACTACAAAAAAATACACTTCCGTGATGATACGTGTTTGTCACAGTAGGTCACGTTTTCTGTCATGCATGTACATCCATGACAAATTTATGACAGAATCAAGATAGTCAAACCTGTGCTATCGTAGAAATGTTCCATGACATTACCAGAATTATCATCACGGAAGTGTCCACTTCCATGATGATAAATCGCGCATCATAGAAGTGCTTTCGTCAAGGGTGACCGACACGTGGCATCCACCATAACAGGACCCCATTAAGCTATCGGGTCCGGTTTTGGGTCCGATAACTCGTTAACAACCTGGACCAATGGGAAATTTCCACGTGTAAAATTCTGATTGGCCGGAGGAAACACGTGTGAGCTCGTCAGTGGGTCAGATAGGCGCCTATGCTATGTCGACACGTGCGACGACCCACCACTAGCCCATTTAGCTTACAAAGGCCGACCCGTTTGACTTGGTCAAAAGATAGCAGGTTGGCCCATGAAAAGCCTGTTAACGGTCTCTTCGCAAATAGCCCATTTTACGGCCCGGTAACTCACGGCCCGTCGAGGCCTGCACGAAATCGGCCCAACAACGTCATGTGGGCTGTCGAATATAACACGAGCCCGTTTCACTTTTGGCCCATGTATGGCCCACGATGCCTTTCGGCCCATATGAGGCCTTCGTATCTTTACGCCGTTCAGAGGCCCACGGTGACTCTAGCCTGTAATGAACAGTAAATTTCTTTGTACCCGTTAACGGCCCATGATTCACATGGACCGTTTCCAGCCCGTGTTAGCTTTCGGCCTACTGACGGCCCATACATTCTTGGGCTCCTTTCCGGCCCTCAATCACTTCTGGCCCGTTATTGGCATGTTCCCCTAATGGGCCAAATTTGGCCCGTGGCAAGAGTCGGCCCATTTCTAGCCTGTTAACCCGTTGCGCTATTTCCAGCCCATCCTATATTCTGGCCCATTAATGACCCATTATGCCTGTGACCGAATTAAGCCTTTGCTGTCCTCCGGCCTGTTAACGGCCGGTTACCGTGCTGGGCCGATACCAATTACGCCCGTTTAGGGCCCATGTAGACCCATTTATCCGACAACCCGAGGCCCACCAATTCTACGGCCGTGTTGGCCGCCCATTTAAAGACGGCCCGTAGGAGGCCCATGGATCCTACAGCTCGTAGGAGGCCCATGGATCCTAAGGCCCATAGCAGGGTCAAGGCTACCATGGTCCGTATATGGCCCATGGTTGTTGCGGCCACTAGCAAACCAGGGAAAAAGAAGACCAAGAAATAAATAAGCCCGAAACTAACACTAGGCTATTAAGGCGATTGCACAAATTACATCCACTGGGCATCAAAGATCGCCACCAGTGAAAATATAGGGAACACCCTACACTATACAAAAATGGCTTGTTGTTTTCTTCAACCAGTGGCTGGACGTTAAGAACAAATTTTATATCACAATATAACAAATTACAACTATAAAACAAAGGAAGGTTGGCATAAAAGTTAACCGTCTGGCAGATATATGCACCACCAGAAGTTCATAAGCTCAGTTCATTTGACCTGACTGTTACGTTTTCATGTTGTATTGTCCGATGGAGCACCATAACCTTCGCCTTCATTTGTCCTAGGATCCTGAACAACATAGAAAATGTCTGATAGTCTGGTTTCAAAACCATGCATATCTTGACGACATTGAACAATGTCTGTCCTTGTTTCACAAAGGGTCTCTGTTAAGGAACGGACTTGTGTCTGGAGCGCAGATATAACATTGTTTTGAGCTTGCATATCTTGATCATGAGGTAGTTTGGACGATATTTCCTTAACAACCAACCAAGTATTACGCAGGAATGTGCTTTTGGCACTGTTAGTGGATAGGTACTGACCCACTGCAGCAAGAGCTGACATTGCGGTTATAGTGCCTCACCACCTTCAGAAGGTGGCGGTTCCACCATTTTTTCCTTAGCTTCCTGAAAAGTTGAGTTTTTTACATTTGTAGTACCAGAACAGAAGATATTAAGGAAGCAGCAAAACCAAACAAAATAGCTTTGGTCTATATACAGAACTTATTCTGGTGAACCCATGTAAAATATTAGTTGTATTTTACTGCAAAGTACATAATAAAACCAGGTTCCAAACATATGACCATGTACCATGGCTAATGTATTATCTATTTCTTCACATTGTATTGACAGCTAAGGATAAAGAGACAAAGTTTATAATATGGTAAGCATCGTATGACATCATTCATATCACAAAACAACTGTGAACAGACAAACAGGCAATTGTAACATTGTGTGGGCAAGTCCAGCACGAAACTAGATTACATGTCAAGATCAAAGGAACATCACTCCTCTATTTTAAACCTTGTAAGGTGCAATGATACGCTAAGACAATTGTGTATAAAATTGAAAGAGTAATAGACATTGGCTGCAAACCATGCAGTTCAAGGCACAAGTCAGAGCAAGTAGTAGTTAAAAGGCATGAGGATTAAGGACTTACAACAACGGCTTTGACTGGTGTAGTCATGCCCTTCGTCTTGCTGGTGTGATAGTCCTTGAAGATTTCCACATCATTTGGTTCGGATACTTTTTGGTCCTTGTGGGTTTTCCTCTGCATTTGGAACAAGTCAATATAGATCTGATAATATGGTACATCGAAAAGAGTGAGACGACAGCTAATTACAAGCCTCGCAGTGTGCAATATAGCTACGAGATCCTGTCGTCTGTTGGAATTTCACTTTCGTACGGTTGGCCTTGTTCTTTGAACAGTTAACCTACAAGCAGATAGATTTCGCCTAAATAGGACTTCAACATGTGATCTGATCACATATATATATAATGTACCTAATACTTCGGATCAGACAAGTGTTTAACAAGGCCTCTCCAGTCTTCATCCAATATATTTTCCACTGGAGATGTTTGGGCAAGTTCACTGTTAGCCTTGCCTTCAAAGTGAGTTTTCCTCAAGTTATATCGATACTGTCGCAGAGCAGACTTGAAAACATGGGTGCAAGCTTGTCTGGTTGCATCATCTTGGCTATCCAACTTGAACCTCATTTGTTGAAAATTATGGGAGTCTCATTATCAGCAACCTAGAAAGTATTGGACAGAGCAAGACGATATTACTAGTTTCCATACATAACCATACTTACAGATAAATGGTTGAGGAAGGTGTTGAACTGTGTTTTGTCTTTGTCATTCCTATACTGAATCCATGTTGGCAGGATACGTACATGACACCTAACGGCAACTGCTGCCTCTGATACTAACTTGGCTGACTCTGTGGCTTCACGTGGCCTTTTTAAACCTGCCTCAAAACGGATCTCCATTCTTCCTCCTCTAGATTTAGTTAACCTATCGAGCATTATCATTGATGTTTGTTTCCTCTTGCGCCTAGGTGCTAGTCTAACAGCGAAAATAGGTAGTGTTAGTGTACATCAAACTGTGAGACTACATATAAAGAGGCATGCAACTGTAACTTCACTCCAGCAACTACCTTCTTGTTGTTGAAGCTCACAAAGTTCATCTGATCTTGCCAACTCATCTTGTGTCAAGAGTGCTTCGGAAGTAGTGTCAGGTGGCAAGGGAGCTTGGGAATGTGCTGCTAGCTGAGTTGACCAACGAGTAAATCATGCAACTGGTGGTACTATGGAAGGTGTTGCAACAACTAGGGCTGTCTCTGCTTGTTTGGTGGCAGCTATTTGTTTCTGTTTGGCTTGTTTGGAAGCTCGTGTAGCACGGGATACCCTGTCGGTACAATTTTCTGCTGGACTTTGACCTTCTATTGCACCATCAGTACCAGCAGAATCTACAGGATTGTTCTGCTTCCCTTTCCCTGTCGTTCTGTGTTGCTTCCTCTTTCTCTGTGCCATGTTAAGTCAAGCCGAGAAGAAAAACGAATAATAATTTAGTTCTTCAGGACAAATGTACTTTGATGTAAGAACATGGTGTGATAGACAGATATTGTATGTTCTAGAAACAGGAACACGTGTCTTAGTCACAAATATAATGTGTAAAGTAAGCAGATGAAATTCAACAAAATTAGAAGCAATACAAGCTAGACATCATACATAACATGCAACCACATATAACAGTGCCAAGTTAGAGGGAGCACATGTGATGGTGCACTAGGGGAGACGTGCTCATCACCAACACAGCTACGTTAGTGTCTATGCATGTGTTGTCTTGGAAATCATCTTGGGGGGATGGAGGAGTAGAATCTGTAGAGGCCCTCCGTTTGGAAGGAGCACCTTCATCCGCTGCCTTGCTAACTTCCTTCCGCTTTATTGATTTTGAATTTTCAAGTAAAACCGACAAGAAAAAGCAATAAAAATCACTCTTTAGAACTCATTCGTGCATGATACTGACAATCACTCCTCTGATGTAAGGCAAACACATGATTCCAGGATGGAATAATACAAAAAACAGGACGGCGTGGCATATTCACAACTTTTTGTGTAAACTAAGCAGAAACCATTTTAACAAATAAGAAGCAATGCAAGCTACACACCACATGAAAGATGCAACCAATATGACTCTGCCAAGTTAAAAGCATCCCTTCATAAATGGCATTTCAACAACTTAGAAGCAGCGCATGCTATAAATCATATGAAAGATGCAACTAATATCACACTGCATATACTGAAGGTGTCTCATCATATTGATTTATGCGGGATACAAAAAACAATAGTTTCATGCGAGGACATGCTTAATAGACAGATGTACTATGTACTAAAAACAGGAAGGCATGTCACATTAACAGGTATAATGGTATAAACTAAGCAGAATAGCACATGCAATTTAACCAGAGTAGAAGGATTACAATCTAGACAACATATGCAACATGCAACCACATATCATGCTGCCAAGTTAGAGCAAGCACCTGCGATGCTAGTGTAGGGGAAATGCGGTAATCAACTATAGAGCTATGTTCAATATCTTGATCTAGCCTTGCTGTTTCTTGAGAATCATGTGGGGAGGTTGACACTGCATTCTTTAAATGAGGATCTTGTATCACAGTAGTCCACTGGCCTGACTGCCTCATCATAAGTGATTGATGAGGGATACACAAGAACATTAGTTTGATGTAAGAACATGGTTAATAGACATATGTACTAATATGTACCAAAAATAGGAAGGCATGTCATATTCGAAGGTATAGTGTGTAAGCTAAGCAGATGCAATTTAACCAAATTGGAAGCAATACAAGCTAGACATCCGGCTGGAGTGGTGAGCATGATCATCTAGGGCCTGAGAGCCTGGTGGGAGGCAGGCTGCTTCGCCACCATCGTGGCTTTTTAGTTGGCTTCCAGGTGATGCATGTCTGTGTTGGGCTTGTCACGGGCTCGGCCAATGCCCTGACTAGCTATTTGTCTTCTGGTGCTCCCAGGATGGTGGTTCATGTAAAAAATATCTTTCCTTATCTTGATAAAGAATGACTTTGGCCTTTCGAATACAAGCTAGACACCATATGCAACATGCAACCACATATGACACAATGAAGTTAAACCAAGCACCTAGGATGGTGGTTCATGGCAAGCGAGATCATCAACTCCAGAGCTACATTCCCCGTCTCCATCTGCTGACACTACACCCTTTAAAGTCTTGAAACGTGTCTGGCCTAGCCGCATACTACGCTGGAGCGACTTATCTCTACTCTTTTCTGCTTCTGTCAAGGCAGGGTCTGAAATACCCTTGCATAAAAACACAATAGTGAGAGTATGGGTGAAGTGTGTGCAGAACTAGTGCACTGCAAAAGTAGCAGATAGCAGGCGGCTGAAAAATAAATGATAGGAGACATATGATAGCTCTACAACATTGCATGGCAAACAAAATTAGATTCTACTCCGTATGATTTTGTAATATATGAGCACAGGAAATGCAGGTACCCCTCTAGCACACCACCACATATGGTCCTATCAAGATAACAGTCGACTGAAAATAAATAGGTCAGTCGATTTTTTTTATGAACTGTTTGATCTACAAGGAACGAGCAGATGGCCTTCGTCTACCTCCCGCCAGTCACTGTTGACGATCTTTCTCGAACCGCCAGCGACCACCAGCCCAGACCCCTGCCTCCACCGCCCCGCACTCCCCTCGACCTCACACCACCGCCGTGCTTGGCAGCGCCTCTCGGCCATCCCTTTAATCCCGGCTGACCTCCAGATCGGGCGCCAGCAGCTCTAGGCCCCACACGCCCCTAAGATAAACACCGAGGCGCTGCTTCCCCGACGTAATAGGCGGACTAGCGCCTGTTACACCGGGGAATGCTTCTGTTAATTGGGAATCAACTGACCAGGAATTGAAATCCAGGGGGCGACAAACCTCTAGCTAAGGTGAAATAGTATATGAGGAGAAACCTTGTGCATCGCGAGTAACTAGGAACATCTAGTATCAAGAAGAAGCGGTCAACTAGTGTCTTCTGTGGGATGAATACCGTGCAAGCAGACACGTAAGATTTGCACAAATAAGGGAAGAGGAGTACCATTTGCAGTTGCCGGTGTGGTCGCCTCCACATGTAGCGCCGATCTTCTTCTTTTTGCCGTGGAAACCGATGTTCTGGAGGAGGGTGCAGGCTTGGACGAACCCATGGCCAAATTGTTGACTGTGTTGCCGTGGTCGTATGTCGGCGGATGGGAAGCAGATCCGAGGCGGCGAAGGACGACGTAGCAGGAATAGCTCCGATGCGGTGGACGGTGGCGAAGTTGGAGTGGCAGCGGTGAGGCGCAGGATGGCGTGGTTGACTTGGCTCGGGTACGGACGGCTCGACCTCGGCCTTGGCTTCAACTACTAGCTGTGGAGGGCGTTGCGGTTGAGGTTGCGGTGGATGACGACGTCGGGGTATCGGCTCTGACTGTTACGTTTTCATGTTGTATTGTCCGATGGAGCACCATAACCTTCGCCTTCATTTGTCCTAGGATCCTGAACAACATAGAAAATGTCTGATAGTCTGGTTTCAAAACCATGCATATCTTGACGACATTGAACAATGTCTGTCCTTGTTTCACAAAGGGTCTCTGTTAAGGAACGGACTTGTGTCTGGAGCGCAGATATAACATTGTTTTGAGCTTGCATATCTTGATCATGAGGTAGTTTGGACGATATTTCCTTAACAACCAACCAAGTATTACGCAGGAATGTGCTTTTGGCACTGTTAGTGGATAGGTACTGACCCACTGCAGCAAGAGCTGACATTGCGGTTATAGTGCCTCACCACCTTCAGAAGGTGGCGGTTCCACCATTTTTTCCTTAGCTTCCTGAAAAGTTGAGTTTTTACATTTGTAGTACCAGAACAGAAGATATTAAGGAAGCAGCAAAACCAAACAAAATAGCTTTGGTCTATATACAGAACTTATTCTGGTGAACCCATGTAAAATATTAGTTGTATTTTACTGCAAAGTACATAATAAAACCAGGTTCCAAACATATGACCATGTACCATGGCTAATGTATTATCTATTTCTTCACATTGTATTGACAGCTAAGGATAAAGAGACAAAGTTTATAATATGGTAAGCATCGTATGACATCATTCATATCACAAAACAACTGTGAACAGACAAACAGGCAATTGTAACATTGTGTGGGCAAGTCCAGCACGAAACTAGATTACATGTCAAGATCAAAGGAACATCACTCCTCTATTTTAAACCTTGTAAGGTGCAATGATACGCTAAGACAATTGTGTATAAAATTGAAAGAGTAATAGACATTGGCTGCAAACCATGCAGTTCAAGGCACAAGTCAGAGCAAGTAGTAGTTAAAAGGCATGAGGATTAAGGACTTACAACAACGGCTTTGACTGGTGTAGTCATGCCCTTCGTCTTGCTGGTGTGATAGTCCTTGAAGATTTCCACATCATTTGGTTCGGATACTTTTTGGTCCTTGTGGGTTTTCCTCTGCATTTGGAACAAGTCAATATAGATCTGATAATATGGTACATCGAAAAGAGTGAGACGACAGCTAATTACAAGCCTCGCAGTGTGCAATATAGCTACGAGATCCTGTCGTCTGTTGGAATTTCACTTTCGTACGGTTGGCCTTGTTCTTTGAACAGTTAACCTACAAGCAGATAGATTTCGCCTAAATAGGACTTCAACATGTGATCTGATCACATATATATATAATGTACCTAATACTTCGGATCAGACAAGTGTTTAACAAGGCCTCTCCAGTCTTCATCCAATATATTTTCCACTGGAGATGTTTGGGCAAGTTCACTGTTAGCCTTGCCTTCAAAGTGAGTTTTCCTCAAGTTATATCGATACTGTCGCAGAGCAGACTTGAAAACATGGGTGCAAGCTTGTCTGGTTGCATCATCTTGGCTATCCAACTTGAACCTCATTTGTTGAAAATTATGGGAGTCTCATTATCAGCAACCTAGAAAGTATTGGACAGAGCAAGACGATATTACTAGTTTCCATACATAACCATACTTACAGATAAATGGTTGAGGAAGGTGTTGAACTGTGTTTTGTCTTTGTCATTCCTATACTGAATCCATGTTGGCAGGATACGTACATGACACCTAACGGCAACTGCTGCCTCTGATACTAACTTGGCTGACTCTGTGGCTTCACGTGGCCTTTTTAAACCTGCCTCAAAACGGATCTCCATTCTTCCTCCTCTAGATTTAGTTAACCTATCGAGCATTATCATTGATGTTTGTTTCCTCTTGCGCCTAGGTGCTAGTCTAACAGCGAAAATAGGTAGTGTTAGTGTACATCAAACTGTGAGACTACATATAAAGAGGCATGCAACTGTAACTTCACTCCAGCAACTACCTTCTTGTTGTTGAAGCTCACAAAGTTCATCTGATCTTGCCAACTCATCTTGTGTCAAGAGTGCTTCGGAAGTAGTGTCAGGTGGCAAGGGAGCTTGGGAATGTGCTGCTAGCTGAGTTGACCAACGAGTAAATCATGCAACTGGTGGTACTATGGAAGGTGTTGCAACAACTAGGGCTGTCTCTGCTTGTTTGGTGGCAGCTATTTGTTTCTGTTTGGCTTGTTTGGAAGCTCGTGTAGCATGGGATACCCTGTCGGTACAATTTTCCGCTGGACTTTGACCTTCTATTGCACCATCAGTACCAGCAGAATCTACAGGATTGTTCTGCTTCCCTTTCCCTGTCGTTCTGTGTTGCTTCCTCTTTCTCTGTGCCATGTTAAGTCAAGCCGAGAAGAAAAACGAATAATAATTTAGTTCTTCAGGACAAATGTACTTTGATGTAAGAACATGGTGTGATAGACAGATATTGTATGTTCTAGAAACAGGAACACGTGTCTTAGTCACAAATATAATGTGTAAAGTAAGCAGATGAAATTCAACAAAATTAGAAGCAATACAAGCTAGACATCATACATAACATGCAACCACATATAACAGTGCCAAGTTAGAGGGAGCACATGTGATGGTGCACTAGGGGAGACGTGCTCATCACCAACACAGCTACGTTAGTGTCTATGCATGTGTTGTCTTGGAAATCATCTTGGGGGGATGGAGGAGTAGAATCTGTAGAGGCCCTCCGTTTGGAAGGAGCACCTTCATCCGCTGCCTTGCTAACTTCCTTCCGCTTTATTGATTTTGAATTTTCAAGTAAAACCGACAAGAAAAAGCAATAAAAATCACTCTTTAGAACTCATTCGTGCATGATACTGACAATCACTCCTCTGATGTAAGGCAAACACATGATTCCAGGATGGAATAATACAAAAAACAGGACGGCGTGGCATATTCACAACTTTTTGTGTAAACTAAGCAGAAACCATTTTAACAAATAAGAAGCAATGCAAGCTACACACCACATGAAAGATGCAACCAATATGACTCTGCCAAGTTAAAAGCATCCCTTCATAAATGGCATTTCAACAACTTAGAAGCAGCGCATGCTATAAATCATATGAAAGATGCAATTAATATCACACTGCATATACTGAAGGTGTCTCATCATATTGATTTATGCGGGATACAAAAAACAATAGTTTCATGCGAGGACATGCTTAATAGACAGATGTACTATGTACTAAAAACAGGAAGGCATGTCACATTAACAGGTATAATGGTATAAACTAAGCAGAATAGCACATGCAATTTAACCAGAGTAGAAGGATTACAATCTAGACAACATATGCAACATGCAACCACATATCATGCTGCCAAGTTAGAGCAAGCACCTGCGATGCTAGTGTAGGGGAAATGCGGTAATCAACTATAGAGCTATGTTCAATATCTTGATCTAGCCTTGCTGTTTCTTGAGAATCATGTGGGGAGGTTGACACTGCATTCTTTAAATGAGGATCTTGTATCACAGTAGTCCACTGGCCTGACTGCCTCATCATAAGTGATTGATGAGGGATACACAAGAACATTAGTTTGATGTAAGAACATGGTTAATAGACATATGTACTAATATGTACCAAAAATAGGAAGGCATGTCATATTCGAAGGTATAGTGTGTAAGCTAAGCAGATGCAATTTAACCAAATTGGAAGCAATACAAGCTAGACATCCGGCTGGAGTGGTGAGCATGATCATCTAGGGCCTGAGAGCCTGGTGGGAGGCAGGCTGCTTCGCCACCATCGTGGCTTTTTAGTTGGCTTCCAGGTGATGCATGTCTGTGTTGGGCTTGTCACGGGCTCGGCCAATGCCCTGACTAGCTATTTGTCTTCTGGTGCTCCCAGGATGGTGGTTCATGTAAAAAATATCTTTCCTTATCTTGATAAAGAATGACTTTGGCCTTTCGAATACAAGCTAGACACCATATGCAACATGCAACCACATATGACACAATGAAGTTAAACCAAGCACCTAGGATGGTGGTTCTTGGCAAGCGAGATCATCAACTCCAGAGCTACATTCCCCGTCTCCATCTGCTGACACTACACCCTTTAAAGTCTTGAAACGTGTCTGGCCTAGCCGCATACTACGCTGGAGCGACTTATCTCTACTCTTTTCTGCTTCTGTCAAGGCAGGGTCTGAAATACCCTTGCATAAAAACACAATAGTGAGAGTATGGGTGAAGTGTGTGCAGAACTAGTGCACTGCAAAAGTAGCAGATAGCAGGCGGCTGAAAAATAAATGATAGGAGACATATGATAGCTCTACAACATTGCATGGCAAACAAAATTAGATTCTACTCCGTATGATTTTGTAATATATGAGCACAGGAAATGCAGGTACCCATCTAGCACACCACCACATATGGTCCTATCAAGATAACAGTCGACTGAAAATAAATAGGTCAGTCGATTTTTTTTATGAACTGTTTGATCTACAAGGAACGAGCAGATGGCCTTCGTCTACCTCCCGCCAGTCACTGTTGACGATCTTTCTCGAACCGCCAGCGACCACCAGCCCAGACCCCTGCCTCCACCGCCCCGCACTCCCCTCGACCTCACACCACCGCCGTGCTTGGCAGCGCCTCTCGGCCATCCCTTTAATCCCGGCTGACCTCCAGATCTGGCGCCAGCAGCTCTAGGCCCCACACGCCCCTAAGATAAACACCGAGGCGCTGCTTCCCCGACGTAATAGGCGGACTAGCGCCTGTTACACCGGGGAATGCTTCTGTTAATTGGGAATCAACTGACCAGGAATTGAAATCCAGGGGGCGACAAACCTCTAGCTAAGGTGAAATAGTATATGAGGAGAAACCTTGTGCATCGCGAGTAACTAGGAACATCTAGTATCAAGAAGAAGCGGTCAACTAGTGTCTTCTGTGGGATGAATACCGTGCAAGCAGACACGTAAGATTTGCACAAATAAGGGAAGAGGAGTACCATTTGCAGTTGCCGGTGTGGTCGCCTCCACATGTAGCGCCGATCTTCTTCTTTTTGCCGTGGAAACCGATGTTCTGGAGGAGGGTGCAGGCTTGGACGAACCCATGGCCAAATTGTTGACTGTGTTGCCGTGGTCGTATGTCGGCGGAGGGGAAGCAGATCCGAGGCGGCGAAGGACGACGTAGCAGGAATAGCTCCGATGCGGTGGACGGTGGCGAAGTTGGAGTGGCAGCGGTGAGGCGCAGGATGGCGTGGTTGACTTGGCTCGGGTACGGACGGCTCGACCTCGGCCTTGGCTTCAACTACTAGCTGTGGAGGGCGTTGCGGTTGAGGTTGCGGTGGATGACGACGTCGGGGTATCGGCTCCGACGTGATGGAGGAGGGCGACGGTTGATGGATGGGATGGGGTAGCGGACAGAGGACGCCAGGGTTTCGCGGCTGGTGGAGAGGTAGTTTTGGCGCCCACGGAGTACAAATGGGGAATCGGGCGGGCGGCGAGGGGAGCTAAGAGAGAACCATGTTTCAGTTTGGGGCGCGCTTGTTTATGGCTTTTTTGAACAGATGGGACGCGCTTCTTTGAAATTTGGGGAAAGTACAAACTTTACCCCCCTCTTAAATTGCAGACCTACTGCGGGTC
Source organism: Aegilops umbellulata (assembly GCA_032464435.1). Taxonomy (NCBI): domain Eukaryota; kingdom Viridiplantae; phylum Streptophyta; class Magnoliopsida; order Poales; family Poaceae; genus Aegilops; species Aegilops umbellulata. The sequence goes on along the minus strand of CP136058.1, from coordinate 323,340,031 downwards.
GGGGTAAGATGGTAATCCCAGGTGTCCCAAATAGTGGGCGGGAGCAATTTTGGCCGCGCGCATGTGTGCTTAGGCAGCCATTGTGTATGAATGTTTTTCGGATGTGACGCCCCCGATTCAATCATACACTAATCATACACGCAAACGTGTACGATCAAGATCAGGGACTCACGGGAATATATCACAACACAACTCTAAAAATAAAATAAGTCATACAAGCATCATAATACAAGCCAGGGGCCTCGAGGGCTCGAATACAAGTTCTCGATCATAGACGAGTCAGCGGAAGCAACAATATCTGAGTACAGACATAAGTTAAACAAGTTTGCCTTAAGAACGCTAGCACAAACTGGGATACAGATCAAAAGAGGCGCAACGGCCTGGGATCCTCCTAAACTACTCCTGGTCGTCGTCAGCGGCCTGCACGTAGTAGTAGGCACCTCCGGTGTAGTAGGAGTCGTCGTCGACGGTGGCGTCTGGCTCCTGGGATCCAGCATCTGGTTGTGACAACCAGGTAGAATGGAAAGGGGGAAAAGAGGGATAAAAGCAACCGTGAGTACTCATCCAAAGTACTCGCAAGCAAGGATCTACACTACATATGCATGGGTATCTGTGTAAGGGGGCAGTATCGGTGGACTGAACTATAGAATGCTAGAATAAGAGGGGGATAGCTAGTCCTGTCGAAGACTACGCTTCTGGCAGCCTCCATCTTGCAGTATGCAGAAGAGAGAAGATGGTAAGTTCACCAAGTATCATCGCATAGCATAACCCTACCCGGCGATCCTCCCCTCGTCGCCCTGTGTCAGAGCGATCACCGGGTTATATCTGGCACTTGGAAGGGTGTGTTTTATTAAGTATCCGGTTCTAGTTGTCATAAGGTCAAGGTACAACTCTGGGTCGCCTGTTACCGTGGACACGGCTATTCGAATAGATCAACTTCCTTGCAGGGGTGCACCACATTACCCGACACGCTCGATCCCTCTGGCCGGGCACACTTTCCTGGGTCATGTCCGGCCTCGGGAGATCAATATGTCGCAGTCCCACCTAGGCTCAACAGAGAGGTTAGCATGCCGGTCTAAATCCTATGCGCGCAGGGCTCTGGGCCCATCGCCCATTGCACACCTGCACGTTGCGTACACGGCCGGAAGCAGACCTAGCCCCCTTAATACAAGCATGAACTTACGGTCCAATGCAGCGCGCGCCGCTCAGTCGCTGAAGTCAAAAAGAGCTTCGGCTGATACCACGATGCCGGTTGCCCATATCTTGTCCCACGTGGCGGTTAGTGCGTATAAGGTCAATGACCCAACTCAGATCAAATACCAAGATCTCGTTAAGAGTGTTATTATGAAGTAACCGTGGACACCGACCAGGGCCAGGCCCACCTCTCTCCTAGGTGGTCTTAGCCTGCCCTGTCGGTCCACCACAAAGTAACAGTCGGGGGCCGTCGGGAACCCAGGCCCACCTCTATCTGGATGGAGCACCCTACCCCTTCAGCCCCCATCTCCGAACAGTATCATAAGTAGTGTAACAGTATAAAGTATATAGCATATGCCCGTAATCACCTCCCGAAGTGATCACGGCCTAGTAGTATAGCATGGCAGACGGACAAGAGTGCAGGGCCACTGATGGAACACTAGCATCCTATACTAAGCATTAGGATAGCAGGTAAAGGTAATAACTGTAGCAACAATGACAGGCTATGCAGCAAATTAGGATTAACCGAAAGCAGTAACATGCTACACTACTCTAATGCAAGCAATAGAGAGAAGGAATAGGCGATATCTGGTGATCAAGGGGGGGCTTGCCTGGAAGCTATATTGCACAAGAAGAAGGGTCGTCGATGACGTAGTCGTACTCGGTGGCATCAGTGGTGTTCTCGGGGTCTACCGGGGAAGAAGAGGGGGAAGAAACAGTAAATACGGAGCAAACAAAGCATCACAAAACATAACGAGGCAATTCGCAGTGCTAGGTATGTCCTAACGCGGTAGGAGGTGATACTGACGAAGGGGGGAAACATCCAGGAAAGTATCCCCAGTGTTTCGCATTTTTGGACAGATGAACCGGAGGGGGAAGGTTGCATGTTCGCTATGCTAGGGATGTCTGGCGGATGAACGGGCTGCCTATCCGGATTTGTCTCGTCGTTCTGAGGAACTTTCATGTACAAAGTTTTTTCATCCGAGCTACGGTTTATTTTATATTAATTTAAAAAGATTTAAAACATTTTCAGTATTTATATAATTATTTTAATTCAACATTATCCAGAATAGTGTTTGCCGTCGTCAGCATGACGTCAGCAGTCAACAGAGGTGTTGAATGGGTCAAATGGACGGTGGGTCCCACATGTCATAGGTTGAAGACTAACAATTTGTTAACATCTAATTAGCAGGTTAATAAGAGTTACTTAGTTTAACTATACATGATTAATTAATTTAACTAATTTAGTTAATTAATTAATTAATTAATTAATTAATTAATTAATTAATTATTATTATTATTATTTTAATCCCCTTTTTTCGTTCTGGGCGTGGGGCCCAGTTGTCATTGGCCCATAGGGCCAAACGGGTGCGGGCACAACGGGTAGGCGGGTGCTTGCGCCGCGGCACCTAGAGGGGCGCCGACGGGCATGGTGCCGACAGGGATGGGGAGGCGAGGCCACGAGGGGCAGGGGCGATGGAGCCATGCGAGGGCGGCCACCGGCGTGTGAGCGCGCAGCTGAGGCGGGCGGTGACGCGGTGTGGTCTCAGGGTCAGGGTGCATCTGGGGCACACGGGGCGCGGCTAGGCGTGGCGCAGGCGCGCGTGGAGGTGCGGTGCAGCGTGTGCGGGCCAGAGCAGTGGCAGTCGGCGCGGGCAACGACGAGCGCAACGACAGAGGGAAGTGGAGGCCGGGGGGCCTCACCGCTAGTGTAGGGACAGGGCAGTGGGGCTCGGGGAGGAGACGACGAGGTCCGGTGGGGAGGCTCCAACGAGGTCCAGGCGGCGGCACGGGTGACGGGGACGAGGTCGTCCAGCAGGATCCGGCGATGGCGCGGTCGCGGACGGGGCGGCGAGGCCCTGGTCGACGACGTCGAGGTGGCGGGGCGCCACCTCTGGGTCGTGGAGGCGACGGGCGTCGGCGGTCAGCGGCGGCGGGCGATGGGGTCCAGACGGAACGAGGGCGAGGCAGCGGCGCACAGTGGCGTCGAGGCGATGGGATCAGGGTTTGCCCCGATCCAGATCGGGCAGAGGAGGGAGAGGGAGGAGTGCGAGGTGGGAATGGGGTTCGGGTTAGGGTTCAATGCCCCGAGGGGGGGTATAGGCCAGGGGAGGGAGTGGGCCGGCCTGGCAGGCCACTGGCTGGGCCGAGGCCCAGTTGGCCTGGGGGTTTTCTTTTTATTTTTGTTTTATTTTCCCTTTTTCCTTTTCTATTTTATTTTAGTTATACTTTATTTTTAGGTTAGTAAAAATGACAATAGCTCCAAAAATAGTGTTTCAAAATAACCCACTACCCTAAAAAGTTTTACCTCAAAATAAAAGAGTTTATGATTTTTTAAAATATCAAAGGCACTTATTTAATCGTTTCAACTACTATTTTAATCAGTTTAGAGTATTAAAACATTTTATAAAAGTGGGGTTTCCTCACCACAACTAACCTTGCATTACTTGGCACAACCCGGACATTTTAGGTTTTTAAAGTTTGAAAACTTTTGTTGTTTTTCTTTAATTCAATTTTGAATTTGAATCAGTTTTGAACTAACGCGAGATTAACAATAGTAACCGTGGTGACATGGCATCGTTAACGTGGGATTACTGTAGCCTTACTATCCGGGCGTCACATCGGAGGCGGTTGCGTGGTGTCTAGATGAAGCTACAAGCCTACCCCGGTTTAGACCTTTGGACGTCGGGCCGGTAGGTTTCATGGGTTGGAGTTAGAAAAGTAATTTCCTTCTACTACCAAACATTGGTCTCACGCGGTTTCAGGCGAGTAGATGCTCTTTTGGCGCTTCGTTCGAAATTTTGAAACATAAGCATTCACGTTTAGAGTACTCTTGAACTTTCAGGATTGACCTAAATAGACAACGTTAAATTTGACCTTGTATGTTTGAAAACCTCATTAAATTATCCGCTTCTTTTTGAATTTTTGACACTTGAAAATCCTATAACTACGATTATTTTGGATTGGAGGAGCTAAATTTGAATCTATTTTGTACACAACTATATATGCTATCATGTATAAAATCAAAGCAAAGATTGGTGCCCCCATAACTTAGGTATGATTTATAAATGCCATGATATCGAATTCAAATAATTGAATGGACTTCATGTTGAATTCGATTTTTTTAAACCACCTTAAGTTGAATTCAAATGTATGCTAGTTCATAGCTAGCTATTTAATTTTCATTGTGTAACTTTCGTATGTATAATGTGCTTTACACACACAACATGAACTATACTCACGTTTATATTCGATTGCTAAAGCGATGCATTGTCTGGAGTTCAAAATACTAACTATGTGGATCAATTATGTCGAATAATAACATAGACATGCTCAAATTCGATAAAATCTAGATGTTTGATGGATCAATGACCGTTCATTAAGCGAATTGCAAATATCATGATCCCATCCTAATATTTGGATACAATTTATATCTTAATGAATGTGTACATCAGTCTTTTACGTGTAGTTTCACTCTCCATCGGTGGTATCTCACACATGCTCACACACTCTCTCCTGAGGTTTCTTTCTCGCACACATACTCTCGATATAACCCTCCCTCCCTCTCGTAACCATTTACGACAATTTTCACTAACCTTTATCACAAGCACTCTTCCTCTCACAAGCATACACATGCACAATTCCCATCGACCCTTTCTATATACATAGACCTGCCTACATGTCTCCTGTATGCACATTATCTTTAGGACTGTCTCTCACACATTGTTTCACACCTCTCTTCCTAATCGACGAGTATGATTCTAGCAGAGCATTCTGTAGGATGCCCCTTAAAGCCAGGTTGGATGAATAGTAATATCAGAGATAAGGGGTTACCTTAGTCCGATAACCCAGGGTTACAAATCCTAGCCGGCTTTGTCAGTGGACACAGAGTCCTTCACAATTCTGCTATCGTTGTCTTGTATGACAAGTCATCCATGGGTCTCCCTAAATGCGTCACGGGCCGACCAATGTGGCGTAGGACGAAACCAAACCAAGGGCCTCACCTCTGCCCCCAGGTCTCGTTATCTTCTCACACCCACACATACCAACACAGACACCACACAAAAAAATCTCCTCGTGCATCTATATCATCCCCCTTGCATATACACACTCAAGGGAATCTCTCACCGTGACATCATATATTAGTCTCTCTCTCTCTAGACCTCTCTCATTTCTCGTGCTATCTCTCCCACGCCCCCCTCCGCCCGCCAGCCCCTCTATCCATGCCTCTCTCGAATACGTAACACACACATACCTCTCTAGGCCCTGCCAAATACATCAACAACACATTCACACATGTTACATTACGTACCCCATTGATCTAAAAAGCCCTCTCTTCACGTTTATTTCGCATACAACATTCCTTTTGAATAAAGTGTGGCCAAAAAATTATTTTAGAATTTCTACATATATCCAACATTACAAAGTTATATGGAGGAGTATGAACGTTAATTTGCATTGCATGGTGCCCACAATGATATTTATTCCGCACTGTGATTTTTTATATTTTTATACTATATATAAAGTTAGTCATAATAAAGAGAAATGAAGAGCATCTCTCTCCCCATCGCATACACCCCCTCTATGCCCCTTTCACGTATGCACACAAACTATCTCCAGGTCCTCTAAAAGTAAGCCCCCAACACATTCACACATGTTTCATCTTTCTCTCGCGATATATACAATGACAATAATTGTATTTGGAGCGAAAGCATGATATGTACATTGGACTTCAGAATCCACTCATTACGGTCACCATTTATGTTTTGTGGTTATTATACAGTCACGGGCTCACCGTACAACTCTGTATTTGCTCAAGACACGACTAGTTGACCAGTTAAACGCTCCACGTTGCACCTCTAGTGTTGCATCACATTATCTCACTACCATTGGGCCCACCTGTCGGCTTGTATCTACTCTTCTACACTCTTATAAAAACAGAGTTGGTGATGATGGTGTGCCTGCCATCCTGCAACATAGGCCGTCCGATTTATATCTGAAGGATAGGAAGGAAACTATGGCAATTTTGCAAAAAGGTACCCACACACCTCTCCACATTTGCAAATAAGGCCTTCCCACATTCATACTTTTCTCTCACAAGATAAACTAGTCATGCAAATGCATCTTGATGTTACATGCAATGCATGGGCATCTTGCTAGTAAGAATGAAAACAAATGACAAAAAATATTAGACGGTGGTTCGAAGTCATGACCGCGGGCACAACGGACAAGGTGGCCTTGTATTGGTATGCTGATCCATCTGTTTTAACACACATGAGCTGGTGTGGTGATTATACACACACGCACGCATGCACGCGAACTGCATGCACGCAACACCCACATGAACACATGCAGCCACGCACGCACGCAACACTCACACGTACACACGCAGCCACACATGCACGCAACACTCACACGCACACACGCACGCATGCATGCACACACCACACGACCAACACACACTCTCACGCTCAAGTGCTCAACCTACAGGTGCACGCGCACACACCAGGCCCTGACAGACACATACACAATGAGGTGATTCCCGCGCACGGGTTTGATTCTTGTCGCGCCTGGGTAAATTTGTGTTTATCTGACCTTTTTTCTATGTGAACTGACATGTGGGACCCACAAGGAATGTGGTCAGTTTAACTAGTCAACATGGTGCCACGCAGACTTTGGCCGGTCAACAGAGTGCAATCTGATGCTGAACGGTGAGCAAGTGACTGTATAATCACCGCAAAAGGTATATAGTGACCATAATGAGCGTATTCTGAAGTTCGGTGACCGTATTACGCTTTTCTATCCGTAGGCCCTCCAAAACTACATGTCTACACGTTCTCGCATGTTACATCTAACAATTATGCAATACAGCACTAATCATATGTGTTTTTAGTTTTACTAGATATCATACTGTTACTTAATTATTCAGTTTGCATACATTAAAATTGCCTTTGAAATGTATGGCCAGTATCATCTACCGCACGGGAAAAATCCCGCCCTTTCCTGTTTAATCGGGTTTGTATCGATGGATCGTGCGAAACAGCAAAACTATAGTACTATACAGTACAAGTGACGGTTCACGAACCGCCATGTCGTGTACTCCTCCATTGTAAGAGTGGAGCGCTCGCTTTCATAAATGTTCTAGTCCCGTTCGCCGACATGTGGGACATCATGCTATTGGGTCCACGTGCCATATCGAAATACAGTGCAGAGTAGCAGGGGTGAAGCACCCTAGTCATGGCATCGGCATAGTAATGAGCAATGAGGCGTCAAATCACAAAGCTGCACCTTTCCCGCAGTTAAGTTGGAGGGACAAAGTAATAATGCTAAAAAAATAAGTTGGAGGGATGAAGCAACCATCATTTCACTCGTTGCTGAATCTGCTTCTCCCTCATCTTCTTCAAGTTTTTTATAAGATCTTCTTCAAGTTAACCACGTGTTGCTTCTGCCATTGTTCTGCCTCATCTGGGACGCGGATCGGCTTGGTAAAGCACTGACACATGGGACCGCATGTTAGCAAACCGCTAGGCCAACGTCCTCTAAAAATAAGAAACCTCCTCCGCCATCTTTGCGGCAAAATCACCTCCTTTTTACTAATCTTGATTCTATAATTTTTTTAGATCAATATAATTGAGATTTGTATAGATAGCACACAGGAGAAAAACCAAGTGGTATGGTTAAGGGCATCCACAATGTGTAGCCAAATGTGAAAATAGCTTTTGGCATCGATGGGAACCATTGTGGACGGTGCTGCCAAAGCCAAAAAGATGGAACCGAAGCTCCCTGATCGATTGATTGAAGGAATAGAAAAATGCAACGTCTCTCCTCTTGCTCCCGTGCTTGGACGCATGTACAGTATAGAGCACAGAGTCTACTCCCCTGTCCGGACGATGCTTCGGTGCCCTAAGGCACCTACCTTTGTGTCTATGACATGTGGGCCCAACAAGTGGCTGGCCCACATGTCAGTGACCCAAAGGCACATGCCTTTAAGGCACCGAAGCTGCATCCCCCCTGTCCCTTCTATCACAAACCAAAAAGCATTGAGGCATCAAATCACAAAGCACGGCCGAAGCAACCATCATTTCACTCTTCGCTGACTCCACTTCTCCATCATCTTCTTTGAGAAACCACGTCACCGCACCAAGCTGGACGGACGATGCTATTATGTACTAGTAGTACTAGTACATTTATGCGTCCTTTGGTGCAACGGACTTCCTGGATGCAAATAAGGTGGTTGTCTCGGCTCGCAGGCAGTACTTGCATCCGGTGGTCTCCCTCAACGGTGTTCTCTGTCGAATGCACTTCGTCAAAACACAATGTTCGAGATATCGTTGACGTCACCGCAATGGGGAAGGAAGTCAAATAGTTACTACCTCCATTTTTTGTACACAAGGCCAGTATATCAAAATTACAATTTGCAAAAGGCAACTAACACTAATCGAGGCAAAATTGATGAGGTTTGCCTCATACTAGCAACCAAGGACATTAATATACCCTTGCATGCATGCGGAAGTGAGAAGGTTGGTTTGCATGTCACTGCATTAATCAAGCGACGAGGAGTGAGATGGTTAGCTCTTTGGGCTTTGGAGGAAAAAATATGCCTTAATTGACACGTCAAACGAGGATTTGTATCGATTAATCCCGGGAAGGAAAACCCCGCCTTCCTTTATTAACACCAGTACTCCTAGTACATACATACTTATCCTGTTTGGGTCTAGGCCTTGCATTGCCATACATCACCACACATTTTTGCCAAGCTTGCCTAAAGTTTTCAAAATGAAAAGGAGGTACACTTGTGCACGACTGTTGCGGTCGCACCGCACCCTCACATGGTCGCTCTGCACCCTCGCACAGTCGCTCCTGCACGCCGCAAACCCAACCAAGGGAACACACGCTCACTGACACGTGCTACCGCATGTGAACAAACCAAACTCAGCCATCCTACCGCTGACACATAATTTCGTACATACAATATGTTTATCCAACCGCATGTTGGGGAGGATCCGTACGGCCCGTGCGGTGGTCTGTTGGGGAAGAAGAAGAGGTGAGGAAGAAGGGTTAGGAGACGTAGGATATTCATCCAACAGCCTGAAATGGTAGACTGACCCAAATGATGAAAGTCAGGCAACTTGCATAACAATATATGTTTTTACACAGAAAAAGATCCCTAAAAACAACAACATAAAGAAAAACTATCACTACTCGCGGAACGAGATGGCCTCGTCATTTTTGGCTGGCGGCGTGAACCAGCCGTAGTTGCCGACGTGTGTCTCTGCACCATGGTTGTCCTCGGCCTCCAGCTACTCATTCACGCGGAGCGTGCGGGAACTCTGCACGGACGAGAGCACCGCCCGGTTCAAGTCGAGGACGTCCGGTTCTGCCTGCAGGAGAGCCTCGATGGCAGCGGCATCCGCACGCTCCGCGTCGAGTTGAGCCTCCGCCGCCCCGTTCAAGTCGAGGACGTCCAGTTCCGCCTGCAGGAGGGCCTCGATGGCAGTGGCATTCGCGTGCTCCGCGTCGAGTTGAGCCTCCGCCTCCCGGTTCAAGTCGAGGACGTCCGGTTCCGCCTGCAGGAAGGCCTCGATGGCAGCGGCATCCGCGCACTGCGCATCGAGTTGAGCCTCCGCCGCTCGGTTCAAGTCGAGGGCGTACGGTTTCGCCTGCAGGAGGGCCTCGATGGAAGCGGCATCCGCGTGCTCCGCCTCAAGTTGAGCCTCCACCGCCCGGTTCACATCCACGACATCCGGTTCCGCCTGCAGGAGAGCCTCGATGGCAGCGGCATGCGCGCCCTCCGCGTTGAGTTGAGCCTCTGCCTCCCGGTCCTCCTTTAGTATCGCCAGGTTGAACCGTTGGTCCTCCTGCACCATGGGGGACCCGAACGCTGGCACGAAGCCGACGTCCATTATCTCGTACCCATCGGGGGCCTTCTGCGCCGCGACCTCCGCCATGAACATTGGATCGGCTTCCTCCTCCTCGTAGCTTGGCTCCAGAGAACTCGGGGATTGGCCTGCCGCAAAGCGAGCTTGGGAACGGAGGTCTGTGGCGCCGACCGCCGCCGCAATTTCTGCGCTGCGCTCCGGAGTCAGCATCTTGTAGTACGTGATCTTGCGGCGCACCATGGCTTTTCGGTGAACTATAGGACGCTTGATGTGGGATAGAGGATCAAAAGGTGGGGGATGGGCTGGAGAGGAGGTGTGGTTTTGGGGCAGTGGCTGGTGTATGCCGAGCAGCAAAGGTTCTGGTGTGAATAGTGGTTCCGGTGATGACCGGTCAATCGGTTTTGACTGTACATCGCTCTTGTCGCGTTCGCATTGCACCCTGGCACGCTGGACCCTCCACGTCGCTCATCGAATGGAACACGCTTCGTCTTGCATTTTTCGCTCGCTTGTGGGACCACAGTTGAGAGCAAACCGATGTCCCTCCCCCTCCCCCGCCCGCGTCATTTATACTACCACTCCCTCCGTTTTATGCAGAGTAAACAAAAACAGAGGGAGTATACTACGGATGAGGATCCCCTAACGTGGCCGAACCAATTGAGTAACTGACATGCAGGGCCTAGCAAGCATGGGGTCCGCCAGTAAGTGAACGAAAGGGAGGGTAAGGCAGGGATACCTACTCAGAGGATCCACTTCCACTACTACTCCCACCTTCCATCTATAGGGCCTAATGCGTTTTTCGAGGCTAACTTTGACCAAATGTTAGAGTAATAATATATGACATGCAACTTACACAAAGCATACGGTCAAATTCGTATGTGAAAGGAGCTTCCAATGGTATAATTTTCACATTATACATCTCATGTACTATTAATCTTGTCAATAGTCAAAGGTGGTTTTGAAAAATGCATTAGAGCATGGTTAATAATATAGGCAGCCGATGGCTATAAGGAACTGCCACGTCATCTATAGCCATCATCTATATGCACTCATACAGTAGTGTGGGATATTTCCCGCAAAAAAAATATATAAGGTTGGCTATTGTATTAGTACTTTTTCCATCACCTCTCTATCTCTTTCTTCATATTTATTGTATTTAACTAGGAATGCGTATGTAGCTAGGCTCTTGCATGAGAGCTCACTCCCTTTACTTTTTCACATCTCTCTCCTCCACATAGGCCCTATATAAATGGAAGGAGGGAGTACTATGAGCACTGCATACTCTACTACAGATGTTGTCGGTACTCCACTAGTACTATTGTTTTAACAACTTTAGCTGATTGATCTACGAATGGAGGGATTCAAGCTTATTTTTGTTAACCGAGATGCAAACGACTAACAAACTGGATTCGAAGCCACCTGTCGTAATAGTACCTGCGGGTTCTTTCTATGGAGCCTTCAAATGCAGTAGCTAGCTTCCCAACGGCCAATGCCACAGGCAAATCTCCATTTTCCAACTTATACAACTCTTTGGGGTCCAAAGAAACTCGCCAAATATGAGCTTAAAAAAGTTACTATTGGACTGGCTATACGTGGAAAAATCCTAGTAGGAAGAGCATGCGCGCGAACAAGCACATTCACGTGGTTGGAAACAAATTGGAAACCATGTCTGTTTGAATACAAATCTAGGAGTACGTATGAATCTAACAATATTGATTGGGCATTGTTGAATGTTGATACTTTTTTCTGTAAGTTTGATCAAAGTAGAGATACTTTGACTACACATAAAACTTATATGTAAACTACTACAGAGGGAGTATATTATACGTTCAAGAGAGAAACGAACATTGAATACCCTTTATATATGATTTGTGGATGCTATGATCACCGGTACAAAATTTTGAATCTGCCTTACGTATCACACATGCACCCACTCGTTCTCACTCGATTTCATCTCAGGGTACAGAGATCGATTGATAGAGGACTAGGGTGGGTACAATATGTTCATTTCGCTTATGAACGTACAATACACTCCCTCCGATCCCCACAGACCCCCTCCCCCCCGTCGGTCATTTCTATCATAGAAACAGACCAAACCTTTATCTCCTTGCACGACATGCAAATTGATCTCTCAACATCAATTGATCTAGTCAAGATGTGTCGGGGCATGAACCGAATGGGATGTCAAAACTAAGACGGGAAGCGACACGTAGTGGAGGCAAAGTGAAACTTTAAACGAACCATTTGTTTGTATGCATGTCGGACAAATTACAACATTGGAAATACAAGCATGGTCTACGCCCACATGCGAATGATACTCGGCGGAATGTTCAAATGAGGCATGCGGGAGCGACACGCTCATCGTCACTTTACATGGTTGGATTCAGTGTGTCGAGGGTGGCGTTAGCGTTGTGGCATGACCAACAGATCAACACCCGGCTCGTCAAGGATGCACGGGGCGCCGAAGTGCGCGCGCGCCGCGACGCGTCCGCGGAGTGGTGTCGCATGTGAGACCATGCCGGGTCGTCTTGCTTTTTCGATGAAATGTGGGGTCGCATGTGAGCAAAGGGCATCTCCAACGTTGCCACGACCGCAGCTGACTACCCTGGCACACCAAAAACCCTCGTCCCTCGCACCGTCGCACTGTGTGTTCCCAGCCGGCACCAGCTGCCCGCATTCATGTCGTCCATCTGTATGCCGTCGTTAAGAGGCTCGGTACCCGAGGAACTAACTCTGGCGACTTAACAACTCACCCGGACACTTGGCCTCGCTGGAATGCGCTACTTAAAGCGGCAACGCCCAGCTAACCTCCACACCATAGTGCATCGTCCTGCTACCTGGCACCACATCCGCCATGACCGCGAGCGTGAACGCTCTACGGGAGAGCTTGTCTTCGGGGATGAAGCTCGAGGTCGCCACCCTTGCTCAAGTCGCCGCACAACCGGTTGCCACGCTGGCCGCCGCCGACGGAAGCACCTTCAGCCACGCGTCCTACTTGCCGCCGTCCAACGTCTGGCACCGCCAAGGTCAGGGACTCCTCCGAGGATGAGTAGGGCATGGGAGGCGGCAGGGCATGGTGTGCCAACTGGACGGTCCGTCTCCCGTGTTCTACTCTTCCTCGTCGGAGACCGCACCTTCACTTCACGGGTCTTGAACCCCGCCCCCGTACATGGAGATCGCAGATGGAGGACGTCGGTCGCCGCCGTAGAATAGGTTTAGGGTCAGGTTTCTTTTATTTTTATGTCCTATAAAAGTTCAAAATGTAATGAAAATACGTTGCGTTTGCATTAATCTCAGCCGGTGTATATGAACTTTCACAATAATATAGTATATTGTAGGAGTACTAGCAAGATGCTCGTGCGTTGCACGGAACGTCAAGATCTTGTGGGAGAAAGGGATGAACGAGGGAAGGCCTTATCTGCAAATGGGGAGAGGAGTGTGGGTAAATTGTCATAGTTTCCTTCCTATCCATTAGATATAGATCGGACGGCCTATGTTGCAGGATGGCAGGCACACCATCATCACCAACTCTGCTTTTTATTGAACCGAGACAAAGCTAACATGCGAAGTAAAATAAACATATAGTCTACATACACAATTTATCTTAGGCACTCCAATAGTACGTCCACTACACATTCACGCATTTCACTTCTTTCTACATCTACGAGAACCTACAAAAGGGTTAACGTAAATTGCTTCTCTCTCTCCTCCTTGATTTTCATAGTGGTGGGCCCCTCCCTCCCCCCAATCTACAATCAACAGCTCACACGTTTCACATTACGTTAACTACATAACTAGGATTACGTAGGTGTAGCATTACTCGTCCTAAAAAACCCAACTAAGCCAACCTCCCAGCATATCGCGCGGGAAAAGACCCGGCCGCACCGTTTTAGTCGAGATTACCGGATTACTAGTAGTATTATCGATGGATCACGCGAAGCACCAAGTTTTTTTTCTTTAGGAGTCGAAGAACCTAGTTATTAAAAGGAAAAAGGCCATACACTAATAGCACCCCTGTCGCGGTCGCATTGCACCTTACACACGTACGGTCGTGCACACGGCTCACGCAAACGGAACGCGCTTCGGCTTGCCTCTTCACTGACACGTGGGACTGCACTTGGAGAAACTAACCATGCGCCAAACTCCCCCCGCCCACCGCGCGAAAATCCCCCCCCCATAAAAATTCCCCCCAAATCCCAAATTCAACCGCCCTTCGGCCAACTAGCCAATAATATTACCCAAACCCCCCTCCCCCTCCACTCCATTCACTCCGCCAAAGCCGCCCTCCCCACCGCGCCGATACGTCGGCACCGCGGTTCATCGAGGGGACGCACGGCGATCCTCTCGCTCCCACAGTACGCTCTCGTAGACTGTCGTCCTCTAGCCACGCCGCCACCGGTGGCGGCGTTCTTGTGGAGGCGCACGGCGGTCGGCGCCGCCACCGCTGGCGACGTTCGTGTGGAGACGCACGGTGGTCAGCTTCTCCCACGGTACGTGCATTCTATACTAAGGCCCCGTGCATGTCGGTGTAACGATGAATGTTAGCTGATAGACGTTGTCAATCTCACTATTTGCCGAAGTAGTTTACAGTCAATATGCTCTGCTTAAGAAGCTTCCTTGCCCTGTTCTGCACTCAATCTGCTTAGCTGAGATGGCATGCCAAGCCCGATTAGTTGCTAAAATATCCTACCATATATTTATTGTGACGTAGATTGCCATGGTCTAGTAGCCAATCTGTTAGGTGAAATAGTTGTATGCCATTTTATACTCGATCCTTGTTGCTGCGATGGCCTTCGATAGTTCGATGGCTATGTGCTCGGCCTCATTGACTGCCGAAACAGCCTGCCATAATTTAGCACTCAAATCTGTTTGCTGAATTAGCTTTACATATATCTCGTTACTTAGATATGCTCGTCCAAATATCTTGCCATAGCTTTAGACATCGACCTAGGTATTTTTCTAGACTTCATAAAAAAGCATATATGTGTTCCCTGTAATATCTAGTAGAAGAACTAATTTGTATGTCTAACAGATGGACAGGACTTGGATAACTTCTGCTCAAAGATTCTCCGCTACATATGTCGAGGGGGTTGAAAACTTCATGAACTTTATCAGAGCTCAGTACGGTGGTCCAAAATCAGATGTGCTCTGCCCGTGTAGCAGTTGTATGAATTCAGTTACAAGACCCCAGTCAACTCTGCAAAATCATCTACACTTGTATGGGATGTCGGTCACATATACTAGGTGGGTTCATCATGGTGAAGCTGTGAACGTCAATGTTACTGACTACATGGAAGTAGCAGATCACCATCTTGATCTACCTGATTCTTAGGTGGAAGAGGAGGAGGAGGTGGTGGTGGCGGAGTGAGTTTGACCAACATTGAAACAATGCTACGAAATGCTCATGCATTTCGTGAACTTTCACCTGCAGAAGAAAAAGGTGGTCCCGCATGTTGGAACAATGCAACGTGGCTGTCACCCCAGGAAATAAGCTGTCAGTATTCTCAGCTATGGTCACCTTTCTTCAGGTGAAGACATTTGAGCGGATGACCAACAAATCATTTGATGCGATGTTGGCTGCTTTCCGCAAATCTATCCTAGATGCGTCTGAGCTGCCACACACCTACAGTAAAATAAAGAATTTCCTTCGTGCAGTTGGAATTGGATATGATATGATCCATGTTTGTAAGAATAATGGTGTTCTGTTCCGGAAGGATTATGCCAACTTAAGTGAATGCCAAAAATGCAAATCATCAAGATAGAAAGATGGCGATGATGTGAAGAGGGTTCCTCATAATGTTCTGAGCCATTTTCCAATTACACCAAGATTGCAGAGGTTGTTTCATGATGCTGAAACAAGAGAGGATGTATGTCGGCGTTCTGGGAACG
The DNA here is from genome assembly GCA_032464435.1 of Aegilops umbellulata. Classification (NCBI taxonomy): domain Eukaryota; kingdom Viridiplantae; phylum Streptophyta; class Magnoliopsida; order Poales; family Poaceae; genus Aegilops; species Aegilops umbellulata. The sequence continues at coordinate 323,324,072 of CP136058.1, read as the reverse complement.
GGGGTCCCCAGACTTGCCTGCTTGCGGCCTGCGGCGTGGCTCAAAGGGGGGCCCAGCACGGCCCATCTTCATCAACACAGACCCAAGACCCTCGCGAGGGGCCAAACCTCGCGGGGCGGACGACACGGAGCTTCCTCACGCACGGCCTCGTCAGGCTGTCTCGCGAGGAGGCGGAGAGATCAAGGCGGGGTACCTCACAAGGTGCCCATGACGCAAGCCATGATGACCAAGGGCGCCAGGCGGGCGCCAGCCGCGCAGTGTCCTTCCTTTCCTCTTTGGTGCTAAGGGAGCAAGCGCAGGCGGGAGGATCAAGCAAAGGCACCCATTTCGGTGCAATGAGACCAAGACCAACTCCGCGACAAGGAAGAAGTCATTGTGGAGCCCAAGCCGACGTCATCACCAGAGCCTTTGGCAGGCGAGGGCCAACTTTAGTCAGGATAAGTGTACCAGATGTTCCCCTTCAAAATGGCCAATTGTTGGCGCCCTTCCCGCTCGATATTTGGGAAGAGGCCCAGGGCCTTTGCCTATAAATAGGACTAGCCACCCCCAGGACGGGGGGCGAGGGAGACGAATCGATACGGAGGCGAGAAGAGACCAATTGATAGGCAATCAGATAGAGAGAGAGAGAAGGGCGACTGAACCCCTCTAGCAGTTCATCGCCCCAGCCAAGAACAGACCCTCGCGAGGCTGTTCTTCCTTGTATTGTTCATCATAAGCCCAAGAGGCAATCCACCACACCACCACACTGGAGTAGGGTATTACACCACATCGGTGGCCCGAACCAGTATAAACTCTGTGTCTCTTGTGCTGTGTTCTCGATAGCTTAGATCCTTGTGAGGCGGAGGGGTACAGGTAGGTAGGAAGCGTAATCACCGCGCGCACCCCAGAGTTCGAACCTCAAGGGTCTGCCGGAACCCGAAATCCGACATTTGGCGCGCCAGGTAGGGGTGCGCCGGAATTCGTCTTCCACCGCCCGTTTCTCCTCCGACCATCGCGTCCATGTCCGACGCTCGTCGGGCCCGCGCCGAGCGCCGAGCCGCTCTCGCCTCCCGCGTCGCCCAGACGGCCCCCGTCGGCGGGCGTCCTCGCCGTTCCCCGTCGCCTGCCATCAACGCCGCCACTGGCCCGGTGGGGAACGAGCAACAAGCGTCATCTTAGCATCCGTCCGTGCGGCAAGACGGCCGCACCGCCACTCCCTCGCTCACCCCAGCTGGTTCTTCATCCCGCGCGCTCCACGCACCCATGGAGGCTCGAGCTGCTGCGCTACCGTCCCGTCGACGACGTCTATGAAGAGTGGCTCGACCGCGTCGCCAAGCTCGTCCGCACCGCGGGGGGCTCTCCTGCACCGTCCGTCCCTCTGCACTGCACCCCGCCCCGCGCGGGCGACGAAGCTCCGGGGGCGCCCCAGCCGCCTCCTCGCCAAGAAGACGCCCCGGCCGCAAGGCGCGTGGCCCCTGGCTGGAACCCGCTCCGCCAGGCACCAGCGCGGCAAAAGCAGAGCTGCCAAGAAGTCCCACGCCCGCAAGAAGCCGCCTGGGCGCTCCATGCTCCAGCACGTCACGGCCACGCTCCTGCTCCCGCACGTCAAGACCCCGCGCTGTTCCCAGCTGCAGCGCGCGAGGACCTGCAAGATCAAGCTCTCCATCACCCCAGGCCTCCCGTAGCCACGTCGGGTTGCCGCGCCTTAACCACCGAGCTGCGCAGCGTCTCGTGGCCCGACAAGTTCAAGCCAGACTTGCCTCCTCGCTACGACGGCACGGCCGACCCTGCGGAGTTCCTCTAGCTCTATGAGCTGGGCATCGAAGCTGCCAACGGAGATGAGAATGTCATGTCGAACTGGTTTCCCATGGCGCTCAAGGATGGAGCCCGCACCTGGCTCCTCAACCTGGCCCCAGGCACGATCTCCTCTTGGGACTAGATGCGCACCCGCTTCATCGCCAACTTCCAAGGTACTCGCGATCAGCCACCCGCCATGAGCGACATGCGCCGCATCAAGCAGCAGCCCGGAGAGACCCTGCAAAAGTACATCCAGCGCTTCAACAACGCACGCCTCAAGATTCCCAGGGTATCCGAGGAGGCCATCATCTCAGCCTTCTCCGACGGCGTGCGCGACGTCAAGATGAAGGAGGAGTTGGCGATGCATGAAGACCTGTGCACTTCCTTGGAGCTCTTCAACTTGGCGACCAAGTGCGCCAGGGCTGAGGAAGGGCGTCTCTCCCTCCTCGAGCTCCCTGCCGCGGATCCAGAAGAGAAGAAGTCCAAGGCCAAGGATGTGAAGCGCAAGGGGGCTGCCGTGCTCGCGGCAGAACCGGACACCAAGCGGGGCAGAGATCAGCCCGAGTCTTCCAAGGGCAGTCGCTACTGTGTGTACCATGACCTCCACACCCATAACACCAACAAATGCCAAGAGCTCCGAGCCGTGCAAGAAGGAAGGATCGGCCGTCGCCCTGACCGTGTCGACCGGGGCTACGGTCGAGGAGGAGGAAGGAACCCAGGACGCTGGGAAGACCGCGGCCCACGCCAAGGGTGGCGCGATCGACCTCGCGAGGACCGCTGGCAGGACCCGCCTCGCGAGGAAGACTGGAGGGACCAGCCTCGCGAGGATTGCCCGCAAGGTAACGCAAGCCTCCCTCCGCTGTCGCCGCGTCCAAGAAGAAACGAGGACCGCCACCAGGATGAGGAGGCTGGGGGCTTCCAGGAGCCGCGCGCAATCGCCCGCATCCTGGGCGGAGCTCAAGCCCCAGCCTCTCAGCGCATCTTCAAGCAGTTCGCTCGCAAAGTAAATGCAGTCCTCCCCAAGCTCGAAACCACACGTCCCCTCAGGTGGTCATCATGCGCCATCACGTTCAGCTCAGCGGATCAACTCAAGTGTGTTGCCACGGCCGGAGTCCTCCCGATGCTTTGCTCTCCAATCATCAGCAACGTGGTGGTCACCAGGACCCTCATCGACGGCGGGGCAGGGCTCAACGTCCTGTCCGTGGATACATTCAACAACCTCCAAGTTCCATACAACCTGCTTGAGCCGACCAAGCCCTTCTCTGGAGTCACTAACGGCTCCACGGTCCCGATCGGGCAGGTCCGCCTCCCTGTCACCTTCGGGGCACGCGACAACTACCGCACCGAGATCATCGACTTCGATGTCGCTCACATTCGCCTACCGTACAACGCCATCCTTGGGTACCCGGCGCTGGCCAAGTTCATGGCCATAACTCACCATGGCTACAACGTTCTCAAGATGCCAGGAAGCGGCGGAGTCATCAAGGTGCCCCGTGAAGAGAAGGACGCGGTGTGTTCCCTGGAACGAGCCTTTCAGGCCGCATCATTAGAAGACCCGGATCGCGGAAGCAGGAGGCTTCCCGAGACCACCCCCAAGAAGAAGAAGACATCGTCAGGCCCGGCTCCTCAGGAGGCAGGTCCCTCAGGGCCTGTGCCTTCCCAAGGGGATCCTCCCTCCATCGCATAGGAAGCGCGCCCAACGCCCTCCTCAGGCAGGGCTCGGGGACTCTCCCCTGGAGGGCCGCCGACCTGGCCAAGGTCACGAGGGAGGCGCTTGGGCACCACATGGAGGCATGTTTCAAAGCACGTTTCCCTCAAGAAGGAGTGAAGCAAGGAGGATTAGACCCTCAGGAGTTCATCAGCGAATCCATTCAAGAGCTACAAGAGTCAAGAGTCATGAGAGGCGGCCGGCGCCTACCAGCTGTGGTCCCCCATCCAGGCGAGGATGGTGGGCTGCGCGTCTGCGTCGACGTACCAGGGCTCAACTGAGTCGCCTCGCTGGAGCACCTCTGGCCCTCACGAGTGGGGCGCTGCGAGGGACCACCCCACAGCTACGTTCGCATGCCTTATGGCTTGCCGAACGCGTCTGCCATGTACCAGCGCCTCATGAGGGGCATCATGGAAGCTCAAGAGGCCAGGCGTTCCGCAGCCCTGGCAGAGATGGAGACGGTCCGCGAGGAGCCACCAGCGCCTCCGGAGCCTCCCGAGGCCCCAGGGCTTGGGGGCTCATGAGGGTCGGCTTCCGCAGCCCACCGAGTCTGCTGCACCAACACTGCTTCGTCCTCAACATCACCAGGTGACATCTTTCAAGTTTCATTCCCAGTTGGGAGCGCCCCCCAGGGCTGCATTATTCCCAGGCCGCGTGGGTCCGTCCCTGCGGCATGTATCCCCTTTATTTTCATGTTGTTAGCTTGCTGCGTTGGGGGCGCCCCTCGGGCTGCATCATCCCCAAGCCGCTCGGGCCAGACCCAGCAGCGTGTATCCCTTTTTACGTTTACCTATGGCCATGCATTCAACCCACCATGCTTGATTGTTTGATGCCGGTCCACGGCGCCTCTTCTTCTCCATGCCGACCACTTGCACGTTAAAGGGGGGGTGCCTGAGCATCACGACTTAGGGATCTTACTGGCTCTCCAGCCCTCACCCTCTGGCCTTTTCCATGGCATCGCGACCTGGCATACCAGCGACGGCTGAGACCAGCTCGAGGACCGGGACCCGAGGACATAGAGTGTAGGCATCTAACCCAACTTGCAGGAACACATCACAAGATAAGGCCCAGTGCCAGGCGCAACCCGCCTAGAGGTAGGGCCCCGTGAGTCCCGCGCTGGCTCACCGGTGCCAAGATACACCTCATCAAGCCTACCATGCCAGCCACGTGTCAGGGCGGGGCTGTACACGCCCCGGGGGCTCCTCCCGGAGGGGAGCCCCCTCCCACGTACCAGTGGAAGCACCATGCTCCGCGCTGGCTGACGACATAGCCGAGGAGCGGCTATGCCCATACACATATGGAAGCGCTATGCTCCGCGCTGGTGATAAACAACTGAGGGTGGCCCCCGGGCCGCATCAACCTCAGGGAGCCCAGAGCTCAGTGTCTGGCCTCATCGCAACGCCTCCCCTCAGGAGTGCCGCGCTAGGGGGCTGGGCACGGGGGATGCGCCTAGGTCACGCCCAGACGCGTGCCACCCAGCCAGCCCCCCCCCCCCCCGGGCCTGGTTCGTCGTGCATCTCTCCGCGAGCAGAGCCATGGTACGAAGGCCATTTGAGCGTCAAGGGGGACTCCTGAGCATCACGACTCTGGAGCCTAACTGGTCCCGTAGCCCCTCACTCCGTAGTTCCGAAAGGCTAGCGCTGGGTGGGGTACGCGCGGGGCCGGGCTCTGCAGACGTAGAACGGTAGATCCACCCACATCTCACCTCCCTACCTGCTGTTTGCGCGCCAAGGGGGACCCCTGAGCATCGCGACTCAGGGGCCTAACTGGTCCTGTAGCCCCTCACTCCTTTAGTTCCGAAAGGCTAATGCTGGGAGAGGTACGCGCGGGGCCGGGCTCTGCCAGCGTAGAACCTAAGCAAGTAGGAAGGAAAAACATAGACCCCAAGGATCGCCTCCCTACTTGCTGATTCGTGCGCCAAGGGGGACTCCTGAGCATCGCGACTGAGGAGCCTAACTTGTCCTGTAGCCCCTCACTCCTTTGGTCCCGTCCTGGTTTCCGGTCGGGGCTGATGCTGGGTGAGGTACGCGCAGGGCCGGGCTCTGCCGGCGTAGAACATAAGCAAGTAGGAAGGAATAGCGTAAAATTCAAAAGGTTCAGAAGCCAATATTACATTCTATACTGTTATCTCGACGCCAAACGCAAGTCTAAATGCCTCCGCGAGGCATGATACATGTGCAGGAATTGAAACCAGGACAGGAGCCATGATGGAATCGCCAGACGACGGTGGAGCAGCACGGGGTGGCTTCACCTCATGGAGCAGCAGGGTCGGCAGCGCCTGGCTTCGGCTTGGCGCTGTAGGCCCGGAACTTCCCCAGCAGAGCCTCCGCGCGACCCTTCACAGCCTCGGCAGCGGCAGCAGCACGCTCGCTGCTCACTGGCTCCAGCAGGCTGTCAAGGTCGATGTCGGGGGCGCGAAGGTGGATGTGGGCGAAGACCCGCGTCAGCGCTGCAGAAGACAGGACACGCGCCTCCGCCTCAGCCGTGGGGCCAAGGCCAAGGGCGACATCCTCAAGAGTACGGACCAGGAAGGGAAGCAGCTTGGCGGGGCCGTCCTCGGAGCCAGCCAGCGGGCTCTCCAGGGCGCTGGCGTAGAGCGTCTTCAGCGAGGCCCGAGCCTTCTTCTCCATGTCTACGAAGGCCACGCGGTCCTCGGCAAGAACCCGAGCCTTATCGTCCAGCCCGACCTTCCTCTCCCCCAACTCCTGCTCCAGCACGCGCAGGCGGTCGCGGCGTTTCTTGAGCTTGGCCTCTCGGACCTCGACGGCCGCCTCGTGAGCCTTCACGCCCTCTTCTTGCTCCTGGCGAAGGTGGGCCTCTTTCGCGAGCTCATCCCGAAGGCCTTGCAGCTCGCCCTCTAGCACCTTGCAGCGACCGCGGACGTCGGCCGCCTCCCCCTGGGCCGCGTCACGAGCAGCCTTCGCCTCAAGGGCGGCCTGCCTCTCCTCGTCGCAAGCCGTTGAGGCCTGGGCTAGCGCCGCCCGTATCGAGGCGTCGGAGCGAATCCATCCCGAAGCCAGCTCCAACCGCCCGGCCACCAAGCGGGGGTCGGCGCCAAGAAGATCCTGCCGGAGCCGGTCCAGCTCGGCAGCCACACGATCCAGAACGGCGGGAGGAGTCGGAGAGACAGCAGTCGGTGGAGTAGGAGGAGAAGACGGCGGCACGACCACAGCACCCTGAGGTGGAGCCTGCTGCACCCCGACGACTGTGGTGGCGTCGGTAGGCAAAGGCACCTCGGGAGTCACCTGGGCCATGGGGGCTGGGTTCGCCCCAGCCAGCTCGGCCAGACCTCGCGAGGACGACCGGGCAGGGGAGGCCCGTGCGTCGCGTCCACCTTCCTCCACAGGCAGAGGCGCTGCCGCGGATGGAACCTCAGGAGCCCCCTTCAGCTTCTTCGTCGCGGGCGCCAGCCTATCAAGGAGACGCGAACGTCAAGCCTCAGCAGCAGAACAAGAAACAAGGGCGAGAGTCAAGCACTTACGGGTCGTCGCCGGTGAGCTCGGGCAGCCTCCGGCCAAACTTGAAGCCTGAAAGCCGGCTGGAGGGATCAACCTCGGAAGCAAAAGGCGCGTCCGCGGATCGCCCCGGAGCCGGGACAGACCCGCGGGGGATCAGCCCGGTCCTGTCCTTCTTCGGGATCGGGGGCGAGCTCCTGCTGCCCAGCACGTCATCGTCCTCGTCGTCGTCGCTCGAGGAGAGGCAGAGAGCGCGGGGCCTGCGCCGAGAGAGGGGAGCCCTCGACTCTCCGTCAGTCGCCTCGGAGTCAGGCCCTTCCCCCGCTCCTCTCCGCCCTCCTATTCGCTGGAGTCGTCGGAGGACACGTCCACTGGTTCCTCGAGGGCTTCAGCAGGCAAGGGCCCGTCTCCGTTGAAGACAGGCATGGACTCCACCACCTGCTCCCAATCGTCGCGGAGGAACAAGGGCATAGGAGCGCCCTCCAACCTCGCCACATCGCCCCCGACTAGGGATTGGAGCACCGCAGCCAGATCTCCGTCACCCAAGGCCGCGGGGCTCGGATGAGGCCTCCACATCGAAGGTGAATACTGCCAAAGCGGAGCCAGATGGTGCTCCAGGAACTCCCTCGGCAATGAAGCGCCGGTCAGCTTCGCCGCCGCCAAGCTGGCCGGCCTCAGATCCGCGTCCATCTTCTCCAACACCGGCTTCGCACGGGGGTCCGTGAGTTCTGCACGAGCCCAATCGCCGGAGCTCGTGGGCAGCCCCGTGGGCAAAATTAGCCGAGGGTGGATGCGACCGGCGTCAGCCAAGACCCACTTGCTCCTGAAGCCCTCAATCCTCTTCCCGGGCTTCGAAATGGCAATAGTGCCATTGTACGCAATGAAGCTCGCACACGCGGAAGGAGAACCGCGAGAGACCCGGAGGGAGAAGTAGTGGCGCAGCAAGGCCACTGAGGGCTGCACCCCCATGTGAGCCTCACAGTAATATGCGAAGATCGCCAGGAGGAGGACGGAGTTGGGATGGAGATGCGGAGCTTGTAAGTTGTAATGGCGGAGGACAGAGAAGAAGAACTCGGAGAAGGGAGGCACTAGGCCAGCAGCAATAGAGCTTACGAAGAGCGGATAAAAGGTGCTCCCTCGACCCTCGAGGGAGGCGGAGCCGGCCTTGAACACCATCGCCCCGTCGATGCCCTGCGCCGCCGCCATCCGGCGCAACCGGGCGAGGCTGGCTTCCGACACGTTTGGCGGCTCCAAGGCGGATGAGTACCAGGCTCCGGCCGGGGACTGACGAGGTGCCATGGCTTCTGGATCGCGCGGTCGGAGCAGATCTGGAGGTTTGGAGGAAGGAAGGAGGCGCAAGAAAGGGGATCTGAGTAGCAACCGGAGGAAGCAGAAAGAGCAAAACCTGGGTAGATGCCGCTCCCTTATCAACTCGCGCGGTTGCGGAGGCACCCACGTCCAATCAACCACCAAGCGGCGCCCAAGGCCGCAGGTTGTTAGGGCCAGCGGCGCTTCGCCCTTGCCCTTTCGCCTCACTGCACGGCCAAGACCGGGTGCGCCTTGGGCCCGGGGGCTACTGTCAGCGTTCTGGGAACGGGGGTCCCCAGACTTGCCTGCCTGCGGCCTACGGCGTGGCTCAGAGGGGGGCCTAGCACGGCCCATCTTCATCAACACAAACCCAAGACCCTCACGAGGGGCCAAACCTCGCGGGGAGGACGACACGGAGCTTGCTCAGGCACGGCCTCGTCAAGCTGTCTCGCGAGGAGGCGGAGAGATCAAGGCGGGGTACCTCACGAGGTGCCCATGACACAAGCCATGACGACCAAGGGCGCCAGGCGGGCGCCAGCCGTGCAGTGTCCTTCCTTTCCTCTTTGGTGCTAAGGGAGCAAGCGCAGGCAGGAGGATCAAGCAAAGGCACCCATTTCGGTGCAACGAAACCAAGACCAACTCCGCGACAAGGAAGAAGTCATTGTGGAGCCCAAGCCGGCGTCATCACCAGAGCCTTTGGCAGGCGAGGACCAACTTTAGTCAGGATAAGTGTACCAGATGTTCCCCTTCAAAATGGCCAATTGTTGGCGCCCTTCCCGCTCGATATTTGGGAAGAGGCCCAGGGCCTTTGCCTATAAATAGGACTAGCCACCCCCAGGACGGGGGGCGAGGGAGACGAATCGATACGGAGGCAAGAAGAGACGAATTGATAGGCAATCAGAGAGAGAGAGAGAGAGAGAGAGAGAGAGAAGGGCGACTGAACCCCTCTAGCAGTTCATCGCCCCAGCCAAGAACAGACCCTCGCGAGGCTGTTCTTCCTTGTATTGTTCATCATAAGCCCAAGAGGAAATCCACCACACCACCACACTGGAGTAGGGTATTACACCACATCGGTGGCCTGAACCAGTATAAACTCTGTGTCTCTTGTGCTGTGTTCTCGATAGCTTAGATCCTTGCAAGGCGGAGGGGTATAGGTAGGTAGGAAGCGTAATCACCGCGCGCACCCTAGAGTTCGAACCTCAAGGGTCTGCCGGAACCCGAAATCCGACAATGTACTATGGCATTCTAGGAACCAGGAGTACATAGATCAGAATGTAATGAGCCATCCATCTCATGGTAGTGAGTGGCAAAGCTTCAATCAAAAACACAAAAAGTTTGCTGCTGACCCGTGAAACATTAGACTTGGCTTAGATTCGGATGGATTTAACCCATTTGGCCACCAGAGCGCCACATATAGCATGTGGCCAATGCTTCTTATCCCTTACAACATGCCTCCAAATGTCCGCACTAAAGAATCAAACTACATGATGGCCTTGCTCATCCCAGGTCCAAAAAGCCATGAGAAGGATTTTGATTTATTCATGGAGCCTCTTGTGGAGGAACTTCAACAACTATGGAAGGGAGTTCTCACTCGAGACCTATATAGCAGCCCACCAGCTGATTTCTTTCTGCATGCTGTTATAATTTGGTGCATTCATGATTATCCGGCTTTGGGCACTATGTCAGGGCGAACGACACATGGTTACAATGCATGTGTTCGCTGTGACAGGAATCCGCTGTCATACACAATACTTAGCCAGATCTGTTACATTGGACACCGCCGTTTCCTTGCCAAGGACAAGCCGCGTTCTACAAAATACCAAAGACATGTGTTCAATGCAAAGCATGAAAACCGTGATGCACCAAAGAGGCTCACCGCCGATGAGTTGCAAGTGGAATTAGAGAAGGTTGGGCATATTACACTAGGAAACCATCCTAGTAATGGTAGCGGGAAAAGGAAGTGTGGCAAGGCAGAAGAGAGATTATTGTTTACCCGCAGGTCCACTTTGTGGGACTTGGAGTATTGGAAATATTTGGATCTGCGGCATAATCTTGATGTGATGCACATCGAGAAAAATATATGTGACAAGATTGTCGGCACACTTCTTAATATTGAAGTCAAGACAAAAGATACCTTAAAATCTAGGATTGATTTGACACATCTGGGTATCAAAAAGGATTTGCAGGTGCAAGATGAAGGTAAACCACGGGATATGGCACCAGCTGTGTACGTCGTGGACAAGGTAAAAAGAAAAGAATTATGCGAGGTCCTATCACGTGTGAGATTCCCACATGGATTTGCTTCCAACCCTGAAAGGAGAGTCAGTGCAGATGGAAACAAGGTAGAAGGGTTGAAAACTCATGACTGCCACGTCCTACTTCAAAGGGGTTTACATGTTATCCTTAGAGGATTGGGCCGCCCTGACTTATACAGAGCAGTTGCAGAGTTGGGACAATTCTTTAGGGAACTCTGCAGTAGAAATATCAGGATAGATGCTTTGGAGCGTCTTAGAGACAAGAAACCAACTATCCTATGTGACCTTGAGAAGATATATTGAAAGCACAAGTGCTCCCTGGGTGATTTTGGTAATTAATGTCAACATACCTCTTGTTGGACTAATGTTTTCACCTAGTATATTTCATATAAGTTCAACGATGGAGTGGCATGGACAAGAAGATGTGGACCCCCTTCAAGATGATAAGGACAAAGGATTGGCTCAAGCTCAAAGCTCAAGACTCTGCATTTTCTATTTTAGTGATTGAGGGAGTCCTGGATTAGGGGGTGTTCGGATAGCCGGACTATACCTTCAGCTGGACTCCAGGACTATGAAGATACAAGATTGAAGACTTCATCCCGTGTCCGGAAGGATCTTTTCTTGGCGTGGAAGGCAAGCTAGGCGTGCGGATATTCAAGATCTCCTACCATTGTAACCGACTCTGTGTAACCCTAACCCTATCCGGTGTCTATATAAACCGAAGGGTTGTAGTCCATAGGACAATCATCATCATACACAATCATACCGTAGGCTAGCTTATAGGGTTTAGCCTCCTTGATCTCGTGGTAGACCCACTCTTGTACTACCCATATCATCAATATTAATCTAGCAGGAGTAGGGTTTTACCTCCACCGAGAGGGCCCGAACCTGGGTAAAATAAAGTGTCCCTTGTCTCCTGTTACCATCCGACCTTGACCCACAGTTCAGGACCCCCTACCCGAGATCCGCCGGTTTTGACACCGACATTGGTGCTTTCATTGAGAGTTCCTCTGTGCCGTCGCAATCAGGAAGGATGCCTTTTCCCGTCTTTAAAGATGGCGTCGTTACTAAGGGAGCCTTGGCTATCGGCCAAACTCTCCGGCTAGGTGGTTTTCTCATGACCGCCTGTTCGGCCGTTGCGCCGACGGTGACCTCTCGGGTCATCGAAAGCAACCTCCACGTCAGCCCGGAACTTGCCGGGCAGCTGGATCCGATGGATCTCTCTTCCGTAAATGAGCTCTTGGATCGCATCGCCGCCCTGGGGGTCGCTACAAATTACGACCAGGTTGGGCTTAAACCCGATCTAAGGGAAATTAACTCCCCCCAAGTCACCCACCACGTTGCTGTGGTGGAAACACAATGCGGCGACCCTTCATCTATCTTAAGGACTATCCACGTCCGAATTCCTGAACCCCCCATGCCGGATATCCGCGGAGGGGAGGGTACAATCCAAGACCTGAGCCTAAAATCAGGCGAATCGGATAACGTCCAAGACTCCAGATCTCAGAATCCGGAAGTTCTTCGGCTTTCAAACAGCAAACCGGGCGAAGTCTCAGATTCAATGACGCCCGACCACCCGATCTTAAGCGATCTCTCCCAAATTAGGCAGATGCCCGAAGAAATAGTACATCATTACTGGGCCAGATTCCTCCTACTTATGAACAGGATAAAGGACTGCCGCAAGGAAGACGCGATTTCAATCTTTTGCAGTAACTGCACGGACAAGGGAATACTCAACGCCATAAGTCGTCGTAATATTACACGCTTTGCTGACCTGACATCCATAGTACAAAAATACTGTGCCATGGAAAGTGCTTGGAAAACCAAAATTGAATTTTGGGATAATCCGGCCTTGAATAGCAATCCCATCCGAATCAAGAGGGCGCACCGCAGTAAGGCGCCCGGACTAAACACTAAAAAATCAAAACCCTCTAGGGGGCATGGAACCGTACTGGAAAAGTGGCTAGATGGACCCTGCAAGATTCATAGTGCAGCGGACGCCACCCCAACCCACAGCCTCAGGGCATGTTGGATACTCCGGCAGGTGGCCAAAATTGGCGAGGACCTCCTAATTCCAGAGGTCGAAGGAAACCGGCCAGGGAATTTCAGTTCCGTTCTCACAGTCTTTGAGACTTTCGCATCGAATAACATGCGAAAGAACACTTCGCAGCCTCACCGAAGTCTATCAAGTAGCGACAATAAATCCATGGAGTAATATTGCTATCACCTTCAATGCGAGTGATGAACCTAAATTTCGTACAGCCAAAGCACCAGCCGCACTGGTCCTCAGTCCCATAGTGGACGGCTGTCGCCTCGCAAAGGTAATCATGGACGGAGGCAGAAGATTGAACCTCATCTACGAGGAAACCCTCCAAAAGATGGAAATAGACTAGAACCGCATTGAGCGAAGCAGCACAACTTTTAGAGGAATAATTCCCAGTCAGGAAGCGCGCTGCACCGGAAAAATCACACTAGATGTGGTGTTCGGCACGCCGGATAATTACAGGTCCGAACAGATCACGTTCCAGGTAGCCCCGTTCAAAAGCGGATACCACACTATACTAGGGCGGGAGGCTTTTACAGTTTTCCAAGCTATACCCCATTACGGGTACATGAAGCTTAAGATGCCTGGGACAAACGAAATTATCACTCTCGCTAGTGATCCGGACATAGCACTCCGCGCCGAAAACAAGACAGCCGCATTGGCCCTCGAGGCACTATCAGAAACCTTAGCGGCCGAAGAACTAACTGCGTTGCGATCCATGGTTAACAGGGACAATGTGATACTCGATAAGAGATCCAAATCCACATCCTTCAAACCAGCGGACGAAATAGTCAAATTCCAGGTCCACCCTACGGACCCCAATAAAACAGCCTCCATCGGGGCACGACTGAACCCTGATGTAGACGCCGCACTACGAGAGTTCCTACGAGAGAACTGGGACATTTTCGCTTGGCACCTCTCAGATATGCAAGGAATCCCACGCAGGCCGGCAGAACACAGTTTAAATATCCAGCAAGGATTCAAACCTGTCAAACAAACCCTTCGGCGTTTCTCTGAACCAAAGAGACAGGCTATGGGAGAGGAGCTAGCCAAGTTATTGGAGGCCGGATTCATCAGAGATATAAAACACCTGGACTGGCTAGCAAACCTGGTGATGGTACCAAAGAAGGACAAATCCTGGCGCCTGTGTGTCGACTTCAAAGACCTCAATAAGGCTTGCCCAAAGGATCCTTTTCCCCTCCCTCGAATAGATCAAATCATCGATGCCACCGCAGGACACGATTCCCTGTGCTTCCTCGACGCATACTTCGGTTACCATCAAATCAAGATGGCAGAATTAGACCAAGCCGCAACAACATTCATCACACCATACGGCCCGTTCTGCTTCAACACGATGCCCTTTGGACTAAAAAACACCGGCGCGACATATCAGCGCATGATTCAAACATGTCTGGCAAACCAGATCGGCAAAACAGTGGAGGCGTATGTAGATGATGTGGTCATTAAATCAAGACATGTCGAATCTCTATTAGACGACTTGAGGCTCACATTCGACAACCTCCGAAAATACGACATTAAGCTCAATCCGAAAAAATGCGTTTTCGGCGTTCCAGCCGGAAAGCTACTGGGCTTCATTGTATCCGGTAGAGGAATTGAAGCAAATCCAGCTAAAATCCGAGCTTTGTCACAATTGGATGTCCCAAAAGACCTCAAACAAATACAGAAACTCACCGGATGCGTGGCGGCCTTAAGCCGCTTTATCTCCCGCTTGGGAGAAAAGGCATTACCCCTTTACCGCCTCCTTAGGCGCACCGAACACTTCGAGTGGACGGAAGCTGCCACGGCCAGACTCGAGGAGATAAAGGCCATCTTGGCAACAAACCCAGTCCTGGCCGCGCCGAACATTGGCGAACCCATGTTATTATACATTGCCACAACTCATCAAGTTGTTAGCGCAGTACTCGTCGTCGAGCGGGCAACGGACGGACACAAACTCCCCCTTCAAAGGCCGGTTTACTACGTGTCCACTGTCCTTACACCATGCAAATCACGGTACCCGCATTACCAAAAGATCGCATACGCGGTGTTCATGGCATCCCGGACGCTATGTCACTACTTTCAAGAGTGTTCCATAACAGTAGCCTCGGAAGTACCACTCAATGATATTATCAACAACCGCGATGCAACGGGCAGGATAGCCAAATGGGCCATAGAGCTCCTCCCGTTCGACATAACCTACAAACCACGATGAGTAATTAAATCGCAAGTCCTAGCCGACTTCGTCGCCGAATGGACAGAGGCCGAACTCCCTAAAGAGTACGGCACATATTCCAACTAGATCATGCATTTCGACGGATCCAAAATGCTGGCCGGACTGGGGGCTGGCGTCGTATTGACGTCCCCTACAGGGGATACAGTCCAATATGTACTCCAAATCATGTACGCGGACTCCAACAATGCAGCCGAGTATGAGGCCCTTCTACATGGTCTCCGGATGGCAGTATCCATGGGCATTCAACACCTGGAAGTACGCGGGGACTCCAACCTCGCGATATCCCAAATAAATGGCGACTTCGACGCCAAAGACCCAAAAATGGCAGCTTATCGCAATGCCGTCCTAAAAATGTCAGTTCGGTTCGAAGGACTGGAGTTTCACCATATAGCCCGAGAAAATAATCAGGCAGCGGACGTCCTGGCATGTATTGGAGCAAAACGAGATGCAGTCCCCCCCCAACATCTTCTTAGAGAGAATATTCAAGCCATCTGTAGCATGGTAAGGGGAACCCTCGGTCCACAGTCCGAACACAACTGCACAGCCCGACGCCGAACAATCTGACATAATCGGAGGCCCTGCCACCGAAATCACACCCTCAGCCCACGTAATAATGGCGGTCATCGCCCCGTGGACAGAACCATTCCTCACCTACCTTACTAGGAAGGAACTCCCAGAGGACCAAAACGAGGCACGCTGTATAGTGCAGCGATCTAAAGCCTATAAAGTCCATGAGGGAGAGCTCTATAAGAAAAGTACTACAAGAGTCCTCCAAAGATGTATCTCAGAAGAGGAAGGGAGGAGTCTGTTGGCTGAAATTCATGCCGGACTCAGTGGCCACCATGTTGCAGCTCGATCCCTTGTAAGCAAGGCTTATCGTACAGGCTTTTATTGGCCGACGGCCCGAGCAGATGCCCATGACTTAGTCAAACGATGCGTTGGTTGCCAGCTCTTTGCAAACCAAAGCCATATGCCGCCCAACACCCTCCGAACTATCCCCATCACTTGGCCTTTTGCGGTATGGGGGCTTGACATGGTAGGACCCCTTAAAGGTGGAACCCACAAGAAAAAATACTTATTGGTCATGGTGGATAAATTCACCAAATGGATAGAAGCCAAGCCTGTTAAGACGGCCGAATCCAGACCTGTGATAGACTTCATATCCGGGGTTGTACACCGTTACGGTGTCCCCCACAGCATTATCACCGATAACGGCACAAACTTCACCTCTGACGAAGTAAAGCTGTGGTGCAAAAACATGGGCATTAAGCTCGATTATGCTTCTGTCTATCTCCCACAAACTAACGGTCATGTCGAACGTGCAAATGGTCTCATCATGAGTGGTATCAAACCCAGACTAGTACGGTCCCTAAAGGAATCTAATACGCACTGGGTAGAGGAGCTCGACTCCGTACTCTGGGGGCTGTGAACCACGCCGAATCGTACCACCGGATTCACACCATTTTTTATGGTGTATGGCGCTGAGGCAGTTCTGCCCTGCGACATAATTCATGACTCACCTCGAGTGCGCATGTACGAAGAAAGAGAAGCCGAACTTGATCGGCAGGACAACCTGGACGCCCTAGAGGAGGAGCGCGACGTGGCTAAAGCCTGTTCCGCATTTTATCAGCAGCAGGCTCGAAGATATCAAAGCAGAGAAGTATGGGCCAAAAATTACAATGTTGGCGAACTAGTTCTACGCCTGCCGGATAAGAAAAAGGACAAACTCAATCCCAAATGGGAAGGTCCCTTCATAATTGAACAAGTCCTCACTGGTGGAGCGTACCGCCTGCGAGACGCGTCGAACAACCGACTCGAGCCAAACCCATGGAACGCCACACGTCTCCGAAGATTCTATGCCTAGCGCCAAACTCTGAGTTTGTCTCCTTCCTCTGTCCATTTTTTACATATATCTTTCTGTTTTTATTTTTTGTCTCCTCCCACTCTTTCCTTTTCTAGCCCTTAAAGGCTCATCATATGACGCACTACCAGCGCTCCTTAAACCTGGGGGCTTCTTTAACAGAAGCTTGTTTATATGGGTTTCACACCCAACGCATGCGTCAGACATCCGCATGCACCTTTTCTTCACCATTATATGCATCGATATGACTTAAGTTTTGGCCAAGCTGGGTTGCCTGGCTCCTGTGCTTACCCCTACGTTCCCGATTGTTCGGCTAGGCGGTAAAGGGAGCACCTCTGCGGTTGCTACTGCCGGATAAGCCGGATGTGTACCTCAGGCTGGGTGAAGCCGAAAGCTAGCGTTCTTAAGGGAATATTCGGTCGGTCAACTAAAGATGAACCTTTTTTACTTATACATGCCCCCAGATGTTTTCCTGCATTTGCAGTCCGGACGTGCACTTCAGGGCACGCCACCCCGGCGAAAGGAACCCTTAACGGAACTATTCTCTCTGGAAGATGTTTCTTACTAACCATGTAATATAACATAACTAGTTGGGCACTTGTCTGATAAAGCACTAATGACCCCTACGCCTGGTCTCCACGCATACCACGGTTCTTATATAACCGTTATGGTATTCGGACACACTCCAGACCGTCAGGTCCCGAGGTTGAAGCGAAAAGGTCGGCAACGACAAACGATCTACAATCCGGCTAGAAGGCATTTCACATGTCAATTATAAATTACACATTCATCCTGACTGATTGTATTCCTCCTTTATACCATCTAACAGGCTGTCTAATTTATAGTCCTGCTAAGAATACTTTGCGGCCAATTCTACCTGGCCATACACTAAGCTCACAGGGATCTCCTTCCCGTCGGGCCCCACCGGTCCGACCTCGGCCATGTGATTGGGGTCAGACTTCGTAAAGCGGGTCTTCACCATGGCCCAAGCCTCCCTAGCGCCTTGTCGGCAGGCTGATATCTTCCACAACCGGAAGCGCCGCCGAGCTCCCTTCAGCTTCTCCGCAAGCTCTCCAAGGCCCTCGGGCGTGGGGTGGGCAGGCCATAAGGCTTGGGCAACGCCTCGCATCGCCTGCCGAATTCGCTTGTGCAGTTGCAGGAGTTCGGGGAGTAGGTCACCCGTAGAACCGGGCATCTCCTCTGCAGGACGACCTGTGAGCATACCTACAGACAATACTCTGTTATTCGACTTCCTCGCCGAACTCATTTTTCAAAGTTCGTTCAAGCACTTACTAAATATGCCGCGTCGAAGCCGCTGATTCTCCTTCATGGAGTCCGACAGCTGGCCACGAACGTCCTTCAGTTCAACATCCAGCTTGGTGTTGGCATCCTGAAGATCATTCTTCTCTCGCCTCACCCTTGTCAACATACTCTCACCGGCCTTTAACCGACGTAAGAGTTGTTGCTTCTCCGGATCAAGTCCGGCGCCATCTGCAACATGAATTGTCAGATTTGCACCCATGCCGCACAATACTAATCTTTCAAAGTGTATCTTACCTGAGGGGGTCCCTTTGGGCTCCCCTGTTGCGGCTAGTGCGGCCTCTAGTTGGGCCTTGCACTTTTCCAGCTCCTGGGACAGCACGGTGTTCTTCTCTGTAAGAACCTGCATGTTATATGATCCTTAAATCAGTTACTTTAACTGTTTCAAGTCTCGGGGGCTACTGGTATATATATATATTTAACCAAAATTTTCTTACCCGTATGTCTTTCACATACTGCTCCGTGGCTTTGGCTAAACCATCTTGAGCGGCACGAAGGTACGCATCTCCCGAATTAAAGGCATTTAAAGCCTCTCGGGAGAAACAAGCGTCGCGTAGAACTGTCCGGCGACGCCTGTGGTTCATGGCACTCTCCACTTCTGAATTTGTGGCAGACAGACGGTCTACATCCTCTGTTGAAGGAGCGTCCGGTGCGCGCCTGGTGCTCGTCCCCACTTCCGGACCAGACGTTGGAGCCTGGCTAGTGGAGGCGCGATTGGCGACCTCTCCGGACATAGTCCGGCGAGGCCTCTTCATCCTGGAAACAGCACGAATGTTAATATGCCTTGAAAGAATAACACCAGGGATACAGAGGGCGCATTATACCTTTGTGTCGGAATCTCAGTCCGGACTACATTTCTTTTTGCCCCACAAGGCCCTACGGCCCCTCGTTGGCTAGCCGCTGCAGGTTCGGCCTCCCGCCTTGGAAATCTCCCCTGCAAAATACGGTTGTCGTTTGAAACGCCGGAATATGTGAGAATGGAATCTCTCTTGAGGGAATAAACACTCCGGTTTCTGTCACCTGGGAGGCCGGGATTAACCCGGGGTAATCGGCTGTGATGGCCACCAAGGTATCGTCCTTGCTTAACTGATGGAACACCCCGTCGATGAGCTCCACCGATATGTTCGGATCCCCTTCGGAGTCCGGATCGAGGGACCGTTCTGGGTCCTCAGGCTCTGGAGGGCGGCTGTTGATATCCTTTACTTCCTGCCGCAGTTCCTGCATTGAAATCGTCAGATTACGTATCTAGTCGTGGGAGGTTAAACACACAGGCAAGTGCAATTGTTCACTTACCCAACTTGGAGGTTCATACATAGTGAATCCGGCCCGCGGGTTGACGCGGAGGAAGTCCTCCTTTTCTCCCTTGTACAAAGATGTTAAAATCTTTACTAGAGCGGCAGCTGTGGCTGGCCCCTTACGACCGTAACGGGTGGCGTCATCCTCCCCGTTGAAATCCCACATGGGGTGGCCTCTATATTGAAGCGGCTGCACCCCCCGCATAATGCATGTGGCCATGACTCCAATCATGGTTAGTCCGGAATGAGCCAACAGTCTTATCCGGCCCATCAGGTAAAGGACGTCTCTGTCACTTTCTCTGTGAGAGCTCCGCAGACGCCAGCTCAAGCATTTCTTCGGTGGAGCACTGTTGAACTCGGGGAGACCGACCCGGATAGGGTCCGGTAGCGGGACGTCATCTATGTAAAACCATTCCGAAGGCTAGTCCTCGGACGCCTCTTTTGGGGTTCCGGATGGGTATCCGGTCCCGGCGATGCGCCATACTTCGGCTCCGCCCACTTGATAAATGGACCCCTTCTGAGAACGGGGCACCAAGCAGAACAACCTCTTCCACAGCGCAAAATGAGCCTCGACGCCTAAAAATAGCTCGCAAAGGGCAACGAAGCCCGCAATATGTAGTACGGAGCCGGGCGTGAGATTGTGCAGCTGGAGGCCGTAGAACTCCAGAAGCCCGCGGAGGAAGGGATGAATTGGAAATCCCAGTCCCCTTAATAAATAAGGGATGAGGCACACCCGCTCTCCTTTAGAAGGATTGGGGGTGCTCTCCGCTTGCTTTCCGCCATTATAGGTGGCGAGTCCGGCTCGGACCGGGACCATATATGCCTGGGGAAGGAATCCCTTGGCCTGCAGCGACACTAACTCGCTGTGTGGGATGGTGCAACTCTCCCAGTCTCCGGGTTTAGGACTGGAGGGGCGAGGGGAGGAGCTGCGATGGCTGGCCATGTTGGAATGGACCTTTGCTGGAGACGCTCTGATGATAACTCATGGAGAGGAGAAGATGTGGTTTGGATCTAAATCCCCATCCCGTTAAATAGGCGGCTCGTTTATGTTACTAAGGGTGTGGATGTAAAAACACCCCAAGCTTTTCGCATTCGTTCAGCACGTGGAAGACGGCCATTATTGGGCACTGAAGCCGAGGAGCGCTACATTACAAAGCTCGGACGTTATTCGTACAGGTACACAGGATTCGGAGGAGGAACCCGCCTTGCAATGCCGAAGACGATTTGCGTGCCGGACTCGTCGTCATTGAAGCCTGGTTCGGGGGCTACTGAGGGAGTCCTGGATTAGGGGGTGTTCGGATAGCCGGACTATACCTTCAGCCGGACTCCAGGACTATGAAGATACAAGATTGAAGACTTCGTCCCGTGTCCGGAAGGATCTTTTCTTGGCATGGAAGGCAAGCTAGGCGTCCGGATATTCAAGATCTCCTACCATTGTAACCGACTCTGCGTAACCCTAACCCTATCCGGTGTCTATATAAACCGGAGGGTTGTAGTCCGTAGGACAATCATCATCATACACAATCATATCATAGGCTAGCTTCTAGGGTTTAGCCTCCTTGATCTCGTGGTAGATCCACTCTTGTACTACCCATATCATCAATATTAATCTAGCAGGAGTAGGGTTTTACCTCCACCGAGAGGGCCCGAACCTGGGTAAAATAAAGTGACCCTTGTCTCCTGTTACCATCCAACCTTGACGCACAGTTCGGGACCCCCTACGCGAGATCCGCCGGTTTTGACACCGACAGTGATCCAAGATCACCTTGAGTCCATAGGTAAGCCAATACTATTAAGAGGGGGTGAGATATTGCTTAATGGCTTGCTTGCTCAAAGTGCTTAGTGATATGCTCCAAAGCCCTCAACCATTTTTCTCACATCCACATATGTCCCAAACCAAAAGTCAACCTCGGCCCCACCGAAACTTTCTATCCGGCGCCACCGAGTTCTCTCGACATAGCCACTGCCAGAAACCCTAATCAATTCGGTCTCACCGATAGGGATCTCGGTATCACCGAGATGGGATTGCAAACTCTTTGTTGCCTGTTGCAATAATCTCGGTCCCACCGAGATATGTGATCGGTCCCACTGAGTTTGCAATGCAAACTCTCTGTCTGCCTTTCGTAACGTTTTGGTCCAACCGAGACGAGCGAATCGGTCCCACCAAGTTTGCCTGACCAACCCTCTGGTTAGCTTATTACCAAAATCAGTCCCACCGAGTTTGTGTAATCGGTCTCACCGAGATTACGTTATGCCCTAACCCTAATGACATCGGTCCCACCGAGTTGACATGTTGGTCCCACCGAAAACCCTAATGGTCACATTATGAACCAAATCGGTCCGACCGAGTTTTCTGATTCGGTCCCACCGACTTTGGTAAATTGTGTGTAATGGTTAGATTTTGTGTGGAGGCTATATATACCCCTCCACCCACTCTTCATTCATGGAGAGAGCCATCAGAACATGCCTACACTTCCAACATACATTTTCTGAGAGAGAACCACCTACAGTTGTGTTGAGGTCAAGATATTCCATTCCAACCACATAAATCTTGATCTCTAGCCTTCCCCAAGTTGCTTTCCACTCAAATCATCTTTCCACCAAATCCTATCCTATGAGAGAGAGTTGAGTGTTGCTCATATACTCTTGTCATGCTTGCTTGATATGTATTGGGAATGTGTGAACTTGTGCTAAAATTCCACTTCAACTTAAAGAAATTAAAAACTGCCACTTTTATTGCTAAGGTCTATTCACCCCCCTCTAGACACCTCTTTTCGATCCTTTCATATATCCTCCAGCCTTGTTTGATGTGATGCTGCATTTGGCTGTTCATCTACCTGATGAGGCACTACTTAGAGGTCCAGTACAGTATGGCTGGATTTACCCTATTGAAAGGCGGCTAGGCACTTTCAAGGGCTATGTCAGGAAGAGACCTAGACCTGAGGGTTCCATTGCAGAGGCCTACATTGCTACAGAAGCGTTGACATTCTGCTCAAAATACATTGAAACAGTTGATCAGCTTAGAAAAGAGGTGGGTGAAGACAATCCCGGGCTCAATGTTTTCGATTATTCTATTCGAGTTACAGGGAAGAGTCGACAAGAGGACAAACCTAAAGATTTGGACAAAATGGTTTGGTTTGTGTTGACTAACTATCTTGAGATACTACCTTATATCAAGTAAGTGCTAAGTAGTGCAACTTATACATCGTAATCTACTAAACTTGCAGCACAATCTATATATTAAGATGTTTGACGCGATCACTATGTTGTGCAGCATCTACAAAAATGAGTTACTGCCGCAAAATCCAAGAAACATTGACAAACTGGTTATGGTAGGATTTGCGAAATGGTTCAAGAGCCATGTAAGCTATTGAATTGCACTGTCACTTTTTTTAATATATTGAGTACATAAGATGATCAGCTTGTCTATTTTCTAAACATAGGTTAAGAAGATGTGGGAGGATGGGCAGGCAGTTGATGATGCCCTTTACGCACTAGCAATGGGTCCAGATACTCGGGTAAGACATATGAATCTTGCGTTGTTGGAGATGTGCGCTACAACACCCTTGCACGCAATGAAGGCGGGAAGACACAAAACAGTGCCATCATGAGCACGGATACGTACGGCAGAGAGACAACTGAAATGTATGCTAACATAACAGACATTGTTTAGTTGCAGTATATCTCCAGTTTCGAGGATCATCGGTGTGTGGTTCCGTTGTGTTGTCGTTGGTATAACCTATTTTCCAGGATCGCAAAACCCAGAGCTGATGATTATTTCAAATCCATCAATGTCAAGGCGGCATACCAGACCAACGAGCCTTTTATTTTGGCAAATCAAGCAACACAAATATTTTTCTTGGAAGACACATTTGCACGTAGCGATGACTGGAGAGTATTGCAAAGGTTTGAGCAAAGGAATTCGTTTAATTAAGTTGCACAACAAGACGATGCTTACACCACTCCTGATGTATAAGATTCCACAGATGTTCCTAATATCTTTGAGAACCATCACGTCAATGATGCTGGCGAAAAGATTGCCTGTCGTGCTATGGACATACAAGAGCTGATCAAGAACAAGGCAACGTTCGAGGACATTGAGGATGAGGAAGAAGATGGCACTCTGGAGAATTACGGTTCAGACTGATACACATGGCAAAGATGTTGACGCTGCTGCTGCGGATGATGATTAGATTGCTTTTGTCATATTTGCCTGTCAGAAGAAGTTTTTTTATCCACTATGTGAAATTGTGCTTGCTATGACAACTAAAACCCGATGAACGTGTTGTTTAGTATTTTGCTGTGAGAACATCACTTGTTATGTATGTTGATTTGTGTTTGGTGATTGTATGATGAGTAAAACATGATGACATTGTTGTTTAGTTGTACTCATATTTGGCTGTGAAACTTGAATTTGATGACATAGCTTGCTATTGGACTACAATTTGCTCGACGTCTTCGAATGGGAACAAAGCTGACCCGACAGGGCCTCTGCTAATTTATTTATTACCAAAAGGGCCTCTGATATTTATTTATTTATGAGCAAAAGGGGATACCCCCCGATTTCCGTTAATAGAAATCATTAAATGTTCACAACACTACGCCCAGCCTGCTACACAGGTTTCATTCATTACTAGTTTCAGCAAAGTGCTCATGTCATAGCCACTGAATACATCCCGAGTGCTACATACACTACAAATAAAGAGACAATCATCCTACAGAGCACATCGATTTTGCCCATTATCTTCACAAGCTCTTTCATCTCCTCATTGCTGTCAAGGTCTATCAGCAGCTATTGCTTGGCCATGATCAGAGGAACTACATATTTAACCTTCTGCTCTGCATCTTCCTCTTCTGTCGTTCCTTCAGTTACTTGTCCAACACCCCAACCTACTGGTATTGGGATTCCTCGGCTAACCAAATAATCAGCGCAGTTGCATTCCCCCCCCCCCCCCATCAGCAACTTCCCAGAAATACAAATCACACGAATCTTCCCTTTTCTGCACGAATCAAATTGGAAGATCATCAACCAAACTATTAAAAAATCAGCAACTGAAAGCAACAGAACAACACTTAAACATACTATTACCCCATGATTCGAGCATTTGTAGAAGACTCGGCCAGGGTTGAGGATTGTGGTTGAGACACGACGGATGACTCTGCCTGATTTGCAGTAGTGGCACCACACCAACGGCAGCGGGATGAGCAACCGACTGCGGTGCGTGTGCCGGCGGGGGTGTGATGAGACCCACAGGCGATGGTACGGGTGGCAAGTTGGCGCATATGTGGTTGTTGCCTGCTGAAGAGCAGGTGGACGAGCAGCCAACGGACATGGTTGCTACGGCCAGAGCTTCTGATGCTAGGCAGAGTAAGTAGAGAAGAGGAGAAGCGAATGTTGGATATGTCAGTTTCATTACTTGCAGAGTAGCATAGCACCATATATAGTCATAGTCTAGGTTTGGATTCAAGGTTTGGATTCAAACCAGTTACAGGAGCACGTCTCTCTTTTTTCTAATACTCAGCAACGTCTCTTTACTAGTACACTAGCTTGTTCTATACGCCTTCTCAAGTCTTTGATTTTCTTTCTTTTTCTTTGCGAGGAAGGAAGGAGGACAAAATTGAGAGTTCCTGGGACTCGAACCCAATGCCACTCGGTTGAATACCAAGGGTGCTAGTCACTTATGTGGCGAACGTTCCCTGGGAGGAGGACGGCAGATGAACGCATTTTCCTCGCAGTTTTAGTTGCGACGCAAGATCGAACGGTCGCAGTTTTGGGAATGTTACCACGCGAACGAGCCCAGTTTTTATTTTCTTCCTATATATAAAAAAGTATGCTACTTGGTGTCGGCTTAGTCAACAAACGATTGTGCCAACCTTGACCGTTGGATTGATATTCAACGTCTGTCATGTTTCTTCAGTCTCTTCTTCCTGCAGCCGCCAAAGCCAAACCAGCGCCGGTGGGACGCCTGCTCCCACCTCCCATGGTGGGTTGTGCTGCCGCGCACACATCGTGGCCACATCGCGCCCTAAAACTCTGCGCATCTTCCCGGCTCCTGTTCGTTCCCATCCTCCTCCTCACCATCATCCTCCGCCTTGGTTCGCTCACCATGGTGCCGCCCTCCGGTGTTGTCAACATGGTCAACAACCGAGAGGAATAAGGATATGACTGTGCATGGTGAGGATGACAGTAGGGACCCAGCAGTGCGTGCAGTAATTTTGTTTTTTCGGGACGGAGAAGGGAACTGGGTTGTGCGGGAGCTGTGGCCCGTCTAGCCCAGGCTTTTACTTCATATGTTTAGCACATGACTAGCCCAGTTTGTTTTTTTCCTTTCTGAGAATGGCTAGCCCAGCTATTTCTTTTGCAGAATAACCAACATAGTACTACTTGCTTTTCTACGCCCTGCTGGGCCAGAAATCTTTCAAGACGAGGAGGGATGCATTTTGCCCAGAAAATGGGTATAAGTAATAAGAAATGGGCTATAAGTAATAATAAATGGGCTGTAAAATGAAAAAATACAGCAAACACGCAATTAGTTCCAAAATACTTTTTTCTTTCGGATTTTGATATTTTAAATTTCATTGTTTTTGTGCGGGTAAAATTTCATTGGATTTAAATTAAGGTATGTTTAGTTTTTAAATTAATTTGAATTTGGCTAGAAATTTCGGGCTGTATGCTGTTTGGGACAGATTTGGAGGCTGACATGTGGGTCTACTAGGTTGACGTATATGAAAGGCTTTGTCATAGTCCACAAACGATTCTAGCAGCAGTGACCGTTCGATGTTAATCCAACGGCCATGCTGCTTCTTCAATATCTGATCTTCTTGCTCCAGCCGCCCAAACCAGCGTCGGTGGGACTGCCTGCTCCCGCCTCCCATGGCCGGCTGTGCTGCCGCACAGGCCGCACCGCCCCACCCTACTCCATTGCTGGCCAGGCCATTCCTCTACTCACCCACACCTCCTGTTATTTTTCGGCGACGGCAGCCGGACTGGTAAACCCTCGTACTCCCCATCGCGTGGGCAACCACTACCGAGTCTTCCTCGGCTCCGTGTCGTTCCCTTCCTAGGCCTCGCCGTCCATCGCCCTGGTGCTCTCGGTGCGGCGTGGTCAACATGGTCAACGAATGACATCCATCGGAAGTGGACTGTACGTGGAGAGGCTGACAGCTGGGTCCACGGCCGCACACAAGGAAATGCCTCCTATTACGCACAAAATAATGATTCCTCCACCTGACATCTGGGACCCACCGGAAGGGCCTCTGTATTTTGCGAAAAAAAAGTTCCCCCGCTGACAGGTCAGACCCACCAGCTATATCTTCGCACGCAAGGAAGTGCCTCCTTATTACGCACAAAAAAAATCAATACTCCCCCTGCTAGCTGGGACCCAGCATAGTGGGAGGCTGACTTGGGCCTACTAAGTTGACGAGGACGAAGGGCTTTGTCAACTTAGTCAATATGAACGATTCTAGCTCTAGTGACTGTACGATGTCCATCCAATGGCCGTAGTGCTTCTTCAACCTCTGGTCTTCTCGCTCCAGCTGCCCAAAGCAGCGCCGGTTGTGCCGCCTACTCCTGCCTCCCGTGGACGGCTGTGCTACCGCGGAGGCCTCACCGCCTCCTACTACTCCCACCACTGGCCAGGACATCCCTTCACTCACCCACAACCCCTGTTATTCTGCGGCAACGGCAGCCTCCCACCAAAGACGAACCAGTGAACCCTCGTACTCCTCTCTGTGTGGGCATCCACTGCCGCGTCTTCCCCGGCTCCGCGTCGTCCCCTTCCTAGGCTTCGCCGTCGTCCACTGCCCTGGTGCTCTCGGCGCGGCGTGGTCAACGTGGTCAAGGAACGACTTCCGTCGAAAGAATACTGTACGTGGAGAGGCTGACAGCTGGGTCCACGGCCACAGCAAGGAAGTGCCTCCTTCTTACGCAGAAAATAATGATTCCTCCACCTGACATCGGGGACCCACCGGACGGGCCACCAAATTTCACGAAAAAAACATTTCCCCGCTGACTGCTGGGACCCAGCAGCTACATCTTCGCACGCAAGGAAGTGCCTGACAGTCGGGACCCACCTGGTCGAAGCGTACGTAGCGTTGTCATTCTAGTCGCGAACGTGTACGTACATACGATCGATCTGTCTGCATGCTGCAGCGATGAACTATGGCCGTTCAGTCAGCCCTCTCCACGGGGGTCCGGTTCAACCACCCCTCCATGGGCTACTGTTCAACCAGCCCTCCACCGGCTACTATTCAACCAGCCCTCCACGGGGTCCTGTTCATCCACTGGCTCGATCGATCGGGGTACTGTTCATCCAGCAGCAACGGCCTCTACTACCACGGGGTCCTGTTCATCCAACCCCCCACCGGGAACTGTTCATCCAAACCCCCTCAAAAACACTCACTGTTCATCCAGGGAAGGAGGCAGCAGTGTTCGATCGGCTTCAGTTAGCAGCAGTAGCAAAGGAATCACACTCGGGTTCAGTTAACAGCAAGGGATCGCTCGATCGCTCGGGTTCAGTAATGCGTAGCCTGCAGTGCAATCGCTCGGGTTCAGTTAGAGCCCAACGCCTCGCTCGGGTTCAGTTAGAGCCCAACGCCTCGCACACACGCACGTACGTACGAGAGAAACGCGCATCGCTCGGCCCCCGACTACCCACCGTAACCGGGAACTTCCCGATATTTTCCTCGCCCTCGCTTCTACCACGGTTTTTTCCGTCATGGACGGCCCAAAGAATGTCATGCAGCTGCGTCTCCGGCCCGCCCAGGATGAAAAGCCCATTTTTTGTCAAGATTTTTTGTCATAGAAGTAGGACCCCACCACATCTATGATGATACCGGGTTTTGTCACAACTATCGTCATAGAAGTGTCATAAGTATGACAGGAAAAAAATTCGTTTGGCCCAAAATGTCACGGATGTGTCTTTTTTTGTAGTGCCTCATTAGACACTATATGTTCATCACTAGGAGCATGTAAAATGTTTGCATCAAATCCTTCATCAGCAGTCTATTCAATAGAAACTTCAGGCTCAAGAACAACATGAGCTTGTATGTTTGCACCGAAAACTTGATTAGACACATCAGGTTCAGTCAGTTCACTATTGATTGGGGGAGTCATAAAATAATCAGAAATTGGTTTCATTTTCTTATAGATTCCCTACATACAAGCAATTTACAACACCGTCAGGTGTAACTATTGGCCAGAAATTTGTCGACGTTCTGGGAACGGGGGTCCCCAGACTTGCCTGCCTGTGGCCCACAGCATGGCTAAGCCAGTAGGCCGTACGACCCATCTTCATCAACATGGCATCCAAGACCCTCGCGAGGGTCCAAGCCTCGCGAGGCGGACGACGCAAGACCTCCTCTGGAGTGGCCTAGCCAGGCAGGCTTACAAGGAGCGGAGATATCAAGGCGGGGCAAACCTCACGAGGCTCTCATGACGTGAGCCATGACGAACGACACCAGGCAGGCGCCAGCGCGCGCGGTGTCCTTATTTCCTCTTTGGTGCTAAGGAGGCCAGCGCAGGCGAAGAGTACCGAGGCATCAGGCCAAGGTTGCCATATTGGTGCAACGAGACCAAGACCAGGAGGACGGCGAGACGGAGGTCATCGTGGAGCCCAAGACGGCGTCACCCCAGAGCTTTTCGCAGGCGAAGACCACTTTTGTCAGGATAGCTTGTAATAGTTGTCCCCCTTCAAATTTGCCCGTCGTTGTTGGCTCCCTTCCCGCTCGATATTTGGGAAGAGGACCAGGGCCTATATAAGTAGAGCTAGCCACCACAGTAGGGAGGGGACCGAGCATGGAGCAGTTCATCCAGCTCTCACCCGCACGAGTTAGCCAGGCACAAGAACACCTGAACCTCAGGAGGCTGTTCTTCCCTTGTACTGTTCATCTTCAGCCTAAGAGGCAATCCACCACCACCACACTGGAGTAGGGTATTACACCACAATGGTGGCCCGAACCAGTATAAACCTCGTGTCTTTCTGTGTTGCAAGTCCATCGAGTTCGTCCGCGAGATCTTAGCGAACTAGAGCATAGGTCGGTACGAGGGAGAGACTTCGCGCGCACCCCAGTGTTCGAACCTTAAGAGTTTGCCGGAACCCCACATCCAACATTTGGCGCACCAGGTAGGGGTGCACCGGAGCTTCTTCCCTGCCAGCCAGCTCTCCGACGCTCACCGGCCACGATGTCTGGCGACCCAAGGGCCGGCTCCGACCGCTGGGTAGCCTGGCCGGCCCGGACAGTGCCGCTTGCCCATGAAGGTCTCGACCCCGCAGTCCAAGCGGCACGGGTGCCACCAAGCTCCGCCGGGCGCGGACAGCGCGTCCAGGTGTCATCCACCCTCACCCCGCGGCAAGTGCGAGCCGCGGAAAGAGCGGCGAGTCACGCCGCAGCGGCGGCGCCGCACTCACCGCGAGAGCAAGCAAACATGCGGGCGGCACTCACGGTGGCAAGGGAGCTGCTGCGATGCATGCTGATGGAGAGCGGCCGGGACATGCTGCTTGAGCGTGTTGCTGAGCTGTTGGACGTAGCGGTGTCGGGAGCACCGCCCTTCTGCTATCGACTTCTTCCCCAGGACACTGCAGGGCCGCGCGGTGAACCTCACCACATCCACGCGCCATCAGCTATGCCCGGGGGCTCCATCAACATCAGCACGGCCGGCGCCGTAGGGGGCTCCAACTCCCCCATGCCGCCTTCGACAAGCACGAGCACAAGCGTCGCCCCCCATGGTCCCGGCTGGATGTCGTATTGTCATCCCCGGGACGCCATCATGGGCGGGGCAACATGGAGCATGGGGCACCACGGCGAGGTGTTCCGGGTGACGGCCCCGGAAGCCTACGTGCCCCGCATGATGGACCAAGGGTACACACCGGAGGACGACCTCGGCTCATTCATTGGACAAGATTGGGGAGAGGGGGCGCTAGGAGCCGAAGGCTTCCAAGAACCAACGGAGAACCACAACGATCGCACCAGCAATGGAAACTATAGGGTACCGCTAGTCTCTCAGGAACAAGCTTATGCTAACCATGGACTACAGATGAACCAGGTTACAGCGTCGATCGACGACCCAGGCACAGCGGCACCCGTTCCAACAATGGAGACACGCTGGGGGCCACCGAGAGGGAGCCAGGAGAAAGGCCACTCCCTGCGGCGCGCGACGCCTGACGACACCCGGAGGTAGGCCCTCTGCCGGGGAGGCCTCGATAACCCTTCCCCCGGCAGAGGACCTATGGTCGCCGAGGGAACCGCTGGCGTCGTCTTTCCCTCCTCTCTGTCGTCCTGGTGACCGGTCGGCTCAGAGGAGATCGAGGATGGCGCAAGGCGGGGCCCTCGTCTGGCAATATGAAGCAAGGTCGGTACCTGTGAAGAAGGCCCAGTGCCTATGAAGCTCACCGCCCGTGACACTCTCACGTAATAATGAGTTGGGGATGTACACGCCCAGGAGTCTCAAGGGTGCCGGCCTCAGGCCCTGGGGCTCCCTCCCACGC
The DNA here is from genome assembly GCA_032464435.1 of Aegilops umbellulata. Lineage (NCBI taxonomy): Eukaryota > Viridiplantae > Streptophyta > Magnoliopsida > Poales > Poaceae > Aegilops > Aegilops umbellulata. The sequence goes on along the minus strand of CP136058.1, from coordinate 323,293,331 downwards.
CTAGTGGAAGCACTTAGCTCTGCGCTGGTGAGAAGACTTGAAGACCAGAAGACTAGACTAGGTTCCGGACGCGGCCTTTTGCTTTGGATCTCTCTCTTTCTGTAGCTTTGCCTTCTGGATTTGGATTTGAGTTGAAGCTGAGTTTTATTGATGCGCGTGGGGGAGCCTTTTCTCATTTGAGAAATTCCTTGCCTTCTGGATGTCGTTTTGTCTGGGACTCATGTCCGTCACCTTTTCCTCATGAGCTCCTCGCGAGCAGGACTACGCGAAGGACGCGCACGCCAAGCGTGCGCTAACACTGCAACTGGTGCTCACCTCTCGTGGGGCCCCTTCCGACGGGGCGATGAGCTCCGCAAGGCTCTCAGGAACTCGGCACATCGCAGCCCAGCCCAAAGCTGGCATTGACTAAGGTAAACCAAGGCAGAAAACTCGCATCAGGATTCACAAGTTCAAAAGGACACAAGCTCACATCGCATGGGAAGTAAAAGCTGCAATTTGCTTACATCAGGGGCTCCCCTCTCAAAACGCTCTTACAAGTTTCCAAGGGCCACGTCTGAGTTTTTGCGCAGGAAGAAATGACGTTTTTGCGCAGGAAGAAATGACAGGAGAACAAGGGATTAGCCAGAAATGTCGCTCGCTGCATCACCCGCGGACGCGTCACTCGTGTCGTCGTCTTCATCGGCATCATCGCTGCCATCGGTGACGCCCCCGTCGCCATCGTCGACCATGCCACCTTCGTCTGCGAAGACCACCATCGCATCATCCCCCGAAGCGAAGGCCCTGACCAACGCATCCACATTGTCCTCAACCCAACGTGCAAGGTCGCCCCGGACAGCCGTGGGTACGGGGGCAATGGCGGTGTCAAAGTCAAAGTTGGGGTCGGCATTCAGTAGGTGGCTAAAGACATGTGAGAAAGCACGCTCGAGCAGGCCACGCCCCCTTTCCTCCACAAGCTGGCGAGCTCGGGAAGATCGAGCCTCCAGGCGTGTCACCACCTCGGTGAAGAAGGTCAGGTGGCTGGCATAGTCATTTGAGTGAGGGGTCAGCGCCTCCACGTCGCAGATGTGGCCCAGTGCGATGTTGGCCCTGTTCCGGAGGTCCTGAAGCATAGGGGCATGCTCGCGCTCCAGCGTTCGACGGTGGAGCACCTCCTCCATGTTCTGCCTCGCGACGGCTTCTGCGTCATCAACCCGCCTCCGGAGGGAACACAGCTCGGCGCGGGCGGAGGCCAAGTCCGACTACGTTGTGTCTAGGGCGGCGGCCGAGGCTTCCGCGCGCCTCTCAGCCTCATCCAACCTGAGCCTGAGGGCAGCGGCCCTGCCCTCATCTTCCATGCCCGCGAGCTTCAGCCTCAGGTCATACCTGCCCTCCAGGTCCACGCGAACCTTGGCCACCCGGCAGTTCATCTCCTCCTCAACTCTAGCCTCGCGAGCCCCGACGGCCTCTTCTGCTTGGGCAACTTGACACTCCCTCGTCTCCAATTGCTCGAGCTTGCGGCTACGCTGCATGGCCTCCAAGGTCAGCGCCTCCTCACGCTTCCGACCTCCTCTTCCTCCGCGGGCGTCCCCCTCAGCGACTCAAGAGCGGCCCTGCGCGCCTCCACCTGCTACGAAAGAGACGTGCTCCAGTCCTGGAGCTCCCACGCGCGTTTCTCCGCAGCCTCGCAGCGGCGATCAGCCTTGCGAGCCTCTTCCAAGGCCCGAGAGCGGGCTTCATGGGAGACCTTGAGAGACGCCTCGGCCTTCGCGTTCTCAAGGTCACGCTGATAGCAGCCGAGGTTGATGGCCACCTTCAGCTTGCACCGCTCCTCCGTCAACCGGAGACCTTCAGCCTCAAGACGCGAATCGACGCTCGTGAGCTCTTCACCAAGTCGACTCATCGCGTTCATCGCCTCCTGGAAGAGCTCATGGCGAATCACGCTCCGCCCGCGCTCAAGCTCAAATGCCCGGCCCTCTTCGTCCTCCACCTCGGGGACTGCGGGCGGGGTGCCAAGCGGCACGCCACCCCTCGGCAGGGGGCTGGGGGCTGGCGCCTCACCCGACACTAGCCCGTCCTTGCGAGAAGCCCAAGCCGGCTGGGGCTCGCTGCTTGAAGAGGAGCCGAGGATCGAAGCCAACCAGTTGTCGTCAAAGACCAGCGGAGGAGTCTTGGGCATGCCTGCCAGGCCCCACGCCAGACCAAGGGGGACGGGCGACGAGGCTGCAGGTTCAGCGTGCCAGGAAGGCAGGAGTGCCCCTTCGATTAGCCGTGTTCCAGGGGCAACCAGCGGACTCGGAGCGCTCGTGGCCGGCGGAAGAGTTAAGGAAGAAGGAGGCCGTTTCTCAGGAGGCGCGACCACCTCGACAGAAGGAGTCCTGAAGAACTGGCGTCAGGAGACGAAAAACAACACACAAGGAGCCACAGCGGTACAATACTTACATATCAACGGTGGTGTACTTCCTCCACTTCAGCGGTCCAAAGACGTTGTTGCCGGTGGGAGATCCTTTCCTCTTGCGGAGCTCCTCGAAGTCCACACAAAGACGGCCGAAACGCTGTACATGATGTCCAGTGCACAGCAGGGCCAAAGAAGAGCTCGAAAGAATATCTTCAGGGGTGCCCGGTCGCGGCAAACAGCCAGGCACCGTTTCACCACGACCTCTCGAGGCTCCTGGAGCCTTGGCCTCGGGAGTCGCATGCAGCATATCCTCAGCAACTGACGCCTCAGGAGGGAAGTGGCAGGCTCCTGAGGATGATGCCCCGGGATCACCACTCAGCACGTGCTCCTCAGCACTCGAGTCACCGGCCTCCACCGGAGCTTGCCCACCTGCACCGTCACTTGGGGCAAGCTCACCATCAGGGACAAGGAAGGGAACCACAACAACAGGGTTCATATGAGGCCCCTCTAGGCCGTCCGGCCGCGGCCCCCATTCGTCGAAGAGAGGCATGTTATTTACAAATTCATCCTTGTTCTTGCAGCGATACAGCAAACAGTTCTTCCCAGGCAGCTCGGCCGGCAGAAAGACACCCGTCAGGACCTTGAGCACTGTTCGCCGCGTCCCAAGGAGGAGCCCGGACTCCTGAAACCTCATACGGTCCTGGCTGCTGAGCAAGGTCCACATTGGGAGAGAATGGCGCTGAAGCGAAGTGACCCGGCGTTGGACGAATTCCTTCACCACCATCGGGGCAGTTGCGCCGCGATCTTTCAGCAACCTCAACCTGAGCTAGATGTGGGCAAAGTCAGGGCTCGCGAGCCACTGATGGCTCTAGCCAGAGTTAGGAACAGCAGGCCCCGACGGAGCCTGAAGCAGAGTACTGAGCACACCGGCATCGACGAACACCCATCGTATCCGAAATTCGCTCATGGATGGAGGAAGCTCGAAGTCGATCCCCTCGCCCGCTGTCGCAGCCATGGCCTGGAAACTCACGCACCCCGAGCATTGTTGAGGGTCGGCCAGATGCAATGAGAAGAAGTGGCGGAGGAGGGTCACCGAAGGAGCAATGCCCACCATGGCTTCGCACACGAAGGCGAAGACAGCTAGAAGAGTCACAGACTGAGGGTCGAGATGCAGCATGTGGATTTGATAATGCTCAAGCACCGCATTGAAGAAGGTGGAGAAGGGAGGAATCAGGCCCGCCCAGAGGGCATCTATGAAGATTGGGACCTCAGTGGCCGTCTGAGCCGTGCGAGTACGAGACGCGGGCCAGGCCACCATCTCCCCCCACTCATTGAAGCTGGAAGCAAGCATCGGGCGCACCTTGTCCATGGCCTCGTCGTTGAGCACCCGAGACCGGCCGAGCGCTGGCGCAAAGGACGGAGGGGCAGCTGGCGGAGACAGAGGTCTTTTCCCCTTCTCAGCTTGTTTCGACGCCAAGGCGGTGGAGCAGGCGGAGCACAAGTCAAATTGGAAAAGAGAAGCAGAGCCGCAAGGAAGCAGGGGAACTGTGGAAGCAAGGCGCCGGAGGCGGAAGAATAACTGTGTAGGCCACAGGGGCCGCATAGCCGGGCGAATTCGAAAGCAGCGTGGGAAAGCGGAGACGCCCACATCCAATCAACCGCCACGCGTCGACCGAGGCCGCAGGCTTTTGGGGCCCGCGGTGCTCCAAACTTGACCCTTGGCTTTGCCGCGAAGCCAAGCCCAGGCGCACCTTGGGACCGGGGGCTACTGTCGGAGTTCTGGGAACAAGGGTCCCCAGACTTGCGTGCCTGTGGCCCATAGCGTGGCTAAGCCAGTAGGTCGTACGGCCCATCATCATCAACAAGGCATCCAAGACCCTCGCGAGGGTCCAAGCCTCGTGAGGCGGACGACGCAAGACCCTCGCATCACTTCCGCGACAAGTAGACCGAAACGATTCTGCATCTACTACTATTACTCCACACATCGACTGCTATCCAGCATGCATCTAGAGTATTAAGTTCATAAGAACAGAGTAACGCATTAGGCAAGATGACATGATGTAGAGGGATAAACTCAAGCAATATGATATAAACCCCAACTTTTTACCCTCGATGGCAACAATACAATACGTGCCTTGCTGCCCCTGCTGTCACCGGGAAAGCACACCGCAAGATTGAACCCAAAGCTAAGCACTTCTCCCATTGCAAGAAAGATCAATCTAGTAGGCCAAACCAAACTGATAATTCGAAAAGACTTGCAAAGATAACAAATCACACATATAAGAATTCAGAGAAGAACCAAATATTGTTCATAGATAATCTTGATCATAAACCCACAATTCATCGAATCTCGACAAACACACCGCAAAAAGAATTACATCGAATAGATCTCCAAGAGAATCGAGGAGAACTTTGTATTGAGATCTAAAGAGAGAGAAGAAGCCATCTAGCTAATAACTATGGACCCGAAGGTCTATGTAAACTACTCACACATCATCGGAGAGGCAATGGTTTTGATGTAGAAGCCCTCCATGATCGATTCCCCCTCCGACGGAGCACCGGAAAAGGCTCCAAGATGGGATCTCACAGGTACAAAAGGTTGCGGCGGTGGAAATAGGGTTTCGTGGTGCTCTCGGATGTTTTCAAGGTACATGAGTATATATAGGCGAAAGAAGTAGGTTAGTCGAGCCATGAGGGGCCCACGAGGGTGGGGGGCATGCCTACCCCCTGGGCACGCCTCCGTGCCTCTTGGCCACCTTGTTGCTTGCTTGACGTCCACTCCAAGTCTCCTGGATTGCGTTTGTTCCAAAAGTAACTCTCCGGAAGGTTTCATTCCGTTTGGATTCCGTTTGATATTCCTTTTCTGTGAAACACTAAAATAGGCCAAAAAAAATCAATTTGCACTGGGCCTTTGGTTAGTAGGTTAGTCCCAAAAATAATATAAAATCATATAATAAAGCCCATTAAACATCCCAAACAGATAATATAATAGCATGGAACAATAAAAAATTATAGATACATTGGAGACGTATCACACCTAGGGTTGGATCTTCATCTTATTGTCCTTCCATTCGCTTGAATCCCAGCGACCAGCGTCCAACGAGGCCCGAGGAAGTGATGTGCCGGTCTATCCAGCGGCCGCTAGGTTAGGAGCGCAGCAGACTAGAGGCTGGAGCGAACGAATTGGGGATTTTTCCTGCTGTCGATCAATATGGGAGGTGCTCGTTCGGGCCGAGAGCCTGCTATAGGGCCTGACTTGCAGTTACGTTATTGGCCCATCCAAATTGAAACGTTTTCCTTCATTTTTACATTGCCTGCTCGTGTGTTGGTACGAACAAAACTAGCCTGGGCCAACCTGGACGACTCAAACAAGGTGCGCACTTTCCAGCCACCCGAGGCGGCCGCCCATACCAGCCCCTACAGTGGCGTCGCCCCCTTTTGCGTGTATGATTGTGAAGGAAATATGCCCTAGAGGCAATAATAAAGTTGTTATTTTATATTTCCTTATTCATGATAAAGGTTTATTATTCATGCTAGAATTGTATTGATCGGAAACTTAAATACATGTCTGAATACATAAACAAATACCGTGTCCCTAGTAAGCCTCTACTAGACTAGCTCGTTGATCAAAGATGGTTAAGGTTTCCTAACCATGGAAATGTGTTGTCATTTGATAATGGGATCACATCATTAGGAGAATGATGTGATGGACAAGACCCAGCAGTTAGCTTAGCATAATGATCATTCAGTTTATTGCTATTGCTTTCTTCATGTCAAATACATGTTCCTTTGACTATGAGATTATGCAACTCCCAGATACCGAAGGAATACCTTGTGTGCTATCAAGAATCACAACATAACTGGGTGATTATAAAGATGATCTAAAGGTATCTTCGAAGGTGTTTGTTGGGTTGGCATAGATCAAGATTATGATTTGTCACTCCGAGTATCGGAGAGGTATCTTGTGGTGACTAGCACAAGCATGCAAACTAGGTCACTTGATGTTGCTGATTTCAGAGACTTAGTGATTTCACTAAGTCCCTGACTGCTGTTATTTTTATGCCATGTATTCATGTTGTTTCTGAGTGATCTATGCATAATTTGAGTATGATCAGTAAGGGAGTTTTGAACTTGAGTATTTTCTCTATCCATCCATGCCTTTGTTTGCAATTATGGAGTGCCATAGCTTGAGTCAATCGAGCTCTACTTTTGCTTCAAAATGTTGCTGGCAGATTGTTTACATGTTGTTCGATTTTGCCAAGCTTGGTGTAGTTGATCCTTGCATGATATGATGTTATTCTTGCCATGCTTTGTTACTATGCCATGTCTTCTTGATGTATGTATGCTTAGTTAATCATGAAATGCTCTGTAGCGAGTGCATCGAGCTCACGAACATGCCTAGTCATTATTAGTTTTCTGCCATGTCCAGTTTTCTGCTAAGTCTGAAACCTGTAACGAAACTTGCTTATTTGACATGGGTGTAATCATGTTTTCTGATCCTTTTTGGCTTATGGTCAGTAAGGGACTTTTGTCAAGTGCTTTGAGTAGATTCATGCCGTGCCTTACTTTGCTATGTTCTGAACCTGTAGCATGTTGTTTGGTTGCTCTGAACATGTCATCCTGATGTTAGTTTCTGCTATGTTGATTATTTCACTAAGTCTGAGAACTTGTTATCGTTTGCACTTTTGCCATGCTTGTTTGGACCTGTTATGATGTGATTTAGCCGTAGCTCAGTGTTCATATTTTGTCGAGCATCTCGAGTAGATTACTGTCATATGCTTTGTTGCCATGTTTGGGTACAGTAGCTTAATTATTTGTTATTTGCTAAGTAGCATCATGCTGTTAATGGCAGTTTCGTGTCATTCTTGTATTGCTTGCCATTTGCAAACCGTGCATCCGATTCCGGTGATCTTTATATCGATTTCAACCGAAATCACCTCATCTATCCAGTGGCATGCTTGGTTTGCCAAGATTATGCCCTGTTCACCCTTGTCCTTCCGGAGCATGCATACGCATTGCATATCACCTCTCGCATATCATGTCATGTTTTGCATCATGTTGCTTGCGCATTGCATCGTGGTTGATATTGGTTCCTTTGCTTGTTCTCTTGTCTTGGGTAGAGCCGGGAGACGAGTACGTGAACGAGGAACCTGTTGAGAACGCTTACGAGGACCAAGCTTTCGACAACTCTGAGACTCTTGCAGGCAAGATGACCATACCCTCGAAATCACTTCTATCTTTGCTTGCTAGATTGCTCGCTCTTTTGCTATGCCTATGCTGCGATACCCACCACTTGCTATATCATGCCTCCTATATTTCCATGTCATCCCCTAACCATCCATGTCCTAGCAAACCGTTGTTTGGCTATGTTACTGCTTTGCTCAGCCCCTCTTATAGCGTTGTTAGTTGCAGGTGAAGTTGAAGTTTGTTCCTTGTTGGAACATGGACTTGTTGTTCCTTGTTTGGAACATGTTTACTTGTTGGGATATCACAATACCTCTTATTTAATTAATGTATCTATATACTTGGTAAAGGGTGGAAGGCTCGGCCTTATGCCTGGTGTTTTGTTCCACTCTTGCCACCCTAGTTTCCGTCATACCGGTGTTATGTTCCCGGAGTTTGCGTTCCTTACACGGTTGGGTGATTTATGGGACCCCCTTGACAGTTCGCTTTGAATGAGACTTTTCCAGCAAGGCCCAACATTGGTTTTACCATTTGCCACCTAAGCCTTTTTCCCTTGGGTTCTGCAGACTCAAGGGTCATCTTTATTTTAAACCCCCGGGCCAGTTCTCCTTCGATTGCTGGTCCAAACCGAGCGATGTCCGGCGCCCCTTGGGCAACCAGGGTCTATGCCAACCCGACGTCTTGCTCATCCGGTGTGCCCTGAGAACGAGATATGTGCAGCTCCTATCGGGATTTGTCGGCACATCTGGGAGGTTTTGCTGGACTTGTTTTATTGCTGTTGAAATGTCTTGTAGTCCGGGATTCCGAGATTGATCGGGTCTTCCCGGTAGAAGGAATATCCTTCGTTGACCGTGAGAGCTTATCATGGGCTAAGTTGGGACACCCCTGCAGGGTATTATCTTTCGAAAGCCGTGCCCGCGGTTATGAGGCAGATGGGAATTTGTTGATGTCCGGTTGTAGAAAACCCGAAGTTGACCCTAACTAAAACACATCAACCGCGTGTGTAACCGTGATGGTCTCTTCTCGGCGGGGTCCGGGAAGTGAACACGGTTGTTGGAGTTATGTCTGACGTAGGTCGTTTCAGGATCACTTCTTGATCACTTCTAGTTTCACGACCGTGCTTTGCCTTCTCTTCTCGCTCTCTTTTGCGCTGTAGCCACCATATGCTAGTCGCTTGCTGCAGCTCCACCTCAATGTCCTTTTCCCACCTTTAAGCTTAAATAGTCTTGATCTCGCGGGTGTGAGATTGCTGAGTCCCCGTGACTCACAGATATTATCACCTCAGTTGCAGGTACCAACGATGTCCGTGCAGATGACGCGACCGAGCTCACTTGGGAGTTCGATGAGGAACGTGGCCGTTACTATGTTTCTTTTCCAGATGATCAGTAGTGGAGCCCAGTTGGGTGATCCGGGGATCTGTTTAGCATTTGGGGTAGTCTTCTTTCATTATGGTGTCGTAGTCGGACCTTGAGTGTAATCTGTTGGATGGATGTTATTTATGTACTTGTGTGAAGTGGCGATTGTAAGCCAACTATGTTTCTTTCCCCTTTATTTATTACATGGATTGTGTGAAGATTACCTCACTTGCGACATTGCTTTCAATGCGGTTATGCCTCTAAGTCGTGCCTCGACACGTGGGAGATATAGCCGCATCGAGGGCGTGACATATCTCTAGGCCCTCTTGGTAATACACATCATAAGCTTGCAAGCAAATGACCAAGGAGTTGGTAACAAGGTGATGTGTTGCGGAACGAGAAAAGAGACTTGTCGGTAACGAGATTGAACTAGGTATGAAGATACCAACGATCGAATCTCGGGCAAGTAACATACCAATGGACAAAGGGAATAACGTATGTTGTCGTAACATTTCGACCGATAAAGATCTTCGTAGAATATGTAGGAGCTAATATGAGCATCCAGGTTCCGCTATTGGTTATTGACCGGAGAGGTGTCTCGGTCATGTCTACATAGTTCTCGAACCCGTAGGGTCTGCACGCTTAACGTTCGATGATGATATTGTATTATATGAGTTATGTGATTTGATGACCGAATGTTGTTCGGAGTCCAGGATGAGATCACAGACATGACGAGGAGTCTCGAAATGGTCGAGAGGTAAAGATTGATATATAGGACGATGGTATTCGGTCACCAGAAGTGTTTCAGAGTGTATCGGGTATTTATCGGAGTACCAGAGGGGTTACCGGAAACCCCGGGGGGAATATATGGGCCATATGGGCCATGAGAGGGGAGCACACCAGCCCACAAGGGGTGGCGCCCCCCCCCCCAATGGCAGGAGGCCGAATTGGGAGAAGGAAAAAGGGGGTTTGGCCCCCCTTTCCTTTCTCTCTTTCCCCTTCCCTTTCTTCTCCGATGAAATATGGAAGGGGGCACCACTTGGGGAAACCCGAAGTAGGATTCGGATCCTACTTGGGGCGCACCCTGGCTGCCTCCCCTCTCATTCCCACCTATATATATGTGGGGGGCGCCCCTAGCACACCCTAGAAAATTGCCTAGCCATGTGGGGCGCCCCCTCCACCGTTTACTCCCACAGTCATATCGTCGTAGTGCTTAGGCGAAGCCCTGCGCAGATCGCTTCACCATCACTGTTGGGGATATACCCCGCGGTGTAACCCGGCTGGATGTTTCACCCGGCTGGATCTTGGCGACTCACGGTAACCCGCCCGATCTTGGCGACTCATTAGTAACCCGGCGGGCGGGTCAGACGGACAACAAGGCCCAAGGCCCAGTATGCCAATTTGTATGATGGCGGGCCAGCTTAAGAGGAAAGTAATAAGGAATATGCTTCTACAAAGGAAGCAAGACTAGGACTCCGCTTGTAATAGAGTAATCCTAATCCTATTAGGACTAGTCATGTAACCCGCCCCTTCAACATATATAAGGAGGGGCAGGGACCCCCAAGAGGGACAGAAAATAATCGTTAAGGCTAGACACAACTAAAGGGGAGCCGGTTTATGCGGTGTCCCCCTCATGAGCATAATGAGACCTAGCCAGAAACAACATTTAGGGCTTTTACCGGATGATGTTTCTCGGGGCCCGAAGCTGTCTAAATCCTTGTCTTGTGTGTTGATCCGCCTCGCATTTCTCATTCTGATCAACCCCTCTCAAGCTACCACATAGATGTGTTGGCCTCACGACTAAGTCCTCACACTAGGACATCTGCCGTGACAATTCCACGACAGTTGGCGCCCACCATGGGGTGCGGCGCACGGTGGTGTTGAGTTCTTGAAGGGAATTCTTCAGGGATCGAGAAGCTCGCGATTTGATCGGATAAAGAAAGGTCAGCATGGAACAATCCCGCAGGATAACCCAGTATACGACAACATTGGGCAACGCTGGAAAATTCATTGTTTATGATCAGAATTGTGATTAATTTTGGAGCTAGCAGTATGAGGTTTAAAGTTGATGAGACTAAGGTTGCATCGCGTGCAGCCACCGCCCTGAAAATCACCAAGACCAACAGGAGTACGATCTGTCCAATCCGCCTAGCCGCAAGTTTTTCCGAGTCCGACGGAATCAGGTTCGATCATGGCAACCGAAGACAGCAATTTTTTTCTACCCGTGCCGATGCTGGTGGCAAGCCCCGAGGGCATCAACCTATAGCGCAGCACACACATCAAATTCATTGAGCGGTCGGGTCACGCTTGAGAAGACCGATTCCAGCTAGCTCACGATTCCAATGGTTCCACGCCAAAGTTCACCAGATATTTCGCTGCTAACCGAGTCAATCGACAATACGTCTAAGTCAGAGTACGACTTGGTTTTCTAATGTTCAAGCAATAGTTTAAAAGCAAGAGCCCGTCACTGGTAGAAGTCAAAGGAAGGAAAATAGCATGATTTTCCTTACGTGAACATACAGGATTCCAACGCCTGGTCGATTTGACAAGTCAATGCCAAGCTTGGACGAGGTCGCGGACTTAGGCTCGGCTTCCGTTTTCATCTTTGAGCCGCCATAGCTGGGCGCATCTCTGACGGTCGCCCGTCCGAGTGGCCCTGCTGGACCGGCACCTCTCCAACTCGCTAAGGCCTCAGGGCATCTCCAGCAGTTGGCCCCCCCAGGACGCATAAAAATCGCCCCCTGGGGGCGAGCCGGCGATACACTCGGCGCTGGGGGCGGTTTTGCGCCCAATCGTCATGTCACGCCCAAGATGCGACCCTATCCTAAAGGAACTCGAAGGTCCCACCAAGGATAGAAGCGCATCTTGAAGACGCTTTTGCAAGGTGGATATCATTCAACATTACATAATAGTGGGGATACAACCAAGGCATACAATGTCACATGAATACAACAATACATCATATACAAGATCAACATCCGACTACGGATGAAACATAAATAGAAACTCAAACAATATCCACCCTACTAGCCCAGGCTGCCGACCAGGAACCTAACCCAAGATCGACGACGAAGAAGAAGAACTCCAAGACAAGTAACATTGCTCTCGCGTCATGATCATCGCATAACCTGTACCTGCAACTGGTGGTGTAGTAATCTGTGAGCCACGAGGACTCAGCAATCCCATTACCATGGGTATCAAGACTAGCAAAGCTTAATGGGTAAGGAAGGGGTAAAGTGGTGAGGTCGCAGCACCGACTAAGCATGTATGGTGGCTAACTTACGCAAATAAGAGCGAGGAGAGAAGCAAAGCAAGCGGTCGTCAACTAGTAATGATCAAGAAGTGATCCTGAACTCCTACTTACGTCAGTCATAACCCAAAAACCGTGTTCTCCTCTCGATCAACCCCGAAAAGAGACACTCACGGTTATGCACCCGGTTGGTGTATTTTATAAGGGTTTACTTCAAGTTACTACAACCGGACATTAACAAATTCCCATCTGCCTCATAACCACGGGTACGGCTTTCGAAAGTTCAAACCCTGCAGGGGTGTCCCAACTTAGCCCATGATAAGCTCTCGCGATCAATGAAGGATATTCCTTCTCCCAGGAAGACCCGATCAGTCTCGGAATCCCGTTTACAAGAAATTTTGACAATGGTAAAACAAGTCCAGCAAGACCTCCCGGCGTGCTGACATCCTGATAGTAGCCGTATCACGTCTCAGGCCACGGCCGGATAAGCTAAGCGTACAGGTACCAACATAACCCAAGTTGCCAAGGGACGGTCCCGCACTGTGCTCTAGTTTGGACCAACACTTAGACAAGCATTGGCCCGGGGGGCTAAATAAAGATGACCCTCTGGTTAATTACTCCCAAGGGAAAGGTAATAGGTAGTAGGCAAATGAGAAAACCAATGTTGGGCCTTGCTGGAGGAGTTTTATTCAAAGCGAACTGTCAAGGGGGTCCCATAAATCACCCAACCGCGTTAGGGACGCAAAATCCAGGAACATAACACCGGTATGATGGAAACTAGGGCGGCAAGAGTGGAACAAATCACCAGGCATAAGGCCGAGCCTTCCACCCTTTACCAAGTATACAGATGCATTAATAGTATAAGAGATATTGTAGTATCCCAACATAAACATAAACATAATCCAACATGGAGCAATCTTCATCTTCACCTGCAACTAGCAATGCTATAAGAGGGGCTGAGCAAAAGCGGTAACGTAGCCAAACAACGGTTTGCTAGGAAGGGTAACAAAGGTCAGAGGTTCATGGCAATTTGGGAGGCTTGAGCAGCAAGTGGTAGGTAACCCAGCATAGCGATAGAACGAAGCAACTAGCATAGCAATGATAGTAATAAGATCCAAGGTGACGGTCATCTTGCCTGGAATCCCGCTAGGAAGAAGAACGAGTCCATGAAGAAGATGAAGCCACGAAGATGAACCAAGTGTAGACGAATGAATCCTCACGAACGCAACGAAACGGGAACTATCGAGAAGAAGCACACAACACGGTAAACACACCGCACATGAACAAGGCATGATGCACAACCAAGTATGATGCCTGACAAGGCTACATGAAGCTACTCATGGCAAGAGATGATGCATACGAGAGCAACACATCAAAGCAAGTTTAAATGAGGCCGGAATCAACATAGAACAATTCCGGTAAGGCCTCATATGCAAATTTCGAAATTGGTCCAGATCTGAATAAACCTTAAGTTCAAGTTGTCAAACAGCAAGTTAAGATGCACCAACAATATCTACACGAAATTCTAGTCACGTTACATATAAAGTTCATTAGATTCGGAGCTACGGCCTAGAAGATATGAGGAAAACAAATTAAGCATGGCATTGATGCAAAATGCATTCAAACATCAAGCAAACACCTCAAAACATGGAGGCAACAAGGTAACATGAAACTACATGCAAGACTAAGCAAGTTTCATATAGAGCACACTCAAAACAGAGCAACGGTTCAACACATACACTCTATACAAGTTCAAAGGACAAGCTGTCCCAAACAGCAACTAGGCATATTGCAAACATCAAAACAATAAGCTACAACACCTTAACATGAAAACAAAAGGCATGGAAATGATGTACAGGTAAAGCATGACAAAACATGAACAATGAGCTATCTCCAGAAACTACTAGAACATGCTCAAAAAGACATGGCAAGATAGCAAATAATAACAGGTTCACAAACAGTGAAATTTACAGGGCATGGCAGAAATAACATCAGGTTGTAATGTTTAGAGCTATAAAACAACATGTTACATCAAGCTATCATGTCAAAATAGAGCGTCGCATGAATCTAATGAAAGCATATAACAAGAGTCCCTTACTAACCATGAGCCAAAAGGGCACAGGAAATATGATGGCACCCATGTAAACATAGCAAGTTTCGTTACAGATTCAGACTTGATGAAAAAATGGAGCATGGCCAAAACAGATAACTAGTAGGCATGTTTACGAGCTCGATGCACCCACTACGAGGCATTGCATGACAAACTAAGCATACATCTAGCAACTAGACATGGCAAGAACAACAACATAGCATGCACAGATCAACAACAACAAGCTAAGCAAAATTGCTAAACATGTTAACAATCTGCCAGGAACATTTTATAGCAAAAGTAGAGCTCGATTGAGTAAAGCTAGGTTGCTCCATAAATGCAAACAGAGGCACGGATGGATAGAGCATAACCATATGTGAAAATCATCCTTACTAAACATACTCGAAAGAGGCGTGTATCTCACTATAGCAACATGAATACATGGCATAAAAATAACAGCAGACAAAGACTTGGTGAAATTCTAAGTCTCTGAAATCAGCAACATCACGGAGGCTACTTTGCAAGCTTGAAACAAACAATACATGGCATATCATGACAAATGGGTTGCAGCACAGCAAAGATGGCATGTTGTAGCACATAATACATGTAGACTTCATGCTCAAAAGAAAATCACACATAAAGATACAAAAATGACAAAAGAGCAAGTTCTGATAACAGGCAGCAGACAACATTACATAGCAATTTTGCAACGATGATTAGGGCGTCTAGATGAACTCAAATGAACATGACACAATGTAATTAAATGAAGAGCACAACGATATGAACATTTCTATATAAAATACACGCAAAACGGAGCAGTATGCGGAGAGTTATGGCATGATGAACATGAGCATATAATATGCAAATCTCAGGACTTAGCAGAAAATCACCAAGTCCAAACGAGCACTAAGAAGCTAAAGGACGCACATGCGGGGAATAGAGGGGTTGCCTACCCTGGGCTTCGGCCCAAAACGAGGACGAGGCGAGGCAGGCCGGTGGGAGGCCTGGGCTGGGCCGACGAGGGACCGGGCCCACGCGGCGTGGTCAACGGGGACCGGGGAGCGAGCGGCTCCTCTGCTCCCTCCCGAGCGCTCATGGCGGCGGCGGTTGTTCGGGCCGGCGAGGAACTAAGGGCGCCGGAGGGCGGCGAGGATTGGTGGATCCGCCAAATCCGGGCGGGGCGGATCCATTCCCAACAGTGGACGGCGGCGAGCGCCGGCAGGAGGAGGCGAGGCGACGCGGTGGCGCTCGGGGACGCGGAGCTGCGCGGCGACGGAAACGAGCTGCAGGAGAGAGAGAGAGAGAGAGAGAGAGAGAGAGAGAGAGAGAGAGAGAGGAGAGGTTAGAGAGCGACGAGGGGTGCAGGAGAAGGACGGAGCAGGGGGTGGCGCGACCTGGCGGGGGCGGCGAGGATCACCGGCGGCGGCGGGCTTCGGCGACGGGGCTGGCGGGAGAAGGCTCAGGGAGCCGGGCGGCGCTCGCTCGGGCGGATCCGGGCCCGTCGCGGCCCAGAGCGGGCCGGAGATGGGCTCCGCTGGCCCTGGCAGCGGGGAGGACGCAGGGAGGACGCGTGGAGGCTGCGGGTTGGCTGGAGGGGCGGCGCGGATGACGTGGCGGCGGCGCTGGGTGGTGCTGGCGGCGGGGGAGAGCGCCGGCGCTGAAAACGAGGATGGGGGCGGCGGCTGGCTGCGGAAATTGAGGAGGGGAGTAGTTAGGAGGCCAAAAATGGCAGGGGTGGCGTCTATATATAGAAAGGGGGCTAGGGTTAGGGGTTTTGCTTCGTTCGGAGCCGTTCAATCGCCATCGGACGGTCCGGAGCGGAGGGGATAGGTAGTTGGGCCTAGTGGGCTGTGGGAAGAGAAGAGATGGCAGTACGGCATGGGTTTCCGGAGACCGAAAACGTCCAACGAATAAACCGATAATGGTGCCGCTACGGATGACGGTTGGGCTAACAAACGAGCTCCGAATGCGACGAAACTTGACAGGCGCTCTGTGTACACTATAATAAGACTGCACGCCAAGTTTTGACCCATTCCGAGAACATTTTTCGGCCACTCACGAAACAAGGTAAAAAGGGGACACCGGGGGACATAGGAGTGCCAGATTGGAAAACGGACGGCGGGGAAATGCTCGGATGCATGAGACGAACACGTATGCAACATGAGATGCACAAGATGACATGATATGAAATACAGATGATGACATGGCAAAGTGCAACACGCAAGCACATGACATGGCAACGCTGACGAATAACTGGCGGACACCTGGCGCATCGGATCCGGGACGTTACACGTTGCCCCCAGGCGCCGAAATTGGCCCACTTTGCAGCCCAATTTCGACGAATAAAGGGCCCATATGGGCGAGAATAGGCCCATATTCGGCGTGGTTTCGCCGTGTCTCGGCGTTCAATTATGGGCGTATTTCATCAAATATTTCTTATCACATATATCAATCACAGAAAATTCAAATACTTCAACAATATAGTACAACAACAAATAGTTCAATACAAATTATATAGTTCAACAAATAAAAACTCGTATTTCATCACACGGCGTCCCCTTTGAGCCTCCATAGGTGCTCAATCAGATCTTTCTGCAGTTGATGATGCACCTGTGGGTCTCGGATCTCCTGACGCATACTGAGATAGGCAGTCCAAGTTGTCGGTAGCTGGTGATCAACTTCGGCTAGAGGACCCTGCCTGTAGTATGGTTCAGTGTCAGAAACTGGGTCTTCTTGCTCGCTCTCGATGATCATGTTGTGCAAGATGACACAGCAAGTCATAATCTCCCACATTTGATCTTTGGACCAGGTCTGAGCGAGGTACCGAACAACAGCAAATCAAGATTGGAACACACCAAATGCCCGCTCGACATCCTTCCTGCAAGCCTCCTGAAGCTTCGCAAACCAGGCGTTCTTGCCTCCTACCACAGGGTTTGAGATCGTCTTCACAAATGTCGACCATCTCGGATTGATGCCGTCAGCTAGATAGTACCCCTTGTTGTATTGGTGCCCATTGATCTCGAAGTTCACCAGAGGAGAATGGCCCTCAACGAGCTTGGCAAAAACAGGAGAGTACTGCAGCACGTTGATGTCATTGTGAGTTCCTGACATACCAAAGAAGGAGTGCCCAATCCAGAGGTCCTGTGTGGCTACCGCCTCAAGCACCACACTGCAACCGCCTTTGGCGCCTTTGTACATCCCCTGCCAACCAAATGGGCAGTTCTTCCATTTCCAATGCATGCAGTCGATGCTTCCAAACATCCCAGGAAATCCTCTTGCTGCATTCTGGGCTAGGATCCGAGCAGTGTCTTCCGCATTAGGTGTTCTCAAGTATTGTGGCCCAAACACTGCCACCACTGCCCGACAGAACTTGTAGAAACACTCTATGCTGGGGGACTCGGCCATGCGCCCATAGTCGTCGAGTGAATCACTGGGAGCTCCATATGGAAGCATCCTCATCGTTGTCGTGCACTTCTGGATGGAGGTGAAACCAAGAGCGCCAGTGCAATCCATCTTGCACTTGAAGTAGTTGTCGAACTCCCGGATGGAATTCACAATCCTGAGGAAGAGCTTTTGGCTCATCCGATAACGGCGCCGAAATGTTCTCTCGCCATGAAGTGGAGCATCGGCGAAGTAGTCGGAGTAGAGCATACAGTAGCCTTGAAGACGATGTCGGTTCTTTGCTTTCACCCGCCCCGGTGCCGAGCCACCTCGCCGCGGCTTTTCATTGCTCGCCAGCAGCTGGGCAAGGGCGGCGAGCACCATGAGATGCTCTTCTTCCTGGACGTCGGCCGCGGCTTCCTCCTCCAGCAGTGCGGCGAGCTCTTCCTCCTCATCCGAGTCCATCGCCAAGACAGGCAAAACGCCGAGCACCTTGCGCTCGGTGGGCGTGTACCCGCTGTTAAACCACGCCTCCGCGGCTGGAAACGGCGGCCGGAAACGCCCAGCTGCTGTGGGAGGGGCTGCCGCGGCGAAGCGCTGCTATTTTCCGGCGGGGAATGGCTATCTAGCGGAGTAGGGCGGCGGCCGTCGCCGGGATATAGCTAGTGGTGGCCGAGGGCGGGGGGGGTGCGAGGCGAGTCGGGGGAAGAAAACCTTGATTTTTCCCCTATCGGTGTGGGCCAGGCGTGCTTTTCCCTAGCGCCGGAGGCCCCAACTGCTCCCCAGCGCGCCGGGTTCGTCCTGTGACCGCCGGGCGGAAAAAGGTCCGAACCGGCGATTTTCGGCGTCCTGGGGGCGCGACTGGGCCGTTTTTTTGGCGTCGACGCCGAAAAAATGGCCTGAGGGGCCTGTTGGGGGCGCGGCTGGAGATGCCCTCAGCCGCGCCTTGCCGCCTCTTCTCCACTCCGCACGAAGCTCCCCGGGCTCACACCTCTGCTCTACTCCGCACGCTGCCTTGATTCGTTACCGCCGCTTCAAGCCGTCCTGGCTGCAGCGCTGCCTCGCCGCGAGTTGCCGCTCCCGCCGGTTTCCATCTCTAAACCGTCGGCCTCATTTTTTCTACCAAGAGCCGCCACGGCCCCTGCCGGGTAGACCTCGGGCCGCCCCGGTCGAGCCGCCGTCGCGGTTGTACTTCACTGACACACCTCCGATGCCGGTTCAGTTCTCTGCGTTAAGCCGCCGTCGTCTGAGGGCCGCTGCTAGCTCATGCCCTCGTCACTCCAGCCGAGCCGTTGTCCACTCTGCGCTGCCACTATGGCCATGGTCGGCCGGCTTCCAAGTTGGATTGAGTCGTTGTTCTGCCTCAATCTTCTGCGACCCAGCTGCATTACGCGCATCTTCTGCTCGTACAGCAGGATATAAGAACAACTGTTTGATCTAGCACACAAGAGATCTACAGACTAACTTAGCACATGCATCCGAATCAAGTGTCCACAGTGCCTCATGGATGGGAAAGTCAAAACCTGAAGGATTCTTATACTTCTCCACGTGAAAGAGCCCTCTTTGCTAGTAAAAGTTCAAAGAAGTATAACTACTGTACATACATGGAGGGACTATAGCCACTATACACGCATGGACCCCCGACTTGCTGCAAGTTGCAGACTGCTTCTCCTGCGAGCCGTCGTTTGCCTTCGAGTCGACTCGTTTCTGCCTCGAGCTGCGCCGCGCCTTGCCAGTTTTGCTCCTGCTAAAGGCCATTGTGCCCCGGCCTCACTCGCTCTGTTGCCACAGCCCCTACGGCTGCCTAAGTCGCCGTCCGTGGATGTGCTAAAATGCCTCGAGGAGAACCGCCACTGGAGAGCCGCCCTATTGAGCTACCCAGCGCCTCGCACCTTAACTGCCGTCTCACCCTTGTTGAGCCGCCTGTTGAGTCGTCCGCGAGTCGTCTTCGAGTTGTCCCTCTACTGATACTCCATGAAACACCTGACCTCTGCAGTGAGTCACCATTGCTGGCCGCACCTCAAGTCGCCGCGGTCTTGATTATATTTTCAATCACCCCTGTTTGAGTGCCAACGCCCAGCAGCCGCTGCCACGAACACCTCATTGCAATAAAAAGAGAGTGGACAAATCACTGTTGAAACTACTAGAGACTATTCACGGACGCTATATCCGGATCATCCGTCGTGCGGACAAACCAGGTGATGTCTATCCAAGTTTATTTTATTAATACATATTGTTTTCATCAAAAAACAATTACTCCGGTTTGCAATATTGTTTATATAGGATATTATTCACTCCAAGAGCGGCAGCAATTCGCCCGCGTCCATACTGCCTCTAATGCTGCAGTTGTTTTTGCCGTCCGCCTCCGCGGTTCGATGTATATCAACACACTGGAGCTGCACCCTGTCTGCGTGAGTTGTTTATTGAGTGCAAGCAAGTCACTGCTCGGGTAGCCCGGTTTTCCTTCCAACAATTTGAAGGCCAATTATCATAAATTATCAGCCACCGTCTGCACTGGATGTTTCAATGAGCAGGCACACAAGTTGCCGCCACTACAATTTGGTTAACTTCAAAACAGCCAGTTGGGATGAATCATTGGCCGAGTTGCTGACACAGCTCATATGGGATCATTTATAACTCACTGCAGTCACCTCAACCTTCTATGGATTCAATGCAAATAAATACAACTCTTATGCTATGGTCAAAATATGAAGAATCGCAAGACAACTCCTCGAGTCGTCTTAAGACTCGGGGGCTACAACGATATGACTCAGCAAATGTTGCCAGTTTCAGCAAATTTCAAGAACCTCAGGACGTTGAAGGGGAAGATAACCCGGTCCCGGAGGCTACCGCCATATTGTGGAAAATTTTAAAGGCCGTCAGAAAAATTTCCAGCTTAAAAAAAGGATTCCAGTTCAAAATCCGGTCCAAGGGAAATCTGTCTCCCACAAAGCTCTGAAGCTCTCAAATCCAGTTTAAAATTCTGGCTCAAGAAGAATTATATCTTGCAAAGTTGAGTTCTCAGGAAAAAATAGAAGTTGCCAAAGAGAGCTTGCTGCCATGATGCGCGGTTCAAACATGGGTATTCTGCCTTATTGACTTATCTTATGGTCACTTGCGGGCTTCCTGATCGTATTCGAATCATAGCTGTGAGTATCCCTTTTGGTCGGCTCAACGCCACACTTGTAAGCATGTCATTTGGGGGCTCCCTGTTCAAACATAGGTGTATTCGACCAAAGAGAACATAGCACTACTACCCTCTTGACCAGGTTATCTTGTTCAAATATAGGCGTATTCGACCAAAGAGGACATAACCTTTCCGGGTCATCCTGCTTGTTTGCTTGCTGCTGCTCCGACCTCGTGTACTCTTTATAAGTCGTATTCGAACTTATCCAGGTTCAAACATTGCTTGGGTCATGTGAGAGCCAGCTTACAGATTGCGAGGATGAACCCAGGCTACTAAGCCGCCTTCATTGAAACTTGATTAAACCTGCCTGTTGGCTTGCTACTACTCCAACCTCGTGTACTCTCGATAAGTCGTATTCGAACTTATCCAGGTTCAAACATCCACTACAAAAAAAATACACTTCCGTGATGATATGTGTTTGTCATAGTAGGTCGCTTTTTTGTCATACATGTACATCCATGACAAATTTATGACAGAATCAAGATAGTCATACATGTGCTGCCGTAGAAGTGTTCCATGACATTACCAAAATTATCATCACGGAAGTGTCCACTTCCATGACGATAAATCGCGCGTCACAGAAGTGCTTTCGTCAAGGGTGACCGACATGTGGCATCCACCGTAACGGAACGCCCTTAAGCTATCGGGTCGGGTTTTGGATCCGATAACCCGTTAACAGCCCCAACCAATGAGGATTTTCCACATGTAAAATCATCATTGGCTAGAGGAAACACGTGTCGGCACATTGTCGGGACAGATGTCATCCACTCACTGGACAGAAGGCGCCTATGATACGTCGACACGTGGCACAGCCCAACAAGTTTAAATGGGCCGGCCCAACTAAAGGCCCACAAGATTTTGCGGACCATAATGGGCCGGCCCAGCTAAAGGCTCACGAGATTTTGCGGACCATAATGGGCTAGCCCAGATAATGGCCCACAAGATTTCGCGGGCCATAATGGGCCGGCCCAGGTAAAGGCCCACAAGATTTTTGTGTGCCATAATAGGCCGGCCCAGGTAAAGGCCCACAAAATTCTTGCGGATCATAATGGGCAGGCCCAGCTAAAGGCCCACGAGATTTCGCCAACATTAATGGGTCGGCCCAGCTGCAGGCCCACAAGATTTTGAGGACCCTAGTAGGCCGGCCCGTTAACTGGCTGCCATGTTTTGGGCCAAATGCCGGTCCATATTTGATCCGGTCTATTAATGGCCTGCCACGCTCCGGGCCTAATAGGGGCCCATATGAGATCTGGCCCGTTAAAAGCCTACCACATTCTGGGCCAAATTACGGCCCAGACCAGGTTCGGCCCTTTAAGAGGTTTTGGGCCTAATTATGGCCCATATTAGATTCGGCCCGTCAACTGGACACTAAGCTTTTGGGCCCACTTGCTAAAGACCCACTTAATAATTCGGCCTGATATTAGTTTTGGCCTGTTAAGGGCCCGTTTAACATTTCGGCCCCATATTAATTTCAGCCTGTTAAAAGTCCGTCATATAGTTGGGCCTAACTATGGCCCGGTTTGCATCCGGCCTGCTCGCAGTCGATATCTGATTGAGCCAAACAAGGACCGAGACAATTTTTTGGCCTGTTAAAAGCCCGTGATTTGATTCGCACAATCATTGGTCGGGGTTCATTTCGGGCTGCTGCCGGCCCGTGAGTTGATCTGCACATTTCAGGCCCAACCTACATCATGATTGCATGACGGCTCGATTATGTACCGTAATTTTACGGTTTGGCCGGTTTACTGCGAAGACATGATATATATACAGTAAAATAACTGCAGCATCATGAATAAGAGAAAACCTATACTATACAATAAAGAAATTACGGCATATTACATCCACTGGGCATCAAAGTTCGCCACTATGATAATAAAGCACAAGCAGACAGCAGATTACATGCACTGGGCATCAAAGATCGCCACCAGTGCAAATAAACACGCCGAAAAAATAATATACAAAACCGACAGCACTTCAATAGAGTTCAAGAAAGGTTAGCCCTGCTGGGGAGCTGCAGCGCAAGCAGCTGAGCAAGATGATGAGACTGTGCTTGTTCAACACTTATATCTTCCTCACTCTGAAAGATAAACAAGCAGACAGATGACAGGTTTTGCACATAAAAGTATCAGTTCTGACAATTCATCACATTTCTAAAGTGACACAGTTTAAATTTGCATTAACACAATATGGTATTGTCCAGGTCAAGACATAGCAGGAAATGACATTGTGAAGGAGTTAGCAGCTTCACGACACCACTGGATTACAGATCAAGAACTCATAAGTATGAATGGTTAGTGTGTTGTCAATTTATACCATTTCAGATTGGCAAATAAAGAGACGGTTTAAATAATAGTAGAATGATATGACATTGTTCATAGTTAAGACATTGTAGAATAAGACATTGTGTTGTAGTGGGTAGGTTCACCACGCCACTGGATTACAGATAAAGAACAGAAGCATACATGCAGTGCAAAAGAAGATCACTTGCTATGTATAGTTTAATTTACATGGTACGAAGAAGGAACTTGGTTGTACAACTGAAAACTTAAATTGAGAAAGGATGAACTTTTGTTTGTGAACTACATATAATAAACTTTAAACAAGCAATTTGATGCAAACACCAAAAATAAACAGCTATTGCAGTCATGCCTAACCAAATATATACAACAAAGTTTGAAGGCTTGAGATGGACAAACTTACATTATTGGTGAAGACAGGCTCTATAAAGGCCATGTCCATGCTGATGGGGGGGGGGCAATTCAAGAAGTTTACCACATAATCTTCTTCAAAAGCATTGCCTTTATTCTACATTTTGTTAAGAGTAAATATAGATGTGATAATATACGAAAAAATGGAGAATATTTAAGATAAGATGAAGAGTGATGCTACATAACCAAGTAGCTATAAATGTAAGTGCAGCGATACAGGCAAAAGGTACAGCCAAGAGCAATGCACAGCTAAACTTCTTCAGTACCAACTTTATGGTAAGAGTAAATATAGATCTGATGTGTAGAAAATGGAGGGCAAAGGAAAATAAGCTGCAGAGTGATGGTACATGAACAACTACATGTCATTATAAGTACACTGATAAAGGACAACATGTACTTACAAGAACAATGCAGAGCTGAAAAAACATTGGCATTGGATATATTCTACACTAATGTAACCATTCATACAGATCAGATAATTTGGAGCGAACAATTGATAAGCAAGCTATCATACATACTGTTGTCACATAATGAACCAGGTATGTATGCAAGTACAGCGATACAGGACAACAGGTACTAACAATAGCAAACCAGCGGGCAGCATATTTGCGATATCCTGTCGTTCTTGTCAAACCGGAATTCTTCTTCGAGCAGATTTCCTGCAAAAAAGATCCGTAAGGCACATGCGGAAAAGTAGAAGTTCAAATTGTCATGTGATTTCATAGGCAGTACCTCATCCTGGGAACGAGACCAGTGCATAACAAGGTTTTTCCATTCAATGTCTTCTAAATTTAGCACAAGAGACTTCACTGGAAATTCGTTTATATACTTGCCATCAGAGTGTGATTTCCTCAGGTAACACCGATACTGCTGCAATGCTTCCTTGAAAAGCACAAGCAAGCTTTACTCGTCATGACAACAATGTAATGTAAATCATTGATGTGTTCAATCAGCAGAAAGCAGGAAAATAATAACCATGAATAATAGCACTTACACGTAAGTTGGACAGGAAGATGTGAAAATGGTGTTTGTCTTCACAATAATCTTCCCATGATGGGAATATATGCACGTAGTCCCTAACAACATTGAAAGCATTGTCTTTTAAACTGGGAATAAATAGAATGGGGTTCCAATCTGCAGGAATTGGTCGTCTCTGCAGTTGGGATAGGTCTTCGGCCGATGGACTTGCTGTACTTTTTGCTGGAGTGAGATTTTTCTGTGGTACAACTGGTGCTATGGCAAATGAAATCGGTATACCTTTTGCTGGAGTGCAAGTCCTGTGTGGTGGGGCTAGTGGTGTGGCCAGTAAAGTATGGGTACAGTCTGCTGGAGTCGGTCCTACGTTTTGTGTCACTGGTTGTACAGCCAATATAAGTGGGATGATGTCTGATTTCTCCGGCACCACCACGTTTTTCAAGGACTTTGTTGGTGCTCCTTCAGGTTCGGCAATCACCCTCTTCCTTTTTTATGTCTGATGCACAAGAACAGCATTTGAGTGGAAAAACATGGTATGATGACAGATGGAATATGTATTGATAATGGATGGGCATGGCATCTCAACATATATGATGAGTAAACTAAGCAGATGGCGATGCAACAAAGTAGAAGAAATGCAAGACAACATATGCAAGATACGCGCAATCAATAAAACCTTGCCAAATTAGAACAGGCACCTTGATGGGTGAACAGGACAGGCCATCTGCCTTTGACTCCTCGAGGTTAGAATAGTCATTAGGATGATATTCTGAACAAGAATCAACATGTGGGGAGCGTACGAGTTTCATTGCTTCTAGAATGGTACTCAATGCCTTGCTGCCAATTTTGTAAGTCATTGAAGTGTTCCACAATATTCTTCTGATGCGCGGATTCTGATATTCACTGTAATTGCGTATAATATCTGAGAACCATGAAAACATAAATATTTGTGAGACTATCTTTGTAATGCATATGATATTCTAATATAGGGGCGCCCCTATAAACACTTGTGTGCTATCACTGGATTCTGATGAGAGAGCTCATGTGTGCTGTAATATGGTGCGTGCATTTATATAATCTGGCACAAGTACACAAAAAAATAGGCTCCAGAAGTAAGGATAGCTGGCAGATTATAGGTTCATAATATACTGTATAAAGAGTTTATTGCCAAACCATGATAACAAGAGCACACAACAACTAGGCAGATCATAGTGTACATAACAGGGGTACACCATAACCAGGATATATAAATCGGGAAAGTGGAACTGGCTGGAAATTACGGTGTTGTATTGCCGCTAGTAATTGGAAGCCTATCGATCACGTACAGGCCAGCTCTATTAGCTGTTGACTGCAGATGTCCCTGCTCCCCTTCCTGACAAGTAACATACTCTGCTTCCCATAGAGAACACCGCACGGGCCACCGGTCGAACCACCGGCCCCACCGCCTGTGTTCCTCCGTCACCCCCACCCCCGCCCCCACCCGCGTCAAGTTTTCTTCGTTCGACGAGGCCCCACCACCGCCCTCCACAACCACTGTCCCCACCCGAGCCCCTTCGATCGCACCGGCGAACTCTGGCGAGCTCTGAAAAATCGACTGGCCCAATTTTGAAATTTAGTCTACTGTGATTTAACTAGTGTGGAATATAAAAGGGGAAAGCCATAAGCATTGAGAGTATGGTGTTGAGCGTGCCATGGCGGACCTGAAGGTGCAAACCGGATAAAGGAAACTTCACAACCAAGACAAGAAATCAGAGTAAAGCAGTGGCGATCTATTTTCTTGCTGCGATAAATAAGTTGAGCAGATACGAAAGAGTACCGCCTCTGGTGCGGCGCCGTGTACGCTCTACTGAGAATTTGACGTTGCTGCAGTAGCGATGGCTGTTGGCGGCGTGGAAGCAGATCTAGGAGGGTAGACGGTGGCGGCGGGGCGCGATGGACGAGAAGGTCGTAGGAGCAGTGCCGGCAAGGTGGACGACGGCGGGGATGAAGCGAGAGGACGGGATGCAAGGATCCTGGTTTGAAGCCGTGGATGAGAGAGGTCGATCTCTTGTAATGGACGGTGGCGTCGGGGTATCAGCTCCGGCATGGTGGAGGAGGACAGCGGTGGATGGGGTGGTGGACGGCGGCGGACGGAGGAGGGTGGGGTGGAGAGGGTGTTTTGGCGCCCACAGAGTACGAATGGAGAAAAGGGAGGTAGAGAGGAAGGGGGAACCATGTATTCAGGGCGCGCTTGTCTCAAATGCGAGGAAATTTACAAACTTAGCCCCCATTTCAAATTTCTACTACATCACGGCAACACTAGTCGGTTGGGGATAGGACGGTAATCTCGCATACACCGAATATTTGCCGACGAGAGTTTGTTTTTGGCGCCCACCGTGTATGAATATGCATCGGGGAGGGAGTCGATTTCGGCCGAGGACACACTGTGTTTTGGCGCCCACCGTGTATGAATCCGGGTGAGAGGCGGTTACGTCACGTTTGGGTGAAATTACAGACCTACCCCTATCGAAACCTATAGAAATCCAGCATATAGGCTTCGCATGGCAGGGATAGGCAGTAGTGATTTCCATCTCGCAGATTTTGGTTTCGGGCGGTTACTGCGACTTTCCCCACTTCGTTCAAATTTTGCAGAGTGCATGTTTACCGTGCCAACTCAATTCGAATCCCGTTTGTATTCTATTTTTTTCGGGCGGGATCCATTTTCAATTGGAATTACATTCTATATACATCATTTTTTATATATGCTTTCAAAAGCACAACAAAGAATTCTGCTCCTTTATATGTATAATATGATTTACAAATACAACGATCTCGATATCTTAAGGTTGAATTCGAAAAAATTTAACCAAATTATGTTCTACTAAAATGTATGGATCAGTAATATCTACATATTAAATAACATAGATGTGCGTGAATTCATATGAGTATGCATGTTTGATAGATCAATTTTGGTTCGAGTATGGATTACATGTATCATCATCTCGAATTCAAATATTTAAATCCCTTTTTTGTTCACTCCTTTCACGCCCATCTCTCTCGCATGCATGCTCCTTCAGGTAGCTATCACTCTCTTTTCTCCAGCTCACCCGCATGCTCACTTCATGTTGCTCCTATCCTCGCAAACATGGTCTCTCGACGTCTCCCTTGAGAAGTGTCAGACTCTCCCTATCATTATACATTACACGGTTTTCATTATCTCTCACGTCTCTACTGTTCTCTGGTATCACTCGGTACCTAAGATTTCTTTTTCACCGCCAAACACACAGACTCCACTCGTCTTTCACTTTGTCTTTCTCTCTATGGGATTCTCTCACACACCCTATATGTCTCTACATATGACTCATACCACTAAAATTACTCTATCTATCTCTCCTGTAGACACAACATTTGTTGCGGTCTCCTTTTCGTCTCCATCCCAGACTGACATTATTCATTTGTTTACCGATCAGACAACCCCGACTACCATCTCCTCTCTCTCTTTCACAGACACACACACACAACTCCTGCTTCCACTCCCCTTCCCGACTACCGTCTCTCTCTCTCTCACACAAAACTCTTGCTTTCGCACCCCGACTCGTATTTCTCTCACAAACATTTATCGACTAGCTAGCCTCTAGATAGGTTTATACACCCGCACACTCGTGCTTCCACCATCGCATACATGTCTCTCTCCCGCTCCTTGTATCTATGTAGATTTTTCTTCCCTTCTTGAGACACGCCCTCTCGATCATGCACACACACACTATCGCCTCATTTTAAGCTGATACCTATCGCACACACACTCCTTGTATCTTTGTCACACATGCACTCCGTCCTCCTCCACTCTCCCTCTCTCTCACACACACATGGGCTTTTTGCAACAACTAGCAAGATGCCCATGCGTTGCACGGAACATCAAGATGCATTTGTATGAGTAGTTTATCTTGTGGGGGAAAAGGATGAACGAGGGAAGGCCTTTATTTGCAAATGTGGAGAGGGGTGTGGTCTTTTTGCAAAATTGCCATAGTTTCCTTCCTATCCGTCAGATATAGATCGGACGGCCTATATTGCAGGATGGCAGGCATATGATCATCACCGACAATGCTTATTATAAGAGTAGGGATAAAAAATAGAGTTGGTGATGATGGTGGGCCTGCCATCCTGCAATGTAGGTCATCTGATTTATATCTGACGGATAGGAAGGAAAATATGGCAATTTACCCGCACTCTTCACCACATTTGCAGATAAGGCCTTCCCTCGTTCATCCTTTTCTCCCACAAGATCTTGATGTTCCGTGCAACGCACGGGCATCTTGCTAGTAAGAGTAGAAATTAGACATATACCACTTCACGAATCTTGAAACCAACAACATTCCTCCCTTATCTCATCAAAACCGCCAAAGGAATATATTTTGAGTGAAACATAACATATTTTTAGTGATATACGTATTTCAAAGCTAGACTTTTTTCTATCAAATCGGTGAATATGTATTAATCCAGTGGCGGAGACAGGCCTGGGGCAGCTAGGGCTATAGCCCCAGGCCTAGAAACAACTTCCTTTGTAATTTCTTCATGCAAAGCATAGAAAATCATAGAAGTTTATCACTCAACATAGCACAGCCTCAAGCGTAATCTGCATCTAGCTCCGACATTGTATTAATCTACTTTGATCGCATGGCAACGCATTGGCACATTGCTAGTAGTTATTATAATTTTTTGGACACCAGACAAACGGTGGAGTACATATACGAAGAGAAGAGGCGCATGCACGCAGTCGACCTCTCGCTGTCTCGCACACATGAGTGTTACGTAAAGGCGACGTTAACAAATAAACCCTAAAACCCTAGGGGTACGATTGCTGCATTCGCTGGTACCGGGTACGTGGTGGAGCACCTTTGTAGGAATAGTCATCTCGCGTGATAATTTGATCCACAGGAGCTGATGGTCGGGACCATAGGTGAACGACTTGGAGCGCGTGGCTCGCCAGTTGCCACAGATCGAGTAGCCACATTTAAAATATCGTTTTTAGCGGGGTTAAGAGTTTCGATTTTCAATGGCGCGTTATAAGTAAGTAGTTTTTAGAACGATTGGTATGGAGCGAAAATGGAATTCATAGTACTACGTACCTCCTTGGCGTACGGTTGTATGGTTTGTTTATTTTTTGCGATGGAGGTTGTATGGGTTTATGTTGCGAGATGTTGAACCTGGTAGTTCTAGGGCAAATACTATGGTTTAGATTTAGATGCTGGTTTTCTTAAATGAAAATCGGAAGGGGAAACCCTTCTTCGATTAAAAAGAACTACTACCTCCATTCTGGTTTACTAGTCCCCATCGTACTTTGGGTCAAAGTTTGTCCACGAACTTTACTTGTAAAATGTGAATGGGAAACGATATTTTCTTATACCCAAACAAAAAAAGACTGGAGGGAGTGATTGCTCTGACACGGACGCGACCTCTCATAACGCAGGCATTGAACCGGCGTGCCGGCCAAGAGGGCCGCACTCGCTGCAGGCCCAGCTGAGCACGCCTCCTCGCCGCGTGCAACCAGCTTAAGACTGCCCCGCCTGCCTTCATTGAATCCATGCGTGTGCCGGCAACACATCCTTCCGCGAGCCGGCAGGCATTTTAGAACACAAAAAATGACTAAAATATAATTAATTTACGCATGGTCTTGACTTGTTGTGCTCGCACTGGTAGCAGGAACTAGTAGAGGATTTTCTTTATTTATAACTCTCCTCACATTTTTTTGGCTTTGAAGTGAATCATGGTTGTGGACATTATGTATGAATGTGCAGATATCTGTGAACATGAGTTTGATGTGGAAGTTGAACTTGGAATGTCGGGCTTGCGCGTGAACTATACCATGTCCAATGCTTCGTCTGTTATTGTTTGGAAAGTAATTGATGTTATTACGTGACCCAAAAAAACATTTTGTGCCACATCAGTAGATGCACGGACATCACAACAGGCATGCTGACTGGATAAACATTTGAACCTAGCTATTATGAAGGAAATTTTGTATTGACAACAGTTTTAGATAGCAGGAGATGCCTAGTCTGCTCTGCCTCTGCTAGCTTATTTCTGGCTTCTTCCATCTCTTCTTTGGCTTGGGTGAAGAGAGCACCCGATTGCTCTTTTCTCTTCTTCAGGAACTCAGCTACATTTTCAAGGGCTGCTGCACGCTTTCTTTCAGCCTTTACTAATGCCACGAGGACACGAACAGCTGACGACTCCACCTGGCTTGTGTGTAATCCAGCATCATCTGGGAATTTTCACCTTGTGTCTAATCCAACATCATTAGGGAACTGGCACCTTGTGTGTAATCCAGCCTCATTTTGGAAACATGATCTTGAGGTTGACCATACTTCCCTCCTCGCAGGAACTGCATCCTGACATGAAGTTACTTCTTTTTTAGATCAATACTCAGAGCAACCTAGATCCATTTAGTAGAAGCCAGATAAACAGAACTCGGAGAAGTGAATTCAAAAGGAAAAAATAAATAAAAACAGACTACAAGGTGAGAACACCCACTTCCTACATCAAGCTAAAAACGAAAGCATTAGGACGATTAAGACTCTTCTTATTACACATCGAAGAACACCACGCTTAAGAGAAACAGAAACTACAACATATACACATCAAAGAACACGAGGCTACACGAAAGTAATTGAAAGGGTGTTACTTACCAAAGCTCGTTTTACAGGTTCGGTGCAGCTCCTCTTTAACTTGCCACGCTCCTTGAAGATGTCCCGAATATCCCATGTTTGGTCTTCATTGCTCCTCTGCATGTTCGCACTCGTGGTTTTGAAATCTCAACATGGCAAGAAAAATATACTACTAGTAATACTCGCGCATCTTGTGGGCAACATTAAAGCACTCGTCTGCCAAGTTAGAGCATCTCCAACAAGATAAACTACTCATGCAAATGCATCTTGATGCGTGCAACGCATGGGCATTTTGCTAGTTCTAAAAACATTTCCATCATTTGCCACACTACTGGTTGCAGATGAAAAACCTACCCAAGCACAGCGTGATACAGGAGCGACGCACAATTACAAGCTGATATTCTGTTGGACAATGGAGGCTATAACCAATTAATTTTACAGGAACAATAGCACCTAGGAAATTTGAAGGGTAGGTATGAACAAAATTGGAACTACACATGTACTGCTAAGTGATTCAGTACACACATTACCAATCGAGGAGGAGAACGATGGTCGCGGCGGCCTCCGTGAGTCATGGTCGGCAACGGGAGTCAGTTCATTATCCACGACGGTGGTACTTCTGCGCTTGGCGTTGGCTTCCGGGAAGCAGATCCGAGACCGTGGAAGACGATGCCGGGGAAGAGGCTCCGTGTACGGCGACGACGGTGGACCGGCTCTAGTGCGGCGCACGAGGTCGTCGATGAGGCAGATGCGCTGCGGTGGACGAGTGCGCCGATGTAAAGGGGAGGAGCATGAAGGCTGCGGTGTCTGGACAAGTCTATTTTGCGGTGGGGATAGAAATTGGGGAGTATTCAGGTGTACTACTCTGGGTGCCGGGGTGGGGTTGGCTCGGTAGGGTGAACCTGAAGTTACGAAAACAGCCCCCTACCAAGCGTCATCCGTAGGCCTGTTCCGAAGGCTATGATGGTAACTTCCCACTGCTCGAATCAGGGTCGCGGGAGATTTTCCTGCCAACCTCAAACTTTTGTGACACTGGACTCCCCGTGTGGCGTATTAAGTGATTCGGCTAACCAACTAGCGAGTAGTAGTAGTAAACTCTCCATATTAGGTTTGACCAAAGTCAAACTTCCTAAAGTTTAACCAAGTTTATAGAAAAATATAAACATTTACCATAACAAATATGTATGATGTGAAAGTACATTCAATAATGAATCTAATGGTATTTATTTGTTATTGTATATGTTAATATTTTTTGTTATAAGCTTTCTGAGAGTTTACAAAACTTGACTTTGACCAATGCTAATACGCGGACTTAAATAAAAACGGAGGGAGTACACATTTGTTTTCTTAGTTTGTAGTGAACTAATCATTTGTTGAAATTGTGAAATAAATATATTAGGCTATTGACTTCGAATGTAATTATCTATACAATTCAATAGTTACAATCATTGTCGAATCCCAAGATGTATACAAGGTTTATAGTACTTCACAACATCCTCAAACTCACATAATCCCAGTCAAATGAGAATCTAAATTCATTTCATAGTTATTACTTTGTAGGATGCAACAAGAACAACCATAACTCTACATCAGCCATTATAGAAGCAACATTTTAACATATCCCAATGTGTGAATGAAACGTGCAGAGAGAGCTTTTGAAGATGGAACAGATAGGATGGGAAATATTGTATGTATGTGGACGAGAGAGTAGGAGACAAACCTAATGAGACAGAGAGAGAGAGAGAGAGAGAGAGAGAGAGAGAGAGAGAAAGAGAGAGGAAGAAGTTAGGTCTGTGAGAAAGATCCATACATGTAATATACATGAGATGCGTGTGCATTTGGATTCTGTATACGTGGAAGCAGAAGAGACAACATGTTTGATGAGAGAGCAGGAAAAACATGGACGAGAGGGGAAGGATCTCGTGGGTTGAGGGATTGACAATTTTGTGCGGGGGAGAGAGGGATTGGTAATTTTGTGCAAGAGAGAGAGGGTGGGGGAGGAGTCAGTCAGCCGTCGTCACATCACCCTGCTTCCAAATGACCCCGCATTCTCTAGCGTGGTGTGGTCGTCGTGTTCGATCTTCTCGTTGCCCTCTTCGAAGATTGAGGTGTTGTGCATGTTGGGGTGCAAAGAAGCACAAGCGAGAGTGGTCGCTGTATAACCTTGGATGGGGATGAATTGTGTGCTCGGGGGAGTGTGTGTGTGTGTGTGTTGTGCTGCGTGTGTCTCTCTCTCTCTCTGTGTGTGTGTGTGTCAGATATTGAGAGAAAACAAACCTAAGGAGAGAAATGGGTATTCACGAAGAGATTGTGCGGGCCTTGAGGTGGGCAGGGGCCGGGTGAGGGTGTCAAAATGTGCGCGTTGATGCATGTGTTGCATGCGACCGTGCGAGCGACGGACGAATCGAGAGAGATGACTGTTGTGTTACGGATGCTCCTCTCTCTGTCTCTCTCTCTCCCTCTCTCTCTCTCACACACACACACACAAGTAAACTAGAAGACCGTTCTCTCATGTATACACAACGTATCGGCATCTGTCTATGTCTCACTCATGCATGATCATTTGCACATTCACACCTCTCTATGTGTGTATCACATGCACACCGTCTCCACATTGCCCTTCCGCCACAACACACATATGGACACATACACACATTCTCTCTCAGTCACACACACAAAATCAGTATTAAAAAAACTAGGGCGCACCTAAAACGTCCAAATCCGAATAAACACGAACTGGAGCTAAATTCAAATATATGGAAATATTGCAGCGTCAAGAACTTTCACAGCAAAAAAAGTTGAGTAATGTTCGAGGATTGTTTTCACACACACAAAAAAGGTTCGGTGGATGTCCTTCGAGCGCGACACAGTGGCGCACCATTCGATCGACCGCGCGGCCGCGGTTCACGCGCTTGCACATGATTCTGTATGGTGGCTGTGGTACTAACTAATAAAAGCACTGCCTAAGTCTAATGTTTACGTGTACCAGTATGGTTTTCTTTTAAGTTTGACCGACCTTATATATAAAACTAAAGTAAGCTCCCACACGCACACTCAACAATATGCCGCCGCCGTTGCGCATGTCGGCGCCTGCCTGCTCCAGCCAACAATTTCTCGCCCATCACCGTCGTGTCGCCGCCATCCCTGTGCCATGAAGCCGAAGGCTCGCCCGCTCATGTCATCTGCAGTCCCTCCCCGCGATGCCGCCGCGCTGCCAAGCACGCGAGCAGCTGGTGGAGCCGCGTCTATGCACGCAGCGTACGAAGAGGAGGACGAGCGCGTGCTCTAGCATGCCGGCGGGGAGGAACTAGCATGTCATTATCGTCTCCGCCCGCGTGGAGGAGGCGCGCATGGTGGCTGTCGCGGCGGAAGCCGGTCGCGCGCGCGTCGAGCCCGCAAACCGGGTGCGGATGCGGAATCTACCTTCGAGACCTTGGATGCCTCGTGGATCCTGCAATCTGAAGGAGCAATTTGGGTGAGTCGACTCATGTGAGCCGTTTGATGCAACATGGATGGCTAGAAGGGCTTCTTCCACCTCTTCTGTCGTCTTCTTCCTTCGCTCCGTCGAACTTATTTCACAAATCGACTGACCCAAATTATACTACTAGTACGAACGTATTAAGTACAGTAGGAACACGAAGATACGAGCAGTAGTACCAACTGCAAGAAGAACAGTACTAATACATAGTACTAGTACTACTGTACGTACTAAAGAGTTCAAATAACGAGAAAGAACATAAACATAGTTCTGCTGGGGCCTCAGCACAAGACACCCTTGAAAATAAACTAATAAGCAACTAGTCCGCTTGACACTGGAGTAGAACCAGCATGAGCGACGGCACTGCCACCTACTTGGAGTCTGAGTCCACGTCCTCGACTTCGTCCTCGTCCCTCTTCCTCTTCCTCTTCGCTGACGCTTCTTTGCTTGAACTGGACACTGGGCTCTGCTCCTTCATCCAACCCTTGTAGATATTTAAACAAAGGTAGGCATCCATTGCTGCGTACAGGATGTGATCTTCATCTAATGTATTCGACTCCCATGCATGATGAAACTCGTGATGAGGTTTCTTCAGTTTAGCGTATGAAGGATCAATCATGGTTGCTGCCAGGGTTAGCATTGAAGGTTGAGAGGAGGACACCAGGCTTGCCTTTTGGAGATCGAAGGGCTGGCCTACAACAAGACCTATCCGACGTAGGACGTCACAGTCATTCTTAAAGTCTATAGTAACGAATTTCACTCTTTTGTCCTTGAGGAAGTTCTTAAAATCCTGGCACTCAACGTCGGCATGGCATATGTGGTAGACCAAACAAACGTTATGTACGCAAACCTGGATCACGGCGGGCTTCTTCCTCTCTTCGTCCTTTAGATCCTTCTCTCGTCCCAGGATTGTGCTGTACTCAACATCTAGCCCAGCGACCCACTCATCCATTGAACTGTTGAACATGCGTAGGAAGCGAGCAAGCCATGCTTTCACCGTCTCAGATCCACGTGTGTAGATGACGATGAAATTATCGCCGGTGATGGCTCTAACCGGGTACTCAGCGGCGACCATGGAGATTTGGGAGGCCATGGATTTTGGAGGAGGGTTAGGAGAAGTTGAACTGTTGTACCCCGCAAAAAAAACTGGGAGCGAACTAATGTGAAAGGACGGGACGACTGGGAGTGAACTGTTGTAAGGTAGAAGACGGGGACGAGTAAGGCGTGCGAACGGCGTGGGGTTGCTGGCTTTCCCGGTGGATAAACGACTGCAAACCCCCAAAGAGTTCTTCATACCATATCGTAGGCCTGACGGTATAGCTTCTGCCTGTTGGCACGCCATGCCGGCGCGTGGATGTGACTTCACTTAATTCCGTCAAACGTCGCGCCTCCCACGACCTTCGCCTCCCTCGCGCGGTCGCGCCCTTTGAGACTTCGACCGGCTATAAATGAGCAATTTTTTTGCCTTTTTCTAGACAAGCAATTTTTTTTGCCTACTCCGCATGCATGATACTCCCTCTGGTCCTTTTTACTTCCGTCAACCATTTGCAAAGTGTTTGACCAATTTATACTTTTTTTTGAACACCACCTTATATTAATTAACCAGTCACACTAGTACACTCATTCGATACAATATTCACCACACAGGGCGGTATATTATTTACAAGAATACCATCTAATCTATTTTCAAAGCTATACTTAGCGATTAAGTGTGCCACCTTATTGGTCGAACGGCTAATCTTTGACAATTGAAGATTGTTGATCAACTTCGAGATGCTCAACGCTTTCATCTTCAGGTCACGCATAGCAGACCTGTCAACGCTTTGACAGGCATCAATGAAATCCCACGACCAAATTTATACTAAAAATATCAATATCTACAATACTCCCAAAACACTTAGGCGCGGTGCATTAACTTCTACCTCGTTTCTTGTTTCTTGACATATCAACCAATAGCAGATGTGGGTGTGCATGCTTTTAATGACTTGAGACTACCAAACACGACATGCAGTGGTTAGTTCATTGCATGCAATGCTATTAATTAGCAAATAAACATTAAGATCTCTCGTTTTCCCCTCCTCCTTGGTCACAGTGCACAATCTAAGATGACGTGCTCACCTAGACGGAGGGAGTACTGATTATAATGAGTATAAGAACTACGTTTTATAATGAGTGTAAAAATATTGATTTGACATTGTGAATGTTGACACATTGTGGAATAGTTTTTGAAGTCTGCAAAAGTACTCAACTAGTGTTGTCGTTCTCCACAAAAAAATGTGTTTACCAATGCATGCATGAACACTAGTTACTCTAACCCCCCTCTCTTCTTTAATTCTTTGCCACATCAGCATGTTTGCTATTCCCGTGTGCATGATACCAGCTAAGATACCACCATTATGGCCAGCCTTAATCATCGCATGCAATAATTTAGTGCACCTTGAAATATGAACAATTGTGGGGCGTGTTTGTTTTTAATGACTTGGGACTATACCTAGCCCGGCATGCAAGATGACTTATTATGCACCGTTCCCCATACCTGCAGGAAGCCCGTTCGTCTCCAAATCTTTTCCTCTCCATGTGTGGAAACAATATGCCTGCCAAAATCTCCTTCTCCCTCTGGTGGTCCCACCACTCCACCCCGTGTGAAAAATTCTGCATGCATGACTCTCCTCCCCCCACGCTCGTCCAATCCATTGTGACCAGCAATATTTCCACCCCTTCGCTCCCCTGTAATTTACTCCAACAAATATGCCCACATAGTTGTTACTTAACTGCAGGTGCATTCGGTCACTGACATATGGACCCAACCGGGGTTTGGCCCACATGTCAGTGACGCAACTGGACCTGCAGTTAAGTCAGTGCAGCTCAGTCCATACCTTACGTAGGTGTGCCATTGCTCGCTATAAATATTGCGCCTCCCACGACATCGCTATCTCCTCCCCCTCACGTTCACGTTCATCGCTATCTCCTCCCCCTCCCTCTCACGTCGACCACCATGGCATCGCCGCTCCCAAGCGCTAGGAGCCCCTCGCTGCACCGCGCGGACGGTCACGCGTCGCCGTTCTGTTCCTCGCCGCCACTAGTCGGGAGGACGCATCGGCGTTCCGCTCCTCGCCGCGACGCGTCGAGGTGGACGTGTCGGTGTTCCCAATCTCGCCAGCACGCGCGCCGGAGGACGCGTCGGCTCCCCGCTACGAGGAGAATGCCGCGCCGCCCGCCGAGCCTTCCCAGCCTTGAGGAGCTTTGGAAAGAAATGGATGTCGCCTTGTGGGAGGCTTTGCCTCCAGCAGAGCGCGCCAAAATAGAGGCGGAGAAGAAGGCCGAGGAAGATAAGCGCACCATGGAACAAGCTGCCTGGGAGGCCTATGTCGCGTATGAGAGAGTCATGCAATTGGCTCTTTGGCAGAAGGCTCATGCGAGGGCCGTGAGGGTGGCGGAGGATGCCCGTGCCGACGCCCTGAGTGTAGTCGGGCCCAAGCGCCTCATCTACGCTTGGCGGTACGTGGACCGGGTGCACGCTTCCAGCCAGGAGGAGTACCTGTTGGCGCCGGATCACCACACCGGTGAGATCGCGCTCGCCCGCCCGCAAGCCGCCAATGAGCACCTCGCGAGTTGCGAGGCTGAGGAAGAGGCGTTGTGTTGGCGCGCTGGGAAACGGCCGCGCACCAGGGCACTCGTGGCGCGCTGCAAGTGCTCCTGCGAGCGCCGTGGCTTTTAGGAGGAGTATAATTTTTGTTTCGTAAGGCGATCTCATTAGCATTGGGACGCAAATGATAAATCCCGAACGTTCAGGAATTTTTAGCGTCCTTAATTAAGTATGTAAAAGGAAAAGTTTGGAAACCTTGTGTATTCGTACGCATTTTGCAAGTACGTGCATATAGCACAAAATTTATTATATACTATCGCACTACACGTCTCTCTCGATATATGCTTGCAGACTGTGCTACTCTCTCTGTCCAGGTCAATAAGTCATCTTCGGTTGTGCACCGTGACCAAGAAGGAGGGAAGACTTATACACCTAGACGGAGGGAGTACTACTATTACTTATGTACGTGCAAATGCACGTTTTAACATTACAATGCGGTTTTTGTAAAAGTGGAAAAACAACACTAGTCAAGCTTGTGAAACGATTCAATGCAAAACAAATGCAAAAATGCTCGTTTGATTGTTTACTTTTAGCTTCCTTCTCTGTGGTTATTTCTCTGTCGTACTTTGTACGGAGTATCTCACTGGTTGGAAAGGCATGCAAATTCCCAAACCGCTTCCTACACCCTGTATCGAATTTTTTGCCTAACAGGTTGTGCCGTGCAATTGGAATTCCAACTTGAGTACTACTACTAGTAGGAGTACCAGGGGTCAGTTCTTTTAGGCTTCTAGATTAGTAATCCCATAACTACTACCTCCGTCCTGGTTTATTGGTCCCCATTGTAATCTGTGTCAAATTTTTGGTCAAAATTCAACACAAGTTACAATGGTGAGGAATAAACCAGTTAAATCTTTGGTCAAAATTTAGCACAAATTACAATGGTGAGGAATAAACCAGGACGGAATAGTAGTTTAGAAGCCCAAATAAATGAGTGAGGTGCCTTATTGTTACTCTCCACTGTGACTAGTCTTGTGGGAAAAGCTGGGGAAGCCGCCAAATGAACTGGCCCTAGGAGTAGTAGCTAGGGATCGAGTGTGCGAGATGAACCGGAGAAAGTAAATGCAGAGAGATGAAATGCAAAAAAGACGGAGGGATGTGATGGTTGCTTGTCCGTTTATTTTACCAGCCACTTATTACTGGGAGTGGTTGGGTTTTGTGATATGACGGCTTTGCTGCCGCGCCACGAGTGGGGTGAGAGGTGAGACTCCTGTGCAGCGCCGCCCTCTACACTAGTACTAATACTCCCTCCATCCATTTTTACAGGGCCTAACTTGTCAATCTCTCGTACCAAGGCATGTCCGCAAAAAGAGGAACTGATTTTGGGACTAGTATCTGGATCCTGTGCAATCTTGCATGCAGTCTCCTTTGAATGCCTAGCCGCTGGCCTCCCTTCCTTTAATACCTCGCATGCAAATTACTCTCCTCCCTTTTCTACATGCATGCCCAACCATAATTCCTCAAATCATGCATGCCTTGGCTGAAATATAGAGCTCGCTCCTCCTTTGAAAATATGGTGGTGCTATCCATGCATGCAAATCAATGCGACGGCCAGAGCATTTTCACGATGAAGGGACCACGCACGACTTGCAAGAGAAAATTAAGATGGAGATGCCTCGGTTAGTTCATTTGGATAGGTTTGTTCGGATATTATTTCATCTCTAGACCTGACAAACATCCGGGTGAAATATATAAAAAGTATCTTTTGCAAACAAAAGCGTTCAACTGTTCAACCTGCATCCAAAACTTGTGAAGAAATAACTCTTATTGTGGTTTGCAGGAAATGATCTTCAAGAATTAGTTTTTGAGTATCCATTGTTATACATGTTGGCTACATATGACATGGCACTTTCTTGTAGCCAACAGTTGGCTATACTATTTAAGTATTAACCATGCCCTTATACACCTAGACGGAGGGATTAAATCAGGATGACTTGGGAGGGGGCAGAGGATATGTAAGAAATGGTTCATCATAAGTCTTTCACCAGTACTGTAGTAAAAATTCATACATGGAAGATTCTAGACTAAACCATAAACGGATACACTTTTATTCATGCGCGATACTCCAATAGAGCAAGATCCTGCATGGAAGTCTCCACATGCTTAGACAGCGGATTACATTGAGCAAAGACTAATGATCAACATTTAACTTGATAATGCGTATGTCCAGGTGAACCTCCTTGGAGTCCCCGTGCACCGCGTGTGCGGGTAAAGGATGCCATGGGTTTTCCATGTCCACATTGGCGGGATAGTCCCAGCTCCCCAGAGTCCAAGTCAGTTCGATGAGGCTGGTGTCGCCGCCCACGCGACGCCAAGGGGTAGTAACACTGACCACGCACCCGTACATCGGCCTCGTGTCAGTGTCAGCGTCAGCGGCGTCGCCCCTAACGCGCATTACAGAGACGGGGTGGCGGCCTGCGCGGGCCTCGCCGGTGCCCACGATCAAGAGGAAGACGCTGCCGTCCTCCTCCGAGACTAGCAGGCGGCGGTGATCCTCCAAAGAGTCCGGCATGGTGAACGGGTAGCACGTCTCGTACTTGATGTTCTCCGCCAAGCGCCAGCAGTGACCGCTGCACGCATCCGTGAGGTGATGCACCATGTCCGCCGGCGAGCCACAAAACGGCATCGGGCACTCATAGCAGTGGACGAAGGGCCTATTATCAGGTTGTTGGATTGTTGGAAATATGAGCAAATTACTATGATATTTAATCCGAATAAATAGGAAATAGATCATGATAGCATTGACAGTGATTAAACTAATCATGCGAACTAGCATAGCAGATGAACAGATCACATACTAGAAACATGAATTCTACCACGATCTCGAACAGGAAGGATAGAATCACATACGATGCAGCAGGAGCAGCACCACCGGCATTGACGTTGTCGCCCATGTCATCGAGGATGAGGTTGCCGAGGTCGGGGAAGAAGTCGTCGTTCATGAAGTCGTCACTGCCAGCAGTCGCGCGAGTGCGCTCCCCAAAAACCTGATCGCCCCTCTCCCATACAGGATCACTAGAGGCGGGGTTTCGGAGGCCTGCTGTCCCTTCTCCCGGTGCACACCGAAAGGAGGGATGGAGAAGACTTGCTTGGCGGCACAATGATCTGGAATGGTGGTGAGAAACTATATAGTGCGGGCTGGGTAGGTCGTGGGAGTATAGCTCTGTCCTCGGCTCGGCTCAATCCCGCAACCCACGGCACGTCGTGACGAGGCGTGGCGTGGCGAGGAGAGCGAGGAGGAGGAGCGCATGTGTAGTTCTCCTCTTCTCATGCTCATACAAGTGGTAGAAGAGCTCACCTTATAAAGGCCTACTAGCAAAATTCCAACATCGACCAGGCCGTCCATGAAACAGGAGTGGCTATAAGGGATGTTGCGTCAGTTGAATATATGAGCAAGTTACTACGAGATTTAATCCGAATAAGCACAAAATAAATCATGACGGCTATAACAGAGATGAAACTAATCATGTGGACTAGCATAGTAGTAGGATA
This sequence comes from Aegilops umbellulata, assembly GCA_032464435.1. NCBI lineage: Eukaryota > Viridiplantae > Streptophyta > Magnoliopsida > Poales > Poaceae > Aegilops > Aegilops umbellulata. The sequence goes on along the minus strand of CP136058.1, from coordinate 323,251,571 downwards.
CAGAGTAGAAACATGAATTCTACCACGATTTCGAACAGGAAGGACAGAAACACATACGATGCAACGGGAGCAGCACCGTTGGCATTGAGGTTGTCGCCCATGTCCAAACACCACGTAGACACGGTCTTTGAGCACGGTTCGTAGTCATTCCACACTCGGGCATTGAAGTTTGTAACTATTTTAGATTAGAATATACTACTCCTCTGGTGCTAGTAGTAGAGTAGAGTCCTACTCTACTACTCTACTCAAGCAAGTTAGGGCATAGCATTGTAGGGAGTACCAGTACTGTGATCACTCAAGCAAGTTGTCTGGCATCGACATGACCCTACGCTACTGGTATGTGTCTTGTAAGTTAAGCGGCATGTTGTAGTCATCATCACCTGTCCACTTCCCGCAGCACATATTCGCTTCTCCATCTTTGTCCGCACATAATCTCGTCCAATCTTCCATCCCCGCTAAGGCGCCTCCCCCCTCGTCCGAAACCCAAGCACTAACAATGGCTGAACCGAGCAGCGTCCGCCAAAAGAGTGGCTAGAATTCGCTCCCCACAGAGGTAATCAAGCTCATTGTTTCGCGTCTGGACAATCTCAAAACCATGCCGCTCGCCGCATGCTCGTCGGGGCTGCACCATTTACTCAAAGCCCTCAGGCCGGAGCTTTTCAAGCCAGCTCCTTGCTTGTTGATGTCGTCTGATCTTCAGAAAAGGCATGTCACGCAGCATAACGATCGTAGGGTGGCGAGCATCAACCCCCTTGACTGCGATCCGATCCCCGTCAGCCTCAACTACATTAACGGTATGTACTGGGTCGGCATGAACACGTCTTGGATGGTGCTCGTCGACGGTCGCGGCAGCTGGATGCTCGTGGAGGTCTACACCCGGCGATTGATCCCCCTTCCTTCGATTAACACTGCACTGCTTTGGCACCGTGGCCCAGAATACTCGGAATCTTATAGTTGCCAACATGATACGAAGTTTGATTTGCTCAAGGTTGTAATCTGCCAAGTGCCCACAAGATTTGCGAATTATAAAGACTTCAGGCTAATTGTGTTCTTCAACCGCGGTCTCGCCTATCTGACAGGTCACTACGGTAAGTGGATAAATCTGCACGTCCATCGCAGGATCATACATCCTCCATGGTTCTCTGATGCCATTGAACACAAGGGCTTCATTTACGCTGTCGACTCCTTCTATGGCTGGACGTATTGTTGGCCTACTCCAGCCATCGCTACAAACGGCTAATACAGCAGTATGTTACTTTCATATGATATCATGATGGCTTGCTTATATTACTGTCAATATTTGCTAAAAAAATATTCATGCTCATAACATGTTGTTCTTAAGATTAACTAAACCAAGAGCCCTTTTTTATTTGACTCCAACTTGATATGATGTCATAGGCTGCCTGGTGTCCCTACCCTTCCTAATCCCAGAACCTTTCAAAGAAAAGCGGCATGGCAGTTGCAGGTGGTTCCTGGCTCGATCAGATGACGGCGAAAGATTAATGATCGTTCGCACGTACCGGACGTGTTGTTTCGCGGAATACAATCACAGTCACTGCAAGGTCTTTGAGCAGGATCCCAGCTTCTCTGGGCCTTCAGGAATTTTTGACTCGAGGCTGGTAAGTAGCCTTGGTACACGCTCTCTGTTTGTCGGACTGAATTATCCGATTAACCAGGAGATAACCGACGGCAAGGATCATGATGGCAGCGCGGTTTCGTTCATCAGGCAAAACTGTGTGTACACATCATACGATGCGTCTCTGCATGCACCATACCCTGATATGTGCCGCCACGCTCTGCAGCCCAAAGTAGGAGAGAGGGTCGCAAGTATCAGACTTCGACCTGCTAGCTAGAGTTTCCCCCGTCAGGCACCCATCTGGTTCAAGCCGTCAGCCAATCTCCACAGCTTAATAAATAGTAACGTCTAACTGAGCCAGTTAGTTAGATGCGTCTAACTGAGCCGTCAGCCAATCTCCACAGCTTAATAAACTTGTTCTTTTTTGGTAGCCCTTTTGTAATGATGGCTGATGTTTGGTTTGGAAGAGAGAGCTGCGTCTTCACTCTTCTGGCCTGCTTACTGCTTCTGTTGCACCCCCAGCCCTGGTTGTTGTTGCTGTTGTTTTTAATGTACAATCAGTAGTATATTTCATCTGTTGGTTGAATAAATGTGTTGTTAGAACGACGAACACAATGTTTTGGAAGTCGTTGCACGGTTCGATCCTTTAGTGCCCCGTACCGTACATAGCGCATACTATTTATCGTACGGAATACATTTTTTTGAAACTCGGAACACATTTTCCACTTGTTGATAACATGCAGCCCACTGATGAAGGCCCAATAGAGAAGCCCATAATTAACTGGAAGGGAGGCTCTCACATGAATCCGGCCCAGGTACATGCTCATGGTCCCCTAAACATAAATAGGTAAATAAATAAATAAAGCTAAATCCTCATGCACCAGTTCTTTGGGAAATAGGTAGCCCAGTATTTCTTTTTGAAGAATACTCAAGCTAGGCCTATTTGTTTTCTCCGAATTACTGAGCTGCAAATCTTTCAAGACGAGGAGGGATGCATTCCGGCCTGTCTTAAGAGTATGGTCAATGTCTGTTAAAAGTAATATCAAAAGGGGTTGAAAATTCCAAAAAAATTATAGCAAATGGTATATAAGTTTCTTTTTTTGTTTTTGTTCTTCACTGATATCTTATACGTATTTCATTGGATTTAACATGACATAGTACTAATTTATTTTTAAATTTGTTTTAGTATGGCTATTAATTTTTGTATTAAGAATATTTCGTTCCCCAGCAAAAAATTGTGAATTTTCAAAATTTCCCACATACTTAGTTAATTTTTTGACCCTGGTACTAACCAGAAAATGGCCAGCAATTCTAAAAATGGAAAACGGGCTGCAATAAATTCCATATGAATTAGAAAATGAGTAAAAATTATAAAAATAATAGCAAATGGGCTGTACACACCACAGATTTCGAGGCTGACTTGTTTACGCAAGGCTTTGTCAGTGAACACACGATTCTAGCAGCAGTTAGCGTTGGATGTCCATCCAACGGTCGACGTGCTTCTTCAATCTCTGATCTTCTTGCTCCAACCGCCTAAACTAGCACCGGCGGGACTGCCTGCTCCCTCCTCTTGTGGCCCGTTGTGATGCCGCGCAGGCTTCCCCGGCCCACCCTACTCCCTCCTATGGCCTGGCCGCACGCAATCAACTGCCTCCTTATTACGCGAAAAAAATGATTCCTCCCACTGACATCTGGGGTGCACCGGTTGGGAGGCTGACCTGTGGGCCTACTAAGTTGATGCGTACGCAGGGCTTGTCAACTTAGTCAACAAACAATTCTAGCAGCAGTAACCGTTGGATTTGAATTGAACGGTCCTGCTGCTTCTTCAATCGTTGCTCTTCTTGCACCAGCCGCCCAAACCAGCGCCGGGGAGACCGCCTGCTCCTGCCTCCAGTGGCCGGTTGTGCTACCGATGAGGCCTCATCGCCCCCTACTACTCCCACTGCTAGCCAGGCCCTGCGGCGACGGCAACCTCATACCGGAGCCGAACCACTGAACCCTCGAACTCCTCTCCGCGTGGGCATCCACTGTCGCGTCTTCCCCGGCTCCTCGTTGTCCCCTTCCTAAGCCTCGCCGTCGTCCACTGCATTGGCGCTCTCGGCGCGGTGTGGTCAACGACATTCCATCGGAAGAGTACTGTACGTGGAGAGGCTGACAGCTGGGTCCATGGTCACAACCCAGTTTTTTTGTGATTTGCCAAGTAAGTCACTTTGTCAGGCCTGTTGGGCTGCAAATCTTTCAAGACGAGGAGAGCTTTCATTCGGCTGGCCGAGAAAATGGCCCATTAGTAATGAGAAATGGGTTGTACATTTTTAAAACACATCAAACAGGCAATTAGTTTCAAATATCTTTTTTTCATTTCGAGATTTGAATTTACATTAATTTTTATGCGTGGAGAATTTGTTGGATTTTATATTGATATGCATTTATTTTTAAAATCGGTTTAAATGTGAGTCGAATATTCGGGATTAAAAATAGTTCGGACCGCACCGAAATATACAAAATTTCGTATAATTTTTTAACCGTGGCCACAATATGGGTTGTAATGCTAACAAAAAGAATATGGCTCCAAAAAAACCTTAATAATTAGCAAATGGGCTGTAAATTATTAGAAATAATGGCAGATGGGTTGTATGATGTTTCCCACAGATTTGAGGCTTTCCTAAAGAAAAAGGTTGACGCACAAGCAGTGACTGTTGGATGGCCATCCAACGGCCGTCGTGCTTCTTCAATCTCTGCTCTTCCTGCTCCAGCCACTCAAACAGGCGCCGGCGGGACTACCTGCTCCCTCCTCCCCACGGCCGGCTCTGCTGCCATGCAGGCCTCACCGCGCCACTGTACTCCCGTCGCTGGCCTAGCCATCCCTCTACTCACCCACACCTGTTGTTATTCTCCGGCGACGGCAGACGAACCAGTAAACCCTTGTACAGTGGTAGTCCCCTCCGCGTGGGAAACAACTGCCGAGTCTTCCCTGCCTCCGTGTCATTCCCTTCCTAGGCCTCGCTGTCGTCCACCGCCCTGGTGCTCTCGGCGCGGCCTGGTCAACGTGGTCAACAACCGACATGCATCTGAAGTGGACTTTAGGTGGAGAGGCCGACAGCTGGGTCCACGGCCGCACGCAAGGAAATGCCTCCTTATTACGCGCAAAATAATGATTCCTCCACCTGACATCAGGGACCCACCGAAAGGGCCTCTGTATTTCACGAAAAAAACGTTACCGCCGCTGACAGCTCGAACCCACCAGCTATAACTTTGCACGCAAGGAAGTGTCTCCTTATTACGCACAAAAAAATGAATACTCCCCCTGTTAGCTGGGACCCAGTATAGTGGTAGGCTGACTTGTGGGCCTACTAAGGTTACGGGGACGGAGGGCTTTGTCAACTTAGTCAATATGCACGATTCTAGCTCCAGTGACTGTACGATGTCCATCCAACGGCGTAGTGCTTCTTCAACCTCTGGTCTTCTTGCTCCAGCCGCCCAAACTAGCGCCAGTCATGCCTCGTGCTCCTGCCTCCCGTGGCCGGCTGCGATGTGGCGAAGGCCCCACCGCCCCTACTACTCCCACCGCTGGCCCGGCCATCCCTCTACTCACCCACACCCCATGTTACTCTGCAGCGACGGCAGCCTCATACCGCAGCGAACTAGTGCCCTCGTACTCCTCTACGCGTGGGCATCCACTGCCGCGTCTTCCCCGGCTCCGTGTCGTCCCCTTCCTAGACCTCGCCGTCATCCACCACCCTGGTGCTCTCGGCGCGGCGTGGTCAACGTGGTCAAGGAACGGCTTCCATCGGACGTGGACTGTACGTGGAGAGGCTGACAGCTGGGTCCAAGGCCGCAGCAAGGAAGTGCCTCCTTATTACATGCAAAATAATTATTCCACCACCTGACAGTGGGGACCCACCGGACGGGCCACGTATTTCGCAAAAAAACATTTGCCCCTGACTGCTGGGACCCACCAGCTACATCTTCGCACGCAAGGAAGGGCCTGACAGTCGGGACCCACCTGGTCGAAGCGTACGTAGCGTTGTCATTCTGGTCGTGAACGTGTACGTACATATATACTGGTGGATGTAGAGGCGCGCACGTGTCGTAGTAGAGGCGTCCAGGGTGCAAGAAAGAAAATACGGTCACATATGTGTACATACGGGCGGGGTCTCGAACGCCTACTCGTGCATACGTACGGCGAGGGCTCGTTGACATGGCTGGGTCGGAACGGAGAAACAGCGTCGTCGTCGTGTTCATGGGGAGGCAACGGAATGCGTCGTGTTCATGGGGAGGCAACGGAATACGTCGTGTTCATCGGGAGGGCTTGGACGGAACAGGCGATGGAAACGAGGCCTGGCGTACTGCAGAACGGAGGAAGCGGCCTTATGTTTGACCGGCCACGTTCGAAACAGGATCCTGTTCATCGGGAGGGGTTTGGCGTACCGCTAAACAGAGGAAACGGACCTCCTACGGTCGAAATGGGGGTCCTGTTGATCGGGAGGGGTGTGGCGTACCGCAAAACGGAGGAAACGGACTTGTGTTGGAGCACTACGGCCGAAAAGGGGGTCTTGTTCATCGGGAGGGGTGTGGCGTACCGCAAAACGGGACTCCACGGGATACTGTTCATCTCCACCGTAGACCCCCTCCAGCCTCCACGAGCTACTGTTCATCCACCGTCGACCTCCTCCAGCCTCCACCTGCGACTGTTCATCCACGGGCTCCTGTTCATCCAGCCTCCACCGCGCGCTACTCCACCGGCTACTTTTCAACCACCCCTCCACCGTCTACTGTTCATCCAGCCCTCCACACCATGGGGTCCTGTTCAACCACCCCTCCACGGGCACCCATCCATCATCTACTATTCATCCAGCCCTCCACACCACAGGGTCCTGTTCAACCACCCCTCCACGGGCACCCCTCCACCATCTACTGTTCATCCAGCCCTCCACACCACGGGGTCCTGTTCATCCACCCCTCCATGGGCACCCCTCTACCATCTACTGTTCATCCAGCCCTCCACCACACCACGGGGTCCTGTTCATCCAGAGGCAACTCCACCGCTCACTGTTCATCCAAACCCCCCGCAACGCTCAGTGTTCATCCCATCCATCGGCTTCAGTTAGCAGCAGTAGCGAAGGAATCGCTCGATCGGGTTCAGTTAACAGCCGTCGATCGATCGCTCGGGTTCAGTAACGCGTAGCCTGCAGTGCAATCGCTCGGGTTCAGTTAGATCCCAACGCCTCGCTCGGGTTCAGTTAGAGCCAATGCCTCGCACACACGCGCGTACGTGTACGAGAGAAACGCGCATCGCTCGGCCCCCGACCTCCCACCGTAACCGGGAACTCCCCAAAATTTTCCTCCCCCTCGCTTCTACCACGGTTTTTTCCATCATGGACGGCCCAAAGAATGTCATGCAACTGCGTCTCCGGCCCGCCCAGGACGAAAAGCCCATTTTCTGTCATGATTTTTTGTCATAGAAGTAGGAGCCCACCATATCTATGATGATACCGGGTTTTGTCACAATTATCGTCATAGAAGTATCATATGTATGACAGAAAAAAAATTCGTTCGGCCCAAAATGTCACGGATGTGTCTTTTTTTTGTAGTGATCGCTGGGTTATGTGAGAGCCGGCTACAGAATGCGAGGATAATCCAGTGGCTATCATGCTAGTTTCATTGAAGTATTCTGTCATCATGCACATACATCATCATACATTGCATCATCATTACATCATCATAGCATGCATCATATATATATATATATATATATATATATATATATATATATATATATATATATATACTGGTTTATATTGCAGGAACCGGTTTTCAAACCAGGTTATATTATTCAAATCTTTAATAGTCAGCATGGCTGGATTTTTATTATGGTTATCAATAACCAATATTATGATTGAGGTTTTTAAAGTCGCTTTAGCGCAATGGCTATTATTTTATCAATGGATATGATTTATTCTACAATGGAAGGAATAGTCCCGAGTCGCTGTAGGCTTACAACCCGGCACTTGGGGGCTACATTATTCACGTTGAGATTACATCAAATATGAAAGTCTCATGTCACTGCCAGCATGCACCATGGCACTTGGGGGCTAATGCAAAGAAATATTTTAATCACCTTATTGAAGACCCGACTCATCACATTGTAATGAGCCGGCCCTTGGGAGCTACCAATTGCTCCTGTCAAAAATTCAAGGTACACAAGCCTTAATCCATTATATTGAAGGGTTCATTGCTTAGAGGACAAGACTCTTAACCTTGTGGACTTGGATTCAAGCCTCATGGTGGGGTTACATCATATGATGTTATTTTCAATGAAGTATATATAAAGTCCTAGCTTAGTATTATCTTACTAAGCCGGCCCTTGGGGGCTACGCGTTGCTATTCAAGTCTACATGATCATGTCTACAAAGTCCCTGCTCATTATTGCATAATGACCCAGCCCTTGGGGGCTACACTGGTTGAAGTTTTTATGGGCATCAGGCAATTACAAGTCCCAGGTTGCTGCAAGCATGACAACCCGGCACTTGGGGGCTACATATATGGAATATGCAGTTTTTACTAGTGACTGAGATGAACAACATGGATTTATTCAAAGTGGTAGTATTCATATTGAAGCAAGTCTTAAATCATCACTTTGCTCTGCTCAAGACTTGGGGGCTACAGGTAATATGAATATAAGGGAGAAATATCTTCAAATTCTCAGTTTTGAGCAAACCAGATTGACCCGGTGTCTGCAACAATCATGACCCGGCGTTACCAATAATTATGACCCGGCATCACCAATAATTATGACCCGACGTTACCAATAATTATGACTCGGCATCATCTGTTTATAACCCGGCAATTTTGGTAATCATAAATTGGCAGGTTCTACATCTTTAAGCCGGCTGAAAGTCAGATGAGTATTTCAAGACCAATATTTTTGTTAAATCATGGGGAGCTGAATCAAATGAATTATTCTTCACAGTATTTTTCTGTGAGAAACCAATGTCAGCAAATTGATTATGAAGCTAGCCTATTGACCCGGATTTTCTAGAAGGAAATGACAAGGACTTAAGGATGATCGGGATCAGTTTAACATGGATAAATCCAAATTAAACTTGGGGCTAATGTCAGGGATATACCCTGCGGTGTAACCCGGCTGGATGTTTGACCCGGCTGGATCTTGGCGACTCACGGGTAACCCGCCCGATCTTGGCGACTCATTAGTAACCCGACGGGCGGGTCAGACGGACGACAAGGCCCAAGGCCCAGTATGCCAATTTATATGATGGTGGGCCGACTTAAGAGGAAAGGCATAAGGAATATTCTTCTACAAAGGAAGAAAGACTAGGACTCCACTTGTAATAGAGTAATCCTAATCCTACTATAACTAGTCATGTAACCCGCCCCTTCAACATATATAAGGAGGGGCAGGGCACCCCAAGAGGGACAGAAAATAATCGTTAAGGCTAGACACAACTAAAGGGGAGCCGGCTTATGCGGCGTCTCCCTCATGAGCATAATGAGACCTAGCCACAAACATCATGTAGGGCTTTTGCCGGATGATGTTTCCCGGGGCCTGAAGTTGTCTAAATCCTTGTCTTGTGTGTTGATCCTCCTCGCATTTCTCATTCCGATCAACCCCTCTCAAGCTACCACATAGATGCGTTGGCCTCACGACTAAGTCCTCACACTAGGACATCTGTCGTGACAATTCCACGACAATCACTGTCACCACGCTGTCATGCTGATGGAACTCATCTACTACCTCGACGCTTTGTTGGATCAAGAAGGCGAGGGACGTCACCAAACTAAACGTGTGCAGAACTCAGAGGTGTCGTACATTTGGTACTCGATTGGTGGAGCGCAAAGAAAGTTCAACTACATCAACCGCGTTGTGAAAAGCTTCCGCTTACGGTCTACGAGGGTACGTAGACACACTCTCCCCCTCGTTGCTATGCATCTCCATGGATAGATCATTGCGTGTGCATAGAAAATTTTTTGTTTTCCATGCAACATTTCCCAAAAGTGGCATCCGAGCCAGGTCTACGTGTAGATGATATGCATGAGTAGAACACAAAGAGTTGTGGGCGGTGATAGTCATATTGCTTACCACCAACGTCTTATTTTGATTTGGCGGTATTGTGGGATGAAGCGCCCGGACCAACCTTACATGTCCACGCACATGAGACCGGTTCCACCGACAGACATGCTACTAGTTTTGCATAAAGGTGGCGGGCGAGTGTCTATTTCTCCTACTTTAGTTGAATCGAATTTGACAGTGGCCGGTCCTTGAAGAAGGCTAAAACAGCAAACTTGACGAAACACCGTTGTGGTTCTGATGCGTAGGTAACAATGGTTCTTGCTAGAAGCCCATAGCAGCCATGTAAAACTTGCAACAACAAAGCAGAGGACATCTAACTTGTTTTGCAGGACATGTTGTGATGTGATATGGTCAAGACATGATGTGATAAACGTTATTGTATGAGATGATCCTGTTTTGTAAGATATCTGACAACTGGCAGGAGCCTTATGGTTGTCTCTTTATTGTATGAAATGCAAACGCCATGTAATTACTTTACTTTATCACTATGCATTAGCGATAGTTGTAGAAGCAATAGTTGGCGAGATGACCACGACGTTATACGTCTCCAACATATCTATAATTTTTTATTGTTCCATGCTATTATATTATCAATCTTGGATGTTTTATAATCATTTTATAGTCATTTTATATCATTTTTTGCTACTGACCTATCGACATAGTGCCAAGTGCCAGTTGCTGTTTTCTGCATGTTTTTTACACCGCAGGAAATCAATACCAAAAGTAGTCCAAATGCAACGAAACTTTACGGAGATTTTTTTGGACCAGAAGACAATGGGCCCTGGCTGCGTCTCGAGGGTGCTCCGAGGAGAGCACAACCCACCAGGGCATGCCAGGAGTCCCAGGCGCGCCCTGGTGGGTTGTGCCCACCTCGGGTGCCCCCCGAACCGCCTCTTTGCTCTATAAATACCCAAGTATTCCCAAAACCCTTGGGGAGTCGATGAAATATTGATCCAGCCGCCAAAAAGTACAGAACCACCAGATCCAATCTAGACACCATCTCGGATGGGGTTCACCACCTCCATCGGTGCCTCTCCGATGATGCGTGAGTAGTTCTTTGTAGACCTTCGGTGTCCGTAGTTAGTAGCTAGATGGCTTCCTCTCTCTCTCTCTCTCTCTGAATTCTCAATACAATGGTCTCTTGGAGATCCATATGATGTAACTCTTTTGCGGTGTGTTTGTTGGGATCGATGAACTTTGAGTTTATGATCAGATCTATCTTTTTATATCCATGAAAGTATTTGAGTTTCTTTGATCTCTTTTATGCATGATCACTTATAGCCCCGTATTTTTCTCTGATATTTGGTTTCTTTTGGCCAACTCGATCTATTTATCTTTCAATGGGAAGAGGTGCTTTGTAGTGGGTTCGATCTTACGGTGCTTGATCCCAGTGACAGAAAGGGAACCGACATGTATGTATCGTTGCTACTAAGGACAAAACGATGGGGTCTATCTCTACATAGATAGATCTTGTCTACATCATGTCATCGTTCTTATTGCATTACTCCATTTCTCCATGAACTTAATACACTAGATGCATGCTGGATAGCGGTCGATGTGTGGAGTAATAGTAGTAGATGCAGGAAGGAGTCGGTCTACTAATCTTGGATGTGATGCCTATGTAATGATCATTTCCTGGATATCGTCATGATTATTTGAAGTTCTATCAATTGCCCAACAGTAATTTGTTTATCCACCGTTTGCTATTTTTCTCGAGAGAAGCCACTAGTGAAACCTACGGGCCCCGAGTCTCTTCCTCATATTATTTGCCTTTGCGATCTATTTTCCTTTGCTTTTATTTTCAGATCTATTAAACTAAAAATAAAAAATACCTTGCTGCAATTTATTCTTATTTATTTTATTTGGTGTTCGATCTATCAATCTACTACAATTTATCTCATGTTCATTTGCCTATCTTGAGGCGCCGTACCCGGAAGGGATTGACAACCCCTTTAACACGTCGGGTTGCGAGGATTTGTTATTTGTGTGCAGGGGTTGTTTACGTTGTGTTGCTTGGTTGTCCTACTGGTTCCATAACCTTGGTTTCACATCTGAGGGAAATACCTACCGATGTTGTGCTGCATCATCCCTTCCTCTTTGGGGAAATACCAACGTAGCTTCAAGCCGCATCAGACACAACGATGGAGATCAAGGTGTCGAGCCGGTGATAATGAAGATCATGACGATGCTTTGGAGATGGAGATCAAAAGCACAAGATGATGATGGCCATATCATGTCATATATTTTGATAGCATGTGATGTTTATCTTTTATGTATCTTATTTTGCTTAGTACGGCGGTAGCATTATAAGATGATCCCTTGACTAAATTTCAAGGTAAAAGTGTTCTCCTTGAGTATGCACCATTGCTACAGTTCGTCATGTTGAGACACCATGTGATGATCGGGTGTGATAGACTCTACGTTCACATACAACGGGTGTAAGACAGTTTTACACATGCAAAATACTTGGGTTAAACTTGACGAGCCTAACATGTACAGGCATGGCCTCGGAACACTGGAGACCGAAAGGTCGAACATGAATCATATAGTAGATATGACCAACATAGAGATGTTCACCATTGATGACTAGCCCATCTCACGTGATGATCAGACATGGTTTAGTTGATTTGGATCGCGTATCATTTAGATGACTTGAGGGATGTCTATCTAAGTGGGAGTTCTTAAGTAATATCTATGTTGTAGATCAATAGCTCGTGTATAGCTTCCCTGTTTTATTTTTTGTATGTTCCTATAGAAAACTAAGTTGAAATATGAGCAATGATGCGGACTGGGTCCATAATCTGAGGTTTATCCTCATTGCTGCACAGAAGAATTATGTCCTTGATGCACCGCTAGGTGACAGACCTATTGTAGGAGCTCGATATGATGGCTACTTAATAGTTTAGTGCGCCATGCTTTACATCTTAGAACCGAGACTTCAAAAATGTTTTGAACGCGACGGAGCATATGATATGTTCCAAGAGCTGAAACTGGTATTTCAGACTCATGCCCGTGTCGAGAGGTATGAGACCTCTGACAAGTACTTTGCCTCCAAGATGGAGGAGAATAGCTCAACTAGTGAGCATGTGCTTAGAATGTCTGGGTACTACAATCGCTTGAATCAAGTGGAAGTTAATCTTCCAGATAAGATAGTGATTGACAAGAGTTCTCTAGTCACTATCACCAAGCTACTAGAACTTTGTGATGAACTATAATGTGCAAGGGATGACGAAAACAATTCCCAAGCTCTTCGCGATGCTGAAATCGACGAAGGTAGAAATCAAGAAAGAGCATCAAGTGTTGATGGTTAACAAAACCACTAGTTTCAAGAAAAAGGGCAAGGGACAGAAAGGGAACTTCAAGAAGAATAGCAAAAAAGTTGCCGCTCCCATGAAGAAGCCCAAAGCTAGACCCAAAACTGAAACTGAGTGCTTCTACTGCAAAGGAAATGGTCACTGGAAGCGAAACTGCCCCAAATACTTGGCGGATAAGAAGGATGACAAAGTGAACAAAGTTATATTTGATATACATGTTATTGATATGTACTTTACTAGTGTTCATAGTAGCCCCTAGGTATTTGATACCGGTTCAATTGCTAAAATTAGTGACTCGAAACAGGAGTTGCAAAATGAACAGAGACTAGTTAAAGGCAAGGTGACGATGTGTGTTGGAAGTGATTCCAAGGTTGATAAGATCACCATCGCATACTCCCTCTACCGTGTTGAACCTAAATAAATGTTATTTGGCGTTTGCGTTGAGCATGAATATGATTGGATCATGTTTATTGCAATACGGTTATCTAAGTCAGAGAATAATTGTTGTTCTATTTACATGAATAAAACCTTCTATGGTCATACACCGAATGTAAATGGTTTATTGAATCTCGATCGTAGTGATACACATATTCATAAACTTGATGCCAAAAGATGCAAAGTTGATAATGATAGTGCAACATACTTGTCACTGCCGTTTAAGTCATATTGGTGTAAAGCGCATGAAGAAACTCCATGCACACGGACTTTTGGAATCACTTGATTATAAATCATTTGATACTTGCGAACCATGCCTCATGGGCAAGATGACTAAAACTCTGTTCTCCAGAACAATGGAGCAAGCTAATGACTTATTGGAAATAATATATGCCGATGTATGCGGTCCAATGAGTATTGAGACACGCGACAGGTATCGTTATTTTCTCGCCTTGACAGATGATTTAAGTAGGTATGGGTATATCTACTTGATGAAACACAAGTTTGAAACATTTGAAAAGGTTCAAAAATGTCAGAGTGAAGTAGAGAATCATCGTAACAAGAAAATAAAGTTTCTACGATCTGATCGCGGAAGCAAATATTTGAGTTACAAGTTTGTCCTTAGTTTAAAACAATGTGGAATAGTTTCACAACTCATGCCACCTGGAACGCCACAGAGTAATGGTGTGTCCGAACATCGTAACCGTACTTTATTGGATATGGTGCATTCTATGATGTCTCTTACCGATTCACCACTATCGTTTTGGGGTTATGCATTAGAGACAACCGCATTCACGTTAAATAGGGCACCATCTAAATCCATTGAGATGACACCGTATGAACTTTGGTTTGGCAAGAAACCTCAGCTGTCGTTTCTTAAAGTTTGGGGTTGTGACACTTATGTCAAAAGGCTTCAGCCCAATAAGCTCGAACCCAAATCGGAGAAGTCCGTCTTCATAGTATACCCTAAGGAAACAATTGGTACACCTTCTACCAAAGATACGAAAGGCAAGATCTTTGTTGCTAAGAATGGATCCATTCTAGAGAAGGAGTTTCTCTTGAAAGAAGTGAGTGGGAGGAAAATAGAACTTGATGAGGTAATTATACCTCAATTTGGAAAGTAGCACATCAGAGAAATCCGTTCTCGTGATGCCTACACCAACTAGAGAGGAAGCTAATTAAAGGAAATATGCCCTAGAGGCAATAATAAAGTTATTATTTATTTCCTTATATCATGATAAATGTTTATCATTCATGCTAGAATGGTATTTACCGGAAACATGATACTTGTGTGAATACATAGACAAACAGAGTGTCACTAGTATGCCTCTACTTGACTAGCTCGTTGATCAAAGATGGTTATGTTCCCTAGCCATAGACATGAGTTGCCATTTGATTAACGGGATCACATCATTAGGAGAATGATGTGATTGACTTGACCCATTCCGTTAGCTTAGCACTTGATCGTTTAGTATTCTGCTATTGCTTTCTTCATGACTTATACATGTTCCTATGACTATGAGATTATGCAACTCCCGTTTACCGGAGGAACACTTTGTGTGCTACCAAACATCACAACGTAACTGGGTGATTATAAAGGTGCTCTACAGGTGTCTCCAAAGGTACTTGTTGGGTTGGCGTATTTTGAGATTAGGATTTGTCACTCCGATTGTCGGAGAGGTATCTCTGGGCCCACTCGGCAATGCACATCACTATAAGCCTTGCAAGCATTGTAACTAATGAGTTCGTTGCGGGATGATGTATTATAGAATGAGTAAAGAGACTTGCCGGTAACGAGATTGATATAGGTATTGAGATACCGACGATCGAATCTCGGGCAAGTAACATACCGATAACAAAGGGAACAACGTATGTTGTTATGCGGTTTGACCGATAAAGATCTTCGTAGAATATGTAGGAGCCAATATGAGCATCTAGGTTCCGCTATTGGTTATTGACTGGAGACATGTCTCGGTCATGTCTACATAGTTCTCGAACTCGTAGGGTCCGCACGCTTAAAGTTAGATGATGATCGGTATTATGAGTTTTGTGTTTTGATGTACCGAAGGTTGTTTGGAGTCCCGGATATGATCACGGACATGACGAGGAGTCCCGAAATGGTCGAGACATAAAGATCGATATATTGGACGACTATGTTCGGACACCGGAATGGTTTCAGGGAGTTTCGGACATATACCGGAGTACCGGGGGGTTACCGGAACCCCCCGGGGAGTTTAATGGGCCAAGATGGGCCTTAGTGGAGAAGAGGAGGGGCGTCTAGGGCTGGCAGCGCTCCCCCTCCCCCTCTAGTCCGAATTGGACAAGGAGGGGGCGGCGCCCCTTTCCTTCCCCCTCTCTCCTTCCCTTCCTTTCCCCCTCCTACTCCAACTAGGAAAATAGGGAGTCCTACTCCCGGTTGGCCGACGGCCTCCTCCCCCTGATCCTTTATATACGGGGGCAGGGGGCACCTCTAGACACACAAGTTGATCTATTGATCAATTCCAGCCGTGTGCGGTGCTCCCCTCCACCATATTCCACCTCGGTCATATCGTAGCAGTGCTTAGGCGAAGCCCTGCATCGGTAGCAACATCATCACTGTCACCACGCCGTCGTGCTGACGGAACTCACCCGTGAAGCTCTGCTGGATCGGAGTTCGCGGGACGTCATCGAGCTGAATGTGTGCTGAACTCGGAGGTGCCGTACGTTCGGTACTTGGATCGGTCGGATCGTGAAGACGTATGACTACATCAACCGTGTTGTGCTAACGCTTCCGCTTTTGGTCTACGAGGGTACGTGGACAATACTCTCCCCTCTTGTTGCTATGCATCACCATGATCCTGTGTGTGCATAGGAATTTTTTTGAAATTACTACGTTCCCCAACAGTGGCATCCGAGCCTGGTTTTATGCGTAGATGTTATTTGCACGAGTAGAACACAAGTGAGTTGTGGGCGATACAAGCCATACTGCTTACCAGCAGTCACACTTTGGTTCGGCAGTATTGTTGGATGAAGCGGCCCAAACCGACATTACACGTACGCTTATGCGAGACTGGTTCTACCGACGTGCTTTGCACACTGGTGGCTGGCGGGTGATAGTTTCTCCAACTTTAGTTGAACCGAGTGTGGCTACGCCCGGTCCTTGAGAAGGTTAAAACAACACTAACTTGATGAACTATCATTTTGGTTTTAATGCGTAGGTATGAACGGTTCTTGCTCGGCCCGTAGCAGCCACGTAAAACTTGCAACAACAAAGTAGAGGACGTCTAACTTGTTTTTGCAGGGCATGTTGTGATGTGATATGGTCAAGACATGATGCTATATTTTATTGTATGAGATGATCATGTTTTGTAACCGAGTTATCGGCAACTGGCAGGAGCCATATGGTTATCGCTTTATTGTATGCAATGCAATCGCCCTGTAATGTTTTACTTTATCACTAAGTGGTAGCGATAGTCATAGAAGCATAAGTTGGCGAGACGACAATGATGCTACGATAGACATCAAGGTGTCGCGCCGGTGATGATGGTGATCATGACGGTGCTTCAGAGATGGAGATCACAAGCACAAGATGATGATGGCCATATCATATCACTTATATTGATCGCATGTGATGTTTATCTGCATCTTATCTTGCTTTGATTGACGGTAGCATTATAAGATGATCTATCACTAAAATTTCAATATAAAAGTGTTCTCCCTGAGTATGCACCATTGCGAAATTTCTTCGTGCTGAGACACCATGTGATGATCGAGTGTGCTAAGCTCTACGTTCAAATACAACGGGTGCAAAACAGTTGCACACACAGAATACTCAGGATAAACTTGACGAGCCTAGCATATGCATATATGGCCTCGGAACACTAAGACCGAAAGGCCGAGGGTGAATCATATAGTAGATATGATCAACATAGTGATGTTCACCATTGAAAACTACTCCATCTCACGTGATGATCGGACATGGTTTAGTTGATTTGGATCACGTGATCACTTAGATAATTAGAGGGATGTCTATCTAAGTGGGAGTTCTTAAGTAATATGATTAATTGAACTTAAATTTATCATCAACTTAGTACATGATAGTATTTTGCTTGTCTATGTTGATTGTAGATAGATGGCCCGTGTTGTTGTTCCGTTGAATTTTAATGCGTTCCTTGAGAAAGCAAAGTTGAAAGATGATTGTAGCAATTACACGGGCTGCGTCCGTAACTTGAGGATTATCCTCATTGCCGCACAGAAGAATTACGTCCTGGAAGCACCGCTAGGTGTCAGACCTGCTGCAGGAGCAACACCAGATGTTATGAACGTCTTGTAGAGCAAAGCTGATGACTACTCGATAGTTCAGTGTGCCATGCTTTACGGCTTAGAACCGGGACTTCAATGATGTTTTGAGCATCATGGAGCATATGAGATGTTCCAGGAGTTGAAGTTAATATTTCAAGCAAATGCCCAGATTGAGATATATGAAGTCTCCAATAAGTTCTACAGCTGCAAGATGGAGGAGAATAGTTTTGTCAGTGAGCATATACTAAGAATGTCTGGGTATAACAATCACTTGATTCAACTGGGAGTTAATCTTCCAGATGATAGTGTCATTGATAGAATTCTTCAATCACTGCCACCAAGCTACAAGAGCTTCGTGATGAACTATAATATGCAGGGGATGGATAAGACAATTCCCGAGCTCTTCGCAATGCTAAAGGCTGCGGAGGTAGAAATCAAGAAGGGGCATCAAGTGTTGATGGTCAACAAGACCACCAGTTTCAAGAAAAAGGGTAAAGGGAAGAAGGGGAACTTCAAGAAGAACGGCAAGCAAGTTGCTGCTCAAGTGAAGAAGCCCAAGTCTAGACCTAAGCCTGAGACTAATTACTTCTACTGCAAAGGGACCGGTCACTGGAAGCTGAACTGCCCCAAGTATTTAGCGGATAAGAAGGATGGCAAGGTGAACAAAGGTATATGTGATATACATGTTATTGATGTGTACCTAACTAATGCTCGCAGTAGCACCTGGGTATTTGATACTGGTTTTGTTGCTAATATTTGCAACTCGAAACAGGGGCTACCGATTAAGCGAAGATTGGCTAAGGACGAGGAGATGATGCGTGTGGGAAATGGTTCCAAAGTCGATGTGATCGCGGTCGGCACGCTACCTCTACATCTACCTTCGGGATTAGTTTTAGACCTGAATAATTGTTATTTGGTGCCAACGTTGAGCATGAACATTATATCTGGATCTTGTTTGATGCGAGACGGTTATTCATTTAAATCAGAGAATAATGGTTGTTCTATTTATATGAGTAATATCTTTTATGGTCATGCACCCTTGAAGAGTGGTCTATTTTTGTTGAATCTCGATAGTAGTGATACACATATTCGTAATATTGAAGCCAAAAGATGCAGAGTTGATAATGATAGTGCAACTTATTTGTGGCACTGCCGTTTAGGTCATATTGGTGTAAAGCGCATGAAGAAACTCCATACTGATGGACTTTTGGAATCACTTGATTATGAATCACTTGGTACTTGCGAACCATGCCTCATGGGCAAGATGACTAAAACGCCGTTCTCCGGAACAATGGAGCGAGCAACAGATTTATTGGATATCATACATACTGATGTATGTGGTCCAATGAATGTTGAGGCTCACGGCGGGTATAGTTATTTTCTCACCTTCACAGATGATTTGAGCAGATATGGTTATATCTACTTAATGAAACATAAGTCTGAAACATTTGAAAAGTTCAAAGAATTTCAAAGTGAAGTGGAAAATCATCGTAACAAGAAAGTAAAGTTTCTACGATCTGATCGTGGAGGAGAATATTTGAGTTACGAGTTTGGTCTACATTTGAAACAATGCAGAATAGTTTCGCAACTCACGCCACCCGGAACACCACAGCGTAATGGTGTGTCCGAACGTCATAATCATACTTTACTAGATATGGTGTGATCTATGATGTCTCTTACTGATTTACCGCTATCATTTTGGGGTTATGCTTTAGAGACGGCTGCATTCACATTAAATAGGGCACCATCAAAATCCGTTGAGACGACGCCTTGTGAACTATGGTTTGGCAAGAAACCAAAGTTGTCGTTTCTTAAAGTTTGGAGCTACGATGCTTATGTGAAAAAGCTTCAACCTGATAAGCTCGAACCCAAATCGGAGAAATGTGTTTTCATAGGATACCCAAAGGAAACTGTTGGGTACACCTTCTATCACAGATCTGAAGACAAGACTTTTGTTGCTAAATTTGGATCCTTTCTAGAGAGGGAGTTTCTCTCGAAAGAAGTGAGTGGGAGGAAAGTAGAACTTGATGAGGTAATTGTAGATGCTCCCTTATTGTAAAGTAGTTCATCACAGAAACCGGTACCTGTGACACCTACACCAATTAATGAGGAAGCTAATGATATTGATCATGAAACTTCAGATCAAGTTACCACTGAACCTCATAGGTCAACCAGAGTAAGATCTGCACCAGAGTGGTATGGTAATCCTGTTCTGGAGGTCATGTTACTAGACCATGACGAACCTACGAACTATGAGGAAGCGATGATGAGCCCAGATTCCACAAAATGGCTTGAGGCATGAAATCTGAGATGGGATCCATGTATGAGAACAAAGTGTGGACTTTGGTTGACTTGCCCGACGATAGGCAAGCCATTGAGAATAAATGGATCTTCAACAAGAAGACTGACGTTGATGGTAATGTTACTGTCTATAAAGCTCGACTTGTTGCAAAAGGTTTTTGGCAAGTTCAAGCGATTGACTACGATGAGACTTTCTCACCCGTAGCGATGCTTAAGTCTGTCTGAATCATGTTAGCAATTGTCGCATTTGATGATTATGAAATTTGGCAAATGGATGTCAAAATTGCATTCCTGAATGGATTTCTGGAAGAAGAGTTGTAAATGATGCAACCAGAAGGTTCTGTCAATCCAAAGGGAGCTAACAAAGTGTGCAAGCTCCAGCGATCCATTTATGGACTGGTGCAAGCCTCTCGGAGTTGGAATAAACGTTTTGATAGTGTGATTAAAGCATATGGTTTTATACAGACTTTTGGAGAAGCTTGTATTTACAAGAAAGTGAGTGGGAGCTCTGTATCATTTCTGATATTATATGTAGATGACATATTGTTGATTGGAAATGATATAGAATTTCTGGATAGCATAAAAGGATACTTGAATAAGAGTTTTTCAATGAAAGACCTCGGTGAAGCTTCTTACATATTAGGCATCAAGATCTATAAAGATAGATCAAGACGCTTGATAGGACTTTCACAAAGCACATACCTTGACAAAGTTTTGAAGAAGTTCAAAATGGATCAAGCAAAGAAAGGGTTCTTGCCTGTGTTACAAGGTGTGAAGTTGAGTCAGACTCAATGCCCGACCACTGCAGAAGATAGAGAGAAAATGAAAGATGTTCCCAATGCCTCAGCCATAGGCTCTATCATGTATCCAATGTTGTGTACCAGACCTGATGTGTGCCTTGCTATAAGTTTAGCAGGGAGGTACCAAAGTAATCCAGGAGTGGATCACTACACAGCAGTCAAGAACATCCTGAAATACCTGAAAAGGACTAAGGATATGTTTCTCATTTATGGAGGTGACAAAGAGCTAGTCATAAAGGTTACGTCGATGCAAGCTTTGACACTGATCCGGACGATTCTAAATCGCAAACTGGATATGTGTTTACATTCAACGGTGGAGCTGTCAGTTGGTGCAGTTCTAAACAAAGCGTTGTGGCGGGATCTACGTGTGAATGGAGTACATAGCTGCTTCGGAAGCAACAAATAAAGGAGTCTGGATGAAAGAGTTCATATCCGATCTAGGTGTCATACCTAGTGCATCAGGTCCAATGAAAATCTTTTGTGACAATACTGGTGTAA
The DNA here is from genome assembly GCA_032464435.1 of Aegilops umbellulata. Lineage (NCBI taxonomy): Eukaryota > Viridiplantae > Streptophyta > Magnoliopsida > Poales > Poaceae > Aegilops > Aegilops umbellulata. Next base: position 323,230,277 of record CP136058.1, on the reverse strand, counting down.
TTGCCTTGGCAAAAGAATCCAGATTTCACAAAAGAACCAAGCACATCAAGGGACGATTCAACTCCATCTGGGATCAACTCCAGGTGGGAGACATAGAAATTTGCAAGATACATACGGATCTGAATGTTGCAGACCCGTTGACTAAGCCTCTTCCACGAGCAAAACATGATTAGCACCAAGGCTCCATGGCTGTTAGAATCATTACTGTGTAATCTAGATTATTGACTCTAGTGCAAGTGGGAGACTGAAGGAAATATGCCCTAGAGGCAATAATAAAGTTATTATTTATTTCCTTATATCATGATAAATGTTTATCATTCATGCTAGAATGGTATTAACCGGAAACATGATACTTGTGTGACTACATAGACAAACAGAGTGTCACTAGTATGCCTCTACTTGACTAGCTCGTTGATCAAAGATGGTTATGTTTCCTAGCCATAGACATGAGTTTTCATTTGATTAACGGGATCACATCATTAGGAGAATGATGTGATTGACTTGAACCATTCCGTTAGCTTAGCACTTGATCGTTTAGTATTCTGCTATTGCTTTCTTCATGACTTATACCTGTTCCTATGACTATGAGATTATGCAACTCCCGTTTACCGGAGGAACACTTTGTGTGCTACCAAATGTCACAACATAACTGGGTGATTATAAAAAGTGCTCTACAGGTGTCTCCAAAGGTACTTGTTGGGTTGGCGTATTTCGAGATTAGGATTTGTCACTCCGATTGTCGGAGAGGTATCTCTAGGCCCACTCGGTAATGCACATCACTATAAGCCTTGAAAGCATTGTAACTAATGAGTTAGTTGCGGGATGATGTATTACAGAATGAGTAAAGAGACTTGCCGGTAACGAGATTGAACTAGTTATTGAGATACCGACGATCGAATCTCGGGCAAGTAACATACCGATGACAAAGGGAACAACGTATGTTGTTATGCGGTTTGACCGATAAAGATCTTCGTAGAATATGTAGGAGCCAATATGAGCATCCAGGTTCCGCTATTGGTTATTGACCGGAGACATGTCTCGGTCATGTCTACATAGTTCTCGAACCCGTAGGGTCCGCACGCTTAAAGTTAGATGACGATCGGTATTATGAGTTTTGTGTTTTGATGTACCGAAAGTAGTTGGGAGTCCCAAATAAGATCACGGACATGACGAGGAGTCTCGAAATGGTCGAGACATAAATATCGATATATTGGACGACTATGTTCGGACACCAGAATGGTTTCGGGGAGTTTCAGACATATACCGGAGTACCGTGGGCTTACCAGAACCCCCGGGGAGTTTAATGGGCCAAGATGGGCCTTAGTGGAGAAGAGGAGGGGCGTCCAGGGCTGGCCGCGCGCCCCTCCCCCTCTAGTCCGAATTGGACAAGGAGGGGGGCGGCGCCCCCTTTCCTTCCCCCTCTCTCCTTCCCTTCCTTTCCCCCTCCTACTCCAACTAGGAAAAGAGGGAGTCCTACTCCCGGTGGGAGTAGGACTCCTCCCTCGCGCGGCCTCGTCCTGGCCGCGCGGCCTCCTCCCCTGATCCTTTATATACGGGCGTAGGGGGGCACCTCTAGACACACAAGTTGATCTGTTGATCTATTCTAGCCGTGTGCGGTGCCCCCCTCCACCATATTCCATCTCGGTCATATCGTAGCGGTGCTTAGGCGAAGCCCTGCATCGGTAGCAACATCATCACCGTCACCACACCGTCATGCTGACGGAACTCACCCGTGAAGCTCTGCTGGATCGGAGTTCGCGGGACGTCATCGAGCTGAACATGTGCTGAACTCGGAGGTGTCATACGTTCGATACTTGGATCGGTCGGATCTTGAAGACGTACGACTACATCAACCGTGTTGTGCTAACGCTTCTGTTTTCGGTCTACGAGGGTACGTGGACAACACTCTCCCCTCTCGTTGCTATGCATCACCATGATCCTGCGTGTGCGTATGAATTTTTTTGAAATTACTACGTTCCCCAACACTAATGATGATGATCATGAAACTTCAGATCAAGTTACTACTGAACCTCGTGGGTGAACCAGAGCACGATCTGCACCAGAGTGGTATGGTAATCCTGTTCTGAAAGTCATGTTACTAGACCAAGACGAACCTACGAACTATGAAGAAGCTATGATGAGCCCAGATTCCGATAAATGGCTTGAAGCAATGAAATCTGAGATAGGATCCATGTATGAGAACAAAGTGTGGACTTTGGTGGACTTGCCCAATGATCGGCAAGCCATTGAGAATAAATGGATCTTCAAGAAGAAAACAGATGCTGATGGTAATGTCACCATCTATAAAGCTCGACTTGTTGCGAAAGGTTTTCAACAAGTTCAAGGATTTGACTACGGTGAGACCTTCTCACCCATAGCTTAAGTCAGTCCGAATCATGTTAGCAATTGCTGCATTTTATAATTATGAAATCTGGCAAATGGATGTCAAAATTGCATTCCTTAATGGGTTTCTTAAAGAAGAGTTGTATATGATGCAACCAGAAGGTTTTGTCGATCCTAAAGGTGCTAACAAAGTGTGCAAACTCCAGCGGTCCATCTATGGACAGGTGCAAGCATCTCGGAGTTGGAATATATGCTTTGATGAGGTAATCAAAGCATATGGTTTTATACAGACTTATGTTGAAGCATGTATTTACAAGAAAGTGAGTGGGGGCTCTGTAGCATTTTTGATATTATATGTGGATGACATATTGCTAATCGGAAATTATATAGAATTTCTGGATAGCATAAAAGGATACTTGAAAAAGAATTTTTCAATGAAAGACCTCGGTGAAGCTGCTTACATATTGGGCATCAAGATCTATAGAGATAGATAAAGGCGCTTGATAAGATTTTCAATGAGTACATACCTTGACAAGATTTTGAAGGAGTTCAAAATGGATCAGTCAAAGGAGGAGTTCTAGCCTGTATTGTAAGGTGTGAAGTTGGGCAAGACTCAAAGCACGACCACGGCAGGAGATAGAGAGAGAATGAAAGTCATTCCCTATGCCTCATAATAGTGATCCAAGAGTAGATCATTGGACAGCGGTCAAAATTATCCCTAGTTACCAAAGAGGACTAAGGAAATGTTTCTCGGCTATGGAGGTGATAAAGAGTTCGTCATGAAGGGTTACGTTGATGCAAGATTTAACACCGATCCAGAGGACTCAGAGTCTCAATCTGGATACATATTGAAAGTGGGAGCAATTAGCTACAGTAGCTCCATGCAGAGTATTGTAGACATAGAAATTTGCAATATACATACGGATCTAAATGTGACAGACCCGTTGACTAAGCCTCTCTCGCAAGAAAAACATGATCACGCCTTAGTACTCTTTGGGTGTTAATCACATGGTGATGTGAACTATATTATTGACTTTAGTAAACTCTTTGGGTATTGGTCACATGGCGATGTGAACTATGGATGTTAATCACATGATGATGTGAACTAGATTATTGACTCTAGTGCAAGTGGGAGACTGAAGGAAATATGCCCTAGAGGCAATAATAAAGTTGTTATTTTATATTTCCTTATTCATGATAAAGGTTTATTATTCATGCTAGAATTGTATTGATCGGAAACTTAAATACATGTGTGAATACATAAACAAATACTGTGTCCCTAGTAAGCCTAAAGATGGTTAAGGTTTCCTAACCATGGACATGAGTTGTCATTTGATAACGGGATCACATCATTAGGAGAATGATGTGATGGACAAGACCCATCCAGTAGCTTAGCATAATGATCGTTCAGTTTATTGCTATTGCTTTCTTCATGTCAAATACATGTTCCTTCGACTATGAGATGATGCAACTCCCAGATACCGGAGGAATACCTTGTGTGCTATCAAACATCACAACATAACTGGATAATTATAAATATGCTCTACAGGTATCTCCGAAGGTGTTTGTTGGGTTGGTAGATCAAGATTATGATTTGTCACTCCGAGTATCGGAGAGGTATCTCTGGGCCCTCTTGGTAATACACATCATAAGCTTGCAAGCAAATCACTAAGGAGTTGGTCACGAGGTGATGTATTACGGAACGAGTAAAGAGACTTGCCGATAACGAGATTGGACTAGGTATGAAGATACGACGATCGAATCTCGGGCAAGTAGCATACCGATGGACAAAGGGAATAACGTATGTTGTCATAACGGTTCGACCGAAAAAGATATCTGCAGAATATATAGGAGCCAATATGAGCATCCAGGTTCCGCTATTGGTTATTGACCAGAGAGGTGTGTCGGTCATGTCTACATAGTTCTCGAACCCATAGGGTCCGCACGCTTAACGTTCGATGACGATATTGTATTATATGAGTTATGTGATTTGGTGACCGAATGTTGTTCAGAGTCCCGGATGAGATCACGAACATGACGAGGAGTCTCGAAATGGTCGATAGGTAAACATTGATATATAGGACGATGGCATTCGGACACCGAAAGTGTTCCGGAGTGTATCAGGTATTTATCGGAGTACGGAGGGGTTACCGAAAACCCCAAGGGAAATATATGGGCCATATGGGCCATGTGAGGGGAGCACACCAGCCCACAAAGGGTGGCACGCCCCCCTATGGCAGGAGGCCGAATTGGGAGAAGGAAAAAGGGGGTTCGGCCCCCCTTTCCTTTCTCTCTTTCCCCTCCCCTTTCTTCTCCAATGAATATGGAAGGGGGCGCCACTTGGGGAAACCCCAAGTGGGATTCAGATCCTACTTAGGGCGCACCCTGGCTGCCTCCCCTCTCCCTCCCACCTATATATATGTGGGGGTGCCCCTAGCACACCCCAGACAATTGCCTAGCCGTGTGGCGCCCTCCTTCACCGGTTACTCCCACGGTCATATCTTTGTAGTGCTTAGGCGAAGCCCTGCGCGGATCACTTCACCATCACCGTCACCAGGCCGTCATGCTGACGGAACTCATCTACTACCTCGGCACCTTGCTGGATCAAGAAGGCGAGGGACGTCACAGAACTGAACGTGTGCAGAACTCGGAGGTGTTGACGTTCGGTACTCGATTGGTGAAGCGCGAAGAAAGTTCGACTACATCAATCGCGTTGTGAAACGCTTCCGCTTACGGTCTACGAGGGTACGTAGACACACTCTCCCCCTCGTTGCTATGCATCTCTATAGATAGATCATTGCATGTGCGTAGATTTTTTTTTTCATGCAACGTTTCTCAACAGATTGAGGTAGTGAAAAATATTCCAGTGGCGCTTTTGATTTACCCACTGAATGATTGAATTTCTTGTTTCTATGAACTGAGTTCGCAAATACTGTGAAGGATGCTCAGGAAGAGCGCTCGAGAACCACTTCTCTTCTCAGGCCCCAATAGCATGTAGAAGAGAATTCCTTATAAAGAGGGTCCAACTCTTTCTCCACACGCGGAGTGGTACTAAACTTCCCACCACATGCCATGTCTTTTTTGAACACTATACAATCGAAGTCGCTCACATACACGAGCATACACTCACCTCTATGAACGCACACATGCATACCCTATCCCCGTGAGCACCTCCGAGAGACTTGGCCGGCACATCATCTTGAGGTTGATGAAGTTGCCATAGACACCTTCGTAGTCGACGGAAATGTCTGCTCACACAAAAGAAGGAACGCACATCGCTGAAAGGTCTGAAATAAATCCAAAAAATGCAAGCATCAATGTCAAGTCTAGGACTAGAACTCTGGTGGGCTGGGATACCACTGTACTCTAGCCATCAAACCACATGTTGGTTCGCCACCACATCTCTTGTCATGACACCGACATGGGCTCTTAGAGATTTTCTAAAATTGTTGGATGGGCCTAAAGCCCACCCTCTATTTCAACATTGTGGACATGCAAATTTATTTGCAGAGAAGATGGAGTTGTTTGAGCAAAGAAGTGAACAAACTCTAATGGGGGTACACATCAAAACTTTCGTTTGTCTAACATTTCTTAATGATCTATAACTTACTTGAATCCCAAAGTTCGCTTATACATTAACTTCTTATTCTCATTCAAGGGTTTTAAATGTGTGCAATTATGGTTCTCTCTGAAATATGTACTACACTTGTTCTGTTGGGAGACGGTTTTCTTCCGCAGAGCCTTAACCTCTAGCTCATGAGACCCTTATACGGATATTCAATTCGGTGGAATATGTTCGTCTGTGATGTTCGTGCCAAAATTCATCTTGTTCGGATATCTGAGGAGCTCATGACAAAAAAGACAAAATCGATCAAAACAGTAGATGAGCAGTAAACTTTCTTACATCCCCGAAATTTTGCTGAGAGCTACTAATATATTCAAATTCCATGAAATTTGGCACGGATTTCACGCACATGAGCATCTAGCATCACAAAAAAAATCAATTGTTTTTTAATTATTTTACTATTTTCAATGAATTTACTGTCCACCTCGGGTGCAGATGCACCCTTATATATTCTTAAAATCCGATTGTGCAAGCTATCATGTTGGTCCCTTTTTAGAACACCTATGCAGACACAGCAAAAAATGGTAGATTGAATTCACCACATCCTCATTTTTTATTTTTTATTTTTGAAAGGGAAAGACTTTATTCCTCAGATAATGGACAGGTCTTTTACAATAATGTGAGAAATAAAGTCGGGAATGGAGGCTTCCCAGAGTCCAGAACATCTATTACTAAAAGAGTGTTTTGCTAGAGCATCAGCCACCTCATTAGCTTCCCGAAAACAGTGATCGCATGTCGCCGATGCAAACTCCCTCCGTATACGGTTGCATTCTGTAGTCACAGCAACTTCAGGACCGTATGTTTCATGTTGGTTCACCGCCTCAAGTGCAGTCGAGCTATCAGACTCAATTATCAAGGAGGTACACCCAATTTTTTGTGCTAACAAGAATCCATTCCTGATAGCTTGAATTTCTGCCGCCTCAGCTGCATATACATGAGGTAAAAACCAAGTGGCTGCTGCTATGAACTCACCCTTGTCGTCCCGAGCTATAGCTCCTGTAGCTCCAACCATTGTCTGAGCGCAAAACGAGGCATCAACATTAACCTTCACCGATCCACGTATCGGTTTCTTCCACATGTGATCTCGCTTCCTAGTGGGATAATTTGGCATGGATGATCTGACAAAATTTGTGCACAAAACTTTGATGGAGAGAGCGGACCGATCTGGTGTTTGAATTGATTCTTGTCTCACGATCCGCCGCCGTTGCCACCAAATGTACCATGCCGTAACCACAATTAGCTCCACCTTTGGCAAGTCACCCACTGAGTTACTGGTTCTACATAGTATTTCCATAGTCACAGAACCTGAACGATCTTGGGCCACTGCTCCGTTGATTTCCTCTATCAACCCTAGTTCAGACCAGATTTCCTGTGCTCGGGTGCAGGTAAATAAACAATGCTGAATATCTTCCATCCCTATTTTGCAAATGGGGCATTGAGCACTCAGTGGGATGTGTCGTGATGCTAGAACACCAAAACAGGGGAGAACCCCTTTCAAGACTTTCCAGACAAAATGTTTAACCTTCCCAGGTACAGATAGATGCCAAGCTGTTTTCCATATAGGGTTAATGTGTATGCTTCCTTGGCCATCCTGCCTCTTCCAGTGTTTCCCAAAATGGTGTTCAAACTCGACATGATAAGCTGATTTTACAGAGAATGTCCCTGATCTGGTTGCATTCCATGCCACAAAATCATCCAACAGCTCTACTTGCAATTGTATATTAAGAATTCTGTGGACATCAACCAGAGAGAAGATGGAGGTAATAAGAGGGACGTCCCACTGGCCAGTGTGTGGGTCAATGAGGTCCTCCACTTTGTCTAGTAACATAGCTCCCCTGGGTGTAATAACCTTCCTGTTTTCACTTGTTGGGATCCACGGGTCTCGCCAAATATCAATTTTTTCACCCGTACCAACTCGCCATATGCAGCCCCTTTCAAATGTTTCTATGCCATAGACAATGCTCTGCCAAGTATATGATGATCCTTTCTTTTGACCTGCACTCAAAATATCACCATTTGGATAGTATTTGGCGCTGAGAACACGTGCACACAAAGAGTCCGGATTCTGGAGCAGACGCCAACACTGTTTTGCTAACAAAGCAAGGTTAAAACTGTGAAGGTTCCTGAACCCCATACCTCCTTTCTGCTTTGGAATGAACATTTTCCACAATGCGTACCAATGCATCTTTCGCTTTTCTTCTGTGTCTCCCCACCAAAATCCAGAGATTTCATCCATAATCGATTTACAAATACCTTTTGACAGTTTAAAAACTGACATAGCATATGAAGGAATTGCTTGTGCTATTGATTTCAACAAAATTTCTTTACCTTGAGAAGATAGAGTTTTTTCTTTCCACCCCTTTAGACGTTGGCATATTCTGTCAATCAGGTGTTGGAAACAATCACTTCGGTCAACTCCAACCATTGTTGGTAGACCTAAGTATTTGTCAGATAGAGCTTCTGTCATAATGTCCAAAACTCTGCACACATCTTCTCTGACAATCACACTAGTATTTGGGCTGAAATAGATACTAGATTTAGCCGTGCTGACCTTTTGTCCTGAACTGCTACAGTACATGTCCAGCACCCTTTTAAAGGTATTAGCATTCTGACTGTTAGCTCTCATAAGAATCAAAGAATCATCCGCAAATAGCAAGTGAGAAATAGAAGGCGCATTTCGACACACAAGAACACCTTCAATTCCCCCAACCTCCTCTTCATGGGCTAGCATACAAGATAATCCTTCAGAGCAAAGTAAGAATAGATATGGGGATAGGGGATCCCCTTGTCTCAAGCCTCGGGTGGGATGAAACTCTTCGGTCTCAGTATCATTAAATCTTACCCTATAGCTTACCGACGATACACATTCCATGATCAGCTCCACCCACTCCCTATGAAACCCCATCTTGATCATAATGTGTTTCAGAAAACCCCACTCCACTCGGTCATAGGCCTTTAGCATGTCAAGCTTAACTGCACAGTAGCCATTAGATCCATGGGTCTTCTTTTTTATAGCATGAAAACATTCATAAGCCACTATCACATTATCTGTTATAAGCCTGCCGGGAACAAAAGCACTTTGTGTTGGTGATATCACTTCCGGTAGGATTCTCTTCAACCTATTGGCCAACATCTTGGATATGATCTTATAAACCACATTACATAAGCTAATGGGCCTATATTGAGTAATTACCTCCGGGTTATTAACTTTGGGGATTAGAACGATGTTTGTTTGATTCCACCCTTCTGGCATTTTCTTCTTATTTATTGCATCAAGAACTTCATCAGTTAGCTCTTCACCTAATATATGCCAGAATCTTTTGAAGAATATCGCATGTAATCCATCCGGCCCTGGCGCCTTCATATCCCCGATCTGGAACACCACATCCTCATTTTAACTAAACGTTGGGGGGAGAATGCCCCGAGGATCCTTCCTCGTTTTTATATGACTAAACTCTTACTCTAGTGAAACTGCATGTTCTTATTTCAAATAACTGAAAATGCCATCAATTTTCTGAGGTGATCTTTCGGCGCAGCAAAGCACCCTACTGCTTAGTACTCGTAGCATAAGCTACCATGCGCTACCTAAAATTCCAAATCGAGGCTCAAAATAATCACCTCGGGATTCTAGTAGATCTTTGTGCCTTACAGCTAGGCTTCCTTCGAGTCCAATCCTGATGAACATTTTCTTGAATAATCTCTCAAATCCATGTTTTCTTTTCGTCGTCTTCTTTTAGATGGTGTTTCTTTTCTATTGCTTTCTCTCATGTGCATTACATTTTGTCATGTGGTTTATAATTACACCTGACCTGTGCATACCTGCATAGTTCTTGGCCATTTTGATCTTGGTCAATGTGACAAGTTAGAGAGCAGTGCAGGTTCCATAGACAGCAAAAACAAGGCCAAAGAGAAGGAAACCGTAGTCCAGCAGGCGTCGCCACAAGCTCATCGAAGACCCCACAATGCTGAGATGGAAGGCGGTAGGCAGCACGAAAGCGAGCAGAGCACACACTGTGCTCCCGACGAAGGCGATGAAGGCCCCAAATGCAGGCACGTACGAGGCCACCACAGCAAGGATGGTCACCACCATGATGCGGCTTGCGTGCAAGGCTAACCAATTGGGGCCACCGACATTCTGTGAAAACTTCTGAAAGCACTGACTCGATCTGATTCTCGCCTCAACAATCTCATGGATCGGGTGCATCATGACCGGAAATGTGAATGCTAGTGCAATGCATAGGCCAATCTGTAAAATTTAAATCTTCCAACTGTTAGCTTGGTACAACCGTCATTATTTCAGCAAATTCAAATCTGATCACACCAAATAAGTTACAAAAAGTGGACTAACCTTAACTGCAGAAGAAGACCAGCTGTTGGGAAGATTAAGTGTTACGATGTCCTTGGTGGCTTCACCATAAGCCAAGTATCCGCACACTCCAAAACACGCATACACAAACATGATACATACAAGTGCTTGAGAAAGCACCCATTTGAATTTTTTCCGTTCCGCCATCGATGCTTCCAGTGCCAGAGTCATGCTGAACCCTTCAAAGCAGAAAAGTGCAACCCCAAAAGAGAAAGGTATCGCCCAAAGGCCATTAAGAGCACTTCTATCTGCAAATGGATGGTCGAAAAGCCGTATGTCCTCTTTGATAACTATGGCCATCGCTAGGACATTGCATGCATCTGCAAATATGCTGAAAGGTGAAAGGGAGGACAGCGAGCGAACGAAGGAGAGTGCAATTTGCATAGGCAGGAGGACGGCAAAGATGAAGCCGTCTGGTGGCATGAACTGGGTAAGCATGGAGTGGAGATTCTGAGCAATGAATATCAGGTAAGCAACAGAACCGCCGGCTTGAGAAAGGAAGATGAGGATTTCTGTCGAGCATCGACCGATTGTCCCAAAACACTTCTGACCCAAATCCCCATATGTGTAGAGAACATCACATGGCTCTTCCTCTTCCAGTTTATCTCTACACTCCACCTTCAGATAGAAAATACACCAATTAAATTACACAGCTGAAAAATGGTAATGCATTCGTCAAAAGTAAAGTTGGTCAGTTTATAAAAGTAAAAGATTCGTCATAATGCACACACAAGAATTCACCATAAAAGTAGTGCCAATTATTGTGAACTAAGCCAAATAAAGTTCTTAGGCTTAGTCCAACTGAAAGCATTGAGCATGCTCAACAAGCAACAGAAAAAGTAGAATACACATGTTTAACCATTTAGGACCTGTTCAGAAAAATAAATAAATAACATTTGGCTCTCGGGGTCACATGACAGCTTAAAAAAACAAATAAATGCACCCATCCCAAAAAATTCAAAACGAATCTCAAATGTGAATGACTCAATTTGAAGTTGTGAGAAAAACACAACAGATGGGTGAACTGTGGATAAATAACAAAGCAAGGTTTTCTTTCACAATGTGAAAACGCTATTCTAGCCTCTTTAGTTTTTTCTTAAACCCGGTTTGAATTCATCTTTACAAAAACTTGTTACATGACTCACTCTAATATAAAACTTTTTAATTCGGTTTTTGAATATTTTGGAATAAAAAGATCATGCGATCCCAAGAGCCAAAAATCCACTCGTAGGAAAATACCTCATTTATTTTTATTTTTGCACGCATGGCAAATAATCATACTCATTAACAAAAATTTACAGGTTGATATTTCATCTCGTAGATACATGTATGAGTTTTTTTTTGTATATATGCACATTATTGTTCTTTCAGAAACCAACTAAGGGTAAAATCGTCCAAGACATGATACTTTCGGGGAAACAAAATAGCGTGCTATGACAAAATAGCGTGATCCTTAAAATCCGCTATAGTGACGGTATATCACATTATAGCGAACGATTGTCCACCAATTTCATTTAACGAGACATTGGTTAGAACCCTATAGCGCGCTATTTTTTTCATTGGATACTTAAGGGGTTAAGCGAGCTCAAGAAAAAAAAAAGATGAGAGAGGAACAGAGCCACACAAATAATTTGTGGTAAACTGTATTTTCTGCGCTACTAATGGCGATTGAGATCTTCAAATCATCACAATACTTGGAAGTTTAAGCACGAACGTCATCCAGTTTATCATGAACAGTTCACCCAATCTGCATATAGACAGAACGCATTGCAGCTCCAAATATATTCTTTCGCTTAAACCCAGATAATCAGCGGGAGAGAAACAAAAGAGGAAGATGCAAAGCAAATTTGGGTAGATACTGACGAGGAGGAGCATGCAGTGGAGCGTGGCGCAGCCGGCGGCGGCGACTCCGAGGGTTCCCGCGAGCCAGCCGGCGGCGCAGAAGGCGTAGGGCAGGCCCAGCACCCCCGTGCCGACGATGGACACCACCACGTTTCCCAGCGTCTGCGCCCACGTCGCTCCGCCGCCGCGCCCGGATCCCTCGGCGGCGGCGCCCCCGTCCTCCCGCGCCAGCAGCGGCGCCGCCTTTGCCTCCGCCATCCCCCCAGCAGCAATCGCGTACGTGTCGAGAGGGCAGAGATAAATTTGGCTTTCGGAGTTGTGTTTGGTGCGCGAGGCCGCGACACGTACGACTCACGAGGTATTATATGTGCCCTGGTTTTGTCCTGGGCGTGAGTGAGTGAGTGGGACGTGTAAAGCGCACGAGGGAAGCACACATGATTTTCTGTTGTGATTATATGAAGTTTTTTTATGAGATGTGAAGTGTCGCCTTTTCATCTGGCTGGCACACAAGGACCGTGTCTATACGAACGAACGTCGCCTCCGAAGATCTATAGCTACTTCTGATGCATGCCCATTTTACGGGCAATGCGAGAGTATTGACCATCTGCTCTTCACATGTCGGCGGCTTCGACCACTCTGGGATCAACTGTCAAGCCTTCAAGACGTTCGCCCTACCAACCTCCTCCACATTTGGCAGACTTCCGTTCACGACAAAGTTCGCTCCACTGTGATCATGGCTCTGCTCTGGAACATATGGAAGAGACGCAACGCCAAGATTTTTCGGAACGACAACCAAGGGATTCACTGCATCGCCCGGGCTACGGCCGACGACCTGGTCCTATGGTCTAATAGATGTACCAATATTCCGAGAACAAACTTGATACGGGACTGGGCCTCCATGTTGTTTCATCTTGCTGCGAGATTGTAACCCCTAAAATGCATCCTTTTTTATTTTTCTCTCTTCCCCTAAAAACCCCTTTCCTCCTGTAATCCTATGTCCCTCTTTGTAACTGGATGTTGCTGTGATAATATATGTTTAGGCCGGCGTAAGCCCGCCGTTGACGCGTCAAAAAAAAAGTAGTATCAAAAGCGCTCGTATACACGCGTATACACTCATCCCTATGAACATACACACACCCTACCTCTATTAGCACCTCCGAAAGACTGAGCCGGCATATCATCTTGAGATTTACGAAGTCACCGTAGGTGTCTCCTCTTACTGAATGCGCATCGCCAAAAATCCAAAAATAAATGCGAGCATCAGTACTTGAACCCTCATGGACTAGGATACCACAGTCTCTCTAACCATCCTGGTTTGGTGATTATACTCAAGTTGAGATGGATGAAGTCTTTACCTAATATTAAGGGGAGGATTGTTTTTCAAATTTTTTTGGTTTACGGTGGGACCAGATGTTTTTTCGTTTGTCATGGGATTAATATTTTTCGTCGGTCACAAATCCTCTCCAGCGAGTTTGCTATTCGTTCGGTGAAAAATTCAACAAAAAGAAAATGTGTCCAGTTGGGCTCAAACCAGCGACCAGCTGCTGCCACACCCGCGTACCTAGCCACACTACGCAAGGCTGCCCTCAGTGGAAGTTTCGCAGCCCGGCCTTTAAAGAAACGAGAGACAGTGGCAAAGCAAAACATAAAAAAGGCTAACAAAAAATTGTGCGTGAGTGAGACCAATCGCATGACCTCCGGTGAGTTAACAATGTCTCTAGCCACTGTAGTTCTTCGATTTTTTTTTTCTAAAAATTGCAGCGAAATATTTAAACTTGTTTAAGTTTGCAAACATTTTTGAAAAGAAGTGAAAAAATCTTCAAATTCTAAACAATTTTTGAATTTCTGGACAAATTTGAAAACAGGATTACTTTTTTGAAAAAATGAACTAATTTAAAAAGTGTAAACATTTTTTAGATTATGAACATTTGTTGAGAAAAGAAAAAGAAACCTTGAGTGAGTAAATTGGGCTAGCTCGTACTTCTCTCTATTACATTCATCCATCATTATTAAGCCAGGTGCAATGAGTACGTCCGTTATATTTGGGTCGTTTGATAAAAATGCTTGATTTATTCTCTCCAGCAGATCGTTATAGAGCACCAGCCAATGTGTCACATCCCTAGTTCTGGTATGACCTAGGCTAGCTTTCATGTGAGCATCATGTATAAATTTCAAATGAATTTGAATTGAGGTTAGTTGAAACCCTCAGAAATCATTTCAGAAATAATCAACATTAAAATCTCATCAAAGAAGTCCAAGAAAATGTTCCTGTTTTCCTCTGAAAATATTGGCAAGAGGTAAAATTCAAACCATCATTTTTGGAAGCTCGGATATATTTATTTTGGGACTTTGAAATTAAATCAATATGTATTTGAGTTTTGGATTATATCCATTTTATATAGCATATAATTCAAAAGGCCCTGAAGTTATTTATGTGCCTTTGGAGAAGTCCATAATGGCTACATAAAAATATTCAGAAGGTTTTTCCCTGTTATGAATTTCTTTTGAATTTGAATAAGTGGCAAAATGAATAAATAAAAAGAAAACAAAACAGAAATCAAACCAGAACAACAAAACTCACCTGGGCATCTTACCTGTAGCAGCAGCCCACCTGGCCAGGCCACCTGGCGGCCCAGCCCACCAGGGGCACACCCGTCTTCTTCCCCGTGCCAGCGCACGAAGCAGCTCGGTGGTGAGCGCCGACGCCGCGCCTGGCCACCTCCTGCCTGGTTGCCTCCCTCCCCGATCCCCTGGACGATGCCACACACCCTTCCTGGTCTCTCTCTCTCTCACTCTTGCCCTCGTTCTCCCTCCCCTGGCGCCCTCTCCCTCTCCTCCCCGAGCACACCAGAGAGCGCCGACGAGCACCACCGCAGCCACCGCGCACGCCTCGCCTCGCTGTCCGGTCCCCTAGCTCCGCCTCGACGCCGTGGAGCCGCACGCTAAAGCACGCGACCGCGGGAGCCCCTGCAACGCCACCATCGCCGTTGTCTTCAACCTCCAACGCCCGAGATCACCGGCAACGTCACGTCACCATCCGGCCTCCCCCAAGCTCGTTGGTGCCTCCAAATGACGCGGGGTGAGCCCCTCTTCATTTCGCCCCTATCACCGTTGTCGGTGTCAAAACCGGCGGATCTCGGGTAGGGGGTCCCGAACTGTGCGTCTAAGGTCGATGGTAATAGGAGACAGGGGACACGATGTTTACCCAGGTTCGGGCCCTCTCTATGGAGGTAACACCCTACTTCCTGCTTCATTGATCTTGATGGATATGAGTATTACAAGAGTTGATCTACCACGAGACCGTAATGGCTAAACCCTAGAAGTCTAGCATGTATGACTATGGTAATGAGTATATGCCTTTCCGGACTAAGTCCTCCGGTTTATATAGACACCGGGATGATCTAGAGTTACACAGGGTCGGTTACAAAGAAAGATATCTACATATCCGGTCGCCAAGCTTGCCTTCCACGCCAAGGAGAGTCCCATCCGGACACGGGTGCAGTCTTCGGTCTTCGTATCTTCACAGCCCATCAGTCCGACCCATGGCTAACAGGTCGGACGCCCGGGGACCCCTTAGTCCAGGACTCCCTCAGTAGCCCCCGAACCAGGCTTCAATGACGATGTGTTCGGCGCGCAGATTGTCTCTGGCATTGCAAGGCGGGTTCCCCTCCGACGGCTTCCAAGTAATGTATTCGGCTTCTAATTCAATGCCGCATCCATCGGCTTCTGTGTATCTATGACTTCATCTTCCACGTGTCGGGCGAATGCGGACGGTCAGGGTATTTTTTTTTGCAGATAACACCCTAGCCATGCAAGAAAGAGCGTCTATTTAAAGAGATTGGATCTCAGATCTATTCGGCACCACGTGGAGAAAATCCTTAGAGACTGCTAGGAAAGACCATTCCAACATGGCCAACATTCCCAGCTCCTCTTCCCGTTCCAACCTAGAGAGAGGCGAGTGGGAGAGGTGCTCTGTATGCCACAGCCAATTGGAGAAGTTGCAAATGCATGGATTTCTCCCTCCTGCAGATCTGGTCCCTGTTCGAGCAGCATTGGCCTCCTTCAACGGCAAAACCCAGGCGGAGGATTTCCCCAACCCGTCTGCGGGAGAACGAGTGTGCTTCGTCCCCTATCTACTGAGGGGCGTGGGATTTCCAATTCACCCATTCCTCCGAGGGCTTCTGGAGTATTATGGCCTCCAGCTGCACAATTTTACCCCAGCCTACGTCCTGCACATTGCGGGTTATGTCGCTTTATGCAAACTATTCCTGGGTTGTGAGGCCCATTTTGATCTGTGGAGAAAGTTGTTTTGCCTTGTCCCGCGCAACCATGAGGGATCGATATTTGAAGTGGGCGGGGCCGAAATATAGCGTATTCCTGAGACCGGATACCTATCTGGCACACCGAAGAAAGCTTCCGAAGAGTGAACCTCTGAGTGGTTCTACATTGATGACGTCGTACTTCCAGATCCAGTCCGGAGAGGTCTCCCCGAGTTTGCGAGTGTTCCTCTGAAGAAACGCCAAAGCTGGCGCCCTCGGAGCCTCGAAGAAGAAGATAGTGCGGAAGTTCGCCAACTCCTGAGCAAGATCAGGACGCTTGCCCAGTCCGGGTATACGATAGTCGAAGTGATGGCGACCTCCATAGTACGGGGAGTTCAGCCACTCCAATACAGAGGACTTCCCATGTGGAATTACAATGGGGAAGATGACACCTCCCGCTACGGCAGGAAAGGTCCGGACACCCCTGCTACCCTAGCCAAAATATTGGTCGAACTGTTCAAGGGTGAGGAAGAGGAGTTCATGTGCATCACGCACAGAGAAGGATATTCCATGTACAATCCTCCTAGCTGGGTGAGCCCCCAACTTTTTTGCTCCACTCATTCCACTCCCTGAGCTTTGTTCACTGAAATATTAACCCGTCCATTTATAACAGCACTGGCGGAAGACTTCCAGGGGGCTTTACAGCCCCGCCCCGCAGCCCGAGGGCCACAATCTGGACCTTGACCCCGGATTCGAAGAGGATCCGGATATATTTGTGGTGCTTGAGAATGGGACATTTTACCAAACGAGCTATGACGGCACAGAGGTGGCCATCGTCGCCGACTATCCCAGTCTTCTCCCTGCTTCTCATGTAAGTAATTAGGAGATACTTTATCTAAGAGGGTTTCCTCATTATTTCTTGCTCACCGCGGCATCCTGTGCTCAGAAGGGGAGACGTTCGGCGCGTCGGGCCGCCGCAGGGGCGTCGTCGGAGAGAGAGGCTCCCGCGCCTGGCAGGCCTTCGAAGAGGAAGGCAAACAGAGATATGGTCGGGTCTTCCTTGAAGAGGTATGGATTTGCAACTATGCTCTTTGTAGCAGTCGCATCCAACCGTGACTCATATGTTCATTTTGTATCAGAAAAAAGGTTCGACAGACTATGTCCAGGGACCCGCCCAGTCGTGCTTCTAATAACCAAGATTCGGTCCTGGCCGAAGAGAAGGGGTCTGATATGGGAGTGGCGTCGGACTGTCCTTCTGCCGAGGGTTTGGAAAATATGTCTGTCACCAATTCGGAGGTGGAGAGCGCCATGGATCACCGGCGCCGGAAGGCCGTTTTACGAAATCCCTGCTTCTCAAAAGAGGCGTTCGGTGCCTTCAACTCGGCTGATGCATACATCCGAGCTGCTCGAGATGGGCTTAACAGAGCCACCGAGCAATATTTGAAAGATGTGTAGGTAAGTTTACCTTGCCCGAATTTGATAACCATGAGCCAGTAGCCCCTGAGACTTGAAGCAGTTGGGATAAATGTTTTAAGGATCGTTGTGTAACCAGGTTCTTATGGAGAAGAATGACTTGCTAGCCCAAGAGCTGGAGCAGTGCCGGACACAGCTAACTGCTGCTACCACCGAACTGGAAAAGTTCAAGAAGGCATCCTCTGGTAATATTTCCCTCCATCGAGAAACAAAAAATCATATGCCAGCTATATTAAAACTGCTGCTTGTCTCATAACAGGGTCATCGGACCAACTGGAAGAGGAACTGAAGGTCGCGCAGACGAGCGAAAGAGAGGCGAAGAGACAACGTGCCGCAGGCGAGCGCGTCCTGACCAAAGTCAGGGAGGAGAAAAACAAACTCCAAGATTCAAACACCAAACTGGGCGAAGAACTGAAAGATGTACGAGCCTAGCTAGACGACTCCGTGAAGGAGAACAAAAGGCTGCAAGGCGGCATATTCAGTACGTGGCCGAATTGACCTTATAACAGTTTGGAGGTAAAAGTAGCTGATATAGCTATGATTGCAGGTATGCTGACGGGCGCTCCTGAAGAGGAGGTGTCCGGATCATCGAGTGATCTTCTGCAAGGGCTGTCATAGTTGCACGAGCAAGCTTGGCAGGCAATGCGGAGTGTAGCCTAGGCCTTATGGCCATCCGACTCCCCTCCAGGGAGTATGGTGAAGCTTGTAGAGTTGTTCAAAGGTGCGTGGCGGCGTATCCGACTATGGAAGATATCGGCCTGCCAAGAGGGTGCGCGAGAGGCCTGGGCCATGGTAAAAACACAATATACCAAGCTGGATCCGAATCACATGGCCCGGGTCGGACCGCTAGGGTCAAATGGGGAAGAAATTCCCGTTAATTTAGTACATGGCCAAGTAGAGGTGGCTGCTAGATACTCCCAACAAGATTGTAAATTAGACCACCTGTTGGACGGTATAGATGAGGAAGTTTTAAGTCCTAAGTGACTATGTATTTTCCTTCTAGCTGGGTTATAAAACGATTGTCATGGCCAACCTTTTCGCTTCGATCTCTCGACCCGAAGGTGCGGAGTGTTTCCGAATACCTGAGCGGCAAAATAAACCGGGGTATGCGTGGAAACCAGGCGTAGAAGTCATAGGTGCTTGAACAGACAAGTTGTATCCAACTAGTTATGTTATATTATATTGAAATTGTAAGAAACATCTTCCAGAGAGAATAGTTCCATTACGGGTTCCTTTCCCTGGGTGTGCATGCATCTATGTGCATGTCCGGACTGTGATGAAAAAATCACAGTGTGTATAACTTCTGGGGGTTCATAATGGAACGAGTGCAAAAACATCTTTAGTTCACCGACCGAATATTCCCTTAAGAACGCTAGCTTTCGGCTTCACCCAGTCTGAGGTACACATACAGATGACCCGGCAGTAACAATCGCAGAGGTGCTCCCTTTATGCCCTAGCCGAACTAACGGGAACGTAGGGCATAAGCACAGGAGCCAGGCAACCCAGCTCGGCCAAAACTTAAGTCATATCGATGCATATAATGGCGAAGAAAAGGTACATATGGGGGAAAACGCATATATGATGAGCTTTATGCTCGAAAAATAGAAATAGAAAGCTTCTGTCTAAGAAGCCCCTAGGTATGATAGACGTACATACTTGAAGATGCATGCGTTGGGGGTCCACGGTCTAACCGCACGAAAGCCTTTAAGGCTAAAGAGAAAAAACGAAGAGAGAGAAAAAATGATGAAAACAATAAGAGGAAAGAGACGAACAGAGAGTTCGGCGCTAGGCATAGAATCTTTGGAGTCTGGCCGTGTTACAGGGATTCGGCTCTAGTCGATTGTCTGAAGCATCACGCAAGCGGTACGCTCCTCCGGTGAGAACTTCGTTGATGATGAAGGGACCCTCCCACTTAGGCTTGAGTTTGTCCTTTTTCTTCTTCGGCAGGCATAGAATGAGTTCGCCGACATTGTAAGTTTTGGCCCGCACTTCTCTGCTTTGATACCTGCGAGCCTGCTATTGATAAAATGCAAAACGGGCTTTTGCGACGTCGCACTCCTCCTCCAGGGCATCTAGGTTGTCCTGCCGATCGAGCTCGGCCTCTTTCTTTCTTCGTACATGAGCACTCGAGGTGAGTCATGAATAATGTCGCAGGGTAATACTGCCTCTGCGCCGTACACCATGAAAAAAGGTGTGTATCCGGTAGTGCGATTGGGCGTGGTCCACAGCCACCATAGTACGGAGTCGAGCTCCTCCACCTAGTGCTTGTCTGATTCCTTCAAAGACCGCACTAGTCTGGGTTTAATGCCGCTCATAATAAGACCATTGGCTCGTTCGACTTGGTCGTTTGTCTGTGGATGATAGACAGAGGCGTAATCGAGCTTGATGCCCAGATTAGCGCACCAGGTTTTCACTTTGTCGGCTGTGAAATTGGAGCTGTTATCAGTGATGATGCTATGCGGAACACCATAACGGTGTACGACGCCGGATATAAAGTCTATTTCTAGCCCGGACTCGGCCGTTTTAACTAGTTTGGCCTTTATCCACTTGGTGAATTTATCCACCATGACTAGCAAATATTTTTTCTTATGGCTTCCTCCTTTAAGGGGTCCAACCATATCCAGTCCCCAGACCGCAAAAGGCCAAGTGATGGGGATTGTTTGTAGGGCGGTGGGTGCATATGGCTTTGGTTGGCAAAGAGTTGGCATCCAACGCAACGTTGGACAAGGTCCTGTGCATCCGCTCAGGCCGTCGGCCGATAGAACCCTGTACGGAAGGCCTTGCTAACAAGGGCCCGAGCTGCGGCATGGTGCCCGCCGAGACCGGCATGAATCTCAGCCAAGAGCTGCCGCCCCTCCTCCTCGGAGATACATCTTTGAAGGACTCCGGTAGCGCTTTTCTTATAGAGCTCTCCGTCGTGAACCTTGTAGGCCTTCGAACACCGGACAATGTGGCGGGCCTCATTCTGGTCCTCAGGAAGCTCCTTCCTGTTCAGGTAGGCCAGGAAGGGTTCGGTCCATGGGGCAATGACTGCCATGATGAGATGCCCGACGATGTTATTTCGGTGGCTGAGCCTCCAATGATGTCGGTGTTTTTGGAATCTAGGGTTATTTTCGGATCCGAACTAGTGTCGCCGTTTTCCCCCTGCCACACCACGGATGGCTTGAAAAGCCTTTCCAGAAAAATATTAGGTGGGACGGGGTCGCGCTTAGCGCCGATACGAGCAAGAACGTCCGCCGCTTGATTACTTTCTCGAGCCACGTGATGGAACTCGAGCCCCTTGAACCGGACCGACATTTTTATGATGGCATTACGATAAGTTGCCATCTTTGGATCTTTGGCGTCAAAGTCTCCATTTATTTGAGATATTGCAAGGTTTCAGTCCCCGCACACTTCTAGGCGTTGTATGCCCATGGAGACAGCCATCCGGAGACCATGCAATAAGGCCTCATATTCGGCTGCATTGTTGGAGTCTGTGTATAGTATTCGAAGTACGTACTGAACGACGTCTCCAGTAGGTGACGTTAAAACGATGCCCGCCCCTAGCCCGGCCAGCATTTTGGAGCCATCGAAATACATAACCCAATTAGAATATGTGTCCTACTCGTTAGAGAGTTCGGCCTCTGTCCATTCGGCGACGAAGTCAGCCAGTACTTGGGATTTAATAGCTCGACGTGGTTTGTATGTAATATCAAATAGAAGGAGCTCAATGGCCCATTTGGCAATCCGGCCCATGGCATCGCGGTTGTTTATAATGTCACTGAGTGGCACTTCGGAACCCACCGTGATCGAACACTCCTGGAAGTAGAGACGGAGCTTTCGGGATGCCATGAAGACTGCGCATGCTATCTTTTGATAATGGGGGTATGATAACCCACAAGTATAGGGGATCGCAACAGTTTTCGATAAGTAAGAGTGTCGAACCCAACGAGGAGCTAAAGGTAGAACAAATATTCCCTCAAGTTCTATCGACCACCGATACAACTCTACGCACGCTTGACGTTCGCTTTACCTAGAACAAGTATGAAACTAGAAGTACTTTGTAGGTGTTGTTGGATAGGTTTGCAAGGATATAAAGAGAGCGTAAATAAAAGCTAGGGGCTGTTAAGATAAAGACGCAATAAAGTAAATATAGCGAGTGTGGAAAAGTGGTGGTAGGAGTTGCGAAATTGTCCCTTAAGCAATTGACTACTTTACTAGACCGATAACAAGTATTATGTGGGAGAGGCCACTGCTAGCATGTCATCTCTTACTTGGAATTCTATGCACTTATGATTGGAACTATTAGCAAGCGTCCGGAACTACTAACGTTCATTAAGGAAAAACCCAACCATAGCACTAAGATATATTTGTCCCCCTTCAATCCCGTATGCATCAATTTCTATGTTAGGTTGAAGCTTCTGTCACTCTTACCCTCCAATACATAGTCCTATCAACATACAACTAACCCTATGGTGTGATCCACGCGCGCTCTCATATGATGGGCACCAAAGGACAACAACATAACCACAAGCAAATTAAATCAATCATAGCAATTCATCAACCACCGATAGGACAATGAAAATCTACTCAGACATCATAGGATGGCAACACATCATTGGATAATAATATGAAGCATAAAGCACCATGTTCAAGTAGAGGGTACAGCGGGTTGAGGGAGAGTGGACCGCTATAGATAAAGGAGGGAAGGTGATGGAGATGTTGGTGAAGACGACGGAGGTGTTGGTGAAGATCGCGGTGATGATGATGATGATGGCCAAGGCAGCGTTCCGGCGCCACCGGAGGAGAGGGGGGAAGGGGCCCCATTCTTCCTCTTCTTCCTTGACCTCCTACCTAGATGGGAGAAGGGTTTCCCCTCTAGTCCTTGGCCTCCATGGCATGGGAGGGGCGATAGCCCCTCCGAGATTGGATCTATCTCTCTGTTTCAGCGTTCTGGGATTCTGCCCTGGCACCGTTTCTTTTATATCTGGAGATCCGTAACTCCGATTGGATTGAAACCTTCGCCCAGATCTTTTTCCAAAAATTAGCTTTCTTGCGGCAAAAGTAGAGCATCAACCGCCTTATGAGGGGCCCACGAGGGTGGGGGCACGCCCTCCTGGGGATGGCGTGGGCCCCACCCTCGTGGCCACCTCGGGCACCGTCTCGCGTTGATTTTACTTCCCAAAAATCACAAATATTCCAAAATAATTCTCCGTCCGTTTTTATCCCGTTTGGACTCCATTTGATATGGGGTTTCTGTGAAACATAAAACATGCAACAGACAGGAACTGGCACTGGGCACTGGATCAATATGTTAGTCCCGTAAAATAGTATAAAAAGTTGCCAAAAAGTATATGAAAGTTGAATAATATTGGCATGGAACAATAAAAAATTATAAATACGAGGAGACGTATCAGCATCCCCAAGCTTAATTCATGCTCGTCCTCGAGTAGGTAAATGATAAAAAAGATAATTTTTGATGTGGAATGCTACCTAGCATAATCTTGATCATATGTCTAATCATGGCATGAATATTAAGACACGAGTGATTCAAAGCAATAATCTATCATTTGACATTAAGACAATAATACTTCAAGCCTACTAATAAAGCAATCATGTCTTTTCAAAATAACATGGCCGAAGAAAGTTATCCCTACAAAATCATATAGTCTGGCTATGCTCCATCTTTACCACACAAAATATTCAAATCATGCACAACCCCGATGACAAGCCAAGCAATTGTTTCATACTTTTGATGTTCTCAAACCTTTTCAACTTTCACGCAATACATGAGCATGAGCCATGGACATAACACTATAGGTGGAATAGAATATGATGGTGGAGGTTGTGTGGAGAAGACAAAAAAGGAGAAAGTCTCACATCAACTAGGCATATCAACGGGCTATGGAGATGCCCATTAATAGATATCAATGTGAGTGAGTAGGGATTGCCATGCAACGGATGCACTAAGAGCTACAAGTGTATGAAAGCTCAAACTGGAAACTAAGTGGGTGTGCATCCAACTTGCTTGCTCATGAAGACCTCGGGCATTTGAGGAAGCCCATCATCGGAATATACAAGCCAAGTTCTATAATAAAAATTCCCACTAGTATATGAAAGTGATAACTCAAGAGGCTCTCTATATGAAGGGTCATGGTGCTACTCTGAAGCACAAGTGTGGTAAAAGGATAGTAACATTGCCCCTTCTCTCTTTTTCTCTCATTTTTTTAATTTTTTTATATTTTTATATTATTTTTTATTTTTTTGGTGGGCTTCTTTGGCCTCTTTTATTTTTCATAAAGTCCGGAGTCTCATCCCGACTTGTGGGGGAATCATAGTCTCCATCATCCTTTCCTCACTGGGGCAATGCTCTAATAATGATGATCATCACACTTTTATTTACTTACAACTCAATATTACAACTCGATATCTAGAACAAAGATATGACTCTATATGAATGCCTCCAGCGGTGTACCGGGATGTGCAATGATCTAGCGTAGCAATGACATAAAAAAACATACAAGCCATGAAAACATCATGCTAGCTATCTTATGATCATGCAAAGAAATATGACAATAAATGCTCAAGTCATGTATATGATGATGATGGAAGTTGCATGGCAATATATCTTGGAATGGCTATGGAAATGCCATGATAGGTAGGTATGGTGGCTGTTTTGAGGAAGATATAATGAGGCTTATGTGTGACAGAGCGTATCGTATCACGGGGTTTGGATGCACCGGCGAAGTTTGCACCAACTCTCGAGGTGAGAAAGGGCAATGCATGGTACCGAAGAGGCTAGCAATGATGGAAGGGTGAGAGTGCGTATAATCCATGGACTCAGCATTAGTAATAACGAACTCACATACTTATTGCAAAAATCTATTAGTCATCGAAAAAAAGTACTACGCGCATGCTCCTAGGGGGATAGATTGGTAGGAAAAGACCATCGCTCATCCCCGGCCGCCACTCATAAGGAAGACAATCAATAAATAAATCATGCTCCGACTTCATCACATAACGGTTCACCATACGTGCATGCTACGGGAATCACAAACCTCAACACAAGTATTTCTACTAATCCACAACTACCCACTAGCATGACTCTAATATCACCATCTTTATATCGCAAAACTATTGCAAGGAATCAAACATATCATATTCAGTGATCTACAAGTTTATGTAGGATTTTATGACTAACCATGTGAATGACCAGTTCCTGTCATCTCTCTAAATAGATATAAGTGAAGCACGAGAGTTTAATTCTTTCTACAAAAGATATGCCCACGCTCTAACAAATATAATTGAAGCAAAAGAGCATTCTACAAATGGCGGTTGTCTAAGTGAAGAGAAACAGGCAATCCAAACTTCAAATGATATAAGTGAAGCACGTGAAGCATTCTATAAAGCCATACTCAAAAGTTATAAGTGAAGTGCATATAGCACTCTATAAATCAACCAAGGACCATCTCATACCAGCATGGTGCATAAAACAAAAGTGAAAACTAAATGCAAAAGATGCTCCAAGATTTGCACATATCACATGAATGAAACGAATCCGAAAACATACCGATATTTGTTGAAGAAAGAGGGGATGTCTTCCGGGGCATCCCCAAGCTTAGAAGCTTGAGTCTCCTTGAATATTTACTTGGGGTGCCTTGGGAATCCCCAAGCTTGAGCTCTTGCCTCTCTTCCTTCTTTTCACATCGAGACCTTCTCGATCATCGAACACTTCATCCACACAAAACTTCAACAGAAAACTCGGTGAGATCCGTTAGTATAATAAAGCAAATCACTACTCTAAGTACTGTTGCAAACCAATTCATATTTTGTTTTTGCATTGTGTCTACTGTAGTATAACTTTTTCATGGCTTAATCCACTGATATAAATCAATAGTTTCATCAAAACAAGCAAACTATGCATCAAAAACAGAATCTGTCTAAAACAGAACAGTCTGTAATAATCTGAACATTCACCATACTTCTGATACTTGAAAAATTCTGCAAAAGTTAGTAAACATAAAAAATTTGTATAGAAATACAGTGCAAAAATAATCAGAACCATTTGACATTCCAGTAAAAAATAAAAAATCGCGCACTACAGCCAAAGTTTCTGTCCTGCACCGTACAAACCAACAAGTATTGTAAACATCCTAAAGGCAAACCTTGGCACATTATTTTTCTAATACAATGGAATTGTACAAGGGGATAATTATTTATGTTGAAAATTTTCTGTAATCAAGATTCACAAAGTTGTCGTGAGCATGAACAAAGTTCAAGGAGCTCTCCCACTTCAACAATGCTTGTGTTTTTCACTTTCACTTTCCTTTTTGAAAAAGTTTTGGGTTCCCCTCTTTATTTTTGTTGTTTTTAAACTATATGAAAGCACTCAACAGAAATAAATGACTCTCTAAAACTTCCAGGTTGTCTCCCTGGCAGCGCTTTCTTTAAAGCCATTAAGCTAGGCATATAGTGCTCAAGTAATGGATCCACCCGGATCCCAAGGTATATCAAAGCCAATTTTAATTAACAATGATTTGTAATTTAGTAGTGAGCACAAAGCAACATATATCAAGCAATGACGAAGTCTAACTCTCTTCCTATGCATCGGCATGTCATAAAATAACAATTCATGCACACCTAGTAAAGGGCAATGCATAGTATAAGCAGTTTCTTGCAATTTTATCGTGTGGGAAACATAGAGAGGTGGAGATATAGTTCCTCTCACATAATAATTGCAAGTAGGAGCAGCAAGCACATGCATATTATATCTATCAAAATCATCATGTGCAACGGTAAAAGGAAACCCATCAATGTAATCCTTAATAAAAGCAAACTTCTCCGATTTAGTGTAGTTTGGAGAATTCAAAAAGATAATAGGACTATCATGTGTGGATGCAATAGCAACAATTTCATGTTTAACATAAGTAACTATAGCAAGTTCATCTCCATAAGCATAATTTATATTGGCATCTTGGCCACAAGCATAGCAAGCATCATCAAAAAGGGATATTTCAAGAGAATCAACGGGATCATAACAATCATCATAGCAATCATCCTTCGGTAAGCACGAAGGGAAATTAAACAATGTATGAGTTGAAGAGTTACTCTCATTAGAAGGTGGGCACGGGTAGCTAATCCGCTCTTCCTCCTTTTGTTCTTCTCTCTCCTCCTCATCTTTTTCATCGAATGAGCTCACAGTTTCATCAGTTTCTTCTTCCATAGACTCCTGCAAAATATTAGTCTCTTCTTGGACAGCGGGGTAATCCTCAATATATAGTTCAACATAGGTATTAGAAGCATAATTATCATAACAATATTTAAGTATGGAAAAAATTTCAGATTTGTGAAAAGTAGCATCATACTTTTCAATCAAAGAAGCAATTTCATAAGCACCCTTAAAAGCAACAAATTCTTCAATTTGTTGGACATCATAGTAATTATAAACACCCTTAGCATACGAAGATACGATTCCATTATCACTAAACTCACATTGGTAGGGAAGGTGTTTCTTAGGGTTTTCAAAACAACAAGTAAAATCATATATATAACATAAATTCCAAGCATAGCATTGCAAACGATGAATTTGACCCAGCAAAAGTTTCCCTTTTTCAGATATACGGTGTCACACATAACAGGCATGCTAATCTAAAGATTTGCCCTCAACTAAGCTAGTTAGGGTTTCAGCACGAGCACATAGGGATCGAAGATGATCCAAGTAATAAGCTTCAGGAGTGTCATAGATTTTGAGTGGTTCTTCAACCATTGGTTCGGTAGGTACAACTAATTTTTTTGGTATTTTGCGTTTCCTACCCATACTAAAGGGGAAAACTTTGTTTTTGCCATCTAGCTTTTGCCTACTTTGCTTATGCCATTCTAGAATTTGACATATCACTTTTGCCACTCTTAGTTTTTGACAATACATCACAATTGCCATTCCGTGGCAAAAGCAATAATTTTAGAGTGGCAATTGCGATACATTGTCAAAATTTAGAGTGGTAAAAGTGAAATGAAAAGTTATTGATTTTGCCACTGAATGGCATTTGTGATGTATTGTCAAAACTAAGAGTGGCAAAAGTGATATGTCAAATCCTAGAGTGGCATAAGCAAAGTAGGCAAAAACTAGAGTGGCAAAAACAAAATTTTCCCATACTAAAGATAGAAAACAACTAAGAACAGCAAATAAAAATTACTTAGTGATAAAGCAAACAAACACACACGAGAATCTTCACCCCACGCTATTGCTCCTCGGCAATGACGCCAGAAAAAGGTCTTGATAACCCACAAGTATAGGGGATCGCAACAGTTTTCGATAAGTAAGAGTGTCGAACCCAACAAGGATCTAAAGGTAGAACAAATATTCCCTCAAGTTCTATCGACCACCGATACAACTCTACGCATGCTTGACGTTCGCTCTACCTAGAACAAGTATGAAACTAGAAGTACTTTGTAGGTGTTGTTGGATAGGTTTGCAAGGATATAAAGAGAGCATAAATAAAAGCTACGGGCTGTTAAGATAAAGACGCAATAAAGTAAATATAACAAGTGTGGAAAAGTGGTGGTATGAGTTGCGAAATTGTCCCTTAAGCAATTGAATACTTTACTTGACCGATAGCAAGTATTATGTGGGAGAGGCCACTGCTAGCATGTCATCCCTTACTTGGAATTCTATGCACTTATGATTGGAACTGTTAGCAAGCGTCCGCAACTACTAACGTTCATTAAGGAAAAACCCAACCATAGCATTAAGATATATTGGTCCCCCTTCAATCCCGTATGCATCAATTTCTATGCTAGATTGAAGCTTCTGTCACTCTTGCCCTCCAATACATAGTCCTATCAACATACAACTAACCCTATGGTGTGATCCACGCGCGCTCTCATATGATGGGCACCAAAGGACAACAACATAACCACAAGTAAATTAAATCAATCATAGCAATTCATCAACCACCGATAGGACAATGAAAATCTACTCAGACATCATAGGATGGCAACACATCATTGGATAATAATATGAAGCATAAAGCACCATGTTCAAGTAGAGGGTATAGCGGGTTGCGGGAGAGTGGACCGCTGTAGATAGAGGGGGGAAGGTGATGGAGATGTTGGTGAAGACGGCAGAGGTGTTGGTGAAGATCGCGGTGATGATGATGATGGCCACGGCAGCGTTCCGGCGCCACCGGAGGAGAGGGGGAGAGGGGCCCCCTTCTTCCTCTTCTTCCTTGACCTCCTCCCTAGATGGAAGAAGGGTTGCCCCTATGGTCCTTGGCCTCCATGGCATGGGAGGGGCGAGAGCCCCTCCGAGATTGGATCTATCTCTCTGTCTCTCTCTGTTTCAGCGTTCTGGGATTCTGCCCTCGCACTGTTTCTTTTATATTTAGAGATCCGTAACTCCAATTGGATTGAAACCTTTGCCTAGATATTTTTCCAAAAATTAGCTTTCTTGCGGCAAAAGTAGAGCATCAACCGCCTTATGAGGGGCCCACGAGGGTGGGGGCGCGCCCTCCTGGGGAGGGCGTGGGCCCCACCCTCGTGGCCACCTCGAGCACCGTCTCGCGTTGATTTTACTTCCCAAAAATCACAAATATTCCAAAATAATTCTCCATTCGTTTTTATCCCGTTTGGACTCCGTTTGATATGGGGTTTCTGCGAAACATAAAACATGCAACAGACAGGAACTGGCACTGGGCACTGGATCAATATGTTCGTCCCAAAAAATAGTATAAAAAGTTGCCAAAAAGTATATGAAAGTTGAATAATATTGGCATGGAACAATAAAAAATTATAGATGCGACGGAGACGTATCAGGGTACCGGGATTTGCATGGTGTAAGGACAGTGGATACGTAGTATACTGGCTTCTGAAGCGGGAAGTCCTGTTCTCGTTCAACGACGAGCACGACGCTCGCCACCTGATGTGTTGCCGATATGTATAATAACATCGGTTCACCGATGTTTGGCACGGCCAGGATGGGGTTGCTCGCAAGAAGGGTTTTTATTTCCTCCAGTTCGGCTATTGCCGCATCCGTCCACTCGAAGTGATCGGTTCGCCGTAAAAGGCGATAGAGTGGTAGTGCCTTTTCTCCCAATCTGGAGATAAAGCGGCTTAGAGCTGCCACGCAACCCGCGAGCTTTTGGACTTGTTTAAGGTCTGTTGGTGTAGCCAATTGTGACAAAGCTCGGATTTTGGTTGGATTTGCTTCAATTCCTCTATTGGAAACGATGAAGCCCAGCAGTTTTCCAGCGGGGACACTGAAAACGCATTTTTCTGAATTGAGCCTGATGTCATACACGCAGAGGTTATCAAATGTGAGACGTAAATCGTCTATTAGTGTTTTGACGCGCCTAGTTTTGATGACAACGTTGTCCACATAAGCTTCAACTATCTTGCCGATCTGTTTCTCCAGGCATGTTTGAATCATGTGTTGGTATGTGGCACCGGCGTTCTTGAGCCCGAAGGGCATGGTGTTGAAGCAGAATGGCCCATATGGGGTAACGAATGTTGTTCCAGCTTGATCGAACTCCTTCATTTTGATTTGATGGTATTCGGAATATGCATCAAGGAAACACAGTGAGTCATGTCCTGCGGTAGCATCAATGGTTTGATCAATCCGGGGGAGGGGGAAGGGATCCTTAGTGCAAGCCTTATTGAGGTCTTTAAAATCAACGCACAACTGCCAGGATTTGTCCTTCTTTGGTACCATCACCAGGTTTGCCAGCCAGTCCGGATGTTTTATTTCTCTGATAAATCCAGCCTCAATTAGCTTGGCCAGTTCCTCCCCCATAGCTTGGCGTTTGGGCTCGGAAAAGCGCCGCAGTGTTTGTTTGATTGGTTTGTATCCCTTTAAGATATTAAGGCTATGTTCATCCAGCTCACGTGGGATTCCAGGCATGTTAGAAGGGTGCCAGGCGAATATATCCCAGTTTTCGCGAAGGAAATCCTTTAGTGCGGCGTCAACCGTTGGGTCTAGTTGTGCTCCAATAGATGTTGTCTTCTTGGGGTCCGTTGGATGGACCTGGAATTTGACCATTTCTTCTGCCGGTTTGAAGGAGGTGGATTTGGGTCGTTTGTCTAAGATCACATCGTCCCTATCCACCGTGGATCGCAGTGCGATTAATTCTTTGTCCGCGAGGGCTTCAGATAATGCCTCAAGGGCCAGGGATGCGGTTTTGTTTTTGGCACGGAGTGCTATGTCCGGATCACTGACAAGAGTGATTATGTCGTTTGGTCCGGGCATTTTGAGCTTCATATACCCGTAATGAGGTATAGCTTGGAAGTCCGTAAAAGCATCCCGCCCCAACAGGGTGTGGTATCCGCTGCTGAAAGGA
The DNA here is from genome assembly GCA_032464435.1 of Aegilops umbellulata. Classification (NCBI taxonomy): domain Eukaryota; kingdom Viridiplantae; phylum Streptophyta; class Magnoliopsida; order Poales; family Poaceae; genus Aegilops; species Aegilops umbellulata. The sequence goes on along the minus strand of CP136058.1, from coordinate 323,199,059 downwards.
GCCACTTGGAAGGTGATTTCTTCAGACCGATAATTCTCCGAGGTGCTGAATACCACGTCAATTGTGATTTTTCCCGCACACCGCGCCTCCCGACTGGGAATGATTCCTCGGAAGGTCGTGTTGCTTTGCTTGATGCGGCTCCTGTCTATTTCCATTTTGTGGAGTGTATCCTCATAGATGAGGTTTAGTCCGCTGCCACCGTCCATGAGGACCTTGGTGAGTCGAAAGCCGTCCACGATGGGACTGAGGACTAAAGCGGCTGGTGCTTGAACTGTCCTGTATTTTGGTTCGTCGCCGGCATTAAAGGTTATAGTCGTGTCGTTCCAAGGGTTTACTGTGGCGATTTGACAGACTTCGGCGAGGCCGTGAATGTTGGGGAACGTTGTAATTTCAAAAAAAATTCCTACGCACACGCAAGATCATGGTGATGCATAGCACCTAGAGGGGAGACTGTTTTCTACATACCCTCGTAGACCGATAACGGAAGCATTATGACAACGCGGTTGATGTAGTCGTACGTCTTCATGGCCCGACCGATCAAGCACCGAAACTACGACACCTCCGAGTTTTAGCACACGTTCAGCTCGATGACGATCCCCGGACTCCGATCCAGCAAAGTGTCGGGGATGAGTTCCGTCAGCACAACGGCGTGGTGACAATCTTGATGTTCTACCGTCACAGGGCTTAGCCTAAGCACTGCTACAATATTATCGAGGATGATGGTGGAGGGGGGCACCGCACACGGTTAAGAGAACGATCACGAAGATCAACTTGTGTGTCTAGAGGAGCCCCCCTGCCCCCGTATATAAAGGAGCAAGGGGGGAGGCCGGCCGGCCCTTGGGGCACACCAAGGAGGGGGAGTCCTCCTCCTAGTAGGAGTAGGACTCCCCTTTCCTAGTCCAACTAGCAAGAGAGAAGGGGGAAGGAAAGAGAGGGAGAGGGAGAGGGAAAGAGGGGCCGCGCCCCCCTCCCCTAGTCCAATTCGGACTCCCCATGGGAGGGGGCGCGCCACCTCCTGGGCTGCTGCCCTCTCTCTCCCCTCAGGCCCACTAAGGCCCAATACTTCCCCGGGGGGTTCTGGTAACACCTCCGGCACTCCGGTTTTCTCCGAAATAACCCAGAACATTTCCGGTGTCTGAATATAGTCGTCCAATATATCAATCTTTATGTCTCGACCATTTCGAGACTCCTCGTCATGTCCGTGATCACATCCGGGACTCCGAACAACCTTCGGTACATCAAAACATATAAACTCATAATGAAACTGTCATCGTAACGTTAAGCGTGCGGACCCTACGGGTTCGAGAACAATGTAAACATGACCGAGACACGCCTCCGGTCAATAACCAATAGCGGAACCTGGATGCTCATATTGGCTCCCACATATTCTACGAAGATCTTTATCGGTCAGACCGCATAACAACATACGTTGTTCCCTTTGTCATCGGTATGTTACTTGCCCGAGATTCGATCGTCGGTATGTTAATACCTAGTTCAATCTCGTTACCGGCAAGTCTCTTTACTCGTTTCGTAATACATCATCTCGCAACTAACTTCTTAGTTGCATTGCTTGCAAGGCTTAAGTGATGTGCATTACCGAGAGGGCCCAGAGATACCTCTCCGACAATCGGAGTGACAAATCCTAATCTTGAAATACCCCAACCCAACATGTACCTTTAGAGACACCTATAGAGCACCTTTATAATCACCCAGTTACGTTGTGACGTTTGGTAGCACACAAAGTGTTCCTCCAGTAAACGGGAGTTGCATAATCTCATAGTCATAGGAACATGTATAAGTCATGAAGAAAGCAATAGCAACATACTAAACGATCGGGTGCTAAGCTAGTGGAATGGGTCATGTCAATCACATCATTCTCCTAATGATGTGATCCCGTTCATCAAATGACAACACATGTCTATGGTTAGGAAACATAACCATCTTCGATTAACGAGCTAGTCAAGTAGAGGCATACTAGTGACGTTTTAGTTTGTCTATGTATTCACACAAGTATTATGTTTCCGGTTAATACAATTCTAGCATGAATAATAAACATTTATCATGATATAAGGAAATAAATAATAACTTTATTATTGCCTCTAGGGCATATTTCCTTCAGTCTCCCACTTGCACTAGAGTCAATAATCTACATTATACAGTAATGATTCTAACACCCATGGAGCTTTGGTGCTGATCATGTTTAGCTCGTGGAAGAGGCTTAGTCAATGGGTCTGCTACATTCAGATCCGTATGTATCTTGCAAATCTCTATGTCTCCCACCTGGACTAGATCCCGGATGGAATCGAAGCGTCTCTTGATGTGCTTGGTTCTCTTGTGAAATCTGGATTCCTTTGCCAAGGCAATTGCACTAGTATTGTCACAAAAGATTTTCATTGGACCCGATGCACTAGGTATGACACCTAGATCGGATATGAACTCCTTCATCCAGACTCCTTCGTTTGCTGCTTCTGAAGCAGCTATGTACTCCGCTTCACATGTAGATCCCGCCACAACGCTTTTTTTAGAACTGCACCAACTGACAGCTCCACCGTTTAATATAAACACGTATCCAGTTTGCGATTTAGAATCATCCGGATCAGTGTCAAAGCTTGCATCAACGTAACCATTTACGATGAGCTCTTTGTCACCTCCATATATGAGAAACATATCCTTAGTCCTTTTCAGGTATTTCAGGATGTTCTTGACCGCTGTCCAGTGATCCACTCCTGGATTACTTTGGTACCTCCCTGCTAGACTTATAACAAGACACACATCAGGTTTGGTACACAGCATTGCATACATGATAGAGCCTATGGCTGAAGCATAGGGAACATCTTTCATTTTCTCTCTATCTTCTGCAGTGGTCGGGCATTGAGTCTTACTCAATTTCACACCTTGTAACACAAGCAAGAATCCTTTCTTTGCTTGATCCATTTTGAACTTTTTCAAAACTTTGTCAACGTATGTGCTTTGTGAAAGTCCAATTAAGCCTTTTGATCAATCTCTATAGATCTTAATGCCCAATATGTAAGCAGCTTCACCGAGGTCTTTCATTGAAAAACTCTTATTCAAGTATCCATTTATGCTATCCAGATATTCTATATCATTTCCGATTAGTAATATGTCATCTACATATAATATCAGAAATGTTATAGAGCTCCCACTCACTTTCTTGTAAATACAGGCTTCTCCAAAAGTCTGTATAAAACCAAATGCTTTGATTACACTATCAAAGCGTTTATTCCAACTCCGAGAGGCTTGCACCAGTCCATAAATGGATCGCTGGAGCTTGCACACTTTGTTAGCTCCCTTTGGATCGACAAAACCTTCTGGCTGCATCATATACAATTCTTCTTCTAGAAATCCATTCTAGAATGCAGTTTTGACATCCATCTGCCAATAAGGGAGCAGGTATAGTTACCTCATCAAGTTCTACTTTCCTCCCACTCCCTTCTTTCGAAAGAAACTCCTTCTCTAGAAAGGATCCATTCTTAGCAACAAATGTCTTGCCTTCGGATCTGTGATGGAAGGTGTACCCAACAGACTCCTTTGGGTATCCTATGAAGACACATTTCTCTGATTTGGGTTCGAGCTTACCAGGTTGAAGTTTTTTCACATAAGCATCGCAGCCCCAAACTTTCAGAAATGACAACTTTGGTTTCTTGCCAAACCACAGTTCATAAGGCGTCATCTCAACGGATTTTGATGGTGCCCTATTTAACGTGAATGCGTCTGTCTCTAAAGCATAACCCCAAAACGATAGCGGTAAATTTGTAAGAGACATCATAGATCGTACCATATAAAGTAAAGTACGATTACGACGTTCAGACACACCATTACGCTGTGGTGTTCCGGGTGGCGTGAGTTGCGAAACTATTCCGCATTGTTTCAAATGTAGACCAAACTCGTAACTCAAATATTCTCCTCCACGATCAGATCGTAGAAACTTTATTTTCTTGTTACGATGATTTTCAACTTCACTCTGAAATTCTTTGAACTTTTCAAATGTTTCAGACTTATGTTTCATTAAGTAGATATACCCATATCTGCTTAAAGCATCTGTGAAGGTGAGAAAATAACGATATCCGCCACGAGATTCAACATTCATTGGACCACATACATCTGTATGTATGATTTCCAACAAATCTGTTGCTCTCTCCATAGTACCGAAGAACGGCGTTTTAGTCATCTTGCCCATGAGGCACGGTTCGCAAGTACCAAGAGATTCATCATCAAGTGGTTCCAAAAGTCCATCAGTATGGAGTTTCTTCATGCGCTTTACACCGATATGACCTAAACAGCAGTGCCATAAATAAGTTGCACTATCATTATCAACTCTGCATCTTTTGGCTTCAACATTATGAATATGTGTATCACTACTATCGAGATTCATCAAAAATAGACCACTCTTCAAGGGTGCATGGCCATAAAAGATATTACTCATATAAATAGAACAACCATTATTCCCTGATTTAAATGAATAACCGTCTTGCATCAAACAAGATCCAAATATAATGTTCATGCTCAATGCTGGCACCAAATAACAATTATTTAGGTCTAATACTAATCCCGAAGGTAGATGTAGAGGTAGCGTGCCGACCGCGATCACATCGACTTTGGAACCATTTCCCAAGCGCATCGTCACCTCGTCCTTGGCCAGTGTTCGCTTAATCCGTAGTCCCTGTTTCGAGTTGCAAATATTAGCAACAGAACCAGTATCAAATACCCAGGTGCTACTGCGAGCTCTAGTAAGGTACACATCAATAACATGTATATCACATATACCTTTGTTCACCTTGCCATCCTTCTTATCCGCCAAATACTTGCGGCAGTTCCGCTTCCAGTGACCAGTCTGCTTGCAGTAGAAGCACTCAGTTTCAGGCTTAGGTCCAGATTTGGGTTTCTTCTCCTGAGCACCAACTTGCTTGTTGTTCTTCTTGAAGTTCCCCTTCTTCTTCCCTTTGCCCTTTTTCTTGAAACTAGTGGTCTTGTTGACCATCAACACTTGATGCTCCTTCTTGATTTCTACCTCCGCAGCTTTCAGCATTGCGAAGAGCTCGGAAATTGTTTTATCCATCCCTTGCATATTATAGTTCATCACAAAGCTCTTGTAACTAGGTGGGAGTGATTGGAGAATTCTTTCAATGACGCAATCATCCGGAAGATTAACTCCCAGTTGAATCAAGTGATTATTATACCCAGACATTTTGAGTATATGCTCACTGACAGAACTGTTCTCCTCCATCTTGCAGCCATAGAACTTATTGGAGACTTCATATCTCTCAATCCGGGCATTTGCTTGAAATATCAACTTCAACTCCTGGAACATCTCATATGCTCCATGACGTTCAAAACGTCGTTGAAGTCCCGATTCTAAGCCGTAAATCATGGCACATTGAACTATCGAGTAGTCATCAGCTTTGCTCTGCCAGACGTTCTTAACGTCGTTAGTTGCATCAGCAGCAGGCCTGGCACCCAGCGGTGCTTCCAGGACGTAATTCTTCTGTGTAGCAATGAGGATAATCCTCAAGTTACGGACCCAGTTCGTGTAATTGCTACCATCATCTTTCAACTTTGCTTTCTCAAGGAACGCATTAAAATTCAACGGAACAACAACACGGGTCATCTATCTACAATCAAACATAAACAAGCAAGATATTATCAGGTACTAAGTTCATGATAAATTTAAGTTCAATTAATCATATTATTTAAGAACTCCCACTTAGAAAGACATCCCTCTAATCTTCTAAGTGATCACATGATCCAAATCAACTAAACCATAACCGATCATCACGTGAAAGGGAGTAGTTTTCAATGGTGAACATCACTATGTTCATATCTACTATATGATTCACGCTCGACCTTTCGGTCTCAGTGTTCCGAGGCCATATCTGCATATGCTAGGCTCGTCAAGTTTAACCTGAGTATTCTGTGTGTGCAAAACTGGCTTGCACCCGTTGTAGATGGACGTAGAGCTTATCACACCCGATCATCACGTGGTGTCTGGGCACGACGAACTTTGGCAACGGTGCATACTCAGCGAGAACACTTTTATCTTGAAATTTAGTGAGAGATCATCTTATAATGCTACCGTCAATCAAAGCAGGATAAGATGCATAAAAGATAAACATCACATGCAATCAATATAAGTGATATGATATGGCCATCATCAACTTGTGCTTGTGATCTCCATCTCCAAAGCATCGTCATGATCACCATCGTCACTGGCGCGACACCTTGATCTCCATCGTAGCATCGTTGTCGTCTCGCCAAACTTATGCTTCTACGACTATCGCTACCGCTTAGTGATAAAGTAAAGCATTACAGGGCGATTGCATTGCATACAATAAAGCGACAACCATATGGCTCCTACCAGTTGCCGATAACTCGGTTACAAAACATGATCATCTCATACAATAAAATTTAGCATCATGTCTTGACCATATCACATCACAACATGCCCTGCAAAAACAAGTTAGACGTCCTCTACTTTGTTGTTGCAAGTTTTACGTGGCTGGTATGGGCTTAGCAAAACCGTTCTTACCTACGCATCAAAACCACAACGATAGTTTGTCAAGTTAGTGTTGTTTTAACCTTCGCAAGGACCGGGCGTAGCCACACTCGGTTCAACTAAAGGTTGGAGAAACTGACACCCGCCAGCCACCTATGTGCAAAGCATGTCCATAGAACCAGTCTCGCGTAAGCGTACACGCAATGTCGGTCCGGGCCGCTTCATCCAACAATACCACCGAACCAAAGTATGACATGCTGGTAAGCAGTGTGACTTATATCACCCACAACTCATTTGTGTTCTACTCGTGCATATAACATCAACACATAAAACCTAGGCTCGGATGCCACTGTTGGGGAACATAGTAATTTCCAAAAAATTCCTACACACACGCAAGATCATGGTGATGCATAGCAACGAGAGGGGAGAGTGTTGTCTATGTACCCTCGTAGACCCATAGCGGAAGCGTTATGACAACGCGGTTGATGTAGTCGTACGTCTTCACGGCCCGACCGATCAAGCACCGAAACTACGACACCTCCGAGTTTTAGCACACGTTCAGCTCGATGACGATCCCCGGACTTTGATCCAGCAAAGTGTCGGGGATGAGTTCCGTCAGCACGACGGCGTGGTGATGATCCTGATGTTCTACCGTCGCAGGGCTTCGCCTAAGCACCGCTACAATATTATCGAGGATTATGGTGGAGGGGGGCACCGCACACGGCTAAGAGAACGATCACGAAGATCAACTTGTGTGTCTAGAGGTGCCCCCCTGCTCCCGTATATAAAGGATAAAGGGGGAGGCCGACCGACCCTTGGGGCGCGCCAAGGAGGGGGGAGTCCTCCTCCTAGTAGGAGTAGGACTCCCCTTTCCTAGTCCAACTAGGAGGAGAGAAGGGAGAAGGAAAGAGAGGGAAAGGGAGAGGGAAAGAGGGGCAGCGCCCCCCTCCCCTAGTCCAATTCGGACTCCCCATGGGAGGGGGCACGCCACCTCCTGGGCTGCTGCCCTCTCTCTCCCCTCAGGCCCACTAAGGCTCAATACTTCCCCGGGGGGTTCCGGTAACCCCTCCGGCACTCCGATTTTCTCCGAAATCACCCAGAACATTTTCGGTGTCCGTATATAGTCGTACAATGTATCAATCTTTATGTCTCGACCATTTCGAGAATCCTCGTCATGTCCGTGATCACATCCGGGACTCCGAACAACCTTCGGTACATCAAAACAGATAAACTCATAATGAAACTGTCATCGTAACATTAAGCGTGCGGACCCTACGGGTTCGAGAACAATGTAGACATGAATGAGACACGTCTCCCGTCAATAAACAATAGCGTAAACTGGATGCTCATATTGGCTCCCACATATTCTACAAAGATCTTTATCGATTAGACCGCATAACAACATACGTTGTTCCCTTTGTCATCGGTATGTTACTTACCCGAGATTCGATCGTCGGTATCTTAATACCTAGTTCAATCTCGTTACCGGCAAGTCTCTTTACTCGTTCCGTAATACATCATCTCGCAACTAACTCATTAGTTGCATTGCTTGCAAGGCTTAAGTGATGTGCATTACCGAGAGGGCCCAGAGATACCTCTCCGACAATCGGAGTGACAAATCCTAATCTCGAAATACGCCAACCCAACATGTACCTTTGGAGACACCTGTAGAGCACCTTTATAATCACCCAGTTACGTTGTGACATTTGGTAGCACACAAAGTGTTCCTCCGGTAAACGGGAGTTGCATAATCTCATAGTCATAGGAACATGTATAAGTCATGAAGAAAGCAATAGCAACATACTAAATGATCGGGTTCTAAGCTAGTGGAATGGGTCATGTCAATCACATCATTCTCCTAATGATGTGATCCCGTTAATCAAATGACAACACATGTCTATGGTTAGGAAACATAACCATCTTCGATTAACGAGCTAGTCAAGTAGAGGCATACTAGTGACGTTTTAGTTTGTCTATGTATTCACACAAGTATTATGTTTCCGGTTAATACAATTCTAGCATGAATAATAAACATTTATCATGATATAAGGAAATAAATAATAACTTTATTATTGCCTCTAGGGCATATTTCCTTGAGTCTGCCACTTGCACTAGAGTCAATAATCTAGATTATACAGTAATGATTCTAACACCCATGGAGCTTTGGTGCTGATCATGTTTTGCTCGTGGAAGAGGCCTAGTCAACGGGTCTGCTACATTCAGATCTGTATGTATCTTTCAAATCTCTATTTCTCCCACCGGGACTAGATCCCGAATGGAATTGAAGCGACTCTTGATGTGCTTGGTTCTCTTGTGAAATCTGGATTCCTTTGCCAAGGCAATTGCACCAGTATTGTCACAAAAGATTTTCATTGGACCCGATGCACTAGGTATGACACCTAGATCGGATATGAACTCCTGCATCCAGACTCCTTCGTTTGCTGCTTCCGAAGCAGCTATGTACTCCGCTTCACATGTAGATCCCGCCACGACGCTTTGTTTAGAACTGCACCAACTGATAGCTCCACCGTTTAATGTAAATACGTATCCGGTTTGCGATTTAGAATCGTCCGGATCAGTGTCAAAGCTTGCATCAACGTAACCATTTACGATGAGCTCTTTGTTACCTCCATATACGAGAAACATATCCTTAGTCCTTTTCAGGTATTTCAGGATGTTCTTGACCGCTGTCCAGTGATCCACTCCTGGATTACTTTGGTACCTCCCTGCTAGACTTATAACAAGACACACATCAGGTCTGGTACACAGCATTGCATACATGATAGAGCCTATGGCTGAAGCATAGGGAACATCTTTCATTTTCTCTCTATCTTCTGCAGTGGTCGGGCATTGAGTCTTACTCAATTTCACACCTTGTAACACAGGCAAGAATCCTTTCTTTGCTTGATCCATTTTGAACTTTTTCAAAACTTTGTCAAGGTATGTGCTTTGTGGAAGTCCAATTAAGCGTTTTGATCTATCTCTATAGATCTTAATGCCCAATATGTAAGCAGCTTCACCGAGGTCTTTCATTGAAAAATTCTTATTCAAGTATCCCTTTATGCTATCCAGATATTCTATATCATTTCCGATTAGTAATATGTCATCTATATATAATATCAGAAATGCTACAGAGCTCCCACTCACTTTCTTGTAAATACAGGCTTCTCCAAAAGTCTGTATAAAACCAAATGCTATGATTACACTATCAAAGCGTTTATTCCAACTCCGAGAGGCTTGCACCAGTCCATAAATGGATCGCTGGAGCTTGCACACTTTGTTAGCTCCCTTTGGATTGACAAAACCTTCTGGCTGCATCATATACAATTCTTCTTCCAGAAATCCATTCTGGAATGCAGTTTTGACATCCATCTGCCAAATTTCATAATCATAGAATGCGGCAATCGCTAACATGATTCGGACAGACTTAAGCATCGCTACGAGTGAGAATGTCTCATCGTAGTCAATCCCTTGAACTTGTCGAAAACCTTTTGCAACAAGTCGAGCTTTGTAGACAGTAACATTACCGTCAGCGTCAGTCTTCTTCTTGAAGATCCATTTATTCTCGAATGCTTGCCGATCATCGGGCAAGTCAACCAAAGTCCATACTTTGTTTTCATACATGGATCCCGTCTCAGATTTCATGGCTTCAAGCCATTTTGTGGAATCTGGGCTCACCATCGCTTCTTCATAGTTCGTAGGTTCGCCATGATCTAGTATCATGACTTCCAGAACAGGATTACCGCACCACTCTAGTTGACTAGCTCGTTGATCAACAGATAGTCATGGTTTCCTGACTATGGACATTGGATGTCATTGATAACGAGATCACATCATTAGGAGAATGATGTGATGGACGAGACCCAATCCTAAACATAGCATAAGATCGCATAGTTCGTTTGCTAGAGTTTTCCAATGTCAAGTATCCTTTCCTTAGACCATGAGATCGTGTAACTCCCGGACACCGTAGGAGTGCTTTGGGTGTGCCAAACGTCACAACGTAACTGGGTGACTATAAAGGTATACTACGGGTATCTCCGAAAGTGTCTGTTGGGTTGACACGGATCGAGACTGGGATTTGTCACTCCGCTTGACGGAGAGGTATCACCGGGCCCTCTCGGTAATGCATCATCATAATGAGCTCAATGTGATCAAAGTGTTTGATCACGGGATCATGCATTACGGTACGAGTAAAGTGACTTGCCGGTAACGAGATTGAACGAGGTATTGGGATACCGACGATCGAATCTCGGGCAAGTAAAATACCGATTGACAAAGGGAATCGTATACGGGATTAATTGAATCCTCGACATCGTGGTTCATCCGATGAGATCATCGTGGAGCATGTGGGAGCCAACATGGGTATCCAGATCCCGCTGTTGGTTATTGCCCGAGAGCCGTCTCGGTCATGTTTGCATGTCTCCCGAACCCGTAGGGTCTACACACTTAAGGTTCGGTGATGCTGGGGTTGTGAAGATATGTATATGCAGTAACCCGAATGTTTTTCGGAGTCCTGGATGAGATCCCGGACGTCACGAGGAGTTTCGGAATGGTCCGGAGGTAAAGATTTATATATGGGAAGTTGTCATACGGACATCGGGAAGTTTTGGGGACATATCGGTATTGTACCGGGGCCACCGGAGGGGTTCTGGGGGTCCACCGGGAGGGGCCACCTCTCCCGGAGGGCCTCATGGGCTGTATGAGGAAGGGAACCAGCCCAAAGTGGGCTGGTGCGCCTCCCCCCCAAGGGCCCATGCGCCTAGGGTTGGGGGGGGGGACCCTAAAGGGGGCGCCCCCTTGCTTGGGGGGCAAGTCCCCCCTCCCTGGCCGCCGCCCCCCCTCTAGATCCCATCTAGAGGGGCCGGCCCCCCCTTGCCCCTTCCCCTATAAATAGAGGGGTGAGGGGAGGGCAGCGGAACTCGGCTCCTGGCGCCTCCCTCTCCCTCTCCAACATTTCCTCCTCCTCCGTAGAGCTCGGCGAAGCCCTGCCGGAGTACTGCAGCTCCATCATCACCACGCCGTCGTGTTGCTGCTGGAGCCATCTTCCTCAACCTCTCGTTTGCCTTGCTGGATCAAGAAGAAGGAGACGTTAGGCTGACCGTACGTGTGTTGAACGCGGAGGTGCCATCCGTTCGGTGCTAGAATCTCCGGTGATTTGGATCACGTCGTGTACGACTACCTCATCCCCGTTCGTTGAACGCTTCCGCTCGCAATCTACAAAGTGGTATGTAGATGCAATCTCTCTCCCATGACTCGTTGCTTAGATGAACTCATAGATGGATCTTGGTGAAACCGTAGAAAAAAAATTTAATTTTCTGCAACGTTCCCCAACAGTGGCATCATGAGCTAGGTCTATGCGTAGTTCTCTATTGCACGAGTAGAACACAATTTGTTGTGGGCGTAGATGTTGTCAACTTTCTTGACGCTACTAGTCTTATCTTGCTTCAGCGGTATTGTGGGATGAAGCGGCCCGGACCAACCTTACACGTACGCTTACGTGAGACCGGTTCCACCGACTAACATGCACTAGTTGCATAAGGTGGCTGGCGGGTGTCTGTCTCTCCCACTTTAGTTGGAGCGGATTCGATGAAAAGGGTCCTTATGAAGGGTAAATAAAAGTTGACAAATCACGTTGTGGCTTTCACGTAGGTAAGAAAACATTCTTGCTAGAACCCTAATTCAGCCACGTAAAACTTGCAACAACAATTAGAGGACGTCTAACTTGTTTTTGCAGCAAGTGCTTTGTGATATGATATGGCCAAAGTTGTGATGAATGATGAATGATCTATATGTGATGTATGAGATGTTCATGCTATTGTAATAGGAATCACGACTTGCATGTCGATGAGTATGACAACCGGCAGGAGCCATAGGAGTTGTCTTTATTTTTTGTATGACCTGCGTGTCATTGAGAAACGCCATGTAAATTACTTTACTTTATTGCTAAACGCGTTAGCCATAGTAGTGGAAGTAATAGTTGGCGAGCAACTTCATGGAGACACGATGATGGAGATCATGATGATGGAGATCATGGTGTCAAGCCGGTGACAAGATGATCATGGAGCCCCAAGATGGAGATCAAAGGAGCTATGTGATATTGGCCATATCATGTCACGTTTATTATTTGATTGCATGTGATGTTTATCATGTTTTGCATCTTGTTTACTTAGAACGATGGTAGTAAATAAGATGATCCCTCATAATAATTTCAAGAAGTGTTCCCCCTAACTGTGCACCGTTGCGACAGTTCGTTGTTTCCAAGCACCACGTGATGATCGGGTGTGATAGATTCTAACGTTCACATACAACGGGTGTAAGACAGATTTACACATGCAAACCCTTAGGTTGACTTGATGAGCCTAGCATGTACAGACATGGCCTCGGAACACAGAAGACCGAAAGGTCGAGCATGAGTCGTATAGAAGATACGATCAACATGAAGATGTTCACCGATGTTGACTAGTCCGTCTCACGTGATGATCGGACACGGCCTAGTTGACTCGGATCATGTAATACTTAGATGACTAGAAGAGGGATGTCTATCTAAGTGGGAGTTCATTAAATAATTTGATTAAATGAACTTTATTATCATGAACTTAGTCTAAATATTTACAATATGTCTTGTAGATCAAATGGCCAATGTAGTCCTCAACTTCAACGCATTCCTAGAGAAAACCAAGCTGAAAGACGATGGCAGCAACTATACGGACTGGGTCCGGAACCTGAGGATCATCCTCATAGCTGCTAAGAAAGATTATGTCCTACGAGCACCGCTGGGTGACGCACCTGTTCTCCCTGCTGAACAAGACGTTATGAACGCTTGGCAGTCACGTTCCGATGATTACTCCCTCGTTCAGTGCGGCATGCTTTACAGCTTAGAGCCGGGGCTCCAAAAGCGTTTTGAGAGACATGGAGCATATGAGATGTTCGAAGAGCTGAAAATGGTTTTCCAAGCTCATGCCCGGGTCGAGAGATATGAAGTCTCCGACAAATTCTTTAGCTGTAAGATGGAGGAAAATAGCTCTGTCAGTGAACACATACTCAAAATGTCTGGGTTGCACAACCGCTTGACTCAACTAGAAGTTAATCTCCCGGATGAAGCGGTCATTGACAGAATCCTCCAGTCGCTTCCACCTAGCTACAAGAGCTTTGTGATGAACTACAACATGCAGGGGATGGTAAAGACCATTCCTGAGGTATATGCTATGCTGAAATCAGCAGAGGTAGAAATCAAGAAGGAACATCAAGTGTTGATGGTGAATAAAACCACTAAGTTCAAGAAGGGCAAGGGTAAAAAGAACTTCAAGAAGGACGGCAAGGAAGTTGCCGCGCCCAGTAAGCAAGTTGCCGGGAAGAAGCCAAAGAATGGACCCAAGCCCGAGACTGAGTGCTTTTATTGCAAGGGAAGTGGTCACTGGAAGCGGAACTGCCCCAAATACTTAGCGGACAAGAAGGCCGGCAAAACAAAAGGTATATGTGATATACATGTAATTGATGTGTACCTTACCAGTACTCGTAGTAGCTCTTGGGTATTTGATACCGGTGCAGTTGCTCACATTTGTAACTCAAAGCAGGAGCTGCGGAATAAACGAAGACTGGCAAAGGACGAGGTGACGATACGCGTCGGGAAAGGTTCCAAGGTCGATGTGATCGCCGTCGGCACGCTACCTCTACATTTACCTACGGGATTAGTTTTAAACCTCAATAATTGTTATTTAGTGCCAAGTTTGAGCATGAACATTGTGTCTGGATCTCGTTTAATTCGAGATGGCTACTCATTTAAATCCGAGAATAATGGTTGTTCTATTTATATGAGAGATATGTTCTATGGTCATGCTCCGATGGTTAATGGTTTATTCTTAATGAATCTCGTACGTGATGATACACATATTCATAGTGTGAGTACCAAAAGAGTTAAAATTGATAACAATAGTCCCACATATTTGTGGCATTGCCGCCTTGGTCACATAGGTGTCAAACGCATGAAGAAGCTCCATGCAGATGGACTTTTAGAGTCTCTTGATTATGAATCATTTGACATGTGCGAACCATGCCTCATGGGTAAAATGACCAAGACTCCGTTCTCAGGAACAATGGAGCGAGCAACCAACTTATTGGAAATCATACATACCGATGTGTGCGGTCCAATGAGTGTTGAGGCTCGCGGTGGCTATCGTTATGTTCTCACCCTCACTGATGACTTGAGTAGATATGGGTATATCTACTTAATGAAACACAAGTCTGAGACCTTTGAAAAGTTCAAGGAATTTCAGAGTGAGGTTGAAAATCAACGTGATAGAAAGATCAAGTTTCTACGATCAGACCGTGGAGGAGAATACTTGAGTCACGAATTTGGCACACACTTAAGAAAATGTGGAATAGTTTCACAACTCACGCCGCCTGGAACACCTCAGCGTAATGGTGTGTCCGAACGTCGTAATCGCACTCTATTAGATATGGTGCGATCTATGATGTCTCTTACTGATTTACCGCTATCTTTTTGGGGCTATGCTTTAGAGACTGCCGCATTCACTTTAAATAGGGCTCCGTCGAAATCCGTTGAGACGACACCGTATGAATTATGGTTTGGGAAGAAACCTAAGCTATCGTTTCTAAAAGTTTGGGGATGCGATGCTTATGTCAAGAAACTTCAACCTGAAAAGCTCGAACCCAAATCGGAAAAATGCGTCTTCATAGGATACCCTAAACAAGCTATTGGGTATACCTTCTACCTCAGATCTGAAGGCAAGATCTTTGTTGCCAAGAATGGATCCTTTCTAGAGAAAGAGTTTCTCTCGAAAGAAGTAAGTGGGAGGAAAGTAGAACTTGATGAAGTGTTACCTCTTGAACCGGAAAATGGCGAAACTCATGAAAACGTTCCTGAGGTGCCTGCACCGACTAGAGAGGAAAATAATGATAATGATCAAGATACTTCTAATCAAGCTCCTATTGAAATTCGAAGATCCACAAGGACACGTTCCGCACCAGAGTGGTACGGCAACCCTGTCTTGGAAATCATGTTGTTAGACAACAGTGAACCTTCGAACTTCGAGGAAGCAATGGCGGGCCCGGATTCCGACAAATGGCTGGAAGCCATGAAATCCGAGATAGGATCCATGTATGAAAACAAAGTATGGACTTTGACTGACTTGCCCGTTGAGCGGCGAGCCATAGAAAAATAAGTGGATCTTTAAGAAGAAGACAGACGCGGATGGTAATGTGACCATCTATAAAGCTCGGCTTGTCGCTAAGGGTTATCGACAAGTTCAAGGAATTGACTACGATGAGACTTTCTCACCGGTAGCGAAGCTGAAGTCCGTCCGAATCATGTTAGCAATTGCCGCATTCTACGATTATGAAATATGGCAAATGGACATCAGAACGGCATTCCTTAATGGTTTCCTTAAGGAAGAATTGTATATGATGCAGCCGGAAGGTTTTGTCGATCCTAAGAATGCTGACAAGGTGTGCAAGCTCCAACGCTCGATTTATGGGCTGGTGCAAGCATCTCGGAGTTGGAACACTCGCTTTGATGAGATGATCAAAGCGTTTGGGTTTACGCAGACTTATGGAGAAGCCTGCATTTACAAGAAAGTGAGTGGGAGCTCTATAGCATTTCTCATACTATATGTAGATGACATACTTTTGATGGGAAATGATATAGAACTCTTGGACAGCATTAAGGCCTACTTGAATAAAAGTTTTTCAATGAAGGACCTTGGAGAAGCTGCTTATATATTAGGCATCAAGATCTATAGAGATAGATCAAGACGCCTCATAGGTCTTTCACAAAGCACATACCTTGATAAGATATTGAAGAAGTTCAATATGGATCAATGTAAGAAGGGGTTCTTACCTGTGTTACAAGGTGTGAAATTGAGCTCAGCTCAATGTCCGACCACGGCAGAAGATATAGAAGAGATGAGTTTCATCCCCTATGCCTCAGCCATAGGTTCTATTATGTATGCCATGCTGTGTACCAGACCTGATGTAAACCTTGCCGTAAGTTTGGTAGGAAGGTACCAAAGTAATCCCGGCAAGGAGCACTGGAAAGCGGTCAAGAATATCCTGAAGTACCTGAAAAGGACTAAGGAAATGTTTCTCGTTTATGGAGGTGACGAAGAGCTCGTCATAAAGGGTTACGTCGATGCTAGCTTCGACACAGATCTGGATGACTCTAAGTCACAAACCGGATACGTGTATATTTTGAATGGTGGGGCAGTAAGCTGGTGCAGTTGCAAGCAGAGCGTCGTGGCGGGATCTACATGTGAAGCGGAGTACATGGCAGCCTCGGAGGCAGCACATGAAGCAATTTGGGTGAAGGAGTTCATCACCGACCTCGGAGTCATACCCAATGCGTCGGGGCCAATCAAACTCTTCTGTGACAACACTGGAGCTATTGCACTTGCAAAGGAGCCCAGGTTTCACAAGAAGACCAGGCACATCAAGCGTCGCTTCAACTCCATTCGTGAAAATGTTCAAGATGGAGACATAGAAATTTGTAAAGTGCACACGGATCTGAATGTCGCAGATCCGCTGACTAAATCTCTCCCTAAGGCAAAACATGATCAGCACCAGAACTCTATGGGTGTTCGATTCATCACAATGTAACTGGATTATTGACTCTAGTGCAAGTGGGAGACTGTTGGAAATATGCCCTAGAGGCAATAATAAAAGCATTATTATTATATTTCCTTGTTCATGATAATTGTCTTTATTCGTGCTATAATTGTGTTATCCGGAAATCGTAATACATGTGTGAATAACAGACAACAACGTGTCCCTAGTAAGCCTCTAGTTGACTAGCTCGTTGATCAACAGATAGTCATGGTTTCCTGACTATGGACATTGGATGTCATTGATAACGAGATCACATCATTAGGAGAATGATGTGATGGACGAGACCCAATCCTAAACATAGCATAAGATCGCATAGTTCGTTTGCTAGAGTTTTCCAATGTCAAGTATCCTTTCCTTAGACCATGAGATCGTGTAACTCCCGGACACCGTAGGAGTGCTTTGGGTGTGCCAAACGTCACAACGTAACTGGGTGACTATAAAGGTATACTACGGGTATCTCCGAAAGTGTCTGTTGGGTTGACACGGATCGAGACTGGGATTTGTCACTCCGCTTGACGGAGAGGTATCACCGGGCCCTCTCGGTAATGCATCATCATAATGAGCTCAATGTGATCAAAGTGTTTGATCACGGGATCATGCATTACGGTACGAGTAAAGTGACTTGCCGGTAACGAGATTGAACGAGGTATTGGGATACCGACGATCGAATCTCGGGCAAGTAAAATACCGATTGACAAAGGGAGTCGTATACGGGATTAATTGAATCCTCGACATCATGGTTCATCCGATGAGATCATCGTGGAGCATGTGGGAGCCAACATGGGTATCCAGATCCCGCTGTTGGTTATTGCCCGAGAGCCGTCTCGGTCATGTCTGCATGTCTCCCGAACCCGTAGGGTCTACACACTTAAGGTTCGGTGACGCTGGGGTTGTGAAGATATGTATATGCAGTAACCCGAATGTTGTTCGGAGTCCCGGATGAGATCCCGGACGTCACGAGGAGTTTCGGAATGGTCCGGAGGTAAAGATTTATATATGGGAAGTTGTCATACGAACACCGGGAAGTTTCGGGGACATATCGGTATTGTACCGGGGCCACCGGAGGGGTTCTGGGGGTCCACCTCTCCCGGAGGGCCTCATGGGCTGTATGAGGAAGGGAACCAGCCCAAAGTGGGCTGGTGCACCTCCCCCCCAAGGGCCCATGCGCCTAGGGTTGGGGGGGAACCCTAAAGGGGGCGCCCCCTTGCTTGGGGGGCAAGTCCCCCCTCCCTGGCCGCCGCCCCCCCTCTAGATCCCATCTAGAGGGGCCGGCCCCCCCTTGTCCCTTCCCCTATAAATAGAGGGGTGAGGGGAGGTCAGCGGAACTCGGCTCCTGGCGTCTCCCTCTCCCTCTCCAACATCTCCTCCTCCTCCGTAGAGCTCGGCGAAGCCCTGCCGGAGTACTGCAGCTCCATCATCACCACGCCGTCGTGCTGCTGCTGGAGCCATCTTCCTCAACCTCTCCTTTGCCTTGCTGGATCAAGAAGAAGGAGACGTTACGCTGACCGTACGTGTGTTGAACGCGGAGGTACCGTTCGTTCGGTGCTAGAATCTCCGGTGATTTGGATCACGTCGTGTACGACTACCTCATCCCCGTTCGTTGAACGCTTCCGCTCGCGATCTACAAAGTGGTATGTAGATGCAATCTCTCTCCCATGACTCGTTGCTTAGATGAACTCATAGATGGATCTTGGTGAAACCGTAGAAAAAATAATAATTTTCTGCAACGTTCCCCAACAGTGGCATCATGAGCTAGGTCTATGCGTAGTTCTCTATTGCACGAGTAGAACACAATTTGTTGTGGGCGTAGATGTTGTCAACTCTTCTTGCCGCTACTAGTCTTATCTTGCTTCAACGGTATTGTGGGATGAAGCGGCCCGGACCAACCTTACACGTACGCTTACGTGAGACCGGTTCCACCGACTAACATGCACTAGTTGCATAAGGTGGCTGGCGGGTGTCTGTCTCTCCCACTTTAGTTGGAGCGGATTCGATGAAAAGGGTCCTTATGAAGGGTAAATAGAAGTTGACAAATCACGTTGTGGCTTTCACGTAGGTAAGAAAACGTTCTTGCTAGAACCCTAGTTCAGCCACGTAAAACTTGCAACAACAATTAGAGGACGTCTAACTTGTTTTTGCAGCAAGTGCTTTGTGATATGATATGGCCAAAGTTGTGATGAATGATCTATATGTGATGTATGAGATGTTCATGCTATTGTAATAGGAATCACGACTTGCATGTCGATGAGTATGACAACCGGCAGGAGCCATAGGAGTTGTCTTTATTTTTTGTATGACCTGCGTGTCATTGAGAAACGCCATGTAAATTACTTTACTTTATTGCTAAACGCGTTAGCCATAGTAGTGGAAGTAATAGTTGGCGAGCAACTTCATGGAGACACGATGATGGAGATCATGGTGTCAAGCCGGTGACAAGATGATCATGGAGCCCCAAGATGGAGATCAAAGGAGCTATGTGATATTGGCCATATCATGTCACGTTTATTATTTGATTGCATGTGATGTTTATCATGTTTTGCATCTTGTTTACTTAGAACGACGGTAGTAAATAAGATGATCCCTCATAATAATTTCAAGAAGTGTTCCCCCTAACTATGCACCGTTGTGACAGTTCGTTGTTTCGAAGCACCACGTGATGATCGGGTGTGATAAATTCTAACGTTCACATACAACGGGTGTAAGACAGATTTACACATGCAAACACTTAGGTTGACTTGACGAGCCTAGCATGTACAGACATGGCCTCGGAACACAGAAGACCGAAAGGTCGAGCATGAGTCGTATAGAAGATACGATCAACATGAAGATGTTCACCGATGTTGACTAGTCCGTCTCACGTGATGATCGGACACGGCCTAGTTGACTCGGATCATGTAATACTTAGATGACTAGAAGAGGGATGTCTATCTAAGTGGGAGTTCATTAAATAATTTGATTAAATGAACTTTATTATCATGAACTTAGTCTAAATATTTACAATATGTCTTGTAGATCAAATGGCCAACGTAGTCCTCAACTTCAACGCGTTCCTAGAGAAAACCAAGCTGAAAGACGATGGCAGCAACTATACGGACTGGGTCCGGAACCTGAGGATCATCCTCATAGATGCTAAGAAAGATTATGTCCTACGAGCACCGCTGGGTGACGCACCTGTTCTCCCTGCTGAACAAGACGTTATGAACGCTTGGCAGTCACGTTCCGATGATTACTCCCTCGTTCAGTGCGGCATGCTTTACAGCTTAGAGCCGGGGCTCCAAAAGCGTTTTGAGAGACATGGAGCATATGAGATGTTCGAAGAGCTGAAAATGGTTTTCCAAGCTCATGCCCGGGTCGAGAGATATGAAGTCTCCGACAAATTCTTTAGCTGTAAGATGGAGGAAAATAGCTCTGTCAGTGAACACATACTCAAAATGTCTGGGTTGCACAACCGCTTGACTCAACTAGAAGTTAATCTCCCGGATGAAGCGGTCATTGACAGAATCCTCTAGTCGCTTCCACCTAGCTACAAGAGCTTTGTGATGAACTACAACATGCAGGGGATGGTAAAGACCATTCCTGAGGTATATGCTATGCTGAAATCAGCAGAGGTAGAAATCAAGAAGGAACATCAAGTGTTGATGGTGAATAAAACCACTAAGTTCAAGAAGGGCAAGGGTAAAAAGAACGTCAAGAAGGACGGCAAGGAAGTTGCTGCGCCCAGTAAGCAAGTTGCCGGGAAGAAGCCAAAGAATGGACCCAAGCCCAAGACTGAGTGCTTTTATTGCAAGGGAAGTGGTCACTGGAAGCGGAACTGCCCCAAATACTTAGCGGACAAGAAGGCCGGCAAAACAAAAGGTATATGTGATATACATGTAATTGATGTGTACCTTACCAGTACTCGTAGTAGCTCTTGGGTATTTGATACCGGTGCAGTTGCTCACATTTGTAACTCAAAGCAGGAGCTGCGGAATAAACGGAGACTGGCAAAGGACGAGGTGACGATGCGCGTCGGGAATGGTTCCAAGGTCGATGTGATCGCCGTCGGCACGCTACCTCTACATTTACCTACGGGATTAGTTTTAAACCTCAATAATTGTTATTTAGTGCCAAGTTTGAGCATGAACATTGTGTCTGGATCTCGTTTAATTCGAGATGGCTACTCATTTAAATCCGAGAATAATGGTTGTTCTATTTATATGAGAGATATGTTCTATGGTCATGCTCCGATGGTTAATGGTTTATTCTTAATGAATCTCGTACGTGATGATACACATATTCATAGTGTGAGTA
This sequence comes from Aegilops umbellulata, assembly GCA_032464435.1. Taxonomy (NCBI): domain Eukaryota; kingdom Viridiplantae; phylum Streptophyta; class Magnoliopsida; order Poales; family Poaceae; genus Aegilops; species Aegilops umbellulata. Next base: position 323,177,638 of record CP136058.1, on the reverse strand, counting down.
CCAAAAGAGTTAAAATTGATAACAATAGTCCCACATATTTGTGGCATTGCCGCCTTGGTCACATAGGTGTCAAACGCATGAAGAAGCTCCATGCAGATGGACTTTTAGAGTCTCTTGATTATGAATCATTTGACATGTGCGAACCATGCCTCATGGGTAAAATGACCAAGACTCCGTTCTCAGGAACAATGGAGCGAGCAACCAACTTATTGGAAATCATACATACCGATGTGTGCGGTCCAATGAGTGTTGAGGCTCGCGGTGGCTATCGTTATGTTCTCACCCTCACTGATGACTTGAGTAGATATGGGTATATCTACTTAATGAAACACAAGTCTGAGACCTTTGAAAAGTTCAAGGAATTTTAGAGTGAGGTTGAAAATCAACGTGATAGAAAGATCAAGTTTCTACGATCAGATCGTGGAGGAGAATACTTGAGTCACGAATTTGGCACACACTTAAGAAAATGTGGAATAGTTTCACAACTCACGCCGCCTAGAACACCTCAGCGTAATGGTGTGTCCGAACGTCGTGATCGCACTCTATTAGATTTGGTGCGATCTATGATGTCTCTTACTGATTTACCGCTATCTTTTTGGGGCTATGCTTTAGAGACTGCCGCATTCACTTTAAATAGGGCTCCGTCGAAATCCGTTGAGACGACACCGTATGAATTATGGTTTGGGAAGAAACCTAAGCTGTCGTTTCTAAAAGTTTGGGGATGTGATGCTTATGTCAAGAAACTTCAACCTGAAAAGCTCGAACCCAAATCGGAAAAATGCGTCTTCATAGGATACCCTAAACAAGCTATTGGGTATACCTTCTACCTCAGATCTGAAGGCAAGATCTTTGTTGCCAATAATGGATCCTTTCTAGAGAAAGAGTTTCTCTCGAAAGAAGTAAGTGGGAGGAAAGTAGAACTTGATGAAGTGTTACCTCTTGAACCGGAAAATGGCGAAACTCATGAAAACGTTCCTGAGGTGCCTGCACCGACTAGAGAGGAAAATAATGATAATGATCAAGATACTTCTAATCAAGCTCCTACTGAAATTCGAAGATCCACAAGGACACGCTCCGCACCAGAGTGGTACGGCAACCCTGTCTTGGAAATCATGTTGTTAGACAACAGTGAACCTTCGAACTTCGAGGAAGCAATGGCGGGCCCGGATTCCGACAAATGGCTGGAAGCCATGAAATCCGAGATAGGATCCATGTATGAAAACAAAGTATGGACTTTGACTGACTTGCCCGTTGAGCGGCGAGCCATAGAAAATAAGTGGATCTTTAAGAAGAAGACAGACGCGGATGGTAATGTGACCATCTATAAAGCTCGGCTTGTCGCTAAGGGTTATCGACAAGTTCAAGGAATTGACTACGATGAGACTTTCTCACCGGTAGCGAAGCTGAAGTCCGTCCAAATCATGTTAGCAATTGCCGCATTCTACGATTATGAAATATGGCAAATGGACGTCAAAACGGCATTCCTTAATGGTTTCCTTAAGGAAGAATTGTATATGATGCAGCCGGAAGGTTTTGTCGATCCTAAGAATGCTGACAAGGTGTGCAAGCTCCAACGCTCGATTTATGGGCTGGTGCAAGCATCTCGGAGTTGGAACATTCGCTTTGATGAGATTATCAAAGCGTTTGGGTTTACGCAGACTTATGGAGAAGCCTGCGTTTACAAGAAAGTGAGTGGGAGCTCTGTAGCATTTCTCATACTATATGTAGATGACATACTTTTGATGGGAAATGATATAGAACTCTTGGACAGCATTAAGGCCTACTTGAATAAAAGTTTTTCAATGAAGGACCTTGGAGAAGCTGCTTATATATTAGGCATCAAGATCTATAGAGATAGATCAAGACGCCTCATAGGTCTTTCACAAAGCACATACCTTGATAAGATATTGAAGAAGTTCAATATGGATCAATCTAAGAAGGGGTTCTTACCTGTGTTACAAGGTGTGAAATTGAGCTCAGCTCAATGTCCGACCACGGCAGAAGATATAGAAGAGATGAGTGTCATCCCCTATGCCTCAGCCATAGGTTCTATTATGTATGCCATGCTGTGTACCAGACCTGATGTAAACCTTGCCGTAAGTTTGGTAGGATGGTACCAAAGTAATCACGGCAAGGAACACTGGACAGCGGTCAAGAATATCCTGAAGTACCTGAAAAGGACTAAGGAAATGTTTCTCGTTTATGGAGGTGACGAAGAGCTCATCGTAAAGGGTTACGTCGACGCTAGCTTCGACACAGATCTGGATGACTCTAAGTCACAAACCGTATACGTGTATATTTTGAATGGTGGGGCAGTAAGCTGGTGCAGTTGCAAGCAGAGCGTAGTGGCGGGATCTACATGTGAAGCGGAGTACATGGCAGCCTCGGAGGCAGCACATGAAGCAATTTGGGTGAAGGAGTTCATCACCGACCTCGGAGTCATACCCAATGCGTCGGGGCCAATCAAACTCTTCTGTCACAACACTGGAGCTATTGCACTTGCAAAGGAGCCTAGGTTTCACAAGAAGACCAGGCACATCAAGCGTCGCTTCAACTCCATTCGTGAAAATGTTCAAGATGGAGACATAAAAATTTGTAAAGTGCACACGGATCTGAATGTCGCAGATCCGTTGACTAAACCTCTCCCTAAGGCAAAACATGATCAGCACCAGAACTCTATGGGTGTTCGATTCATCACAATGTAACTAGATTATTAACTCTAGTGCAAGTGGGAGACTGTTGGAAATATGCCCTAGAGGCAATAATAAAAGCATTATTATTATATTTCCTTGTTCATGATAATTGTCTTTATTCGTGCTATAATTGTGTTATCCGGAAATCGTAATACATGTGTGAATAACAGACAACAACGTGTCCCTAGTAAGCCTCTAGTTGACTAGCTCGTTGATCAACAGATAGTCATGGTTTCCTGACTATGTGCATCAGATGTCAATGATAACGAGATCACATCATTAGGAGAATGATGTGATGGACAAGACCCAATCCTAAACATAGCATAAGATCGCATAGTTCGTTTGCTAGAGTTTTCCAATGTCAAGTATCCTTTCCTTAGACCATGAGATCGTGTAACTCCCGGATACCGTAGGAGTGCTTTGGCTATGCCAAACGCCACAACGTAACTGGGTGACTATAAAGGTATACTACGGGTATCTCCGAAAGTGTCTGTTGGGTTGACACGGATCGAGACTGGGATTTGTCACTCCGCTTGATGGAGAGGTATCACCGAACCCTCTCAGTAATGCATCATCATAATGAGCTCAATGTGATCAAAGTGTTTGACCACGGGATCATGCATTACGGTACGAGTAAAGTGACTTGCCAGTAACGAGATTGAACGAGGTATTGGGATACCGACGATCGAATCTCGGGCAAGTAAAATACCGATTGACAAAGGGAATCGTATACGGGATTAATTGAATCCTCGACATCGTGGTTCATCCGATGAGATCATCGTGGAGCATGTGGGAGCCAACATGGGTATCCAGATCCCGCTGTTGGTTATTGCCCGGGAGCCATCTCGGTCATGTCTGCATGTCTCCCGAACCCGTAGGGTTTACACACTTAAGGTTCGGTGACGCTAGGGTTGTGAAGATATGTATATGCAGTAACCCGAATGTTGTTCGGAGTCCCGGATGAGATTCCGGACGTCACGAGGAGTTTCGGAATGGTCCGGAGGTAAAGATTTATATATGGGAAGTTGTCATACGGACACCGGGAAGTTTCGGGGGCATATCGGTATGTTACCGGGGCCACCGGAGGGGTTCTGGGGGTCCACCGGGAGGGGCCACCTCTCCCGGAGGGCCTCATGGGCTGTATGAGGAAGGGAACCAGCCCAAAGTGGGCTGGTGCGCCTCCCCCCCCAAGGGCCCATGCGCCTAGGGTTTGGGGGGAACCCTAAAGGGGGCGCCCCCCTTGCTTGGGGGGCAAGTCCCCCCTCCCTGGCCGCCGCCCCCCCTCTAGATCCCATCTAGAGGGGCCAGCCCCCCTTGCCCCTTCCCCTATAAATAGAGGGGTGAAGGGAGGGCTGCGCACCCCTTGCCCTGGCGCCTCCCTATCCCTCTTCAACACCTCCTGCTCCTCCGTTGAGCACGGCGAAGCCCTGCCGGAGTATTGCAGTTCCACCATCACCACGCCGTCGTGCTGCTGCTGGAGCCATCTTCCCTGACCTATCTTTTGCCTTGCTGGATCAAGAAGAAGGAGACGTTACGCTGACTGTACGTGTGTTGAACGCAGAGGTGCCGTCCGTTCGGTGCTAGGATCTCCGGCGATTTGGATCACGTCGTGTACGACTACCTCATCCCCGTTCGTTGAACGCTTCCGCTCGCGATCTACAAAGTGGTATGTAGATGCAATCTCTCTCCCATGACTCGTTGCTAGATGAACTCATAGATGGATCTTGGTGAAACCGTAGGAAAATTTTTAATTTTCTGCAACGTTCCCCAACAGATCTTACTCTGGTTGATCTACGAGGTTCAGTAGTGACTTGTTCTGAAGTTTCATGATCACTATCATTAGCTTCCTCACTAATTGGTGTAGGTGTCACAGAAACCGGTTTCTGTGATGTACTACTTTCTAATAAGGGAGTAGGTATAGTTACCTCATCAAGTTATACTTTCCTCCCACTCACTTCTTTCGAGAGAAACTCCTTATCTAGAAAGGATCCATTCTTAGCAACAAATGTCTTGCCTCCGGATCTGTGATAGAAGGTGTACCCAACAGTCTCCTTTGGGTATCCTATGAAGACACATTTCTCTGATTTGGGTTCGAGCTTATCAGGTTGAAGTTTTTTCACATAAGGATCGCAGCCCCAAACTTTCAGAAACGACAACTTTGGTTTCTTGCCAAACCACAGTTCATAAGGCGTCGTCTCAACGGATTTTGATGGTGCCCTATTTAACGTGAATGCGGCCGTCTCTAAAGCATAACCCCAAAACGACAGTGGTAAATTTGTAAGAGACATCATAGATCGTACCATATCAAGTAAAGTATGATTACAACGTTCAGACACACCATTACACTGTGGTGTTCCGGGTGGTGTGAGTTGTGAAACTATTCCGCATTGTTTCAAATGTAGACCAAACCCGTAACTCAAATATTCTCCTCCACGATCAGATCATAGAAACTTTATTTTCTTGTTACAATGATTTTCAACTTCACTCTGAAATTGTTTGAACTTTTCAAATGTTTCAGACTTATGTTTCATTAAGTAGATATACCCGTATCTGCTTAAATCATCTATGAAGGTGAGAAAATAACAATATCCGCCACGAGATTCAACATTCATTGGACCACATACATCTGTATGTATGATTTCCAAGAAATCTGTTGCCCTCTCCATAGTACTGGAGAACGGCGTTTTAGTCATCTTGCCCATGAGGCACGGTTCGCAAGTACCAAGTGATTCATAATCAAGTGGTTCCAAAAGTCCATTAGTATGGAGTTTCTTCATGCGCTTTACACCGATATGACCTAAACGGCAGTGCCACAAATAAGTTGCACTATCATTATCAACCCTGCATCTTTTGGCTTCAACATTATGAATATGTGTATCACTACTATCGAGATTCATCAAAAATAGACCACTCTTCAAGGGTGCATGACCATAAAAGATATTACTCATATAAATAGAACAACCATTATTCTCTAATTTAAATGAATAACCGTCTCGCATCAAACAAGATCCAGATATATTGTTCATGCTCAACGCTGGCACCAAATAACAATTATTTAGGTCTGATACTAATCCCGAAGATAGATGTAGAGGTAGCGTGCCGACCGCGATCACATCGACTTTGGAACCATTTCCCACGCGCATCGTCACCTCGTCCTTGGCCAGTGTTCGCTTAATTCGTAGTCCCTGTTTCGAGTTGCAAATATTAGCAACAGAACCAGTATCAAATACCCAGGTGCTACTGCGAGCTCTAGTAAGGTACACATCAATAACATGTATATCACATATACCTTTGTTCACCTTGCCATCCTTCTTATCCGCCAAATACTTGGGGCAGTTCCGCTTCCAGTGACCAGTCTGCTTGCAGTAGAAGCACTCAGTTTCAGGCTTAGGTCCAGATTTGGGTTTCTTCTCCTGAGCAGCTACTTGCTTGTTGTTCTTCTTGAAGTTCCCCTTCTTCTTCCCTTTGCCCTTTTTCTTGAAACTAGTGGTCTTGTTGACCATCAACACTTGATGCTCCTTCTTGATTTCTACCTCCGCAGCTTTCAGCATTGCGAAGAGCTCAGGAATTGTTTTATCCATCCCTTGCATATTATAGTTCATCACGAAGATCTTGTAACTAGGTGGGAGTGATTGGAGAATTCTGTCAATGACGCAATTATCTGGAAGATTAACTCCCAGTTGAATCAAGTGATTATTATACCCAGACATTTTGAGTATATGCTCACTGACAGAACTGTTCTCCTCCATCTTGCAGCCATAGAACTTATTGGAGACTTCATATCTCTCAATCCGGGCATTTGCTTAAAATATCAACTTCAACTCCTGGAACATCTCATACGCTCCATGACGTTCAAAACGTCGTTGAAGTCCCGATTCTAAGCCGTAAAGCATGGCACATCTCATATGCTCCATGACGTTCAAAACGTCGTTGCATCAGCAGCAGGCCTGGCACCCAGCGGTGCTTCAAGGACGTAATTCTTCTGTGTAGCAATGAGGATAGTCCTCAAGTTACGGACCCAGTCCGTGTAATTGCTACCATCATCTTTCAACTTTTCTTTCTCAAGGAACGCATTAAAATTCAACGGAACAACATCACGGGCCATCTATCTACAATCAAACATAAACAAGCAAGATACTACCAGGACAAAGTTCGTGATAAATTAAAGTTCAATTAATCATATTACTTAAGAACTCCCACTTAGAAAGACATCCCTCTAATCTTCTAAGTGATCACGTGATCCAAATCAACTAAACCATAACCGATCATCACATGAAATGGAGTAGTTTTCAATGTTGAACATCACTATGTTGATCATATCTACTATATGATTCACGCTCGACCTTTCGGTCTCAATGTTCCGAGGCCATATCTGCATATGCTAGGCTCGTCAAGTTTAACCTGAGTATTCTACGTGTGCAAAACTGGCTTGCACCCGTTGTAGATGGACGTAGAGCTTATCACACCCGATCATCACGTGGTGTCTGGGCACGACGAACTTTGGCAACGGTGCATACTCAGCGAGAACACTTTTATCTTGAAATTTAGTGAGAGATCATCTTATAATGCTACCATCAATCAAAGCAAGATAAGATGCATAAAAGATAAACATCACATGCAATCAATATAAGTGATATGATATGGCCATCATCATCTTGTGCTTGTGATCTCCATCTCCGAAGCATCGTCATGATCACCATCGTCACCGGCGCGACACCTTGATCTCCATCGTAGCATCGTTGTCGTCTCGCCAAACTTATGCTTCTACGACTATCGCTACCGCTTAGTGATAAAGTAAAGCATTACAGGGCGATTGCATTGCATACAATAAAGCGACAACCATATGGCTCCTACCAGTTGCCGATAACTCGGTTACAAAACATGATCATCTCATACAATAAAATTTAGCATCATGTCTTGACCATATCACATCACAACATGCCCTGCAAAAACAAGTTAGACGTCCTCTACTTTGTTGTTGCAAGTTTTACGTGGCTGCTATGGGCTTAGCAAAACCGTTCTTACCTACGCATCAAAACCACAACGATAGTTTGTCAAGTTAGTGCTGTTTTAACCTTCGCAAGGACCGGGCGTAGCCACACTCGGTTCAACTAAAGTTGGAGAAACTGACACCCGCCAGCCACCTATGTGCAAAGCACGTCCGTAGAACCAGTCTCGCATAAGCGTACGCGTAATGTCGGTCCGGGCCGCTTCATCCAACAATACCACCGAACCAAAGTATGACATGCTGGTAAGCAGTATGACTTATATCGCCCACAACTCATTTGTGTTCTACTCGTGCATATAACATCAACACATAAGACCTAGGCTCGTATGCCACTGTTGGGGAACGTAGTAATTTCAAAAAAAATCCTACGCACACACAAGATCATGGTGATGCATAGCAACGAGAGGGGAGAGTGTTGTCTACGTACCCTCGTAGACTGATAGCGGAAGCGTTATGACAACGCGGTTGATGTAGTCGTACGTCTTCACAGCCCGACCGATCAAGCACCGAAACTACGGCACCTCCGAGTTTTAGCACACGTTCAGCTCGATGACGATCCCCGGACTCCGATCCAGCAAAGTGTCAGGGATGAGTTCCGTCAGCACGACGGCGTGGTGACGATCTTGATGTTCTACCATCGCAGGGCTTCGCCTAAGCACCGCTACAATATTATCGAGGATTATGGTGGAGCGGGGCACCGCACACGGCTAAGAGAACGATCACGAAGATCAACTTGTGTCTCTAGAGGTGCCCCCTGCCCCCGTATTTAAAGGAGCAAGGGGGAGGCCGGCCGACCCTTGGGTCGTGCCAAGGAGGGGGAGTCCTCCTCCTAGTAGGAGTAGGACTCCCCTTTCCTAGTCCAACTAGGAGGAGAGAAGGGGGAAGGAAAGAGAGGGAGAGGGAGAGGGAAAGAGGGGCCGCGCCCCCTTCCCCTACTCCAATTCGGACTCCTCATGGGAGGGGGCGCGCCACCTCCTGGGCTGCTGCCCTCTCTCTCCCCTCAGGCCCACTAAGGCCCAGTACTTCCCCGGGGGGTTCCGATAACCCCTCCGGCACTCCGATTTTCTCCGAAATCACCCAGAACATTTCCGGTGTCCGGATATAGTCGTCCAATATATCAATATTTATGTCTCGACCATCTCGAGACTCCTCGTCATGTCGGTGATCACATCCGGGACTCCGAACAACCTTCGGTACATCAAAACATATAAACTCATAATGAAACTGTCATCGTAACGTTAAGCGTGCGGACCCTACGGGTTCGAGAACAATGTAGACATGACTGAGACACGTCTCCGGTCAATAACCAATAGCGGAACCTGGATGCTCATATTGGCTCCCACATATTCTACGAAGATCTTTATCGGTCAGACCGCATAACAACATACGTTGTTCCCTTTGTCATCGGTATGGTACTTGCCCGAGATTCGATCGTCGGTATCTTAATACCTAGTTCAATCTCGTTACCGGCAAGTCTCTTTACTCATTCCGTAATACATCATCTTGCAACTAACTCATTAGTTGCATTGCTTGCAAGGCTTAAGTGATGTGCATTACCGAGAGGGCCCAGAGATACCTCTCCGACAATCGGAGTGACAAATCCTAATCTCGAAATACGCCAACCCAACATGTACCTTTGGAGACACCTATAGAGCACCTTTATAATCACCCAGTTATGTTGTGACGTTTGGTAGCACACAAAGTGTTCCTCCGGTAAACGGGAGTTGCATAATCTCATAGCCATAGGAACATGTATAAGTCATGAAGAAAGCAATATCAACATACTAAACGATCGGGTGCTAAGCTAGTGGAATGGGTCATGTCAATCACATCATTCTCCTAATGATGTGATCCCGTTAATCAAATGACAACACATGTCTATGGTTAGGAAACATAACCATCTTCTATTAACGAGCTAGTCAAGTAGAGGCATACTAGTGACGTTTTAGTTTGTCTATGTATTCACACAAGTATTATGTTTCCGGTTAATACAATTCTAGCATGAATAATAAACATTTATCATGATATAAGGAAATAAATAATAACTTTATTATTGCCTCTAGGGCATATTTCCTTCAGTGAAGTGCCCTTTTGTGCTTATTGTTTGAAGTGAATGTCTCAAAGACCGTCACTACTCTAGGGTTGTCGTCTTCTGGAGGGTGTTGCTCTGGGGTGTTCCTGGTAAGGATGTCCTCGCCGCTTTTGGCTACCTGCCGGAGTATCCAACATGCTCTAAGGTTGTGGGTTGGTATGGTATCCGATGTTGTGTGTATTTTGCATGGGCCATCGAGCCATCCCTCCAGAACGGTCCCGTGCCACGTAATGGGTTTGTATTTCTTGGCTATTGGACTGGGCGCGCCACGGGGATGCGCCATTTTCGCCTGGACCAGTGGTTGAGTTGGGACCGATGGCTCCCAACAAGCTGCCTGATCCTTCCAGGCATTTCCATTGCACTGTATTCCTGTACGATAGTTGCCAAGTAAGGATGGCAATTTTACCCATGGGTATGGGTACCCGCGGATACCGTATCCGCATGGGTAGGGTATGGGCACAATTTTATACCCATGGGTAGTACCCATACCCTACCCGTTAAGTAATGGGTAGGATACGTGTATAGCCTTTTACCCATGGATATACCCATACCCTACCCATTTATTCTAACATGTCAATTTTACCCATGATTCACAAGTATACCTATGTTAAAGTTGTGTCATGATCTTATAAACCTATGTTAAAGTTGTCACCAATTGTCAATTTGTATTGAGATAATATTCATGTACTCATCTAACTGTTATTGAGTTGAGATCAATACTTTTTTGTCAAATGTGCTATAGATGAACGTAAAATTGCAAATAACTTGTGTACTGTTTGATCTACCCATTGGGTACACCCAATGGGTATGGCTACCCATCGGATATGGGTACGGGTAAAGTTTCGTACCCGTGGGTACGAGTATGGATAGAATTTTGTACCCATTGATTACACGGGTATGGGTATGGTATTGCTCTACCCGCCCCATACCCTACCCATTGCCATTCTTATTGCCAAGTCAGCGAAGTGTAGCATGCGGCGGCGATTAATGGCGTTGAGGATTCCTTCATTCATGCAATTGTTGCGGAACGCTGATATCGCGTCCTCGTCGCGGCAATCTTAAACCTTGTCCTTGACAAGGAGGAATCTGGCCCAGAAGGGGTGGACCGTTTCCTGAGACTGCTGTTGTATGCTCATGAGAGCGCTTATGTCTGGGTGGGTGGGTAGAATTGGATCTGGACCCTGACCCGATCGATGATCCGAAGTCTGAAGTTTTTCCAGACTTAACAGTCCGGGCTCCCGAGTATCTTCTGGTTGCCTTTGCGCGTCATCCGATTCTATGTTCAGAAGGCCAGTCACCTCCTTTTGTGGGTGGGTATCTGGTTCTATAGAGTCGGCAATCCGGACGTAGTCCGTCTTCAGTATAGGAGAAGAGTCTCCATCTTGCTCCTCGACTACCGCTATCTGGTGGGTGATCGGTGGAGATTTGATTTCTCTTTGGTCGGGTTTGAGCCCGATCCGATCGTAATCTATGGCGATTCCCAGGGCGGCGATACGATCAAGGAGCTCGTTTAAAGACGAAAACTCCGCCTGATCCATCTGCTTGGAGTGTTTGGGGTCGATACGAAGAGGATTTTTGATGGCCCGAACGGGCGGTCATGGTAAAGCTGCCCAACCGGAGGGTTTGTCCTGGGGCCAGTTCTCCTCTGGTAGTGATATTGTCTTTAAGGATGAGGCGAGCCATCGATCCTGTTGTCAACGGCACAGAGGAACTCTGAATGAAAGCACCAATGTCGGTGTCAAAACCGGCGGATCTTGGGTAGGGGGTCCCGAACTGTGCGGCTAAGGTCGATGGTAACAGGAGACAGGGGACATGATGTTTACCCAGGTTCGGGCCCTCTCTATGGAGGTAATACCCTACTTCCTTCTTCATTGATCTTGATGGATATGAGTATTACAAGAGTTGATCTACCACGAGATCGTAATGGCTAAACCCTAGAAGTCTAGCATGTATGACTATGGTAATGAGTATATGCCTTTCCGGACTAAGTCCTCCAGTTTATATAGACATGGGAGGATCTAGGGTTACACAAGGTCAGTTACAAAGAAAGGAATCTACATATCCGGTCGCCAAGCTTGCCTTCCACTCCAAGGAGAGTCCCATCCGGACACGGGTGCAGTTTTCGGTCTTCGTATCTTCACAGCCCATCAGTCCGGCCCATGGCTAACAGGTCGGATGCCCGGGGACCCCTTAGTCCAGGAGTCCCTCACCCGTCGCCCCGCACGCCCTCTAGCGTGTAACATCCCAAAATTCTAAATTTTGGAATGTTATAATAAATAGATAGATTTGATTGGTTGTTTGATTGATTGATTGAAAGTGAGTGAAATTCAAATTTTTGAAAGTTAAATGAGAGGGAATAAAAGGACTTTCCCAAACTTTCACTTTTGCATTTATTGATCTCCGTGAATTCAAATTCTTTTCACCACAAAACCCTGGAGAGAAGATGACATGACTTCTTCCATTTATTCAAATGACAAGCGGTGTTGAAAATATTTGAATTTCATTTGAAAATATTTCCAATTCTGAAACTTTATGCAACTCAATGATTTTCACGAGAGAAGATAAAATGACTTCTTCAAATTATATGAAATATGAGTTGGGAGTTTCAAAGAATTAAATTCAAAGTTTATTTTCCAAATTGGAGTTAATTGAGTTTTATTCAAATTATTTTTCTCCAAAAATAAAATATATGGAAAATAGGGTAACATGATTCCCTACAATAGAAAATTGGAGAGAAATAAATTTGAATTAATTTTGGTATTTTTAAAATGATTTTTCTTGGATTTTAATAGAGCAGTAGCACTGTTTGAATTATTTTGCATATGTGTGGATTTTATTTGGCATTATAAAAATGTTCACCTTGTAGAAAATCTTTTTCTGAAAATTTTGATATATTACATGCCTATATTATATTCTTGTTTATTTTGTTTTTCTTTGTCTTGAAATTTTTTTAAAAAAAAAATCTCCCGCGGACCGAACTGAGCCGAAGGCCCAGCCGGCCCGTCAGCGCCGCTGCCTCCTCCTCCCGTGTGCGACCCCGACTCGCCGGAGTCCGAGCGCCGCCCGCCTCCGGCCGCCCCCTTCCCCACGCCTCCCGAGGCCACCCCTCCACTATAAAGCCGCCGCCCGGACCCCTCTCTCCCCTCTCCTCCCGCATCTCGCCGCCGCCTCGCCGGAATCGCCGCCGCCGCGCACATCTCGCCGCCGCCCTGTCGCTGCACGCCAGGCGCCCTCGCTCCCCGCGCCGCTGCCTCGCCCATGCCGCTGCCGCGCCGCCTCTCGCGCATCGCCGCCGCTGCCCCACGCCGCTCGCCCGCGCTGCCGCCCCAGCTCGCCGGCGATCTGCCGCCCCTCGCCGGACTCCAACCGCCACGGAAAACCTCCGCCGGCGTCGAACCCGCTGTGAACCGGTAATAAGCCCGCCCGGTTCGCCCGTTTATTTTTAGGGTTTCGGTTTTTGTTTTAAAACCCGGTTTATTTATTTTGGTTAGTTTAATTAGCAGATGTTCGTCTGTTAGTACACGTAGCGAACAGGTTTTCGTTCGTTAGCGTTCGGTAACGAACGTTCGTAATTTAGTTTTTTTTCTGTTTTATTTCCGGCCAGGGACTTATGTGTGATGTTTTTCTTTACAGTTTAGTCCCTGAACTTCAAACAATCATTACTTTTTACTTGTTAGTCCAAATTCAACGAAACCAACGCCCACGTCTTCGTTATGATCCCCTATTTCCAGTAATCCAACTCAAACATGTTTTTGAAAAGTTTAAAATTTGAATTAGATCAGATTTGAATTCAAACTTCGTTTGATCGTAACTTGAGTTTCTTAACTCCGATTTAGTTGATTCTTTTTGCAAATCGAAGCTCTTGACCTAAACTTTCTGATAAGGCCAAATTCACATAATTTTGGTACTGTTAGAAATTGTTTTATGTTGCAAGAGTTATTCGCTTGGTTTGGATGTTTTCCGAATTGTCTTCTTCGATCTTTCTGATCTTCTGAGTGATTGCTTATGTGTGGTTACTATTGCTTGCTTACGATAGATTGACCGGAGTGTGACGAGTAGATCTATCAAGAGTTTTGAGTGCGAATCATCTTCATCAACATTGCAGGCAAGTTCGCACTTTGATCATATTCTTTTCATACCCAGTTTTTATTGCATTAGATCAATCCTCAAACATTGCATGATTAGGATCTAATTAAATTGTGGGATGGGAAGTAGTTGAGGTAGTACCTATTATCTGTTTATTATCAAACCCTTGGGAGTTACTATTACGTTATGCTTACTTTGCCATGCTATGCTCGTAGACGTGGAATGGGTTTTGAGAGTATTCATGACAGATGTGAGATTGTTAATTAATGGTTTATTTAAGGTGGCAACTTAAACACACATCTGGGTGGATTGAGGTACCTGGGTATCCCAGGATTGCCTGTCTAGGTACCTGGGTACTCCAGGATTGCATTTTTTTATGGACCGCCACCCAGGCTCAAAGGGATCATGAGATTATTCAAACTAGAAACTTCCGTGTGCAGCCACAAGCCATTATGGGCTCTGGCATAGTTGACTAAGTCGTGCGAACTCTTATAGTGGTAGACTAGCAGATGTAGGGGATGTAGGTTGGTACGGTCTATCACGTCGTAAGGTGCTAGCACTTCTGAAAGACTATGTCTCGGTCATCTATTTCTCAAACACCCTATAGTGCGAGAAATCAAACGGAGGCGATCGAGTCTTGTGGGGAAAAGTGCGCAAACCTCTGCAGAGTGTACAAACTAATCATGATTAGCCGTGTCCCCGGTTATGGACATCTTGAGTATCTAGTTCTTGGATTATCCTGTTGATCTCATCATGTTACTTTAATTAATTTTGTTGGGTTTTAATGATGATGCTTAATTGGGATTGAGAATGCTGTCAACCATTCTCAATGTTTAACAACCAGCATGATAGTTAATAAAATTTATTCCTTTGCAGTAGGGAAAAATTGGCTTTACGCAAAACTGTAAACATAGAGCTTTTCCACCAGCCAAATATGCATGTAGTGATAGACATTGTACATCATTTTCTCTATGGTGTGAATTTGCCAGTACATTCAATGTACTGACCCGTTTCGGGCTGCAACGTCTCATGTTGCAGGTTTCTTACAACGAGTAAGTGTTACGTTAGGGTTACGATTTCTACACTCAACTTTGCCGTTGGTGTTGATGGGAATCCACAACCTTGTTGCTTCCGCTATTTGGATTGAGGTAATAGTATTTACGTTACTTTATACATGTGATTTATCTCTGTTATAAATCCTTCGAGTACTGTGTGTGTCAGCATACCGATCCAGGGATGACACGTAAGCACAGAGACTTGATCCATTCGGGTCGGGTCGCTACATAGCGCCAACCCCACACCCACTCGAGCTCCGGTCGCCGCCGCAAGCTCTGCTCCGGCAAGCTCCGCCGTCCCCGCCGCCGTCCATCGGCTCCCCTGGATGCGGGCAAGCCGTGGCTATGCCCATGTAGTCTCCGCGCGTCTAGGCGCCGCTCGTAGCGCAGGTCCGGCGAGTTGCTGCCGCGGTATTGGTCATCGCCGGCCGAACTCCGGCAACAACCGACGCGGCATGGTCATTAGCACTAATCCGCGCCAGCTGGACCACCCCTAGACACTAACTGCGGGCCCCATAGCGGGTCAAAGTACAAGTCAACGCGGGATTAACCTCTGTCTCACTGACCAGCGGGCCCCGCTGGTCAGATTTGACCCTGGCTGGCCCGTCGACTCGTTGACGCAGTGCTGACGTCATGCTGATGGAATTAATCATTTCTGGATTTTAAATAAATCAGTAATGGTTTATTCATTTTAGAAAATAGTTAAAACTTCTAAAAATCATAGAAAAATAATCTATAACTCAGATTGAAAAGTTTTATATATGAAAAATTATCAGAAAAATCCAATCTATCTATTAGTACTGGTTTCATGCATGTTCAAGCAACTTATACCTACTATATAAGTGAAATCAAATAAATGGCATTTGAATAACCACATGTGGAGTTTGAATTTGAACCTAGGGTTCAAGCCAACTTCATTTAATTTGTTGCTAGTTGCATTTAGCTCAATCTACAGCATATTGCCATGTCACATTCATGCATCATATTGTTGCATTGCATTGTTTGTGTTTTCTCTCTGTTGCCGGTAATTATCCCCTCTTAGTAGATGTTGCTTCGACGATGTGATCGATTACACCGATGAAGAGCTATACTATCTTCGAAAGTGTCAGGCAAGCAAACCCCCTTGTTCATTCTGATACAATCCCAATCTCTCGCTCCTGCTCTCTTTTACTGCATTAGGACAACAACGATTCAACTGTTACATGCTGCGGTAGTTGAACCCCTTTCCTCTTCATGACCTGTCATTGCCACAGTAAGTAGATGAAATCCACTAGCATGAGTAGGAGTTGTTCGAGCCCTGATGTGCCTACTCATTCATGCTTGTTTGTCATGCCTGCTATTGCTTAGTGTTGTGTCAGGTCTGATTCATCGGGAATGAGTTGGAAAGTTGTGAACATGTCCTACTGTTGAGAGCTAAGTGTGTGAACACGTTTTGCTAAAGGTAGAGGTGAGAGGCCATGTAGGAGTACATGGTGGGTTGTCTCATTGAAACCGTCCTCAGGAGCTGAGTTCTGTGTTTGTGATCCATGAACAGTTACTACCACACATTGGGTTCCGGTAACTCGACCCCTCTCGGCTTATAAATCAACCCAATCTCTGTCTAGGAGTTGCAACTAGTTTCTGGTGTTTGTAGGTTGTGTTAGTAGTCTACCAAGTGGCACCGGTACAGGTGGACTTGGGACAGACTAGGCACTGTGGCCGTGTATACCAAGCGTCGCCCGTTTGGTGGGCTTGGGAACCCTGTACACGTCGTTTGGGGCCGTGAGCGACACCCTGGCCGGATCTCCTTGCGGATGGAACCCGAATAGGCGATAAACCTGGACTAGAGACTTGTGTGGTTAGTCAGGTCATGGCCGACACCCTCGCCAGGCTTCCGCTTGAAGGTTGCCGAGATACATGACGTGTACATGGCGGTAAGTGGTGAGAGCGTGTGTGAAGAAGAACACCCCTGTAGGGTTAACATCATCTATTCGAATAGCCGCGTCCGCGGTAGAGGACTTCTGGGTTGCCTGTACAGTTCATAGACAAGTGAAAGTGGATACTCTAAAATGCGCAAGATAAGCGTGAGTGCTATGGATGGCCTTCTCGTAGGGAGACGGGAGAGGATCCATAGTGGTGTATTAATATGGTGAATGTGTGGACTCGTGTGTGCCACCTCAAAAGAGTTACCAGCAGACTTAGTTCAGGATAGCCACTAAGTCAAAGCTGGCTTGCTGCAGTTAAACTCCACCACCCCCTTGTTGATACTGATGCATATGTAGCTAGTTCTGATGTAAGTCTTGTTGGGTACATTTGTACTCACATTTTGCAGAGAGACTTCAGTCTCACTAGTAGTTCCATGTGGACTTCGACATTTAGCTTGTTACCTCAGCTGCGATCTTATGCCCTCGGCAGGGTCTTGTAAATAGTCAGGCTTCTCGACCTTTTCATTTGTAGTTGTCTATACTCAGACAAGTTAAGCTTCTACATGTGCTTATTGCTTGTATGACTTGAATGCTGGGTCATCAGACCCATGTTTGTAATACTTGGCTCCTCGGAGCCTAATGAATAAATACTTTGAGTTGTAGAGTTTTGTTATGATGCCATGTTGTATTTGCACATATCGAGCATATTGTGTGTACGATTTGAAATGCTTGGTATGTGTGGGATCCGACAACCTAGTTGTTTATCCTTGGTAGCCTCTCTTACGAGGAAATGTGTCGCGACCGGATTTTACGGACATAAATTTCCAGAAAAATGGCCGTCGAGCTCATCAGCCCCAGGATAACTGTTAGCTGATGAGGCATCAACTTGATACAGATACTCCAAGCAAAATTACAGAATATGTAGTACAAGACCATTGTGGCCTATGAGTACAACAAATGGTTTCTAGTGGTTGAGGGCGGAAGCGGTTTGTGGATCACCACGGTCTGTGGGACTCCATTTCCCACGGGAACAGCTGACCAGGTTAACTCCTATCTTCGCGAGGCTGCTATCACCGTTGCTTAGTTTCCGGGGCTGTCATCGCAACGCTCCTCTCCAAGCAAGCAATCTGGCCAAGACAATAGCCAGGGACAAGATAGTGAGTACTTTGAATGTACTCGCAAACATTATGAACATGGGTATAATATAACAATGATGTGCTGGAAATGTCTCATGCTCATGACGTTAGCCACACAAGATCAATGAAACTATGATGCATGCAAGCATGTTATTTATGAATAAGTAATAGTATAGCAGTAGTAATATTTATAAAATAATCAACAAGCATGCCGCAGCCGGGCGTCTGAGCAACACCACAGAAAGGGCTTTTAAAAGAAATGCCACAGCCGGGCGTCTGAGCGACACCACAGAAAGGGCTTTAAAAGAAATGCCACAGTCGGGCATCTGAGCGACACCACAGAAAGGGCTTTTAAAAGAAATGCCACAGCCGGGCGTCTGAGCGACACCACAGAAAGGGCTTTAAAAGGAATAATCATAGTGAATATCCCGGAGGTAGAACCATCCCAGGGATATTCGATGATAACAATAATATCACGGGTTAGTCAACAATAGTAATAATCATAATCATCACAAGTCACAAGTAGTAATTCCCGTTCTGGTTTAATAGTTTCACCTCCGAAGACCGACACTAAGACCGACACTTGACCCATCCCAGACTGTGATCCTTAACCATGGACACGGCTATTCGAATAGGTTTAATCTCTGCAGAGGGTGTACTCTTTACCCACGAGTAACGGATTCCTTTAGTCCATCGGGACTAATTCCGTCTACGGTCTTTTAATTGAAAACACACCTGACTTGCACACACCAGCTTAACTCACCGGTGTCTGGAATCACCCACGACACCTGTCAAGCAAACTCTAAGTGGGGAGGCTACAACCTCGACGTGGCATGGGTCACAATATTTATACCGCGCGCAAACTAGGGGAGCTACCCCCTTCGGCTACAACCGAAACACCCATGCCCCCGGACCAGGTGGCATGCCTACCGGATGCAGCCGATATCTTCCACCATGGACTCCCTGTACGGTGTGTGCCAAGACAAGGGTTAACAACTTACTGAAACATACCCCACCTACGGTAGGGACCTGTGGCAGTACGAAACAAGTATGGGGGTTACCGGAACAAGACTCGATCTATGGCCGACTCAGGAGGTTCATAAATGTTCCCTGCATGGTTAGCACAACAACAATACTTCAACCAACAAATCACCACCCATTATACCTTACCATGCCATATCGATTATAACCGTCCCGACGGAGACCGGCGACAAGCTCACACCTACCCAGGGCAAAGGCTTTCCCGGATTCCTTATCGGCGTGCATGTAAGGTACATGAGGATGATTGCCATCACATGAGTATGCTCATTTCCAACAGCAAGGAAATCACAATAATGCATCCATGCAAATGATCATATCACATGAAATAACAATACTCCGAAATAAGGTGGTGTTATAAACATATCAGCTATCACACCAAAACTATATTCCCGGGGTTCAGAATGCTTGCCTTTAGGTCATGGAAAAGAAGGGTGCATCCAAAACATCTTGAAATCTTCAAAAATCCTATTTAAAAGAATATGCATGAATTAACACATGCAATCAAAACAGCACAAAAAGTTTGTTTGGAAAATTTTCAAATAAATCTTAAAATAAACTAGACATTATTTGGGAGAGGTAGGAAAAAGAATCACTTCATTTGGAGTTATATTTAAAGAGATATAGTCAGTCAAAGTTTAGTCAAATCTGCTATTTAAAAATAATAAACAGAAAATAAAAAGTTTTAAATTGAACACGTACACGTCGAAAGCGTATTTTGGGATTACGCTTTCGGTCAGGGGAGGCGCACTAGTGGCTTTACGCTTCCACTCATCCACGTGGACTGGCGTTGGGTCTCTGACGGTGGGCCCGCCTGGCCCACTGGTCAGGTTTGACCAGTCGCCCGCGCTGTCTCCCTCCTCTGCCCGAGCGGAGCGGGGCTCCGGCGATCGTCGCCGGCGACTGGCAGCTCCTCGCGGGGTCTCGAGGGCAGGGATGGATCCGCCACGCAAGGGCGATCCTCCCGGTGGTCGCCAGGTAAGTGGGGACGGAGGAAGCTGCCGGCGGCGAGATCCGCGGCGGAGGAGGCTTCGGTGGCGAAGTGGTTTTGGGGCGGCTGCGGTTCCCGATCAAAATTGAGAAGGGGGAAATGTTCACGGGAGGAAGGGGAAGTTTCTGGTGAAGAGAATGGAGCGGGGGAGGCCTTGGTGGCACCGGAATGGTCGGGGCAGTGGCGGCGGCTGGAGTTGCCGGAGAGGAAGGAGACGACTCCCTCCCTTCGATTGACGGCCAAAAGGGGCAAGAGTGGAGTGGTGTGAGGCTGCCTGCGTGCGGGTTTGAGCTCGGGGGCTTCTTTTATAGCACAACCGAGTCGGTTTGCGGCGGCCGTGGATAAGCTTGCCGGCGACCGCCGTTCTGTAGCTGCAGGGCATCGTAGCGGCGACGAGCGCTAGTGGACATGGCTGAGGATAAGCTCGCGCTGTTCCAGGGGCCAGGTGGCGAGCAGGGAAGACTTGGGCGGCGCTGCTCATGGCGGCGGCGGGTGCGGCCGCGGGCGTGCCGCCAAACGGCTTCTGACGGCGGCGCTGTAGCGGGCCAGGGTGGTCGGGGTTCGTGGGGTGCAGAAGGGGGAACACGACGCGCTGGCTACGGTCGGTCACGGACCGGAGTGAGTGCGGGGTGGGACGCGGCAGCTCAGGCGCACGTGCGTGCCAAACGCACGCTCTGCTCGCGCTCTGGGCGTGCACGGGACGTGCTCGACGCAATGCCAGACCTCGCTACAGAGCTTGGGTTAAGCTGGCAACTACAGACCCAGGTTAGGAGCAGCTGGGAGCCTAATGGACAAGGTGGTTTGGGCAGGTGGTCAAGTTCACAATGTAAACTTGAAATCATGTCAAATCTGGCTAAGCACTCAGGGTGTTCGACAAAATGCCAGAGGCATCTAGGCAGGTTTTGGAGTGGTCAATTTCTCCAGGTCAGTGTCTCCTTAGATGCAAGAGAGCGTGGTGAGGTTAGTTGGTGGAAAGCACAAACTTGCTAGTGCAAGTTTTGCAGAACTCCAAATCTGGTCAGAAAAGAAAGGGCATGGTTACATGAATCAAAAGTGATCCGAAAGTTGCATGCTCTTGGACTTAGGGGTTTAACAAGGAGGACTACAAGTTGGAGAAAGAATCAAGGGTTAAAGAGCAAGCAAAAATATGGTTGCTGTATAAACCAGCAAGTTGGACCAGAATGAAAAAGGGGTTGATACACTCAAAATTTTCAAATAACATCATTGGGTTTTTGCATAAAGTTGAATTATAGGCTATTTCCAACATCCCATAATTTTGGTGAAGGATAGAAAGAAATATTTAAATGGGTTGTAGTTCAAATATGGCCAATTAACCTTGAAAAACCAATTTCAAAAAAAATCAAGCAACTCATATATTCAATTTGTTTTACTAATAAAGGAAAAAAAATTCTTGAGTGGTTAAACAGGTCCAATGACATATTTGAACAGATTTTCATTTAGGGGAAAACTCCATAATAGCAAGGGAGGAAATGGTTAAAAAAATTCAAAAAGGAGCTAAAAATCAAGGTTTTAAATCCTGGCAAAAAATTTAATCCATTAAACAAGGTCAAAATTTTTGGGGCGTCACAAAACTACCCCCCTTAAGAAAAATCTCGTCCTCCAGATTTGTTAAAAGCTGTTTTAAAAAAATGCAATGAAAATGTGGCTACAGTGAGAGGGCAATAAGTGGTGTAAAACCACAGTGGGGATACTGGCGCTGCGTGGAAAAATCTACGGTTCGGGATAAAAACGTGAGATTTCCACGCTGGATATAAATTTAGAAAAAATTTCTAAACTTAAATATACGCTGGTCGTACCCGAGAGCACAGTGCCCTCTCTGGCTGACAAGTGGACCCGGGGCCCACAGTCAGCCTCTTCTTCTCCCTCTGGCTCTTCTTCTTCCTCTCTCCCGCGCGCTTTCCCGCGCTTTTCTCCACTGGCGACGCCTAGTGCGTAGGGCATCTAGGCCGTACCAAGGTAGTGCGCGGCGTGCTAGCTGCCGGGGCAGCGTGTACTCACCTCGCGGGCCAGCGTGCTGTCGGCACTGCTCGCGGATTCGACTCCGAACACCGGCGATCGGGCGACGAGCGGCGTTGGTGGACTTCGCCCACCGTACACCGAGCTCGAGCTATAAAGCGGTCGGGGTGTTTTCTCTCTTCTCCCTCACACCTGGCCTTGCTCCTCCTCCTCTTTCTTCCTCCATTTCTGCTTACCGAAGCTCGGGTGAGGCTCTAATGGCGGAGGCGATGCCGGACTGGTTCGCGATCCTGGTATGCGGAGGGCTGGCGACACTGCTGGGGCTCTCCGTGCTCCTGTGCGCGATGATCTTCGATGATCATCGCGATGCTGCTGCTCGAGTGTTGGCTCTCCGCGGTGGCGCTGATCACGAGGAGTAGGTGGGGTGTGCCGGGTGCTAACTGTTGTTAGAGGTTGGTTAGCTAGATGTAACATCGTTGCAAAGCTTTTGCAAAGAGTGTATGTGCTCGGATGATTATGGTTGTGAGTCTGCGGCTGCTGCGCTGTGAGAAATAAAATAATCCATGCCGTGAGAAGGTGCAGATGCAGCAATTCGGGGAAAAGAAAACTCACTCCAGGATTATAAGTGGAGGAAAACAGTAATGCAACAGAATCACTCACATTAATCGAAACTAAAGATTTATACAGAGCACACACGCCTAAGTTACATCGGATAAATAAAAGTTGCAACAATAAACGTAGCAGCGTCGTCTAGAATGCAAAGGGTAACTGGACGGGGTCCTGAGAAAATGTCTCTGGCACTGAGACACATTCTTCTTCTATCGGAGAAAGTGGGTTGACCAGATGATGTACATGTCTCTCCTGGTCGGGCCTTAGTGTTCTGCCGATGGCGATATGAGGATTCAAATCTGCAAGGCTCTGGAGATAACCCATCACGCGTTGGGTTAAATGCTCTTGTGCGATGATGTACTGGACAAGATTGGCCAGGACTGGGTCTCTCTCAATTCGCACACCGGGAAAAGACGTTACTCCTCCGGGCGCTACACGGCTCGGAAAGTAATAATACCCTCGTTCGCTGGCGTAAGGTACCGCGAATCGAAGGCGAGCGAGCGCTTCATATGCCGCAGCTTTTATGGCCATTGGTGGGGTTGGCATAGATTTCCCCGCGAAGGAGACCTCTGTTGGGTCTTGGTTTGAGTTTACAGGAGGGATGTGCACTGCGGCCCAATATCTCGAGGTGGAAGAGGTGATCCTCGATTTGAACAGCTCGTACTGGGGTGGCTGGGTAGCGCCCATGGTACTGCAGGTAAAATCCCACAATATCTTGACAAAACTACCCGGGGTTGCCTCTGGGGTTCTCAGGTAAATGCTGGGGGTCGGCATGGCTAGGAAATGGTTGTGAGGGTGGTGCACAAGGTGAGAGGTGTTTGGCAAGGTCATGCGGTGGCCTCTTATAGCACTGGAGCTGGGTCACTTTTACCATGGTGAATGGTAAGAAAACTTCCAGCTCCGCTCCACGGGTCGGAGTCAAGCTACAGATACACACATTTCACCGGGGTGACGTGTTACTGTGGGAGTTGTCGGGGAGGTTTTTGGTAAATGTGCCAGCGATAGAAATCTTATATTGTATACTGGCGTACCCAGGCAAGACTACCATATAAGCAGAGGCACGACAACAGGCAGCGCTAACTTACAAAGCCAAAAGATTACAAAGCGAGGGTACACTGGGACTCGATACAACTCGGGTTACTTAGTCTACCTCGTTTACATCCATGCGGGCGTGCCTTGTGGATGTTGAGGCTTCTCCACGAGTCTCGCCGTCGGAATTAATCGGAGTAGGTTGAGGGGCTGCAGGCTCGGGGTAGCGATGATGACCATCACGGGGATTGCTGGCCACAACTCCGTTGGAGTGCGCTCCCAAAATGCGGTGAAGCACTTCGGGGGTTATCGCAGCTCCTTGGCCGATGGTTGGGGCAGACCTCAGGGACTCGATCGGGTGTCCAAACAGCACGACTGGGTGGTCGGTGTTGGGCTCGTCCTCTTCTCTAGCCGGGGCTCGACGAACCAGCTCTCACGAGCTGCGATAAGATCAATAGTGACCTGATCGCACAGTTCCTCTAGTGCACCTACGTAGCGCACTAGGTGCAACAATGCAGGATCGGTCTCGTGATCTCCGTTGGCAACTTGGGGTGGTCTACCGTACCCTTCACGTCTGGGGTAGTAGTGGAACGAGCGACAGTCAACTCTGGGCGACAAGTGCCGGAGATGAACTATAGCTTCACGAGCCGCTAGTTGGATGGCTTGTGGCTCAAAGGAAGTGGTTCTCCCTGTGAACCTGTAGGGGCGTTCGGGTGCTAGACCCCTACCATAGATGTGTACAGTGGCCCAAAATTGACGGCTTTCACCGCTCAAGGCTTCTTGGTACACAACATATTCTGGAGGCTCTTCGAACGCATAGGCTCGACGGGTGAGGTTTGCGAGTATGGTCACAAAACCTCCAAGGTTGGTTGCTGTGGTCTCAGTGTGCACGACAGGACCAGGCATTATGGCTCGGTTTAGGATGGTGGCTGTGTTGTGCTGGGTTGGGGCTAGCGTGCCCCTTTTTACAGGGAAAGGGGTCGGAGTCTTCCTCCGCACGCTTGCGAACAGGACTATCTGGGGGCCGGTCACTGGCGCCTGATCGATGGCTAGGCTGGTAGGTCGGGCACCGACTGCCAAAAGGTGTCGGGTCACTGTGGGGCTACCTTGCATGAGAAGCTTGGTTGGAGTTCGGTTATGGCTTGGTGGGTTGGTCTGCCTAAGTTATTGACCTGGCTAAGATAGGATTAGCCAACGGTCAGCCTGGCTCTGATACCAAGTCTGTCGCGACCGGATTTTCTGGACATAAATTTCCAGAAAAATGGCCGTCGAGCTCATCAGCCCCAGGATAACTGTTAGCTGATGAGGCATCAACTTGATACAGATACTCCAAGCAAAATTACAGAATATGTAGTACAAGACCATTGTGGCCTATGAGTACAACAAATGGTTTCTAGTGGTTGAGGGCGGAAGCGGTTTGTGGATCACCACGGTCTGTGGGACTCCATTTCCCACGGGAACAGCTGACCAGGTTAACTCCTATCATCGCGAGGCTGCTATCACCGTTGCTTAGTTTCCGGGGCTGTCATCGCAACGCTCCTCTCCAAGCAAGCAATCTGGCCAAGACAATAGCCAGGGACAAGATAGTGAGTACTTTGAATGTACTCGCAAACATTATGAACATGGGTATAATATAACAATGATGTGCTGGAAATGTCTCATGCTCATGACGTTAGCCACACAAGATCAATGAAACTATGATGCATGCAAGCATGTTATTTATGAATAAGTAATAGTATAGCAGTAGTAATATTTATAAAATAATCAACAAGCATGCCGCAGCCGGGCGTCTGAGCAACACCACAGAAAGGGCTTTTAAAAGAAATGCCACAGCCGGGCGTCTGAGCGACACCACAGAAAGGGCTTTAAAAGAAATGCCACAGCCGGGCGTCTGAGCGACACCACAGAAAGGGCTTTTAAAAGAAATGCCACAGCCGGGCGTCTGAGCGACACCACAGAAAGGGCTTTAAAAGGAATAATCATAGTGAATATCCCGGAGGTAGAACCATCCCAAAGATATTCGATGATAACAATAATATCACGGGTTAGTCAACAATAGTAATAATCATAATCATCACAAGTCACAAGTAGTAATTCCCGTTCTGGTTTAATAGTTTCACCTTCGAAGACTGACACTAAGACCGACACTTGACCCATCCCAGACTGTAATCCTTAACCATGGACACGGCTATTCGAAGAGGTTTAATCTCGGCAGAGGGTGTACTCTTTACCCATGAGTAACGGATTCCTTTAGTCCATCGGGACTAATTCCGTCTACGGTCTTTTAATTGAAAACACACCTAACTTGCACACACCAGCTTAACTCACCGGTGTCTGGAATCACCCACGACACCTGTCAAGCAAACTCTAAGTGGGGAGGCTACAACCTCGACCTGGCATGGGATCACAATATTTATACCGCGCGCAAACTAGGGGAGCTACCCCCTTCGGCTACAACCGAAACACCCATGCCCCCGGACCAGGTGGCATGCCTACCGGATGCAGCCTGTATCGTCCACCATGGACTCTCTGTACGGTGTGTGCCAAGACAAGGGTTAACAACTTACTGAACCATACCCCACCTACGGTAGGGACCTGTGGCAGTACGAAACAAGTATGGGGGTTACCGGAACAAGACTCGATCTATGGCCGACTCAGGAGGTTCATAAATGTTCCCTGCATGGTTAGCACAACAACAATACTTCAACAAACAAATCACCACCCATTATACCTTACCATGCCATACCGATTATAACCATCCCGACGGAGACCGGCGACAAGCTCACACCTACCCAAGGCAAAGGCTTTCCCGGATTCCTTATCGGCGTGCATGTAAGGTACATGAGGATGATTGCCATCACATGAGTATGCTCATTTCCAACAGCAAGGAAATCACAATAATGCATCCATGCAAATGATCATATCACATGAAATAACAATACTCCGAAATAAGGTGGTGTTATAAACGTATCAGCTATCACACCAAAACTATATTCCCGGGGTTCAGAATGCTTGCCTTTAGGTCATGGAAAAGAAGGGTGCATCCAAAACATCTTGAAATCTTCAAAAATCCTATTTAAAAGAATATGCATGAATTAACACATGCAATCAAACAGCACAAAAAGTTTGTTTGGAAAATTTTCAAATAAATCTTAAAATAAACTAGACATTATTTGGGAGAGGTAGGAAAAAGAATCACTTCATTTGGAGTTATATTTAAAGAGATATAGTCAGACAAAGTTTAGTCAAATCTGCTATTTAAAAATAATAAACAGAAAAGAAAAAGTTTTAAATTGAACACGTACACGTCGAAAGCGTATTTTGGGATTACGCTTTCGGTCAGGGGAGGCGCACTAGTGGCTTTACGCTTCCACTCATCCACGTGGACTGGCGCTGGGTCTCTGACGGTGGGCCCGCCTGGCCCACTGGTCAGGTTTGACCAGTTGCCCGCGCTGTCTCCCTCCTCTGCCCGAGCAGAGCGGGGCTCCGGCGATCGTCGCCGGCGACTGGCAGCTCCTCGCGGGGTCTCGAGGGCAGGGATGGATCCGCCACGCAAGGGCGATCCTCCCGGTGGTCGCCAGGTAAGTGGGGACGGAGGAAGCTGCCGGCGACGAGATCCGCGGCGGAGGAGGCTTCGGTGGCGAAGTGGTTTTGGGGCGGCTGCGGTTCCCGATCAAAATTGAGAAGGGGGAAATGTTCACGGGAGGAAGGGGAAGTTTCTGGTGAAGAGAATGGAGCGGGGGAGGCCTTGGTGGCACCAGAACGGCCGGGGCAGTGGCGGCGGCTGGAGTTGCCGGAGAGGAAGGAGACGACTCCCTCCCTTCGATTGACGGCCAAAAGGGGCAAGAGTGGAGTGGTGTGAGGCTGCCTGCATGCGAGTTTGAGCTCGGGGGCTTCTTTTATAGCACAACCGAGTCGGTTTGCGGCGGCCGTGGATAAGCTTGCCGGCGACCGCCGTTCTGTAGCTGCAGGGCATCGTGGCGGCGACGAGCGCTAGTGGACATGGCTGAGGATAAGCTCGCGTTGTTCCAGGGGCCAGGTGGCGAGCGGGGAAGACTTGGGCGGCGCTGCTCATGGCGGCGGCGGGTGCGGCCGCGGGCGTGCCGCCAAACGGCTTCTGACGGCGGCGCTGTAGCGGGCCAGGGTGGTCAGGGTTCGTGGGGTGCAGAAGGGGGGACACGGCACGCTGGATACGGTCGGTCACGGACCGGAGTGAGTGCGGGGTGGGACGCGGCGGCTCGGGCGCACGTGCGTGCCAAACGCACGCTCTGCTCGCGCTCTGGGCGTGCACGGGACGTGCTCGACGCAATGCCAGACCTCGCTAGAGAGCTTGGGTTAAGCTGGCAACTACAGACCCAGGTTAGGAGCAGCTGGGAGCCTAATGGACAAGGTGGTTTGGGCAGGTGGTCAAGTTCACAATGTAAACTTGAAATCATGTCAAATCTGGCTAAGCACTCAGGGTGTTCGACAAAATGCCAGAGGCATCTAGGCAGGTTTTGGAGTGGTCAATTTCTCCAGGTCAGTGTCTCCTTAGATGCAAGAGAGGGTGGTGAGGTTAGTTGGTGGAAAGCACAAACTTGCTAGTGCAAGTTTTGCAAAACTCCAAATCTGGTCAGAAAAGAAAGGGCATGGTTACATGAATCAAAAGTGATCCAAAAGTTGCATGCTCTTGGACTTAGGGGTTTAACAAGGAGGACTACAAGTTGGAGAAAGAATCAAGGGTTAAAGAGCAAGCAAAAATATGGTTGCTGTATAAACCAGCAAGTTGGACCAGAATGAAAAAGGGGTTGATACACTCAAATTTTTCAAATAACATCATTGGGTTTTTGCATAAAGTTGAATTATAGGCTATTTCCAACATCCCATAATTTTGGTGAAGGCTAGAAAGAAATATTTAAATGGGTTGTAGTTCAAATATGGCCAATTAACCTTGAAAAACCAATTTCAAAAAAAAAATCAAGCAACTCATATATTCAATTTGTTTTACTAATAAAGGAAAAAAAATTCTTGAGTGGTTAAACAGGTCCAATGACATATTTGAAAAGATTTTCATTTAGGGGAAAACTCCATAATAGCAAGGGAGGAAATGGTTAAAAAAATTCAAAAAGGAGCTAAAAATCAAGGTTTTAAATCCTGGCAAAAATTTTAATCCATTAAAACAAGGTCAAAATTTTTGGGGCATCACAAAATGTCTCCTAGTGCTTCCACTGAGCCATGGTAGCTTGCTACTGCTCCAGAACACTTAGGCTGGCCGGCATGTGTCCTTCTTTGTTCCTGTGTCTGTCCCTTCGGGGAAATGTCACGCGGTGTTTACCGAAGTCCTGTTAGCCTGCTACAGCCCAAATTCTCCAGAGTCCTGTTAGCCCAGCTGCTACAGCTCGGATTCACTCGCTAATGACCGGCACGTTCGTTGCTGGGTCATGTATGTCTGTCCCTGTAAGTTAGTGCCACTTTGGGTTTACGACTAGTCATGTCAGCCCGGGTTCTTTGTCATATCGATGCTAGCGACACTATCATATATGTGAGCCAAAAGGCGCAAACGGTCCTGGGCCAGGTAAGGTGGCACCCGTGGGAATACCATGCGTGAGGCCGCAAAGTGATATTATGTGTTACATGCTAGATCGGTGTGACTTAGGATCGGGGTCCTGACACAATGCATGCGATGGGTTTTCTTTCCTCCGATTGGTGCATTGTATGCGGGCCCAATTATCCCACGTGGCAACCAAAATGTAATATTTACGTGGAAACTGCTTCTTCACGCGGTCACTGGCTACAGTTAGATGCATTTAATCTTCACGCGAGGTTGACTCTTGGCCGTAGAGTTTTGGCCCTCGAGCGCTTTAAATTCAGATGAGAGGGTTTGTTTACTTATCAATTTAAATACTAGCTTCTCATTTTCTTACACTAAATTTCATCAATTTATATACGTTTGCAAGTTTTGTGGAAAATCAATAAACCACTCCTTGAATTGATAGAGGGTGAGGAGTGGGTACCGATTATCCCTGGAGAAACGAACACACAATTGTTTTGTTACAGATGAGCAGGAAGGATTTAACTCACATTTCTCAAAAGGAAGAAATAAAGTCCCAATGTTCTGGATGCTTTTTACACGGGATTGTCGGTGAACATGAGATATATAGTATGTTATGAGACTATGGGATTATGATATAACTTAATATAAAATTGCAATCCGACAATGTTTAACTTGGCCGTGTTGTATGTTCATCGACTGCACATTCACAACCTCGATTTAGGGTTAATACATATATATGATTATAAGTTCAAATATAGTGGGGAGTGCCCTTAGGGAAATTGAGTGTGTCGGTTAAAACTACTTAATGAGTTGATATGTCGTGCTTGCACATCCAATGTTCCCTAAATTTAAGTACATATCAATTTTCTCTTCCGTTGCAACGCACGGGCATATGTGCTAGTAGTATCAAAAGCGCATGAGGGAGGAACACGTGGATTTTCTAATTTGGTCTTTGGTTTGGTTGAGAGGGACATATACACTAATTTTCAAAGCACACGAGGGATGCACACATGGATATTCGCATCTGTTTTTTATATAAAGAGAGCTCCTTCTTATTTCCATTAACAGAAGGGGACTGCTATGCGTCGGCCAGCATATCTTTTTAAAAGGTCCACAGCCTTGCGAGCCGTCAGATATGAGACAATCTAGTGGCCAAACGTTTTCTTCTACTTTGCAACAAATATCTTGTTGCAGAAACATTTGCAACAGAGGTCATATTACGAAATATACATAGGTTGTGTTGCGGGATTTTTTTTGCAACATAGGTCGTGCCGTAGAATTTTTTATAGCTTCAATATTTTTTGCAACAACAGTGATGTTGTGGAAGAACTTTTGCAACATAGGTAATGTTGCAGAAAATTTTACAACTGAAATGATGTGCAGAAACATCGCCGCCGTTGCCTGCGTCGTGCGCGTCGCTGCCGACCACAACAGAGCAGCAACGCCATCGCTCTATTGGGAATCGTTGATGGAAAACAAAAAAATTCTACGCGCACGCAATGATCTATCCATGGAGATGCATAGCAATGAGGGGAGAGTGTGTCTACGTACCCTTGTAGACCGTAAACGGAAGCGTTTCACAACGCGGTTGATGTAGCCGAACTTTTTTCGCGCTTCAACCGATCTAGTACCGAACGCACGGCACCTCCGCGTTCTGCACACGTTCAGCTCCGTGACGTCCTCGCCTTCTTGATCTAGCAAGACAGACGAAGTAGTAGATGAGTTCTAGCAGCACGACAGCGTGATGACGGTGATGGTGATGCGATCTCCGCAGAGCTTCGCCTAAGCACTACGAAAATATGACCGAGGGATTAAACGATGGATGGGGCCACCGCACACGGCTAAGACAAGGTTGTGTCCTTGTGTGGTACCCCCTCCCCACATATATATAGGTGGGAGGGGAGGAGGCAGCCCCTAGGGCGCCCCAAGAGACCTAGCGGCATCCTTAGGGCTGCTGCCTTGCCCTGCCCCCCCTTTCCTTATACGAAGAAGGGGGGAGGAAAGAGGGGGAGAGGGAAGGAAGGGGGAGTCCTACTCCACACTTTCCTTTCCCTCCCCTCTTTCCTTCTCCTCCTCATAGGCCAGCCTCTATAGGGGGCGCACCAGCCCCTAGTGGGCTGGTGTGTTCCCTCTCCTGGCCCATAAGGCACATATCTTTGTCGGGGGTGCCCGAAACTCCTTTCGGTTACCCGATAACTACCCGGTACCCTCGGAACACTTCTGGTGTCCGAATACCATCGTCATATATATCAATCTTTACCTCTCGATCATTTTGAGACTTCTTATCATGTCCGTGATCTCATCCTGGACTCTGAACAACATTCGGTCACCAAATCACATAACTCATACAATATTATATCGTCATCAAACGTTAAGCGTGTGAGCCCTACGGGTTCGATAACTATGTAGACATGACCGAGACACCTCTCCGGTCAATAACCAATAGCGGAAACTAGATGCCCATATTGGCTCCTACATATTCTACGAAGATCTTTATCGGTCGAACTGTTATGACAACATACATAATTCCCTTTGTCCATTGGTATGTTACTTGCCCGAGATTCGATCGTCCGTATCTTCATACCTAGATCAATCTCATTACTTACAAGTTTCTTTACTCGTTCCGTAATACATCACCTTGTGACTAAATCCTTAGTCGTTTGCTTGCAAGCTTATGATGGTGTATTACTGGGAGGGACGAGAGATACCTCTCTGATACTCGGAGTGACAAATCCTAGTCTCGATCTATGCCAACTCAACAAACATCTTTGGAGATACCTGTAGAGCATCTTTATGATCACCCAATTACTTTGTGACGTTTGATAGCACACAAGATATTCCTCCGGTATCCGGGAGTTGCATAATCTCATAGTTGAAGGAATATATATTTGACATGAAGAAAGCAATAGCAATAAAACTTGGACGATCATTATGCTAAGCTAACAGATGGGTCTTGTCCATCACATCATTCTCCTAATGATGTGATCCCGTTATCAAATGACAACACATGTCTATGGTTAGGAAACCTTAATCACCTTTGATCAACGAGCTAGTCTAGTAGAGGCTTACTAGGGAGACGGTGTTTGTTTATGTATTCACACGTGTATTTAGGTTTTCGATCAATACAATTCTAGCATGAATAATAAACCTTTATCATGAATAAGGAAATATAAAATAACAACTTCATTATTGCCTCTAGGGCATATTTCCTTTAGTATCCCACTTGCACTAGAGTCAATAATCTAGTTCACATCGCCATGTGACTAACACCCAAAGAGTTTACTAGTGTCACTAATCTAGTTCACATCGCCATGTGATTAATACCCAAAGAGTGATCACGTTTTGCTTGTGAGAGAGTTTTAGTCAACGGGTCTGCCACATTCATAGCCGTATGTATTTTGCAAATTTTCTATGTCTACAATGCTCTGCATGGAGCTATTCTAGCTAATTGCTCCCACTTTCAATATGTATCCAGATTGAGACTTAGAGTCATCTAGATTGGTGTCAAAGCTTGCATCGACGTAACCCTTTATGATGTACTCTTTATCACCTCCATAACCGAGAAACATTTCCTTAGTCCTCTTTAAGGCACCTAAGGATAGTTTTGACCGTTGTCTAGTGGTCCACTCCTGGATCACTCTTGTACCCTCTTGCCAAACTTATTGGTAAGGCCCACAACAGGCCTGGTACACAGCATGGCATAGTTTATAGAACCTATGGCTGATGCATAGGGAATGACTTTCATTCTCTCTCTATCTTCTGTCGTGGTTGGTCTTTGAGTCTTACTCAACTTCACACCTTGTAACACAGGCAAGAACCCTTTCTTTTGACTGATCCATTTTGAACTTCTTCAAACTCTTGTCAAGGTATGTGCTTTGTGAAAGTCCTATTAAGCGTCTCGATCTATCCCTATAGATCTTGATGCCCAATATGTAAGTAGTTTCACCGAGGTCTTTCATTGAAAAACTCTTATTCAAGTATCCTTTTATGCTATCCAGAAATTCTATATCATTTCCAATCAATAATATGTCATCTACATATAATATTAGAAATGCTACAGAGCTCCCACTCATTTTCTTGTAAATACAGGCTTCACCATAAGTTTGTATAAAACCATATGCTTTGATCACTTCATCCAAGCGTATATTCCAACTCTGAGATGCTTGCGCCAGTCCATAGATGGATCGTTGGAGCTTGCACACTTTGTTAGCACATTTAGGATCGAAAAAACCTTCTGGTTGCATCATATACAACTCTTCTTTAAGAAATCCATTAAGGAATGCAGTTTTGACATTCATTTGCTAGATTTCATAATCATAAAATGTGAAAATTGCTAACATGATTCAGACGGACTTAAGCATCGCTACGGGTGAGAAAGTCTCATCATAGTCAACCCTTTGAACTTGTCAAAAATCTTTTGCGACCAGTCGAGCTTTGTAGACAATAACATCTACTATCTATCTACTGGGCATGGCTATCACGCGCGCGCTCGTTGGAGCGCTCGTTTTCGGACAGCGCTGATTTGGAAAGTAACCAGAACTAGCTCGGATGATTACGAGGATTAATTAGGGTGGGCCCCCCTGAAAATCAGGGGGGGCGATTAATGTTTGTTTTGGGTGGGCCCAACTTCCTTACCCAGCCTCCGGACTTATACGTGCAAGATGTTCAGGCATGGTCCGTGTCAAAAAAAGAAATTCAGATGTGGTGGGCCTTCGCAGAATCCTGTCGGCTGAGAGTTTTGCGTTGAATTAAATCGCGCGTTGGAGCGGCCGAACGCGAAGGAGTCTATTCCCTATCTACTACCCCTATAAAAACACGAGAGGGCAGAGAACCAACTCATCTCATCCATCCAATTAAAGGATCTAACAATCCAAATCATCCGGATGTTTAGCATCAGACCACGGTTAGCTCAGCCCACTAATCCCATGATCCATCCCCATCATTCGTCCCCCCAGGCCCGAATAAAAAAAAGACCCCATGAGAGCCCCACGCTCTCCCGTCGGTTGCTCCTATCCTCCTCCTCCTGCACGACCTCTCGCCCCCTCCTCCTCCTCCCGCCTCTCCCTCCTCCGCTCCCTCCCGCTCCGCCTCCGCCTTGCCATTCCCCGCCCCCGCCTCCCCACCCTCCTCCCCCTCGCCCTCCGCGGCAACAATGGCAACGATGACGGCGGTTGCAACAACAGCGGCGCCGGCGGGGATGACGAAACAGGAGACGGCGGCGGCAAGTGGGGCGGCAACCGGGGGGAGGCGCTGTTCGTGCTGGCGCTGGCTGAGAGGAAGCTCTCAAGCCTGCTGGTGGACCTCGCCACGGCCGTGGAGGGCGGCCGCGTCACGGGCGACATCGTGCGGCGCTTCGCGGAGATGGAGCGCTCGCCGCTGCTCCGCTGGCTGCTGGGCTTCAGAGGGTTCAGTGAGCGCCTCCTCGCCGACGACCTCTTCCTCGCCAAGCTTGCCATGGAGATGGGCATCGGCATGATCGCCAACGTCCGGGGATCGACATGGATGAATCATGAATGCTTTCAGCTTATTCTTATCTTATCCTCCTTTAATTTTCGGAAGAAAAAATGAAATCGCGTTTTAATTTGTCTGGCCCTTTTTTGTTGCTGCTCTGTTTGTTTCAGACCGCTGTCGAGTATGAGAAGAGACGGGAGAACTTCGTCAAAGAAATTGACATCGTCATCGCTGATGTGGTACGCCTCTTGTGGTCTGCTACTAAAGATGGCAATCTGTACATATGTTGATATACAACCCTGACATTTTAAATCACATACAGATGGGGATAGCAGAAAACACTCTTTGTTATTGCAATGCAAAGTGCATCTTATATCCGAATTTGATATATTTTCCCTTTTTACATGTTGTCGCCACCGACCCTGCCAAAGCTGTTATCGTCCTCCATAACGGACCATACAGTAGCATACACACACAAACTATTTTGTTCCTCTTTATTCAAGAGAGAATTTTGTTACACGTTATTCATCATCTTGTCATAATTGTAGTCTGACCATAATGTACAACAAGTGACCCAGATCGGAATGTTCTTATGATATTACTGTTCAATAGAGGAACTAATGTGCTTCTGGTGTGATTCATAATTGTGGAAAGTTTTCTTTGTGGGGTGGGGTAGTCATTCAAGGGATGTACTTTCCCTTCAGGTCATGGTCTTCTTTCTCTCAAGGAGATGGCGATAGCAAGGGGGGAGCGCAAGATGCTGCTGATGGATTGAACAATGATTTTGGCAATGATGTGACATCCCTCCTTCTGCTCCTTCTAATCTGTCAAATCTATTTATTCATTTTTGTAGCCTTGTTGATATCTTCTCTTCGTTCAAATTAAATATCTAGCTGCTTTTCTGAACCCAACTCCTTTTTGCAGGAAGTTGACGGGCTAGAGAAGGAAGTATGTCAGATATATCCATGTTAGCCCTTAAGCATATCAGAATACAATCATTTAGTGCATAATTAGTCAGTTATATATTTCTACGCATGCCCCCAACAAGGCAACAATCGACAAGGTTACATATCTTCTGTACTAAATGTATCATAGCTTTTGTACATGCTGTCCCGCAGTACTACAATCTCTAGATATAGGGTTGATAAAAAGATTTTGTCGGCGTTCTGGGAACGGGGGTCCCCAGACTTGCTTGCCTGCGGCCTGCGGCGTGGCTCAAAAGGGGGCTCAGTACGGCCCATCTTCATCAACACAGACCCAAGACCCTCGCGAGGGGCCAAGCCTCGCAGGGCGGACGACACGGAGCTTCCTCAGGCACGGCCTCATCAGTCTGGCTCGCGAGAAGGCAGAGAGATCAAGGCGGGGTACATCACGAGGTGCCCGTGGCGCAAGCCATGACGACCAAGGGCGCCAGGCGGGCGCCAGCCCGCTCAGTGTCCTCCTTTCCTCTTTGGTGGAAAGGGAGCAAGCGCAGGCGAGAGCATCAAGCAAAGGCATCCGTTTCGGTGCAACGAGACCAAGACCAGCCCAACGGCAGGGAGGAAGTCATTGTGGAACCCAAGCCAGTGTCACCACCAGAGCCTTTGGCAGGCGAGGACCAACTTTAGTCAGGATAAGTGTACCAGATGTTCCCCTTTAAAATGGCCAATTGTTGGCGCCCTTCCCGCTCAATATTTGGGAAGAGGCCCAGGGCCTTTGCCTATAAATAGGACCACCCCCATGGGTAGGGGGGATAAGGAATCAAGGGATCGGCCAATCCAGAAACAAGCTAGGATCGGATCGAGTAGCATCACACATAGAGAGAGAGAAGGGTGACTGAACTCCTCCTAGCAGTTCATCGCCCCAGCCAGGAACAGACCCTCGCGAGGTTGTTCTTCCTTGTATTGCTCATCATCATCAGCCCAAGAGGCAATCCACCACACCACAAACTAGAGTAGGGTATTACACCACAATGGTGGCCCGAACTAGTATAAACCCTGTGTCTCTTGTGCTGTTCTTTCCATAGCTTAGATCTTAGTGAGGCGGTGGGTACAGGTAGGTAGAAGGCGAAATCTCCGCGCGCACCCCAGTGTTCGAACCTCAAGGGTCAGCCGGAACCCGAAATCCGACATTTGGCGCGCCAGGTAGGGGTGCACCGGAGTTTTCCCTTCCGCCACCGCCACGACCTGCCTCGCGATGAGTAGCGCGTCGCCCGCTCCGGTCGCCGGCGCCAGCACGGAGGCCAGGGGGCTCCGAGCCCTGGCCCCAGCCCTGCAACGGGTACGGTGGCCGGACAAGTTCAAGCCAACGACACCGCGTTCAAGCCAACGACACCGCCGTGCTACAGCGGCGCGACCGATCCGCTGGCCTTCTTGCTGGCGTATGAGGAGGCCATCCTCGAAGCTGGAGGTGATGATAGGGTCATGGCCAGCTGGTTTCCCATGGCCCTCACCGGCGCTCCGCGCGCATGGCTGCTCTACCTGCCGGCAGCCTCCGTGGCCTCTTGGGAGGAGCTCCGCGGCCTCTTCCTCGCCCACCACGCTACACCAACACCCTCGGTCGTCGCGGCCCTCCTGGGCGGCTCGCAGGCGCCGCCTACAAATCACCACGTCAAGCCGTTCATCCGCCGGGTCAGCGCCGCTTCCACGCGGCAGGGGGCTCTCCCGGACCGGGCGGCGCCCAAGGCCGGCCTGACCTTCAGCTCGGAGGACCACCCCTCCAACTCGGCCTGCTCGGGTGCGCTCCCCATGCTGTGCACCCCCACCATCTGCCAGGTGGCCGTCACCAGAACTCTCATCGATGGCGGCGCGGGCCTCAGCGTGCTCTCGGTTGAGGCCTTCAACCTCCTCTGCATACCCCTGGAACGGCTACAACCCAGCCGGCCCTTCTCAGGTGTTGGGGGCGGGTCATCCAACTCCTTGGGACAGATCCGGCTCCCAGTAACCTTCAGCACCTACGACAACTTCCGCACGGAGCTGGTCAACTTCGACATCGCCCCCATCGGCCTCCCCTACAACGCCATCCTCGGCTACCCAGTGCTAGCCCAGTTCATGGCCGCGACACACCCGGCGTACAACCTCATGAAGATGCCCGGGAGCAGCGGTGTCCTCACCGTGCACGGGGACACCGGAGACGCGCTACGAGTGCTCAAGCTCGCCTTCGAAGACCCCCGAGCCCAAGGGGGCTGCACCCGCCAAGAAGAAACAGTTATTCACCCAAGACAAGGCAGAAACCAAGCAGGTACCCGTCGATGAGGACGGATCCACCAACGCCACTTTCACCATAGGCGCCAACCTCGAGCCCGAGCAGGAGGAGGCCCTGGTTAAGTTCCTGCGCGCGAACAAGAAGGTATTCGCTTGGGAGCCTGACCAGTTGGCGGGGATCCCTAGGAGCGTGATCAAGCATCACCTCAACGTGTGCCCCAACGTGCGCCCTGTGAAGCAGAAGGCAAGGCGGCAGTCCACAGAAAAGCAGGCCTTCATCGTCCGAGAGACCCGCAAACTAGAGGCCGCTGGGGTCATTCGCGAGGTCCGATACCCGGATTGGTTGGCCAACCCTGTCGTTGTGCCAAACAAGGGAGGGAAGGATCGCATGTGTGTCGACTTCACCAACCTCAACAAGGCCTGCCCGCAAGATCCGTTCCCGCTCCCCCGCATCGACCTGATCGTTGATTCCACCGCAGAATGCGACCTGCTATGCTTCTTGGATGCCTTCTCTGGGTATCATCAGATCAAGATGGCGGTAGAAGACGTCGAAAAGACAGCCTTCCTAACCCCGTGTGGGGTGTACTGCTACACATGCATGCCATTTGGGTTGCGTAACGTAGGGGCGACCTTTCAGTGGCTGATGCACATCACCTTGGGCCCGCAGCTCGGGAAGAATGTTGAGGCTTATGTCGATGACATTGTGGTGAAGTCTCGGGAGGCCAGGACCCTGATACAAGACCTGGAGGAAACCTTCGCGAGCCTCAACGCAGTGAACCTGCGGCTCAACCCAGAGAAGTGTGTGTTCGGAGTCCCCTCGGGCAAGCTCTTGGGTTTCCTCGTGTCCCACCGAGGCATCGAGGCTAACCCGGAAAAGGTCAAAGCGGTCGAGGACATGAGCCCGCCAAAGACCCTAAGAGAAATGTAGAAGCTCACTGGACGCGTGACCGCGTTGGGGCGCTTCATCTCCAAGTTGGGGGAGCGAGTGCTGCCCTTCTTCCAGCTAATGAAGAAAAAGGGGCCCTTTGAATGGACTAAAGAGGCCAACAAGGCGTTGCAAGATCTCAAGAGATACCTGACCAGCCCTCCGGTCATGGTGGCTCCGCGCCCTCAAGAGCCCCTGGTGCTTTACCTCGCCGCCACTCCCTACTCCGCCAGCGCAGCCCTGGTGGCGGTTAGGGAGGAGCGTCGAATCAGAACCACAGCAGGAGCCCGGGACAAGGCAAAACAGGAACAAGGAAGGCCAATAGAAACCGCCACCGCGGCTGGGAAGGATCAGCCATCGCAGAGGAGTGCACCGGAGGCAGAAGAGGCCCCTCTCCCAGATGGCCAGCCTCTGGAGGCCTCATCGTCTCAGGAGGCGCCATGGTCCCCGGAGGGCGCCACCAGCACTGACGCACCCAACCTCGTTGAGCACCCAGTGTACTTCGTCAGCACGGTGTTGCGGGACGCGAGGGCATGGTACCCCGTGCCTCAGAAGCTCCTCCTCGCGCTACTGGTGGCCTCGCGCAAGCTGCGGCACTATTTTCAGGGTCACCCCATCAAGGTCGTCTCGTCATACCCCTTGGAGAGAGTGCTCAGGAGCCCTAACTCAGCCGGGAGGGTCGCTGAGTGGAACATAGAACAGCAAGCGTTTCAGCTCGAATTCAGCACGACCAGAGT
Organism: Aegilops umbellulata; assembly: GCA_032464435.1. Classification (NCBI taxonomy): domain Eukaryota; kingdom Viridiplantae; phylum Streptophyta; class Magnoliopsida; order Poales; family Poaceae; genus Aegilops; species Aegilops umbellulata. The sequence goes on along the minus strand of CP136058.1, from coordinate 323,138,192 downwards.
CATCAAGGGAGCAGCATTATCGGATTTTGTGGCAGAATGGACGGAGGCACCAAGCCTCAAGGCCGACGAAGATCGATCCCTCTCCCCGGGAAGCGAGGCGCCGGAAGGCTGGGTCATGTACTTCGATGGGGCGTTCTCCAGGCATGGTGCTGGGGCTGGGGCGGTGCTTATATCGCCCACTCAGGACAAGCTCTACTACGCTGTACAGCTCTGTTTCCAGCAAGGTGAAAAGGTCTCCAACAACATAGCGGAGTATGAAGGTCTAATAGCGGGCTTGAAGGCCCCAGCTGCCCTGGGGGTGAAACGCCTCACCATCAAGGGCGATTCGCAGGTCCTTGTTAATTTCTCCAACAAGGTGTACGAGCCGAAAGATGAGCACATGGAAGCCTACCTTGCGGAGGTCCGCAGGATGGAGAAGCAGTTCTGGGGGTTGGAGTTGCAGCATGTGCCCCGTGGCACCAATCAGGAGGCCGACGACATCGCCAGACGGGCGTCCAGGCGGTTACCTCAGGAGCCTGGCGTCTTCGAGGAGCCGCTCTTCAATCCCTCAGCCCTGCCATCATTGTCAAACACGGCTCAGCCTCGGGAGGAGCTCCCCCAGCCACCTGCCTCAGGAGCCCCGGTCTGTGGCCCGGCCTCAGGAGCACGCCTGCTCCTGACGATGGAGCCTCAGGAGGGGTACTGGATCACGGAGCTCCGGAGTTACTTAACACAAGGGACCCTGCCGGAGAAGGAGGAGGAAGCGGAGTGTGTGGCACGGCTGGCCACGGCATACTGCATCAAGGATGGAGAGCTCTACCGGAAGCAACCAAACGATGTATCCCTGCGCTGCATCTCCAGGGAGCAGGGAAAGGAACTGCTGGAAGATATACACAGCGGAGACTGTGGACATCATTCATCATCACGGACCCTCGTCGGCAAGGTGTTCTGCAGTGGGTTTTATTGGCCCACCGCACTCAATGACGCCGCCGAACTGGTGAAGGCTTGTGAGGCCTGCCAGTTCCACGCCAAGCAGATCCATCAGCCGGCAGGAGGCCTGCAGACTATACCCCTTTCGTGGTCGTTCGCAGACTGGGGGCTGGACATCCTGGGCCCGTTTCCTCGGGCGCCAGGGGGCTACCGCTACCTCTACGTCGCCGTGGACAAGTTCACCAAGTGGGCTGAAGTAGAGGCCGTCCGCACCATCCCCGCGGGTTCCGCGGTCAAGTTCATCAGGGGCATCGTGAGCCGGTTTGGGGTGCCGAACCGCATTACCACAGACAATGGTTCGTAGTTCACCAGTAACCTCTTCCAGACATACTGTGCTAACCTTGGAACGCATATATGCTACGCTTCGGTGGCACACCCCCGAAGCAACGGCCAGGCCGAGCGAGCCAACGCAGAGATCCTGAGGGGCCTCAAGACCAGGACGTTCAAGAAGAAGCTGGAGGCCTGCGGCAGAGGTTGGTACGATGAGCTTCAGTCCGTGTTGTGGTCCATCCACACAACCACGACCAAGCCGACTGGAGAGACCCCGTTCTTCCTGGTCTACGGAGCCGAAGCGGTCCTCCCTCACGAGGTCAGACGTCGCTCCGCACGGGTCCTGGCGTTCGACGAGGCGCAGCAGGACGCCATGCGGGGGATGGACCTCGTGCTGGGGGAGGAACGTCGCCGAGAAGCCGCGCTGCGAGCGGCGAGGTACCAACAAGCACTGCGACGATATCACTACCGCAACATCCGCCCCAAAACTCTTGAGGTATGAGACCTCGTGCTCAGGCGGGTTCTCTCCAGGGAGGGACTGCACAAGCTCTCTCCCATGTGGGAGGGCCCGTTCAAGGTTGTTCATGTTTTCAGGCCTGGCTCCGCGCGCTTGGAGACTCAGGAGGGGGTGCCAGTCCAGAACGCATGTAACATCCAGCACCTCCGGAGGTTCTACCCCTAAAAAGGCCCAGAGCCTGTGAAGAAGGCGAATGCCTGTGAAGATTTGTCGGAGTAATGGGCCACGGGTAGGCTAACCCGGGACCCAGAACCTTTCAAGACATCAGGGCAGGCTTCGCCCCTCGAAGAATCCCAAGACAATCGGCCGACTCTGGGAGTCGGCTGCAGCATCACCGATACCCACTCACGGTCGAATCCCAGAGACGGCTGCGACTCCCAATCGGCGACTCCAGGGAGGCCGACTATGGGGAGTCGGCCCGCGACTTCACCACTCTCTGCCTTCGAGAAGAAGGACGAGACCGGGGATGGCTGGAGTACGGCCCTCCCCTACATTGACTACCAAGGGCAGGCATGGCTACAGTACGTCGTACCGGAGGAGATCTCCGTCCGGCGCGGCACTGTTGCCATGCTGGCCCTGACATCCGCCCTGGCAGCGGAACACTGTTCCCACGTCGGCCCGCATGTACGGCCTGGAGACGGCGGGCCCCTCTAGTCAGCGGGGGGGACGAAGACGGCGAGAGCACCCGAAGACGGACCCCGTGGGAGTCGGCCTCCGAGAGTTAGCCCGTTCCTCCCACGGGCCCCACACGCCATTAACCAGATAAGACGGGGAGTGGCGACAGTGATCGCCCGCCAGGCGGCGGCACTGTTGCCACGCCCCCACGACCAAGCCCACGTCATCAGAGGCGCGACTACAGTGGCTAGGACAGTCGGCGGGGTCCACCAGAGGCGGGCCCCAGGAGTCGGCGGAGACGGCGGCTACCTAAGAGACAGACGGCTGGGACCCGCTCCTAGCCAGATTACCATTGTACCCCAGGGGGTAGGCCTATATAAACCCCCCGGAGCACCCATGCAAAGGGTTCGATCCTTTTACCACTAGATCAGAAGCATAGAAGGGGGAGAGCTAGCCTTGCCCTCTCCTACCTCCAGAACACAGCTCGAGGAGCAACTTTGTACACATATCATCATAGTGATCATGCGGAGACCCCGCAGAGCAACAGTAGGGGTATTATCTCCTCGGAGAGCCCTGAAGCTGGGTAAGATTCACCGGCGTGCATGTCTACGCCTCATCCCGCTTCCAGGCATCGGCGACGTTCTACTCGCCCCCACCATGATAAGCCATCCTTTAGCATATGTCGCATCCAACCCCCGACATTTGGCGCCCACCGTGGGGCGAGGTGCACCATCGTCCGGAGATCTGTTCTGGACGGGAACCCTTTTCCTCCCTGGCGAGCGCAGCCAGCCCGGCACGCCAGAGGGAGTTTGCGCCGACGCGCTGCACGACGCAGAGACCGCCTGCGCGGCCAGCTGCCTCGCTGATCTTGTCGGCGAGGTTAGCCTCTCCGACGAGCCTGCATCCGACGCAGGCACCTGCGGCCCCGAGAGCCTTCTCGCCGGCCTCCTCGACGAACTCCACGTTGCTGGCGAGCCTGCCACTGACCTGGAGTCCGTAGGCTCCACCGACCCGATGCTGGTCGACTCCGACACCGCGTCGCTCGACGCCTTCCCCACCAACGTGGTGGTCTATGACGAGCCGCTCCCTCGCGCGGAGGGCAGCGGGAGCACCGTCACAGAAGTGCTCGTGATCGGCCATGGCGAGCGCTCTGACGGAGGAGCTCGCGACCCGCTTGATGCGGCGCTGCAAGACCTGGATGCGCCCATTCCAGAGGACGCCGACGCCGAGACGCTGGAGGCACGCCGCCTCCAGCTCGTCGAAGGCGCAAAGAAGCTGGCAAGCATGAGACGCTTGTCAGAGGCCTACCAGCGTGAGATGGATCGCGCTGTGGGTGGCTCGCCGGCTCCGACGGGGCCGAGCCGTCTAGGCGCGGTCCGGCAGCACGGCGCAGACATCGCCAGCATGTTCGGGGCCAATCGCCCCGTATACGCCACGCCCGCCGAGAACATTCGAGCTGCCCAGGCGGCAGCAGATGAGTTGGACAACCTCGAAGGCGAAGAGCGCCAACTGATGACGGAGCGAGTCCAGCGACTCCTCGACGCGGCTGGCGCGCAGAACGCGGCCGACTGCCGAACCGAGGGGCCGCAGCAGCAGAACGACGACCTGCCACCCCGCCGAGATCAAGGCGCGACGTCTCGGACGCCGACTGGCTGCGTCCACGGAAGGAAAAACAAGGAGCCGGCTGCGAGCCGCAGTCGGACTCACATCACCATCGAGCGCGATCAAGACGGCCGCTCGAGAGCAGTGGAGCGGCGGGATGACTATGTGCCTCCTCCACCCCGCAGAGAAAGGCGAGTCTCCCCGCCGCCCGTTGAGCATCCGACTCTCGGAGGCCGCCTCGGCCGCCGAGAGGGATTCGGAGAGAATGATGCCCGCCACCGGATCGACCGACTCCACCGGTCCCTGGTGCTGGAAGAAGAAGACGAGCTGGGACCGCCGTGTTTCGGCCCCCGCATCCGAGATGAGCCCTTTCCCAAGGGGTTCACTCTCCCTAGAGACACTCCCAAGTACACCGGCTCCGTGAAGCCGGAGGACTGGCTGGTTGACTACTCCACAGCCGTCAGCATAGCAAACGGCAACAAGCGTGTTGCCGTGAAGTATGTTCCGCTCATGCTCCAGGGCACGGCCCGGACATGGCTGAACAGCCTGAAGCCCCGCAGCATCAACGGCTGGCCCGACTTCACCGAGGCTTTCATCCGCAACTTCACGAGCACATACAAGCGACCTCCCAAGCCTCGCCAGCTCTCCTTGTGTGTGCAAGGCCCCAACGAATCGACTCGCGACTACCTCACGCGTTGGGCCGAGCTCCGAAACTCCTGCGAGGGCGTGCACGAGGTGCAGGCCATCGAGTACTTCACCGCCGGATGCAGAGAAGGCACCCTCCTCAAGCATAAGCTCCTCTGCGACGAGCCGGAAACCCTGGATGAGCTGCTGATCATAGCAGACAAGTACGCCACAGCCGACTCTTCTATAAAGACGGAGATCCAAGTCAGCACGACCGGCAAGGTGGCCCCTCAGGCTCCCAGAACTCCGGCTGGAGACGTCAGCCGACGGCAACAGCAGAGCGATCACAAGCGCAAGGCCCCGCAGCCGGCTTCCAGTAGCCGGCAGGTCGCAGCCGTCGAAGATCAACAGCCGGAGGGACAGCCTCCACCCAAGCGGTAGAAGGGCGGCAAGTCCAACTGGCTGCCGGCTTTCTCCTACGAGCAGACTCTAGATGGACCCTGCAAGTTCCACAGCGGCGTGAAGCCGTCGAACCACACCACCAGAAAGTGCCACTGGCTTACCCGGATTGCCAAGGGAGACGGCCTGGCGCCTCCTCCGCCTGCTGGGCAGCCGCCTCCGCCTCCACCCCAGCAGCCGGCTGCCAGGCCAGTCGGCGCAGTACAAGACGAGTACCCGGAAGAGCATGGAGCCTACGTGGTGTTCACCAGTATGGCAGATGACAGGCGCAGCAGGCGGCTGCAGCAGCAAGAAGTCAACGCAGTAGCATCAGATACTCCCGAGTTCATGCACTGGTCCGAGAAGCCTATCAGTTGGAGCAGAGCCGATCACCCAGAGGTGATGCCAAATCCAGGTTCCTATGCCCTGGTCCTGGAGGCCACCTTTGCCACTGATAGGCGGGCAGCTCGTTTCTCGCGAGTTCTGATAGATGGAGGTAGCAGTATCAACATTCTGTACAAGGATACAATGGAGAAGCTGGGAATCAAGCAAAGACAGCTCCAGAGCAGCCGGACCGTGTTCCATGGGATTGTCCCTGGCCTTTCCTGCTCCCCAATCGGCAAGATTCTGATAGATGTCCTTTTTGGAGATAAGGAACATTTCCGCCGAGAGCCAGTCTGGTTTGAAGTGGTGGACCTCAGAAGCCCGTACCATGCGCTGCTTGGCCGACCTGCTTTGGCCAAGTTCATGGCGGTCCCCCACTACGCCTACCTCAAGATGAATATGCCAAGTTCCAAGGGAATTCTGACTGTGGCCGGCGACTACAGGAAGTCGTCCGCTTGCGCGGCCGAGAGCAGTCGGCTGGCCGAGTCCCTGGTTATTGCAGCAGAGAAGCGGCTTCTTGATCGGGTTGTGGCGATGGCCGGCAAGCAGCCTGGGATGTCACCCAACCCAAAGGAGTCGGAAGCTGAGGGCTCGTTCAAGCCAGCAAAGGAAACGAAGAAGATACCCTTGGACCCAGAGCACCCGGAGAGGTACGCTGTCGTAGGTGCAAACCTTGACAGCAAATAGGAAGGCGAGCTCGTCGATTTCCTCCGTGAGAATCGGGACATCTTCGCATGGTCCCCCAAAGACATGCCAGGTGTGCCGACGGAATTCGCCGAGCACAAGTTACATGTCCGGTCCGATGTGAAGCCCGTCAGGCAGCCCTTGCGCCGCCTGTCAGAAGAGAAAAGAAGAGTTGTTGGTGAAGAGATAGCCTAGCTCCTTGCAGCCGGCTTTATCATGGAAGTATTCTTCCCAGAGTGGTTAGCAAACCCAGTTCTAGTACTGAAGAAGAACAAGCAGTGGCGAATGTGTATTGACTACACAAGCCTCAACAAAGCCTCCCCCAAGGACCCGTTTGCCTTGCTGAGAATCGATTAGGTGATAGACTCCACAGCCGGATGCGAGCTGTTGAGCTTCTTAGATGCCTATTCAAGATATCACCAGATCAAGTTGAACCCGGCAGACAGATTAAAGACCGCCTTCATCACGCCGTTTGGAGCCTTCTGCTACCTGACCATGACGTTCGGCTTGAGGAACGCCGGCGCCACCTTTCAGCGTTGCATGCAGAAGTGCCTCCTCAAGCAACTCGGCCGGAACGCCCACGTTTACGTGGATGACGTAGTGGTGAAGACGGAAAAGCGCGGAACTCTGCTGGAAGACCTCAATGAGACCTTTGAGAACCTGCGCCGATTCCAGATCAAGCTTAACCCCGAGAAGTGCGTTTTCGGAGTACCAGCCGGCCAGCTACTCGGCTTCCTGGTCTCTGAACGCGGCATAGAGTGCAACCCTGTGAAGATCAAGGCCATCGAGAGGATGGAGGTACCCAGCCGACTGTTGGATGTGCAGAAGTTCACTGGCTGCCTGGCATCCATCAGCCGTTTCATCAGTCGGCTGGGCGAGACAGCTCTCCCGTTGTACCAGCTCATGAAGAAGACCAATTTTTTTGAGTGGAACCACAAGGCGGATGAGACCTTTCTGCAGCTGAAAAAGATGTTGGTTACTCCCCCTGTGTTGGCGGCTTCGACTCCCAAGGAGCCCATGCTCCTGTACATCGCCGCCACCAGCCGAGTAGTCAGCACAGTCATTGTGGTAGAGCGCAAGGAGGAAGGCAAGGCACTGCCAGTCCAGAGACCGGTATATTACCTGAGTGAAGTACTATCGACCTCCAAGCAGAACTACCCCCACTACCATAAGATGTGTTATGGCATGCACTTCGCCGCCAAGAAGCTGAAGCCTTACTTCCAAGAACATCCAAGCACCGTGGTCTGCACATCCCCATTGGCCGAGATCATTGGAAGCCGAGATGCGTCTGGCCGAGTGGCCAAATGGGCCATAGAATTGGCGCCTTACACGATCTACTATCAACCCCGCACCGCCATCAAGTCGCAAGCGCTGGCCGACTTCCTCGTCGACTGGGCCGAGACCCAGTACCTGCCGCCAGCGCCCGACTCCACCCATTGGCGGATGCATTTCGACGGCTCCAAGATGCGCACCGACTTGGGAGCCGGCGTTGTCCTCACCTCTCCTAAAGGCGACAAGCTCCAGTATGCACTGCAGATCCATTTCGCAGCCTCCAACAACGTCGCTGAGTACGAGGCGCTCATTCACGGGCTCCGGCTTGCCAAAGAGCTTGGCATTCGCCGGATCCTGTGTTATGGCGACTCCGACTTGGTGGTCCAGCAATCATCTGGCGACTGGGACGCCAAGGACGCAAACATGGCAAGCTACCGCTTCCTCGTGCAGCAACTCAGCGGATATTTCGAGGGGTGCGAGTTCCTCCACGTGCCAAGAAACGACAACAACCTAGCAGATACATTGGCACGAATCGGCTCCACTCGCCAAGCAATACCATCTGGCGTCGCTCTTCAGCGCCTCCTCAAGCCATCCATCAAGCCTTCACCAGAGTCAGACTCCATTTTTGTGCCGGCTCCTCCAGAAGAAGTCGGATCCAACTCCAAAGCCCAAGCAGACCGCGCAAAAACCCTCGCAGATGACTCCAAGAACGCCGCAGTCAAGGTCGGCCCGGGGACTTCAGAACTTGGCCCGGGGACTGCGGCGACTAGACAAAAGACTCCAGAACTCGGCCCGGGGACTGCACCAGTCGGCCCGGGGACTTCACTGATCCAGCAAGCGGCCGCGGACTCCAGCCCGCCGCCTCCCGGCCCAGCCGCCCTCGTCCAAGTCGCAGTTCTGGCAGTTGAAGAGATAGCAGCACCCCCATGGGCCCAGCCCATCCTCAAATTCTTGGTGAACAAGGAGCTACCAACTGATGAAACCTTGGCTCGGCAAATACAACGCCGAGCGGCAGCATACACCATAATCAACAGATAGCTGGTCAGGCGCAGCGTCACTGGTGTCTACCAGCGCTGCGTCGAGCCAGAGCAAGGCCAAGCAATTCTCAGAGACATCCATCAAGGCGAGTGCGGCCACCATGCGGCCTCAAGAGCACTCGTCGCCAAAGCTTTCCGACACGGTTTCTTCTGGCCGACTGCCCTCGAAGAGGCCAAAGAGCTGGTCCAGAAATGCAAGGGGTGCCAGAAGTTCCGATCCAAGCCGCATCAGCCGGCTTCAGCACTCAAGACTATCCCCATCGCCTGGCCCTTTGCAGTTTGGGGCCTGGATATGGTGGGACCCTTCAAGACGGCACGAGTCGGCCTAACTCATCTGCTTGTCGCGGTGGACAAGTTCACCAAGTGGATAGAAGTGAAGCCCATCAAGAAATTGAATGGCCCGACTGCCGTAACTTTCATCTCAGACATCACAATTCGGTATGGCATACCGCACAACATCATCACCGACAACGGCACCAACTTTGCCAAAGGCGCCTTGGCCCGTTTCTGCGCGACGCAGGGCATCCGACTGGACTTAGCGTCCGTTGCCCATCCGCAGTCAAACGGGCAGGTGGAGCGGGCGAATGGCCTCATCCTGTCCGGCATCAAGCCTCGGTTGGTCGAACCACTGGAGCGTTCGGCCGGCTTTTGGCTTGACGAGTTGCCAGCCGTCCTCTGGAGTCTGCGCACGACTCCAAACAAGTCGACCAGCTTCACACCCTTCTTCCTCGTCTACGGTGCTGAAGCCGTCATCCCAACGGATATAGAGTTCGACTCCCCGCGAGTCACGATGTACACTGCGGAGGAAGCAGAAGAAGCACGACAAGACGACGTCGATCTGCTGGAAGAGGGCCGGCTGTTGGCACTCAGCCGGTCCAGCATCTACCAGCAGAGCCTACGTCGCTACTACAACAGGAAGGTCAGGCCGAGATCCTTCCAAGAGGGCGACCTTGTGCTCCGGCTGATCCAGCGAACAGCCGGCCAGCACAAGTTGTCGGCACCTTGGGAAGGCCCCTTCATCATCTGCAAGGTGCTAGGAAACGACTCCTACTACCTGATCGACGCTCAGAAGCCCCGAGCACGGAAGAGGGACGACTCCGGCAAAGAGACAGAGCGACCATGGAACGCGAATCTTCTTCGAAGATTTTACAGCTGATGCAGTATGTACCACGTTACCCTTTTGTGTTGGAGTACCAAGACTCTGGGCCCCCCGAGACGGACTTGGGGACTGCCCCTTTTGTTATCTGTATAATAAGTATTATGATTCCGAGTATGCTACTCTTTTTTATGCCGCTTGGCACCGGGCTCGACTAGTCGGCCCGGGGACTCGCTGTCTCGCGCTATGAAAATGCTTCCTGCGGTCGGACAAGTAGTGTGTGGTGCTTAAGCCGTCTCCTGTTAGAAGCCGCAGCTCGCAGAGCGACTGCCCGGCGGGCAGGAGTAAGGAAGAACGGGTGCCCACACGAAAAATGGCTAAGGACTCAAAGCACAAACATAGCTCGAGCCGGCTTTCCAGCAGTCCCTCGCAAAACCGACTCCGAGTAGTCGGCTTACTGTTTTCTATCCGACTTGCTAACGAAACTCTAGAATGGCTAAGTACTTGCCTTCCCAAAGTAGCCAAGTGTTTGATCCAGCGGCAGTCCGCGGAGCGGCTGCCCGACTGGCAAAGACGTCATCTAAGGGAAGGCGGCAAAAGGAAAAAGCCAAAAGAGCATTAAGCAAGATATAATAGAACCCAGATAAATATTTACATCACAAAGGCCATTGGCCGAATCCGCGAACGGAAGTTCAAAATACACCCCGCGGGTGGAATTGTGCGAATTAACAACGTTCGTCGAGAAACTACTAAGCAGATAAACAAGACAAGGCGGCGGCCTATGAAGCAGCAGACGGGTTTGGGGGCTCGGAGGAGATGGCGGTGTCGGACGTCGGGGCGGCCGGCTGGGCAGATTCGGCTTGATCACCTCCAGCGACAGTCGGCGCAGTTGGGCGCGGCTCGTTGTTGGAGGCACGGTCGAGCTGAGGCTGATCGCCCGCTCCGGCTTCTGGCGCCTCCATCTCGTCTCCGACCTCCACCTCGCCTCCCTCCTCGACACTGGAGCCGATCACCTCCGCCGAGTCCTCGCCGTAGTTCGGTTTCATCCCGAACCACTCCGGCGGCGCCTCCTCGCCGTTGTCAGCTAGCTCAGGAACAAAGACACTGGGGTCAACGTACTCGGCGAGTGCAGCGGCGCGCTTGACGAAGTCATCCTTCATGGCTGCCAGCTCCGGCTGGGCCTCAGCCCGGAGCGTGGCCAGCTGGTCCAGGCTCAGGTCCGGATACCACGCCTTGACGAACTCCAAGGCATAGCGCGCTCCGGCGCGTGCCGAGGAGCCTTTCCAAGCCTCCAGGCGGCCCGCTGCGACCTCCAGCCAGTCGGCAGTCCGGCTGGGAGTGCGCAGAATCGGCATCTCCGGCCACAAGGCAGCAATCGCCTGGGCGCTGGCACGTTGAAGCCGGCGCAGCATCCGGTGAGCCGGCCGCAGGCGAGCCTCGATGCTCAGAAGCTGTTCATCAAGAGTCCGGGGGGCGTTGGCAGCAACCTCCTCGCCGGCCGCCCTCCGCACCTCGCGATCGGCCTCGATGGCTTGAACGGCAGTCTGCGCATGGCCTGGGAAGAAATCTACCAAGACGGAAAAAGAAGCAAGTCAGAAAAAGCAAGAGTCGGCCCGACCCACAGTCGGCTGCTCAAAGAAAGCGAGCAAAGAAAACTTACCATCAACGATATCTTCAATCTCATGGAAGCCGGAGGTCAGCATCGCCTCCTTGTCGGTCCAGGAGGAGCGTTCGGCTTCGAACTTGGCTTGGAGTCCAGTCTCCCTCTCCTTCGCCTCCTCCTGCGCCTTCTTGAGCAGCTCCTTCTGCTCCGCCAGCTGCGCGGCCAGCAGGTCGCGCTCCTTGACGAGCTTGCCGCACTCCACCTCCTTGGCGCGCAAGGCAGTGTTGGCTTCGCCCAGCTGCTGCTGAAGAACGGCGTTGGCCTCTGAAGAAAGAAGAAAAAGGACACAAGTCATCAGAAAAGGTCGCCAAGAAGATCCGGCCCGACTGCGCAGCAGTCGGCCCGAATCTCGTGGACTACAGCCCGCGGGTGCGCCAGCGCGCCCCCGTGAAGAAGGAAACTCACCCCGGCTCTCTGACAAGTCGGCAGTCCGCTTGCCCAGCTCTTCAACATTACGGTTGAAGACGGTGACTCGGAGGTTGTGGTAATCCTATGATGAGCATTTCAAAAAGAATAAGCATTTGGAACTCGCCAAAAGAGTTCCAACCCGCCTGCTCAGCAGCCGGCTCGGAACTCGGGGACTACACCCAGTGGGTGCGCTGGCGCGCCCCCACAGAGAAGAGCAAGAAAAACAAAGTCAGAAGAAACATACCCGCACGGCCGCACGCGACGCCAGATGTGCCTTGGTGCAGTTCTGGAGGGCGTCGCTCTCGGCTCGCAGCTTCGCCTGGACGTCCAGGAGCGCCTGGTTCAGCGGGCCGGTGCCGCCTCCTCGCACCCACCCGACGGACAAGGCGCTCATCACCTCAACGTCAGGGGCGGCCGAGCTGGCCGCTCCGGTCTCCAGAGGGCACGGCGCTGAAGTCGCCTTCTCCAGACGGCGGCGCGTCGGCGAGGCGACTTGGAGAAGCAAGTTCGCCACGGCTTCGTCCGTGGTCGGCGGCACCGGCGGGTCCGCCGGCTGTTCATCCCTCGCGCTTCCCGATGGCGGCGGGGGCGGTAGTGGCGGCACCACCGTGTCCGGCCCGGGGGCCTCGCCGCCCTCCCACTCCACGACGGGATGTTCCCCGCCGACCTCCCCAGACTGCTCCATATAATCCGGAGGCGGCGCCGAGCTCAATGGGACGACGAACAGCGCCAACTGGCGGCGCACGGCTTCTTCGGCCCGCTCTTTGGCCGCGGCGGCGGCTTCGGCTCCCTCCAGCCCCGTCTGGGTGGAGGCGGCCGCCTTCTCGGCCTCCGCCTTCTCCCGGCGGGCGGCTTCATCCTCGTCGCGCTTCTCCTGCGCGTTCCGCTCTGTCGCTTCCCGGAGGTCGGCAGCGGGGTCGATACGCCGAGTCGTGGCGGATGACTCCACCGACCCCCTGATGGAGGCGGCGGCGACTCTCCCAAGGGTGAGAGGAGCGCTGGAACAGGGAAGACACGTAAGGACCCAGACAAATCCACCAGGAAATAAGCAAGACAAAGAAGCAGAAACACGTACCCAGAGGATAGCGGCGGCTTCTTCACTTCCTTACGAAAGCGATGGGCCCTCGCGACCGCCTCTTCCCGTTTTGTCGCGGCGGCCGCCCCCTTAAACTTCTTTTCCCGGCCTCCAAGGGAACTCGGCCTGGCCCGGCGCTTCCTCGCGCCGTCTTGCCTCGGTTGATGGCGGCGGGCGACTCCTCCATCTTCGCCGGCGGGCCAGTCGGCGAAGGTGGCCGAGGGCCTGAGGCCGCCTTTCTCTCCTTCGCCACCTCCTTCGACATCGGCCTCCATCGCCGCCGCCCCCAGGTCGGGGTCGTCGATGTCGCTCTCCGCTCGATCGGGGGCGAACTGGCGGGGCGGCCACGCGATGCCGGCTGTGGGCTGGAGGAGAGGGTTCTGGTTCAAGAGATAAGAATAATAGAGATTAGGAGTCGGATTCGGCTGAAGAAGAAGAAGAAGAAGAAGAATCACTTACCACCGGCGAGGGGTTGGCGCGCGAGTACGGCTCCAAGCCGAACTGCCAATCCTCCGAGAGGCCGCAGTTCGCGATGTAGTTCACCGTGTCAGCTACCTCCGCATGAGGCATGTCCTTGGTGCACATCTGACTGTGGTCCCGGTGGCCGCTCATCTGACAGATCAGATGAGGCCGGCTTTGGAGCGTGAGGACTCGGCGCGCCACGAAGGCGGCTAGCAGGTCGGACCCAGTCAGACCGGCCGACTGCGTCAGCACTCGGAGTCGCGCCACGGCGGCGGCCCCAGCCGGAGTCAGCGTCTTGGCGCGGTATGACCAGCTGGGTTGCCTCCCGGCTGGCGCGCCGGCTACGTAGACCGGCAGATTAACCCAGTCGCCGTCTGGGGCAGCGTTCTTCACATAGAAGTAAGAACGCTGCCACATCTTCACCGATTTGATCAGCTGGATGGCGGGGAACGGGTTGTCGGGCGTCGTCCTCCGCATCGCGATGAAGGCGCCGCACTGGGCTGGCACGCCGACGACGTGCGTGCCGAGCTTGGATTGGAAGGACTCTCCCCACAGCTCGATGGTGGGGAGAACGCCGAGGAAGCCCTCGCACAACGCAATGAAGGCCGCCAGCAGCACCACCGTGTTTGGAGTGAGGTGGTGCGGCTGGAGGCCATGAAAGTCCAGGAACGAGCGGAAGAACCCGCTCGCCGGCAGCCCCAGGCCATGCATAAGGTGGGAGCGAAACACGAGCCGCTCGCCCTCCTTCGGCGCCGGCGTCACCTCCGTCGGCGGCGGAGCGCGGGCCTGCACGAGATGCGCGACGGGGAGGCGGCGCGTCTTGCAAAGGAAGTCAATCATGTCGTCGTCGATCTCGGAACCGTCCCATACGCCGGAGCGCACGGCGGCGGGCGTGGTGGCGGAGGTAGAGCTCATCGCTGCAAGCAGGGCGCAGTTCGGCGCGGCAGCGGTGGAGAAAGGAGGAAGAAGAAAGAAGCAACGGAAGCAGAGGGGAGCAGGCGCGCGTGCTTCGCCGTCCCGCTCCCTCCGCCTACTCATAGGCCTGCGGGCTGAAGAACCGAGGGGGCGTCGTGGGATTAACTGCGCCCACGCCCCCACGACCCCACGATTTACCACGGGAGTTACCACGTGCATTTATTGCGCTGAGAAGCTCAACCGCTCGCACGGCCGCAGCGGATCCGTTCGAGGGCCGAGGCGTGGTAATGGCGGGCCCCACCCATGGGCCTATCCCGTCGCGCGCGTGGGCTGGCAGACTAGCTCGGCCACGTGGCGTCCCTCGGCGGGTGCGCGACGGGCGGCGACCGTGTGGCTTATCAGGCACGCCGTCTGATTCCCGCCACGACTTTCAAACTCTTCGAAGACCAGGACGACTTTCGACGAGTCCGGCTTCCCATAGTCGGCTTGTCAGAGGCGGCCTTGATAAGATCGCCTCCCCATGATCCGCTCGGAGGAAGAAACTGTTGAGGCTCCTCGGCATGCCTCCCTCGGCGCCTCACCAACTTCGGGGACTACTGTCGGAGTAATGGGCCACGGGTAGGCTAACCCGGGACCCAGAACCTTTCAAGACATCGGGGCAGGCTTTGCCCCTCGAAGAATCCCAAGACGATCGGCCGACTCTGGGAGTCGGCTGCAGCATCACTGATACCCACTCACGGCCGAATCCCAGAGACGGCTGCTACTCCCAATCGGCGACTCCAGGGAGGCCGACTATGGGGAGTCGGCCCGCGACTTCACCACTCTCTGCCTTCGAGAAGAAGGACGAGACCGGGGATGGCCGGAGTACGGCCCTCCCCTACATTGACTACCAAGGGCAGGCATGGCTACAGTACGTCGTACCGGAGGAGATCTCCGTCCGGCGCGGCACTGTTGCCATGCTGGCCCTGACGTCCGCCCTGGCAGCGGAACACTGTTCCCACGTCGGCCCGCATGTACGGCCTGGAGACGGCGGGCCCCGCTAGTCAACGGAGGGGACGAAGACGGCGAGAGCACCCGAAGACGGACCCCGTGGGAGTCGGCCTTTGAGAGTCGGCTCGTTCCTCCCACGGGCCCCACACGCCATTAACCAGATAAGACGGGGAGTGGCGACAGTGATCGCCCGCCAGGCGGCGGCACTGTTGCCACGCCCCCACGACCAAGCCCACGTCATCAGAGGCGCGGCTACAGTGGCTAGGACAGTCGGCGGGGTCCACCAGAGGCGGGCCCCAGGAGTCGGCGGAGACGGCGGCTACCTAAGAGACAGACGGCTGGGACCCGCTCCCAGCCAGATTACCATTGTACCCCCGGGGGGTAGGCCTATATAAAACCCCCGGAGCACCCATGCAAAGGGTTCGATCCTTTTACCACTAGATCAGAAGCATAGAAGGGAGAGAGCTAGCCTTGCCCTCTCCTACCTCCAGAACACAGCTCAAGGAGCAACTTTGTACACATATCATCATAGTGATCATGCGGAGACCCCGCAGAGCAGCAGTAGGGGTATTATCTCCTCGGAGAGCCCTGAAGCTGGGTAAGATTCGCCGGCGTGCATGTCTACGCCTCATCCCGCTTCCAGGCACCGGCGACGTTCTACTCGCCCCCACCATGATAAGCCATCCTTTGGCATATGTCGCATCCAACCCCCGACAAGATTATCCTTATTGGAAAAGGCCCAGAGCCTGTGAAGAGGGTGAATGCCTGTGAAGATTATCCTTATTGGAAAAGGCCCAGAGCCTGTGAAGAGGGCGAATGCCTGTGAAGATTATCCTTTTTGGAAAAGGCCCAGAGCCTGTGAAGAAGGCGAATGCCTGTGAAGATTATCCTTTTTGGAAAAGGTCCAGAGCCTGTGAAGAAGGCGAATGCCTGTGAAGATTATCCTTTTTGGAAAAGGCCCAGAGCCTGTGAAGAAGGCCAACGCATATGAAGCTGTCGCATTTTGGAAAAGGCCTAGGGCCTGTGAAGAGGGCAAATGCCCGTGAAGCTTGCTTCCCCCAAGAAAGGCCCGGAGCCTGTGAAGAAGGCCAACGCCTGTGAAGCTCGCCGCCCGTGACACTCTCATGTAATAATGAGTTGGGGCTGTACACGCCCTGCAGTCTCAGGAGCGCCGGCCTCAGGCCCTGGGGCTCCCTCCCACGCCCAGTGGCAGCACTTAGCTCCGCGCTGGTGAGAAGACGTCGAAGACTAGATTAGGTGCCGGACGCGCCTTTTCATTTGCTTTCCGCAGTTGGCTTGTTCATTCTCATTCGAAGTTTTGTTGAAGCTGTTACCGTCTTTGACTTGAGGTTCTTCGCCTTTTCACTCTCCTGCCTCGATTTCTCTTATGCAAGGCCTCGCGAGGGGGGTAGCCGAGCGCCCTCGTGAGTGTTTCTGCCCTAGTCGTTCAAAGGTTCCGCGACCTAGGTCCATTACAGGAGCACCCCTCCAGTCCGTGCCCCACGGGCACCGCGACATGAACACAAGGCCTGGGTCGGTCGCCCCCCCCCCCCACGGCTGGGGCCGGGAACTATCCACGCGCGGGCACGTAGCCAGAAGGCACGATAACGGAAGCGAAGCGATGATTAACAGCAATAACCAAAACACGCCCCTGCGGGGCTCCACGCTACTGTCTTTTTACGCAGGAAAAAGGAAAAGAAAGAGCAAATTAGGCGCAGCTCGCCTCACACCGGCCTGCAGGGAAGACCCGAGCTGCCTCCGGGGCTCAAGCAGACTCCCTCTCGCGCTTCACCGAGGCGCGACGACGGGCAGACGCGCTACCACCCCCAAACAGGTACGACGGCGTGGAGGCTGACCGCGACCACTGCTAGAAGAGTCGTCGCCTGAAGAAGAACCGGTGAAGCTTGGGGAACCCTGAGCGCCACCAATCACGCGAGCGCTGTCCTCTCCATCATTGCCGGGGCTGGGTCCCCGGCCGCGGTCATCGTCCTCAGGGCAGCACCCTGCGCGGCGACCATCTTCCCCAAACACCCTCACGTAGAGGGTGGCGTCGCCGTCAAAATTTAAGTGCAGGGTGCACCGACGGCTCAGGCCACGCGCGCGGGCAAACGTCTGCCAACCGCGGGTCAAGGCCAGACTCCCGGCTGCAGAGACCTCCAGTGAAGCCCATGAGGCCCGGCTGCAGCAGCCGTCTGCTGAAGCCAGAGGCCGCCCGGGGCGCCGGCTGGGAGCTCGCCGAGGAGGAGGCGAGGAAGTTGAAGTCGGGCGCAAGTCGGCTCCGCCGACCACACAACAAACTCCGACAGCACCTCTGCAGCGCGAAAGCACGGCCTAGGGGAACGCGCGACCGAAGCGCGCCCCCCGGCCGTAGCTGTCCGCCCGTCACCATGCTGAAAATCATCTCCATGGCCGCGGGGAGCTGCCGTGGTGGCCACAGGATGTTTGCGAGGGCGCCCCCGGCCGCGCTTGGGCGGGGGAGAGGCAGGCTCAACCTGACGAGCCTTCCCCTTCTCTGCGGCCGAGAACCTCCTCGATGGAGCCATGAAGAAGAAGGAAAAGCAAGGGGGGATGAAATGGAAGGGCGCGCGCTGCTCCGTACTTATAACCGGCGAGGGCCAACCGTCGGCCTCCACGATCGCAGGTAATCATGACCCGCTTTGCATGCAGGGACTTGTCCAATCCGTGCAGTTGCCGAGGCGTCGTGGGAAAGTGGAGACGCCCACGTCCAATCAACCGCCACGCGGCGCCCAAGGCCGCAGGCTGTTAGGGCCCGCGGCGCTTCGCCCTTGCCCTTTCGCCTCCCTGCACGGCCAAGTCCGGGCGCGCCTTGGGCCCGGGGGCTACTGCCGGCTTTCTGGGAACGGGGGTCCCCAGACTTGCCTGACTGCGGCCTGCGGCGTGGCTCAAAGGAGGGCCCAGCACGGCCCATCTTCATCAACACAGACCCAAGACCCTCGCGAGGGGCCAAGCCTCGCGGGGCGGACGACACGGAGCTTCCTCAGGTACGGCCTCATCAGGCTGGCTCGCGAGGAGGCGGAGAGATCAAGGCGGGGTACCTCACGAGGTGCCCGTGACGCAAGCCATGACGACCAAGGGCGCCAGGCGGGCGCCAGCCCGCACAGTGTCTTCCTTTCCTCTTTGGTGCAAAGGGAGCAAGCGCAGGCGAGAGCATCAAGCAAAGGCACCCGTTTCGGTGCAACAAGACCAAGACCAGCCCAACGGCAGGGAGGAAGTCATTGTGGAGCCCAAGCCAGCGTCACCACCAGAGCCTTTGGCAGGCGAGGAACAACTTTAGTCAGGATAAGTGTACCAGATGTTCCCCTTCAAAATGGCCAATTGTTGGCGCCCTTCCCGCTCAATATTTGGGAAGAGGCCCAGGGCCTTTGCCTATAAATAGGACTAGCCACCCCCATGGGTAGGGGGGATAAGGAATCAAGGGATCGGCCAATCCAGAGACAAGCTAGGATCGGATCGAGTAGCATCACACACAAAGAGAGAGAGAGAAGGGTGACTGAACTCCTCCTAGAAGTTCATCGCCCCAGCCAGGAACAGACCCTCGCGAGGTTGTTCTTCCTTGTATTGCTCATCATCATCATCCCAAGAGGCAATCCACCACACCACAAACTAGTGTAGGGTATTACACCACAATGGTGGCCCGAACTAGTATAAACCATGTGTCTCTTGTGCTGTTCTTTCCATAGCTTAGATCTTAGCGAGGTGGTGGAGTACATGTAGGTAGAAGGCAAAATCTCCGCGCGCACCCCAGTGTTCAAACCTCAAGGGTCAGCCGGAACCCGAAATCCGACAGATTTGCTCGAATCAGATAAACAACATGGATTAATGTTTACATTATTATATCTGGTGCTTAATTTACTATTAAGAATATATAATGAAGTCGTTTCTCCATGTTTTTCCAACTGTCTTTACAATTATGAGGATATAGAAGATTAACTCAAGTCAGGTAAACAACATGGTTTTTATTTTGCAGATTTCTGTAATGCAGCACTTTAGACGTGCATTTGGCTATTCTAGGCCCCCAATTGATGTATATTTCTTGTATTGCTTTTCATCAATTATGATTAGTAAGGGATCCTACTGATTTATGATTTCATTAGGGAAGTGTTGCTAGCGATACTTCTGTACAGTCCATCTCTTGATAGTATTATGTAAATACAAAATAGATTGTGTATATAGCATAATATTTCTACATGTAGATCTTGAAGACTATTACTCTTCTTATTCTGCATTTAGTTATATTCTTGATGTTAAAAGAATCGTGGAAAAATATGTAAAAGTGCAGAACGTTTTCAGATTCTTGTCTGGATTATGTGCCTTTAATTGGTACACTTTTTTGCAGCGAGATAAAATGGTACACTACAAAGCTCTTAATTGAAATTGATAGCTGTATTTCTCATTGCAGAGTGGTGTTTGTTTGCTTTTCATTGTAAAAAAGGAAACTCTTTGCTTTACAAGGTTTTTGGTTATTTTTAGATGTTGTTATCAAAAATATAGCTTAATCTATAGATGGATCTTTTGTTGTATGATGAAGTATGATATGGACCTATGGTATTTCCCCTTTGTAGGGACCAAGCGATATGTGAGATTGACAAGGAAAAGAACACTTGAGGTATTATTCATTTCACTACCTTAGCATTTTGTACTATTTAGTAAGGTGTCACTTGATAGTGTTTATTTCGGTAAGGTGCTCTGTTTGCCTTTTAAAGTCAGTCCCCGTCAATACTTTCTCCTTTTCGTTTTGGACCATGTCAGCGCTAAGAGATGTTTTTTTTTCATGATCACTATGAATAAAAGTGTGCAAAATGAATTCAGTTGGCAACTAGCCATATCACACATGTGTTTGCTTCAGGTTGTGCGTTTCAGTCCATTGTAGGAATAATTTCATTGAGAACTCGTAACCGCAGGTTGAAGAACATTTTGGACCACAAGTAGGGGTAAGTTCTAGAGTGTGGAGGGGCAACGTTGCGAGCTTGGAGATCGCTCATGGTTCTGATTGTTTCCTATTTAGATTGAGGAACGTATACTTGGCCCACCATCATTCCCAATGATTAGATAGTTTGCATTTATATGCAAATTGTGCGTGAATAAATTTATGTCTACCAAGGTAAAAATGGGATACTAATTTTCATTATTACACGTCTGCAAATCCTCTTTGAGACCTTGTATTTGATATCTCCGCTTTGGCTTACATGTGCATTGTTGGAATTGATAGTTTTTGCGGATGTGAAAATGGTTATTATAGAACCGAGTTTCTTTTGTGTATAAGATTTTTCAAATGCAAGAAAATGATTCAGATCTTGCACGGCTTCAAGTTAGAAAATGCCAAAGTTTTCTTATTCTGGGTTAGCACAATTTCCAGGTTGGTATTAATTCGTAGGAGGCTAAAATTCAGATTTATTATAATGTTTAAACAATGTTCATGGTTTAACCTGCTTTTACATCTTCTATGTAATATGAATATTGAAAATTTTGTACCCACGAATGTTTTGTCTATGCCACTGGACAATCATTCTACTGTGTGGAAAAGACTAGGGATAATAATATTATCAATTGCCATGCCATGTGTTTTTTAATCTATATTGGTTGAGACGAAGACGCGCATTGCGCGTGCATGTTTACTAGTTACCATCAGCGTCAATCTTCTTCTTGAAGATCCATTTATTCTCTATAGCTTGCCGATCATGGGGCAAGTCCATCAAAGTTCACACTTTGTTCTCATACATGGATCCTATCTCAGATTCCATGGCCTCAAGCCATCTATCGGTATCTGGGCTCATCATAGATTCTTCATAGTTCGTAGGTTCGCCTTGGTCTAATAGTATGACTTCCAGAACAGGATTATTGTACCTCTTTGGTGCAGAACGTGCTCTGGTTGACCTATGAGGTTCGGTAGTACCTTGATGTGAAGTTTCATGATCATTATCATTAGCTTGCTCTCTAGTTGGTGTAAGCATCACGGGAACGGATTTCTCTGATGTGCTACTTTCCAATTCGAGAGAAGGTACGATTACCTCATCAAGTTCTACTTTCCTCCCACTCACTTCTTTTTAGAGAAACTCCTTCTCTAGAAAGGTTCCATTTTTGGCAACAAAAATCTTGCCTTCGGATCTGTGGTAGAAGGTGTACCCAATCGTTTTCTTAGGATATCCTATGAAGACGCACTTCTGGAAGCAAATATGCCCTAGAGGCAATAATAAAGTTGTTATTTATATTTCCTTATATCATGATAAATGTTTATTATCCATGCTAGAATTGTATTAACCGGAAACTTGATACATGCGTGGGTACATAGACAAAACACCGTGTCCCTAGTAAGCCTCTACTAGACTAGCTTGTTAATCAAAGATGGTTAAGTTTCCTAACCATAGACATGTGTTGTCATTTGATGAATGGGATCACATCATTAGGAGAATGATGTGATGGACATGACCCATCTATTAGCTTAGCATATTGATCGTTCAGTTTTATTGCTATAGCTTTCTTCATGGGATATACATATTCATTTGACTATGAGATTATGCAACTTCCGGATACCGGAAGAATACCTTGTGTGCTATCAAACGTCACAACGTAACTGAGTGATTATAAAGATGCTCTACAGGTATCTTCGAAGGTGTTTGTTGGGTTCGCATAGATTGAGATTAGGATTTGTCACTCCGAATATCGAAGAGGTATCTTTGGGCCCTCTCAGTAATACACATCATAATAAGTCTTGCAAGCAATGTGACTAATGAGTTAGTTGCGGGATGATGTATTATAGAACGAGTAAAGAGACTTGCCAGTAATGAGATTGAGCTAGGTATGAAGATACCGACGATCGAATCTCGGGAAAGTAACATACCGATGACAAAGGGAATTACATATGTTGTCATTGCGGTACGACCGATAAAAGATCTTCGTAGAATATGTAGGAATCAATATGAGCATCCAGGTTCCGTTGTTGGTTATTGACCGGAGAGGTGTCTCGGTCATGTCTACATGGTTCTCGAACCCGTAGGGTCTGCACGCTTAACGTTCGATGATGATTTTGTATTATATGAGTTATGTGATTTGGTGACTGAATGTTGTTTGGAGTCCCGGATGAGATCACAGACATGACGAGGAGTCTCGAAATGGTCGAGAGGTAAAGATTCATATATAGGACGATGATATTCGGACACGGAAGTGTTCTGGGGGTACCGAGTACATATCAGGTCACCGGAAGGGTTTCCGGGCACCCCCTGGCAACTACATGGGCCTAATGGGCCAAGAAGGGGACAGACCAGCCCCTAGGGGGCTGGTGCGCCCCGCCGAAGTAAGGGGGAGGAAAGAGCAGAAGAGATAAAGGAAGGGTAGGGATTCGGCCTCCCCCTTCCTTCTCTCCTCCGTCCTCCTTCCTTCACCCTCCGGATGAATATGGAAGGGGGAGGCCGAATTGGGAGGCGCCCAAGTAGGATTCATCCTACTTGGGGCACGCCCTTGGCTGCCTCTCCTTCTCTCCAACCTATATATATGGGGGCACCACTAGAACACACAACATTGATTCCTTGCCATGTGCGGCGCCCCCATCCACAGTTTACGCCACTGGTCATATTCACGTATAGTGCTTAGGTGAAGCTCTGCGTGGATCACTTCACCATCACCATCACCACGCCGTCGTGCTGACAGAACTCTCCCTCGATACTTTGCTGGATCAAGAGTTCGAGGGACGTCATCGAGCTAAACATGTGCAGAACTCGGAGGTGTCGTACGTTCGGTGATTGATCGGTCGGAATGAGAAGAAGGTCAACTACATCAACCGCGTTGCCAAACGCTTCCGGTTTCGGTCTACGAGGGTACGTGGACACACTCTCCCCTCTTGTTGCTATGCATCTCCTAGATAGATCTTGCGTGAGCGTAGGAATTTTTTTGAAATTGCATGCTACGTTTCCTAGCAGTGGCTTCCGAGTCAGGTCTATGCGTAGATGATATGCACGAGTAGAACACAAAGAGTTATGGGCGGTGATCATCATACCTCTTACCACCAATGTCTTATTTTGATTCAGCGGTATTGTTCGATGAAGCGGCCCGGACCAACCTTATATGACCACGTTCATGAGATCGGTTCCATCGACAGACATGCAACTAATTTTGCATAAAGGTGGCTGGCAGGTGGCTGTTTCTCCAACTTAGGTCGAACCGAATTTGACTGCGGCCGGTCCTTGTTGAAGGTTAAAATAGCAAACTTGATAAATCACCGTTCTGGTTTTGATGCGTAGGTAAGAACGGTTCTTACTAGAAGCCCGTAGCAACCACGTAAATCATGCAACAACAAAGTACAAGACGTCTAACTTGTTTTTGCAGGGCATGTTGTGATGTGATATGGTCAAGACATGATGCGATATACGTTATTGTATGAGATGATGTGGGATCTTGAGAAGATGTGTCTAGAGGGGGGGGGTGATTAGACACTTAGTGTTAAAGTTTCAGTTTTTAAACTTTTTCGGTTTAAGTGGAGTTTAGGCACAATTTCAACATACAAAATACATATCAAGCAAGCATGCAAAGAGTATATGAGCAGCGGAAAGTAAAGCATGCAACTTGCAAGAATGTAAAGGGAAGGGTTTGGAGAATTCAAACGCAATTGGAGACAAGGATGTTTTTGTCGTGGTTCGGATAGGTGGTGCTATCCTACATCCACGTTGATGGAGACTTCAACCCACGGAGGGTAACGGTTGCGCGAGTCCATGGAGGGCTCCACCCACGAAGGGTCCACGAAGAAGCAACCTTGTCTATTCCATCATGGCCATCGCCCACGAAGGACTTGCCTCACTAGCGGTAGATCTTCACGAAGTAGGCGATCTCCTTGCCCTTACAAACTCCTTGGTTCAACTCCACAATCTTGTCGGAGGCTCCCAAGTGACACCTAGCCAATCTAGAAGACACCACTCTCCAAGAAGTAACAAATGGTGTGTTGATGATGAACTCCTTGTTCTTGTGCTTCAAATGATAGTCTCCCCAACACTCAACTCTCTCTCACAGGATTTGGATTTGGTGGAAAGAAGATTTGAGTGGAAAGCAACTTGGGGAAGGCTAGAGATCAAGATTCATATGGTAGGAATGGAATATCTTGGCCTCAACACAAGGGTAGGTAGTTCTCTCTCAGAAATATGTATTGGAAGTGAAGATCTGTTCTGATGGCTCCCTCCACGAATGAAGAGGAGGTGGAGGGGTATATATAGCCTCCACACAAAATCCAACCATTACACACAATTTACCAATCTCGGTGGGACCGAATCAACAAACTCGGTCGGACCGATTCAGCAAACCTAGTGACTGTTAGGATTTTCGGTGGGACTGAGATGCAACTCGGTAGGACCGATATGGTTAGGGTTAGGGCATAACGTAATCTTGGTGTGACCGATTACACAAACTCGGTGGGACCGATTTTGGTAATTAGCTAACCAGAGAGTTGGTCAGGCAAACTCGGTGGGACCGATTACTAATCTCGGTTGGACCGATCTTGGTAATAAGTTAACCAGAGAGTTTGCATTGTAATCTCGGTAGTACCGATTGCCTAAACTCAGTGAGACCGATTTTGGTAATGGACATACATAGAGAGATTACAATCCCATCTCGGTGAAACCGAGATCCCAATCGGTAGAACCGATTTGCTAGGGTTTGGCAGTGGCTATGACATGTGAAACTCTGTGGCGCCGGATAGAAAGAATCGGTAGGTCCGAGTTTGACTTTAGGTTTAGGTCATATGTGGAAGTGGGAAAGTAGTTGAGGGTTTTGGAGCATATCACCAAGCACATGAAGCAAGAGGCTCATTAAGCAACACCTCATCCCTCCTTGATAGTATTGGCTTTTCCTATAGACTCAATATGATCTTGGATCACTAAAATGTAAAATGAAGAGTCTTGAGCTTGAAGCTTTAGCCAATCCTTTGTCCTTAGCATCTTGAAGGAGTTCCCACATCCTTTGGTCCATGCCACTCCATTGTTGAACTTATCTGAAACATACTAGATAAAAGTGTTAGTCCAACAAGAGATATGTTGACATTAATTACCAAAACCACCTGGGGAGCACTTGTGCTTTCAATATCCCCCTTTTTGGTAATTGATGGCAACATACATCAAAGCTTTAGATAAAGATATAAGGAATATCAAGTAAAGCTTTGGAAGGACATGTAACAAACATAGGCTCCCCCTACATGTATGCAAACATGTGAATATGAAGTATAGAAGCATGTGAGAGCATAACCATGACAGAGTAGGCAATGTGTTACATGTATCTTGGCCATATGCATCAGAGCAAAAGATTATTAAGGAAAATACCCTCATGCTCATGAGTCCTTCTAGCAAACAGTATGTGCATAAGCAAGAATTCCTCATACTCATGATTCTGATGCATATACTTACCTTGTAGTCTTGAGTTGGCTTAGGATGGAATGAACATGCACAAACAAGGTTAGATAACACATATACATCCACTAGCCAGAGCAAACAAAAGAAACCACAAGAATACCAAGACTGGGATGACATGTAGAGAGTGAGTACAAGGTACTACATTGGATTAGACATGTCCCCAAGAGTAAAGATATGCAATGAATTTGAATGATTTCTTTCCCTTAGATGTCTTGCTCCCCCTGAATCTGGTATGGGATATTGGGAGAAGATAGGGAACAGAAAATCAGAGCTGAAAGATACAAATGGATAGAGCTTAATGCAAATAAGCACATATGAACATGTCTTTCCCCCAAAAAGACATGTGGCTTCTCTCCTCTTGAACATCAAGCATCTGGGATCCTTGAGTGTTCTCTCCCCCTGGAGATCTCTTTCTCCCCCTTAATACTTTCTCCCTTGTAGGTGATAAGCTTTGATGTGATCTCTCTCTCCCCCTTTGACATCAATTTCCAAGAAGAGCTTTCTGGAATCTGTCGAATGGGTTTGGTCCTTGAGACTCAGCACAAAGCAATGGATAAAACTGTGATGCTTGTAGAGGACAAGATTCGTTGAGTGGAGCTGGATCAGAATAAATATAGAACAAGTGGCAAACTGTTTTCCTGTTGTGAAATCAGTGGCACCGAGTGGCATGTTTTGGTGGTACCGAAAGGATTTGGTTGGACCGAAAACTACAACTCGGTGAAACCGAGTTCATCACAGAGAAAAACACTTGTCACCTCAGCTCACTAGACAAGTAAGATCTCACAAAGATTTGCAATGAATTATCTGAAAGATTTGCAATGAATTGGATGTAGAAAATGCAGAACAAAAAAGCAAACAGTAAAGAATGAAAGTTCTAGATGAAGTTTTTTTTGTTGTTTGAAAAAAGGGAAACAAATATGCAAGGGACAAATGCAATAACACAGAAAAGAACACAAGAGAACTTCATCTAGAGTTGGGCGGTGACATAGTCACCTATGTTAGAGTATATTGACTTAGGAGTCAAGTGAGAACACTTGATCATAGGTCATACTCATCGTTTAAGCTCAAAATGGGGTTACCATTTTTCGTTTAAGCATCTTGATGTATTCACATCTTGTTGAGTTGCTTTGACTCATGACTTGGAGTAAAGCTTCTCTAAGATGGAATAATATACCTTGGGTGGTGGTGTGGATCTTGCTCATGTGGTTGAACTTGTGTGGGTGCTCAAGGTTGATGTAGTTCATCAAGAGTTGGGAGCACCACTTGGAGTTTGAGTTCATCTACCTACATGGGTTAGTCTTGCAAGGAAGAGCACTTGTGTATCCAAAAATGACAATCATGAAACTCAACATAGAATTTATCAAAGGATATGTTTGAATGGTTTTGTGCTTCCTTGTCTTCAACCACCATTGTGTAGAGACTTGGTGATGTAGAGATTGCTCAAGATGTGAGTGAGTTGCAATCTCATAGAATTAGATTCAACCAAGTACCTACACGGGTTAGATAACATGCAAGGTGCAAATATATCCAAGACATATGAATAGCATCTTAAGAGAAATATCATGGATTAGTCATAAGCTCATGTCTTGCATGTATCCAATGGAGTTCCTACTCCAAGTTTGAAGCATCAATGATGTTTAATTCACCTCTCAACCTGCAAAACACTTTCTCATCAAGTGGTTTAGTGAATATATCTGCTAATTGCTTATCGGTGCGAACATGCTTAAGATTAATGTCACCCTTAGCAACATGATCTCGAATGAAATGATGACGAACTTCAATATGCTTAGTTCAAGAATGTTGTACAGGATTATGACCAATTTTGATAGCACTTTCATTGTCACAAAGCAATGGAACATGTTTCACATAGATCCCATAATCTTTAAGAGTTTAGGGCATCCAAAGTAATTGAGCACAACATGAACCAGCGGCAATGTATTCCGCTTCGGCGGTGGATAAGGATACAGAGTTTTGTTTCTTGGAGGACCAAGACACAAGAGATCTACCAAGAAATTGACAAGTACCCGAAGTGGACTTTCTATCAACTTTGTCTCCGGCATAATCCGAGTCGGAATACCCAACAAGATCAAAAGAAGACCTCTTAGGATACCAAATGCCAAAATTTGGTGTATGAATTAAGTATCTCACTATCCTTTTCACGGCCTTAAGATGACATTCTTTAGGAGCAGCTTGATATCGTGCACACATGCACACACTTAGCATAATATCGGGACGTGAAGCACATAGGTATAACAATGAACCAATCATAGAGCGATAAACCTTTTGATCAACCGGTTCACCATCTTTGGTCAAATTATTATGTCCACTAGTAGGCATGGGTGTAGGCATACCTTTGCATTCTTGCATATTGAACTTCTTGAATAAGTCTTTGGTGTACTTCGTTTGAGAGACAAATGTACCTTCCTTAGTTTGCTTGATTTGCAAACCGAGAAAGAATTTGAGTTCACTCATCATAGACATCTCAAACTTCTTCGACATTAGCTTTCCAAACTTTTCACTAAAAAGAGGGTTAGTTGAACCAAATATGATATCATCAACATAAATTTGGCATACAAATAGTTCTCCATTAACTCTTTTAGTAAAAAGTGTGGAATCAATTTTTCCAATTTCAAAACCACTTGCAATAAGGAACTTGGTCAAGCATTTATACCATGCTCTAGGAGCTTGTTTAAGACCATAAAGGGCTTTATGAAGTTTGTAAAATTTGGTTTCTTAGGATTGACAAAGCCGGGAGGTTGTTTGACATAAACTTCCTCCTCTATTTCACCATTTAGAAAAGCACTTTTAATGTCCATTTGGTACAAGGTGATATTATGGTGATTAGCATAGGCAAGTAAGATGCGAATGGACTCAAGTCTAGCAACAGGAGCATATGTCTCACCATAGTCCATACCTTCGACTTGTGTGTACCCTTGGGCGACGAGACGTGCTTTGTTGCGAACCACTTGTCTATCTTCATCTTGCTTGTTGCGAAACACCCATTTGGTACCAATGATGTTGTGGTTGTTGTCGGGCTTCTCAACCAATGTCCAAACTTGGTTTCTCTCAAAGTTGTGTAGCTCTTCATGCATAGCGTTTATCCAGTCCAGATCTTCCAATGCTTCTTCAACCTTCATAGGTTCAACGCTAGAGATGAATGAATAGTTTTCACAAAAGTTAGCTAAACGAGTTTTTGAGCGAGTGATTCTCCCAGTTTGAATATCATTGTAGATTTGCTCGACTGGATGGTCCTTAGCAATTCTTGCTCGAACTCATGAGAGCTTTTGCTTGGGTCTTCGCTGAACATCTTCTTCATCTTGTTCTTCTTCTTCATTGTTGGCGTTGTCGTTCTCTTGTTGTGGTGGAGAAGGAGGTTGTTGGCGTTCGTCTTGATGTATTTCCTCGTCTTCTTCATCTTGGTGTGTCCCACTTGTGGATGCTTTCGTGTCGATTCTTGGTTCACCTTGTCGTGAAGTAGAAGCTTCCACTTGGATGGACGAGGTACTCTCCTTCACCTCCGTTGGACGAATTTTGCCAATAGACAAGTCTTGGATTGCTTCTGAAGGGTCTTTGTCTCCTACATCAATTGGCAATTGCTCTACTTGCGAGCCGTTAGATTCATCAAACTTCACATCTACCGTCTCTTCAACCTTTCGGGTGAAATTGTTGTAGACACGGTAAGTGTGAGAGTTTGAGCCATAACTAAGTAGGAAACATTCATGAGATTTAGGAGCAAACTTTGAACAACAATGCTTATCAAGAATGTAGCACTTTGAGCCGAATACTCGAAAGTATCCAACTTGGGGTTTGTTACCGGTGAGGAGCTCGTATGCCGTCTTGCCGAGTAGCTTGTGAAGATACAAACGATTTGTTGCATGACAAGCCGTCTCAACCGCTTCTGCCCAAAAGTGCTTCGGCGTCTTGTACTCATCAAGCATCGTTCTCGCCATTTCGATGAGCGTCTGGTTCTTCCTCTCAACAACTCCATTTTGTTGAGGTGTGTACGTAGCCGAGAACTCGTGTGAAATCCCTTCTTCGTCAAGAAAGGTGTCCACATTTGCATTCTTGAACTCCGTTCCGTTGTCACTGCGAACCTTCTTGATCTTCACTTCAAATTGATTTTGGGCCTTCCTAGCGAAGTTTTTGAAGATCTTTTGGACCTGCGATTTGTCATCAAGAAAGAACGCCCACGTAAATCTTGAAAAATCATCAACTATAACTAGACCAAAAGAATTTCCACCGAGACTCTTGTAGACGTTGGGACCAAAAAGATCCATATGAAGTAGCTCGAGTGGCCTCCTTGTGGTCATGATGTTCTTCACGGGATGCCTTCCACCAACTTGTTTACCTGCTTGACAAGCACTGCAAAGTCTATCCTTATCAAATATGACATCGTTAACTCCAAGGATATGATTTCCTTTAATAAGCTTGTCAAGGTTTCTCATGCCAACGTGACCTAGTCGTCTATGCCACAACCAACCTTTTGAGGATTTAGCGATAAAGCAAGTTTTAGGTTGTGCCTTTTTAGAGAAATCAACAATGTAAAGATCACCTATACGTATACCGGTAAAGACCATTTTATGATTGTCTCGATGAAACACCTGGCAATCTACCTTAGTAAATAGGACATTCAAACCGAAATCAGCAAGCCTAGATACTGAAAGTAAGTTGTATCCAAGAGATTCAACGAGCATGACATTTTGTATGGAGCTATCGTGTGAGATGGCCACCTTACCAAGGCCAACCACCTTACCCTTTGAATTATCACCAAAGGTGACATATTTTCGAGGGCCGTCATTTTCAGCAAGCTCACGGAACATCTCTTCATCTCCGGTCATATGATCAGTACATCCACTGTCAAGAACCCATTCCTTTCCTCCTGACACATATCCCCGAAGATTTTCCATAAGACCAAAATGTCTCATCGCATCATCAAGATTGAAGTCACTATCATCATCTTCATCATAGTATCCATGTTCAACATCATCTTGTGATTGATCATATCCTAGAGAGGGTAATTCATTAGATAAATGATCATCAAAGTGGTTACCTTTATGAATTCTAATAGCTTTGGATATGATATCACTAATGATTCCAACATTTCCTTTAGCACGCATGAGATTGGTAAGCTCAAATAGACAATCACCAAAACTAGGATCACTAGAGTTCATCTTACTCAAGGCAATAGATTTATGGAGAATTTCATCTAGACTTTTCAAGGAATAATCAGGAAATCGTTCCTCAAGAAATTTCCATATAGTATAAGCACAATTAAGAGTAGGCAAGCTAGCAATCAGATTTTTGGGCAATCCTCTAATGATGAGCTCAACAGTTCTAAGATTGCGAATCATGTCAATATCTTCATCTAGGATGGGATGCATAGGATCAACATGAGGCGCACAAGGACTAGCAATGTACTTGTTCAAATGATATTGATTGAAAATTACAAGCATCTCATTTTTTCACTCATGAAAATACTCTCCATCAAGAATAGGCACTCTATGTCTAAGACTCCCCAAAGTAGACTCATCCATCTTCCTCCAATGGTGATTAAACCAAGGCAATGGAGACCAAAGCTCTGATACCACTTGTGGGATCTTGAGAAATGTGTCTAGAGGGGGGTGATTAGACACTTAGTGCTAAAGTCGCAGTTTTTAAACTTTTTCGGTTTAAGTGGAGTTTAGGAACAATTTCAACATACACAATACATATCAAGCAAGCATGCAAAGAGTATATGAGCAGCGGAAAGTAAAGCATGCAACTTGCAAGAATGTAAAGGGAAGGGTTTGGAGAATTCAAACGCAATTTGAGACAAGGATGTTTTTGTCGTGGTTCGGATAGGTGGTGCTATCCTACATCCACGTTGGTGGAGACTTCAACCCACGGAGGGTAACGGTTGCGCGAGTCCCCGGAGGGCTACACCCATGAAGGGTCCACGAAGAAGCAACCTTGTCTATTCCATCATGGCCATCGCCCACGAAGGACTTGCCTCACTAGCGGTAGATCTTCACGAAGTAGGCGATCTCCTTGCCCTTACAAACTCCTTGGTTCAACTCCACAATCTTGTCGGAGGCTCCCAAGTGACACCTAGCCAATCTAGGAGACACCACTCTCCAAGAAGTAACAAATGGTGTGTTGATGATGAACTCCTTGCTCCTGTGCTTCAAATGATAGTCTCCCCAACACTCAACTCTCTCACACAGGATTTGGATTTGGTGGAAAGAAGATTTGAGTGGAAAGCAACTTGGGGAAGGCTAGAGATCAAGATTCATATGGTAGGAATGGAATATCTTGGCCTCAACACAAGGGTAGGTAGTTCTCCCTCAGAAATATGTATTGGAAGTGAAGATCTGTTCTGATGGCTCTCTCCACGAATGAAGAGGAGGTGGAGGGGTATGTATAGCCTCCACACAAAATCCAACCGTTACACACAATTTACCAATCTCGGTGGGACCGAATCAACAAACTCGGTCGGACCGATTCAGCAAACCTAGTGACCGTTAGGATTTTTGGTGGGACTGAGATGCAACTCGGTAGGACCGATATGGTTAGGGTTAGGGCATAACGTAATCTCGGTGTGACCGATTACACAAACTCGGTGGGACCGACTTTTGGTAATTAGCTAACCAGAGAGTTGGTCAGGCAAACTCGGTGGGACCGATTACTAATCTCGGTTGGACCGATCTTGGTAATAAGTTAACCAGAGAGTTTGCATTGTAATCTCGGTAGTACCGATTGCCTAAACTCGGTGAGACCGATTTTGGTAATGGACACAGAGATATTACAATCCCATCTCAGTGAAACCGAGATCCCTATCGGTAGAACCGATTTGCTAGGGTTTGGCAGTGGCTATGACATGTGAAACTCTGTGGCGCCGGATAGAAAGAATCGGTAGGTCCGAGTTTGACTTTAGGTTTAGGTCATATGTGGAAGTGGGAAAGTAGTTGAGGGTTTTGGAGCATATCACCAAGCACATGAAGCAAGAGGCTCATTAAGCAACACCTCATCCCTCCTTGATAGTATTGGCTTTTCCTATAGACTCAATGTGATCTTGGATCACTAAAATGTAAAATGAAGAGTCTTGAGCTTGAAGCTTTAGCCAATCCTTTGTCCTTAGCATCGTGAAGGAGTTCCCACATCCTTTAGTCCATGCCACTCCATTGTTGAACTTATCTGAAACATACTAGATAAAAGTGTTAGTCCAACAAGAGATATGTTGACATTAATTACCAAAACCACCTGGGGAGCACTTGTGCTTTCAGATGATCATGTTTTGTAAAATTTATCGGCAACTGGCAGGAGCCTTATGGTTGTCTCTTTATTGTATGAAATGCAAACGCCATGTAATTGCTTTACTTTATCACTATGCGTTAGCGATATTTGTAGAAGCAATAGTTGGCGAGACGACCACGACGCTACGATGGAGATCAAGGTGCCAAGCCGGTGACGGTGGAGATTATGACGGTGCTTTGGAGATGGAGATCAGAGGCACAAGATGATGATGGTCATATCATGTCATATATTTTGATTGCATGTAATGTTTATCTTTTA
This sequence comes from Aegilops umbellulata, assembly GCA_032464435.1. Taxonomy (NCBI): domain Eukaryota; kingdom Viridiplantae; phylum Streptophyta; class Magnoliopsida; order Poales; family Poaceae; genus Aegilops; species Aegilops umbellulata. The sequence goes on along the minus strand of CP136058.1, from coordinate 323,105,214 downwards.
TGCATCTTATTTTGCTTAGTACGGCGGTAGCACTATAAGATGATCCCTTACTAAAATTTCAAGGTATAAGTGTTCTCCCTGACTATGCACCGTTGCGACAGTTCGTCATGCTGAGACACCATGTGATGATCGAGTGTGATAGGCTCTATGTTCACATACAATGGGTGCAAGACAGTTTTGCACATACGGAATACTCAGGTTAAACTTGACGAGCCTAGCATATACAGACATGGCCTCGGGACACTTGAGACCGAAAGGTCGAACGTGAATCATATAGTAGATATGATCAACATAGAGATGTTCACCATTGAAGACTACTCCATCTCACGTGATAATCGGACATGGTTTAGTTGATTTGGATCACGTGATCATTTAGATGACTCGAGGGATGTGTGTCTAAGTGGGAGTTCTTAAGTAATATGATTAATTGAACTTAATTTATCATGAACTTAGTCCTAATAGTATTTGCATATCTGTGTTGTAGATCAATGCTACTACTTGAGCTTGCATTGGTTTTTCCCTTGAAGATGAAAGGTTGATGCAGCAAAGTAGAGTAAGTATTTCCCTCAGTTTTGAGAACCAAGGTATCAATCTAGTAGGAAACAATGCGCAAGTCACCGAATACCTGCACAAACAAACACCAACTTGCACCCAACACAATAAAGGGGTTGTAAATCCCTTCACGGTTATTTGCAAAGTGAGATCTGATAGAGATGGATAAACGGTAAAGTGATATTTTTGGTATTTTTGGTTTATGGAACGGAAAGTAAAAGATTGCAAAGGAAGTAAATCGGAAGCTAAAATTGTAGATCGGAAACTGATATGATGGAAAATAGACCCGGGGGCCATAGGTTTCACTAGAGGCTTCTCTCAAGATAGAAAATATTACGGTGGGTGAACAAATTACTGTCGAGCAATTGATAGAAAAACGCATAGTTATGACGATATCAAAGGAAATGATCATGAATATAGGCATCATGTCTGTATCAAGTAGACCGACTCCTGTCTGCATCTACTACTATTACTCCACACATCGACCGACTCCTACCTGCATCTAGAGTATTAAGTTCATAGAACAGAGTAACGCATTAAGTAAGATGACATGGTGTAGCGGGATAAACTCAAGCAATATGATGAAAAACCCATCTTGTCATCCTCGATGGCAACAATACAATACGTGTCGGTTCCCCTTCTGTCACTGGGATCGAGCACCACAAGATTGAACCCAAAGCTAAGCACTTCTCCCGTTGCAAGAAAAACCAATCTAGTTGGCCAAACCAAATTGATAGTTCGAAGAGACATGCACAGATATCAAATCATGCATATAAGAATTCAGAGAATATTCAAATAATATTCATAGATAAGTGATCATAAATCCACAATTCATCAGATCTCGGCAAACACACCGCAAAAGAGTATTACATCGGATATATCTCCAAGAACATCGAGGAGAACATGGTATTGAGATTCAAAGAGAGAGAAGAAGCCATCTACTCCCTTCGTTCCAAATTACTCGTCGTGGTTTTAGTTCAAATTTGAACTAAAACCACGACTAGTAATTTGGAACGGAGGGAGTAGCTACTAGCTATGGACCCGTAGGTCTGAGGTAAAGTACTCACGCTTCATTGGAGAGGCAATGGTGTTGATGTAGAAGCCCTCCGTGATCGAATCCCCCTCCGGCAGGACGCCAGAAAAGGCCCCTAGATGGGATCTCACGTGTACAGAAGATTGCGGCGGTGGAGAAGTGGTTTCATGGCTCTCGTGGTAGGTTTTGGAATATTTGAGAATATATAGGCGGAATAAATAGGTCGGTGGAGTCACGAGGGGCCCATAAGGGTGGGGGGCGCGCCCTACCCCCCTGGGCGCGCCCTCCGTCCTTGTGGGTGTCGGTGTCAAAACCGGCGGATCTCAGGTAGGGGGTCCCAAGCTGTGCGTCCAAGGTCGATGGTAATAGGAGACAGGGGACATGATGTTTACCCAGGTTCGGGCCCTCTTGACGGAGGTAATACCCTACTTCCTGCTTGATTGATCTTGATTAATATGAGGATTACAAGAGTTTATCTACCACGAGATCGTAATGGCTAAACCCTACATGTCTAGCCTATATGATTGTGATTGCCTCTATGCACTAAACCCTTCGGTTTATATAGACACCGGAGGGCCCTAGGGTTGCACAGAGTCGGTTTACAGAGGAAGGAATCTTCATATCCGAACGCCAAGCTTGCCTTCCACGCAAAGGAGAGTCCCATCTGGACACGGGAGGAAGTCTTCTGTCTTGTATCTTCATGGCCCATTAGTCCGGCCTGCGTCACATAGCCCGGACGTCCGAGGACCCCTTAATCCAGGACTCCCTCGGTAGCCCCTAAACCAGGCTTTAATGACGATGTGTCCGGCGCGCAGATTGTCTTCGGCATTGCAAGGCGGGTTCCTCCTCCGAATATTTCAAAGTAGTCCTCGAACACAAAGGACGTGTCCAGCTCTGCAAAACAAGCTCCGCAAAGAGTATAATATTTAACAAGTCCCATCTACTGACATCTTCTATAGTGAGACGCCACATCTCCGCCCGGTTATTATTTCGAACCGTTTCAGCCTCCCGCTCCATGTTTCGAGATGCGGTTTTCATTGGCACGTCTTGTCGAAGCAGAGATCGTGTTCCCTTATTGCGGGATTCTCATCAATACGGGCATGGGTAATCCAACCGCGCCGTCTGCACGGCCCTTGGGGAATAGGCGAGTTTTAAGGTGAATGGGGAGGCACTTGATATTCGCTGCCTTTATAAAGAGATAAGGATTCACCCTTTCACCCACGCCTTATTTCTCTCTGCCCACCCATTCTCGAGCTCCAGTGCCCAAGCTTCCATCCATTCCGCCTCAAAAAAGCACTCCGACCATGTCCGGATCTGGAGCGCAGGGCAAGTGGTTGGCCTCCTCCGTCATGGAGAAGGACATCACGAAGCTCCGGGAGGCAGGGTACTTGGCCCAGGAAATCGCCCACGGCTTCCGGCCAAGGGGCAGATCGTCCCCACCCCAGAGCCCCATGAGAGGGTGGTATTCATCCCCCACTTCGTCCGCGGGTTGGGATTTCCTCTCCACCCATTCGTCTGCGGACTCATGTTCTACTACGGGCTAGATTTCCATGATCTGGCCCCAAACTCCTTCCTCAACATCTCGGCATTCATTGTCATGTGCGAGGCCTTCCTCCACATCCCACCCCACTTCGGATTGTGGCTGAAGACCTTCAATGTGAAGCCGAAGGTGGTGGATTGCCAGCACGCAGAGTGCGGAGGCGCTATGGTGAGCAAATTTTCCAACGTCACATGGCCCAAAGGCACCTTTGTGGAGACTGTCAAAGGGTGGCAGCAGCAGTGGTTCTTTGTCACAGAGCCCTGCGACACCACCTGGGCCGTGGTTCTTGAATTCAAGTTCGGGGCACCAATGCGGCTTACCTCCTAGCTAGAAAAGGGCCTGGACTGGGCGTCGTCGGATGAGGTGTCAGCACTGCAGACGCGCATCAAGAGCATGGTGGACAAGAACATCAAGCTTGTCAATGTGATCCAGGTGATGCTTTTTCGCCGGATCCTTCCTTGCCAAAGCCGGACTTGCAATTTGTGGGAGTTCGATTCAGCCAAGCACCAGACCTTGCAACAGTTCTTCGGCTCCACGCACGAAGGCATCTGGAAGGTGCTTTTCAAAGCCAATGATACGTGGCCGAAGACGACCGAGGACCGTGGGTACAACCTGACCCATCCAGCCAGTCCGTTAAGTTTTTTATACTTCCAGGTGTATACTCTGCCTGTGCATTCCAGGAAGATGTCTAAGCTTCTCCATTTATCTTTTCAGAGCTGGACAAAGAAGGCGGAGCGGATCTAGTGTCCGGCTCCGCTGCCTGAAAACCCAGCTATCCCACTTCTCACGAAGATGTTGGTTCCGATGCCCTACCAGGCGCCGGAGAAAAAGGCCAAGAAGAAGGGCGAAGAAGGGCCAGGCGGGAAGAGGCGGCCTTCGCCGTAAAGGCACTTCGGACGTGACATCTGAAGACGTCGAAACCCACTCCTCCCCCGCCACCAAGGACGACGACGAGGAGGAGGAAAGCAACTCTCCCCCGAGGGGGAAGGAAGAAAAGAGTGGCCTCCACAGATCTGGAGGCAGAGGCATCCAAGAAGGGGAGGGTCTCCCTCACGGACAACTCCGCGTTGGATACTGATAGCAGCTCCGAGTGGCGCCCCAGGGAGAAGCCCCTGGCCGAATCGTAAGTACTCAAATTCACTTATACACACATATATCCAGCTTCTTTACTTCGTGGTTTTAATATGTCGAATCATGCGCTGCAGTCCGGCCCACGCCCGCCCCCAGCGATCCTCACCTTCGAGGAATTCGCTGGATCCAAATGTGATGGACAACGGGTCACTTCCGGCGGCCTCCTCTCCCAAGGCAACGGACGAAGCTGAGGTGTTGTCATGAAGGACCTTCCTAGGCGAGGGAGAGGTACAAGAGGCCGTCAGGGTGGCGCCAGAGGGTGATACCTCGGCCGCCGGACACATGGGGGAGCAAATCCCCCTGGAGACTGGCGATGGGGGCCATATCCAATTCGGCCCCTAGCCGAATACTATTCCGGAGGCCCATACGGCTCCGGAATCAGGAAAGCAGCCTCCTTCGAAAGAAGGAGGTGCACCTATTCCGCCAGTGACCTCTATCCATCTAGAGGCACCGGATACTCTACTGGAAGCGCTGCAAAGTGCTTCCATTGTTGAGGAACACCGTATCCTCATGGGTACGGTGGTTGAGAGGGTTCAATCCACTAAGAGCGGACTGACCGAAGCCTGCACCAGCCTTCTAACAGGCTTTGGGGTATGCGGCGTAATTATGCAAAAATAATGTCATAGTATAGACAGTATCCCCTAAGACTCTATCCGGTGTTCGAAAAGTCGAACAGAGGATCAAATAATTTTCGCAGGAGACTAACCATACATGTCTATGTGAATAAGCAGGCGTCGATGCTGGCTGCGACCTCCCATTCTACTGAAGTCTCCAAACTAAAGCGGAGTCTGGAGCGGGCCAAGGAAGAGCTCGACTGTGTGAAAAAACAACTAGAGGACAAGCAAGGTATGCAATGGCCTATTCAGATCTAGAAAGATATGAATTGTTTGTGTTGATCATGTTATCATGATATTTCGTAGGAGCTGTGACCGAGGTGGAGTCCCTCAAGAACGGCTGGCCGAGGCCCAGAAGAGAGCGGCGAAGGAACAAGCCGCCCGCGAAAAACACGAGGCAAGGGTCGGGGAGGTCCAATAGGAGCTCCAGAATGCCGTAAAGAAATGTGAGTCCTTCGAGCGCAAGATTTCGGACCAAGAGTCCGAACTTGCTAAGGCCCACCAAAGCGCACAAGAGGCCCAGATTGAAGCCCAGGGCGCTCTCCAGAAAATCCAGGAGGCCAGGAAAATTGCGGCGGGTAAGGCCTTTATTATGCAGAGAAAATAAGTGAAGAAAAGGTACCTCTTACTGACCCGGATTTGGAGTTATCCAGGAGCGTTTGCAGATCTGCCACCAGTGTTGCTGATGCTGCGGAGTTCTTTCGAGTCGAAGAGGGGAGCTCAACGGAGAAGCTGTTCTGGTCGCAATACCTTGCGCCAGAGCATCCGGTGCCCTTTAGCGACCAGCTGAAACAACTGACCGAACTACATAGGGTGGCCGAATTGGCCATGAAGGATTTGATAATCCGTCTATGGCCTACCAAAGCCGTACCCAGCAGCTACTTCGGGCTCATGAAGCAGCTGGTCGATGCCTGCCCTCAACTTGATGCCATCAAGCGGTCGGTCTGCATCGAATGTGCGCGGATGGCCTTCTCCCGTGTCAAGGTGCAGTGGGCGAAGATGAACGCCGTCAAGCTCGCGGCCGAGGGACTGCCCGCGCGCAAGGAGCACCGCACGCCCGAGCGGTATTTTGATGATGTCCTGGAGGGATCCCGCGTTGTAGAGGGCCAGTGTGCAAAAGACATTATCTTTGAATGAAGACATTCATGTTATCCCGTCCTCTATTATGAAACAAAGCCGATATGTAATATAGTGCTTGTTGTTTGTTTAAAATTTTGCCTCCTGTGCGGCCACTTTATTAAATCTGAGAGTTGGCCAGTCGTCGGCTTCAGCCCCCACATAGGTAGTACGGGGGTGTTCGGGTTGGAATCTAAACACTCTTGATCCAGGAGTTTGGTCCTTGAAGGAGGTGTTTAGCGCGACGAACTAGGCAATCGGACTATGTTGCTTTATCACCCTCACTTAGCCATAGGAGTTTGACAATAGAAATGTAGGCGCAGCCCCTAGTTAGTATTTGTTAAACCGGACTAGGGTGTTGTAGACACCAGATCGGGTGGAGGCCGATCCGTCGCATAATGTGGCAAAAAATCGCAAGAGATTTTAACCTCCGAATAGCTGACCAGCTCTCGCCGCATCATGACAGTCAGTTTTCGGCTTTCTCTACTGAGGTGTTTACCCGGATAAACCAGAAACACAATCGCAGTAGTTCTCCCTTTACTACCCTAGCCGATAGGATGGAACGTAAGGTAGTAAGCACAGGAGCCGGGCAACCCAACTATTGACCAAAGACATGATTCGGAGCTGATGCATATAATGCTAAATTCGGGGTGCCGAACTATAATGTAAAAAGTGTTCAGACTTTGTTGCCGTAGTATGGAGCGCAATGAAGCCCCTGGCGAATTAAGGCGTACCGAAGTGTATGGTGCAATCGATAAGAATAGCGAAATAAAATGAAGTAGTAAACCAGTGCCACATAAGTTGGGCCGCAAACTGTTTCCATTATAATTTGATTAATACGTCAAAGCGTATTTGTACAAATAGTGTGATAAGAAACAGGGCTATTTAACATGTCGAGACCAAGGGGGAGCTGCATGCGGGTCCTGAAAACAGGTAGAGTGATCGTCAAGAAGACCACCTAGAGATTCCCCCACACGTCTATGCTGCTTGCCGCCTTAGTATATCCATCCTTCGAAAGGATCAATGATCAGGCCGTCATGAGGGGCCTGTGGAAAAGAAAAAAGGATAAAAAGAAAAGGGAAAGTATGTGTGCCCGGGGAAGGTCGAGCCGTATTATGGACCACAATCGAGTTATGCCTCGGTCTTTTCCCATGGTATTTTGAGTGCGTAGTTATGTACGCGTGGTACGTACGCCGCCATTTGGTCGGGACTGAGACGGAAGCGGAATTGCTAGTCGAACTCCTGATGAGCTGGATTGTCATGCTGCAAAGTAGTCCGGACTCGTTTGACAGTGTCCGGGAGCTTGGCCACTGAATTAAAATTCTGCTTGATAAGGTCGCTTTGTACTTCCGTTGCCAGGTCCGCGGTGTGCTCCTCGGTACGGAGGGAGCGTTCTGTGTTTCCATTGACTGTTATGACACCGCGTGGTCCCGCATCTTGAGTTTGAGATAAGCATAGTGTGGCACCGCATTGAATCGAGCAAATGCAGTTTGTCCGAGCAGTGCATGATAGCCACTACGGAAGGGGACAATATCGAAGATCAAGTCTTCTCTTCGGAAGTTGTCCGGAGATCCGAAGACGACTTCCAATGTGATGGAGCCCGTGCAGCGGGACGCTACACCTGGTATTACTCCTTTAAAGGTAGTTTTTGTGGGCTTGATCCTTGATGGATCGATGCCCATCTTGCGGACTGTATCCTGATAGAGCAGGTTGAGGCTGCTGCCACCATCCATGAGGACTCGCGTGAGGTGGAATCCATCAATGATTGGTCGAGGACCAATGCGGTTGAACTGCCATGACGGATACTGGTCGGATGGTCCCTGCGATCAAAGGTGATCGGGCAGGACGACCATGGGTTGAATTTTGGGGCGACTTGCTCTATCACGTAGACGTCCCTGAGCGCGCATTTGTGCTCCCTATTGGGGATATGGGTAACGTATATCATGCTCACCGTTTTAACCTGGGGGGACTTCTTCTGCCCCCCTGTGTTTGGACGACGGGGCTCCTCGTCGTCGTCCTTACTTTGTGACCCCTTCTCCTTGTTCTCGGTATTTAACTTGCCGGCCTGTTTAAAGACCCAACAATTTCTGTTGGTATGATTGGTTGGTTTATCGGGTGTGTCGTGGATCTGACATGGATGATCGAGTATGCGGTCCAAGCTGGATGAGCCCAGGTTGTTTCTTTTAAATGGCTTCTTCCGCTGGCCAGACTTGGAGCCACTAAATTCGGTGTTGACCGTTGTGTCAATCACCGTTGCTTCGACGCTTGTGCCTATTGCGTCGGGGCTTTCCGTTGCTATTTCTGGCTTCAGAGGTGCCAGGTTCGCTTGCATTATTATTGCTACGGGCTAGCCAGCTATCTTTGCCCGTGCAAAAGCGGGTCATAAGTGTCGTGAGGGCTGCCATGGACTTCGGCTTTTCTTGGCTGAGGTGTCGGGCGAGCCATTCGTCGCGGATGCTATGCTTAAAGGCCGCTAGGGCTTCGGCATCCGGACAGTCGACGATCTGTTTTTTTTTAGTTAGGAACCTAGTCCAGAATTTCCTGGCTGACTCTCTGGGCTGTTGAACTATCTGACTTAAGTCATCGGCATCCAGAGGTCGGACGTATGTACCTTGGAAGTTGTCACGGAAGGCGTCTTCCAAGTCCTCCCAACTACCAATGGAGTTTTCTGGCAGGCTGTTTAGCCAGTGCTGAGATGGTCCCTTCAGTTTTAGTGGGAGGTATTTGATGGCATGAAGATCATCACCGTGGGACATATGAATATGGAGAAGAAAGTCCTCAATCTATACCGCGGGATCTGTTGTTCCATCATATGATTCAATATTCACGGGTTTAAACCCTTCTAGGAATTCGTGCTCCATTACTTCATAAGTGAAGCAGAGGGGGTGTGCGGCACCTCTATATCGGGCCAAGTCGCGACGTAGCTCGGATGGAGTCCGTCTGCGGTTTTCGGCCCGGACGTGGTTATGCTTGTCACGTCCGGCTAGATAGCCATCGTCGCGCGTCGGGGCACGCCCCCGCGATCCGTAGATCGATCTGGTCTGACCTAATCTATTTTCCAGGTCCTGCCGCAGGTCATATGTATATCCTTGAGCTGTTGTGTCTCTACCTTTATGGCAAGGCAGTATGGGCTAGTGTTCGGCTTGAGTTGCCGTTTTGTCCCGGCCACATGGTGGTCGGTCAGCCGCGTTACGTGATGATGGTACGGGCTCAAGTGCCTTGTCGTCGAATTAAGGTAGCAATTCACGCTTCGGGTAACTTTTGGTTGGGCGGTGGAGGCCGTATTCCTCGGCTGCCAGGACATTAGTCCACCTGTCATTGAGTAGATCTTGATCAGCTTGAAGCTGCTGCTGCTTCTTTTTCAGGCTCCTTGCAGTGGCTATTAGCCGGTGCTTAAAGCGCTCCTGCTCGAGGGGTTCCTCATGCATGATAAAGTCTTCGTCGCCGAGGCTCACCTCATCCTTGGAGAGTGGAAGATAATTACTGTCCTCCGAGTCTTTGTTTACGGCCTATTCATGAGGGATAACTTGCCCATCTTCCCAGTCGTCCTGTTCGGAGGTTGGCTCGACGGGGTCTTCTTGGTCTTCGGCGTCGTCCAGAGTATTGTTGTCTCTCATGTCGGTATTGATGTCTTTTCTATGGCGTGGTTTAGAGCGGCGCCGCTGACATCGGCGCGTTGGCTGTATGTCAGGAGGTTTATCCTCGACTGGATCTTTCTCGTTATCGCCGTCACCCTCTCTGGGCGTATCCACCATGTACACGTCGTACGAAGAGGTGGCCGTCCAGCGTCCGGTAAACTGTGGGTTTTGGGCCTGCTCTTCTCCGGCATCGTCGTCCATACCATCGATGTCTTCGGAGCCGTAATCGATCATGTCAGTTAAGTCCTCGACAGTGGCTACGAAGTGGGTGGTGGGTGGGACGAAAAATTCCTCGCTCTTAGCCTCTAGTTCGGGCTGGGCGTAGTTCGGATTGCTCCTCTGTAATGACGAGGATCGCATCAAGTCGAGAGCCTCGCTTAAAGGCGAGGTTTGGCTAGGGAGAAGAGAGTCCGTGGAGTACGGCGGGAAGGAGACTCCTTGGCCGAGCTCACACGATGCTGACTCCGAGGGTTCGGAGCCAGTGTCCGGAGAAGAGTCCGGCTTCATGATGGTTGCCAGCGACACTACTTCCTCCGGCTCTCACGTACTGGGCTTAGTGGCTGCAGATAGTCCGGCGGGCTCAGGAATCCCGTCTTCGGACTTGGCGAGGCGCTCCGGATCTAAGGCTAGAGCGGAGGTTGGGGTCGTGAACCCTTGGAAGATCAAGTCTCCTCGGATATCAGCGACATAGTCCAGATTTCCAAAACTAATCTGGTGACCTGGGGCGTAGCTGTCAATCTGCTCTAGATGGCCAAGCGAGTTGTCCCGCAGTGCGAAGCTGCCGAATACGAAGATCTGGCCGGGGAGAGAAACCTCCCCCAGGGCGGCATTGTTGTAGATGACTGATGGAGCCATCGAACCTTCTGATGACGACACAATGGAACTCTCAATGAAATCACCAATGTCGGTGTCAAAATCGGCGGATCTCGGGTAGGGGGTCCCGAACTGTGTGTCTAAGGTCGATGGTAACAGGAGACGGGGGACACAATGTTTACCCAGGTTCGGGCCCTCTTGATGGAGGTAATACCCTACTTCCTGCTTGATTGATCTTGATGAATATGAGGATTACAAGAGTTGATCTACCACGAGATCGTAATGGCTAAACCCTAGATGTCTAGCCTGTATGATTGCGATTGCCTCTACGGACTAAACCCTCCGGTTTATATAGACACCGGAGGGGCCTAGGGTTGCACAGAGTCGGTTTTCAGAAGAAGGAATATTCGTAGCTAAACGCCAAGCTTGCCTTCCACGCAAAGGAGAGTCCCATCTGGACACGGGAGGAAGTCTTCTATCTTGTATCTTCATGGCCCATTAGTCCGGCCTGCGTCACATTGCCCGGACGTCCGAGGACCCCTTAATCCAGGACTCCCTCAGTGGGTGCCTCGTGTCTTTCCTGACGTGTACTCCAAGTCCTCTAGATGTTTTCTGGTCCAAGAAAAATCATCGCAAAAGTTTCATTCCGGTTGGACTCCATTTGGTATTCCTTTTCTACGAAACTCTAAATCAAGGAAAAAACATAAACTGGCATTGGGCTCTAGGTTAATAGGTTAGTCCCAAAAATAATATAAAATAGTATATTAATGCATATAAAACATCCAAAACAAATAATATAATAGCATGGAACAACAAAAAATTATAGATATGTTGGAGACGTATCAATCAATAGCTCGCGTTGTAGCTCCCCTATGTTTTTGATATGTTCCTAGAGAAAAATAAGTTGAAAGATTATAGTAGCAATGATGCGGACTGGGTCTGTGGTCTGAGAATTATCCTCGTTACTGCACAGAAGAATTCTGTCCTTGATGCACCGCTAGGTGACAGACCTATTGCAGGAGCAGATGCAGATGTTATGAACGTTTGACAAAGCTTGGTATGATGACTACTTGATAGTTTAGTGCACCATGCTTTACGGCTTAGAACCGGTACTTCGAAAATGTTTTGAACGCCACGAAGCATATGAGATGTTCCAAGAGATGAAATTGGCATTTCAGTCTCATGCCTGTGTCGAGAGGTATGAGACCTCTGATACGTCTCCGTCGTATCTATATTTTTTTTATTGTTTCATGCCAATATTATACCACTTTCAAATACTTTTGGCAACTTTTTATATGATTTATTAGACTAACCTATTGATCCAGTGCCCAGTGTCAGTTCCTGTTTTCTGCATGCTTTTTGTATCACAGAGTATCCATATCAAACGAAGTCCAAATGTAATAAAATTTCACGAAGAATTATTTTGGAATATAAGTGATTTTTGGGAGTTAGAATCACCGCAAACGGAGGGCCACACAACCCACAAGACACCAGGGCGCGCCAGAGGCCCCTGGCGTGGCGTGGTGGGTTGTGCCCTCCTCGAAAATCGGCTGAGGCTCTACTTCGAGTGCAAGGAAGCTTATATCCGGAAAAAAATCATGTTCGAATCTCAGTGCAATCGGAGTTACGGATCTCCGGGAATACAAGAAACGGTTTTCGGCCAGATCTGGGGAACGCGAAACAGCACAAAACAGAGAGGGAGATCCAATCCTGGAGGTGCTCCCGCCCCTCCGCCGCCATGGAGACCAAGGACCAGAGGGGGAACTCTCCTCCCATCTAGGGGGAGGCCAAGGAAGAAGAAGAAGAAGGAGGGGGGCTCTCTCCCCCTCTCTCCCGATGGCACTGGAGTGCCGTTGGGGCTAGGATCGTGACGATGATCTACATCAACAATCTTGCTACCGTCAACACCAACTTTCTCCCCCTCTATGCAGCGGTGTAACAACTCCCCCCCCCCCCCCGCTGTAATCTCTACTTAAACATGGTGCTCAAATCCATATATTATTTCCCAATGATCTATGGTTATCCTATGATGTTTGAGTAGATCTGTTTTGTCCTATGGGTTAATCCTGATCTTGGTTGGTATGATTGTATATTTTATTTATAGTGCTTTCCTATGGTGCCCTCCGTCTCGCGCAAACATGAGGGGCCCCCATTGTATGGTGTTGCAATATGTTCATGGTTTACTTATTGTCAGTGTTGCAGCGGATAGGTGGGTTATGGCGTATGGGAGTAAAGAGGACTTGATACTTAATGCTATGGTTGGGTTTCACGACATTAATGATATTTAGTAGTTGTGGATGCTTGTTAGGGGTCCAATCATAAGTGCATATGATCCAAGTAGAGAAAGTATGTTAGCTCATGCCTCTCCCTCATATAAAATTACAAGAATGATTACCGGTACTTGTTATCGATTGCCTAGGGACAAATAACTTTCTTGTTGACAAAAACTCTCTACTAAAACTAACTTAGTTGTGTATTTATCTAAACAGCCCCTAGATTTTATTTACGTACTCTTTATTATCTTGCAAACCTATCCTATCACACCTACCAAGTACTTCTAGTTTCATACTTGTTTCTGGGAAAGCGAACGTCAAGTGTGAGTAGAGTTGTATCGGTGGTCGATAGAACCTGAGGGAATATTTGTTCTACCTTTAGCTCCTCATTGGGTTCGACACTCTTACTTATCGAAAGAGGCTACAATTGATCCCCTATACTTGTGGGTTATCAACCTCTGACAAATACTTTGCCTACAAGATGGAGGAGAATAGCTCAGCTAGTGAGCATGTGCTCAGAATGTCTGGGTACTACAATCACTTGAATCAAGTGGGGGTTAATCTTCCAGATAAGATAGTGATTGACAAAGTTCTCTAGTCACTGTCACCAAGCTACTAGAACTTCGTGATGAACTATAATATGCAAGGGACGATGAAAACGATTCCCAAGCTCTTCGCGATGCTGAAATCAGTGAAGGTAGAAATCAAGAAAAAGCATCAAGTGTTGATGGTTAACAAGACCACTAGTTTCAAGAAAAGGGGCGAGGGAAAGAAAGGGAACTTCAAGAAGAATGACAAACAAGTTACCATTCCCGTGAAGAAGCCCAAAACTAGACCTAAGCATGAAACTAAATGCTTCTACTGCAAAGGGAATGGTCACTTGAAGCGAAACTACCCCAAATACTTGGCGGATAAGAAGGATGGCAAAGTGAACAAAGGTATATTTGATATACATGTTATTCATGTGTAATTTACTAGTGTTCATAGTAACCCCTGGGTATTTGATGCCGGTTCAGTTGCTAGGATTAGTAACTCAAACCAGGAGTTGCAAAATGAATAGAGGCAGTTAAGGGCAAGGTGACGATGTGTGTTGGAAGTGATTCCAAGGTTGATAAGATCACCATCGCACACTCCCTCTACCTTCGGGATTAGTGTTGAACCTAAATAAATGTTATTTGGTATTTGCCTTGAGCATAAATATAATTTGATCGTGTTTACTGCAATACAGTTATTCATTTAAGTCAGAGAATAATTGTTGTTCTGTTTACATGAATAAAACCTTCTATGGTCGTAACACCAATGTGAGTGGTTTATTGAATATCAGTCGTAATGATACACATATTCATAATATTGATGCCAAAATATGCAAAGTTGGTAATGATAGTGCAACATATTTGTGGCACTGCCGTTTAGGTCATATTGGTGTAAAGCGCATGAAGAAACTCCATGGGGATGGACTTTTGGAATCACTTGATTATGAATCATTTGATGCTTGCGAACCATGCCTTGTGGGCAAGATGACTAAAACTCCGTTCTCCAGAACAATGGAGCGAGCCACTGACTTATTGGGAATAATACATACTGATAACCCACAAGTATAGGGGATCGCAACAGTTTTCTAGGGTAGAGTATTCAACCCAAATTTATTGATTCGACACAAGGGGATCCAAAGAATATTCTCAAGTATTAGCAGTAGAGTTGTCAATTCAACCACACCTGGAAAACTTAATATCTGCAGCAAAGTCTTTAGTAGCAAAGTAGTATGGAAGTAATGGTAAGAGTGGCAAAAGTAACAGTAGTAATTTTGTAGTAATTGTAACAGTGGCAACGGAAAAGTAACTAAGCAAAGATCAATATGTGAAAAGCTCGTAGGCATTGGATCAGTGATGGATAATTATGTCGGATGCGATTCCTCATGCAACAGTTATAACATAGGGTGACACAGAACTAGCTCCAGTTCATCAATGTAATGCAGACATGTATTCCGAATATAGTCATACGTGCTTATGGAAAAGAACTTGCATGACATCTTTTGTCCTACCCTCCCGTGGTAGTGGGGTCCTATTGGAAACTAAGGAATATTAAGGCCTCCTTTTAATAGAGCACCGGACCAAAGCATCAACACTTAGTGAATACATGAACTCCTCAAACTACGGTCATCACCGGGAGTGGTCCCGATTTTTTTCACTTCGGGGTTACCAGATCATAACACATAGTAGGTGACTATTGACTTGCAAGATAGGATCAAGAACTCACATATATTCATGAAAACATAATAGGTTCAGATCTGAAATCATGGCACTCGGGCCCTAGTGACAAGCATTAAGCATAGCAAAGTCATAGCAACATCAATCTCAGAACATAATGGATACTAGGGATCAAACCCTAACAAAACTAACTCGATCACATGATAAATCTCATCCAACCCATCACCGTCCAGCAAGCCTACGATGAGATTACTCATGCACGGTGGTGAGCATCATGAAATTGGTGATGGAGGATGGTTGATGATGACGACAGCGACGAATTACCCTCTCCGGAGCCCCGAACGGACTCCAGATCAGCCCTCCCGAGAGAGATTAGGGCTTGGCGGCGGCTCCATATCATAAAACGCGATGAATCGTTCTCTCTGATTTTTTTCTCCCCGAACGTGAATATATAGAGTTGGAGTTGAGGTCGGTGGAGCCTCAGGGGGGCCACGATGCAGGGGGCTCGCCCTCCACCCTCGTGGATAGGGTGTGGTCCCCCTGGTGTTGATTCTTTCGCCAGTATTTTTATTTATTCCAAAAATATTCTCCATGAAGTTTTAGGTCATTCCGAGAACTTTTATTTCTGCACAAAAATAACATCATGGCAATTCTGCTGAAAACAGCGTCAGTCCGGGTTAGTTCTATTCAAAACATGCAAGTTAGAGTCCAAAACAAGGGCAAAAGTGTTTGGAAAAGTAGATACGTTGGAGACGTATCAACTCCCCAAGCTTAAACCTTTGCTTGTCCTCAAGCAATTCAGTTGACAAACTGAAAGTGATAAAGAAAAACTTTTACAGACTCTGTTTGCTCTTGTTGTTGTAAATATGTAAAGCCAGCATTCAAGTTTTTAGCAAAGATTATGAACTAACCATATTCACAATAACATTTAGGTCTCATATTTACTCATATCAATGGCATAATCAACTAGCGAGCA
This sequence comes from Aegilops umbellulata, assembly GCA_032464435.1. Taxonomy (NCBI): domain Eukaryota; kingdom Viridiplantae; phylum Streptophyta; class Magnoliopsida; order Poales; family Poaceae; genus Aegilops; species Aegilops umbellulata. The sequence continues at coordinate 323,089,321 of CP136058.1, read as the reverse complement.
ATAATAGTAAATCTCGGATGACAACACTTTGTCAAAACAATCATAATATGATATAACAAGATGGTATCTCGCTAGCCCTTTCTGAGACCGCAAAACATAAATGCAGAGCACCTCTGAAGATCAAGGGCTGACTAAACATTGTAATTCATGGTAAAAGAGATCCAGTCATAGTCATACTCAATGTAAACTAATAGTAATGCATGCAAATGACAGTAGTGCTCTCCAGTTGGTGCTTTTAATAAGAGGATGATGACTCAACATAAAGGTAAATAGGTTGGCCCTTCGCAGAGGGAAGCAGGGGTTTGTAGAGGTGCTAGAGCTCGATTTTTGAAATAGAGATAAATAATATTTTGAGCGGCATACTTTCATTGTCAACATAACAACCGAGAGTTCTCGATATCTTCCATGCTACACACATTATAGGAGGTTCACAAACAGAATGTCAAAGTTTATACTCCCCTACCACCAACAAGCATCAATCCATGGCTTGCCCAAAACAACGGGTGCCTCCAACTAACAACAGTCCTGGGGGATTTTTGTTTGCAATTATTCTGATTTGGTTTGAGCATGGGACTGGGCATCCCGGTTATCGGCCATTTTCTCGTGAGTGAGGAGCGGAGTCCACTCCTCGTGAGAATAACCCACCTAGCATGGAAGATATAGACAACCCTAGTTGATACATGAGCTATTCGAGCATACAAAAAAATTCATTTGAAGGTTTAGAGTTTGGCACATGCAAATTTACTTGGAACGACAGGTAAATACCGCATATAGGAAGGTATGGTGGACTCATACGGAATAACTTTGGGGTTTATGGAAGTGGATGCACAAGTAGTATTCCCGCTTAGTGCAAGTGGAGGCTAGAAAGAGACTGGGAAGTGACCAACTAGAGAGCGACAACAGTCATGAACATGCATTAAAATTAATCAACACTGAGTGCAAGCATGAGTAGGATATAATTCACCATGAAAATAAATATCGTGGAGGCTATGTTGATTTTGTTTCAACTACATGCGTGAACATGTGCCAAGTCAAGCCACTCGAATCGTTCAAAGGAGGATACCACCCTATCATACCACATCACAACCATTTTAATAGCATGTTGGCACGCAAGGTAAGCCATTATAAACTCCTAGCTAGTTAAGCATGGCATGAGCAACTATAATCTCTAATTGTCATTGCAAACATGTTTCATTCACAATAGGTTGAATCAGGAACGATGAACAAATCATATTTACAAAAACAAGATAGGTCGAGTTCATACCAGCTTCTCTCATCTCAATCAGTCCATCATATATCGTCATTATTGCCTTTCACTTGCACGGCCGAACGGTGTGGATAATAATAATAGTGCACATGCATTAGACTAAGCTGGAATCTGCAAGCATTTAATACAAGGGAGAAGACAAGGTAATATGGGCTCTTGGTTAAATCAACAATAATGCATATAAGAGCCACTCAAAATTTTCATCATGGTCTTCCCCTCTCGACCCGCAAAGAAAAGAAATAAAACTATTTACACGGGAAAGCTCCCAACAAGCAAAAGAAGAACGATAAATATTTTTGGGTTTTCTTTTAATTATTACTACTACAAGCATGGAAAGTAAACTAGCTAAAAAATACAACTAATTTTTTGGGTTTTTCTTAAGGTTTTTCAATCACGCAAGAAGAAGGCTTAAAACACAACATAAACTAGCATGGATAGTACAATGAAAAAATATGAGCACCGACAACTGGCATGAGTGTGTGAACATGAATGTAATGTCGGTGAGAAATACGTACTCCCCCAAGCTTAGGCTTTTGGCCTCAGTTGGTCTATGCCCACGGATGGCCTGGCGGATATCCAAAGTTGTAGTTGGGGTCGTACTGAGATACAGCGGCTACTGCCTGATGAGCTGCATCCTGGAGGCGAGCTGCCTCCATCCTCCTCTCATACTCGTTCACCTCATCCCTGGTTATAACATGTCTCCCTTTTGCCTAAAAGTCAAAGAAAGTAGGGGCAGGGAAAGCAACATGGATAGTGCGACGTCTGTCGAAGATTAGTCGGTACTGGAGGAACTGTTCATTCCTCTCACAAACTGATGGCAAACCATAGCATTATAATCTAGATAAGAAGGAGGCAATTCCATGTCATTTGCATGTATGGGTATATCAAGATAATTAGCTACACGAGTTGCATAAATTCTACCAAACAAGTCTCCACTTAAACCGTTAAGATGCAACCTTCGTGCAACAATGGCCCCCAAGTTATATTGTTTATCACCCAATACCACACTCTTGAGGACACTAAGTGTTGGGGAACGTTGCAGAAAATTAAAATTTTTCCTACGGTTTCACCAAGATCCATCTAGGAGTTCATCAAGCAACGAGTATTCAGATTAGATAGCATCTACATACCACTTTGTAGATCGCAACGGAAGCGTTCGAGTGAACGTGGATGAGGTAGTCGTACTTGCCGCGATCCAATTCACCGATGATCTAGTGCCGAACGGACGGCACCTCCGCGTTCAACACACGTACGGAAAGCGTGACGTCTCCTCCTTCTTGATCCAGCAAGGCAAAGGAGAGGTTGGGGATGAAGGCTCCAGCAGCAGCACGACGGCGTGGTGATGGTGGAACTGCAGTACTCCGGCAGGGCTTCGCCGTGCTCAATGGAGGAGGAGGAGGTGTTGGAGAGGGAGAGGGAGGCGCCAGGGCAATGGGTGATCAGCCCCCTCTCCCCCCCCCTTTATATAACCCCCAAGGGGGGCGCCGGCCCTAGGAGATGAGATCTCCTAGGGGGGGGCGGCGGCCAGGGCAAGGGGACTTGCCCCCCAAGCAAGGGGGGCGCCCCCTTTAGGGTTTCCCTCCCCCAAACCCTAGGCGCATGGGCCCATGGGGGGGAGGCGCACCAGCCCACTATGGGCTGGTTCCCTCCCTCATACAGCCCATGGGGCCCTCCGGGATAGGTGGCCCCACCCGGTGGACCCCCGGGGACCCTCCGGTGGTCCCGGTACAATACCGATAACCCCGAAACTTGTCCCGATGTCCGTATGATGACTTTCCATATATAAATCTTTACCTCCGGACCATTCCGAAACTCCTCGTGACGTCCGGGATCTCATCCGGGACTCCGAACAACATTCGGGTTACTGCACATACATATCCCTACAACCCTAGCGTCACCGAACCTTAAGTGTGTAGACCCTACGGGTTCGGGAGACATGCAGACATGACCGAGATGGCTCTCGGGCAATAACCAACAGCGGGATCTGGATACCCATGTTGGCTCCCACATGCTCCACGATGATTTCATCGGATGAACCACGATGTCAAGGATTCAATTAATCCCGTATACGATTCCCTTTGTCAATCGGTATTTTACTTGCCCGAGATTCGATCGTCGGTATACCAATACCTCGTTCAATCTCGTTACCGGCAAGTCACTTTTCTCGTTCCGTAATGCATGATCCCGTGATCAAACACTTTGGTCACATTGAGCTCATTGTGATGATGCATTACCGAGAGGGCCCGGTGATACCTCTCCGTCAAGCGGAGTGACAAATTCCAGTCTCGATCCATGTCAACCCAACAGACACTTTCAGAGATACCCGTAGCATACCTTTATAGTCACCCAGTTACGTTGTGACGTTTGGCACACCCAAAGCACTCCTACGGTATCCGGGAGTTACATGATCTCATGGTCTAAGGAAAGGATACTTGACATTGGAAAACTCTAGCAAACGAATTATGCGATCTTATGCTATGTTTAGGATTGGGTCTTGTCCATCACATCATTCTCCTAATGATGTGATCCCGCTATCGATGACATCCAATGTCCATAGTCAGGAAACCATGACTATCTGTCGATCAACGAGCTAGTCAACTAGAGGCTTACTAGGGACATGTTGTTGTCTGTTATTCACACATGTATTACGATTTCTGGTTAACACAATTATAGCACGAATAAAGACAATTATCATGAATAAGGAAATATAATAATAATGCTTTTTATTATTGCCTCTAGGGCATATTTCCAACACTAAGATCTGGAACGCACATGTGACAAGCCTCATCTTTACCGTTAATGCATCTACCTATAAAGAGAGTGAAATAATGTATGGAAGGAAAATGAATGCTCCCTATGGTAGCTTGTGTGATTTCTCTAGATTCCCCCACAGTGATACTAGCAAGAAAGTCTTTACATTCAGATTTGCGAGGTTCACTAACATTGCCCCACTGCAGGAGTTTACAAGCAATATTAAAATCTTCTAAATCCATAGTATATTATTTATTATAAAGATCAAATAAAACAGTGTGAGAATTGCGTGAGGATGTAAATTTAAACCTTCTCACAAAGGAATCAGTTAGGTAACGGTATTGCGGGCACTTATCTGACACGAAGCCCTCAAGATCAGCATTACGCACATACGCGTCAAATTCATCCTTGATACCTGCTCCGACCATAAACTCCTCTAACGGCCATTCACAAGGCCGCACTTGAGCTTCCCTTGGTAATTCATTGTCCGGCTCACTTATCGGGAGCCTGGGTCCTTGCTTCCTTGAGGAACCACCTTGGTACATTTTCCTAAACATATTTCTTCCTCTCAAAAATTTCTGAAATTTTTAGCGACTCAAAATAAAAGTGAACCAAACTCAACAAGATTGATAGCAACTACTCCCACATGTGCCTAGAGGCTATATCATGCATTAGAACTACTTGGGACCATATGAATTTGACATGCAAGCTCAAGAACAGGGTCACCTAAGCAGCAAAAATTTGCAATAAATAAAGCACTAGAATAAAAACTAATTGGACCATTGGAGGAGTCACATACCAAAGAACAATCCCCCAAAGTAGTTTTGTGAATGGAGCTTTGAGCAAGGAGATCGAGAATCGCAGCAAGATGTGCTAGAACATAGGTTTGAGCTAGGGGAGGATTTTTTATGGAGGAAGACGAAGTGAGTGGGTGCTGGAATAAGTGGAGGGGGTCCACGTGGGGCCCATGAGGCAGGCGGCGCACCCTGGACCCTCGTGGCCAGGTGGTGGTCCCCTCTGGTGTGTTCTCAATGCCATTTTCAGGACATTTGGAGAACTTTTATTTTTGGGGTATTTTTTATTGCAAGGATAATTCAGAAACCAGAAAAAAAATACTATTTTAAAATTATTTAATCTAAATAACAGAAAGTAAAGGAGGGTATAGAGAGTTGTGCTTTCTAACTTCATCCATCTCATGCTCATCAAAAAGGAATCCACTAACAAGGTTGATCAAGTCTAGTTAACAAACTCTTTCCGAATTGCATGAAACCGGAGAGTTTTCGAATAACACTAGGTTACCTCAACGGGGATATGCACGTCCCCAATAATAAGAATATCATATTTGTTCTTGACAGTAGGAAGATGAAATTCAAAACCTCCAATAGTAATCGTTGGAATTTTTCCAATAGAATTGATACTGTGGACTTGAGGTTGTTTCCTCGGAAAGTGTACCGTATGCTCATTACCATTAACATGAAAAGTGACATTGCCTTTGTTGCAATCAATAACAGCCCCTGCAGTATTCAAAAAGGGTCTTCCAAGGATAATCGACATACTATCATCCTCGGGAATATCAAGAATAACAAAGTCCGTCAAAATAGTAACATTTGCAACCACAACAGGCACATCCTCACAAATACTGACAGGTATAGGAGTTGATTTATCTGCCATTTGTAAAGATATTTCAGTAGGTGTCAACTTATTTAAATCAAGTCTAAGATATAAAGAGAGAGGCATAACACTAACACCGGCTCCAAGATCACATAAAGCAGTTTTAACATAGTTTCTTTTAATGGAGCATGGTATAGTTGGTACTCCTGGATCTCCTAGTTTCTTAGGTATTCCACCTTTAGAAGTATAATTGGTAAGCATGGTGGAAATTTTAGCTTCTAGTATCTTTCTTTTATTTGTAACAATTTCTTTCATATACTTAGCATAAGGATTCATTTTAAGCATATCAGTCAAACGCATATGCAAAAAGATAGGTCTAATCATTCCAGTAAAGCGCTCAAAATCCTCATCATCCTTTTTCTTGGATGGTTTAGGAGGAAAAGGCATGGGTTTCTGAACCCATGATTCTCTTTCTTTACCATGCTTCCTAGCAACAAAGTCTCTCTTAGCATAATGTTGATTCTTTGATTGTGGGTTATCAAGATCAACAGCAGGTTCAATCTCTACATCATTGTCATTTCTAGGTTGAGCATCAACATGAACATCATCATTAATATTATCAGTAGGTTCACGTTCATTACCAGATTGTGTTTCAGCATCAGAAATAGAAATATCATTGGGATTCTCACGTGTGTCAACAATAGGTTCACTAGAAGCATGCAAAGTCCTATCATTTTTCTTTTTCTTCCTCTTAGAAGGACTAGGTGCATCAACATTAGTTCTCTGAGAATCTTACTCAATTCTCTTAGGGTGGCCCTCAGGATACAAAGGTTCCTGAGTCATTTTACCCCCTCTAGTCATAACTCTGACAGCATTATCGTTTTTCTTATTATTTAATTCACTGAGCAAATCATTATGAGCTTTAAGCACTTGTTCTACTTGAGTGGTAACCATAGAAGCATGTTTACTAATAAGTTTAAGTTCACCTTTAACTCTAGACATATAATCACTCAAGTGTTCAATCATATAAGCATTTTATTTCAATTATCTACCAACATAAGCATTGAAGTTTTCTTGTTTAACAATAAAATTATCAAACTCATCCAAGCATTGGCTAGCAGACTTATAATGAGGAATATCACCTTCATCAAATCTATAGAGAGAATTTACCTTTACTACCTGTGTCGGGTTATCAAGACCATGTATTTCTTCAATAGGTGGTAAATTCTTAACATCTTCAGCTTTAATACCCTTTTCTTTCATAGATTTCTTTGCCTCTTGCATATCTTCAGGACTGAGAAATAGAATACCCCTTTTCTTCGGAGTTGGCTTAAGAGTTGGTTCAGGAAGTGTCCAATTATTATCATTACTCAACATATTATACAATAGCAATTCAGCTTGATCACCAGTTCTTTCCCTGAAAACACAACCAGCACAACTATACAGGTGGTCTCTGGAAGCATTGATTAGTCCATTATAAAAGATATCAAGTATTTCATTTTTCTTGAGAGGATGGTCGGGCAAAGCATTAAGTAATTGGAGAAGCCTCCCCCAAGCTTGTGGGAGACTCTCTTCTTCAATTTGCACAAAATTATATATTTCCCTTAAGGCAGCTTGTTTCTTATGAGCGGGGAAATATTTAGCAGAGAAGTAATAAATCATATCCTGGGGACTACGCACACAACCAGGAGTAAGAGAATTAAACCATATTTTAGCATCACCCTTTAATGAGAACGGAAATAACTTAAGAATATAGTAGTAACGAATTTATTCCTCATGAGTGAATAGGGTGGCTATATCATTCAATTTAGTAAGATGTGCCACAATAGTTTCAGATTAATAGCCATAAAAAGGATCAGATTCAACCAAAGTAACTAACTCAGGGTCGATAGAGAAATCATAATCCTTATCAGAAATACAGATAGGTGAAGTAGCAGAAGCAGGGTCATATTTCATTCTAGCATTCAAAGTCTTTTCTTTCAGTTTAGCTAACAGTTTCTTAAGATCATATCTATCCTTGCAAGCAAAAAAGTCTCTAGCAGTTTCTTCATCCATAACATAACCCTCAGGTGCATCACACATTTCATATCTAGGGGAAGAATCTTCATCATCACTTTCATCAATATTATCAATTTCAATAATTTCATTCTCTCCAACCCTAGCAAGTTGTTCATCAAGAAATTCACCTAATGGCACAATATTATCAAGAATAGAAGTAGTTTCATCATAAGTATCATGCATAGCAGAAGTGGCATCATCAATAACATGCAACATATCAGAATCAATAGCAGGAGTAGGTGTCGCAAGTTTACTCATAACAGAAGGTGAATCAAGTGCAGAGCTACATGGCAGATTTTTACCTCCCCTCGTAGTTGAGGGATAAATCTTAGTTTTTTCGTCTTTCAAGTTCCTCATAGTGATCAGCAGATATAAATCCCAAGTGACTCAAACAATAGAGCTATGCTCCCCGGAAATGGTGCCATAAAATGGTCTTGATAACCCACAAGTATAGGGTATCGCAAAAGTTTTTGAGGGTAGAGTATTCAAACCAAATTTATTGATTCCACACAAGGGGAGCCAAATAATATTCTCAAGTATTAGCAGTTGAGTTGTCAATTCAACCACACCTGGAAAACTTAATATCTGCAGCAATGTATTTAGTAGCAAAGTAGTATGGAAGTAACGGTAATAGTGGCAAAAGTAACAGTAGTAATTTTGTAGTAATTGTAACAGTGGCAATGGAAAGTAACTAAGCAAAGATCAATATGTGAAAATCTCGTAGGCATTGGATCAGTGATGGATAATTATGTCAGATGCAATTCCTCATGCAACAGTCATTGTTGGGGAACGTAGTAATTTTTAAAAAAATCCTACGCACACGCGAGATCATGGTGATGCATAGCAACAAGAGGGGAGAGTGTTGTTCACGTACCCTCGTAGACCGTAAGCGGAAGCGTTATGACAACGCGGTTGATTTAGTCGTACGTCTTCACGATCGACCGATCCTAGTACCAAAAGTACGGCACCTCCGCGATTTGCACACATTCATCTCGGTGACGTCCCACGAACTCACGATCCAGCAGAGTGTCGAGGGAGAGATTCATCAGCATGACGGCGTGATGACGGTGATGATGAAGCTACCGGCACAGGGCTTTGCCTAAGCACTACGACGATATGACCGAGGTGGATTATGGTGGAGGGGGAACCGCACACGGCTGGAAACAATCAACTTGTGTGTTCTAGGGTGCCCCCCTGCCCCCGTATATAAAGGAGCAAGGGGGAGGCCGGCCAGACTTGGGGCGCGCCAAGGAGGGGGAGGAGTCCTCCTAGTAGGAGTAGGACTCCCCCTTTCCTAGTCCAACTAGGAGGAGGAAGGGGGAGGAAGGAGAGGGGAAAGAGAAGGAAAGGGGGGCCTCCCTAGTCCAATTCGTACTCCCTATAGGGAGGGGGTGCGGCTGCCCCTTGTGGGCTGCCTCCCCTCTTCCCTATGGCCCATGTAGGCCCAATAGTCCCCCCGGGGGTTCCGATAACCCCCCGGCACTCCCATAATTATCCAGTGACCCCCGGAACTCATCCGGTGTCCGAATATAGTCATCCAATATATCAATCTTTATGTCTTGACCATTTTAAGCCTCCTCGTCATGTCCGTGATCACATCCGGGACTCTGAACTTTCTTCGGTACATCAAAGCACATAAACTCATAATACCGATCGTCACCGAACGTTAAATGTGCGGACCCTACGGGTTCGAGAACTATGTAGACATGACCGAGACACGTCTCCGGTCAATAACCAATAGCGGAACCTGGATGTTCATATTGGCTCCCACATATTCTACGAAGATCTTTATCGGTCAAACCGCATAACAACATACTTTGTTCCCTTTGTCATCGGTATGTTACTTGCCCGAGATTCGATCGTCGGTGTCTCAATACCTAGTTCAATCTTGTTACCGGCAAGTCTCTTTACTCATTCTGTAACGCATCATCCTGCAACTAACTCATTAGTCACATTGCTTGCAAGGCTTATAGTGATGTGCATTACCGAGAGGGCGCAGAGATACCTCTGCGATAATCGGAGTGACAAATCCTAATCTTCATCTATGCGAACTCAACAAATACCATCGGAGACACCTGCAGAGCACCTTTATAATCACCCAGTTACGTTGTGACGTAGCACACAAAGTGTTCCTACAGTATTCAGGAGTTGCATAATCTCATAGTCATAGGAACATGTATAAGTCATGAAGAAAGCAATAGCAATATACTAAACGATCAAGTGCTAAGCTAACGGAATGGGTCAAATGATGTGATCCCGTTAATCAAATGACAACTCATGTCTATGGCTAGGAAACTTAACCATCTTTGATTCAACAAGCTAGTCAAATAGAGGCATACTAGTGACACTCTGTTTGTCTATGTATTCCCACATGTACTAAGTTTCCGGTTAATAAAATTCTAGCATGAATAATAAACATTTATCATGATATAAGGAAATATAAATAACAACTTTATTATTGCCTCTAGGGCATATTTCCTTCAGTCTCCCACTTGCACTAGAGTCAATAATCTAGATTACACAGTAATGATTCTAACACCCATGGAGTCTTGGTGCTGATCATGTTTTGCTCGTGAGAGAGGCTTAGTCAACGGGTCTGCAACATTCAGATCCGTATGTATCTGGAAAATCTCTATGCCTCCCTCCTTGACTTGATCGCGGATGGAATTGAAGCGTCTCTTGATGTGCTTAGTTCTCTTGTGAAATCTGGATTCCTTTGCCAAGGCAATTGCACCAGTATTGTCACAAAAGATTTTCATTGGACCTGATGCACTAGGTATGACACCTAGATCGGATATGAACTCCTTCATCCAGACTCCTTCATTTGCTACTTCCAAAGCAGCTATGTACTCCGCTTCACACGTAGATCCCGCCACGACGCTTTGCTTAGAACTGCACTAACTGATAGCTCCACCGTTAAATATAAACACGTATCCGGTTTGTGACTTAGAGTCATCCGGATCAGTGTCAAAGCTTGCATCGACATAACCATTTACGCAAGCTCTTTGTCACCTCCATAAACGAGAAACATATCCTTAGTACTTTTCAGGTATTTCAGGATGTTCTTGACCGTTGTCCAGTGATCCACTCCTGGATTACTTTGCTACCTCCCTGCTAAACTGATAGCAAGGCACACATCAGGTCTGGTACACAGCATTGCATACATGATAGAGCCTATGGTTGAAGCATAGGGAACACCTTTCATTTTCTCTCTATCTTCTGCAGTGGTCGGGCATTGAGTCTGACTCAACTTCACACCTTGTAACACAGGCAAGAACCCTTTCTTTGCTTGATCCATTTTGAACTTTTTCAAAACTTTATCAAGGTATGTGCTTTGTGAAAGTCCAATTAAGCATCTTGATCTATCTCTATAGATCTTGATGCCCAATATATAAGCAGCTTCATCGAGGTCTTTCATTGAAAAACTCTTGTTCAAGTATCCTTTTATGCTATCCAGAAATTCTTTATCATTTCCAATCAACAATATGCCATCCACATATAATATTAGATATGCTACAGTGCTCCCACTCACTTTATTGTAAATACAGGCTTCTCCAAAAGTCTGTATAAAACCATATGCTTTGATCACACTATCAAAACATTTATTCCAACTCCGAGATGCTTGCACCAGTCCATAAATGGATCGTTGGAGCTTGCACACTTTGTTAGCATCCTTTGGATCGATAAAACCTTCAGGTTGCATCATATACAACTCTTCTTCCAGAAATCCATTCAGGAATGCAGTCTTTACATCCATTTGCCAAATTTCATAATCATAAAATACAACAATTGCTAACATGATTCGAACGGACTTAAGCATCGCGTATGAGAAGGTCTCATCGTAGTCAACTCCTTGAACTTGTCGAAAACCTTTCGCAACAAGTCGAGCTTTGTAGACAGTAACATTAACGTCAGCTTCAGTCTTCTTCTTGAAGATCCATTTATTCTCGATGGCTTGGCGATCATCGACCAAGTCAACCAAAGTCCACACTTTGTTCTCATACATGGATTCCATCTCAGATTTCATGGCCTCAAGCCATTTCGCGAAATCTGGGCTCATCATCACTTCCTCATAGTTCGTAGGTTCGTCATGGTCAAGTAACATGACCTCAAGAACAGGATTACCGTACCACTCTGGTGAGGATCTTACTCTGGTTGACCTATGAGGTTCGGTAGTAACTTGGTCTGAAGTTATATGATCATCATCATTAGCCTCCTCACTAATTGGTGTAGGAGTCACAAGAACAGATTTGTGTGATGAACTACTTTCCAATGAGGGAGCAGGTACAGTTACCTCATCAAGTTCTACTTTCCTCCCACTCACTTCTTTCGAGAGAAACTCCTTCTCTAGAAAGGATCCATTCTTAGCAACGAATGTCTTGCCTTCAGATCTGTAATAGAAGGTGTACCCAACAATCTCCTTTGGGTATCCTATGAAGACACATTTCTCCGATTTGGGTCCGAGCTTATCAGGTTGAAGCTTTTTCACATAAGCATCGCAGCCCCAAACTTTAAAAAACGACAACTTTGGTTTCTTCCCAAACCATAGCGCATAAGGTGTCGTCTCAACGGATTTAGATGGTGCCCTATTTAACGTGAATGCAGCCGTCTCTAAAGCATAACCCCAAAACTATAGCGGTAAATCAGTAAGAGACATCATAGATCGCACTATATCTAGTAAAGTACAATTACGACGTTCGGACACACCATTACGCTGTGGTGTTCCGGGTGGCGTGAGTTGCGAAACTATTCCGCATTGTTTCAAATGAAGACCAAACTCGTAACTCAAATATTCTCCTCCATGATAGATCATAAAAACTTTATTTTCTTGTTACGATGATTTTCCACTTCACTCTGAAATTCTTTGAACTTTTCAAATGTTTCAGACTTATGCTTCATCAAGTAGATATACCCATATCTGCTCAAACCATATGTGAAGGTGAGAAAATAACGATACCCGCCGCGAGCCTCAACATTCATCAGACCACATACATCAGTATGTATGATTTCCAACAAATCTATTGCTCGCTCCATTGTTCCAGAGAACGGAGTTTTAGTCATCTTGCCCATGAGGCATGGTTCGCAAGTACCAAGTGATTCATAATCAAGTGACTCCAAAAGTCCATCAGAATGGAGTTTCTTCATGCGCTTTACACAAATATGACCCAAACGGCAGTGCCACAAATAAATTGCACTATGATTATCAACTCTGCATCTTTTGGCTTCAATATTATGAATATGTGTATCACCACTATCGAGATTCAATAAAAATAGACCACTCTTCAAGGGTGCATGACCATAAAAGATATTACTCATATAAATAGAACAACAATTATTGTCCGATTTAAATGAATAACCGTCTCGCATCAAACAAGATCCAGATATGATGTTCATGCTTAACGCTGTCACCAAATAACAATTATTCAGGTCCAAAACTAATCCGAAAGGTAGATATAGAGGTAGCGTGCCGACTGCGATCACATCGACTTTGGAACCATTTCCCACGTGCATCGTCACCTCGTCCTTAGCCAATCTTCGCTTAATCCGTAGTCCCTGTTTCGAGTTGCAAATATTAGCAACAGAACCAGTATCAAATACCCAGGTGCTACTGCGAGCATTAGTAAGGTACACATCAATAACATGTATATCACATATACCTTTGTTCACCTTGCCATCCTTCTTATCCGCCAAATACTTGGGGCAGTTCAGCTTTCAGTGACCGGTCCCTTTGCAGTAGAAGCAATCAGTCTCAGGCTTAGGTCTAGACTTGGGCTTCTTCACTTGAGCAGCAACTTGCTTGCCATTCTTCTTGAAGTTCCCCTTCTTCCCTTTACCCTTTTTCTTGAAACTGGTGGTCTTGTTGACCATCAACACTTGATGATCCTTCTTGATTTCTACCTCCGCAGCCTTTAGCATTGCGAAGAGCTCGGGAATTGTCTTATCCATCCCTTGCATGTTATAGTTCATCACGAAGCTCTTGTAGATTGGTGGCAGTGATTGAAGAATTATGTCAATGACACTATCATCAGGAAGATTAACTCCCACTTGAATCAAGTGATTGTTATACCCGGACATTTTGAGTATATGCTTACTAACAGAACTATTCTCCTCCATCTTGCAGCTGTAGAACTTATTGGAGACTTCATATCTCTCAATCCAGGCATTTGCTTGAAATATTAACTTCAACTCCTGGAACATCTCATATGCTCCGTGACGTTCAAAACGTCGTTGAAGTCCCGGTTCTAAGCCGTAAAGCATGGCACACTGAGCTATCGAGTAGTCATCAGATTTGCTCTACCAGACGTTCATAACATCTGGTGTTGCTCCTGCGGCGGGTTTGGCACCTAGCAGTGCTTCCAGGACGTAATTCTTATGTACAGCAATGAGGATAATCCTCAAGTTATAGACCCAGTCCGTGTAGTTGCTACCATCATCTTTCAACTTAGCTTTCTCTAGGAACGCATTAAAATTCAACGGAACAACAGCACAGGCCATCTATCTACAACAACATATAGATGAAAAATACTATCAGGTACTAAGTTCATGATAAATTAAAGTTTAATTAATCAAATTACTTAAGAACTCCCACTTAAATAGACATCCCTCTAGTCATCTAAGTGATCACGTGATCCAAATCAATTAAACCATGTCCGATCATCATGTGAGATGGAGTAGTTTTCAATGGTGAACATCACTATGTTGATCATATCTACTATATGATTCACGCTCGACCTTTCGGTCTCAGTGTTCCGAGGCCATATCTGCATATGCTAGGCTCGTCAAGTTTAACCCGAGTATTCTGCATGTGCAAAACTGGCTTGTGCCCGTTGTATGTGAACGTAGAGCTTATCACACCCGATCATCACATGGTGTCTCGGCACGACGAAATTTCGCAACTGTGCATACTCAGGGAGAACACTTGTACCTTGAAATTTAGTGAGAGGTCATCTTATAATACTACCGTCGAACTAAGCAAAATAAGATGCATAAAGTATAAACATCACATGCTATCAATATAAGTGATATGATATGGCCATCATCATCTTGTGCCTTTGATCTCCATCTCCAAAGCACCATCATGATCACCATCGTCACCTGCGCGACACCTTGATCTCCATCGTAGCATCGTTGTCGTCTCACCAACTATTGCTTCTACGACTATCGCTACTGCTTAGTGATAAAGTAAAGCAATTACATGGCGATTGCATTTCATTCAATAAAGCGACAACCACATGGCTCCTGCCAGTTGCTGATAACTCCGTTACAAAACATGATCATCTCATACAATAAAATTAGCATCATGTCTTGACCATATCACATCACAACATGCCCTGCAAAAACAAGTTAGACGTCCTCTACTTTGTTGTTGCAAGTTTTATGTGGCTGCTATGGGCTGAGCAAGAACCGTTCTTACCTACGCATCAAAAACTACAACGACTTTTCGTCAGTATGTGTTGTTTTAACCTTCAACGAGGACCGAGCGTAGCCACACTCGATTCAACTAAAGTTGGAGAAACTGACACCTGCCAGCCACCTGTGTGTGAAGCACGTCGGTAGAACCAGTCTCGCGTAAGCGTACGTGTAATGTCGGTCCGGACCGCTTCATCCAACAATACCGCCGAATCAAAGTATGACATGCTGGTAAGCAGTATGACTATTATCGCCCACAACTCACTTGTGTTCTACTCGTGCATATAACATCTACGCATAAACCTGGCTCGGATGCCACTGTTGGGGAACGTAGTAATTTCAAAAAAAATCCTAAGCACACGCAAGATCATGGTGATGCATAGCAACGAGAGGGGAGAGTGTTGTCCACGTACCCTGGTAGACCGTAAGCGGAAGCGTTATGACAACGGGGTTGATGTAGTCGTACATTTTCACGATTGACCGATCCTAGTACCGAATGTATGGCACTTCCGCGATCTGCACACGTTCAGCTCGGTGATGTCCCACGAACTCATGATCCAGCAGAGTGTCGAGGGAGAGATTCATTAGCATGATGGCGTGATGACGGTGATGATGAAGCTACCGGCGCAGGGCTTCGCCTAAGCACTACGACGATATGACTGAGGTGGATTATGGTGGAGGGGGGCACCGCACACGGCCGGAAACAATCAACTTGTGTGTTCTAGGGTGCCCCCTGCCCCCGTATATAAAGGAGCAAGGGGGAGGCCAGCCGGCCTTGGGGCGCGCCAAGGAGGGGGATGAGTCCTCCTCCTAGTAGTAGTAGGACTCCCCCTTTCCTAGTCCAACTAGGAGGAGGAAGGGGAAGGAAGGAGAGGGAAAGGAGAAGGAAAGGGGGGCGCCCCCCTCCCTAGTCCAATTCGGGCTCCCTATAGGGAGGGGGCGCGGCTGTCCCTTGTGGGCTGCCTCCCCTCTTCCCTATGGCCCATGTAGGACCAATAGTCCCCCCGGGGGTTCCGATAACCCCCCGGCACTCCGATAATTATATGGTGACCCCCGGAACTCATCCGGTGTCCGAATATAGTCATCTAATATATCAATATTTATGTCTGGACCATTTCGAGTGTCTTCGTCATGTCCATGATCACATCCGGGACTCTGATCTATCTTCGGTACATCAAAACACATAAACTCATAATACCGATCGTCACCGAACGTTAAGCATGCGGACCCTACGGGTTCGAGAACTATGTAGACATGACCGAGACATGTCTCCGGTCAATAACCAATAGTGGAACCTAGATGTTCACATTGGCTCCCACATATTCTACAAAGATCTTTATCGGCCAAACCGCATAAAAACATACTTTATTCCCTTTGTCATCGGTATGTTACTTGCCCGAGATTCGATCGTCGGTATCTCAATACCTAGTTCAATCTCGTTACCGGCAAGTCTCTTTACTCGTTCCGTAATGCATCATCCCGTAACTAACTCATTAGTCACATTGCTTACAATGCTTATAGTGATGTGTATTACCGAGAGGGCGCAGAGATACCTCTCCGATAATCGGAGTGACAAATCCTAATATTGATCTATGCCAACTCAACAAGTACCATCGGAGACACCTGTAGAGCACCTTTATAATCACCCAGTTACGTTGTGACGTTTGGTAGCACACAAAGTGTTCCTCCGGTATTCGAGAGTTGCGTGATCTCATAGTCATAGGAACATGTATAAGTCATGAAGAAAGCAATAGCAATATAATAAACGATCAAGTGCTAAGCTAACAGAATGGGTCAAGTCAATCACATCATTCTCTAATGATGTGATCCTGTTAATCAAATGACAACTCGTGTCTATGGCTAGGAAACTTAACCATCTTTGATTCAACGAGCTAGTCAAGTCGAGGCATACTAGTGACACTCTGTTTGTCTATGTATTCACACATGTACTAAGTTTCCGGTTAATACAATTCTAGCATGAATAATAAACATTTATCATGATATAAGGAAATATAAATAACAACTTTATTATTGCCTCTAGGGCATATTTCCTTTAGTTATAACATAGGGTGACACAGAACTAGCTCCAGTTCATCAATATAATGCAGGCATGTATTCCTAATATAGCCATACGTGCTTATGGAAAAGAACTTGCATGACATCTTTTGTCCTACCCTCCCGTGGCAGCGGGGTCCTATTGGAAACTAAGGGATATTAAGGCCTCCTTTTAATAGAGTACCGGACTAAAGCATTAACACTTAGTGAATACATGAACTCCTCAAACTACAGTCATCACCGGGAGTGGTCCCGATTTTTGTCACTTCGGGGTTACCAGATCATAACACATAGTAGGTGACTATTGACTTGCAAGATAGGATCAAGAACTCACATATATTCATGAAAATATAATAGGTTCATATCTGAAATCATGGCACTCGGGCCCTAGTGGCAAGCATTAAGCATAGCAAAGTCATAGCAACATCAATCTCAGAACATAATGGATATTAGGGATCAAACCCTAACAAAACTAACTCGATTACATGATAAATCTCATCCAACCCATCACCATCCAGTAAGCCTACGATGAGATTACTCACGCACGGCGGTGAGCATCATGAAATTGGTGATGGAGGATGGTTGATGATGACGACGGCGACGGATTCCCCTCTCCGGAGCCCCGAACGGACTCCAGATCAGCCCTCCCGAGAGAGATTAGGGCTTGCCGGCGGCTCTGTATCGTAAAACGCGATGAATCCTTCTCTCTAGTTTTTTCCCCGAACGTGAATATATAGAGTTGGAGTTGAGGTCGATGGAGCCTCAGGGGGCCCACGAGGCAGGGGGCGCGCCCTCCACCCTCGTGGACAGGGTGTGGGCCCCTTGGTGTTGATTCTTTCGCCAGTATTTTTTATTTATTCCAAAAATATTGTCCGTGAAGTTTCAAGTCATTCCGAGAACTTTTATTTCTGCACAAAAATAACACCATGGCAATTCTGCTGAAAGCAACGTCAGTCAGGGTTAGTTCCATTCAAATCATGCAAGTTAGAGTCCAAAACAAGGGCAAAGGTGTTTGGAAAAGTAGATACGTTGGAGACGTATCACATACCGATGTATGCGGTCCGATGAGTGTTGAGGCTCGCGGTGGGTATCGTTATTTTCTGACCTTCACAGATGATTTAAGCAGACATGGGTATATCTACTTAATGAAACACAAGTCTGAAACATTTGAAAAGTTCAAAGAATTTAGAGTGCAGTGGAGAATCATTGTAACAAGGAAATAAAGTTTCTACGATCTGATCGCGGAGGCAAATATTTGAGTTACGAGTTTGACCTTCATTTAAAACAATGTGGAATAGTTTCACAACTCACGCCACCTGGAACACCACAGCGTAATGGTGTGTCCGAACGTTGTAACCATACTTTATTAGATATGGTGCGATCTATGATGTCCCTTACCGATTTACCACTATAGTTTTGGGGTTATGAATTAGAGACAGCTGCAATCACGTTAAATAGGGCACCGTCTAAATCCGTTGAGATGACACCATATGAACTGTGGTCTGGCAAGAAACCTAGGCTGTCATTTCTTAAAGTTTGGGGTTGTGACACTTATGTTAAAATGCTTCAGCCTGATAAGCTCGAACCCAAATCGGAGAAATTTGTCTTCATAGGATACCGTAAGGAAATAATTGGGTACACCTTCTACCACAGATCCGAAAGGCAAGATCTTTGTTGCTAAGAATGGATCCTTTCTAGAGAAGGAGTTTCTCTCGAAAGAAGTGAGTGGGGGGAAAGTAGAACTTGATGAGGTAATTGTACCTTCTCTCAATTTGGAAAGTACCACATAAGTGAAATCCGTTCATGTGATGCCTACACCAACTAGAGAGGAAGCTAATGATGATGATCATGAAACTTCAGATCAAGTTACTACTAGAACTCGTAGGTCGAACAGAGCACATTCTACACCAGAGTGGTACGGTAATCCTGTTTTGGAAGTCATGTTACTAGACCATGACGAACCTACGAACTATGAAGAAGCGACGATGAGCCCGGATTCCGGTAAATGGCGTGAGGCCATGAAATCTAAGATAGGATCCATATATGAGAACAAATTGTGGACTTTGGTGGACTTGCCCGATGATCGGCAAGCCATTGAGAATAAATGGATCTTCAAGAGGAAGACGGACGCTGATGGTAGTGTTACTATCTACAAAGCTTGAATTGTCGCAAAAAGTTTTTCGATAAGTTCAAGGTGTTGACTACGATGAGATTTTCTCACTCGTATCGATGCTTAAGTCTGTCTGAATCATGTTAGCAATTGCTGCATTTTATGAAATCTGGCAAATGGATATCAAAATTGCATTCCTTAATGGATTTATTAAGAAGAGTTGTATATGATGCAACCAGAAGTTTTTTGTCAATCCTAAAGGTGCTAACAAAGTGTGCAAGCTCCAGCGATCCATCTATGGACTTGTTCAAGCATCATGGAGTTGGAATATACGCTTTGATGAGTTGATCAAAGCATATAATTTTATACAGACTTGTAGTGAAGCCTGTATTTACAAGAAAGTGAGTGGGAGCACTATAGCCTTTCTGATAAGTATATGTGAATGACATATTGTTGATCAGAAATGATGTAGAATTTTCTGGAAATCATAAAGGAGTGGTTGAAAGGAGTTTTTCAAAGAAAGACCTCGGTGAAGCTACTTGCAAGGCTTATCATGATGTGCATTACCGAGAGGGCCCAGAGATACCACTCCGATACTAGAGTGACAAATCCTAATCTCGATCTATGCCAACCCAACAAACACCTTCGGAGATACCTGTAGAGCATCTTTATAATCACCCAGTTACGTTGTGGAGTTTGATAGCACACAAGGTATTCCTCCGGTATCCGGGAGTTGCATAATCTCATAGTCAAAGGAATATGTATAAGTCATGAAGAAAGCAATAGCAATAAAACTGAACAATCAACATGCTAAGCTAACGGATGGGTCTAGCCCATCACATCATTCTCCTAGTGATGTGATCTCATTCATCAAATGACAACACATGTCTATGGTTAGGAAACTTAACCATCTTTGATTAACGAGCTAGTCTAGTAGAGGCTTACTAGGGACACGGTGTTTTGTCTATGTATCCACACATGTATCAAGTTTCCGGTTAATACAATTCTAGCATGAATAATAAACATTTATCATGATATAAGGAAATATAAATAACAACTTCATTATTGCCTCTAGGGCATATTTCCTTCAGTCTCCCACTTGCACTAGAGTCAGTACTCTAGTTCACATCGCCATGTGATTTAACACCAATAGTTCACATCTTTATGTGATTAACACCCATAGTTCACATCGCCATGTGACCAATACCCAAAGGGTTTACTAGAGTCAATAATCTAGTTCACATCGCTATGTGATTAACACCCAAAGAGCACTAAGGTGTGATCATGTTTTGCTTGTGAGAGAAGTTTAGTCAACGGGTCTGTGATATTCAGATCTGTATGTATTTTGCAAATTTCTATGTCTACAATGCTATGCATGGAGCTACTATAGCTAATTGCTCCCAATTTCAATACGTATCCGGGTCAAGACTCAGAGTCATCCAGATTGGTGTCAAAGCTTGCATTTACGTAACTCTTTACGACGAACTCTTTATCACCTCCATAACCGAGAAACATTTCCTTAGTCCTCTTTAGGTACCTAAGGATAATTTTGACCGCTGTCCAGTGATCTACTCCTGGATCACTATTGTACCCCCTTGCCAAACTCAAGGCAAGGCACACAATAGGTCTGGTACACAACATGTCATACTTTATAGAACCTATGACTGAGGCATAGGGAATGGCTTTCATTCTCTATATATATTCTGCTGTGGTCGGGTTTTGAGTCTTACTCAACTTCACACCGTGTAACACAGGCAAGAACCCTTTCTTTGACTGATCCATTTTGAACTGCTTCAAAACTTTATCAAGGTATGTGCTTTGTGAAAGTCCTATCAAGCATCTTGATCTACCTCTATGGATCTTGATGCCCAATATATAAGCAGCTTCACTGAGGTCTTTCATTGAAAAATTCAAGTATCCTTTTATGTTATCCAGAAATTATGTCTCATTCCCGATCAACAATATGTCATCCACATATAATATCAGAAATGCTACAGGGCTCCCACTCACTTTCTTGTAAATACAGGCTTCACCATAAGTCTGTATAAAACCATATGCTTTGATCACCTCATCAAAGCGTACATTCCAACTCCGAGATGCTTGCACCAGTCCATAGATGGATCGCGGGAGTTTGCACACTTTGTTAGCACCTTTAGGATCGACAAAACCTTCTGGTTGCATCATATATAACTCTTCTTTAAGAAATCCATGGAGGAATGCAGTTTTCACAGCCGTCTGCCGGATTTCATAAAATGTGGCAATTGCTAACATGATTTGGACAGACTTAAGCACCACTACGAGTGAGAAATCTCATCGTAGTCAACACCTTGAACTTGTCAAAAACCTTTTGCGACAAGTCGAGCTTTGTAGATAGTAACACTACCATCAATGTCCGTCTTCGTCTTGAAGATCCATTTATTCTCAATGGCTTGCCGATCATTGGGCAAGTCCACCAAAGTCGACACTTTGTTCTCATACATGGATCCTATCTCAGATTTCATGGCCTCAAGCCATTTATCGGAATCTGGGCTCATCATAGTTTCTTCATAGTTCATAGGTTTGTCATGGTCTAGTAACATGACTTCTAGAACAGGATTACCATACAACTCTGGTGTGGAACGTGCTCTGTTCGACCTACGAGGTCTAGTCGTAACTTGATATGAAGTTTCATGATCATCATCATTAGCTTCCTCTCTAGTTTGTGTAGGCATCACGAGAACGGTTTTCTCTGATGAGTTACTTTCCAATTCGAGAGAAGGTACAGTTACCTCATTAAGTGCTACTTTCCTCCCACTCACTTCTTTCGAGAGAAACTCCTTCTCTAGAAAGGATCCATTCTTAGAAACAAAAATCTTGTCTTTGGATCTGTGATAGAAGGTGTACCCAAAAGTTTCTTTTGGGTATCCTATGCAGACACATTTCTCCAATTTGGGTTCGAGCTTATCAGGCTGAAGATTTTACACATAAGCATCACAACCCCAAACTTTAAGAAACGATAGCTTAGGTTTCTTTCGAAACCACACTTCATACGGTGTCATCTCAACGGATTTAGATGGTGCCCTTTTTAACGTGAATGCAGTTGTCTCTAACGGATAACCCCAAAATGATAGTGGTAAATCGGTAAGAGACATCATTGATCGCCATATCTAATAAAGTACGGTTAGGACGTTCGGGCACACCATTACGCTGTGGTATTCCGGGTGGCGTGAGTTGTGAAACTATTCCACATTGTTTTAAATGAAGTCCAAACTCGTAACTCAAATATTCGCCTCCGCGATCAGATCGTAAAAACTTTATTTTCTTGTTACGATGATTCTCCACTTCACTCTAAAATTCTTTGAACTTTTGAAATGTTTCAGACTTGTGTTTCATCAAGTAGATATACCCATATCTGCTCAAATCATTGCTACCTCTTGAGCATGTGTTGGTTTTCCCTTGAAGAGGAAAGGGTGATGCAGCAAAGTAGCGTAAGTATTTCCCTCAGTTTTGAAAACCAAGGTATCAATCCAGTAGGAGGTTACGCACAAGTCGCCTCGTACCTACACAAACAAATAAGAACCTTGCAACCAACGCGATAAAGGGGTTGTCAATCCCTTCACGGCCACTTGCAAAAATGAGATCTGATAGAGATAATAAGATAAATATTTTTGGTATTTTTATGATATAGATTGGAAGGTAAAGATTGCAAAATAAAAGACGGAAGGAATAGTAAATTGATAGGAAGATAATATGATGAAAGATAGACCCGGGGGCCATAGGTTTCCCTAGTGGCTTCTCTCAAGATAGCATAATTTACGGTGGGTGGACGAATTACTGTCGAGCAATTGATAGAAAAATGCATAGTTATGAGAATATCTAGGCATGATCATGTATATAGGCATCACGCTCGCGACAAGTAGACTGAAATGATTCTGCATCTACTACTATTACTCCACACATCAACCGCTATCCAGCATGCATCTAGAGTATTAAGTTCATAAGAACAGAGTAACGCATTAGGCAAGATGACATGATGTAGAGGGATAAACTCAAGAAATATGATATAAACCCCATATTTTTATCCTTGATGGCAAAAATACAATACGTGCCTTGCTGCCCCTGCTGTCACTGGGAAAGTACACAACAAGATTGAACCCAAAGCTAAGCACTTCTCCCGTTGCAAGAAAGATCAATCTAGTAGGCCAAACCAAACTGATAATTCGAAGAGACTTGCAAAGATAATTAAATCACGCATAAAATAATTCAGAGAAGATTCAAATATTGTTCATAAATAATCTTGATCATAAACCCACAATTCACTGGATCTCGACAAACACACCGCAAAAAGAATTACATCTAATAGATCTCCAAGAAGATCGAGGGGAACTTTGTATTGAGATCCAAAGAGAGAGAAGAAGCCATCTAGCTGATAACTATCGACCCGAAGGTCTATGGTAAACTACTCACACATCATCGGAGAGGCTATGGTGTTGATGTAGAAGCCCTCCATGACCGATTCCCCCTCCGGTCGAGCGCCAGAAAAGGCTCCAAGATGGGATCTCACGGGTACAGAAGGTTGCGCGGTGGAAATAGGGTTTCGTGGTGCTCTCGGATGTTTTCAGGGTATATGATTACATATAGGCGAAAGAAGTAGCTCGGCGGAGCCACGAGGGGCCCACGAGGGTGGGGGGCGCGCCTACCCCCCTGGGCGCTCCTCCCTGCCTCGTGGCTGAAGAAATATGCCCTAGAGGCAATAATAAAGTTATTATTTATTTCCTTATTTCATGATAAATGTTTATTATTCATGCTAGAATTGTATTAACCGGAAACATAATACATGTGTGAATACATAGACAAACAGAGTGTCACTAGTATGCCTCTACTTGACTAGCTCGTTGATCAAAGATGATTAAGTTTCCTAACCATAGACATGAGTTGTCATTTGATTAACAGGATCACATCATTAGGATAATGATGTGATTGACTTGATCCATTCCGTTAGCTTAGCACTTGATCGTTTAGTATGTTGCTATTGCTTTCTTCATGACTTATACATGTTCCTATGACTATGATATTATGCAACACCCGTTTACCGGGGGAACACTTTGTGTGCTACCAAACATCACAACGTAACTGGGTGATTATAAAGGTGCTCTACATGTGTCTCCGAAGATACTTGTTGGGTTGGCGTATTTCGAGATTAGGATTTGTCACTCCGATTGACGGAGAGGTATCTCTAGGCCCACTCGGTAATGCACATCACTTAAGCCTTGCAAGCATTGCAACTAATGAGTTAGTTGCGGGATGATGTATTATGGAACGAGTAAAGAGACTTGCCGGTAACGAGATTGAACTAGGTATTGAGATACCGACGATCGAATCTCGGGCAAGTAACATACCGATGACAAAGGGAACAACGTATGTTGTTATGCGATTTGACCGATAAAGATCTTCGTAGAATATGTGGGAGCCAATATGGGCATCCAGGTTCCGCTATTGATTATTGACCGGAGACGTGTCTCGGTCATGTCTACATTGTTCTCGAACCCGTAGGGTCCGCACGCTTAAAGTTCGATGACGGTTATATTATGAGTTTATGTGTTTTGATGCACCGAATGTAGTTCGGAGTCCCGGATGAGATCAGGGACATGACGAGGAGTCTCGAAATGGTCGAGGCGTAAAGATCGATATATTGGACGACTATATTCAGACATTGGAAAGGTTCCGAGTGATTCGGATATTTTCGGGGTACCGGAGAGTTACGGGAATTCGTATTGGGCCTTAATGGGCCATACGGGAAAGGAGGGAAAGGCCTCAAAGGGTGGCCGCACCCCTCCCCATGGACTGGTCCGAATTGGACTAGGGAGGGGGGCGCCCCCTTCCTTCCTTCTCCTTTTTCCTTCCCTTCTCCTACTCCAACAAGGAAAGGAGGAATCCTACTCCCGGTGGGAATAGGACTCCCCCTTGGCGCGCCCTCCTTGGACGGCCACCTCTCCCCCCTTGCTCCTTTATATACGGGGGTAGGGTGCACCCTAGAGACACAACAATTGATCGTTTGATCTTTTAGCCGTGTGTGGTGCCCCCTCCACCATAGTCCACCTCGATAATACTATAGCGGTGCTTAGGTGAAGCCCTGCGTCGGTAGAACGTCATCATCGTCATCATGCCGTCGTGTTGACGAAACTCTCCCTCAACACTCGGCTGGATCGGAGTTCGAGGGACGTCATTGGGCTGAACGTGTGCTGAACTCGGAGGTGCCGTGCGTTCAGTACTTGATCGGTCGGATCGTGAAGACGTACGACTACATCAACCGCGTTGTGCTAACGCTTCCGCTTTCGGTCTATGAGGGTACGTGGACAACACTCTCCCCTCTTGTTGCTATGCATCACCATGATCTTGCGTGTGCGTAGGAAACTTTTGAAATTACTACGTTCCCCAACAGTGGCATCCGAGCCAGGTTTTATGCGTAGATGTCATATGCACGAGTAGAACACAAGTGAGTTGTGGGCGATGTAAGTCATACTGCTTACCAGCATGTCATACTTTGGTTCGGCGGCATTGTTGGATGAAGCGGCCCGGACTGGCATTACACGTACGCTTACGCGAGACTGGTTCTACCGACGTGCTTTGCACACAGGTGGCTGGCGGGTGTCAGTTTCTCCAACTTTAGTTGAACAGAGTGTGGCTACGCCCGGTCCTTGCGAAGGTTAAAACAGCACCAACATGACAAACTATCGTTATGGTTTTGATGCGTAGGTAAGAACAGTTCTTGCTAAGCCCGTAGCAGCCACGTAAAACTTGCAACAACAAAGTAGAGGACGTCTAACTTGTTTTTGCAGGGCATGTTGTGATGTGATATGGCCAAGACATGATGCTAAATTTTATTGTATGAGATGATCATGTTTTGTAACCGAGTTATCGGCAACTGGCAGGAGCCATATGGTTGTCGCTTTATTGTATGCAATGCAATCGCCCTGTAATGCTTTACTTTATCACTAAGCGGTAGCGATAGTCGTAGAAGCATAAGATTGGCGAGACGACAAAGATGCTACGATGGAGATCAAGGTGTCGCGCTGGTGACGATGGTGATCATGACGGTGCTTCGGAGATGGAGATCACAAGCACAAGATGATGATGGCCATATCATATCACTTATATTGATTGCATGTGATGTTTATCTTTTATGCATCTTATCTTGCTTTGATTGATGGTAGCATTATAAGATGATCTCTCACTAAATATCAAGATAAAAGTGTTCTCCCTGAGTATGCACCATTGCCAAAGTTCGTCGTGCCCAGACACCACGTGATGATCGGGTGTGATAAGCTCTACGTCCATCTACAACGGTTGCAAGCTAGTTTTGCACACACAGAATACTCAGGTTAAACTTGACGAGCCTAGCATATGCACATATGTCCTCGGAACATTGAGACCGAAAGGTCAAGCGTGAATCATATAGTATATATGATCAACATAGTGATGTTCACCATTGAAAACTACTCCATTTCACGTGATGATCGGTTATGGTTTAGTTGATTTGGATCACATGATCACTTAGATGATTAGAGGGATGTCTGCCTAAGTGGGAGTTCTTAAGTAATATGATTAATTAAACTTTAATTTATCATGAACTTAGTCCTGGTAGTATTAGCATATCTATGTTGTAGATCAATAGCTCGCGTTTAGCTCCCCTGTTTTATTTTTGATATGTTCCTAGAGAAAAATGAGTTGAAAGATGTTAGTAGCAATGATGCGGATTGGATCCGTGATCTGAGGACTATCCTCATTGCTGCATAGAAGAATTATGTCCTTGATGCACCGCTAGGCGACAGACCTATTGCAGGAGCAGATGCAGA
The DNA here is from genome assembly GCA_032464435.1 of Aegilops umbellulata. Lineage (NCBI taxonomy): Eukaryota > Viridiplantae > Streptophyta > Magnoliopsida > Poales > Poaceae > Aegilops > Aegilops umbellulata. The sequence goes on along the minus strand of CP136058.1, from coordinate 323,062,224 downwards.
CGTTATGAACATTTGGCAAAGCTCAATATGATGACTACTTGATAGTTTAGTGCACCATGCTTAACGGCTTAGAATCGGGACTTCAAAGACGTTTTGAACGTCATGGACCATATGAGATGTTCCAGGAGTTGAAGTCAATATTTCAAGCAAATACCCGAGTTGCGAGATATGAGGTCTCCAACAAGTTCTATAGCTAAAAGATGGAGGAGAATAGCTCAAGCAGTGAGCATGTGCTCAGATTGTCTGGGTACTACAATCGCTTGAATCAAATGGGAGTTAATCTTCCAGATAAAATAGTGATTGACAGAATTCTCTAGTCACCATCACCAAGTTAGTAGAACTTCGTGATGAACTATAGTATGCAAGGGATGACGAAAACAATTCCCGAGCTCTTCGCAATGCTGAAATTGACGAAGGTAGAAATCAAGAAAACATCAAGTGTTGATGGTTGACAAGACCACTAGTTTCAAGAAAAGAGGCAAAGGGAAGAAGCAGAACTTCAAGAAGAACGACAAGCAAGTTGCTGCTCGAGTGAAGAAGCGCAAGTCTGGACCTAATCCCGAGACTAAGTGCTTCTACTGCAAAGGGACTGGTCACTGGAAGCGGAACTACCCCAAGTAATTGGCGGATAAGAAGGATGGCAAGGTGAACAAAGATATATTGGATATACATGTTATTGATGTGTACTTTACTAGTGTTTATAGCAACCCCTCGGCATTTGATACTAGTTTAGTTGCTAAGAGTAGTAACTCAAAACAGGAGTTGCAGAATAAACAGAAACTAGTAAAGGGCGAGGTAACGATGTGTGTTGGAAGTAGTTCCAAGATTGATATGACCATCATCGCACAATCCCTGTACTTTCGGATTAGTGTTGAAACTAAATAAGTGCTATTTGGTGTTTGCATTGAGCATGAATATGATTTTATCATGTTTGTTGCAATACGGTTATTCATTTAAATTAGAGAATAATTGTTGTTCTGTTTACATGAATAAAACCTTCTATGGTCAAACACCTAATAAAATGGTTTGTTGGATCTTGATCGTAGTGATACACATATTCATAATATTGAAGCCAAAAGATGCAAAGTTAATAATGATAGTGCAACTTATTTGTGGCACTGCCGTTTAGGTCATATTGGTGTAAAGCGCATGAAGAAACTCCATGCTGATGGGCTTTTGGAATCACTTGATTATGAATCACTTGATGCTTGCGAACCATGCCTCATAGGCAAGATGACTAAGACTTCGTTCTACGGAACAATGGAGCGAGTAACTGACTTATTGGAAATAATACATACTGATGTATGTGTTCCGATGAGTGTTGAGGCTCGCGGCAGGTATCGTTATTTTCTGACCTTCACAGATGATTTGAGCAGATATGGGTATATCTACTTGATGAAAATAAGTCTGAAACATTTGAAAAGTTCAAAGAATTTCGGAGTGAAGTGAAGAATCATCGTAACAAGAAAATAAAAGTTTCTACGATATGATCACAGAGGAAAAATATTTGAGTTACGAGTTTGGCCTTCAGTTAAAACAATGTGAAATAGTTTCACTAATCACGGCACCTGGAACACCACAATGTAATGGTGTGTCCGAACATTATAACTGTACTTTATTAGATATGGTGCAATTTATGATGTCTCTTACCGATTTACCACTATCATTTTGGGGTTATGCATTAGAGACGGCTGCATTCACGTTAAATAGGGCACCATCTAAATCCGTTGAGACGACACCATATGACCTGTGGTTTGGCAAGAAACCAAAGTTGTCCTTTCTTAAAGTTTAGGGTTGCGATGCTTATGTGAAAAAGGTTTCATCCTGATAAGCTCAAACCCAAATCGGAGAAATATGTCTTCATAGGATACCCAAAGGAGATTGTTAGGTACTGTAACGCCCACGATGTGGCTATATCTCTCACGTGTCGAGGCACGACTTGGAGGCATAACCGCATGGTGGTTTTGTCGCAAGAAGGGTCATCTTCACACAATCCCATGTAATGAACAAGAATGGGATAAAGAGTTAGCTTACAATTGCCACTTCACACAATACATAAATTAAACATACATCATTCAGAGTACAATAAAGGTCTGAGTACGGAACCAAAATGAAAGAAGACAACCCCAAATGCTAGATCCCGATCGTCCCAACTGGGCTCCACTACTGATCAACAGGAAATGAAAGAACACAATGAACAAGATCTTCATCGAGCTCCCACTTGAGCTCGGTTGCATCAACTTCACTGGTATCATCGGCACCTGCAACTGTTTTGGCAGAATCTGTGAGTCACGGGGACTCAGCAATCTCACACCCGCGAGATCAAGACTATTTAAGCTTATGGGTAGGATAGGGTAATGAGGTGGAGCTGTAGCAAGCACTAAGTAAATATGGTGGCTAACATACGCAAATAAGAGCGTCGAACCCCAATCTCATATCATGCATCTGTCGGAAAGATATCCTAGGAGCTACTTGAATTCCCACTTATAAACTCCCAAAACTTTCTGGTTATGCAATCAGGTGTTGGGGATACAGGGGAAGCATAATATCTAACCCAAACTAGCAAATCCTACATCCAGCTGTATCCATCCTTCAACACATAACCAAGAAACCTTCGGAAATCGTTTACCTCAACCTTCGAAAAGAATCTGTTATACGAGTTATGGCAATACTCCCAAACTCCCGCCCCAGTACTGGGTGGCGTCGAGGTTATCTCACCAACAACTGCATAAAAGAGATTTTTGATGTCGGCAAAACTCAGGTATTCCAGAACTGCAACGATAAAATTGTGACGACAACACCTCGGAGCTCAACTCCCCGGGACACTGCCACAACCCCTAAACGTCAGGAGGCACCAAGAACAATGTTCTCGTCACAAAACCATCGGAACGATTCCAAGATACCCGCATGATCCTTAAAAAATCGTGAAATTTGAGGAGAGGAGAGTCAAAACTTCTACGTCAGGGGGCCTCACCAGAGCGACGAAGGGACTGAGGAGTAAAAAGAATCCTACTCCCCAATATATATAATCCTAAGACTCAAAACATTTTTTTCTAGACTCAACAACGCCAGCGATTCGATCAAGCAGGGGGCTCCTAAGTCGGGGATGGCTCTGATACCAACTTGTAACGCCCACGATGCGGCTATATCTCTCACGTGTCGAGGCACGACTTGGAGGCATAATCGCATAATGGTTTTATCGCAAGAAGGGTCATCTTCACACAATCCCATGTAATGAACAAGAATGGGGTAAAGAGTTGGCTTACAATCACCACTTCACACAATACATAAATTAAACATACATCATTCATAGTACAATCAAGGTCCGAGTACGGAACCAAAATGAAAGAAGACAACCCCAAATGCTAGATCCCCGATCGTCCCAACTGGGCTCCACTACTGATCAACAGGAAACGAAACAACACAACGAACAAGATCTTCATCGAGCTCCCACTTGAGCTCGGTTGCATCAACTGCACTGGTATCATCGGCACCTGCAACTGTTTTGGTAGAATCTGTGAGTTACGGGGACTCAGCAATCTCACACCCGCGAGATCAAGACTATTTAAGCTTATGGATAGGATAGGGTAATGAGGTGGAGCTACAGCAAGCACTAAGTAAATATGGTGGCTAACATACGCAAATAAGAGCAAGAAAAGAAGCAACGCAACGGTCGAGAAGCTAGAAGTGATCAAGAAGTGATCCTGAAACTACTTACGTCCAAACATAACCCAAAACCGTGTTCACTTCTCGGACTCCGCCGAAAAGAGACCATCACGGCTACACACGCGGTTGATGCATTTTAATCAAGCCAAGTGTCAAGTTCTCTACAACCGAACATTAACAAATTCCCATCTGCCACATAACCGCGGGCACAGCTTTCGAAGGATAATACCCTGCAGGGGTGTCCCAACTTAGCCCATCATAAGCTCTCATGGTCAACGAAGGATATTCCTTCTCCCGGGAAGACCCGGTCAGTCTCGGAATCCCGGTTACAAGACATTTCGACAATGGTAAAACAAGACCAGCAAGACCACCCGACTGTGCCGACAAATCCTGATAGGAGCTGCACATATCTCGTTCTCAGGGCACACCGGATAAGCGAAGCGTACAGGTACCAATGTAACCCAAGTTGCCTAGGGACGGTCCCGCACGGTGCTCTAGTTTGGACCAACACACAGGGAAGCACTGGCCCGGGGGGGTTAAAATAAAGATGACCCTCGGGCTCGCGAAAACCCAAGGGAAAAAGGCTTAGGTAGGCAAATGTAAAACCAAGGTTGGGCCTTGCTGAAGGAGTTTTATTCAAGGCGAACTGTCAAGATCCCATAAATCACCCAACCGCGTAAGGAACGCAAAATCAAGGAACATAACACCGGTATGACGGAAACTAGGGCGGCAAGAGTGGAACAAAACACCAGGCATAAGGCCGAGCCTTCCACCCTTTACCAAGTACATAGATGCATTAATTAAATAAGAGATATTGTGATATCCCAAAATATCCATGTTCCAACATGGAACCAACTTCATCTTCACTTGCAATTAGCAACGCTATAAGAAGGGCTGAGCAAAAGCGGTAACTTAGCCAAACAACGGTTTGCTAGGAAAGGATGGTTAGAGGCTTGACATGGCAACATGGGAGGCATGATATAGCAAGTGGTAGGTAGCGCGGCATAGCAATACAGCGAACAACTATCAAGCAAAGATAGAAGTGATTTCGAGGGTATGGTCATCTTGCCTGAGATCCCGCTAGGAAGAAGAACGATTCCATGAAGAAGACAAATGGACGAAGTCGAATGAATCCTCACAAACGCGACGTTATCGGAACTAACCCGAAGAAGCAACACCGGAAATAAGCAAATAACATGGTAAACAACCATCACATAAACATGGCATGATGCACAATCAAGTATGATGCATGTCCGGTTTAAAGAGGCATGGCATGGCAAAGTGCACAAACAATACTACAAATTAAGTGGAGCTCAATATGCAACGAGTTGCATATTGACGAAACACCGCATTCAAGTTATTTAGTTCGCTCTTGTTTAGGTACCCAACAATATTAAATGTTATTCAACATGGCAAGGGGTGAAGCATAAATAAACTATCTATTTAGGCAAGTTTAAATGAGGTCGGAAATAACAAACAACAATTTCGAAAAATCCCCATATGCATATAGCAATTTAAAGCAAACAACAATTTTAAATGTTGTTAACATGATGCGGATGACATATGCAAGTTTTATGCAATTTAATGAAAACATTGACTTGGGCATGTTATGAAGCATTTGGTCACCACGACGAAATTAAAGGGTGCCACGGCGACGATAACGGACACGGTGCCACGGCAACGTTCTGGTTCCGACAACTTGTTGAGATTTCGGTGCAAAAGAAGCAAGTGTGTGGATGTGCGGAACATGCTAGAGATGGTGGGGTGATCCCGGTTACCGGGTTACATGGCAAACGAGGAGGAACGTGCAACTTCAATCGCATACGGTGAAAATATGCGGTTCATCTCATACAACAAACATGCATTCAATCCACAAGCGGTCATTCCAACGGTTATACCTTCGAAGCGTACGTTCGGGACGGACGGGTTCAATGCGGCGTAGATGGAAGTAGACTTTCTCGCGACGGTAGTGGAAGTAGTGGTCCACGTTTCGTAGTCGTACACACTCCTGAGAGGAACTTGGCGTTTCCATGTTCTTCGGAGTCATCGTGTGGTCCTTTGTGTCGTAGTCGAACTTGCCGAAATACACACCGGCTGTAGTGGTACACGGCTCGTAGATGTTCCGGTCGTCGGAAGAGGTACTTGACGCATCACCAGGTGTAGTCGTACATGAGGGTCTTGATGAATCTGAAGGGGTGCTTGGCGTTCCAAAATTGCTCCTTTCGGGAAGGGGCCGTGACAACAGCTCGTGGCCGAGGCTCGGGTCGATGGGGACGACGACAAAAGGTCGCAGACGCGAAGCAGAGGCACGGCTGGACGGCAGCGACAGCAGGGCGGCGAAGGTCGAAGTGGCCGGCGTCGGCCTTGGTGCGAAGCAGGGGAGGCAGAGCTCCTGCTCGGCGAGGTGCGGCGAGGGGAACTGCATGGAGGCGCGGAGGAAGGCGACGGCGGCAAATCAGGTCGGAGGCGAGCACGAGATGGCACCGGAGAGGGTGCAGCTGTTGCTGCCGCCGGCTCTGACGGAGGCGAGGTCCAGCGGCGGAGCTGATGAGGCAGCAGCGCCGGGTAGACGAGGAGGCGGGCGAGGAGTAGAGGACAGCGGAGCAGAGGTGGTCAACGGGCGGCGGCGCTGGCCCGGCAGTGGCTGTAAGGCGACCGAACACGCAGGGGAGGGCGAGGAATAGAGCGGCGACGAGGCAGCAGTCAGCAATGGCCCCGGTGGCCGGCGTGGTTGAGGGAGGAGGCGAACGGGCGCGGGGAAGGGCAGCAAGGCAGCGGGGTCACACGGAGGGTGGCCCTCATGTGGGTGGCGACGCGCGTGGGAGATCGAGAGGGAGAGAAGGACATCGAGCGGAGGGAGATGGGGATCGGGCTCCTGGTGGCGCTGGAGGAACGAGCAGGGGAGAGATGGGGATCGGGAGAGAGCGTGGTGAGGTGCTAGGGTTAGATAGGGAGCTACTGGGCCTAGGGGAGGTTGGGCCGGTCTGGGTGGAGGTCCAAGTGGCCAGCTGCGCTGCTGGGAGGTGCAGCTGGGCTGGGCTCTCTACTCTCTCTCTTTAATTTCTTTAACAGAAAATCATTAGATAGAAGGAAAATTAAGAGGGGTTAGGGAAAGGATTTGAGCACGAGGACAATTTTCCTGGACTTATAAAAATGAGCTTGATCGAAGAAAACTAGAAAGTGAGCATGGGCGAAGATTGGATTTGAACTCATTTGAATTAAATCCAAATGAGTTTGAATAAGAAGTGGGCATTTGAAAGGTCCAAAAAAATGTTGACAATTTAGGTGGTGCTTGGAAAAATGATGAAAGGATAGAGACCAAGAATTGTGATAACAAATGCATTGGGATTTTTTTTTGCAAGTGTGTGATGGTCAATTCCAAATTAATGGAATGTTTATAATAGCCCCCTAATAATATTGGGAGACTTTTATATGTTGTAAAGAGAAATCACCATGTGCATTTCCCTCGATTTAAATGGATCGAAGATCCATGCAATTTATTTAGTTGAGTTTTTAGAAGGGGTGCAAGATGACATGATGCAATGCAAGAGATGACATGATGAATGCAACAAAGCAATTGAAACACACGGCGAAACTCGAAATACATGGAAGCCGTCTGGAGCGTCGGTCTTGGGGCGTTACAGGTACACCTTCTATCACAGATCCGAAGGCAAGACATTCGTTGCTAAGAATGGATCCTTTCTAGAGAAGGAGTTTCTCTCGAAAGAAGTGAGTGGGAGGAAAGTAGAACTTGATAAGGTAATTGTACCTTCTCCCAAATTTGAAAGTAGTTCATCATTGAAATCAGTTCCAGTGATGCTTACACCAATTAGTGAGGAAGTTAATGACGATGATCATAAAGCTTCGGATCAAGTTACTACCGAACCTCGTAGGTCAACCAGAGTACGTTCCGCACCAGAGTGGTATGGTAATCCTATTCTGGAGTTCATGTTACTTGACCATGACGAACCTACGAACTATGAGGAAGCAATAATGAGCCCATATTCCACGAAATGGCTTGAGGCCATGAAATCTGAGATAGGATCCATGTATGAAAAGAAAGTATGGACTTTGGTGGAATTGCCCGATGATCGGCAAGCCATAGAAAATTAAATGGATCTTCAAGAGGAAGACGGACGCTGATAGTAGTGTTACTATCTACAAAGCTACAATTGTCGTAAAAGGTTTTCGACAAGTTCAAGGTGTTGACTACGATGAGAGTTTCTCACTCATATATATGCTTAAGTCTATCCGAATCATGTTAGCAATTGCCGCATTTTATGAAATCTGGCAAATGGATAACAAAATTGCAATCCTTAAAGGACTTATTAAATAAGAGTTGTATATGATACAACCAGAAGGTTTTGTCAATCCTAAAGGTGCTAACAAAATATGCAAGCTCCAGCGATCCATCTATGGACTGGTGTAAGCATCTCGGAGTTGGAACATACGCTTTGATAAGTTGATCAAAGCATATAGTTTTATACAGACTTGCGGTGAAGCCTGTATTTACAAGAAAGTGAGTGGGAGCACTACAACATTTCTCATAAGTATATGTGAATGACATATTGTTGATCGGAAATAAAGTAGAATTATTCTGCAAAGCATAAAGGAGTGTTTGAAAGGAGTTTTTCAAAGTAAGACCTCGGTGAAGCTACTTACATATTGAGCATCAAGATCTATAGAGATAGATCAAGACGCTTGATAAGTTTTTTCAATTAGTACATACCTTGACAAGTTTTTTGAAGTAGTTCAAAATGGAACAGTCAAAGAAAGAGTTCTTGCCTGTGTTACAAGGTGTGAAATTGAGTAAGACTCAAAGCCCGACCACGACAGAAGATAGAAAGAGAATGAAAGTCATTCCCTATACCTCAGCCATAGGTTCTATAAAGTATGCCATGCTGTGTACCAGATCTATTGTATACCCTACACTGAGTTAAGCAAGGGAGTACAATAGTGATCTAGGAGTAGATCACTAGACAGCAGTCAAAATTATCCTTAGTGGAATAAGGAAATATTTCTCGGTTATGGAGGTGACAAAAGGTTCGTCGTAAAGAGTTATGTCGATGCAAGTTTTGACACAGATCTGGATGACTCTAAGTCTCGATCTAGATACATATTGAAAGTGGGAGCAATTAGCTAGAGTAGCTCCGTGCAGAGCATTGTTGACATAGAAATTTACAAAATACATACGGATCTGAATATGGCAGTCCCGTTGACTAAACTTCTCTCACAAGCAAAACATGATCACACCATAGTACTCTTTGGGTGTTAATCACATAGCGATGTGAACTAGATTATTGACTCTAGTAAACCCTTTGGGTGTTGGTCACATGACGATGTGAACTATGGGTATTAATCACATGGTGATGTGAACTATTGATGCTAAATCACATGGCGATGTGATCCAGATTATTGACTCTAGTGCAAGTGGGAGACTGAAGGAAATATGCCCTAGAGGCAATAATAAAGTTATTATTTATTTCCTTATTTCATGAAAAAAATTTATTATTCATGCTAGAATTGTATTAACCGGAAACATAATACATGTGTGAATACATAGACAAACAGAGTGTCACTAGTATGCCTCTACTTGACTAGCTCGTTGATCAAAGATGGTTAAGTTTCCTAACCATAGACATGAGTTGCCATTTGATTAACGGGATCACATCATTAGGAGAATGATGTGATCGACTTAACCCATTCCGTTATCTTAGCACTTGATCGTTTAGTATGTTGCTATTGCTTTCTTCATGACTTATACATGTTCCTATGACTATGATATTATGCAACTCCCATTTACCGGAGGAACACTTTGTGTGCTACCAAACGTCACAACGTAACTGGGTGATTATAAAGGTGCTCTACAGGTGTCTCTGAAGGTACTTGTTGGGTTGGCGTATTTCGAGATTAGGATTTGTCACTCCGATTGTCGGAGAGGTATCTCTGGGCCCACTCGGTAATGCACATCACTTAAGCCTTGCAAGCATTGCAACTAATGAGTTAGTTGTGGGATGATGTATTATTGAACGAGTAAAGAGACTTGCCGGTAACGAGATTGAACTAGGTATTGAGATACCGACGATCGAATCTCGGGCAAGTAACATACCGATGACAAAGGGAACAACGTATGTTGTTATGCGATTTGACCGATAAAGATCTTCGTAGAATATGTGGGAGCCAATATTAGCATCCAGGTTCCGTTATTGGTTATTGGCCGGAGACGTGTCTCGGTCATGTCTACATTGTTCTCGAACCCATAGGGTCCGCATGCTTAAAGTTTGATGACAGGTATATTATGAGTTTACGTGTTTTGATGTACCAAAGGTAGTTCGAAGTCCCGGATGAGATCGGGGACATGACGAGGAGACTCGAAAAGGTCGAGACATAAAGATCGATATATTGGACGACTATATTCGGACATCGGAAAGGTTCCGAGTGATTCGGGTATTTTCGGGGTACCGGAGAGTTACGGGAATTCGTATTGGGCCTTAATGGGCCATACGGGAAAGGAGAGAAAGGCCTCAAAGGGTGGCCGCCCCCCTCCCCATGGACTGGTCCGAATTGGACTAGGGAGGGGGGCGCCCCCTTCCTTCCTTCTCCTTTTTCCTTCCCTTCTCCTACTCCAAAAAGGAAAGGAGGAATCCTCCTCCCGGTGGGAATAGGACTCCCCCCTTGGCGCGCCCTCCTTGGCCGGCCGCCTCTCCCCCCTTGCTCCTTTATATACGGGGGCAGGGGGCACCCTAGAGACACAACAATTGATCGTTTGATCTTTTAGCCGTGTGCGGTGCCCCCCTCCACCATAGTCCACCTCGATAATACTATAGCGGTGCTTAGGCAAAGCCCTACGTCGGTAGAACATCATCATCGTCACCACGCAGTCGTGCTGACGAAACTCTCCCTCAATACTCGGCTGGATCGGAGTTCAAGGGATGTCATTGGGCTGAACGTGTGCTGAACTCGGAGGTGCCGTGCATTCGATATTTGATCGGTCGGATCGTGAAGACGTACGACTACATCAACCGCGTTGTGCTAACGCTTCTGCTTTCGGTCTATGAGGGTACGTGGACAACACTCTCCCCTCTCGTTGCTATGCATCACCATGATCTTGCGTGTGCGTAGGAAACTTTTGAAATTACTACGTTCCCCAATAGTGGCTTCCTCGTTTCTTTCTTGACCTCCACTCCAAGTCTCCTGGATTGCGTTTGTTCCAAAAATAAATCTCCCGAAGGTTTCATTCCGTTTGGACTCTGTTTGATATTCCTTTTCTGCGAAACACTGAAATAGGCAAGAAAACAACAATTTGTACTGGGCCTTCGGTTAATAGGTTAGTCCCAAAAATGATATAAAAGTGCATAGTAAAGCCCATTAAACATCTAAAACAGATAATATAATAGCATGGAACAATAAAAAATTATAGATACGTTGGAGACGTATCAAGCATCCCAAGCTTAATTCCTGCTTGTCCTCGAGTAGGTAAATGATAAAAACAGAATTTTTGATGTGGAATGCTACCTAGCATATTTCTCAATGTAATTTCTTTTATTGTGGCATGAATGTTCATATCCGAAAGATACAAGACAAAAGTTTAATATTGACATAAAAATAATAATACTTCAAGCATATTATCAAAGCAATCATGTCTTCTCAAAATAACATGGCCAAAGAAAGTTATCCCTACAAAACCATATAGTCTGGTTATGCTCTATCTTCATCACACAAAGTATTTAATCATGCACAACCCCGATGATAAGTTAAGCAATTGTTTCATACTTTTGATGTTCTCAAACTTCTTCAATCTTCACGCAATACATGAGCATGAGCCATGGACATAGCACTATATGGGGAATAGAATGGTGGTTGTGGAGAAGACAAAAAGGAGAATATAGACTCACATCAACTAGGCGTATCAACGGGCTATGGAGATGCCCATCAATAGATATCAATGTGAGTGAGTAGGGATTTCCAAGCAACGGATGCACTAGAGCTATAAGTGTATGAAAGCTCAACAAAAGAAACTAAGTGGGTGTGCATCCAACTCGCTTGCTCACGAAGACCTAGGGCATTTTGCGAAAGCCCATCATTGGAATATACAAGCCAAGTTCTATAATGTAAAATTCCCACTAGTATATGAAAGTGACAACATAGGAGACTCTCTATCATGCTACTTTGAAGCACAAGTGTGGTAAAAGGATAGTAACATTGTCCCTTCTCTCTTTTTTCTCTCATTTTTTTATTTGGGCATTTTTCTCTCTCTTTTTCATGGCCTCTTTTTTCCTTTTTTTTTCTTTTCATCCGGAGTCTCATCCCGACTTGTGGGGGAATCATAGTCTCCATCATCCTTTCTTCACTTGGGACAATGCTCTAATAATGATGATCATCACACTTTTATTTACTTACAACTCAAAAATTACAACTCAATACTTGAAACAAAAAATGACTCTATGTGAATGCCTCCGGTGGTGTACCGGGATATGCAATGAATCAAGAGTGACATGTATGAAAGAATTATAAAGGTGGCTTTATACGATGTCAACTACATAATCATGCAAAGCAATATGACAATGATGAAACGTGTCATAATAACGGAACGGTGGTAAGTTGCATGGCAATATATCTCGGAATGGCTATGGAAATGCCATAATAGGTAGGTATGGTGGTTGTTTTGAGGAAGGTATATGGTGGGTGTATGATACCGGCGAAAGGTGTGCGGTATTAGAGAGGCTAGCAATGGTGGAAGGGTGAGAGTGCGTATAATCCATGGACTCAACATTAGTCATAAAGAACTCACATACTCATTGCAAAAATCTATTAGTTATCGAAATGAAGTACTACGTGCATGCTCCTAGGGGGATAGATTGGTAGGAAAATACCATCGCTCATCCCCGACCGCCAGTCATAAGGAAGACAATCAATAAATAAATCATGCTCCGACTTCATCACATAACGGTTCACCATACGTGCATGCTACGGGAATCACAAACTTTAGAACAAGTATTTCTCAAATTCACAACTACTCAACTAGCATGACTCTAATATCACCATCTTCATATCTCAAAGCAATTATCAAGTATCAAACTTCTCTTAGTATTCGATGCACTTTATATGATAGTTTTTATTATACCTATCTTGGATGTTCATCATATTAAGACTAATTTTATTGCCAAAGCAAACTACCATGCTGTTCTAAAAGAATCTCAAAATAATATAAGTGAAGCATGAGAGATCAATTATTTCTATAAAATAAAACCACCACCGTGCTCTAAAAGATATAAGTGAAGCACTAGAACAAAATTATCTAGCTCAAAAGATATAAGTGAAGCACATAGAGTATTCTAATAAATTCCGATTCATGTGTGTCTCTCCCAAAAGGTGTGTACAGCAAGGATGATTGTGGTAAACTAAAAAGCAAAGACTCAAATCATACAAGACGCTCCAAGCAAAACACATATCATGTGATGAATAAAAATATAGTCTCAAGTAAAGTTATCATAGACGAAGACGAAAGAGGGGATGCCTTCCAGGGCATCCCCAAGCTTAGGCTTTTGGTTGTCCTTGAATTTTACCTTGGGGTGCCTTGGGAATCCCCAATCTTAGGCTCTTGTCACTCCTTATTCCATAATCCATCAAATCTTTACCCAAAACTTGAAAACTTCACAACACAAAACTCAACAGAAAATCTCATGAGCTCTGTTAGTATAAGAAAACAAATCACCGCCATAAGCTACTTAATGAACTCATTATTTATTTATATTGGTGTTAAACCTACTGTATTCCAACTTCTCTATGGTTCATACCCCCCGATACTAGCCATAGATTTATCAAAATAAGCAAACAACACACGAAAAATAGAATCTATCAAAAACAGAACAGTCTGTAGTAATCAGATTTGTTCGAATACTTCTGAAACTCCAAAAATTCTGAAAAACTAGGACAGCCTGGACAATTTGTATATTGATCTACTGCAAAGAGAATTGGTATTTTATCACGTTCTTGTGAACTTTAAAAATTATTTTTGTGAGCGCAAAGTTTCTGTCTTTTTCAGCAAGATCAAACAACTATCACCCAAGAAGATCCTATTGGTTCTACTTGGCACAAACACTAATTAAAACATGAAAACACATCTTAACAGAAGCTAGATGAATTATTTATTACTAAACAGAACCAAAAAGCAAGAAACAAAAATAAAATTGGGTTGCCTCCCAACAAGCGCTATCGTTTAACGCCCCTAGCTAGGCATAAAGGCAAGAATAGATCTAGGTATTATCATCTTTGGTATGCAATCCATAAGTGGCTCTCATAATAGATTCATAAGGTAATTTAATTTTCTTCCTAGGAAAGTGTTCCATGCCTTTCCTTAACGGAAATTGGAATCTAATATTTCCTTCTTTCATATCAATAATTGCACCAATCGTTCTAAGGAAAGGTCTACCAAGAATAATAGGACATGTAGGATTGCAATCTATATCAAGAACAATGAAATCTGCGGGCACATAATTCTTATTTTCAACAATAAGTACATCATTAATTCTTCCCATAGGTTTCTTAATGGCGGAATCTGCAAGATGGAAATTTAAAGAACAATCATCAAATTTACGGAAACCTAACACATCACACAAAGTTTTTGGAATCGTGAAAACACTAGCACCCAAATCACATAAGGCATAGCATTCATGGTCTTTAATCTTAATTTTAATAGCAGGTTCCCACTCATCATAAAGTTTTCTAGGGATAGAAACTTCTAATTCAAGCTTTTCTTCATAGGATTGCATTAAGGCATCAACGATATGTTTGGTAAAAGCTTTATTTTGACTATAAGCATGAGGAGAATTTAACACGGATTGCAACAAGGAAATACAATCTATTAAAGAACAATTATCATAATTAAATTCCTTGAAATCCAAAATAGTGGGTTCATTGCTATGTAAAGTTTTGACCTCTCCAATCCCATTTTTGCCAATTTTTGCATCAAGATCTAAGAACTCCGAATCATTGGGACGCCTTTTAAATAAAGTTGACTCATCTCCAGTCCCATCATTATCAAGATTCATATTGCAAAACAAAGATTTAATAGGAGACACATCAATCACTTTTAGATCTTCATCCCTATTGTCGTGAAAACTAGAAGAACACGCCTTTACAAAGCAATCTTTCTTAGCACGCATTCTAGCGGTTCTTTTCTTGCACTCATCAATGGAAACTCTCATAGATTTGAGAGACTCATTGATATCATTCTTAGGTGGAATGATCTAAGTTTCAAAGAATCAACATCAAGAGAAATTCTATCCACGTTCCTAGCCAACTCATCAATCTTAGGCAATTTTTCCTTGGGCAAAGCATTGAAATTCTTTTGGGAAATCATAAATTCTTTAACACTAGTCTCAAAATCAGAGGGCATCTTATTAAAATTTCCATAAGAGTTGCTGTAGGAATTACCATAGTTATTAGAGGAATTACTAGGAAACGGCCTAGGATTAAAGTTTCCTCTATACGCGTTGTTACCAAAATTATTCCTACCAACAAAATTAACATCCATAGATTCATTATTATTCTCAATCAAAGTGGACAAAGTCATATCATTAGGATCAATAGGAGCACTCTTATTAGCAAACAATTTCATAAGTTCATCCATATTTCCACTCAAAACATTAATCTCTTCTATCGCATGAACCTTTTTACTAGTAGATCTTTCGGTGTGCCATTGAGAATAATTAACCATAATATTATCTAGGAGTTTAGTAGCTTCTCCTAAAGTGATTTCCATAAAAGTGCCTCCCGCGGCCGAATCTAAAAGATTTATAGAAGCAAAATTCAATCCGGCATAAATTTTTTGTATGATCATCCATAAATTTAATCCATGTGTAGGGCAATTGTGAAGCATTAATTTCATCCTCTCCCAAGATTGTGCAACATGATCATGATCAAGTTGCTTAAAATTCATAATATTGTTTCAAAGAGAGATGATCTTAGCGGGGGGATACTTAGAGATAAAAGCATCTTTGCACTTATTCCATGAATCAATACTATTTTGAGGAAAAGACGAAAACCAAGTTTTAGCACATTCTTTAAGCAAAAACGGAAATAGCTTAAATTTAACAATATTATCCACGTCTTTCTTCTTTTGCATATCACACAAATCAACAAAGTTGTTTAGATGAGTAGCGGCATCTTCACTAGGAAGGCCAGAGAATTGATCTTTCATGACAAGATTCAACAAAGCAGCATTAATTTCACAAGATTCAGCATCGATAAGAGAAGCAATCGGAGTTCTAAGAAAATCATTGTTGTTGGTATTGGGAAAATCACACAATTTAGTATTGTCTTGATCCATCGTGACAAACAATCCAACACACAAGCACACAAGAAGCAAGCGAAGAAAAAAAGCGAACGGAAATGATAGCGAATAAAACAGCAAAGGTGAAGTGGGGGAGAGGAAAACGAGAGGCAAATGGCAAATAATGTAATGCGAGGAATAAGAGTTGTGATGGGTACTTGGTATGTCTTGACTTGGCGTTAGCCTGCCCAGCAACGGCGCCAGAAATCGCACGTTGGTGCGAGATCAAATCTTGACTTGACTTGGCGTAAGCCTCCCCGGCAACGGCGCTAGAAATCCTTCTTGCTACCTCTTGAGCATGCGTTGGTTTTCCCTTGAAGAGGAAAGGGTGATGCAGCAAAGTAGCGTAATTATTCCCTCAGTTTTGAGAACCAAGGTATCAATCCAGCAGGAGGTTACGCACAAGTCGCCTCGTACCTACACAAACAAATAAGAACCTTGCAACCAACTCGATAAAGGGGTTGTCAATCCCTTCACGGCCACTTGCAAAAATGAGATCTGATAGAGATAATAAGATAAAGATGTTTGGTATTTTTATGATATATATTGGAAGGTAAAGATTGCAAAATAAAAGATGGAAGGAATAGTAAATTGATAGGAAGATAATATGATGAAAGATAGACCCGGGGGCCATAGGTTTCACTAGTGGCTTCTCTCAAGATAGCATAATTTACGGTGGGTGAACGAATTACTATCAAGCAATTGATAGAAAAGTGCATAGTTATGAGAATATCTAGGCATGATCATATATATAGGCATCACGTCCGCGACAAGTAGACCGAAACGATTCTGCATCTACTACTATTACTCCACACATCGACTGCTATCCGACATGCATCTAGAGTATTAAGTTCATAAGAACAGAGTAACGCATTAGGCAAGATGACATGATGTAGAGGGATAAACTCAAGAAATATGATATAAACCCCATCTTTTTATCCTCGATGGCAACAATACAATACGTGCTTTCTACCCCTGCTATCACTAGGAAAGGACACCGCAAGATTGAACCCAAAGCTAAGCACTTCTCCCATTGCAAGAAAGATCAATCTAGTAGGCCAAACCAAACTGATAATTCGAAGAGACTTACAAAGATAATTAAATCATGCATAAAAGAATTCAGAGAAGATTCAAATATTGTTCATAGATAATCTTGACCATAAACCCACAATTCATCAGATCTCGACAAACACACCGCAAAAAGAATTACATCGAATAGATCTCCAAGAAGATCGAGGAGAACTTTGTATTGAGATCCAAAGAGGGAGAAGAAGCCATCTAGCTAATAACTATGGACCCGAAGGTCTGTGGTAAACTACTCACACATCATCGGAGAGGCTATGGTGTTGATGTAGAAGCCTTTCGTGATCGATTCCCCCTCCGGCGGAGCGCCGGAAAAGGCTCCAAGATGGGATCTCACGGGTACAGAAGGTTGCGGCGGTGGAAATAGGGTTTCGTGGCGCTCTCAGATGTTTTCAGGGTATATGAGTATATATATAGGTGAAAGAAGTAGGTCGGTGGAGCCATGAGGGGCCCACTAGGGTGGGGGCGCGTCTACCCCCTGGGCGCGCCTTCCTGCCTCGTGGCTTCCTCGTTTCTTTCTTGACCTCCACTCCAAGTCTCGTGGATTGCGTTTGTTCCAAAAATAACTCTCCCGAAGGTTTCATTCCGTTTGGACTCCGTTTGATATTCCTTTTCTGCGGAACACTGAAATAGACAAAAAAAACATCAATTTGCACTGGGCCTTCGGTTAATAGGTTAGTCCCAAAAATAATATAAAAGTGCATAGTAAAGCTCATTAAACATCCAAAACAGATAATATAATAGCATGGAACAATCAAAAATTATAGATACGTTGGAGACGTATCAATCATCTGTGAAGGTCAGAAAATAACGATACCCACCGCGAGCGTCAACACTCATCGGACCGCATACATCGGTATGTATTATTTCCAATAAGTCAGTGGCTCGCTCCATTGTTCTGGAGAATGGAGTATTAGTCATCTTGCCCATGAGGCATGGTTCGCAAGCATCAAATGATTCGTAATCAAGTGATTCCAAAAGTCCATCGCATGGAGTTTCTTCATGCGCTTTACACCAATATGACCTAATCGGTAGTGCCACAAATATCTTGCACTATCATTATCAACTTTGCATCTTTTGGCATCAATATTATGAATATGTGTATAACCATGATCGAGATTCAACAAACCATTCACATTGGGTGTATGACTATTGAAGGTTTTATTCATGTAAACAGAACAACAATTTTTCTCTGACTTAAATGAATAATTGTATTGCAATAAACATGATCCAATCATATTCATACTCAATGCAAACACCAAATAACATTTATTTAGGTTCAACACTAATCCCAAAGGTAGTGGGAGCATGCGATGGTGATCTTATCAACCTTGGAATCGCTTCCAACACACATCGTTACCTCGCCCTCAACTAGTCTCTGTTCATTTTGTAACTCCTATTTTGAGTTACTAATCTTAGCAACCGAACCGGTATCAAATACCAAGGGGTTACTATGAACACTAGTAAAGTACACATTAATAACATGTATATCAAATATACCTTTGTTTACTTTGCCATCCTTCTTATCCGCCAAATACTTGGGGAAGTTCCGTTTCCAGTGACCAGTCCCTTTGCAGTAGAAGCACTTAGTTTCGGGCTTTGGTCCAGTTGTGGGCTTCTTCCCAGGAGTGACACCTTGCTTGCCATTCTTCTTGAAGTTCCCTTTCTTTCCCTTTGCCCTTTTTCCTGGAAACTAGTGGTCTTGTTAACCATCAACACTTGATGCTCTTTCTTGATTTGTACCTTCGCCGATTTCAACATCGCGAAGAGATTCGGGAATCATTTTCGTCATCCCTTGCATATTATAGTTCATCATAAAGTTCTAGTAACTTGGTGATAGTGACTAGAGAACTCTATCAATCACTATATTATCTCGAAGATTAACTCCCACTTGATTCAAGCGATTGTAGTATCCAGACATTCTGAGCACATGCTTACTAGCTGGGCTATTCTTCTCCATCTTGTAGGCAAAGTACTTGTCAGATGTCTCATACCTCTTGACACGGGCATGAGTCTGAAATACCAATTTTAGCTCTTGGAACATCTCATATGCCCCATGGCGTTCAAAACAGTTTTGGAAGTCCCGGTTCTAAGTCGTTAAGCATTGCGCACTAAACTATCAAGTAGCCATCATACCGAGCTTGTCAAACGTTAACGTCTGCTTCTGCTCCTGCAATAGATCTGTCACCTAGCGGTGCATCAAGGACATAATTCTTCTATGCAGCAATGAGGATAATCCTCAGGACACGGACGTAGTCCGCATCATTGCTACTATCATCTTTCAACTTAGTTTTCTCTAGGAACATATCAAAAAATAAAATAGGGGAGCTATACGCGAGCTATTGATCTACCACATAGATATGCAAAAAACTATCAGGACTAAGTTCATGATAAATTAAGTTCAATTAATCATATTACTTAAGAACTCCCACTTAGATAGACATCCCTCGAGTCATCAAAATGATCACGTGATCCATATCAACTAAACCATGTCCGATCATCACGTGAGATGGAGTAGTTTTCAATGGTGAACATCTCTATGTTGATCATGTCTACTATATGATTCACGTTCGACCTTTCAGTCTCCAGTGTTCCGAGGCCATGTCTGTACATGCTAGGCTCGTCAAGTTTAACCCCAGTATTCCGCATGTGCAAAACTGTCTTGCACCCGTTGTATGTGAATGTAGAGCTTATCACACCCGATCATCACATGGTGTCTCGGCACGACAAACTGTCGCAATGGTGCATACTCAGGGAGAACATTTATACCTTCAAATTTTAGTGAGGGATCATCTTATAATGCTACCGCCATACTAAGCAAAATAAGATGCATAAAAGATAAACATCACATGCAATCAAAATATGTGACATGATATGGCCATCATCATCTTGTGCCTTTGATCTCCATCTCCAAAGCACCGTCATGATCTCCATCGTCACCGGCTTGACACTTTGATCTCCATCGTAGCGTCATTGTCATCTCGTCAACTATTGCTTCTACAACTATTGCGAACGCATAGTGATAAAGTAAAGCAATTACATGGCGATTGCATTTCATACAATAAAGCAACAACCATAAGGCTCCTACCAGTTGCCGGTTACTTTTACAAAACATGATCATCTCATACAACAATGTATATCACATCGTTTCTTGACCATATCACATCATAACATGCCCTGCAAAAACAAATTAGACGTCCTCTACTTTGTTGTTGCAAGAGACGTCCTCTACTTTGTTGTTGCAAGTTTTACGTGGCTGCTACGGGCTTCTAATAAGAACTATTCTTACCTACGTATCGAAACCACAACGGTGTTTTATCAAGTTTGCTATTTTAACCTTCAACAAGGACCGGACGTAGTCTAATTCGATTCAACTAAAGTTGGAGAAACAGACACCCGCCAGCCACCTTTATGCAAAACAAGTTGCATGTCTGTCGGTGGAACCAGTCTCATGAACGTGGTCATGTAAGGTTGGTCCGGGCTGCTTCATCCAACAATACCGCCGAATCAAAATAAGACGCTGGTGGTAAGCAGTATGACTACCACCGCTCACAACTCTTTGTGTTCTACTTTGTGTTCTACTTGGGCTCCTAGTAGGATTCGGCCCTCGCTTCCTTTTATCGGAGGGGGAAAGGGGAAGGAGAGAGAGAGAGGGAGAAGCAAAGGGGGGCGCCGCCCCCTCCCCTAGTCCAATTCAGAATCCTCCCTTGGAGGGGCACGCCACCCCTATGTGGGCTGCTTTTCCTCCCTCCTATGGCCCATATCTTCCCCCTGGGGGGTTCCAGTACCCCCCCCCCCCTCGTACTCCGATATGTACCCGATACAATCTGAAACACTTCCGGTGTCCAAATACTATCATACAATATATCAATGTTTACCTCTTGACCATTTCGAGACTCCTCGCCATGTCTGTGATCTCATCTGGGACTCCAAACAACATTCGGCCACCAAATCACAAAACTTATATAATACAAATCATCATCGAATGTTAAGCGTGTGGACCCTACGGGTTCGAGAACTATGTAGACATGACCGAGACACCTCTCCGGTCAATAACCAACAGCAGAACCTGGATGCTCATATTGGTTCCTACATATTCTATAAAGATCTTTGTCGGTCAAACCGTAATGACAACATACGTAATTCCCTTTGTCATCGGTATGTTACTTGCCCGAGATTCGATCGTCGGTATCTTACCTAGTTCAATCTCGTTACCGGCAAGTCTCTTTACTTGTTCCGTAATGCATCATCCCGCAACTAACTCATTAGTCACATTGCTTGCAAGGCTTATCATGATGTGCATTACCGAGAGGGCCTAGAGATACCTCTCCGATACTCGGAGTGACAAATCCTAATCTCGATCTATGCCAACCCAACAAACACCTTCGGAGTTACCTTTAGAGCATCTTTATAATCACCCAGTTACATTGTGACGTTTGATAGCACACAAGGTATTCCTCCGGTATCCGGGAGTTGCATAATATCATAGTCAAAGGAATATGTATAAGTCATGAAGAAAGCAATAATAATAAAACTGAATGATCAACATGCTAAGCTAACGGATGGGTACTGTCCATCACATCATTCTCCTAATGATGTAACCCTGTTCATCAAATGACAATGCATGTCTATGGTTAGGAAACTTAACCATCTTTGATTAACAAGCTAGTCTAGTAGAGGCTTACTAGGGACACGGTGTTAAGTTTCCGGTTAATACAATTATAGCATGAATAATAAACATTTATCATGATATAAGGAAATATAAAATAACAACTTTATTATTGCCTCTAGGGCATATTTCCTTCAAACGGATGGGTCTTATCCATCACATCATTCTCCTATTGATGTGATCCTGTTATCAAATGACAACACATGTCTATGGTTAGGAAACCTTAACCATCTTTGATCAACGAGCTAGTCTAGTACAGGCTTACTAGGGACACGGTATTTGTTTATGTATTCACACATGTATTTAGGTTTTTGATCAATACAATTCTAGCATGAATGATAAACCTTTATCATGAATAAGGAAATATAAAATAACAACTTTATTATTGCCTCTAGGGCATATTTCCTTCACGCTCCCGCTGTTGCAGAAGCACGTCGGCGAGTCGTGCCTTGCCTGAAAGTGATTTGAGGTGAACTCGCGCTAACAGTTCAACGTAGGATCCCCGCCCTGCTACAATACCTTTTGTAATCCCTTGCAACGGCGATCCTTGCAGCGACAATCTGCAACATGGATGTGTCGTCGTCTGCTCCCTTACAACCACAATGACTAGTTCGGCAGCCCAGATGAGGCTGGGTGGTGTGAGGAAGGAGTGATGCAGATGGTGCTATAAAGGAAAGGGGTAAGACTTGTGGATGTGCGGCGAGGAGATAGGGTTGAAACAAATAAGCGGTTTGGTGGGACTTGTGAGGACACGTGTCGTTTGCTCGAGGAGGTCAATGTCTCTGATGTTTATCCGTCGGCTGATTGCTATCATTTCCCTTAACAGAAACCACAATGTATTCTTACAGAAACTAGAACGAGTAAGCATAAAGGGTGACCATGCATGATCTAAGTGGTCACCCCATGGTCTCGAAATCTCAATTAAATTTTATTATGTTTGAGATGCTTTATACTTCCAATGAACTTTCATATCAGATTATTTTTTTTTCTGAAAAAAACCCTACACCCATCAACCCCAAAAGACCACGAAGGGTTATATCGGATATAACTAGTGATAACCTTCGAAAGCTAATAAACTCTGACGTAATCATCCTCGTAGTCTACAAGACATATCTCCAGGATATGGTTATAAGAAAGTGCCGGGAATCTCTAACAAAACACCAATACATCGTTGTTTTATAGCAGGATAACAAATGAAAAACTTCGGCAACAGTGCGTCGCCTCGAAGACTTCACTTGTAATCAGCTCAACCATTCTTACTCCCCACTTCATTGTTCTTCGTCATTCTGGGTTTTTATGGAGAATATTACAATCATGAAGCCATTTGATAACCATGTTAACAGGAGTACAATGACCGGCCACCTTGTTTTATCAAAAAATGATATTATTTTCTCCATTTCCAAATAGTCTTGAAAATATCAGATTTCCAACCATAGGTAAGCTTTTCCAATTTTATTAAATCTCAACAACCAAATGTTGAACAAGTCGTGTATAATGTCAGATACATCATGCAAATTGAAAGCACATTTCATTATGTTCCAAAGCAATTTTGCAACAGAACATTGTAATAACAAATGGTTGATAAATTCATTTCTTCCACAATATGGCATTTATTATCACCAATCCATCCTCTTCTAAGAAGGTTGTATTTAGTAAGGATACTATTTCTAAGAACCAGCCAAATAAACACTTTCACTCTTGATGGCATCTTAACTTTCCACAACCAGAAGGCTATAGTATGATTTGACTGAATACACGTCATTCTTAGTAAGTGTTCATATGATGAAGTCTTTTTTATATGTGAGAACTACTCAACACATACTTCTTTAAATATGGTCCCATAGAACTTCCAAGCATTTAATTTTCATCAGCACTTCTGAGTCGTCTCGGGTTGCTTCTTTTTTGTCTAGTGTAAGTTTGGCACTTCTAAACTATCGCTTATCTCTTTGCTCCATATTTCTTAAACCTGGCAATGGCTCTATTTTGTGCTGGTCAGATTATGAATATCTCTCTCTCTCTCCATATACCCCTTCATGGTTCCATCCATCACATACCCTCACAATTCATTCGACTCCACTGGACATCCAATTTCACTCTACTCAATCCATTAACCATATAGATAAAGATAGATCTAAGGCATTAGGAGAACAAATAATTGTTGGGTGATTCCATGATTCACCTCTGGAATCTTTGACAAACAAAAACTTAACTTTTTTTGAATCATTACTCCTCGAGATCATCTATTCACATTTATGTCTTTGTGAGAGAGTGATTCCTCTGGGTAGTTGAGAGAAGCTTTGATTTGAAATCTTTGAAGGGGTTGTTTCCAAACGACTTTATTTTGATTGTTACCCTTGGATGATGAGTGCATCCTATATGGTTAGAAGTAACTTGTGATCCTACCAAGTTCTATGCATTAGGGACACAAGAGTTTGTACGGGCACAGAGACCGCCTACTTTGTGAAGATCTACATTTTAGTGGGCATTCTAAGTGCAAGCCATGATGTAATAGGTTGGTTGTGCTTCGTGGGCCACTCGATGGGCAACAAAACCGGGATCCTTGGATCATAGAACCCTTTAGTTCGAAGTTTTATTGACTTGGACGTAAGATAGCGTCAATTATCCAAATCACGGGAAAAATACTCATGCCACGAGTGTTTGCATTCTCTAGACCCTACCACAAACTTACTTGCAAGAGTAGTACCTTTCTGTTGCTTATTACTCTCTATATATTACATGCTAAGTTCTTATGATAGATTAGTCCTTGTTGCGTGAAGTTAAAATCTCTTAACCCTTAAAACTGATGTTTCATAGGAATATTCACTCCCTCTAGTCCCTGTCCTCAACCACAACAATTACCTTTATTTTGTAAGAAGATAAAGTATATTCATGAATAGACTAAAAACTACCTTGAAGCATATCACCCAAACATCTGATGGCCTCGACAGCTTAGAAAACTCTTCTGCCTTCTAAAACATATAACGATTCAAAACGTAACAAGGAGTGTACTGAATTTTATAGTGTGCATGTAATATTTCTCACCCATCTTGCATAGTGTGTTATCATCCGCCCACATTTTACATACATCACAAGCCAAATATCATGCTGGATAGTAACATATCATCACATTTCAAACTATTAATATTTAAGCATTCAACTCACGCAACTCTTCACATACTCATAGCGTTGTAATTGGTATGAAGTACTAAAACCCGTCATCTGTATATCACTCAAAGCTTTTAAGAACATCCCATTCTGCACATATCATGATATCATAGGAATTCAAGCGACAACCCTGCTAGCGAAGCCATTCAAATACTCAGAACACATGATTCAACATGTTGCTATTGACACCATACATCGCGGCAAGCCGCTTCTATCAAGCCCATCTTTAACAACCACCATATGCAACTCATGCCTCCACATCAGCAAAACCCCACCCTCATGCCCTGAGCATTATACGTTACAAATCGACAGATGCCACCACCATGGCTGTCGGTGCTCTTGGATGGAAGGTCTGACCACGCCATCGACCATGCATGGAACATACACCATGCATGCAAGACATGTCCACATCGAACTAAATTTACGCCGACATGGACACCTCATGATTGCCTTACACGGCACGTCGCCTGCTCAACGATGAAGATGTATATGCTAGTAAGATGTATTTGTTGATTGTGTGAGCGGATTTGGCGTGTAGTGGATCGATGAAAGGGGAGGGTGGCATTGGCCATGGCCAATGGCGACGACGATTTAGATATCACTTGGAGCCAAACGTTCACATCATTATCGTGCTTAAGGTGCGCATGTAATAGGAGACCTTTGAGCAGTGGCGGAGCTTGAAAGAAAAAGCTGGGCGGGTTAGACTAAAGAAGAACACAACTTTTCTGAAACTCTGAATCATAAGCATTAGTGTATGATACAATGTTACAAGATGGAGCGAGCACATATGTACATTTATCATGCTATTGCTTATCAAATGGAGAATTTGGTGCTGCCCTACTGTTGTGTGCAGTCCCTTCGGATGTATGATGTATCTCAACAAAATTCTGTCCGACACCAACAGGTAGGGATGTTGGAGCCTTGGGGTAGAGCAGGCACATCACACAGAGCAAGGGCTCATGCACCGGTCCCGTTGTTGGCAGCATGACTGACAGACGCGGGATCCGCGAGGTGACCCGCGACTAATGCGATCTGACGACAAATGTGACGCCCCACGCCATGTCCGACAGCTGCTCTGCGAGATAACCGAAGGCTCGCTCCGGTGGCCGGTGCTCCCTGGTCCGGGGCGGCGATACGGCTACATGCTTCAAGATGGGGAGAGGATGGAGATGTCGTGCAGTCCCCACTCGCTGATGCCGTGTGCAAGTGCGCTGTCTACGAGAGATTCAGAGGATGTGCAAAGCTGGGCTGGGGGTGCTGGGATAAGAAGATACATAGGTAAAAAATGGTTAAATTCCTGGGCGGGCAATGGCCCAGGTTGGCCCCAACAGAGCTTTGCCCCTGCCTTTGAGTCTGTCAAGCCACACGCAAAAGAATATATATTGATAGTGAAGAAGGGTCACCTCTTGAAGCAAACTCGAAAAGAAGGATATAAGAAACACACCGCACAATATCCACCATGTGGTTTGTAACTGATTTTCTATAGTGAGAAAAAAGAAGGAAAGATAAGCGTGACACCATCATTCATTTACTAACTTTCCTTTAATTATAATAAAAATCATTATTTCTAACTATAGTTTATGTTTTATGAAGGAAATTAGTCCATCCTTTGGTTGATTTTAAAAATAAAAGGTAATATCTACCATTAAATCTGGAGAAAAAGATATGAACATGAGATTAGCAGAAGTTGAGAACCTGACAGGCAAGGAGAACACGGGGCAGGGAAAATCAAAAATGTTCCCCGGCGACGGGAATCGAAAGTGAGGTAACCTTACCGGCCCTGAAACGCTCGCCCCCACATGCCACCACGGCCCGCACTGCACGCGCCGCCTCCCTCCTCCCCCTCCTAACCCTAGAATCTTCCAGAATCAGCGGGAAGCAGGGAGGGCGAGGCGCGCGCCGCGCTTCCGGAAGCTTCTAGAAGCTCTAGGGGGGAAGGAGCCGAGATGGGGACGTCGGATCTGGACCGGCAGATCGAGCAGCTCAAGCGGTGCGAGCCGCTGGCGGAGGCGGAGGTCAAGGCGCTCTGCCTCAAGGCCATGGAGATCCTCGTCGAGGAGAGCAACGTCCAGCGCGTCGACGCCCCCGTCACGGTACGTGCTCGCGCACAGCTCCCTCTCCTCCTCGATTGGAAGCGGTCCGGGCGCGATTCAATGGGGCAAATGGCGCGCTCTCGAAGCGAGTCAGGGTCGCTCCTCGAGGTCCCGGTGAAGACTGCGGGTGCTTAGGAGATGTACTGATGTGCGGGAAGGCTTCGATTCCGTTCGTTTGGGCAACCAAATTTCACTGCGTTCTGATTGAGATTTACTAGTGTTTGAATTAGGGCTCTAGGGTTTCGTTGGTGAGGTGATGCCAGATTTCCTGTGTCATTATCTTAATCTTCTGGAGATGGTCTGGGGAAAATATTTCTCATTCCTGTCATGTCATTTTCAAGGAAAATGATGTAATGTGTATATTCATTGGTTGTGCTTTTGTCTGACTGATATATCTACACGTGTTCAAATAATTGTGATTTAAGAAACTAATATTTGCTTCTTGCACTCAGATATGTGGAGACATTCATGGACAGTTCTACGACATGAAAGAACTTTTCAAAGTTGGAGGTGACTGCCCAAAGACAAACTACCTGTTCCTTGGGGATTTTGTCGACCGAGGATTTTATTCTGTTGAAACATTTTTGCTTCTTTTGGCCTTAAAGGTATGCTGTTGATAAGTAACACTAATATGTTTTGTATGCATATCTATTAATGCTGTATTTTTTAATGTTTATTGATGCCTATGTTTCAAAAACGGTAACGACCATTTCCTCAGTCAACTGACCCAGTATTGACTCTGCCTACACTGACTTACCAGACTATTTTACTTGTACGGGGAAGGCCCTGCTCCTTATATACAGACTGGTATATGGTATAGTAGACCTGTTTGTACAGCAGTGGTCAAAGGCTGGCGCTCAGCTTGCGGCCCTGATGTGCACGTGAAAGCCAATAGTGTGAAGCCTGTGAAAACTAGACTGCGTAATAACGTGCACTAGTAGTTCAAATGAGTGGTGTCTAATTACCTTTTTTTGTTGCTGGAATGGTCACACATGTGTATCTATAACTCTCAGTTTTGCAATAATTCCTAGCTAGAATTGGAAGCTATTTCTAACTTATTTTGATTGTGTCAACTTTGAAACCAAAGGTAGCCTTTTATGAACATGGTCTAGGCAGCTGTATCAGCATATACACGCTGTGGTAAGACAAAATCAATACTACCTGCTGCCCCGTAAAATGCTCATAAGGAATCTGGCATCCAAGTTTAGTCCAGGGAGAAGAAGAATAGGGTGATTGCAGAGACAGTAAGGAATTAAAGTGAACTGCTTAGTAGACAATTGAGGGGAATTAGGAAGTTGATTTTGAAGCTAGTTTGGAAGTATTAGAATTGGAGTCCAGAAAGGACACAACACATCCTCCATTTAAGGATGTATTGTCTCTATGACTTCTCTCTGTTTTAGAAAAGAAGATCAATGATTTAGTTTTCTCTTATAAAAGATCTTGCCTAGCTATTCCTCTCCTTAAGGTCTCATTCAATCCATGCCTTCTGGCCACCCTCTAGGTTCATATCATAGTGGCCGAAATGATTGAATGGACTAGAACTATAGCAAGTCTTGTAGAAGGAGCTGCTTTCTTCCCACGCCTCTCATGAAAAGGTGCAATGTAGGAAGTGAGGCATGAAACAGGGTTCTGCATGTTGACAGAAATGTAATCTGGTCTGGCATGCTCGCACTTAAGGAAAGTGCTAGGTGTTAATTGTGCGTTTTGCCACCGCCTTGCGCTTTTCTTACCAAAGCGCACGCTTAAGCGCAATTATGCGCACATTAACCGCTAGGCATTTTGCTATCGCCTAAGGCCTAGGCTCACCTTTTTTAACTATGGGTATGCTACATCTCAGGTTATCAGCCAAATGACCCTGGAGATTCTTAGGTATATACACATACTCTTGTCATGTATTGATGATGTATAGCTTCAAAGAGTAAGGGTGTGTTTGGTCTGCGCCCAATTTTGCCCTACCAAAAATTTAGCAAGTCAATATTTTGGTCAAGGTTTTGCTTGCCCCTGATTCTAGTGAACACTGGCTAAAAAATGAACCAGAGTAGGTAAAGGGGTATTAGCTTGCCAAAAAATTGGCAACTGTCCAAACAAAGACCAAACTTTTGGTCATAGCCAAAAAATTGGTAAGGTATATTACCAAACAGAATCTAAATTCTGATGCCTAACTTACTTCAAAGAGTAACTGTTGTTTGGCTGCTAAGTGCCTGGCCTGTTTCATAACTGAGGATGCCATATAAGCTATTGTATTGCATCTTGCTGTAAAAAGGCCACCTAAAGTCAGCATAACTCTGCACCTCACTGAATGGCTGAAAGATTTATCTTATGGCTGTTGTAAAATACGGGAATTCTGCATGCTTGCTTTAATTTTTTGGAGAGGCCTTATGCTCATTTATGATTTATCTTGGTTCCTCACATTCAAATTCAGTAGTTAAACGCTTCTAGTTGTTCTCTTTCAAGTTACATTCTGTGCCATTTAATTTCCTGTCCTAACCTTTACTATCAAATTGTCTCCAGGTTAGGTATCCAGATCGTATAACTTTAATACGAGGAAATCATGAGAGCAGGCAGATCACACAAGTGAGGGACCTTTTCCAAGTTGGATATTCTGTATTGATGTTACGGTAGCTGCCATTTATTCTTCGAACTCGTGCATCGCTGCAGGTTTATGGCTTCTATGACGAGTGTCTTCGTAAATATGGCTCGGTGAATGTCTGGAGATATTGCACAGAAATATTTGACTATTTAAGGTAATATTTCAATGTTGCTTTTATATTGCATGTGGTAATGCTATGAGGCTGCTATGTGCTTCTTTGAATTAAAATCATAATCTACAAGAGCTGACATGTTTGTTATTTTCAGTTTGTCTGCACTTATTGAGAACAAAATCTTCAGTGTCCATGGAGGCCTTTCCCCTGCTATTACGACACTGGATCAGGTATATTATTCTCCAGTGTTATATTTTGTAGGTCATGCATTCGATTTCTATTATTTTATTATCATGTGCCCCCAACAGATCAGAGTAATAGATCGCAAGCAAGAAGTGCCTCATGATGGTGCCATGTGTGACCTTCTTTGGTCTGATCCAGAGGATGCTGTAGACGGCTGGGGATTAAGTCCTCGAGGTGCAGGGTTCCTCTTTGGTGGAAACGTTGTCTCTTCATTTAACCACTCAAACAACATAGATTATATTTGCCGTGCTCATCAACTAGTCATGGAAGGATTCAAGTGGATGTTCAATAACAAGATTGTTACTGTATGGTCTGCTCCTAACTATTGCTACAGGTACTTGAAAATCCAGCTTCTGTCATAATGTTCCTTTTGAAGTATAATGATGAATTCTGTAGAGTTTAGCTGTTGACAGTATTGAATATGATTGTGTCTGGAAATTAAGAGAATGAAAGTGGGTGTGGGGTCTATATCAAAGCCATAAAAGATTGCTGACGTAACATGTTCTATATTTTCCCACCTGTTCAAAGCTTTTGATTCTCTGTTGCCGTGATGCTGCTTTGTATGTAATTATGTTCAGGCTACTGCGTACCCTACAGTTTGAGTACATGTGATGAAACTTAGAATTTGATATTTTTTAACTCGTACCATTTGCAGAGGTTTAGCAATTGTACTGCAATTATTTTAGTTGCTATATAAGAAAACTTACTGCAATTATTTTAGTTGCTATATAAGAAAGCTTACTGCAATTGTTTGGATTTTGAGAGTTATGTAAGACTTAAGAGGAATATGTTACACATTCTGAATTTTTCTGGCGTGCTGTGATCTCTGATCGATATGCTGTATTTGTTATAGTACCTAACGAAATGCTCACCTCTTCCGAAATTATCTGACTTGCAGGTGTGGCAATGTTGCTGCAATCC
This sequence comes from Aegilops umbellulata, assembly GCA_032464435.1. Lineage (NCBI taxonomy): Eukaryota > Viridiplantae > Streptophyta > Magnoliopsida > Poales > Poaceae > Aegilops > Aegilops umbellulata. The sequence continues at coordinate 323,031,348 of CP136058.1, read as the reverse complement.
TAGAGCTTGATGAGAACCTGAATAAGCAGTTCCGTGTATTTGAAGCTGCTCCACATGTTTGTGCTCATGACTTGTACCATTACCTTCGTAATGTGTTGCACGGGCCTGGCATCTAATTTGTCTGCCTACCTCTGTAGGAATCAAGAGGTGTTCCTGCCAAGAGGCCTGCCCCAGATTACTTTCTTTGAGACTGCACACATGGCATGTGACACGCTGTCTTTTCATGCCCTTGAGCACCAGCGGGCGGATAGGGGGGGTATTGAAGGCGTGCCATGTTGGCAGATGGGCGCGTGCTTTGCAAGAGATTAGCCAGGAGGTGCTTTCGGGATGTATAAATCGATTGTTCTGTGTCCGTCCAGGTCTATTGTTTGTAACAAAGTTGATGTCGGTATCCACTTCTCCCCAAAATAGCTCCAATTTGAGCTTTAAGAAAATGCCTCCGAGAAGGGAGTGGTGTAGATGAAGCCACTCTGGGCCCATGATGTAAAATTTTGATGCCAGTCCCTTCCTCCCCTGGGAATCCGTAGATTTTCTAGAATGTAGAATGGTATGCAAATGTGTGCCTTGAGTTTACCTTTTGGTTGCGTTGCAGGCAGCTGTAGGAAATCTTGTAGTTTTGATGTTTTGCATGGAAGTATTCTGAGGAAGCACACATCAGTATTGCTGCCGGTACACTGGAACCGGAACGTGTTGCCGTTTTATGATTGCTACGGAAGTGTCTTCTAGTAGTCGAGATTGGTTCTTCTGCGTTCCCAACCTGTTTCCTTGTGGTTTTGCTCAGGCACTCCTCGCCGTCCCAGGTGCACCTCGCCGCCCCATCTTCTCGTCCAGATCATTTGCAACTGATTCAAACAATCGACCGATCAACCAGCAAAGGAGTAGTACCAACCAGCAAACACTACAACAAAGGAGGAGCAGATCAACTAGCAAACTGAGGGAGTGCAGCAGAGGAGGAGCAGATCATCCGCAAATCAATGTCTACTACATCAATATCTGTTCATATCAGCAGTGCAAAAGGAGCGCTGCTGATCAATATCAGTTCAATTGATCATCTGCTGCAACAAATCAACTACCATCTACAACAAATCAGCAAATTCTTTTTTTGAGTGTAGAGTACAACTGATCCAAACCGAGGGTTATACTGAGTAGTAGCAGCAGGACAACACCATCAAGAAATACAATACTCGTTTTAATTTACTCCAAGAGATCAAGAGGAGCAGAGAAAAGTATACGTGGAGTACTTGGAGTAGATGATCACAAATAGAGTTTACCTGAGCTGATCACAGGTTCAGTATCAGCAGCAGCTAAGCCTGCGCACTTGGTTAATATCAGCAAGTATCAGCCGTCGGAGTTAAATCCGGCACATCCCCACACCTAGGTTCGGGCTCCCAAAGAGGAAATAATACCCTACATCCTGTTTTTGAGTGTGTATAGCGTACATGTCAAGTACCAAGGGATTGAATATGATCTATGTCGGTGGAGGTAGAATCCTCCACGGCTATAGTATCTTCGGACTGTACTCCAAGTCTTCCGGAATCTTCATATAAACCGTCATTGCCCGAAGTGGCCCAAGACGGAACCAACATTAGGGGTCCTTAGCTCGACCCACCAGGCCGGAAATTGGCAGGGTGTGAGGCCCCTTAGCCGGAACACCGTCAATAGCCCCTGAACCGGTCTTTAAGCTTGATTGCACCTCGGTAGCCCTGGCCTGCATGTACTCTTCGGTCACCGGGCTTGAAACAAGTTCAAATGAAGCATCCCCTAAACGCCGTCATCCTGCACCTGACCTCCCGTCGAGCTGCCTCCGAGGTGACGTAGACCACCTTGGTCTTTGAAATTCTGGAGGTGGTCGACCTGCGCATAAGAAAAGTTTTCCCACGCAGCTAGCTGGGTGGAGCTGCGTGGGGAGCCAAGTTCCCGCGTTGTGTAATCAAAGGTCACCCGGCTAGCTCTAACAAGCCAGACCGGTCTCATCAGGAGGCCCCACAAGACCGCATGTCATCCCTAACCTGACGGTCAAGGTGGCGCGAGGAAGTGGGCTAGGAGCCCACTCACGTCACGTCGCATCGTGCACTCTGACCCCCCTCCCCCAAATTAATGTCATCATGGGGTGATACGAAGAGATTATGTGCCACGCGGTAGAGATAGCCTGCCGCCATTTCATTTCCTCAACCCCTATATAAGGTTGGAGATAGAGCAGGGGAGAACTTTACATCTTTCTCCTCACCTACCTTCTTCTTCCTCACGCACAAGCACTTTCCCCTGCACAACGCAGAGCTCCACCACCGCAAGAACCATGGACGGAAATCGTCGCCTACGGAAGGCCAACCAGACAGTGAACACCAGCAAGGCCTCCGTCGTGGAGCCGACAAGGGGGAAGGTTGCTTCCCTGGCCAAGGGGAAGCACCATGGCGTGCACACAACTGGACCGGCTCTCAGAGGCAGGATGCATGCCCGTGCCAAAGGTGCCCTTTTCCCATGCTCTGCTCATCTTCAAGGATGGCGAGGCTTGGTCCGAAACGGCGCCCAAGCCCAATCCATAGGACAATGGACAAGTATGCTTCGTCCCTTTCTTGCTGCAAGGGTTAGGGTTTCCCATCCATCCCTTCTTTAGGGGTCTCCTCCTTTTTTACTGTCTGCAACTTCACCACCTCCCTTGAATCTCGATTCTCCACATAGCGTGCTTCATCATGCTATGTGAAGCTTTTCTCTACTGCGAGCCATACCTCGGCTTGCGAAAAAAAAATCCGCATCAAGCTACAAACAAACATCAGCGAGACATGCGAATGCGGTGGTGCCGCCACCAGAAGGGTCGATTGCTCCAAGTACTATCCCAGGGAATTCATGGAGACGATCAAAAGGTGGTACAAGGAGTGATTCTACATCCCGGATGTAGAGCTGCTAGACCCATCTCGCGCTAGCATTGTCACACCATTCACCCTGACCCCGCCGAGTAGGCGCACTCTGGACCCCAAGGAACAATCCAAAGGAGGTTGCGGCAGTCCAAAATCTATCGCACAAGATAGCTGAGCTGCACGACCAGGGGCCGACGCTCGAGAAGGCCATGCACGTGACCCTCAGTACAGGAATCTAGCCACTGCAAGCTCAGGCCCACCCAGTGTGGGAGTACACTAGCGAGAATCACCCAACCTGGGTCTTCGAGGTAAATTCTTCGAGGCGAAGTCCATGCAGGAGATGTCCCTCATGTTCAAAAGGCAAGGTAATAGACTTCCCCAACGACGTGTCTGGCGCTAGCTTCAACGCCCAAGTGCGAACAATCGAGGTAGGCACTTGCTCCTATTGCTTTAGTCTTTGTCAATTTCTGCAAACTTGACTTAACTCTTCACAACCCGACGCCCTCCCAACGATAAGGACTAGACTGGCTCTGGGCCATGGACACCACCAAAACCCGATGTGTCAAACGCAGCACGGAGCCCGTGATGGAACTCGACGGTCACGCCGATGAAGTCATGGAGGAGTCTAGAAGTGAGACCAACGAGGTAGAGCTGAGCGGCTACGAGCTCCACAAGCGATCTACGGATGCGGGGACCTCGGCCGCAGGCGTCGCCAGGGAAGACCCGCCCAAGGACTTAGGGTGGGAAAAGCGTCAGAAGGTGCGCCAAGACAGGAGACCGGTTCGGCCGCCCTGTCTTCCTCCCAGGAAGCAACCCCGCCAACCAAGGCTGGCAAACTACTTTCGGACATCCAAAAACCTCAGAACAAGTCGACAACCACCTTGTAAGTGACTCAATAACTCCTCAAGTAATTGCACATAAAACTCTTTAGGGTGATCTTGACTTTGGTTGTCCGATGGACCTCGTGCAAGTTTTCCACCATGCTGACCGCTGCCCCGACGACACCTCCTAAGATCCTCACACAACAATTATTGAAGATCGATTCGAAGGTGTGGAGCTTGAAGATTGACGGAATCATCACGGGCACCTCACTATCAATCGGAAGATCGTCTCCCACTGAGAGAATAACCGGCACTAGTGAGACATTAAAGCGTCAAACTTGAGTTTTATCTTGGATGGGTTGTGCTATCGCTGCCCTCCTAAGAGCAACTCCAACAACTCCCTTAAAAAACTTCCCATACAACTGGTTTTTTGGGATGACCATTAAATACAGGTAAAAGTTGTCCGAGAGCTACTTTTGTCAGTTCCCATAAACTTATGCCCCTAGATAATGGCCTAGGACCCGCCAATCAATGACACATGTGACGATCGTCGGCGTGGGGCGGCGCAAGGCGGTGCGGTGGCCGTCGGCGCGAGGCGGTGTAGTGGCCAACTTCCCGTAAACAATGGTTATTTTAGAGATAGGGGAGTTGTTGGGGTTGTGACTACTTCCTTTGATGATCTGGAAATAGACCAAAACGGATTCTCGCCTTTTTTCTCAGAGTTGAGCCTGAGTTATTGAACCCATGGGAGAATGATCCCCTTAAAGCTAGGGTTTCAAGCAATCTTTTGTTAAAGAAACAATTACAGCTTTTGACCGGATCAAAATCAAACAAAGATATGATCTTAATTTGTGCGCTGAAAGTCACCCATCGAGATGTGCTTGTTACGAACCAAAGTGGGGTATGTGTCCAAATTACGTCTTGACCGGCACGTCCCGCATCAAGAGTCGGTTTTCCAGCCAAAGGCCCTATCCATCTCGTGTGGTTGCCTCGATAATTAAGATTGCAATAATTAGACAAATATTGGGTGTTTAATTACTACACCTCTTGAATCCCCATGGATAGGATCTGTGTCAGTGTACTAAAATTTTCTGTCACAAGTGTTCAGAATAGCACTTCACCTTCTCCTTGCCCTTAGCCTCCTTGTGTCTCGTTCCTCATGATCCTGGGTACCTACATGTATGAGGAACGCGAAAGAGACAAGAGACATCTACAGAACAATTTTATTTCACACATATGTGACGTTAATTCAAAGCACTTTCATTGACCCCCTTTAACAAGTACATCGGGTTGCAAGACCCTTGCCTCAACCCATACCTTACCGAACTACTCACAGATGAAGAACTCATCATAGAACACATCATGAAGGTAGATTGATTGATAATATGTCTTACAATGAATGTCATGTGTGATACACGATTACAAGTATGATCTAGTGGAGGAAGAACTACGCTAGAGATGGAGATGGTGGCTATGGAGATGGGAAATGGCGGCGGCTCGGGTTGGTGAAGATGACTCTGTTCTGCCTCCGTTCACGGCTCTTCTATTAACATTTTGGCCTCGACCCCTTTATAAAAGTTGTTTAGGTGGACGAGGAGCCTCGGTTTCCCTGCCATACGAGCGGTTGCGATCGTATGGTACACCGTATTTTGCTCTGGTTTAGCTGGTGCGCCTCCTCTTGATTTCTTCTATCTCCTCCTTTACTCCTTTTCACGTTCTCGCTTAATTTCGTCCATACTCAGCCCATTTCCCGTTGATACATAATAAAGACAGGATTTGTTATGCATCCAATAGTCATTAGTGGCAATATTGGAGCGAATATCTTGGTTTTAATGAAGTATATCGTTTTAAACTAAGGGTAGAGAAGTGTAAAAATAACACTCATTGCCCTAACCATTCAATCATTGGTTGGTTATCTTTATTCATGTATTAATCAAACATCCAGTTCCGCAGATTACTTATTCCTGTGAATCAAACATCCAATTATGCAGCGCGTTTTCATAATTCTATGTTTTGCACATGTGGTTCTTATCATATTTCTACATTTTTATTCATACTTATTTAAGGGGAAACACTCAGCATCAACCGGCTCAAAAGAGACACCGCGTCCAGTGTCCCTATGGACCCACACACGTCTTCACCTTCCCTGATTCCCGAAACAACACCCCAACCGCAACATCGTCCCCTTGATTCTCCTCTTCCTCTCGCGTCTCTCCTCCCCTCTGCAAATTAGACGAGGCGCTGACAGCCGGCCGCCCCACCACACACATTGGTGTTGCACACCTATTTCCCGTTGCATCTAGATCGGGATCGCCGACCGACGTCGGCGGTTATGCACGACATTCGTGTGGCCCGGTCGTAGCTTGAGTGGCGCACAACGTCTTTGTTGGCATTGTCGATGCCTAGGGAGCCCTCCCCGCTGATTTGGCAACCTGTGTGTAAGCACCACCCATTGGTGGCAAGAAGGGGCCGCCCCAAGCTTGAGCTTGTCCATGGCCATGGTAGCTGGAGGATAATTTATTTGCAACAAGGGTGTTGTTGGTTTTTTGTTTTTGCAACGGTGTTGCTAAAGACGGCGCACAATGACGATAGCTTAGACAAGCTTTTGCAAAATCATCCATGTTGCAAAAAAATCTGCAATAAACCTATGTTATAAAAAAATCTACAACAAGATTTGTGTTTTTTTAGGAGAATAAGATTTGTGTTGTGATGATGAAGACGTGCTCGCCCGCTTGATGTGTCAGATTTCTCTGGGTTTTTTTTTGAACACAAGAAGGGCCCCGAAGGACCGAGACCTCTATTAGATAAGCATGCAACATTTTACAACCAGACCCAGCAGAAAATCAAGATTACATCCAAAGTCTGAAACTTTGCAAATAGGACCCCAATAGACGAAATTAAAAAGCAATCGCATCCTTGGCACCGCCTGCTTCGATCCTGGCCCGATTCCAACACCGCCGGGGATGAAACCACTTGGGGCAGAGGAATGACTGCAGCACCACCAGCAAAACACCAGTGGTAAACACTGAAAATTGCCATTTCGAAGCTCTGATGAACCGCCTCCCTTTTGGCTCGATGGCCGGGAGGAATAAGAAGAGCCGGCTTGAGTCGCCGGAGCTCGGATAGGCCGCCCTTCGACCAGAAGAAACCGCAGCATGTTGTTGAAGCACCCCTTCGGATTTACTGCAGAGATAGGGCCCCAAGAACGAACAAAAATAGTCCGTCTGCTAAAGGATCCCCTTCCTCCCGTGTCCTTCCGTCCACCACCATGGCAACACAGGAAGAAGTAGAGAAAAAGGAACTTGAACTTCAGATCTGAAACACACACGAGCTTATTAGGGGGAGGAACGGCAACAAGCACCACCTCTGCTTCTGGCTCTGACCACCGGAGCACCACAAAGAGGAGCATCACCACCGCCATGCGCTGGACGCAGCTCGCCTGCACCAGCCGCACACCTCCCATCGGCATAACGCCAGTCCTAAAGACAACCTTACATCTACTCTGTACAACAACCCAAGCTCTTCTCCCTGCCCTACTCCGGCCGGCAGCGCCGTCGGAGAGGAGAGGGGCTCGAGCCGGGCCTGCACAGGAGGCGACTCTTAAGAGGAAAAGGTGGAAGGAAGGAGGAGGAGAGGAAGGAGAGAAAGGAAGAGAGAGAGATGCTAGGTTCAGATTTCCCTGGTTGATCTTTTTAAAAAGACCAGCCGGCGAATTCGTAGCACGCTGGTTTGTTAAAACAACAAATCATAAGGTGCCCTAAACTAGCGTTGTACTCCTCCGTAGAACAGAGGGAGAAGAAACAAAATACTAGCCCCTCTCCAAACTTCGAGAGTTCGCATCATCCACAAAGGTGGAAGGAACACCGAAGCCCTCCCCTGCACCCTACTCCCTACCCACCTCGCCGGAGGAGAACCGAAGCCGCCGCTGCCGCCGCCCGCCCCCGTGAAATGGACACGATGGGCGCCCGGCTGAGCCGCTCCTCCACGCGCTATGGCCCCGTCGGCAGCAGCAACGCCTCCTTCAGTGGGCCCGTCAGGAAGTGGCGCAAGGCGTGGGCCCCTCTCGCCGGCGGCGGCGCGGGGTCCGCCTCCGCCGGTATGGGTCCCATTGGGTGCCCCAGGGGTAACAAGGTGGTGCTGCTCAAGTGGGCGCCGGTGAGCGGTGCCGGCGACGGTAACGGCAAGGAGGTCGCCGCGGCGGCCACCAGACGGCGATACGTTCCGGTGAGACTTCTTGGCTTCAAAGATTAGGTCTTGGCGATTGTTCGGTTGCATTATTGCGCTCTGGTGGGTTCGATCTGCTTCGGAGGTCGGACATTTGGCCGTTCTTGCCTTCTTGGCTTCTCCCAGGTCATTTTTAGGCACAATGTAGGAGGGGATAGGAGACCACACGGGTTCTTCTTGGATGATTTTGGCGCTAGCGTCAGCAACTAGGGTCTGGACGCCGGAAATGTAGGATTTAGGGGTTGGCCTTCTACTTCAGCTTGGGTTGGGCTAGGGTTTTGTGTATGGTGGGAATTTCAGACTCAGTTGATGAGGGTAGTAGGCTATTTCCGGGCAAAAAAGGGCAATAGCAGGCCTTGCAATTCTTCAGTACAACTCGTTCAAGGCGAGCGTGCTGGTTCAACAATTGTGGAGATTTCTGAGTGATTGTTTGGGCGGTTGTGCCTCTGCTTCTGCCTCAAGCTCAAGATTTAGCCTTGTGGTTAGAATTTGAGTATTGGTGACACTCCTAAATTAGTCAATTTAGTGGTTGCACTGATGGTTAAACACCGAATATGGGGTCATTGATTGATTACCTAGTGTTCTTATTTTTATTGTCATTTGTCACCTGTATTCAGATATGCTTTTGAAAGAAAGTCCATCTGAATCCTGAACTAGTGTGCTTGGTCTGATTTGAGCCCTAAAGGGTTAAACTATGATACCGTACCATCTATATTAAACCCTGAACTCTCAAAAACCATCTATTTTAAACTCTGAATTTCTTAACATTTCCTACTTCTACAAAAAAAGAACAATTTCTGTGAAGACCCTGAAATGCACAACCATTATCCAAAACCGAGGTAGGTTTCAAGTGAATGGTTTTAGAAAATTCAGGGTTTAATATGGACCGTTTCATAATTCAGGGTTTAACACCATAGCCTGGTGTTTAAAATTGACTTGTATGTTTACAATTGTTGTGTACATATATGTTAGCCTCTTGTGGATGCAACTATTTCTTGCATAGGTCTTGGTGCTCTTTTACTTTGTTCCTACAGTCGACAGTGATGTTGAGCTTCAGGTTTGCTTTACAGAGACTTAGAACTGGTGGATGCAATCAATTTGTGTAGAAGTATGTGTGCACTGAAAATATTGCCAGTAGTGACTGTCTATTTGAATCTAGTTACGGCACTTCTAACAATGTAACTTCCAGTTCGAGGATAAGGCTAATGATACAGATTCGTCATCTGATGGTAAACAAATGGTATAAGGAAATTTCACCCGACAGAGCCAAAATAATGGACAAGTTCAGTTTCATGTATTTTGGATTTGCCGGGCTTTCATTTGGGAAATGTATATAGCTGAACAAACAGAATTGATACATCAAGTACAAGTAGTAGTTTTTCAATCATTTTATTTGTAAAGTTCAGCGATATGTTTGCGTTCATTTGTTACATCTATTGTGCTAAGCTCATTTTCCCTTGTGCCAAGTAACCGGGAAAGGACCCCATTAATTTTTTTATACTCTTCGTTGTCAGTACAACATTTTCCTTGCCAGAGAGATAACACAGCATTCTGCATACCACAGTGATAAAACTTATACGTTTGTCTGTACCCTCTTTCAGGTTTCGGGTGTGCCACAGAACCCTACCAGAAAAGGCGGCAGCACCGAGCTGAACTTGAACCTCGGTTTGGAGGACCCGGATGATGACAGCGACGCTGATTTGAGCCAAGACGAACAGCGTGACATGGGCAGCACCCTGCGTTCGGAGAACCGACTGAAGAGGAAAGTGTTTTAACCGTCGACCTCGGATACTAGAACCTAAGCAGCAGCAGCAGCAGCACCTCCATGTTCCACATGAGTTCTGCACCACCTTTGCGATGTGAGGTCCCTGGAGTAGCCTTATAATTATTAGTGTGTAGCTTGTATCTGCTGTGCTCCCGTGTTTCAGTAGATGAATTGATGTTGTTTCATGCCAATTGGGAGGCTTATCGCCTTGTTATTGTTGTATTAATGTCATGAACTTGTGAGGAAACTGGTAGTGTACTGTGTACCAGCACGTTTGTTCTATGGAATCCTTTTCAGTGGTGAGAGGTGATCGGCGCCCTCAATGGCCATCGTTCGTGGATGCTAGAACACGGAACAGGACCCACAGTTTCCTTTTTCCTTTCTCTTAAATTAAGAGCAACCTACATTTTTTTTGAAAGCAACAGATTTTATTCCTCAGATAATAGACATATCGTTTACAGGATAGTGAGAAATAAAATCAGGGATTATAGATTCCCAAAACATAGAAGATTTTTCACTAAATGTGTTCTTCGCTAGGTTGTGAGCCACTTCATTTGCTTCATGACGACACTGTATGCATAAAGGAATATTTGAGTTACAAGTTTAGTGAATGTCTGATCAGCTCTGAAAATAATTTTATAGCTTGCATCTCCCGGAACATTACTAAGAGTAGAATGTTTTGGGTAGATGTAATCAAACTATGTATGACATGGTGAGATCAAAGATGACATTAATCAATTTGCCATTATACTTTCAATGTGATGCTTTAGAGACTGTGGCTTTTACACTGAAAAGAGTGACATCAAATCTGTTGAAATGACGCCATATAAGATATGGAATGGTATGCCAAAAACATTTCGTCTTTTCTTAACATTTGGGAGTACAAGTCATAACTAATTTTTTTTATGAGTTTATGTCCCAAGTCAAATAAGTGCTACTTTGTAGGTTATCCCAAGTGGTTGGCTATTCCTCTATCACTATGCCAAGGTAAAGTGTTTTGCCACATAGTGCGGAATTTTTGAAGAAAATGGTTTCTGTCAAAGAGTGAGTGGGAGCACAGTAGGACTCGATGAGATTATGGAATCTTCGTAATCAGGTCAAAGAAAAGAAACATTAGAAGTGGATCTAGGATTTCTTACCGCGACTGATACGGAAGCCTCTAAATGAGATATAGAGACTTCGGTCGAACTTGCAGCTGAACTATATAGCTAGGTTGGGAAAATTCGTGCAGACCTTCGTGGTGTGCAGACGAGATATTGTTGAACAAACAATGAACCTATAATACAGAAAGAAACATTGATTGACCCTGACTCCAGAAATGGCTATATGCCAAAATAGTCTGAGATAGTATCCATATACTTGAATCAAGTTTAGAACTTTATGAACCCTCCCGAAGATTTAGAGTCTAACGTATAGTAATGGATCTATAAACTGACAAAGATATAAATGTTTTATAAAGCTTGACTTGATACAAGTAGTTTATGACAAGATCAAGAATTGACTATGGCGAGATTGTCTCGTCGTAACAATACTTAAAGTCTGTACAGGTTAAACTAGCAATTACTACATATTTCAATTATGATATATAATAGATGGATGTCAAAAGGATTCCCATGAGATGGAAATAGAACAAGGGTTGTATATATGATACAGTCCAAGGTTATTTTGTCAATCCAGAGGATGCTAGTAAGTGTGCAAACTTCAAGAGATCCTATAATGGACTAAAGCAAGCATAGTGGAGTTGGAATCTTCGTTCTGATGAAATAGTCAAATAATTTGATTTCATCGAGGAAAGCGAAGATGCTTGTATTTACAAGAAAGTAAGAGGGAGCATGATAATATTTCTAAACACTGTGTGTGCATGACACATTGTTGATTGAAAATTATATAAATTTCTTGACATGAATTATGGCTTCATTGAAACTAGTTTTTCAGTAAAGTACTTAGGTAATATAACCTTGGTATTAGGCATACTAATCTATGGAGATAGTAGTGCCTAATCAAGGTTAGCCAAATACATATTGACAAGATACTAAAGTTGTTTAGTACGAAAAACGTCAATAAGTATTTCTTATTGAAGTCACATGGAAGGAGTTTTAAGCAAGAATTAGTATTTACTAAAATACTGATGAGCGAAATACATAATTGAGATTTTAACCACACTTGTGTTAATCATATACCATGGTATGTAAACAACCAGATATGTCTAGTATTCCAAGTAAGTTGTGAGTAAAGTTACCAGAGTGATCAAATTATTGATCTTTATCATAGGACAACAGTGCACATCTCATTAAGTATTAAAATAAGAAAGATGACATGTTTCTTGCAAACAGAGAAAATGAAGAGATTGATGTAAGGAGTTACATCAATACAGGCTCGTTGTAAGTAGTTACATCGATAAAGTCTTCATCGGTGCTCCAATCTATTCTCGATTTTGAATAAAAGGATTTGTGTCAATTGGTGATACAGTAAGTTGGAATTGGTCCACGAAAATTAGTGTGGCGAAATCTATAACGAAGGCTTAGTATGTTATCACTTTTGAAGCGACAATGGAGAGTAGTGAATCAAAAGTTCATTTGTCAACTTGGTATTGTTTGTAGATAGTTTGTATCAAAGGAACATTGTTCTAAATAGTGGTTCCATTGCTCGGACTAAGAAATCAAAGGTCCTGCCAGTGATTCAATATATACAAAATTAGTTTCACACAAATTCTGAATTCTTGTGACACAAGACAGATGCATAATAATACAAAAGATACAATCGGATCTGAACTTGTCATATTCGAAAGGGCGAAGGCTATACCACAAGCATAGCTTGGACTAAACATCGGGTTGCCATTGGTGTAAAAGTAAAATGTGCTAACTAGATCATTGACTCTAGTGCCAGTGGGAGTCTGTTGGAAATATGCCCTAGAGGCAATAATATTTTATTATTTATTTACACATTTATAATTAAGAGTTTATATTCTATGATATAACTGCTATGATCCTAGAATATGTTATTCAGTGGAAAACTCATAAGCACGCGTGGAATGATAAATGGTAAAAATTTGATTGCTAGTCTCGCCTCTAGGACTAGCTCAAGTGTTGTATGTTGATCATGTTTTCCGGATCTTGGTATATCATTAAGTGTAATGATAGTCCCAAAACAACATTGAGAGTATGACATTAGAAGAATGATCATATTCAATTGACCCAACTTGTTTGTTATACTACGAGATATAATCATCACAAGTCAATCGATATAACATGGAGAGTCAACATATGCTTTAGTTCCTTAGACCATGAGAATATCATAGCCATTTCTTACCGGACAATGGGCTTTGAGATTGCTCAAACGTCATCTATAACATGGTGATAATAACGACAACTTACAGGTTTGTCGGAAAGTTTGACAAGGGGCTAGAGAGCTCAAGAGTGGGATTTGCTCCTCCGACGATTGAGAGATATTATAAGGGCCCTCTAAGTGTGATGACATCCATCATCGTCTAGCCAGACATAGGTGACTAGGTCACAAGGATACTAGAACATGTCAATGAGAAATAAGAACAAAATTGGTAACGAGGAGACCAGTATAGTGAGCATGAGAATGACTCAAGAGGATACTGCTACCTCTTGAGCACTGCATTGGTTTTCCCTTAAAGAGGAAATGGTGATGCAGTAAAGTAGCGTAAGTATTTCCCTCAGTTTTTGAGAACCAAGGTATCAATCCAGTAGGAGACCATGCTCGAGTCTCATGCACCTACACAAACAAATAAGAACCTCGCAACCAACGCGATAAAGGGGTTGTCAATCCCTTCACGGTCACTTACGAGAGTGAGATCTGATAGAGATGATAAGATAATATTTTTGGTATTTTTATGATAAAGATTAAAAGTAAAGAAAGAAAAATAAACAAAGATAGAAATAGCTTGTTGATGGAAGATTAATATGATGGAAAATAGACCCGGGGGGCATAGGTTTCACTAGTGGCTTCTCTCAAGATAGAAGTATTACGGTGGGTAAACAAATTACTGTCGAGCAATTGATAGAATTGAGCATAGTTATGAGAATATCTAGGTATGATCATGTATATAGGCATCACGTTCGTGACAAGTAGACCACTGCCTGCATCTACTACTATTACTCCACACATCGACCGCTATCCAACATGCATCTAGAGTATTAAGTTCATAAGAACAGAGTAACGCTTTAAGCAAGATGACATGACGTAGAGGGATAAACTCATGCAATATGATATAAACCCATCTTTTTATCCTCGATGGCAATAATACAATACGTGTCGTTTCCCCTACTGTCACTGTGATCGAGCACCTGATAATTCGAAGAGACTTGCAAAGATAACCAATCATACATAAAATAATTCAGAGGAGATTCAAATATTGTTCATAGATAAACTTGATCATAAACCCACAATTCATCGGATCTCGACAAACACACCGCAAAAAGAAGAGTTACATCAAATAGATCTCCAAGAGAATCGAGGAGAACTTTGTATTGAGATCCAAAGATAGAGAAGAAGCCATCTAGCTAATAACTATGGACCCGAAGGTCTGAGGTAAACTACTCACACATCATCGGAGAGGCTATGGTGTTGATGTAGAAGCCCTCCGTGATCAATGCCCCCTCCGACAGGACGCCGGAAAAGGCCCCAAGATGGGATCTCACGGGTACAAAAGGTTGCGGCGGTGGAATTAGGTTTTCGTGGTCGCTTCTGATGGTTTGGTAATCTCAAACTTTTTTCAACTTTCACGCAATATATGAGCGTGAGCCATGGATATAGCACTATGGGTGGAATAGAATATGATGATGGGGGTTATGTGGAGAAGACAAAAAAGGAGAAAGTCTCACATTGACGCGGCTAATCAACGAGCTAGGGAGATGCCCATCGATTGATGTCAATGCAAGGAGTAGGGATTGCCATGCAACGGATGCACTAGAGCTATAAATGCATGAAAGCTCAACAAAAGAAACTAAGTGGGTGTGCATCCAACTTGCTTGCTCACGAAGACCTAGGGCATTTGAGGAAGCCCATTGTTGAAATATACAAGCTAAGTTCTATAATGAAAAATTCCCACTAGTATATGAAAGTGACAAAACAAGAGACTTTCTATCATAAAGATCATGGTGCTACTTTGAAGCACAAGTATGGAAAAATGATAGTAACATTGCCCATTTTTATTCCTTTTTCTCTTTTTTGGCCTTTTTTCTTCTTTTTTTGGGACAATGCTCTATGAATGATGATCATCACACTTCTTATTTATTTACAACTCAAGGATTACAACTCGATACTAGAACAAAGTATGACTCTATATGAATGCCTCCGGCGGTGTACCGGGATGGGAAATGAATCAAGAGTGACATGTATGAAAAATATGCATGGTGGCTTTGCCACAAATACGATGTCAACTACACGATCATGCAAGGCACTATGACAATGATGAAACGTGTCATGATAAACGAAACGGTGGAAAGTTGCATGACAATATATCTCAGAATGGCGATGGAAATGCCATAATAGGCATGGTGGCCGTTTTGAGGAAGATATAAGGAGGCTTATGTGTGATAGAGCGTATCGTATCATGGGGTTTGGATGCACCGGCGAAGTTTGCACCAACTCTCAAGGTGAGAAAGGGCAATGCACGGTACCGAAGAGGCTAGCAATGATGGAAGGGCGAGAGTGCGTATAATCCATGGACTCAACATTAGTCATAAAGAACTCACATACTTATTGTAAAAATCTACAAGTCATCAAAAACCAAGCACTACGCGCATGCTCCTAGGGGGATAGATTGGTAGGAAAAGACCATCGCTCGTCCCCGGCCGCCACTCATAAGGAGGACAATCAAAGAACACCTCATGTTTCAAATTTGTTACACAACGTTTACCATACGTGCATGCTACGGGACTTGCAAACTTCAACACAAGTATTTCACAAATTTACAA
The DNA here is from genome assembly GCA_032464435.1 of Aegilops umbellulata. NCBI lineage: Eukaryota > Viridiplantae > Streptophyta > Magnoliopsida > Poales > Poaceae > Aegilops > Aegilops umbellulata. Next base: position 323,015,738 of record CP136058.1, on the reverse strand, counting down.
CTACTCAACTAGCACAACTTTAATATCACTACCTCCATATCTCAACACAATCATCAAGCATCAAACTTTTCTTAGTATTCAACGCACTTATAAGAAAGTTTTTACTAATCTTGGATGCTTATCATATTAGGACTAATTTCTCAATTTAAAAAAATTATCATGCTCTTTTGTAGGACTCTCAAAATGATATAAGTGAAGCATGAGAGAACAATAGTTTCTATAAAACAAAACCACCACCGTGCTCTAAAAGATATAAGTGAAGCACTAGAGCAGAAATTATATAGCTCAAAAGATATAAGTGAAGTACATAGAGTATTCTAATAAATTCTGAATCATGTGTGTCTCTCTCAAAAGGTGTGTACAACAAGGATGATTGTGGTAAACTAAAAAGTAAAGACTCAAATCATACAAGACGCTCCAAGCAAAACACATATATAGCTCCAAGTAAAGTTATCGATGGACGAAGACGAAAAAGGGATGCCTTCCGGGGCATCCCCAAGCTTTGGCTTTTTGGTGTCCTTAGATTTACCTTGGGGTTCCTTGGGCATCCCCAAGCTTAGTCTCTTGCCACTCCTTGTTCCATAATCCATCAAACCTTTACCCAAAACTTGAAAACTTCACAACACAAAACTTAACAGAAAATCTCGTGAGCTCCGTTAGCGAAAGAAAAGAAAACACCACTTCAAGGTACAGTAATGAACTCATTCTTTATTTATATTGGTGTTAAACCTACTGTATTCCAACTTCTCTATGGTTTATAAACTATTTTACTAGCCATAGATTCATCAAAATAAGCAAACAACACACGAAAAACAGAATCTGTCAAAAATAGAACAATCTGTAGTAATATGTAACTAACGCAAACTTCTGGAGCTCCAAAAATTCTACCAAAATAGGACGACCTAGATAATTCGTTTATTGATCTACTTCAATTGGAATCAGTATTTTATCACGTTCTCGTGATTTTTAACAATTGTTTTCGTGAACAGAAAGTTTCTGGAATTTTCAGCAAGATCAAATAACTATCATCCGAGAAGATCCTATAGGTTTAACTTGGCCAAAACACTAATTAAAACATAAAAACAAATATAACCAGAGGCTAGATCAAAGATTTATTCCTAAACAGAAGCAAAAAGCAAAAAACTAAAAATAAAGTTGGGTTGCCTCCCAACAAGCGCTATCGTTTAACGCCCCTAGCTAGGCATAAAAGCGAGATAGATCTAGGTATTGCCATTTTTGGTAGGCAATCCATAAGTGGCTCTCATAATAGATTCATAAGGTAATTTTATTTTCTTTCTAGAGAAGTGTTCCATGCGTTTCCTTAACGGAAATTGGAATCTAATATTCCCCTCCTTCATATCAATAATTGCATCAATCGTTCTAAGGAAAGGTCTACCAAGAATAATAGGACATGAAGAATTGCAATATATATCAAGAACAATAAAATCTACGGGCACATAGTTCCTATTTGCAACAATAAGAACATCATTAATTCTTCCCATAGGTTTCTTAATAGTGGAATCCGCAAGATGCAAGTTTAGAGAACACTCATCAAAATCACGGAAACCTAGCAAATCACACAAAGTTTTTGGAATCGTGGAAACACTATGTAACACCCCGGATGTAACTTGCCATATTTGTAACTCCAACTCTTGCCATTTTCGGCAATGTGATATGATATTCCCTCCGTGGTTGGGTTTCCCTTCATATTGCATTTTGTCCCTGTCATGCATTTCTTGTCATGTCATCATGTGCATCGCATTCGCATACATGTTCGTCTTATGCATCCGAGCATTTTTCCCGTTGTCCGTTTTGCAATCCGGCGCTCCTATGTTCCCCGGCGTCCCCTTTTACCTTTTTCCGTGAGCGGGTATTAAACTTTCTCGGAATGGACCGAGGTTTGTCAAGCGGCCTTGGTATAGCACCGGTAGACCGCCTGTCAAGTTTCGGGTCATTCGGAGGTCGTTTGATACTCCAACGGTTAACCGGGTAACCGTGAAAGCCTCTTTTGGGTTGCAGCCCAAAACCCCTCCAAAACAGCCCAATAACCCATCTAAGTCACTCCCATGTCCATCGCCGTTCGATCACGATCGTGTGGCCGCAAATCGTGCTCAATTTGGAGCCTCCTAGCTCCTCCTACCTATAAATATACCCTCTCCCCTGAAATTTCGGGTCAAATCCTACCCTAACCCTAGCCATCTTCCCCGCTCCGCCGCCGGACACGTCCACTCCCTCGCCGGACGCGTCCAACCGCCCCCGCGCCCAACCCGCTGCCGCCACGTCACCTCCGCCGTACCGCGCGCCGCCGAGGCCCGCCAGGCCCGCGTCCGGCCCCCGCGGGCCCAGTCGCCGCCGCCCCGCGCCTCCCCAGCGCGCCGCCCGCGCCTCGCCTCCCCGCGCCGCGCCTCCGTCGCCCCGCCGCCACTCCGCCGCGCCGCCCGCCGCACCGCGCCGCCGCCCCGTCGCTGCTCCGCCGCCCGAGGCGTCCCGCCGACCTCCGCCGCCGCCCCGTCGCTGCTCCGCCGCCCGAGGCGTCCCGCCGACCTCCGCCGCCGCGCGTCCCATGCCGCGCGCCGCCTCCTCCTCTTCCCCGACCAGATCCGGCGAGGATCCGGCCGGATCTCGCCGCCCCGGCGTCTTCCCCGGCCACAACTCCGGCGAGCTCGCGCCGCCGCCTCGGTTCGCATGCCAAGGAACCCTAGATCTGAGTTTTTTTCGGAGGTTGAATTTTCCCTAAGTCCCGAGATATTTTGCATAATCATGCCATGTTCATCGCGTCATAACTTGCTGCATACTGCTCCGTTTCGTGCGTGTAATATGTCAAATTGTTCGTCTCGATGAGTACATCATTTCATCCCATTGCATCATTTTCATTTGAGCTCATCGTAATTCCCGAAATGCTGTTGGAAGAGGGCTATGTGATGTTAGTTTCAGATCTGTTTCAGAACTTGCACTTTTGTCATTTTTGCCATGATTGATGTGTGCATCCTATGAACTTGAGTCCTACATGTGCATTGTAATATGCCATGCCATCTTTACAGGGGTGTATGCCATGTATTTTTGTGATCTTTGTGGTGACTAGTACAAGCATGCAAACTAGGGATCATATTGTTGCTGATTTCAGGGACTTAGTAATTTCACTAAGTTATTCCCTGCTGTTATTTTTATGCCATGTGTTCATGTTGTTTCAGAGAGATCTATGCCCATTTTGAGCATTATCATTAAGGGTGTTTTGAACATATGGATTTGCTATATCCATCCATGCCTTTGTTTGTAATTATGAAGTGCCATAGCTTGAGTCAATCGAGCTCTACTTTTGCTATAAAATGTTACTGGCAGATTGTTTACATGTTATTCGATCTTTCCAAGCTTGTTGTAGTTGATCCTTACATGCTATGATGTTGTTCTTGCCATGTATAGCTTCTATGCCATGTCTTCTTGGTGGGTGTATGCTTAGTTTATCATGAGATGCTCTGTAGTGAGTGCATCGAGCTCGTAAACATGCCTACTTGTTATCTGTTTTTGACATGTCCAGTTTTCTGCTAAGTCTGAAAACTGTAACGAAACTTGCTTAATTGACATGGGTGCTATTATATTTTCCGGTCCTTTTTGGCTCATGGTTAGTAAGGGACTTTTGTTCAATGTTTTGAGTAGATTCATGCCATGCCATATTTTGCGATGCCCTGTTCCTGTAGCAGGTTGTTTCCTTGATCTAAACATGTCATCCTGATGTTAATTTCTGGCATGATAGTATTTTCACCAAGTCTGTGAAGCTGATATATTATGCACTTTTGTCATGCTTGTTTGAACCTGTTGTGGTATGATTTAGCCGTAGCTCAGTGTTCATCTTTTGTTAAGCATCTTGAGTAGATCACTGCCATATGCTTTTCTGATATGTTTGGGTGCAGTAGCTTAATTTCTTGTTTCATGCTAAGTGGCATCATGCTGTTAAACGCAGAAATATGTCATTCCTGTTTTGCTTGTCATTTGCAAACCGTGCATCCGATTCCGGTGATCTTTATATCGATTTCAACCGAAATCACCTCACCTTTCCAGTGACATACTTGGTTTGCCAAGATTATGCCTTGTTCATCTTTTCCTTCCGGAGCACGCATATGCATTGCATACCACATCTCGCATATCATGCCATGTTTTGCATCATGTTGCTTGCGCATTGCATCGTGGTTGATAGTTGTTCCTTTGCTTGTGTTTTTGTTTTGGGTAGAGCCGGGAGACGAGTACATGAACGAGGAACCTGTTGAGAACACTTACGAGGATCAAGCTTTCGACAACCCTGAGAACTTTGCAGGCAAGATGACCATACCCTCGAAATCACTTCTATCTTTGCTTGCTAGATGCTCGCTCTTTTGCTATGCCTATGCTGCGATACCTACCACTTGCTATATCATGACACCCATATTGCCATGTCAAACCTCTAACCATCCTCTCCTAGCAAACCGTTGATTGGCTATGTTACCGCTTTGCTCCGCCCCTCTTATAGCGTTGATAGTTGCAGGTGAAGATGAAGTTTGTTCCATGTTGGAACATGATTATTTTGGGATATCACAATATCTCTTATTTTAATTAATGCATCTATATACTTGGTAAAGGGTGGAAGGCTCGGCCTTATGCCTGGTGTTTTGTTCCACTCTTGCCACCCTAGTTTCCGTCATACCGGTGTTATGTTCCTTGATTTTGCGTTCCTTACACGGTTGGGTGATTTATGGGACCCCCTTGACAGTTTGCTTTGAATAAGACTCCTCCAGCAAGGCCCAACCTTGGTTTTACCATTTTCCACCTAAGCCTTTTTCCCCCGGGTTTTCGCGAGCCCGAGGGTCATCTTTATTTTTAAACCCCGGGCCAGTTCTCCTTCGATTGCTGGTCCAAACCGAGCGATGTCTGGCGCCCCTTGGGCAACCAGGGTCTATGCCAACCCGACGTCTTGCTCATCCGGTGTGCCCTGAGAACGAGATATGTGCAGCTCCTATCGGGATTTGTCGGCACATTCGGGCGGCTTTGCTGGTCTTGTTTTACCATTGTCGAAATGTCTTGTAGTCCGGGATTCCGAGGCTGATCGGGTCTTCCCGGTAGAAGGAATATCCTTCGTTGACCGTGAGAGCTTATAATGGGCTAAGTTGGGACACCCCTGCAGGGTATTATCTTTCGAAAGCCGTGCCCGCGGTTATGAGGCAGATGGGAATTTGTTAATGTCCGGTTGTAGAAAACCCGAAGTTGACCTTAATTAAAACACATCAACCGCGTGTGTAACCGTGATGGTCTCTTCTCGGCGGAGTCCGGGAAGTGAACACGGTGTTGGAGTTATGTTTGACGTAGGTTGTTCTAGGATCACTTCTTGATCACTTCTAGCTTCACGACCATGCTTTGCTTCTCTTCTCGCTCTCTTTTGCGAATGTTAGCCACCATATATGCTAGTCGCTTGCTGCAGCTCTACTTCACAACCCCCTCCTACCTTTAAGCTTAAATAGTCTTGATCTCGCGGGTGTGAGATTGCTGAGTCCCCGTGACTCACAGATTCTACCAAAACAGTTGCAGGTGCCAACGAAGCCAGTGCAGATGACGCATCCGAGCTCAAGTGGGAGTTCGAGGAGGAACGTGGTCGTTACTATGTGTCTTTTCCTGATGATCAGTAGTGGAGCCCAGTTGGGACGATCGGGGATCTGTGTAGCATTTGGGGTAGTCTTCTTTCATTTTGGTTCCGTAGTCGGACCTTGAGTGTAATCTGGATGATGGATGTTTATTTATGTATTGTGTGAAGTGGCGACTGTAAGCCAACTATGTATCTCTTTCCCTTATGTATTACATGGGTTGTGTGAAGATTACCTCACTTGCGACATTGCTTTCAATGCGGTTATGCCTCTAAGTCGTGCTTCGACACGTGGGAGATATAGCCGCATCGAGGGCGTTACACACTAGCACCCAAATCAGACAAAGCATAGCATTCATGATCTTTAATTTTAATTTTAATAGTAGGTTCCCACTCATCATAAAGTTTTCTAGGGATAGAAACTTCCAATTCAAGTTTTTCTTCATAAGATTGCATCAAAGCATCAATGATATGTTTAGTAAAGGCTTTATTTTGACTATAAGCATGAGGAAAATTTAGCACGGATTGCAACAAGGAAATACAATATATCAAAGAGCAATTATCATAATTAAATTCCTTGAAATCCAAAATAGTGGGTTCATTGATATCTAAAGTTTTGACCTCTTCAATCCCACTTTTACCAATTTTTGCATCAAGATCTAAAAACTTTGTACTCATCAATGGAAATTCTCATGGCTTTGAGAGACTCATTGATATCATGCTTAGGTGGAATAGATCTAAGCTTCAAAGAATCAACATCAAGAGAAATTCTATCAACGTTCCTAGCCAACTCATCAACTTTAAGCAATTTCTCTTCAAGCAAAGTATTGAAATTCTTTTACGAATGCATAAACTCTTTAACACTAGTCTCAAAATCAGAGGGCATCTTATTAAAATTTCCATAAGAATTGTTGTAGGAATTACTATAATTATTAGAGGAATTACTAGGATACGGCCTAGGATTAAAGTTTCCTCTATACGCGTTGTTACCAAAAGTGTTCCTACCAACAAAATTCACATCCATAGATTCATTATTATTCTCAATCAAGGTAGACAAAAGCGTAAGGATCAGAAGAAACACTCTTATTAGCAAACAATTTCATAAGTTCATCCATCTTTCCACTCAAAACATTAATTTCTTCTATCGCATGCGCCTTTTTACTAGTAGCTCTTTCGGTGTGCCATTGAGAATAATTAACCATAATATTATCTAGGAGTTTAGTAGCTTCTCCTAAGGTGATTTCCATAAAAGTGCTTCCCGCGGCCGAATCTAAAAGATTTCTAGAAGCAAAATTCAATCCAACATATTTTTTTTGTATAATCATCCACAAATTCAAACCATGAGTAGGGCAATTACGTATCATTAATTTCATTCTCTCCCAAGCTTGTGCAACATGTTCATGATCAAGTTGCTTAAAATTCATAATATCGTTTCTAAGAGAGATGATCTTCACGGGAGGAAAATACTTAGAGATAAAAGCATCTTTGCACTTATTCCAAGAATCAATACTATTTTTAGGCAAAGACGAAAACCAAGTTTTAGCATGATTTCTTAAGAGAAAACGGAAATAACTTCAATTGAACAATATCATTGTCCACATATTTCTTATTTTGCATGACACACAAATCAACAAAGCTATTTAGATGGGTAGCGACATCTTCACTAGGAAGGTCGGCGAATTGGTCTTTCATGACAAGATTCAGCAAGGCAGCATTAATTTCACAAGATTCAACATCGGTAAGAGGAGCAATCGGAGTGCTAAGAAAATAATTGTTGTTGGTATTGGTAAAGTCACATAATTTAGTATTGTCTTGAGCCATCGTGACAAGCAAGCAATCCAACACACAAGCAAGCAAGAGGCAAGCGAAAAAGAGGCGAACGAAAAAAGAGGGCGAATAAAACGACAAGGGTGAAGTGGGGGAGAGGAAAACGAGAGGCAAATGACAAATAATGTAATGCGAGGGATAAGAGTTTGTGATGGGTACTTGGTATGTCTTGACTTGTGCGTAGACTCCCCGGCAACGGCGCCAGAAATCCTTCTTGCTACCTCTTGAGCACTGCGTTAGTTTTCCCTTGAAGGGGAAAGGGTGATGCAGTAAAGTAGCGTAAGTATTTCCCTCAGTTTTTGAGAACCAAGGTATCAATCCAGTAGGAGACCACGCTCGAGTCCCATGCACCTACACAAACAAATAAGAACCTCACAACCAACGCGATAAAGGGGTTGTCAATCCCTTCACGGTCACTTACGAGAGTGAGATCTGATAGAGATGATAAGATAATATTTTTGGTATTTTTATGATAAAGATTAAAAGTAAAGAAAGCAAAATTAACAAAGATAGAAATAGCTTGTTGATGGAAGATTAATATGACGGAAAATAGACCCGTGGGGCATAGGTTTCACTAGTGGCTTCTCTCAAGATAGCATAAGTACTATGGTGGGTAAACAAATTACTGTCGAGCAATTGATAGAATTGAGCATAGTTATGAGAATATCTAGGTATGATCATGTATATAGGCATCACGTCCGTGACAAGTAGACCGACTCCTGCCTGCATCTACTACTATTACTCCACACATCGACCGCTATCCAGCATGCATCTAGAGTATTAAGTTCATAAGAATAGAGTAACACTTTAAGCAAGATGACATGATGTAGAGGGATAAACTCATGCAATATGATATAAAACCCATCTTTTTATCCTCGATGGCAACAATACAATACGTGCCGTTTCCCCTACTGTCACTGGGATCGAGCACCGCAAGATTGAACCCAAAGCTAAGCACTTCTCCCATTGCAAGAAAGATCAATCTAGTAGGCCAGACCAAACTGATAATTCGAAGAGACTTGCAAAGATAACCAATCATACATAAAAGAGTTCAGAGGAGATTCAAATATTGTTCATAGATAAACTTGATCATAAACCCACAATTCATCGGATCTCGACAAACACACCACAAAAAGAAGAGTTACATCAAATATATCTCCAAGAGAATCGAGGAGAACTTTGTATTGAGATCCAAAGAGAGAGAAGAAGCCATCTAGCTAATAACTATGGACCCGAAGGTCTGAGGTAAACTACTCACACATCATCGGAGATGCTATGGTGTTGATGTAGAAGCCCTCCGTGATCAATGCCCCCTCCGGCAGGACGCTGGAAAAGGCCCCCAAGATGGGATCTCATGGGTACAGAAGGTTTCGACGGTGGAATTAGGTTTTTGTGGTCGCTTCTGATGGTTTGGGGTTACGTAGGTATATATAGGAGGAAGAAGTAGGTCGGTGGAGCCATAAGGGGCCGACGAGGGTGGAGGGCGCGCCCAGGGGGGTAGGTGCGCCCCCTACCTCGTGGCTTACTCGTCTGTTGCTTGACGTCCACTCCAAGTCCTCTGATCATGTTTGTTTCGAAAATCACGTTCCCGAAGGTTTCATTCCGTTTGGACTCCGTTTGAACTTCTTTTTCTGCGAAACACTGAAATAGGCAAAAAAACAACAATTTGGACTGGGCCTCCGGCTATTAGGTTAGTCCCAAAAATAATATAAAAGTGTATAATAAAGCCCATTAGTCATCCAAAACAGAATATAATATAGCATGGAACAATAAAAAATTATAGTTACGTTGGAGACTGCTACCTCTTGAGCATTGCGTTGGATTTCCTTGAAGAGGAAAGAGTGATGCAGCAGAGTAGAGTAAGTATTTCCCTCAGTTTTTGAGAACCAATGTATCAATCCAGTAGGAGGCTACGCGCGAGTCCCTCATACCTACACAAAAAAAATAGCTCAACGCAACCAACGCGATTAGGGATTGTCAATCCCTTCACGTTCACTTACGAGAGTGAGATATGATAGAGATGATAGATAATATTTTTGGTAGTTTTGGTATAGAGATGCAAAGTAAAATAAAGGGTAAAGTAAAAATAAAAAAAGCAATAATAAACTGTTGGGAGATTAATATGATAAAGATAAACTCGGGGGCCATAGATTTCACTAGTGGCTTCTCTCAAGAGCATAAGTATTCTACGGTGGGTGAACAAATTACTGTTGAGCAATTGACAGAAATGAGCATAGTTATGAGAATATCTAGGTATGATCATGTATATAGGCATCACGTCCGAGATAAGTAGACTGACTCCTGCCTGCATCTACTACTATTACTCCACTCATCGATCGCTATCCAGCATGCATCTAGAGTATTAAGTTCAAGAAAACAGAGTAACACCTTAAGCAAGATGGCATGATGTAGAGGGATAAAATCATGCAATATGATAAAAGCCCCATCTTGTTATCCTCGATGGCAACAATACAATACGTGCCTTGCTGCCCCTACTGTCACTGGGAAAGGACACCGCAAGATTGAACCCAAAGCTAAGCACTTCTCCCATTGCAAGAAAAACCAATCTAGTAGGCCAAACCAAACTGATAATTCGAAGAGACTTGCAAAGATAACCAATCATACATAAAAGAATTCAGAGAAGATTCAAATATTGTTCATAGATAGACTTGATCATAAACCAACAATTCATCGGTCTCAACAAACACACCGTAAAAACAAGATTACATCGAATAGATCTCCATGAGAGAGGGGGAGAACATTGTATTGAGATCCAAAAAGAGAGAAGAAGCCATCTAGCTACTAACTATGGACCCGAAGGTCTAAGGCAAACTACTGACACTTCATCGGAGGGGCTATGGTGATGATGTAGAAGCCCTCCATGGTGGATTCCCCTTCCGGTGGAGCTCCAGAACAGGCCTCAAGATGGGATCTCGTGGATACAGAAGGTTGCGGCGGTGGAATTAGGTTTTTGGCTCCGTATCTGATCGTTTGGGGGTACGTAGGTATATATAGGAGGAAGAAGTACGTCGGTGGAGCAAAGGGGGGCCCATGAGGCAGGGGCGCGCCCTGGGGGGGGGGGGGCGCCCTCCACCCTCGTGGCCGCCTCCCTTCTTTCTTGACGTGGGGTCCAAGTCTCCTAGATCATATTCGGTGAGAAAGTCACGTTCCCGAAGGCTTCATTCCGTTTGGACTCCGTTTGATATTCCGTTTCTTTGAAACACTGAAATAGGCAAAAAAAAGCAATTCTGAGCTGGGCCTCCGGTTAATAGGTTAGTCCCAAAAGTAATATAAAAGTGAAAAGTAAAGCCCAATATGGTCCAAAACAGTAGATAATATAGCATGGAGCAATAAAAAATTATAGATACGTTGGAGACGTATCAGGCATCCCCAAGCTTAATTCCTGCTCGTCCTCGAGTAGGTAAATGATAAAAAGAGAAATTTTGATGCGGAGTGCTACTTGGCATAATTTCAACGTAATTCTTCTTAACTGTGGTATGAATATTCAGATCCGAAAGATTCAAGACAAAAGTTCATATTGACATAAAAATAATAATACTTCAAGCATACTAACAAAGCAATTATGTCTTCTCAAAATAACATGGCCAAAGAAAGTTATCCCTACAAAATCATATAGTCTGGCTATGCTCTATCTTCACCACACAAAGTATTTAAATCATGCACAACCTCGATGACAAGCCAAGCAATTGTTTCATACTTTTGACATTTTCAAAACTTTTTCAATCTTCACGCAATACATGAGCATGAGCCATGGATATAACACTATATGTGGAATAGAATGGTGGTTGTGGAGAAGACAAAAAGAGGGGAAGATAGTCTCACATCAACTAGGCGTATCAACGGGCTATGGAGATGCCCATCAATAGATATCAATGTGAGTGAGTAGGGATTGCCATGCAACGGATGCACTAGAGCTATAAGTATATGAAAGCTCAACAAAAGAAACTAAGTGGGTGTGCATCCAACTCGCTTGCTCACGAAGACCTAGGGCATTTTGAGGAAGCCCATCATTGGAATATACAAGCCAAGTTCTATAATGAAAAATTCCCACTAGTATATGAAAGTGACAAAATGAGAGACTCTCTATCATGAAGATCTTGGTGCTACTTTGAAGCACAAGTGTGGTAAAATGATAGTAACATTGTCCCTTCTCGCTTTTTCTCTCATTTTTTATTTGGGCCTTTTCTTCTTTTTTTATGGCCTCTTTTTTTTTTTAAATTTTCGTACGGAGTCTCATCCCGACTTGTGGGGGAATCATAGTGTTGGGGATATTACTGCTGGGCGTAAACCGGCCTAAGTGGGCCGGGTTGACTTCATCAGTAGTCTAAAGGTGCTAAAGCCCAGAGGCTAGACAAAGGCCCAAGGCCATAGTCGGTTCAGTATCTGTAGCGGTAAACCGACGTGTATATAAACTTGTATTATAAGTTAGGAATAGGGAGAGACCAACCCGGATACGAATATAAACCGGAGATTAGGACTCTATGAACTGGCGGGTGTCGCCCGTGTATATAAGGGGACAACCTGATAGCGGTTCAGGACAGACAACCATAACCCGAGGCCTAGGCGAAGCTTGTTTGCTCCCTAGTCATCGAAACCCCATCAATTCCATCACAAACTAGACGTAGGCTTTTACCTTCATCGAAGGGGCCGAACTAGTATAAACTCCCTGTGTCCCTTGTCCGCTTTAACCCCTTCGAGTTAACCCGTTGCGATGGCTCCACGACTAAGTCCTTTCGCTAGGACATCTGCCGTGACAAACCCACGACAGTTGGCGCCCACCATGGGGCTATCGCATGATGGTTTCAAGTTCTTGGAGGGCCGCTTTGAAGGACTCGAGGGATATGCCGTGGGCCAGATGACCAAGAGTCGTCGCGGCAAGATCTACATCGACGACGCAGGCTGGGGCCCCGAGGCCGGCTCAATTGAGTACGGGTACCGGGTCCCCTTTGGTGGCATACATGTCTTCATCGGCAAGATCGGTGAACCGGGCCCTGAGCTGGACACCTGCATTGACCTCGTCGAGACAGCTCAGCGTGCACGACCTGCCCGGGTTAAACCGGCCGTGAAGCATGCCTTCATAGGAGTCATCCATGGAGGAAGCTATGAGGACGGATCAGGATCTGGTGGTGAAACCGTCGTTTACTCTGGCGATGAGTCATCTACCGGAGAGACTGAATCATTGTATCAGCTACAAGATGGCCGGATTGGGGGCTGTTCCGATGGCGACAGTATTCCGGACTCCTCCGATCTGCCCAACCGGGTTGGGATATTCATGGCCGGTACACAAGCAGCACCTCACTCGCCGACAGCCGCGGCGATGATTTCCAGTTCAGCAGCAGCAACGGCTGCCGGAGCAGGAGGCTCGGTGCGCCCGCCGGTTCAAGTGTTATCAGATCTATTCGATGCATTGGCTGCACTCATGGCAGAGGCTAATCCGGTGGATCAAGATGCTCATAATGCGGAGGTCTCAAAGGTGAGAGAGCAGATTACCCAGGCCAAAGCGGATCTAGCAGCAGAAGAGGTCAGGATGACCACGGAGCGGGCCGCTTTGGATGCCCAAGCTTATAAACTCATGCTGGACCAGAACGCCTCACAGGAAGTCATGAGGAGGAAATACCGATCTCGTTTGCCCTCAGTTTTTGAAGGAAAGAACCTTTTCAACACCCCTGAAGCGGGAATCAATAATCCGCCGGTAGTAAACCGGGCGGAGGCACCTGCGGCAGGAGCGCCGGTTCAGCCCCGTTTAATAGATCTGCCTCGTCATAATACTGGTGTACCGCAAGCCGTTCCTACACCTTCGGGTCACTACTCCAATCCGATGGATAACCTCGTTGCAGCTGCGGCACGACTGGAGGCTATTCCAGTTGAAGGTGATTCATTACAGGTGATCGAAACGCGCCAGGTTAAGGAGCTCCTCAGGACGGCCTTGATCCAACAGGAAGCATACTCATACAGCCGTGACCGGATTCATTCTACACCATGTCCGGCCCAGAGTTATAGCAGGCGTATGGAGGAACCAGCTGTGTCAAGTAACGCGCGGCGTGAAGTACCCCGTGGCAACAATCCGGCTCCCGATGCCCAGGAGGTGGTAGACCGAGCCCGGGCGCGCAGGGAAGCTGAGTTAGCAGTGCAGTATCAGACTCATCAGTTCACACCGGTTCGTCCCACCACTTCGGTTGAACCGGGGCTCACTTCTAGCGCTTTGGGAGTGCCTTGTCTTGTCCCCGCTTTACGCAATGTGCGCCTGCCCAAGGATTTTAAAGGCCCGCGCAAGGTGCCGAACTACATGGCGGATCAACCCCCAGAGACGTGGGTGGAGAGTTATGAAACGTCCATGGAGATGCTTGATGTTGATGAGGCGGCGTGTGCAAAATATTTTACTATGATGCTTGAAGGGACAACCCGCAGTTGGTTAAAAAGCTTACCGCCCAATTCTATCAGTTCATGGGCCCAGCTGCGAGACCGGTTCATCAATAATTTCAAAGACACGTGTAAGCAGCCCATGTCAATAGTGGATTTAGCTGCCTGTGTCCAGGAGGAAGGAGAATCAACAACTCATTGGGTGCGTAGGGTCTCACGAGTTCTGCACTCTTCAGACCGCATCAATGCGGACACCGCAGTTATAACCTTGGAAGGCAATTGCTGGTTTGGACCTTTGAAGCTGAAGTTAGGACGAATGGAACGCCATTGTACTGACATGGGAACCCTCATGGGCGCTTTGGTAAAGTACGCTGATTCTGATATTACCAAGGATCCCGAGTCTGATGATGAAAAGACAGGGAAGGGAAAGAAGAACGACAACTTCAGGGGTCAGCACCATCACTCAGCAGGAAACGGTGGTGGAGGCAAGCGTAAAGCGGATGGCAACATGGATTTTGTGGCCAATACTAACGTGCAGAACGGAGGCCAGCGACGGAAGGGCAAAAACCGCAGTGGAGGGCCCTGTCCTAATCCGGAACGCCTGAACTATCTGTTAAACCAGCCCTGTCCAAAGCATGGAACAAGGGAGGAACCGGATGTCCACCTTTGGAAAGATTGTTATATCATGCAAGAATTCAAGAATTCCAATGCCTTCCGGTATGACCCCGGCTCTGGTGGTGGTTCTGGATCTGGACCGAGTCACGGTGGTGGAAATTCCGGTTCAGGATTTAATGGTAACCCGGGCGGGCATAACAACCAGCATAATCAGAATAACCAGGGTGGTAACAATCAGCAACAACAGCAGTCGGGTTACCAGAGCAATCCAAAGCAGCTAAATAGTGGGCAGTATCATGTATTCACCACTAGCTTGGACAAGCGGGATAGGAAGCTCCAGAAGCGGGCAGTTAATTCTGTTGAACCGGCCGTGCCCCGGTATCTACGCTGGTCAGAGCAACCAATCATATGGAGTAGGGAGGATCACCCTCCCCGGGTTGACAATCCGGGTCAGCTGGCTTTAGTGGTGGCACCTCAGGTTGGAGGTTATAAGTTCACCAAGGTACTCATGGATGGAGGTACCAGCATTAACATCCTGTACTATGAGACTTTTCGTCGAATGGGGCTAACAGATAAGGAACTCCGGCCTTCAAATACGGTTTTTCATGGTGTGGTACCTGGCAAGTCAGCATACCCCGTTGGAAAGATAGCATTAGAAGTGGCTTTCGGAGATGATCACGATTCCCGTTCTGAGACGCTGACATTCGAGGTGGTGAAAATCAAAAGCCCGTATCACGCCCTGTTCGGTAGACCGGCCTATGCGAAATTCATGGCACGACCCTGTTATGTCTACTTGCAACTCAAGATGCCAGGTCATAAGGGGACCATCACGGTTCACGAAAGCCGCAAGATCGCTTTGGAATGCGAAGAAGGAGATGCAGCTTACGCAGAATTGGTTTGTAGTACCGAGGAACTCAAGTATTACAAAGACAATGTTGATCCAACGGATATGACTCTTTTAAAGAAGCCTACCACAGAGCATGATCCAGCTCTGAAGTTTACATCAGCCGCTGAGACTAAGCTTGTTGACTTTGTACCTGGCGATTCGTCCAAGCAGTTCAGTATCAGTGCCAATCTGGATCCGAAACAGGAAAGCGCGCTCATCGAGTTCATCCATGAGAATCGGGACATCTTTGCGTGGAAGCCTTCTGACATGCCTGGTGTACCGAGGCGACTCGCTGAGCACACTCTTAACATGGATCCTAAATACAAACCGGTGAAACAGTTCCTCCGTCGGTTCAACGAGGAGAGGCGAAAAGCTATTGGAGAAGAGGTGGCCAGGCTCTTAGCAGCTGGTTTCATTGTCGAAGTTTTCCACCCTGAGTGGCTTGCTAATCCGGTGCTCGTCCTTAAGAAAAATGGCACCTGGCGCATGTGTGTGGATTATATTGATCTTAATAAAGCCTGTCCCGCGGATCCTTTTGCCCTCCCCCGTATTGATCAGATTATTGATGCTACGGCGGGTTGCGAGCGCTTATGTTTCCTGGATGCGTATTCCGGCTATCATCAGATCAAAATGGCAGTTAAGGACCAGGAGAAGACGACGTTCATAACTCCTTTTGGAGCCTTCTGCTATGTGTCTATGCCTTTTGGGCTCAAAAGTGCCCAGGCAACCTATCAACGGTGTGTACAAAATTGTCTCCACAAACAGATTGGCCGTAATGTGCATGCTTATGTGGATGATATCGTTGTTAAATCAAGGAAGAAGGAGACTTTGGTCGATGACTCGAAGGAAACCTTTGATAACCTGAGGACGTACAAGATGATGCTCAATCCGGCCAAATATGTCTTTGGTGTACCAGCAGGCAAGCTATTGGGTTTTCTGGTGTCCAACAGGGGAATTGAGGCTAATCCGGAGAAGATCACGGCTATCACTTCTCTGGCTAAACCGAAATGTATTAATGATGTTCAACGTTTGGCTGGCCGGATTGCCGCGTTGAGCCGGTTTATCAGCCGCCTCGGTGAGAAGGCGATCCCGTTGTATCAGATGTTGAAGAAAACGGATTAGTTCGTCTGGAGTTCTGCCGCTGATCAGGCTTTGGAGGATTTAAAGCGGCAATTGGCCAATCCGCCTGTACTCGCCGCCCCCGTTGACAAAGAACCATTATTGCTGTATGTCGCTGCTAATGCTCGTGCGGTCAGTGTAGCTATAGTGGTGGAGCGGAAGGAGGCGGGCAAAGAGTACCCGGTTCAGCGTCCGGTTTATTATATCAGCGAAGTGCTTATTGAGTCTAAACAAAGATATCCGCATTGGCAGAAGCTGGTATATGGAGTTTTCATGGCAAGCCGGAAGCTGAAGCAGTATTTCCAAGGGCATCCCATCACAGTGGTCAGCTCTGCCCCTTTGGGTGATATCATCCAGAACCGTGAAGCAACAGGTCGGATTGCCAAGTGGGCCATAGAACTTGGGCCACACGGTTTGAAATACGTGCCTCGGACGGCGGTGAAGTCCCAAGCACTTGTCGATTTCATCAATGACTGGACAGAGCTGTAGGCCCCTGAAGAGAAGCCGGATCACACATATTGGACCATCCATTTCGACGGATCACGACAATTGGAGGGCTCGGGGGCTGGAGTCGTATTAACTTCCCCACGAGGCGACAAGTTTTGTTATGTTCTCCGCTTAATGTTCCCTTGTACTAACAATGCAGCTGAGTACGAAGCCTTGCTCCATGGTCTCCGGATGGCTAAAGAGATGAACTTAAGCCGGGTTAAGTGCTTCGGTGACTCGGACCTGGTAGCTCAACAGGTGTCTGGTACTTGGGATTCTAAAGACCCACTCATGGCTGCATATCGTCGTGAGGTTGATACTGTTGCTGGTCATTTCAAGGGTTATCAGGTGGACCACGTGGACCGTCGGAAGAATGAAGCAGCAGACGCTTTGAGCCGGCTAGGCTCACAGCGTAAACCGGTCCCGCCCAATGTCTTTCTTGACAGACTACACAACCCATCGATTCAGCTACCTGGAGAAGCAGATTTGGCTGTTCCTGATCCGGAGGCTCAGTTGGTAGCAACACTCCACGTCATTCCGGATTGGACACTTCCCTACCTGGCGTACATGAACCGGGGCGAGTTACCAGAGGATGAGACTCTGGCCAGACAGATAATACGGCGGTCCAAGTCCATGACAATCATCAAGGGCGAGTTGCATCATTGCAGTGTATCAGGAGCATTTCAATGTTGTGTGTCTCCTGAGGAAGGCTGTGAAATTTTGCGTGAGATCCATGAAGGGGATTGTGGTCACCACGCTGGTTCAAAGTCTTTGGTGGCTAAGGCGTTTCGCCACGGTTTCTATTGGCTGGCTGCCCATGCTGATGCGGAGGATCTGGTCAGGCGATGTGATGGTTGCCAAAATTTCTCAAGATGCGCTCATGTTCCGGCTCAAGAATTGAGGATGATTCCAATTACTTGGCCGTTTGCAACCTGGGGGCTGGATATGGTTGGGCCTTTCAAAAGGTCCAAAGACAAGAAGACCCATCTCCTGGTGGCGGTTGATAAATTTACAAAATGGGTGGAGGCAGAGCCCGTTAGCAAGTGTGATGCAGCCACTGCGGTTCAGTTCATTAAAAAGGTGTTTTTCCAGTTTGGCTTTCCACACAGTATCATCACAGATAATGGTACCAATTTAACTAAGGGTGCCATGAGAGAGTTCTGCGAACGAGAGCACATCCGCCTTGACGTTTCATCAGTGGCACACCCGCAGTCCAATGGTCAAGCAGAAAGAGCTAATCAGGAGATCTTGAGAGGCATCAAACCCCGGCTTATGGTTCCGTTGCAGAGGACGCCGGGTTGTTGGGTCAAAGAATTGCCCTCTGTGTTATGGAGCATCAATACCACGCCCAACAGATCAACTGGATACACGCCGTTCTTCATGGTTTATGGAGCAAAGGCGGTTCTCCCTAGTGATATCCGTCACGATTCACCGCGGGTTGCGGCTTATGTTGAAGCGGACAACGAGACAGCCCGACAAGACGCATTGGACCGATTGGATGAAGAGCGAGACACAGCAGCTGCCCGCTCGGCGATTTATCAACAAGATCTTCGCCACTATCACAGCCATCGGGTCAGAACCAGAACCTTTCAAGAAGGATATTTGGTGCTTCGACTCATTCAAGATCAAACCGATATGCATAAGTTATCTCCACCTTGGGAAGGACCGTTCGTGGTCAGCAAAAATCTGCACAACGGGTCATACTATCTGATTGATATTCGAGAGCATAAGGACTCACGTAAGTCAGAGGAGGAGACGAGCAGGCCATGGAACATAGCTCATCTTCGGCCTTACTACACCTGAGCCATTGGCTCTGCTTATGTACATATTATGACAATGTATATATTCTCAATATAATAAACCGGATCCTCAGCTAAAGCGGGGTATCTGTTCGTTTCTATCATGTGTGGTTACATGGAGTTGTTCTGTTTTAAAACGACCTCCAGTTTACCCCTTGCAAAAATTATCAATATCACCAGGGGACTCGGTCATGTCTGAACCGATGCAACACCTTTTGATAGGCGAAAGCCACCAGATCACTTGGGGGCTCGGTCGTGTCCGAACCGATGCAACACCTCTTGATCGGCGAAAGCCACCAGATCACTAGGGGACACGGTCAAGTCTGAACCGGTCACGCCTCTTGGTCGGCCTACAGGCCTTAGAGTCACTTGGGGGCTTGGTCGAACCCGAACCATTGCCATGCCACTTGGCCGGCGTAATGCCACGAATCATTTGGGGACCTGGCCGACTGGCACCATATCTACACCTTTGGGGAGCTTGGTTGCGTCAGACCATGGTAACACCATCTGATCGGCTCAGTAAAGCCTCTCTTTTTTGCAAAAAGTTTTATCATTGCTTTTGCTTTAAATAGCCTTTCTTAAGGAGTTGCTATTTTATCTTAGTTGCGTTTTTTAAACCGACAGTGCTTTGTACCGGTTCAAACAGCCAAATAGGCGGAAAACGGTCCATTTTTAAACCGAAGATTATTTGCCCGGTTTGATTTTTTCTGTTCACATCCTTTTTTGGAGTAACAAAAGGCTATTATGATCAAAGCACGGTTTACGCATTAAGCCGGCGTTATATATACAGGAGCTGTTTTCTCCCATGACGGTTTAGGGTTATCAAACCCCCATTTCAAGATAGGCTGCACGCCTACTTCGTGCCCAACAAATGGCAGGTATTTCGTATCACAAAATTTGATCATATTTGCAAGTCTCCTTGCGTATCTACATAAAGATTCATAAAACCGGATGGCGGTACAACCGCCCTGGTAGTTTAAGATTTTTTGATTGCAGGAGATATAAGTTGGTAATATCGACCTTCCAGATAAAGGTATCAGCACAGATGCACGAAGGCATCTCAAGAAGCAAAAAGTATTGTCTATCCTATTACAAGGCAGCTTGGTGCCCAAATGAGATCATTGTTTTCTTGACAAGATATGACAAGGAAGCTAGTTAAAGCTGCCTCCGGTTCACGCCTGTTGGCCACCCCGGTTTGATTGTTCTGGATCATCCTGCGCCGCTTCAGCTTCCTCGTCTCTACCCAGCGGCTGGAAGTCAACAGTGGTCCAGTCGATTCCCATTAATGCTTGAAAGACAGCTTCTTCATGAATCAGTGAAGACGGTTCAATATCAGGGGCATAAGTATGCTTACGGATTGGAGGAATCAGGTTTTCCGCTTCAGGGATTGGTGCAACCACTCTTTTGTTCTGATCATTATACTGAGCTTGATAATGCGACAAATTTGCTTCCTCTACCAGTTGGCAGGCCAGAGGGCGCACCGCCCGGTTTATCTCTCTTAAATCCTCTTCGCTGAATTCTGATCCATCTTCCTTCAAGCTGGGATAGCCTTGAGCCGCTTCGACAGGATCAAAATCGGGCACCCATGCTTTGGCCCGGATTAAGGCATTGATGGCTCCGGTTCGAGCAGCAGACTTTTTTAACTCATCAATCCGAGCAGGGAGCATTGACAGTCTCTTCAGTGTATCTTGGATCAAAGTGGGTGCTGGATTGTTATGTGATGCAGTTGAGATAATCCGCTGCGCTCCAGTGTACAATTGCTCGATTAAGGTGTAGGCGGCTTTCAGTTTCATCCGCACATCCGACCCCAAGTGGTTAATGCGAGTGCCTGTAACATGATCAGCAGTTTACAAACCGGGCTGTTTATAAGAGGATCACGATTATTATACAAGTCACAAGAAGCTTACCAAAGATGGCGGCAGTCATTGCGTGCACTTGTCGCTTTACGCTGGTTAATTCATCAGTTACCGGTTTAAGGGCAGCCTCCGCATTTTCAATCTTCTTGGTTAAAGCGGCCTTCTCTGTGGCCCAGTCAGCCCGTTCCTTCTTGAAGCCCTCTTTCAGCTGCTCCATGGTGCTTAAAGCGTTGGTTAACTCCTCCTTGGCCTTGGAGGTTTCAGCTTGCTGGGACTTCAAGTTTTCTTGAAGGTCGGTGACTTGGTTCTCTTTGACCTTCAGTTCAGCCTGCAATCCGACAGTTATACGGTTTAACCAATGAAGTACCAACCACATAACAAGTTATGCGCTTTGTACTTGGGGGCTAATGCCTATTTGATTTACAGCTATCAATTAATTATCAAAGTCCCAAGCTCAAAACAAGTATTCAACTTGGCACTTGGGGGCTAATGGCCATTTGCTCTGAAGATATTTCGGATGCTACTATTTGAAGATTAAAGTCTCGGTTCTAACTATATTAAGTTGAACCGACCCTTGGGGGCTACATCAGCGAACTTTGAAGTATTGAGTTTTATGACAAGACCCGATTCAATTATACTAAAGTTGGACTGGCTCTTGGGGGCTACAGTGGTGATAAACAAGAACAAGTACATGGAGATTACCTCAAATTTTTCCTTCATCATCTTTACCAGATTGGCTTCATAATCACGGCTAGTATATAGCCGATTTAAATAACCAGAATGAATATCTTGGGCGCGGAGAGCAGTATAGGTTGCTAGATCAACATCCCATTTGCCTTTGCTCATGGCAGAAAATTCTTCTTTGGCAGTATGCTTGGCTAAAGCGACAGGATTCCCCGGTTCAGAACGACCAATGCCAGTGATTATGACTTCATCATCTTTAGACTCGCCGGTTTGAACTGGCGCAGTCAGTTTATCGGCAGGTTTGGAGGGACTAGTGGTTTTCTCAATCCGGATGGGACTGGCTGGCAAGACCGGAGGTGTTAACAAAACCCTCTTCAGCAGAAACAACTTCATTTTGCACTAGCGGGTCATTAACCACATCTTCATAGATGACCGCTTCAACATTTGGGGTAGCATCAGCTGCCTTATCTAGGCGAGCTTTCTTACTTGGCCTTGGTTTGGCCCTAAAAGGAAGTAGCAAAGTCAAAGACAGTGCATATTGAAAGCTACAAAAATCAACAACATTATGATAAGTACAAGCTTACCCAAGCACGGTTTTAAGTGGAGGCAGCTGGGTGCCAGTTGACTCGCCAGAAGATGAGTGCGAGGTGACCTGATAATCGGAGTCAGACGGATTAAGCGGTTGACGAAAACAGGCCGCTTTAGGACAAAATTTGACAAGCAAATTAGAGACCTCTGAACGACGTCTCCGAACCGGATTGTTCGGTAAACCGGCGGAGGTAACTACCTGACCACTGTGTCGAGTTGTGCGGCGCACCTCATGCTGGTGGGTCTTCATAAGAAAGTTGGGATCCAAATAAGCAAGAGGATGAGAAAATTTAACTTTGCGGTTTGCCTGACGGATTTTATGTGAAGGCGGAAGGCTTGAATCAGAGGAAAGAACAATTACCTCTACATCGTCAGCATGGCTAGCTTCGGCATCATCCTGACAAATATCATCATCAATAAGGTGTATAAAAAGTAAACCGAGGGAATCAAGTTCTACCTCAAGGTCCGGATTACCCACATCGTCATCAGCGGGGGGATCAGAAGAAGCGGTGGTTCTCCTTTTATGAGCAGACTTCTTGATGACCTTGGTCTTAGGCCGGTTTGGTCTGTCCGGTTTATCAGTTTTCTCTTGTGTGATTTTCTTGCTCCAAAACGGATCATTACCCTGCATCAAACAGATATCGGCATCAGTAATAGACAAGTACAGTAGCATCAAAGCTAGTACAAAGGAAGAAATGCAGGTTTACGGCTGGCGGTTTGTTTGTGGCGCAAAAAGGAAGCAGGCCGGTACGAGCGCAGACGTGCTCCGGTTCGTTCAAAATTTTCTTTACAGCTTCTGTGACTTCTTCATCAGTAAGCTGGATGTTTACATGCCGCAGCGGATCGTCAACACTGCCTGTATATTCACACATCAAACCGGAGCGTCGGCTGAGGGGCAGTATACTCCAGGATATCCAACAACGGGCAAGATCAACTCCAGTTAAACCGTTGGCTAGGAAAGCTCTGAGCTTGGACAATTGGGGAGTGTACTTACTCCTCTCTTTGCCAGTTAACCTCTGAGGAAAGGGGTGAGTATTGCTAAGCCGTTCCGGACGGAGACCAGGCAATGGATTCTCTTCGGCAGGGGAGGTGTCTTTGCAATAGAACCAGGAATTATTCCACTCCTGGGGATGACTGTGCAGTTTCGCATGAGGATAAGTGACCTCTTTCCTTTTCTGAATCGCCATACCACCCAGTTCCATATTTGGGCCATCAGTAAACTCTGTGCGACGGTTCAAGTGAAAGAAGTCTCGGAACAATTCCTTTGTGGGTTCCTCTTGGAAATACACTTCGCAAAGCACTTGGAAGTGGCATATATTAGTAACAGAGTTGGGACCGATATCTTGTGGGCGCAGTTGGAAATTGGCTAAGACATCCCGATAAAACTTTGAACCGGGCGGGCTAAAGCCCCGGGCTAGGTGATCCGCAAAAACAACAACCTCTCCCTCTTCAGGGGTGGGAGGACATTCTGTGCCTGGGACTCTCCAGTGGACGGTGTTTTTACTGCTTAAAGCGCCAGTGAGAACTAAGTTGTTCAGCTGTGTTTCCGTAACACGGGAAGGAACCCAGTTGCATTCATATATTTGCTTGGCCATGGGGAAATCTACAAGACAAGCAGTTCCGGTTCAAGTATATGTTTGAATTAAACTGGAGGCATATCTATTTAAAACCGAAGACAGTTCTATCTAAACCGGAGTTATGCAAGGTGGCAACGTCTGGCGGTTCAAACAGGGGGACTAATGATATATACTGGTCTTTTACATTTTCTATGCCAAAGTTAAACCGCCGGATCTGAGCATTGAAGGCAATTGAGGGTATATAAATACAGAAACAGATTTCACAAGACTTCTCTACAGCAATGGATCTAAAGCCAGTCCAGAAAAGGGAAATATTTCAAAGCTTAAGGCGGAACAATATTAGTTCAAAGGGCACAAAGGTTATTTGGATCTATGAACTGAAACATGAATCTACAAGATGAATGCTAAAGGCCCATTGGTAACTCACAGAAGGGTTTCCTTGAATCTATCCAGAGGTATGAGCAGGAACATGAATAGTAAGCAAGAACACGACAAGAACATGAAACCCTAGTGTGGATCCAGATGGGTAAAAACAGAGATCTTACCGGAGCTGGGGGAGATGCGGAAGGACACCGCGGTTTTCTGGTACGATCAGGTCGATGCAGCGGCCCAAGACGATGCAGAGATCAGCAGCGGCGGTGGAGCTCCGAGGTTGGCGGTGCGGAGAAGACGAAGAGAAAGGGGATGAAGGAGAGAAAGAAAATGACCCTTTGGCCCTATTTATGAAGCAAAGAACATGTGTCAGGCGCGCGAATCCAGGAGCCACAATTTTTGGAGTTGTCGCCTCGATTAGTGTGGATCCGTTAAAACAAAGAAGGCGTTATAAAGGCTGGCTTAAGGATGACGTCATGCCGGTTTACAGCAACCAAAGAAGATGACGACACGACGGTTCAACAGATACAGGAAGATGATGAAGACAACGATTTTGGCTAAGGATTGACATGAACCTGTTCAAATCAATCTGGGGCCTAATGTTGGGGATATTACTGCTGGGCGTAAACCGGCCTAAGTGGGCCGGGTTGACTTCATCAGTAGTCTAAAGGTGCTAAAGCCCAGAGGCTAGACAAAGGCCCAAGGCCATAGTCGGTTCAGTATCTGTAGCGGTAAACCGACGTGTATATAAACTTGTATTATAAGTTAGGAATAGGGAGAGACCAACCCGGATACGAATATAAACCGGAGATTGGGACTCTATGAACCGACGGGTGTCGCCCGTGTATATAAGGGGACAACCCGATAGCGGTTCAGGACAGACAACCATAACCCGAGGCCTAGGCGAAGCTTGTTTGCTCCCTAGTCATCGAAACCCCATCAATTACATCACAAACTAGACGTAGGCTTTTACCTTCATCGAAGGGGCCGAACTAGTATAAACTCCCTATGTCCCTTGTCCGCTTTAACCCCTTCGAGTTAACCCGTTGCGATGGCTCCACGACTAAGTCCTTTCGCTAGGACATCTGCCGTGACAAACCCACGACACATAGTCTCCATCATCCTTTCCTCACTTGGGACAATGCTCTAAAAATGAGGATCATCACACTTTTATTTTCTTACAACAATTACAACTCGATACTTAGAACAAAATATGACTCTATATGAATGCCTCCGGCTGTGTACCGGGATATGCAATGAATCAAGAGTGACACGTATGAAAGAATTATGAATGGTGGCTTTGCCACAAATACGATGTCAACTACATGATCATTCTAAGCAATATGACAATGATGGAGCGTGTCATAATAAACGGAACGGTGGAAAGTTGCATGGCAATATATCTCGGAATGGCTATGGAAATGCCATGATAGGTAGGTATGGTGGCTGTTTTGAGGAAGGTATATGGTGGGTGTATGATACCGGTGAAAAGTGCGCGGTATTAGAGAGGCTAGCAATGGTGGAAGGAAGATAAAAGTGTGTATAATCCGTGGACTCAACATTAGTCATAAAGAACTCATATACTTATTGCAAAAATCTACAAGTTATCAAAGCAAAGTATTACGCACATGCTCCTAGGGGGATAGATTGGTAGGAAAAGACCATCGCTCGTTCCCCGACCGCCACTCATAAGGAAGACAATCAATAAATAAATCATGCTCCGACTTCATCACATAACGGTTCACCATACGTGCATGCTATGGGAATCACAAACTCTAACACAAGTATTTCTCAAATTCACAACTACTCAACTAGCATGACTCTAATATCACCATCTTCATATCTCAAAACAATTATCAAGCATCAAACTTTTCTTAGTATTCAACGCACTAAAAAGAAAGTCTTACAAATCTTGAAAACAAAGCATATTATTATTAAGAAAATTACCATGCTATTTAAGACTCTCAAAATAATCTAAGTGAAGCATGAGAGATCAATAGTTTATATAAAACAAATCTACCACCGTGCTCTAAAAAATATAAGTGAAGCGCTAGAGCAAAACTATATAGCTCAAAAGATATAAGTGAAGCACATAGAGTATTCTATCAAATTCCAATTCATGTATGGCTCTCTCAAAAGGTGTGTACAGAAAGGATGATTGTTGTAAACTAAAAAGCAAAGACTCAAATCATACAAGACGCTCTAAGCAAAACACATATCATGTGGTGAATAAAAATATAGCTCCAAGTAAAGTTACCGATGGAAGTAGACGAAAGAGGGGATGCCTTCCGGGGCATCCCCAAGCTTTGAATTTTTGGTGTCCTTAGACTATCTTGGGGGTGCCATGGGCATCCCCAAGCTTAGGCTCTTGCCACTCCTTGTTCCATAATCCATCAAAAGATTTCACCCAAAACTTGAAAACTCCACAACACAAAACTCAACAGAAATCTCGTGAGCTCCGTTAGCGAAAGAAAACAAAAGACCACTTCAAGGTACTGTAATGAACTCATTATTTATTTATATTGATGTTAAACCTACTGTATTCCAACTTCTCTATGGTTTATAAACTATTTTACTAGCCATAGATTCATCAAAATAAGCAAACAACACACGAAAAACAGAATCTGTCAAAAACAGAACAGTCTGTAGTAATCCGTAACTAACGCAAACTTCTGTAACTCCAAAAAACCAGCCAAAATAGGAAGACATAGGAAATTTCTTTATTGATCAGCAGCAATTTAAATCACTATTTTATCACGTTCTGGTGATTTTTAACAATTGTTTTTATGAACAGAAAGTTTCTGGAAATTACAGCAAGATCAAATAACTATCATCCGAGAAGATCCTATAGGTTTAACTTGGCACAAACACTAATTAAAACATAAAACCACATCTAAAAAGAAGGTAGATGGATTATTTTTTCCTAAACAGAAGAAAAAGCAAAATAAAATAAAATTGGGTTGCCTCCCAACAAGCGCTATCGTTTAACGCCCCTAGCTAGGCATAAAAGCAATGATAGATCTAGGTATTGCCATCTTTGGTAGGCAATCCATAAGTGGCTCTCAAAATAGATTCATATGATAATTTATTTTCTTCCTAGGGAAGTGTTCCATGCCTTTCTTTAATGTAAATTGGAATCTAATATTCCCTTCCTTCATATCAATAATTGCACCAATCGTTCTAAGGGAAGGTCTACCAAGAATAATAGGACAAGAAGGATTGCAATCTATGTCAAGAACGATAAAATCTACGGGCACGTAATTCCTATTTGCAACAATAAGAACATCATTAATTCTTCCCATAGGTTTCTTAATAGTGGAATCCGCAAGATGCAAGTTTAGAGAGCAATCATCAAAATCACGAAAATCTAGCAAATCGCACAAAGTTTTGGGAATAGTGGAAACACTAGCACCCAAATCACATAAAGCATAAAATTCATGATCCTTAATCTTAATTTTAATAGTTGGTTCCCACTCATCATAAAGTTTTCTAGGGATAGAAACTTCCAACTCAAGTTTTTCTTCATAAGATTGCATCAAGGCATCAACGATATGTTTGGTAAAGGCTTTATTTTGACTATAAGCATGAGGAGAATTTAGCACGGATTGCAACAAGGAAATACAATCAATTAAAGAGCAACTTTCATAATTAAATTCCTTGAAGTCCAAAATAGTGGGTTTAGCAACATCTAGGGTTTTGCTTTCTTTAATCCCATTTTTATCAATTTCATCATCAAGATCTAAATACTCCGAATTCTTGGAACGCCTTCTAGGTAAAGGTGGATCATATTCAGTCCCATAATTATCAAGATTCATATTGCAAAACAAAGATTTAATAGGGGACACATCAATAACTTTTAGATCTTCATCTTGATTTTCATAGGAATCAGGTTTAGCGGCCATCTTATTGACTAAGGTAGCCCGCTTATCCGAAATGTCGGCAGTCAACTTTTCAAGACGAGCAATTTGAGATCTTATACCATCAAATTCTTTAGACATATCATCGAGCTCTTTATTCATATAACTCATAAAACTTTTTTGTTCCTTAAGCCCGTTTCTGAAGAAACTATTATGCTCAAATTGCAAAACCATAAAACTCCTAACGTTGCTTTCGATCTCTTCTAACCTTTTAAGGTGAAGATCACCAAATCTAGGTAGAGCCATCGAGACAGACAAGCAATCCAACACACGAGCAAACAAAAAGGCAAGCGAAAAAAAAGGCAAACGGAAAAGAGAGGGCGAATAAAACGACAAGGGTGAAGTGGGGGAGAGGAAAACGAGAGGCAACTGGCAAATAATGTAATGCAAGAGATAAGGGTTGTGATGGATACTTGGTATGTTGACTTTTGCGTAGACCTCCTCGGCAACGGCGTCAGAAATCTTCCTGCTACCTCTTGAGCACTGCGTTGGATTTCCTTGAAGAGGAAAGGGTGATGCAACAGAGTAGAGTAAGTATTTCCCTCAGTTTTTTAGAACCAAGGTATCAATCTAGTAGGAGGCTACGCGCGAGTCCCTCGTACCTACACAAAACAAATAGCTCAACGCAACCAACGCGATTAGGGGTTGTCAATCCCTTCACGGTCACTTACGAGAGTGAGATCTGATGGAGATGATAGATAATATGTTTGGTATTTTTGGTATAGAGATGCAAAGTAAAATAAAGGGTAAAGTAAAAAAGCAAAAAAGCAATAATAAAGTGTTGGGAGATTAATATGATAAAGATAAACCCGGGGGCCATAGATTTCACTAGTGGCTTCTCTCAAGAGCATAAGTATTCTACGGTGGGTGAACAAATTACTGTTGAGCAATTGACAGAATTGAGCATAGTTATGAGAATATCTAGGTATGATCATGTATGTAGGCATCACGTCTGAGGCAAGTAGACCGATTCCTGCCTGCATCTACTACTATTACTCCACTCATCGACTGCTATCCAGCATGCATCTAGAGTATTAAGTTCAAGAAAACAGAGTAACGCCTTAAGCAAGATGACATGATGTAGAGGGATAAATTCATGCAATATGATAAAAAACCCATCTTGTTATCCTCGATGGCAACAATACAATACGTGCCTTGCTGCCCCTACTATCACTGGGAAAGGACACCGCAAGATTGAACCCAAAGCTAAGCACTTCTCCCATTGCAAGAAAAACCAATCTAGTAGGCCAAACCAAACTAATAATTCGAAGAGACTTGCAAAGATAACCAATCATACATAAAAGAATTCAGAGAAGATTCAAATATTGTTCATAGATAGACTTGATCATAAACCCACAATTCATCGATCTCAACGAACACATCGCAAAAAGAAGATTACATCGAATAGATCTCCACGAGAGAGGGGGAGAACATTGTATTGAGATCCAAAAAGAGAGAAGAAGCCATCTAGCTACTAACTATGGACCCGAAGGTCTGAGGTAAACTACTCACACTTCATCGGAGGGGATATGGTGATGATGTAGAAGCCCTCCATGGTGGATTCCCCTTCCGGCGGAGCTCCGAAACAGGCCCCAAGATGGGATCTCGTGGATACAGAAGGTTGCGGCGGTGGAATTAGGTTTTTGGCTCCGTATCTGATCGTTTGGGGGTATGTAGGTATATATAGGAGGAAGGAGTACGTCGGTGGAGCAAAGGGGGGCCCACGAGGCAGGGGGTGCGCCCTAGGGGGGGCGCCCTCCACCCTCGTGGTCGCCTCCCAGAATTGCAGTTTTTTGCCTATTTCAGTGTTTTGAGGAAACGAAATATCAAACAGAGTCCAAACGGAATGAAACCTAGTCCCAAAAGTAATATAAAAGTGGAAAATAAAGCCGAATACGGTCCAAAACAGTAGATAATATAGCATGGAGCAATCAAAAATTATAGATACGTTGGAGACGTATCAGAGACGTATCAGATACCAATACATCTCGCCTCGAGTTTTGTAAAGTATCACAAAGCAAAGGGAATAGCACATGATAACCAAAGGTTCACTCGAGTATCATTCGCGTACTCATAGGGATCAATATGGATGTTTATGGTTCCATTGTTGGTCAATTAATGAATGGGAGTTTTGTTCATGTCTATGTTTCACAGAACCTACAAGGTCACAAGCTTAAGGGAATCATGATCTATTGAGTGTTAGTGGAGTGGGAGTTATGAGAAAATATTATCGAAATAGTTTTGGGAATAAAAGAAATAGTTTTGAGAGAAAGTGGAAGCATTTCGGGGTTACCGGAAGAGTTTCGGGGAATACTTGGTAATACTTGGAAATGATATATAGGCAAAATTTGTTTCTGGGGACCTAATATAAATAATAGAGGACAAATATAATGATCTAGGAGTCCTTGGAATTTATTTAGAATCAATTGAAAGTGCGTTATATCGACTAGAGGGTGGGGTGAATAGGCGATTTTTATGAATTCTTCACCGAGGAATTTGCGGGTGAGGAAATTTGAGTGAAGAACTACTTGCAGCGGAATAAGTACTCAGATGTAAAGATAACAGAACACAAGCATGGTCATCATGAAGAAATAAAGACAAGCACAGAGTACAGAAAGCGTAAACACAGGATAACACGGAATGAAGACAAACAGACTGAAGAAATTGAACTGAGGAAATTGAGAAAGTCTTCAGTCAAAGTCTTCAAAACAGATATGAGCAAGAGCACAACACAGTAATGAGGAAATGGAAGAGTTGAGGAAACAGAACCAGTAGGCTTAGTGAAAACAATGATTTGGTAGACCAGTTCCAACTGTTGTGACAGTTGTACGTCTGGTTAGAGCGGCTAGGTATTTAAACCTGAGGACACACAGTCCCGGACACACTGTCCTCACCATATTATCCTTGAGCTAAGGTCACACAGACCTCGCCCAATCACTCATGGTAAGTCTTTAGGTGACTTACAAACCTTCACAAACTCGGT
This sequence comes from Aegilops umbellulata, assembly GCA_032464435.1. Lineage (NCBI taxonomy): Eukaryota > Viridiplantae > Streptophyta > Magnoliopsida > Poales > Poaceae > Aegilops > Aegilops umbellulata. Next base: position 322,985,043 of record CP136058.1, on the reverse strand, counting down.
CACTCGGTGATCCATAATTTCCTGTTGGATGCTCTAGACCATGACGCCTAACCGTATGGAAGATGCACAGTCTTCAAAGATAACAAGCGTCGGATCCATGCAGGATCAATCTCTTCAGTGATGCTCAATCACTTTGGGTTTGTAGGTGTTTTGGTTTGGGTTTTCCTCACTTGATGATTTTCGCTCAAAGTCCTCGGAGGATGGGATGCTCTCAAATGACAAGTGTCAGTTTCTCTCGGAGCAGCCAACCAGCTAGTGGTTGTAGGGGGCGGCTATTTATAGCCTAGGGAGCAGCCCGACATGATAAGACATAAACGCCCTTCAATGATATGACCGTTAGGTGGGTAGATATTTTGGGACAGCTGGCACGTAGCAAAGCAACGGTCGGAATTTTGAGGCTCAATTTCCTCAGGGCTATCATGTTCCTCATTGTGTAGGCAATCCACACTAGCGAATTCCTAACTCCTCAGTCAGAACAAATTCCTCAGAGACCAGAAGAGCTTCGTCTGTGTCACTGAAGAAATTGACTGAACTGTATGAGATTTCCAATGGCTTCTCTCGAAGGGATTGGTAGGTGTAGGATTTTGAGTTGAGCATCACATGGAAATTTTTCCTTAGTATTTCCTCGACCCCCTTCAATAGTACGGTGTTTCCTATGACTCAAGAAATAGAAAATGAAACTACGAAAACAAAAGTATTCACGCTTCATGTTCCTCAAATGAATGCCAAGTCTTCAAGGTCACACCAATTTCTTCACTTTCAAAGTCCTCAGAAAACCAAAATCTTCAGTCGAAGATATTCATTTTTAGGGGTCGACTTTCTCTATAAATATCAAACTCCTCATAGACTTATAGACGTGTATACACTCATAAACACATTAGTCCCTTAACCTATAAGTCTTCAAGACACCAAAATCACTAAGGGGCACTAGATGCACTTACAATCTCCCCCTTTTTTGGTGATTGATGACAATATTGGTTAAATTTTCAACGGGGATAATCATATGAAGTGTAAATACTGATATTGAGGAATTTGATTGCAAGATATAGAAGAACTCCCCCTGAATATGTGCATAGTGAGGAATTTGCTTTTGAGGCAATGCACACTTGAAGAGTAGAATCATGGAGATCTCCCCCTATATCTTGTAAATGATACACGCATTTGACATATAATATGAAGAACTTGAAATGCATGATGAAATATGGTGACTGGTGTAATTCAGCATGCGTGCATTTAACACTAACGAGGAATAAGCATGCAGAGGAACACAACAAAAGTATCAGACCACCATAGAGTTTAAGTTTACAACTCGATCCAGCAAAGTCTTCAAAAGAACGAGAGTTGTAACTTAGAAAAAAACCGCCCATATAGGTAGACCCGCTTAACGAGTAACTCAAATTTCTCCCCCTTTGTCATCGAATGACCAAAAGGATCGAAAATGAGGACTAACGCCCCTGAAGAATATCAAGTTGATGGAGGAGCGCCAGCATTGTTGGGGTCGTTTGTTGTTGAAGGGCCTACCGAAGTGTCGTCCAAGTCTTCATGCTCGTCGGTGTCGCATGATGAAGAATAGGAGCTGGCCACCAAGGAAGGAACCTTGACCTTCTTGTATTTCTTCGGTGGAGGAGCAGACCAGTCAAAATCCTCCTTGAGACTCATTTGCTTTAGATCTTCACCGTATATATGAGACAGAATAGCCCAGGTGCGACCGAAGACTTCATGGAGGTAGTAATGGTTTTTCTTCACTGCATTATGTGTAGCAGTCATGTTGTGAAGAATAGAACCAAACCGACGTTAACCCAACTATGGTTCCGATCCACCGTCTGGTGAAGACCGAGGAGAAGCTCACGGTCAGTCATCACTCTTGGAGCTGTGGCTTGAGGATTTGGCTTGGATGCATTAGCAGCAGAATCATGAGTAGAAGAGTCATCATTGGTGTAATAAGATGCAGCTTTGCGAAACTGACCATCCAATGGACGAATGCCTTCATCTATAACAGCCGCGGCCTTGCCCTTTTCATCAGCTGAGGAAAATGTCCTTTTGAGGACTTCAATGGGGGGCAAGTAGCTACCATGGTTGAGAGTGTCAGCCTTGTAGTTGAGTGAAGACCTTGTTCTGATGAATCTCATAATTCAAGGTGCGTAAGGCTTCAACTCAAACGAAGAGAGGGCAACATTTGCCAGAGTCCTCATGAAGAAATCCTGATAATTGATAGGAATGCCATGAATGATGTTGAATAGCAGATTCTTCATGATGCCAACAATTTCCTCATCAGATGAGTCGTGGCCTTTGATTGGACTCATAGTCTTCGTCAGAATGCGATAGACTGTTCTTGGTACATACAGCAATTCCTTCACGAGGAATTTGGTCCTTGGGGCTTGACCGGGCTTCAGAGGCTTCATAAGCACTTGCATGTAATGAGTAGTGAATTCACACTCCTGGTACAGGCAGCGAGCTCCTTGTAAGTGCATCTAGTGCCCCTTAGTGATTTTGGTGTATTGAAGACTTATAGAGTGATTTTGGTGTATTGAAGACTTATAGGTTAATAATCTAATGTGTTTATGAGTGTACACAGGTCTATAAGTCTATGAGGAGTATGATAATTACAGAGAAATTCGACCCCTAAAAATGAAGTTCTTCGACTGAAGACTTTGATGTACTGAAGACTTTCTGAAGACTTTGAAAGTGAAGAAATTGGTGTGACCTTGAAGACTTGGTTATCATTCGAGGAACATGAAGCGTGAAGACTTTTGTTTTCGTAGTTTCATTTTCTGATTCTTGAGTCATAGGAAACACCATACTATTAAAGGGGGTCGAGGAAATACTAAGGAGATAATTTCCAAGTGATGCTCAACTCAAATCCTACACCTACCAATCCCTTCGAGTGAAGCCATTGGAAATCTCATACAGTTCAGTCAATTTCTTCAGTGACAGAGACGCAGTTCTTCTAGTCACCGAGGAATTTGTTCTGACTGAGGAGTTAGGAATTCGCCAGTGCGAATTGCCTACACTGTGAGGAACATGATAGCCCTGAGGAATTTGAACCTCAAATTTCCGACCGTTGCTGTGCTACGCGCCAGCTGTCCCAAAATATCTTATCCATCCAACGGTCATATCATTGAAGGGCATTTATGTCTTATCATGTCGGGCTGCTCCCTAGGCTATAAATAGCCGCCCCTACAACCACTAGCTGGTCGGCTGCTCCGCAAGAAACTGACACTTGTCATTTTAGAGCAACCCATCCTCCGAGGACTTTGAGCGAAAATCATCAAGTGAGGAAAATCCAAACCCAAACCCAAACACCTACACACCCAAAGTGATTGAGCATCACTGAAGAGATTGATCCTGCGTGGATCCGATGCTTGTTACCTTTGAAGACTATGCTTCTTCCAGACGGTTAGACGTCATGGTCTAGAGCATCCAAGAGGAATTGTGGATCGCCGAGTGACCGAGTTTGTCAAGGTTCGGAAGTCACCTGAAGACTTACCACGAGTGATTGGACGAGGATTGTGTGTCCTTAGTTGAAGGAGAATACGGTGAGGACTGGGTGTCCCGAGCTGCGTGCTCAGGACTGGGTGTCCGGGACTGTGTGTCCTCGAGTTTAAATACTCAGCCGCTCCAACCAGATGTACAACTGAGACAGCAGTTGGAACTGGTCTACCAAATCATTGTCTTCACCAAGCTTACTGGTTCTATTTCCTCAACACTTTCATTTCCTCATTACTGTGTTGTGTGTTTGTTCATATCTGTGTTTGAAGACTTTGACTGAAGACTTTATCAATTTCCTCAGTTCTATTTCTTTAGTCTGTTTGTCTTCATCTTGTGTTATCCTATGTTTACGCTTTCTGTACTCTGTGTTTGTCTTCATTTCATCATGATGACCATGCATGTATTCTGCTATGTTTACTTCTGAGTACTTATTCCGCTGCTAGTAGTTCTTCGCTAAGGAATTTCCTCACTAGCAAATTCCTCAGTGAAGAATTTCATAAAAATCGCCTATTCACCCCCCCTCTAGTCAATATAACGCACTTTCAATTGGTATCAGAGCGAGGTATTCCCTTGTTCTGTGTAATTTTGGTTTAACCGCCTGGAGTTTTAGTTATGTCGACCGCGGGTATGATCAAGGTCTCTGCTGGGTGTCCTACCTTTGATGGGACAGACTACCCCTACTGGAAGAACAAGATGCGCATGCATCTTGAGGCAATTGATAATGATCTCTGGTACATTGTGGAAAATGGTGTTCCCTCCGTCTCACCCTCACTGAACGCTACCGATGTGAAGAGATTGAAGCAACTCGATTCTCAAGCGAAGAATATCATATGTGGCCATCTAAGTAAAGGACAGTATGGTAGAGTGAGTGCTTTGGAAACTGCTAAGCTTATCTGGGATAGGCTGTCCAGGGTCAATGAAGGAGTTTCAACTCAGCATGACTCTCGAGTTGATGTTCTTCGCAATCTCTTCAACCGCTTCAAAAGACTCGACAATGAAAATGTTCAGCAAACCTTCGATCGCCTCACTGACATTTCAAATGAGCTTCAAGCACTTGGTGCCACTGACATCACCGATCATGAGGTGGTGAAGAAATTGCTGAGGTTGCTTGATTCCTCATTTGATACTCTGGCACTGATGATACAAGAGCGTGCTGATTACAAGTCACTTGACCCCGCTGATATCCTCGAGAGGCTCAATACTCATGAGTTCCAGCTTGCTGAAAAGAGAGATCTCTATGGTTCGAGCTATGGCAGATCACGTGCACTGAAGGCCAAGGCAGTATCTGAGTCCGAAGATGAAGACTCTGGTAGCAGCCTTGGTGACCCTGAAGAAGTAAGTCATGATCTAGCGCTGCTCGTGAAGAAATTCCAAAAGTTCTCAAGACGTGATCGCTTTGGAAGACCCTCAAGGAGCAATGATTCCTCATCCAGTGACTACAAGAGAAGGCTTTGTCACAAGTGCAAGAAGCCTGGACACTACATTCAAGATTGTCCTCAGTGGGAAAAGGAATCAAAGAAGAAGAAATACAAGGATTATAGTTCTGATGATGCGAAGAAAAAGAAGAAATCCTCAAAATCTTCATCATCAAAATCCTCGAAGTCTTCGTCTCACAAGAAGAGCAGCTCCAAGAAGGCTCGGGCATTCATTGGCAAGGAAATGGACTCTGAGGCTGAATCTGAAGAAAATGAGGAAGAGGAAGAATCTGAAGACTCCGAGTCTGGTGTGGCGAGCCTAGCCCTCGCTACTGCATTTGTCAGCAAGTCCATCTTCAACTCTGAAGAAAGTGATCTCACCAACAAGGCTGATGAAGGCGGTGATGACTACGCTCCCACCTATTGCTTCATGGCAAAGGGTGCCAACGTACTCAAATACGCCTCCTCTGAATCTAGTGAGGATGAATCTGATGAAAATTTTAAGCCTAGCTACTCTAAACTTGCTAAGATTGCTGTGCAACAACAAAAGGCTTTTGAAAAGGTTCAAAACATGCTAGACAAAAGTGATGATATGTTGGGTGAAGAAATGGATCGCACTAAAGCCTTAACTGAAAATCTTCAGAGACTTCAGACCAGGTTTGATAACCTTCAAGGTCATCATAACACTCTCTTATCTGATCATGAGAAGCTTTCTTATGAATATCTTCAAAAGAAGCAAGATCTTGAGAAGCTAAGACTGAGTTATGAAGATCTTCAGAAGGAGCGCAATTCATTACTTGCTCAACAAATCAGCGCTGCTCAGGAAGAATTTATTCCTCCATGTTTGAAATGCATTGAACGAGAATCTGCCAATTCCTCACCTGAATGTTCAAATGCTTCTAATGTTACAAATTCTTCACATGCCTCTGCTATCACTAATTCCTCATCTGAGGACATTGCTAGTATCACTGACGATGCAGGGCTGAAGGAATTGTACATGACAGGCATGTACAAAAGCCTCAAAGGGCATCAGACCCTTTGTGATGTGCTTAAAAAGCAGATCCTCAACAGGAACCCTAGGAAAGAGGGTATTGCCTTTGAGAGGAAACTCAATGCTGATGGTACATATTGGAAGCCTGAGCAGTACCCCAAAACCTCATGGGTTGCTGCAAAGGGTCCTCCAGTTGATCCATCTAATTTATCTGGTTATACATGTGAATCTTCTCATTCTTCTGATGAGTCATTTGACTCCAACTATAAACTGTTCAAAAATTAGAATGGTGAAGTATTTGCTAGATATGTTGGCACTAACTGCAGGAATGGTTCCGCTATGAAGAAAATATGGGTTCCCAAAAGGTTCCTTGAAAGTCTTCAGGTGAATATCCTCATGACACCACCTGTGAAGAATAGGAACTCCAGATCAAAGTCCTCATACGGACCCAATTCCTCACGTGGATCAAATTCCTCACATGGATCAAAGTCCTCATATGAACATCATCGTGCTAACAACTCTGTTTCGCAGGGAAGAGCCAAGGGCTATGAATATGAGCATTATTCTTCAAATTATTATGTTCATAAGTCCTCGAAGAATTTCTCTGCTTATTCATATGCTTACCCTAACCCCTCTTATGTGAAACGAAATGGTTTGGCCGCTATGCCACCATTCTCATATGGAGCTCATAGAATGATGAACTCTTTGCCACCCCTTCAGATGTGGGTGGTGAAGAAAAAGAACTAATCTCTTATGCAGGGTCAGGTCTCCAGACGTACTGTAACGTCTAAAGAATTTGCTAGGGACCTGACAAGATGCCTGAAAGGACGCAGGCTAATCATGATGAAATGAACTTTCATTTCACACGTCCTCCCTATGCTTTATCTGTCTTACTGCTTGATGAAATTGATCTGATGAATTGTGATATCATATTCTTCACTGCTGAAGTATATGAGTTCGTAAGATGCACTAATTCATCTGCAGGATGATCAACCCAAGGCCACTGAGTGGGTACTTGATAGTGGATGTACAAATCACATGACTGGTGACAGGAATCTGTTGATGGATGCTCCCTTATCGTCATCACATCTGAAGCATATCATCTTCGCTGATAAAAGCAAAAGTCAGGTATTGGGTCATGGTAAAGTTGCTATCACAAAGGATCGACACATGGACAAAGTCATGCTTGTTGAGTCCTTAGGATACAACCTTATGTCTGTCTCAATGCTTTCTGATCTTGATATGGTTGTTGTCTTTGGCAAGTATCGTTGTGTTGTGATTATGGAAGCTGACAATTCCAAAGTCTTCGAAGGCTTTAGGAGAGGAGACTTGTATATTGTTGATTTCTCTGCAGATTCACAACCAGCTGTGTGCCTACTTGCAAAAGCTTCAGAAGGATGGTTATGGCATCGACGACTTGGTCATGCAGGCATGAGGAATTTGCACACACTTGCAAAGAAGAAGCATGTCATTGGCATTGAGAATGTCAAATTCCTCAAGGATCACTTATGCGGTGCCTGTGAAGCTGGAAAGATGACCAAGGCCAAGCATCCAGCTAAGACTATCATGACTACTACTCGTCCATTTGAATTGCTTCACATGGATCTCTTCGGTCCTAATCATTATTCTTCTGTTTCAAATGAAGCATCTCAATATGGCTTTGTTATTGTTGATGATTACTCTCGTTACACATGGGTACACCTTGTCTCTTACAAACATGAAGTGCAGGAAGTCTTCAAACGATTTTCCTCGAGGGCTTCAACCAACTTTGGTGTGAAGATCAAGCACATCAGAAGTGACAATGGCACTGAGTTCAAGAATTCGGGTCTCAATGAATATCTTGATGAACTTGGTATTACTCATGAGTTATCTGCTCCTTATACTCCTCAACAGAATGGCGTCGTGGAGCGCAAGAACAGGACTCTTGCTGAGATGGCTCGCACTAGGCTCGATGAGTACAAAACCCCTCGTCGTTTCTGGGTTGATGCAATTGATACTGCGTGCCACATCATCAACATAGTATATCTTCACAAATTCTTCAAGAAGACTGCCTATGAACTCCTCACTGACAAGAAACCCAATGTGAGTTATTTCAAAGTCTTCGGTGCTAAATGCTGGATTAGAGATCCTCATCACAACTCTAAATTTGCACCGAAAGCACATGAAGGTTTTATGCTTGGTTACGGAAAGGACTCGCACACCTACAGAGTCTTCAACAATGTTCTTCACAAGATTGTTGAAACTATAGATGTGCGGTTTGATGAGACTAATGGCTCGCAAAGAGAGCACCTACCTTCTATGTTAGATGAACCAGCACCTGAGGATTCTATCAAGCACAAGGCTACTGAAGATGTCATTCCTACTGAATAATCTGCTGAAGAATTCATTCCAGAACGTGAAGAACGTCAAGCTGACGCACCTGAAGAAAATGCTGAGGAAATTGATGCTGAAGAAAATGCTGATCAAATTCCTCAACGACAACCAGCTCATCCTCACGTTGCAAAAGAAGTGCAAGTGGAGAAGATCATCGATGACATTAGAGCACCAGGTCCTCTCACACGCTCAAAAGCTTCACATCTATCTAACTTTTGTGGGCACTTTGCTTTTGTCTCTATCACAGAGCCCACTAAGGTAGATGAAGCATTTCTGGAGCCTGAGTGGATTCAGGCCATGCAAGAAGAATTACATCAATACAAGCTCAACAACGTCTGGGAACTGGTCAATCGTCCCGATCCTCGCAAGCATAACATCATTGGCACAAAATGGATCTATCGCAACAAACAAGATGAAAATGGTGTTGTGGTGAGGAATAAGGCACGACTAGTAGCTCAAGGCTACACACAGGTTGAAGGAGTTGATTTCGATGAAACCTTTGCACCTGTTGCTAGACTTGAGGCTATTCGCATATTGCTTGCTTATGCTAACCATCATGATATCATCTTATATCAAATGGATGTGAAAAGTGCATTCCTCAATGGTAAGCTTGAGGAAGAAGTATATATTGCTCAACCCCCAGGTTTTGAAGATCCAAAACATCCTGACAAAGTCTTCAGACTTAACAAGGCCCTCTATGGCCTCAAGAAGGCCCCACGGGCGTGGTATGTTACATTGAAGGAATTCTTCATGAAGAAAGGCTTCACACCCGGTTCACTCGATCCCACTCTCTTTACTAAATCTTATGATGGTGAACTGTTTGTGTGTCAAATATATGTTGATGATACCTTCTTTGGCTGTACTGACCAACGTTATAGTGATGAATTTGCCTATATGATGAGTGAAGAATATCAAATGTCTATGATGGGAGAGTTGAAATTCTTCTTAGGTCTTCAAATTCGTCAACAGCGCAATGGCATATTCATATCTCAAGAGAAATGCCTCAAGGATGTCCTGAAGAAATTCGGCATGCAATATTGCAAAGGCATCAAAATTCCTATGCCCACAAATGGTCATCCGTGCACTGATGAAAATGGTACTGACTTCGATCATAAGGTATACCGCTCCATGATTGACTCTTTATTGTACTTATGTGCATCTAGGCCAGATATAATGCTTAGTGTTTGCATGTGTGCACGATTTCAAGCTGCACCAAAGGAATCACACCATAAGGCTGTGAAGCATATTCTTCGATATCTAGCTCACACACCAACACTAGGATTATGGTATCCCAAGGGCTCAGATTTTGATCTCATTGGATATTCTAACTCTGACTATGTTGGTGACCGTGTGGACCGCAAGTCAACATCTGGTACTTGTCATTTCCTCGGACGATCCTTGGTCTGTTGGTCCTCGAAGAAACAGAACTGCGTATCACTGTCTACTGCTGAAGCTGAGTACATTGCTGCTGGTTCGTGTTGTGCTCAACTGCTATGGATGAAGCAAACACTCAAGGACTATGGCGTCAACGTGAAGAATGTGCCTCTCCTCTGTGACAATGAGAGTGCCATCAAGATTGCTCATAACCCAGTTCAGCACTCGAAGACAAAGCACATTCAGATTCGTCATCATTTTCTTCAAGATCATGTGTTGAAGGGCGACATTTCTATTGAGCATGTGAAGACTGAAGAACAGCTAGCCGATATCTTCACTAAGCCCTTGGATGAGAAGAGATTTAGCAAGTTGCGGTGTGAGATAAATATCTTAGAGTCTTCGAATGTACTTTGAAAAGGCACTCATCCTAACACTTATGCAAAATTGATGACTTAGATGTGCAACACATAAAGAAACGTTCTTCTTCAATCAATGAAGAATAACACTCTTAGTGTGAAGAAATTAATGAAGAATTTGATTCTCAGAACCCTACGACAATTATACGCGGTGCCTGAAATCATCATTCTTATACGGTGGGTCACGCCACCACAAAAGTTGAAAATCTTCAATTTGAGTTTTTCCTCAGTTTTGAAATTCCTCAATTGTTCAAATTCTTCAACCTTCAAAATCTTCACTTGTGTCGTCGTTTTTCTTCATTGGCTATATATATATATATATATATATATATATATATATATATATATGTGAGTTTATGTCCTCTACAACATTCACTTATAGCTATTTCTTCAAGTTGGTTCTTCTGCTAAGTGAATGTGATCGGACCCTTCCCCTCCATGCTATACTCAATCCAATCTATTCACAAATTATTCATGTGCGTTCTATTTGAAACTCGTTCAAAATCTTCACTGTGTCCTTGTCAGCTGAAGAAATTGCGAACGGAACGTTAAAACTAATCTTATCCAAATTTTCCGTTTTGCCGCTCAAACCGTTCCGCATCCCACGATGCATTTGTTTATTCACCCACGATCTTACACGATCTCCACTACACAGTACGTGGGTGACACATGTCGTGAGAAGGAGAATGGTCAGGGGCACGTTCGTCCCAAAATCTTCGGGCGAACAGTTTTTCACTGCCTCTATAAATACCCCTCGCCCCTTCCTCACTTATTTTACTCCGCTCGATCTCTCTCTCCCGCTCGAGCTTCTCAAACCCTAGCGCCGCCGCTACTCCATCGTCGCCGGTGAGGAAGAGCTTCACTGCCTCGACCTCGTCGCCGTCGTACTCGCGCCGACTGCGAAAATCTTCACCTCCGCCGCCGTAGACGTCTTCCTCCGCCAAGTTAGGGCGTGGAAGATCTACATCGACGAGCTCCACTGTTTCACCTCTCTGTTCTTCGTGTTCTTCATTCAGGGTAATTAAAAGTTACTTTTACTGCCCTCTTTGATTCGAAGTTTTACTACAAAATCTTCAAAGGTGTTTTATTCTTCAAATCTTCAGACACAAAACACCTCACATGTCATCTGTTCTTGATTCATTTCCCTAAGCATCATTTTCTTCAAGATTCATCAATTGTGTGGATCTTCGATCTATACAACTCTAGAACCTAAGATAAAGCGCGCTTAGTGAAATTCTTCAAGACGCATCTGGTCAAATTCCTCAAACTTGTTCTTTTTGAAAAACCCTCTGAGAACGCATATGACCTCTCCAAATTCCTCGCAACTATACTCTGTTCACAGGTACACATGCCCGCTGCTGAATCTCTAGGTTCTCATCAACTTAACTCATTTGCAGCGTTCCTCGAAGAAAAGTTGCACACTTCTTCAGAAAATTCGATTGTTCAAATTCCTCAAATGAAGAAAATGGTTGACGGAAAAAGGCCACAGAAAGGAGGAAAGAAGCCTGAGGTCATGACTGCTTTTGAAATCCATGAGGACATCTATAAAGATTATTACACGCCTGATGAAGCCAAGTTTGGCAAAGAAGATAAAAATCAGCGCAAGGTGCGCATTCAGAGGATAGAACAAAGATGGGCACGTGAATGGAGGGAGTACAGATACGTCACTCCAAAGTACATGAAGAAATTCGCACTGAATCCTCCATGCCCAAGAGCCCCATTGGCACCTGGCCAAGTGGCTGATCCCACTAGCGTCAAACGCGGTGAGGATTTTCCTGAGGAATGGGCAAAGCGCCAAGCTAAATTGGCAAGACAAGCCAGAGAAGCAGTGAAGAAATTCAATGAAGATTCTGTTGCTGCTGCTGCCACTGAGGCCTCTGTCAAACTGAAGAAATCTATGCCTAAGAAGCCCGCTCGAAAGCCAAGTGCTTCACCCTCAGCTGCGCCCTCACGGCCAGAAACCTCAAAATCTTCAAGGCAAATTCCTCAAGCTGCCCCTGCTCCGACAAAATCCTCAGCACTTCCGACCAAGTCCTCAGCTGTTCCGACCAAGTCCTCAGCTGTTCCGACAAAGTCCTCAGCACCTGCGCATCCTGCCACGTGCCAAAGGATTGTAGGCATCTCTATTGCCTCTGGTGTCTCAGCAAGTTCCTCAGCTGCACCAAGTTCCTCAGCTGGACCCTCTCTGCTGAAGAAAAAGGCTACTGCTGGACGTGGTACTCGCCCAAGTCCTAAGAAGAAGCAGGTAGTCTTCAATGTACCATCTGACGAAGATGAAGCTGATGAAGAAGAACTTGCAGAAATCATCAGAGACCGACAAGAAAGGGCCGCTAGAGCCAAAGGCACACCTGTGCCGCTGCTGTTGGATCCAAGAGCGATCCTAGACTACATTGATCTCTGGCACAAGGACCCAAACACTCCTATGCCAGACTTCAAGCTGACGCCTGGCCAAAGCCACATGCTGACTCATTTCATTCAAGAAGAAAAATGGAAGTATGATAGGGCCAGGCAGATCAAGAAATCACAGTACAGGAAAGAGAAACTGCTGAGGAAAAATGTTGTCACGATGAAACCTGAAGAACTCATCAAGATGCAGGCTGACATCAAAACCCTCAGCGATGAATTTGATGCATACTATGCTGACTGGAAAGGAGCAAAAGTCAGGTTTGTAAAACTGACTGAGAAATTCACAAATGTTGCAGCCCCATCGCAACAAGAAATTCCTCAAGCTGAAGCTTCTGCTCAGCCAACTGAAGAACATGCCAGCACCACTGATGATTTTCAGGCTGCTGAAGAAAATGCTAGTTCCAGGGCTGATGACTCCATTCCAGCTACTGAAGAAATTGCCAGGGCATCCACTAGTGGTGCGCCTGAAGAAACTAAAGAAACCAGGGCAACTGCATCAGTTGCGCCTGAGGAAAGTCAACCAGATTCCTCAGCTCCACCTGCGCCTACACCAACTCCTATCCTTCCATCTGCATCAGATGTGAAGAAGACCAAGGCTGTAGAGCGAGCTGCAGTGAAGAAAAGGAAAACATCAAGTGCTTCGGAGTCTTCAGTTCCAAAGAAGATGAAGCCCATGACCAGCTCGTTTGAAAATCCCATTGATGATGTTCCAATCTCAACCATGCCATCAAAGGACCTTGTTCCTTTTGGTGAAGACTATGAGATCCCAAGTGGATCAGATGAAGAAACTCAATCTGCTGCTTCCTCAGAGCAGATTGATGAGGAAATTGAAGTGGATGCAATCCCTTCAACCCCAGTGGTATCATCACCAATGCCTCAGTTTACTGCTGAAGAGGCTGGTGTTGAAGAAATTGATGATGAAGATGTGGACACTGGAAGCACAACTCCAGTGATGAATGACGACTTTTGGGAAAGTCAGCACCCCAATTCTCCACTCTTCACTCCATTGCAGCAAATCCCTCACTCCCCTTCACCAATAGTTCAAATGGGCTCTGAAGAAACTCATCCCACTGCATCTGTGTATGAAGAAATTCCAGCCACTAGTGCTGAAGAACCTGCTGCTGAAAATGTGACTGCACCTGAGGAGGAACCAGAAATTCCTCAGCCTGAGGAACCTGAGATTGCGATTCCTGAGGTAGTGATGCAACTCACTGACACTCCTCTGCCAAAGCCAAAGGATCCGTTCTCAAGGAAGCAAAAGTTCAAGGCTGAAGACTTCTTTAGTGAGCATGTATTCTTCACAGATTACAACCCCTATGACTCTGCTCGCATAAGGAAGAGGCGTTTCTGGACTGCTAGTCAAGCCAACTTCTATTCCTTAGTGCTATTCAACAAAAACAAAGTCTTCGACCATGCACACATTCCTCATGTAGACATGGAGTCTTTGTCGTGCTTCACGCCAGTCCTCAGTGTTCTTCACGATGCTGGGCTGCTCAATTTCTGCACTGAAATATGTGATTGGAATGAAGAACTCATTCTTCAATTCTACGCAATGCTGCACATCACCGGCAACTCTGAAGATGTGAATTCATGAGTTCTGGACTGGATGACTAAGAACACTCATTATAAGGCACCAGCGTCTGAATTGCTTCGTGCCCTTCCTCTAAGTCCTCCCCTTGAAGATGCACGTTGTGTTTACAACGAACCTGAGCTTTCAAATCACTATATGCAAGTGCTGATGAAGCCTTTGAAGCCAGGGCAGGCCCCACGAACCAAATTCCTCGTCAAGGAATTGTTGTATGTGCCTCGGACCGTCTATCGCATTCTGTCGAAGACTATGAGTCCTATCAAAGGCCACGACTCCAATGATGAAGAAGTCGTTGGTATCATGAAGAATATGCTTTTCAACATCATTCATGGCGTTCCCGCCAACTTCCATGATTTCTTCATGAGGACTCTGGCAAACATTGCTATGTCACCATTTGAGCTGAAGCCTTATGCGCCATGGATTATGAGATTCATTAGGACAAGGTCTTCACTCAATTACAAAGCTGACACTCTGAACCACTGCAGCTACTTTCCTCCTATTGAAGTCCTCAAAAGGACATTTTCCTCAGCTGAAGAAAAGGGCAAGGCAACTGCTATGATAGATGAAGGCATTCGTCCATTGGATGGTCAATTTCGCAAGGCCGCATCCTACTCCACCAATGATGACTCTACCACCCATGACTCTGCCGCCAACAATGCCAAGCCAAATCCTCAAGCCACAGCACCCAGGGTGATGACTGGTCATGAGTTACTCCTCAGTCTTCATCAGAAGGTTGATCGCAATCACAAATGGGTCAAGCGTCAGTTTGGTTCAATTCTTCACAACATGACTTCAACACACAATGCAGTGAAGAAAAACCACTACTACCTTCATGAAACCCTCAACCGCACCTGGGCTGTTCTGTCTCAAGTTTACAGCGCCGAAGATATGAAGCAAATGGGTCTCAAAGAAGAGTTTGCCTGGTCTGCACCTCCTCCGAAGAAATTCAAGAAGGTCCAGGTTCCTTCTTTGGTGGCCAGTTCCTATTCTTCATCGCGCGCCACTGATGAACATGAAGACTTGGACGACACTGCGGCAGGCCCTACTTCAACAACCGACCCCAACAACGCTGGCGCTCCTTCATCAACTTGATTATCTTCAGGAGCGTTAGTCCTCAGTTTCAGTCCTTTTGGTCATTTGATGACAAAGGGGGAGAAATTTGAGTTAGTCTTCAAGCGGGTCTATTATACATCGTTTTCTTTGCGAAGTTACAACTCTCGTTCTTCTGAAACTTTTATTGGATCGAGTTGTAATCTTAAACCCGATGGTGCTCTGATACTTTTCATGCACTGTGCTCTGATACTTTGATGCACTACTCTGCATGCTTATTCCTCGTTAATATTATTGCACGCATGCTGAATTACATCAGGCACCATATTTCATCATGCATTTCAAATTCTTCATATTATATATCAAATATGTGTATGAATTACAAGATATAAGGGGAGATCTCCATGATTCAACTCTTCAAGTGTGCATTGCTTCAAAACCAAATTCCTCACTATGCACAACTTCAGGGGGAGTTCTTCTATATCTTGCAATCAAATTCCTCAATATCAGTATTTACACTTCATATGTTTATCCCCGTTGAAAACTTAACCTATGTTGTCATCAATCACCAAAAAGGGGGAGATTGTAAGTGCATCTAGTGCCCCTTAGTGATTTTGGTGTATTGAAGACTTTTAGGTTAAGAATCTAATGTGTTTATGAGTATACACAAGTCTATAAGTCTATGAGGAGTTTGATAATTACAGAGAAAGTCGACCCCTAAAAATGAAGTTCTTCGACTGAAGACTTTGATGTACTGAAGACTTTCTGAAGACTTTGAAAGTGAAGAAATTGGTGTGACCTTGAAGACTTGGTTATCATTCGAGGAACATGAAGCGAGAAGACTTTTGTTTTCGTAGTTTCATTTTCTCATTCTTGAGTCATAGGAAACACCGTACTGTTAAAGGGGGTCGAGGAAATACTAAGGAGAAAATTTCCAAGTGATGCTCAACTCAAATCCTACACCTACCAATCCCTTTGAGTGAAGCCATTGGAAATCTCATACAGTTCAGTCAATTTCTTCAGTGACAGAGATGCAGTTCTTCTAGTCACTGAGGACTTTGTTCTGACTGAGGAGTTAGGAATTTGCCAGTGCGAATTGCCTACACTGTGAGGAACATGATAGCCCTAAGGAATTTGAACGGTCATATCATTGAAGGGCATTTATGTCTTATCATGTTGGGCTGCTCCCTAGGCTATAAATAGTCGCCCCCTACAACCACTAGCTGGTTGGCTGCTCCGCGAGAAACTGACACTTGTCATTTGAGAGCAATCCATCCTCCGAGGACTTTGAGCGAAAATCATCAAGTGAGGAAAATCCAAACCCAAACCCAAACACCTACAAACCCAAAGTGATTGAGCATCACTGAAGAGATTGATCCTGCGTGGATCCGACGCTTGTTACCTTTGAAGACTGTGCTTCTTCCAGACGGTTAGACGTCATGGTCTAGAGCATCCAAGAGGAATTGTGGATCGCCGAGTGACCGAGTTTGTCAAGGTTCGGAAGTCACCTGAAGACTTACCACGAGTGATTGGACGAGGATTGTGTGTCCTTAGTTGAAGGAGAATACGGTGAGGACTGGGTGTCCCGAGCTGTGTGCTCAGGACTGGGTGTCCGGGACTGTGTGTCCTCGAGTTTAAATACTTAGCCGCTCCAACCAGATGTACAACTGAGACAGCAGTTGGAACTGCTCTACCAAATCATTGTCTTCACCAAGCTTATTGGTTCTATTTCCTCAACACTTTCATTTCCTCATTACTGTGTTGTGTGTTTGTTCATATCTGTGTTTGAAGACTTTGACTGAAGACTTTCTCAATTTCCTCGGTTCTATTTCTTCAGTCTGTTTGTCTTCATCTTGTGTTATCCTGTGTTTACGCTTTCTGTACTCTGTGTTTGTCTTCATTTCATCATGATGACCATGCATGTATTCTGCTATCTTTACTTCTGAGTACTTATTCCGCTGCTAGTAGTTTTTCGCTAAGGAATTTTCTCACTAGAAAATTCCTCAATGAAGAATTTCATAAAAATCGCCTATTCACCCCCCCTCTAGTCGATATAACGCACTTTCACTCCTTCAAGGGGTGGACTGATGGGCAGGGCGTGAAGTAATTCAGAGGCCGGTGCCTTATAATGAGTGTTTTCGGTCATCTCGTCAAACACCCAAGAGTTGATATCATCACCATCGCCTGTGATGTGCAGGGTTGCATAGAATTGAAGAATGAGCTCTTCATTCCAATCGCAAATATCCGTGCAGAAGTTGAGCAATCCTGCATCATGAAGCACACTAAGGACTGGGGTAAATCAAGGTAATGATTACATGTCAACGTGAGGAATATGCTCGTGGTCGAAGACTTTGTCCTTGTTGAAGAGCTGTGAAGAATAAAAGTTTGCTTGGCTGGCAGTCCAGAAATGCTTCCTTCTAAGACGAGTAGACTCATATGGGTCGAAGTCAGTGAAGAAAACATGCTCGCCGAAGAAGTCATCAGCCTTGAATTTCTGCTTCTTCGAGAAGGGATCCTTTGGCTTGGGTTGAGGAGTGTCAGTCAATTGCAT
Source organism: Aegilops umbellulata (assembly GCA_032464435.1). Lineage (NCBI taxonomy): Eukaryota > Viridiplantae > Streptophyta > Magnoliopsida > Poales > Poaceae > Aegilops > Aegilops umbellulata. The sequence goes on along the minus strand of CP136058.1, from coordinate 322,967,390 downwards.
CACCACCTCAGGAATCGCAATCTCAGGCTCCACAGGCTGAGGAATTTCAGGTTCTTCTTCAGTGACAGCCTGGGTCTTCTATTCTTCATTAACATTTTCTTCAGCACTAGTGGCTGGAATCTCTTCATGGACAGACGGGGTTGCACGAGGTTCTTCAGATCCCATTTGTACTTCAGTATTGACAGGGGACTGAGGAATTTGTTGCGGTGGTGTGAACAGAGGAGAGTTGGGGTGCTGAATTTCCCAAAAGTCATCATTCAACACTGGTGTTGTACACCCAATGTCCACATCATCTTCTTCACTCTTTTCCTCAACGCCGGCCTCTTCAGCAGTGAACTGAGGCATGGGCGATGAGACTGTTGGGGTTGAAGGGATTGCATCCGTTTCAATTTCTTCATCCAACTGCTCTGAAGAAGCAGCCGAAGGAAACTCTTCATCTAATTCACTTGGAATCACATATTCTTCATCAAAAGGAACAAGGTCGTTTGATGGCATGGATGAGACTGGAATAGCATCAATTGGATTTGCAAAAGAGCTGGTCAATGGCTTCATCTTCTTCGGAGCTAAAGAATCTGATGAAGTTGATGCTTTCCTTTTCTTCACAGCTGCACGCTCTGCAGCCTTGGTCTTCTTCACATCTGATGCAGATGGAAGGATAGGAGTTGGGGTAGGTGCAGGAGGAGCTGAGGAAATTGGTTCAATTACTTCAGGCACAACTGATGCAGTTGCCCTGACTTCTTCAGTTTCTTCAGGCGCAACACTAGTGGTTGCCCTGGCAATTTCTTCAGCGGCTGGAATGCAGTCATCAGCCCTGGTACCCTGAGTTTCTTTAGCAGCCTGAATGTCGGTGTACTAAAGTAGGGGTACCTTAGTACCCCAGACTTGTGCACGGGCAGTTGTAGCACCCTGCGGCGAGGCCCGCCCAGGAAGCGCCAAGAGAAGACCAAGCATTCAAGACAAGGCCCCCGGCAAGAGGAACTTGCCGGGCCAAGAAGACAAGGCCCCCGGCAAGAGGAGCTTGCCGGGCCAAGAAGACAAGACCCCGGCAAGAGGAGCTTGCCGGGACGACTGAGCCCGTGTAATACCATCCAAGAACAAAGTATACGAGACAGAAGATCGAGACCCCGACAAGAGGAGCTTGTCGGGAAGGCCGAACCCAGGCACCACAAGAGAAGCCCGCCACGGCGCGCCATGCGCCCCGGCAAGGCCTGATAGCCGACAAGCTATCAGGCACAGGAAGACGACCCCCGCGGCAAGCCACTTGCCGCGGCAAATCGCCACCTCAGGACTGCGCTCCAGCTCGCCCGCCCACGCGTCGCTCCGGGGCTTCCCCCAAGGGCACGTGGCGGGGCACCGCGCAGCCTGGGGTATGCGGTGGCATGCAGCCACCATCGTGGCGAGCGGTGGCGCACCTAACGGTCCGCCTCGGTGCTGTCCGGGCGACCGTGACGGGCATTTAATGCCCTTGTCCCCTACCGTCAGAAGTAGGTATGATAACACTGTGCCGCACTGTAGCGCCACTGTTCCCGCACTGTCACAACTTCCACCCCTTTTACACTTTTACCCCTTTCTCTTACGTTGACACCTGTCGGTGACCCCTTTGCGCTATAAAAGGAGGCCCGTGTGCAACGTAGAGGAGGTTCGGAGGTTCGGAGATTCGGGATCCAGACAGCCATACGCTCGGTGTAGCTAGCTCTCCAAGCTCCCGAGCTCCCCAGTTCAATACAACCAAGCAGGAGTAGGGTTTTACGCGTCCATCGCGGCCCGAACCTGGGTAAACCGCCCGTGTGCTCGCCTCGATCTGCTCTCCGTGCTCCCTCCGCCCCCCTCACCGGACAACGAAAGGGGCTCCGGCCCCATAGGTGCTCGCGGGGGACGCCGTCCACCCCGACATCTTTGGCGCGCCAGGTAGGGGGTGCGTCGAGATTGTGCGGATCAGATCCGGCGTTCGCGCGAGCGCGCTCTTCGTCAGCTTCTCCGAATTCGCTAGCTTCATCAACACCATGGCCCCGAAGAAGAAGGCTTCGGAGGTCGCGGGCCCGTCCGCGTCTCTTCCACCGCTACCGGAGCCAACGGTGGGCGGGGGAGATGCCGTCGGAGGGGAGGCCACCGGCGAGAACACTCGCGGCGCCACCAAATCCAAGAACAGGGCGGACGACCGAGCCTCGGCCTCCGAGGATGCGGCGCGTCCGTCCCGACAAACGACGACCCAGCAGCGCCATGCCACAGGAGGTGGCATCCGCTTGCTGGACCAAGGGCAAACTGGAGGTTCACGGGACACCCCGGGCCCCCGTCCGGACACGGGCAAGGCGAAGGCGCCGGGGAGGGACCCCGCTCTTTCTAACATTGTTAGGAGTCCGAGCGTATCCCGCTCCTCGCGCCACTCGCCCCCGCTCCCCTCCACTCCGGCAGAAGCGCTCGCGAGAGCGCAACTGCTCCTCGACTACCCTCCAGCGGCTGACAAGGCCGAAGGCTGGAGGGCCACCATCCAGAGCCTGATCGCCTTCGCCAACAACGACACGCCGCAGCAGCCGGCGACCTCACGGCCACGGCAGGTCGAGAAGACGAAGGCCGACGGCGACAAGACCGCCGGGGGTGCAACCACCATGCACTCCCCGGCGCAGAAGCAGAAGACGCCGCCCCGCTGGAGCAACGCCGACGACGGCTCTACAGCGTCGTCAGACCCGCGGACTCGCCGGGACCAGCGCCGAGTCCTCGACGAGCGGCAGCAAGAAGACGCTCGAACAAGGATTGAGCGCCGCCGAGAAACTCGGCGGCAATCAGACCAGCGGGCTGGGAACGCTGTCGACGCGCACGCGCCCGGTGAACCAGGTGACTTACCGTACGCGGCAGGTTGCCTTGCGTTCACCCGTGAGCTGCGGCGCGTCCGGTGGCCCAGCACGAAGAACTTCAAGCCCGACGTACCGGAGAAGTACGACGGCAGGACGCACCCCTCGGAGTTTCTCAGCATCTACACGATCGCTGTGCAAGCTGCCGGGGGGCGCGACGAGAGGATATTGGCGAACTACTTCCCGCTCGCGCTTAAGCCGAACGTTCGTTCGTGGCTTATGCACTTGCCGGAAGGCTCCATTTCTTCCTGGGCGGATCTTTGCCATCAGTTTGTTGGCGCCTTCACAGGCGGCCACAAACCTCATGGCCAGGATAGCGACCTCCACATCCTAGCCCAGAAGGAAGGAGAATCCCTGCGCAAGTACATCCAGCGCTTCAGCCACGTGCATCGCAACATCCCCGACGTTCACCCTGCCGCGGTTATCAGCGCGTTCCACCAGAACGTGCGTAACCGCCGCATGCGTGAAGAGATGGCCATGACCAAGATCCGGGACGTCAGCGAGCTATATGCCCTGGCTGACAAGTGCGCGCGCGCGGAGGAGGGGAGGAAACTCCCCGGGGAGGATGCTGGCGCAGGAGAAAGCGACAGTGACGACACCGCCCCGGCGAGGAGAAGCCAGCGGCGGAATAATAGGAGGAAGAACAGGAAAGAGGTGCTTGCCGTCGAGGAGTCCGGCAAGGAGGCTCCCGCCAAGCAAACGCAGGCTGGCGGCTCCGGCAAGGAGCCTGCCCCCGTGGCGGCAGCCGACAAGCAGGACGGCTCCGACAAGCAATACTGCAAGATCCACCGCACCAAGGGCCACGATCTCTCCAACTGCAAAAGCGTCGAGTACCTCGTCGTGCAGCAGAAGGCTGAGTACGAGAGGCGCGACAAGGGGAAGGCCCAGGGTGGAGGTGGCGAACCAAGCAAGAAGCGGCCGCCCATCGGCCGGGGAGGACGCCGCGGCAAGGCCAAGCAGCGGCAAGGCGATCGGCCTCCCCGGGGCCGCGACGAGGATGAAGAAAACGACGACGAAGACATGGAAGACGAAGATAACAGCGAGCAGGAGTTCCAGAAGGCCACGGAGGTCCTATGCGTTGACGGCGGCGCCTCTCTGCACACCTCCCACCGCCAGCTTAAGCAGTGGGTGCGAGAGGTGAACGCAGCAGAGCCGCCCGTGGAGTCGCGCAGGCCCCTCAAATGGTCCAGCACGCCCATCATTTTCGATCTTGAGGATCACCCCGACCGCACAACCGCGGTCGGGTGCTTGCCGATGCTGGTCTCACCCACCATCCGCAACCTCAAGGTCACTAAAATGTTGGTAGACGGCGGGGCCGGGCTGAACTTGATCTCCTCCGCTGTGATCAAGAAACTCCAGATCCCAGACGGCGAGCTCGAAGAGACCGGTTCTTTCCAAGGAATCAACCCGGGGAGGAGCAAGCCCAAGGGGAAGGTTACTCTGCCTGTGACCTTCGGCGGCGAGCTCAACTTCAGGACTGAGCGCATCACGTTCGACGTCGCTGATATCCCGTTACCATACAATGGGATCCTCGGCCGTCCCGCTCTCGCCAAGTTCATGGCAGCTTCCCACCACGCCTACAACGTACTCAAGATGCCGGGGCCGATAAGCGTCATCACTGTCCATGGCGACAAAAAGGACGCGCTTATCTGCGCCGACAAGATCTACCGGGATGTAGCAGCCGCGGCAGAGAAGGACACACTTGCCGCTGAAGCCCCCGCGGGGAAGAAGACAAGGACCAAGTCCGGTAAGTGCTCTGGGGCCCACTCCGGCAACCGCACCTCTTCGGAGTGCTGCGCCGCCGTCGAGGACGTTCCATCGAGCTCCACCGGCAAGTACAAGAAGGGAATGACCGCTCCTCCGGCAACCAAAAAGGTGTCCGCCCAGGAGGACGGCACTGGCGGTACCTTCACCATCAGTGCCACGCTTGACAGCAAATAGGAAAGCGCGCTCGTTGCCTTCCTGCGGGCGAATGTCGACGTGTTTGCATGGCAACCGTCCGACATCCCCGGTGTTCCCAGGAGGGTGATTGAGCACAAGCTCGCTGTCTGTCCTCACGCGCAACCCGTCAAGCAGAAAGTGAGAAAGCAAGCCGTGGAGCGCCAAGAATTCATCAGCGAAGAAATCAAGAAGCTAGAGGCAGCAGGCCTAGTGAGAGGTGTGATCCATCCAACGTGGCTGGCCAATCCGGTCGTCGTGCGCAAAGCCAATGGGAAGTGGAGACTGTGCATAGACTTCACCGATGTGAATAAAGCATGTCCCAAGGATCCATTTCCCTTGCCGCGCATTGACCAGATTGTTGACTCCACTGCCGGATGTGAGCTACTCCCTTTTCTTGATGCATATTCAGGCTACCACCAAGTCTTTATGGCCAAAGAGGATGAAGAGAAGACCGCATTTATCACTCCGTGCGGCACCTATTGCTTCATACGCATGCCGTTTGGACTGAAGAATGCGGGATCAACGTTTGCAAGGGTAGTGCACACTGCTTTCGAGCCACAGATCCATAGGAACGTGGAGGCCTACATGGATGACATCGTGGTGAAGAGCAGGAGCAAGGAAACCCTGGTCCAAGATCTGGAAGAGACATTTCAGAATCTGCGCAAGATACAGCTCAAGCTGAACCCCGAGAAGTGCGTTTTCGGAGTCCCCTCCGGCAAGCTTCTCGGGTTCTTTGTGTCACAGAGGGGGATTGAAGCTAATCCCAACAAAATCAAAGCCATCGAGCAGATCGAAGCCCCAGAGCGCGTCAAGGACGTCAGAAAGCTTGCAGGTTGTGTGGCCGCCCTCAGTCGGTTCATTTCAAGGTCTGCAGAACGCGCCCTGCCCTTCTTTAAAATCTTGAAGAAGGCAGGCCCCATGCAGTGGACTCCAGAAGCGGAGGCGGCGCTGCAAGATTTGAAAAGGTACCTATCCTCCACTCCAATACTTGTCGCACCTAGACCACAGGAGAAGTTGTTGCTATACCTAGCGGCAACCAACCAGGTGGTTAGTGCTGCGTTAGTGGCGGAGAGGGAGGCCGACGAGGAGTCTGTACCACCTGCAAGCGAATCCAGCGACAAGCGGGGGGCTGCTCCGGCAAGCTCTGGCCCCGACAAGGACAACCCTGCGCAGGAACAGGATGGAGCGCGGAAGAAGATGGTGCAGCGCCCGGTGTATTTTGTGAGTTCCCTCTTGCAGGGGGCTAGATCAAGATACTCTGGGGTGCAGAAGTTGCTTTTCGGCCTCCTCATGGCCTCGAGAAAGCTGCGCCATTACTTCCAAGCACATGAGATAACAGTAGTCACTCGCTTTCCGTTGAAGAGGATATTGCACAATCCCGAGGCAACAGGCAGGATCGTCGAGTGGGCACTGGAGCTGTCGAGCTTTGGACTCAAGTTTGAAAGTACTTCAACCATACAGAGCCGAGCTTTGGCAGAATTCATAGCTGAGTGGACCCCGACGCCAGATGGAGAAGCCCAAGAAACAAGCGCGCCCGTACAAGAAGCAACAAGCGAGTGGGTAATGTACTTCGATGGTGCCTTCTCGCTGCAAGGCGCCGGTGCTGGCGTGGTACTCATCGCGCCCACCGGAGAGCACCTCAAGTATGTTATCCAGATGCACTTCCCAAGAGAGCAAGCAACCAACAATACTACTGAGTATGAAGGCTTGCTCGCCGGCCTCAGGATTGCGGCCGAACTTGGGATCAGAAAGCTGATTGTGTGGGGAGATTCTCAACTGGTGGTCCGGCAAGTCAACAAGAGCTACCAGAGCCCTCTGATGGAAGCTTATGTAGATGAAGTGAGGAAGCTGGAAGAACACTTTAAAGGGCTGCAAATGGAGCACGTCCCGAGAGCTCAGAATGAGATAGCAGATGGCCTTTCGAAGTGTGCTTCGTTGAAGTTACCTGTGGAACCAGGGACCTTCTTACTCAAGCTGACTCAACCATCCGTTGCACCATCAGTTGGGCAGTCCAAGAAAAGGAAGTTGATCTCCGGCGATTACTTGCAGGCGAACCTTCCTGAGACCGCCGCCAAGGTCCCCAAGATCAACAACCAGAACGCCGGGGGACAGCCCGCTCCTGCGGATCCCAGGATCCGTCCAGTCGAAGCAGGTGTCCCCGATAAGCCTTGCTCCGGCAAGCAGATCAGCAGTCTGAACGCTGAGGAACAGTCCGCTCCTGCGGATCCGAGGATCTGTCCAGTTGAAGCGGGGGTTCCCGACAAGCTTTGCCCCGGCAAGCTTGCCGGGGGATCACCGGCTCCGCGGAACCAGAGGTTCTTGCCGTAGAAGCTGGGGTCCCCGCAGCGGCCTTCATGCCTTTAGTCCTTGCCGTCGAGCCCCGGGCTCCGGCATGGGCGCAGCAGATCATCCGTTTTCTGCAAACTGGAGAACTTCCCGACGACCCAGAAGAGATGGAGAAGATCACCAGGCAGTCAAGTATGTACCAGTTCGTGGACAACGAGCTGTACAGAAGGAGACTCAACGGTGTCAGATTGAAGTGCATCTCCAGGGAAGACGGACAGAAGCTGTTGGCAGAGATACACGGAGGCATATGCGGCCATCACATTGGCGCAAGAGCACTTGTCGGGAAAGCCTTCCGGCAAGGGTTCTTCTGGCAAGAAGCCCTCCAAGATGCAACTGCACTAGTAACCAAGTGTGAAGCGTGCCAGTTCCATGCAAAACAGATTCATCAGCCAGCTCAAGCTCTCCAAACAATCCCTTTATCCTGGCCCTTCTCGGTCTGGGGGCTCGATATCCTCGGCCCTTTTCCCCGAGCCGCCGGGGGCTTCGAGTACTTGTACGTTGCAATCGACAAGTTCACGAAGTGGCCAGAAGTGGAGCCAGTGAGGAAGGTGACCGCGCAGTCAGCAGTCAAGTTCTTCCGGTCGATCGTCTGCCGTTTCGGAATCCCCAACAGAATCATCACCGACAACGGGACACAATTCACAAGTCGCGCCTTCATGCAATACGCCCAGGATCTCGGCGCCAAGGTCTGTTTCGCTTCGGTTGCTCACCCCAGGAGCAACGGTCAAGCAGAAAGGGCCAACGCTGAAGTGCTGCACGGACTCAAGACCAGGACCTTCGACAGGCTGCGCAAGTGCGGAAGAAATTGGATTGAGGAGCTGCCGGCGGCTCTTTGGTCAATCAGAACGACACCGAGTCGAGCCACCGGACAGACACCCTTTGCTCTAGTCTATGGAGCGGAAGCAGTTATCCCCACGGAACTCGTATACGGATCTCCTCGGGTGCTCGCTTATGACGAGCTCGAGCAAGAGCAGCTGCGCCAAGATGACGCGCTGCTCCTTGAGGAAGGACGTCTCCAGGCTGCGGTACGAGCTGCTCGATACCAGCAAGCCTTGCGTCGCTACCATAGCCGCAAGGTCAAGGCCAGGAGTCTCGAAGAGGGCGACCTTGTTCTTCGGCGCACTCAGTCGGCCAAGGATTCCAACAAGTTGACGCCAAAGTGGGAAGGACCTTATCGGGTGAGACGAGTCACGAGGCCTGGCGCTGTCCGCCTCGAGACCGAAGAAGGCGTACCAGTGAGCAACTCCTGGAACATAGAGCATCTTCGCAAGTTTCACCCATAAGGCGCGGTTGTCGTGACCCGCTCCAGCAACCATCGGTTTGTACAGGCCTTGCCGCTGTTGCATGTAACCCCTTGTACAAAGCCAGGCGAAGCCCCTGGCACCAGATAAAGTTGCCCTGTTAGGCGACCTTGTTCTTAGGCACGTTCAGTCGGCCAAGAATTATAACAAGTCGACGCCGAAGCAGGAAGGCCCTTATCGGGTGAGACGAGTCGCGAGGCCCGGCGCTGTCCGCCTCAAGACCGAAGAGGGCCTACCAGTGAGCCTCTCCTGGGAACATAGAGCATCTTCGCAAGTTTCGCCCATAAGGCGCGGTTGCCGTGATCCGCTCCGGCAACCATCGGTTTGTACAGGCCTTGCCGCTGCTGCATGTAACCCCTTGTACAAAGCCAGGCGAAGCCCCTGGCATCAGATAAAGTTGCCCTGTTAGGCGACCTTGTTCTTAGGCACGTTCAGTCGGCCAAGAATTATAACAAATCGACGCCGAAGCAGGAAGGCCCTTATCGGGTGAGACGAGTCGCGAGGCCCGGCGCTGTCCGCCTCAAGACCGAAGAGGGCCTACCAGTGAGCAACTCCTGGGAACATAGAGCATCTTCGCAAGTTTCGCCCATAAGGCGCGGTTGCCGTGATCCGCTCCGGCAACCACCGGTTTGTGCAGGCCTTGCCGATGTTGCATGTAACCCCTCGTACAAAGCCAGGCGAAGCCCCTGGCCGAAGATAAAGAAGCGCTGGCGCCCTAGATTTTAGCATGCATGCTGAGTCAGAGTCTCGTCCTTGGTTAGGGTTGTCAGTTCCTAACTGTCGCTAACCCCTAACTTAGAGGTCGAGTCCGCGTCTTTTTCCCGTCCTTTCCTTTTGGCTCGCAGGAATTGAATGTCCTTGCCGGGCCGCTCAAGGGCAAGGAAGAGGAGAAGGACGAGCCAACACCTACGCCCCGGCGAGCCAGAGTCGCCGGGGGCTGCAACCTCAGATAAGTTTTTGCATCCCTCATCATGCATTCTCTTATGGACTGTGGAATTCGAAAGCCTCCTTTCCTCCTGAAAAGCTACCGTGCTCTCTTAGCGGCAAGCCCCAGAGCGCGTTCCTGGGGCCCGTTTCGATAGCAGCCGTGGCAGCAAGGGGGGAGGGAAGCGAGGGGCCGGAACCCGCCTGCTCCCCGCCTCCGCCAAGGGCGTGAGAAAGGTCGAGCAGTGCGGGGGAGCGGCTGGGCCTGTTGCCGGGCGAGAAACTGTCTATCTTAACGATGTAAAGGATTCGTTCCTTACCGCGGTTTCCACCCGCGAGACAAATGATCCGGCAAACATCCCCTTTTCATTAAAAACATTCCACTCAGGTACAGTTCAGAGAGAATGAAAAACATGAAAGAAGGGATTACAAGGCTTAAACGCAACTAAGGCCCGAAGGCTTACAAGCTGAAAAGAGATAAGGTGCCCGTAATCCCTTTCTTGTCTCTCTCCTCAGGAGGTAGGGCAAGTAGGCGAAGAGGGCGAAAGGGGCACCTAGGCGAGCTACGGGTGGCAGAAGGCACCAAGAGAAGATCCGGGGGCTCCGCCCGGGGGTCCCCGGAGGCTGAAGAAGACGGAGGCGCCGGAGGCAGAGCTGGAAGATGAGGCAGCGGCCTTGCCGCCAGCCTCTTCCTCTTCCCCAGCCTCGCCACTCCGGCCGCCCAAGGAGATCAAGCCCCCGGCAAGAGGAGCTTGCCGGGCCGAAGAGAAGACCCCGGTGGTCGTCACCGAGAGCAAGGGTGATGACGGCGTCTGGGGCGCATCTGGAACACGAGGCACCGGAGCGTCGGCCAGCTGTCGAAGTCGGCCCGTACTCCGACTTCGCGGCCTTCGACGTCCGACCTCTGTCCTCCTCAGCAGCCCCCCTACGCCAGCCGCCCAAGGAGACGACCCCGGGGAGTTCACGGAGCCCGGCGCGGACGATGGGGCCGCCGGTGCCACACGGAGCTGCGACCGACGCCTAGTCGGACCCGTCATCCCGGCGGCTGCTCCCCTCGTCGTCGCTGTCGCTCCCCTCCTCGTCACTCTCGCTCGAGGAGGAGCCTTCGCTGTCGGAGGAGCTATCTTCGCAGCACCGGGCCCGGATGCCGGAGCCCCAGAAGGCCTTGACGGAGAGGAGGTCCTCCCCCACCAGCTTAAAGTGGAGGGTGATCCCCTCCGTCAAGCTGTGGATCCGGGCGAACGTCTTCCACCCGCGGCCCAGACACACCACGCCGGGGGCTCGGGACTCGACGTGGACTCGCGTCCCACTGATCCCGCAGCCCCTCATGCGCAGGTTTAGCGTCTCAGGCTGCTCCACCTCCAACACGCTCGCGAATGGAGTGGGAAGCCGGAGGCGGCGACGAGGCGCCCGGCGCAGCCTGATAATGAACTCACGGGGGTCGTCCCCGAGATGGACCGCGGGAAGGAACGGAGCCGCTGGCGGAGGCAAGGACGGCGCACCGATCCGTCCGCCCCGAGCGCCTCGGCCCCGTCCACGACCTCGTCCGCGACCTCGCCCTCTCCCTCTTCCCCTGACGACCGGCTCCGCCGCCGCGGGAGCAAGGGGAGGAGGGGCGCGTTGCCTAGCAGACACCCTCGCGGCAACCGAAGAAGAACCAGGGTTCCCCCCCTCCATGGCAGATGGGGGAAGGAAACCAGAAGCAGAAGGAGGAAGGAGATGGAGTGCGGATTTCCGTCGCCCCCTTTCGCTCCTTATAAAGGGGCGGGGTGGGAACGCGGCCGCCTCGCTCCTCCAATAGAAGCGGAGGAAGGGCAGGCGACTGGGGCCGACCCACTGCATCGACCCGCGCCGGCCCGACTCCCTGCCTCCGTCGCCGCGACTCCGAGTGCATGAGGACCGCGTGGTGGGCGCGCAGAACCGAGGCGACGGGTGGGACGACCTCTCCCCATCCCGTGATTATGGGGAGCGGACGCCCCGAAAGCCGCGCCTCACCCCCGTTCATTTATCGAGCCGCGCCTCCGCACCTCCCTCCACTTAAAGAGGGAACGGGCGTTTCGCCCCCAGGACGCCGCGATAAGCGCGCGCCGCCTGGGGAAGGTGCGACGGATGCGGAGTTAAGGAGCAGCGCGACCAAGGCCACGCGTGCCCGTGCACTGTTAGGGCCTGGCCCAACGACGCTCGGCACCGTGTGTGGCCTAGGCCCGGGGGCTCCTGTCGGTGTACTAAAGTAGGGGTACCTTAGTACCCCAGACTTGTGCACGGGCAGTTGTAGCACCCTGCGGCGAGGCCCGCCCAGGAAGCGCCAAGAGAAGACCAAGCATTCAAGACAAGGCCCCCGGCAAGAGGAACTTGCCGGGCCAAGAAGACAAGGCCCCCGGCAAGAGGAGCTTGCCGGGCCAAGAAGACAAGACCCCGGCAAGAGGAGCTTGCCGGGACGACTGAGCCCGTGTAATACCATCCAAGAACAAAGTATACGAGACAGAAGATCGAGACCCCGACAAGAGGAGCTTGTCGGGAAGGCCGAACCCAGGCACCACAAGAGAAGCCCGCCACGACGCGCCATGCGCCCTGGCAAGGCCTGATAGCCGACAAGCTATCAGGCACAGGAAGACGACCCCCGCGGCAAGCCACTTGCCGCGGCAAATCGCCACCTCAGGACTGCGCTCCAGCTCGCCCGCCCACGCGTCGCTCCGGGGCTTCCCCCAAGGGCACGTGGCGGGGCACCGCGCAGCCTGGGGTATGCGGTGGCATGCAGCCACCATCGTGGCGAGCGGTGGCGCACCTAACGGTCCGCCTCGGTGCTGTCCGGGCGACCGTGACGGGCATTTAATGCCCTTGTCCCCTACCGTCAGAAGTAGGTATGATAACACTGTGCCGCACTGTAGCGCCACTGTTCCCGCACTGTCACAACTTCCACCCCTTTTACACTTTTACCCCTTTCTCTTACGTTGACACCTGTCGGTGACCCCTTTGCGCTATAAAAGGAGGCCCGTGTGCAACGTAGAGGAGGTTCGGAGGTTCGGAGATTCGGGATCCAGACAGCCATACGCTCGGTGTAGCTAGCTCTCCAAGCTCCCGAGCTCCCCAGTTCAATACAACCAAGCAGGAGTAGGGTTTTACGCGTCCATCGCGGCCCGAACCTGGGTAAACCGCCCGTGTGCTCGCCTCGATCTGCTCTCCGTGCTCCCTCCGCCCCCCTCACCGGACAACGAAAGGGGCTCCGGCCCCATAGGTGCTCGCGGGGGACGCCGTCCACCCCGACACTGAATGTCATCAGCGGTGCTGGCATGTTCTTCAGTCGGTTGAGCAGAAGCCTTAGCCTGAGGATTTTCTTGTTGCCTTGGGGCTGCAACATTGGAAGTGAACTTCTCAGTCAAATTCACAAATCTGACTTTGGCTCCAAGCCAGTCAGCACGGTAGACGTCAAATTCATCACTGAGCTTCTTGATCTCAGATTGAATAGTGACGAGTTGTTCAGTTGTCATAGAGACAATGTTTTTCTTCAGGAAGCGCTCCTTCTTGTATTGCGGTTTCTTCAACTGCTTGGCCTTTTCAAATTTCCATTTTTCTTCTTGAATGAAGGCAGTCAGCATATGACTCTGGCAAGGAGTCAGCTTGAAATCAGGCATAGGAGTGTTGGGGTCCTTGTGCTAGAGGTCAATGTAATCAAGGATCAACTTTGGATCCAAAAGTAGAGGCACATTTGTGCCTTTGGCTCTAGCGGCCTTGAGTTGCCTGTCTCTGATGATTTCGACAAGTTCTTCATCATCAGCTTCGTCTTCGTCAGACGGCACTTGAAAGGCGACCTGCTTCTTGTGAGGATTTGGTCGAGTGCCTCGTCCAGCAGTGGCCTTTTTCTTCAGCAGAGAGGGGCCAGTTAAAGAATTGGGTGGAGCAGAAGAACTAGCAGAAGCTCCTGAGGCAATAGAGATGCCTGTGGTCCTTTGGCACGTGGCGAGATGCACAGGTGCTGAGGATTTTGTCGGAGGAGCTAAGGACTTTGGCGGGGGAGCTGGAGCAGCTTGAGAAGTTGGCCGTGAGGGCTTTGAAGAATCTGGCCGTGAGGGCATTGCTGAGGAACTTGGCTGTGAGGGCATTGAGGATGAAGCACTTGGCTTATGAGCAGGCTTCTTTGTCGTGGCCTTCTTCGGCTTGCTTGCAGAGGCATCAACAGTGACAGTAGCAGCAGCAGAGTCTTCATTGAATTTCCTCACTGCTTCCTTAGCTATTTTGGCTAGCTTGGCCTGGCGCTTGGCCCATTCATCAGGATAGTCTTCACCACGCTTGAGGCTAGTGGGATCAGCTACTTGGCCAGGTGCCAATGGAGGTCTTGGGCATGGAGGATTTAGAGCGAATTTCTTCATATACTTGGGAGTAACATATATGTATTCCCTCCATTCCCGTGCCCATCTCCTCTCAATCTTTTGAATGCGCACCTTGCGCTGATTTTTATCCTCACCAGGAGGTGTGCAGTACCCAGCATAGATGTCATCAGGGATCTCAAACGCTGTGTTGATCTCAGGCCTTTTTCCTCCTTTCTGTGGCTTCTTACCGTCAGCCATTTTTTTCAGCTGAGGAATATGAACAACTGAATTTTCTGAAGAGGTATGCAACTTTTCTTCGAGGAATGCTGCAAATGAGTTTAGTTGATGAGAACCTGGTGATTCAGCAGTGGACATGAGTACCTGTGAATAGAGTATAGTTGCGAGGAATTTGGAGAGGTCATATGCGTTCTCAGAAGGTTTTCCAAAAAGAACAAGTTTGAGGAATTTGACCAGATGTGTCTTGAAGAATTTCACTAAGCGTTCTTTGTCTTAGGTTCCAGAGTTGTACAGATCAAAAATCCACACAATTGAGGAATCTTGAAGAAAAATGTTGCTTAGAGAAAGGATCAAGAACAGATGACATGTGAGGTGTTTAGTATGTGAGAATTTGAAGAATAAACACCTTTGGAGATTTTGTAGTAAACATTTGAATCAAAGAGGGCAGTAAAAGTAACTTTTAATTACCTTAGATGAAGAACACGAACTAGGAAGCGTAGATGTTAAGTTCGTCAGTTCAGATCTTCCACGCCCTAACTCGGCAGAGGAAGACAACTACGGTAGCGGTGGAGTGAAGAAATCCGCAGCCGGCGCGAGTACGACGGCAACGAGGTCGAGGCAGTGAAGCTCTTCCTCACCGACGACGATGGAGTTAGCGGCGGCGCTAGGTTCTGGGAAGCTCGAGCAGGAGAGAGGTCGAGCGGAGTAAAAGTGAAGTGAGGAAGGGGAGGAGTATTTATAGTCGGAGTGAAAAACTGTTTGCCCGAAGAAAATGGACGAACGTGCCCCTGACCCTTCTCATTCGCTTGACATGTGTCACCCACGTACTAAGAGGTGGGGATCGTGTAAGATCATGGGTGAATAGATAAACATTTCACAAAATGCGGAACGGTTTGAGCGGCAAAGCCAAAAATTTAGATAAGATAAGTTTTAAAGTTCGTTTGCAAATTCTTCAGCTGACAAGGACACAGTGAAAATTTGAACGATTTTCAAATAGAACGCACATGAAGAATTTGTGAATAGATTGGGTTGAGTTTAGCATAGAGGGGGAAGGGTCCGATCACATTCACTTAGCAGAAAAAGCAACTTGAAGAATTAGAAATAAGTGAATGTTGTAGAGGACATAAACTCATACAAATATATATAGCCAATAAAGAAAAACGACGGAAAGGGTGAAAACAATGCAAAGTTGAAGAAATTGAACAACTGAGGAATTTCAAAACTGAGGAAAAACTCAATTGAAGATTTGCAACTTTTGGTGGTGGCGTAACCCACCGTGTAAGAATGATGATTTCAGACACCGCGTACAATTGTCGTAGGGCTCTGAGAATCAAATTCTTCGTTAATTTCTTCACACTTAGAGTGTTAGTCTTCATTGATTAAAGAAAAATGTTTCTTTGCGTGTTGCACATCTAAGTCATCAATTTTGCATAAGTGTTGTCGGATTTCGGGTTCCGGCAGACCCTTGAGGTTCGAACACCGGGGTGCGCACGGAGATTTCGCCTTCTACCTACCTGTACCCCACCGCCTCGCTAAGATCTAAGCTATGAAAAGAACAGCACAAGAGACACATGGTTTATACTGGTTCGGGCCACCGTTGTGGTGTAATACCCTACTCCAGTTTGTGGTGTGGTGGATTGCCTCTTGGGCTGATGATGATGAGCAATACAAGGAAGAACAGCCTCGCGAGGGTCTATTCTTGGCTGGGCGATGAACTGCTAGGAGGAGTTCAGTCACCCTTCTCTCTCTCTCTCTCTCTCTCTCTCTCTCTCTCTCTCTCTCTCTCTCTCTCTCTCTGTGTGTGTGTGTGTGTGTGTGTGTGTGTGTGTGTGTGTGTGTGTGTGTGTGTGTGTGTGTGTGTGTGTGTGTGTGTGATGCTACTCGATCCGATTCTGATTGCCTCTACCCTGGGGGTGGCTAGTCCTATTTATAGGCAAAGGCCCTGGACCTCTTCCCAAATATTGAGCGGGAAGGGCGACAACAATTGGCCATTTTGAAGGGAAACATCTGGTACACTTATCCTGACTAAAGTTGGTCCTCGCCTGCCAAAGGCTCTGGTGGTGACGCTGGCTTGGGCTCCACAATGACTTCCTCCCTGTCGTGGGGCTGGTCTTGGTCTCGTTGCACCGAAACGGGTGCCTTTGCTTGATGCTCTCGCTTGCGCTTGCTCCCTTTGCACAAAAGAGGAAAGGAGGACACTGCGCGGGCTGGCGCCCGCCTGGCTCCCTTGGTCGTCATGGCTTGCGTCACGGGCACCTCGTGAGGTACCCCGCCTTGATCTCTCCACCTCCTCGCGAGCCAGCCTGATGAGGCCGTGCCTGAGGAAGCTCCGTGTCGTCCGCCCCGCGAGGCTTGGCCCCTCGCGAGGGTCTTGGGTCTGTGTTGATGAAGATGGGTCGTGCTGGGCCCCCATTTGAGTCACGCCGCAGGCCGCAGGCAGGCAAGTCTGGGGACCCCCGTTCCCAGAACGCCGACAGTAGCCCCCGGGCCCAAGGCGCGCCCGGACTTGGCCGTGCAGGGAGGCGAAAGGGCAAGGGCGAAGCGCCGTGGGCCCTAACAGCCTGCGGCTTTGGGCGCCGCATGGCGGTTGATTGGACGTAGGCGTCTCTGCTTCCCCATGATGCCTCGGCAACTGCGCGAATTGGACAAGTCCCTGCATGCAAAGTGGGTCATGATTACCTGCGATCGTGGAGGTCGGCGGTTGGCCTCTGCTGGCCATAAATACGAAACGGCACGCGCCCTTCCAGTCCATCTCTTCTTGCTTATCCTTCTTCCCGGTCCTTGCTCCGTCTTGCTGTGATGGCTCCGTCGAGGAGGTTCTCGGCCGCAGAGAAGGGGAAGGCTCGCCAGGTTGAGCCTGCCTCTCCCCTGCCCAAGCGCGGCTGAGGGCGCCCTCGCAAACATCCGGTGGCCACCATGGCAGCTCCCCGCGGCCATGGAGATGGTTTCCAGCACGGTGACGGGCAGACAGCTGCGGCGTGCTTCAGTCGCGCGTCCCCCTAGGCCGCGCTTTCGCGCTGTAGAGGTGCTGCCGGAGTTTGTTGTGTGGTCGGCGGAGCCGACCAGCGCCCGGCTTCAACTTCCTCGTTTCCTCCTCGGTGAGCTCCCGGCCGGCGCCCCGGGCGGCCTCTGGCTTCAGGCAGACAGCTGCTGCAGCCGGGCCTCATGGGCTTCACTGGAGGTCTCCGCAGCCGGGAGCCTGGCCTTGACCCGCGGTTGGTAGATGTTTGCCCACGCGCGTGGCCTGAGCCGTCGGTGCACCCTGCACTTCAAGTTCGACGGCGATGCCACCCTCTACGTGAGGGTGTTTGGGGAAGATGGTCGCCGTGCAGGGTGCTGCCCTGAGGACGACGACCGCGGCCGGGGACCCAGCCCCGGCGATGACGGAGAGGACAGCGCTCGCGTGATTGGCGGCGCTCAGGGCTCCCCAAGCTTCACTGGTTCTTCTTCAGGCGGTGACTCTTCTAGCAGCGGCCGCGGTTAGCCTCCACGCCGTCGTACCTGTCTGGGGGGTGGTAGCACGTCTGCCCGCCGTCGCGCCTCAGTGAAGCGCGAGAGGGAGTCTACTTGAGCCCCGGAGGCAGCTCGAGTCTTCCTGCAGGCCGGTGTGAGGCGAGATGCGCCTGATTTGCTCTTTCTTTTCCTTTTTCCTGCGTAAAAAAGACAATAGCGTGGAGCCCCGCGGGGGCGTGTTTGGGTTATTGATGTTAATCATCGCTTTGCTTCTGTTATCGTGCCTTCCGGCTACGTGCCCGCGCGTGGATAGTTCCCGACCCCAGCCGTGGGGGGCGACCGACCCAGGCCCTGTGTTCGTGTCGCGGCGCCCGTGGGGCACGGACTGGAGGGATGCTCCTGTAATGGACCCAGGTCGCGGAACCTTTGAACGACTAGGACAAAAACACTCACGAGGGCGCTCGGCTGCCCCCCTCGCGAGGCCTTGCATAAGAGAAATCGAGGCAGGAGAGTGAAAAGGCGAAGAACCACAAGTCAAAGATGGTAACAGCTTCAACAAAACTTCGAATGAGAATGAACAAGCCAACTGCGGAAAGCAAATGAAAAAGCCGCGTCTGGCACCTAATCTAGTCTTCGACGTCTTCTCACCAGCGCGGAGCTAAGTGCTGCCATTGGGCGTGGGAGGGAGACCCAGGGCCTGAGGCCGGCGCTCCTGAGACTCCGGGGCGTGTACAACCCCAACTCATTATTACGTGAGAGTGTCACGGGCGGTGAACTTCACAGGCGTTGGCCTTCTTCACAGGCTCCGGGCCTTTCTTGGGGGAAGCAAGCTTCACGGGCATTTGCCCTTTTCACAGGCCCTGGGCCTTTTCCAAAACGCGACAGCTTCACAGGCATTTGCTTTCTTCACAGGCTCTGGGCCTTTTCCAAAAAGGATGATCTTCACAGGCGTTCGCCTTCTTCACAGGCTCTGGTCCTTTTCCAAAAAGGATGATCTTCACAGACGTTCGCCTTCTTCACAGGCTCTGGGCCTTTTCCAAAAAGGATGATCTTCACAGGCGTTCGCCTTCTTCACAGGCTCTGGGCCTTTTCCAAAAAGGATGATCTTCACAGGCGTTCGCCTTCTTCAGAGGCTCTGGGCCTTTTCCAAAAAGGATGGTCTTCACAGGCGTTCGCCTTCTTCACAGGCTCTGGGCCTTTTCCAAAAAGGATGATCTTCACAAGCGTTCGCCTTCTTCACAGGCTCTGGGCCTTTTCCAGAAAGGATAATCTTCACATGTGTTCGCCTTCTTCACAGGCTCTGGGCCTTTTTAGGGGTAGAACCTCCGGAGGTGCTGGATGTTCCATGTGTTCTGGATCGGCACCCCCTCCTGAGTCTCCAAGCGCGCGGAGCCAGGCCTGGAAACATGAACAATCTTGAATGGGCCCTCCCACATGGGAGAGAGCTTGTGCAGTCCCTCCCTGGAGAGAACCCGCCTGAGCACGAGGTCTCCTACCTCGAGAGTTCTGGGCGGATGTTGCGGCAGTGATATCGTCGCAGTGCTTGTTGGTACCTCGCCGCTCGCAGCGCGGCTTCTCGGCGATGTTCCTCCCCCAGCACGAGGTCCATCCCCCGCATGGCGTCCTGCTGTGCCTCGTCGAACACCAGGACCCGTGCGGAGCGACGTCTGACCTCGTGAGGGAGGACCGCTTCGGCTCCGTAGACCAGGAAGAATGGGGTCTCTCTAGTCGGCTTGGTCGCGGTGGTGCGGATGGACCACAACACGGACTGAAGCTCATCATACCAACCTCTGTCGCAGGCCTCCAGCTTCTTCTTGAACGTCCTGGTCTTGAGGCCCCTCAGGACCTCTGCGTTGGCTCGCTCGGCCTGGCCGTTGCTTCGGGGGTGCGCCACCGAAGCGTAGCATATCTGCGTTCTAAGGTTAGCACAGTATGTTTTGAAGAGGTTACTGGTGAACTGCGAACCGTTGTCTATGATGATGCGGTTCGGTACCCCGAACCGGCTCACGATGCCCCTGATGAACTTGACCGCGGAACCCGCGGGGATGGTGCGGACGGCCTCCACTTCAGCCCACTTGGTGAACTTGTCCACGGCGACGTAGAGGTAGCGGTAGCCCCCTGGCGCCCGAGGAAACGGGCCTAGGATGTCCAGCCCCCAGACTGCGAACGGCCACGAGAGGGGTATAGTCTGCAGGCCTCCTGCCGGCTGATGGATCTGCTTGGCGTGGAACTAGCAGGCCTCACAAGCCTTCACCAGTTCGACGGCGTCATTGAGTGCGGTGGGCCAATAAAACCCACTGCGGAACGCCTTGCCGACGAGGGTCCGTGATGATGAATGATGTCCACAGTCTCCACCGTGTATATCTTCCAGCAGTTCCTTTCCCTGCTCCCTGGAGATGCAGCGCAGGGATACATCGTTTGGTCGCTTTTGGTAGAGCTCTCCATCCTTGATGCAGTATGCCGTGGACAGCCGTGCCACACGCTCCGCTTCCTCCTCCTTCTCCGGCAGGGTCCCTTGTGTTAAGTAACTCTGGAGCTCCGTGATCCAGCACCCCTCCTGAGGCTCCATCGTCAGGAGCAGGCGCGCTCCCGAGGCCGGGCCACAGACCGGGGCTCCCGAGGCAGGTGGTCGGGGGAGCTCCTCCCGAGGTTGAGCCGTGTTTGACAATGACGGCAGGGCTGAGGGCTTGAAGAGCCGCTCCTCGAAGACGCCAGGCTCCTGAGGTAACCGCCTAGACGCTCGTCTGGCGATGTTGTCGGCCTCCTGATTGGTGCCACGGGGCACATGCTGCAACTCCAACCCCCAGAACTGCTTCTCCATCCTGCGGACCTCCGCAAGGTAGGCTTCCATGTGCTCATCTTTCGGCTCGTACACCTTGTTGGAGAAATTGACAAGGAGCTGCGAATCGCCCTTGATGGTGAGGCATTTCACCCCCAGGGCAGCTGCGGCCTTCAAGCCCGCTATTAGACCTTCATACTCCGCTATGTTCTTGGAGACCTTTTCACCTTGCTGGAAACAGAGCTGTACAACGTAGTAGAGCTTGTCCTGAGTGGGCGATATAAGCACCGCCCCAGTCCCAGCGCCATGCCTGGAGAACGCCCCATCGAAGTACATGACCCAGCCTTCCGGCGCCTCGCTTCCCGGGGAGAGGGATCGATCCTCGTCGGCCTTGAGGCCTGGTGCCTCCGTCCATTCTGCCACAAAATCCTCTAATGCTGCTCCCTTGATGACTCTGGTCATGCTGAATTCGAGCTGAAACGCTTGCAGTTCTATGTTCCACTCAGCGACCCTCCCGGCTGAGTTAGGGCTCCTGAGCACTCTCTCCAAGGGGTATGACGAGACAACCTTGATGGGGTGACCCTGAAAATAGTGTCGCAGCTTGCGCGAGGCCACCAGTAGCGCGAGGAGGAGCTTCTGAGGCATGGGGTACCGTGCCCTCGCGTCCCGCAACACCGTGCTGACGAAGTACACTGGGTGCTCAACAAGGTTGGGTGCGTCAGTGCTGGTGACGCCCTCCGGAGACCATGGCGCCTCCTGAGGCGATGAGGCCTCCGGAGGCTGGCCATCTGGGTGAGGGGCCTCTTCCGACTCCGGTGCACTCCTCTGCGGCGGCTGATCCTCCCCAGTCTCCCTCGCGAGGCGGGTCTTGCCAGCGGTCCTCGCGAGGTTGGTCGTGCCACCCTTGGCGCGGGCCATGGTCTTCCCAGCGTCCTGCGTTCCTTCCTCCTCCTCGACCATAGCCCCGGTCACCGCGGTCGGGACGACAACCGATCCTTCCTTCTCGCACAGCTCGGAGCTCTTGACATTCGTTGGTGTTGTGGGTGTGGAGGTCGTGGTACACACAGGACCGACTGCCCTTGGAAGACTCGGGCTGATCTCTGCCCCGCTTGGTGTCTGGTTCTGCCGCGAGCACGGCAGCCCCCTTGCGCTTTACATCCTTGCTCTTGGACTTCTTCTCTTTTGGGTCTGCGGCAGGCAGCTCGAGGAGGGAGAGACACCCTTCCTCAGCCCTGGCGCACTTGGTCGCCAAGTTGAACAGCTCCAAGGAAGTGCACAGGTCCTCATGCATCGCCAGCTCCTCCTTCATCTTGATGTCGCGCCCCCGTCAGAGAAAGCTGAGACGATGGCCTCCTCGGTCACCTTGGGAATCTTGAGGCGTGCGTTGTTGAAGCGCTGGATGTACTTCTGCAGGGTCTCTCCGGGTTGTTGCTTGATGCGGCGCATGTCGCTCACGGCGGGTGGTCGGTCGCGAGTACCTTGGAAGTTGGCGATGAAGCGGGTGCGCATCTCGTCCCAGGAGGAGATCGTGCCTGGAGCCAGGTTCAGGAGCCAGGTGCGGGCCCCGTCCTTGAGCGCCATGGGAACCCAGTTTGCCATGACCTTCTCATCTCCGTTGGCAGCTTCGATGCCCAGCTCATAGAGCTGGAGGAACTCCGCAAGGTCGGCTATGCCGTCGTAACGAGGAGGCAGGTCTGGCTTGAACTTGTCGGGCCACGTGACGCTGCGTAGTTCGGCGGTGAAGGCACGGCAGCCTGCTGTGGCCACGGAAGGCCTTGGGTGACGGAGAGCTTGGTATTGCAGGTCCCCATGCGCTGCAGCTGGGAGCGGCGCGGGGTCTTGATGTGCGGGAGCAGGGAGCGCCCGGGCAGCTTCTCGCGAGCGAGGGACTTCTTGGCAGCTCTGCTCTTGCCGCGCTGGCACCTAACGGAGCGGGTTCCGCCCAGGGGCCACGCGCCTTGGAGCCAGGGTGCCTTCTTGAGGAGGAGGCGGCTGGGGCGCCCCCGGAGCTTCGTCGCCCGCGCGGGGCGGGGTGCAGTGCAGCGGAAAGGACGGCGCAGGAGAGCCCCCTGCGGCACGGACGAGCTCGATGACGCGGTCGAGCCATTCTTCGTAGACGTCGTCGACGGGATGGTAGCGCAGGAGCTCGTTTGCCGCGATGAGCGCAACTCGAGCCTCCATGGGTGCGCGGAGCGCGCGGGCCGAAGAACCAGCTTGGGTGAGCGAGGGAGTAGCGGTGCGACCGTCTTGCTGCACGGACGGATGCTGAGACGACGCTTGCTGCTCGTCCCCAGCCGGGCCGGTGGCGGCGTTGACGGCAGGTGACGGGGAACGGCGAGGACGCCCGCCGACAGGAGCCGTCTGGGCAACGCGGGAGGCGAGAGCGGCTCGGCGCTCAGCGGGCCCGACGAGCGTCAGACATGGACGCGATGGTTGGAGGATAACGGGGCAGTGGAAGATGAATTCTGGCGCACCCCCTACCTGGCGCGCCAAATGTCGGATTTCGGGTTCCGGCAGACCCTTGAGGTTCGAACACTGGGGTGCGCGCGGAGATTTCTCCTTCTACCTACTTGTACCCCACCGCCTCGCTAAGATCTAAGCTATGAAAAGAACAGCACAAGAGACATAGGGTTATACTGTTCGGGCCACCGTTGTGGTGTAATACCCTACTCCAGTTTGTGGTGTGGTGGGTTGCCTCTTGGGCTGATGATGATGAGAAATACAAGGAAGAACAGCCTCGCGAGGGTCTGTTCTTGGCTGGGGCGATGAACTGCTAGGAGGAGTTCAGTCACCCTTCTCTATCTCTATCTCTCTCTCTCTCTCTCTCTCTGTGTGTGTGTGTGTGTGTGTGTGTGTGATGCTACTCGATCCGATTCTGATTGCCTCTACCCTGGGGGTGGCTAGTCCTATTTATAGGCAAAGGCCCTGGACCTCTTCCCAGATATTGAGCGGGAAGGGCGCCAACAATTGGCCATTTTGAAGGGGAACATCTGGTACACTTATCCTGACTAAAGTTGGTCCTCGCCTGCCAAAGGCTCTGGTGACGCTGGCTTGGGCTCCACAATGACTTCCTCCCTGTCGTGGGGCTGGTCTTGGTCTCGTTGCACCGAAACGGGTGCCTTTGCTTGATGCTCTCGCCTGCGCTTGCTCCCTTTGCACCAAAAAGGAAAGGAGGACACTGCGCGGGCTGGCGCCTGCCTGGCGCCCTTGGTCGTCATGGCTTGCGTCACGGGCACCTCGTGAGGTACCCCGCCTTGATCTCTCCGCCTCCTCGCGAGCCAGCCTGATGAGGTCGTGCCTGAGGAAGCTCCGTGTTGTCCGCCCCGCGAGGCTTGGCCCCTCGCGAGGGTCTTGGGTCTGTGTTGATGAAGATGGGCCATGCTGGGCCCCCCTTTGAGCCACGCCGCAGGCCGCAGGCAGGCAAGTCTGGGGACCCCCGTTCCCAGAACGCCGACAAGTGTTAGGATGTGTGTCCTTCTCAAAGAACATTCGAAGATTCTAGGATATTTATCTCACACCTCAACTTGCTAAATCTCTTCTCATCCAAGGGCTTAGTGAAGATATCGGCTAGCTGTTCTTCAGTTCGTACATGCTCAATAGTGAAAGTGCGTTATGTCGACTAGAGGGGGGTGAATAGGCGATTTTTATGAATTCTTCACTGAGGAATTTGCTAGTGAGGAAATTCCTTAGCGAAGAACTACTTGCAGTGGAATAAGTACTCAAAAGTAAGCATAACAGAAGACAAGCATAGTCATCATGATGAAATGAAGACAAGCATAGAGTACAGAAAGCGTAATCACAGGATAACACAGGATGAAGAAAAACAGACTGAAGAAATTGAACTGAGGAAATTGAGAAAGTCTTCAGTCAAAGTCTTCAAACACAGATATGACAAGCACACAACACAATACTGAGGAAATGAAAGAGTTGAGGAAATAGAACCAGTTGGCTTGGTGAAGACAATGATTTGGTAGACCAGTTCCAACTGTTGTCTCAGTTGTACATATGGTTGGAGAGGCGATCTCTCTTTTCAGCAAGCTGGAACTCATGAGTATTTAGCCTCTCGAGGATATCAGCGGGGTCAAGTGACTTGTAATCAGCACGCTCTTGTATCATCAATGCCAGAGTATCAAATGAGGAATCAAGCGATCTCAGCAATTTCTTCACCACCTCATGGTCAGTGATGTCAGTGGCACCAAGTGCTTGAAGCTCATTTGAGATGTCAGTGAGGCGATCGAAGGTTTGCTGAAGATTTTCATTGTCGAGTCTTTTGAAGCGGTTGAAGAGATTGCGAAGAACGTCAACTCGAGAGTCACGCTGAGTTGAAACTCCTTCATTTACTTTAGACAGCCTATCCCAGATAAGCTTGGCAGTCTCCAAAGCACTCACTCTTCCATACTGTCCTTTGCTCAGATGGCCACATATGATATTCTTCGCTTGAGAGTCGAGTTGCTTGAATCTCTTCACGTCGGTAGCGTTCAGTGAGGGTGAAACAGAAGGAACACCATTTTCCACAACATACCAGAAATCGTTATCAATTGCCTCAAGATGCATTCGCATCTTATTCTCTTAGTAGGGGTAGTCCGTCCCGTCGAAGGTAGGACATCCAGCAGAGACCTTGATCATACCTGCGGTCGACATAACTAAAACTCTAGGTAGTTAAATCAAAATCACACAGAACAAGGGAGTACCTTGCTCTGATACCAATTGAAAGTGCGTTATGTCGACTAGAGGGGGGTGAATAGGCGATTTTTATGAATTCTTCACTTAGGAATTTGCTAGTGAGGAAATTCCTTAGCGAAGAACTACTTGCAGCGGAATAAGTACTCAGAAGTAAGCATAACAGAAGACAAGCATAGTCATCATGATGAAATGAAGACAAGCACAGAGTATAGAAAGTGTAATCACAGGATAACACAGGATGAAGACAAACAGACTGAAGAAATTGAACTGAGGAAATTGAGAAAGTCTTCAATCAAAGTCTTCAAACACAGATATGACAAGCACACAACACAATACTGAGGAAATGAAAGAGTTGAGGAAATAGAACCAGTTGGCTTGGTGAATACAATGATTTGGTAGACCAGTTCCAACTGTTGTCTCAGTTGTACATCTGGTTGGAGCGGCTAGGTATTTAAACCTAAGGACACACAGTCCCAGACGCACAGTCCTCACCGTATTCTCCTTGAACTAAGGTCACACAGACCCCATCCAATCACTCGTGGTAAGTCTTCAGGTGACTCCGGACCTTCACAAACTCGGTCACTCGGCGATCCACAATTCCTATTGGATGCTCTAGACCATGACGCCTAATCGTCTGGAAGAAGCACAATCTTCAAAGGTAACAAGCGTCAGATCCACAGAGGATCAATCTCTTCAGTGATGCTCAATCACTTCGGGTTTGTAGGTGTTAGGGTTTGGGTTTTCCTCACTTGATGATTTTCGCTCAAAGTCCTCGAAGGATGGGATGCTCTCAAATGACAAGTGTCAGTTTCTCTCAGAGCAGCCAACCAGCTAGTGGTTGAAGGGGGCGGCTATTTATAGCCTAGGGAGCAGCCCGACATGATAAGACAAAATGCCCTTCAATGATATGACCGTTAGGTGGATAAGATATTTTGGGACAGCTCGCGCATAGCACAGCAACGGTCAGAAATTTGAGGTGCAAATTCCTCAGGGCTATCATGTTCCTCACTATGTAGGCAATCTGCACTGGCGAATTCCTAACTCCTCAGTCAGAACAAATTCCTCAGTGACCAGAAGAACTTGATCTCTGTTAGTGAAGAAATTGACTGAGCTGTATGAGATTTCCAATGGCTTCACTCGAAGGGATTGGTAGGTGTAGGATTTTGAGTTGAGCATCACATGGAAATTTTTCCTTAGTATTTCCTCGACCCCCTTTAACAGTACGGTGTTTCCTATGACTCAAGAAATAGAAAATGAAACTACGAAAACAAAAGTCTTCACGCTTCATGTTCCTCAAATGAATACCATGTCTTCAAGGTCACACCAATTTCTTTGCTTTCAAAGTCTTCAGAATACCAAAGTCTTCAGTCAAAGAACTTCATTTTTAGGGGTCGACTTTCTCTATAAATACCAAACTCCTTATAGACTTATAGACCTGTGTACACTCATAAACACATTAGTCCCTTAACCTATAAATCTTCAATACACCAAAATCACTAAGGGGCACTAGATGCACTTACAAATAGAGATGTCGCCCTTCCACACATGATCATGAAGAAAATGATGACGAATTTGAATGTGCTTAGTCTTCGAGTGTTGAACTGGGTTGTGAGCAATCTTGATTGCACTCTCATTGTCACAATAGATAGGCACATTCTTCATGTTGACGTCGTAGTCCTTGAGAGTTTGCTTCATCCATAGCAATTGAGCATAGCAAGAACCGGCAGCAATGTACTCAGCTTCAGCAGTAGACAGTGATACGCCGTTCTGTTTCTTCGAGGATCAACAGACCAATGATCGTCCAAGGAAATGGCATGTGCCTGATGTTGACTTGCGGTCCACACGATCACCAGCATAGTCAGAGTCTGAATATTCAATGAGATCAAAAGCTGAGCCCTTGGGGTACCATAATCCAAGTGTTGGTGTGTGAGCTAGATATTGAAGAATATGCTTCACAACCTTATGGTGTGATTCCTGTGTAGCTTGAAATCGGGCACACATGCAAACACTAAGCATAATATCTGGCCTAGATGCACATAAATACAATAAAGAACCAATCATGGAGCGGTATATCTTTTGATTGAAGTCAATACCATTTTCATCAGTGCATAGATGGCCATTTGTGGGCATTGGAATTTTGACCCCTTTGCAATCTTGCATGCCGAATTTCCTCAGTACATCCTTGAGGTATTTCTCCTCAGACATGAATATGCCATTGCGCTGTTGACGAATTTGAAGAAGACCTAAGAAGAATTTCAGTTCTCCCATCATAGACATTTGATATTATTCACTCATTATATAAGCAAATTCATCACTGTAACGTTGGTCAGTACAGCCAAAGATAATATCATCAACATAAATTTGGCACACAAACAATTCACCATCATAAGATTTAGTGAAAAGAGTAGGGTCAAGTGAACCGGGTTTG
Organism: Aegilops umbellulata; assembly: GCA_032464435.1. Taxonomy (NCBI): domain Eukaryota; kingdom Viridiplantae; phylum Streptophyta; class Magnoliopsida; order Poales; family Poaceae; genus Aegilops; species Aegilops umbellulata. Next base: position 322,940,142 of record CP136058.1, on the reverse strand, counting down.
AAGCCTTTCTTCATGAGGAATTCCTTCAAAGTATCATACCACGCCCGAGGGGCTTGCTTGAGGCCATAGAAGGCCTTATTGAGTCTGAAGACTTTGTCAGGATGCTTTGGATCTTCAAAACTTGGGGGTTGAGCAACATATACTTCTTCCTCAAGCTTACCATTGAGGAATGCACTTTTCACATCCATTTGATATAAAGTGATATCATGATGGTTAGCATAAGCAAGTAATATGCGAATAGCCTCAAGTCTAGCAACAGGTGCAAAAGTTTCATCAAAATCAATTCCTTCAACCTGTGTGTAGCCTTGAGCTACAAGCCGTGCCTTATTCCTCACCACAAGGCCATTTTCATCTTGGTTGTTGCGTTAGATCCACTTTGTGCCAATGATATTGTGCTTGCAAGGATCTGGGCGATTAACCAGTTCCCAGACGTTGTTTAGCTCGAGCTGATGTAATTCTTCTTGCATAGCTAGAATCCACTCAGGCTCCAGAAATGCTTCATCAACCTTAGTGGGCTCTGTGATAGAGACGAAAGCAAAGTGCCCACAAAAGTTAGACAAATGTGAAGCTTTTGAACGTGTGAGAGGACCTGGAATGTTGATGTCGCTGATGATTTTCTTAATTTGCACTTCGTTTGCAACGCGAGGATGAGCGGGTTGCCGTCAAAGAATTTGATCAGCATTTTCTTCAGCACCATTTTCTTCAGGTGCATTAGCGATGTTCTTCATGTTCTGGAATGATTTCTTCAACAGATTCTTCGGTAGGAATGACATCCTCAGTAGCTTTGAACTTGATAGATTCCTCAGGTGACTGATCATCTAACACAGAAGGTAGGTGCTCTCTTTGCGAGCCATTAGTTTCATCGAACTGCACATCTATAGTTTCAACAACTTTGTGGTGAACGTTGTTGAAGACTCTGTAGGTGTGTGAGTCCTTTCCGTAACCAAGCATCAAACCTTCATGTTCTTTCGGTGCAAATTTTGAGTTGTGATGAGGATCTCTAATCCAACATTTAACACCGAAGACTTTGAAATAACTCACATTGGGTTTCTTGTCAGTGAGGTGTTCATAAGCAGTCTTTTTGAAGAATTTGTGAAGATATACCGTGTTGGTGTTGTGGCACGCAGTATCAATTGCCTCAATCCAGAAACGACGAGGCGTCTTGTATTCATCAAGCATAGTGCGAGCCATCTCAACAAAAGTCATGTTCTTGCGCTCCACGACGCCATTCTGCTGAGGAGTATAAGGAGCAGATAACTTATGAGTAATACCAAGTTCATCAAGATAGTCATCAAGACCAGAATTCTTGAACTCAATTCCATTGTCACTTCTGATGTGCTTGATCTTCACACCAAAGTTGGTTGAAGCCCTCGAAGAAAATCATTTGAAGACTTCCTGCACCTCATGTTTGTAAGTGACAATATGCACCCATGTGTAACGAGAGTAATCATCAACAATAACAAAGCCATATAGAGATGCATCATTTGTAACTGCAGAATAATGATTAGGACCAAAGAGATCCATGTGAAGCAACTCAAATGGACGAGTGGTAGTCATGATTGTCTTCGCTGGATGCTTGGCCTTGGTCATCTTTCCAACTTCACAGGCTCCGCACAAGTGATCCTTGGGGAATTTGACATTCTTAATGCCAATGACATGCTTCCTCTTCGCGAGCGTGTGCAGATTCCTCATGCCAGCATGACCAAGTCGTCGATGCCATAGCCAGCCTTCTGAAGCTTTTGCAAGTAGACATACAGCTGGTTGAGGTCCTGTAAGAAATCAACAATATACAAGTCTCCTCTCCTAAAGCCTTCGAAGACTTTGGAATTGTCAGCTTCCATGATCACAACACAACGATACTTGCCAAAGATAACAACCATATCAAGATCACAAAGCATTGAGACAGACATGAGGTTGTATCCTAAGGACTCGACAAGCATGAATTTGTCCATGTGTCGATCCTTTGAGATCACAACCTTACCTAGACCCAATACCTGACTTTTTCCTTTGTCAGCGAAGATGAAATGCTTCAGATGCGATGGAGATAAGGGAACATCCATCAATAGATTCTTGTCACCAGTCATGTGATTTGTACATCCACTATCGAGGACCCACTCATTGGCTTTGGGTTGATTATCCTGCAGATGAATTAGTGCATCTTACGAACTCATATACTTCATCAGTGAAGAGTATGACATCAATTCATCAAATCAATTTCATCAAACAATAGAACAGATAAAACAGTATGAGGACGTGAGAAATGAGGGTTCATTTCTTCATAATTAGCCTGCATCCTTTCAGGCAATTTTCAGGTCTCCAGCAAATTCTTCAGACGATTAAGCACGTCTGGAGACCTGACCCTGCAGAAGAGATTAGTTCTTTTTCTTCACCACCCACATCTGAAGGGGTGGCAAAGAGTTAATCACTCTGCGATCTCCATACGAGAAAGGTGGCATAGAAGCCAGTCCATTTTGTTTCACATAAGAGGAGTTGGGATAAGCAAATGAATAAGCAGAGAAATTCTTTGAGGACTTATGAACATAATGATTAGAAGAATAATGCTCATATTCATAGCCCTTAGCTCTTCCCTACGAAACAGAGGTGTTAGCATGATGATATTCATATGAGGACTTTGATCCTTTTGAGGACTTTGATCCACGTGAGGAGTTTGGTCCGTATGAGGACTTGGATCCATATGAAGAATTTGGTCCATATGAAGAATTTGATCTTGGGTTCCTATTCTTCACACGTGGTGTCATGATGGCATTCACCTTAAGATTTTTAAGGTACCTTTTGGGAACCCAGATTTTTTCATAGGGGAACCGTTCCTGCAGTTAGTGCCAACATATCTAACAAATACTTCACCATTCTGATTTTTGAACAATTTATAGTTGGAGTCAAATGACTCATCAGCAGAATGAGGAGAGTCACATGTAAAGCCAGATAGATTAGATGGATCTACTGGAGGTCCCTTTGCAGCAACCCATGAGTTTTTGGGGTACTGCTCAGGCTTCCAATATGTTCCATCAGCATTGATTTTCCTCTCAAAGGCAATACCCTCTTTCCTAGGGTTCCTGTTGAGGATCTGCTTTTTAAGCACATCACAAAGAGTCTGATGCCCTTTGAGGCTTTTGTACATGCCTGTCATGTACAATTCCTTCAGCCCTGCATCATCAGTGATACTAGCAATGTCCTCAGATGAGGAATTAGTGATAGCGGAGACGGATGAAGAATTTGTGGCATTAGAAGTATTTGAACATTCAGGTGAAGAATTAGCAGATTCACGTTCAATGCACTTCAAACATGGAGGAACAAATTCTTCCTGAGCAGCGCTGATTTGTTGAGCAAGTAATGAATCGCGTTCCTTCTGAAGATCTTCATAACTCACCCTTAGCTTTTCAAGATCTTGCTTTCTTTGAAGAAATTCATAAGAAAGCTTCTCATGATCAGATAAGAGAGTGTTATGATGACCTTGAAGGTTGTCAAACTTAGACTGAAGTCTCTGAAGACTTTCATTCAAGGTTTTAGTGCGATCCATTTCTTCACCCAACATATCATCGCTTTTGTCTAGCATGTATTGAACTTTTTCCAAAGCTCTTTGTTGTTTAGTGGCAAGGGAAGCAAGTTTGACATAGCTGGGTCCAAATTCATCACCAGATTCATCATCACTTGATTCAGATAGATAGCATTCAGTTACCTTTGCACCTTTTGCCACAAGGCATGGTGTAGAAGATGATGATTCTGGTTCGAATGTCATCGCTTTGAGAGATTCCTTGAAGTCCTCAAACCAAGGATCATGACGGGTTCGATGACCTTCATAGACCTCAAAGAGACGGTCCCAGATAAACCTCGCATGATCGAGATGCATGATGTTCCTGAACTGATTTTGAGACAGACAGGAGCAGATGACATCCTTCGCCGTGAGGTTGATAAGAGTGTACTTGTGAATGTCATCAGCTTTCGCCATCTTGCACAGATCGGTTAGACCAATCTCAGTGACGGTCCACAGCTTGCTGTTCATCGCCATGAGGCGCTTCTTCATCATGGCCTTCCACTTGGGATACTCGTGACCGTCAAATATGGGGCACAACACGGTCTTCATTCATGTGGTCGAAATAACTAAAACTCCAGGCGGTTAAACCAAAATCACACAGAACAAGGGAGTACCTTGCTCTGATACCAATTGAAAGTGCGTTATATCGACTAGAGGGGGTGAATAGGCGATTTTTATGAATTCTTCACTAAGGAATTTGCGGGTGAGGAAATTCCTAAGTGAAGAACTACTTGCAGCGGAATAAGTACTCAGATGTAAACATAACAAAGCATAAACATGGTCATCATGATGAAATGAAGACAAGCACAGAGTACAGAAAGCGTAAATATAGGATAACACGAAATGAAGACAAACAGACTGAAGAAATTGAACTGAGGAAATTGAGAAAATCTTCAATCAAAGTCTTCAAAACAGATATGAGCAATTGCACAACACAGTAATGAGGAAATGGAAGAGTTGAGGAAATAGAACCAGTAGGCTTGGTGAAGACAATGATTTGGTAGACCAGTTCCAACTGCTGTGACAGTTGTACGTCTGGTTGGAGCGGCTAGGTATTTAAACATGAGGACACACAGTCCTCACCGTATTCTCCTTGAGCTAAGGTCACACAGACCTCGCCCAATCACTCGTGGTAAGTCTTTAGGTGACTTCCAAACCTTCACAAATTCGGTCACTCGGCGATCCACAATTTCCTCTTGGATGCTCTAGACCATGACGCCTAACCGTCTGGAAGATGCACAGTCTTTAAAGGTAACAAGCGTCGGATCCACGCAGGATCAATCTCTTCAGTGATGCTCAATCACTTTAGGTTTGTAGGTGTTTGGGTTTGGCTTTTCCTCACTTGATGATTTTCGCTCAAAGTACTCGGAGGATGGGATGCTCTCAAATGACAAGTGTCAGTTTCTCTCGGAGCAGCCAACCAGCTAGTGGTTGTAGGGGGGCTATTTATAGCCTAGGGAGCAGCCCGACATGATAAGACATAAACGCCCTTCAATGATATGATCGTTAGGTGGGTAGATATTTTGGGAAAGCTGGCGCATAGCACAGCAAAGGTCGAAATTTTGAGGCTCAATTTCCTTAGGGCTATCATGTTCCTCACTTGTAGGCAATCCGCACTGGCGAATTCCTAACTCCTTAGTCAGAACAAAATCCTCAGAGACCAGAAGAACTTCGTCCCTGTCACTAAAGAAATTGACTGAACTGTATGAGATTTCCAATGGCTTCACTCGAAGGGATTGGTAGGTGTTGGATTTTGAGTTGAGCATCACATGGAAATTTTTCCTTAGTATTTCCTCGACACCCTTTAACGGTACGGTGTTTCCTATGACTCAAGAAAGAGAAAATGAAACTACGAAAACAAAAGTCTTCACGCTTCATGTTCCTCGAATGAATGCCAAGTCTTCAAGGTCACACCAATTTCTTCACTTTCAAAGTCTTCAGAAAACCAAAATCTTCAGTCGAAGATATTCATTTTTAGGGGTCGACTTTCTCTGTAAATATCAAACTCCTCATAGACTTATAGACCTGTGTACACTCATAAACACATTAGTCTCTTAACCTATAAGTCTTCTATACACCAAAATCACTAAGGGGCACTAGATGCACTTACATCAATGGGCTAAAAAAATATCAATTGGCCTATTAGTGGAGAGCTAATGGGCCTTGAAGGCCCATGTAGGGATGGCGCCCCTTTTAGCTGGGCGCACGGGAGTTGGAGGAGGACTCATCCACCTTGTCCATGACCCAAGAGAGGATCCCCCCTCCAAGTCATCCTAGCCCCTCCCTCCACCCATATATATGTGAGGGGGCGCCCCCTTTGAGAGTCACAAGTTCTCCTTTGATCTCGGGCGCCCCCTCTCTCTAGTTCTACTTTTTTATCTGGACTTGATCTAGATTTCAAGTAGTTCTATTTCTCTCTAATCCTCATAATAGAGAAGCCCTGTGAGGTTCTCTTCTCCCTCCTCTAATTCATCAGCGACGATTAGCTCTGGATGGTGAAGCACTACCGGATCGTGAAGCCTGTATGCTTGCAATCTGTAGTGAGGTCGTTCTTTCGATCTTATTTGAAGGATCGTTCGTGAACAGCTCGAGGGACTTCATCGACAATCTACACCAACTCTTCTTCCGCCGCAACTTGAAGTTGGTAACGATCTACCTCTTATGCATCTTCTTAGTGTTCCTGGACCGTGATTCTAGGATGAAATTTTTGTTTTCAACTATGTTTCCCAACACTCTAGCCACCTCATCGTGCAACACGTGCCCCTGAAGCACTTGCATCCCAACATGTGTCACCCCACCGCCCCAAACCAAGCCGGACGCTGCCGAACACGCCCACCCGTCGTCGTGATAGTTTGTAACATGATGTTGGAGGACCGTTGAAACTTGTAGGTGTGGCTCCTTGGTGAGTTCAAGTATGAGCACCCCCACCCCCCGTGCGATGTCAAACATAGTTGGTGGTTGGGAAAGCTGCCAACGCTGCTACAAGCCCTTCCTGCCACGAATCCAGTCTTTGGCGTACCCCCGTCGTCACTGACCGTCATTGCTTTTCCTCCTGACACCCATCGCCAACGTGGTGTCGTCCTAGTGCATCATGAAAGTGGACATCAATGACGCACATCCCTTGGAGGATGACGAGGAGGACAAGGTTGTCTTTGAGGTGATGCATCGGTTGCTGAGCGATGAGGTGTTCCTGATCGATCGAGCTCACACACTTTGTACCTAACTCTGCATCGCGGTTCGAGCTTTACGCTTTTTCCCAGCCTATGTGCCACAATTCAAACTCCCACATTACAACTTTGATCTTGGGTTCAATGCTAGGCAAGAAGTGGGTGGTCCACAAGGCAATCCACCGCTCTATGACCTCCAAGGAGTCTAATGTCCACAAACAGTGCATCAACGTGTCCCGTCTAATATGCTTGTTTGCTTGAATTTGTGTAGGATCGAGAGTATATAGACCAGAGGGGGTGAATGGGAGATTTAAGTTTTCTTTTGGAACCTTGAAATCTCTTAGTACACAACAGTGGAAAATATCTATGAAAGAAAACATCTCGGAACAGATAAACAGAATAGCAAAACAAATCTTTTTTAAGCACAGAAGATAAATCATCCAATAAAAATACTACCGAAGATAAACGACTGGAAGTATTACAAGGGCAAAGATGAAATCAGTGGTGCTCGATGGCGACCAGGTATTTTTTTCTACCAGTTCACTCTTATGCAAAATAGCAACGTCTGGTTGGAGGGACTTGTGATTGAACACAGGAGCAAAACTCTCCGGCCTGTTCTCCTCGACAATAATTTTGTCAACTTGTGTCGATTACTGGAGGTAGATTCTTCAAGCGATCTTCATAACCTTCACAGACTATTTTCGAAAACCATAATTACTCTTGGTTACTGAAAACTTTGAAGCCTAACTGTCTAGAGAGTTAGCAGCTCTCAAGAGTAATAGGCCGAGCGTACTAGACTTAGATCTATGTGATGCTAAACCACCATCTAGTTTTTCGGCTCTGGAGTTTTCTCTCGGTATATTAAGTATTATCTTTCAGCGAGAGGGTGCTTTGACAAACTTGTCAAAATCACACAGAGCAGTCAACCAACTCGGAAGGCGCGGGTGGCTATTTATAGGCGGAGAAATCCCGAGGGGGGATGACCATTCAGGACACAACATCCAGCCAATGGCCAACCGACACGTATCTAACGGTCAGATTTCAAATGCACCCAACAAATTTACTTGAGGAACAAGTAAAGCTGACTCCTCGATTCGAGCATTTCTCTTGCAACCCAGAAGATTATCGTCTCTGGCTGACAGGTAAATGCTTCGAAACACAAAGAGATTTCTCTCACATTTCACTTAGGATATGTTTCAGTTAAGCATGAGAAAAACATAAGTTTCAAAACACTTTGACACCTCTTAGTAATAGGTGGTCATGTGACTCAAATAAGAGAAAAAGAACTATAGAAGAAAATACTATTATGTCTTATCTTCATCTTCTCCTCTCCGCTACAGTCAACAATCTTGGATGCCTCCATAGCAATTGCTTTGTGTCAGCAATATTTGGAGGCACTACCGTCACACAATATCTTCGATGGCAATCTTCTCGATTTCCTTAGCATTCTTCTATGGTGCATAGATAATAATCTTCTGAGTTTATAGCAAACTCCTCTAAACTCTAGGGACCTAATCTCTCTGTTTACACCAGCAAACACATTAGTCCCTCACTATTTCTATCCAACAATCTCCAAAACTCTTGGATCACTCAATTGCACCAACAATTTCGATGCAAATTGACCGTTGATCCATTAGAATTTTAGACAAGTAGCATGCCTGAAGACAAGTGAAGGTGCACCAAAATTTTGGACAGGTAGGGCGAAGGACGGATTTGACCCACACCCTGGAGATGCCCCTATTCCCGCCCCACCAAACACGCACGGCAAACAAAGTCTAAACAAGCACATGAGACGAGTTAGGACATATCCAAAGTGACTCACCAAATCGGCCCAAATGTCTCGACTAAACGGTCCAAACACTTTGAGCACTCCAACGGGGCTAACCAAAACAAGTTGGAACGGTCCGAACGTCCGAATTCCACCAGGCCGACCCCAAATCGAGGGGAGCTCTAAGGGAGTCCGGACATCCTCCATGTCGGTCTCTGACACCCATGTCCCACCCAAAACCATACTGGAGCCCACTTTTTTTTCATAATGCTTCTATACTCCTTGGCTCTATATTTGCGCTCCCGGAGACCGCCACCACCTTACCCCCTCCAATGTCGTGCAGGCCTTGCCGGGCCCCCTAGAAGCCCTGCATGCCTTGCCAGATGTCACTGTCGTGCTCCTCGAATTCAGTCATCGCCCGGGTATCCTTCGCCCTACCGACGTCGGGCGGACACCGCACCCAACAAATGTTTGGACAAATGTCATAACGCAACTTTTGATGTTCTCATTGTTTACTTTGAAGCAAACACGGTGGATTTGGACAAGGAGTACTTCTATGCCGAGTTAATGGATTTGTCTTTGTTGGATGATGACAAAGATGGGGATGAAATGAAGATGATGAGGGTGATTCTCGACTTCAATGGTTCAACTAATTGAATTGGCGTCGGGTACGAGGGCGTGTTGATCTCCACAAGGACTACCTTGTCGCCGATGCTCTATTCGACCGTTATTTCGACGTCAATACCATTGTTCTTACGCATCATGGCAGGCGTCAAGGCATATGATGATTACTTCAAGCGGGAGAGGGATGCTGGTGTTCGTATTGGGGTCACTGTCTCTAGAAGTGCACAACTACTATGAAGCTTACGTACGGCACAACTGCATACCAACGGGGTGAGTATATTCGGATGTCTGAGAGCACATGCCTCGAAGCCATGGTCATATTTGTTGTTGTTGGTCAAGCTATTTGGACCAGAGTACTTTCGTTTATATTAGTAAGGAAAACACCATATTACATCAAAGAGAACCAGAGACATGGGACCACGGTCCCTTACAGAAAACACCCTACGCAACACAGAAAAGGCAAACAAGCCCCTAGGAATTTTCTGCAGCAACAAATCCGCCGTCGTCAATCTGCTCATTGTCACATCACCGGAATCGAAGAAGACCGGCAAGCACAGGGGAGGCCGTTGAGTCAACCGCTAAGGCCGATAGGGGGGGGCGAAGGACCGGAGTACTTGAGATAACCAAATGCCAAAGACGCAGCAAAGCTCATAGCACTTGGAGAATCAATAGGGTTTCAGGTATGCTCGCATACCTAGATTAGATGAACTAAAAATGAAAGAACTGTCCACATGATCAACAAGGGCAATACGAGCGTCGTCATAAATGCCCACCATCATTCTTTTTATTTAAGCGATTGCATTACAAGACCTGTGGATTTGATACTCTTTTCATTAGCATACAGGGTCTCAAAATGACAACAATCGTGATGCAGCAATCTCTATTATTTGCAAGGTTATGTGCAGGCGAAACTCATGCGTGCAACTATATGATCGATGGACTTTGAGTATAACATAAGATACTTGATGGTATCAGTGCTTCGTGAACAACCTTTGATCTCCGATCGAATAGGTCAAAAAAATCACTTTGCTGCTACTCCCTCCTTCCATCTATATAGGGCCTAATGCATTTTTTAAGACAACCTTTGACTATTGACAAGATTAATAGTACATGACATGCACAATGTGAAAATTACATCATTGAAAGCTCCTTTCACACACGAATTTAACGGTGTGCTTTGTGTAAGTTGCATGTCATGTATTATTGCTCTAATATTTGGTCAAAGTTAGCCTCGAAAAACGCATTAGGCCCTATATAGATGGAAGGAGGGAGTAGATAAAAAGGACTAGAGGAAATGCGGAGAGGGCATTTAAGTGCTTCAAGTCTGTTTTGTAGGTGTATTATCATGCACAACATAATTATGAAATATCATGGTTATGTTGTTTGCAAGTTATTCATTTTAAACATATGGATTATCATATCCAGCTTCTAGTGCGGTTGTCTTATCCTGCACAACATAATTATGAAGTATGAGTGCTAGGTTGTTCGCCAAGGTTTTCATTTTAAACGTATGGATTATCATATCCAGCTTCTAGAGCGTTTGACCAATTTCTCCAAGTACCATCATTCACAATCGAGCAATTCATACCCAACTTGAGAATAATCTAACGAAACACTTGTGGACAGTTCATATGGACAACTAGAACATGTGTGAAAACATTTCAAAACTTTATTATGTTTGGATTGCTATTTGTATTTCAGGAATATTTATCTTTGAATTCTTGATGCATTATGCTATTTATAATATTGTCATTATGCCCGGCCAGATTCATTTGGGGAAGTCTGTTTGGTGAATTACCTTGGAGATGCCCTAATTCACTTTTTTTCAAGAGATCCTATCATGTGAAAAGAAAAACTCTTATTAAGGTCTCAAAGCCCTCGCAAAATTCTCCAAAACGTTGTACTGCTAAGGAATGGTGTGACGTGCACCCATACAAATGGGATTTCAACAAGCCAACCTTGTGTTTTACCATTAAAAAACAATCCGAAACACTGCCATCGCCAAGCTTCTTCGCTGATGAGGTACCGGTTGTCGTCAAGCAGGAACAGCTACGTCTTCTTGCTTCTGGTATATTTTACTAGATTCCGATTTTAATCTAATCTCCACCTGATTTCTCCTCAGGCTCTTCGGACGGACCTCCCTCTGTAACACCAACTTCCGCAGGACGGAGCACGCGATCATGTAACATGTACCCCACCTGAAATCACAAAAAAGTGCAGGAAATCATGCATACGTCAGGGGGAAAAAAGAATTTTGCCGGTTCTAATAGAGGTTTCAGATGTCGTCAGCCAGCCAATCTCAAACCATTTGGGGTATGCACAATTGATTGTACCAATATGTGATGGGCATTTCAATTATAGTCGCTATTCAAAACTCATCAAGAGATTTAAGTTTAAGACCACTGCATAATTTCAGGCTGCAAGCTGCCCACATAAATATGCAAATTCAAAACGCTCCATTTGTCCTGATATAGCCTCTGGGGAGAAAAAATTTCATGACAAATGAAAATAGCCCATTACTGTGACTGCTGGAGTAGCTAAGTTCATGCCTCGTTTCTTAGCAAAACTGCACCAGAAGTTTATGCAGGACCCCCAGTGAGACGGATAAAAGCCCCATGCGTAACTATCTGAGCTTAATGGCCAAAGGGTTGAGCTTGAGCACAATTTACTGGATCTCTAGTGTTGTGCAGAAAACCATAGGTGCACAGAGTTCAAAAGAGATTTCTCTACTTCAAAGTTCAAAACGGACTGGTTTTCAAAGTCTAAAAGGGAACAGCTGTGAATATTTATTGAGCAAACAACCTACAGGGAAGGAGGGGCATGATATCGCTACCCTACTCACAATAGATGGTTGAATCATAGATTTGGCCCAACAATGCCAAGTTAAAATTCACTTCTCATGTCTAAATTATTGTCAATTCCATTCATACAACTAATCAATTTATGCTGCAACTTGAGACACATTTTCTTCTATTCACTAATGAAACTATCACAGTGCAAATCCGTATATCATATGAGCATTACTCTCATAACGGGTCAAGGAGAGATTGGGAAGTGGGAAGGATATACATACAACATTGTTTCTAAGATAGTGATATAGGTAAAGCAGGGAATTTGGCAATACAAAGGTTTGACATTAACTACACATGTAGGTTGTTTTAAAATTTTATGCAATCAAACATTACTCTCAGAAGTGATTCTCCTTGTAAATGCTCTTCCATGGAGATATGTCAAAACAGCCAAAATATGTGGACAGGGGGTTCATGTGTCACAGCCATGTATAATAAATCTGGATTTTAAAATTTTACAAAGCAAAGCCAGTAGCCAGTAACTGGGCCAGATGTTTCCAAGCATCCACTATTCTTTACGCTTGTTCTATGCAATTGAAATATTCTGATTTGCTATTTATTGTTTATTCTATATACATCTTCCATCAAAGTTACGTATAAGCATGACCATCTACAATGAGTACAAAAGAGCATATTTCTAGACGGTAGGTCCGGCGTGGCTGTATAAACATAAAATTATAAGACCGAATGTCCGTAAAACAAGCCTAAAGAATACAAAACTGTCAATCAACAAATTATAGATGAATACAGCAATAGATCAAACTCAAGAACTCTAAGAACCAACATTTTTAGATTTAATGGAACAGGGAAAAACATACATATCAGAATCTTGATGATGATACATACCTTCACAACAGAAGCAACAGTTCCAGATGGTTTTGAAGGGTCAGGAATTTGGAAAAGTGCAAAATGCTTATCAGGATCGAATTTCTCATTCAACGGGTCAAACCTTTCGACTCCAAACTTCTTAAAAACCTGTTCAGAATTGAGGAAATCCCAATGAGGCAATATTATCACCCAGAAAGCAATGTGCAAAAGGAGAAGAAATAGTTTTAAAACACAAATGAAAAGTAGGACAAAATTCAGGTACATAAAAGCTACAATACACAGGAGCAGAATCATATTCTGATGAATAGCATGCAATACATAGAAAAAGTACCTCTCCAAGTTGCTTATCAGTCATGTCAACACCCTCCAGTAGGGTTTTTAGTAACGGTACAGCTCCACTAGAATCTTCGGATGTATCTAATTTTGAGAAGCTTTCCTTTACAACAGATGAAGCTCTAGCCAAATTGTCAGCAACATCTAACAAGCTCTTAGAGAAGTTCTGCATGCACAATTAAGACGCTATAATAAATAGCAAATTCAAAATAGCTAATCAAAATGCTTATAAATATCACTGTGCCATCAAAATTTCAAACCAGAAATCAGATTGTAACAACATCACACCTGTACTGCATATTTTTTTGAGTTCTCAGATTCACGCTTTGTCCGGGCAATGACATTTTCCATTTCTGCATAGCTGCGCAAAACCTTGTCCTTCATATCTTTGATCTCTTCATCTTTCGAGGTTAATAATTCATCCTTCTCAAAAACTAGCTTCACCAGATCCTCCTTTGACAGGTCAAGATCTTCTGTACCTGAACCAGAAAATGCAGGTCATTTAGTTCATCACCTCCTGATAGACTGGGGACTTAAGTCTTTCAAACCTACTTCCAGACGAACCACTGTCTTCCTTTGAAGCTTCACCATTCGATTCATGTGCAGTACTTTCCTGGTCTTTGGGTTCGTGCACCTCCTTATCATTTTGTTGAGGGGTAGAAGATGAAAAGCCAAACCTTTGAAAGATGTTGCTTGAGTATCTCAAGGGCTGATTCAACATATATGGAACCTGCTTGTCAGAGAATATACAGCTCATATAAGTAAATAGATAATAGAAACAAAAACAGCCCAAAGACAGAAGATTACTATTGGCAATTCAGGCATTATCTAAACGAAATTAACAGTCTCTCTCATTAAGTGAAAGTAATAAAGAGAACATGTGCCTACAGACAGTTTAGGAGTCAATATGATAGATGTCAGTACTATGTGGAATAAGACTTCAGAAAGTGAAAGTGGGTTAATAAATTATACATATGTACATAGTCCAACAGGAATTCTGAGAACAAAACCATCACAGCATGTGTAGTCTAAAGATTAGGATTTCGACTAGCTATAAGAAAAAAGGATTTCGACTAGCTATAAGAAAAAAGGATTTCGATCATTCATAATGAGATGGGAAGGAGAAACCAGGCTGCAGTGAAGGTCACAGAGTGAGCAGCCTGAAAGATGCGCTGCCAAGATATAAGAACGCCAGTACACATAGCCACATGCTGAGAGATCTCTGGCAGATGCTTGAGATCAGAGCAGATTAAATTTGTTTGTGGTGGTTGCTGCATATTTACATCAGCCCAGTTTCTTATTCCCATCTTGCAACAAGTAGTCGATAGCATAAACATATACAACCCAAGATATGATGGCTTCATTCTTTGGCTTTGTTTCAGACTATCTAGCATGTGTGAAATTTACTGGCGTGCAATCATTCTTTCATCCTGTTGACTGCTTGGATTGTTCATAGACACGATAATCCATTTATTACCTTTGGTGAAATTCTGGACTCGGATTAGTTGTAGGCCATATTAATTTCTAAGAACGCACAAACCAGAGTTAATTGACACAATATTCAGACCATGTTCTTGCAAGGAAGCACATCATACTACTGCAGGCATAAGTACAATTACATGATAAACTGGGATTCTGGAATCTATATTTCCCCCCAAAAAAACTGTGCATTCTAATAGTAGAAGTTAGGCCCCTTGCAGGAAAATCCCTCTATATTCAAATAACAATTCTGACAACATCCAAAACCCAAACATCCAAGGGTTTTATGGTCCAACACTGGAAACATAACTCATAGACCATCATATCCAAAATCCCAACACTGCCTACACTTAATTCCTCCTCCGAAACCTAGACTTAGCATGATCTTATGACGAATCCAAAATCCAACCTCGATTTGGAGTAAAACCCACAATTCCACCAACTATCAACTAGGAATAAATCCCTGAATTCCGCGACCAGAAACCACGGACGAAGAATAATCTGCAGCCGGAAACACCGAGCCTGGATGCCACTCATCCGCATCCTAAAAATTCTAGAAATCCCCTACCGAGATGCAACCCAAAAACACCAGAAGAACATCGAAGCTCAGACCGTCCGTAGAAACGGCCGAGAAAATCTCACCCTGGCGGGGCCGAAGGAAGAGGCGAGCGGGCGAGCGGCCACCGCCGCCACACCGCCGAGCGGCCGCCTCGCAGCGGACGCCACCACCGCAGCGGCGCATTGCCTCGTGGCCCGCGCGAGGAGGCGCGCGGCTACCATCTCTGCGCTGCGCTAGAACCGGGAGCGGCGAGGGGTTTCCGACGGATTCGCGAGGCGGGCGCCGAGGAGGGGGGCGGGGGGGAGGAGAGAGCCAGAGAGGGATCGAAACGTCTGGAAGGGAATTGCGGCCAGCGGGGAAGGGAAGAGCGCCTAGGGATCGAAGCGAATGACCGCTATACCCCGTGAATACATCCCGAGACAGGGGTGGGGTGGCGGGGGTATTTATGTCTTTTGATCAACTTGTCCTCCAAGAAGGGTTTAAGGGTTTGAGCGGTTGGGTTATCTGAGCCGCTGACATTTTTTAGAACAAACTGACAGCTGACGTCGTATCTTTTCAATCTATATTGACTATGCTTTTCTTTATTTTATTTATATCGGGTATTTTTCTTTTCGATTATTAGCGGTTTACTTTGAGGAACCCAAAAAAATTACTTTGAGGAAGTGTTTGGTTCACCCACCTTTTTTAACACGGTATACAGACGCAATACACATCTCTATGAGAAAAGGAATATAAATAGTTAATGGATTTTATAGGAAAAAGATCTATTTTAACGAATCACACGTAGAGATATTGCTAGCACACAAAAAGTTAATGGTATTTCATAACTAATGGATTGAGCAGCAGCTCGTAGACCGCCTGAAAAAGAATATTTATTATTTGAGCTATATCCTGCCATAAGAAGACCAATAGGAGCTATACTTGAAATGGCAATCCATAAAAAAACACCAATACTAAGATCGGCTAAAACAAAATGATATCCCAAAGGGATAACTAAAAAACTTAATAAAACTGATATGACTGCTATAGAGGGTCCAATGCTAAATAAAGAACCTTTGAGAGACAGAACCGACGCATCATTTTGAGATTGACGATGTCGCGATAGACGCTTCATAGTCGACGAGAACGTCTCCTCACACTGAATGCACATCACCGAAAGGCCTGAAATAATTTCAGAAAAATGCGACCACCAATTTTAAATAAAGGACTTGAACCTCGGTGCATTGGTTCCACCACATGGAACCTAACTATCTAAGTTATGCTCAGTTCATGGCTCGTGCACCATTAACGTAAATGGTAACGGTATGAGAATACACCGCATTGCAACTGTAGTGAGACTATTATCCGTTTTGTTTGGTTATCTTCGGTAATGGTAACACAAACAAGGCAACCAATCCAAAGAGATTAGAAAACACGCTACAACTAAGGGTGGTGTTGCACGATTCTCCTGATACAAATTCGTCGGTCATGGATACGTAAGAGCCGAGAGAAGGTCTCACTGTTCAACGCGTGCAGCAACTAGAACTGTTGATGGCCAGCCGTTGCCGGATGCTACGAGAAAGATGTCGCAACAAGAAATTTGGAAATGGCCGGCCGTCAACATCTGTTGATGCTCGACGGATGAATGTTGTGTCCGGTCAACACAACTACGAAGGAGATGAGGGGGAACGAAAGCGAGAAGAAGCTCGGGACAAAATCATTTAACCACCAGGGGTGGGCGTTATCGGTTTTGTATAGCACCATTATTTGATTCGTGGTACTTAACTCTGTCACAACTCAACCAAACACGAGTAATGGGATCAGGTACCGCTGTAATCAGATACCAAAAAATCATGAAACAAACACGTCCCGAGTCAGCAGCGGTGTGTTGATTGTAGCGCATAAATCAGTTGCTCCCCGGTGGTCCGATCCAATTTAATATCATAATCTTGAGCCTATCAATCCTTGTAGAAAAAACTCTAGCATGTAACATTTTGCCATTAGTCTTAACAACATCATTAAATATATGTAACATGGAAGGCGATGCTTGTAGAACCACAAAAAAACTTGTAGCATGAGCACAATATTTGGTTAGAAGCCTAAATCGACATGAGGTAGGATAATGTCACCTATACATATAAGAATTGCATTATATGTGTTGACAAGAGAGTACTTGTATCTTGATTGCAAGGTTGTTTCAGAGATAATACTTTCAACCTGCACATAATATGGATTGGTAAATCTAAGGTGATAAGACTCGACTAGACGACGAGTCACTGGTTGGTCCGATCCTTCACGGCAGTGGCAAAACAACAACGAACGGCGGCAACGACGGTCGGATAAAAAATAGATAGCAGAGTAGAAGAAGAATTGGCCTTTGGATAAAGGAGATAGCATGAAACCAAATGATTAGACTTGCATCAAAATTAACCCAAGGTTAATCACGACAGCGCAGCAGCAACAATCCCCGATCAAGGATCGCAAAAACTCACAATATTGACGCCCCCGATCCGGGACTTTTCTCTTGTAACTCTCGATAAGAAAATCAGTCTTCCCAAACTAATCTCCGTACAAAACTGACGACGCTGCCTTTTATATCCTAGTCACACCAGCCCTAAGGGCCTAAACTACTAATCAACTCCATATCTCAAACAAACACGGCGATCCTCTCCTTTTACATCTCGGAGAGAGAAAAAAAACAAACTTAAAAAAAACTAACTAGCACGACTTGTACATGGACCCTTGTATTCTAGTATTCTTTAATTAGGAAGCTAATTAATCATCCGGCCACGCTGATCACACATGACTAATTTAAAACAAAAAACACCTTATTTGCTTGCACGCTGGAAGTACTTCACCGGATATGAAATACTACCAATATTAGTGCATTTTGGAGGGGTTCTGAAGTTTGGCTTCACCACGTCCTTCTTCGGCTCGATCGGCGAAACCTCAAAGCACAAAGAGCCAAGCCGTAGCACAGTCGAAAGATTAGAACGTGAAGTCTCTGGAATACTTCGGTCAAAAAAAATGGTTGTGCTTGTCTTTTGTTCAACACTTGGAGTCGCCCCAAGTAAACCTACGCCATTGGTGCGCACATCATAAGGTGATTCACTTGAGGGAAATTGTCGATGTCCTACAATCTTATGCGCTTGGGAGACAAATAAGTATGCAAAAATAGAAATGCGTGATAGACATCAGGCGAGTCTAGATCATAGGTGATAGCCAGGAGTAATGACCGCTAGCCTGGGTGAGAGGCCGGTGTGTCATGAAATGGGTATCAAAGCCAACCACCACAGTTATATGGACATGTGTAGATAGGGGTACATACGTGTGGTGCATGGCGCGTGTGGCCCATCGAGGCACATCGCATGGCACTGGACACATGGATGTGCTAAGATGGAATGTTTCTTTTGGGCCGACGAGGGTGTCAGATCCTTTTAAGGGAGTGTATGTGACATCCTGGTTAAATAGGATTGAGTAGTTTTCATGGTTAATAGGATTGATATATACTCATATTAACAAGGTGTGTCTTCCTTTTCGGAAGATCGTCTCTAAAAGACCTCTAGATTATAAGGTACTTAATAGTCTTACAATTTAGACACTCGTATTGATTTTCGTGCTTCAAGCATTCAACTTCTGGCCGGAACACTTGCATTTCATTGATATTCATATCTAAAGGAAAGATAATAATCGATTGGATTGCCGAGTGTGGTCACTGTATTTGTATGAAGCCGGTGTGTTTTCCCTATCCAGCTAAAGCAGAACAACAATCGTTTTGGCATGAAATCAACTGATCACAAACTACATGTGACACCAGCATGCAGAATTCAGCTGTCTACCTTTTCAATCAGCTCATGCTGCTTCGTTTTTTTGCCTGGTAACCTAACCTTTTGTGTGACACTAACTAGTTCTTTTCTGCTCTCAGCTGCAGCCACTATATATGTAGTAGTAGGGGGTCTATGCCCTTGAGACGAATATTGCTGTGCTCGCAACAATCGAGGTGCAACAATGGGGAAACAACGGCCATCGCTGTCGATGAGGAAGAAAGTTCAGAGGAAGCATGTCATGGAGCTGCTGCGTATCACCGCAAGGCCTCCGCAAGAACGCTGGAGCATCAGGGAAAGTGTGAACTTCAAGATTGCCCTAGGAAGGTATACCGAATACGATACAGATACTCAAATGCGCGTTCATAGAGATGCACATTGCACCTTCACTTTTGCGGAGGAACAAGATTGTGCAGCGAACCTTTTGTAACTTGATACATTTTCTGTGCTTTGAGTGCCCAAACAGAGTTAACACAACGTCCATAGGTTTTTGGTGGCAATTACACAGGTTTGGTGAGGACTGGCCAAGAGTTGCTCAGTTCGTCAGCACAAAGACTACCCACCAGGCATGTGCTTCCACCCACTTTCAGTACTTCATAGTCCATCAAAACATCAACTTATAGAGCAAATTTGCCGTTGCAACTTGAAACAGTGTTCAGTCATATGATGCATGTAACGCGACTCCTTCGCTGTTTTCTCAGATCAGTGTCTACGCTGAGGAATATTATCTTAAGCATCCACGGACACAATCCAGGTGAAATAGAAGGGGGCCAAACCTTTTCATGAAGAACAGCTTTGGGCTTGTAACCTTTTTATGCGGATGAAATTTTGGAACAGTTATGAGGAAAGTAAAGCAGATACAATCACTTTAATGACAGATCCAGCAACATTGTTCTACACCTATTCCATTTCCATCTTCTACTTCTACCTAACCTAGTGCCATTGCCCATGGGCATAGATTCTCAGTATATACACGCGTGCACATCGGTTAATACAATGCACCAAAGTGTCAAAAGATTATACAGAACGTTAATTTAGCAATGAGAAGGATCGCCGCTTCTCCAAATGAATAATCAATGAGAGAGCACCAAACTAGATACCGACCCTACATGCCCAAGATTAGACAAAAATGCTCTCTACCCCTTCACCTACACTGTAGTAATTTTACAACAGCTGTGACAGATGATGACCGAGCCAGATCTGAAAATAAAATGTAAGCCGCAACAGAGCTTCAAGCCTCTCGGTTTTGACTGAGCCTGCAGCTTTTTCACGAGCTTTCTGACCTGCTCATCAGATCCACAGAGCTCATAACTCAGCCATGAGAATGTAGTCCAAGGGCCAATTTGGCACCAAGGCAGCAACAATTGCTTGAGCGCTTCGCACTAGCTGCATCTGTCAAATAAGTGGTGAGTGCAGACGAATATTTGCTTCAACCTTCCGGTGAGGGCGGCCTACGGCCATATGGTGTGAAATGGGTGGTTTCCTGGCCAATTGATGTTGGTGTTCGGAGAAGAGGATTCCATCGATCAAAGATGATGCGTCCACCTCGGCCAATTCTCCCTCGGCACCGAAATGGTGGCACAGTGGCATCAATCTCAATAGGGGGGTCTGGTGGCAACTTGATACCCGCTGCCACCAACTTGTCAGGATCTAGCGGCCTTGTGAATAACAATACTGGCTCCTCAGGATCCTGTGTAATCGGGAAAACTGGTAAACGACCTTTTTATTGCAGTGGAACTGGTGAGCAGACTTGACAAATAAATTATCAGAATTGGTAAGCAGGCTGAAGTTTATAAATAATTCAACATAGATTCAGGAACGAGACTAAAAAGAATAGAACACTAAAGTTCATCATCCAACAAATTTGTTGAAGCTGGAAGTATCATAAAGTACCCAAAAAAAGGGTTTCACACTTGTTACTCACTTAACATTATTTATTTCCAAGTTGTCCTCCTAGCTCCTAAATACTCCCTCCGTTCCAAAATAAGCGTCGTGGTTTCACGCCGCATATTTTGGAACGGAGGGAGTACCATTCAAATAAAACTTAACTCGAAATCATCAGGCTTAAAACTATCCCATTGCTTTGGCGTTGCCAGTAACTAGCAGCAAAGGGCTGCTTGGTACCAGTTTGCTCAACTCACGTGGCTGATAACAAAAAAGAGGCAGTGATAGGAAGATGGAATACCCTTTTAAATACCCAGCCATTCTGCTGAGGCCTCCTTTTTAGCACCGGTAGCCCCGGCTCACGCTTTATACGCAATGTAGGGATTGCCGACTGCTTGTTATCAGGGTACCGATGGAGAACAGGTTGCCGAAAATATGGCTCTTCAGTTGCGGTGTCATCTGAATCCGCATAATCATCATCACTTGACCCAAACCTGCTAGAAGCTTGCTGGAACCCTGACAGTGTAGTCCCATCGTCAACAAGCTGGGCCTCATGCTGAAGGAGAGGAAAGGGGAACAATAGAAATTAG
The DNA here is from genome assembly GCA_032464435.1 of Aegilops umbellulata. NCBI lineage: Eukaryota > Viridiplantae > Streptophyta > Magnoliopsida > Poales > Poaceae > Aegilops > Aegilops umbellulata. The sequence goes on along the minus strand of CP136058.1, from coordinate 322,918,705 downwards.
GAGGGTGACAAGAATCAAATGAAACTGGAGCAAGGAAGGTAACAGACCAGAGCATCAAAACAAACTGTGTCGTAACATCAGTTAACGATAAATCCTTTACTGGATGAGAGTGCACCATAATATCAGGTAGAAATATATATTTAATTTACCCAGTATTATCTGCTACATAATGGGCAGAATTAAATCACAAGTATATAGTGCAGGTAGTATTTGGTTCCATCACAGTGGCATTTTAACTATTTATTAAACCCATTCACGACTACCATGTGATGCAAATGGTGGCCTCTTATTTTCATTTGAATGTTATGTTTCCTATAGAAGACAAGTATACAAACTACTCCCTCCGTTTCTAAATATAAGACCTTTTAGAGATTTCAATACGGACTACATACGGATGTATATAGACGCATTTTAGAGTGTACATTCACTCATTTTTGTTTCGTATGTAGTCTGTATTGGAATCTCTAAAAAGCCTTATATTTAGGACCGGAGGGAGTATATGTAAAAGCGAATTCTGAACCAAAATGTATGATGGCCCATACCTTATATTGCATCTGAACGCGCTGAAGGTTGACCTCACATTCCATGACCTCCCGCTTTGTCTCTTCCCTCTGAAGAGTGTATATTATCAGTTAGAAGTTAAATTTAGTAACGCTGCCGCTATAAGATCAGTTTATGCATGAACTAACCTTAATCAGAGCCCCCATTAATGCCTTTGCTTGGTCCAAATTGCGCCGTACCTAATATAAATTTTAAGGTAGAGTTGTAAGCAGCAAAACACACAAAGAAAAAACATACAGCAAAAAGTTTGTAATCTAATAGCTAAAAAGCTGCAGCTAGCATATTATATTTCACCGAACGAAGGTGACAAGAAATGCAATTCAAAATTTTCAGATAAAGTATTGCACAATGCTATGTGTTGGTAGACTTCGGAACTATCTACTCCCTCCATTTCAAATATAAGGTATATAGTTTTTGCAATCTTGTTCAAAATATAAAGCATGCATGCAGAAATTTAAGGGTAAGCATGCATATTAACCAATGGGTACCAGGTCATTTCTCTAGTGTTATTTTGTTTAGAACTATCATGCCTTCCTTAATCCCCCTGCTTGATTAAAATACAACTTTGAAAAATGGATGGAGGGAGAATTGTTTAAGAACATAGCATGAGATGTGCAGCAGCTATCCAAATCCCAAGAAACTGACAATACAAGCAGAAGAGAATGGTTAACCAATCATCCCATCATTTCAATTTCTTGCAAAACCAGGCGTCAAAAACACAGTACTGTTTGCATTAACATAAAACTATTTACAAAAATCATGGATTTCCTTTTTTGGTCTCCTTTAAACAGTTGAGCGCAAGATTCTCATAATCATTAAAAGCAGATTATTCACATAGCAGCAAAGAAAAATCTTAGAGCGGAACTACTTTTGACATGAGAAATGTTGACAAAGAAATCATTAGTAGTTTGATCATGGAGGGAATCACATGATGTCATTTAATAAAATCATCATAATTGGACAGTGTAATTATAAGCTTCCCCCATGGTTATATAACCAAAATTTCACACATTTATCAACTAAAGATAAAGATGTACAGGAACAGAGAAACACAATCGAAAAACTGACCACAACAAACTAAATGCAGCTTACCAGGCGGAGTTTTTCAAACGACTGGATATTATTTTCTCGTCTTTGCATCTGGAGAAGGAAGCAAATATTATGTATACGCAAGAGAAATATGACTGCAGGGAGGTGCTATCGAAGAGAAAAAAAGTTTCTCCAGTAATTGCTGTTCCCCGAAGGTAGGTGTTCAAACAAACTCTGGCCTAAAGCCACTCACCCTTCTTGTATGAAGACGATGGGCCTTTTCTCTTGGTCTGAATACATTATATGGGTTTGTATCATTCACCGGCGGAGGAGGCTTCAGAAAACCAAAAGTAAATTAGTCAATAGTAATGTAACAGAACCATAGTATGATAGACTGACACTTTCCCCAACAAAACTAGCTTGGCAAAAACTTTTCTATTGAGCACACTTGTTGGGCTGGTCGCTTACAAGTCCAACTATAAATCTTCATAGATAAGCCCTTAAAACTGCTTTGGGTGAATCCAGTTAAACCCCTAGAACAAATTACACTAAGGAACACCAGTGGCTTTAGCTTTGTTGTGCAACGAACCCAATGATTAACTGGCCAATTCACCTGGTTCCATTACATAACTATAAGTCAAAGACACAGCAAACTGAAGCAACTGCTTATGGGCAAATAAATTCCAGATGTGAAAGAATAGCCAAATCTTGCATAGATGTTGTGACTTCGTTTGGTTGGAGGAACAAAAGTGGATAGATTGGGGCCATCCAGCTTGGTTTCTTGATTGGATGAACAGGATGAAACAGTGAAGAATAAAAGTTGGCTACCCTATTCATACCATCCCTAAAACTGATAAGAGGGATGAAATCGAAAAGACCCTGTCTGATCAAAATTTAGGTGTCATGGCCATGGCTTTGGGCCTTACAGTCAGCCAGCAGCTGTGCAACAAAATAGCAACCATACCAGAACATTCCATATATTTGACGGGGAGCTTCATTCTGAAAGTATGCATGAATGCATGTAGTAGAAATAGCTCCTCAGATAGAAACGTAAGGCCGTCGGGACATCATAGCAAACTTATCTTACTTTGAACATGTACCTGGCACATGCTACTGCACCAAGAAGAACTAATATTCTTACGATTTGCAGCTGGTTTTCACTAAAGAATCTAATTTAACTTGTGTAGACTCTCCTAGCAATCACCTATAGATACATCGATTGAAATAGCTTTAACATGATTACAAGTCTGGTGAGATGATTTAAGATATAGCATATCCTGTGTTAGATTATACACACAGAAGAAAAGAACGTTTCACATCTGAATCTAGGATATACTCCCTCTGTCCAGAAATAGTTGTCGGAGAAATGCATAAAAATGGTTGTATCTAGAACTAAAATACGTCTAGATATATCCATTTCTTCAACAAGTATTTCCGGACGGAGGGAGTACTATATCAGTCGGTAGAAACAGTGTCCACATACAAAAGAAAATCTACCAACACCTGGAGCATTAAAACAATACAGAAACATCGCGGTCAATCACTTTAAATAAAGTAAGCTAACCTGCAAACGCCGCAGAATAGGCTTTTGCCACCGTTCCCTCTAACAAAAGAAAGAATCAGTAAGCATAACGAATGCAGCAAACATAATTAAGTCACAGTATCATTTTCTATGAGATTGAGAAATCTAAATAAAGTAGTACAAGAAAATCTCAGATATGCAAATAAATAAATATAAACTATGAGAAAACAAGGTTTGACAGATATTGACAGTAAGCCATGTTACAGCATTTAAATAAAAGGTATAAGTTGATCGCTCGCAGTCTTGTATTAAGAAGACCATATGCTGTATTTTGACAGTGGAGACTACCTTAGCTCTCCAATAGTTATATACAGCTTGGAAAACAGCATACCGAACAGACAAATACTGCAAAGCCTGCACAGAGAAACAATTGGTAATTAGACACTCTGTAGGAAACAACTGTACAACAAGACTGCAAAACTAATGAAAGGGAAAACGGGTCCCCTTCCAGGTACCTTTGATAAGACAAAAGCCTAAACCAAACAAAAAATGCAATAAGTTTCTGTTAATAACTTTGTTGACATTTAATTGCAATGTCTTGAAATCCTTCTAGATAAGTATCATATGTGATCTCCACACAAGCAGGTTTCAGCAATCACGAGCAAATTCTGATCAATATATTAACTGAGATGGAGTAAGGCATAGAGCCTGCAATGTAATGTATGAGCATAATAGCATAGCAATATATCCTTTTGCCTATCAGGTCAACGAGACCCGTGTACTATGGGCTGTGAGTCTTAAGTTAATTGCACTAGTAAATTATGCTCACCCTTAAAAGATAGTAATGTGTTAATTTAACCCGTACAAGAAGTAATTGATACTAACAAACGACGCAAGCAGACATTGCTTACACCTTAGCTTCTGCGCATGCACATATATGTTCATGCCAACTAGAGAGACGCAGTACGACATTTACCCTCAGTACCAACGTAAGACAACAGAGATGGGCACATAAGGATACTGGAATTGTCAAGTTCATTTTTTTATGACAACCAACAGATATAAAAAAAGGAGTAATTACAAATGTCATTTTTTAATGGAACACGGCAAAGAAAAAAAAACAAGGCTCACGTGGATTACTCCCACCAAGTACCCTACTGCCACCAGCAAGATGGCTTACAGGGGTCTGCTACATATAGAACATACGAAATTTACTAGAGCTATGAAGGTGTGTCTGACATGTATAGCAGCAAAGTGGTTAATACAATTCATATTTGATATTAAAAAGAAGTGTGTGGCATATGCTAAAGCTAGCATGAGGGGTCCTTAGGTAAAATGCCTTGATTCAACTGACATGGTAAGTTGGCATTTGTGCCATATAAAGTACGGTAAAAATAAACTGGCAATGTCTCAGAGTTAATAACGACGGTAACAGATAGGGAAGGTTTTTAGTAGGTTGACAAAACTATACAGTTAAAACTTAGCATTACGTTATAATAACAAGTACAATCTCCATTGCAAAATGCTTCGCATATATGTCAGTGTATCAATTTTACAATTCCCTTGCTCCCATTTTAGCATAACATCCTAAAGCCATTGTGCAAGATCTAGGCATGCTGCTTTACCTCCATAGCAACATCGAGCTGCAAGAGAACTGGAACAGGTCCTATGAAAGTTGGTGTTATGGCTCCTGCTCTTTCTCGAGCTTTGTGGTCCAAAATTTCCAACTTGAATAAGAGGACCTCCAACCTGTAATATGAGATTTCACTTAAAACGTAGCATAACATACTCGCTCCATAAGGCAAAAATAATAAAATGGTAAATGTGTCATCTAAAGCTTGTTAAAATTACTGGGACAACCAAAATTTCATCAAAGGTCTCTTACTAAAAATATGACTGTGAACAGGATTCTGGACTCTTGATCTTTCATTCTAGATTCCAAAAGGTACATCCGTACATGTTTAACTGTAACCAAAATGGAAAGCATAACCAGTAGAGCAGTTTATTAGATCTGTAGCATTTTCTTACTTTTCAGGGTTAAGATTTTTCCGCTCATTGTTGTAGTCGTCAAGCCAGTCTTCATCTTCGTTATCCAAGTCATACTCAACAAATTCACCGATCTCAGCTCTGGCTGCATAGGGTAATCATTCTTAGAAATAGAGTCCATAAATAAAATATTGTCAACATAAAAAAACTACAATTCCATAATAGCAGTAAGAAATAAACCTCCTCTTCCTCGTATATAACATGATGGTTGTGCAAAGGTGCGAGTGTAATCCCTATCATAGGTCTCCACATCATCAAACTGTGGTGTTGGTATTTCTTGAGCATTCTTCTTACTGGGAGTTGAATTTCCCTGCAAAGTCATGTAACAATCATTGTATTGATCAGCACAACCCCCAAAATAAAAATATGTATAAATGCTCTCAGATTTATCATTTGTGGAGACACAAATTAGATTTTCAGATCACAAAATATAAGCAATTATGCACCATGTGATATGTGCAGTGTTGCACGGTAGCTGATATACAGAAAGCAGCAGTATGGTGTGGTGTGGTGTCAGCACGCACACCTCGATGCCGCTAGCAGTATACAAATGGTATAGGATAACTGAGAACATATAAACTGATAAAATAATAAAATAAGATATCATTACAGATCATGTAACATAACCTGCATTCACTGGCTTTGTAGCTGCTTTTGAAGCAATGAATAATATGGTAGGATAGATGATATATCAATGTAAAGTAGACACCTTAACAACAACCATATATGCTACAAAGTTCAAACTGGGACAAGTAGTCTCAACAGTCAAAACTTCAAAAGACAAAGAATTTGACGAGGCCAGAGCAGCAGTATGATGTCAGAAGTCGTACGACAATGTCTACAGAAACAACTTATTAAGAACTCCAAATAATGGTTTTCCTATGGATTACATACAGAAGCAGAGCACGACATGGTTCTTCGGCATGGAATAAAGCTGAATTCATCAACATGCTAATTGGACTGAAATCAACAACACCCAACAACTAACCTACAAAGAGAACTCTGCGAGCTACCGAACATTGACAGTTCATAGGATTGCACGCTCAACTGAAACGTTGTCAGTTGATTAAATTACCTCGCCATCAGTCGCAGCAGCAGCGGCAGTGAGCTCCGAGCCGGAGTGCCGCAGCAGAACCCCTACCCTCGCCGCGGCGAACGCAGCCACCGTGGGGTCATCGTCCTCGAAGTCCCGCGCCGACTTGAGGATTGGGAGCTTCTTGTGGATGTCGAGCGGCCGCGGCCGGAACGAGAGCCTACTCATGGCCGCCACCACCACCGGGCAGATTCATCTCATCTCCGCCTCCCACCTCGTAGCCGCACACACCACGCACGCCCTCGCGAGGGCTCGGGATTCGGGCTCCGGCTCGAGGGCGCGCAAACCCTAGGTCCGCGAGGGCCGAGTGGTGGTGGCGGGACTGGGCGCGGGAGGGCGAGGCCGCGGGAGCCGCGAGGGGCGGTGGGGACCGGGCGGCGGAGGCGGAGACGGTGGAAGGACCTAGGGTTAGGGTTTTGGTTGGGGAATTGGTTTCTAGGGTTTGAAAGGAGGTGAAAGGGAGGGAAGGGAAGGAAGAAGAAGAGGGGGGCGTCGCGGGCGAAGGGAAGGAGGTTGGGCTCGAGCACGATGGTCTCACCGTACGTCTACGTAACCGTACTGAGGTAGAGTATACCCGTAATGTATTTGTACCAATATATTCACTCCTGTCCGTGATATAGTGTGTATAATTTATTTATTTTATAAATGAAATCATGTAAAAAAATTGGTTCAGTTTTTTTCTTTGAAATAGTTTGGATTGCTTACTACATGTGACACGTGGTAAGTTTGGCTCAGTTTATTGGAACAAATATCAACATTAATAATATCAATAAATACAATATAAAAATATGTTTGTATGTAATGATATTCCTAAACCAAGACTCATATATTTAGCCTCATTTCATTCCATAGCCATCACCGTCGTTTAGCCCATGAGTCACGCTTTAAAACTGAACTTTCTCGTGAGCTTGATTCTCCGTTCTCCTCTCCTCCTGAGAAAAAACACATTGCATCTTAATGGGAGACTTCAAAGTAATGAGAGAACATTTGCAAAACAACAACACATTCTTCAGGCAATCATACGCAAACATTCTCAATACACATGCATAAACAATTTAGCTCTCATTTATCTGCCGTTGGTTAATGAAAAATTGCATGATCCAACAAAAGACATGCCAACTTTAGAAAGGTTGATCCAGTGATGTTAACCTAGCATGGGATCTTTTATTTCCTAACTCTCAGTCTCATCGTTAACTCACTTTGTCTTTGTTCACGCCCGCTTTTGATATCGGTAAACGCATACATCCCTTCTCCCGCGCTTTCTAGATTTGAAAATATGAGGGCCTACATGCTAGATGGTGGGATGGCGGTCCAACAAGCCTCGGATTCGGCCTATTTACATTCAAACCCCTCTCGCGCGCGTGTTGCCGTGCTAAAGCGTTGGCGAAAACTCTTTCTTGCCATTACACCGAAGAAAACAACTACAGAAATGTTGATTACCATTTTTGACAACATTGAAGAGAGTTGTTTCCTCTTCCATGTGGAACTGGCTCTTCGGTGAGTTATTATCAAAAAATGCTCTAACAGACATTACATGAAAAAAATCACTAGGTTCAACGTGGGAAGATTAGAGATGCCTTAGATGGCGACGAGAACACACACTACTTTCATGCCTCTACTTCCTCCGGGTTATGAAAAATTAAAATCTCAGTTCTAGTGCATAATGGGCAGTAGTACTTCTCTCATGGATCAAAAATCAAAGTACTCCTAAAAAACAAAATACTCACTAATTACTACTCACACTTTTAGGACTTCACGGTGTCCTAGATTTTTTTCACTACTATGTTGTACCCCTCAATTCTCTCTATCTCTCTCCTTGTCGTGATAAAGCATTGGCAAAAACTCTCTCTTCCTATTAACACGAGAGAAAACAACTAAAAAATGTTGGCTGCAATTCTTGGCACCATTGAAGAGAGTTGTTTTCTCTTGCACATTGAACTGGCTCTCAAGCAAGCTGCTATCAAAGTGCTCCAACAAACAATACATGAAAAAAAATCTCTAGGTTCAACATGGGAGGTTTAGGGCTACCTTAGATGGTGACGAGAATAAGCGCTACTTTCATGCCTCTGCGTCCTCCGGATCACGCGTAAATAACATCTCATTTCTAGTGCATATTGGGCTAGAATACTTCTCTCATGAAAAAAATCAAAATACTCACTAATTATTACTCCTCACTTTGGGGACTTCACACCATCAAGAATTTTCCACTACTAGATATATACCCCTCAATAGTCCTAGGACAAAGAATTTGCGACGAGCCTTCCATTAATCAAGAACTTTTTTATGCCTTCGGTGCCATGGACAAAGATGCAATACATGGCCTCGATGGTTTGGTCCAGACTTATATATGAAATACAAAAATGTTGAGGCACACACTCCGGACGCTTTCCGCGTCATCTCACTTTCAGAATTGCCCTATTAATGGGGTGTCAAAGTTGTCCACAAATAGGTTAAAACTGCCACACCCCCGGTTGCACGTTGATCAAACAAGCTTTCTTTCCGGCAAAACCAGTTTGTGAAACTTCCTTTGCACCGGTAACATTTTACACCGATGTGCTAGGACCGAGTCACCAATTATTATTGTTAACTTGACTTCTGTAAAGCCTTTGGTTCGGTTTGTTGGCTTTCTTTGATAAATAAATAAATCTTTTGTTTAGGAGTTTCCCATCCCGAATCTTTTACAATCACGCACCACCGTTTTTTTAAAAGTAAGCACCACTGATGTGCTACTCGACGGTAGACCAATTTTGGGGATGCGGCTTCCTCTACGAAAACAACGGTACGCCTCGGCAGTAGTTTCTATATAGGAATGGTTCCTATATCACTAGCAAAACTAGAGAATCACTTTAGTAATGTATCCAGGCAGTGGCCCAGCTAGGCATGGGTCAAATGTAAGAAAACAGGCTCAAGTAGGGTGATCCTCTTTCACCTTATGTTGTCATCATTGTTCCAGATATTCTTCAATGATTTATCATATTGATGGAATTATCTCACACCTAATAAAAAATGACATGCCTTGCTAAAAGTGCGTTAAGTCGATTAGAGGGGGGTGAATAGGCGATTTTTATGAATTCTTCATTGAGGAATTTCAGGGTGAGGAAATTCCTTAGCGAAGAACTACTTGCAGCGGAATAAGTACTCAGATGCAAACATAACAAAGCATAAACATGGTCATCATGATGAAATGAAAACACGCACAGAGTACAGAAAGCGTAAGCACGGGATAGACAGGATGAGGATAAACAGACTGAAGAAATTGAACTAAGAAAATAGGGAAAGTCTTCAGTCAAAGTCTTCGAACAGATATGAACAAGTACACAACACAGTAATGAGAAAATGAAGGAGTTGAGCAAATAGAATCAGTTGGCTTGGTGAAGACAATGATTTGGTAGACCAGTTCCAACTGCTGTGATAGTTTTACGCCTGGTTGGAGCGGCTAGATATTTAAACCTAAAGACACAAAGTCCTCACCGTATTCTCCTTGAGCTAAGGTCACACATACCTCACCCAATCACTCGTGGTAAGTCTTCAAGTGACTTCCAAACCTTCACAAACTCGGTCACTCGGTGATCCACAGTTTCCTCTTGGATGCTCTAGACCATGACGCCTAACCGTCTGGAAGATGCACAGTCTTCAAAGGTAACAAGCGTCGGATCCACACAGGATCAATGTAATGCCCTCGATGCGGCTATATCTCCCACGTGTCGAGGCACGACTTAGAGGCATAACCGCATTGAAAGCAATGTCGCAAGTGAGGTAATCTTCACACAACCCATGTAATACATAAGGGAAAGAGATACATAGTTGGCTTACAGTCGCCACTTCAAACAATACATAAATAAACATTCATCATCCAGATTACACTCAAGGTCCGACTACGGAACCAAAATGAAAGAAGACTACCCCAAATGCTACACAGATCCCCGAATCACCCCAACTGGGCTCCACTACTGATCATCTGGAAAAGAAACATAGTAACGACCACGTTCCTCGTCGAACTCCCAAGTGAGCTCGGTCGCGTCATCTGCACTGGCATCGTTGGTACCTGCAACTGTTTTGGTAGAATCTGTGAGTCACGGGGACTCAGCAATCTCACACCCGCGAGATCAAGACTATTTAAGCTTATAGGTAGGAAAGGATTGTGAGGTGGAGCTGCAGCAAGCGACTAGCATATATGGTGGCTACAACGCAAAAGAGAGCGAGAAGAGAAGCAAAGCACGGTCGTGAAGCTAGAAATGATCAAGAAGTGATCCTAGAACAACCTACGTCAAACATAACTCCAACACCGTGTTCACTTTCCGGACCCCGCCGAGAAGAGACCATCACGGTTACACACGCGGTTGATGTGTTTTAATTAAGGTCAACTTCGGGTTTTCTACAACCGGACATCAACAAATTCCCGTCTGCCTCATAACCGCGGGCACGGCTTTCGAAAGATAATACCCTGCAGGGGTGTCCCAACTTAGCCCATTATAAGCTCTCAACCGTCAATGAAGGATATTCCTTCTACCGGGAAGACCCGATCAGTCTCGGAATCCCGAACTACAAGACATTTCGACAGCAATAAAACAAGTCCAGCAAAGCCTCCCAGATGTGCCGACAAATCCCGATAGGAGCTGCACATATCTCGTTCTCAGGGCACACCGGATGAGCAAGACGTCGGGTTGGCATAGACCCTGGTTGCTCAAGGGGCGCCGGACATCGCTCGGTTTGGACCAGCAATCGAAGGAGAACTGACCCAGGGGTTAAAATAAAGATGACCCTTGAGTCTGCAGAACCCAAGGGGAAAAGGCTTAGGTGGCAAATGGTAAAACCAATGTTGGGCCTTGCTGGAAGAGTCTTATTCAAAGCGAACTGTCAAGGGGGTCCCATAAATCACCCAACCGTGTAAGGAACGCAAAATCAAGGAACATAACACCGGTATGACGGAAACTAGGGTGGCAAGAGTGGAACAAAACACCAGGCAAAAGGCCGAGCCTTCCATCCCTTACCAAGTATATAGATGCACTAATTAAATAAGAGGTATTGTGATATCCCAACAAGTAAAAATGTTCCAACAAGGAACAACAAGTCCATGTTCCAACAAGGAACAAACTTCATCTTCACCTGCAACTAGCAACGCTATAAGAGGGGCTGAGCAAAGCGGTAACATAGCCAATCAACGGTTTGTTAGGACATGGATGGTTAGAGGCTGACATGGCAATATGGGTGGCATGATATAGCAAGTGGTAGGTATCGCAGTATAGGCATAGCAAAAGAGCGAGCATCTAGCAAGCAAAGATGGAAGTGATTTCGAGGGTATGGTCATCTTGCCTGCAAGGTTCTCAGAGTTGTCGAAAGCTTGGTCCTCGAAAGCGTTCTCAACAGGTTCCTCGTTCATGTACTCGTCTCCCGGCTCTATCCAAAGCAAGAGCACAAGCAAAGGGTACAACATCAACCACGATGCAATGCGCAAGCAACATGATGCAAAACATGGCATGATATGCGAGATGTGATATGCAATGCATATGCGTGCTTCGGAAGGAAAAAGATGAACAAGGCATAATCTTGGCAAACCAAGTATGCCACTGGATAGGTGAGGTGATTTCGGTTGAAAACGATATAAAGATCATCGGAATTGGATGCACAGTTTGCAAATGACAAGCAATACAAGAATGACAATAATCTGCCATTAACAGCAGGATGCTACTTAGCAAGCAACAAGAAATTAAGCTACTGCACCCAAACATATCAACAAAGCATATGACAGTAATCTACTCAAGATGCTTGACAAAACTTGAACACTGAGCTACAGCTAAATCTCACCATAACAGGTTCAAACAAGCATGGCAAAAGTGCAAAAGATAACAGGTTCACAGACTTAGTGAAAATAACAACATGCCAGAAATTAACATCAGGATGACATGTTTAGAGCAAGCAAACAACATGCTACAGGAACAGGACATGGCAAAATAAGGCATGGCATGAATCTACTCAAAGCACTTAACAAAATTCCCTTACTGACCATAAGCCAAAAAGGATCAGAAAAAATATGATAACACCCATGTCAATTAAGCAAGTTTCGTTACCGGTTTCAGACAGCAGAAAACTGGACATGTCAAAAACAGATAACAAGTAGGCATGTTCGTGAGCTCGATGCACTCACTACAGAGCATTGCATGATAAACTAAGCATACATACATTAAGAAGACATGGCATAGAAGCTAGACATGTCAAGAATAACATCATAGCATGCAAGGATCAACTACAACAAGCTTGGCAAAATCGAATAACATGTAAACAATCTGCCAGCAACATTTTATAGCAAAAGTAGAGCTCGATTGACTCAAGCTATGGCACTCCATAATTACAAACAAAGGCATGGATGGATAGAGCAAATCCATATGCTCAAAACACCCTTACTGATCATGCTCAAAAAAGGCATAGATCTCTCTGAAACAACATGAACACATGGCATAAAAATAACAGCAGGCAGGGACTTAGTGAAATTATTAAGTCTCTGAAATCAGCAACATTATGTACCCTAGTTTGCATGCTTGTGCTAGTCACCACAAAGATCACAAAAGTACATGGCATAATCCTCTGGAAAGATAACATGGCATATTACAAAACTCATGTAGGACTCAACTTCATAGGGTGCACACATCAATCATAGCAAAAATGACAAAAGTGCATGTTCTGACAAGAATCAGAAACTAACATCACATAGTCCTCTTCCAACAGCATTTTCGGGCATCAAGATGAACTCAAATGAAAATGATGCAATGAGATGAAATGATGTAGTCTTCGAGACGAACTATTTGACATATTATACGCCAAAAACGGAGCAATATACAGCAAGTTACGATGCGACGAAGATGCAACAATAATGCAAAAATTCATGGGACTTGGAGGAATTCGGGGAGGGGAAAAGTCAACCCTAGTGCGGTGGATCTGGATCCCGGGCGGGCGAGCTCGCCGGAGCTCGGTGGGCGGCGAGCGGGCGGCGGAAGCTCCGGGCGGCGGGGCGGCGCGCGGGCGGCAGGCGGCGCGGGGGCGGAGCTGCGTCGGCGGCGGGGTCGCGGCGAGGCACGGGAGGCGGAGCGGCGGCCGGAGCGCTGCGCTCGGGCGCGGGGGAGGCGAGGCGCCCGGCGGGCGGCGGCGCGGGCCCCGCGGGCCGGATCTGGGCCGCGCGGGCCCTGGCGGCGGGGCGCGGCGGGTGGCGGCAGCGAGCGCCAGGTGGCGGGACGCGGGTGGCTTGGCGCGGCGGCGCGGACGTGTCCGGCTGCGGCCGAACGTGTCCGGTGGCGGCGGGGTGCGGGGGAGCTAGGGTTTGCCCGAAAATGGAGGAGGGGGTACCTATTTATAGGTATAGGGGGCTAGGAAGCTCCAAATGGAGAGCGGTTTTCGGCCACGCGATCGTGATCGAACGGCGATGGACATGGGAGTGTCTTAGATGGGTTGTTGGGCTGTTTTGGAGGGGTTTTGGGCTGCAACACACACGAGGCCTTCACGGTTACCCGGTTAACCGGTTGGAGTATCAAACGACCTCCGAATGACCCGAAACTTGACAGGCGGTCTACCGGTGCTATACCAAGGCCGCTTGACAAACCCCGGTCCATTCCGAGAATGTTTAATACCCGCTCACGAAGAAATGTAAAAGGGGACGCCGGGGAACATAGGAGCGCCGGATTGCAAAACGGACAACGGGGAAAAAGCTCGGATTTATGAGACAGACACGTATGCGAATGCGATGCACATGATGACATGATATGAAATGCATGACATGAACAAAATGCAAAACGAAGGGAAACCCAACCATGGAGGAAAAATTATATCACAATGCCGAAAATGGCAAGAGTTGGATTACAAATATGGCAAGTTACATCCGGGGTGTTACAACACTCCACCACTACGAGAGGATCTCGTCCCGAGATCTAGGACTGAAAGAACTCCGGATACTCGGAACGTAGGTGATCCTCGCGCTCCTAGGTGGCTTCTCGGTCTGAATGGTGTGACCATTTCACTTTCAGGAATTTGATTGACTTGTTGCGAGTCTTGCGCTCAGTTTCTTCAAGAATAGCAACGGGATGCTCATGATAGGACAAATCTTCTTAAAGATCAATCTCTTCGAAGTTGATGGTGCGCTCAGGCGTCTTGAAGCACTTGCGAAGCTGTGACACGTGGAAGACATCGTGCACATTTGCAAAGTTGGAGGGAAGCTCAAGTTGATAGGCGAGATCGCCTCGTTTGCCGATGATCTTGAAAGGGCCCACGTATCTAGGGGCAAGTTTCCCCTTGATACCGAAGCGACGAGTTCCTTTCATTGGAGAGACGCGGAGGTAGACATGGTCTCCGATCTCGAATGCCAAATCATGATGTTTGCTATCGTAATAGCTCTTCTGGCGCGATTGCGCGGCTTTGAGGTTCTCACGAATGACCATGCACATTGCCTCAGCCTCTGAGATCAAATCGTTGCCAAGAAGTTGACGTTCGCCCGTCTCAGACCAGTTGAGAGGAGTACGGCACTTTCTGCCATAGAGAATCTCGAATGGGGCTTTGCCCGAGCTGGCTTGAAAACTGTTGTTGTAAGAGAACTCAGCATAAGGAAGACAATCCTCCCACTTCATGCCGAAAGAGATAACACAAGCCCTAAGCATATCTTCGAGAATTTGGTTGACACGCTCGACTTGTCCACTAGTTTGAGGGTGGAAAGCTGTGCTGAAGCGAATATTTGTGCCCATGGCCTTCTGAAAAGAATCCCAAAACTTGGAGGTAAAGATGCTGCCACGGTCTGAAGAGATCAATTGAGGAATGCCGTGCAAGGAGACAATTCTGGAGGTGTAGAGCTCTGCCAGCTGCGCTGCTGTGATAGACTCTTTGATAGGGAGAAAATGAGCCACTTTGGTGAGCTTGTCGATGACGACGAAGATAGCATCATTTCCACGCTTGGACTTTGGAAAACCAGTCACGAAGTCCATTTCGATATGATCGAACTTCCATTCTGGAATAGCAAGAGGTTGGAGAAGACCAGCTGGTCGTTGGTGTTCGGCTTTCACCCTTCGACAGACATCACATTCATTCACGAATTGAGCAATCTCTCGCTTCATTCGAGTCCACCAATACGACTGCTTGAGGTCATGGTACATCTTCGTACTTCCAGGATGAATTGACAGAAGAGAGTTGTGCGCTTCGTTCATAATGACTTTACGAAGATCACCCTTTGGAACCACGATCCGGTCCTCGAAGAAAAGAGTATCTCTGTCATCAACTCGATAGCACTTGTATTTGGAAATGCCCTTGTCAATACCACGTTTCACCTTCTTCACCATGGTATCCAACAGTTGTGCCTCACGAATTTGATCTTCCAAAGTAGGAGAGACGGTGAGGTTGGCAAGCAAACCTTGAGGGACAACTTGGAGATTCAACTTGCGGAAAGCTTCACAGAGATCCGGTTGAAAGGGCTTGAGGATTAAGCTGTTGCAATAAGCCTTCCTGCTCAATGCGTCTGCAATCACGTTAGCCTTGCTTGGAGTATATTCAATACTCGGATTATACTCTTGAATCATTTCGACCCATCGAGTCTGCCTGAGGTTGAGGTTGGGCTGAGTGAAGATGTACTTGAGACTCTTGTGATCAGTGAATATGTCCACTTTCCTTCCCAGCAGGAGATGTCTCCATGTTATTAGAGCGTGGACCACTGCCGCCAACTCAAGATCGTGAGTGGGGTAGTTCTTTTCGTTGGGCTTCAACTGACGAGAGGTATAGGCCACAACCTTCTTCTCTTGCATTAACACAGCACCGAGACCTTGAAGATAAGCGTCACAGAAAACTTCATAAGGCTTGGAATCGTCAGGAGGAGTCAAAACTGGAGCAGTGACGAGTTTCTCTTTGAGAGTGTTGAAAGCCACATCACACTCAGGAGACCAGACATACTTCACATGCTTCTGGAGGAGGTTGGAAAGAGGCTTTGCAATCTTTGAGAAATTCTCAACGAATCTTCGGCAATAGCTTGCAAGTCCAAGAAAACTACGAAGCTGCTTGACATTCTGAGGAGGTTCCCAATTCACAACTGCAGACACCTTCTCAGGATTAACAGCGATGCCCTTGGCAGAGATGATATGGCCAAGATAAAGAACTTCATCGAGCCAGAATTCACATTTGGAGAACTTCACATATAATTTAAACTCTCTGAGCTTGTCGAGCACCAATCGCAAATGTATGGCATGATCCTTCTTATTCTTGGAGAAAACCAAAATATCATCGAGATAGACCAAGACAAATTCGTTGATGTAGGGGTTGAAGATGAAATTCATCAAGCGAGTGAATGCTGGAGGATCATTGACAAGGCCGAATGACATGACAGTATATTCATAAGAACCAAAGCTTGTTCTGAATGCTGTCTTGGGAATATATTCTTCACGAATGCGAATTTGATGATACCCCATACGAAGGTCAAGCTTGGAGAACACTTTAGCACCTTTAAGTTGCTCAAATAGCTCATTGATGTTGGGAAGTGGGTACTTGTTCTTGATTGTCTTCTTGTTCAATGGACGGTAATCGACGCAAAGTCGGTCCGTGCCATCCTTCTTCCGGACAAAAAGAACACCACAACCCCAAGGAGAAGAACTCGGTCTGATCAGACCCAGACGCTCTTGTTTATCGAGTTGTTTCTTCAATTCCTTCAACTCATCTGGTCCAAGCTTGTAAGGACGCTTGCAAACGGGTTCCGTGCCGGGCTCAAGATCAATAACGAATTCAACTGGCCGGTGGGGAGGCATACCCGGAAGCTCTTCTGGAAAGACATCTTGGTACTCACAAACGACTGGAATTTGAGAGATAGCCTCCAATTCACCATTCTCATTGAGAGAAAACAACCGAATGGTATCATCGCGAGCGGCATAGATGATCACATCGTCAGTCGAGTGAGTCAATTTAATTTCCCTGGCAGCACAATCAAGCTAAGCCTTGTGCTTGTAGAGCCAGTCCATCCCGAGAATAAGATCAATATTAGAGTCGCCAAGAACCATAGGTTTAGCTAGAAACCTATAGTCGCCCATCTTGATAGAAACATCCGGAGCCATCATCTTGGTATTCATGAACAAACCCGAAGAGGAAACCGCCATTGGCTTGGGCAGATCGACAGTATGCAAATTGTTCATGGATGCAAAAGGTCTTGAAATGAAAGAATGCGATGCACCAGTATCAAATAAGACTTTTGCAGGAATATCATTAACAGGAAGATTACCCATGATCACGTCAGAAGAATCCTCCGCTTGAGCTGCATTCATCATGTTCACCTTTGCAGACTTAGGATTATGCTTGACCACTGCATTGTTGGAAGATCTCACAGGAGGAGGAGGCGGAAGGCGCCTTTGGTTGAAGCACTTGTTCGCATAGTGACCCTTCTGCTGACATTTGTTACAAGTCACCTCTGAGAGCGGACGATGGTAAGGAGCACTTGGCCTTGGAGCTTGATTCTGAGACTTGTTCTGATAACCAGGGTTGGGTGGGTGGGAAGATCCACGACCACCTGAGTTCTTCTGCTGATAAGGCTGACGGAACGGAGGAGGAGGAGGCAACCAGAACTTCTGTTGCTTAGCTGCCACAAGTGAGGAAGAAGAAGACTGAACTGCGTCTCTGACTCTCTTCTTAGATGCCTCACACTTGAGCTGAGCAGCTTCTTGTTTCAGCGCCATGTTGTAGAATTCATCATACTTTAATGGCTCGAAAAGCACGAGAGCAAGTTGCAGATCTTCTCTGAGACCACGCCTGAATTGGTAGATCATACTCTTCTCATCTGGGATGTCTTGCCTCGCAAAACAAGAGAGCTTCTGGAACTGAGTGTTGTATTGATACACAGACATATTGCCTTGCTTGAGATTGCGGAATTCCTCACGCTTACTCTCAACAACACTTTCTGGAATGTGGTGAGCTTTGAAGTCACGGCGGAAATCATCCCAGGTAATCACACGACCTCCTCTGGAATCTTTGTATTGCTGGAACCACTCAGTAGCTTAATCCTTGAGTTGAAAAGAGGCAAACTTGACAAAGTCCTCAGGTCTGACATTGCTGCACTCGAAATGCTTGCTGATGTCCACTAGCCAATCATCGGCGTCTGTGGCCTCGACACAGTAGCTGAAGGTCTTTGGCTGATTAGCAAGGAACTGGTTGAGTGAAGCGAAGTGCGGCTGATTGTTGCCTTGGCCTTGATTCCCTTGATTTCCTTGCCCTTGGTTGCGATCTTGCAAGAGCTGAATCAGAATCTGAGCGTTGGCATTTGTGGCAGTCATCAGGGCTTGCCATGCCTTTGGAGGCGGAGGTGGTGGCGGAGGGTTAGCCTGACTTCCTTCATTGCGTTCCGGATTCTGACGCGTTGGCGGAGCCATCCTGAAGAGGGTGACATCCATTAGCATCTTGAAAAAGATATATTCATGCTGAATCAAAGGATCGAAATTGCAACATATAGTCTTCACAATAAACATTCGAACGAGAATGAACGAATGAATTCCAAAGTAAATCATCACACTTCCATAAGCTGAGAAGCCACTTAGATAAGAGGTATGAAATAAAATCAACAAGGTACGGATGTGAACAAATACTTGGTAAGGATTACCCAATCACGAACCAAATATCTGCGGAAGAAGTACTAGAGCTACATGAATTCCCACTTATAAACTCCCGAAACTTTCTGGTTATGCAATCAGGTGTTGGGGATACAGGGGACACAAAATATATCACCCAAACTAACAATACCTAGATCCAGCTGTATCCATCCTTCAACACATAACCAAGAAACCTTCGGAAATCATATACCTCAACCTTCGAAAAAGCATCCGTTACAAGTCATGGCAATACTCCCGCACTCGCCTCAGTACTGGGCTATCAGGGTTATCTCACCAACAACTGTACAAAAGAGATTTTCGATGCCGGCGTACTAAAGTCAGGTATTCCAGAACTGTAACGATAAAATTATGACGACAACACCTCGGAGCTCAACTCCCCGGGACACCTCCTCTAAAACCCCTGCTGACGGGAGGCAACCAAGACAATGTTGTCATCATAAAACCATCGGAACGATTCTAAGATACCCGCGTGATCCTAAATTTTTTTTAGTGAAATTTGAGAAGAGAAGAGTCAAAACTCTACGTCAGGATGCCTTACCAGAGCGATGAGGAGACTGGGAAGTAAAAGAATTCCTAAACTCTCCGATATATAATTCCTAAATGACTCAAAACATTTTTCTAGACACAACTCGGCCACTAAAAACGATCAATCAGTGGGGGCTCCTAAGGTCGGGGAAGGCTCTGATACCAACTTGTAACGCCCTCGATGCGGCTATATCTCCCACGTGTCGAGGCACGACTTAGAGGCATGACCGCATTGAAAGCAATGTCGCAAGTGAGGTAATCTTCACACAACCCATGTAATACATAAGGGAAAGAGATACATAGTTGGCTTACAGTCGCCACTTCAAACAATACATAAATAAACATTCATCATCCAGATTACACTCAAGGTCCGACTACGGAACCAAAATGAAAGAAGACTACCCCAAATGCTACACAGATCCCCGAATCACCCCAACTGGGCTCCACTACTGATCATCTGGAAAAGAAACATAGTAACGACCACGTTCCTCGTCGAACTCCCAAGTGAGCTCGGTCGCGTCATCTGCACTGGCATCGTTGGTACCTGCAACTGTTTTGGTAGAATCTGTGAGTCACAGGACTCAACAATCTCACACCCGCGAGATCAAGACTATTTAAGCTTATAGGTAGGAAAGGATTGTGAGGTGGAGCTGCAGCAAGCGACTAGCATATATGGTGGCTACAACGCAAAAGAGAGCGAGAAGAGAAGCAAAGCACGGTCGTGAAGCTAGAAATGATCAAGAAGTGATCCTAGAACAACCTACGTCAAACATAACTCCAACACCGTGTTCACTTCCCGGACCCCGCCGAGAAGAGACCATCACGGTTACACACGCGGTTGATGTGTTTTAATTAAGGTCAACTTCGGGTTTTCTACAACCGGACATCAACAAATTCCTGTCTGCCTCATAACCGCGGGCACGGCTTTCGAAAGATAATACCCTGCAGGGGTGTCCCAACTTAGCCCATTATAAGCTCTCATGGTCAACGAAGGATATTCCTTCTACCGGGAAGACCCGATCAGTCTCGGAATCCCGGACTACAAGACATTTCGACAGCAATAAAACAAGTCCAACAAAGCCTCCCAGATGTGCCGACAAATCCCGATAGGAGCTGCACATATCTCGTTCTCAGGGCACACCGGATGAGCAAGACGTCGGGTTGGCATAGACCCTGGTTGCCAAAGGGGCGCCGGACATCGCTCGGTTTGGACCAGCAATCGAAGGAGAACTGGCCCGGGGGTTAAAATAAAGATGACCCTTGAGTCTGCAGAACCCAAGGGGAAAAGGCTTAGGTGGCAAATGGTAAAACCAATGTTGGGCCTTGCTGGAAGAGTCTTATTCAAAGCGAACTGTCAAGGGGGTCCCATAAATCACCCGACCGCGTTAGGGACGCAAAATCCAGGAACATAATACCGATATGATGGAAACTAGGGCGGCAAGAGTGGAACAAAACACCAGGCATAAGGCCGAGCCTTCCACCCTTTACCAAGTATATAGATGCATTAATTAAATAAGATATATTGTGATATCCCAACAAGTAAACATGTTCCAACAAGGAACAACATCTCCATGTTCCAACAAGGAACAAACTTCATCTTCACCTGCAACTAACAACGCTATAAGAGGGGCTGAGCAAAGCGGTAACATAGCCAAACAACGGTTTGCTAGGACAGGATGGTTAGAGGCTTGACATGGCAATATGGGAGGCATGATAAGCAAGTGGTAGGTATCGCAGCATAGGCATAGCAAAAGAGCGAGCAACTAGCAAGCAAAGATAGAAGTGATTTCGAGGGTATGGTCATCTTGCCTGCAAGGTTCTCAGAGTTGTCGAAAGCTTGGTCCTCGAAAGCGTTCTCAACAGGTTCCTCGTTCACGTACTCGTCTCCCGGCTCTACCCAAAGCAAGAGCACAAGCAAAGGGGACAACATCAATCACGATGCAATGCGCAAGCAACATGATGCAAAACATGGCATGATATGCGAGATGTGATATGCAATGCATATGCGTGCTTCGGAAGGAAAAAGATGAACAAGGCATAATCTTGGCAAACCAAGTATACCACTGGATAGGTGAGGTGATTTCGGTTGAAAACGATATAAAGATCACCGGAATCGGATGCACGGTTTGCAAATGACAAGCAATACAAGAATGACAATAATCTGCCATTAACAGCAGGATGCTACTTAGCAAGCAACAAGAAATTAAGCTACTGCACCCAAACATATCAACAAAGCATATGACAGTAATCTACTCAAGATGCTTGACAAAACTTGAACACTGAGCTACGGCTAAATCTCACCATAACAGGTTCAAACAAGCATGGCAAAAGTGCAAAAGATAACAGGTTCACAGACTTAGTGAAAATAACAACATGCCAGAAATTAACATCAGGATGACATGTTTAGAGCAAGCAAACAACATGCTACAGGAACAGGACATGGCAAAATAAGGCATGGCATGAATCTACTCAAAGCACTTAACAAAAGTCCCTTACTGACCATAAGCCAAAAAGGATCAGAAAAAATATGATAACACCCATGTCAATTAAGCAAGTTTCGTTACCGGTTTCAGACAGCAGAAAACTGGACATGTCAAAAACAGATAACAAGTAGGCATGTTCGTGAGCTCGATGCATTCACTACTGAGCATTGCATGATAAACTAAGCATACATACATCAAGAAGACATGGCATAGAAGCTAGACATGTCAAGAATAACATCATAGCATGCAAGGATCAACTACAACAAGCTTGGCAAAATCGAATAACATGTAAACAATCTGCCAGCAACATTTTATAGCAAAAGTAGAGCTCGACTGACTCAAGCTATGGCACTCCATAATTACAAACAAAGGCATGGATGGATAGAGCAAATCCATATGCTCAAAACACCCTTACTGATCATGCTCAAAAAAGGCATAGATCTCTCTGAAACAACATGAACACATGGCATAAAAATAACAGCAGGCAGGGACTTAGTGAAATTATTAAGTCTCTGAAATCAGCAACATTATGTACCCTAGTTTGCATGCTTGTGCTAGTCACCACAAAGATCACAAAAGTACATGGCATAATCCTCTGGAAAGATAACATGGCATATTACAAAACTCATGTAGGACTCAACTTCATAGGGTGCACACATCAATCATAGCAAAAATGACAAAAGTGCATGTTCTGACAAGAATTAGAAACTAACATCACATAGCCCTCTTCCAACAGCATTTTCGGGCATCAAGATGAACTCAAATGAAAATGATGCATGAGATGAAATGATGTAGTCTTCGAGACGAACTATTTGACATATTATACGCCAAAAACGGAGCAATATACAGCAAGTTACGATGCGACGAAGATGCAACAATAATGCAAAAATTCATGGGACTTAGAGGAATTCGGGGAGGGGAAAAGTCAACCCTAGTGCGGTGGATCTGGATCCCGGGCGGGCGAGCTCGCCGGAGCTCGGTGGGCGGCGCGCGGGCGGCGGAAGCTCCGGGCGGCGGGGCGGCGCGGAGGCGGAGCGGCGGCCGGAGCGCTGCGGTCGGGCGCGGGGGAGGCGAGGCGCCCAGCGGGCGGCGGCGCGGGCCCCGCGGGCCGGATCTGGGCCGCGCGGGCCCTGGCGGCGGGGCGCGGCGGGTGGCAGCGGCGAGCGCCACGTGGCGGGACGCGGGTGGCTGGGCGCGGCGGCGCGGACGCGTCCGGCTGCGGCCGGACGTGTCCGGTGGCGGCGGGGTGCGGGGGAGCTAGGGTTTGCCCGAAAATGGAGGAGGGGGGCACCTATTTATAGGTAGAGGGGGCTAGGAAGCTCCAAATGGAGAGCGGTTTTCGGCCACGCGATCGTGATCGAATGGCGATGGACATGGGAGTGTTTTAGATGGGTTGTTGGGCTGTTTTGGAGGTGTTTTGGGCTGCAACACACACGAGGCCTTCACGGTTACCCGGTTAACCGGTTGGAGTATCAAACGACCTCCGAATGACCCGAAACTTGACAGGCGGTCTACCGGTGCTATACCAAGTCCGCTTGACAAACCTCGGTCCATTCCGAGAATGTTTAATACCCGCTCACGAAGAAATGTAAAAGGGGACGCCGGGGAACATAGGAGCGCCGGATTGCAAAACGGACAACGGGGAAAAAGCTCGGATTTATGAGACGAACACGTATGCGAATGCGATGCACATGATGACATGATATGAAATGCATGACATGAACAAAATGCAAAACGAAGGGAAACCCAACCACGGAGGAAAAATTATATCACAATGCCGAAAATGGCAAGAGTTGGATTACAAATATGGCAAGTTACATCCGGGGTGTTACAATCAATCTCTTCAGTGATGCTCAATCACTTTGGGTTTGTAGGTGTTTGGGTTTGGGTTTTCCTCACTTGATGATTTTCGCTCAAAGTCCTCGAAGGATGGGATGCTCTCAATGACAAGTGTCAGTTTCTCTCGGAGCAGCCAACCAACTAGTGGTTGTAGGGGGCGACTATTTATAGCCTGGGGAGCAGCCCGACATGATAAGACATAAATGCCCTTCAATGATATGGCCGTTAGGTGGATAAGATATTTTTGGGACACCTGGCGCGTAGCACAGCAACGGTCGGAAATTTGACTATCAAATTCCTCAGGGCTATCATGTTCCTCACTTGTAGGCAATCCGCACTAGCGAATTCCTAACTCCTTAGCCAGAACAAATTCCTCAGAGACTAGAAGAACTTCGTCTCTGTCACTGAAGAAATTGACTGAACTGTATGAGATTTCCAATGGCTTCACTCGAAGGATTGGTAGGCGTAGGATTTTGAGTTGAGCATCACTTGGAAATTTTTCCTTAGTATTTCCTCGACCCCCTTTAACAGTACTGTGTTTCTTATGACTCAAGAAAGAGAAAATGAAACTACTAAAACAAAAGTCTTCATGCTTCATGTTCCTCGCATGAAATCCAAGTCTTCACGGTCACACCAATTTCTTCACTTTCAAAGTCTTCAGAAAGTCTTCAGAAATCCAAAGTCTTCAGTCGAAGACATTCACCTTTAGGGGTCGACTTTCTCTGTAAATATCAAACTTCTCATAGACTTATAGACATGTGTACACTCATAAACACATTAGTCCCTTAACCTATAAGTCTTCAATACACCAAAATCACTAAGGGGCACTAGATGCACTTACAATCTCCCCCTTTTGATGATTGATGACAATATAGGTTAAGTTTTCAACAGGGATAAAACATATGAGTGTAAATACTGATATTGTGGAATTTGATTGCAAGATATAGAAGAACTCCCCCTGGAGATGTGTATAGTGAGAAATTTGCTTTTGAAGCAATGCACATTTGAAGAGTAGAATCATGGAGATCTCCCCCTATATCTTGTAATTCATACACGCATTTAACATATGAAATAAAGAATTTGAAATGCATGATGAAATATGGTGACTGATGTAATTCAGCATGCGTGCATTAACATATATGAGGAATAAGCATGCAGAAGAACATAGCAAAAGTATCAGACCACCATCGGGTTTAAGTTTACAACTCGATCCAACAAAGTCTTCAAAAGAACGAGAGTTGTACTTAGCAAAAAAACGCCCATATATAGAGACCCGCTTGAAGACTAACTCAAATTTCTCCCCCTTTGTCATCAAATGACCAAAAGGATCGAAAAATGAGGACTAACGCCCCTGAAAAAAATATCATGTTGATGGAGGAGCGCCAGCGTTGTTGGGGTCGGTTGTTGTAGCAGGGCCTGCCGCAGTGTCGTCCAAATCTTCATGCTCATCCGTGTCGTGCGATGAGGAATATGAGCTGGCCACCCAGGAAGGAACTTTGACCTTCTTGAATTTCTTCGTTGGAGGTTGAGACCAGTCAAAGTCCTGCTTGAGACCCATTTGCTTCAGATCTTCTTCACCATAAAGATGTGATAGAACAACCCAGGTGCGACCGAAGACTTCATGGAGGTAGTAATGGTTTTTCTTCACTGCATTGTGTGTAGCAGTCATGTTGTGAAGAATTGAACAAAACTAACGCTTAAACCATTTGTGGTTGCGATCGACCTTCTGGTGAAGACTGAGGAGAAGCTCATGATCAGTCATCACCCTTGGAGTTGTGGCTTGAGGATTTTGCTTTGAGGCATTGGCGGCAGAGTCATGAGTGGCAGAGTCATCATTGGTGGAATAGGATGCAGCTTTGCGGAATTGACCATCCAATGGATGAATGCCTTCATCAATAACAGCAGTGGCCTTGCCCTTTTCATCAGCTGAGGAAAATGTCCGTTTGAGGACTTCAATGGGGGGCAAGTAGCTGAGATGATTTTGAAAATCAGCCTTGTAGTTGAGTGAAGACCTTGTCCTGAGGAATCTCATAATCCAAGGAGCATAAGGCTTCAACTCAAATGGAGATAATGCAACATTGGCCAGAGTCCTCATGAAGAAATCATGGTAGTTGACAGGAATGCCATGCATGATGTTGAAAAGCAGATTCTTTATGATGCCAACGACTTCTTCATCATTCGAGTCGTGGCCTTTGATTGGACTCAAAGTCTTTGTCAGAATGTGATAGACAGTCTGAGGCACATACTGCAATTCCTCAATGAGGAATTTGGTTCTTGGGGCTTGACCGGGCTTCAGTGGCTTCATAAACACTTGCATGTAATGATCTGTAAGCTCAGGTTCATGGTATATACAATGAGCACCTTCAAGGGGAGGACTGACAGGCAGGGCATGAAGCTATTCAGAGGCCGGTGCTTTGTAATGAGTATTCTCTGTCATCCAATCCAACACCCAAGAGTTCACATCTTCAACATTTCCTGTGATGTGCACTGTTGCATAGAACTGAAGAATTATCTCTTCATTCCAATCAACAATATCTGTGCAGAAGTTGAGCAGTCCAACGTCATGAAGAACACCGAGGACTGGCGTGAAGCAAGGCAGTGATTCCATGTCCACATGAGGAATATGCTCATGGTCGAAGACTTTGTCTTTGTTAGAAAGGAGTGAAGAATAGAAGTTGGCTTGGCTGACAGTCCAAAAATGCTTCTTTCTAAGACGAGCAGAGTCATATGGGTTGTAATCCGTGAAGAAAACATGCTCATGGAAGAATTCATCAGCCTTGAATTTTTGCTTCTTTGAGAAAGGATCCTTTGGCTTGGGCTGAGGAGTGTTAGTCAATTGCATCACAACCTCAGGAATCGCAATCTCAGGATCCACAAGCTGAGGAATCTCAGTTTCTTCAGTGGCAGCCTGGGTCTTCAATTCTTCAGCAGCAATTTCATCAGCACTACTGGCTGGAATCTCTTCATGAATGGAAGGAGTGGAGTGATATTCGACAGAGCCCATTTGAACTTCAGTAAGTACTGGGGACAAAGGAATTTGTTGCAAAGGAGTGAACAAAGGATAATTAGGGTGCTGACTTTCCCAAAAGTCATCATTCATCACTGTGTTGTGCTCCCAATGTCCACATCCTCATCTTCTTCACTCATTTCTTCAACGCCTGCCTCTTCAGCTGTGAACTGAGGCATGGGTGATGAGACAACTGGAGTTGAAGGGATTGTATCCACTTCAATTTCTTCATCCAACTGCTCTGAAGAAGCACTAGAAGGAATATCTTCATCGGATCCGCTTGGGATCGCATAGTCCTCACCAAAGGGAACAAGTTCCTTTGATGGCATGCATGAGACTCGAACAACATCAATTGGATTCTCAAAAGAGCTTGTTAATTTCTTCATCTTCTTCGGAGCTGAAGATTCTGATGAAGTTGATGCTTTCCTTTTCTTCACAACTGCACGCTCCACAGCCTTGGTCTTCTTAGCTTTTGATGCAGAAGGAAGAATTGGACTTGGTGTAGGTGCAGGAGGAGCAGAGGAAATTGGTCCAGTTTCTTCAGGCACAACTGATGCAGTTGCCCTGGCATGATCAGTTTCTTCAGGCACAGCGGTTGAAGCTTTAGCTAGCCTGTCTTGTTCTTCAGGTGCAACACTAGTGGTTGCCCTGGCAGATTCATCAGCGGCTGGAATGCAGTCATCAGCCCTCGTGCTAGCAGTTTCATCAGCAGCCTAATTTTCATCTGTGGTGCTAGCATGTTCTTCAATCGGCTGGGCAGATGAAGGAAATATGCCCTAGAGGCAATAATAAAGTTATTATTTATTTCCTTATATCCTGATAAATGTTTATTATTCATGCTAGAATTGTATTAACCGGAAACATGATACATGTGTGAATACATAGACAAACAGAGTGTCACTAGTATGCCTCTACTTGACTAGCTCGTTGATCAAAGATGGTTATGTTTCCTAGCCATAGACAAAGAGTTGTCATTTGATTAATGGGATCACATCATTACGAGAATGATGTGATTGACTTGACCCATTCCGTTAGCTTAGCACTCGATCGTTTAGTATGTTGCTATTGCTTTCTTGATGACTTATACATGTTCCTATGACTATGAGATTATGCAACTCCCGTTTACCGGAGGAACACTTTGTGTGCTACCAAACGTCACAACATAACTCGGTGATTGTAAAGGTGCTCTACAGGTGTGTCCGAAGGTACTTGTTGGGTTGGCATATTTCGAGATTAGGATTTGTCACTCCGATTGTCGAAGAGGTATCTCTAGGCCCTCTCGGTAATGCACGTCACTTAAGCCTTGCAAGCATTGCAACTAATGAGTTAGTTGCGAGATGATGTATTACGGAACGAGTAAAGAGACTTACCGGTAATGAGATTGAACTAGGTATTGAGATACCGATGATCGAATCTCGGGCAAGTAACATACCGATGACAAAGGGAACAGCGTATGTTGTTATGCGGTCTGACCGATAAAGATCTTCGTAGAATATGTAGGAGCCAATATGGGCATCCAGGTCCCGCTATTGGTTATTGACAAGAGAGGTGTCTCGGTCATGTCTACATAGTTCTCGAACCCGTAGGGTCCGCACGCTTAACGTTCGTTGATGATATAATACTATGAGTTATGTATGTTGGTAACCGAATGTTGTTTGGAGTTCCGGATAAGATCACGGACATGACGAGGAAT
The DNA here is from genome assembly GCA_032464435.1 of Aegilops umbellulata. Lineage (NCBI taxonomy): Eukaryota > Viridiplantae > Streptophyta > Magnoliopsida > Poales > Poaceae > Aegilops > Aegilops umbellulata. The sequence continues at coordinate 322,890,302 of CP136058.1, read as the reverse complement.
TCCGGAATGGTCCGGAGATAAAGATTGATATATGGGATAATAGTGTTTGGTCTCCGGAAGGGTTCCGAAATTCATCGGAAGGGGTTCCGGATGTTTCCCGAAATGTTTGGGTACGAGAACACTTTATTTGGGCCAAAGGGGAAAGCCCACGAGGCTTTTGGAAAGTGCAAAAGGAAGTTTTGCGGAGACCAGAGGCTAAACGCCAGGAACCCTGGCGTCTAGGGGGTAGACGCCGGGAACCCTGGCGTCTAGCCCTGGAGTCCGAGAAGGACTCTTGCCTTTCGGGCAAAACTGACTTTGAGGAGGCTTTTACTCCAAGTTTCAACCCCAGGGCTCAACATATAAATAGAGGGGTAGGGCTAGCACCCAAGACAGATCAAGGAACACCAAGCCGTGTGCCGACAACCCCGTCTCCTCTAGTTTATCCTCCGTCATAGTTTTCGTAGTGCTTAGGCGAAGCCCTGTGAAGATTTTTCTTCACCAACACCATCACCACGCCGTCGTGCTGCCGGAACTCATCTACTACTTCGCCCCTCTTGCTGGATCGAGAAGGCGCGGACGTCACCGAGCCGAACGTGTGCAGAACTCGGAGGTGTCGTGCTTTCGGTGCTTGGATCGGTCGGATCGTGAAGACGTACGACTACATCAACCGCGTTGATATAGTGCTTCCGCTTACGGTCTACGAGGGTACGTAGACAACACTCTCCCCTCTCGTTGCTATGCATCACCATGATCTTGCGTGTGCGTAGGAATTTTTTTAAAATTACTACATTCCCCAACAGTGGCATCCGAGCCAGGTTTTATGCGTTGATGTTATATGCACGAGTAGAACACAAGTGAGTTGTGGGCGATATAAGTCATACTGCTTACCAGCATGTCATACTTTGGTTCGGCGGTATTGTTGGATGAAGCAGCCTGGACCGACATTACGCGTACGCTTATGCGAGACTGGTTCTACCGCCGTGCTTTGCACACAGGTGGCTGGCGGGTGTCAGTTTCTCCAACTTTAGTTGAACCGAGTGTGGCTACGCCCGGTCCTTGCGAAGGTTAAAACAACACCAACTTGGAAAACTATCATTGTGGTTTTGATGCGTAGGTAAGAACCGTTCTTGCTAAGCCCAATAGCAGCCACGTAAAACTTGCAACAACAAAGTAGAGGACGTCTAACTTGTTTTCGCAGGGCATGTTGTGATGTGATATGGTCAAAGCATGATGCTAAGTTTTATTGTATGAGATGATCATGTTTTGTAACCGAGTTATCGGCAACTGGCAGGAGCCATATGGTTGTCGCTTTATTGTATGCAATGCAATCGCCCTATAATGCTTTACTTTATCACTAAGCGGTAGCGATAGTCGTAGAAGCATAAGATTGGCCAGACTACAACGATGCTACAATGGAGATCAAGGTGTCGCGCCGGTGACGATGGTGATCATGACGGTGCTTTGGAGATGGAGATCACATGCACAAGATGATGATGGCCATATCATATCACTTATATTGATTGCATGTGATGTTTATCTTTTATGCATCTTATCTTGCTTTGATTGACAGTAGCATTACAAGATGATCTCTCACTAAATTTCAAGATAAAAGTGTTCTCCCTAAGTATGCACCGTTGCCAAAGTTCGTCGTGCCCAGACACCACGTGATGATCGGGTGTGATAAGCTCTACGTCCATCTACAACGGGTGCAAGCCAGTTTTGCACATGCAGAATACTCAGGTTAAACTTGACGAGCCTAGCATATGCAGATATGGCCTCGGGACACTGAGACCGAAAGGTCGAGCGTGAATGATATAGTAGATATGATCAACATAGTGATGTTCACCATTGAAAACTACTCCATTTCACGTGATGATCGGTTATGGTTTAGTTGATTTGGATCACGTGATCACTTAGATGATTAGAGGGATGTCTATCTAAGTGGGAGTTCTTAAGTAATATGATTAATTGAACTTTAATTTATCATGAACTTAGTCCTGGTAATATTAGCATATCTATGTTGTAGATCAATAGCTCGCGTTTTAGCTCCCCCGTTTTATTTTTTGATATGTTCCTAGAGAAAAACTATGTTGAAAGATGTTAGTAGCAATGACGCGGACTTGGTCCGTGATCTGAGGATTATCCTCATTGCTGCACAGAAGAATTATGTCCTTGATGCACCGCTAGGTGACGGACCTATTGCAGGAGCATATGCAGACGTTATGAATGTTTGGCTAGCTCAATATGATGACTACTTGATAGTTTAGTGCACCATGCTTAATGGCTTAGAATCGGGACTTCAAAGACATTTTGAACGTCATGGACCATATGAGATGTTCCAGGAGTTGAAGTTAATATTTCAAGCAAATACCCGAGTTGAGAGATATGAAGTCTCCAACAAGTTCTATAGCAAAAAGATGGAGGAGAATAGCTCAAGCAGTGAGCATGTGCTCAGATTGTCTGGGTACTACAATCGCTTGAATCAAGTGGGAGTTAATCTTCTAGATAAGATGGTGATTGACAGAATTCTCTAGTCACCATCACCAAGTTAGTAGAACTTTGTTATGAACTATAATATGAAAGGGATAACGAAAATGATTCCCAAGCTCTTCGTGATGCTAAAATCAACGAAGGTAGAAATCAAGAAAAACATCAAGTGTTGATGGTTGACAAGACCACTAGTTTCAAGAAAAGGGCAAAGGGAAAAAGGGGAACTTCAAGAAGAACGGCAAGCAAGTTGCTGCTCAAGTGAAGAAGCCCAAGTCTGGTCCTAAGCCTGAGACTAAGTGCTTCTACTACAAAGGGATTGGTCACTGGAAGCGGAACCTCCCCAAGTTTTTGGCGGATAAGAAGGATGGTAAAGTGAACAAAGGTATATTGGATATACATGTTATTGATGTGTACTTTACTAGTGTTTATAGAAACCCCTCGGCATTTGATACTAGTTCAGTTGCTAAGAGTAGTAACTCAAAACGGGAGTTGCAGAATAAACAGAAACTAGTAAAGGGCAAGGTGACGATGTGTGTTGGAAGTAGTTCCAAGATTGGTATGATCATCATCGCACACTCCCTATACTTTCGGGATTAGTGTTGAAACTAAATAAGTCTTATTTGGTGTTTGTGTTGAGCATGAATATGATTTGATCATGTTTGTTGCAATACGGTTATTCATTTAAATTAGAGAATAATTGTTGTTCTGTTTACATGAATAAAACCTTCTATGGTCATACACCCAATAAAATGGTTTGTTGGATCTCAATCATAGTGATACACATATTCATACAATTGAAGACAAAAGATGCAAAGTTAATAATGATAGTGCAACTTATTTGTGGCACTGCCGTTTAGGTCATATTGGTGTAAAGCGCATGAAGAAACTCCATGCTGATGGGATTTTGGAATCACTTGATTATGAATCACTTGATGCTTGCGAACCATGCCTTATGGGCAAGATGACTAAAACGCCATTCTTCGGAACAATGGAGCGAGCAACAGATTTGTTGGAAATCATACATACTGATGTATGTGGTCCGATGAATATTGAGGCTCGCGGCGGGTATCGTTATTTTCTAAACTTCACAAATGATTTAAGCAGATATGGGTATATCTACTTAATGAAACATAAGTCTGAAACATTTGAAAAGTTCAAAGAATTTCAGGATGAAGTTGAAAATCATCGTAACAAGAAAATAAAGTTTCTACGATCTGATCGTGGAGGAGAATATTTGAGTTACGAGTTTGGTCTTAATTTGAAAAAACGCGGAATAGTTTCACAACTCATGCCACCTGGAACACCATAGCGTGATGGTGTGTCCGAACATCGTAACCGTACTTTATTAGATATGGTGCAATTTATGATGTATCTTACCGATTTACCACTATCGTTTTGGGTTATGCATTAGAGACAGCTGCATTCACGTTAAATAGGGCACCATCTAAATCCGTTAAGACGACAGCATATGAATTGTGGTTTGGCAAGAAACCAAAGTTGTCGTTTCTTAAAGTTTGGAGTTGCGATGCTTATGTGAAAAAGTTTCAACCTGATAAGCTCGAACCCAAATCGGAGAAATGCATCTTCATAGGATACCCAAAGGAGACAATTGGGTACACCTTCTATCACAGATCCGAAGGCAAGATATTCGTTTCTAAGAATGGATCCTTTCTAGAGAAGGAGTTTCTCTCGAAAGAAGTGAGTGGGAGGAAAGTAGAACTTGATGAGGTAACTGTACCTGCTCCCTTATTGGAAAGTAGTTCATCACAGAAACCGGTTCCTGTGACACCTACACCAATTAGTGAGGAAGTTAATGATGATGATCAAGGAACTTCAGATCAAGTTGTTACTGAACCTTGTAGGTCAACCAGAGTAAGATCCGCACCAGAGTGGTACGGTAATCCTATTCTGGAGGTTATGTTACTAGACCATGACGAACCTACGAACTATGAAGAAGCGATGGTGAGCCCAGATTCCGCAAAATGGCTTGAGGCCATGAAATCTGAGATGGGATCCATGTATGAGAACAAAGTGTGGACTTTGGTTGACTTGCCCGATGATCGGCAAGCAATTGAGAATGAATGGATCTTCAAGAAGAAGACTGACACTGACGGTAATGTTACTGTCTATAAAGGTCGACTTGTTGCAAAAGGTTTCCGACAAGTTCAAGGGATTGACTATGATGAGACCTTCTCACCTGTAGCGATGCTTAAGTCTGTCCAAATCATGTTAGCAATTGCCGTATTTTATGAAATATGGCAAATGGATAAACAAAATTGCATTCCTTAATGGATTTATTAAAGAAGAGTTGTATATGATGCAACCATAAGGTTTTGTCAATCCTAAAGGTGCTAACAAAATATGCAAGCTCCAGCGATCCATCTATGGATTGGTGCAAGCATCTCGGAGTTAGAATATACGCTTTAATAAGTTGATCAAAGCATATAGTTTTATACAGACTTACGGTGAAGCCTGTATTTATAAGAAAGTGAGTGGGAGCACTACAACATTTCTGATAAGTACATGTGAATGACATATTGTTGATCGGAAATAATGTAGAATTATTCCGCAAAGCATAGAGGTGTGTTTGAAAGGAGTTTTTCAAACAAAGACCTCAGTGAAGCTGCTTACATATTGAGCATCAAGATCTATAGAGATAGATCAAGACGCTTGATAAGTTTTTTCAATTAGTACATAACTTGACAAGATTTTGAAGTAGTTCAAAATGGATCAGTCAAAGAAAGAGTTCTTGCGTGTGTTACAAGGTGTGAAATTGAGTAAGACTCAAAGCCCGACCACGACAGAAGATAGAAAGAGAATGGACGTCATTCCCTATGCCTCAGCCATAGGTTCTATAAAGTATGCCATGCTGTGTACTAGATCTATTGTATACCCTACACTGATTTTGGCAAGGGAGTACAATAGTGATCTAGGAGTAGATCACTGGACATCGGTCAAAATTATCCTTAGTGGAATAAGGATATGTTTCTCGATTATGGAGGTGACAAAAGGTTCGTCATAAAGTGTTACGTCGATGCAAGTTTTGACACTGATCTAGATGACTCTAAGTCTCAATCTGGATACATATTGAAAGTGGGAGCAATTAGCTAGAGTAGCTCCGTGCAGAGCATTGTTGACATAGAAATTTGCAAAATACATGCGGATCTGAATGTGGCAGACCTGTTGACTAAACTTCTCTCACAAGCAAAACATGATCACACCGTAGTACTCTTCGGGTGTTAATCACATAGCGATGTGAACTAGATTATTGACTCTAGTAAACCCTTTGGGTGTTGGTCACATGACGATGTGAACTATTGGTGTTAAATCACATGGCGATGTGAACTAGATTATTGACTCTAGTGCAAGTGGGAGACTGAAGGAAATATGCCCTAGAGGCAATAATAAAGTTATTATTTATTACCTTATATCATGATAAATGTTTATTATTCATGCTAGAATTGTATTAACCGAAAACATGATACATGTGTGAATACATAGACAAACAGAGTGTCACTAGTATGCCTCTACTTGACTAGCTCGTTGATCAAAGATGGTTATGTTTCCTAGCCATAGACAAAGAGTTGTCATTTGATTAACGGGATCACATCATTAGGAGAATGATGTGATTGACTTGACCCATTCCGTTAGCTTAGCACTCGATCGTTTAGTATGTTGCTATTTCTTTCTTCATGACTTATATATGTTCCTATGACTATGAGATTATGCAACTCCCGTTTACCGGAGGAACACTTTGTGTGCTACCAAACGTCACAACATAACTCGGTGATTATAAAGGTGCTCTACAGGTGTGTCGGAAGGTACTTGTTGGGTTGGCATATTTCGAGATTAGGATTTGTCACTCCGATTGTCGAAGAGGTATCTCTAGGCCCTCTCGGTAATGCACATCACTCAAGCCTTGCAAGCATTGCAACTAATGAGTTAGTTGCGAGATGATGTATTATGGAACGAGTAAAGAGACTTATTGGTAATGAGATTGAACTAGGTATTGAGATACCGACGATCGAATCTCGGGCAAGTAACATACCGATGACAAAGGGAACAACATATGTTGTTATGCGGTCTGACCGATAAAGATCTTCGTAGAATATGTAGGAGCCAATATGGGCATCCAGGTCCCGCTATTGGTTATTGACAAGAGAGGTGTCTTGGTCATGTCTACATAGTTCTCGAACCCGTAGGGTCCGCACGCTTAACGTTCGTTGATGATATAATACTATGAGTTATGTATGTTGGTAACCGAATGTTGTTTGGAGTTCCGGATAAGATCACGGACATGACGAGGAATTCTGGAATGGTCCGGAGATAAAGATTGATATATGGGATAATGGTGTTTGGTCTCTGGAAGGGTTCCGGAATTCATCGGAATGTTGTTCCGGATGTTTCCCGAAATGTTTGGGTACGAGAACACTTTATTTGGGCCAAAGGGGAAAGCCCACGAGGCTTTTGGAAAGTGCAAAAGGAAGTTTTGCGGAGACCAAAGGCTAAACGCCAGGAACCCTGGCGTCTAGGGGGTAGACACCGGGAACCCTGGCGTCTAGCCCTGGAGTCCGAGAAGGACTCTTGCCTTTCGGGCAAAACCGACTTTGAGGAGGCTTTTACTCCAAGTTTCGACCCGATGGCTCAACATATAAATAGAGGGGTAGGGCTAGCACCCAAGACAGATCAAGGAACACCAAGCCGTGTGCCGGCAACCCCGTCTCCTCTAGTTTATCCTCCGTCATAGTTTTCGTAGTGCTTAGGCGAAGCCCTGTGAATATTTTTCTTCACCAACACCGTCACCACGCCGTCGTGCTGCCGGAACTCATCTACTACTTCGCCCCTCTTGTTGGATCGAGAAGGCGCGGACGTCACCGAGCCGAACGTGTGCAGAACTCGGAGGTGTCGTGCTTTCGGTGCTTGGATCGGTCGGATCGTGAAGATGTACGACTACATCAACCGCGTTGATATAACGCTTCCGCTTACGGTCTACGAGGGTACGTAGACAACACTCTCCCCTCTCGTTGCTATGCATCACCATGATCTTGCGTGTGCGTAGGATTTTTTTTAAAAATTACTACGTTCCCCAACAACATATGCTTCAGCCTAAGGAATTTCTTGTTGCGTTGAGGCTGCAACATTGGCAGTGAACTTCTCAGTTATCTTCATAAATCTGACCTTGGCTCCAAGCCAGTCAGCATAGTAACAATCAAATTCATCACTCAGATTCTTGATCTCTAATTGCAGAGCTACAAGTTCTTCAGGTGAAAGCTTCAAAACATTTTGCTTCAGAAAGCGCTCTTTCTTGTACTGCGCTTCTTCACCTTCCTCCCCTGTTCATATTTCCATCTCTCTTCATCAATGAAGGCCGTCAACACATGACTTTGACCAAGAGTGAGGTTCATCTCAGGCAGAGGTGTGTTGGGGTCCTTATGCCACAAGTCGATGAAGTCGAGGATCAGCTTTGGCTCCAGCATCAATGGCACATTACTGCCTTTGGCTCTAGCGGCCCTGTGTTGCCTGTCTCTGATGATTTCAGCGAGTTCTTCATCATCAGCTTCGTCGTCATCAGACGATACTTGGAAGGCGACCTGCTTCTTGTGAGGACTTGGTCGAGACCCTCGTCCAGCAGTGGCCTTAGTCTTCAGCAGAGTGGGGCCAGTTGAAGAATGCGGAGGAGCAGAAGAACTTCAGAGGCTCCTGAGGCAATAGACATGCCTGTTGTCCTTTGGCACGAGGCGAGATGCGCTGGTGCTGAGGATTTGGAAGGAGGAGCTGGTGCATCTTGAGGAATTTGCCATGAGGGCTTTGCTGAGGAGCTGGGCCGTGAAGGCATTGCAGATGAGCTTGGTTGTGAGGAATTTGATGCAGAGGCCATGGGCTTGTGTGCGGGCTTCTTTAGCATGGCCTTATTAGGCTTGCTTGCAGAGGCCTCAACAGCAGCAGCATCAGAATCTTCATTGAATTCCTTCACCGCTTCTTTTGCCATTTTGGCCAGCTTAGCTCGACGCTTGGCCCATTCCTTGGGAAATTCCTCACCTCTTCTGATGCTAAAGGGATCAGCTTCTTGGACAGGTGCCAATGGAGGTATTGGGCATGGAGGGTGTACAGCGAATTTCTTCATGTACTTGGGAGTAACACAACGATATTCCCTCCATTCTCTGGCCCATCTCCTCTCTATCTTTTGTATGCGCACCTTGCGCTGATTTTTGGTCTCCTTGCCATGTTTGGCCTCATCAGGAGTGCAATATTCATCATAGATATCCTCAGGGATTTCAAACGCAGCGTTGACTTCCAATTTCTTTCCTCCCTTCTGAGGTTTCTTGCCGTCAGCCATTTTCTTCAGTTGAGGAAACTGAACAATAGAATTCTCTAAAGAGGTGTGCAAATTTTCTTCGAGGAACGCTGCAAATGAGTTAAGTTGATGAGAACCTAGAGATTCAGCAGCGAACATGTGTACCTGTGAACAGAATATAGTTGCGAAGAATTTGGAGAGGTCATATGCGTTCTCAGAAGATTTTGCAAGAAGAACAAGTTTGAGGAATTTGACCAGATGAGTCTTGAGGAATTTCACAAAGCGTTCTTTGACTTAGGTTCCAAAGTTGTACAGATTGAAAATCCACACAATTGAGGAATCTTGAAGAAAAATGTTGCTTATGGAAACAGATCAAGAACAGATGTTGTGAGAGGTGTTTAGTGTGTGAAGATTTGAAGAATAAACACCTTTTGAAGATTTTGAAGAAAACATCAGAATCAATAAGGGCAGTAAAAGCAACTTTTAATTACCCTTCACAAAGAACATGACAAACTGGGAAGTGTAGATTTGAAGCTCGTCAGTTCAGATCTTCCACGCCCTAACTTGGCAGAGGAAGACAACTACAGCGGCGGCGGAGTGAAGAAATCCGCAGCCGGCGCGAGTACGACGGCGACAAGGTCGAGGCAGTGAAGCTCTTCCTCACCGGCGACGATGGAAGTAGCGGCGACGCTAGGGTTTGAGAGCTAGAACGAGGAAGTGAGGTCGAGCGGAGTAAAAACGAAGTGAGGAAGGGAGGGGGGTATTTATAGCCAAGGTGAAAAACTGCTCGCCCGAGGAAAATGGACGAACGTGCCCCCTGACCCTTCTCATTCGCGTGACATGTGTCACCCACGTACTAAGAGGTGGCGATCATGCGAGATCGTAGGTGAATAGATAAATCCATCATGGAATGTGTAACGGTTTGAGCGGCAAAAGCCGAGAATTCAGATAAGAGAAATTTTAAAGTTTTCGTTCGCAATTTCTTCAGCTGACAAGGACACGGTGAAGATTTTGAACAAGTTTAAAATAGAGCGCACATGAAGAATTTGTGAATAGATTGGGTTGAGTTTAGCATAGAGGGGGAAGGGTCCGATCACATTCACTTAGCAGAAAAAGCAACTTGAAGAATTAGCAATAAGTGAATGTTGTAGAGGACATAAACTCATACAAATATATATAGCCAATAAAGAAAAACGACGGAAAGGTTAAAAACAATGCAAAGTTGAAGAAATTGAAGAACTGAGGGATTTCAAAACTGAGGAAAAACTCAATTGAAGATTTGCAACTTTTGGTGGTGGCGTAACCCACCGTATAAGAATGATGATTTCAGACACCGCGTACAATTGTCGTAGGGCTCTGAGAATCAAATTCTTCGTTAATTTCTTCACACTTAGAGTGTTAGTCTTCATTGATTGAAGAAAAATGTTTCTTCGCGTGTTGCACATCTAAGTCATCAATTTTGCATAAGTGTTAGGATGTGTGTCCTTTTCAAAGAACATTCGAAGATTCTAGGATATTTATCTCACACCTCAACTTGCTAAATCTCTTCTCATCTAAGGGCTTAGTGAAGATATCGGCTAGCTGTTCTTCAGTTCGTACATGCTCAATAGTGAAAGTGCGTTATGTCGACTAGAGGGGGAGAATGGGCGATTTTTATGAATTCTTCACTTAGGAATTTGCTAGTGAGGAAATTCCTTAGCGAAGAACTACTTGCAGCGGAATAAGTACTCAGAAGTAAGCATAACATAAGACAAGCATAGTCATCATGATGAAATGAAGACAAGCACAGAGTATAGAAAGCGTAATCACAGGATAACACAGGATGAAGACAAACAGACTGAAGAAATTGAACTGAGGAAATTGAGAAAGTCTTCAGTCAAAGTCTTCAAACACAGATATGACAAGCAGACAACACAATACTGAGGAAATGAAAGAGTTGAGGAAATAGAACCAGTTGGCTTGGTGAAGACAATGATTTGGTAGACCAGTTCCAACTGCTATCTCAGTTGTACTTCTGGTTGGAGCGGCGATCTCTCTTTTCAGCAAGCTGGAACTCATGAGTATTTAGCCTCTCGAGGATATCAGCGGGGTCAAGTGACAACAACGAAAAGAGTGAAGACCTCTAAAAGTTGAAGAAAATGAACAACTAAGGAAATTCAAAAATGAATAAAAACTCAAATTGAAGATTTTCAAGTTTTGGTGGTGGCGTGACCCACCGTATAAGAATGATGGTTTCAGACACCGCGTACAATTGTCGTATGGGCTCTGAGAATCAAATTCTTCGTTAATTTTGTCACACTTAGAGTGTTAGTCTTCATTGATTGAATAAAAACGTTTCTTCGTGTGTTGCACATCTAAGTCATCAATTTTGCATAAGTCTTAGGATGTGTGTCCTTTTCAAAGGACATTCGAAGATTCTAGGATATTTAGCTCACACCGCAACTTGCTAAATCTCTTCTCATCCAAGGGCTTTGTGAAGATATCGGCTAGATATTCTTAAGTCTTCACATGCTCACACTACTAGGAAGAGGATTATACATAGAAGTTTACCAGTAGCGTGTGTTATGGACCCCACGCTACTGATAATTACCAGTAGCGTCTGTTATAAAGCGCGCTACTGGTACAACATAGTAGCGGCGTGGGTTTCTGGAGGCCACGCTACTTGTAAGTTTGCCACAGCACACCACCCGACCAAAAAATATTAGCAGCGTTTGTAGTCTAACCAGCGCTACTGTTAAGAAAGTAGTTGTAGCGCCTGTGCACCTAGACGCGCTACTGCTATTTCTTCTATGCGTAAACTTATACCAGTAGCGTTGTTTTTGTACAAGCGCTATAGCTAGTTTTATGTACCAGTAGATATTTTGACTGACACTCATAGCAGTAGCGTGCTTTGGCACCCCGCGCTACTGCTATGGTCGCCAGCCACCTACCACCTTTCCCCTCCTTCCTCCCCTTTCTTCTTCCTCTCCCCTTCCTTTCTCCCCCTTTCCTTGCACCTTTCTTGTTCCTTTCAATGCTCCCCCTCCACCACCCCTCCATTAGAGCCCTCCCTCCCCCTCTTCTTTGCCCTCCACCACCCCCTCTTCTTTGCCCTCCACCCCCCTCCATTAGAGCCCTCCCCCCCTCTTCTTTGCCCTCCACCACCCCCTCTTCTTTCTGCCCTCCACCACCACCCCTGTGACGCCTGGATAATTAGCTACAGTAATTCCCTGTTAATGATGCCACGTCACCACAATTACTGTTGTTGATCTCGCGTTAGTTCAAAACTGATTCAAATTCAAAATTCAAAATCAAGCAAACAATATAAGTTTTCCAATATTAAAACTAAAATGTTCAATAAATAGTAGATAAATCAGAGGCTAGGATAAAATTGTAAACAACATTATCGAAATTTGATAAGTCATTTAAACAACCTCAAACAGTGGTCGAATACATTATTTAATAACCTTTTAATTAATCTAAATCTAATATGAAATAGTATTTCACCCAAACTAGTTTTTGTTGCTTGGATCTAATGCACTGCAATTTATGAGCTAGCTCCCATATTTTATAAAAATCAATTAGGTGCTAAACATTTTCTGAAAAACAGAAAAGGATAAATAAAAAGAAAATAAAACAAAGAAACCCCCTACCCCTGAGCCACGGCCCAGTTGGCCTAGCGACCAGGCCGGCCAACCCACGCACCCCAGCCTTTTGGTCCTCCTCTCGCTACAGGAGGAGGCCGAGGCACCGTGGCCGCAAGCGCTCGACACCGCGCACTACAAAACCGCAGGAGGATAAGGCTGCCACCGCGACCCCTCGGGCGACCCCCCCTGAGATATTTTCCTCCCTCGCTCGCCCCACTCCTCGCATCCATCGATCGCTCCCCACCTTCCGGAGCGCCTTCGTCGCCGTCGCACCGTCGGTTCCACCATGGCCACCGGCATCCCCCTGCGTCCCCGGGTTGTCCAAGGGCCGCGTCTGCAACGACCTCGTCTTCTGCACCAAGCAGTCGGAGCCAGGGAGTTCTACGTCGACCGAATCGACTACGTCGTCCACCTCGGGCTCCGGCACACGCCACCATCAATCTGCACTGCTTCGGCCGCATATGCTTCCCCGAGCTTACGTTGACCTCACTGTGAGCCCCCTCCGCACCTTTGCATCCTTTTGTGCTCAAGCCCAAGCTTATGCGTGCTGACCATCGTCGCCTGTAGTCTCACCGCCGCACACCTTTCTGCTGTCCGTGGCCTCGCGCCTGCTGCCGCCGCTGCCTTCAGCTGCTCTTGCTGTTCCTCACTGCAGGTCGCGGCCGCCCACACACGCGTTCCCCTGCAGCTCGCCCTGCCGAGCCCACGCCCGCGGCGGCTCGCCGACCGCGCCCCGCTACCACCCCGACCTTGTCCGCCTCCGCCCACCGCGACGGCGGCTGCTCCCATCATGCCCCAGCTCGCGCCGGCCGAGCCCCAACGTGCGTGCCCGCAGCCATTGCTCCCTGCGTGCTGCCGCAATTGCTCTTGCCGCTGCTTGGCCACTAGCTGCTGTCGTTTTAGCTGCTGCTAGCGTACCTAACTACTGCTATGTGCTGCCCTGCTGCTGATGCTCTAGTCCTTGCTATTGCTCTGCTTGCTGCCACGACCGCCGTGCTGCCGCTGCTCTATGCTTCTAAGCTACGACTGTTGCTCTTGTGCTGTGTTGCGGCCGCCTACAGCTTCTAGCTGGCCATGGAGCTCGTGCTCCTTGAGCACAGCCGTGGTTAGGCCACTGCAAGTGGCCGGCCTTGTTTAATTAGACTAGGTCTAATTAGGACCAATTAGGACTAGTTTAGTAGCACTAATTTAGTACTACTAGTTTAGTCCGTAGAGTAAATGACATGTGGCCCCCTAGTTGAAAATGTGAAACACCGGGGATACTTTCCCGGATGTTTCCCTCCTTCGTCGGTATCACCTCCTACTGCGTTGGGGCATACCTACACCGCGTATTGCCTCGTTATGTTTTGTTATGCTTTGCTTGCTCTGTTATTTATTATGTTCCCCCCATTCCCCCCCATTACTTCTGTCCGGTAGACCCCGAGACTGCTGTCGATACCCCTGTGATCGACTACGGTGTCGACGACCCCTCCTTGCCAGAGCAACCAGGCAAGCCCCCCTTGGTCACCAGATATCGCCTATTCTTCTCTATGGTACTTGCATTAGAGTAGTATAGCATGTTACTGCTTTCCGTTAATCCTATCCTGATGCATAGCCTGTCCTTGCTACTACAGTTGTTACCTTTACCTGCAATCCTACATGCTTAGTATAGGATGCTAGTTTTCCATCAGTGGCCCTACATTCTTGTCTGTCTGCTGTGCTATACTATCGGGCCGTGATCACTCGGGAGGTGATCACGGGTATATACTATATACTTTATACATGATACATGTGGTGACTAAAGTCGGGTCGGCTCGAGGAGTACCCGCGAGTGATTCACGATTGGGGGCTGAAAGGACCTTTGTCCCGACGGCCCTCTGGGTGGATCTTTGTGGCGGAGCGACAGGGCAGGTTGAGGCTACCTGGGTGAGAGGTGGGCCTGGCCCTGTCAGCGTTCGCGGTTACATCATTAACACGCTTAACGAGATCTTGGTGTTTGATCTAAGTCTAGCCATTTGGTCTATACGCACTAACCAACTACGTGGGAAAGATATGGGCACTCGGCGTCGTGGTATCAGCCGAAGCCTTCGTGACGTCAGCGACTGAGCGGCACGCGCCAGATTGGACCGCGTAACGTGACTTCCGTTGTACTGGAGGTTGCTGGTTCTGCTTCCGGCCGCCCTCGCAACGTGCAGGTGTGCTAAGGGCGATGGGCCCAGACCCCTGTGCGCTTAGGTTTAGACCGGCGTGCTGACCTCTCTGTTGTGCCTAGGTGGGGCTGCGACGTGTTGATCTTCCGCTGCCGGGCATGACCCCAAAAAGTGTGTCCGGCCAAATGGGATCGAGCGTGTTGGGTTATGTGGTGCACCCCTGCAGGGAAGTTAATCTATTCGAATAGCCGTGATCTTCGGTAACAGGACGACTTGGAGTTGTACCTTGACCTTATGACAGCTAGAACCGGATACTTAATAAAACACACCCTTCCAAGTGCCAGATACAACCCGGTGATCGCTCTCTAACAAGGCATCGAGGAGGGGATCGCCGGGTAGGACTATGCTATGCGATGCTACTTGGAGGACTTCAGTCTATTCTCTTCTACATGCTGCAAGACGGAGGCTGCCAGAAGCGTAGTCTTCGACAGGATTAGCTATCCCCCTCTTATTCTGGCATTCTGCAGTTCAGTCCACTCATATGGCCCTTTACACATATATCCATGCATATGTAGTGTAGCTCCTTGCTTGCGAGTACTTTGGATGAGTACTCGCGGTTGCCTTGTTCCCCCTTTTCCCCCTTTCTCTACCCGATTGCTGCGACCAGTCGATGGAGCCCAGGATCCAGACGCCACCGTCGATGACGGCTCCTGCTACACTGGAGGTGCCTACTACTACGTGCAGTCCGCTGACGACGACCAGGAGTAGTTAGGAGGATCCCAGGCAGGAGGCCTGCGCCTCGTTCGATCTGTATCCCCGTTTGTGCTAGCCATCTTATGGCAACTTGTTTAACTTATGTCTGTACTCAGATATTTTTGCTTCCTCTGACTCGTCTGTGATCGAGCACTTGTATTCGAGCCCTCGAGGCCCCTGGCTTGTATTATGATGCTTGTATGACTTATTTTATTTGTAGAGTTGTGTTGTGATATCTTCCCATGAGTCCTTGATGTTGATCGTACACATTTGCGTGCATGATTAGTGTACGATTGAATTGGGGGCGTCACAAGTTGGTATCGGTGCCGACTGCCTGTAGGAATCCCCCTTCCACACTCCTTGGACGAAGTCGAGTCTAGACATTGCAAAAACTTTTACTAACATGGCTGTGTGCCTTATGGGCCCACGTCGCCATTGGGTGGTACTAGGATCTTTTACTCCTCGACCTTTACTCTGGGACTCTAATCTCTCTTCTATTTGGGTTAAATGAATTTTGCTAAATCTAACATTAGGATCTCGTTATCACTTTCACCTGGAGAGCCCCTTATTACCGATGATCATCTGCTGCATGTGAAGACCCCGAAGATACTCTTCGTTGTTAACCCGTGAACTTGTGTTCATCGCGTTTGCAATTCCCCTTTGACCGTCAACCCTTATGGATAACTACATGCAGTTGTCAGTCTTACATTCATCCCTAGTTGTTCTTGTTATTACAAGATACCCCGAAATACTCGTCATTGTTTCGATAATCATTTGTGCCTTATTGCCTTGCAGTTTTTGCCACATGAATACCCCTACAAATAATTTCTCGCACTTGCCGAGTATCCGCTTATCCCCAGTTGTTTGTGTTTCGCAAAAGTCTTCGAAATACTATTCGATCCTTCGAAAATCCCTAGCAGTTTATTGCTCTGCAAACACTTGTCTGCTTGCATTATGGATGCTCTCCATATGTCTTGCAATATTATTTAGTCTCCTTTGACACCGTCATTTTGATCCTATTGATTCAACATGAGTGTGAGTGCAAGCAATCATCGGATGATCCTTTTAAAATATCTTTCCGGCACAGATGACATTTTGAAAGTGAGCTGGTTATCGACTCATCAAATTGTCGTCGATTGTACCCCTAAGTCTATTCAACTTATTCATCCTTAATCGGAGTGTTTGCTTCTGATCCCTTGGTCGGAAATCATAATTCTTTTTCATTTGAGCTTTGAATTACTCAGTTGTTTCTATAGTCTGATCTCCTTGCATTATTTCTTCCTTTGGTTGAGTACCGATGCTCACATCAGATCCTTTGAGGACCACCGGATCCTTTGTTGGATTTTATCCGAGAGCGTCCTTCATATTCAATCCCTTTGGAAGTTCTTTCTCCATTGGTAAATCCTATCGTCTGATTGACCAACCATGCTCTGCTCTCGAGCTTGTGGTATTTACTATTGAAGCTTGTGGTATATGTTTCCATGATACCCTGACGGGTTGAACCTATGCCTTCCTTAATATTTGTGAACTCGAAAGTTTTCACGAGTCACACTCTTCTGGTGTTTTGCTAGATAAAATCTCAACACTACAACTTCTTTGAAAGTGAGAGGTGAATGGAAGGTTATACATTGAAGAAGTGGGAGTCGACCTTGAACTTTGTGTTCATGCCCATGGACGCGATGTAGATCCTACCATAGAAGCTTCTTGTAATAATAACTATTTCGTTGATATAATGTCATCTGGTATATGTGAACCGGTCCTATGCAATCGTGGTTCCGACCATATTTTCGCTTTGATCCCATTTCTCGGACAAGTTAAAGCACTTGTCTTTTGCAAGTCAATACACCAGTCCAACCACTACCTTGATCTACTGTCGAGTATTACCCTCTGGTATCTCGAGAATATCTAAGAACTGTGTTGCATCTTATGAGTCTTCATCGGCTATTATTTCTCACTGATTCTAATTTTTCATGGGTTCTGAGTTGTTAATCGCTCAAGAACACCGGTAAGTGAACCGATTCCGCACTCTGATTCCATAACTCTAAGTAATTTTTGTTGCTTACGAGTTAATAATCATTTAATTCATTCCTATCCTGATCGGCTATATCATTAGCATGCTAAATTTTAACTATGCTACCTGGTCCTTCTTCCCGGAGCACAATTTTCGATGATGAGGTAAGCCTACGTCGATCTTCCTCGTCATATCTTTTCGCCTTGAATAGCAAGCTTAATTTTGAGTTTGTGTCGTACCCGTGGTTCCAATGACCTTTTGGTTCATCATTCCTTTGACTTGATGTCATCGCCGATCGATTACATCTTCATGAAATCGCTCGACAAATTTGTCCTAACCATCATCAGCATTCTGAGCTCTTCCAGGATATCAATTGAATTCATGATGAGAAATACCATCCTTGCCTTAGATGATTTTTGTTGTCATCGACCACTTTATTGCCTTCCCTCAAACACAAACTTGTTCGTGTTCTATGTTATACCTTGAGATCCTTGCTATCCAGCATTTGTTCTTCTTTACCTTGGAGTATTACCATCTTTTATGTCAAGAATGTCGTGAGGATTATTCCACATCTTAAGAATTCTTGGTATAGTGATACTTTTCACCATCACCATTCTTTCTTGGTCCCCGTGTTGTTTCTAACTGGAATACCGGCAATTGAACTATGATGTGTGAATTCAAAACTTCGAGCAACCCTATTGCTTTAATTCTTTTGTTCATTAAGTCGTCGTTCTAACATTTATCATGCAACCCATCCCATATTTCGGGTGCACCTGCAACCAATGTTTAATTGTGGAAGTTTTCCTCGAACATACATCATCATATCATTTGATTTAACAAATGTTATCTCCTTGTTCACATAAGTGTGGAAATCGATCTTTTGAAAATCTCAATGAATTGTCGCTAAGTCAATCAGCCACCTCCTCACCTCTCCTTCATGTTAATGATGAACTCTTGTTTTGGAACTCGCTTCCATAGTTCAATTCCCGAGAATCTTGTAATGTCATCTCGACAATTTGTGTTGCACCTTTATTCTCAGGCATCCCGTGTCTGAGCTATCCTGACACCAACCAGATCTGAATCTCGGTCAGATACGATGGTTGGAACATATTTCCAAGAGTTATAACAATGGTCTCTATGTGACCCGGTAAGGTGATGTCGTGCCTAGCACACCTAGCCGGAGGCCCTATTGTTATAGTTTCCTTTTCAGCGAGGCTATCCTTTCTTCCATGAGGAAATTGTAAGACTTATTCTATAAGTTGTTCCTGATGGATCCTTTTTGTTTCCAAAGTCTGATATTCACCTGTTGACCATGTCAATGCTATCTCGAAGCATGTCTATGGTACTCTGATTTTCAACAAGAACACTTATCCCAACGCTAATTGTTTCTTGCTCAATTATCCAAACACCGTTGTATGGGTAATGTCATGGAATTTCTCTCCCCCTACCTAAAGGGTTTTCTACATTATATCATGTCACGGATATCATACTTTGTTTGTCCTTGGGAAGGAAATACCCCCTGAAATATGTGTTTTAACACATTTTCCTTTCCATTGTTCTGTTTAATCTGATAATCATATTTTCCTTTCCATTGTTTGGTTTAAACTGTCTTGTGATCTATATGATCTAAGCAGTAATATTCTCCTGCTTTTGTAAACACCTCAGTGTACAATTCTGTCAGAAAGACCCTGTTACTTTTGTTGATGACATTCCGGTAACCATCGATGGGCGAGAACTTTGCCTACTGGTCCACCTCGTTCAACGAGCAGGAAAATGGTTCTCTTCGCCCCTCGCCCTTGGTACCGATGTTGTTACCGACATAACCGACAAACTATCCTCTGACATGCCTTGCTTACATGATCGTGCAAGATGTCACCGACCTTCCTACTTTTAACCACATGGTAGGCCCATAACCCACAAATCCACGGGATCGAAACTTGACTCTCGAGTACACCACCTGTTGGGGATGTTGCTATCCGGGGTAAACCGGCCTGCAGGGCCCGGGTTACCTCCGTCAACAGACCCGAGATGTTAAAACCCAAGGAGAGATAGAAGGGCCTAAGGCCCATAATCGGTTTAAAGGTTTATGGTGTAAACCGGCCTGATGTAAACTTGTATTGTAAGTTAGGAATAGAGAGACCGACCCGGGCACGTTTATTAGCCGGAGGTTGGGACTTTGCAGACCGACGGGCGTCACCCGTGTATATAAGGGGATGACCCGGCGGCGGTTTGAGGACAGAGAAGAAGAACTCGAGGTTTAGGCGAAGCATATCGCTCCCTAAGCCCTCGAAACCCATCAATCCCATCACAACTAGACGTAGGCTTTTACCTTCATCGAAGGGGCCGAACTAGTATAAAAATCGTGTCCTTGTGTCCACTTTAACCCCTTCAAGCTAACCCGTTGCGATGGCTCCACGACTAAGTCCTCTTACTAGGACATCTGCTGTGACAAATCCACGACAGTTGGCGCCCACCGTGGGGCCATCGCGAGATGGTTTCAGGTTCTTGGAGGGCCGCTTTGAAGGACTCGAGGGTTACGCTGTGGGACGGATGACCAAGAGCCGCCGCGGAAAACTCTACATCGACAGCACAGGCTGGGGCCCCGACGCCGGCTCAATCGAGTACGGGTACCGGGTCCCCTTTGGCGGCATCCATGTTTTCATCGGCAAGATCGGAGAACCGGGCTCCGAGTTAGGCGTCTGCGCCGACCTCATCGAGACAGCTCAGTGCACGAGATCGACCCTGGCTAAACCGACCAGGAAGCACGCCTTCGTGGGAGTCATCCACGGGGGAAGCTACGAGGAAGGATCCGAACCTGGTGACGAAACCGCCATCTACTCTGGCGATGAAACGTCGACTGGGGAGACCGAATCTCTTTACCAGCTACAAGATGATCGGGTTGAGGGCGGCTCCGATGGCAACAGTATTCCGGACCCCTCTGATCTGCCCTATCGGGTTGGGATCTTCATGGCTGGGACACAGGCGGCGCCACGATCATCAACTGCAGCAGCATCGATCTCCGGATCGGCAGCAGCAACGGCTGCGCGGGCAGGAGGCCCTACGGGTTCACCAGCCCAAGTTTTGTCAGACCTGTTTGACGCACTAGCAGCGCTCATGGCAGAAGCCAACCCGGTGGATCAGGAGGTTCACAATGCTGAGATTGCCAAAGTGAGAGATCAGATCACTCGGGCTAAAGCGGAGCTGGCAGCAGAAGAGATCAGGATGACGGTGGAGCGCGCCGCTTTAGATGCACAGGCTTACAGGCTCATGATGGACCAGAAGGCGTCTCAGGAGGTCCTGAAGAGAAAATCCCGGTCTCGGTTGCCCGCCGCCCTCGACGCTCGAAATCTCTTCAACACCCCGGGGGTAAACCGTGCG